>OY992540.1:213850084-216466429 GCA_963921195.1 Pegoplata infirma
TCGAAGATTCCATTTGTAATTCGAAGATTTTACTTGTAATTCGAAGATTCCATTTGTAGTTCGAAAATTCCAGTTTTAATTAGAAAAGGATTTCAATTCGAAACAGATCAATTGTAATTCGAAAACTATCAATTGTAGTTCGAAAAAGGTCAATTCAAAGATTCCATCCAGTTAATCTTTTTGGGATCACCATTGATCTTCTCGAATTAAAATTGATCTTTTTCGAATTACAATTGATCTTTTTTGAATTACAATTGATCTTTTTCGAATTACAATCAATATTTTTCTAATTGCAATGGGAATTTTTGAATTACAATTGATCTTTTCGAATTACAATTAATCATTTTCGAATTATTATTGATGCTTTTCGAATTACTATTGATTGTTTTTGGAATTACAATTAATTTATTTTAAATTACAACTCATCTTTCTCGAATTACAATCGATATTTTCTAATTGCAATGGGTATATTTAAATTACAATTGCTCTTTTTCGAATTACAATTAATCTATTTCGAATTAATATTAATTCTTTTCGAATTACCATTGATTGTTTTTCAAATAACAATTGATTTCGAATTACAATTAATCTTTTTCGAATTACAATTGAAATTTTTGAATTACAAATGGAATTTTTGAATTACAAATAGAATTTTTGAATTACAAATGGAATTTTCAAATTACAAATGAATTTTTAAATTACAAATGGAATTTTGAATTACAAATAGAATTTTTAAATTAAAAATGAATTTTTTGAATTACATTTAATTGTGTCTGATATGATCTAATGGATACCGAAACTAAAGCCTTGGGCTATCGTCTCGGTGCTTTGGTAATTTTTTTTAAATATTTTTGGAAATAGGAATAAAATTGGGTAAAATGTGTACCTTTTTCTATCTCCTGAAATAATGGTCCAACTTGAAATGTAGTATCCTCTAGCGGAATACTTTTTGAAAACTATCTTTTGGAAATTCCGATTTAAATGAGAGAAAATTGTACTTCGGCACATCTTCTGAAATAGTGACCCTAGAAACTTGAGGTTTGGAAATAAACATCAAGCAGAAATAACATTCTGACAAAAGCACTTTGTGAAAGTTTTTATAATGAAGTTAAAAAGTGTACTTTGGAACTTTTTCGATCTCCAGCAATAATAATCCATAGAAACATGAAGAAACTTGTAGTAGTTTGAAATGTAAAAACATTCTGACAAAAGTACTTTTTGGATGTTAAGATTCTAAGAAGTTCAAAAAATAGAGTGTTTGGTCTGGTACTTTTTCAATGTCCAGATATAATGTCCATAAAAACATAATATTTAAAGTGTTAGTTTCTCAGTTAAATAAAAAAATTCTGAAACAAAAGTACTTTTTTAAGTGTTGATTCTAAGAAGGTTAAAAAGTTGAGTCTGGTCTTTTTTCGATTTCCAGAAATAATGTCCATAAAAACTTGATATTTGAAATGTCAAATCCTTCTGTGGAATAAAAACATTCTGAAAAAATACATTTTGGAAATTCTTTTTTAAATGGGGGAAAATTGTACTTTGGTACTTTTTCTATCTTTTAAATAGTGTGGTCCTAAAGCTTGGAATAAAGGAAAACCCCCTTTTGAAAACAGTAATTTCTGGGAATAAGATCGGGTGAAAAGGGAACTGGAAATTTGAAATGTTTTAGCAAAAAATATGAAAGAGGTACCTTTTCTGAATTCCGATTTTAATGGGGTAAAAAATAGTACCATTGCACTTTTTCCATCTTTTTAAATAATTGCTTTCGAAACTTCAAATTTAGAATTTAAATAATTCTGCGAAAAAAACTCTTACAACGGTATTTTTTAACAGGTTTCTATTCTAAGAGTGTTTAAAAGTGCTTTGGTACTTTTTCGGTCTCTTGAAAAAAAAATTTTTTGTTTGTAATATAGGATCCCTTATCAAAAAAAAATCTGAAAAACAGACTTTTGGGAAATTATGATTCAGTTTATTTTTGGTAGTTTTCAATCTTCTACAACAATGGTTCTAAGAACTTGAAATTGTTTTTTTACTTAGAATTAATGATCCTCTATCTGAAACACATTCTAAAAATTAATTTTTAGAAAATCTCATTCAAAGGGGGGTCAAATATGTGCATTGTTACTTTTTTATATTTTGAAGTAATGGTTCTTAAAACTTATAAATGATCATGAAGAAAAATCCATTCTAACAGACGTACTTTTAAAGGTGCATTCACACGAGAAAGAAATCTCGATAGAAAAATCGAAAATTTGGCAGCTCTAGCATTCTTAAGGTGCGTTCACACGAGAAAGAAATCTCGATAGAAAAATCGAAAATTTGTCACATCTAGCATTCTTAAATATCATCTCTAAAAAAACAATTTTTTGTTTACGTTATAATTTTTTTATTAAACAAAATACAGACTTCAAATCAAAACAAGTAGAAAAACAAGTGAGAGTGTTAAATTCGGCTGTGCCGAATCTTTTATACCCTCCAAAATGTAAAAAAAATTAAAAACAAAATTTTGTCAGGGGCGTTACTTTTTTTTTTTTGGGGGGGGGGGCGGGGGGGGGGGGGTTGATGGGGTCTGTGGGGGACGTTGAGAGCAGCTTCCCATCGTGATAAATATACCAAATGTTTCATTTATTTAATAAAAATTCAAAACAACATGTTAAAATGTGTATTTTTTTAGATGTTGGTTTAGTTCTTCAAGGGGGAACTTTTTCCCGATTTAGCCAGTTTCCGAACTTAACCTGCCTAGGAACATAAGACATATTTGTGCCAAACTTGAGGGGTCTATCTCTTTTATTTTGGACTGCATCATGTTAACTACAGACGGACGGACGGACGGACGGACAGACGGACGGACGGACGGACATCGCTAGAATATCTTAGAATCGATCACTGATCAATAATATATATACTTTATGGGGTCCCCGAACGACATTTCGATGCGTTACACACGGAATGACAAAGTGAGTATACCCCCATACTGTAGTTGGAGGGTATAATTAAGTTCGACTTGGTCGAATCTATGAATACCCTCCACAATGTCATCTGATAGTAATTTTCTAAAAAAATTTCAAAAAATTGCATCACAAATTTTTTATTAGAAATATATTATTTTGAGTAAAACTTTTTTTTAATCAATCAAATTTTTTTGAGTGTAAATTTTTTTTGACTGTCAGCATTTTTTTGAGTGTGACATTTCATTAAAAAAAAAATATGTATACATTTTTTTTTTGGGTGTAACATTTTTTTTAGTGTAAATATTTTTTTTAGTGTACAATTTCTTTCAGTAACAAAATTACATTGTAAAATATTTTTGTTGTTTTATACCTACATATATGCAATACAAAAAAAATATTTCACATATTTCCCACTTTTTAGTGGGACTAGAAAGAGTGGGGGCCTACGGGGCCCCCTTGGCTAGTTGGTAGCGTGCTAGCCTTTGAACATCGGGGTCGTGGGTTCGATTCCCACCAGAACCCTTGGTGTTTTCGCTACAACGAGACGACGGTCATTGTTACCAGTTCTCGGTTAGGTTGAAGTTATTAAAAAAATGAATTGTAAATAAAAAGAAAGAATAAATAAAAATAATTGATCATGTGATCAAAACTATTATTAAAAAAAAAAAAAAAAAAAAAAAAAAACTACAGTATGGGGGTATACTCACTTTGTCATTCCGTTTGTAACGCATCGAAATATCGGTCGGGGACCCCATAAAGTATATATATTATTGCTCTATGATCGATTCTAAGACTTTTTTAGAATGTCCGTCCGTCCGTCCGTCTGTATAAGACACGATGCAGTCCAAAATAAAAGAGATAGACTCGTTAAGTTTGGCGGGAATATGTCTTTTGGTCCTAGGTAGTTTAAGTTCGTAAATGGGCAAAATCGGACCAGGGGGAAAAAAGTTCCCCCTTATAGAACTTAACTAACCTCTGAAAAACGCTATATTTTCACAGTTTTTTTTGTATTTTTGTCAAGCAAATGAAACAATTTGATGTCAGAATAAGTTCAAGGTCCTGCACTTGGACTAAGGAAATAAAAAAAAAGTGTTTTTTTTGCCCGCCCCCTTTTGTGGGCGTGGATATTAAAAATGTTTTAAAATATTGATACAATTGTATTACTTAATCTGAAAAAGCACAACAAATAAATTTTTAAACATTTACCGCATGTGTTTATGTGTCCCCCAATGACCCCTACTGACCCCCCCCCCCCCCAAAAAAAAACGCCCCTTCAATTTTTTTTTGTGTTTTTTAATTTTTTTTTATATGTTGGAGGGTATTACAGATTCGGCACAGCCGAATTTAACACTCTCACTTGTTATTTTTGATTTTTTTCCAAAAATTCTTTTTTTTTTTTTTTTGAGGGTGGGTTGTACAAGCCCAAAAATGGGTAAATTTTTAGGCAAGTCCATGGCGCTCAGACTTAAAATAGTCCATTGTACCGTAATTCTTACTATACACCGTTACATACAGTTACAAAAACAATAACAAAACAATAACAAATATTTACTTGTCTAACAACTAAACTGCACCCTACGACAAGAAAACAAACAACAACAAGTTTTAAAAAACTGGTATTTCACCATGCTTTTAAAACTTGTTTAACGAGTTTTCAACAGTTTAAGGTGAAATAAATCTGAAATTCAGTGCATTGCTTATAACTTTTGAACCACTGAACCGATTTTGCTGAAATTTAAAACCAAACAGCCTTGAGGAACGGCAAATATATATGGTAAGCTTCAGCCCCCTCAGAATTGTCTTTCGAAAGTTATAGTGGTTTTAATCTTGTTAATTCGAAAAATACCCTTGCCGAAATTTACTCTTTTGCTCATAACTTTTGAACCACTTGACCGATTTCGCTGGATTGCAATACCAACCTGACCCGGTAAATGGAGAACATATATATCAAACTTCAGGAGCCTCCGTAAAGTCTTTCAAAAGTTAGCGTGTTTTCAACGGACAGACAGACAGACGGACGGACATCGCTAGATCGACTTAAAATCGATCAAGGATCATGAATATATATACTTTATGGGGTCCTAGACCAATATTTCGATGTGTTACAAACGGAATGACAAACTTATATATACCCTCTATCACTAGAGTGGAGGGTATAAAAAAAACATCAATATCTTCCAAAAATCTGTGACATTATCAAGAAAAATGTAAGAAATAACACGTTTTAGAGGAATTTGATTTGACACAATTATTGAAAAAGTCAAATTCACAGGTACGCAGAGTCGTTTTTTGGTCTTTGTCTAGCAGTTTTCTCTCCCGTGTAAACGCGCCTTTAAATATCATCTCTAAAAAAACAAGTGAGAGTATTACATTCGGCTGTGCCGAATCTTTTATACCCTCCAAAATGTAAAAAACAATATAAAAAAAATCCAGGGGCGTCTTTTTTTTGGGGGGGAGGGGTTGGTGGGAGACGTTAGGGGCACTCCCCTTGCGATTTTGAACTTCTTTTGAGATAAGAATGTTGCATTTGCTTAGCAAAAGTACAAAAAACCCTTCAAAAAATGCTGTTTTTCTTAGGTTGGTTTAGTTCTCCAAGGGGGAACTTTTTTCCCCTTGGTCCGATTTCGCCCATTTCCGAACTTAACCTGCCTAGGAATATAAGACATATTCGTGCCAAACTTCGAAAGTCTAGCTCTTTTATTTTGGACTGTATCGTGTCTTCTACAGACGAACAGACGGACGGACGGACATCGCTAGAATG
Source organism: Pegoplata infirma (assembly GCA_963921195.1). Classification (NCBI taxonomy): domain Eukaryota; kingdom Metazoa; phylum Arthropoda; class Insecta; order Diptera; family Anthomyiidae; genus Pegoplata; species Pegoplata infirma. Next base: position 213,855,794 of record OY992540.1, read on the forward strand.
TCTTAGAATCCATCACTGATCAATAAAATATATACTTTATGGGGTCCTAGACCGATATTTCGATGCGTTACACACGGAATGACAAAGTGAGTACACCCTCATACTGTGGTTGGAGGGTATAAAAATTTGTTTACGTTATATTTTTTTTATCAAACAAACTAAAGACTTCCATTCAAAAATAATATCAATATCTTCCAAAAATCTGTAACATTATACAAAAAAAAGATAAGAAATAATACGTTTTTGAGGAATTTGATTTGACACAATTATTGAAAAAGTCAAATTCACAGGTACACAGAGTTGTTTTTTGGTCTTTGTCTAGCAGTTTTCTCTCCCGTGTAAACGCGCCTTAAGACAGTTTCCATTATAATAGTGTACTTTTCCGATTTCCTGAAGTAATGCTAATAAAAATTTGATATTTGAAATGTTGGATAAAATACATTCTGAAAAACAGATTTTTTAGAAATTCTGATTCTTAAATGGGAAAGGGGTAAAAAATTGTACTATAACAGTTTTTTTAAAGTTTAAATTTTAAGGAATTTAGGATCCTTCAGTAAGAAACCCGTTTGGAATACAGAGTTTTGAAAATTTCGATTCTAACTGGCAAAAAAGGGGTAAAAAGATTAATTGATACTGTTTTATAGTTTTTTAAATTTTTTTTCAATAATTTTTTTTTACTCAGAAATTTTTTCAATAAAACTCTTTTTCGTTAAAATTTTTTCACTTAAAATATTTTTCCACTTAATTTTTTTTTTTTTTCAGTACATTGTGAGGTTAAATAAAATATGAAGTGTGTGTGAAAATTTTTGTTTTACACTAAACAAAAACTTTAGAATTCATTACTACAAATAGTTTATAATAAAACAAGTTGCTAATATTAATAAATCAATTTACTGAATATTAGATTTTTTTACATAAAATTTTCCCAAAATCTTAAAGTTTTTAAGAAACGAAAAATATATCAGAACTTGAGAAAAATCGGAGAATGTATTTATTAGAAGGACCGTTTTCCTTTGGGGTTCTTTTCGGTTTTCTTGGAGCTTAACATGGTTATAGAGGTTTATTTTTTAAAATTAAATTGTTTATTAAAAAAAAAAAAATTGTATGGAAACCGCCTTAAGGGTTAAAGATAGAGGATAGATATGTTCTAAGAAAATGTTGGGGGTAAACAAATTGGGGGTCGGTCTTACATTTGACTCCTCTAGAGCGGTGGGAGCCAATTTTATAAAAATGGCATTTTGTATGGTAGCCCCTTTAGAGTAAATGTTTGAGTGTAAAAATTAAAAAATCCTAAGCAATTGTGGGGCAAATGGCTTCTCATCGGAGCAAAACTAGCAGTAAAAGGTAAATCCAACAAAGGCCTGGTAGTCGCTCCTAGAGGAGTGTTACACCTCAACATTTCTTTTAAACTAACCTACTCCTTATCTCCACTCCCTAAGGAGGCTCCCATATAAAATGTAATTTTTATAAAATTTGTTAAAATATGTTAAGCAAAATCTTTAATTTCTTATATAAATATGAATTATAATCTGTATCACTTTCCCAACTCATCAAATATTCATAATCATCATACCAAGTAAATTTGTCACCCTCTTTTAACAACTGATATATCATTATATAATTTGTGGTATGAGAACATACACTTAATCTGTATCTCAGTTAAAAAGTAACGAATACGAATTAAGTTCATTGCCTCAAATCAAACACAAAATCACAAAATTATGGGAGTTCACAAAGTGTAGTAAAAATTTATGCAAAATAAAAAAAAATGTTTCTACCATCTAGGGTGGGTGTGGAAAAAAATCGTATTTTCCCAATTTGCAACCCTTGTTAAGATTCACAGTGAACCCCCTTATTGTGTACTACCATCCTCCTTTAGAAGTAAAAAGTCAACTTTTTTTCCAAACAAAAAGAGTCACACGTAAGATTAAATATTATTGATATTTTGACACCCGCTGCTCTTGACTTATGCCACATAACTGTGCCACTAATAGGATTAAATAACTGTTAAGGAAAAAATTAAAAAATCTAACAGGAATACAAGTATAAAAATCAAATTAGTAGCAAATTGAAAAACACTTCCTTAAAAAGGGGGTAGTTTTTTTCTAGAGGAACACAATTTGCGGATTTATTAGACAATATTTTTTATAAGAAATAGTGACAGCAAATGATAAAAAAACACGTGTTATAAATGTCAACAAAAAAAAAAAAAACACGTGTTTAAAATTTTGATTGACAAAATTTTTTTTTATTTTAAATAAGAAACCAAATTGAAATCAGTTTTTTTACGAAAATTGTTATAAGTACTTTTTAAAAGTCCGGCAGCGATAATTGGCTGGTTTAACCACCTCAGATGGCTACATTTGTTGCTGTTTAGGCATCCACTACATTTTTGGTAAAATCAACCAAAAAATTTTGTTGTTTTTAACTATTGATTAACAACTACAAAAAACAGTAAAAACAACTTCAAATTACAGTTGTTTTTACTGTAACTCAAATTGTCGGAATTTTTTTATTAACAAAAAAAAAACTTCTTGGCGTAAAAATGGTAAAATTGTTTGGTAATAATTCCTGCTGCATCTGACATTTCCAACTCGTTCAACACATCCGTTTTTCTAGTTTTTTATACACTAAAAACAACAACATAAAACAACTGTTTCTACAATGTAGTCATTTTTTGTATTTATTTTTTAAAACGACTACAAGAAATAGTTGTTTGAGATTTTTCATACAAAAACAACTGAAATTGTAGTTGAAAACAACAACTTCTACTTACTACACAAATGACCGTCACGTATTAACTGCAATAATTTTCTAAGTGTAGCTTATAAATGAACTAGACACAATTTGACTTCCTTATTCCAAATTTGCCAAACCGAATTTTTTCTGACCTAAACCGTTTTTGAGATATTCCCACATCCATTTACATTGATGTTGTGTAGTCCGAATTCCCCTTAATTTATATAAATTGTTCAATATCTTACTATTACTAAAACCCATTCCTTTGTTTTATTAACAATTTCCGCATTGAACAACCAAAACTTTTAATCACCAAAAAAAAGAGCATAACCAACAAATATCCTTAAAAAAAACTCTTATAAAACTCTTCATAATTTGTCCTTAATTTCCCACACTTGTATTTTTTCAATGGCCATTTTTTAAAACCACTTTCTAAATTAATACTTTAACATTTCCTTACAACTTTTCCGCAAAAAAACCAACAAAAAATAATAAAAAAAAATACTTTCCTTTTTTAAATCTTCTTCTCATGTTATTGCAACGCCTTCCAATCTCAGTGACAATGACAATCAGGGTTATTAACACGCGCCGATAAACGAAAAAATCATTGAAATTTATTAATTGTAAGGATTATATTTGGAGTGAGTGTGAACATTGTCTAGAAAAGGGGAGGGATTTTTTTCTAATTAATTTTATTAATCTGTATGTTTATCATTGAAAATAAGATTTTAAAAAGGCGTGTGGTGTGATTTTTATCAAATAAGGCTTATTGGGTGACACAATGTTAGATTTAATAAAAGAATTATTTATGAAATATTTCATAAAATCAATGAATTGTTTATTAGAATTAAGATAATGACTTTTTATAACTTCCAACCACAGTATGGGGGTATTTTAAGTTCGGAAATAGGCAAAATCGGAATAGCGGAAAAAAGTTTCCCCTTGAAGAACTAAAACCTAAGAAAACACAATTTTTGTACATGGTTTTTTGACTATTTGTTAAACAAATGAAACATTTTTATGTCATAAGAAGTTCAACGACCTGAACTTGTACCAAAGGGTTTGGAAATTACACTCAGAAAATTATGTAAGTTACTACATGTTAGTTATTTGGATATTTTACAGTAGTTAGTTGTTTTCAACTACAAAGTCAGTTGTTTTTGTATGAAAAATATCAAACAACCATTTCTGTTAGTTATTTTAAGTCGTTTTTTTGAACAACTAACAAAAAAGTACTGTGATGTAGTAACAGTTATTTAAAGTAGTTAATTTAATTTTTTTATCTCTGAAAAATTTTCGAAGTTTTTTTTCCAAAAAATAAAAATAAATTTTCGTTTTTTTTTTATTTTCAATAACTTTAAAAAAAAAAAAAACTTGGAAAAAATTTGATCTTCAATTTTTTTTCTGAAACATTTAAAAAAAAAAATATATATTGTTTTTTTTTTTTTTTTACTACATTTTAGTTGTTTTGACTAAAAATGTTAGTAGTTTTTACTACATAAGTCAGTTGTTTTTTGTCAGTTAAAATAACTAACATTGTTAGTTGATTTAACTGAAAAAGTAGTTGACCCCAAAACAACTTACAAAGTAGTTATTTTAACTGACATTTTCAGTTGATTTTACTAACATAATTTTTTGAGTGTATATTTTTTTTCCGGGCCGGTCCATTTTGGAGGCGTAGTCATAGAAAATAATAAAAAATAATGATAAAATTGCATTACAATAGCGTAAATATCATAATAAATTAATTTTTTAACATTTATGGCGAGGGAAGCTTTCCACCGACAACCTCCTCTCCCAAAAAAACTCACTTAAACTTTAAGAAGTACATTTTTTTTTAAAAATCTCTCTCTGAGTATATTTTTTTTTAACCCAAAAAAATAATGAAAATATATTAAACCTTAGGAACTTAATTTGTATTAAAATATCTCAGTTTTTTAAAAGGATTTTTTTTTGTCAACTTCTATATCTGGACCACCTGTAAAACATTTTTTCAATTAAACATTTGTGCAATTAAGTGTTTAAGTCTCAATTTAGTAAAGCTTCTTACCATCACAAAATAAAGTTCCATATAAAATACATAGATGGCAGCTCAATATTTATGTTAAAGGAACTTTACCCTCTAGTAAAGTTCCTCACCATCACACGTTTAATAAAATTTAACTGTAAATAAGTAGATAGCAGTAATATGCATACATAACTAAGAGATAGCTTTTATATAAAGTTTTGTTAAAAGCTTTCAAGCTTTTTGTGGTGAATTTTACATAGACTTAACCAAAGGTCACAATCATTACAAAAACATAAAAAACGCAATAGTTCAAGTTCTAAATAAAAACCTTAGATGGCGATTTTCACTTCGATTAATTAAATACTAAAATTTTTAAAATCAACTTTGATTTATCTCACAAAATTTGTAAGAAAAATTTTGCTTTTTTGCACCTATATTGAAATTTTAATTTGAATTCAGTTTTTCAAGAAAAATATTGAGTCATGTCCCCATTTTGAAAATAGAAATCTTCAAAAATACCATATCAAATTTTCTAAATCCCTTTATTTGTCTCCAATTTTTATACATTCCAAAAACAGTATGGGGGTATACTCATTTTGTCGTTCCGAGTGTAACGCATCAAAAATATCGGTCAGGGGCCCCATAACGTATATATGCATATTATTGATCCAAAATCAAGTCAAGGTATTCGTAGAATACTTCTTCAAGACAAGTGCTGAAGAACCATCCGGTCCCGGAAATTTGTTCAAGTTGCGCTCGACGAGAAGGTTTTTGATCGCTCGTGTCCTAAAGAATATGTTGGGCATAGAACATCATACCCCAGGTGGCAGAGACAGTGGTTGGTTACCCGCAATTACTGAAGAGTTGTTGTCAAAAACTTTAGTCATAAGATTGGCCTTATTTACTGGGTCAATCAAAATCTAATCATCCTTTAATTCGCTTGACATATGACCAGAAGCTTTTGCCATCCTTTGGGATAGCAAGAACCTTAGCACGTAAGCATAGTTCATACATCACCTTTTGACGCCTTAGCACCTTACAACAATATGTCATTGTTTGCTTTCATAGCCGTTCATACTTTCATTATTATGTTCTTTCGACGCTTCTGTGGAACCTGGCACTGAATTTAATGCTGCTCTCTCTAGAAGAACATGTCGCATATGCTGATATGTGCTAACGATGATTGGGGACATTCTTCAGAGATCTCTAAAAGATCTGTCTTAATTGGCAAGATACTGTGGTCTGGGGTTTATCCAAGTTAGGTTGTAAATGGCTGCTGACGTTTTACGTCCGCACACATATAGGTCCGTTGTGAATCACTTGTGATTAATCCAAGTAAAAAAGATTTTGTCTTGTTTACAAGGAAAAATAAGATTTCTCTTTTGATTTTATTTCTCTAAACGGCAATGAAATCGCCTTCTCAGATGGAGTCAAGTATCTTGAAGTATATCTAGATAGGTATTCAATTTCAGGCGTAATATTGAGGAACGGGTGAGAAAAGCAACTATTGCTATATATTCCTGCAAAAGGGTCATTGGAAAACGATGGGGCCTCAGACCTAAAGTCGTTCCTTAGATTTCTACAGCATTGGTGCGTTCAATTCTGCTGTATGGAATCATTGTTGGTGGCCTGCTTTAGACACAAAGGGGAACAGTGTCTTTATCACGAGGGTGCGGAGAATGGCATCGATGTGTATTCGTACTATACCTACAGCTGGTTTAGAAATCCTCCTTTACCTAATACAATTTGACATATTGGATAGGCAGTATGCGGCTACCTCGGCAATTCGACTGAATAGCTCACTGCAATGGAAAAGCAGAGTTTATGGCCATAGCGCGATCTTGAAGATAACAATACGATCAAATTTGGACTGTGCTCCCTCTATGAGCCTTTTTGAGCGCCACTTCATCACTACACTCAAAAAATTATGTTAGTAAAATCAACTGAAAATGTCAGTTAAAATAACTACTTTGTAAGTTGTTTTGGGGTCAACTACTTTTTCAGTTAAATCAACTAACAATGTTAGTTATTTTAACTGACAAAAAACAACTGACTTATGTAGTAAAAACTACTTACATTTGTAGTCAAAACAACATTTTAGTTGTTTTGACTACCAATATATAATTTTTTTTTTCAAAAAATGTTTCAGAAAAAAAAATGAAGACCAAATTTTTTCCAAGTTTTTTTTAAAAAAAAAGTTATGAAAAATAAAAAAACGAAAATTTATTTTTATTTTTTGGAAAAAAAACTTTGAAAATTTTTCAGAGATAAAAAAATAAAATTAACTACTTTAAATAACTGTTACTACATCACAGTACTTTTTTGTTAGTTGTTCAAAAAAAAAACGACTTAAAATAACTAACAGAAATAGTTGTTTGATATTTTTCATACAAAAACAACTGACTTTGTAGTTGAAAACAACTAACTACTGTAAAATATACAAATAACTAACATGTAGTAACTTACATCATTTTCTGAGTGTATGATACCATGCAGGGAGCCTTTAACGAGGAGCATTCCGGGTAGGGGAGCCTCCATAAATTTTAACACAGATGGGTCGAAGCTACACGATCAAGTGGACCTTGAAGTCTATTTGGAAGAGCTTGGATTGAGCCTAGCTCGAAGATTGCCAGCTGATTGCAGTGCTTACCAGGCAGAGATGATGGCAATAAAGGAAGTGGCTGACTGATTGAGTTGCAATGTCTTGTCTACAACCGCAGTCAACATCTATTCTGATAGTCAAGCCGCGGTCAAGTCACTAGAGTTAATGTTTCTAAAAACAAGATCTGCCCTTAACTGACACACGTCTTTAAATGAGATGGCCAAGCAGTTTGACATACGACTCGTTTGGGTCTCAGGGCACAGAGACATTCTAGGAAATTGCAAAGCTATTGAGCTTGCAAGACTGGGAACTACCTTAAAGATTTCAACAGAATTTGAATGTGTTCGTATGTCTCTAAAAACTTGCAAGAAAATCCTAAGGATTTGTTCCACTACACGACAGATTTAACCTTCTCTTTATCAGAAGAGCACAAGTGAGTTGATATCACTTCCAAAAGGAGAGATTTCAATAGTGGTTGCTGAAATTACCGGACACTGTCTTATAGAAAAGCACGCAGAGCGATTAAATTTGCCGTCAAATGACTTTTGCCGAAGTTGCATTGAGGAGGAGGAGGAGTTGGAAACTATCGAACACTTTATCTGCCATTGTTCGGCATTTTCTGGTCAGATACTTGATTCACTGGGATTTAGGGAGCGGAGGTAAAATTTAATTATCTTGGAGTTTCATAAGGAGCTCAAACTTGTACTTATGAATCGGTTTTGCGAGTCAAACAGGTTTTTTTTGATATAGTAGTCCAACAGTTTTTCCACCGGTTTAAAAAAGAATGTGCTGTGGCTGATTGGTCTTAAAGATTTAGTAAGTTGTTCAGTTTTCTTTCCTATCTTAGGTATAGAGACCACATTAACCTCCCTCCATGTACGACGTACATTGTACGTGGAACATAGCTAAATAAAAGGTTGAATCTTAATAATGTAATGTAATCTAAATATATTATCCGGTCTAGGTGATTTGAAAAAAGAAAATTTGTCTATCGCCCATCAAACCCGTTCTTTCTGAAAGATATTGGCCGTTAAACGAATGTCTCTGCCTGTTACAGGAGGTTTTTTTAAAACAGACATAGACTCAGCTCCGGCTGTACATCCCGGAAAGTGAGTTAACGATAAAAGCTTAGGGAAAAGGTTTCTGAGAGAGATGTAGTGTAGGAGCCATCCGGTCCTTTCAAAGTGCAAAGACCATTGGTGTGGACCTTTGCTTTCTGAAGCCTGCAGATTTCAAAACACCTTCTCCAAAACTTAAAAGTTTTAGATTTTCTTTTGGAGGGTTCTCCGATCTTTTAAACAAATGTTAAAACATCTATTTTAATAAAAAATACAAATTTTAGATTTTTCAATAATATATTTTATATTTCCTACTAAATAAAGAATAAATATAAACACTCAAAAAAAATCATATGCCTTCCTGGTTTAAAATGAGATTTTATTATTAAATTTATTTTTGAAACTCTCTTTCAAGACTTATGATTATGAGAATATGTGATTTGTTTTGCAATTTAAAACTAACATTTATTTATAATCTACTATTTGGTCTATTGTTTGTTATTGTTATTAAAAAAAAGAAGAAAATTGACTACACATTTAGTTAAAAAATTTAAGAAAAATAAACAATGGACCTTTCTGCAGCTGTATTTGTAGTACAATCTCTTTCACTCTTTAAATTTGCTCTCTTGACAGTTCTTCGATTGTCCTAGCATTGGTTAGGGTTACCCATAATGGTGATTGTATACTGGCTAATGAATAAGTATGTTCAGCCTCTAAAGAACGTGATTTACGCATTGACAATGAACGTTTTTTCGTTGATACCGCACGATTTTCGGAAATTCTCTTTTGACGTCTCAAAGTAAAATGCCGAGGACTCAGTGTTGACATAGGAAAATCTGATTTTGTAGATAAATGTTTGGTAAGAGATTTTTGTAAGAACTCTTTTGAAGATTTATGACTTATAGTTTGAGATGGTGAGGGCGAAGGTAATGTTGTTATTTTAGCTATAGATATTGTTGGAGCCGTCGTTGGTGTTTGTAACTGCTCTTCTTGTATTATTGTAGAAGCATTAGAAATAGTGGCTGCCTTTATGGGCATTTGTTAGCTGCTAGAAAAAGACATTTTATATGAGGCTGATGATGATTCCATAGGCGATTCCGGATGTAATATTTCCGTTTGTGTTTGCTCTACATCACTGCAACGTTCCTCGACTACGGTATCTAATTCTAAAGATGTGAAACCTTGACTTAAGCTTCGTTCAGGACGTAAACTGATAGCTCTCGACGATCGGTAATCTAAAAGAAAAGGGAACAGAAAGAGAAGCATTACAACCAATTGTGGATAATCTTAATTTATTAATTGTGTCCTAGCAAACGGTTTGGCTTAAAAATGGTTTTTGGTCTGAATTCAGTACAGTCGACGTTCAACAGACGTTGAACAGAAGAAGCACGGCGCGACATTTTCCATACCATTTGACAGTTATAAACCATGATCGGCACAAACATCAAAATTTGAAGTATGAACAGAACAAACACGGCACGATATTTTCCATACGATTTGACAGCTTAAACATGTGACCGGCACGGAATTTACATTTGACTCCTATTGGGGCGCCTTCAGAGAGTTAAAGTAGTGGGAGCAAATTTTATAAAAATGTTATTTTGTATGGGAGCCCCGTTTGGGAGTTGAGATAGGGTGAAGTTTTGTTCAGAAAAAATATTGGGGGGGGGGGGGGGGGTTAAAATTTAATTGGGTTTTAATTGGAAGACAGCATTGAAGCGGTAAGAGCTGATTTAATAAAACAAAATTTGTAAAAAAAATAGAAAAAAAAATATGTTGAAGATAGAGGATAGGTATATTCTGGGAAACTTTTGAGGTTGAAAAAATATTGAGGGTTGCATATTTAGAGCGCTAAAAGTAAATTTGATAAAAATTACACTTTGTATGGGAGCCCTCTTAGGAAGTTAAGATAAGGCTTAGGTATGTTTGGAACAAATATTAAGGAGAAAAAAATAAGTGGGGGTCGGTCTAACGTTTTACCCCTCCAGGGGCACCTTTGTAGCGGTAGGAGCGGATTTAATAAAACAAATGTAATCTTTGTACCCTTCTAGGCGCAACACTGGGGCTGTTTTGAGGCTTTTTGTAGATTTTTACCCCTTCACGCCCAACTTTGACCCCAAAAGAGTGATCCCCTAGACACCACTCCACCTCCCCCATTTTTTGGCTCATGCATTTATTTTACCAACCCCACATAATAAGCTGTTCTAGAGTATCGAACCCTTGTGCACTATCCCACCCCTAGTATTCATGTTTTCGGCCAAATCGAATTTTCTATTTGTTTCATTAATATTACTAAGCACTCAAATTACAATTTTTTCACTCAACGTTCAACGTCAATTCTTTGGTACTATTTTCTTTGACAACGGTAACCGTCCACGTGCCGTGCTTACTTTGTTCATACTCGTATTTTATTTTTGGTCCAGTTTCTCTTAATCTCCCCCTCTCTCTCACTCCAGTGTTTTAATAAATCACAATTTTTTGTTTTTCAAAAAATCGTGAATCTTACGGCAATCGTGAATCTTACCGTGCTTGATCTGTTCATACTCTAAATAGTAGGACCGGCATTTCAAAAATGTATTTTTGTATACTCTCCAACTACAGCAGTATGGGGGTAGTGATTACACTTTTTCGTTCCCTGTGAAACGCATCGAAATTTGGGTCTAAGACCCCATAAAGTACACACATTATTGATCAGTGATCGATTCTTAGACATTCTGTGAATGTCCGACAGTCCTTTCGTCAGTCCGTTATTCTGTGGAAAGCACACTTCATTCCAAACCAAAAGAGCTAGGCTCCTGAAGCTTGGCACGAACATGTCTTATGGTCATAAGCTGACTTATTTTTTCAATGGACAAAATCGGACTAGGGGGAAAAAGTTCCCCTTTGAAAAACTAGAACAACTCCTGAAAACACACAATTGGGTTGCATGTTTTTATACCCTCCACTCTAGTGATAGAGGGTATATATAAGTTTGTCATTCCATTTGTAACACCTCGAAATATTGGTCTAGGACCCCATAAAGTATATATATTCATGATTCTCGATAGATTTTAAGACGATCTAGCGATGTCCGTCCGTCCATATGTCTGACAGTTGAAAACACGCTAACTTTTGAAAGACTTTACAAGGGCTCCTGAAGTTTGCCACATATGTTGGGCATTTACCTGGTCAGGTTTGTATTGCAATCCAGCGAAATCGGTCTAGTGATTCAAAAGTTATGAGCAAAAGGCTGAATTTGGGCAAGGCTTTTTCGTGAATTTACAAGTTAAAAAACACGCTAACTTTCGAAAGGCAATTCTGAGGATGCAGAAGCTTGGCATATATATTTATCGTTCCCCTAGCCTGGCCCGTATTGAATTTCAACCAAATCGGTGCAGTGGTCCAAAAGTTATTAGCAAAACCGTGAATTTCAGATTAGTTTCACCTTAAATTCACGTGTTGAAAACCCGTTAAACATGTTTTAAAAACATTGTTAAGTCACAAAAATATTTTACAACGTATTTTTGTCACTCGAAAATATTTTTACACTAAAAAAAAATACAGTCGAAAAAAATTTTACACTCAAAAAAAAAATTAGTAAATTATTTTTTTTTCCAAAAATTACTTTAAAAAATTTTTTTTTTACACAAAATAAAATATTTTAAAAATGTTATTTTTTTCACTTTAGAAAATTTACTATCATTTACAAAGGCCATTGGGGAGGGTATTCATAGATTCGGCCAAGTCGAATTTAACTTTCTACTTGTTTTTTTTTTTAATTTGTTTAACAAATCAAATATTTTTATGTCATATGAAGTACATTGACCTGCACTTGGATTAAGGGAATTAGGGAACTTTTCTCGGCCGCCCACTTTATAAATAAATTTGTTAACATTTAATTTCCGGAGGAAGATGGCCCTAACGTACTCAGCTGACCCCTTCCCCAACCCTACCTCCCCCTAACGTCAATTCCTTTTTTTTTTACTTTTTCACATTTTGTAGGAAATCTAAGAATTGGCACAGCCGAATTTAACACTCTCAATTGTTTTATTTTACTTACAAGGGAAGTCTCCCTGGTGTCACCCTCCGATCTTCGTGAAATTTGGATATGTTGTTAAGAACGAAAATTAATTCGACACGTATTTTTTTTTTAGCGGCCCAAACTCATTTTTAGGGGGGGTCGATTTGTATGGGGGGAAATTTACCTTTTTTAGTTTTTTACGCTTTACGCCTATTTTAACAAAATTAATATAGGCATGCGTGATATCAGATTAAAGGTATTTAAAATACCTATCTCGTGGTGCTAACAACGGGCCAAAGAAGTTATTATTTTTCGACTTATTAACAAAAATGTCCTAAAATTTTGCCATTTTACTCAATATGACGAAAAGTTGTGCATGTTTGGACACGTTCTTAGCACACGTAGATAGGTTTTCCAAAGACCTTTCATTTGGTATGTAACATGACTAGGTTTCTTTGTATAGTATAGGAGATAAACGAGAAAAACTGAAAAATGGCCTTGTCTTCCCCCCTCCTTTTTACCCCCTAAATATGAATTTGGGCCGCTAAGAAAAAATACGTGTCCCTTTATTTTTTCTGATCTACAAAATAAAACCAATTCCATTAAGATCCGCGGGTGACACTAGGGAGACTTCCCTTGTTAGTTTTCTTCTAATTTCCCTCTCCCTCACTCCACTGTTGCCATACAAAACAAAAAATTGTATTTCATAGAGTGTTGTCAACTTAATAGAATTAACAAAATGTTTAGAATCCGCCAAAATTCAATTCTATTTTTATGATTGCCTCTCCAATTATGATATTCTCTTATTCGTCAAAAATTGCTACCACTGAGCACACACATGAAAGTTTATTCTGTTTAGGTTCTTACAGTGGTATTTTGTCAAAAAAAATGTTGGCCAGTGAAATTCCTTCTTAACTTTAGGATTATCCTTCAGTTGGATCAGTCCGGTCCTCGGCAAAATGTTGTCCAAATACTTATAAAAATCCTTTCCAAATACCGTTTTCGTTTGCCAAACTGTTTGATCGAAAACCACTAATTAATAAATATAAATATTTTCTTTCAATAATTCTCGAAACTATCATTCTATTTAATTAAAATTTCTATCTAGATGTTTATTACATCATACAATATCTTAAGTCAATCACATTTCTAAAAAGAAAATGACAAATCGATGCAAATGCAAAAATAAAAGAAAACAATCATCATCATCAATAAAAGAATAAATGTGAAAAAATACTAGAAACTGTTACTCTGTATATAAGAATTTTTACGATACAAAAATATATGTATATAAATAAACTAAGGATATCCCAAAAGAATGTAATAGAATTTTATTGAATATAGCATAATATAATAGATAATGCAAGAATGTGAAAAGGAAAAAAATTGAAGATGAAATTGTGAAGTGTCCAATATTAAATTAACGACATTTGGACAGTGGTTACTTAAAAAGTTTTAGGAGAAAAAACTAAAATAAAACAAACAAAACTTCATTCAAAAAAAATATTCTCTGCAAAGTAGGCCACATTATATAGTTTAAGTCCATCCTAAAAGTAGGCTTTAAAATTTTAGCAAACAAAATTCATAACATTTTTTCCTTTAACTGCTTTTAAAGTATGCTACATTGTGTGCTATTTTTTTCATCCCAAAAGTAGACTTTAACATTTGTTTATTATTTAAATGTGTTCTTTCAAGTGCTTTACTACACTACTGTGCATTTATAATAAAAAAAAAGAATGTAAATAAAAGTTCATAAATTGCTGTCATGACCAATTTTACTCATACATAGATAATCATGATAATAAGGGAGGAAAATATTCATTATCCAAAAAGATGTGAAAAAAGAAGCTTAAGAAGTTTATAAGTCTATTGAACACAAATGAATTGAAGTTACAAAAAAAAAATTAATAAAAAGAAAAGAAAGTACTAAAGTCAGATAAATTGATGGGAAAAAATTTAAATATTTTTTTAAAGAAAAGTTGAAAAGTCTAAAAGTTAAATAATTGGAAGTTTGTTAATAAATTTTAAATTCTAAAATAAGAAATTTTTAAAAGAAGATTTATGAAATGTTTTCAATCCTAAAAGTATGATTTAAAAATATTAAATTTTAACAGGCTAAGGGCTTATTACTCAATGAAAAGTTAGCTGCTAACTGCCGATTTAACGAAGCCTTATGTCAAAATTTGTATGAAAAAGCTAAATTTAACGGAGAGTTATTTTTTAACGGGGCATTGAGTAATCCAACCTAAAAGTATGATTTAAAATTTGTTTCTTTTATTAAATTTACTAGAACCTATAATTTCTTAAACGTCGGAAAAAACGGTTAAGTTTAAATGAATGTTCGTCTCAACCTCTATAAAAATCCCAGGGGAAAACAATTTTGAGATTTTTTTAAAAATTTCTTGAACGCTGGAAAAAATCGGAATTTTTTGAAAAATTCAAATGGCGATATCTCGAAAACCGTTCGACCGATTCGTACTAAATACTAAAATCTTGATATTCGGTATTGGCCAAAAATTAATATTTGCAAGCATTTTTAACAGCTTTTTCTGATGGCCGTTTTTTTGTTTAGGCGATAGAAGACTATTCTGACTTTCAAATTTAATGGCGAGGACGAAGTTGATCTTCAATTTAGATGTTCGGTAACCGAACGTACGGCCAAATTGAAAAAAGTTCGGTTACCAAACTTTGAAATTGTGGCTTAACTACGTACTCGTTCTTAAATTTTACACTCAGAATCGTCTTCCATCGCCTCAACAGTTCTACCCCATATAAAAACAGTTGTTAAAAGTATTTCCAAATACCAAATTTTTGATTAAATGACGTTTTTGGCCGAACTGTTCGGTCGGACACTAGTATTTAGTACACAGAAAGAATTATTGTTTGTAAAGCCAATGAATTTTTTCATTATATCAACGATTTTTTTAATAAAGGCTATGATTTCTTTTCATAAACGAAAATTTCATTAAATTTATTAAAATAGTAACAAATTTTATGAATTGTTCTTATGAAACGTTTCATTAAATTTTCATCATTCCAACGAAATTGTTCATAAATATTAAGAAAAAATGCATGCATCATATGAAAAAAAAATCATTGGCTCAATTCTAATGAATTTTTCAAAGATTGTATGAACATTTTCAGTGTATGTCAAAATGAATAAAAATAATGTATCGCCAGACATTTTTTGTTTTTAATTTTTCAAAAATCCAAATTTTTGTTGGAAATTTTCCAAAACTTTGACCGAAGGGCACCATGGGTTAAAGTGATCAGATTTGGTTAAAACTAAGTTTAAGTGAAAGCTCGTCTCAAGCATATGAAATGGTCCAGTAAAAACAAGTAAGAAAGTTATAGTCGGTCAAGCCCGACCATATGATACCCTACACCAGTGTTTTCCAGAAAATGGGTCCCAAGTCCAAACATGGACCGATTGGATCTGTCTTTTGTTAGAGCTTTATTTAGTGTAGAAAACACACACAAATCAAATTTTAGTGGAATTGGTTTATTTTTTTGTCAATATACCGATTAAACTGAATATCGGTTGAAATTTTTATGAGGGGGACTTATTGTTAAATAGTCCAAAAATGGTCCAATTATATTCCGATTTGATTAGGTAACTAAAGGATACGTTTAACACCTAAAAATAAAATTTTTATCAAATATTTTCATTTTTATGAATTTTGAGGGAGTTATGTGAATAACGGGAGGGTGGCTTGTATGGGGACTACCAGAAGGACTGATCCGATTAATTTGAAATTTGGAATGATGATTCATGGATACACAATTTGATTACCTGCTAAATTTCAAAGCGATATCTATTATAATACGGGCATTAGAGTCATTGAGCCGAATCCAAAGGGGGCGTTTGTATGGGGGCTAGGTCTTAACATGGACCGATGCTCTCCAATTTCAATAGGCTTCGTCCTTGGGCCAAAAGATGCTTAAGTTTCAAATTTCAAGTCAATTGATTGAAAATTGCGACCGTGCTTAAACCGATAGATGGACAGACGGACGGATCGACTCAAAAAGTAATTCTGAGTCGATCGGTATACTTGAAGGTATGTCTAGGACCAATATTTCAGGTAGTTACAAACATCAGCACAAACTCAATATACCCTGTACCACATGGTGGTGTAGGGTATAAAAATGTTTTTTTTTTTTAATTTCTTGAACGTAGGAAAAACCCGCCATTTTGGAATTTTTTGGAAAATTTTAAATGGCGATACTTTGAAAACCGTTTAACCGATTCAAGAAAGTTCGTGAAATGAAACTTTATCTCAACCTCTTGATTTTTTTTTTTTATTTTTCAAAAATCCAAATTTTTTTTCCGGTGGAGAATTTTTAAAAATCTACAACTTTGACCAAAAGGCACCACAGGGTAATGAGATCAGATTTGGTGCAAATTAAGTTGAAATGAAAGCTCTTCTCAAGGTCTATTAAATGGTACAGGAAAAAAAATGTTTTTTGTTTTAATCTTGAACGTAGGAAAAAACCGCCATTTTTGGTATTTTTTGCGCAAATTTCAAATGGCGATACCTCAAAAACCGTTCAACCGATTCAAGAAATTTCTTGAAATGATACTTTATCTCAACCTCTTGATATTCATGTTTAGCTTGCCAAAATTAATAAAAATAATGTATCGCAAAACAAATATTTACTTTTTTTTTTTTAATTTTTCAAAAACCCAAATTTTTTTTGTGGAAATTTTCCAAAAATCCAAAACTTTGACCGAAGGGGACCGCAGGTTAAAGGGAGCAGATTTGGTTTAAATAAAGTTTAAGTGAAAGGTCTTAAAGCTCTATGAATTGGTGTATGAAAAAAAATTTAGTTTTTTAAAAAGACTTAAACGTAGAATAAAACCGCCATTTTTGGACACTTTTTTGGCAAATTTTAAATGGCGATATCTCGAAAACCGTTTGACTGATTCAAGAAATTTGATGAAATGAAAGTTTTCTCAACCTTTATGAAAGGGTAAAAAGAAAAAATTGTAGATTTTTTTTAAAAAAATTCTTAAACGTAGAAAAAAGCCGTAATTTTTGCAAATTTCAAATGTCGATAAGTCGAAAACCGTTTAACCGATTTTCTACCACAGACTGTAAATATTTACTAGCCCCTACTGTAAGCGTTTGCTACCCCTGACTGTAAACATTCAGTTATTTTTTTTATAATTATGTATGATTGAAAAGCTACTTGAAATTCAATATACAAGTGAATATAATTAATTTGCAATTTCAACTGCAAATAATTTCATATCAAATAAAAACAGCTTAACAACAAAATAAACACCGTAAGGTATGCTGCATTTTTTTATGCTAAAAGTATACATTAATATTTTTTGTAATATTGTATGAAATCTATTTGAATAATTTAAAGCAGGACTTCTCGCTAGCTTTCGCTTTTAGGTCCCTTGAGAGATTTTTAGTGGTTGGCAAAAAGTAAATAAAATAAAATAAAATAAAATAAAATAAAATAAAATAAAATAAAATAAAACAAAATAAAATAAAATAAAATAAAATAAAATAAAATAAAATAAAATAAAATAAAATAAAATAAAATAAAATAAAATAAAATAAAATAAAATAAAATAAAATAAAATAAAATAAAATAAAATAAAATAAAATAAAATAAAATAAAATAAAATAAAATAAAATAAAATAAAATAAAATAAAATAAAATAAAATAAAATAAAATAAAATAAAATAAAATAAAATAAAATAAAATAAAATAAAATAAAATAAAATAAAATAAAATAAAATAAAATAAAATAAAATAAAATAAAATAAAATAAAATAAAATAAAATAAAATAAAATAAAATAAAATAAAATAAAATAAAATAAAATAAAATAAAATAAAATAAAATAAAATAAAATAAAATAAAATAAAATAAAATAAAATAAAATAAAATAAAATAAAATAAAATAAAATAAAATAAAATAAAATAAAATAAAATAAAATAAAATAAAATAAAATAAAATAAAATAAAATAAAATAAAATAAAATAAAATAAAATAAAATAAAATAAAATAAAATAAAATAAAATAAAATAAAATAAAATAAAATAAAATAAAATAAAATAAAATAAAATAAAATAAAATAAAATAAAATAAAATAAAATAAAATAAAATAAAATAAAATAAAATAAAATAAAATAAAATAAAATAAAATAAAATAAAATAAAATAAAATAAAATAAAATAAAATAAAATAAAATAAAATAAAATAAAATAAAATAAAATAAAATAAAATAAAATAAAATAAAATAAAATAAAATAAAATAAAATAAAATAAAATAAAATAAAATAAAATAAAATAAAATAAAATAAAATAAAATAAAATAAAATAAAATAAAATAAAATAAAATAAAATAAAATAAAATAAAATAAAATAAAATAAAATAAAATAAAATAAAATAAAATAAAATAAAATAAAATAAAATAAAATAAAATAAAATAAAATAAAATAAAATAAAATAAAATAAAATAAAATAAAATAAAATAAAATAAAATAAAATAAAATAAAATAAAATAAAATAAAATAAAATAAAATAAAATAAAATAAAATAAAATAAAATAAAATAAAATAAAATAAAATAAAATAAAATAAAATAAAATAAAATAAAATAAAATAAAATAAAATAAAATAAAATAAAATAAAATAAAATAAAATAAAATAAAATAAAATAAAATAAAATAAAATAAAATAAAATAAAATAAAATAAAATAAAATAAAATAAAATAAAATAAAATAAAATAAAATAAAATAAAATAAAATAAAATAAAATAAAATAAAATAAAATAAAATAAAATAAAATAAAATAAAATAAAATAAAATAAAATAAAATAAAATAAAATAAAATAAAATAAAATAAAATAAAATAAAATAAAATAAAATAAAATAAAATAAAATAAAATAAAATAAAATAAAATAAAATAAAATAAAATAAAATAAAATAAAATAAAATAAAATAAAATAAAATAAAATAAAATAAAAAAAAATAAAATAAAATAAAATAAAATAAAATAAAATAAAATAAAATAAAATAAAATAAAATAAAATAAAATAAAATAAAATAAAATAAAATAAAATAAAATAAAATAAAATAAAATAAAATAAAATAAAATAAAATAAAATAAAATAAAATAAAATAAAATAAAATAAAATAAAATAAAATAAAATAAAATAAAATAAAATAAAATAAAATAAAATAAAATACAATAAAATAAAATAAAATAAAATAAAATAAAATAAAATAAAATAAAATAAAATAAAATAAAACGAAGTAAAATAAAATAAAATTATGTTCATAATCAAATTGATCATAAATAGTTTTTAATTAAATAAAAACAACCTAACAACAAAATAATGATGGCAAGGTATGCTACAATTTGTTTATGCTAAAAGTATGCTTTAAAATATTTCTATAATATTAAATGAACAAAATCAATTCGATTTTCACTAACTTTTAGTCAGAGTTGGGCACAGAGCTAAGCCCAAAAATTATATATTATACCCTTGATCTTTGATATTTTCATACTTTCCACCTTAAAAATGTTCTCTACTGATAAAATTATCTAAAAAATACATTCAACTTCATTCTTAAAGAACAAAAAATGAAAAAAAAATATTACCAAAATCAATACATTACAACACATTAACTCACTAAGCCTATGTATAGGACTAAATCTGACCAGGCTAACAGCATGGTCCTGCATATCATAATTTCTTCGACGATCTCTTTCTCTGGCCAATTTGGCGCGATGTCTTAAACAGCAGATGACTATAAATGCCAGTATTGGAAAGCCAAATATACATGATACTATGGGTATTACAATGGATTCTGGAGAAACTGAAAATAGAAAAGAAAAATTATTATTAATTAAAAATACCACACACAAAAATTCATAAAAGATAAGAAAAATGTTAAATAAATTCTTATTTAATAATCTCTAGGCTAAAAATATATATATTTTTTTTGTTATTATTTATAGTTTCAAAAGTTTTTTTTTTTTTTTTTGAAAAATGTATTAATATTTTTTTTTTCTCAAAAACAAAAGGCATAATTTAGCTGGCCTTTTGTTTTCTTTTATAATATTTTCTTTTATCGTTAAGAAAGAAACAGCAAAAGGATTTCCGTTTTTTTTTTGTCTAAATATTTGGATAAAATATTTATAAAAATGTATGCTTAAGCACATTCACTTGATTATAACATTAATGTATTTGATGTAGAACAATATTATCAAAAAGTTTTTTTTAAATTTCAAATATTTGAGACAAACAAAAATTTTTTAACACATTTTTGTAGCAATACCGAAAAAATGGGAACTTGTATCAATTAAAAAAATAATTGAATTAATTAAAAGAATAATTGTTTTTTCTTGTATAACGAAGTTGTTTGTACATATTAATTAAAATTGGTTGTACAATTTTATTTGATAATTTGTAAAAGCTTTGTTGTTTTTAATATTTAATGGTAATTAAATTAATTGAATTTTTTTTAAATAAATATAAATTAGTTCAATCTCAAGAACTTATTTATTTAATTAAAAAACTAAGTGAGTTTTTACGCACCACAAAGTTGTTTGTATCAATTAACAGAATTGTAAATATTTAATGTTGTCTAATAAACATTAAATAGTTTAACAAAAAATTTATTTGAATTAATAAAATTTTTAATGGAAAAAAAAATCGGTCTCAATCATGAAATAAATTGAAATAATTTAAAAAAAATATTGTTTTTTTCCAGCATCACGAAGTTTTTTGTATCAATTAAAAGAAATTGTAAACATTTAATTGATAAAAGCGGCATTTTTTGTATGACAAAAAAGTTTTTCTTTCGATTTTAAATGTCTAGGTCAATTTTTATTCTACAGGGCCTAAAACTTATGTACCACAAATTTGAGGCCAATGGGAATAAAATAAACCGTGGCGCCCGGCAACCAAAGTTTTGGATTTAAAAAAAAAAATAAAATATAAAAAAACACGAGTATCAAAAATAAATTTAAAATCGGTATAACGGTTTTCGAGATATCACTAATTGAAATTTGAAAAAAGTCAAGAATTTTTCCCACATTCAAGAATTAAAAAAAAATCTTAAAATTTCTTTCCCTTGGCCCTTTCATAGAGCTTGATTCAAATCCGATCATTTTAAGCCGTGCCGCTGAAATCAATTAAATTTGTAATTGAATCAATTATGTTTTTGTTTAATATTTTTTTAAATTGAAACTGTCAATATTTTACTTGAATTTTAATCGAATCAGTTAAATTTTTAATTGAATCAGTTAAACTTTTAATTGAATCTATTAAACTTTTAATTAAAACAATTAAATTTTTAATTGATCAATTTAATTTTTGATTGAATCATTTAAATATTGAAAAAAAATATTTTTTTGTGAAAAAAGTCGTAACTTTTTAATCATAGTGTTTTATACTAAAATTTATTCTAACCATTCATACATATTCCGTATAATAAATACTTTATCATAATAAATATTTATTAAAGATACGAAAATAGAAATAGATGTTATAACAAACTATTGCTATTTTTTCGGTTCTTGTTAGTTACAAAAATACTTCCTCTCTTATGTACTAACATAGTAGAAATATTAAAATGCCTAGTTGTCCCATGGGCGACTTATATTATTTAACGTTAGAGGTCAAGTTTTGGTTTTATTTTGAAGAAGGTCAAATTTTAAATTAATTCAAATTTCTAAAAATAGAATTTAAAGAAACTTCCAAAGAAGATTTATATTAGAACTACAGAACGTATGATTGATATGAATTGAGGGAAAAAATAGCGAAAAATATATTCAATAAAAAAATTAAGTTGTTTGTTTCATTTTATATTTTTCCTAGTTCCATTTCATTGCGTTCCATGTAGGTTTTATTCCTTTTCGAATAACATGAGTTAAAGAAAAAAAATCTAGAGTCTTTATCTTAATAGATAAAAAAAAGTACCAGCCGCTCCCTGTTCACTTTTTTCACTTTTTTGCCCTCTTAAAATCGAAACTTTCTAAAAAGTACTTTTGTCAAGTCGTTTGTCATATTTTTTCCACTAAATGACCCTAGATTCTAAATCTCAAATTTCTAGAACTATTATTTCAGGAAATGGAAAAAGTACCAAAGTACAATTTTGAAAACTTTTTGCCCCATTAACATCGGAATTTCTAAAATTTATGTTTTTCAGAAGGGTTTTTTCAGGAAGATCTGACATTTCAAGTTTTTATGACCATTACTTCAGGTGATAAAAAAAATACAAAAATATACTATTTTCAGATCCCAATGGACCTCAGACTCTATGTGTACTGACGTGAAACGTCGGAAGTCACATACAACCTACTATTTTACCCTTTTTGCCCCCTTAGAATTAGAATTTCAAAAAAGTTCTTTTTTAGAACGTTTTTTTCGCCGAAAGATTTTACATTAATTTAGGAAATATAAAAAGTAAAAAGTACACTTTTATTACCAATTTTCGATTTATAACTCAAAAATCAAGGCTGATCCAAACTTTTTTCAGTTTTGAATTCCTCATTACCAAAATTTGGACCATTTAATGGTCCAAAAAAAAAAAACTTGTTCCGGCATGCTTTCGTTAAATGTCTATTTAGTACCACAGGCCGTATGATTGATATGAAGCAAGTATTAATCATACGCCATGCAATAACCATTTGACAAAAAGAGAGACAAGTTGGTGGAATTATGAGCAGTAAAATAATTCTTCATATTTTTGTAAATAATTTTTAACGTTCCATTCGGTAATTATACCGAATTTAATATAATAAGATATAATCATATTATTTTGGATCCTCCATTTTTGGAGGCGCCAAATGATAGTCCGGATAATGACCTTTTCATATGTGGTGACGTATAAATTATATCTAAAAATAACTTGTGTTTAGATATTTTTGATTAACTTACAATGATTAGTTATTTTTTGTACTTCATCCAAAAATAACATCTTTTGACCTTTACAATTTTTTTTTGATTGTGGTTGGTGCCTTTTGGGATTTAAAAGGTTGGTTTTTCAATATATGTATCTTGCTTTTTGTTTGTATTTTATATAAAATAAAATGAACAACATATCGCTCCTTTACTTGTATAGTGTCACAACTCAAAATATTTGATTTTGCAGAAAACACGTTTAAAGTTTACTTTTGAAACTGGTTTTTAATTGAAAAAGGTCGGTACATAGAAAATGTAATAATGGCGTGTACTCTTCTCAAACGGTGAGTTTAAAAGATATTAATACGAATTTTTGACACAATATAAAGCACGATATAACGAATAATTCTGCATCATTAACTCAAAAAACGCATTTTTTGAGTTATGACACTATACAAGTAAAGGAGCGATATGTTTATTATGAGACGATTTACTTACATGTTTTATTAAAGAACATAAACATTGCTCATGCACGTCATTTATTTCATAATTAGATATGTACAAACAAAATAAGATGGTTAAAGGTTAAGAGGTGTAAAAAATAAAATGCTATTCATGATAAGGTCAATAATTTTATTGAATCATTTATATAATTTTATATTAATTGTTTTATTAATGCATGTTAACACAATACATATCGAGGGCCTATATCCAAAACACTCTATCTTCCATTTTCCAAAATTTACTTTTTGATGGCAAAATATTCAGTAAAACGGCCCTCATCTATGGTGTAAAATTCAGAACAAAAATATTTTTTTTGCTATTTTTTTTGCAAGAGATAGAGATCTCTTACACAATTAATTTTTCTGAATGCAAACCCCTCTATTTTTTCAAATAATTAATTTATAAATATTTTTTTTAATAATTTTATCATGCAATACATGTTTTCATACTAAATTTTGCATGCTGAACATGAATTTGTCAACAAAATTCCAGAACCACGATTTTGGTCCACTGATGCTAATTTTTCGGAAAAATCTTGTTTGATTTCAGATATGTCCAAAAAAACTCGTGGACAATTTTTCTTTCCGTTAAAACCTTGGTTAAACTATGCTGAATATGTAAAATAAAAAATTAGCCAATTCGGTCCAGACGCTTTACGTTTTTAGATATTTTGAAAAAGAGCGTAGAAGTGAGCGTGGTCAATTTTTCTTTATGTAAAAACCTACGTTGGACTATAACGAATGTAAAAAAAAATTGACGGTACAGCCGTTCTCTGATTTTTGATAAATTAAAAATAGTGAGCGTGGTAAATTTTTTTTTCCTTAAAAACTTAAGTTTGACTTTGACGAACATTTAAAAAACAAAAAACGTCAATCGGTCCAGTCCAGTCGTTTTTCGATTCTAGATTAATCGAAAAAAGTGTGCGTGGTCAAATTTTCATTCCATATAAACCTAAGATGAACTAAACGAACATTTAAAAAAAATTGCCAAATCGGTCCAGCCGTTCTGTGATTTTTGATAAATCAAAAAAAGTGGGTGTAGTTATTTTTTTTTTTATTTTAGTAAAAGCCTAAGTTTAGTAAAAGCCACGTTTACACCCTAAGTGGGCGTAAACGTGGGCGTGGTCAATTTTGTTTACCTAAAAACATAAGTTATGCTAATCGGTCCAGCCGTTCTCAGCTGATGCAATTAGCAACGATCGACATTTGATTTATATACCCTACTCCACTCTGTGGGACAGGGTATAATTAGTTTGTGCTGATGTTTGTAACTACCCGAAATATTGGCCCTAGGCCTACCTTCAAGTATACTATTCGGCTCAGAATTACTTTTTAAGTAGATTTAGCGATGTCCGTCCGTCCGTCTGTCCATCTATCGGTCTAAGCACGATTCAGGTCGCAATTTTCAATCATTTGACTTGAAATTTGAAACTTAAGCTTTGTTTGGCCCAAGGCCGAAGCCCATTGAGATTGGAAAAGATCGGCCCATGTTAAGACCTAGCCCCTATACAAACACCCCCTTTGAATTTCACTTGAATGCCTCTAATAACCGTATTATAATAGATATTGTTTTAAAATTTAACAGGTAATACAATTTTGTATGCACTAACCATCATACCAAATTTCAAAGGAATCGGGTCAGTCCTTCTGGTAGTCCCCATACAAACCACCCTCCCGATATTCACATAATTTCCTCAAAATTCATAATAATGAAAATATTTGATTAAAATTTTATTTGTGGGTGTTAAACGTGTGCTTTGGTAACCTAATCAAATCGGAATACAATTGGACCATTTTTGGACTTAGTCCCCCATATAAAAATTTCTACCGATATTCACTTAAATCGGTTTATTGGCAAAAAAATAAACCAATTCCACTAAAATTTGTTCTGTGTGTGTTTTCTACACTAAATAAGGATTTAACAAAAGATAGGTACAATCGGTCCATGTTTGGACTTGGGACACATTTTCCGGAAAACACTGGTGTAGGGTATCATATGGTCGGTCTTTACCGACTATAACTTTCTTACTTGTTATTTATATAGATTTGCGAAAGTATCAAAATGAATACGAATTAATCTTTGTTAAATTTAAGTCTACACTAAAAATATTTTGTAAGTAAATTCAACTGAAAAAACGTTTAAAACAATCGTTTTTCCTTTTAAAAAACGGACTACTTATATTTCATTTGAAACAACAGACTTTTTCAGTTATTTTTAAACGTTAATAAATGACTAGACATTCCGTAAAAACAAACGATATTTCAGTTATTTTAACTGTTCACAATTTTTCATTTTGTGGAGTAAAAATTAAATTTTTTGAATAACAAACTAAAAAAACCGTTCTTCTGTAAAACTATACGGTATAATCAGTCACAAATAATTTAACTGATAAAAATATTTTTCCGTAACTTTTGTAGTTTATTGCTTTAACAACTGTATAAATCATTCAATATTTTATTTTCTTTGAAAAACAAACGATAAAACGTTTAAAACAACTTTAACTAAAAACTTTTTGAATAACCGTAAAAAAGTTACTGTAAAACTTTTCTGGGTGTACGATATTCGTGTTTGTTCATAAGGTGACAACGAAATTTGTCAACACTTATAAGGACGATAAACCAAGACACCCCAACCTTTTAATCCTCTCTTTTATAAATCTTTTAAGTATCAGGCAAATCCGTTATATACCGATTTGCTTAAAACTTCAAATATAAAAAAGGATTTTAAAGTTGGGATCCAACCTTAACTATACAAAGTTTGGATAGTTGCCTTGTAACTATTAACGCCCAAAAAAAGCATTTGGTCACAAAAGGGTTAATATACCACAATATACTCACATCAGTTTAAAGTAGAGATGGGCGCGTGAGTGATTTTTGACTCACACTCACTCACGCTCACGACAGGCATTTTTGAATCACGTACACTCACTTACGACCATTTATTCTACTCACAATCACGTGAGTAAATTTAATACAACTCACGTGCACTCACGCAAGCTTCACTCACACTCACGTTGACTCACACTCACGAAACTCTTATTTATAAAAAAAAAAATCAAAAACTAAAATTTCAAAAACAAAAATTTCAAAAATTTTTAAAATTTTTTAGCAAAATTTAAAGTTCAGCGAAATTTTACATTTTTTTGTTTGCTTTTTTAAGCCAAATTTTTCAATTTTTTATTGCTTTTTTTTGGTACGAAAGGAAGTGTGAAGAGCAAATAAATCACGCAAACTCGCACAAAAAAATCGACTCACGCACACTCACTCACGCAAAAATCTTACTCACGCGCACTCACTCACGCAATTTTTTCCCCCACTCATACTCACTCACAATCACGTGAGAAAAATTAAATTCAGTCACACTCACGCGTGATCACACGTGAATCACGCTCTAATCTGCTCATGTGCCCATCTCTAGTTTAAAGTATAAACCCAAACCCTCATATTTCTTGTAATCCACAGCATCATAAACAATAGTCGTAAAAATATTTGTTAAGTAATTTTACACATCAAGTTTTTGTTTGAAAATCATTAATTTTAAGACTTAAGAAATTTATATTTCTGGGTATTGCATAGTTTTTATATACCACAAGTTATAATTTACCTGTAGGATAAACAATAATTGTTGTAGCGCGATTTTTATTTCCTGCTATAAACGTAGCCACCGTTTGAGCGGTGGGAAATGCGGTTGTTGTTTCCAAATGATGTGTGGTATTTGACAAAGACGATACAGCCATATCAGCAGCGGCAGCTGCGGTGGCATAACTGCCAAAACCATCAGTTAAATTACCAACAACACCCGTAGAGGCAAGATAAACTTCACCAACCTCAACGCCACACATTGGTTGATGTTCATAGAACGAGCGGCTAAAAATAGAAGAAGTTGTCGAAGGACAATGAAACTTGGCACATAGGCATTTTTTGTTTGAATCAAGAAAAAAATGCAAAAATCAAAATGATCCGCCCACTTTTACGCCCACCTCCCATACAAAGTGAAAATTAAATTTTGACCTACTGCATTGTTTTTTGGTACATATCATTTTTAAATACTCAGAATAATTTGTGTGAAATTTGAAAAATATCCGCCCACTTTTACGCCCACTTCCCATACAACTTGTATTAAAAAAGTGACATAACTCACTTGATTTTTAATGTATCAACTAAATTTTCACAAAAAATAAATATTATAATTGTAGAATGGGCTCCTGAAAATATATACCTGATCCGCCCACTTTTACGCCCACCTCCCATAGAAAAAAAAACAAATAGAAACAAGTAAGGGTGTTAAATTCGGCTGTGCCGAATTTTTCATACCCTCCAATACGTTTAAAATAAAAAATAAATCGCAGGGGCGACCTTTTTTGGTGGGGGGGGGGGGGTCGGCGGAGTTGGTGGGGGACACCTGTATCCCCGCTATATATGTTAACAAATTATTTGTTTATGATATTTACGCTTAAATAATACATTTTTATCGTTATTTTTAATTAATTTCTATAACCACGCCCCCAAAAGGAGGCGGCCTGAAAAAATCTAATTTTCTAACCCCCTTGGTCCAAGCGCAGGTCTATGAACATAATATGGCATACAAATGTTACATTTGTAGAGCAAAAATTAAAAAAAACTCGTAAAAATATCGTATTTTTCAGGAGTCGTTTTAGTTCTTCAAGGGGGAACTTTTTTCCCCCTGTTCCGATTTTGTCCATCTTTGAACTTAACCTTAACAGTAACATAAGAGATACTCTTGCCCAATTTCAGGGGTCTATCTCTTTTTGCTTGGACTGCATCGTTATTTCTACAGACGGACGGACGGACATCGCTAGAATGTCTTAGATTCTATAATGGATCAATATTATATATACTTTTTGGGGTCCCCGACCGTTATTTCGATGTGTTACACACGGAATGACAAAGTGAGTATACCCCCATACTGTGGTTGGAGGGTATAAAAATCAGAGTTTCTGAAACATGAACGAAAATTCATGTTTTGTTACTTTATTATTTTATAGTTTTTACTGTTTTTTTTGGAAATGAGCAGGTATGAGCAGCTGAATTTTTTTTTAACTTTTAGCTGAGACTTCAAGCTGTAATTTGACATCTTTCGTTAAACAGCGCTCCACAGCGCTAAAAAGATGCAGTCCACTAAAGTTGATGAACATTGAAATTTTGATGTTGTTTATATTTTGTTCTACGAAATTTTTTATATGGCACTTTTTACAACTTTTTTTAGTGCAAATCTCATTCATGACAATTGTTTTTTACGAAAATATACAACAAAGTCAAATGATAAGTTTACTTTGATTGTAACAAAAGATTGAATATACAGTAAATTTGAATGCCATTTTAAACAAGCGAACATATATGAACTTTGAGCGTGTCTGTCCAAACAAATAATAAATATATCAGCCTAATATTACGGAATCATAATATTCAGATATCTGACAACAAAATACCAAAAAATTATCCAAATCGGCGAATATGAAAAAAATTAATTTCGGCCACTCTTCAACCAATGTGCGCCACCAACATCAACACCACCACCGCCACCACCACTATTACCAGTACCTTTTAAAACATCATCATAAACTTCACTGGCAAAACTAGTAGAATTTCGTGATGATGATGATGAGGATGTTGATGATGATGTGGCTGTTACAGATGCTGCTGCTGGTGATGATGAAGACGATGCTGAAGAATATTGAGCATTATAATCACTTGAATTTGTTTTTACAATATTTGCTAAAGTTTTATTGAAAAATGTTTTTATTCTATTTGTATTTGTTAAGAATGTAGCAGGAGAAGAAATTGTATTTGTTGTGGTAGTGTTGTTTGTATTGGTTTCAAGATATAAGGCAGATTGATGATGTTGATGATGCTGTTGTGTTGCAATTTTTTCATTATTATTATTGTTAAAGTCTTCCATTGTTGGTGTTGTTATAGGTGGAGGCAGCATTATTGCTTTGCTGTCTCTTTTTAACTGTAGTTGTGGTGTTGTTGTTTGTTGTTAATTTCGTTGTCGTTGTTAGTTTTTGTAGTGGATTTTTTTGCAATTGTGGTCTGGTTGTGTTAATATTGAAATAATTGTTATATTTTTTATATCGTTGCATTTGTATTGATTAATATTGACGTTTCTGTTATTGTTGTTTATATGATTTTTTTTTGTATTTGTCATTATTTTCTATAATTTAACTGTCACATTTTATTATTATTATTTTTTTCATTCATCATCAAGTTTTTTATTTTTATTTGCTTTTAATTAAACTTCCATTATTTTTTTTTTTATTATTATTTTTGTTTGCATAAATTTCTATGGAAACACAGAATTATTGTGTTATGGATTTATTAGATTTTTTTAACGAATTAAGTTATTTGTGTTATTTTATTTTTATTAAATGTTTGATTTTTTGTTATTATTGCAGAATTAAAATTTTTATTGAACTACCATTTATTTGATTTGATTTGTATTGTGAAAATTGTACAATTTATCTTAATTTAGCATCATTGTCATACGTTGCGTATGATTGTTATTATAAATGTATTTGATATATTACTCATACGCATAATATGACAAATTGATATAAACCAGCGGTTACCAACCTATGGTACGCGTACCACTAGGGGGTACGCGAAACTATCCGCGGTGGTACGCATAATTTTAATAATTTGGACATTCGTTTTAGATTAACCTGGCTTCCAAAGTTTTCCATAACGTAAGGTTTTTAAGAAAGTTGAGGTCAAAGTTCACAAAAAACGTATTTTTGTGCAATTTAGAGAACATTTTTTTGCGATATTTTGCGATCTGACCACTTGTTTTCGATTAACGTTTCGATGCTGATTCCGAATATGGTTCCCAAATTTATCTATGATGTCAGGTTTTTGAGAAAATGTATGTCAAAGTTTTAAAAAAACGTGTTTTTGCATTTTTGAGACGGGTTGTGATAGAGTGGAAATTTTGGTACCATTTTGTTTAGCTCACAATGCCCTTTCATTGTATATACGAGGGTGTTTCATTCGAAAAGTCACGAAATTGCTGATCGGCCCTTGTATTAAAAAAAAAAATAAAAAAACATTATATTTCCGCCCTCTGTGATGTGTTTTTGGAAAAATTATTTTTTTTTATTTTCAGCTGATTTTGCTCCGCAGAAAAATCATCTCAAAATCCGCGTTTTAAGATGCATTGAACCACTCCAAGAGCGAAAATTTTTCCAAAAAAAATACCACCATTGTTTTGATCTCCCCTAAAATTCAAAAATTTCAAAATTAACTCAAATATTTATATGAGAAGATTTTTAACGAAAACAAAACACTCGTTAGGGGGTACACGGCTGACAAAATTTAAAATTAGGGGTACGTGAGCCAAAAAGATTGGTAACCGCTGATATAAACAATACAATAACACACTAGGGTGGAGCAACTATAGCTTTCTTCGAATTTCGAAAACGTCGGGGTCCTGAAAGTTGCCTTTTGGGGTCGATATTAACCAACACAAATATTGGACCAGTAGGGCAATGGCGTTGGGTTCCTTTTTTGACTTGAAAATCGAAAAGTTCTGAACAAAGTGAAAAAAAAAATTCGAACTTTTTTTTTGTTTAAAATATTAGTTTATATTTGGACATTACAGAAAAAGTGTTTTTTGGTAAAAAAAAAAATTTTTTTTTTTTTGTTTCTTGTTTCGCAAAAAAATATTTTTAATTTGTTTTTAACTGAAAATATGTTGTTGGCCTTTTTACCGCAATTTTAATTTAAAAAAAAAAATTATAAACCAAAAAAAAATTTTTTTACCATAAAAACACTTTTTCAGTAATGTCCAAATATAAAATAATATTTTAAGCAAAAAAAAAAAGTTCGAAAATTTTTTGTTAAACCTTTTTCGGGACTTCCCGATTTTCAAGTCAAAAAAGGAACCCAAAGCCATTGCCCTACAGGTCCAATATTTTTGTGGGTTAACATCGACCCCAAAAGGCAACTTTCCCGACCCCGACGTTTTGGAAATTCGAAAAAAGCTAAATTTGCTCCACCCTATTACACTGTGTATTATGTGTAATTTACACATATTACACTATTACACTGTGTATTATGTGTAATTTAAACATAAATTAGAAAAACCTATGTGGGTTAGGTTAGGCAAGGTTAGGTAGGTTAGGTTTTAAGTGGTTGGTACCGTTTTACGTCAACACACGTACACTCAAAAAATTATGTCATTAACTGTTTGTAGTTTATTTAAAAAGTTTTACGTTTTGTAGTTTTTAAAAGAAAAAACGTTTGTTCAATGTTAATTTTTTTTAAATGACTATTTCTGTTCTTTGTTTCAAAAATAACAACATAAAAAATAATGACTTTCATTAGCATTCAATTTTTAAAGTCATTTATTTTTGTTCTGTAAGTAAAAATAAGTGAATCTTTTTTAATTTTTAATGTTTTGTGTACGTAATTTTTTTAAAATTGTTGGAATTTTTTAAAGAGACGTCATTAGTTTTTACGTACTTAGGTTGGTTATTTTTTTATAGACAAAAATTAAAAAAAAATATTTATCTATCTATATAAATAAAAATCAATTGTCGTTCGTTGGTAACCGCATCAGTTGAGAACGGCTGGACCGATTTGGAAATTTTTTTTTTTTGAAATGTTCGTCATAGTCCAACTTAGGTTTTTACGTAAATAAAAATTGACCACGCCCATTTTTTTCGAATTATCTAAAATCGGAAAACGGCTGCACCGATTTAGGTAATTTTTTATTTAAATGTTCGTAGTAACCCAATTTAAGTTTTTACTGAAAGAAAAATCGACCACGCCCACTTCTACGCCCACTTTTTCAATTTATCGAAAATCTGAGAATGGCTGGAGCGATTTGACTAAATTTTTTTTAAATGAATTTTCATCATATTCCAACTTTAGTTTTTACGAAAAAAGAATGTGACCATGCCCACGTTGGCTAATTGTTGTTAAATATCATAATTCAACTAAGGATAGTAAAATTTCCCACGCCCACTTTTTTCTATGTGTCGAAAGAACTATAACGGCTAGACCGATTTGGTTATAGTCCGCAAAAGATTTTAAAGGACAGAAAAATTGTCCACGCCTACTTTTACTTTAACTTTTCAGGATTTATAAATTTTAAATCATGGAATGGCTGTATCAATTTGTCTAATTTTGTTTTTACTGTTCGTCATAGTACAACTAAGGTTTTTCAGAAAGGACAATTTTCCATTTCTACGCCCACTTTTGAATGGATGGACCGAGTTGGTTAGATTCAAATAAGATTTTTACGGTAAGAAAAGTTGTCCACCCACTTTTTTCTTCGATATATATTAAATTTTCTCTATAGAAAAAAAATAAAGACTAATAAAATATAAATAAAACTCAAATGTATTTCGTTGGTAATCGCAACACTTGAGAACGCCTGAATCGATTTGGCTATTTTTTGTTTGTTTTAAATGTTCGTAATAGTCCATATAATTGTTCGGAAAGAAAAATTGTCTTCGCCCACTTTTTTCGATATATCTAAAATTAATTTTTACTCTAATTCCATCTTTAAAATAAAAATATTTTTTAATAGATTTAGCTTAAACTTGGTACAAATGGTTTTAAATCCTTGGGTGTTGTTAACATATGTACAAGTTTAATTTACCACACAAATGTTAACGCCCACTTTTGTCTAAATAAGTCGACTACTAATGACCGGACCGATTTTTTTATGTTAATTATAGCTCTAATTAAGTTTTTAAGGAATAAATGAGAAAAGTTTTTCGGAAAAGTGGAAAATTCGGGAAAACTATAAAGGTTTGTTTGTACTCACGATAAAAACGAAGGATATGCGTAATTTATTTTTCTGTTGTTCATAATAACACTAATGAAGTTTTAAATTTGTACAGTTCGCAAAGTCGAAGGCATGATAATTTTTTTTTTAATTCCTAAAATATAATTTGAAGATGATTATCTGCCTAATCGGTTCTTTAAAACCACGCCCACAAATTTTTCTACGCCAAGAAATTAATTATATTTTTTGCAGGGCTGTATATTTGAAGCGAGACAAAATATAACACTGATCTTATATTTGGGCCAGCAACGCGGACCGGGCCAGCTAGTTTAAAATATATATATATATTTAATTATTGTTATTTTTAAAGAAAATTTAAAAAAAAAAAAATAAAAAATTATAGACCAAAACAATTTTTTTTACCTTAAAAACACTTTTTCAGTAATGTCCAAATATAAACTAATATTTTAAGCAAAAAAAACTAGTGAGAGTGTTAAATTCGGCTGAGCCAAATCTTTTATACCCTCCAAAACGTAAAAAAAAAAACAATTAAAAAAGTTCAGGGGCGTCTGTTTTTGGTGGGGGGGTTGGTTTGGGGGTTTGGCGGGAGACATTGGGGGAACCTTCCCCTTGATATAGATGTTATCAAATGGATTTATTATAATTCTTTAAATTATTTAATCTAATTAATCATTATTAAGATACATTTTTCTATATCCGCGCCCACAAAAGGGCGGACCAATTTTTTTTATTTATTTTTTTTTATCCACTGGGTTCACATGCAGGGTTTTATGCTTCCTCTGACATAAAAATGTTGCATTTGCTTAAAAAAAGTACAAAAACCCCTACAAAAAAATACCGTTTTTCGGAGGTTGGTTTAGTTCTCCAAGGGGAAACTTTTTCACTCTTTTACCGATTTTGCCCATTTCCGAACTTAACCTGCCTAGGAATATCAGACATATTCGTGCCAAACTTCGAAAGTCTAGCTCTTTTATTTTGGACTGTATCGTGTCCGGGGACGGACAGACGGATGGGCATCGCTAGAATGTCTTAGAATCGATCACTGATATGTAATATATATACTTTATGGGGTCCTAAACCGATATTTCGATGCGTTACACACGATCCAATATTTTTGTGGGTTAATATCGACCCCAAAAGGCAACTTTCCCTACCCCGACGTTTTTGAAATTCGAATAAAAGCTATATTTGCTCCACCCTCTATAGAAGAATTGTCTTGGAGGAAAATTTTCTATAAAAAAATTGTCATTCAGAAATTTTTGATAGAAATCCTGTCTTTCAGAAATTCTCTATTGAAAAATTGTCTTTGAGAAAGTTTCTGTAGAAAAATTGTCTTTGAGAAATTTTCTATAGAAAAATTGTTTTTGAGAAATTTTTAATAAAAAAATTGTCTCTCAGAAATTTTCTTCAAAAAATTGTCTTTGAGAAATTTTCTATAGAAAAATTGTCTTTAAGAAAGTTTCTATAGAAGAATTGTCTTTGATAAATTTTCTAATAAAAAAATTGTCTTTCAGAAATTTTCTATAGAAAGATTATATTTCAGAAATTTTCTATAGAAAAATTGTCTCAGAAATTTTATATAAAAAAGTTGTCTGAGAAATTTTCTATAGAAAAATTGTCTTTGAGAAAGTTTCTATGGAAGAATTGTCTATGAAAAATTGTCTATATAAAAATTTTCTTTCAGAAAACCTGTCTTTCAGAAATTTTCTATAGAAAAATTGTCTTTAAGAAAGTTTCTGTAGAAAAATTGTCTTTGAAAAATTATCTATATACAATTTGTCTTTCAGAAATTTTCTATAGAAAAATTGTCTTCCAGAAATTTTCTATCGAAGAATTGCCTTTTAGAAAGTTTCTATAGAAAAATTGTCTTGCAGAAATTTTTTATAGAAGAATCGTCTTTGAGAAATTTTCTATAGAAAAATAGTTTTTACAAATTTTCTATACAAAAACTGTCATTCAGAAATTTTCTATAGAAAAATTGTCTTTGAGGAAAATTTTGTATAAAAAAATTGTCTTTTAGAAATTTTTAATAGAAATCCTGTCTTTCAGAAATTTTCTAGTGAAAAATTGTCTTTGAGAAAGTTTCTGTAGAAAAACTGTCTTTGAGAAATTTTCTATAGAAAAATTGTCATTGAGAAATTTTCTATAGAAAAATTGTCTTTGAGAAATTTTCTATAGAAAATTTGTTTTTGAAAAATTTTTAATAAAAAAATTGTCTCTCAGAAATTTTCTGCAAAAAATTGTCTTTGAGAAATTTTCTATATAAAAATTGTATTTAAGAAAGTTTCTATAGAAGAATTGTCTTTGATAAATTTTCTATAAAAAAATGTCTTTCAGAAATTTTCTATAGAAAAATTATATTTCAGAAATTTTCTATAGAAAAATTGTCTCAGAAATTTTCTAAAAAAAAGTTGTCTGAGAAATTTTCTATAGAAAAATTGTCTTTGAGAAAGTTTCTATAGAAGAATTGTCTATGAAAAATTTCCTATAGAAAAATTTTATTTCAGAATACCTGCACTCAAAATATTTTGTAGGCAAAAACAAATGAAAAACACACTTAAAACCAGTGAATAAACAATTGAAAACCATCCCAGTAATTATTCATTTGTTTTAACAAACATCAACATTTATTTTTTACTGTTGACAAAATTTTCTAAAATAAATAACATTAAACATTATAAAATTACGTTTTTTCACTCTTTTTTACCAACAAATTCGAAAAAAATAACCAACGAAAACATTAAAAATTAATGATAGTTCTGTTATTTTTACCAACAAATTTCAAAAAAATAACCTACGAAAACAATAAAAATGATTTCGTAGGTAATTTTTTACAATTTTATATTGAAATATTTTTTTTTAAATTTTTAATAAAATTTTTGGCGAATCGATCCCGCAATCAACTACATTCTGGGCAGACACTCTACCCATCGTGCCAAAGTGACTTGATACAAACATGTTTTTATATTTCTATAAATAATTTTTTGATTTTTTTTTCTACAAAAAAATAACTGACTTGTAGGTAAAAACTAATGATATTTCATTAAAAAATACCAACAATTTAAAAAAAAATTACTGACATAAATCATTAAAAATCAAAAGAATAATCAGTAGTTTTTACTTACAGAACAAAAATAAATGACTTTAAAAATTAAATGTTAGTGAAAGTCTTTATTTTTTAGTGTCTTATTTTTGAAACAAAGGACTGAAGTAGTCATTAATAAAAACTGAACATCAAACAAATGTTTTTTCTTTTAAAAACGACTAAACGGAAAACTTTTTAAATAAACTACAAACAGTTAATGACATAATTTTTTGAGTGTATGGTAATCACTCCAAAATTTTCTATGTAAAATTATTTTTCAAAAAAACTACTTGCTCAAAAAATCGATTGCTTTCGGGACAATTTCAATAAAAAATCATTGATTCTGGAACGTTAAGTAGAATCGGTTGCAGTGTAATTTGATGCGTTCTGGAACCGATTATTTGGAACAGAAAATTTTGCTGGGTTAGTAATTCTTATTTTTTAAATTGTCATTTTACGTTAGCAAATATTTAATTTATTATTTTTGTCTGGAAATTTGACATAAATTCAATAGTGGGCGTATGATTAATTTTGTTGTAAATAAATAATATCAATCATACGCATTAGTGAACTTAACGTTGATTATAAAAGTTTTTTATGAAATTTAACAGAAAATTTAAAGAGAATCAATTTTTTTTTACATTTTGTAAAATTTTTGTTAAAAATTAAATTTTTTGTTAAATATTGAAATTTTTGTTAAATATTCAATTTTTTGTTAAATATTCAAAATTTGAATTTAAAATTTTTGTTAAAAATTAAAAATTTTATGGTTAATTTTTTTGTATTTTTAAAATTTAGTTTGAAGTTAAAGTTTTTGTAAAAAATTAAAAATATTAAAAAATTTTTTTGTGTTTTTCGTGGAGAATTGAATAAAATTAAAATCTTTATAAAAAATTTACATAAAATTTGAGAATTTAAAACAATTATCATTTCATTATCAATTATCGTTATCAAATCAATTAAATTTATTATTTTTTTTTTTATTTTTTTTAATAATTTTTTTATTATTTATTTTTTTAATAAATAAAAAATATTTATACTTGTAAAACTTTTTATGTTGTTGACACCTTTTTATTTTATTAACTTTAACTTTTTTGTTTTTGTTTTCTTTGTATTACTTACTATTAACAAAGTACACACATACATACATATATTTTGTTTGTGTATGTGTTTATTTGTTAACTTTCACTTAACAAACTTTCACTTGCATATTTATATTTAACTGACATATATTTCTCATTGTCACTCATTCATTCACTCATTCTTTCAATATTTCATTTTGTCATACAATTTACTACAACACTTCCTTGTAGTGACAAGTTATAGTAAAATATGGCTTACAGATGTTGATTTTCAATTTTATTTATAATATTTATTTCCGTAAGTGTTGAGTTGTTACTTATTTTTCCTTTTGGTGACGTCTTCTTTTCTTTTAAAAGACATTAATTTAAATCACAACTATTTTTTTTTTTTTTTAATTTTTGTTGTAGTGTTTTCTATTACACTTTTTTTTTACAAAATCGTTTATTTATATTTTTAAATCTGTTACTTTTTTAATTTAATAATTTATTTTAAATTCTTTTATTTATATTTATTTTGTTCTTATGTTAACCGTATCCTTGCCGCCATAAAACTAAGTTTTCTACCAACATGTTTGTGGCTTTTATACTTTTTATACTTCCAATGAAATTTAAGAGTAAATGTTAAACAAACTGAGAGACAGAAAATTCTCTTCATTATAAAAGTTGAGTAAACCAATTTGTTTGTTTAAAAAAAATAATAATCTCTTAAATCTTTTACAAAGTATTAAAATATTTTTAGAATTTTAATTAACAATGACCTGCCTTATTAATTACTTAAAAAAATTAATATTTATAGCAAAAAATAATAGAAAACAAGTGAGAGTGTATACCCAAGCCGAATCTTGTATACCCTCCAACGTTAAAAAAAATTAAAAATTGCAGGGGCGTCTTTTTTTGAGGGGGGCTTGTCGGGAGTCCTTGAGGATACCTTCTCTCTGGTCAAAAATGTTTACAAATTTAATTACTATGCTTTTTGTACAAAAGATATACAATTTCATCATTATATAAATTATTTGCTAATATCCATGCACACAAAAGGGGGCGGACCAAAAAAAAGTAATTTTCAAATCCCCTGGGTCCAAGTCCAAGACTATGAACTTTTTCAAGCGTAAAAATGTTTCATTTGTTTAACAAAAATACAAAAAAAAACTATAAAGTTACCTTTTTTCATGGGTTGGTTTACTTTGTCAAAGGGGAACTTTTTCCCCCCTGGTCCGATTTTGGCCATCTCCGAACTTAACCAGCCTATGAACATAAGACATATATGTGCCAAATTTCAGGAGTCTAGCACTTTTATTTTGAACTGTATCGTGTCTTCCACAGACGGACGGACGGACAGACAGACATCGCCAGAATGTCTTAGAATCAGTGTTGGCTACCGTTACCCTTTCAATACCGTTACCGATTAAAAACCCTTTAATATTGACTACCGTTACCGTTACCAATACCGAAATAAATTTTTTTTAATACCGTTACCGATAAAAAACCGTTACCTTTATTCGAATTTTTACCGGTATTATATCGGTTTTGTTTCGGTTGCATTAATATTACTTATTTTATTTTTTTTGTGGATTAAAAACATATTCATATTTTTAATATAATTAAAAAAAACTAATTTTTGTTCATTGCCAATCCAACCAATGATTACATTCGCAATTAACTGAATTCGAATATCGGTCTTGAACCTCATAAAGATTTTATATTATTGATCAGTGATCGATTGTATGCGATGTTCATCTTTCCGTATGTAGAAGACACGATACGATCCAAAATAAACGTGCTACTCTTCTGGTACGAATACGTCTTATGGTCATAGGCTGGTTAAGTTCCGAAATTGGAAAATCGGAACAGATGAAAAAAAGTTCCCCCCTGAAAAACTTACAAAACACCAGAAAAACATATTTCATTTAATTTTTTGTCTATTTGTTTAAAAAATGAAACATTTTTATGCCGTGTGAAGTTTATTGACCAAGATTAGAAAATGCGACTTTTTCGGTCCGAACCTTTTGGGGGCTGGCTATAGCATATAAAATTAAACATTGATAAAATTATGCGTGAATATAAATAAAATTAATTTTTTAACATATATGGTGTCCCTCCGATACCGTCCACTCTCCCCCTTAAAGAACATCCCTTGAAACATCCTTGCCAAGTTTTTATACCCTACACCACACTGTGGTACAGGGTATAATGAGTTTGTGCTGATGTTTGTAACTACCCGAAATATTGGTCCTAGACCCACCTTTAAGTATACCGATCGACTCAGAATCACTTTTTGAGTCGATTTAGCGATGTCCGTCCGTCCGTCCGTCTGTCCGTCCGTCCGTCTGTCTGTCTGTCTGTCCATGTAAACGGTGTAAACACGATACAGGTCGCAATTTTTAATCAATTGACTTGAAATTTGAAACTTAAGTCTCTCTTGGCCCAAGGACGAAGCCTATTGAAATTGGAAAAAATCGGTCCATATTTAGACCTAGCCCCCATACAAAGGTCCTCTTTAGTTTTGGCTCAAATGACTCTAATAACCGTATTGTAGAAGGTATCGCTTTGAAATTTGGATGGTAAACATGTTTTGTCTTCACATATCATCATTCCGAATTTCAAAGAATTCGGACCAGTTCTTCTTGTAGCCCCCATACAAACCACCTTCCCGATTTTCACATAAATGTCTCAAATTTCATGAAAATAGAAAATATTTAATTAAAATTTTGTTTGTGTATGTTAAACGCGTACTTAAATAACCTTATCAAACCTGATAATCTTCGGACCAGTTTTGGACTCAGGCCCCTTGTGAAAATTTTGCCCGATATTCAGTTAAAGCGGTTTATTGTCAACAAATAGAAGCCTATTTCACTCAAATTTGATTTGTGAGTGTTTTCTTCACTTATTAAAGGTTTTACAACATATAGATCTAATCGATCCATGGGACCCATTTTCCGGGAAACCTTGGTGTAGGGTATTATATGGTCGGTCTTGACCGACTATAATTTTCTTACTTGTTTTTTATTTATTTTTTACGCATTTTTAGCAAATTTGTGACTTGTTAATATTTTATTTATAATACCGGTACGTACCGGTATTGATGTTTCGGTAACGGTTCACCGTTACCGAAATAATCGAAAATACCGTTACCTTTACCGTTACCGATATAAAAAATATGTAATACCAAAACCGTTACCGATACCGTTATTCGTTTCGGTTGCCAACCCTGCTTAGAATCGATCACTGATCAATAATATATATACTTTATGGGGTCCTAGACGGATATTTCGATGCGTTACACACGGAATGACAAAGTGAGTATACCCCCGTACTGTAGTTGGAGGGTATAAAAATAAGACTGCCCAGCCAGCAAGCAGATTCATTTAAGACTCCAAAATGGGCTCCAAAAATATAACAAAAATTTCAAATTATTGTGTGAAAGTGGTTCATCCAAAAGAGCCCTCTTTTTTAACTCAAAAATGACTCCAAAAAAAGATTCAAAAAGGGAAATTTTTTCCATACTTTGGAGTCTATTTGGAGTCAATTTGGAGTCTATTTAAATAGTGTAGTTGTTTGGTTGTTATTTTTTGCTATTTTGATATAAAAAATAAAAAAATTGCGAAAATCTTTGTTTATTTGAAAATATTTTTACTAATCTCACATTAATTTTAAATAAAAAAAACGCTTTTATTTGTATATTAAAAAAATTTCAACAAATCCATATTTTCTCTGATTTCCACAAACAGCAATGCGGCGTTCCCACATCCTAC
Organism: Pegoplata infirma; assembly: GCA_963921195.1. NCBI lineage: Eukaryota > Metazoa > Arthropoda > Insecta > Diptera > Anthomyiidae > Pegoplata > Pegoplata infirma. Next base: position 213,897,276 of record OY992540.1, read on the forward strand.
GTTTTTTCTTGATATATGTATGTTCGCAAACTGCATTTTGTCCCTGTATTATGGTACATATTTACAAACAAAGACGTTTAATGAAATTTATTTTCTGACTTATAATTTTTTTTGAAAGAAAGTAATATTTGTAGGCTCCAAAAAGAAACATTTTTTGGAGCCTTTTTGGATGGCTCAAAAAACTTTATAATTTTTGAACTTTTACACGCAGAAAACGGTTTCGTTGTGTCAACCAAATTTAGAACCAACCAAATTTTTGTAGTCCAGCCAACTATCACTTTTATCAGTTGTGATTACTAATAATTTCATTTCAATCGAATGGCATATTTATCGAATTTCATTACGAGCAACTGAATATATCTGTTGAAGCAACGAAAAATTATAAGACACAAATGGTTGTTATGACTGATATTATAGCACCACAACTAAAATATTTTATTAATGGGCTCCTTTAACCGTAAAATAAAAAGACAAAAATAGTGTTTTTTTGTAATATATTTATTAAATAAGTTAATTTTAAAAGAATATATACATACATAATTTGATATTTAAATACTACAACATTTTTTAAGAATAGTTAAAAAAATCTCAGAATTTTAGAAAAACGTTCAGATTCTGAGACTTTCTATAGAAAATATTTATCAGAATCCGGGACTTTTTTATAGAAAAAATTTCCTAGAATCTTATACTTTTTGTATGGAGAGACATTTATGAGACATTTTCTATAGTAAAAATGTCGCAGAATCTGAGATTTCTTCTACAGAAAAAATGTTTCAGTATCTAAGAATGTTTCTAAAGAAATGTCTCAGAATTTAAAAATTTTTCGATAGAAAAAATGTCTTAGAATCTGAGAATTTTTTAAAGAAAAAATGTTTAAGATTCAGAGAATTTTTCTATAAAAAAAATGTATCAGAATGTGAAAATTTTTCTATAGTAAAAAATATCTTAGAATCTGAGACTTCTTCTATAGAAAAAATGTCTCAGAATCTGAGACTTTTTCAAGAACTTAGATTCTTAGACATTTTTTCCTTAAGCGAAATTTTTAAAGTCTGAGAAATTTTTTTTAAAGCAAACTCTCATATTCTGAGAAATGTTTATCTAAAACAAAGTCTCAAATTATAATACAGTTTTTCTGTAGAAAAAGTTTCAGATTCCGATATATTTTTTCTTTAGAAAAAGTCTTAGATTTTGAGAGATGATTTCTACAGAGAAAATTCCAGAGAAAGATTTTTTCTATAAAAAAAGGTCTGAGAGATTTTTTCTAAAGAACAGTTTTAAGAGTCTGAAGCTTTTTTCTAAAGAAAAAGTTTTAGAATCTAAGACATTTTTCTATAAAAAAATATCAGATTCTTACACATTTTTTCTATAGAAAATATCTCAGATTCTAAGAAACTTTTTCTAAAGAAAAAGTCTCAGATTCCAAGCCATTTTTTCCATGGAAAAGTCTCAGATTCTGATACATTTGTTCAATAGAATTTATCAGGTTTCAGATTCTAAGACAAATTTTCTTTAGAAAAAGTCTTGGATTCTGAGAAATTATTTCTATAGAAAAAGTCTATAGAGTTTCTATTAAAAAAGTCTTAAATTATTAAAGTCTATAGAGTTTCTATTAAAAAAGTCTTAAATTATATGGAAGAAGTCTCAGAATTTGAGAAACTATTCTAAAGAAAATTCTTAGATTCTGGGAAATTGTTTCTATTAAAGAAATCTCAGATTCAGATAAGACTTTTTCTATAGAAAAAGTCACAGATTCTGAGACTTTTTTTGTAGAAAAAATCTTAGATTCTGAGGCATTTTTTCTTTAGAAAAATTCTAAGATTCATTTTTTTATAAAAAAAAATCTCAGATTCTGAGACATTTTTTCTATAGGAAAACTTTTAGACTCTGCGACATTTTTTCTATAAAAAAATTCTCTATTCTGAAGCATTTTTTCTACAGAAAAATTCTCAGACTCTGAGATATATTTCTATAGAAAAATTCTCAGATTCTGAAACATTTTTTCTATAGAAAAATTCTCATATTCTGAGACATTTTTTCTATAGAAAAATTCTCAGATTCTGAGACATTTTTTCTACAGAAAAATTCTCAGATTCTGAGACATTTTTTCTATAGAAAAATTCTCAGATTCTGAGACATTTTTTCTATAGAAAAATTCTCAGATTCTGAGACATTTTTTCAATTGAAAAATTCTCAGATTCTGAGACATTTTTTCAATAGAAAAATTCTCAGATTCTGAGACATTTTTTTCTATAGAAAAATTCTAAGATTCTGATACATTTCTTTCTATAGAAAAATTCTCAGATTCTGAGACATTTTTTCAATAGAAAAATTCTCAGATTCTGAGACATTTTTTCAATAGAAAAATTCTCATATTCTGACACATTTTTTCTATAGAAAAATTCTCAGATTCAGAGACATTTTTTATACAGAAAAATTCTCAGATTCTGAGACATTTTTTCTATAGAAAAATTCTCAGATTCTGAGACATTTTTTCAATAGAAAAGTTCTCAGATTCTGAGACATTTTTTCAATAGAAAAATTCTCAGATTCTGAGACATTTTTTTCTATAGAAAAATTCTCAGATTCTGAGACATTTCTTTCTATAGAAAAATTCTCGGATTCTGAGACATTTTTTCAATAGAAAAATTCTCAGATTCTGAGACATTTTTTCAATAGAAAAATTCTCAGATTCTGAGACATTTTTTCAATAGAAAAATTCTAAGATTCTAAGAAAAGTCTCAGATTCTGATACATTTGTTCAATAGAATTTATCAGGTTTCACATTCTAAGACAAATTTTCTTTAGAAAAAGTCTTGGATTCTGAGAAATTATTTCTATAGAAAAAGTCTATAGAGTTTCTATTAAAAAAGTCTTAAATTATATGGAAGAAGTCTCAGAATTTGAGAAACTATTCTAAAGAAAATTCTTAGATTCTGGGAAATTGTTTCTATTAAAGAAATCTCAGATTCAGATAAGAAATTTTCTATAGAAAAAATGTCGCAGAATCTGAGAATTTTTCTATAGAAAAAGTCACAGATTCTGAGACTTTTTTTGTAGAAAAATTCTTAGGTTCTGAGACATTTTTTCTATAGAAAAATTCTCAGATTCTGAGACATTTTTTCTATTGAAAAATTCTCAGATTCTGAGACATTTTTTCTATAGAAAAATTCTCAGATTCTGAGACATTTTTTCTATAGAAAAATTTTCAGATTCTGAGACATTTTTTCTATAGAAAAATTCTCAGATTCTGCGACATTTTTTCTATAGAAAATTTCTCAGATTCTGAGACATTTTTCCTATAGAAAAAGTCTCAGATTCTGAGACATTTTTCCTATAGAAAAAGTCTCAGATTCTGAGACATTTTTCCTATAGAAAAAGTCTCAGATTCTGAAACATTTTTCCTATAGAAAAAGTCTCAGATTCTGAGACATTTTTCCTAAAAAAATCCTCAGATATTTTTCCTATAGAAAAAGTTTCAGATTCTGAATCATTTTGCCAATAGAAAAAGTCTCAGATTCTGAGACATTTTTCCTATAGAAAAAGTCTTAGATTTTAAGACCTTTTTTCTATAGAAAAAGTCTTAGATTCTGAGACATTATTTCGATAGTAATTTTTTAGATTCTGAGACCTTTTTTCTATATAAATAGTTTCAGATTTTGAGACACTTTTCATGTGGAAAAAGTCTCAGATTATGAAACAATTTTCCTATAGAAAAAGTCTATGATTCTAAGACATTTTTCCTACAGAAAAAGTCCCAGATTTTCAGACATTTTTCCTATCGAAAAAGTCTCAGATTCTGATACAATTTTCCTATAGAAAAAAATCTCAGATTCTGAGACATTTCTCCTGCAGAAAAAATTCTCAAATTATGAGAAATTTTTTCTATCTCAGATCTAAAAATATTTTTCCTTTGGAAATGTCTCTCTGAGACATTTTTTCTACATAAAAAGTCTCAGATTCTGAAAAATTTTTCCTACAGAAAAATTATCAGATTCTGAGCAAGTTTCTCTACAGAAGAATTCTCTTATTCTAAGAAATTTTTTTTATAAAAAAAGGTGTAGAATCTGAGAATTCGAAAAATGTCTCAGAATCTTAGAATGTTACCTATAGAAAAAGCCTCAGATTCTCAGACATTTCGCTATGGAAAAATTCTGATATTCAGTGATATTTTTCTATAGAAAATTTGAAAACATCAACACAATTTTTAATTCAAACATCTAACCTCTCAAATTTGGTCTTAATACAGATATTTAATAAAGAGTTATATTTTCCACCTTATTTGGAATGTTGATATGCATCTTTTGTTTAGATCAATAGGAAAATCCGCACGAATGAACTTTTGATGGTGAGCGTTTTCTGCAAATTAATCAATCATTATTTAAAATAGTATTTTTTTGCGCAGATTTTAACATACTTACATTTTATGGTATATTGTAATTTTTGATTCATATTTATTTGATTTTTTTAAATTAGTATCTTTATAAAATTTGTTTTTAAATATTTGGTAGAAAATGATAGTACATATTATTTTTTATGACGTTTTAATAATTTAAAAGAGTTTTTTTAGAAGCAACATACAATTAGTTGAAGTAACTTTAATAAAAATTAAAAAATGATTGTATGTACCAAAACTTATAATTCGAAGATAGTATTACATTAAAATTTTAAATTTCAAAGGTATTTTGAATTTTTCCAAATTTTAAACAATTTACTCCAAGTATCAGTTGCTGTAACTGATTTTTAATAATACTGAACTAATATTCTGTGCTTGTTATTAAAAATGTATTGCATTAAAAAACAAAATATTAATGAATAGTTCGGGCTATTATGAACGTTTTTGAAGTAATATTTTTTTCAAATTAATAGATGCAACCAATATTTTTTGAAAATGTGATTGTTTTTTGGTAATTTGTTCAGATATTTGGTACAAAATTTGTTTTTTAAATCATGGTAACTAAATTTAAATAGTTATAACTAAAACTTATATTCTGAAACTAAATTTGAGGAGTTTTAACTGAGTTCCAAATGATTTTTTCCCTGTGTGTAGGAGTCACTTTGAATTATGTTTTTTGATAAAATAATTTTTGTTTTGGGGTTCTTTTATACTCTAATCGGATGGTACAATATTGAATCAAAAAATTAAGTGTTTTTGGAAAATATATTTGAAAATTGAAATAAAAAATGTGATTTTTAAATCTTTTTTGATTCCAAAAAATGAGGGCCCCAAAAATAATAATTTTTTAGATTAATTTAAGAGTCCTATTTTAGGAGCGCTCCGAAGTTTGTTGGCTGGGTGTCTTTTTTAAGGCAATTTTTGTTTTTTAATTCTTTCCTTTTTGAATTTCTTGTTTTTTTTTTCCTAATTTTGTTATCCTTTTCTGTTTTTCTAAATTGTTTAAATTTTTTTGATAATTACTTAATTTTTTAGAATTATTCGGTTTTTTTTTTTTGTTAATTAAATGTTCTTGATTTTTCCCCATTTTTTTTTTTTTTTTTTAATTTCTGAATTTTTGCTTTGTTATCTAAATTTTTCTGATATTTTTCAGAATTTTCGTAATGTTTTTCTTAATTTTTTGAATTTTTTTGATAGTAACTTAGTTTCTATAGGATTCGGCTAGTTTTTGTAATTACATTTTTGATTTTCCTGATTTTTTCCGTTTAATGTTTTTCTGAATTTTCAGAGATTTTTAGAATTTTATAATTTTCTCTATAGATTGTTCATAATTTCCATAAACAAAGGATTTAAAAAAGAATACAAGTAAAAAAGTTAAATTCGGACTTGCCGAATGTAGTGATATCCTCCACAATTTCAAAAAGATTCCCAGTTGGCAACGTCCTCGAGCCATCCTCAGTGACGGAGCGATGCCATGTCAGAGTCACACCTGACATCCACAAGACATCTCTATGTACTGGGTTGAGGACAGTTTCATACAAATTTTCAAAATGTCCTCACTCAAAACCAGCAGTGGTCAGGGCTGACCTTCTGGGGACATGTCACCTAAGACTTCTTTGGGGAAATGTCTGACATAGGTCATGCGAAAATACAAAAAATTTTCGTATTTCCTTTAGTTTTTACTTTTATCCATTTTCCTTTATAAATTATCTTTCTCATATTTAGAAAAAAACTTTTCGCCTTTTTTAGTCCCAACTGGATTTGAACCTGGAACCTCCAGTTTATTAGTCCCACACCTAACCACTTGCTCCAAACTTTATTTTTAAAATTGTTTGTCTATTTATTACTTTTATTCTACTTGTTAGATTTTGATTTTATTTTAAATAAATCGATAATATTGCCATCTTTTTCTTGGAAATTGAAGAGTTGCCCAGATTTAAAATTCTAATTTAATATACTGCTATTCTGAAGACATTTCCTTTTAGACGTCTTAGAGGAATTGTCCACACTCTTAAAGCAAACATTCAGTGCTGACAATGTTAGGACATGTCATCAAGGATTGCCTATGATTTGTCAGAACCTGAAGACATTTCCTCAAGGAATCACTGTGGAAATTTCCTCAGTGACACATTTTCCAACTGTTATTGCAGAAAACTTTTTTTAAAAAGAAATTACTTTTGAAAAAAATAAATGTGTTTATACTTGTTTAAATACCATTTGGTGTTCAATTATGTTCACATATGTCAACCAGCAGCCGAATTAAAGCATTTTGTATTTTTAGGTTATGTTGAATGTACTAAAATTTTTTAGGTGTCCTTACATTTTCGTTCATAACTTTTGAACTGCTGAACCAATATCGCTCAAATGCAAAACCAAACTTCTCGGTAGAACTTCCAATAAATATGTTAAGTTTCAGTCATCTCCTTGTAATATTTTGGCCGTGATCACCATTTCCACAGACAGACATATCAAGAAAAAAGTAAGTAAGTAACGTCCTTTCAAAACTTTATCCCTCAATATCATTTAAAATGTTTAACAAAATATTTTGAATAAGATTTGAAAGGAAATTATTTACATACATCCTTTTTCCTAATATGGCACAATAAAAAAAAAATAAAAATTATTTCAAGTTTTTTTGAATTTTCCTAAATTTTTTTTAATTTTTCTAAATTTTCCTATGTTTCTGAATTGTATAAATTGTTTAATATTATCTGATTTTAATGTAAATAATTAGTTAAGCTCAAGGTAAGTTTTGTTAATATTTTATTTATTTAAAAACATTTTTCCAATATTTTGAAATCCACTGGATCTCATCTTCAGGGTTAAGAGGAAAAATAATAAAAAAAACATGTCATGTTTTACATTTAAAATAAAAAAATAAAGTGCAATTTTTAATGTAAAACCGTGTGTGACGTGTTTTTTATTATTGTTCCTCTTTACCCTGAAGATGAAATCCAGTGGATTTCGAAATATTGGAAAAAAAATTTAAAACAAATAAAAGATTAAAAAAACTGACCTTGAGCTTAACCAATTATTTACATTAAAATAACAACAAAACGTCGAACAACACACATATTGAATAGTATCCGATTTGTTTTGAAATTGAGTTTTTTTTGTGTTTGCAATTTTTTTTTTTTAGTTTTTTCTAAATCTTTCTGAGTTGTTCAGACTCTAAGGTCTATGGTGCAATTTAAAAAAAAGTGCCTCCCTAGTTAACACTAGACTTGCCAACCGTCCAGTTTTCGTCGGGACAGACCAGTTTTAGAGTGGAGTGTCCCGACGATACCCTGAACGGGACGCCATTTGTCCCGTTTTGAAAAAAAAACTAATTTTTTCATTGTCACAAAAAATAAATCGTAAACTTATTACATATATTTATTAGCAACACTGTCATTTTTTTAAATATATTTTATATTTCATTTGTCAACTTTCAAATGAATTAAAATTTTAACAGAGCGTGATTTTTTGTAGAGGTATTTTTTTATTATTTTAGTAAATATTCTTTCCAATAAATTTGCACAAATGTTAAACTATTAAATTTTTCACAGGAAAATGAACAGAAAAAGAGCTGCAGATATAAATGAATCGTCAGCAATACAGGAAAAGGATGAAAATAGAACGAAAAGGTATTGCAAATTTCAACCAGATCACGGTGTGGTTGAACAAGTTTAATTAAAAGTTCGCTGCATATGAAATTTTATTGCAGATTATGTTAGTTGGCACCCGTACAAACATTTTAAGCCCAATTTGAAAAAAATCGTTAGTGGGTTTTTTTAGATAATAAGATTTTCATCTTATTGGATGCTACAGAAAAACGGTCCAACTTGTGTTAAAGTGTAACATATGATAAATAAAGGTTGATGTCCTGAATCTAAGTCCTTTTGAGACGTCGATTTTTTTTTTTTTAATTTTTTTATGTTTTTTAGTGGTGTCCCGTTTTGGAAATTTCAAAAGGTGGCAAGTCTAGTTAACACTGTTGTCGAAGGTCAATAAAAAATGTTTCCTGCTTAATCGAGTTACACTGACGTATTTCTTTCAAATCTGTCAAATTAAAAAAAAATAAAACGTTTCTCTTAATTTGCTTCAAATCTTCTGAAAATCTTATTATTCAATCTTATTTTATACTTCAATGATATTTTGGTATGTTATTTTACATTTTTAGTAAACACTTAAAAAATATTTATTTACTTTAAAATCATTTAATCATTTTTCAATCAGATGGTATTGAAAATTTCTTGTAGCCAATATTATTTATTTCAAAATTGAAAGAACGTGCCAGAAATCAATAACAAAAATATTTGTAGGCTAAAAAGATACAGTGAAGACTTTTTTAAATGGATTTAAAGAGACGCGAAATTTATGACTGATGTCAATAAATTTATATTGAAACATAAAACTACTGTCGTGTCTGTTTTGTATTTTTAGGTTATGTGGAATGTATCAAAAATTGTTTGTCCAAAAAAAATGTCTCCAAAAAAAATTTTTGTTTGAAAAAAATTGTATGTGCCATTTTGTATCAAATTCTATTTGCATGTGTCTCAGCAGTAGTGTTTGGGAATTCCCGGACTTTTCAATTTCCCGGGAAACGGGAAAAAAATAATTTATTTCCCGGGATTCCCGGGAATCCCGGGAAATTTTCATTATTAATGTAAATCATAAAAAACATTAAAATTTGATTATCTTTTTATTAAAAACAGATTTATTAGAGATAAACAATTAATTAAAACATAAAAAATCAAAACATAAAAGTTAAAAATCCTGAAATAAAATAAAACAAACCAAAAAAATATTGCAACTTTTTCCTTCACAAAAAATCGCAAAAAATAGCTAAAAATCGCAAAAAATATTAAAACTGCGTTATTCGAGAAAAAACTAATATAGTTGGCAGCACTTTTAATATTTATTCTGGAAATGTTAATTCTAGGTTCAAAATTTTTATATTTTTTTGACAGTCTTAGCAAAATTATCATTAACCGACGTATGTTTTTTGACTTTTAAGTTTTTTCATGATATTAACATACTTTTTACACTTGGTCAGTTTTCCTATGAATATATATTTGCACTGTTCTTCCAAATAGAAAAAATACAAAAAATATCAATTTAGAGTCCCCGCACAACAATGTCGAAGCGGTTGACGGTTTCGGTCATGAGAGAGTATAGGCGCAAAACAAAAGCGGCAGCGGGAAATTCCGTCATACGTTAATATATACACTATTTTTTCACTTTTTTTTTTTTCACTATTTTTTACACTATTTTTAGTTTTTTTGTGTTTTTTTAGAATTTTTAATATTTTTTTTTGTTAGAGATCACATTTTTTTGTTTACTTTGTCGAAAATAATCGAAATATTTATAAAAATGTGGCAACATTTTAATATCAAAAATTAAAAGAGAGAGAGAAACCGACACAAAAATAAAATTGATTTTATTCAAGCGGTTTTCGGTCGAGCGTTTTTTCTTGCCAAATTTGTATGAAAAAAACGTCACCGACATTGTTGTGCGGGGACTCTTAATTATACCTGTGTGTAAAAAAATGGTAAAAATTAAAGTAAAATAAACGTTTTTATGTAAAAAGGTTTATTTTACAAAATTCCCGGATTTCCCGGGAAAAATTAAAAAAATTCCCGGGAATTCCCGACAGTGTTTTCCCGGGAATTCCCGGGAAATCCGACCCGGGAATTCCCGGACCCCAAACACTACTCAGCAGGCGATTTAAAGCATTTTGTATTTTTAGGTTATGTTAAATATACAAAAATGTTCAAGATTACATTTAGGTTCATAACTTTTGAACTGCTAAAACGATATCACTCAAATTTGATACCAAACATCTCGAAGCTTCGGCAAGTATATATGGGGCATTCCATGTGAAATCGGACACTTTGAAAAACTTTTTTTTTTAGATTTTCCCAATTTGTTTACAGTTTTTAGTACCCTTCGAAAACTCCTTCGTGGTAAATTTTCAGATTTTTTTGATGAGCCGTTCAAAAGATATCAAATTTTTAAAAATTGGTAGTTTGTTCCTTTACTCAATCTTCTTTTAATCATAACTTCTTCAATAATGGTCCAAATTTCAAATTTTTTTTTTCAAAATTTTTGTTTTTTTACGTACTTTCTAAAAAAATCCTAAAAAATTCTTAAAAGCGCTCTAGTATGCGATTTTTAAGTTTTAAAATTTAAATCTCATTTTTGAAAATGTTTGTACTCTTCGATTTTTTTGAAATTTTTTTGTGTAAAACTTCTATCAATTCTACAAATTTTTTGCCCAGGACGATCGTGGGATAACGATTATTACTATTTTTTTAAATTTTTTGAAAAAATTTTATTGTAATTTTCCAATCTTAAAATCATTTCTACTGCTCCAATGGTGCGTCATAGAGGGGTCCTTTATAAGACCGACCCCCATTAATTTTTACGTCTTAACATTTCTTTGGAACAAACTAATACCCTATCTCCAATTTCTAAGGGGGCTCCCAAACAAAACGACATTTTTTAAAATTTGTTCCAACCGCTCTAACTGCCCTAATAGTGCCCTTAGAGCAACAAAATGTATGACCGACCCACAATATTTTTTTAGTTTAAACATTTTCCCTGAACACACCTACCCTCTATCTTTAACTGTTAAGGCGGTCCCCATACATTTTTTTTATTTTTTGTAAATTTGCTTTATTTATTCAGCTTCTACCGGTCCAATGGTGCGTCCGAGAGGGATCATTAGTGAGACCGACCCCCATTTTTTTACCCTACAACATTTTTTCAAAACATACCTACGCCCTATCTCCACTCCCTAAGTAGGCTCCCATACAAATATCAGTTGGAGCAAATTTTATAAAAATGTAATTTTGTATGGGAGCCTACTTAGGAAGTGGAGATAGGGCGTTGGTAAGTTTTGAAAAAATGTTTTAGGGTAAAAATAAATGGGGGTCGGTCTCACTAATGACCCCTCTCGGACGCACCATTGGGCCGGTAGAAGCTGTTTAAATAAAACAAATTTACAAAAAATAAACAAAAAATGTATTGGGACCGCCTTAACAGTTAAAGATAGAGGGTAAGTGTGTTAAGAGAAAATGTTTGGACGAAAAAAATATTGTGGGTCGGTCATACATTTTGTTGCTCTAATGGCACTATTAGGGCAGTTAGAGCGGTTGGAACAAATTTTAAAAAATGTCGTTTTGTGTGGGAGCCCCCTTAGAAATTGGAGATAGGATATTAGTTTGTTTCAAAGAAATGTTAAGACATAAAAATTAATGAGGGTCGGTCTTATAAAGGACCCCTCTATGACGCACCATTGGAGCAGTATAAATGATTTTAAGATTGGAAAATTACAATAAAATTTTTTCAAAAAATTTTAAAAAATAGTAATAATCGTTATCCCACGATCTTCCTGGGCAAAAAGTTTGTAGAATTGATAGAAGTTTTACACAAAAAATTTTCAAAAAAATCGAAGAGTACAAACAGTTTCAAAAATGAGATTTAAATTTTAAAACTTAAAAATCGCATACTAGAGCGCTTTTAAGAATTTTTTGAGATTTTTTTTTAGAAAGTACTTAAAAAAACAAAAATTTTGAAAAAAAAAATTTAAATTTGGACCATTATTGAAGAAGTTATGATTAAAAGAAGATTAAGTAAAGGAACAAACTACCAATTTTTAAAAATTTGATATCTTTTGAACGGGTCATCAAAAAAATCTGAAAATTTACCACGAAGGAGTTTTCGAAGGGTACTAAAAACTGTAAACAAATTGGGAAATCTAAAAAAAAAGTTTTTCAAAGTGTCCGATTTCACATGGAATGCCCCATATATAAAACAGATAGATGTACAGAACAGATGTACCCGTGTTAAAAATTAATTGATCTTATTATTTCCGAAATTTTTTGGTATTTTTTAGTATTTTTGCAATTTTGTCAATCTAATTTCTAGAGTTCCAATTTTAAAAACTTTTACTGTAAACTTTCTAATTTTAAAAACAATCTATTAAAATTCATGTTTTCAAATTCCTAAACCATATTTTTAAAACAATTGTAATTGTATATAAATAAACAAATTTTAAATATAAATTTAAATTTAAATTAGATTTTTTTTAATTTATTTTCATTAATAACAATTTTGTATACTTTTTTTAAATAATGATTCATAACACAAAACAAATATTATTTTTGCATTTAAATTATTATAGACGAAACAAAAATTTACAGTGACATCTGTATCACTTTACTAAACTAAAAACAAGGGAAATTTTTTAAAATTTCCTTGCTGGTCTTTTAGTGACATCTGTTTATCTCTGGTTAACTAAAATAAGGGTTCGTTGGTGTATTATGATTGAGAAATTTATTTTCAGGGGTTGCTTGTTAATAATTCGACGAGTTTTTCGTTAATAATTTTATAGCATACAGAGTTCAGACACAAACCTTGGGTTGAGTTCAGACACAAACCATAAAATAAAAATTTTTAAAACTTAAAAATAAAAATTAAAAAAATAAAATCTTTAAATTCGGCCCTGCCAGATATATCAGATTGTAAAAAAATATTGCAAAAGACTTTTATTAAAAAAGAAATTTGGTAAAAAAAAAACTTGGTGAAAAAAGTGGCGAAGGAAAATAATTTTGACAAAAAAACAAGTAAACAATTTAAAATCGAACTACCTGAATCCATAACTACTAGGGCTGTCAAACGGGATCGGTTTTTTAAAATCCCGGGATTCGGGATTTGAAAATCAAAATCGCGGGATCCCGGGATTTTTCGGGAGCACGGGATTTTTCGGGATTTCGGGATTAAATTTCTTTGATTACAGAAGTAAAAAAATAGTAGACTCTTTATGTTTCAATTTTATTGTACATATTAAGGGGCTACTGTGTGTTAGTTGGTAGCGTGCTAGCCTATTAAGCAGGGAGTCGTGAGTTTGATTCCCAAGAAAACCCTTGGGTCGATTTCACTACAACGAAATTATTAAAAAAAATTATTTCTAATTATTCTTATTTTATTTAAAGGCAATTAAAAAAATTAAGTATACGCCAATTATGCAGTTTTCAAGTAATTATTAATATTAAATATTTAGCAATGAACTAAAAAAAAGAAGTCTTGAGGGGTTTGTAATGGAAAATGACAACTTTTTTTTGCTTTTGGTTTCATCCCATTCCGATTTTGGTTGTTGTACTGTATAATTTTAAAACTAATTTAAAGAAAATTTAAAATAATTAAAACATTTAAAGTGGAAATGAAATAATATAATACATTAGACTTGCATTTTTTTGTATAAAAAAAGTTTTTCTTCCAATTTTGAACGTCCCGAAAAATTTTTATTCTCCTAGACCTAAAACTTATGTGGTGCACATTTGAGGCCAATCGGATTAAATTTACCCGTGGCGCCCTTCGTTCAAAGTTTTGGTTTTTTAGAAAATTTTCGCCAAAACCTGCAAACTTTGGTCAAAGGGCTTCTTGACTGTGGCTTAATGGTTAGTGCGTTGGACTATTTTTCAGCAAGCCTGGGTAGAATTCTTAGCTTAGCAAAATTCGTGGCCAGCTACGTTGAAAATTCAAAAAAAGTTTTAGTTTTAATTTGTTGATGTAAATGTAACAATAATTGAACAAAGTTGTAGTTTTAAAAATAAATTCTCATACATTTTTAATATTTAAAAAATCCCGGGATTTGAGCTTAAAAATCCCGGGATTCGGGATTCATTTTATGATAAAAATCCCGGGATTTCGGGATTTCGGGATAGACAGCCCTATTAACTACGCTTCACAATGTCTAAAACATAAAAAACAAGTATTAAAGTGAAATTCGACCTTGTCAAATGTATTAATACCCTCCAAAATGTCAAAAAGATTATTTGAAAAAAAAAAAAAAAAAATTTAAAAATTTTCGCGAAAAATCAAATTTTTGGTGACAAAAAAAAATGCCGCGAAAAAAATTTTTTATGTCAAAAAAATATGTTTTTACTTGTTTTAATACCATTTGGTACCTAATTTTGTTCTCGTTTGTCAACCAGTAGCCATATTAAAGCATTTTATATTTTTAGGTTATGTGGAATGTACTAAAATTTTCAAGGTGTCCTTACCTTTTCGTTCATAACTTTTGTACTAAATTTATCGAAGCCTTGACAAGTATTTATGTTACAGATAGAGTCATGTCTTTATTATTATTTTGCCAAACTCTTCATTTTAAAATTTTTAAAAGAAAAAAGAGAAAATTTTCGGCGAAAAAAAAATTGAATGAATTTTTTTTTTTTTGTCAAAAAAAAAGTTTTTTTGTGTGAAAATAAATGTTTTTAATTGTTTTAAAATTATTCTGAATTATATTCCGTTCACATGTGTCTCAGCAGGTGACTTAAAGCATTTTGTAATTTAAGGTTATGTTGAACGTATCAAATTTATTTGTATCATAACTTTCGATTTGACAAGAGTTTATATAATATATACAGTAAGGCTTCCAATCAGGAAATCCCGATCCCGGGATTTTCGGGATTAGGCAAATCCCCAATTTCGGGATTTCAGATTTCAATCCCGGGATTTTCGGGATCCCGATTTTTTATTTTAATTTTTTTTATTATTTTTATATTTTTTCAATAACACCGCTCAACAAATCGAAGGTTTTTGACTCCGGTTTGAAGTTTGATACAAAATTTTTTGCAAAAAATTCAAAAATTTAATGGTGGTTTTACGATAAGGCTTTGGACACGTCTTAACATCTTAAGTTGTAAACTGTTTTTATTTTGTTTTTCTAAGACAGCATATTTTAAAGGCGTGAGTAGATTTTGACTCACATTCAGTCACGCTCACGCAAACAATAATCGAATCACTCACTTATCACTTGTGCATATTTTTTTTACACAGAAAGTACAACAAATTGCTCACCCGTACGCATGACTCACGCCATATTCAATCACGTTCACGCTTGAGTCACAAAATATTTTTTTTGCAAGGAATGAAAAAAAATTAAATCACACAAGCTCCCGCAAAAAAAAAATGAATCACTCACGCAAAAATTCGATTCACTTACTAATCGCTCACGTAGATTTTTTCAACTCACGCTCACACACAATTACATGATTGTTGAACTGAAAATCACTTACACTGTCGCGTGATTTACGGGAATCACGCAAATCATGTGAACAGCGCCCATCTCTAGTTCATGAGGTAAAACAGCTAAAAGTTGATAACGTAAGAAAGATAACAGAATAAAGATATCCTTCACAGGAGGAATCTCTACTTTTTTTTGAATTTCACAACTGCAACAGAACTTCGCAAGTCCTTACGAACGCGTGGATTTGCCAAAGTGACCAAAAATAAAAAATAAAATTTTAAAAATCCCGAAAATTTTAAAAAAATCCCGCTTCAAAATATCCTGAAAATTCCAGGATTCAGAAAAACCAATCCCGATTGGAAGCCCTAATATACAGCCATCGCTGTTTCTTAAAAAAAGTTGTAGTGAATTGAAATATTCGGAGGACAAAAAATTTGTAGTGAAAAAAAATTTTGTCAAAAAAAACAGATGTATTTGTGTAAAAAATGTGTGTACTAGTATAAATTTATGTATTTAAAGGTTATGTAGAATGTACCAAAATTGTCAAAAAGTACCTACGTTTTCGTTCAGTACTTTTAAACGGCTCAACCGATATCGCTCAAACGCATTAACAAACTTTTCGAAGATTTGACAAGTATTTATGTAATAGAAACAGCTATTTTAGTGAATCGAAATATTCGGCAGATAAATAATTTTTAGTGAAACAAAAATTGTATCAAATTAAAAGTGTATGTACTAGCATAAACTCAATTATGTATCAAATTTGGTTGGAATGTGGCCATCTGCAGCCGAATTGAAGCATTTTGTATTTTTAGGTTATGTTGAATGTACCAAAATGTTCAAGGCGTACTTACATTTTCGTTAATAATTTTGAATCGCTTAAACGATATCGCTACCTACTAATAATATATTTAATTTGTATCAAATTTTGTTCGCATGTATCGAATTTAAGCATTTTGTATTTTAAGGTTATGTTAAATGTACCAACATGTTCAAGGGTTGCGTACTTATATTTTCATTTATAACTTTTGAACCGTTAAAGCGATATCGTTTAAATGCAATACAAAACTTACTTTTATATACCCTCTACCACCAAGTAGAGAAAAATTAAAAATATTCTAGCGTTTTTAAAATTTTTCAAAATAAAACAATTTTCTTTTTTTCCAATAAGTAGCTAGGTTTGTTATTTATTTTCATAATTTCGCAATTAAAATCAACGTTTTTTTTGGAGTAAAGCAGAACTTTTAATAATGACTTACTTGTTAAACTCTATTCTCATAAAAGGGTCTTTTTGGGATTTCAAACAGAAATGTTTAAAATATTTTAGGAAAACTATAAATATTAATAAAAAATATAGAAGAGGCCATTAAGCAACTAATTTATTAAAAAAAGGATTACAAAAACACATTACTTAACCGGTTGTTAGCATCTGAAAAGTTAGTAATAAAATAAATTTTAATATTTTAGTTTATCGTATTTCAAAAGATATCACACACTCATTTTCATTGTTTTAAGACTTTTTTTTGTTAAATTTTTTTGATAAAGATAAAATAAAAAGATAAATTTTTGGGTTAAAAAAAAATTATATGATTATATCTAATAAAGAGAGAATAGATATAAATCGATCGTAGAGTAATTAAACGACATTTTGTATCCAATTAAGGGCACCACGTATACGACGCAATCTAGCTCTGGAGAGAAAACTACAAATCAATAGATATTCAACATAAGTACGACGACCAGCCTGTTGATAATTAATAGCAGAGTTTAATGACGAGGTATCAGTAGCTGATTTAGATTCAAACATTATTTTGGTAGTTAAAGATAAAAGCCATTGTAAAATCTGTAAATAATAAGAAAAAATGTGTATAAAGGAATTTTATAATTCGTTAAAAAGTTAAATTACTCACTTCTGGACTATTAGGCATACCGCCAGCTTTAAGCCATTGAGAGGGAGCCCATAAATAAAGCTGCATAATATTGGCAGCTATATCAGGGCTTACCCTCTTTGAAGGATTTGGTGATAAAATATTATAAATCAATTGTTGCACTAATGAAGGACACTCCTCTGTTAAAACAGGCAAATCATCTTCTTTATAATCCGAATTGCGCAAAGAAAATGTTTGTTCTCCTTTAGCTAAATTCATACCACCACTTGAAGAATAGAAGGGATTACTCATACCAAATATTTCATAAGCTATAGCTCCACAAGCCCATAAATCCGCTTTTGCATAATTTAAAACTGCAAAAGGACCTGGTAATTTATTTATTATCTCCGGAGCCATTAAAGCAGCATTACCACCCTTATCTATATCATAAGAAGTGTAAGGCACTTGCAAGCCATGTACTCGATCAGCCAAACAACAACCAAAATCAGATAATACCAATACGGGTGGAGAATCATCATCATTTAATTCTATTAATATATTATCGGACTTTAAATCACGATGAGCTATACCATGACGACTAATATGAGCCACAGCCTCTAGCAGTTGTGTCAATAATAATAATTTAGTTCTTGTGGTTAGTTGATGAGTATCCAAAAATGCCCTTAAACTATAATCATAACGTTTCATTAGCAAATACAAAGACATATTACGACCATAACCATTGGGATTAATACGTTGTGGCTGGGCAATTGGATATAACAAATGGCCATCGGGGAAATTACGTACTTCATCACAAAAGAAACCAAACATACAGACAATATTGGGATGGGGTGGTAGTATTAGAGTTTGATCTTGTATATGTTGTTCCCAAGATTCGGCCGCTTCATTTATATAACGTTGACGAGCGGGAACAGTTTCTTTATACATAGCACGCAGGATGGCTAAAGCATTACTTTGAATGTCATAGTTAAACATCATTTTCAAAGCCAAGGGATAACGTTGGATACTGGCATTAGCTGAAGTGTCCATGGTTTGCTGAAAAGAAAAAAAAAGGTTTTTAGAAACTAAAATATTTTATGTCGAATTTGATACCGAAATCAAATTTTTGCGGAAAACAATTTTTAATGAATAAAAAATTGGCGAATTTTTTTTTTTTTTTTGGTAAAATGTTCTTATTTGTTTAAATACCATTTTTTATCAAATTCCGTTTGCGCGTGTCTACCAGCAGTCGAATTAAAGCATTTTTTATTTTTAGGTTATGTAGAATTTACCAAAGTTGGTGATACCAAATTGGCGCAGCATCAATAAGTACTTATTTTACATATAAAGAAATCTCAGTGTCATACTTTGGCGGTGATTGCCATTTCCACAGACAGGCGGACGTCGTTCTACTTTAAATCGAAAGAGGATCACGAAGTGGAGCGTAGCAAATAAACACAATTCATTCTTTGATAAATTTTAAATTTTCTTTATAAGAAAAATTTTAAAAAATATACATTATTCTGTAGAAAAACATAATACCGAATTTTAATATGCATTCGATAAATTTTTCTTTACAAAGAAAAAATGCCGTTTTCTAATCCAAATTTTATAAATTTTGCTTTACAAAAAAATTTACTCCGAATTCGATGAATTTTTCTGCAGAATTCTACTGAGAATACGATAAATTTTTGTATCCAAAAAAATATACACCGAATTCTTTTCCAAGTTCTTTTGATTTTACTACAGAAAAAATAGATACAGAATTCTCCTTCGATATCGACTAATTTTTCTTCCGAAGAAAACTTACCTATCGACAAAAATATATACCGAAAATTTTCTATAGAAAGACATTAATGGAATTCACGTCAGAGATTTTAGTCTTGCAAAATTGCGCAATGTCAAAATTGCATCTTTATTTGCTTGTTTTTTTTTTTTTTGCGAATAGAAGCAATTGTATTACTATTAAAATAAATTACGAATCTTTTCTTGCAACGACGTTTCATATAAAAGGCAATAGAAAAATAATTTTTTTTTTAACAAAAAAGTTGCAATATTGCTCTTTTGCAAGGGTGAATAGCCTTAATATGTACCAAATTCTTTTCTGAATTCTATAAAATTTTGTATCGAAAAAATATACACCGTATTTTTTCTTTGAACTCGATTACTACAAAAAAGTATATACCCGAATTCTCCTTCTCGATCAATTTTTCCACAGAAAAAAATCACAATGTTTTAATTCTTCATTCAAAAAATTTTTCCGAAATTTTCTCCGAGTTTGATAAATTTTTCTATAGAAAAAAATATGCCGATATCTACACCGAACTTATTATATTTTTCTTTAGAAAATAATATACCAAATTCTTCTCTGAATTCTATCATCAAAAAATATATGCACCGAATTTTACTCCGAAAATTTTTTACCGTGCTCTAAATTTAATCGATTTTTCTATAAAAAAAAATAAACTGAATACTACTCAGTATTCCGAAACATATGTCTGAAAACAATACAAAGAATTTATTAACTCCGAAAAAATATCTATATTCTGAATTCTAATCTAAATTCGGTAAATTCCGAATTGAAAAAATTTATACTAACCTATTCTCCGAGAATTTTATACCGAATACTCCGAATTTGATAAATTTTTCTTTAAAAAAATTTATATACCAAATTCTACTCCGAAAATTTTATACCGAATTAAACTCCGAATTTGAAAAATTGTTATACACCATTTACAGACGTACATAATTCAAAAAAGATTAATTGAATTAACTAAATTTCAATTGATCTTTTCGAATTACAAACCAAATCTTTGAATTACAAGTAGAATCATCGAATTACAAAGGGAATCTATTAATAACAACTAGAATCTTCAAATTACAAATGGAATTTTGAAATTAAATATGGAATCTAGGAATTACAAATAGAATCATCAAATAGCAATTGATCATTTCCAAATTGCATCTGTAAATGGTGTATAAAAAAAAAGTAAACTGAAACTCCGTATACCGGAGTAAAAAAATATGCCCAATTAAACTCCAAAATCGATCCCTCTATACAAAAACTCTAAAATTATTCAAAAAAATTTTAAATTTAAATATCCACTTACCAATCCGGACATTCCACTGCTTACACCAGAAAATCCAGCCGCCTGGTTACTTGAAGGAATTCTATAATCTTTTTTAGTTTCTTTATCCTCCTGATGACGATCTTCCTTTAAGGCTTGTTCGAATTGTGTAGCAGCCGAAATTTGACTAAATACCTGAACATTATCAACAGAACCACCAAAGTTATGAACAAAACGTGACATATTTTGTAAAGGTGACATAAGTTCAGGACGGAAAGATTGCTGTTGCAATGTTTGCTTAGCTTCAGGTGATGGTAAATCTGTAAACGTGGACGATGTAGAAGCCACAGAATCATTTAAATGTTCAGCAGATGAATCTAAAGAGTTGGCGGCATTATTTTTTAAAGCTGCCGCATAAACTACAGCTGCGCAACCCTTAGCTATAGCGGGACCTATATTTAGTTTATCAATGTTAAAGGAAGTATCAAGTGTTTCGGATATTTCATCATAATTCCAGGAATTTTGTAAACGGTTGGCGGCTTCTCTGATTTCCCAACAAACACCTTCTAATTCATCTTCTTTGGTCAGCACACCAGCGCCAGAAGCTAAACTTACGCCTATTAAGGCAAAAAAGGGAGCAGAATCACCATAGAATAGTTTTTTAGTAGCTTGAGTACGTAATTCAGCCGAATAGGTAGTGGTTACACGATTTAATATATTATCAATAAACAATTTGCGAGCATGTTGACCAAAACGAAAAATGCCAGCTGAACGAGGAACACTGGCAGCTAACTGGCCAGTGGCAGTAGCTGTACCTCCAGCTGAACCTCCAACGGATTTTAAGACATTTTTAGCAGCTGTATGCTGGAGAAACAGAAAAAAATTATTAGAAATTGTTAGAAAGTGAATAAATTTAATAAGGAATGTATATTTATGATGTCAAAAGGATTTTTTTATGAAATGAGGATACTTTTAGTACTCTTTCAAAAAAAAAAAAATGGAATATTTTTAAAATTTTTTAGAGCAAATTAAAACTTTACCCTTTAAAAGAAGATATATTTAGCTGATTATACTAAATATTTTTGAACCAAAGATATCCACTCTTTAGTACTGAGTACTAAATCACATTAGATTTCCCTGAAATATTAATACTTTTAGTACTCTTTTTAATAAAGCCAACAAATCAAAAATTTGTAATTATTAATTTCTCTTTTTAGACAAGGATTTATAATTAGTAATAAAATAGTGCTTTTTAAGTACTCTTTCAAAGAATTGTAGTATTTTTAGTACTATATATTTTTAAAAAGGATCTTAAGGACTTAAAGTATTTCCTTTTTAATAGAAAACTCAAAAATTGTGCTACATTTTATAAAAAGAGGTACTTTATGACTTATTCCAACAATTTTAAATGCTTTTTTATAGAATTTATTCTATTTTTAGAATAAAACTGTATTTTGCTTGTATTTTTTCAAACAAAGAAATTTAATTCTACCCCTGCAAACAAAACGATACGACATCGATTCGTCGGTTGTATTGCCGATACGATAAATGTTATTGCGGCAATTATCGAATTCGTATCGCCGGCGATACACCTTTCGGGAGAAACTGTTACCCGACGGCAATACATCCCGGCGATACGAAAACGATTCGTCTTGGCGATAAAAGGGCAATATCGCCAGATAATCGTATAAACGAAAAATAATAGATTTGTATGTATCGCCGGATTATCACCAAAATGATAAACCGGCGATAGAGTTATACCGACTCCCTGAAGCTGAAAATAGACATTATTTTTTTCATTCATATTTTGGTCATGTTAACAGGACTTAAAAACATTTGCATTCACCTAAAAAATATATCCGCAACATTAGCTTAATTTTTTATTTTATCTTTAAACTCACATTTGTGTTTTTCGGCCCAATTTATATTCTTTTAAAGATTTCTTGTTGTGCTTAATAAATTATTTTATTTTAAATTGACAAAGAAATAAAAATTTTCAATATTTTTTTTTTGTTTATCGCCAAAATATCGTTCGTATGAGAAAACGGCGATATAATAAAAATACTACTTTGATTTTTTATTAAAATGATAAATTTTCGTTTCGCCGCAATATCTTTTCGGCGATATATCGCCCTATTGTTTGCAGGGCTACTACTTTTTATCAGAAATATTTTAAACTTTTTTTTTTAAATTTTTTTTTCTCGCTTTGATATTACTCCGTACCCCTTTACCTAGTAAAGGATAAGAGGTTTACTTGGCTGGTCTTTTTTTTAATTTCTTAAGTCATTTCAAATCCTTTAACAAAATAGTTTATACCTATTTTATGTTTAAACTTACCCTTCCTATTATAGTCGCTACCGTTGGTAGACGTTGTTGACGTGTCGTTCGTGTTTGATTTTGTTCCAAAATGTTGGTATGTATATCTCGTTTCCAATAGGTCTGAAGTATATAACGACCATGTTTGAATAGTCGTGTGGTTAACAAACGTACAGACATTATTGCCTTCCCAGACTCCTACAAATCCTCTAAAGCTCTTAACGCCTCTAAAAACGGAACTGAAAAAAAAGAATTCAAAAATTAAAAAATTAATTGCGTTTTATTAAATATTTAACAATTTTGGAATCTATTATATATGTACTTACCCCTTTACGTTTATGTTGTTTTGTGTATTTTTGTTTTTTATGTATACAAATTTCTTTTGGTTTATTTTGTGTAATGATCACCGCTGGTTGCGGGTTTCTCTAGCCAAAACATTAGAAAATCTATGACCTAGGGGGTGTCATAGAAAACGGGAAAATCAACAATAAATTATTTTTTGTTTTATTTGTATGTTGTTTTGTTGCTTGTTTTCTTTTTTTTTTGTTAGATAACCAATCACATCGTTGTCCTCACTTTTCTGCCATAGTGCGTCATGGTTGATAGATTTTTTTACAGTTATATTATTAATAATTAAAGATTTTTTTAAAATATTGTTGGAATTATATAAAATTGAAATAGATTTACCTATTAAACTTAGATTTTCCAGTTTTTAAGCTAATTTGTATGGAATATTCCTAAATATTTCGTTTTGTTTGTGGAGATGCGTATTATAAAAAAAATATGACCAAATATCAAAGAACAGCTGCACTGCAACCACTGTTGCCAAGTTGGAGGTTTTCCCGCTAAATCTAGCGCTTTTTGTTTGGATTTAGCGGGGAAAAATTGGGTTTAGCGGGAACGGTGCTTTAGCGGGAAAATCTAGCGCTTTTTATTTGGATTTAGTGGGACAAATTTAGAGTTTTTTTTTTCCAATTTTTCAATCGAAAACGCCAAGTTTGTCTAATTTTAGCGCTTTTTTTGAAATTTAGCGGGAGAATTTTGTATTTTCCCGCTAAAATTTTTTCGACCGTTTCTTGCGCATTTTTAATGAAAAGTAAATTTTCGTAGAAAAAATAATTTGGAGGTTTTTTTTTAAATTTTTCTTTTTTGTCAATCAAAAATGTTTTTCGGTTTTCAGCGCTTTTTTTGTAATTTAGCGGGAAATTTTTAAATTTTCCCCGCTAAATTAATTTTTGGCGGTTTCTAGCGCTTTTTTCGTGAAATTTAGAGGTTTTTGGTTAAAAATAGTTGGCAACAGTGACTGCAACTGTCAAAAATTTGGAGCTGCCAGACGTTTGTAAATTGTGTAAAACAAAGATGCCAGACATTTTTTGTTTAAATTTTAGTATTTTTTTCTAACGGAATCTATTCAAAAATCAACTTTAAAACAAATGTGGAAATGGAAAATATTGGACATCTCAGACCAAAAAACCGGAACAACTATTGAAATATAATTCAAATGGACGACAAAAAAGGAGAAAACCTCGCCAAAAGCGGCTTAATAGTGCATTCACATTGGCATCGAAACCCCGTATAACAAGGTTTCGTACCAAACCTCATTTGAAAATACGTCTTTTCCCCTACAAATTTAAACCTTTTTGTTATGAGGTTAAAACGAATGTACGATCGAAACCTTTTAAATTTCATAAAAGAAAATAAATTAAAGAAAGTGTCAAAAATAAAAAATTAAAAATATTTAAATATTTTCATAAAAAATAGCTGAAATCAAAAAAAATATAAAATTTTGTAAAGAAACGCCTAATTTAATTAATTGTGTGAGTTTAATGCCGGTTTGATCGCAAATTTTTTTCGGTGAATTCTGAAAACGTAATAAGTGTCAAAAATTTCAAGTGTGAACGGTAAAGTTTTCAAAATGAAAATACGTATTTTCAACGGGGTTTCGAGACTAGTCTGAATGTACTATAACAAAACAATTACCACAACGGATATTTATTCTGACAAGCTTCAAACATTAGAAAAACTCTAAACCGGCCGAAGCACATGTATGCAACCTGGGCTTAGAGAAACTCTAAGCCCAGACCAAAAACCACCTGTGCAGCAGAAGCTTTATTTATTAAATGTGTGTGGAAAAACTTGATTTTTTTATTATTTTTTTTAATGTTTAAAAACATTAGTGGTATTCAGTCTTGCTTGCCAGCCCTGGCACTGGTGGTAAAAGAGCACTTTTCAAAATTACTTTTCAAAATACATGTATTTTTTGAAAGAAGTACTCTTTTACTACATTGCCAGGGCTGGCAATAAGACTCTGAATACCTCTATTTTATTTTTTTTAATATGGATCTTCACACCCACCCTCCCACACCCCCTCTTTTTAAGCCTTCAATTTCTTATGAAAATTGCCAGACCTAAGATCTTAATAAGGTGTGGCCTGTATAATTCAATACCATTTATTTATTATAATTTAAATAAATTTTATTTAAATAAAACAAAAAATTAGCTAATACATTAAACAAAATAAACATGGTTAAAATCAACTTAAGTGTATCACTTTCTAAAATCAAATAACTTTGGTATAACATCACCACACTTAGCTGATAATTTTATATCGGCCAAATGATCTGCTCTTGTTTCACCAATATTCACTATAGCCACTGGCAGTTGTAAATCTTTAGTTTGTAAAACCATACGATAACCCGAAAATACCAATAGACTCGAGCCTAATACCAATAAACCATCGCCATTATAAATCATTTCGGCTATACGATTAATACGTTCCTTTGGTACATTATCGCCAAAGAAAACTATTTCCGGTTTTAAACGATCATCATCACATTGCGGACATGGAGGTATACGGAAATTATCTATATATTCTTGTGGTATTTCCACATCACCATCGGGACGTATCATATCGGGAGCATCCTTAAATTCGGGGTTTAAAGTATTTAATATCGTTTGAAATTCATGACGATCAATGCGATAATCACAGGATAGACATTTTACTACATAGCCAGAACCATGAAGTTCAATCACATTTTTAGTGCCAGCTTTTGTATGAAGACGATCGACATTTTGTGTTACTACACTTTGAAGGCGTCCTTCTCTTTCGAAACGGGCTAAAGCATGATGAGTACTATTTGGTTCGGTAGCGGAAAACGTAGGCCAGCCAACAAAATTACGAGCCCAGTAACGCTTTCTTATATTGGGAAATTTTACAAATTCCATATGCTGTATGGGCTTATGATTGGTGCGGGCATATAAACCTACACCTGCAGAGCGATAATCGGGAATACCTAAAAATATAGAGGAAATAAATGTTTAGAATTAAGGCCATGAAGTGCAGATTTTGTTTGGGATTGGAGTACTTATGCCCAGTAGGCCGCATCGATTTTTGTTTTTTTTTAAATAAAAATTTTAAGCAAAAAAAAAAAAATTTTTTTGATGGACTTTTTTTTGAAAAAAAAAAATGCATCAGGACGGTTTTTTGGACCTAGAGGGGCCCAGGGACCTAGCTCCCCTTTATTTTGTTTTTCTTTTTTTTTAATTACCTTTAGTTTAAGTACCCACACAAACCTGTGGGTGGGAGAGGCTGTTTTTGGCTACAGGGGGGCCCAGCCCCCTTAAATTTTAATTTCGTTTTTTTTCTTTTTTAATTCCAGAGGGGGTCCAATTTTTTCTCCCCCAAAAAATTTGTCCCCGTAAAGTGCACTTTTGCCATTTTTTTAGATATAACAGATTTAAGTACGATTATAATGTTGCATTAATTCTGTAATTTATGTAATGCAGAACAAGTTTTAGAACAAATATAAAACTCACCCGATTCTGTGGATATACCAGCACCTGTTAAGACCACAATATTGGGTTTACTCATCAGGAAATCTTCCAACCTTTTAACATCTTCATCCAATACAGGTTGGTGTTTTGGAACATACAGTTGTTTAGCTGCCGAGAATTCTGGATATTTGCAACGTATACGCATTAATTGTGTAAACCGCATTTTAAATATTCGATTTAAATAAGTTTTGAAGCCCAAAAAATTTTATAGAAGTCATATAACAAAACAAAAAAAAAAACTAAGAAAATACAAATTATAAATAATGTATAAAAACAGCTGTTTTTGTAAAAAATTGTAAACAAGGAATGAAAGAAATAAAAACGCAGGGCTACCAGACTGTTCAGGAAAAAAATCGGAACAGTTGAGTTTACTGGCATTGGTCCAAAAAAAAAATAAAAAAAAACTGAAAATAGCCATTTTATCGATGATTTCGAAAAAAATAAAAAAAATTGTCGGCGACACGTATTTAGCAAGTTATCTTGACTTGAAGTTTTTTGCTTATATCTTCGTTATTTATTGTTCGATTTCAAAAATATTGTTGTCATTCGAAAGGTAACTGAAATATCTTTCATTTTTATAAAAAAAAAATATTAACCCATAAAAGGCAAAAAAAATTTTTTTGGGAAAACAATTTTTTTTTTTACAATTTTCGTAAAAAAAGCTTTTCTGCGTAGCGGCCTTCGGCCGGGCTTAGGGATTACAAACTCCATAAATTAGTTTAGCGGCTTCGCTAAATAAAGTTTTTTTGTGTATTAAGCCTTTTTCCAGTTATAATATTCGAATTTCAAGTCGACATAACTCGCGAACCAGATCTCGCCGACAAAAAATCAACCTAATATTTTCGATTTGTAATCAAAAGATCTATCTCTGTTAAAAATTTGGGATCAATCCGACCAATGCCAGTAAACTCAACTTAAGCCAAAAAATCTTGCGAATTTTATGTAAAATTGTACAAATTTTAATAATAAAATAATTAATTAAAACTTAAATATTTCCTGTATACAAAATTTTGTGTTTTGCGAGTTTTTTGTAGATTTTTTTTTGTACATAAAAAAAGAAAAAAAATCTGGCACCTTTATGGAAATGAAACACAAAAAGAGCAGTGTGCACAGTACAGACTAGTATGCAAACACTGATGCTAATTGCGTACTTTCCAATATGGTGGTATGGTTTTTAGTACATAATTATCGTCTCTGTCTAGTGTTAGTGTGCCTGTACGTGTGAGCTTTTGTGTATGTATTTATGTTATTTGTTTACGTTTAGTATGAAACGTCAAAAGTTACACCGTGTGCTGTCACTAATACTTACACACATCAAATCAGTGATCGGCACCCATTGCACGCTGGAGCCGAACACAATCGGTAATTCACATGTATACAACACGAATGTCAACAAAAAATCAACAAAGAGCATAAAAAAAACAAATATTTTATTCAGTAGCAAGCTGACTTTCTTCAAAGCAGGTTGATGTCGCTTTGTTGAAGAAATACACCAACACATGCATATTTTTATTAAAACACTAATACTTTCATATGCCTCTTTGTGCCGACCACTGTTGCCAACTATTTTTAACCAAAAACCTCTAAATTTCACGAAAAAAGCGCTAGAAACCGCCAAAAATTAATTTAGCGGGGAAAATTTAAAATTTTCCCGCTAAATTACAAAAAAAAGCGCTGAAAACCGAAAAACTTGGCATTTTTGATTGACAAATAAGAAAAATTTTAAAAAAAAACCTCCAAATTATTTTTTCTACGAAAATTTGCAAGAAACGGTCGAAAAAATTTTAGCGGGAAAATACAAAATTCTCCCGCTAAATTACAAAAAAAGCGCTAAAATTCGACAAACTTGGCGTTTTCGATTGAAAAAAAAAGAAAAATTGGAAAAAACCTCTAAATTTGTCCCACTAAATCCAAATAAAAAGCGCTAGATTTTCCCGCTAAAGCACCGTTCCCGCTAAAACCAATTTTTCCCCGCTAAAACCAAACAAAAAGCGCTAGATTTAGCGGGAAAACCTCCAACTTGGCAACAGTGGTGCCGACCACTGCATCAAATGCACCTCTGTGTACCTACTACTCATGTACTGTGGCAGTGTGGCATCTTTATGGAAATGAAACGAAAATAGCAGTGTTGCCCAGTTTAACAGAATCGGCAATAAAGTGCTAGATTTAGCACTTTTTCTTAAAAATGTTTTGATTACAATTAAATTTAGGTACAAAAAATCCGTCGTTTCTTCTCTAAAGGTACCTACAGACGACGCAATATAATGCACAATATTTTTGACGTTTTCCCACAAATGGCATACATAAAAATACTGTGTAAAATATTGAACTAAAAAAATACATGCAGATTGTGCATAATATTGAATCGTCTGTAGAGGCCTTAAAAGTGGAAGAGGGTATATAAAAGTTTGTCATTCCATTTGTGACTCATCGAAAAATCGAGCTAAAGTGCACTTTACGGGGCACAATTATTTTGGCAAAAATAAAAATATGACACCCACTTTTGAATTAAAAACAAGCAAAAAAGTTAAATTCGGCCTTGCCGAATGTAGTGATACCCTCCACAATTTCAAAAAGATTATTGCAAAAAACTTTATATAAAAGGAAATTACTTTTGCAAAAAAAAAAAATTTGAAAAAAAAATCCGCGAAAAAAATTTTGGTAAAAAAAATCCCCGATTTTTTTCTTTTTTTGTCAAAAAATATGTTCGTACTTGTTTAAATATCAATTATGTTCACATATGTCAACCAGAAGCCGAATTAAAGCATTTTGTATTTTTAGGTTATGTTGAATGTACTGAAATTTTTGAGGTTTGCTTACATTTTCGCTCATAACTTTTGAACCGCTGAACCGATATCGCTCAAATACAATACCAAACTTCTCGGGAGAACTTCCAATTAATATGTTAAGTTTCCGTTGTGCAATATTTTGTCCGTGATAGCATTTTCCACAGACAGACGGACAGACGGACATCGCTAGAATGTCTTAAAATCGATCGGGCATCATGAATACATATACTTTATGGCGTCCCAGACTGATATGACAAACTTATATATACCCTCTATCACTAAGTGGGGGGTAGAGTTGTCAAAACCGATTTCCGAAGTATTCGAAAAATCGATTTTTTTGTATTTTTCCGGTTTTTTAAAACCGGTTTTTTGAAAAGGCCGGTTTTCGAAGTATTCGAGAAACCGATTTTTTGGTCTCGAATAATCGACTTTTTTATATTAATTTTTTTTTGTTATTTTGCATTCAATGTCGTTTTTTAGTAGACATCTTAAAACTTGAAAAAACATTTTAATTATACCTTAAAAGAAATTCAAAATCCTGAATTGACAGAGGGTTTTAACTAGATACTATAGTATACTTAGATAAATTATCTAAAAGATCTTCCAAATTATATCAGCTTTAGAAGGCATTACTGAAAAGTAATGGGTGTATGATACTTGTTTTTTTTTCAATTTACTACACTCAAAAAAAAAAAACTTGTAAAACGGCAAGAAAAGTTTGTAAATTTTTTTTGCTACCTCCTCCTTGTAATTTTACAAGTTTTTTACCAATAATTTTCTAATTTTACAAGCTTTTTACAAATAAAATCGTAAATTTACAAATTTTTTAACCAGATAAAACTAACGGTTTCGTGTTTTTACTAGATTTTTTGCTACGTCCTATTTAACGAGAATTCCTAGTAAAAATTACGAGATTTTTCGTAATTTTATAAGATTTTTACCAATAAAATTGTAAATTTATACCTTTTTTGGTGCAGAAAAACTTACTACAAGGAAATCTCGTGAATTTACATTTTTTTTGTAAAGAACCTTGGAAATTTGTAAAATTTCAAAAAAAAATTGTAAAATTACAAAAATGTTTCTTTTGTTTTACAAAAATACAAAAAAAAAACATGTTAAAAAGTTTTATTTTTGAGAGGTTGGTTTAGTTTTTCAAGGGGTAACTTTTGTCTCCCTGGTCCGATTTTGTCCATTTACGAACGTAGCAGGCCTATAACCATGAGACATATTTGTGCCACATTTTAGGGGTCTAGCTTTTTTATTTTGGACTGAATCGTGTTTTATGCAGACATGCTAGTTTTGTTTTCCTTTTTTATTGTTTTGTTTAACTTTTTTATTAAATAAATAATTTAAAAAAAAAAAACCGATTATTCGAAATCGGTTTTTAGTTACAAAACCGAAAACCCGATTTTTTTAAAAGGCGGTTTTTCGAAGTATTCGAAAACCGGTTTTTAAAATAGACGAATATTTGACAACTCTAAGTGGGGGGTATAAAAAAACGAAATTAAAATTTAAGTTGACTGTACCCCCTGGAGCCAAAAAACCGCCCACCCACCAATATGCATGTAAAACGGTGTTCGCATTCATTTTTAACTAGTTTAATTATTGTGTATCCCTATACAATTTAAACGTGAAAATTAAACGGTGTTTTATTTGGACAGATAACGTGTTTAAAATTGTATGGGGAAAACACAAAATTAAAATAGTTTAATAGCACATTCAGACTGACCTTGAAACCTCGTTGAAAATACGTATTTTAATTTTGAAAACTTAACCGTTCACACCCGAAAAATTTGACACTTATCACGTTTTCGAAATTTACCGACCAAAATTCGCGATTATATCGGCTTTAAAAACACTCAATTAATTAATTTACGCTATATTTTAAAATAATTTATCGAAATTTTTTGTTAATAGTTGTTTTATATGTAAATATTTAAATATTTTTAATTTTTTTTATTTTTGACACTTTCTTTAATTTATTTTCTTCTATTATAACAGTTGTAAAAAAGAGTTGAACTATGGAATTTAAAAGGTTTCAATTGTACATTCGTTGAAACCTCAATACAAAAAGGTTTCAATTTGTGAGGGAAAATACGTATTTTCAAATGAGGTTTGGCTCGAAACCTCGTTAAACGGGGTTTCGACGCCAATGTGAATGCACTATAAATGAATGCGAATATGGTATAAGGGTACTCAAATGAAAGAAAATTTGCTCACGATTGCAAATACGTATTTTTTGTGTGTATTTTAACTATATTGTAGACCCATTTTAGTATCTTTCAGTTTAATAATTTCGCCATTCAGTAATTAACCGGGTGAATGGCTTAATAAACGAAAAAAAACTTTATTTAGTGAAGCCGCTAAATTAATTTATGGAGTTTGTACTCCCTAAGCCCGGCCAGATGCCGGCTACGCAGAAAACAATTTTAAGTTTGTCATTCCGTATGTAACACCTCGAAATATTGGTCTAAGACCCCATAAAGTATATATATTCATGATCCTCGATCGATTTTAAGACGATCTAGCGATGTTCGTCCGTCCGTCTGTCCTTCTGTCTGTCTGCTGAAAACACGCTAACTTTTGAAAGACTATAAGCAGGCTCCTGAAGTTTGACATATATGTTGGACATTTACCTGGTCAGGTTGGTATGGCAATCCAGCGAAATCGGTCCAGTGGTTCAAAAATTATGTGCAAAAGACTGAATTTCGGCAAGGGTTTTTCGTGAATTTACGAGATAAAACACACGCAAGGCAATCCTGAGGCTGCTGAAGCTTGGCATATATATTTATCGTTTCCCTGGCCTGGTTCGTTTTGAATTTCGGTCCAATGCACACTGGGCCGAGATGGTAGTTTTTTTGGCCAAAACTAAAATAAACAAAATTATTAAATTAAAAAAAGCGAATGCACTATTGTATTAAGTATGACTTGCTGCACCTTGTCTGTAATTTTAGTAAAAATCGGTACACCCATTCTCTTGGAATGATCCATCAAAGATAAAATATGTATGCTTAAATCTCCATATACCGTAATCAAAAAAGCTAGCAAATTTAATCATTATTAATATGGGACCTTGTTTTTCTTTTGGGGATTAATTTATTTGACAAAGGGAAGTACAACATGTAAATGGGTATGAACAGCTCTTTTTCCCTATTTTTTTTTTTGATGATTTTTGATATTTTTATATAAATTTTGAAAAATTGTTCCATTTGATATAGTTGTTCCAAAATGTTCCGCGACATAATCCAAAAGTTAGGATGCCAAAATGTTCGTTGGTTTACTAGCTTTCAGACTGACCTGCCCGCTTTTGCCCGTTTTTTCATCTGCGTATATAATATCAATAGAAAGGGAGACGAACAAGTCTAAAGTAGTTAAAATGAGCATTTTTTATTGAATTAAATTAATTTTATGAATTAACAATTTTCAAGTTTTTCCTAAAGTACATACATAGTGTTTTTCTATATTAATACGGGATAAAATGAAACCCGGTTACCCAAAAACCCGAATACAAAAAAAACCGGTTACGAGAAAAACCCGGTTACACGAAAAATATTTTTTTTTATCGTATTAAAATTTGTTTTTAATACATTGAAAAAAAAAAAATTACCCGGTTAGGCGGTCCTTACAGCTTTTTGAAAGAGTGTGGAACTTTTGATAACGATGAGTTAAAAAAAGTGTTTTTTTAAACGGGTTTTCAAAAAAAAAATATTTTTTATAATTTTTTTCTAAATTTTATTTCCATTACATTTTTTAAAACGGGCACAAGCTGGCAACTATTATGGAAAGTGTGGATAGGAAGAATAATTCTGGCCCAGACAGTTTTTTGAAAGGGCGTGGAACTTTTGATAACGATGAGTTTAAAAAAGGGGTTTAAATAAAAAATATTTTATTTTTTCAAATTTTTAATATTTCAATAACATTTGCCTAAACGGGCACAAGCGGGCAACATTTTTAGATAGAAGGGATAAAAAGGAAAATTTTGGCCCAGACAGTTTTTTGAAAGGGAGTGGAACTTTTGATAACGATGGGCTTAAAAACGGGGTTTACAAAAAAAAATCAGATTTTTATAAACTCTTATTTCAATTAAATTTTTGAAATCGGGCACAAGCGGGAAATTTTTTTGGAAAGTGTAAATAAAAAGGATAATTCTGGCCCAAACAGTTTTTTGAAAGGGCGTGGAACTTTTGTTCACAATGATTTTTAAAAAAGGGGGTTTTCACAAACATTTTTTTATTTTTTTTTTTTAATTTTTGGTATTTTAATCTCATTTGTGTAAACGGGCACAAGCGGGTAAGTTTTTTCTAAGGTGGGTTTAAAAAAGGCTAATTCTGGCCCAGACAGTTTCTTGAAAGAGCGTGGAACTTTTGATGAGTTTAAAAAGGGGGGTTTCAGAAAAAAAACAAATTTTTTTCAATTTTTTATTAGCCCTTATTAGAAGTAAATTTTTTTTTTGAAAACGGGCACAGACGAGTAACTTTTTTGGAAAGTGCTGATAAAAAGGGCAATTCTGGCCTAGACAGTTTTTTGAATGGGCATGGAACTTTTGATGACGATAACTTTAAAAAGGGGGTTTTCAAAAAAAGACAAATTTTTTCCAATTTTTTAAAAACTTGTTTCAATTTAATTTTTGAAAACGGGCACAAGCGGAAAAGTTTTTTGGAAAGTGGGGATAAAAAGGATAATTCTGGCCCAGATAATTTTTTGAAAGAGCGTGGAACTTTTGATGAGTTTAAAAAGGGAGTTTTCAGAAAAAAAAAATAATTTTTTCCAATTTTTTATTAGCCCTTATTAAAAGTAAATTTTTGAAAACGGGCACAGGCGGGCAACTTTTTTGGAAAGTGCTGATAAAAAGGGTAATTCTGGCCCAGACAGTTTTCTGAAAGGGCGTGGAACTTTTTATGACGATGAGTTTATAAAGAGGGTTTTCAAAAAAAATGTTTTTCAATTTTTTATAAGCTCATTTTTCAATTCAATTTTTGAAAACGGGCACAAGCAGGTAACTTTTTTGGAAAGTGCTGATACAAAGGATAATTCTGGTCCAGACAGTTTTTTGAAAGGCCGTGGAACTTTCCATAACGATGAGTTCTTAAAAGGGGGTTTTCAAAAATGAAATAATTTTTTTCATTTTTTTATAAATTTTATTTAAATTCCATTTTTGAAAACGGGCACAAGCGGGCAACTTTTTTGGAAAGTGTGGATAGAAAGGATAATTCTGGCCCAGACAGTTTTTTAAAAGGGCGTGGAACTTTTGATAACGATGAGTATAAAAAGGGGGTTTTCAAAACAAAAACAATTTTTTTTTTTTTTTTCAATTGTTTATAAACTTTTTTCAATTATATTTCGGAAAAAGGTATATTCACGTGATTTAAATGAAAATCATTCACGCTCACGCGTGAATCACGTTATTTTTAAACTTTTTTCAATTCAATTTTTAAAAACTTTTATGTCACGTGATTTAAGTGAAAATCACTCACTCTCACGCGTGAATCATTTTGTTTTTTGAGTCGCGCAAATCACGGGACCAGAGACCATCTCCAATTCAAAAACATAAACAAAAGACAAGTTTCTCTTCATTTGTTTCATCTATAACATCTGTAAATTTTATTAAAAATTAAGTGTCCACCCTGAAACAGTTTCCTTGTAGGTCCAATTCCAAAAAGTTTCAAGTCACTTATTTATTACCCTAACATAGGCTTATATTCTGAATTTCAACAAAATCGATTAACATTTACGACCTCTAGAGACTTTTGGCCAAAAAACCTACCATCTCGGCCCAGTGTGCAATGGTTCAAAAGTTATTAGCCAAACCGTGAATTTCAGATTAGTTTCACCTTAAATATGAATTTCAGATTAGTTTCACCTCATGAGTTGAAAACCCGTTTTAAAAACATTGGTAAGTCACAAAAATATTTTACAACGTATTTTTGTCACTCAAAAATATTTTTACACTAAAAAAAAAATACACTCGAAAAAAATTTTACACTCAAAAAAAATTGTACCCTCAAAAAAAAAAATTTGTTTTTTTCAAAAATTACTTAAAAAAAAAGTTTTTTTGCACAAAATAAAAACTAATCAAAAATGTTATATTTTTCACGTTAGAAAATTTACTATCACTTAAAAGGGCATTTTGGAGGGTATTCATAGATTCGGCCAAGTCGAATTTAACTTTTCTACTTGTTTAGACGTAGGTGGGTTCAGGTACCTAGCACTCCCCCCCCCCCCCCCCCTTTATGTTTCTTTTTTAATTACCTTCAATTTAAGTACCCACACAAACCTGTAGCTGGGTGGGACGGTTTTTTTTTGGCTCCAAGGGTCCCCCTTAAATTTTAATATCACTTTTTTTTTTAATTCCAAAGTGGGTCCAATTTTTTCCCCCCAAAATATTCGTGCTCCGTGAAGTGCACTTTTGCCAAACTTGTTAAAATGTTATTGACTCTCTATGAAAAAGATTTTACAAAGTAGGATTTCTCAATCGGACCCGTAACACCTGTTTTCCACCTGATTTTTTTTTTTTGTGTCAATAAGCAATAACGTCGGCAGAACGAACAAAATAAAAACTTCAATTTTGATGAATTTGATGTTTAATTGCCAGCAATATTTGATGTTTAATTGCCAGCAATAGTTACTCAGACAAATTGCCAAGCAATTATTTCTCTAAATATTTTTTGGCGTTACATAAATTTTGTTGTGGATGCTATGTGACCCTCCTGCTACACCTTCTATAATTATGTAGACATAAAACAACAAACAACAACAACCAACAAAATTTTTTTGTTTTTTTATGTGTGTTTGTTGCTTTATGTCAACATAATTAGGGAAGGTGTACCAAAAGGGTGAAGTCTGTGCTCACATTTCAATTAAAAATAGCATTTTAAAGTCGTAGCCAGTCGTAGCTCTTT
Organism: Pegoplata infirma; assembly: GCA_963921195.1. Classification (NCBI taxonomy): domain Eukaryota; kingdom Metazoa; phylum Arthropoda; class Insecta; order Diptera; family Anthomyiidae; genus Pegoplata; species Pegoplata infirma. The sequence continues at coordinate 213,933,460 of OY992540.1, forward strand.
TTTTACAAATTAAGCACTTTTACAATTTCATGACATGTAGGGTATTTATACACAGCCTTTTTTTGCTTGCAATAAAGTCTTGCAACTTTTTTTTGTAGGCAAACGGGGGTAAAAAGAAAACGGGGTAGAAAAAAAATCACGATTTCTGTTTTCCTTCTTTTATGCTTCTCACCCAGACCTTTGAAGAATTAATTCACTTTTTGATTTGATTCGCAAAAAGATTAATTCATATTAATAAATCAAGGAATTAATTCTTGATGATTTGATTCAAAAGAATTAATTTCAACTTTTTGTTGAAAGAATTAACTAATTTTTTGTTTAATTCCTTGTTTAAATAAAGATTCAAATCAACTTGATTCAAATCAACAAAGAATTAATTCACTTGATTCAAATCAATTGATTTAAATCAATTGATTCAAATCAATTGATTCAAATCAATTTGATTCAAATCAATTGATTCAAATCAATTTGATTCAAATCAATTGATTCAAATCAATTTGATTCAAATCAATTGATTCAAATCAAAAATGTTTTGATTCAGTTGATTTAAACATTTTTTTCTTAAATCAAAGTATTTACTTTACACACGCACACACATACTATAACATATATTCTTGTGCGGTAGTAGCAAGCAAAAAGTCAAAGCAACAGAATTTTATAGTGTACATTTTATTGGCAGCATTTTTTAGCCTATGCATGCATAGGAATCACAAAAATGCAAGACATTGCTTTAATATAACATTTATTAATTTGCACATATACATTAAGGGTGGGATAATGCACGACTTTTCGATATAATGGAAATGTATGTGTATAATAAAAATGTAAATAATTCATTGTTTTTGTATTAAAAGTTATTTTTTTGCTGAAGAGCCAAATTCGTTATTGACTAAAGTAAAGATAGGCGCGTGAGTGGATTTTGACTCACACTCACTAACGCAAAAAATAATCGGATCACTCACTAATCCCTCACGCAATATTTTTTTACTCACGATCACTCACTATTCACGTGAGTAATAAAAAACTTACTCAGACTCACGCGTGACTCACGCCAGATTCAATCACGCTCACGCGTGAGTCACGCAAAATCTACTCACGCAATAAAATTTTCTTACCAAAAAAAAAAAAAACTCGAAAAAAAATTTAAAAAAATTGGGCAAATCAAAAAGTTGTGCAAATCAAAAAATCTAATCACGCAGACTCACGCAAAAAATAAATGACTAACTCACTAATCACTCGCTCAGGTTTTTTTCAAATCACGCTCACTCACAATCACGTGATTGAAATGGAAATCACTCACGCGTGATTCACGTGAATCACGCAAATCACGTGACCAGCGCCCATCTCTAGACTAAAGGTACACATTTAATAATACTGTACAATTTGGAGTGTTGTTAATTGATGGCGTGGTGTGTTTTAAATTGACGATATTCCAATGAATTTAACGCAATCAGACCTGATAAGATTTTTATAATGTGCATTTTTAGTGTTTGATTTAAGTGAAAAAAGTTTAAATCAAGTTGATTCAAACCAAAAGTGATTTGAATCAGTTGATTTGAATCAAAAGTGATTTGAATCAGTTGATTTGAATCAAAAGTGATTTGAATCAGTTGATTCAAATCAAGTGATTTGAATCAGTTGATTCAAATCAAAATGTATTAATTCAATTGATTCAAATCAACGAATTAATTCTTTGCAATGAAATTAAGTGATTTAAATAATGAATTAATTCTTTTCGATTTATAGAAACAGGGAATTAATTCAATTATCTTAAATCAGATTTAATAAATTGAATTAGGGAATTAAATCTTCAAAGGTCTGTTCTCACCCCCGATTGCCTTCAAAAAAAAGTTGCGAGACTTTATTGCAAGCAAAAAAAGGCTGTGTATAAATACCCTCATGGCAACACTAAAAAAGAATCATTAATTTCATTTCATTCCACTTTGTTCAGTTTCAATTTCGATAATTTCAGTTGAGAAAATGAATTTATTGTGATTGGTTGTAAACGCGCTGTTATTCTAAGAAAAAAAATTATAATTTTGTGAAATTTTATTTAATTTTTAAAACTGTATCCTCAAAAAACGCTAAAAGCCGGTAGTTTTATTTGGAGCAACAACAAACGGTAAAAAACAAAGAAAAATAATAGTTTTTTTTCGCTTCATTTACTTTTCATATAACGAAAAATTAAGTGTTGAAAGATATATTAAAAAAAGCATAAAGAAAAATATTTTCTGATAAAAAAAGAAGAAAAAAATTTGTGTGTCATCGTTTATAACATAACTTGGGTGGAATTGTTGTTGCTGTTTTTGGAGTTCTTATTACAAAGTTGTGTGTGTGTTTTTTCTGTCTTTCTTTTGTTTTACTTGAGTTTTAAAACAAACAAAAAAAATAATAGACACCAATTGTTTTTACCGTTTTAAAAGAAATTCTTAAAAAAAAACTAAAATTGTTGCTGAATTAGCAAAAATTTAAACAAAACAAAGGGATTATTGAAAATTTGCTGTAATAATGTCTGAAACAAAAAGTGTAAGTATTAAAATCCTTTTTTAATTAAGTATTTTATGATTTTTTTTATTAAATTAATGCAATTTAAGTGCTTTAATGAGCTTTACTATTGTTTAATGATTTTAATATCAAGGGCGCGGTTGTCGTAATTTCCTTATGTTAAGCGTTTTACGTTTTAATGGGTTTTTGTCTGATTTTTTTTCTTCTTAATTTGTCTGTGTATTAGTTTTTGGATTCCCTGTGTTTTTTTTTTTTTTTCATTTTTCTCAATAACGTGTTTTGTTGTTGTTTTTTGTTTCAATTTCACTGCAATTGTATTTCTCCTTGAAATACAACTCTGTTTTTTTTTTGTTCGTTTTCGTTTTGTTTAAGGATCGTATAAGCATGAAGGTAAAGGAATGAATTCATAAACTGAAGGTTTATTAAAAAAAATCCTAGGGGGTTATTCATAATACTTAAAGTGTACTTAAATATTCATGCAATATCAGTCAAATAACCCTACATTAGATTTAATTTACTCATTATGAATAGCCAAGCTAAGACAATAATCACAATTGCAGCGGCAAGCGGTTTTCCGCAATTGTCCTCATAAAAATAGAATTGAATCTAGTTTGGCGGAAAAACGCGGCGGTTTTTTGTTTTAATACAAAACGTGTGTAAACAGTTGCGGAAAAACGCTACCCGCTCCAATTGTGATTATTCTCTTATATATAAAAATGTTTGTGTTACAGCCAGTCAAGACCGACCATACACCGGTATTTTCCGGAAAATGGATCTTAAGTCCAAACATGGACCGATTGGGTCTATCTTTGGCTATAGTCTAGTTGGCAGACATTTCTCTGATCCAAAAAATACAATAATCTACAATAATGGTCCGATCAGACCAAAATTGGTTTCAATTGAAATCTTATTCAAATACCTTTAATTAGACATTTTAAAAAAATTGGATTTATTAACCCATTGTGGCACAACACAAAATTTTAGATTTTTTAAACCAAAAATTTTGGAAAAAAAATGCGTTATATTTAAAAAGTATGCCTTATTAAGGCATGTATAAAGTTTTGGTCTAAGTAAGTTTAGTAGGTAAGTTTGAATCTTTAGAATCTTTAATCACCAAGACCGAGCAAAGTTAGCTACACAAAAGAAAACTTTATTTAGCGAAGAAAATTGGTCTGAATCTATGTGATTTATAACTCCCAATCTCTGCCGAAGGCTGTTACATAGAAATGCTTTTTGTGATGAATCTATGGAGTTTAGAAATCCCTAAAACCGACAGAATTCGCGCTACGATGAAAAGTTTTATTTAGCCAAACCGTTTGGGCTGAATCAATGGAGTTTGTAATCGCTAAGCTTTATAGTTTGCAAAACTATCAAATATTAAAATGATTCTAAAAATAAAAATTTTCTTTAATACCCCAAGCTGAAAAAGCACAATGGGCTAGTTATGTACATAAATGGCGGTAGGAGTATTGTCAGGACATCGTATTTTTGTTATTTCTGTACCGTAATGGCAACTTAAATCTTAACACTGATTTACAATTTTTCCTTAAGCATTAAGAGTCAAGGACTTAGGTTAGGTTATGGTGGATGGCATTGGTAAAAAAACCAATGCCCATAGGTCGGCCTTGTGGCCCATTATGATTCCAGTTTCCCTTCTTCTTAGATAAAAAGCAATAGTTGCATCTATGCATTCCACTTCGATAATTTGATAAGTAAGGTCCATGGATTTATTCCTCGGATTTCATGTAAATTCTGAAAGAAGAAAGCCAAATAATTTAAATCTTCTAAAAGACAGTGCCTCAACAGCTTCCCTACACCATCGGCATGTATCATCATTACCTCTTCCAATTCTTACCATGTGTTTACCCAGGGTGTTGTGGCCTGTAATCAAATTAATTACTATTCTCAGCTGTCTTCTATCCATATCAAGAAGAACTTGGCTTTGTTTCAACGAATTTTCATCCCATAATGATTTTGCCTGAATACAGCAGTCCGACTCAGTCCATCGGGTTAACCAAGTTTCTCTCGCTTCTAGTCTGATCCGTTGCGAAATTAGTGATAGAGGTGGATAGACGTCATTCACAGCCAATTCCTGTGGGAGATTGGCTCCCCGCTTAGCAAGTTCATCTGCCTTTTCGTTGCCCAGTATATCTTTATGTCCAGGTACCCAGCACAGTCTATTGTTGTGCTGTTCGCAGAGAACCTTAAGCACTCTGTGGCAGCGGTTTACTACCTTGGACCTCATACTGTCATTTTTTAGAGCCATTAAAGCTGCCTGACTATCAATGAAAAAACTAATATCACATCTGTATATTGGTGACATTGAAAGCCGCTCAGCTGCTTTGATAATAGCGCAAATTTCAGCTTGAAAAATACTGAAGTCATTATCAAGTCGATATGATTCTTCCATGTTAAGTTTCCCGCAGTGGAAGCCACTACCAGTACCACTTGTCATTTTAGAACCATCTGTGTAGACATTAATCTGATAGAATTCTACCTGATCATTGAGCCAATCATCCAACGAGGGGATTTCAATGTTCAATCTACCATTTACAACATTAAGTGGAGTACAAAAATCAGTAATAGTGTTCCGTTCAGTGCGACTTATAAGTTCCATATGTCGAACTTGTCTGCTTCTCAGTGATCCTGTTTGACATAGCCTATTCAGGGTAGATGAATATCTAAGGGTGTAATGTTTAGAAGTATTTCCAATGCATCAGTAGAGGTCGTACTCATCGCGCCTGTGAGACGAAGTAGGGATATCCTGTTAACTCTCTTAAACTTATCCGCATGTACTCTGTAATCAACAACTGGCCACCACACATGGCAGCCGTACGTCATCACTGGTCGAATTATAGCCGAATATAACCACAGAAAGAGCTAAGGTTGTAGTCCCCATTTCTTGCCCACCAATTTCCGACACATGTATAATGCAGCAAAAGTTTTCTTTACACGCTCCTTCAAGTTTGCTACCCAGTTAAGTTTGTTATCCAAGATAACCCCTAAAAATTTTGCAGAGTTTGACAATGCCAACATAGTGCCATTCAGTTTAGGAGGATTAAAAGCTGGAATAATCCTTCTCCTTGTGAAAAGCACAAGCTCAGTTTTTGTCGGGTTCACGTTAAAACCACATTCTCTAGCCCATGATGAGAGTGTTTTCAAAGCGTTTCCAAGTATATCAGAGACAGTATTAATTTTTTTTTTTTGGTAGTTGTATTTTTTTTTTAATATGTTAATATTTCTTTTCTAAAATCTTTTTTATTAAAATTTTTTAGACCGGATTTTACATTAGGCAATTTTAATTGCGGCAATTTTCATGTTTCTGTATTGAACTTGCCGTTTATGTTCTCACGCTGGCAATTCTGCTTGCCAATTCCAAAAATAAATGTGAAAATAATATACATATTGAGAATTGCGAATGAAAATACAAAACGAATTGCCAGTACCAGCAAGTTTTTTTCCCCCTTTCCATTCCTCTTACCTCTCTCTACTATAAACTAAGAATTGCGGCAATTAAAATTGCCCTGCCTGAATTAGGACTTACTCCAACTTGTGTGAAAGACTCCAAAAATTTTTAACCCCGTTTTTGGGACTTAAAAAATTTTTAACAAATCTTTTAAGAAAACAAGTAAAAAGTAAAATTCGGCTGGGACATCATTAATAAATATTTTCTATTTAAAATACATGCCACAACTCTTATCAACAAAATTAATAAAAAAAAACGAAATATAAACAAAGGCAGTTACATGCATTTTATGTATGAACTACATCTTCTTTCCCATTCTCTTAAAAAAACAATTGTATGATAAAGAAAACATTTCAGCAACAACTAAAACAAAACAAGTAAAAAAATTATAGTCGGTCAAGACCGACCATATTATACCCTACATCAGTGTTGTCCAAACGTGGACCGATTTGATTTATCTTTTGTTAACACAGATCTTTACTAAGTGTAGAAACCACACAACAAACAAATTTGAGTGAAATTGCCTTATTTGTGTTGCCAACAGATTTGAGCGCAATTTTTTTTTTATCGGGCAAAATTTTTATATGGGGACTAAATCCAAAAATGGTCCAATTATATTAAGATTTGATTAGGTTACCTACAAACAATATTTTTGTAAAATATTTTTCATTGTTATGCATTTTGAGGGAATTATGTAAGTGTGTTTTGTGTGGGGACTACAAGAAGGACTGACCTGATTCCTTTGAAATTTGGATCGACGATTTGTACATACAAAATGTTAATACCTGTTAAATTTCAAAACGGTGTCTATTATAATACTTTGATTAGAATCATTTAAGCCAAATCTAAAGGGGGCGTTTGTATGGGGGCTAGGTCTTAACGTGGACCGATATTTTTCAATTTCAATATGCTTCGTCCTTGGGCAAATTTCAAGTCAAGTGATTAAAAATTGCGACCTGTATCGTGCTTAAACCGATGTGTGTGAAGATAAATACGTATATAACTAGCAAAGACACAAACCATTTATTTTCACACATTTTTTCGGCGCAGTCCTTAATAATGCTTTTTCTTTATAAAATGATTTGTTGTTGCGACTAGAACCACTTTTATGGACATAAGTGTTTCTAAAGGTACTCCTCGAATTAATCACACTGTTTAACTATTTTTCCTCTACATTTCTAGAGAGGATTTGGTCCACTGTGAGCAAACGGAAAGACCTGCATCAATAAAATTTATAGGAATTATTACTTTTGGACTCTACTACGATTCCTCATTCACAGAATATTTAAAATCCTTTTTGGGCTTTGGTTATTCCATTTTTTGTGACCTAAAATTTCTGGAGAGGATTAGGCCCACTGTAAGCAAACGGAAAGACCTGCGCCAATAAAATTTATAGGAATTACTTCTATTGGACTCTACTACGATTCCTCATTCACAGAATATTTAAAATCCTTTTTGGGCTGTGGTTATTCCATTTTTTGTGACCTAAAATTTCTGGAGAGGATTTGGCCCACTGTAAGCAAACGGAAAGACCTGCGCCAATAAAATTTATAGGAATTACTTCTATTGGACTCTACTATGATTCCTCATTCACAGAATATTTAAAATCCTTTTTGGGCCTTGGTTAATCCATTTTTTGTGCCTTTAAATTTCTTGAGAGGATCAGGCCCACTGTGAGCAAACGGAAAGACCTGCGTCAATAAAATTTATAGGAATTACTTCTATTGGACTCTACTACGATTCCTCATTCACAGAATATTTAAAATCCTTTTTGGGCTTTGGTTATTCCATTTTTTGTGACCTAAAATTTCTGGAGAGGATTAGGCCCACTGTAAGCAAACGGAAAGACCTGCGCCAATAAAATTTATAGGAATTACTTCTACTGGACTCTACTACGATTCCTCATTCACAGAATATTTAAAATCCTTTTAGGGCTTTGGTTATTCCATTTTTTGTGACTTCAAATTTCTGGAGAGGATTGGGCCCACTGTAAGCAAACGGAAAGACCTGCGCCAATAAAATTTATAGGAATTACTTCTATTGGACTCTACTACGATTCCTCATTCACAGAATATTTAAAATCCTTTTTGGGCTTTGGTTATTCCATTTTTTGTGACTTTACATTTACATTTTTAGGAACTTTACTTTTCTGGAGAGGATTAGGCCCACTGTAAGCAAACGGAAAGACCTGCGCCAATAAAATTTATAGGAATTACTTCTATTGGACTCTACTACGATTCCTCATTCACAGAATATTTAAAATCCTTTTTGGGCCTTGGTTAATCCATTTTTTGTGCCTTTAAATTTCTTGAGAGGATCAGGCCCACTGTGAGCAAACGGAAAGACCTGCGTCAATAAAATTTATAGGAATTACTTCTATTGGACTCTACTACGATTCCTCATTCACAGAATATTTAAAATCCTTTTTGGGCTTTGGTTATTCCATTTTTTGTGACCTAAAATTTCTGGAGAGGATTAGGCCCACTGTAAGCAAACGGAAAGACCTGCGCCAATAAAATTTATAGGAATTACTTCTATTGGACTCTACTACGATTCCTCATTCACAGAATATTTAAAATCCTTTTTGGGCTTTGGTTATTCCATTTTTTGTGACTTCAAATTTCTGGAGAGGATTGGGCCCACTGTAAGCAAACGGAAAGACCTGCGCCAATAAAATTTATAGGAATTACTTCTATTGGACTCTACTACGATTCCTCATTCACAGAATATTTAAAATCCTTTTTGGGCTTTGGTTATTCCATTTTTTGTGACTTAAAATTTCTGGAGAGGATTTGGCCCACAGTAAGCAAACGGAAAGACCTGCGTCAATAAAATTTATAGGAATTACTTCTATTGGACTCTACTACGATTCCTCATTCACAGAATATTTAAAATCCTTTTTGGGCTTTGGTCGTTGCATTTTTTGTGCTTTACATTTACATTTTTAGGAACTTTACTTTTCTGGAGAGGATTAGGCCCACTGTAAGCAAACGGAAAGACCTGCGCCAATAAAATTTATAGGAATTACTTCTATTGGACTCTACTACGATTCCTCATTCACAGAATATTTAAAATCATTTTTGGGCTTTGGTCGTTGCATTTTTTGTGCTTTACATTTACATTTTTTGGAACTTTACTTTTCTGGAGAGGATTAGGCCCACTGTAAGCAAACGGAAAGACCTGCGCCAATAAAATTTATAGGAATTACTTCTATTGGACTCTACTACGATTCCTCATTCACAGAATATTTAAAATCCTTTTTGGGCTGTGGTTATTCCATTTTTTGTGACCTAAAATTTCTGGAGAGGATTTGGCCCACTGTAAGCAAACGGAAAGACCTGCGCCAATAAAATTTATAGGAATTACTTCTATTGGACTCTACTATGATTCCTCATTCACAGAATATTTAAAATCCTTTTTGGGCCTTGGTTAATCCATTTTTTGTGCCTTTAAATTTCTTGAGAGGATCAGGCCCACTGTGAGCAAACGGAAAGACCTGCGTCAATAAAATTTATAGGAATTACTTCTATTGGACTCTACTACGATTCCTCATTCACAGAATATTTAAAATCCTTTTTGGGCCTTGGTTAATCCATTTTTTGTGCCTTTAAATTTCTTGAGAGGATCAGGCCCACTGTGAGCAAACGGAAAGACCTGCGTCAATAAAATTTATAGGAATTACTTCTATTGGACTCTACTACGATTCCTCATTCACAGAATATTTAAAATCCTTTTTGGGCTTTGGTTATTCCATTTTTTGTGACCTAAAATTTCTGGAGAGGATTAGGCCCACTGTAAGCAAACGGAAAGACCTGCGCCAATAAAATTTATAGGAATTACTTCTATTGGACTCTACTACGATTCCTCATTCACAGAATATTTAAAATCCTTTTTGGGCTTTGGTTATTCCATTTTTTGTGACTTCAAATTTCTGGAGAGGATTGGGCCCACTGTAAGCAAACGGAAAGACCTGCGCCAATAAAATTTATAGGAATTACTTCTATTGGACTCTACTACGATTCCTCATTCACAGAATATTTAAAATCCTTTTTGGGCTTTGGTTATTCCATTTTTTGTGACTTAAAATTTCTGGAGAGGATTTGGCCCACAGTAAGCAAACGGAAAGACCTGCGTCAATAAAATTTATAGGAATTACTTCTATTGGACTCTACTACGATTCCTCATTCACAGAATATTTAAAATCCTTTTTGGGCTTTGGTCGTTGCATTTTTTGTGCTTTACATTTACATTTTTAGGAACTTTACTTTTCTGGAGAGGATTAGGCCCACTGTAAGCAAACGGAAAGACCTGCGCCAATAAAATTTATAGGAATTACTTCTATTGGACTCTACTACGATTCCTCATTCACAGAATATTTAAAATCCTTTTTGGGCTTTGGTCGTTGCATTTTTTGTGCTTTACATTTACATTTTTTGGAACTTTACTTTTCTGGAGAGGATTAGGCCCACTGTAAGCAAACGGAAAGACCTGCGCCAATAAAATTTATAGGAATTACTTCTATTGGACTCTACTACGATTCCTCATTCACAGAATATTTAAAATCCTTTTTGGGCTGTGGTTATTCCATTTTTTGTGACCTAAAATTTCTGGAGAGGATTTGGCCCACTGTAAGCAAACGGAAAGACCTGCGCCAATAAAATTTATAGGAATTACTTCTATTGGACTCTACTATGATTCCTCATTCACAGAATATTTAAAATCCTTTTTGGGCCTTGGTTAATCCATTTTTTGTGCCTTTAAATTTCTTGAGAGGATCAGGCCCACTGTGAGCAAACGGAAAGACCTGCGTCAATAAAATTTATAGGAATTACTTCTATTGGACTCTACTACGATTCCTCATTCACAGAATATTTAAAATCCTTTTTGGGCTTTGGTTATTCCATTTTTTGTGACCTAAAATTTCTGGAGAGGATTAGGCCCACTGTAAGCAAACGGAAAGACCTGCGTCAATAAAATTTATAGGAATTACTTCTATTGGACTCCACTACGATTCCTCATTCACAGAATATTTAAAATCCTTTTTGGGCTTTGGTTATTCCATTTTTTGTGACCTAAAATTTCTGGAGAGGATTGGGCCCACTGTAAGCAAACGGAAAGACCTGCGCCAATAAAATTTATAGGAATTACTTCTATTGGACTCTACTACGATTCCTCATTCACAGAATATTTAAAATCCTTTTTGGGCTTTGGTCGTTGCATTTTTTGTGCTTTACATTTACATTTTTTGGAACTTTACTTTTCTGGAGAGGATTAGGCCCACTGTAAGCAAACGGAAAGACCTGCGCCAATAAAATTTATAGGAATTACTTCTATTGGACTCTACTACGATTCCTCATTCACAGAATATTTAAAATCCTTTTTGGGCTGTGGTTATTCCATTTTTTGTGACCTAAAATTTCTGGAGAGGATTTGGCCCACTGTAAGCAAACGGAAAGACCTGCGCCAATAAAATTTATAGGAATTACTTCTATTGGACTCTACTATGATTCCTCATTCACAGAATATTTAAAATCCTTTTTGGGCCTTGGTTAATCCATTTTTTGTGCCTTTAAATTTCTTGAGAGGATCAGGCCCACTGTGAGCAAACGGAAAGACCTGCGTCAATAAAATTTATAGGAATTACTTCTATTGGACTCTACTACGATTCCTCATTCACAGAATATTTAAAATCCTTTTTGGGCTTTGGTTATTCCATTTTTTGTGACCTAAAATTTCTGGAGAGGATTAGGCCCACTGTAAGCAAACGGAAAGACCTGCGTCAATAAAATTTATAGGAATTACTTCTATTGGACTCCACTACGATTCCTCATTCACAGAATATTTAAAATCCTTTTTGGGCTTTGGTTATTCCATTTTTTGTGACCTAAAATTTCTGGAGAGGATTAGGCCCACTGTAAGCAAACGGAAAGACCTGCGCCAATAAAATTTATAGGAATTACTTCTATTGGACTCTACTACGATTCCTCATTCACAGAATATTTAAAATCCTTTTTGGGCTTTGGTTATTCCATTTTTTGTGACTTCAAATTTCTGGAGAGGATTGGGCCCACTGTAAGCAAACGGAAAGACCTGCGTCAATAAAATTTATAGGAATTACTTCTATTGGACTCTACTACGATTCCTCATTCACAGAATATTTAAAATCCTTTTTGGGCTTTGGTTATTCCATTTTTTGTGACTTCAAATTTCTGGAGAGGATTGGGCCCACTGTAAGCAAACGGAAAGACCTGCGCCAATAAAATTTATAGGAATTACTTCTATTGGACTCTACTACGATTCCTCATTCACAGAATATTTAAAATCCTTTTTGGGCTTTGGTTATTCCATTTTTTGTGACTTCAAATTTCTGGAGAGGATTGGGCCCACTGTAAGCAAACGGAAAGACCTGCGCCAATAAAATTTATAGGAATTACTTCTATTGGACTCCACTACGATTCCTCATTCACAGAATATTTAAAATCCTTTTTGGGCTTTGGTCGTTGCATTTTTTGTGCTTTACATTTACATTTTTTGGAACTTTACTTTTCTGGAGAGGATTTGGTCCACTGTGAGCAAACGGAAAGACCTGCGTCAATAAAATTTATAGGAATTATTACTTTTGGACTCTACTACGATTCCTCATTCCCAGAATATTTAAAATCCTTTTTGGGCTTTGGTTATTCCATTTTTTGTGACTTAAAATTTCTGGAGAGGATTAGGCCCACTGTAAGCAAACGGAAAGACCTGCGCCAATAAAATTTATAGGAATTACTTCTATTGGACTCTACTATGATTCCTCATTCACAGAATATTCAAAATCCTTTTTGGGCTTTGGTTATTCCATTTTTTGTGACTTAAAATTTCTGGAGAGGATTTGGCCCACAGTAAGCAAACGGAAAGACCTGCGTCAATAAAATTTATAGGAATTACTTCTATTGGACTCTACTACGATTCCTCATTCACAGAATATTTAAAATCCTTTTTGGGCTTTGGTTATTCCATTTTTTGTGACTTAAAATTTCTGGAGAGGATTTGGCCCACAGTAAGCAAACGGAAAGACCTGCGTCAATAAAATTTATAGGAATTACTTCTATTGGACTCTACTACGATTCCTCATTCACAGAATATTTAAAATCCTTTTTGGGCTTTGGTCGTTGCATTTTTTGTGCTTTACATTTACATTTTTTGGAACTTTACTTTTCTGGAGAGGATTAGGCCCACTGTAAGCAAACGGAAAGACCTGCGCCAATAAAATTTATAGGAATTACTTCTATTGGACTCTACTACGATTCCTCATTCACAGAATATTTAAAATCCTTTTTGGGCTTAGGTTATTCCATTTTTTTTGACTTAAAATTTCTGGAGAGGATTGGGCCCACTGTAAGCAAACGGAAAGACCTGCGCCAATAAAATTTATAGGAATTACTTCTATTGGACTCTACTACGATTCCTCATTCACAGAATATTTAAAATCCTTTTTGGGCTTTGGTTATTCCATTTTTTGTGACTTTACATTTACATTTTTAGGAACTTTACTTTTCTGGAGAGGATTAGGCCCACTGTAAGCAAACGGAAAGACCTGCGCCAATAAAATTTATAGGAATTACTTCTATTGGACTCTACTACGATTCCTCATTCACAGAATATTTAAAATCCTTTTTGGGCCTTGGTTAATCCATTTTTTGTGCCTTTAAATTTCTTGAGAGGATCAGGCCCACTGTGAGCAAACGGAAAGACCTGCGTCAATAAAATTTATAGGAATTACTTCTATTGGACTCTACTACGATTCCTCATTCACAGAATATTTAAAATCCTTTTTGGGCTTTGGTTATTCCATTTTTTGTGACCTAAAATTTCTGGAGAGGATTAGGCCCACTGTAAGCAAACGGAAAGACCTGCGCCAATAAAATTTATAGGAATTACTTCTATTGGACTCTACTACGATTCCTCATTCACAGAATATTTAAAATCCTTTTTGGGCTTTGGTTATTCCATTTTTTGTGACTTCAAATTTCTGGAGAGGATTGGGCCCACTGTAAGCAAACGGAAAGACCTGCGCCAATAAAATTTATAGGAATTACTTCTATTGGACTCTACTACGATTCCTCATTCACAGAATATTTAAAATCCTTTTTGGGCTTTGGTTATTCCATTTTTTGTGACTTAAAATTTCTGGAGAGGATTTGGCCCACAGTAAGCAAACGGAAAGACCTGCGTCAATAAACTTTATAGGAATTACTTCTATTGGACTCTACTACGATTCCTCATTCACAGAATATTTAAAATCCTTTTTGGGCTTTGGTCGTTGCATTTTTTGTGCTTTACATTTACATTTTTAGGAACTTTACTTTTCTGGAGAGGATTAGGCCCACTGTAAGCAAACGGAAGGACCTGCGCCAATAAAATTTATAGGAATTACTTCTATTGGACTCTACTACGATTCTTCATTCACAGAATATTTAAAATCCTTTTTGGGCTTTGGTCGTTGCATTTTTTGTGCTTTACATTTACATTTTTTGGAACTTTACTTTTCTGGAGAGGATTAGGCCCACTGTAAGCAAACGGAAAGACCTGCGCCAATAAAATTTATAGGAATTACTTCTATTGGACTCTACTACGATTCCTCATTCACAGAATATTTAAAATCCTTTTTGGGCTGTGGTTATTCCATTTTTTGTGACCTAAAATTTCTGGAGAGGATTTGGCCCACTGTAAGCAAACGGAAAGACCTGCGCCAATAAAATTTATAGGAATTACTTCTATTGGACTCTACTATGATTCCTCATTCACAGAATATTTAAAATCCTTTTTGGGCCTTGGTTAATCCATTTTTTGTGCCTTTAAATTTCTTGAGAGGATCAGGCCCACTGTGAGCAAACGGAAAGACCTGCGTCAATAAAATTTATAGGAATTACTTCTATTGGACTCTACTACGATTCCTCATTCACAGAATATTTAAAATCCTTTTTGGGCTTTGGTTATTCCATTTTTTGTGACCTAAAATTTCTGGAGAGGATTAGGCCCACTGTAAGCAAACGGAAAGACCTGCGTCAATAAAATTTATAGGAATTACTTCTATTGGACTCCACTACGATTCCTCATTCACAGAATATTTAAAATCCTTTTTGGGCTTTGGTTATTCCATTTTTTGTGACCTAAAATTTCTGGAGAGGATTAGGCCCACTGTAAGCAAACGGAAAGACCTGCGCCAATAAAATTTATAGGAATTACTTCTATTGGACTCTACTACGATTCCTCATTCACAGAATATTTAAAATCCTTTTTGGGCTTTGGTTATTCCATTTTTTGTGACTTCAAATTTCTGGAGAGGATTGGGCCCACTGTAAGCAAACGGAAAGACCTGCGTCAATAAAATTTATAGGAATTACTTCTATTGGACTCTACTACGATTCCTCATTCACAGAATATTTAAAATCCTTTTTGGGCTTTGGTTATTCCATTTTTTGTGACTTCAAATTTCTGGAGAGGATTGGGCCCACTGTAAGCAAACGGAAAGACCTGCGCCAATAAAATTTATAGGAATTACTTCTATTGGACTCTACTACGATTCCTCATTCACAGAATATTTAAAATCCTTTTTGGGCTTTGGTTATTCCATTTTTTGTGACTTCAAATTTCTGGAGAGGATTGGGCCCACTGTAAGCAAACGGAAAGACCTGCGCCAATAAAATTTATAGGAATTACTTCTATTGGACTCCACTACGATTCCTCATTCACAGAATATTTAAAATCCTTTTTGGGCTTTGGTCGTTGCATTTTTTGTGCTTTACATTTACATTTTTTGGAACTTTACTTTTCTGGAGAGGATTTGGTCCACTGTGAGCAAACGGAAAGACCTGCGTCAAAAAAATTTATAGGAATTATTACTTTTGGACTCTACTACGATTCCTCATTCCCAGAATATTTAAAATCCTTTTTGGGCTTTGGTTATTCCATTTTTTGTGACTTAAAATTTCTGGAGAGGATTAGGCCCACTGTAAGCAAACGGAAAGACCTGCGCCAATAAAATTTATAGGAATTACTTTTATTGGACTCTACTATGATTCCTCATTCACAGAATATTCAAAATCCTTTTTGGGCTTTGGTTATTCCATTTTTTGTGACTTAAAATTTCTGGAGAGGATTTGGCCCACAGTAAGCAAACGGAAAGACCTGCGTCAATAAAATTTATAGGAATTACTTCTATTGGACTCTACTACGATTCCTCATTCACAGAATATTTAAAATCCTTTTTGGGCTTTGGTTATTCCATTTTTTGTGACTTAAAATTTCTGGAGAGGATTTGGCCCACAGTAAGCAAACGGAAAGACCTGCGTCAATAAAATTTATAGGAATTACTTCTATTGGACTCTACTACGATTCCTCATTCACAGAATATTTAAAATCCTTTTTGGGCTTTGGTCGTTGCATTTTTTGTGCTTTACATTTACATTTTTTGGAACTTTACTTTTCTGGAGAGGATTAGGCCCACTGTAAGCAAACGGAAAGACCTGCGCCAATAAAATTTATAGGAATTACTTCTATTGGACTCTACTACGATTCCTCATTCACAGAATATTTAAAATCCTTTTTGGGCTTAGGTTATTCCATTTTTTTTGACTTAAAATTTCTGGAGAGGATTTGGCCCACAGTAAGCAAACGGAAAGACCTGCGTCAATAAAATTTATAGGAATTACTTCTATTGGACTCTACTACAATTCCTCATTCACAGAATATTTAAAATCCTTTTTGGGCTTTGGTTATTCCATTTTTTGTGACTTAAAATTTTCGGAGAGGATTAGGCCCACTGTAAGCAAACGGAAAGACCTGCGCCAATAAAATTTATAGGAATTACTAATATTGGTCTCCACTATGATTCCTCATTCACAGAATATTTCAAATCCATTTTGGGCCTTGGTTAATCCATTTCTTGTGCCTTTAAATTTCTTGAGAGGATTTGGCCCACTGTAAGCAAACGGAAAGACCTGCGTCAATAAAATTTATAGGAATTACTTCTATTGGACTCTACTACGATTCCTCATTCAAAGAATATTTAAAATCCTTTTTGGGCCTTGGTTAATCCATTTTTTGTGCCTTTAAATTTCTTGAGAGGATTTGGCCCACTGTAAGCAAACGGAAAGACCTGCGTCAATAAAATTTATAGGAATTACTTCTGTTGGACTCTACTACGATTCCTCATTCACAGAATATTTAGACCAAATCCTCTCCAGAAAAGTAAAGTTCCAAAAAATGTAAATGTAAAGCACAAAAAATGCAACGACCAAAGCCCAAAAAGGATTTTAAATATTCTGTGAATGAGGAATCGTAGTGGAGTCCAATAGAAGTAATTCCTATAAATTTTATTGGCGCAGGTCTTTCCGTTTGCTTACAGTGGGCCCAATCCTCTCCAGAAATTTGAAGTCACAAAAAATGGAATAACCAAAGCCCAAAAAGGATTTTAAATATTCTGTGAATGAGGAATCGTAGTGGAGTCCAATAGAAGTAATTCCTATAAATTTTATTGACGCAGGTCTTTCCGTTTGCTTACAGTGGGCCTAATCCTCTCCAGAAATTTTAGGTCACAAAAAATGGAATAACCAAAGCCCAAAAAGGATTTTAAATATTCTGTGAATGAGGAATCGTAGTAGAGTCCAATAGAAGTAATTCCTATAAATTTTATTGACGCAGGTCTTTCCGTTTGCTCACAGTGGGCCTGATCCTCTCAAGAAATTTAAAGGCACAAAAAATGGATTAACCAAGGCCCAAAAAGGATTTTAAATATTCTGTGAATGAGGAATCATAGTAGAGTCCAATAGAAGTAATTCCTATAAATTTTATTGGCGCAGGTCTTTCCGTTTGCTTACAGTGGGCCAAATCCTCTCCAGAAATTTTAGGTCACAAAAAATGGAATAACCACAGCCCAAAAAGGATTTTAAATATTCTGTGAATGAGGAATCGTAGTAGAGTCCAATAGAAGTAATTCCTATAAATTTTATTGGCGCAGGTCTTTCCGTTTGCTTACAGTGGGCCTAATCCTCTCCAGAAAAGTAAAGTTCCAAAAAATGTAAATGTAAAGCACAAAAAATGCAACGACCAAAGCCCAAAAAGGATTTTAAATATTCTGTGAATGAGGAATCGTAGTAGAGTCCAATAGAAGTAATTCCTATAAATTTTATTGGCGCAGGTCTTTCCGTTTGCTTACAGTGGGCCTAATCCTCTCCAGAAAAGTAAAGTTCCTAAAAATGTAAATGTAAAGCACAAAAAATGCAACGACCAAAGCCCAAAAAGGATTTTAAATATTCTGTGAATGAGGAATCGTAGTAGAGTCCAATAGAAGTAATTCCTATAAATTTTATTGACGCAGGTCTTTCCGTTTGCTTACTGTGGGCCAAATCCTCTCCAGAAATTTTAAGTCACAAAAAATGGAATAACCAAAGCCCAAAAAGGATTTTAAATATTCTGTGAATGAGGAATCGTAGTAGAGTCCAATAGAAGTAATTCCTATAAATTTTATTGGCGCAGGTTTTTCCGTTTGCTTACAGTGGGCCCAATCCTCTCCAGAAATTTGAAGTCACAAAAAATGGAATAACCAAAGCCCAAAAAGGATTTTAAATATTCTGTGAATGAGGAATCGTAGTAGAGTCCAATAGAAGTAATTCCTATAAATTTTATTGGCGCAGGTCTTTCCGTTTGCTTACAGTGGGCCTAATCCTCTCCAGAAATTTTAGGTCACAAAAAATGGAATAACCAAAGCCCAAAAAGGATTTTAAATATTCTGTGAATGAGGAATCGTAGTAGAGTCCAATAGAAGTAATTCCTATAAATTTTATTGACGCAGGTCTTTCCGTTTGCTCACAGTGGGCCTGATCCTCTCAAGAAATTTAAAGGCACAAAAAATGGATTAACCAAGGCCCAAAAAGGATTTTAAATATTCTGTGAATGAGGAATCGTAGTAGAGTCCAATAGAAGTAATTCCTATAAATTTTATTGGCGCAGGTCTTTCCGTTTGCTTACAGTGGGCCTAATCCTCTCCAGAAAAGTAAAGTTCCTAAAAATGTAAATGTAAAGTCACAAAAAATGGAATAACCAAAGCCCAAAAAGGATTTTAAATATTCTGTGAATGAGGAATCGTAGTAGAGTCCAATAGAAGTAATTCCTATAAATTTTATTGGCGCAGGTCTTTCCGTTTGCTTACAGTGGGCTCAATCCTCTCCAGAAATTTGAAGTCACAAAAAATGGAATAACCAAAGCCCAAAAAGGATTTTAAATATTCTGTGAATGAGGAATCGTAGTAGAGTCCAGTAGAAGTAATTCCTATAAATTTTATTGGCGCAGGTCTTTCCGTTTGCTTACAGTGGGCCTAATCCTCTCCAGAAATTTTAGGTCACAAAAAATGGAATAACCAAAGCCCAAAAAGGATTTTAAATATTCTGTGAATGAGGAATCGTAGTAGAGTCCAATAGAAGTAATTCCTATAAATTTTATTGACGCAGGTCTTTCCGTTTGCTCACAGTGGGCCTGATCCTCTCAAGAAATTTAAAGGCACAAAAAATGGATTAACCAAGGCCCAAAAAGGATTTTAAATATTCTGTGAATGAGGAATCATAGTAGAGTCCAATAGAAGTAATTCCTATAAATTTTATTGGCGCAGGTCTTTCCGTTTGCTTACAGTGGGCCAAATCCTCTCCAGAAATTTTAGGTCACAAAAAATGGAATAACCACAGCCCAAAAAGGATTTTAAATATTCTGTGAATGAGGAATCGTAGTAGAGTCCAATAGAAGTAATTCCTATAAATTTTATTGGCGCAGGTCTTTCCGTTTGCTTACAGTGGGCCTAATCCTCTCCAGAAATTTTAGGTCACAAAAAATGGAATAACCAAAGCCCAAAAAGGATTTTAAATATTCTGTGAATGAGGAATCGTAGTAGAGTCCAAAAGTAATAATTCCTATAAATTTTATTGATGCAGGTCTTTCCGTTTGCTCACAGTGGACCAAATCCTCTCTAGAAATGTAGAGGAAAAATAGTTAAACAGTGTGATTAATTCGAGGAGTACCTTTAGAAACACTTATGTCCATAAAAGTGGTTCTAGTCGCAACAACAAATCATTTTATAAAGAAAAAGCATTATTAAGGACTGCGCCGAAAAAATGTGTGAAAATAAATGGTTTGTGTCTTTGCTAGTTATATACGTATTTATCTTCACACACATCTTAAACCGTTAGATGGACAGACAGACGGACATCACTAAATCGACCCAAAAAGTAACTCTGAGTCGATCAGTAAACTTGAAGGTAGGTCTAGGACCAAGGTTTCGGATAGTTACAAACATCAGCACAAACTCATTATATCCTGTACCACAGTGTGGTGTTGAGTATAAATATACTACGTACTCAACTCTTTAAAGTCAATTGAACTCTTTTATGTAAATTACAACATAAACATAATGTTTGAAGGCGGTAGACGACGTAAAATTCATTTTAGCTTAAGGGTCTAAAAAGTACTCATAAATATGCAGTATATAAAGCTACTGAAGTACTAAAATTGTTTTTACAAAAATACAGAATATTTAATGAAAGACTGCTACATTGTATAGCAAACTCTTTGTTTTTAGCTAAACTTCGACACCTACAGATGGGTCTAATGGAGTAGTAAAGCGTTAGGCATTCGTTTTTCTATACAGTCTTAAATTTCGACATTTTACAGAGTTTGAGTACAAATATGTATGCATGTAAATACAATTTTAAAGTTTATGCAAAAATGACAAACACTTTATGTTCATTAGAGCAGATTCTTTGCTCTTTAAATTTGTCCTTTGTATAAAAAAAAAATATCTTCATGTGTATTCGCAATCCCCCTAAAAATTAGCACTTGAAAAACACTTTAAAATTTATAAAAATACCAAACAATATGATGATCCATAAAACATTTATCAAAATAAAACGAAAACAAAAAAAAAATGTTTTCAATGGGTTGGGATTGTATGAGTAAGAATGAAAAATTTAATTTAAAATCTACTGCATTATCCCCCTTTGTTTTTTTGAAGCAAATAAATGTTAATAATAAACATTTAAATGAGCATGTACGACGGATGGATGTATGGCAAACGAAAGGGGTTGTTATTGACTGTTGTTACAGTAAACATAGTGGGGTTTGAGGGAGCAATAACCTGATGGCATTAAGTTATTTGTAAACTTGAATTTTACAAAGGTAAATGGGAAAAAAAAACTTTTTTTTAATTTTATATAAAAATTAAACCGAATTTACATTTTATTTGAAAAAAAAAAAAAAAAAATGAAGTCTGTTTTTGTTTCTTAACGGGTCAATTTAACTAGGCCATGTTGTACCTCATTTGAAAGATATTTAATTACCCTTGTATGCCTTGGTCGGATAAGTTGTTTTTGAGATTTTCAATAAGAAGCACTTTAACTTTAAAGCCCGCCCATTATAAAGTGGGCGTCCCTCCTAAAATGTGAACCCCATATTCGACTTCTTAGAGGTCAAAGGTAATTTTTGTATACCCTCTAACTAAAGTATGGGGTATATTCACTTTGTCATGGGGGGACCCCATAAACTTTATGGAGTCCCAGACCGATTCTAATTCTTGGGAATTCTGTGAATGTCTGTCAGTCTTTCTTTTCATAACACGATGCAGTCCAAAATAAAAATGCTAGATTCCTGAAATTTGCCACTGTTATGTCTTATGATCGCTAGCGGGCTTAAAGTTCGTGAATGGAAATAAAGGGTTTTTACTTTTGTTAAGCAAATGCAACATTTTTATGTCAGAAGAAGTTCAAAAGCAAAGGTTCGAAAGAATTAATTCTTCAAAGAATAGAATTTGGCATTTCTTAAAATCATTCAACTTTCAAAATCACTGAATTAATTCTTTCAAGAATTAATTCCTTAAGAATGATCATTCAGCTTGAATCATTATATTTTTATCCAAATCAATCTACTACAAATTGAATGATGAAATTTTCTCATCATTCAATTTAAAACAGTGAAGCGCAACACATATACACACATTTATGCTTGTGTGAGAAGCCGTCTGACGCCGACAAAACAATTGTTTTGTTTGCTGTTAACAGCCGATCGTTTACACACGAAGATGCTTAAAATGCACACAAGCAACACAAAGGGAATGAAATAAAAAATAATCATTCAATTTGTAATAGATTTGAATGATGAAAAATTTTGATCATTTAATTGAATAATTAGCTTGCAAGGAATTAATTCCCTTGGGAATTAATTCAATTTGATTTAAGCTTTGAAAATTAAACCTTTGAATTAATTCGTGCTGAATGCTAGTAAGGAATGATAATTCAAAACTTTAAATAACAGAATTGAACTTTTTGTGAATTAATACTGAATAGAATTAATTCGTTCGAAGCTCTTATCAAAAGTCATCAAAAGTGCATGTGGACCCAACGGTAAAAAAAGTCTGACCGCCTCCTTTTATAGGTGTGGATATAAAAAAATGTATTTTAATAATGATTATTTGAATTAATTAATTGCAAGAATCATAATAAATTCATTCATCTACCTATCGCAAGGGGAAAAGGTGTTCCCAACATCAAAAAAGGACTTGTCAGATACTACTACATTTTTTTTGTAGAATCACTATTATTGAGTTGCAGATCATAATAATCACAGAGAAATTTAAATAACTTTGGCCAAAACTGCGTAGTCGTCAAAAGGCAAAAGGGTGTTAGGAGTTCAATTTTGCGTGGTCTTACTATTATGAAATCACAGATTACGAAAATGAAAAAAAAAATCGAAATCTATATAGGATATTAAAAGTTTCGGCACAGCCCATTATGCTTAACCTCTAACTTGTTTTTAATCGCTTTTCATCCCATCTGTTTGACAACAGATTATTCTATAACTAATTCTTAAAGAACCGATGGTATAATTGTGTCGAAAATCCTATTGCTTTTGGAACAGTCTCCAATTAAATTAGTCGATTTTAGAATAGTGTGTAAAACATAAAACTAACAACCACATATTCCCCCTTAAATTCAATACTTTCTTTTTTTAAAAATAAAAAATAAATGTTTCCAATAAATTCAACAATTGAAAGTATATTGTCCAAATTAAATGTTGTGCCTAGCATTTCAATTACTTTTTGAATTCTTTTGTAGTCAACAAGCATGGATGGGTCGGTCAGACAGACTTTCTATTGTTTAGTTTATGTGACACAATATTTATATTACAATTTTGTTATTATATTGAAAGAAAACCCAAACTACTACATACCATACTAAAATGGAATCATTCACTAGAAATCTCTTCAAAATTAATTTAAATATACATTCATAAAAAATGCATAAATCAATTAATAAAGCACGTTCTACTGAATGGATGATGTTGTTTAACACAAAAATACTATATACACAATACTTTACCATATACCATCCATATATGCATATTAGAGTGTCCCTTATTTTGGAAATGTTGGAAATCTTGAGACGGTACCCGCTCATTTTTTTCCTTTTGACTTAAAAATAACTCAGGAAAAATTTTACGCCCCTAGGACCACGCCTTCCCTACGCGACGGGGCCTTAAAGAGCGGGGCCTAAAAAATCATTTTTCCATACAAACCAAAAAAATTTTTTTTTGATTTTTAATTTTTTTGTTATTAATTATTATATTACTTGGTTTGCTTATTCACGACAAAAAATTTGATTTTGGAGGGATAAGTCTTTCAGCGCTAAAAAATTTTTCGCAAAAAAAAAATTTGGGCGGCCGGGGTCCTACAGTAAAAAATTTTTAAAAAATATTTTTTTTTAGTTTTGACCAGCAACGGTTTTAGCTGCTATGTTGCTTTAAATGATATATATTCCAAAAAAAAAATTATTCATATCTGTGACATCTTTATCTTTTTCGAAAAAAAAAATTTTGAGCCGTAGGAATCCTACGGTAAAAAATTTTTAAAAAATATTTTTTTTTAGTTTTGAAAAGCAATGGTTTTAGTTTTTATGTTGTTTTTAATGATATATATTCCAAAAAAAATATTATTCATATTTGTGACATTTTTATCGTGTATCGAAAAAAATCATCAATGCATTTTTTACCCTTTTTTAGAACACGATTAAGATGTCACAGATACAAAAAATATTTTTTTATGAATATATATCATTTAAAGCAACATAGCAGCTAAAACCGTTGCTGGTCAAAACTAAAAAAAAATATTTTTTAAAAATTTTTTACTGTAGGACCCCGGCGGCTCAAAATTTTTTTTTGCGAAAAATTTTTTAGCGCTGAAAGACTTATCCCACCAAAATCAAATTTTTTGTTGTGAATAAGCAAACCAAGTAATATAATAAATAATAACAAAAAAATTAAAAATCAAAAAAAAAATTTTTTGGTTTGTATGGAAAAATGATTTTTTAGGCCCCGCTCTTTAAGGGCCCGTCGCGTAGGGAAGGCGTGGTCCTAGGGGCGTAAAATTTTTCCTGAGTTATTTTTAAGTCAAAAGGAAAAAAATGAGCGGGTACCGTCTCAAGATTTCCAACATTTCCAAAATAAGGGACACTCTAATGCATATGCATGTTGTGTACATGGTTTTCGTTATAAAGCATTTTTAATTGCTGAAGCCCCTAGTTTTTTTTTTTTTTAATGGTGTTTTAAGTTTTTTTTTCTTTTAATATCTAAATAGTTCATCCTTTTTATTGTCTCTTCATAGCTAAGGGCTGGGATTAATTTAGAAATATTGTCTTTGAACTTTTAACTAGATTTGTTAACCCATTGTTTGCTTTTGTGGGCGAGGATTAAAAAAAATAGTAATAATGATAAACTTGTATTTCTTTAGTGCAAAAAGGAAAAGAATGAATTTTTAAACATATATTTAGAGAGAAAATTTGCCCCCTATCCAAATTTGTCCCCCCCCCCCCCTAGGGGGGTCGCGGTTTGAGGTCCGTTTGAGAACCATTGGTATAGAAGATTTGGCACATCCGAATTTGACACTCTTACTTGTTTTAGTTAAAAAGGAACCAATTTTCTGTAAAAACGCGCCAAAAAAGATGTCGTACAAAATTTTATGAATCTGGCGTCGAAGACGAATTGCGAAATATGTCAGATGAAAAAAACATTCGGCTGTATTATCTCTAACACGTTTATGACAACAGGAATAGCCCCGAATATTAAATTATTATTTAAAAAAAATATCTGAAATGTGGCACAAGTGCCCTGTGCAGCTTTGCACATCTGAAATGTGGCATATGCCATTCTAGGACACATGCTATGGGCACATGCCACATTTTAAAATGTGATGTGCTGCACATGTGTATTTAATTTTTTTTTTTTTAATTATATTTATAACTTTCTAATCGCTATGAAGTTTTAATATTTTCTTTCCACTTAAAAATTGCATAGTTTATTGCATATTTCAAATAGTTTATTGCTCTTTTAAAAAAATAAGCAACCACAATTCTGAGTTGTTTTCAAACATGAAAAAGTTTTTTTATATTTTTTACGCTACATTTATTACTAATTATATCTTTGCCAAATTCAATTTTATGCAAGCGTTAATTTTAATATTTCGTTATTATAAATAAAGAAAATTAATAATTCTATTGTTTTTAATGTTTTGAATTTTTTTTAACTGTATACTAAAAAATCGTGCTGATAAGGCATTTCTTTTTTTGTGTTTCACATTATGTGAATACACTTGTGTAATTTTCTAGGTCATTAATATATGTATGGTGTAGTTTTTTTTTATCTAAATTGTTTTTACTGTAGGTTTTATAAATACTAACTACTTATATAAAGTACCTGGAAACGTCATTATGCTTACGATTCTACTTGTTATGTTTGATGAAGAGGTCAAGAAAGACGTTTAGGAATCATAATAATGAACCATGAACTTATCTTTCTGAGCATACAGAATTTTGCTGTGACCGTAAAAGATTTTAGTGCAAAAAAACTTTATTGTAAAAAGAATGGTTAAATTTTTTTTGGGAAAAAGTTTTGTTAAAAAAATTGGTAAAAGAAATTAATTTTTAGAAAACAAAATTTTTTTTGTAAGTAAATTTTCGACGAAAAAAAAAATTAAAAAAATGTTTGTGCTTGTTTAAATACCGTTCGGTATCCAATTATGTTCCCATTTGCCACCCAACTGTTGAATTTAAGCATTTTGTTTTTTAGGTTATGTGGAATATAGTAACATTTTCGAGGTGTACTTACACGAGACAAAGAGAGATTAAGGAATGTTGTTGTTTCTAAGGATCGTAATATTGTTTGTGTAAAATAAAAATCTTCTGTTGACGTCACACACAAAACATCTGTAATGAAATACGAACCAACTTCTGCTGTTAGTTTGTCAAGCAGAGCGATGTCCTAGATGGTAAAGTGCTTGCTTTGCAAACTGATGGAAAATTTCATGAACGTGGGTTCGATTTCAATCAGAGTTAAGTCTGTTGATGAAAAAACATATCGTGAACCTATATTCAAAATATGCCAACTCAAATTTGACGGAAATGAGTTTCCGATGGCAAATAGCTCCCCTATGTAATACCTATCTGCCATAAAAATTTCAGAGCAAAAAACTAATTTGTTGTCGTTTTACATCCATTTATGTTATTCTGCTAACTCAAAGTACATATTTTTTTGTTGGAAATAAATGCCAACTCCCATTGTAAATTTCCAAAAATTTTTTAAAAAAATTAAAAAAAAAAATTATATCACACATCTTATTGCATTTGCCATGCTAAACACGAATCTTGTAAAGATTTTGATATCTAATGACTGGTTCTCGAGATATTGCCATTTTGAAAATATCGGTAAATAGTGTTTGCAAAAAAAAAATTGCTTATGTTTATGTAACTTTCAAACTATTTATCAGATTGAAACATTATGAATGGGGCAAATAAAGTCAATGATATAAGCTTTTAAAATAGCTAGTTTGGAGTGACCCTATTGCAATACAGCGTGAGTTACAGAGTGACAAAGTTGATCACCCTGAGATTAAAAGACTTTCGGAGCTAGTAACTTTTAAAAATATGCAAAGATTTTTAGTTTTTTGTTCAGTTTTTGCAATTACCGTACTAAGGATAACAAAAACCAAAAAAAAAAAAAAATTTTTAAATTTTTCCAAAAAAAATGTATTTTTATTTTCCGACAAAATATGCCAACTCTAAAAAAATATTTGTTTTTTGATATAGTAATAAATGCCATCTCAAAAAAATACGCAAACCAGTGCAAAATATGAAAATTTTTGCATAGGTAAAAATTGTAAACCATCTTGTGGAAGGTACATTGTTTATTTTTGCAATAATATGCGAAATAACTAGTTTTTTAGCTCTCCTGAACAGTAAGCTTTTTCGAGTTGGCATTTATTGAATATAGTTCGACGATATAGAAAAAACAATCTTACAAAAATCAAACTATTTAAATCCAATGTAATTTTCTCCACTAAAGACGTAGAGGTGGCTACAGAAACCATGGTCTGGAATAAATACACATTAAAAATAATCTTTAGAAATACAATAGAGGTATTCAGAGTCTTGCTTGCCAGCCCTGGCACTGGTGGTAAAAGAGCACTTTTCAAAATTACTTTTCAAAATACATTTATTTTTTAAAGAAGTACTCTTTTGCTACATTGCCAGGGGCGGCAACAAGGCTCTGAATACCTCTAATGTTTTCTTTTTCAATCACAAACCCTTAATTACTTACATTTTCGTTCATAACTTTTAAACCACTAAACCGATATTGCTTGAATGCAATACCAAACTTCTCGAAGCAACAAGTAAATATGCCAGGGTTGAATCATATCTGCACAATATTGTGGCCGTTATCGGAATTTCAACAGACGGACAGACATCGCTAAAATATCTTATAATCGATCACTGACCAATAATTTATACACTTTACAGGGTCCCAAACCGATATTTCGATGAGTTTCAAACGGAGTTACAATCTTATAAGTGGAGGGTATAAAAATTATTATTTTTTAATTTTAATTGTTCTATTTCAAATAGAACTATCAATTCCAAATTAAATTTTAAAATTTCAATTATTTCTTTTGATCAAATTGTAACTAAAAATGGTGTTAAAATAAATTTGTACCCTAGCTTTTAAAGGTTATGTTGAATTTTATCTACAGCTTAAACCAAAAACAGTTTTTAACAAAACTATTATCAAAAATTAAAAGTTTCGCTATTTGCCATAATTTTAAAACTGGGTACTGTATCTATGTTTGTATTTTCCATTGATTTTTTCCATTTGTTATGAACTAAAACAACAGAAAAAACATTAATTGTTTGTACATTTTTTCAAATGTTTATAAACAGTACAAAAGCAATTATTTTATAATTTATTTTAATGCTTTTTGTTTTTTGAGAAAAAAATATTGCTATTAAAATATAATTTGTTTAAATGTTAGAATTTAATTATAAAACTAGGCTATATTTAATGAAAACGTTTTTATAAATTGTTTAACCATTTCGAAGTTTCTGTAGTATCAACAGAGACTGGTGCGCATCAGTAATATCCAAGGAGAGGACGTTCATGCAAATGTTTTTTTTTTTCCTATAAGTCTTAGAACAGTATAAACCAAATATCTTTGCAAATCAAAGAATTTGCTTTAAAATGGCACCGATTCGTTAGTGCATATTTTGCTAATAAGGCATATTTTTGCATATTTTGGTAGTATTTTGCTATAAATGCATATTTTTAGGTCATATTTTGTATAACATTTTAGATTTAGCTTATGTTCCCATTGTTTTGATTTTTTTTTTTGTAAACATCATTAATTATCCAGTTGGGCAAGTCTCACAATTTTTTGTCGAGGTCAAATACTTGTCTTAGCAAAATAATTTGTTTAATTATTTTGCTAATTTTTTAATTATTTAAACTAAAAAAGTAAAAATTACAAAAATATATATATTTTTTCAAAAATGTAAAAATGCACAATTTTTTTAATTTTTTGTGCGTATTTTTGTAGTTTTTAGTGGCCTAAAACATACTTTTTTAGTGCATGAAGGTTTAAGAAAATTCCAATTAAGTTAACAAAAATAATAATTTAAATTAAAAAAGCAGAATTTAAATTCAAAATTGATTAAAGTTTAGAAAATCTCAATTAAAATTCACAAAAGCTCAATTAAAATTCATAAAATCATAACTAAAATTTAGAAAATCTTAATTGAAATTACAAAAAAACAAATTTATACAAAAGCTCTATTAAAATTCTGAAAAGCCTAACTGAAATCCAGAAAAGTTTAATTAAAACTAAGAAAAGACCAATTGAAATGCAAACAATCAAATTAAAATTTAGGAAAGAACAATTAATATTCAGAAAAGTTTAATTGAATTTTTAAAATCTACCCAATTCATATTCTAAAAAGCTCTATTTATGTTCAGTAAAGCTGAATAACAAAAAACGATATTAAGAAAAACCCAATTTAAATTCAGAAAAGTTTAATAAAAATTCAAAAAAAGTTTAAATAAAAGTCAGAAAAGCACAATTCAATTAAAAAAAAAATCAATTAAAATTTAGAAAAGCCCAAATTTTATTTAGAAAAGATCGAATAAAATTCAAAAAGCCCAATCAAAATTCTGAAATGCTCAATTAAAATTCAGAAAAACTTTATTTAAACTCAGACAAACTTAAGTCAAACTCAAAAAAGCCGAAGAAAAGCACTATTGAAGATCAGAAAAGCGAAATTAATTTTGAGAAAAGCACAATTTAAATTTCAAAAAGTCCATCTAAAATTTTGAAAAGCTCAATTAAAATTAAATTGTGAAACTTCTTCTATTTTTCTTAACGTTAACATTGTATTGGGTATAAAAAGAAACGCCAATTCCGCATAAACTTATTACAAATTCTTATACAACTGCAATCGTTTCAAACACTCATTAAAATTCAAATGAAAAAAAAATATATGTTCACAATATGAATCATTAAACCTTTTGAATAGAATTATAAAAAAATAAAACCAGATAATCAAACTAAACTCTGACTTGATATTGTAAGACCTCAAGTCATTTGTAAACAAGTGCAATATTTATTGTCTAAAGAGAAACAGAAAACGAAGACTTTTGAAAAATAAAATTACAATAAAATTGAAATTGAATTAATTTTAATTGCATACACAGCCACAACAAAAGTTAAATATATCTAAGTAGGAATCTCCACTTCTAGACATTAATACACTTGGAAAAAATGTTAGTTAAATACAAATTTTTGTAGTTAGAGTTTAGTTTGTTTTTTTTTTATTTTTTCAAAAGAAAAAAAAATCCAAAAAAGGGAAAAAAAAGAAGTTTGTTTTTAAAAAAATATAATTTTTTCCGAAACCGAATGTTCGGTAGAACTTTTCAAAACTTCAGCTTGTTTTTTACTGTAAAAATATGTAATTATTTGCTTTTTTATACAAAGATAATATTTTTTTTTTTCAAACTTCAAGTTTATTTTAATATATTTTTCAGTGTACATTATTCAAGTACAGTGACTCAAAGTAATAATGGAACAGCATATATTTGTTAGCAGTTCGTTAAATGTAAAGTTATCAATACTACCCCTGATTATTATCAATCGACTATTTTTGAAAAAAGTGCTATATAGGAAATTTTCCAAGCTTGAATTTAAGCTTGATAGCGTCCAGATTGAGCAAATATTAAATGAGCTACGAGGGTCGCAATGGAAAATGAAATTATTTGTAGATACATTTTTGAAATTTTTTTAAAAATATTTCTAAGTCGATTCTTTCCAAGTTCAAACATTAAAAATTTAAAAAATTATCTAATAATTTTTATTTAGTCATCAGCTTGTTTTTCCAACCATCCAAACAAAAAATGAAATTTTTTAAATACAATAGAAGAAATCCGCATTTCTTGACCTCCAATTCTTTCGACCACCAATTTGTTGTAAACAAAGAAAATATTTTATTGTTTATTTATTTGAGTACATCTTAGTGTATAGTAATGAGATATAAGAATAATTAAAATTTTTCTTTGTTTACAAAAAATTGGTGGTCAAACGAGTTGGAGGTCAAAAAATTCGGATTTCTTCCACTGTATTTAAAAAATTTCATTTTTTGTTTGGGTTGTTAGAAAAACTAGCTGATAACTAAATAAAAATTATTAGATAATTTTTTAAATTTCTAATGTTTGAACTTGGAAAAAATCGACTTAGAAATATTTAAAAAAAAAATCAAAAAAACATCTACAAATAATTTAATTTTCCAGTGCGACCCTAGGGTTATATAGTCGCAACAAAAAGTCGACTTTTCGACTTTTCGACTTTTTTCAATTTCAAAAAAGTCGATTTTTCGACTTTTTTCAAAATTTAAAAAGTCGACTTTTCGACCTTTCGACTTTTTAAAAAGTCGACTTTTTTCGACTTTCGACTTTTTTCGACTTTTCGACTTTTTAACTTTTTTCGACCTTTTCCAACTTTTATTTTTGTAAATAAAAGTTTAGTTTTGACTTGTTGTAAGCACTTAGGTGCTATTTTTTTTGTTGTATTTTATTTATCAAAAAAAGTCGAAGAAATCGAAAATTTTGAAAAGGTTGAAAAAATTGAAAGCAAAAGATTCGACTTTCGATTTATAGAACCCTATCACTGAGGTGTTAACAATACTCAAAAATATTGGTAAATTTCTAACTCATGAATTTGGCATTGACATTTTTGCTTCACATACAAATACATGGAAATACCAATAGCTTCAGTTGTTATTAAACTCGGCTCTCATTTGAATTTTTTTTCAGAAGAAAGAAATTATTTTCATCTGGCAAAAGTAAAAAAAAAATCAAAAAAAAAAAATCAAAAAAAGTCGAAAAAAGTCGAAAAAAAGTGGAAAAAAGTCGAAAAAGTCGAAAGCAAAAGTCGACTTTTGGACTTTTTAAGAACAAAAAAGTCGATTTCGACTTTTCGACTTTTTCATACAAAAAGTCGATTAATCGACTTTTCGACTTTTCGACTATAGAACCCTATGCGACCCTCGTATCTTATTTAATATTTGCTCAATCTGAACGCTATCAAGCTTAAATTAATGCTTGGAAAATTTCCTATATAGCACTTTTTTCAAAAACAGTCGATTGATAATAATCCGGTTTGGTATTGATAACTTTTCCTTAAATGAACTGCTAACAAATATATGCTGTTCCATTATTACTTTGAGTCACTGTAATGATACAGTCGAAAGCGAATGTAATAGAAACTTTTGAAATTTAATTGAAAAATATTTAATTAGAAATAAAATTATTGGATGAATTCAAATCTGGTCTTAGAATTGATAATCACATGAACTTCTTGAGATATTTTAGATTTACCATACTGTAAAAAATTTGGGTTGTAAGATACAACAGATTTGAAAGAAATTCCACAACTATTATAGAACGTATTGCAGAACTGGTTCTAGAAGAATCACTCTTATCTTTAGAAATATTTTCAGATTATAAGACATTATTTGTAGTGTCCGACCAAATATTCGGCTTCGGCCAAAAAGCACTATTCGGCCACTATTCGGCTTGGGATACATTTTTGGCCGTATAAAATTTGTGCTCGCGTGTTGAAAAACACACTAAACACACTTTAAATCACATTAGTAAGCCAAAAAAAATATTTTATTAAGTGTTTTTGCAGCTAAAACAAGATTTTACACTCAAACAAAATTTTCGATCGAAAAAAAATACACTCAAAAAAAAAATTATTTACAAAATGCCTAAAAAAATTTTTTTGCTTAAAATAAATCGTTCTGAACAGCATTTTATACATTTGTATATTCCGCTATGTCGAATTTTACTTTTTTCTTGTTTTTACTAAATAAATATTTTTTTGAATATTCGGCCTCGGTTTCGGCCGAATAGTGAAAATTGGGCCGAACATTCGTCTTCGGCCAAAAAAGGTGTATTTGGTCGGATTATTGCATAGAAAAATGCTCAGACTGAAACTTTTTTCCTATAAAAATTTCTCAAATACTGAATACAAAACGTTATTAAAATAAGTACAATTTTTTACAAAAAGAACTTTTTGTCTAATTTTTTCCACAATTTTTTTTCGCAAAAATTGTTTATTTAAAAAATATTTTGTTTTACATTTTTTTGACAACATTTTTATTTTTCACCATTTTTTTTAAATAAAATTTTTTGCAATACTTTTTTTACATTGTGAAAGCTATAAATAGTGGTATTCACATCATTATTTTTTAATTATATTATATTTTAATAAAAATAATAAATGAAAGAAAAAAAAGCAATTTTTACCCTTACAAAATTGCGAAATGCAAACACATGGGATGAAATAAAACAAAAAATAATTTTCATTGTGTTTGTTGAAATAAATGTTGCTTTTTGCACTTTGCAAGGGTAAAAACTTCTGACGTGAATACCGTCAATATATTCAGGGTACTCACTTCAGAAATTTTTTACCCTTGCAACAGTGCTTTTGCAACTAGTTGCAATTTTGAAAGACTAAAATTTATTTTATTAAAAATTACAAATCATATACTAATTTCACCTAGGTTGTAAGTGGCTGCTGACGTTTTACGTCAACACACGTAGACTCTGAGGTCCATTGTGATTTCACCTAACAGAGAACTGGTAGCAATGAACTTCGTCTCTTTGTAGCGAAACAGACCAAGGGGTCTGGTGGGAATCGATCCCACGAACCCCAGACTCATATGCTAGCACGCTACCAACTAGCCTACTGGGGCGCCTGACTAAAATTTCTGACGTGAATTCCATTATTATTTATCCCTAGTATTTTCCCCTTCACTGTTGTTGAAATGCTCAAATTTTTTTTTCTACATAATACCCTGAGTTCTTTGTGGCCACATAAACCCTCCTCTTATTTGATTTACACAAACAACACGTTTCTTTTCCCAAAACAAAACAGAAAAATAAAAATTTCATTAATTCGTTGGGTAGAACGTCATTTATTTTTCTGTTTTCACATTATGTTTTCTTTCATTTTGAACACCTTTAACTGCACTGAGTTACATTACCTCTAGTGGCTACATAAGCCAGAAACCACATTGTACATACCTTATACACATGATTTACATTTGAAGTGGCATCACGTTTCTCATTCATATAGACAGTAAATGCAATAATAAACAATCAGAGGAGGAGGGGGTAACCGCGACACCACCACCTGCATTTCCGTAAAGAAATTGAAAAAATACACAAGTCAAAGTAAATAAGGTGCAAAAACACTTGTTAAATTTGTTACGTTTTGATTTAGAATTCTAAATTTGTTCACTCAAATAAAATGTCTGTAAACAAAAAAGGAGAAGATACAGAATATCGGTTCAGTGAATATTATGATACATTCCACATAACCTAAAAATTGCAAAATGTTTTTATTTGGTTGCTGGTAAACGGGATTTGAAACAGGATGGTTTTTAAATAAGAAAAAATATTTTTTCACAATTTGTTTTCACTAAAAAGTTTTTTTTTTTAACTAAAAATATTATTTCACCAAAATTTGTTGTACCACAAAAAAGGTTTTTCACATTTTTTTACCAAAAATTTTATTTATCAAATATTTTATTCACCTAATATTTTATTCACCAAATTTGTTTTTTTTTTTTTTTCACAAATTTGTATTCACCAAATTTGTTTTTCAAATATAGAATTTGCAATAATCGATCGGCAAGAATGAATTTAAATTGTTTAACTCATTTCAATTGTTTCTTATTTGTATACTAATTTATTTTTCCTTCTTTCTTTCCAGTTTTCTAGTATTGAAACTCCCGGTTATGTGGGTTTTGCCAATCTACCCAATCAAGTTCATCGTAAATCGGTTAAAAAAGGTTTTGAATTCACTTTAATGGTTGTTGGCGAATCGGGTCTCGGTAAATCAACCTTAGTCAATAGTCTATTTCTAACAGATCTTTATCCGGAACGTGTTATACCCGATGCTATTGAAAAACAAAAACAAACTGTTAAATTAGAAGCTTCTACGGTGGAAATTGAAGAACGCGGTGTTAAATTGCGTCTGACAGTTGTAGATACTCCGGGATTTGGTGATGCCATTGATAATGGTGATAGTTTTAGTGCCATATTGGAATATATTGATGAGCAATATGAACGATTTTTACGTGATGAAAGTGGTTTAAATCGTCGTAATATTGTGGATAATCGTATACATTGTTGTTTTTATTTTATATCACCATTTGGTCATGGGTAAGTTGGAGATTCATAATTTTAGATATTAAGAAATGTTAACAATTGAAAATTAAAAAAAATCGAGTAGAGGACTTATTTTTATACAATATACCACTCTGTGGTACATGATCCCAGTTGGCAACGTCCTCAAGCCATCCTCAGTGACGGAGCGATGACATGTCAGAGTCACTGCTGACATCCACAAGACATCTCTATGTATTGGGTTGAGGACAGTTTCATACAAATTTTCAAAATGTACTCACTCAATGTCAGCAGTGGTCAGGGCTGACCTTCTGGGGACATGTCACCAAAGACTTCTTTGGGGAAATGTCTGACGTAGGTCATGCGAAAATTCAAAAAATTTTCGTATTTCCTTTAGTTTTTACTTTTATCCATTTTCCTTTATAAATTATCTTTCTCATATTTAGAAAAAACTTTTCGCTTTTTTAGTCCCAACTGGATTTGAACCTGGAACCTCCAGTTTACTAGTCCCACACCTCACTACTTGTTCCAAACTTTATTTTGAAAATTGTTTGTCTATTTTGTTTACTTTTATTTTACTTGTTAGATTTTTATTTTAAATAAATCGATAATATTGCCATCTTTTTCATGGAAATTGAAGAGTTGCCCAGATTTAAAATTCTAATTTAATATGCTGCTATTCTGAAGACATTTCCTTTTGGACGTCTTAGAGGAATTGTCCACACTCTTAAAGCAAACATTCAGTGCTGACAATGTTAGGACATGTCATCAAGGATTACCTATGATTTGTCAGAACCTGAAGACATTTCCTCGAGGAATCACTGTGGAAATTTCCTCAGTGACACATTTTCCAACTGGGATATAATGACTTTGTGCTGATGTTTGTAACTACCCGAAATATTGGATCGGTACACTTTAAAGTATACCGATCGACTCAGAATAACTTTTTAAGTCATTCTAGCGATGTCCGTCCGTCCATGTAAACGTTGTAAACAAGATACTTGTCGCAATTATCAATCGATTTGGCTGAAATTTGTATCTTAAGCTTCGTACGGCCTTAGGACGAACCCTGTTGAAATTGAATAAAATCGGTCCATGTTCAAACCTAGCCTCTATACAAAGGTTCGCTTCAATTTTGGCTAAAATGACTTGATAACCGTATTATAATAGATATCTTTTCGAAACTTAGCAGGTAAACCTGTTTTGTATTCAATAACCACCATTCCATTCATTTCAAAGGAAACGGACCAGTTCTTCTTGTAGCCTTCATACAAACCACCTTCATACAAACCACCTTCCCTTTACATAAATCTCTCAAATTTCATGAAAATAGAAAATATTTTATTAAAATTTTGTTTGGTTATGTTAAACGCTTACTTAAATAACCTTATCAAATCTGATAATTATCGGACCATTTTTGGACCTAGGCCCCATATAAAAATTTCACCCGACATACAGTTTAAGCGGTTTATTAGGAAGAAATAGAAGCTTATTTCATTCAAATTCGGTTTGTGAGTGTTTTTTACACTTATTAAAGATTTGACAAAAGATATATCTAATCGGCCCATGTTTTCTCTTAGGACCTATTTTTCGGGAACAATTGAATGAAATTATCTTTTTCAAAAAGACTTTTTATTAAAAAAATTTACACAAAAAAGTTTCTAACCTGAATCAAATTGTATCAACGAAAATTGCTTTGGGTATAACACTCAACGCGACATAATTGGATTCTGGTTCGACGCATACATTTTTGTCCTCATTAATATTTGTATACCCTCCAACTACTGTATGGGGGTATACTCACTTTGTCATTCCGTGTGTAACGCATCGAAATATCGGTCGGGGACCCATAAAGTATATATATTATTGATCAGTGATCGATTCTAAGACATTCTAGCGATGTCCGTCCGTCTGTCTGTCCGTCCGTCTGTAGTTAACACGATGCAGTCCAAAATAAAAGAGCTAGACCCCTTAAGTTTGGCAGAAATATGTGTTATGTTCCTAGGCAGTTTAAGTTAGGAAATTTGCCAAATCGGACCAGGGGTAAAAAAGTTCCTCCTTGAAGAACTAAACCAACCTCTAAAAAAATACACTTTTTTACATGTTTTTTTGCATTTTTGTTAAATAAATGAAACATTTGGTATATTTATCGCCATGGGAAGGTGCTCTCAACGTTCCCCACTGACCCTATCAACCCCCCCTCAAAAAAAAAGAAACGCCCCTGACAAATTTTTGTTTTTAATTTTTTTACATTTTGGAGGGTATAAAAGATTCGGCACAGCCGAATTTAACACTCTCACTTGTTTTTTACTAAAAAATAGTTTTAATCAAGGAAGATTTATAATTTGTTTATGGTTTGAATCGAAAATTTTTTATTAAAATCAAAAAAAAAAAAAATATTTTAATAAATGTTAAAATTTTTTTTCCAGCCTTAAACCCCTTGACGTGGAATTTATGAAAAAATTACATTCCAAAGTGAATATTGTGCCTGTGATTGCCAAAGCTGACTGTCTAACTAAAAAGGAGATATTACGTTTGAAATGTCGTATAATGCAAGAAATTGAAGATCATGGCATTAAAATCTATCCACTGCCCGATTGTGATTCTGATGAAGATGAAGACTACAAAGAACAAGTTAAACAACTGAAAGCAGCCGTGCCATTTGCAGTATGTGGTGCAAATACTCTACTAGAGGTAAAGGGTAAAAAAGTACGAGGCCGATTATATCCGTGGGGTGTGGTTGAAGTGGAAAATCCTGAACATTGTGATTTTATTAAATTAAGAACAATGTTAATGTGAGTATATGAAGATTTGGGAAAATTTAAAAAATGTAAAAACCTTAAATTATATTTCATATTTTTTTAGAACTCATATGCAAGATTTACAGGAGGTAACTCAGGAAGTGCACTATGAAAATTATCGTTCAGACCGTTTGGCAAAGGGCATTAAAGGCAAAGAGAATGGCATGAAATCAGAACGTGACTCTACCACTACTCAAAT
Source organism: Pegoplata infirma (assembly GCA_963921195.1). NCBI lineage: Eukaryota > Metazoa > Arthropoda > Insecta > Diptera > Anthomyiidae > Pegoplata > Pegoplata infirma. The sequence continues at coordinate 213,971,516 of OY992540.1, forward strand.
AATGGCCAATAATGTTTTAAATGAAAAGGATCGGATATTACAAGAAAAGGATGCCGAACTTAGACGTATGCAGGAAATGTTAACACAAATGCAAGCTAAAATGCAGGCACAACAGTAAAGGGAAAACCCCCACTACCGCAGTAAGAAAACTCAACTATAGATAGACAGACACCTTTTATTTTAAAGTTAGAAAATAATTTGAAAAAAATGGTGCCGAATTTCATTTAAAAACTTTTTTTTTAAAATTAATGTTATTTTTAAAATTAAAAAAAGAAAACAGTTAATAAGAAGTCTTAATTAATATAAAAAACATTAAAAAAAAATTATAAAATTTTGTTAAATACAAAATTTTGTATTAAGTTTAGAAATAAAAACTTTGACCGTAAAAAAATTCTTAAAATTTATATATTTTTGTAAAACTTTATTAAAAAAATGTTCTTTAAAGAAATTAACGTTTTTTTTTTGAAAAAAGTTCAATTTTTCAACTCACCTCTTTTTTTAATTCACCAAACTTACCACTCACTTAAAAATTAAACCACTACATATGAAATTGACAAACCTTTTAAATAGAAATTGACACATTTCATTGCATATTTCAAGGCGTAACTTAGTAACGCATTTAAAAACAAAAAAAAATCAACCAACTTGTTAAACACTTGTTATTAAAAAGAATATAAGAAACAAAAAAACTAAACATTTTTTAAAAAAATATTTCCAATTACGTCCTATAAACAAAAAAAAAACCTAATTCCTAAATACAAAAACATATGCTCATCGTTTTTTAAACAATCAAACTATTTAAATAATTATTGAACATTAAAAACATTAGTTTTTTGCTTAAAATTTTAAAAAAAAACTTTGCTTTAACTTTTATATAAAATTTATATAATATAAAACCAAATCTCTTATGTATTATATACTCTTTTTTTAATTCTTTAATTTTGTGTGTTTTTTTTTTCTTATACTTTTGGCAATCTTTTTTAACAGCTTTTTTGTATTTTTATTAAAAATTTGTATTTTTTTTTAAGTAAAGTATTTTATAGTTTTTAGGTATTTAGGTATCTTCATCTTTATATACATTTAAAATACATATATATATCTACATATACATACATATATACTATCAATTCTTTTTTTTACACTGCTATATATATTAATTAATATTTGAAGTATAAAAGAGAATTTCATAAATTTAAACAAAAATTAAAATTTATTAGTTACTTAAAATGAAAAACAATATATATTAAATATATGCGCTTTTTTATACAAACAAATAAATTTTTGATTTTTTTTTGTTAATTTAGATTTATTAAATATAATTCACTTTTTTGAGAATGATTATTCTAGCTCGAGCTTTTATTTCTTTACTAATCATTAGGATATCATTGCTCATCATGATTAGTAAATAAATATGACCTCGAGCTAGAGTAATCTACCTCAAAATAGAATTTATAGGTCGAATAATAAATAATTTTTATTAATTTAAAAATTAAAAATTTTATTCACCTTTGAAAAAACATGGCCACCTGAATTTCAAATGAGCGTAACTAAATATGGTAATGCTCTCTACAGTTTAAACCAATTTGACATCTTTTTTCTTATTGCGCGTTGTATAAGAAAATGCCTTAATGAAAAAAAAAAAAACATTAACATTATTAAACGTCTTATTTCCGTTGACGTCCAGTGGCTGAAAATCATTTTTCATTGGCCAAAACTCTTTTTGAACCGATCAAAATATTTTAGTATGTATTTTATTTTTAATGGACAGATAACACCGTCCGACAGCCAATATTAAACATGAACCGAATGATATTCTGAATGTAGATAGCAAATAGAGAATAACTTCATTTACATTTTTTCATTTCTTGATCCTGTTTCCTTTTAACAGGACTTTAAAGATTTGAAGGAATACATAAATATATATTTTTTAAATATTTGTACTTGTCCTGAGATGCCACAAGTGATATCAAATGAAAGAGGTGGATCTCCCCTATTTTTTATTTTGACATATCAGGAAAAAGGATGTGAATAATGTCTTTTGAAAACTTTATCAAAATATTTGTTTGAAACAATTGAATGATATTGAAGGATAAATTAGCAAAATATATGTGCAAATAATATGTCTAACCATGCACAACTTTTGGTCATATTAAGTAAAATAAGACTTTAGTTAAAAGTCGATTTCATTTTTGGTTTTAAATTACAAAAAAAATATTGGCAAAATTGCAGTTTATGGGACACACTGAAATCGAAACCACTAAAAACGCCATCCGTTTTAGAATTAAAAAAGAAAAAAAAAAAAACAAAATTATTGATTAGTGGCGCCGGGAACTTTTTTTGGGGTCCTCTTTAATAGGGACATCCAGGAAAGTGACATCTTAAAAATTTTTTTTTTTTGTTTTAAAATTTGTTTCTGCGTAGCCGGCCTTCGGCCGGGCTTAGGGATTACAAATTCCATAAATTAGTTTAGTGGCTTCGCTAAATAAAGTTTTTTTTTGTGTATCAAGCCTTTTGGCCGGTTAAAATCAGTGCTAAAGTCGCTACTTTGTGGGGGGCTTAGAGGTGCTTCCCGAGTCCGGCGCCACTAATCATTAATTTCGGTTTTTTTCTTTTTTAATTCTTGATCGGGTGGCGTTTTTAGTTTTTTTAATTTCCGTGTGCCCCATAAACTGCAATTCAGCCAAAATATTCTTAGGTGTATATAATTGCAAAAACAAATATAACAACTGATAACAACCAACTTGTTGCTATTTTTAAAACAAAAAAAACTGTTTGAATATTCCCGCCCTTTTATTAATAGAATATGCAAGTCTGGCAGCTCTAAAATAAGATGTGCTACCAAGTTTACGAACTTCTTGTTATCAATATCTAGTGATTGTTTGCAAAAAAAGAAGAAGCAACTAATTTGTGTAAAATGTGAAAATTCCCGCGAAAAATTACATTTTATTAAATAAAAAGATACTAATTTGTGTAAAATGTGAAAATTCCCGCGAAAAATTACATTTTATTAAATAAAAAGATATATCGGGTTTATAAATGGGTAAGTCTATCAATATTATTATCATATAGTAGTATTAAGTATCAGTTCCCCTAAGATAAAAAAGAATAATTTCAATAGTTGACTCGTATATGCAAAAACGTAGCTTTGCACAAATATATTTTTTCCTATTATTTCACTTCAACCGCATGAAGGCAAGGTTGAAGACTAATTTGGGCATTCGTTAGGATCAATACGCATTACAAATTCACACGATCTAGTCGTGAACATATTACAAATTACGGGGAAAGATTAGCAGCCACGAGGAATAAGGGGAAATCCCGTTACTAATGATGACGCCACACTTAAGCCCAGATACTTGTGTTTTTTGGCTGTAACGGTATTGTCTGGTTAGTTTTTGGTGGTTGCTAATCTAGCCGCATTTGTATCACAAGAGCAGCACGGCTGCATATTAAATAAACATTTATGATTTGTAAAAATAGTACCATGGCTGCAATATTGGTGATGGCTGTTCCTTAGGCCCAAGTAATTATATTTATTGTTAAATAATTATTCCTTCGTTGGTAACGGTCAATGGAGTAATCTTAGAATTATTAGTGTTTACTAACAAACAAACAAAAAAAACAAACATTGCCTTTGCAATGGAGTGTCAGATTGAGCAATCTTACTTGGTAAACAAATTTTATATGGAGTGGATAGACCTTTACCAAATTTTGCTAAAATTATGCTTGTCGATGTTAAAGTAACATAATTAATTTTTTATGTAAAATAACCAAGTAACTTGCACAATAACGCAAATTACTTGCACAAAAAACTTATCGAAAGAAAACAAAAAAAAAACAAATACAGACCGCCATTTTCATTTGTATTTTACCACCAGTTTCTGTAACACGAACGTCATTCGTTCGTGACGAATTTATGTGTATTTTGTTATTTTAACAAAAACAAAATACATGCAAATTCGTCGCAGACGAATGGCGTTCGTATTACAGAAACGGGTTTAGTGTGCGTGGTTCGTTTAATTTTTTGTGTTCTAAAAACGTAAAAAGAAAAGGCAGAAATAAAGTTTACCTAACTTTGTTTAAATTAAAAAAAATATATGACCCTAATCCTTGGACTGTTAGATTTCGAGTGTGGTGTTCAAACCCGTGGAGACGTACCCCGTTTGGGAGGGACGGGGGTTTAAAGTTAAAGTGGTTTTTCTTAAATATTTCAAAAACTACTTATCCGATCAAGACGGTTATGGTATCATTAGAATGGGTATTTAAAGACCTAATGGTAGTGTCCGACCGAATACACCTTTTTTGGCCGAAGCCGAAGCCGAATATTCAGCCAAATTTTCACTATTCGGCCAAACCGAAGCCGAGGCCGAATATTAAAAAAAAAATGTTTTTAGTTGCAAAAACACTTAGTAAAATGTTTTTGTGGCTTACTAATGTGATTCAAAGTTAGTTTAGTGTGTTTTTCAACACGTGAGCACAAATATTATACAATTATTCGGTATTCGGCCTATTCGGCCAAAATTGTGGCCGAAGCCGAATAGTGGCCGAATAGTGCTTTTTGGCCGAAGCCGAATATTCTGTCGGACACTACCTAATGGTGTGTGTGACGTAGTTTAATTAACCCTTTAAGCGACAAAATTTGATTTTAAAAAATTTTAACTAAGCTTTCACAAAATGCTTATTATCTCAAAATCGCACCTATATAAACATTTTTTTCAATATAGGCCTGTAAAAATACTGAGATATTAAGGTTCACAGTTGTAACTTTATTTTTTTTAAACTTTTTTCAGGATTTTTGTTAAAATTTTGTTGGTTTGTGGAAACATACAGATATCTGACAAACTACTAGTGTGAATGCCACATGAGGTCGTAATGTGAACTGTTTATAATTTTTCTGTTTTTAGCTATTTTTAAATCTCATTTAGGCGGTTTCGTAAAAAATAAAAGTTGGCATCATTGAACATGTATACTAAATACAACTCTGTGCAAACGAATGGCAAATAAAGAAAAATACAAAATTATTTTGACATTTGCTTTGCGTTCGTAAATTTTTTAGCAAATAAATAAAATACGGCCAAAAAACTTGGTCATTGAATTTTGTTTCGTCGGATGAAAAACAATTAAATTTTTTGTGTTTACGAAAACCAATTGTTACAATTTGTGTCATAACTAAATATAATTATAGACTTTTTTAAAGCGAATAAAAATGAAATAAAAGTGAATAAATGACAATAATAAAATAGAGAAGTTAATAGTGACCGTAAAAAAAGCGGCTCGTCAAAAAACTTGTAACCTTTTTTGACATTGAACAAAGAGGCAAACATCATCATCAACGACGGGAAACCAACCAGCAACGGAATACAGAATTAAATATATGTACTAATAAAAAAGTGGCACAGCAGCTACAATAAAACGAAGAATCTTATAAAAAAAAAAATCACAAAAACAAGAAGTATTTTTAATTAAAACTTGTGGTCAATTATTAAAATTTCGTTGGTGGACATTTTTTTTTTCATAAACTTTATTGAATAATTTAACATCTCTAAATGAAAAATCTCAGTTTAAAGAAGTGTATATAATTAATACAAAAGTTAATTGGAATGAATAAAAGAAAATTAAAGAAAAAATAGATAAATAAATGTAAATGGTTGTATAATCAATTTACAAGAAGTTAAGAAAATTTTGCAAAATTGCTAAAATTTGATGAGAAAACAATTGGCATATCCTTTTACAAAGTGCTATTATAATTTCTAAAAAAATCAGAAAAAGTGACGAACGTGCAAAAGTACACGCGACGTATTTACAAAATTCATTGTTAAGAGGTTACACGCACCAAACAAAAAAAAATTCCACCAAAACTCATAAAAATTTTCCATCCATTAATCCAACAACTTGAGAGTTTCTTGTTTTTATGCTCCCCTTATAATAACAACAATAACATCGCAGACAAACATATCGCGCGTACAAGAAACACTATAACAACAAACAACTCTCTTTAACCTCGTCTTGTTTATTTTTATTTGTATTGACATACATCCAGTGTTTAACAAACTTTTTTTAGTGCGTGCAAGTTCTTTGTAATTTTTTGCAATCACTATCAAAATACCACCAGTACAAATGGCTAAAGACGAAGAGGATGATTTATTACCCGATAAAGATGCAGCCAAAGGATTTTATGCTAAATATGAACCTAAAGAAATATTAGGAAGGTAAGTGTTAAAATTATTAATTATTTTTGTTAATTATATTAAAATCCATTTTACATCGGTTATTTGCAAAACTTGAGTCCGGCCGAAGGCCCCTAAGCCAAAAATTTTGTATTTAGCTAAGCCGTTTGAGCTATACCTATGGAGTCTATAATCTCCAAGCCGGGCCAAAGGGTTAAATACTCAAATTTTTGATTAAATTAAAGCTTTAAATCTCTACACGCAAAAAAAAACTTGTGTCGGAGTGAGCAAAAATCTGGCATAATTTTACCAAAAATATGCTAAAACTACAACCGACGAAGTAGTTTTCGCAATTTAGCCAAAACGCTTATGTAAAAAATTTTGAAGAAAATGCTAATGCTATTTAAGTAAAAACTTGGTAAAATATGCCAAAAGAGATATGGTGAAATATACCTAAATTATTAGAAAAGATGACTAAAAATAATGCTAAAAATTACTACATTTATGCTAAAATAAATTTTCAATAAATTTTTGTAAAAATTTGTATATTTGTTGAATTTAAAATTTTCACAGAACAAATCCATATTAATATAATAAATGTTGTGTAGGATTTAATTTATCACTGACCAACTGACCCTTTTTGTAAAATTTTCTCGAGTGACTGCTGCCTACGCTTCTTCTTGAAGTAAAGGATCCGCTTTAGCTTCACGAATTTATTTAAAAGCATCCTGTAAAAATAGAAAATTATTACAAAACACAAATTTTTAATTTAAAAAATTGGTAAACCCCATTGGTCTCTTGGTAAGGAGGAACACTTACTTTGTCATTCCATTTGTAACTCATCAAAACAGGTCTGGACTCCCTTCACACAAAAAATTTTTTACCAAGTACTTGGGAGGATATGCGTTTTTAAAGTTTTTTGCATATATTTTGCAAAAAATAGCATCATTTTACCAAGTTTTTGCTTGTTTTTGACAAAAGTTTAGAAAATATTCATAAGATATTTAACCTTGTGTTATTTTTCAAACTTTAACCACAATTATGCAAAAACTTGGTAAAATATTACAAAATTTTTCATAATTAATGTAAAAAACTTTAAAAACGCATATCCTCCCAAGTTATTGGTAAAATATTTTTTTGTGTGTTGGCTTTGGGTTTTTAGGTTTTAATTTTATAACTAAAGGCAGGATTGGTGTCCACGCTCTTTATTGTAGTGAAGGATTCCCATAGCTTCAAACATTTATTTAGCAGTACCCTGTAAAAATAGAAAATTATTACCAAAACTAATTTTTAACTAAAAATCTATTAAACCTTATTGGTGTCTTCGGAATGCGGGTATACTCACTTTATCATTCGATTTGTTATTCATCGAAACATACGTCTGGGACTCCATTGGTTTTTCTTAATGAATGGTGTTTTAAGTTATGACAGCAAAATTAACTTTAGCTTTTTTTATCTTACATTTATTTATCTTTTAAAAAACTAATTATTTATATTTATTTATTACATAATTTATTTAAATTTTATTTATCAATTTCCTTTTTACGTTTTATAACACAAAAAATAAACGAAGCACGCACCCAAAAATACAAAATGAATATGGCGGTCTGTATTTGTTTTTTTTTTTTTGTTGTTTTCTTTCGATAAATTTTTGTGCAAGTAATTTGCGTTATTGTGCAAGCTACTTGGTTATTTTACATAAAAAATGAATTATGTTACTTTAACATCGACAAGCATAATTTTAGCAAAAATTTGTTAAAAAAAATTTTTTGGTATGAAAAAAGTTTTACCAAGTAGGTTTGCTCAATCTTACACAGATTTTTTTTTTGCGTGTACGTCGATCTTATTTTTTAAAATATTACCATTCAAAGAAAAATTTTCAACACGCATAATTACACCGCTCTACAAATCATAAGGTTTGTCGCTGCGTTTTGGAAGACACAAAAAAAAATTATAGGTTTTGATATCCCGATTCCCAGGCGCGGATCCACGGGGGAATAGTAAATTTCCCTCAACCATCAAATCGAATAGGTTTTGATGTCCCGATTCCCAGACGCGGATCCACGGGGGAATAGTAAATTTCCCCCAACCATTAAATCGAATTCGAAAGAAAAAAGACGTGAAGAGAAGAAGGGAAAAAGATAGACAAAGGAAAAATGACTCGGAATCTTAGAATTTTGTAATTGGAAAAAAGTCTCAAAATCTCAAAATCTTTCAAACAAATCTGCGAATTTTTCTTTCGGAAAAATTTTTCTGTCGAAAAATCTGGGAATGTTTCTATAGGATAAATCTGAGAACTTTTCTATAATAATAGGAAAATCTAAGAACAAAAAATGGGCTGGGGGCTGGTGAAGAGAAAAATAAACAACCTGGGAATATTTTCCTAATCGTTAAATTTTTCTATAGGAAACTCTTAAGTATGTTTTTGTATTAAAACTCTGAGAATCTTTCTATAGAAAAAGTCGGAAAATTTTTCTATATGAAAAATCTAAAAAATTTTCTATAATGTCTTTGAATAGATTAGTGATCTATAATATATGTACTTTATGGGGTCTTGGACAGATATTTCTATGAGATACAAACTGAATGATAATCTTATATATATACAGTAAGTAGGCCGTATCGATTTTTACTTTTATTTTTTGTTTGACCTTAAAGGGGTTAAAAAAGTTTCTATTTGATGTCAAAATGAATCTATAAAATGTTCGCGAAAATCGAAAATTTCTTTACCCTCCCGCGTCGCAGTACAAGTAAAAACCCCAAAAAATTATATATTTTATCTTATTTATGGACAAACAAGTTTTTTTTTTGTTGGTGTTATCTATTTGGAATAATAGGTCTTCCCTGTCTAGACAAGATCACATTCAAAAATATTGCATACATTTTTTTCGCGAATTATGGAACATCTAAGTAGTAAAAATCGCGAAATAGTAACTTTATTAGCAATTTCAAAATGACACCATAAAAATTTCGGGAAAATCACAAATTTCCTTCTGTTCCCGCATCGCGGTTGAAATATGGATTTTTGGAAATTTTTACTCAATCCGCGATGTTGGTGCCCAACGATTTTTTTGATTTTTATAAGACTTCGGTGGAGGCATTTGGAGTTCCAGCAGAAGGTTTTCCACCATAGCATAATTTTTTAAAGTCGTTTAACTCGGGAGGAATTGCTTATGAAGTTATGATTTCGTTATTTTTTATTCAAATTTTAAATTCAACATTTTTGAATAGAATCTTGTCTGTACAGGGAATACCTATTTTTCCAAATATATAACACCAACTAAAAAAGACTTACAAGGGAAGTCTCCCTAGTGTCACCCGCGGATCTTTATGGAATTGGTTTTATTTTGTAGAGCAGAAAAAATAAAGGGACATGTATTTTTTTTTAGAGGCCCAAATTCATATTTAGGGGGTAAAAAGGAGGGGGGAAGACAAGGCCATTTTTCAGTTTTTTTCTTTTATCTCCTATACTATGTAAAGAAACCTAGTCATGTTGCATACCAAATGAAAGGTCTTTGGAAAACCTATCTACGTGTGCTAAGAACGTGTCCAAACATGCACAACTTTTCGTCATATTGAGTAAAATACTAAAATTTTAGGACATTTTTGTTAATAAGTCAAAAAATATTAACTTCTATGGCCCGTTGTTAACACCACGAGATAGCTATTTTTAATACCTTTAATCTGATACCACATATGCCTATATTAATTTTGTTTAAATAGGCTTAAATCGTGAAAAACTGAAAAAGGTCAATTTCCCCCCATACAAATCGACCCCTCTAAAAAATGAATTTGGGCCGCTAAAAAAAAATACGTGTCGAATTAATTTTCGTTTTTAACAACATATCCAAATTTCATGAAGATCGGAGGGTGACACCAGGGAGACTTCCCTTGTTAGTTGACTAGAAATAAGATGAAATATGTATTTTTTTTTTGGGGTTTTTACTTTAACCGCGATGCGGGAGGGTAGGGAAATTTTTGATTTTCACGAAAATTTTATGGAATCATTTTGACACTACTAAAAGAAAAAATATAATTTTCTTGAATTTTGTTTAAATAAAAACAGGTTTTTTTGTTAATGATTTTTTAGCATATTCAGAAATTAAATTAAAGAAACATTTTGTCCTGTCTTAAAGACAACATTTCAGACTTTTTACTGGGCTTAAAACAAAGTCAGTCGCAAGTCAGTATTTCCTTTTATAAGGTTTCAAAATGAGCTCTCTTTAGGCGCTTTAATCTCGAAATTCTCAAAATTCTGACGTAATAGACCAATTTAGTTTATAGATATGTAATTATCGCAATAGCGTTTATAAACCGGTTAACCGGTTAACCGAAAAACCGGTTTTTTCCTAAAATTTCGGTTTTTTGCAAACCGGTTAACCGGAATTGAAGATTTCCGGTGCACCGAAAACCGTTTTTTTTCTGTCGGTTAACCGGTTTTTTAAATACATTCAAAACGGAATAATTTCGCAAATATTAATAGTTTACACTTACATATTTTTTATGATATTTTCAAAATTTCGTTGAAAACACATTAAAAATCCGCGATAAAGTACGTCTAAAATATTTTTTGTCTTCAAGAAATAATTTTCTAAATAGGAATTTTATTCCGAAACTGATCAAAATTTTAAATACTCACCGTTGTCAGCGTTTTTTTGAACATTTCATGAAAAACTTAATAAGTGACTGTTAACCAGATACTAAAATCCCAGTTAATGGAGAAAATGTCAATAAAAGAAAATAAAAATAAAATTCGGAACTGCAATTTACTTATAACAAATAAATGTATTTTTCTAAATAAAACCAATACAAATTAAATTGAAGTTCTAGTGAATATGGTCAATTAAAGTTAATTATTTAAATATCGCTTTTTTAAAGCGTAAAAGTTGCAAACCTTGCTGAAAGAAACAAATATGTTAACTTAAGCTATATTCGCTTTATTATTTAATAAAAATCACCTATTTTCAAGTATTTTTTTGGTATTTTCAGTTAAAGAAAAAAAACCGGTTAACCGGTTTTTTTATTCTGGTTTAACCGAGAAAACCGGTTAACCGAAAAAGCTGATTTTCGGTTAACCGAGAAACCGGTTTTCCAAAAAGTCGGTTTTTTATAAACACTATATCGCAATAAACACTTTAAAAATTACTTACCAGAAACCAATACGCACTTCATGTAAAGCGGTGTTGTTAGATGACAGGTATATTTTTTGCAAATCGAACAATATAAACGAAGATTTATTCAAATTGCAGTTTATAATACCTTCAGTACCTCTCAAGATTAAAGTTAACAAACTAATTTATTATGAAGGGGGCCCCTGTAGGCTAGTTGGAAGCGTGCTAGCCTATGAAACAGGGGGTCGTGGGTTCGATTCCCACCAAAACCCTTGGTCAATTTCGCTACAACGAGACGACGGTCATTGTTACCAGTTCTCGGTTAGGTTAAAATTATTTAAAATGAGTTGTAAATAAAAATTGGAAAAATAAATAAAAACTGATCATTGGATCAAATTATTATTATATATATTATTATTATTATATTATTATTATGACTTTGTCGTAAGTAAACACAAACATTGAATCATTTTGGCATTTTTCGGCATGAAAAAAAATCGCTCACAATCGCGTGAGTAAAACTTAGTTTCAGTTACATTCACGTGTGAAACTCGTGAATCAGGAACTTATCTGATCATATGCCCGTCTCTTGTAAAGACTACCCACAGCTGTACGTCTGCCCACATCAACAAAATGTTAAATCTAATTTACAGTGTTTCCCTAACTTTTTAAGAATTTATTTTTCGCAACATTTATCTAAAGATATCAAGCTTTGAAACACTTCAGAATTTTTTGACCCTTGCAACAGTGCAATATTGCAACATTTAAAAAAAAAAATTAATAAAATTTTTATTTTTCTATTACCTTTTATATGATGCGTAGTTACAAGAAAAGATTTGCAATTTATTTTAATATAAATACAATTGCTTTTATTCACAAAGAAACAAGCAAAAAAAGTTGCAATTTTGACATTGCAAGACTAAAATTTCTGACGTGAATTCCATTACTGTTTCTGTTTTATAACTGCAATCACACACTGTTTGCTACCTGTCATTAAGGTGTTAAAACAAATTGTTTTAAAAAAAGTACATCATAATTTTTAAATACTACAACTATGTTGTTTAATTAATTTAAATACTCATATACTGTATTAATTTTATGGCCTGTCTAAAAATAAAACACGTGAAACATGTGACATAGACTTAGCTTTTTTTTATAAAGTAATTTTCCATTGGTTTGTGTTGACAATCGATCTCCTATGTAAGTAGTACATATATATAAGATTTTGTTTGGTTGATAGGATAGGTTGGTTTGGTTGATTGGACGGTCACTTGACTAGAGTGTGTCGGTAACATTTAAATGAAGAATATACATATATGAACGTATATTTGTTTATTCTTGTAAATTAGAGGGGCTCGACTGACTGTGGGGCTCGACTGACTAGTCTTTGAAATTGATTTCAATATTGTATGGTGTTTTTGGCACGTAAATTTGTATGACAACTTACGAAATCATTTAATTTTTTTTTTTTTAAATTGATCATCGAAACTATAAATATTGGCATTTAAAGTATTAGAAGAGAATACCAGAACAAAAAAAATAAAAATTGAAAATAATCAAAAGTCAGGAAAGGGGGAACTTGTTCGTACGGGGCGAGATAATTGAAAAGCCATACCAACCAGCTGTTTGTTTGTTAAACATTTTTTTTCAATCTTCTAGTTTTGTTGTAAAATTTTGCTGATTGTACAAGTGTACAACATTAAGTGATTGCCAGGCGTTCAGCGGTACCGGCAAGTATATTTATATATGGTTAGTTTTATGGTATTTGTAGATTTGGCTAATAGTCAGTATGTGTTATAGTACAGTACCTGGAAAATGTTTTAGGTCTGAAACACGTTTGTAAGCTAAATTGCGTCGTTTTAGTAAACCCGACAACGGTGAACGAAGCTGTAATAATCTGAGTAGGACGAGCACGGCTCTTGAAAGATTACAATTTCTTTAAATGTCCTTTGAAACTTTAAAGTTCTTTTAAAAGGGCACGGGATCTGCAAATAAAAAACAACGCAATTTGTTTTCAAGGGAGCTCAATTTTCACGTGTATATGATATTGTTCATGTATTTATCTTACCTAGAGTTACAGAAATTTCTTTTATTTACATGCATTGGATCAAGATTAGGATTAACTTCGTTTAAGTTTAAAAATTGGGTTAATTTTGTTAATTTTTTTTCTGAATCTACATTCTATTACCAATAATAAAATAAAAACATAAGTAAGCTAAGGAAAAAATGTAAAGAATGAAAAATAAATTTAGTTAAATCCTAATTCTATATAAATCCTATATTTATATAAATAGGATTTATATAAAAAAAGTTAATTCTTATTTTAATCGGTTCTGCAAAAATAAACCTATTACACAGGCTGACAAAATTTGACCTTTTTCAATTTGCCTGACCTTTGACAACTGATTTATATGGATTTTAGTGTGCTGATTCCGAATCTTTAACAGCGAATTGTTCGCGTTCGCGAGCAATTCGCTGTTAAAGAGTCGAAAAAGTGCGTTTTTTTACCAATTTTGCTTGGCTATAATTTCCAAAAAAATATTTTAGTGCCTCAGTTTTAACAAGTAAAAAAGTTAAATTCGGCCTTGCCGAATGTAGTGATACCCTCCACAATTTCAAAAAGATTATTGCAAAAAACTTTATTTAAAAGGAAATTACTTTTGAAAAAAAAAATTTTTTGGAAAAAAAATTTCCGCGAAAAAAAAATTTTGGTAAAAAAAAAATCCGCGATTTTTTTTCCTTTTTTGTCAAAAAATATGTTCGTACTTGTTTAAATACCATTTTATGTTCAATTATGTTCACGTAAGTCAACCAGAAGCCGAATTAAAGCATTTTGTATTTTTAGGTTATGTTGAATGCACTGAAATTTTTGAGGTGTGCTTACATTTTCGTTCATAACTTTTGAACCGCTGAACCGATATCGCTCAAATGCAATACCAAACTTCTCGGGAGAACTTCCAATAAATATGTTAAGTTTCAGTCATCTCTGTGCAATATTTTGTCCGCGACAGCATTTTCCACAGACAGACGGACAGACGGACATCGCTAGAATGTCTTAAAATCGATCGGGCATCATGAATATATATACTTTATGGGGTCCCAGATCGATATTTCGATGAGTTACAAACAGAATGACAAACTTATATATACCCTCTATCACTAAGTGGAGGGTATAAAAACGAACTTAACTAGATTGGATGCCAGGATTCCAAAACTACTATTAGCTTTTCTCTGACAGCTTTAGTTTTCGAGTTATTAAAAAGGGCTTAAATATTCAGACAAAATTAACGAGGGAATAAATTTAAAAATTTTATTATAGCGATATCTCCAAAACTAAAGATGACTCAACAAAAGTAAGAGCATTTTTGGAATCAGCATATCCAACATATCTAAAATCGCCATTCACTTTTTGGATGTAAGACAAGTGTTGGTAAATATGGACTCACAAACATGCCAAAAACAGCCTATTTTCAAAGTTTCCTTAGGCTATATCTCGAAAACTAGAGCTGACCCAAAAAAACGGTAGCCAGATTTGAAATCAGCGTACCCCTTATACCCAAAATTAGCTATCAGAACCCGGGCAAAAAAAAAGTGTTATTAGTTGAAGTGAAACAACATATGGTCTGTGGAAACAACCCAGGCGGCGTTAGTATATATTAGAGCATACCGATATCCCGGTTCCCGGAGTAATCGGTACCGATGTTCCTGGGTTCGGTTCTGACGGTAATACCGGTATTCCCGAGACTACCGGAATGTACTTAATATTTTGCACAATATATGTATTATTTTGTACAAAAACAAAAAACTACAAAACATGGAATAAATGAGTTTGTTAACATAAATCGCGAGATGAAAATTGTTCCAAAACGTCCACGGCGTAATTTGGATTAAGATTTTAATTGATTGTAGTAAACTACATGTAGACATTACACCCGGTCTAGATTAGCAATCATCACTTCCATCATACGTCACAATCGATAGTAATGGCTGTGATTGCTAATCCGGACAGTTGTATACAATGATGGTATACAATTGATGGTAGAGCGCCTCTTCTACTATAGATTGCTGGCAATCAAGTGTCTATATGAAATTACTAACCATTGCTTACTATCGAGTTTGGCGTTTGTAAACGTCAAATGTAACACTGAACACCCTTTATGGTTGCTTTGTAGGTTGCTAATCTAGACCGGGTGTTACAAATCATTTTTATCATATGGCAAAACTATTGCTCTAATGTTGTGGCCAGTGTCTGTATATTCAAAGTTGTATGAAATATCGCGTGTTTATGTTTTTTACTTTATATTCTGCAGTGTTTTTGTTTTACTATTTCGCATTTTAGTGTTTTTTTTTGTTCTTTGCTATTTATATATTTATAAATAAATTTTGTATACTGATTTTTTTTATAAACAATTTTATAGAGAGTGTGTGCCTCTGTGTGAGACACACCTCTATTATAAATTTCTCTTCCCCCCTCCAACACATATAAGTATCATATTTAATAGATTCCATCCATATCTTTATTACAATTAAATGCTTAATAATAGTTTGGAAATAAGTTACATAAAATCGTCAATAATAAATAATTTATAGATTTAACAAATAACACCGTCCGACACACTTTTGTACACATGAAAAAGACCTTAAAACTCTGAAAGAAGGGCGGACAAAAACCCATTTCATTTTAGTCCTTTTTTCAAATATCTACCATTGGACACGACTAAATCGTGCGTTGAAAGAGTTAAAATGTTTAACAAAAATATAACTGTAAGTACGTGAAATTGACACAACAAACTCCGAGACACCCAAACACACACCAAACACAGTGGCATTCTCCGTTTTGACAGATCAGGTCAATATAAAGAGATACTTAATTTTTAAGTTTGTGATTTTCAAGCAACTTTTTATTGTTTTTTAAGAAAATTGAAAAAATGAGGAAAACGATATTATATCATTGTTAGAGTAAAGTTGTGACTATTAAATACTAAAGTAATTTTAAAACAGTTTTTGAAGGATTTCCATAGGAAAATATAATACAAACTCGTTGAAAATCGCAAAACTTTAAAACGAAATATCCTGTGAGATTGATCTAACCTGGCAAAACGGAGAATGCCACGGGATTCTACGACCCAAAATTAAGTTTACGTGTCTCGGCGTTTTCATGTGTCATTTCAACAGTTAAAATTATACTTACAGTGTATTTGGCATTAATAGCCAAAAATTGTGCGACATAAGCAAAACGCATAAAAAAGTAAATTTTTTAATTACGAGTATCTTTGGTGAAACACAATTTTATTATATGTATTACTTTAAAATTTTACTTTTTAAGCCGCATTCACAATGGGTGGTATGAATAAAAAAGTCTTTACTTTTGAGTCATTTTGTCGAAATATACCCCCATACTGTAGTTGGAGGGTATAAAAACTGGGAGACACGAGTATTTTATTTTTTTCCCTACTCTCAGAATTTTTTGATCCATCCCACAAATAAAAATTTGTGGGACGATATAATAAATATAGGAATTCCAAAGTCATATTTTTTTAACCCTTTGTAAAATTAGTTATGTAATAAATTTTTTTTAAAAAGGTAACAGGGAGTCAGCACTTTTTTAACCCTTTGGGTGTGGTCTTCCTCCAGTGGAGAGTCGCTGGATCTCCTTTTAAACACGCATTTTCCGGGCAATTCCATGACGCCGTTTAAAGTTTTGGAACGTTCTGACGCCCAAGCATCTGAAATTGCTTCGGAAATAATAAATATGCCTACATTAATCTGGGCGATAAAAAGCTTCAGGCCCTATAAATCCCCGGGACCTGATGGTATAATCCCGGCTGAGTTGCAGCAAGTGTCGGACTATATAGCCCCGCTGCTGTATAATCTATACACAGCATGCATCAACTGGTCGTATATTCCTTTAAAATGGAGGGATACCAGAGTCGTATTTATCCCGAAGGCTGGGAAAAGTTCCCACACAGTTCCGAAGGATTTCAGACCAATTAGTCTGTCTTCTTTTTTGTTAAAGACAATAGAACGAATGATAGACTCATATTTGCGTAGAGTGATTGACCCGAGGTTGCTTTCGACAAAGCAACATGCATACAGCAAGGGTAGATCAACGGAAACAGCTCTGCATGAGCTCGTTGGTACAATCGAGAGATCGATTTCGGTAAAGGAATACCTATGGTGGCCTTTTTTGATATTGAGGGGGCTTTTAATAATGTCATCCCAGAATCGATAATTTTGGCATTGTTTGGTCTGGGAGTAAAGCGTGAAATCGTTTTAATGGTGGAAAACCTACTTGCCAATAGACGTATAACGTCTGAATTGGGAGCGTCGTCATATCTCGATTTGTCAATAGGGGCACACCACAAGGAGGTGTTCTTTCGCCGCTTCTTTAGAACCTGGCACTGAATTCAATGCTACTATCTCTAGAGGCACGTGGTTGTCATGTTGTCGCGATGGCGGTAAAGGGGAGGCATCTGCCAGCATTGCGGGACATTCTTCAGGGTTCTCTGAAAGATCTGTCTAAATGGGCAAGAGACTGTGGTCTAGGGGTTAATCCTAGTAAAACAGAGCTTGTTTTGTTTACAAGGAAAAATAAGATTCCTGCTTTTGATCCTATTTCTCTGGACGGTACTGAAATCACCTTCTCAGATGGAGCCAAGTATCTTGGAGTATTTCTAGATAGGAAGCTGAATTTCAGGCGTAATATTGAGGAACGGGTGAGAAAAGCAACGATTGCTTTGTATTCCTGTAAAAGGGCCATTGGAAAACGATGGGGTTTTAGCCCTCAAGTCGTTCATTGGATCTATACAGCAGTGGTGCGTCCAATTTTGCTGTATAGAATCATTGTCTGGTGGCCTGCTTTAGAAACAAAAGCGAACTGTGTCTTTGGCCGCTGTTCCAAAAAAAGTAATTCACATAAAAAATGTGAAAATAAAAATTTCCGAATTTTTTTGGTGTTCTAGATTTCACATCCGAATTTCTTTTTCGTTTTGGTTCACATAAATAAAATTTGGTGAAAGTAAAACGAATGCACTTTTTTCCTTATAATTTTTTAAGTTTTATTTATTCGATTTCAACTTCGAATGAAAACGTGATCAACAAAACACTAAACTTGATTTCATGTGATTCGGAAATTTTCATGTGATTTAAAAAGTTGTGAAAGACAGAACAGAGGCCTTTATCACGAAGGTACAGAGAATGGCGTCAATGTGCATCACTGATGCTCTTCGTACTACACCTACGGCTGCATTAGAAATCCTCCTTCACCTGATACCCTTGGACATATTGGGTAGGCAGTATGCGGCTGCGTCGGCAATTCGACTTAATAGCACGCTGCAATGGAGGAGCAGCGATTGTGGCCATAGCGCGATCTTGAAGAAGATAACAATACCACAAAATGTGGACTGTGCTCCCTCTTTGAGCGCCACTTTACCACTATGATACCATCCAGGGAGTCTTGGAGGGGGGATACTCCGGGTAGTGGAGCTACCATAATTTTTTACACAGATGGATCGAGGCTGCACGAACAAGTGGGCTTTGGAGTCTATTCGGAAGAGCTTGGGTTGAGCCTGGCTCGTAGATTGCCAGATCATTGCAGTGTTTACCGGGCAGAGATGCTGGCAATAAAGGAAGTGACTGACTGGTTGAGCTGCAATATCTTGTCTACAACCGCAGTCAACATCTATACTGACAGTCAAGCCGCGGTCAAGTCACTGGATTCAATGTTTCTGAAAACAAGATCTGACCTTAACTGCCGCACGTCTTTAAATGAGATGGCCAAGCAGTTTAACATGCGACTCATATGGGTCCCAGGGCACAGAGACATTCCAGGGAATTGCAAAGCCGATGAGCTTGCAAGACTAGGAACTACCTTACAGGTTCCAACAGAATTGGAATGTGTTGGTATGCCTCTAGAAACTTGCAAGCAAAACCTACGGCTTTGTTCTGCGACGGAGACTAATCAAAGATGGGCAAATGGATGGACGTGTGAGACAACACGACTGATTTGGCCTTCTCTTAATCAGTGGCGCACAAGTGAGCTGATATCGCTTCCAAGAGGAGAGATTTCGACGGTGGTTTTTGTAATTACCGGACACTGTCTTATAGGGAAGCACGCAGAGCGGTTAAATGTGCCGTCGAATGACTTTTGCCGAAGTTGCATGGATGAAGAGGAGTTGGAAACTATCGAACACTTTATTTGCCATTGCCCGGCACTTTCTGGTCAGAGACTTGCTTCACTGGGATCTAGGGAGCTGTACGATCTTTCTGATTTGTTGGATGTCAAAATTCAACATCTAAGGAGTTTCATACGAAACTCAAACTGGTTTAACGACAGGGACTAGTAGGGAAACCTATTACGGTCCCGTGGTATCACAATGGACCTCAGAGTTACGTGTGTTGACATAAAACGTCAGCAGCCACTTACAACCTAACCTAACCTAACCCTTTGCAAAAAAAACTAAAAACAAACTAAAGAATTGGGGTTCTTTAGATATTCCGTTCTTTTCTACACTTAAAACAAAAAAGCGTATAAATATATTTTTCTTGAAGGGTTTATTTTCTTTACCTACTAGTAATTGCCTTTACTTTGTTTTGCCATTGATATCTTGTACTACTACTTTTTTTTTCAAAATCAATTGTGTTAATTCTGTTTTATAATTGTTTATTTGTTATGGCATTATTGATGTTTATTTAAGTTGACTTTTATTTTGTCAAATGGCATTAAACTTGCACCTATAAATTGAAGTACTTAGGAAATTTTCCATATGCGATAAAAAAAAGTATCAATAGAACTGTTATAACAAATCAAGCATTTTAATGCGTTTTCTTACAAAATGTAATAAACAAAAGTCTATGACCATATTTTTTAAAAAATTTCACCAGTAAAGTTAATGAACTGATAATATTAAAGAATAATACTTTTTGCAGACAGAGCAAAGTAATAATAGCCCTGTTTTCGCATAACCGTATACATGTTAACATTAACCGATTAACCGAAAACGCATCCACGTTTAACAAAATTTACTTGGCATCACTTCTGTGAAAAAGGTTTGTGTATTTGCTATTAACAAAGAAAAAGGTTTGTGTATTTGCTATTAACAAAGAAAAAGGTTTGTGTCTTTGACATTTCAATAAAAATATGAACTTGGCATCACTTTTTATCGACGCTTCATTTTAACGCCGATAATTATACAAGTTAAAAATAAGCGTGGATAATTTAAAATTTGTATGGGTAAGCGTATATACGGTTATGCGAAAACAGGGCTAATATAACAAACATTTATTAAAGCTGGAGTTTTTTTTTTTGCTATACTAGTATAAATTATCCTATTTTTGTCCCCATATAATTTTGAAACGTAAAATCTGTATGGCAAAATTTAGACACGTTACCAAAATAATTCAGTTTCAAATTAAAATATAATGCGAAGATAAGAAATAAGTTAGTCCTACAATTTTTAATACATAATGTTCAAGCGCAACGCTATTGCAAATTTATGCATTTCGAGTGAAATGTTTGCATTTTAGAGTGAAATTCTTCAAAAATCGTCCATGAAAGCATTCTTTTAAATTTTTGTGTCAAACATTAATATTTCGGGTTGTTCCTGTTTCTTTGTATTTTGCATTGCATTGTTTTTTTTTTGCAAAACACTTTGCGTATGATTTTTCTTTTGTTTGTTTGAATATTATCCGCCTTTTAATGCATTTTATGACTATTAGTCTTCTTAACAATTTATTGCTTCTTAAAACATATTTTTTTTTCAAAGGCATTAACCTTGGAAATAATTTTGGCATACAATTATTAAGGAAATTTCATATACATTACTTCATAGATAACATAATTTCATCATCATTTACAGCATTGCAGCTAAATGTCTTTATCACACTTTAAAAATGTTTAAAGTACCGTTAAACAGTAGGTCAATAATTTAAAATTTAACGGATTAACAAAAAAAAAAAAAAAAAAGAGTTACAGAAGGACAACCTGTTGGAATATGACAGGTGCTTTCGTTTATGAAATTTAAGGTTTATTTTTTGTGTAATTCACACTTTACATTTTAATCTTTTAGTAGATTATATTTTAACAGGGTTATTTTGTAAAACGCAATTCTTAGCGTTGTGAACAAATATGTGCAATTTGTTATTGCTATATAACATGTATGGCAATTTTTACAACATGACGCATGACGTTTTAGAAAATTGAAATATACAAAATTTTTTAAGCCAGTATCGTTAAAGTTTAAGTTTTATAATTGGTTAGGGTGGTGGTGGTGTCACAACGGACTTCAGAGTCATATCAAACCTAGCCCAGGGTGGCAGTGTTTGATTGATACCTTGCATAGGCCACTTGGCCTATATCGATACCACAAATTATTTGCCCTTGTGTGGCAAAAGTTAAATGCGTTTAATGTTATTGCGAATCAGTAGTTCAAGGCTTTTCGTGTTTTAAAACGGTCTGATTATCTCTTAATTTGTAGTAATTTCCAGTGACTATTTCAGCAGATAAGTTGAGTTCACGGCTAAGTTTTTTTAATAGGGTAAGATAAAATCGCCTTATAACACCGTCCGACAGCCAATATTAAACATGAACGGGATGATATACGTCTGAAAGTAGTGTTAAAATGGAGAAAACTGCATTTACAGTTTTTCATTTCGTGATCCTGTTTTCTTTTAAAAGGACTTTAAAATTTTAAAGGATCATTTTGTAAAATATTTTTGAAATATTTTTACTTGTCCTAGGATGACACTAATGACGGCAAATAAAAGAGGAGAATCTCCCAAAATTTTTCTATTCTTCTATTTTGCCATATCAGGATAAAAGGATGTGAATAAAGTCATTTGAAAACTTTATCAGAATATTTTGTTGAACATTTTGAATGATATTGAAGGATACATTTTAAAAAGGACGTAACTTACCTCCTTTTTCCTGATATGTAAAAATAACACCAAATAGGAATATTAGGGGAGATCCTCCTATTTCATTTGCTATCAATAGTGGTATCCTAGAACAAGTACAAATATTAAAAAAATATTTTATAAAATTCAATCCTTTAAAACTTTAAAGTCACGAATAAAAAACTGTTCAGTTTTACTACATTTAGTCTCTAGTTTCAAACATATATTATCCAGTTCATGTTCAACGATTTTTTTTTTTTTCATTTTTTTTGGATTTATTAAATACCAGGATTTAATAAATCCATTTTGGATTAATTTTGATTTATTTATATCTAGAGGCTTGTCACAGACTCAATTCCGTTCGGATTTGGAATAAGTGGTTTACTCGTAAAACGCAAAGCGAATATTTTTTTTCGGTATGAAAGCACTTTTATGTAATTCAATTCCACTTTAATTTTTGAAAGTGATTTCATTCCCAAATTTTAATATTCGTTTTATGTTTTACGAGCAAACCACTTTTTCCAAATCCGAACGGAATTGAGTCTGTGACATGCCCCCTATTTCCATTTTCGTTTTTTTTTATTTGTTCGGATTATAATTGCTAATTTAACGTAGATTATGGAAAAAATTTCCAAATTTGTTTTGGGTTGATAAAATATTTTTTTTAAACTTAGAGTCATGTCACAGACTCAATTCCGTTCGGATTCGGAAAAAGTGGTTTACTCGTAAAACGCAAAGTGAACATTTTTTTTCAGAATGAAACCACTTTTATGCAACTCAATTCCACTTTGATTTTTGAAAGTGATTTCATTTCGAAAATTACAAAATTCGTTTTGTGTTTTACGAGCACACCAAATCCGAACGGAATTGAGTCTGTGACATACCCCTTAATAAGATTAATCCGAAGATAAATCCACTTATTAAAATGCAGCAATTATTTTAAACAACCTTTTTTTAATTTTCAAACTTTTTAATACCGGTAACCAACCTTGCTTATAACTCATATTTTAATGAAACAGTTTGAAAAGTATTAGACAAAAGTTTGAAAAGCATTGAAAATTAGGTGCATTATGTTAAAAAAAAATACTGCCTACTAAGCGTTTTTTGCTTATTGTAGTGTTTTAATTTTAAAATGTTTCAGCTGAATCAGAAGATTGCCAGACGATGATTAAGATTTAAAAAATTGGTGATTCAATTATTTGTCTTTTTTTGTGTAATTAAGACACCTGTATCTTTTAATTTTGGTTTTAAATTTCAGCATAGTTGTTTTTTTTTAGTTTATTTATAATTTTGTATAATTTGCAATAAATTTATTGCGTTCTTACTCATAGATTTATTTAAATATATATTTGGTTAACAAGACTGGAAAAAATTATTACATACTAAGCATTTTTTGTTTTTATACCTTCCAATAACAGTATTAGGGTATACTCACTTTGTCTTACCGTGTGTAACACAACGAAATATCAGTCTATTATATATCAGTTCAGGATATTCTAGAAATGTCCGTCCGTCTGTAGGGGACACGATGAAGTCCAAACTAAGAGAGATTGACTCCTGAAGTTTGTCACGAATTTTACTAATGGTTTATTCTCTAATCGGAAACGGCAATTACCTAACATTTTAAACGATAAACGACAAAAATCGGTAGTTATGTTATCAAATATCGATAGTTATCGACAATTGTCGTTAAAAGTTATTCTTTAAAATTTTCCGTAAAAATTTATATAAAATTATATATACATATTACCTTAATACGGTTGATCAACTTTTTATGGTTAGATATTGCTCCATATATGGTTAGTTTAGTATTTAGTTTTTTCCATCAAATTGTATAAAAATAGATATTAAAAGATCAACTTGATATAATTAGTGACCAAATCCCAGATCAAATTGCATCAATTTTTATATTTTTTGATATGAAGTAAAATAATTAGATATTGTTTGGTACAACCATTTCACTAATCAAATTAAATCTATTTAGTCAAATTACCCGATTAAAAAAAGTAATACGGCGCCATGTATCATTTTATCCCAAAAATGGAGGATCCAAAAATATATGATTATATCTTATTAGACCAATTTGATATAATTGGATATAATTAGATCCCAAAAATGGAACGGTAAATATTATCTAATTTGATATTATTAAAAATTAGATCTAATAAGGTATCTTAATATATAATTATATCTTATTATATCTAAAATGATCTTCAATATCAAATAATATGAAATTTACCGTTCCATTTTTGGGATCTAATTATATCTAGTTATATCAAATTTGATCTAATAATATATAATCATATATTCTTGGATCCTCCATTTTTGGGATCAATTGATGGATATATTTATGGGGGTTTTCGTGTCAACTGACACAACTTTTGAAACCGATGTCTTCCGATCGGGATGAAATTTGCACCAAGGTTAGTCCTATTGGATAGTAGTTCAGACACAATTTGTCAACGAGATCGGTCAAGAACTCTCTGAGTTAGAGGGGGTCGAAATTTGACATTTTGGCCAAAGAGGTGTTGATTCTCATCCATGTAACTTCTTACCTATTGTTTTTAGCAAAATGTGTCCCAAATAGTTTAGATAGCTATTTCTTCAGTCTTTCGAAAAAAAAATATAAAAAAAATAAAAAAAAAATTTTTGATTTTTTTTCTTAAAAATCCAAAATTTTTTTGACTTTTTCCTCAAATTGGGCCCTTTTTTTTTTTTTTTTTTTTGATTCAAAAGAAAGCTTAGGTGATTTCCTTTAAGAGCTGTGGGGTCGCTTAGTGGGATGCGAGTGGGATATCTATGAAAAAATTTTTTTTGTAACTTTGGAACACAAAAAACGGTTCTTCAATTTGCACTATTAGGCGTGTGATAGCTAACCAGTTTTCGATTTCGATCCGCGATACCCTCTAATTTTTTTAGGTTCGAAAAAGAAAGCACGAGCCAAAAAATGGGGGCGGTGGGGAGGGGCCATATGGCCCCTCATTGGGGTCAAAGTTGGGCGTAAAGAGGTAAAAATCCTCAAAAAGCCCCAAAACTCCCCTAGAAACGCCCCTGGAGGGGTGCAATGTGAGACCGACCTCCAATAATTTTCTGCCCCCAACATTTTTCTTGAACATACCTTACCCCTATTTCCACTTCCTAAGGGGGCTCCCATACAAAATGACATTTTTATAAAATTTGCTCCTACCGCTCTAACTGTCCATAGGGTGCCCCTAGAGATGTAAAATGTATGACCGACCCCCAATATTTTTTCAACTCCAACATTTTCTTAGAATATACCTACCCTTTATTTTCAACTCTTAAGGGGGTCCCCATACATTTTTTTTTATTTTTTTTATTAGTTTTTAAAAATACATGTTTTTATAATGTATGGGAGCCCCTTAGGGAGTGGAGATAGGGTGTTATGATGTTCGGACAAAATGTTGGTAACTAAAAAATAATGGGGGTTGGTCGTAATTTTTGCCTCTCTAGGAGGCACGATAGGGGCGGTAGGAGCTGGTTTAACAAAACAAATTTATAAAAAATAAAAGAAATGTATGGGGACCACCTTAAGGGTTAAAGATACATTGTAGGTATGTTTGCAAAAAATGTTGGAATTAATAAAATAATGGAGGTCGGTCATACATTTGGCCCCACTAGGGGCACTTTAGGGCAAGTTAGAATGGTAGGATCAAATTTTTTAAAAATGTTTTGTATGGGAGCCCCCTTAGGAAGTGGAAATAGGGGTAAGGTATGTTCAAGAAAAATGTTGGGGGCAGAAAATTATTGGAGGTCGGTCTCACATTGCACCCCTCCAGGGGCGTTTCTAGGGGAGTTTTGGGGCTTTTTGAGGATTTTTACCTCTTTACGCCCAACTTTGACCCCAATGAGGGGCCATATGGCCCCTCCCCACCGCCCCCATTTTTTGGCTCGTGCTTTCTTTTTCGAACCTAAAAAAATTAGAGGGTATCGCGGATCGAAATCGAAAACTGGTTAGCTATCACACGCCTAATAGTGCAAATTGAAGAACCGTTTTTTGTGTTCCAAAGTTACAAAAAAAAATTTTTCATAGATATCCCACTCGCATCCCACTAAGCGACCCCACAGCTCTTAAAGGAAATCACCTAAGCTTTCTTTTGAATCAAAAAAAAAAAAAAAAAAAAGGGCCCAATTTGAGGAAAAAGTCAAAAAAGTTTTGGATTTTTAAGAAAAAAAATCAAAAAATTTTTTTTTATTTTTTTTATATTTTTTTTTCGAAAGACTGAAGAAATAGCTATCTAAACTCTTTGGGACACATTTTGCTAAAAACAATAGGTAAGAAGTAACATGGATGAGAATCAACACCTCTTTGGCCAAAATGTCAAATTTCGACCCCCTCTAACTCAGAGAGTTCTTGACCGATCTCGTTGAAAAATTGTGTCTGAACTACTATCCAATAGGACTAACCTTGGTGCAAATTTCATCCCGATCGGAAGACATCGGTTTCAAAAGTTGTGTCAGTTGACACGAAAACCCCCTTATATATAATTATATTAAAAATTATATGGTTATATCAAAACTTTTTTACTCGAGTAGCATATTTTTACTGGGGATGATCAAAATTTATTATTTAAGTTCAAAAATCATAATAAAAATAATTTTGTTAACATTAACCGCGAAGGGGAGGTGTTCCCCAACGTCCTTAACCGACAATCTCTCCCATTCACCAAAACGCCTCTGTCAAAATGTTTTTTTTTTACATTTTGTAGGGTATAAAATATTCGGCACAGCCAAATTGTTTTTGCAATAAATACAAAAAAAGTATATAAATTCAAAAATTAAATGAACAATGAATAATGGTGCGTATCTAGAATAAACAAAGTAATATTTGTATGTATTGTTTCTTAAACCTAGTATATAATTTTTACGTTGACCCATCTTTATCTGTACACTGAGAAAAAGCCATGTTACATTTTAGAAAATAAGCTTTTATAAAAAATAATATTTTTAAAATTGTAATATACAAATGAAAATCCAGACCAGTAGCGCAATTCACTAACTTTTTAACGACAAAAATCGGTAGTTATATTGTCAAAAATAGTTAATTATCGACAATTGTCTTTGAAAGCAATTCTATAACTTTTTTCTACCGAATTTTGTCGTTATTGAAAATCGTTACCTTATCAACAAAAATTTTTTTGAAGTTAAAGTTAACGAAAATTTTCGGTTCTCAATACAATTTCAAAATAAACAAATTTCAAATTAACTTTTTTTGTCGTTAATTCTTGTCGATAATTGAAAAATTTATAGAATCACATATTCGTTAAAACAACCGACAATTCTCGTTAGTTAACGATATCGATAATTTCGTTAAAAAAGTTACTGAATCGCACTACAGGGGAAGTTATTGCGTAATTCAATTCGAAAGAAGCTGTTCGAATTCGAAAAATTTTGATCTTCTGTAAAATGTAATTCGCTATGAAAAAATCTATTTTTTGTTTATTTTTAGAATGAAAGGACAAACATTTATATGCCAAAAGATTTTCGCTGAAATAAGAATTATTTTAAGTACTTCAAATTAGAAACAAAAATGTCGTTCGAATAGACTCATTTATTTAACGTTATACTTTCGTTGTGCGAAATATTTTTTTTTACATTGTTTTTACTAAAGATTTTTTACATTGTACCAAAGGATTCGTGTATTTGACGCATTATTTTTTTCGGTGTAATAACACACAAACAAATGGTTTACAGACGCAGAAAAAGAAAGAACAAAAATTATGGAAAATCAGTTGTTTTTGAAAATTATCAACCAAAAGACGGTTTTCTGTGTATTAATTTTTCTTTCATAATTAGAATGCAGTTGTAAAAAACTATTTAAAAAAAAAAGATTATAAAAATATACGTGTGAGTAAGTGAACTGGAAGAAAATATTACTGTTGAATCCAAATTATCCGGAATTTAGATTATTTTACGACATTATTTCGTTGTGCGTAACAAATGATCTTTTTGCACATTCAATAAATGTTTAAAAGATGTTAAGTATGAGTGAACTGGAAGAAAATTTTTTTAGTTGAATTAAAATTATTTTTAATTTAAATAGTTTGGGCAAAAACTATCAGCCAAAACAAAGAAAAATAAAATAAATTTAAAGTAAACTTTAAATTATATTTCATACAATTTTTTTTTTTTTGAAATCGATTTTTAGAAAAAGGAATGGAAAATTTGAAATTTAACATTAAACTTTTGTTAAAAAAGGAATAGGAAATTTGAAATTTAAAATGAAACTTTTGTTAAAATATATTCTTTTTGTTTATTTTTTTTTTGGTTCGGGCCTGTTTGAATTACACCGCTCTACAAATCTGAGCTTTATCGCTGCGTTTTGGATAAAACCAAAAAAAGTTGATAGAGTTTGGTGCCCCCATTCCAAAACGGTCACTCAAATTTTTCTATCACGTCACAATTTTGAGAAAATCGCGGTGCCCATTTTGACCATTTTTGAACGCCTATAAAATAAGATCCTGACATGCAAATGACTTGGTATTAAGCTCATTCGAAAGTGTGTAATTTTCTCTTTCAGACAAGATCAAATCTTCTTGGAATTTAATTTTCTAAAATAGTAAAAAAATCATTAGCAACAAGCGCTTTAAATCTAAAATTTACGTATGAATTTGTATGGAAATTTGTTAAAAAACACTAGCGGTATTCGCTCTTGGTAGCAAACTAGCCTTGCAGACCTTTCAAAGCTTGCAGATCTTGTATAAATACAAGAGTATGCAAGACCACAACAACAAAATACATGAAATAAAAATATACAAGACGTTCATTTATATGCAAGACAAAAACCCATAGCATATTCTGGCCTTTCAAACCTTTCAAGCTTACAATACTTAACATCTTTTAGTTTTTCCGGAAAACAATAAGAAAAATTATCAAACTTTCATATTTTGTGTAAAAAAAAATAACAATAGATTTTTAGAACGAATTATAACAAACAAGTAAAAAAGTTAAATTCGGCCTTGCCGAATGTAGTGATACCCTCCACAATTTCAAAAAGATTATTGCAAAAAACTTTATTTAAAAGGAAATTACTTTTGAAAAAAAAAAATTAAAAAAAAAAATTTCAGCGAAAAAAAATTTTGGTAAAAAAAAATCCGCGATTTTTTTTTGTCAAAAAATATGTTCGTACTTGTTTAAATACCATTTGGTGTAAAATTATGTTCACATATGTCAACCAGAGGCCGAATTAAAGCATTTTGTATTTTTAGGTTATGTTGAATGTACTGAAATTTTTGAGGTGTGCTTACATTTTCGTTCATAACTTTTGAACCGCTGAACCGATATTGCTCAAATGCAATACCAAACTTCTTGGGACTACTTCCAATAAATATGTTAAGTTTCAGTCATCTCTGTGCAATATTTTGTCCGCGACAGCATTTTCCACAGACAGACAGACAGACGGACAGACGGACATTGCTAGAATGTCTTAAAATCGATCGGGCATCATGAATATATATACTTTATGGGGTCCCAGACCGATATTTCGATGAGTTACAAACGGAATGACAAACTTATATATACCCTCTATCACTAAGTGGCGTATCTATCACGTGTGTTGACGTAAAACGTCAGCAGCCACTTACAACCTAACCTAACCTATCACTAAGTGGAGGGTATAAAAATAACCAAAAATTAGAACAACGCAAATGAAAAAATTAAATTATTTCATCTTCTTCTTGAACGCAGCACTGATGCCAATTATTATTCAAACAGAAAGTCGCTAAATCCTACTAAAAAAATCGCTAGAAAAGCGATTTTCGAAAGAAAATAGCTATGTTGACAACAGCAGAATATAATAACAACAGCTGTTTGAAAACTCACAATAAAAACGAAAAAAAGACGCTCACGCTTTGCATACATGGGAATTTTTAATTGGCATTGAATTTTCATTGGCATTAGTTGGAACTAATGCCAATGCCAAAAAAAGCATTAGCATTTATTGCCAATGAAATTTTTTGGCATTGGCATTGTTTGTACTAATGCCAATGAAACGGCACAAATGCCTAAAAAAACTATTTACAATTGATAAAAAAAGCATTTTTTTACAATAAATATATAATTTTTTTAAAAACTTAAAATGGCGATATCTCGAAAACTAAGCCAGATAGAGCAAAATGGAGGGCATTTTTGGTTCTTAGAATATATATTGGGTCCTAACTTTGAATCCAAAAAATTTGGGATTCCGGAAAATTCAAAAATGCTTATATCTCGGTAAATATAGGTGACACAACAAAAAGTTCAAAGGCATTTTTGTAGTTCTTGGTTTCTAGAATTCGTCTGCCAATACTAGAAAACTCTCAGAGCAATAGTTTTTTAGTTATTCAGTTTCTAAAATTCTCAAGACCTTATTGGGCCCCTAAATTGCAGTACCTGGAAAAATAAGAAAAAATAATGCTAAAGGTATGTGAATTTTTAAGTTTTCGGGAGTGCCAATTTTTTAGATTCAAAATTTGGACCTATTAGGGTCCACACATTTGAAGAGGACCGGCGAAACTATGGGGATTCTAAGAACCAAAAATCCCCTCCATTTTGCTCTATCTGACTTAGTTTTCGAGATATAGTCATTTTAAGTTTTAACAAAAAAAAAAATTCACAACTCGCTGACGGAAATACGACTTTTAATATTGCTAATGCTTTGTTATCATTAAGGCATTTATTAATGCAAATGAAATTTTTCATAATTGGCATTACTAATGCTACTAATTCCTTAACGGGCATTGGCATTGATTGAAACAATGCCAATGCTAAAAATTTCATTGGCATTAGTTTCAATATAATGCCAATGAAATCGTCAATTAATTAGTACATTTATTTAAATAGTCCCATGTATGACGCTTTGTAGCATAAAATCATAGCATTTATACTACCCTTGCAAAAATGCTATCAAGAGCGAATACCGCTACTGTGTAAATAAACTAAATATTGAAAAAATGGAAGCTTTTTTGCAAATAATTTTTTTACCATTTTATAAAATTAAATTTTTAGAAAATTTTATCTTATTTTTAAGAGAAAATTACAGGCTTTCGAATGAGCTTGATACCAACCCAGGCAGAAACTGCCAACCGTTCCAAAGAAAAAGGCTCGGCAAAGCACTTCATTTTTTGTGTAGAAGGTAGTATGAATTCGAAAAAGTGCTTTCCAAGCGCTTTGCCAATGTTTTTCTATTTAAATCCGTTCAAAATATAATTTTTTTATTAAAATTTATTAATTTTCATAACAATTGGAATATTTTTTATTTCCCTGCAGGATTAGTGGCCGGTCCTTGACCCACATATTAAAAACTTGACACCTTTTATATAAAAACACCTGTTTCTTTCGTGAGGAAGTGTCTTAAACTTCGGATATGAAATGTCACTGGACCTATCCCTTTAGAACACAACCCGTTTCGGTTCAATACACCACTTTTTTTTCGGGACTTTTCCAAAATTTTTCCTAAAAGCATTTTTAATAAATTTTTTATTCCAAAACGCAAAGAAAACGGAAAACAAAATTTTCCAGGAAAATTTTGTTTTCGATTTTTTTTTTATCCTAATAAAATTAGTCAATCAATTTTTTATCCTAATTTAATAAATTTCTTTATTCAAATAAACACAAAAAAATTTGTGTCTTATGGACTTATACATTTTTTTGTTCTAAAAGTGCTATAATAGTACCACATTTTTAGTTTTTAAAGCGCTTTCAAAGCGCTTTAAAATAGCAACGGCATACCGTTTACCGTGGTTATCATTTTGGACGCTGGGAGAGTACTAAACTGTGATGCTTTCCCAGCACTCAAGCGACCATAAAAAGTACTTTGCCAGCGCTCTCCCGTTCGTATTTTTCTGCCTGGGAAGTCATTTGCATGTCAGGATATTATTTTATAAGCTTTTAAAAAGGATCAAAAATGCCTGTTTTCGGCACTTTAACCGCGAATTACTCAAAATCCTGACGTGATAGACAAATTTGGGCTCCGGATTTGGAATCAGCGCAACAGACACTATCCAAATCACTAACCAGAATCCAATACGCATTTTCTTGTTGAGCTGTGTTAACTTTAACTTAATTTTTTTATATTTAATGGTTACTTTTTAAAACTTTGATATTAGCTCAAGTCAACATACTTAATAGCAACATGAGTTAATTCCATATTGAGGATTAAATTAACGTCGAACTCCGATTTCATTTTATTTGTAGGCTTTTTAAAACTTTCTGTTTAACAAAAGTTAGAACGACATTATCAGGTAATATGTGCCAAACTATAAAAAATTTTATTTCAAAAGTTATATGTTTGTTGAATGCTATTTAAAAAATATATCCATCTGGCAAATTTTTTTTGTCAAAATTTATTTTTATTTCGTAATCTTTTAATACAAGTCAATAAACTTTTAATATTTAATATTTTTTTTACCAAATTTTAATAAAAAAATATACCAACTATACATGAATGAAAATTATGCTGATTTTTATAATAATTCATATCTTGTTGTATTCAAACTAAAAGCTTAAGGGACATGTTAATAAAATTGTAAACATAATTTATGCTAAATTGACAATTAATTATTTTTATTATTAATTTACGATACAGTTACAGCGTGAGAGAGTTTGGGTTATTGAACTTGTTGTTTTTTAGAAAATATTGTATATATATTTTTTCCGACATTTTAAGTAAAAGGTTAATGTCCCGCTACTTTTAAAAATATATTTTTAACATAATGCAATGACCCAAACCCTTAATATGGTGTTTTAGTGGGGGGAAAATACATACAAAATATTGCGCCTTAAATTTATACATTTAATAGGCATTTCCGGAAATATGTTGAATTGCAATAATTTTTGGTTAAATTTGTTAAAAACAACTTTTTATAATAACATATGTATGCTAAAGTTTAAACACCTTTAAGTGGTGTTTTATTACCTAAGGAGTTATTATTTTCATTATTCCAGGAAATGTATATTTTTTTGATATTTTTAATAAATTGCTTTTTGCTACATATACAAAATTATTTTATAGATATTAAATTATTTAAATTGATTATGATTTTAAAAATATTGTAAGAACGGAAACGTTGAACATATCACGTAATCAAAATTGATTTAATTTTTAGAAGTCATATTCAAAAGTAAGAATAAATGCAACTCCGCTTGTCTTAATGTTTTTCCAATATCAATAGTTATTTCAATTCATTTAATTTTACATAAACAATAAGTGTATTTTTATAAAGCTCCTATCAATTTTACCTTAAAATTTCAGAAGTTTGAATGGACGGTTACCGCTTATTACACAGGCTGACAAAATGCAACATTTTGTGAGTTGTCTGACCAGCGCTGCCAACTTCGACGATTTATCGCCATTTTGATGATTTTAGAGTAGAATTTTCAAGAATGACGATTGATGATTTTTTCATATATCTAAGAACAAAAATTACGATTTTCAACATTACAAAATTTTCTATTAACGCCTGTTGAAAATCACAATTTTATCAAAAATTTTGACAGTTGACAGTTTATTGTTGAATATTTTTATTTAGCGTATGGATTACATTTTAGAACACTTTTTCAGCAACAATTGTTACAAAATGACGATTTTGACGATTTTTCAAACCAAAACTTACGATATGTCACCCAAATTAGTTGGATGCACTGTGCCTGACATTTGAAGGCTGTTTTATGTAGATATTGATTTTTTTTTAATTTTTAATTCTATTGGATCTGACGATCCCAAAAACTGGCATCATAAATATTCTTACCGTTTTTTGAGTTAAAAGTTAAACAAATTCATGGTGCACTTTCAACCACCGTTTTTTTGCGATATCGAGCTAATTGGAAAAAATTAAAACGGATTATAAATAAATATAAAAAACTCTGTATAAAATAGCCATCATATGTCAACCAAATCGCGAAAAGTCTCATTTTAAACAAAATATTTTTATTCATATTTTAATCAATAATGTATACTAGGGTGGCACGAAAAATGACTTGTCAAATTTTGTCGATTTCCTGGAAAATAATGGGTTTATTTTAGTCTAAAAACTAGTGTTTATAAACCGGTTAACCGGTTAACCGAAAAACCGGTTTTTCCCCAAAATTTCGGTTTTTTTGCAAACCGGTTAACCGAAATTGAAAAATTCCGGTGCACCGAAAACCGGGTTTTTTCTGTCGGTTAACCGGTTTTTTTAAATACATTCAAACGGAATATTTTGCAAATATTAAGGGTTTGCACTTTTTTTATGATATTTTCAAAATTTCATTAAAAAGACCTTGAAAATCCGTGAGAAAGGAAGTCTAAAATCCTTTTTGTCTTCAAGAAACAATTTTCCAAATAGGAATTTTAATCTGGTAAATATTTGAATTATCCCCGTTATAAGCGTTTTTTTGGACAGTTTCATTGAAAACTTAATAAGTGACTGTTAACCAGGTACCAAAATTCTTATTAATGAAGAAAATGTCAATTAAAGAACATTAATATAAAATACGGACTGCAATTTATAACGAATTGATGTATTTGTTGTTTAAATAAAACCAATAAAAATTAAAATAAAGCTCCGGTGAATATAGGAAAATAAAGCACCGTATTTAAATACCGCTATTTTTAAAGGATAACAGTTGCTAACTTTGCTGAAAGAAACAAATATGTTAACTTTAGTTACATTCGATTTTTTATTTAATAAAAATTAGCAATTTTAAAGTATTTTTTGGGTTTGTCAGTTAAAGAAAAAAAACCGGTTAACCGGTTTTTCTATTCCGGTTTAACCGAGAAAACCGGTCAACCGAAAAAGCTGAATTTCGGTTAACCGAGAAACCGGTTTTCCAAAATGTCGGTTTTTTATAAACACTACTAAAAACTCTATATTTAAAATTTTAGCAAATCGGACAATTTTAACCCGTGCCGTGCTGCTGGTGGTAAAAGTTAGGTTCTGAAAAAAAATATACAAACAAATTTTTTTTTTTATTTTTAGATTTTTTTTGTGGGATAAGGGCTTCATCTTCAAAATTGACTTAAAAAAAATATGGGCTGTCCTATAATTTTTTTTATTTTTTTTAAGTTTTGACAAGCAACGATATTAGTTGTTCTTAATGATAAATATTCATAAAAAAATATTTCCATCTGTGAAAATTTTTTTTTTTGAAAAAAATGGTAAAAAATCGAATTGTTGCTAAGTTCGATTACATTTGACAACTCGGTAAGGATGCCACAGATGGGAAATATATTTTTATGAATATGTATCATTAAGAGCAACAAGACAACTAATATATTGTTGTTTATTAAAACTAACAAAAAAAAGTTTCTTAGAGGAAGACTCCAACGGCCCTTGATTTTTTTTTCAAAATCAATTTTAAAACTGAAAGCCTTATTTCACCAAAATGAAATTTTTTATCATTAATAATAGGGATGAGATTTTCATGCACTAAAAAATCGAAAATATGCGCTAAAAAATTCAAAATACGCACTAAAAAAACATAAAATATGCACTAAAAAATTAAATGTGCATAAAAAAAATCTTGTTTTCATAAGAAAAACTTCTTAAAAAGCAAAAAATAACGCCGGCTTTAAATATTAACATTTAAAATCGCAAGATTTTTTTAGAAAGTAAAGAAAATCTATAAAAAAAAATTAAAAAAAAACATTTTATTTTCGAAATAAATTTTTAAAATTTTAAATAGTTTTTGAAAAAAATAAATTTTATTTTGTGTTTTTGCTAATTTATGTCAAAATATGCAAAAATATGCACTTAAAAGTTACAAATATGCACAAAATATGCATTTAAAATCAAAATATGCAAAAATATGCATTTTTACCAAAATATGCAAAAACAAATCGATGCCATTTTAACGGAAATTTCTTGATTCGGAAAGATAATTGGTCGATACCGTTTTGAGGCTATCTACAAAAAACATGCATTTGCATGGAAATCTCATCCCTATTAATTAGCCACTCAAGTAAAATAATAAAAATAACTAAAAAGTCAAGAAAAATAATTGGTTTGTAAGAAAATTTTGTTTCAAGGCCCAGCGTTAACCCCCAGAATAGGTTAAAATTATCCGATTAGGATACAGAGTTTTTAGACTAAAAAATAATAATTTGCCCGGCAATCAACGAACTTTGACAAAAGTCATGCCACCCTATTATACATATTCTATTTTTATCATTTTATTTCAATCATTTAAAAAAATTATTGTCTCTTCTCAATTAACGTACATTCCCCTTATGTAATCTTGAAAATTGATCGACCAGCCGTTGTATATGTTATATGGTTTTAATTTCTAGTAAAATTCAGTATTTGTTTTCATTATTATTTTTTTTTGTATATTTATGCCCTCCTAGAATTCTATACGTCATAATATATTTCCCCAAATAATTTACGTCAATTTCTTTTCATGCTGAATGATAATTTTAATTCTTTTAAATTAATAAAACAGATTGTTAGGTTTTGTTTATTGGATGCATTGAACTTTCTTCTAGACAATTTTATTTTTCTTATTGTTTTTTATATTAAACAAATATTATTTGCTAGTTTTAACAAGGTCATTTATAGTTAAAGATGTGTTGCTAATATTTTTGCTCGTTAGTATTTTTTAAAAATATTTTTTTTTATTGTCATCTTATTTGTTTAATTCTCAGTCAAGGTCGGTTATTTGCCAACTTTTTTGTTTGTTTACTATCATAGTTTCGTTATACATAATTTTTAAGTTTAATTTTATATAAAGAAAAATATTTTTTGATAAATATTTGATGGCACATACATATCAATTTTTTATTTTTATTCGCAAAGTTTTCGCGGAAAGTAAAGTACAGAATTTGAAAAAAAAAATCAAACAAGAAAAATATTGCTTTAATTCTGTGATTGATATAAAACTAATTTAAAAAAAAATAGAAAGTGCAAATTTAAAAAACGCTTAAATTAATATTTTTAAAATAATAACTTGACTATTTTTTTTAAACTGTAGTTTAAGGAGAAATCAAAGCATTGACTCCAGAGACCTAAAGCAAGGTTTGAGTGATTTCTTGTTTATACCCTTTGTCAACACAGAAAGAATTGAAAACGAAAGTCAATCAACAAAAACGCGGATTCAATTAATTTTTTAATTGAAACTTCTCCCATAAAGAAAATTGTTATATCTATCATCAAATTGTAGGTGATTAATTGATTTTTATTTCAATTAATAATTTTTTGATTTTGATCAAAAATTTGATAAATTTTTTATTTTGATATAATTTAGATAAAATTTTTGATTTAACAAATGAATTTCAAGCTTATAGAAAAATTATGGTGAAATTCATATTTTTTTCTTTCCAATATGTTGCCGACAATAAAAAAATAAAACCCTAGTACAAAGTATGTTTTTGAATTAATGTATTCAAATAAATTGAAGCGAAAAAAAAATCTGGTATGTTGAAAATTTGTAATTTGATAGTTAAAGAAAATAACAAAAATGCTGATCAAAACAATAATTGACTCATTTAAATTTTGTTGATCAATAGATGTAATTGAAATTTTTTAGCCAATAATTTTTTGTGTGAAAAGTGAATAGTAATTCACCAAAAATATGGCTCTAGCACTCACAAATCGGTCTAAAAGTAAAAAGATCACTCTCGCTAAACTTAACCCTTTCCGTGGATTTGTTGAATATATTCCACATTACAATGCGATGTTACAGTGT
Organism: Pegoplata infirma; assembly: GCA_963921195.1. Taxonomy (NCBI): domain Eukaryota; kingdom Metazoa; phylum Arthropoda; class Insecta; order Diptera; family Anthomyiidae; genus Pegoplata; species Pegoplata infirma. The sequence goes on from OY992540.1 coordinate 214,009,344, forward strand.
AATAACACAGTGATACAAAATCGAACTTTCCGAATCGAAATGGGGTGAAACCAAAAGCAAAGGAAAGTTGACATTTAACATAACAAAACTCACAAGGCTTTTTTTAGTTCAGCGATAGATTTTTTTTTTACACGCATTTAAAGTTGTGATTTTAAAGTATTTAAAGTTTTTGTGTGCTAAACATGTCCTACTTTAGGGCACCCTGGTAGGGCCCTTATTGGACATGTGAGGTCAGCGTCCAAACTTAAGCTCGAAATTACGTCAGCTATAACCGGTATGAATTAATGAACAGCCAAATTTATTAAAAATAAACAACACCGTTGCGTATGATTGTTATTAAAAGGTAATTACAATATTAATCATACGCATTATATAGTTTTCAAACAATTGTTATTATAATTATGTATAATAAAATTTCATCAACTTTAAATGCGTGTAAAAAAAATATAGTAAATGAAAGTTGAATACATCACCTTTTATTTGCTTTTGGTTTCATCCCATTCCGAATTTGGTTGTTGCACTGTGTAATTACCAGTTAGCTCTAATTCTTGTTTATGATGAAAGAAAGACACTATTTATAATTGTTATCTTATTAGGTCTTCGATTTGTTTTCATATATTTTAAACGATTTGTTAAGAAAGGAAAGGGTTAATTAAAACTGTGGTCTTACAAGGGAAGTATCTCAACTCTTATGAACCGATTTGCATGAAACGTATAATATATATAAAAGAAACAATTCTAAGGTTGGGTTGTCTCGGCTTTTCGGACATATCGGGGATTAAGGGGTTAAAAAATGGGTAAAAAAATGGCGAAAAAGCTTTTTTTGGATTTTTCAGCCATTTCTTTTTAAAAAACTATATGATGTTTACACATAAGAAGAAGAAAGTTTTTTTAATGCTTATCCAACTGTGGCATGACCTTGTAAAAATTCTACTTTGTTAAATATTTTTTGTTCATAAAAATGCGTACATTTTGGGGGGTATTTATGTGAATACATAGACCTACAATATCAATTTGAATACAAAATAATCTTTATTAAATTTAAGTCGACACGTATTTTTGCTCTAGACGATATTCCTGTTAGTTCCGGAGTTATCGAAATTTTACCGAAGGTCCACATTGTTTTATAAGGGGACAACAAAATTTTTAAACACTGAAATGGCCGAGACACTTCAACCTTAAAATCGTCTTGTGTATATAAATTTCAGGAAAATCGGTTCATTAGGGTTGAGATACTTCCCTTGTTAGTAGTAAAAAATCCAAAGAGTTTCTGAGTAAGTTTTTCGAGAAAAGCTTTTGTATTCTAAAAACTTTTTCTTCTAGCAGAACACCAAAATTCTTTTTTTAAACAATCCCATTGAAGATTTTGTTCATTTCCTGTAGGGACTATGTCTGAAACTTGTTAACCCCAGTCATATTATGGGGACTAAGTCCAAAACAATTTCGGTCATAATCTCTTAATTTTGCGGAGTGGTTAGGTTAAAGCATAGATTTTGTAATGGGGATTATAGCCAAAATTATTGCTGTCAAAATCCCCATAGCGAAAAGAACAGAATTTGCAGCTTAAGTAAGTATATGTTTAAAATTTGTTTCATTATTTTCTTAAAAAAATTTTGTACAATTAAAAATTACGACAATTATATTTTTTTTGATAAAATAAAAATTTCCTTAAAATGCCCTCAAAAGTATTTTATCTCATCATCACACTAAATATTACACGACTTTTACATTTATTGTATTATTACAACAAAATATTTAATCTTAAAATAGATATTTGCTATCATTTTCTAAAACAATTACTTAAGACGTTAAGACCTTTGTTGACGCATTACTTTTATTAAATCCTAACAATTACATGGAATTGTTTTCTTCGTTACATTTATTTACATAAAAAAACTTTTTAAAAAATAATAAAATCACATGCATTTTACATGCGATAAACATTTTCCAAATGAGTGATTTTATTGGTATTTTCGAATGTAGATTTGTGCTTTTTTGTTTTGTAGTGGTCTTTAATGGTCTTAACTAAAGTGAAGACGTACGTTCTTATCTAGTTTTTTTTTATATTATTATTATATTTTTGCTATTACAATTTTTTTTGTTTACCTTTATTTGGAAAGGTAATTAGTCATAAGTAGGGCAAGTACTTTCATGAAAATGCATGTTTTTACTCGGCATTTTAATCATACAACAAACTAAATATCTATCCGAATCAAGAGATTTACAATAAAATGGCATCGATTCGTAGTTGCATATTTTTGCATATTTTGGGATAAGTGCATATTTTTGCATATTTTCATAAAAATTGCACTTTTATTCATTTTCATCAACATTTTTTCAACACTATAGTTGAACCTTATGACTTCTATCAACTTTTTTTGAAGAAAAATTATTTTTTCTTATAAAAATGATATTCTAGGGCATTCTTACAGAAATTTGATTTAGATAATAAAGTTTTTAGATTCTGAAAAATGTTTTCCATGTTAAAATTTAAAATTTTTCTTTTTTGAGACATTTTACAAATTAACAAAAAAATTTCTTCGGATTTAAGAACTATTTACACAAAAATTTTCCTTGAAATGCTGTTCCTTTTTAATTTTTTTACAATTTTTATACCCTCCTCTATTTGTAAGTGATAGGACCCAGGATTTTTTTTGGAACAGATTCCTATTGCAATGGATTCTAGAAAACGTTTTACGGTACACAACAAAATTTTTAATGTAAAATAATTTTTCTAAAAACTACTTGCTCTAAAAAACAATTGCTTTTGAAAAAGTTTCAAACAAGAATCATTGAGTCTGGAACGTTAAGAAGAATCAATTGCAAGATAATATAATGGGTTCTGGAACCTATTTTTTTTAAACGGAAAATTTAGCTAGGAGGGTATACATGGGTTAATAAGTTTGTCATTCCTTTTTTATAAACTCAAAAAAAAAAAATGTTTTTTTTACAAAAATTTTTAATCAAAATAAAAATTTTCTTGTCAAATTTTTTTTTGGACTCCAGAAATATTAACTTATGTTCTTATCACAAAATGTGTATAAAATATTTTACTAATTAAAAATGGGTCTTGTAACACTTTGAAAATTTGTAGAGTGCGTCAAGTATTCGAAAACCACTATTTTATGGTAACAAACCTATTTTTGTTGTTAAACCAATCATTTTTAAATGCATATTTTTAAAATTTTAAGTGCATATTTTTGATTTTTAGGTGCATATTATAGGCACATATTTTCGATTTTTAGATGCATGAAAGTACTTGCCCTAGTCATAAGTCTTCATGTTGGTTTGAACAACTTTTTGTAAAACACACCTACAAGTATGGCATTTTTGTGCGCTTTCTTTGGCGCTCACAGTTTCTATTTCAGAAACTGCTAGTTTTTGGTAATTTCTTTGGGCATTTTTATATTTATTAATTTATATCGGAATTGGTATTTAAAGTTTACAGGGTGTTTTCTTTGAGTGTTATAAGAGCATATTTGTAAAAACAGTGGGGAAAGTTCCCCCTTGACGAAAAAAGGTAACTTTTTATAGTTTTTTTTTGTATTTTTGTTAAACAAATGAAACATTTTTATGCTTGAAAAAATTCAAAGTCTTGGACTTGGACCTAGGGGATTTGAAAATGACTTTTTTTTGGTCCGCCCCCTTTTGTGGGCGTGAATATTAGCAAATAATTTATATAATGATGAAATTGTATATCTTTTGTACAAAAAGCAGAGTAATTAAATTTGTAAACATTTTTGACCAGAGAGAAGGTGTCCCCAAGGACCCCAGACAAGCCCCCCCTCCCCAAAAAACGCCCCTGCAATTTTTTTTATTTTTTTTAAACGTTGAGGTAGGGTTGCCAGATACTAGAAGTCAAATAACAGGAAAATGGAAAAAATTCAGCTGGTTTTTCAAAAAATAACTGGTCACATATATTTTTAATAGGGATGTCGCGAATATTCGTCACTATTCGGTATTCGGCATGTTTTTTGAATATTCGGTTAAATAAATATTCGTTAACAGTTTGCCGAATATTCGGCAAAATTTAAATTTATTAAAAAAAACACTTTTTATTAACGTTTGACTCTTTTTCGTAATAATTTCAGTTTGTTTTTTATACAAAAAAACTTTAGCGCTTGATAAAAATTCAAATTGTTAAGGTACCAGAAAAATAGTGTCAACAACAGCCTTGTTGTCTTTTAATCTGGTACTTTTTTTTTAATATTTTACATAGGTAAAATACAGGCGTATGAATAATTAAATTATTCGGCAAATATTCGTATTCGGTTCCAACCGAATACCGAATAGTAAATATTCGGTAAAATGCCGATTACACTATTCGCGACATCCCTAGTTTTTATTGATTTGGCGACTTTATTATTCTATTAATTCCCTGCAATATCATAAATTTATCATTTGAATAAAAAATCAAAGTAGCATTTGGATTATATCACCCTTTTTGCATACGAATGATATTTATCAAGCTTAACAAGAAATCTTTGAAAGAATATAGAAAAAATTGGCCGAAAACCACAAATTTGCTTTCAAAGAAAATTGAAAAATAAGCGAAATTGGTGGTGTTTTTAAGGTGAATGCAAATGTTTTTAGTCCCGCTAACATGCCAAAATATGAATGAAAAACAAGTGAGAGTGTTAAATTCCGCTGTGCCGAATCTTTTATACCCTCCACCACGTTAAAAAAAAAACAGGGGCGTATTTTTTTTTTTTTGGGGGGGGGGGCGTTTCGGCGTTGGAAGACAACCTTCCTGGATTCAACTGCAGGACTTTGAACTTCTTCTGACATAAAAAATGTTTCGTTTGCTAAGCAAAAGTACAAAAAATCTATTAAAAATTGCGTTTTTTCAGAGGTTGGTTTAGTTCTTAAAGGGGGAACTTTTTCCCCGTTATCCGATTTTGCCCATCTCCGAACTTAACCAGCCTATGACCATAAGACATATTCGTGCCAAATTTCAGGAGTCTAGCTCTTTTATTTTGGACTGTATCGTGTCCTCCACAGACGGACAAACGGACAGACGGACTTCGCTAGAATGTCTTAGAATCGATCACTGATCAATAATATATATGGGGGTTTTCGTGTCAACTGACACAACTTTTGAAACCGATGTCTTCCGATCGGGATGAAATTTGCACCAAGGTTAGTCCTATTGGATAGTAGTTCAGACACAATTTTTCAACGACATCGGTCAAGGACTTTCTGAGTTAGAGGGGGTCGAAATTTTACATTTTGGCCAAAGAGGTGTTTATTCTCATCCATGTAACTTCTTACCTATTGTTTTTAGCAAAATGTGTCCCAAATAGTATAGATAGCTATTTCTTCAGTCTTTTGGAAAAAAATTATAAAAAATTAAAAAAAAAATTTTTTGATTTTTTTTTTTAAAAATCCAAAACTTTTTTGACCTTTTCCTCAAATTGGGCCCTTTTTTTTTTTTTTGATTCTAAAAAAAGCTTATTTTATTTCCTTTAAGACCTATGGGGTCGCTTAGTGGGATGCGAGTGGGATATCTATGAAAATTTTTTTTTTTTAACTTTGGACCACAAAAAACGGTTCTTAAATTTGCACTATTAGGCGTGGGAATGCTAACCAGTTTTCGATTTTCATTCGCGATACCCTCTAATTTTTATAGGTTCGAAAAAGAAAGCATGAGCCAAAAAATGAGGGCGTTGGGGTGGGGTCAAATGGCCCCACATCGGGGTCAAAGTTGGGCGTTAAGTGGTAAAATACCTCAAAAAGCCCCACAACTGCCCTACACACGCCCCTGGAGGGGTGCAATGTGAGACGAACCCCCAATAATTTTCAGCACCCAACATTTTTCTTGAACATACCTAACCCCTATTTCCAATTCCTAAGGGGGCTCCCATACAAAATAAATTTTTTTTAAATTTGCTCCTACCGCTCTAACTGTCCATAGGGTGCCCCTAGAGAAGTAAAATGTATGACCGACCGAATATTTCTTCAACTCCAACATTTTCTCAGAATATACCTACCCTTTATTTTCCACTCTTAAGGGGATCCCCATACATTTTTTTTATTTTTTTATTAGTTTTTAAAGATACATGTTTTTATAATGTATGGGAGCCCCCTTAGGGAGTGGAGATAGGGTGCTATTATGTTCGGACAAAATGTTGGTAACTAAAAATTAATGGGGGTTGGTCGTAATTTTTACCTCTCTAGGAGGCACGGTAGGGGCGGTAGGAGCTGGTTAAATAAAACAAATTTATAAAAAAATAAAAATATGTATGGGGACCACCTTAAGGGTTAAAGATACATTGTAGGTATGTTCGGAAAAAATGTTGGAATTAATAAAATAATGGAGGTCCGTCATACATTTGGCTCCACTAGGGGCACTTTAGGGTAAGTTAGAATGGTAGGAACAATTTTTTTTAAATGTTTTGTATGGGAGCCCCCTTAGGAATTGGAAATAGGGGTTAGGTATGTTCAAGAAAAATGTTGGGGGCTGAAAATTATTGGGGGTTTGTCTCACATTGCACCCCTCCAGGGGCGTGTCTAGGGCAGTTGTGGCGCTTTTTAAGGATTTTACCACTTAACGCCCAACTTTGACCCCGATGTGGGGCCATATGGCCCCACCCCATCGCCCTAATTTTTTGGCTCATGCTTTCTTTTTCGAACTTATAAAAATTAGAGGGTATCGCGAATGAAAATCGAAAACTGGTTAGCTTTCCCACGCCTAATAGTGCAAATTTAAGAAGCGTTTTTTGTGGTCCAAAGTTAAAAAAAAATTTTTTTCATAGATATCCCACTCGCATCCCACTAAGCGACCCCATAGGTCTTAAAGGAAATAAAATAAGCTTTTTTTTGAATCAAAAAAAAAAAAAAAAAAAGGGCCCAATTTAAGGAAAAAGTCAAAAAAGTTTTTGATTTTTAAAAAAAAAATCAAAAAATTTTTTTTTTAAGTTTTTATAATTTTTTTTCAAAAGACTGAAGAAATAGCTATCTATACTGTTTGGGACACATTTTGCTAAAAACAATAGGTAAGAAGTTACATGGATGATAATAAACACCTCTTTGGCCAAAATGTAAAATTTCGACCCCCTCTAATTCACAGAGTCCTTGACCGATGTCGTTGAAAATTTGTGTCTGAAATACTATCCAATAGGACTAACTTTGGTGCAAATTTCATCCCGATCGGAAGACATCGGTTTCAAAAGTTGTGTCAGTTGACACGAAAACCCCCATATACATTATGGGGTTCCCGACCGATTACACACGGAATGACAAAGTGAGTATACCCTCATACTGTGGTTGGAGGGTATAAAAACTAATGTATATTATTCGCATCAAGGCATCGATATGCTGCATTGCCGGATTAACATTTTAGTTATATTCCGGCTATACATACAAATCATTTTACGCGAATGGTGTATCACCGCCGATACGAGCGGCCGCAATTAAATTTATTGTCTCGGCAATATAACTGTCGAATCGATTGCGTATCGTTTTGTTTGCAGGGATTTATATCGACATAATTATTCAAAATAAGGGGAAACCATAGAATATAATAAAGGCGAAGGTGGAATACTCTATGGGGGAAACTACCGTAAAATTTGTTTTCATAATTATTTTAATAGTCGGGGCAAAAAAAATGTCGATTTAAATTTTTAGATTTTGAATGTGTGTTTGTGATTTTCTCGTTGCGGAAAAAATATTAATTTCCATACAGAGTATTCATTTCAGATATTTTTTACCCTTGCAGTGCAATATTGCAACTAAAAAAAAAAAGTTTAATAAAATTTGTATTTTTCTATTATCTTTTATATGATGCGTCGTTGCAAGAAAAGAAAAAATCACCGGATCGTTAAACAATTTTTGACAATCTATTAAAAATTTACTTTAAAACGCATTATTGAGACAAATAAAAAATTAAGAATTAATTTTCATACAGGTGTTTTTTCACACTGCAAATAAAACACTAAACCTTTTTGAGACTGTGGTTTTCAAACTTGATTAAATAAAATAAATAAAAATAAAAAAGATTTGAATATTAATAGACAACCTAATAGACAGCCGGAATCTGCTCTGCTAAAAAATATAGAAAAAAAAAAAAAAAAAAATAGTTCAACAGTACTGAAAAAGTACATAGCCATTATAATAAACAATAACAATGAATATTCACAAATATTTCTATTTATTCGAAAATAAAATAAATTTTAAAGAAATATAAGAAGAACAAATATTTATTTTCCTATTTAGGTTAAACAACGCATATGTCGCGTGTGAATAAAACTTTTGAAAAACATGTTTAAAAACATAAATATTTATTTAATATATGAGGAAAATAAATAAAATTTCAAAAATTATATTTACTCTTTTTTAATCTTATTTACACACAAAAAAAATATTGGCTACAAATGTTTAATTAAATATTAATCAACAAAATTAAAATGAATCAATCATTGTTTTGATCAAATTTTTTGTTATTTTCTTTTTCTGTCTAATTACAATTTTTTAAATGAATCGATCATTGTTTTGATAAATTTTTTTTGTTATTTTCTTTTTCTGTCTAATTACAATTTTTCAACATACCATATGTTTTTTCGCTTTAATTTATTTGAATGCAATAATTAAAAAAATATACAAAATAATCGAGTTTTCCTTTTTTTATTGTTGGCAACATATTAGAAAGCAAAAAATAAGCATTTCTTCATAATTTTGTCATAAGCTTACCAGTCATTCGTTAAATCAATCATTATTTTAGTTGACTACAAATAAAAAATTAATCAAATTTATGATCAAAATCGAAAGATGTTTGATTGAAAAAATATTCAATTAATCACCTATTAATTTGGTGATTGACATACTAGTTTTCTTCATCGGAGGAGTTTCAATCAAACAAATTATTGAAACCGCGTTTTTCGTGATTGAAATTCGTTTTGAATTCTATCTGTGTACTATAATGAAATGTCTTATTAATTGTTAACAAAGTTGAACAAAAACTGTAGAATGAACCGAAAAACCTGAGCTTGAAAAAATTAAAACGGTATTTTTTTTATTTTGAAAATTGGGGGGTGGAGGTTGAAGGGGCAGGGAAAAAGCGTGTATTCCTTAAATAAACGGTCGATCATTTTCCGATATATCGAGATCGACAACTATTATTTTTTTACTTCTAAAGAATGTTGTTTTTTTTTGTCTATGTATTTGCAAAATTGCAATATTATGGTATGTGATCGAAATCGATAGATTTTAATTTGTATCGATTTTATTAAAAATTGAAAATTAAAAAGTGAACAAAAAAGCCAACACATTTTGAAATTATTTTAAAAGGTTTAGTTTAATCAAATATACACATAAGTATAAACAATTTTGTCTATTTTTAATTATCAGATTAAAATTTAAAAAACGATCTTCTCCATACAAAAACTTTTGCTTAGTTTCTGCCTTAATATATGCAAATAAGCGTTATTCGGTTCACTCTACTAAACAGTCATCAAATATTTATTAATCATTAATTCATATTAAAGTGCTTGCAACTGATAACATTTTGATGATATTTTAATTTTGTGTGAATTTTAAATTATCTTTGAATTATAATAAAATACCGTTTTGTATTCAAATTCACATGTTAATAAGGTGTGCTCCCACACGTTCACTGTACCCGTTTTTTTTTATTGATTAGTAAACAAAATATTTATAATCTTATATAATTTTCTAGATTGATTTAAAAAATCAATAAATTTAAAATTTTATTAATCATTTAATTATTTCACTTTATTATTATTTTTAAAATAAATAGTTTTGAATGGAAAATAGATTTTTACGGATCAAATATTTTAATATTTTTTCTAAATACTATTGAAATATACATTAAAATCTTTTAAATAACAAGATGTCTCGTGTCTCGCCTACACAAATTATATATAAACAAGTAAAAAAATTATAGTCGGTCAATAAGGACCAAATAATATCCTACACCAGCGTTTTCTGGAAAATGGGTTTCGAGTCCAAACATGGACAGATAGGATCTATTTTTTATTAGATCTTTAATTAGTGTAGAAAACACTAATATTTCTAATATTTCAAATATGAAATATGCTTATTTTTGTTGCCAATTAGATTTTTTCACGGCTTTTTTCAATCCCGGGAAATAGAGCGGAAATTCCCGGGAACTTCAAATTTCCATGTTTTGACGTATTTTGACCATTTTTTAAAATTTGTTTTTAGAGGTTTTATAAAAAATACTTTATTACTGAATTTAGAACCGTACACAGAGGGAAATTTGACAGATTTGTTTCTCAAATTTAAGACTTTTTTTGATAGGACAAATGTCTCAAAATGTCCATTGGAAAAATGTATCAGAACCGAAATTTTCGAGACATATTTCTCAGAACCTGAGAAAAAAAAAATTACTTTAAATCAGTGGTCGGCAGAAAGAGGCATATGAATGTATTAGTGGATTAATATAAATATGCATGTGTTGGTGTATTTCTTAAAAAATCTACATCTGTGAGTTTTGTTGACATTCGTGTTGAATACATGTGAATAGCCGAATGTGTTCGGGATCCATGTGCAATGGATGCCGACCACTGCTTTAAATTCATCTACAACATCTTTTGTGAAATTGTTTTGGAAGCAGAGACATTTTCGTTATGACAAATATCTAAGACATTTCTAGATTATGAAAATGTTTCAAGAAAGAATGAATTATCTGATACTTTTTACATCGATGTAGGAAATGTATTCATGGGTTTCCGAATTTACCTTTCTGAATAAATGTTCCTTCAAAAACTGAAAATTGGTAATGAAAATTTTCTGGGTAAATTTTTGCTATTGAGAATTTGTCTATGAATTACCGAAAAGTGGTCCGACGAATATCCGCCATATTTCACATTTTTTTCTCCAAGGTGTTCTTAATGAGTTCAGAAAGAAAAAATTATATATTTAAAATTTTTTTTTTAATAAAATTTTCAAATTTTGAAAAAGGTGTCTTGAGAACGCCCTCAAAATCATGCCATTTTTTTGGTAACAAGTTTGAACGGGTTAACGATATCGTAAAATCTTTTAATTTCATATTTAACTATTTACGATCAAATATTATGCAAAAATATTTTTTTAATTATTTTAATAAAAAAACTTAGTTTTTTTTTAAAGTCCTTTTTTGCAAAACCCCAATTTTGATCGGAGTGATATTTTGCATGTGAGTTACCCTTAGGGGACCGCCATTTTTGGCGGGTATTAGAATTTGATTAGAGAGAAAAGCCCAAAAATGAGCCTCCCTATTGTATACCAAATGAAAGGTCTTTGAAACCTATCCAAGTATTTAAAGGACGTGTCCAAACAAGCACAACTTTTCGTCATATTGAGTAAAGTACCAAAATTTTAAGACATTTTTGTTAATAAGTCCAAAAATATTGCCTTCTTTGGATGTTGTTGCCAAGAGATATGTCTTTTAATACCTTTGATCTCTCATATGTAAATTTTTATTAAATAGGCGTAAAACTTAAAAAAACTGAAAAGGGACTATTCTCCCGTACAAATCGATCCCCTCCTCCCCTAAAAATAAGTTTGGGCAGTTTAAAAAAATACGTTTAGAATTAATTTTTGTCCTAAACAACATAACCAAATTTTACGAAGATCGGAGGGTGACACCGGGATGACTTTCTTTGTAAGTCTAAAAATATGTAGTCCGAATGTATTCAGAATGAACAACACAATTTTAATAAAATATTTCCTCAAAGAATTTTGAAAATTGATCCGATTTCTTTAAAATTTGGGATGATGATTTATGAATACAAAATTTATTTACTGTAAATTTTAGAGGGCGTATCTATTTTAATGTAGTTAGGTTAAATTAAGCCAAATTAGAAGGAAACCTTTTTATGGGGCTAGGAAACCGTGATTTTTTATGAGTTTCACCTTGAATTCACGAGTTGAAAAACACGTAAAATACGCTTCCGAAAGACATTAATAAGCCTCATAAATATTTAACAGTGTTTTTGTTACTCAAAAAAATTTTATACTTAGAAAATTACACTCAAAAAAAAATTATACTAAAATTTTTTTATTTTTTTTTTTTCAAAAAAATTTTTTTTCAAAATTTAATTTTTACTAAAAATTTTTATAATTTGTTTACGTTAAAAAAAAATACAATCACAAAAAAATTTTCAAAATGGTTTGGACATTGTGACCAAATCCATTGATGGATTTGGTCTATACAAAACGTTCTGTAAATTTAATAATATTTAAGCTCTTCTGTAAAAAGTGTTCGAACATTATCAAAATTTGTATTATTGTGTTGTACAGCAAGCCTAGACGTCTTTATAAGTTTTTACACTCTTCGACAAAATTTGATTTTTTGTTTTGCAACCGTTTCTGAAAATAGGGTTAAAAATTTGTGTTTTTACATTTTTAAAACTAAACTTATTAATATTTTCCTCAGTTAAATGTATGCGATGAACTCAAAGAAGTACACTCAAAAAAAAAATATTGTAAAACTAGCAAAAAAAATGGTTAAAATTAGCAAAAAAAACTGTAGTTTTGGACGTTGCAAAAATTTTGGTAATATTAGCAAAACCATTTTGCTAATCAAAAAATTAGGAAAAAAATGGTAAAATTACAAGAATACCATTTTATTTTTGTAAAAAATCAACCTTGTAAAATTATCAAAAAATATGGTAAAATGACCAAAAAAATGGTAAAATTGAAATAGATAAAAAAAAATTGTAATTTGGTAAAAAAAACTGTTTTATTTAGTAATTTTTTTTCTCTGATTAGTAGTTGATTTAAAATTTGGTGAATATACTAAAAAAAAATTTGCCTGTTTTTGAGCACCACATTCTTTAAATGTAGTAATAGCAGCATGGTTTCTTCGGCTTGATGGTGGCAGCATCTTCTTTTGCCTTCTTCTCAGCAGCTGTAGTTGCAGTAACTGGACTTCCAACAACATCAAAATTCAAAATGATTTTTTTTTTCACTTAAACACTTTAAACAAAAAATTTAAAGAACAACACTTCACTTTTTTTATTTTTTTTGCGTCATTTTATTAGCTTAAGTAGAACAAATGAGATTTGCGTAGTAGTCTACACAAGAAATTTCTTACATTTTCAGGTAAAATTTGTAAAAAAATGAACAATTTTTTTTCGAATTTTTAATTTTTTTCACATGTATTTAAAAAAAAAATAAAAAAAAAACTTTTGGACATTGAAGATTAGATATCTAACTATGTGTTAAAATTTAAAAAAAATAATTTTTCAAAATTATAAACTTTTTATTAACAATTTAGGTGGCAAATTTTAAAAAAATTCCATATAAAATTAGCAAAAAATATGGTAAAATTAGCAAAAAATATGGTAAAAAATACTAAAAATTGTGTAGCCTATTTTTGAGCGCACATGCAGTTGATGGATGGCTACTTTGCTATGGTGTTGGCAGCATCATCAATCTGCAATGATTTTTTTTCACACTAGAACACTTGAAACTATTTTTTTTTTAAACTAAAAAAAAAAAAATAAAAATAAAAAGTATTACCATTTCTTTAAGGAAAATACTAATATTTTTGTTAAAATTATAGTAAAATAAAAAAAAAAACTAGCAAGAAAATATAGTAAAAATACCAAAAAAATTTTGTATTTTACAAATAGTAAATTGCCAAAAAAACTGTAAAAGTTAAATTTTTACAATTTTTTTTGCTAAAGTTTGGTTGAAGTAAATTACAACACCTTTTACTAATATTTTGACTAAGTTATTTTTTTGAGTGTAGTTTAAGTTGGTCCAAGGTTGCCACATTTTCGGTAGGCGTGTAAATTATCTTTAACATACTTTTTCTGGTTAGAGCACGAATTTACCTAGAAAAAATGTGTTAAAAATTACTAGTGTAGGCGCTTTCGTAACTTCCCCAGAAGTAAGACATGTGAATATTGTTTGATCAGGAAAACTTAATACAACTAAACTTTTGAAGCCATAATCTGTTTAGTTTTATAATGTGTGCAAATTTGTGTCGTACAGTGTTATATTATAAATTATTGTTGGTTCTATATAGAAAACGACATTAGTTTTTTTTTTTTCTTTTATAAGCGACCTTGATTTTAAATTATATTTATATACCTCTCAAATCATTTTTTTATAGTTTCTTTTATCAAACGGTGATATTTTTATCTTTTAAAAATTTGTTGACAAACATACATATTATGTACTTTGTTTAAAAGAGGCTCGTTTATTTATCAGTTGGCAAAAAATAAATAATATGTAATAAAATATAAATACATATATTTTTTAGTTTTTATAATTTTGAAACTTTTAAAGTAATAAGGTTTCCTGGAATCCTTTCTTAAAGTAAAAAATATCGTAAATAAAATCCAAACGGGTTATGGAAAGTGCATAACCGTAGTCGATTTTTAAAAGCAGACCGGTTTAGTATATTTTAATTAAAAAAAATATTTTGCGTTTACGGCATTAAACATTCGCAAAATATTCCTTAACGGCATATAAAAATGTCAGCTTCGGTCAAAATTTTACTAAATATTGGACGATTACCACTTTGTGACCGATGATTAATTTTCGAGTTTAACCATTTTTGATAGGGAAATTTACAAACAAAAAGTTAACATTATTGCTCTCTTTAGTTTACCTTTAAAATTTTCTCATGCAATTTATCGCCTTTCTCTTTTTCTCTCAGTTAAACAATTTCAATCCATCTCCAAATTATGTTATTCAATAATTACGTTTTTATTATCAAATATTTAAAATAATATGTAAAATTTTTGTTATTTATAAATTATTGTATAAATTATAGATTTATGCCATCATAAATCTATAAATATATTATTGACAGTTGTAGTTATAAATTTTCTAATAACTTTATTATTTTTATTGTTTATCTACGTAATTATAATAGTTTTTGTTGAGTTATATAAATTTACTGAAAATGTGCCGACTTTCTTTACATTTATTGTTAGTAATTTAGATAATTATTGTTTATTTAACTACTAACAGACTTGCCATTTAAACACTTTTACTGCTTGATTTAGCACATTTTTGTGCAAGTTCGTAGCAAGGAATTGCTTCTATGGCAATACCGGAAAAAAAAGTTGTCTACTTGTGTCTAGATGGCAGCACCAATTAGTTAAGACTTTAGTAGCACACTAAATTTTAAAAACGCTGTAACTAACTTTTGCGTGCAAAATTTACAAATTTTATTTTATTAGTAAGATATTGGATATTTGCTACGGATCTATTAAAAATTTCATAATTACACAGTGATACAAAATCGAGCTTTCCGAATCGGAATAAGATGAAACGCAAATGAAAGTTGAAATTTTACATAACAAATCCCTCTTTCAAGTTCATCGTTAGATTTTTTACACTCATTTGAAGTTGATGAACTTTTATTATATGTAACTATAATAACCAGGGCAAGGAAGTTCATGCAATAAAAATCGCGTTTTTAGCGCTAAAAATATGTATCAAAAATTTAAAAATATGCAGTAAAAACTAAAAAAATATGCATTAAAAATTGATTTATTTTAATATTTATTCATAAAAAATCGTAAAACATAAAATTTAGTGGAGCATATTTAGCTTTTTTCGAATTTCGAAATCGTCGGTGTCGGGAAGCTGCATTTTAGGGTCGATATTAACACACAAAAATATTGAACCTGTAGGACAATGGATTTCGGTTCCTTTTTTTTTGACTTGAAAATCGGTAAGTTCCGAATAAAGTGAACAAAAATTTTTAAAATTTTTTTTTGCTTGAAAAAATTTTTTTTTTCTTTAAAAATATATTTTTTTTTCTAATTAATTTCAAAATGCATTAAAGGCCAAATTAAATAATACGATATTTAAAAATATACATCTTCTCCACACTCAGTTAATGTTACGTTATATTTTCAGCAAAAACTAATTAAAAATTATTTTTTTATAAAGCAAGAAACAAAAAATAAAAACAATTTTACTGACAAAAAAAATGTTCCCATAAAAACACTTTTTTAGTAATGTCCAAATATAAACTAATATTTTAAGCATCAAATGTGTTAATATCGAACACATTTGATGTGTTAATATCGAACACATTTGATGAAAAGGCAACTTTTCCGACCCCGACGTTTTCGAAATTCAAAAGAAGCTAAATTTGCTCCACCATAGTGTAAACATTTACAAATACGTATGTTATCACGTCCCGAATTCAGATTTTTTCTAATTAAAAAACGCTTGCCCCAAAACGATTGTCAATTAGGACCCTTTAACGGGAAAATTAAAAAAAAAAAAAAAAAAAAAACATAAATTCAGTTTTTTATCTCATTGTCAGTGCAGTTTAATAAAAAAAATAAGGACCTTTCCGTGTTTTTGATGCAGCCCTTGACCGAAATTACTCCATGAAAATTGTATTTATATTTTTCCCACTATATGTCGCAATTTTTTCTAAAATTTTTTGACCAAAAAAATATTTTTTTAATTCTTTTTTATCAAAATGCATGAACCGATTTGCATATTTTTCATGAAAAATAGAAAATTTCACAAAAATAATAAAATTTTTTTTTTTTTTTAATAAATATTAAAAAATATGCAAGAAAATATGTCGTTTAAGCAAAATATGCAAAAACATGCATTTTCATCAAAATATGTAAAAATATGCACTAACAAATCAATGCCATTTTTAAGCAAATTCGATGATTCGCGAAGATAAATACATTAAGCTGTGCTCAGGCTAACGACAACAAACATGTATTTACATGAACCCCCTTGCCCTGATAATAACAATTGATTGAAAACTGTATAAGGCGTATGATTAATATTGTAATTGCCATTTAATAACAATCATACGCAGCGGTGCACAGTTGTTTATTTTTAATAATTTGGTTGTTCAGCAGTGTTTAAATTCTACAAGACCTAAAAATTGTGTGGTACAAATTTGAGGTCAATCTGATTAAATTTACCCCCGACAACCGGCAAACAATTGTACTTTTTTGACACAGTTCGAAGCTCAAAAGTACAATGGTACACCAATGACTCATTAGGTACAATTTAAGAACTTTCTTAGCTTATACTTTTTTTAAGCCCCCCACTTAGAATTAGTGATATTTGAGTGTGTCAAATTTTAATTCTACAAGACCTAAAAATTGTGTGGTACAAATTTGTGGGCATTCGGATTAAATTTACCCCTGACGGCCGGCAATCAAAGCTTTAGATTTTTAAAAATTAAAAAAAAATGACTTTCCATAAATAATATTTTTTAATTTTAACTGAAAAAAATTAAAATCCGTTGAACAGTTTTCGAAATATCGCTATTTTTAATTCTTGCACGTAGGAAACAACCGGCATTTTTGAAAATTTTTAATTTCAAAAAATTTAAATTTTGGCGAAAATTTTCCAAAAATATTAGCGTATTAAGTACAAAAATCATAATAAATGAATTGGTTAACATTTATCGCGAGGAGGTAGGTGTTCCAAAGTTCGCCGCCGAATCGCCTAAAAAACACAAATTTTACAATTCCACATTCATGGCAACACTGACTACTAAATTATTCTAGAGTATGACATGAGCAAACTATGTATGTAAACAAGAGAGAGAGATTATTTACATTTGATGTCCATATACTTAAATGCACATCAAATAAGATATGGTAGCTGCTAATTAACCTTGACAATGTGAACTTACAGATTTTAAAATTACAATATTTAAAACAGAAAGTTAACACTTTCTGGGTTAGATTATAGCAATAACTTTATGATACTTTTTATAAAAACCACTGACCGCCGCGTTAAAAAATCAAGTGAATGAGAATTGGATACCGAATGGTAGATACCGAAAAGTACAAACAAACATATTTTTTACAAAAACATAATGTCACGGAATTTTAAATTAACATTTAAATTTTTTGTATGTTTATTCTAAAACTTATTAATTTTTTACAAAAATTTATATTTCTATTACAGAGGTATTAGTTCAACTGTACGTAGATGTATTGAAAAAGAAACTGGCAAGGAATTTGCAGCAAAAATTATTGATTTGGGTGGCGGCTCTGAAACCGGTGATACAAATCCATATCATATGTTAGAAGCTACTAGACAAGAAATCTCAATACTTAGACAAGTTATGGGTCACCCCTACATAAGTAAGAAATATTAAAGATATTGAAGTAAAATTTCGGAATTTAATTTAAAATTTTTGTTTTCAGTTGACTTACAAGATGTTTTTGAATCTGATGCTTTTGTCTTTTTGGTATTTGAATTATGTCCCAAGGGAGAATTATTCGATTATTTAACTTCGGTGGTTACACTATCCGAAAAAAAGACACGTACTATAATGAGGCAAATATTTGAGGGTGTAGAATATATACACTCTAAAAGTATTGTACACAGAGACTTAAAACCTGAAAATATATTATTAGATGAAAATCATAATGTTAAAATAACAGATTTTGGTTTTGCGAGGCAGCTTAAAGAAGGAGAAAAGTTAATGGGTAAGTTTGAGTTCGTCGTCTTTGTTAAAGATTTTTTTTAATAAATTTTAATTTCATTGCTTTTCTTTAGATCTATGTGGCACTCCCGGCTATTTGGCTCCTGAAACTTTAAAATGTAGTATGTTTGAGGGTAGTCCTGGTTATGGCCAAGAAGTTGATATGTAAGTGTTATTTTATTTAAATTTTTCACGGTTTTGAAGTTGTATAAATTATTATTTTTTTTATTATTTCAGTTGGGCCTGTGGTGTTATTATGTTTACTTTATTAGTAGGCTGCCCTCCTTTTTGGCATCGTAAACAAATGGTTATGCTACGTAATATTATGGAAGGCAAATATAGTTTTACATCACCAGAATGGGCTGATATATCAGGTATATTCAATTTTAATGTTAAACATTATATGAAAAAAAAAATTAATTTTATTAAAGCGGAAACAGGCTAAATAGAACCAAAAATAATTTCGAAATGGTTAAAATACTCCAAAAATACCGAAAAAGCCTTTTTTGTGATTTTTGACCTCAATTTATTAAAAAAAAAACCTGACGTGTTGGAAATATTTGGAAACCAGATTCGGAAATAGCATTAAAAGATTAATCGGAGCCAGTGTTATTGGCAAATCAACAATCAATTTTGCTGCTTAAAACAAGCAACTGATCTGTATAAACTTTTGTTTCCTGATTTCAAATCAGCAATTTTATTTTTTGTGGCACATACCGGTTTCGAGATATTTGAAAATTCATCCATTTATTCAATTTGAGGCACAAACGTAAGAAAAAGTAATTTTTTAGTATAAGTTTTAAATTTTCAAACTCGAAAATCTCAAAAATAGAACGTTTACGAAAAATTTGGAGAGCTGATTTTTTTATACACTCTACTTACAAGAAAGGTCTTTCACAGGGCACCCACCGATTGTCCTGAAACTTAAATATGGGAATGAGGGGGCCAAAAAAAGAGTTACCCGCTTTTTTAGGTGCCCAATCTTAAAACCCTTATAAAAAAATAAGGGTTTTCGGTAAAATACGTATAAAAGCCGAACTAGCAGGAATTTTGCCAAACGAAAAAATACGGGTCAGCTTAATTTTGATACAGATTATTATATTTGATTTTGGCGGTCGTACGTTTATACTTCTCCATATAAACTACCCCAACGATTATATATTTTTGACAATAACGAACTTAACGAAGCTGAATTTGGACGCTTTCGATACACCATTGGATAGGCCTTCAAAAAACCTTTCGACCTGTATAAAATGTTCATATATTTTCTTTTAAAGAAATGGAAAAAATCCTCAAAAACTAAAAAAGTCCCGTCTTCCCCCTCTCCTTTGACCCGCTAAATGTGAGATTGGGCAGCTATAAAAAACAGGTGACTCATATTTTGCTCCGCTCTTTCCTATATGCAAGTTTCAGGACGATCGGTGGGTGCCCTGTGAAAGACCTTCCTTGTTAGAGGTAGAGGGTATGCAATTATTATTTATCTCAATTATCTCATTTGGAACTATAAATCGAATTAAGGAATGAAATCCTTTCGAAGGCTCTGTACTGAACACACAAATGATAATTTTTGCCGTCGCTATCCACCGTCATTGTTTTAGGACTATTTTCTTTAAAAACGGCATCCCTGCCGTGCTAGCTGTTTTCATACTCTTACTGCGGAAAAAAATTCTAATGTTTAATAACATTTACTCCTACTGCCATGCCCTCTAATATTTTTTACTCATTCATTTGGTTAATTGAAATTAATTATATTACGCTTCAAACATCAATGCTATAACAAATTTTTAAAATTCCAAAAATTTCATTTCTTAATAATCATTTCGTAATTTTCATATTCCTTTCCTTATCCCAAATCCCATAGGAGTCTCTTTAGGCGGCAGAACATTTTGGTTGAACGGAAATTTTTATTCTAAAAGAGGTTTAGTTTCAAAAAACTCAGAATTTTGTTAAGCTATTAAAAATTTCTATACATTTATAAAAATATTGTATTTTTTATCTATTATTTCAGAGGATCCAAAAGATCTTATACGTAAATGTCTAGTCGTTGATCCTGCCCAAAGAATAACAGTACAGGAAGTATTACATCATCCATTCTTCAATCAAATGGTAAGTTTGTTTGCAATTAAAACAATACTAGGTAATGGTTTGATAAAAACATTTAATATATTCATGTTTAATTTTTTAGAGGTCTTTTTTCATTATTTTTATATTAAAAAAACACAAACAGTTTTTTTCTTGTACTCTCTTTTCTCTTTAAGTATTCACTTGAATAAAAAATCACTTGTATTTAAAAAAATAAATTTATTTTCCAAATTTTTTCAAACTTTTAACTTTTTTTTTAATTATGCATATAAAAAAAACATTTAAATATAGAAGTCATCCTTAAAAAAAAACTTGTGTGGTAGACCTAGTATTGCTTTTTAAGTTTTTTTTTTTTTAAATCTTTTGTTAAATTCATTATTACTTAAATTTTTTTCATATTTTTATTCTTTTTCTTTACTTTTTTATTATCGATTGTTGTTAATTATTCAAAATTTTATTTTTTATTTTAAAATTGGGTTTTATTTTTAAAAAATTACTCGTTTAATTGGTTATTAATTAATTAATTATATTAAAACATTTTTAAAATTATAATTACTAAAGTTGTTCGAGCAAAATATTGATGGTATAAAACGCAGTCTATCAACCAAATCTAGGAGAATGAGTCGCATCACTGAAATAACAATGGTAACGATTTGTTCTTGGATTAAACAAAATTTTTACATCTGTCTCCATAATATAACAAAACGAGTGATTGTGAATTATTTTTTTTTTTTATATTTTTTTTATAAAAAACGTTACTTTCTTTAAAGGACTGTGATATTTAAGCGATTAATTAAATATGTTTCTTTTCCCATTTGTAAATTCTTTTCTTGTAAATAATTTAGATTTTTTTCTATAGAAATTTTATAAAAAACTACACCATTTCGAATTGTATTAAAAAAAATTCAAATGCATTTAAGAAGTTTTCAAATTAATTTTTTAACTGTCCAAATATATTTTAAAATTTCCATATTGAATTTAAAGTTGTCGAAATATTTTTTAAAACTGTGCAAAATATATTTTAAAACTGTGCAAATACATTTTAAAATTTTCCAAATGTATTTTAAAAGTTTCCAAATGTATTTTAAAAGTATCGAAATATATTTTATAACTGTCCTGCAAATACATTTGAAATTGTCGAAATGAATTTTAAAATTGTCCAAACGTATTTCAAAATTGTCCAAATATATTTTTAAATTTTCCAAATATATTTTAAAATTGTCTAAATGCATTTCTAAATTGTTCAAATGTGTTTTAAAATTGTCCAAATAAATTTTTAAATTTTTAAAATTTTTTCCAATAATTCAAATGAAGGGCTTATTGTAAAAACTCAATTGGTTTTTGCCTTAAACCTTTTAAAATGATGTAGAAAATAGAACTTTTGCAGACTTTTATTCTCAATATACTTGCACCAAGGGTTAAAGCATGCCTTCTGCCAAAAATCTGCCAATGCAACATCAGCAGAAGGCGAAAAACACGAAAAAATAAAATGTTGCTTATCAAGTTCTTGCAGTAAGCCCTTCAAATATAATTTCAAATTTTTCAAATACATTTGCACAATTTAAAGACACATTTTGACAATATTAAAATATTCGTGGACAATTTTAACATTTATAAGGAAAGTTTTGAACTACAATTGGAAATGGTGTAAAAAAATATGTAAATTTTTTTGTGGATAGCTGAATATTTTTCTAAAGCCCGAATAGCAAAAAATAATACAGATTTTTCAAATTTTTTTTTTACAGTTTTAATATTTTTATTAATTTTATAAATATTTAGCGTATTTATTAATCGCCTAAAGAAACAGTCCTATATTTTTACTTTTCTGTTTTGCCTTTATGTTATTTTTTTTTTGTTTGTGAAAACGTTTTCTTTCTTATAAATTTGCTCTAATATTTTCTTTTATCCTATATTTTTTCCTCCATGTCTCCTACATGTCAGCATGTTTGTGCATGTCTTTTTCTTAATAATTTCTTTTTAAAAAAAAATGTTTTCTGTTTATAAAGGTGCATATAAAGCGAAAATTTTATTAAAATTTAAAATTTTGAAAACTTGAAAACAAATATCTATTTGATTACCCAAATTTCAAGCTATTTTTACTACAATTGGAAAGTTTTGTTTACTTTTTGTATTAAAAATTTCCAGTTGTAGAAAAATAGTAAAAAATAGTAGATCGTAGTAAGGTAGTCGAACGGAACTAATTTTTAATACTATTTTTATTTTTATAGTTATACATAGTAAAGTATTTTAGGTTAAGGGACGAACCAGAATCAAATGCGTAGCGCAAGACGTAAACAAAAACAAACACATCAAATTTGAAATTTTTACGTCTGTTTGATTTAGGTAACTCACATTTGAATATTAGAAACGGAAAATTATTGGGCGTTACGCCTTACGCGACGTAATTTGATTCAGGTTGGACGCTAAGATATATGTATGTATTATAGCTTTAAGTTATAAATTATTATTTTTAGGTTATGTTTCATATTTGTCATAAATCAAAATCGTTTATTTTATATTTTTATTTATGTATTTTTAAGTTGTAAAACAAACTGGCCAACAAGGAGGGTATCGCAAATGGTATTTAAAATAAGTTTAGCCAGTTTGTTCTCAGCCTTAGTTTAGATTTCATATGTTCACTTGATCAAAATTATTAAAATTTATTAAAAAATTATTTATTTTTTCCAAATTTTTTGTTTATCATTTTATCATTTTTTTATGTTTTAAATTTCTTTTTCTTTATTACCCTTAAAACATTTTTTAGGTTTTATTGCCTGAGCCTTCGTTTGATGGACAAAAAACTACTTATCATTTACGTGAGCAAAGCATTCACTCACTGAGACAATATTCCAAATTTTATCAAAAAAATAATTCCATTAATAATTTGTTTAACAATACCAACTCCTTTAATCATCATTTAAACACACATCAACAACAACTTCATGGACAATTACCACATAACTCTGCTCTCTTAACACCTGCTGGTACAGGTGTTCAACATGAAACTACCCAGCCTCAACAACAAAACGTGCAAATAGCTAATAACTCTAACACCAACAACAACAGTATATATTGTGCTTCACAGCCAAACTCCTCCCAAATATCCTTTACAAATGGCAACTGTATGGATTATTCTTTAACACTCTCAAATTCTGGATTTTATGAGCCGGCATCTCAACAAAATCTTCATCATCACAATCCACAACCTACGCTTCATCATCAAATATCCTCTCAGTTGTCTAATTGTTCTGTTCAAATAACACCATCTGACTTTATATATAATACACCCCAGGCAGGTTTTTTTTATATTATCATTTAATTTTGGGTTTTAAATATTGGTATTTTAGTTTTTAAGCTAAATTTCAAAATACTTTTTTTTTTTTTTTTTGCACTGTATAAAAGTTTTTTTTATAATTCTGGTTGAATACTCTATATGCACCTTTTTATAGAAAGATTACTATGTGTAAAATTGTGTGTATATTAGAGGTGTCCTTAAAAACGAAAATCACATTTTTATACCTGGTAGGGTCCTATATTGTTCTTTAGTATCTAAAACTGAGTGAGCCAAAATTTGGGGACAATCGGCTATAAATAACTCGTGCCGAAAATGGATTGAAGTTTTGGGACATTCTTATAAGATCGAAAAACTCGTTTTTTCTAGTTTTTGGAAAAACATTGGTATTTGATATTTTTTGTTAAATTTTTTGTGAAATAATATGAAAATGGTACTAAATTACCTTTTCAAAACGACTAATAAAATTAAAATCGGATGAAAAATAAGCATTTTACGCATACATGCCCCAGACCATTGTATGGTTTTTAGAGCCAGAATTTCAAAATTTTCAAAATTTTTAGGCAAAAAAATAGTAAAAATTTAATTTTACTTTATGATCAAATTGAAAACATGTTTAAGATTAAAAATAGCAGATATGGTAGTCAAGCTTTTTTTTTTATTTGGCGCGGGTAGTGATAAAATTTCCGCGGATTCCAAATAAAATGCGTTTTTCTACAATAATTAAGCAAATTTTTTAAAATTTGTGCTCTATTGTGCGAATCGAAGTGTAAAACGTAAATTCTGTAACTTTTGAGAAATCGGGTATATGCAGATATTTTGTATTATAGAAATGTATAACGTCTCAAATTTGTCATTTCACCTCGACGAAAAGGGGTTAAAGATGCCCGAATTCTCAAAAAATTTACAGAATTTATGTATTTCACTTCGTATAATACAATACAGAAAATTGTTTCCCATATTTCCTAAATTATTTTAGAAAAACTCATTTTCTTTGGAATCCGCGGAAATTATATCACTACCCACGCCAAATGAAAAAAAAGTTAGACTACCGTATCTGTTAGTTTTTATCTATAACATGTATTTAATATAATTATAAAGTAAAATTTAATTTTTTTTATTTTTTTGCCTAAAAATTTTGAAAATTTTCAAATTTTGGCTTTAAAAACCATGCAATGGTCTGGGGCATGTATGCGTAAAATGCTTATTTTTCATCCGATTTGAATTTCTTTAAGCTTTTTGGAAATGTAATTTATTACCATTTTCATATTACTTAACAAAGAAATTAACAAAAAATAGCATATACCAATATTTTTCAAAAAACTAGAAAAAACGTGTTTTTTCATCAGATAAGAGTGTCCCAAAACTTCAATCCATTTTCGGCACGAGTTATTTTTATCCGATTGTCTCCAAATTTTGGCTCACTCATTTTTAGATACAAAACTACAATTTAGGACCCTACCACGTATTAAAAAGTGATTTTGAAAAATTACCTTAGTCGTTAGGACACCTTTAGTGTATATATTATATTTTTATGTGTATTTTTAAAACATTAGTATTTGGTTAATGTATATTGCTTTGGTAGAAGGTAATACTCTATAGATTTGCACTTAAAATATGTTTAATCCTATTTAATTGCGCTGCTAACCGTAATTACAAAAGAAAACCTTATTTTTTATCTGATAATTCAAAATTAACTATTAGACTGCGTATTTGAAAAAATAAGAAAACAACAAATGTTTTAAAAGATAAAATTTTCCATTTCGACCCTCGTATCTCATTGTTATTTACCCATTATAGTAGATGGGATTTATATTAAATTAACTATAAGACTATTGCTAAAAAAAATCAACTTCTAAATATTCTTAAGAAAATGTCTAAAAAGTGTTAAACACCTTTTTTCCAGATCGACCATCGTATACTAATCTATACTATTGCCAATTGTATTAAAAAAAATTCAAAATGTATTTTAAATATTTTCAAATGTATTTTAACCCTACTCTTAGTATGAGAAAATTTAGGTTCTGTTAAAAGCAAAAAAAAATGCATTTAACATTTGCCGACGGAAAAACATGCAGAAATTAACCAATCTGCTTTCGTGGTATTTGGTTGTAAATTATTTATTTCATTTAATATTTATTTCATTTTACCTTAGTTCGCACTAGGTTGAAATAATTTAGAATATGAATATTTAATGTTGACACCAACAGCATTACCTAATCTTCTAAAGAGTTCTGATGATAAGGAAATTGAAAAATCCCCGAAACGGCCGTCAATTCATTCCTGAAAATTACCAACTAAAAAAAACTTTCATTATCCAACACATATATTTTAAAATTGTCTAAACTTATTTTTTAACTGTCCAAATGTATTTTAAAATTGTTCCAATATATTTAAAAATCGTTTAAATGTATTTTAAAATTATCGAAATATATTTTAAAATTGTCCAAATATATTTTAATAGTGTACAAATATATTTAGAAGCTGTCCAAATTTATCGACACGGTTTGAATTTTTTGTGTAAGGCATTGATGAAAAAATAGATCCAATATTTCAAATATTTTCTTCAATAAGTGGTCGTAGCATCACCCGAAATATGGTCAACCGTCGAAAGCTCCTTTTGTTATACAGGGTGGTCCAATAACAAGTATCTTTTTAAAACATGCAATGAAATGAACAATACTCAATAGTTTTGGAACCTTATGGCTTTATTTGAAAGAGCAAATATTCCCACTATTTATGGCAAACGACTTCATTCATGCGGCTGCCTGGGTTAGCTCCGCAGTAGCTCATTCTCGGCACCCATTTTTCTAATGTTTCTGTTTCTATCTCACGAATGGCTTGAACGATAGTCGTCGAAAGGGCCTAGAACATTTCTGAATTTCCCATGTTGCATGAATCTTTAACGGCACCCCTCAAAAAAATTTCTAAGGGTTTTAATCGGCAGCTCTAAAGTGATCAATTGTCACCGCGAATATGGCTAAAAACACGATTTCCGAACTAAGTGCGTAAAATATCGATTGTTTGATGGACTGTGGGACATATTGCGACATCCTTCTAAAAATAAATGTCATCCAAGTTGATATATTCTATTACGGCCAACAAAAAGTCGGTAATCATGGCTCTGTAGCGCTCATCTTTTGCGAAAATGGGGTTTTCAGCTGAATTTTTGAAAATATTGTGTAATGATGCTGATACTCAAATCTGTTGTTTCCTAAAGATGAATTGGATTCTTTACAATACCGTGCGAGTTTTACGATCCCAAGATGTAGCAATTTGTTTGTTAACATAACCTCATTTGAGTGCCTTATTTCGGTTAAAAACTTTTTTTCGAAAAACGTGCAGTTTGGCAGCGCAGTACTGCGCTACAACGCGATACAGCGGTGCAAGACGATTACGCATCAATGAAGTCGTTTGCCATAAAAAACGGGAATGTTTGCTCTTTCAAATAAAGCCATAACATTCCAAAAAAAGTTGAGTATTGATCATTTTATTGCATTTTTTAAAGATACTTGTTATTGGACCACCCCTTATTTTTAAACTAGCACAGTTGAATTAAATATGGTTTTTATTTTAAATCGCTTTAAAAACGTTTTCAATGTATTGTTTTTGCTATTTCATAATAACACTCTAACGTTTTCTACTCTTTTTTACACATTTGTTAATAGGTAAATTTACATTTACTTGTTGCTTTTTTATCTGTTCTCTGTAAAAAAAACACACAATTAATTTAACTTAATAACCAGATTTTTTATTTGTTTTATTTTTATTTAATGTAGGCCTCTGTTCCGAATCTCATGAAATTGAATTCGGTGTTCTGTTGTTCACATTTTCATTCGAAGTTCAATTTGAATAAAAAAAGTTTAAAAATATTGAAGAAAAAAGTGCATTCGTTTTACTTTCATCAAACCTTATTAATGTGAAAAAAAATCGAAAAAAAATCAGAAGTGTAATCTAGAACACCAAAATAATTCGGAAATTTTCATTTTTACATTATTTTATGTAAATAACTTTTTTGGAACAGCGGCCTTATTTATTTTAATGTAGATTAAACAACAAAATGTAGTCAAAAGCTTTTTAGATTCAAACAGGAATTTGGAAAAATCAAACACTTTAATTCTGGAATATTATCCTAAACACATTTTAATAGCGTAAAAAACAAAAAAAAAATCGTCATTTTTAGACACATTTTTTAATCTTTAATCCCCGAAACGGTTTTAAGTTTTAGGCAAATCGGTATACAACGGTTGGTAAAATTTACTTGTAGGAGGAAACGGTTTATTATCGGATTTAATAAACAAGCTATATTTTTAACTGTCCATACTTAGTTTTCAAATCAAAATAAAAGCTTTCCTTCTTAAATTATGCAGTAAATACCCTTAAAATTTAACATATACGAAAAAATATATAAACACGTACTGATAGTATTTTAATTTTAAAGTACACAATTTGTGTATTAAATTACACTGTGCTACAGTGAAAAAATACTTCTGATGTGACATGGTATGTGTTGTTGGTATTGTCGAGTAGATCACAAAAATGGCCATTAACTTGCCAGACACCCTCAAATTTTAGAGTTATTGTCAAAAAACGTTTTTTTGGAACTTTTCTCACTAAACCTTGTGTAATTCAGAAAATTTTCAACCGATTTTAAATTTTTAAACTGTTTTGAATAGAAAAACCAAAGGGGTTTCCATGTGTGTGAATTGGTCAGTGCGTAAAAGAAAGATATCTATTGATTTTTTCTATAAAATCAATTTTTTTTGTTATATTTTGAAAATTTTTCGAGTTTATCGATTTTTTTCTGCTGTAGTTCGTTTAACAACCTTTATATTTTTGAGCGTTTTTTTAAACATAATTTAATTATAAATACGATAAGCTTTATCCTGAAAAAATCGGATAATAATTGACAGAGTTGTGATAATTTTTCTAAAAAAGAAAATTTAGATTTTGAAGGAATCGCCGTTCAGATAACCCAGGCAAAAAAAAAATAATTTATCATTAATGGTCATGTACAATATTTTTAAAGGATTTTGGCTCGCTGAATCCGAATCTGGCCTTTAAATTGCTCTAGCTCGTCAGGCTTTTGAGATATTTAACATAAATTGATATATCAGGTCAAACCTGATCAGGTCAAAAACCTTTAAAATAATAATACGCGACCTCTCAGTATTTTCCTTTATTTTTTTATTTTTTTGCCTGGGTTATCCGCACGGCAATTTCATACAAAATCTTCATTTATTTTTTAGAAAAATTATCACAACTCTGTCAATTGTTATCCGATGTTTTTGGCAAAAAGCTCATCGTATTCACAATTAAATTTTCTTTAGGAATACGTTTATTAGTATAAATGTTGTTGAACAAACTATACCAGAAAAAAATCCATAAACTCAAAAATTTTTTAAAAAATAACAAAAAATTAGATATTGTTTAATAAATCAATACATATCTTCTTATATGTATAGACCAATTCACACATCCAAAACAGTAAACAAAAATTTAAAATCGGTTAAAAAATGTTTAAGTTACACGTTGTTTAGTGAAAAAAGTCCCAAAAAAACGTTTTTTGACAATAACTTTAAAATTTGAGGGTGTCTGGCAAGTTTGATGGGCATTTTTGTGATCTTTTAGACGAGACCTACAACCTTAACTACCTCATTTTAAAAGTATATTCGATTTTGTGTTTTTTTGTAGCACAGTGTTATTAAAACTGTTTGTAGATTTATAATTTCAATTAAGTTTTTTTGATTTTCCAGATTGCCTTTTTTAATAGCTTTTGTAGTAGAAATATTTGCATAATTGTCAACCATAAATTGATTAAAATTTTTTTTTTTATTTATTTTATTTTAAACAGCAACGCAAAACCAGTCGTTTTAATGCCCGCAAGAAATTCCAATTTGCCATATTAGTGGTGAGAGCTGTTATACGCGTAAGACGATTACGGTTTACTGCAGAACCTTTACATGTTGAAGAGGCTATACGTGATCCTTATAGAGTTAAAGTTTTGCGTAAAGTAAGTATTTATTCAATCGTCTAGTGCATAAGAGTCCCCGCACAACAATGTCGGTGACGTTTTTTTCATACAAATTTGGCAAGAAAAAACGCTCGACCGAAAACCGCTTGAATAAAATCAATTTTATTTTTGTGTCGGTTTCTCTCTCTCTTTTAATTTTTGATATGAAAATGTTACCACATTTTTATAAATATTTCGATTATTTTCGATAAAGTAAACAAAAAAATGTGATCTCTAAAAAAAAATACATAAAATTCTAAAAAAAACACAAAAAAACGAATCAATATGAAAAAATTATATTGATATTAAAAAAAATAATAAAATTAAATAAAAATGTGCAGAAAAAGTGAAAAAATAATGTGAATATAAACGTTTGACTGAATTTTCCGCTGCCGCCTTTGTTTTGCGCCTATACTCTCCCATGACCGAAACCGTCAACCGCTCCGACATTGTTGTGCGGGGACTCTAAGGCCGCTTTTTGTTAGTCTAGCATTTGTTGGTGAAACTTTTAATTGGCATCACTTATAAACAAGAGAGTAGTCGATTTTGAAATAGAGTCTACGGTTAGTACCGTAGTAATGGTATTCCTGGTTCTCGGTATTACCGGGAATTGGTACCGGTTTTCCAGTTCTTGAATAATTTCTGGTTTCGGTTCTGACGGTATTCCCGGGACTACCGTTATGTAAATTATGTAAATTTTTGTACAATTTAAATTTTTTCTTTGTTTTTACAAAAAAATACTAAATATGTTAAAGCACCATTTCCATTTTTTTAACGAATTTAAGAAAAATAAATAAAAATTCTTCGAGAGTTCACAACATATTCAATAGCGCGTCCCGAATTCAACTTTTTTAGCTTGCCACCTCAAACGATGGGGTTTTAGGACCCTTTTACGGGAAAATTACCAAAAAAATTTTTGGACAAAAAACCAGTTGGCTACCAGCAGCTAAAGATTGCATTTTTAGGGGATTTTGAAAAAACTTTTTTTTTTATGTCCAAAAATTTGACGCCAAAAGTTGAGCAATATGAAGTTCATTTGAGGAAAAATATTAATAAAATTTTCATGGAGTAATTTTGGTGCAGTGTTGCATTTCAAAGATCAAAAGGTGAACTTAATTTTTACTTTTTATTTTTTTTACGCTAAATTAGTCTCAAAATTTGCTTTGACAGAGTTTTAACTAATGTGAATTTGCGCAGGTTTTGAGACCAATTTAGCTTAAAAGAAAAAATAAAAAAATTTTAAGTCACACTTTTCATCTTTAAGATGCAACGCTGCACCAAAATTACTCCATGGAAATTTTATTAATATTTTTCCACGAATGTACTCTATATTGCGCAACTTTTGGCATACAGTTTTTAAAAAACCAAAATTTTTTTTTTTTTTTTTTCAAAATGCACTAATACCAAATTCGCATTCATTTTTTTAAACATGTTTAACCACTTAAACATGTTTAAGTTTAAACTTTAAGGTACATAAACATGTTTAAGTGCTTAAACATGTTTAAAATAATTGAATGCGAATTTGGTATAAGATTGCAATATTTAGCCGCTGGTAGCCAACTGTTTTTTTGCCCAAAACCTTTTTTGTTATTTTCCCCGTAAAAGGGTATTAAATCCCCATCTTTTGAGGGAGCAAGCATTTTCAAATTTGAAAAAAAACCGAATTCGGGACGCGCTAATATTCAATGCGTTTACAACATAGATGGGACTAATTAATTAAAGGGACCAATTAATTGATGGTTTAATTACCATTTAATTGATGTCAATGGTAATGAAATTTTTTTCATTACCATTGGTTGTATCAATTGTACCAATTAAATTACTTATCAATTTAATTACTAATGAAAATTAAAAAAAAAAATAATTACCATTGGTATGGCATCATTTAAAAAAATAATTACCATTAGTAAAAGTCGTCACAATATTGTCAAAATCGTTAATATTTGGAAATATCCGTTGTTTTTTGTTATATGGTGTATTAGTTTTTCACATTTTATAAACCAAACACACGTTGATTGCCTTTGTATAACACAATATTTGAAATTTTTATTTGCGTTTTGTTTTTTGTCTTTAACATTTTCATATTTTTTTTGTAAAAACATACTTTGATGTTTAAATTTTTAACTTTTCAAGAAAACAAAAATGTGAAAACCAATGGTTTTGAAACCAATTATAATTGGTGTTTTTCAACAATTGGTGCATTTCATTACCATTAGTAATTATTTTTTCAATTAAAAAAATTTAATTACCATTAAATGGTAATGAAAATTTTTTCATTACCATTGATATCAACCAATGGTAATTAAATTTTAATGGTAATTAAAAATTCCCATCTATGGTTTACAACATATTTTTAAGTTTTTGTGTTTATAAAAATTCACTAAATCCTCGATGCTGATCCTCAAAAATGATCGAAATATTGGAATGGAATGAAATAATATTTATTTACAAGAAAAAACTGGCCTCGAGCTCGAAGAATTTTTATTTAAATTAGAAAGGTCGAATAATAACTTTAATAAATTTAAGAAAAAAAATTAAGTAATTTTACAAAAACAACTAAATATTTGTGAAATAGTGATTAAAATGCTGTAAGTACTAAATTCAAACATTTCCTGTTATAGTTTTTTTGTTTTTTGGGAACCGTACCAGAATCAGAACTGGCAATACAAATATTCCCGCGAATGCATCAAGAACCGGAAAACCGCAACCTCGAATACCGAGCACCGGGAAATGGGGGGGGGGGCACTATTTTGAAAGTTATTTATTTATTGTGGTGTTCTTCGTTACCTACTTTTGCTGTTTTTAAATAAACAAAGAGTGAATTTTAAATTCAAAACAAAAAGAAGGAGGTTATTGGGAAGAGCATAATGTATGTAAGTCTGTGCAACGTAAGAGAGGTATTACAATTGAATTATTTCTATTCTATCATAAATATATAATTTGGTTTTCATATAAAATGTATGAGGGGCTCCAGTAGGCTAGTTGGTAGCGTGCTATGAGTCTAGAGGTCGTGGGTTCGATTCCCACCAGAGGCCTTGGTCTGTTTTGTGACATCTCTCTTTAACGGTGTTCGCATTCATTTTTAACTAAATAGTTAAATTATTGAGTTTTCCCATACAATTTAAACGTCAAAATTAAACGGCGTTTTATTTTGACAGATAAAGTGTTTAAAATTGTATGGGGAAACACATAATTAAACTAGTTTAAATGAATGCGAGTATGGTATAATAACATATTCGCATTCATTTAAACTAGTTTAATTATTAGCTTTCAAAATCGACCAATATCTTGTTTAAAAGTGATTCCAATTAAAATTTACAACAACAAAAATAAGACGCCAAAAAAGCCGCCTTAGTGTTTCTTCACAATACAGCAGCAAGCAGCAGACAGCAAAATTTTTGCATGTATTTTGTTGTTGCGCCAACAACAAAATACGTGTAAAAATTTTGCTGTCTGCTGCTTGCTGCTGTATTGTGAAGAAACACTTATGCATTTCGAGTACTAAGTATTGTCAATTAATTTAAAATAAATATAATTTCTTAATTTTAGGTAATTGATGGCTGTGCCTTCAGAGTATATGGTCACTGGGTTAAAAAGGGCGAAGGGCAAAATCGTGCCGCCCTCTTTGAAAATACACCACGCACTGAATTACATGCTTTGTATATTAACAATTTAAGTCGATAGTTAGTTTCCTATATTTTATTAAATTTTCTTTATTAGTTTTGTTTAATTTTTAAGATTAACACATATCATTTGTGTTTGTTAAAAAAAAATACCTGACTTTTTTTCTTTTTGTTTTTAAATTTATAAGTCTTCTGATTTTTAAAATTATATTTAAAAAATACTTAAGCCCGGTATGTTATCATTTTTAACAAGGAGGTGTTAAGATGAAATATCGGTTTATAAGTTTATTAAAAATATTTTTATTGATTTTTTTTTTAATTTTTCAAAAAACTTTTGTTATAACAAATTGTTTTAAGGAAAATTAAAAAAAATAAAAATACAAATCGATGTTATTATTTAGTTAAATATGAAATTTTTTAAAAATTCGTTTATTTAAAATGTATATTTCAGAAAAAATATCCAATTTTCTCACTTAAAAAAAAATCTAGAAATTTCATTATGGGCTTATTTATGAAAATTTGTTTCAGCTTATTTTATAAAAACAAAAACAAATTATAAAAATCAACAATAAATAAATTGTTGATAATTTTAGATTAACTTAAAAACCCCCCATTGAACAAATCCTATTGTTATTAAGTTAGTGTTTCTTAGTTTCTCCCATAATATGTTTAAAAGCTATTTTATATAGTTTTTTTTTATTGTTTTTGCAATATTATTAGTTGTAATTTTATTAGTAAATTCTAGTGTTTAGTTTTGAATCATATCAAAATTATATTAACAAAATGAGTCCTTTTTAAGTTAATCTCACAATAAGTTTTTGTTATGTATTTTTTTTTAATTTAAGTGGAAAAAAAATTACGTATAAAAACAAAATCCCATAAAAAAAATATTTATTACTTATTAAATAAAGATTTATTTTTATGTTTATAACACTAAAAACAATGGCACTTAGGCCAGACGTTCCCGAAGCGCAGTTGATTCTACAGAAAAAATTTCTTATAATCTGAATCTGAATTTTTCTATAGAAAAAGTCTCCAAATATAAGAATTTTTCTATAGAATAAAAGTCTCTGAATCTGAGATGTTTTCTATAAAAACAGTCTCAGAATCTAAGATTTTTCTATAAAAGGAAAGGTCTTTGAATCTTAGAATTTTTCTATAGAAAAGTCTCAGAATCTGAGAAATTTTATATAGAAAAAATCAACGAATCTGAGAAATTTTCTATAGAAAAAGTCTCAGAATCTGAGAAATTTTCTATAGAAAAAAAGTCTCAGAATCTGAGAAATTTTCTATAGAAAAAAGTCTCAGAATCTGAGAAATTTTCTATAGAAAAGTCTAAGAATCTGAGAAATTTTCTATAGAAAAAAATATTTTTTATAGCAAAAAATGTCTCAGAATTGAATTTTTTTATATAAAAAAAAAAATATTTTGTATGCAAAAAATGTCACAGAATCTGAGAATTTTTCTACAGAATCAAGGCAATTTTCTATTAAAAAAATGCAAACTTTCCGAAACCTTTCATGTTTTTTAATTTAGCAGCAAACAGTACTATTTCCCATACATATTTTGTGTTGTTTGCTGTGTGGGAAATTTTGCTGAATAGTGAAGAAACTCTTATTTATCGATAACAGTCCGCACAAATTAACATTGTTGCCAATTTTTTGTTTAGAAAAACAGTGTTGCCAGATTGTAATAATTACAACCACTTCCCCGGCAAAAAGGTTGCCAGAATTTTAGGATTTTGAATTTTTTATATATCATAATTTCAATCTGGCAACATTTTGCCGGGGAAGTGGTTGTAATTATAAAATTCTGGCAGCACTGTTTTATATAAAAACTTGGTAGCACTTTTTGTAAATTGTGTCAGTGCTGCCAAGTTTTTATATAAACCGTGTTGCCAGACTGCAATAATTACAACCACTTCCCCGGCAAAACGGTTGCCAGAATTTAAGGATTTTGCATTTTTTATATCTCAAAATTTCAATCTGGCAACATTTTGCCGGGGAAGTGGTAGTAATTATGAAAGTCTGGCAGCACTGGAAAAAAATCCCAAAAAGTGTTACCAAGTTTTTGTAACAGTGCTGCCAGATTTTTATAATTACAACCACTTCCCCGGCAAAATGTTGCCAGATTGAAATTTTGAAATATAAAAAATGCAAAATCCTAAAATTCTGGCAGCCTTTTTGCCGGGGAAGTGGTTGTAATTATTACAATCTGGCAGCACTGTTTTCTAAAAAAATTGGCAGCACTGACAATGTGAGGATATTATTGTCGGTAACACCGTATCTAAATAAACAACCACCACTTTTATCATACGTCAAAATCAATTGTAATCGTTTTTATTGCTAGAGTGGACAGTTTTTTTTTTGTAATTATGTACAATGATGGTTTACAATTTAGAGAAATGATTCCGTTTTAAAGAAATTTGTTCCAATGCTTTAAATTTTTGCGCCTTAAAATATTCAATCGTGATAACGAAATGCAAAAATATAGCTGTTTTTTTTGTTCAATTAAAATAAATTATCATGTTTTATCAGTATTTACATAATATCATTAACCTGTATATCTACTAAATCATTATCAATCTTATGTTTTGTGTCATCTTCCATCTCATTATCTAGTTGTTGCGATTCATCAGCAGTATTTTGTTGTAATGCTAATTTTTTTTCTTTATAATGTTCATTTGTATGATCTTTTAAATCTTGCCAATATTTAAATGATTGTGGACATTCTTCACAGAAATAGGTTTTCTCACCAAGATGTGTACGTAAATGTTTAACCAAATCACCACTGCAAGCATAGGCGCGATCGCAATATGTGCACCTGTGGGGCTTTTCTCCAGTATGTGTGATTCTATGTTGTTTCAGATGACGTTTAAATGGAAAACTGTTATTTAAAAAAATTTAGTTAGTCTTAATAAAAATTGTAATTTTTCAATTTTTAAAAATATATAGTACATAAATAAAAAAAATTGTGATTTTTTTTATATCAGCATTTTAATTACCTCATATTGCAATCCTCACATTTAAAAGGTCGCTCTCCTGTATGTTTAAATTTATGAGCTTTTAAAGTATCCGGTCTAGTGAAGGCTGAACCACATTCATCACAAACATGTCCTTTAACTTTAGTATGTGAGGTCATATGTTTAGTTAAATAAACTTTAGCATAAAATTTCATAGGACATTCAGGACAATGGAAATTCTTTTCCCCATGGTTGGCTATGTGTTTACGTAAAACGTTAGACGTTTTAAAGGATTTTCCACAATGGGAGCATAAAAATGGTGATTCACCAGTATGAACGCGCACATGTTCCTTTAAAGCGGTAGTGCTAGAAAAACCTTAAAAATATATGTATGATTTATATGGGTATATTTTTAATTTTAAACAAAATCAAAATATGGTGCAATCTGTATTTAATAAACCTAAACTTTAGGTCCTAAAGTAAGCTGACTTTAAAATTGTATAAAATTGCTTTACTCCAATTACATCCAAGTTTCATTTTGATTAAACTCTTAAAAAAGGTTATTTAAAAAAAACTTACTCTTTTCACACATATCACACTTATGTTTTTTTTGTCCTAAATGCTCATTGATGTGATTATTTAAATGTGATTCCACTGGAAAAGCTTTTTCACACATTTTACATTTGTATGGTAAAACATCAGGATGTTTACAATGCATGTGCCTGGTTACTGCTGCGACTGTTTTACAATTTTTACCACATACTTGGCACTTAAAATTTCTTTCCAAATGCATAACTTTATGTGATGCCAAAGCTCTGGATTGTTCAAATATCATAGGACAATCTGGACAAGGGTATGGACCACCAGTTACATTTATATCCAAACCCATATGTTTATTTGTAATATGTTGTTTCATTTCTATTTCATGGGCAAAACGATATTCACATATATTGCATACAAATTTATTTTCCATTGAATGTACCGACATATGGCGCGTTAAAACATCCGCTTTAGAAAACGTTTTCTTGCATTCAGTACAAGTATTGGCTGTGGCTGGTTTTGATGGTATTTTTCTACGATATTTTCTTTTCTGTTTAATATCTGATGTGTTTTTTATCGTATCGTTAACAAAATTGCTATAAAAAAATCAAAAATTTACTTTGTATTAAATGTCGGTTTATGGAAACTAAATTTTTCGCCACCTACCTTTCACTATCCTCCTTGTCGTCATTTGCCCAATATTCTTCTGAACTATTATCATCATCACTACCTAACTTCATTCCGTTTTCCAAAGTAATTTCAAGTTTAACTGGATCCATTTCGAAATCAATCATTTCTGACATTGGATCATTGTTGGTATTACCACTTCCATTTAACTCCTCATCAAGAGGTTCTTTTTTTAAACTTTCCATTAAAATCCCAGTTTCCATTAGGAAATCGTCTGTGCTATTTATATCCTCACATTCGGGTTTTAACTTATCCTCATCTCTTTGCAAACCAGCCACCATAATTTTCAACTGTTTATTACTTTCCATACACTTTCGTTGGAAATTATAGGATATACGTAATTCCCCTAAACAATCATTACATATTTCTACTGGTAGCGTGTCATCCTCCAGTTCCAGATCATAGTTGGGTACGGCTTGGCTAAGCATATCCTCTATTTGTAGATCATCGTCAATGTATTTTCTCAATTTATGCATTTCAGAAGATTTTTTTAAACAGGTACGACAAATACGACCCAACAAAACTGGATTCATTTTCGTATATTTTTATTATAAAGCAAAAACTTAATAATGAAACAAATTTGTACACAATCGAAAAAAAATATATTTTTACAAGCAGCTGTAAACACTGCTATATCGACTTAAGTGTTTCTTCACAATGCAGCAGCAAGCAGCAAAAGTGAAAAACGCGGCAAAACAAGTTTTATTTTACACCGGCGACGGCCACTGATTTTTTTCTGTCAAATCGTATGGAAAAAGTCGTGCCGCCAGTGTATCAAGCCGACCGGCTCAAAATCGCGGCGCCGCCATACAATTTTTAACCGACCTTTTAACTTTAAGTTAATAAAAATTTTGTCAAAAAAGGCTTTGAAGATGTAAAATTTAATAAATTTCGTCAAATTGACAACAGCACAATGTTGAAATTTTTAATGGGTGTGCAAGTCTTGAAAGTTGTAAAAATGCTTACTCAGCTTTTTTGCAAGCTCAAAATCTGGACCAACAATTTACCCCCAGTTTCTGTATGACGAACGACGAACGTCAAAAATTTGCGTGTATTTTGTTATTGTAACAAAAACAAAATACATGTAAATTTTTGACGTTCGTCACACAGAAACTGGGGGCAAGTGGAAGGTCTTTCACAGGACACCCACCAATTGTCCTGAAACTTAAATATGGGAATGAGGGAGAAAAAATAAGAGTTACCTGATTTTTTTAACTGCCCAATATCAAACTTAAAAAAGGGTTGCCACCTTATGAATAAATAAGGACTTTCGGGAAAATCCGTATAAAAGCCGAAGTAGCAGGAATTTCGCCAAACGAAAAAATACGGGTCAGCTTAATTTTGATAGAGATTACTATATATGATTTTTGCGGTCGTACGTATTTACATCTCCATATAAACTACCCCAACGATTGTACATTTTAGACAATAACGAACTTAACGAAGCCGAATTTGGGTACGACCGATAAACCATTGGATAGGCCTCCAAAAAACCTTTCGTACTGTATAAAATGTTCATATAGTTTCATTTGAAGAAATAGGAAAAAATCCTCAAAAACGTAAAAAAATCCGATTTCCCCCTTCCCTTTGACCCGCTAAATGTGAGATTGAGCAGGTAACCCTTATTTTGCTCCCCTCTTTTCTATATGCAAGTTTTAGGACAATCGTTGGGTGCTCTGTGCAAGACCTTCCTTGTAAGGGGAAGGTATAAAAATAAGCCTTAAATATTAAAAGTATCGAATTTTTAAATTAAATAACGTTGAAATTAATATACACATGGTAGAATGTATTCTTACTAAATTTGATAATGACATTGCAATGATTTTATTACATCATATGAAACAAAAAATAAAATACTTGGCCAATACCTTTTTTACGTTTGGTGACTTTTGCCGTCTTTTAAAAATATCAGATATGGATCAAAATATAGTCTAATCATGTATATATTTATTTCACTAAATATAAATGTTCAAGAATCTAAAATTTAAATTTTATAATCTTAATTTTGTTTTACAATATTAATAATATCTTGTTGTAGACTTAGCACAATGTCCTCATCTTCTTGTGTATTCACTAAATCCTCATTTTTTTGTTTTAAGTTAACTACCGTTTCATTATCTTGTGGATTTTCTACAACTTCAACTTTTTGTTGTATTCCTAATTTTTCTTTATAATGTTCATTTTTATGATCCTTTAGATCTTGACAATACTTAAATGATTGCGGGCATTCGTCACAAAAATAGGTTTTCTCGCCAATATGTGTACGTAAATGTTTAACCAAATCTCCACTTGCAGCATAAGCACGATCGCAATAGGAACACATGTGAGGCTTTTCTCCAGTATGTGTGATCCTATGTCTTTTCAAATGACGCTTAAAAACAAAGCTGTTATATTAAAAATTAAAAAAAAAATAGTTTTAATTTTAGTTTAAATGAGTATTTTGTCACGTGTAGTTTAATTACCTCATATTACAATCCTCACATTTAAAGGGCCTTTCCCCACTATGTTTAAATTTATGAGCTTTTAAAGAATCCTGTCGAGTGAAGGCTGAACCACATACATCACAAACATGTCGTTTAACTTTTGAATGTGAGGTCATATGTTTTGTTAAATTAACTTTAACATAAAATTTCATAGGACATTCTGGACAATGGAAATTTTTTTCCCCATGTCTGGCAATATGTTGACGCAAAACATTAGCTGTTTTAAAGGATTTACCACAATGGGAGCATAAAAATGGTGATTCACCAGTATGAGTACGCAGATGATCCTTTAAAGCGGTAGTGTTCGGAAAACCTTCAATGAATGTAATAAAATAAATATGTAATTATAATTGTAATAATTAGACCTTTTAAATTTTAATTAGGTAAATAAATAATCGAGCTTAAGGGCAGTGTTTGGTTTTCATTAGGGAGTAAAATTAGATTTTTGACAAAAAACTTAAAACTTTTAATGTTATTTTTCCATCATTAAGTACAATATTTAATGACGAAGAATAAGGATTAATAGTTTTAAATTTTATATAAAAAATATAATTTTAAGTAGACAAATTTATTGTTTCGATAGGTTTAAAATTTCCGAATTCATCGCGTTAACCCCCTCGATGAGTACCAAAATATTGGAAGTTATTAAAGAATATCTATTTAACAAAACACTGGCCTTGATTGTTTATTTACTTAATTATTGTAAATATAGGAGTATTATTATTTATTTGTTGTATAAAAAAGATGCTTCTTACTCTTTTCGCACATGTCACATTTGTATTTTTTTTGTCCTAAATGCTCATTTACATGATCATTTAAATGTGATTCTACTGGAAAAGCTTTATCGCACATTTGACATTTGTATGGCAATACATCAGGATGTTTACAATGCATATGTCGAGTTACCGCTGCCATTGTTTTACAATTTATACCACACACTTCGCACTTGAAATCTCTTTCTAAATGCATGACTCTATGTGCTGACAATGCTCTGGTTTGCTCAAATATCATAGGACAATCTGGACAGGGATAGGGGCCACCAGCTAAACTTATTTCCAAACCCATATGTCTACTTGTTATATGTGTTTTCATTTGCCTTTCATTGGAGAAGCGATATTTACAAATGTTACATACAAATTCATTTTCCATTGAATGTACCGACATATGACGTGTTAAAAGATTCCTTTTAGCAAATGTTTTATTGCATTCAGTACAAGTTTTACTACTTGCTGGCTTTAATGGTACTTTTCTACGATATTTCCTCTTAGGCTTAACGTCTGTCGAATTTTTAATCGTATTTTCAATGAAATTGCTAAAAGAAAAGAATTAAATATATCTATTAGGGTTATAACTTTTTGCACATATCAAATCCTTGAACATAAAAAAGTATTAAGTTTTTTTCGGGATACAAATTGTTTTAGGTACTTTTAATTGAGTATTAAAATTGCTTTCGAAAAGCTTTTCTTTTCGAATCAAATTACACAATTACACCCAGTTTTTGCCGCTTAACGTGTTAATTCAACTAACAAGGGAAGTCTCCCTAGTGTCACCAGCGGATCTATATTGAATTGGTTTTATTTTGTAGAGCAGGAAAAATAAAGGGAAAC
This sequence comes from Pegoplata infirma, assembly GCA_963921195.1. Lineage (NCBI taxonomy): Eukaryota > Metazoa > Arthropoda > Insecta > Diptera > Anthomyiidae > Pegoplata > Pegoplata infirma. The sequence goes on from OY992540.1 coordinate 214,051,045, forward strand.
GTATTTTTTTAACCGGCCCAAATTCATATTTAGGGGATGCAAATGATGGTGCAATTTATTAAAAAAAAACAGAAATTTTTTCAGTTTTTTGTGTTTATCTCCTATATAATGCAAAGAAACCTAGTCATGTCCTTGAAAAACCTATCTTCGTGTGCAAATAAGGTGGCCAAACATCCACAACTTTTCATCATATTGAGTAAAATACCAACATTGTAGGACATTTTTGTAAATATTTTTTTGGAACGTTGTTAGCATAATTTCGTTAGCGTAATTTTCGTTCTGAACAACATATCAAAATTTCAAGAAGATCGGAGGTTGACTTGTAAGCCATTATTCGAAAGATATTTAATCAACCTTTGCAATGGTACCATATTCACCTTGATCGGTTAAATTGTTTTTAAGATATTTAAGAAATACCACTTGAACTTAAAATCCCTTCAAACTCTAAATATGGTGTGGCACCCAAGGTTTGAACGCCAAACTCGACTTTTTTGAGGTCATAGGTCATATACATTTTTTTAATCTTAAGGAGTATTATTCCCACTTACCTTTCACTATCCTCTTTGTCTTCGTTTGGCCAATATTCTTCGGAACTATTATCATCATCACTAGATATCTTTTTATCTTCCAAACTAATTTCAAGTTTAACATCATCTATTTGGAAACTCAAGACATCTGCCATTTCTGACATTGGATCCCTGGGGTACGTACGACTTTCGTTGGACACCTCATCTGAAGGTTCTTTTTTGAAATTATCCATTAAAATATCAGTTTCCTTTAAAAAATCATCTGTACTATTAATATCCTCCCACTCGGTTATTAGCTCATCTTCTTCCTCATCACTTTCCGGATCTGTCAACATCTTTCTCAGCTGTTTATTAGTTTCCATACACTTTCGTTGAAATTTATAGGATATACGTAATTCCCCCAAACAATCGCTACAAATTTCCACCGGTAGTGGTTTATCCTCCAGTTCCAGATCATAGTTGGGTATGGCTTGGCTAAGCATATCTTCAATTTGTAGATCGTCTTCAATGTATTTTCTTAATTTATGCATTTCTGATGATTTTGTTAAACAGGTACGACAAATACGACCCAAGAAAATTTTAGTCATTTTTGTAGAAAATCTGAAGTAAAAACTAAAGGAAAAGTTTAACACAGTAAACAAAAAATATATTTTTTTTGTGATTTAAAAACAGATGGCAATATACAGAACCAGTGCTGCCAACTTTTTTTTGGAGAAATCGTCAATTTTTTAAAAAAAAATCGTCAAAATCGTCAAGTTGAAAAAAATTTGTCGTCAAAAAATCGTCATGACAAAATTACGCTAATAAATACTAAAAATGTTAATACCCCAGACCACTTCATGGTCCAGAGTGTAATGAGTTTCCGTTGATGTTTGTAACTACCTAAAATATTGGTCCTCGACCCTTTTCAAGTCCCAATTATCAATAATTTACCTGAAATTTGAAACTTAAGAAAAGCTTATGGCCCAAGGACGAAGATTATTGAAATTGATTTTTTGTGCATATCCCCCATGTTAAAATTCATCCCGATATTGGAGCGTTGTAAATTTAACGCACCAATTAATTTATATTGACCACTTCTAATAACAAGTCTATTTTTCAACCAAAAAAACTTTTTTTAATGTTTTTTCTGGTGAATTTTTAACTTTTCCTGTCTTTTCCCGAAATTGTTAAGCTTTTTTCTTAAAAGTAACTATCTTTTTTAAAAAAAATATAGGTTTTTCTCTTTTCTTTTCAAAAAATTAAGTGAACTTCAAAGAATTTGCTTACAAAATTTGAATTTTTTGACAAAAGTTTACCATTTTTTCCTCATTTAACAAAATCGTCATTTTTGTTCCTGGCGAAAATCAAAAATCGTCAATCGTCATTTTAGTAAAATTGACTTCAAAAATCGTCAAAATGACGATAAATCGTCAAAGTTGGCAGCGCTGTACAGAACTGCAATTCGCCAGGGTATCCCACAATCGGTTGAAGTATAGTAGGAGATGGACGCTAAAAGCGCCTTTTTCACGTAAATAAACGCTAATATGGCATTCACACTTGCGACCTTATACCCTATTCACACGTACAGTTTTAACTCCCAGTTTCTGTAACACGAACTTCATTCGTTCGTGACGAATTTGTGTGTATTTTGTTTTTGTAACAAAAACAAAATACATGCAAATTCGTCGCAGACGAATGGCATTCGTTTTACAAAAACTGGGGGTAAATCGTTTTTAGCAGAAATATTTTTAGCACTTTCTTTATTCTATTACAGTATATTGACAGAAAATGCTAAAGATAATTGCTAAAAACGGTTTAAACCTGTAAGTGTGAATAGGGTATTAAACAAGTTGTTCAACAAAACACCAGTAACAGAATAAAAACGTAATGGACACGGAACAAAGATTTTTTTAAACATCTCACTCCTAAACACTTCAAAACAGCAAGTGTGAACCCCGTATAAAGTTGTGACTAAGTGTCCCTTCACAATACAGCAGCAACCAGCAGACAGCAAAATTTTTACATGTATTTTGTTGTTGCGCCAACAAAATAACACACGCAGGTTTTAAGGAAGCGTCGTTTCACTCTTCTATTGTGAGGTCAATGGTCGTATTGTGTCCGGAGTTTCCCACGTGTTAAAACCCCACAAAGGTGGCATATAGTCTTCGTGTCTCCGGTCACCTTTTTATCCGACCATTCGTGGACAAGGTGTAGCATTGCTACACCACAGAAGAAGAAGAAGATTCATTTAAACTAGTTCAATTATGTGTTTTCCCCATAAAATTTTAAACATCTGTATAAATAAAACGAAGTTCAATTTTGACGTTTAAATTGTATTAAATAATATAATAATTAAACTAGTTAAAACTGAATGCGAACACCGTTTTAAACATCTCACTCTTATACCCTATTCACACGTACAGTTTTAAATCGTTTTTAGCAGCAATATTTTTAGCACTTTCTTTATGCTATTACAGTATATTGACAGAAAATGCTAAAAATAATTGCTAAAAACGATTTAAAACTGTAAGTGTGAATAAGGTATTAAACACTTCAAAGCAGCAAGTGTGAACGCCGTATAATACGGGGTTCACACTTGCTGTTTTGAAGTGTTTAAGAGTGAGATGTTTAAAAAAGTCTTTGTTCCGTGTCCATTACGTTTTTATTCGGCGTTCACACTTGCTGTTTTGAAGTGTTCAAGAGTGAGATGTTTAAAAAAGTATTTGTTCGGTGTCCATTACGTTTTTATTCTGTTACTGGTGGTTTGTTGAACAACTTGTTTAAGGTCGCAAGTGTGAATGCCATACAATGTGGAGTTTCATTCATGACATTGAGGATGATACCATTGTCTTCCAGTATGCTGATGATTTTTTGATTTTGTCATTTGACAACGTCTTTGATCGTGCAGTTGCTAATCTTCATAGTAAATTATCTGAGTTTCAATCAATTTGTTCGTCCCTTACTTTAAGTTTCAATCCTTCTAAAACGAAGACAATCAGCCTTACCATAGAAAAATAAAATATATTTAAAATCAGCTTTTAATTTTATTTCCATACAAATTGTTTTTGTTTTTAAAATCGACTTTCAAAAAATGTATTGAAAATTTGAAATTTAAAATAAAACTTTTGTTAAAATAGACTTTTTGTTTTCTTGTGGTAAGGGCCAATGTTTTTCGAAAGGCGTATTAACTTCGACATCAATATTGTTGTTAATGGCCAGGAGATTAAAAAGTATAGAGATTGAAAAGGATAGGACTAAGGCAGCTTCCCAAAGGAATACCATTATAAACACGGACGGATTTGCTACCCATACAAAGCACCCTTTCCGACAAGAAAATGGCCAATCAAATAAATACAACGGGATTCCAAGACTGACAAGAATGTTTCTCAAAATAGAAACGTTTACACAATCATAGGCGCTACTGATAACAACCGATGCCAAAACGACTCTTAGGCCCAAAGACTTAAGATCTGACACCCTAAAAAAATCCATTTAAACAAGTTGTTGTGTACATTTTCTTCCTATATGCAAACGATCTAGAGGGCAGAACTTCTAGACTGTCAACAGCCTCAGTCAGCCTTCTCTTCAGCATCATATTTATCAATTGTAAAATTCCGAAATAAGCGCAATGGGTCTAAAGTTTCTAAAATCATCAAGAGGCTTGTCCCTTTTGGGAATAGCAACCACCTTAGTCCTTCTCTAATCATCATGAATGATACAATTTTCAAAATGTTCATTAAAAACAGCAAGACGAGAAATTTAGACGATCCAAACCGCCGGAATAAACAACCTTTTTTCGAATTAAGAGCATCAATTAATTCATCAAACGCAAAAGTCGATGATGGAGTTGTCGAAAAAGTTTGATATACAATCTCACTGTTGTCATGTACCTGATCCCGTAATTTAAAAAAGGACCATTATTGTCATCATCCCATAGAGACGGGCTATTACAACTAGAATCCTTCAAGCCCTGGTATCCGGTTGTTTGTTAAGGTATCCGGTTGTTTGTTAAGCTCATTTGTCCTGTTCCTCTAGCTATCATTATTGGCCTACCGCACTACTTGTTTCCAAGCCTCAGATGCTACAACAGATTCCTCCAAACTCTCCTGACAGCAACATTTCTTCCAAAAGGACTAGCGAAATCATCAATTCATCAGGCCTTCGGAACACGATTGGTCGATGAAAAAGTCGCAGACACAATTTCCCTTTTAAAAGACGAAGTAATAGAATCAAATGAAGGCTGTAGTTCCAAGTTTGAGAGACCGTTTAAAAGTTTAACCATAGCTAGAAAATTGGTGCACTCAGAAAATTATTGCAGTTACTACATGACGGTCGTTTGTGTAGTAAGTAGTAGCTGTTGTTTTTAACTACAATTTCGGTCGTTTTTGTATGAAAAAATCTCAAACAACTTTTTTTGTAGTAGTTTCAAAAAATAACTACAAAAAATATACTACACTGTAGCAATAGTTGATTTATGTAGTTGTTTTTAGTTTTTTTTCTAAAACTCGTTTTTTTCTAGAAATTTTTATTGCAAACGAATGTGTCGAGCGAGTTGGTCGTGCGGGATGCGGAAGGAATTATTTTTATACCAAATAAATAATATCTAAATAAATTAAATTACAATTTATTAAATTTAATTATAACAAAAAATATGTTTTTGGAAAAATATTCTTGAGCGAAAGAAAATAAGTGGATAAATGAGATAACAAGTGTGTATAAGTGTGCAATTACAATTCTGGCGTTGACTTTGAATTTTGTGTAAAGAGAGGGCGTTTGATTTAAACAAAGGCTTTGGCTTTGAATTTTGTTCTGGCGTTTGTTTGTATACACACACACAAAGAAGAACAGAAATATAATTATTTGGTGGAAGAAAAGTAAATTTTTCCTGAAAATTATTCTTTTTCGGTGAAACATAAAACTCCTTTGGTTTTGTTATTGATATTTTTTTGATACTTGTTTTTTTTTATAATAATTGGCGGTAAATTATATTTTTACTTTCTTTTATATGTACTTTTCTTCTAATTTTCCAATACACAGATGTGTTTCATAAACAAGATATGAAACACATCACAAAATCAACCCTTTTTTTGTAAAAGACTGGCAACGCCAAAGCAAGAAAAAAATACTCACGAGAGAGCAAAGCCAAGAAAATAGAATTGATTCTATTCTGGCTTTGAAACGCTAGCGTTGGCTTTGAATTTTGTTCTACATACAAAATGTATGGGAACGAGCAAAATTCAAGGCCAACGCCAGAATTGTAATTGCACACTAATATAGCGCTCACATAAGCGTGCGTAAAAACCAATCGGAAAAAAACAAAATAAAATGTGTGCAGTGTTTTGTTTTCTTATGAGCGCGCCATCTTTCTTTTCTTTGTATACACAACAGAGCAGGTACATACTTTTTTGAAACATTTCAAATTAATTCTTTTTTTTTATAAATCAATTTTGCCAAAGCATTTCGTTTTTTTTTATTCCAGACAAATTTTGATCAGTAGCGGTGAAAATTTGAAATGAACTATTAAAAAAACAAAGGTAAATACAATCAATTTATTTTGTTTAACATTTTATTAATATAATTTTTTTCTTCTATAATTCCAGATAAATACATCAAAAAATTGTCATCATGTCGAAATTCTATACAACCAACTGAAATGTATTGCTTTTTAAATAAATAAATATCAATCATTTAAACGTTTAAGAAATTTTTTAAATAAAATTTCAGGCAATTGTAGAAAAAACAACTGTATTAAACAGTTTTGTAGTAGTTTTTACTACATTTTGTAGTTGAAAATCAATAGTTAAAAACAACAACATGTTCAGTTGTTTTTACCGTTTATGTAGTGGACGCCTTTTCAACGACAAAATGTAGTCAAAACAACTGTCTTTTGTAGTTGATTTTACCGACATACTTTTTTGAGTGTGGGCCTTACATCAACAGAACCAAATTCCATAATGATCGGAAAGTGTTGTGAGCCACTAGACCACATAGGGACAGTTTGCCAAGTAAATCTAAATCTAAATCTAAACGAAGACGAAGTTCTAGCAAAGGAAAGATCCAATACAGAATCATTCCGGTTGCCAAGATGAGGGATAAAAGTAAGGGAGCCATTATTCATACAAACAATATTAGAACGATCCAAAATGTCGCGCAGCTTGTTTCCTCGGGGAGAGTCAACATAGTCACCCCAAGTTGTATGACGAGCGTTGAAGTCTCCACCGAGGATCACATTCTGCATATTCTCAAGAAAATCTACGAGACGAGTCAATTCAGAGCAAACTTTTCATTGGATAGTTTGGGAATAGGTGGAAAATATACGGAAACAAAAACAAAGTTGGGACTCAAATTCAAAGCTTTTACAACAATTATATCCATATCGGACGTAAATGAAACCCTTTTGCCATAATAGACCTTTTGATACATATGGCAGTACCTCCATATCCATCAGGCCAAGGCTTCTGAAAAAAATTTAAAATTAATAAGATTACACGTGGGGTGGAGAATCATCAACTTTATATATTTCAGAAAGTAAACAACATCAACACTGTAGTTGTTGATGTAAAATTCTAATGACGATTTGTTAGAAATAAAACTTTGTACATTGTACTGCAAAACTTTCATTTTATATTCGGAACATATACGTATGAATCACAAGTAACACGAAGCTCAGAAAGAGCAGAATTAGTTTTATTTTTTTCCATTATAAAAGATGAAAATTCTCCCAAAAGTTTCATAAACTGGCCTTGTTTTTCCTGTAAATGACCGGGGTCTCCGGATCAGTATCCAAAGTTTGAGTTTGAACGAAATTAGGGACTGGCCTCGGTGGGGGAGACTTACGATAAATTACACAACTGTACGAACGCTTTGTAAGAATTTTGTTGACCTCATGATCCCTATTCTTAACAACAGGTGCCTTAGCAACGGGAAGAGTTGGAAAATTATCCTCATACTAAATAAAAATGTCCAAGTAGTAGAGTAGGATCTGACAACTTCAGCTCTTTAAATACGCTTAATCGTCATAATTTTCAAGATCTCATCTTCTTCGCGCCATTTTGAACACAACTTACGATCCCTACTAGAATGAGCCAAGTCTCTACACAAAAGATCCTTCTTATCACAATCATCCTTCTTTCCATCACATCCCTATCTCAAGCAAATAAAGCCATAGTTAGTTTAGAAGTGAGGTAGTGAAGTTTGGTAGCACTTTTCATATTTTGCATAATAGCTGTGTTTTTTAACGATAGCATTAATCTTTTTGCCGACAAATTTTTTGCGTCATCAAAACGGTTTTTTTTTTAATTATAACAGTATTTTTTTTTTAAATGTCAAAGTTTCAATATCAGTTACAAAATTTTTAATAAAATACATTCCGGTCTTTTTAGAATAATTATGGTGTAACATATAAGGTATGTGATTGAAATTATATATTTGAATATATTTTATTTTGAAACAAAGCTTAATCTTATACTTTATAACTAAACTTATATACTTTTTAAATAATAATTTAAAAAAAAATTCTTTTTAAATTAATTTATTTGAATGTAATAAGAATTTTTGTAATAATATATTTTATGAAATTATTTTTTTTACACATTAGCTTCCATTATAGTTTGCTCTTCTTTCATTTTTAAACCTGCTAATTCATCTTTAGCTAATTGTTCTGCTTCCTTCTGTTTACGATAGTGTTCCCACTCATGATTTTTCAAATCAGCTTGATACTTGTAAGCTGCTGGACACTGAGAACACATATAGGTATTCTCACCCACATGTGTACGTAAATGTTTATTAAGATCATTACTTTGTGCATAGGCTTTATCGCAAAATTTACATTTATATGGTTTCTCACCAGTATGGGTGCGTAAATGACGATTTAAATTCATAGCACGGGCAAATCTAGTTTTTTTTAATTTTAAAAACATTATTGTATATAAAAACCCAATTTAGTTTTCAAAAAGTAAAATACTTACGCCATTGGACATTGATCACACTTATGATTTTTCGCACCAGTGTGTAAAACTTGATGTTGATGTAAAGTATCCACTCTGGAAAAACGAGCTCCACATGTTTGACAAACGTGATTTTTACCCTCTTGATGAGACATCAAGTGTATATAACGATCTGAAGGACATTTAAAACGTTTTGGACAATGTGGACATGTGTAAGGCTTATCGTCGCCATGACGTTGCATATGTTGACGCAAATTACTAGGTCGATAGAATTTTTTGCCACATAATGTACAAAGATAATTTAAATCTCCGGTATGTATACGCATATGTTGTTTCATAGCGAATTTAAACGAAAATGCTGAAAAGATATGTTATAAAAATGTATTAATTTGAATTCATTATATAGTAATTGTTAAGAAATGCATATAAATTGTATAGTCTTATTTATGTATATGTGTTAAGGTACTACTTTGATAAATTTGTGTCAAATAAAAATTTATGATTTTTTTGTTTACTTACATTTATCACAAAGATCACACTTGAAATTTTTAATTCCCATGTGACGATTCATGTGTATCTTTAAATGTTCTTCGACTACAAACGTTTTTTCACATTTATCACATTTAAAAGGTTTAATTTCAGGATGTTTTTTGCTCATATGTTGAGCTAAACCGCCAATATTTGAATAGGCTGATGTACAATAGCTGCAAATGTGTGTCTTTTCCAAATTCTCAGTTTTCGTTTCTACCACTTTAGGGTTTGGATTCTCTTCCGGATGATGTTTTTCCATATGCTTTTGTAACATATGTGGATATTTAAAGCGATCCCAACATAAAACACAAACGAAACGATGTGCCTCGGTATGTTTTTTAAAATGTCTTTGCAATTGTTTTTCAAATTTAAATGAAGCATCGCATTCGTTACATTGATACTGATGAGTAACAGTTTCCGTTTTAGGTTTTGCTGCTTTATCTTTGTTGTCTCCAAAATCAGAATCACTATCATCTTCTGTCGTCTCGGAATTATTCATGTCATTCCAATTATCATTGTCATTATCATCCATCATTTCGACTTCGTCATCGTCGTTATCATTAATATTTTCTTTTGATTTTTCAATCGAATTTTTAGTTTTTGTTGAAACTTTCTCTTGTTTATCTGAAGGCTTTGTGGGTGATTTAATATTCTGGTGTTTGCTGCTCATATGTTTTTGCAACATATTTTCTGTAGTAAAGCGTTTATTACATATCTCACATTTACATATATAAGAATCATTCTCGTCATTGTGACCACAATTGTGTTTAGTAAGTTGATAGCCATATTTAAAATAGCTTTTACATTTGGAACATTGATATGATGTCTTTGTCTCACTAGGTTTAATTTTTCTTGATTTTGGTTTCTTTGAATCAGGATTGTCCGAATCATCACTTAAATGAAAAGAAAATTACACAATTTTGAATTTATTTAATTTTTTAAATATACTTTTTTGTAATGGAAACCCTACTTATACCCATATGATGTTGACTTTTTTTTGTAGGGTTTTTATACAAAAAGTTAAAAAACTACTTCAAACAAATTTGAAATTTTAAAATTTTTTTGATAAATTTTTTTTCGTTTACCCTTTAATAGAGCTTGAGACAAACTTCCATTTGAAATTAAATTGAGCCAAATTCGATAATTTTTAACACGTTTTTTAGAAAATTTTCACCAAAAACTTAATTTATATTTTGATCTAAGGGCGCCAAGGGTTAAAATATTTAGTCTGATTTGGATTAAATTAAATTTAAATAAAATTTTTAAAATTTTTTTTTGACAAATTTTAATTGAACGATAGTTTCAAAACCGCTTGGCCGATTTTAGGCATTTTTTGATATTTATTAATGTATTAATTAAAAAATTAAGTATCGCAAGATGTTTTTTTTAGTTTTCATATTCAAAATTTTGGAGAAAGAGTGCCACGGCCAATGATAGGATGTGGATCAAATCAAGTTTAAATGAAAGATTGTCTCCAACTCTATGAAAGGGCAAGGACAGAAATTTTCATTTTTTATTTTTAATTTCTTAAACGTAGGAAAATACCGCCATTTGATGCAAATATCAAAAAGCTATATCTCAAAAACATGATATTCGTGTTCAGCGCATCAAAATTTATAAGTATGATGTGTTGCAAAAAAGCATTTCAACTTTAAGATTAATAACACATTTTTTGTGTTAAAGGGGGCGACGAAAAAAACATCTTAAATATCCCTGAGTCCTTCTAAACTTTTTCTAGCATAAAAATATTTTATTTGTGAACCAAAAATACAAAAAAAAAATAAAAATTGTGTTTTTCAGAAGTTAATTTAGTTCAAGGGTAAACTTGTTTCTGTCTGTCCCGATTTTGTCTATTTTCGAACTTATCCAATCTAGGACTATAACAAATATGCGTCCCAAAACTTCAGGATGCTAGCTTTTTTATTTTATACTGCATCGTGTCAGACGGACAGACATTAATAGAAGGTTTTAGAATCGACCGGATCAATAATGTATATTCTCTATATATTCTCCTGACCGATATTTCGATACGTTACTCAAGGAATGACAAAGTGAGTATTAGGGTGTTCAGCCGATTAATTTTTGTTCGATTAATCGAACAATTTTAGACGAATAATTGTTCGATTAATTTAAAATTGCTAATTTCGATTAAAGGGTTAATCGAAGAATTTATGCCGATTAATCGATTAAGAATAACATACGGTTTTTCTGGAAATTTGCATAATTCATGATGACTGACATTTTTTTACTAGAGTGATTCTTACTTTATTTTTTTCGGATTTTCGCTGCTCCTGAAGTATTGGATTTGTTAAACAACTTAAAGTTAGTACTTGATAAAATTTGGTCCAAAATTTCGATTAACTATGTGACCGCGCTAAAATCTGTCAAAATTTCGAGTTTTGAGCAAAAACCCACTAAATTATAAAAAAAAATTACAAATTTTATGAATATGCTCAAAACTAAATATTTTTTGTTTAACATTTTCCAAAACGTATTTAGATAATAAATATAAATTTTTTTTGATATCGGTAATCCATATAAATTTGGCAACAAAAATAATTTTTTAATTCTAAAAATTTTTCAAATCTCTAAAATATTTTTTTTTTTTAATTTTTTCAAATAAAATTGCAGAAAACTTAAATGCTGTTACATTTGTTTTGTTTTAAAATACAAATGTTAATTGTTAAAATACTTGTAATTAATATTGTTTATTTACTAAAGTACCAATTTTTTCTAAAATTGTCGAAAAAAAATCTTGCAATTTAGAAAATTTATAAATTTGGAATTATTCGATTAATCGATCAATTTTAAAATTTGTTTCGATTAATCGAACAAGTCAAAAATGCCAAATGTCGATTAATCGTTTAATCGAACAATAAAAAAACCCGATTAATTGAACACCCTAGTGAGTATACCTCCTAATGTGGTTGGAGTTTATAAGAATGCGTTGTTTGTTTAAATCATACCTTGCTTCACCTTCTTCTTTTTCATCTTTATTAGTTTCTTTTTTCTTGAATGAGCTAAGAGGAACATCTTCGTCTTCATCATCTTCTTTGTAATTTTTAATTGGAAGTCTTCTTTTCTTTTCAGTTTGACAACTTTTAACATGTTTTTGTAACAAACTGTTAGTTTTAAAGCGATGCGTACAATGAAGACACGTAAAAGGATGAGTGGTCTTGTGTTTACGACGATGTCTAGCCAATTGAAAAGGTTTTGAAAAAGAGGCCTTGCACTCAAGACATGTCAAAAGATCATTATTTCGTTTGCCAGTAGATCCATTTTTCAACGATTTTTCTTGGTTTTCACTAAAATACACATAATAATATAAAAAAACAAATCTTTATAGGTATTTATTCATTCTTAAATACTTGCCTTCCCTCTATGTCTTCCTCTCCTCCGTTACTATCATTATCCCATTTATCATAGTCTTCTAATAATTCCACACTTTCAAACCTTTCGCCTTCTGCTACCAATTTATCAATCTCAATATCATATTCGATTTTGATTGGATCCGGTACGTTGTCACTAATCTGTTCACCAAGTTTTATGTCAGAATCCGTTTGTTTCAGTTCGTCTTTTTGCGACTGTTCCCATATCTTAAACATTTGTTCATTGGTGCTTGTGCATAATTGTTGAAATCGATATGAAATTTGTAAATGCTCCATACATATATCACAAATTTCTTGAGGCACGGGAAATTCGATGTTGGCCTGAATACTTGAGACAGTTTTCGCCAGCATTTCGTTCATGGTGAGACGCTCTTCAGTAGTTTCATTTAAATCATGTAAATTATTGGATTTACACATGCACACGCGACATACGCGCCCATATATTTCGGATATAAACATTTTTTTGTGTTTTTGATCAAATAAAATAATAATTTTTAATGTTTGTAAATTTTCTTCTCTACCCTTGTAAAATGTAAACAATACTGGAACTATGTTATCGACAAAACAATGACAACTTTTATTTTTGGCATTCACAATTATTTATACAGTACAGTCAAAGCAAAAATGGTTGATTCACAAGTTTATAGTGCGTTTATACAAATTCGCATTCATTTTTTTAAACATGTTTAACCACTTAAACATGTTTAAATTATCCGTGTGTTATACCAAATTCGCATTCATTTTTTTTAAACATGTTTAAGCACTTAAACATGTTTATGTACCTTAAAAAGTTTAAATTTAAACATGTTTAAGTGGTTAAACATGTTTAAAAAAATGAATGCGAATTTGGTATAATGCCATATTCACATTCATACTTTTAAACAAGTTTAAGCTGTTTAATTGTTTATGTACCTTAACAAGTTTAAATTTAAACATGTTTAAGTGGTTAAACATGTTTAAAAAAATGAATGCGAATTTGGTATAATAAAAAGGTCGTATACATTTTTTTAAACATGTTTAATCACTTAAACATGTTAAAATTTAAACTTGTTAAGGTACATAAACATGTTTAAGTGCTTAAACTAGTTTAAACATATATGTTTGTGAATACGTTCTAACGGATCGAAATATCGGTCTTGGCCCCCATTATGCATATATATTACACAGGGCAACACCTTTTTTCCCCCGGGTTCCGATAGCTAATTTTGGGTAATTGGTGTACGCTGATTTCAAATCCTTCTACTGTTTTTTTGGGTCAGCTCTAGTTTTCGAGCTATATTCTAAACAAACTTTGAAAATAGACTATTTTGGCATGTTTTTGAGTCCATATTTACCAACACTTGTCATGCATCCAAAAAGTAAATGACGATTTAAGTTATGTTAGATATGCTGATTCCAATGCACTATAGGAAATTTTACCCATTTTGTGGCCAAAAGTCAAAATTAAAATTTTTGCAAACATTATTTTTTTTCACATTAATATAAAAAAAACTTAACAAAGTAAACAATTCTTTCTCAATTTTTCGACAGAATTGATGTACTGTCACTTTATCAGTAGTTTTTGTTGCAATTTCTTACTTAGTTATAAAATAACGATTGAGAGCAGCGAATTTTGTGATAGCTTCTAACAAAAGTTTTTATATTAAGAATTTATAGTTTTTAAAAACTAAAAAATGGAAAATAATGTCAAAGGTGAGTACTTTAATGATAAATAGTGAAATGTTGGTGAACTCATCTATTAGATCGATTTTATTGGAAAAATTGAAGTGACCTTAAGATGAACTTATTGAAGTATGAATTGGAATTTTATTTTGACTTTAAAAAAAATGATAGCATATGTTAGCTATAAAACCATAAAAGTTCTCTAGGACAATCAATTACCTTCCGAATTTAAAAAATTTCAAGGTCGGATATGTGCAAACTTTTTTTTTATACCCATTTTTCCAGGTGACTACCGAGTGCCAAATTCAGAGTTATTTAATACATGGCGAGAGAAATAAAGCAGAGGTGGATAAGGAGCCGCTATTTCTGACCATTTCTTTTCATACATTGCTGAGAGTGAATGTTTCGAAAACTTTAAACAATATATAAAGGAGGAATTAAGAATATTTTGTTCAAATATAAATATGAAAAGGATTAAAAGTTGTAGGAGTTTGAAAATTTTTGAAAGACAGCATGCTGTTTGTCTTAAAGGCAATACTTGGCTAAAAAAAACTTGAAACGCAGCCTGCCTCCACTAAATCGAAACCTGGGCGACCGCAATTAACTTTTTTGTCAAAATCTGCGAGAACAAAAATACGAGTTACAGCAGAAATCTCTAAAGATCTAAATAGGGAAGTTGAGCCCCTAGCTTTTGCATCATCTACGGCTGCCCGTAGTGGCATTTTGAAATGTAGTTGACGACTTGGAACTCAAAAATAAAATTTTTGAATAAAATCCTTATTAAAAAGTAGATTTGTTTGACACTTCTTAACATTGTTAAAATAAATTTCTACTGTTATCTTCGAAAGTTAGTGTACACTCAAAAAAAAAAATATTGTAAAAACAGTTTAGAAAACCATATAATCTATCAAGGATCTAAAAAATCTTAGATGCGGCAACTTATAACCCGGGAACCCTGTTTGGAACTAATTATTAGGTAATTTTTTAGGTAACTTTACTAATTTTTTTTTTGAGTGTATGAAAACCTTTAAGAGTCTCTCCCTCCCTCTAAAGAGTCTTCCAAAAGTCAAATAAAAAAAATCAGTCAAATCGGTCCAGCCGTTTGGCTGTAAATAATTTTGGCCAAAAAAAGGGTAAAATTTCCTATAGTGCAATGGTGTTCTTTATTTTTTTGAGTCATCATTAGTTATCAAGATATTGCTTAAATAAAATTTTTAAACATTTTCATTTATAACCATAGAAAAAAATAGAATTGAAACAGAGTCGTATTTCGCTTGAATAAGTATTAGTGACAGCACATTATGTAACTTTTGACATTTAATAAAAACAATGCAACATAAAGAAGAACAACAACAAAGCAAACAACAAAAGAGAAGAAAAAAGTTTTTAAACTATCAATAGTGCGAATTATCTTTAAAAAAACGTTGAATAAAGCAAAATAAATAATAAATTTAATTAAATGAAAGACAAATTCCATTTTTTATAAACAAAGAATCTAATTTGATATTAAATACGTGTGAGATGAGAAAGAACAAGCATTTTGCCACCATATTGGAAAATACATCAAATACAACACTGCGTACCTTCTAATCTTTTCTATGTTTATAACTGAGCACGTTTATCACTTTGCCAAAGTTTAAGGACACGATTTAGACTAAATATGACACGCATAATTCAAAAATGCCATTAGAATTATGAAGCAACGAAATAATAAGGTATATATGAAAAATCGAACGAGTGGTTTGGCTGGAATGAAGAGAACGAGTTTTCGAAATTTACTTGCGTTATAACCAGAAAACTAAAGCTGTCAGAAAAAAAATTGTAAAATCAGCGGTTCAAACTCACTTTTAGGCTTTTTTTCATTTTTTTACGATTTTTTCTTAATCAAATTTAACATGGGCTTATTTGGTATCAAATTAAAGGTATTTAAAGGTCCTATCTTGTGGTGCTTACGTTTTTTGCAGATTTAGGAAAAAAAAATTGTCACGTTTTTTTCCTGCTCTACAAAATAAAACCAATAACATAAAGATTGAAAGTTTTGAAAAAAGATTGAAGATTAAAAGTTCCATTGTAAGTTGCAACTTACGTGTTTCCTCATTTGTAAACAATGGCGTTTCGAATTTTGCTCATTTAAGAACATATTTCCCAAATATTCGTCACAAATTTCGGGTCTAGCTGTTTTGGTTTGAACTGTAGTGTGCTTTTCACAAATGTGCCGACAGACGAACATCTTAGAAATAAATGGTGGTCACGTTTTGACGAAGATAGAATAAATTGGATTTGATAATCATCTTATTGGATGAATAGAAGAAGACCCTGCCTTTATGTGTGCTTATCATGAGTGCCGGCATTTAAACTAAAATCCAAAAAAAATAATGTCTTAGATTTTTCTTTCAAAAATGTTTTTATTTTAAATATAATAAATAACTATTCGAACTTAGAAAACGAATTTCTGAATCTTCAGTTATTCAATTGAATAATAAATTTGTTTAAATGTTTTAGCTTAATTATGCATTTTTTGATCAAATAAATAAGTTTAATAAACTTTCATAGTTTAGATCAATTACCTTTCTAAAGGTGATAAGCTATTGAAACCTTTAAAAAAAAATTGTTTATGCATTACAGATAAGCCCATATATGATTACTTAGAAAAATCTGTTTTATTTTTTGCTATAAAAACTAACAATCTTTCATTAAAAAGCATGTAGTAATTTTTGAATACCCAAACAAATCACTAAAAAAATAAAATGAAAATATTTGTTATTTTAATATTGGCCTTTGTAGCTCAGGTAATTTTTAATAAATAAATTACCAATTTAATTTTTTATAACTATTTATTAAAATTTTAGAGCTATGCTACCTCGTACAAGGATTCTTCGGAAGAATTTGAAGGAAGAGTTCCTAGAAACTACAATGTTCAGAAGCAATTGGCTGATCTTTTACAATCAGCTGCTGTAGAAAGTTCATCGCCATGGCAATCCTCCGCATCAGCATTGCCTGAAGCTAACTCATACAAAACAAAAGTAGCACGACGCATCAACGGTGCAGAAAATCTATCGAATAAACCTCAACTGAAACAAAAACTTTTTAAATTAGCTGACGAAAAATTAGAAAATTGTAAAACACCAAATGGTCAGGAATTGGATAAACATTGCGTCGGCCGTACAACCGGAATAATGATGCAAATGATCGCTGCTGTAGAAAATGCAAGCCAACAAACTCTGAATGGTGCTAACAGGAGACACAATAGCGATTATTGAGAACAAAAATTGATTTAACAAGAAAATGCTTTTGGTGCGATTAAGTGTAAATTTGAGATTATTCTTAAACCTAATATTTTAAGCTAACAATGATAAAAACAATGAAAATTTAAAAAAAATGCTTTATTACCTTTTATTGCGTTCCTTATTTTTATTAGTAGAATTTTTTCTGAATTTGGGAAATTTGTGGTAGTTACTAAGGCCTTTACTTATAAGAGGTACACCCGATCTTTTAAGGTATAAAGTTTTTTTTTATTTTATATTCTTGTTACTTTGACATTACTTTGACAAAAAGCTTTATCACAATATTCACATTTACAAGGTTTCTCGCCAGTGTGAATTCTTTGGTACTTTATCATATTTGACTTGGAGTAAAAGCTAAAAAGATTGGAGTAGCTTAATAAAAAAAAAAAAAAAAACAAATACATTGTACATAGTATACTTACCCTTTATCACATTGATCACATTTAAATGGTTTTTCCTCATTGTGCGTAAACATATGCGAATGGAGATTTGATTTACATTTAAAAGTTTTTGGACACTTTAGACATTTAATAGGTCTTTCATCACCATGATAAAGCATATGCTGAGCTAAGTTACCTGAACGATTAAAACCTCTACCACATATGGTACATAAATATAGATTCTTCTTAGAATGACTTATTAAGTGTTGATTTAAACAAGAATTATCATTAAATGCTAAAAGAAAGTAAAACAATAAATATAAAAAAACAGCTTTGGTTTAAGTGACCTTAACCTTTTGGACACTGCGAACATTTAAACGGTTTCATTTCCAAATGCAAATTATAGTGTTGATTGTATTGTTCTTCTAAGGCAAATCCTTTATCGCATTTATCACACTGGTAAATACTCACTCCACGGTGTTTTCTACCCATATGCATTGTTAATTCCTTACACACTGGGCAATATTTTTGGAAACTAAATTTTCCTCTATGAGTTCAACATTAACCTTTTCATGCTTTTTAAAATGGGCTTTTAATTTAAAACTTGCTTTATGGCGATTTCCACATAAGTAATTTGCACTCATAGAGATTTGTGGGAGAATGAACTTGATTGAAGTGGTGTTCCATCAATGATGATGTATTAAACGTTTTACTACATTTCTGACACTTATGGTAAGTCATAAATAATAAATAATATTAAATATTTCTAAATAAATTCATAGAACTAACTCTGAATTCTTGCGTTTCTTACCCGATTTTCGGTTTAAAGTTTCATTATTGGATTTTAAAACATATCCGTCTCTCTGTATAAGAAACGATACAGTTTAAAATAAAATAGCTAGACTACCAACTAGGGTGGCCCAAAATTCCTTTTGCTTTGCTACAGGTCAACGTACCTTAAAAATTAAAGATGGTGTCGCAACTAATATTTTGGCGTCGCAACTAATATTTTGCCATTTTTTACATGTTTTTTTTTTATTTTCGTTAAACAAGTGAAACAATTTCTTGCCAGAAAAACTTCAAAGACCTGCAATTGGACTCAGGCGTTTAAACAATTTATCTTTAGAATTACAATTGAAATCATCAAATTACAATTGATCTTTTTCGAATTACAATTTTTTTTTTTTTCAAGTACAATTAACTTTTTCGAATTACAATAGATCTTTTCAAATCACAATTGGAATCTTAGAATTATAAATGGATTTTTTGAATTACAAATGGCGTATTCGAATTGCAATTAGGTTCTTCGAATTATAAATGGAATTTTCGAAGTATAAATAAAATTTTCGAATTACAAGTAGAATCTTAGAATTACAATTGATCTTTTTCAAATTACATCTTTATTTTTACTTATTACTCAATGGCTTAAGGGTATATGACACTAGTTTTTTTTTTGTATTCCATTTATATTGAATATGTTGAATGTTAATCACATTAGAGCACAATATCAATTCAATACAAAAAAGCTAGAAATTTGATCAATGTATCATTCCATACATTGTCTAGATATAAAATTATAAAAATATTTTTTTAGTTCATTAGATTTTAATCTTAGTTAAATTTTTATTCTGAACCTTTTTCTATCTTACGACTTTCGGTATTATGATTAAGATTGTGATCCTTTAATTCAGATTTATATTTAAATCTTTCTGGACAAAAATCACATTTATAAGTAAGATCTCCTATGTGAGTACGCATATGTTTTATCATATCATTTTTTTGACAAAAGGCTCTATCACAATATTCACATTTAAAAGGTTTTTCGCCAGTGTGTGTTCTGTAGTGCGTTACTAAATTTGACTTGTGTGAAAAACTATAAAAAAGTGAAAGTTTTAATTTACAAATCAAGAAAATATACATAGCGGAATACCTACCCTCTGTTACATTGATCACATTTATACGGCTTACTGCCAGAGTGTATGATTTGATGATGTGACAATGTAAAGGCTCTTGTAAAACGGGAACCGCAAGTCTTACATTCATACGGTTTTTCCTTCGTGTGCATCGACATATGCGTTTTAAGAGCAGACCTACACTTAAATCGTTCAGGACACTTTAAACATTTAAAAGGCCTTTTATCACTGTGGGAACGCAAATGCTGTGTTAAACAGCTAGAACTGATAAAACCTCTTCCACATATGTTGCATAAATAGGTACTTTCCTTAGAGTGAGTTAATAAATGTTGAATCAAATTGCATTTAAAATGATAAGATTTTGTACACTGTGAGCATTGAAATCTTTTAACTACCAAATGCTTATTATAATGTTGTTTGTATTGTTCTTCTAAAGCAAATCCTTTATCGCATTTATCACATTGGTACGTAGTCACTCCACGATGTTTTCTACCCAGATGTATTGCTAAACCTTGTTTATGTTTAAAGATTTCATTACATAATAGACATTGGAAAATATTTTTGGATTCCAAAATTTCATCTAAAAGTTTGCAATTAAATTTTTCATTTTGTTTTAAATGTAAATTATAATGTTCTTCATATTCTGCTTCTATTGTAAATCCTTTATGGCATTTTTTACATTGGTATGTAGTCACTCCACGATGTTTTCTTCCCATATGTATTGCAAGTCCATGATTATTTTCATATATTTCATTACATAATACACATTTGAATTTTTTCGATTTCAAATCTTCATCAGCAAGTCTGCAATCAGCATGTTTTTTTAAATGTCGTCTAAATTTTGAAATTGTTTTATATCGATTTCCACATAACATGCATACATTAGGATTATTGGGAGAGTGAACATTTTTGATATGAAGTTTCATCAATTCGAAACTTTTTAACACTTTAAAACATATGTGACATTTATGAAAAGTTCTAAATAATATGTATTTAATTAATTTTAGTAAAAATTTTTTATAAATATTTTTAATACTCTAACCTTGCGTTCTTGCGTTTCTTACCCGATTTTCGGTTTATGGTTTCAAACGTTTCAGAACTAAATAAAAAAAGAATAAAATTAAACATATATAAGCTGATTAATTGTACTAATTTGGTTATTATATACATATATATAACTTTAATCAAGTGTACTGCTCAAAAAATAACAACTATCTTCACCAAATTTCCAATATGAAGGATTTGAAACAAGCATTTCAATGCATTTCTGAATGCTTATTTTTCAGTTAAAGTTTGAAGTCTTTTCTTAAAGTTTAAATGGTTTAGATTGGAAATTTTAGAAACTCAAGATAAGTACAAAATGAACCGTTACATTAAAACCCCACTGGCACATATGAAATGGTTACTCCTATTTAACCCTCTAACAGGCGATTTTTGTTTTTTAAATTAACTTAAAAAAAAAAAAATACCTTAAAAAATTGTTTTTTTACCATCGGCTATTTATACGTACACAACACAAATGACAATAAAACTCACGATTAAAAGTAGGACCAGTCTTTTTCCATACGATTTAACAGATAAAACCGGTGGCCGTCGTCGATGTGATATAAAACTTGTTCTATTTTTTAAAGATGGTGAAACTCATTCTTATTGGAAACCGTGCCCCGTGCCGTGCTTGTACTGCTTCTGCACTAAATGCAGAAACATTTATCGCGTTGATAAATTTATTCGTTTTCCAAAACTTTCCTTATACGCACTCCTATTTGTAGCAGAATCACTAATACTCTCAAGTTTTTCATATTTAGAATTACGTAGAATAAAAAAATCTAACTAAGGGAACTTGTCCATTAAAAATTAATTATTTTTTTTTAAAATTACAAGCAAATGGAACCCCATTGATTTTATATTTGATCAAATTGGCAGATTTAAAAAAATAGGTGTAAGACATCCGAACTGTTTTGGCGTCTTAGGGCGGATTATTCAATGTCCAGTTATCTGCTAACTCGTCAGCTTATTATTGTTTTGCTCCATACGCCAACAACTCGGTTTCGAGAAAAACGATAAAATAGGTTTACCACAAATTTCTCGAAAAGTAATCGATAGATTTTGTTTTAATGTTTACCATTTATTGCTACATAAATTGTTAACAGAGCTTCTAGTTTTCAGACTTTTACATACAATAGATCAAAAGATTTTAAGCTTTTAAGAAAATAAGATTTTATGGTATTATGCTCCATATCCAATTTTGGTTACACATTTGGGACTTTTGTGTGATATGAAGCAAATGAGTTCTCAATGCCAAACAAAATAACAATGAAACAAAAATTTAGAACACTTATATAGTCAGGTTGCATGGTATTAAAAATGGGGATGATCGGTCAATGGACACGCCTACCTCCCACACAACCTAAATGGCAAATATGACATTACTTGAAATGTTTAGAAGTTACGGTATTAAAATTTGGTACGTAGAATAGTATCAACATAATTAATCTTCATTCCAAAAATATGCAAGATCCGTTAATTTTTAAATAATCTTAGAGCCTTTTCTATAACGCAAATTTTCAAAAAACGTAAAAATGGCGTGTTATTTCTTAGAAAATGCTGGATATCTCAAATTTGAAAAGATGATTTTAGAAACTCAAGATAAGTACAAAATGAACCGTTACATTAAAACCCCACTGGCACATATGAAATGGTTACTCCTATTTAACCCTCTAACAGGCGATTTTTGTTTTTTAAATTAACTTAAAAAAAAAATACATTAAAAAATTGTTTTTTTACCATCGGCAATTTATACGTACACAACACAAATTACAATAAAACTCACGACTAAAAGTAGGGCCAGAACAAGCCTGGCACGTCTTTTTCCATACGATTTAACAGATAAAACCGGTGGCCGTCGTCGATGTGATATAAAACTTGTTCTATTTTTTAAAGATGGTGAAACTCATTCTTATTGGAAACCGTGCCCCGTGCCGTGCTTGTACTGCTTCTGCACTAAATGCAGAAACATTTATCGCGTTGATAAATTTATTCGTTTTCCAAAACTTTCCTTATACGCACTCCTATTTGTAGCAGAATCACTAATACTCTCAAGTTTTTCATATTTAGAATTACGTAGAATAAAAAAATCTAACTAAGGGAACTTGTCCATTAAAAATTAATTATTTTTTTTTTAAATTACAAGCAAATGGAACCCCATTGATTTTATATTTGATCAAATTGGCAGATTTAAAAAAATAGGTGTAAGACATCCGAACTGTTTTGGCGTCTTAGGGCGGATTATTCAATGTCCAGTTATCTGCTAACTCGTCAGCTTATTATTGTTTTGCTCCATACGCCAACAACTCGGTTTCGAGAAAAACGATAAAATAGGTTTACCACAAATTTCTCGAAAAGTAATCGATAGATTTTGTTTTAATGTTTACCATTTATTGCTACATAAATTGTTAACAGAGCTTCTAGTTTTCAGACTTTTACATACAATAGATCAAAAGATTTTAAGCTTTTAAGAAAATAAGATTTTATGGTATTATGCTCCATATCCAATTTTGGTTACACATTTGGGACTTTTGTGTGATATGAAGCAAATGAGTTCTCAATGCCAAACAAAATAACAATGAAACAAAAATTTAGAACACTTATATAGTCAGGTTGCATGGTATTAAAAATGGGGATGATCGGTCAATGGACACGCCTACCTCCCACACAACCTAAATGGCAAATATGACATTACTTGAAATGTTTAGAAGTTACGGTATTAAAATTTGGTACGTAGAATAGTATCAACATAATTAATCTTCATTCCAAAAATATGCAAGATCCGTTAATTTTTAAATAATCTTAGAGCCTTTTCTATAACGCAAATTTTCAAAAAACGTAAAAATGGCGTGTTATTTCTTAGAAAATGCTGGATATCTCAAATTTGAAAAGATGTTTTAAAAAACGGACTTCGGAATAAGAAAGAGGATATTTATATTATATATATTCCATTTCTAACTCATTTTTTTTCAAAAATGGCGTATGGAGCAAAACAATAATAAGGTGACGAACTGTCGATCAACGGAGCCTTATATCAAAATTTGCATGAAAAAGAAAAATATAAATAAAGGGATGACTAGGTCCCTGGGCCCCTCTAGGTCCAAAAAATCGCCCTGAAGCGATTTTTAATTCTTTTTTCTAAATTATTTAAAAAGTACGTCCACCCAAAAAATTTTTTAGCTTAACATTTTTTTCTGCGTAGCCGGCTTTCGGCCAGGCTTATATATTGGTTCCTGTAGTTCCTATAAGGAGCATAGGGCCTCAAATTTTCGCTTTAAAACTAAAAACCCAAAATTCCGGTTTAATTTTGATCCTTTGTATTTTTGTTGTTTAAAGAGCTACGATGTCGAGACTGGTTTTATATGAAAGGTTGTATCCTTGGCTTTTATAAAATGTAAACAAACTAACCACTATACAAGCGATATTTTTTAAAAAATTGATTTAAACAAAATTTTTTTTTTGAAAAAATACAAAAACGTGATTTGGCTCGCAATGGGTTAACCGATTTTGACCAAATTTTGTTTGTTTGAAATGTATTTAAATTACCTTTCTAACGATAACAAAATCAACTTAATCGGATAAGTATTGAAGAAGATATGGACAATTTCGCTTTCAACTTTGAAGCGATATATCTAACGAAATATGTCTCTGCGACCCGATATTTTTTTTTTGTTAAAATAGGTATAAATCGGTAGGCTTGGTATTACAATATTGAATTAATAAATAAATAAAATAAATAAAAAGGCCTATCATCTACAAAAATTTTATAAAAATCAGAGCGGTGTCTTTCAAATGCATTTAAGCCGCAAATTAAATTTCATTTTAGTACCCATACATGCATGTTGATGGGTGGGCGGTTTTTTGGCTCCAGGGGTCGAGCGGGCCCACCCCCTTAAATTTTAATTTGTTTTTTTTTTTTAATTCTAAAGGGGGTGGCATATTTTTTCGACAAAAAATTTTTGCCCCATAAAGTGCCCTTTAGCCAGACTTTTTCGGAAATTAATTTAATATTTATAAAAACTTACTTTTTCTGATTATCTTCGATTTCATTGGCTTCTTCACTTTTTTCATTTTTATGTTCCAAATCATCATTATCCCATATATTACATTCAATTTCGTCTTCGCTTTCATTCAAATCTCCTTTAAGTTGACACAATTCAATTTCATCTTCGCTTTTATCTAAATCTTCGTTTTCTTTAAGTTGACACAGTTCAATTTTATCTCCTTTTTTATCCAAATCTTCGTTTTGCTTTAATTGATACTTTTCTACATTGTTTTCCAAAAACACGACCTCTTCTTTGATAATATCGCTAATTGTATCCTCTTCATTGTTGGGTTCTACTATATTTTCGTCCATTGCATCTTCCAATTTATTTTCTACCCATATTCTTCGTATATTTTGCAATGAATCAAGACATTTTTTTTGAAATTTATAAGATGTAACTAAATTTTTCAAGCACAGCGAACAAATCATCTCAGGCAAAGGAAACTCTTGATTCTCCAACAGTAAAGGAGGTACAACTTTATACAATACTTCTAATATTTTAAGACTTCCCAATATATTTTCATTTACATTATGAAAATCTTCACTTTTACACATACAGGAAATGCAAACATCATTTAAGGAACTCATTTTACGTCCACTTGGACCTATGGCCGCTGGTTATTTTGGTATTTCAACAAATTGTTGACAGTAAATACTCCGATTTTTTATACAGAAAAAACGGTGTTATCGGCAAGCATTCACAGTAGCTTGATAACAAAACCTGGTAATTCACAATAGGAACATCATTCGAATGGATAAAAAATGAATGTACACGCAAAAAAATATGTGTCAGAGTGAGCAAAAATCTGGCATACATTAACTAATACCCTATTCACACTTACAGTTTTAAATCGTTTTTAGCAATTATTTTTAGCATTTTCTGTCAATATACTGTAATAGCATAAAGAAGGTGCTAAAAATATTGCTGCTAAAAACGATTTAAAACTGTACGTGTGAATAGGGTATAATATTGTATACAGACTAGCGTGATTTTAAAATCACTTACAGTTTTAAATCGTTTTTAGCAATTATTTTTAGCATTTTCTGTCAATATACTGTAATAGAATAAATAAAGTGCTAAAAATATTGCTGCTAAAAACGATTTAAAACTGTACGTGTGAATAGGGTATTAGAGAATCATCGTTGGTCAATCAAACATCAAACCAGACATAATATTTGATATATTTCACAAGTTATTTGAGAAATACTATTATGAAGGTCCGAAATCTGTTTTCCAACAAAAATAATTCCGAATAAATACATTTTATTTTTATGTACCTTTTGGTACTAAAAATAAAAAAACAACATATACCAAAATTATTAGAAAAGGTGACTAAAAACAATGCTAAAAAAATACCGCATTTATGCTCAAATAAATTTTTAGTTAAATTTTTGTAAAAATTTGTATATTTGTTTAATTTTAAATTTTCGCACAATAAATCCATTATTATTTTTAAAAACATATTAAAAAATGTTTTAACTCACACGCTTAATTTATTTATTCAATTCAGTAGTCATATAATGTGCAGACTTGTGTTCCTTTAATTCAGATTTGTATTTAAAACTTTCTGGGCACTGGTCACATGAATATATAAGTTCACCAATATGAGTACGCATATGTTTTTTCATATCATTATTTTGAGTAAATGATTTATCACAATATTCACATTTATAAGGTCTTTCGCCAGTATGTGTCTTCTGATGTCTTTTCATATTTGTTCTGCAATTAAAACTGTAAACAGTATAAAAGTCAATATATTATGTTTACGATATAAATATGTTTAATATTAAATAAGATTGAAGATACTTTATAAAGGGTACTTTCCACTATCACACTTTTCCATTATACACATCAAAATTTACCAAGTTCCTAAAGATTTTTGGATTCTTTTTTGATTGAAACCTAGTCGTATCTAATAAGTGAACAATTTCTGGCCAAATTTTTTAAAAAAATATTTCGCTAACCTGGTGAAATTACGCTTGTATAATGGAAATGTGTGATAGTGAAAAGTACCATTAAGAAATTAATGCCGTTAATATTGGTTAAATAGGTAACGGAAGCCAGAAAAAAGTTGAATTCGGTCTTATTATTGCAAAAAAAAGTTTATTTAAAAAATAAATTTAGTAAACAAAAATAGCTGTGTTCGCGAACTCAATAATTTGTACAAATTTGTACAAATTATTACGAATTTTGTCTAAAAGTCGTTCGCGTACTTTAAAAACCCAGTAACGAGAGAGAAAATGAGAGAAAAAAGTGACAGTTCTATTTTAGAAACTTGCAAGTTTTTACTGGATAAATTTTTGCCAGCAAGAATTATCAAGCACAAAAAAACATATGTTTTAAAAACGTATGACTATATTTTGTAAACAAAATACAAAATATTCTGCAGTTACATTTTTGTGTATAAAAAAATGATTAAATATCAAGGAATGAATAAAAAAAAATACATCCTAAAATTAAATTTCTTTTATTAATAAGTTAAAAAATAAATACCATCAAACTAAAAATGTACAAATGAAGGCAAAATTTTTTATAAGCTGATTTAAATCAGCTGTTTAACTAACTTGCAAGTTTTTACGGATTTCTGTTCGCGTACTTTTTACAATTTTTCCTTTTTGAGAGCGAATTCTTTTTTACTCTCTAAAATTTTGTTGCTTGATAATTTTTACTGGGAAAGTACGCAAACAGACTTAATGTTGTTAAAAAAATTAATTTAGTAAACAAAAATGTTGTTAAAAAAATAATTTAGTAAACAAAAATGTTGTTAAAACAATTTTTTGAAAAAAAAAAAAATTGGTATGAGAAAAATTTTTGTCCGACATTTTTTTCTTGTTTAAAAATTACTGTATATCGACTTTTGCTCGCATGTTTACACAGCAGCTGAATTAAACAGTTTTGTGCTTTTAGGTTATGTGGAATGTAGCAAAGTTTTAGAGGTGTCCTTAAGGTGCATACAGACGACGCAATATTATGTACAATATTCAATTATATTGATGGTGTATGGCTAATATTGACGATTGTACAATGGTCAATCTTACCCACACACCATCAATATAATTGCATATTGTACATAATATTGCGTCGTCCGTAGGTACCTTTACACCTCGTCCACAACTGATACAAATTCTTAGCAATAACGTCAAAATTGATATAACGCCAAAATATAAACAGCAATAATTGCTTGGCAATTTGTCGGAGCAACTATTGCTTGGCAATTAAGCATACAAATTGTAGGCTATCTTTGTTTGAAAGTCCTCAAAATAGACGAAAAGTATTTTATTTTGTTTATTCTGCCGACGTTATTCGTTACACCAGGTCTCCACTTGATTTTTTCGGTGGCAATAACGAATAACGTCGGCAGAAAAAACTAAATAAAACACTTTTCGTCTATTTTGATAAATTCCAAACAAAGATGACGTTTGATTTTGATGTTTTACTGCCAGCAATAGTTGCTCAGCCAAATTGCCAAGCAACTATTGCTAAATATATATTTGGCGTTATATCAATTTTGACGTTATTGCTAAGTTTTTTTTATCAGTTGTGGACGAGGTGTTAACGACAGAAATCGGTAGTTATATTGTCAAATATCGTTAATTATCGACAATTGTCTTTGAAAGCAATTCTATAACTTTTTTCTACCGAATTTTGTCGTTATTGAAAATCGTTAACTTATCAACAAAAATTTTTTTGAAGTTAAAGTTGACGAATATTTTCGGTTCTCAATACAATTTCAAAATAAAAAAATTTCAAATTAACTATTTTTGTCGTTAATTCTAGTCGATAATTGAAAAATTTATAGAATCACATATTCGTTAAAACAACCGACAATTCTCGTTAGTTAACGATATCGATAATTTCGTTAAAAAAGTTACTGAATCGCACTACTGGTGTTAAATTTTCGATTATAACTTTTGCACCGCAGAAATGGTATCGCTCAAATCATTTGAGTCAAATGCAATACCAAAGTCAGACATTAATAACAATTAGAAAGGAAAGCATTCCGCAATTGCCATATACGGAAAAAATCGAAAAAATCCCGGTTTTCACCCATTCTCCCCTTTAACACGACGATAGCCGATAAAATAATCGGTAAGTTTTAGATTTTGATTCTCTATAACATAGGAGTGTAAGCTATGGGATAACTTCCTTGTCAATGGTATGGTGTAAACACAGCTTAACGAATATACATGTTTTTACGAATATTTAGACGAGATACAAACGGAATGACAAACTTTAACATAATTATAATAAAAAAAGACGAAACAATTCTAAGCAGAATACTTACCTTTTGTCGCATGTGTTACATTTAAATGGTTTTATTCCTGAGTGAATTATCTGATGGTGTAACAAAGTATCAGATCTAGTAAATCGTGAACCACAAGTCTTACATTCATAAGGTTTTTCCTTATTGTGTGTCAACATGTGTATATAATGATCAGAATTACATTTAAAACTTTTAGGGCATTTTGAACATTTATAACGTTTTTCATCACTATGTCGAAACATATGCTGTCGTAAACCACCAGAACGACGAAAAGCTTTACCACAAATGGTACATAAATATGGATTCTCTTCAGAATGACTTACAAGATGTTGATTCAAACAGCTATTATTATCAAAAGCTAAATAAAAAAATTAAATGTTCATAATTAAATACAGCAATTATTAAAGCGGCATCTACCTTTTGGACACTGCAAACATTTAAATGTTTTTATTCCCAAATGCAAATTATTATGTTGTTTATATTGTTCTTCTAATGCAAATCCTTTATCGCATTTATCACATTGGTACATAGCTACTCCCCGATGTTTTCTTCCCATATGCATAGCTAAACCTTTTCTATGTTTAAATAATAAATTACATAGTACACATTGGACAAGATTTTTTACTCCATTATTAAGTTTGGCATGTTCTTTTACTTCACGATGCTTCTTGCCCATATGCATAGCTAATCCTTTATTATGTTTAAATAATAAATTACATAGTTCACATTTAACATTTTTTTTTGATAATGCATTTTCGTCTATGGCTTCATCATGGGGTTTGTCATGTTCTTTTACATGTGTCTTAAATTTGTATTTTGTTTTGTAACGATTTCCACATAATTGACAAATATAACGATTACTGGGTGAGTGAACTTGGTTTAAATGACGCTGTAGTAATGATGGAGTTTTAAAAATTTTACTACATATCTGACATTTGTGAGAAGTTCTAAAAAATATATTTTCAAAGTATTTCTCTTTCTTTTATAAATGTTAAAATGCACTAACCTGGAGTTTTTACTCAATTCTAAGTTTAAGGTATCGTACAATTCAAATCTATAAAATAAAAATGTTGTTTATCACAAAAAAGATCCGATTATAACTTGTGTTTAAAGTCTGTTAACGTGGTTATGTACAGTAGGGCGGAACAATAAATATTTTCGCATGGTATAGGAGTGGGAACAGTTGCTTTATTGGGGGCAATGTCTTTAGGTTATATTTTCTGAACATAAAATCGAAGTTCCGAACAAAGTAAAAAAACATATTTTTGATTTTTTTTTGCTGAAAGTATTACCGAAAAAATGTTTTGACGGTAAAAAATCAGACCTTTAAAATTTAATTCACCATTAAATTTTTCATTTCTTTAAATTATTTAAAAAATAAAAAGTTAATTTTGTATATTGTTATAATTCAATTTAAATTCAAACAATTAATTCTTTATGACTTAATTTGTTTTGAATTTATTCTTTATGAAATAATTATTTTTAAAATAACTCAATTTGAATTATTTAATTTCATTTCATTTAATTTAAATATTAAATTAATTTCATTTAGTTTTTTTATAAAATTTTTCAAAACAAATTTTCATTGATTTTTGTTTTTTTTTTTTAATTCAATTTTAAATCAAAATTTTGTTTGATTAATTTTTTTAAATTATATTGTATTCATTAATTTTTTGTTTAAAGTGCGTATGATACTTGATTTTTACAAGTTACTTGTTGATAACATTTGTTTGTTTGTAACGTTTTGTAGTTTAAATAAAAATAGATCGTAAGATAAAAATTCCAAAAATAATTAAAATAAAAGTTACAGTATTTAAAAAAAATAAAAATTTTTGTAAGCGAAATGAATTGAATAATTTAATTAAAAAAATAAATTAAAAAAAAATTAATTAAAATAAAATTTAATTCAAAAATTAATTAAACGAAAAATAATTCAAAAATAAATAAGTGCACTTATTTATTTGCATGCAAAAGGAATGAATTCATAAGGAATTAATTCAAAATTAATAATTCACAAAGAATCAATTCTAATAATTATAATAGGTTCGTTCCCAAAAAAATTAGGTAAATGAGAGTTTTTGACAGAATATTTTTTTTCATCATTTTGCCGAAATTTTCCGTACTTTTTTCGTGTAAATTGGTAACAGTCAGATGTTTAAAAAACTGTTTTTTTTAGTAACATTAATTAAAAAAAAAATACAAAAAATTGGTAGTCAAGAGAATTGGAGGACAAAAATCGATTTTTTCTACTCTACTTTAAAAATTTCACTGTTTTTTTGTGTTATTGGAAAAATCATTTTTTGTAAATTTAGGGGCATGTCACAGACTCAGTTCCGTTCGGATTTGAAAAAAGTGGTTTACTCGTAAAACGCAAAACGAAAATAATTTTTTTCGGAATGAAATCACTTTCAAAAATCAAAGTGGAATTGAACTGCATATAAGTGGTTTAATTTCGAAAAAAAATATTTGCTTTACGTTTTACGAGTAAACCACTTTTTTCAAATCCGAACGGAATTGAGTCTGTGACATGCCCCTTAATCAACCTTTCCAATAAAAACATATACGCCTTGATCGTATAAGTAGTTTTTGAGATATTTAGGAAAAACACCATATCTTAAAAGCACCGCCCCTTCTAAAGGGAAGTGTCCCTCAAGATTCTTACCATACATTCGACATGTTACAGTTCAAAGATCAAGGTCATAAATATTTTTTTTTTAATTTAAATCAAGTTCAGTATTCATTTAAGTTATGTGAAAATTAACAAAAATTAGCCATTTAAATAACCAAAAATATGTCTTACATTTTCGTTCATAACTTTTGAAGCGATATCGATCTAATGCAATACCAAACTTCTCAGATCAATTTAAAGTATATATGTTAAAGAAATAGTTATCTCTGTGTAATATGTCGGATCGACTTATAGGATCTTGAATATATGGGAACCCAGATCGTCATTTCTATGAGTTACTAGCAGAATGACAAACTTATATATAACCTCTACCACTAGATGAAGGATATTGACAAAATATATATGTACATACTGTTGTTCATCATTTCCGATTATACTGCGGTCACAAATTTCGTCGCTTAGTGCAAATTCCTCTGCATCCCATATTTCATCAATTTCATTCTCGATTTTGTTTATCTGGTCGGTTTCATCAGGGCTGTTTTCATTATCGATTTTATTTGTCTGATCATTTTCATCAGGACTTCTTTCATACACAACAATAAGCTCTTCTTCTTTATTTACATCCTCATCAGTATTTTCGTCATTAGACTGCTCCAATTTATTTTCTGCCCATAATTTCGATAAATTTTGCAATGTATCGAGACATATTTTTTGAAATTTATAAGATACAATTAGTTTTTCCAAGCACAACACACAAATCATCCTAGGCAAAGGAAATTCTTGTTTCTCCAGTAGTAAAGGAACAATTTTGTATAATATTTCCAAGATTTTAAGATTTTCTAATACAATTTCATTAATATGATGAAGTTCTTCAGCTTTACACATACATGATATACAAATTTGATTTAAAGAATACATTTTTCCTTGTAAAAAAAACAAAAACGTATTCAATTATGGTGAAAAAAAATCAAATGAAAATGATGTAAACAAATAAAACTATAACTAACACCGTTTTATCGACATACATGTTACAGAATTTTTATTCACAATAGAACAGGCTTAACAGAGGCGAGACTTATTGTTTCTTCACAATACAGCAGCAAGCAGCAGACAGCAAAATTTTTACATGTATTTTGTTGTTGGCGCAACAACAAAATACATGTAAAAATGTTGCTGTCTGCTGCTTGCTGCTGTATTGTGAAGAAATACTTATGTAAAATACAATACTTGTTTTTTGCAGAACGGATTAAGATAAACTATATTAGCCCTGTTTTTTTGCAGACCGGATTAAGATTTGGATTAACTTTATTTAGTTAAAAAATGGGTCAAATCAAGTCAGATTTTTTTTTTTTATAATTTTTTTCTGAAATTACATACAATTAGGAAATATAAACAGAAAAACAAATTAAGCTTTGTCCAAAATGCAAAGAATGAAAAATAAATTTAGTTAAATCCTAGGATTAACTCAAATTCATTTATACCGTTTTACATTTTGGACAACGCTTATTTTTCCCCCCGAGTAAAAATTTTTATATGATGCAATATATAATGATATGTTACACAATATATATTTATACGCAATTTAATCCGAATAATGGTGGATGTTTTTGCATTAAAAAAGATTAAATTGTATAAAGTATGATTCGATTTCATCCGAGTTTTGACCAGACATTGCCATATTTCAGTGGATCCAATTATATCTAATTGCATAAAAACATATAAAATCTTTGTGTGTTTTGGTTTGGGTGAGTTACACCACAGGTCAACGATACATTCACCAAACATATAATTTTCTAAAACATAAAAATTGTTTGGGTACGCTTCGAACCAGATAGGTGATATACATAACCCTAACAAGAAAATGTTTAGGAACATTTTAAATTTTCAATTTAAAGTATATATGAAGGGCTTACTGCAAGAACTTGATAAGCAACATTTTATTTTTTGGTGTTTTTTGCTTTCTACTGAAGTTCCTTTGACAGATTGTTGGCCGAATTTTTGCTTAAACCCTTCGTACAAGTATCTTGTGAATGAAAGTTCTTCAAAAGATCCATTTTCTACATAATTTCAAAAGTTTTAAGGCAAAAATCACCATAAAATGAAATGTAGCTTATCGAGTTTTTACAATAAGCCCGTCGTATGTTAAAGAAATAGTTATCTCTGTGTAATACGTTGGCAGTGGTCGCAATTTCCAAAAGACGGACGAACACAGCTGGATCGACTTATAAAGGAACTTGAATATATGGGAACCCAGATCGTCATTTCTATGAGTTACTAACAGAACGACAAACTTATATATAACCTCTACCACTAGATGAAGGATATTGACAAAATATATATGTACATACTGTTGTTCATCATTTCCGATTATACTGCGGTCACAAATTTCGTCGCTTAGTGCAAATTCCTCTGCATCCCATATTTCATCAATTTCATTCTCGATTTTGTTTATCTGGTCGGTTTCATCAGGGCTGTTTTCATTATCGATTTTATTTGTCTGATCATTTTCATCAGGACTTCTTTCATACACAACAATAAGCTCTTCTTCTTTATTTACATCCTCATCAGTATTTTCGTCATTAGATTGTTCCAATTTATTTTCTGCCCATAATTTCGATAAATTTTGCAATGTATCGAGACATATTTTTTGAAATTTATAAGATACAATTAGTTTTTCCAAGCACAACACACAAATCATCCTAGGCAAAGGAAATTCTTGTTTCTCCAGTAGTAAAGGAACAATTTTGTATAATATTTCCAAGATTTTAAGATTTTCTAATACAATTTCATTAATATGATGAAGTTCTTCAGCTTTACACATACATGATATACAAATTTGATTTAAAGAATACATTTTTCCTTGTAAAAAAAACAAAAACGTATTCAATTATGGTGAAAAAAAATCAAATGAAAATGATGTAAACAAATAAAACTATAACTAACACCGTTTTATCGACATACATGTTACAGAATTTTTATTCACAATAGAACAGGCTTAACAGAGGCGAGACTTATTGTTTCTTCACAATACAGCAGCAAGCAGCAGACAGCAAAATTTTTACATGTATTTTGTTGTTGGCGCAACAACAAAATACATGTAAAAATGTTGCTGTCTGCTGCTTGCTGCTGTATTGTGAAGAAACACTTATGTAAAATACAATACTTGTTTTTTGCAGAACGGATTAAGATAAACTATATTAGCCCTGTTTTTTTGCAGACCGGATTAAGATTTGGATTAACTTTATTTAGTTAAAAAATGGGTCAAATCAAGTCAGATTTTTTTTTTTTATAATTTTTTTCTGAAATTACATACAATTAGGAAATATAAACAGAAAAACAAATTAAGCTTTGTCCAAAATGCAAAGAATGAAAAATAAATTTAGTTA
Source organism: Pegoplata infirma (assembly GCA_963921195.1). Taxonomy (NCBI): domain Eukaryota; kingdom Metazoa; phylum Arthropoda; class Insecta; order Diptera; family Anthomyiidae; genus Pegoplata; species Pegoplata infirma. Next base: position 214,086,028 of record OY992540.1, read on the forward strand.
AATCCTAGGATTAACTCAAATTCATTTATACCGTTTTACATTTTGGACAACGCTTATTTTTCCCCCCGAGTAAAAATTTTTATATGATGCAATATATAATGATATGTTACACAATATATATTTATACGCAATTTAATCCGAATAATGGTGGATGTTTTTGCATTAAAAAAGATTAAATTGTATAAAGTATGATTCGATTTCATCCGAGTTTTGACCAGACATTGCCATATTTCAGTGGATCCAATTATATCTAATTGCATAAAAACATATAAAATCTTTGTGTGTTTTGGTTTGGGTGAGTTACACCACAGGTCAACGATACATTCACCAAACATATAATTTTCTAAAACATAAAAATTGTTTGGGTACGCTTCGAACCAGATAGGTGATATACATAACCCTAACAAGAAAATGTTTAGGAACATTTTAAATTTTCAATTTAAAGTATATATGAAGGGCTTACTGCAAGAACTTGATAAGCAACATTTTATTTTTTGGTGTTTTTTGCTTTCTACTGAAGTTCCTTTGACAGATTGTTGGCCGAATTTTTGCTTAAACCCTTCGTACAAGTATCTTGTGAATGAAAGTTCTTCAAAAGATCCATTTTCTACATAATTTCAAAAGTTTTAAGGCAAAAATCACCATAAAATGAAATGTAGCTTATCGAGTTTTTACAATAAGCCCGTCGTATGTTAAAGAAATAGTTATCTCTGTGTAATACGTTGGCAGTGGTCGCAATTTCCAAAAGACGGACGAACACAGCTGGATCGACTTATAAAGGAACTTGAATATATGGGAACCCAGATCGTCATTTCTATGAGTTACTAACAGAACGACAAACTTATATATAACCTCTACCACTAGATGAAGGATATTGACAAAATATATATGTACATACTGTTGTTCATCATTTCCGATTATACTGCGGTCACAAATTTCGTCGCTTAGTGCAAATTCCTCTGCATCCCATATTTCATCAATTTCATTCTCGATTTTGTTTATCTGGTCGGTTTCATCAGGGCTGTTTTCATTATCGATTTTATTTGTCTGATCATTTTCATCAGGACTTCTTTCATACACAACAATAAGCTCTTCTTCTTTATTTACATCCTCATCAGTATTTTCGTCATTAGATTGTTCCAATTTATTTTCTGCCCATAATTTCGATAAATTTTGCAATGTATCGAGACATATTTTTTGAAATTTATAAGATACAATTAGTTTTTCCAAGCACAACACACAAATCATCCTAGGCAAAGGAAATTCTTGTTTCTCCAGTAGTAAAGGAACAATTTTGTATAATATTTCCAAGATTTTAAGATTTTCTAATACAATTTCATTAATATGATGAAGTTCTTCAGCTTTACACATACATGATATACAAATTTGATTTAAAGAATACATTTTTCCTTGTAAAAAAAACAAAAACGTATTCAATTATGGTGAAAAAAAATCAAATGAAAATGATGTAAACAAATAAAACTATAACTAACACCGTTTTATCGACATACATGTTACAGAATTTTTATTCACAATAGAACAGGCTTAACAGAGGCGAGACTTATTGACTTACATGTATTTTGTTGTTGCGCCAACAACAAAATACATGTAAAAATTTTGCTGTCTGCTGCTTGCTGCTGTATTGTGAAGAAACACTTATGTAAAATACAATACTTGTTTTTTGCAGAACGGATTAAGATAAACTATATTAGCCCTGTTTTTTTGCAGACCGGATTAAGATTTGGATTAACTTTATTTAGTTAAAAAATGGGTCAAATCAAGTCAGATTTTTTTTTTTTATAATTTTTTTCTGAAATTACATACAATTAGGAAATATAAACAGAAAAACAAATTAAGCTTTGTCCAAAATGCAAAGAATGAAAAATAAATTTAGTTAAATCCTAGGATTAACTCAAATTCATTTATACCGTTTTACATTTTGGACAACGCTTATTTTTCCCCCCGAGTAAAAATTTTTATATGATGCAATATATAATGATATGTTACACAATATATATTTATACGCAATTTAATCCGAATAATGGTGGATGTTTTTGCATTAAAAAAGATTAAATTGTATAAAGTATGATTCGATTTCATCCGAGTTTTGACCAGACATTGCCATATTTCAGTGGATCCAATTATATCTAATTGCATAAAAACATATAAAATCTTTGTGTGTTTTGGTTTGGGTGAGTTACACCACAGGTCAACGATACATTCACCAAACATATAATTTTCTAAAACATAAAAATTGTTTGGGTACGCTTCGAACCAGATAGGTGATATACATAACCCTAACAAGAAAATGTTTAGGAACATTTTAAAAGCTTCTTATACTTTGCCTAAAAATCTTAGAAAATTTTTGGTTAATTTGAAACATTTATATAGTTACATATGGAACAGAATAAAATATATCTAATTTTATATTAAATTATACAGAAAAACTAATTTTATATTGACCCTCATATTATTTCATATATTTATATCAACCGTATACCTCTTAATCCGAATCGTGATTAAATTATATATTACTACATATGACTGCATTTAAAAAATTTAGAAAATATCTCACGGATGTATAATTATATATGATTTATTATGTTTGTATCAAGTTATATATTGTTATATATGTTTATTTTTACTCGGGCCTGTTTATATTAACTAATTGGATGTAAATTCAGAAAAAAAACAATATCTGGACTTAATTTGATCCATTTTTTAACTAAATAGAGTTAATCCTAATCTTAAACCGGTCTGCAAAAAACAGGGCTTATATTAACTAATTGGATGTAAATTCAGAAAAAAATATAAAAAAAAATTCTGGACTTGATTTGATCCATTTTTTAACTAAATAGAGTTAATTCGGTCTGCAAAAAACAGGGCTATTGAGTCGTAAAATAAAATCAGGTCCAGGCCAAAAATGATACTTTTCATGATTTTTTCTAAATCTGCATATACAATTATAAACAATAAATATAAACCGGAAATAAAATTGGTCGTTGTATAAAATGTAAAATGATATAAATCCGATTTAGGGCTGATTACTCAATGTCCAGTTATACCATATTCGCATTCATTTAAACTAGTTTAAATCGTTCGTCTGCCTCAGTGTAAAAAAAAAATGAAAAAGTTGTAAGCAACAAAATCTTTTTACTAAAAAGATTTTGTTACTGCCTAATATATGTGCATTTACAAATAATTTTTAAAAGAATATGAACAATTTTATCGTCCCAATTGCCATTTAGGTGTGAATGCTAATTACACAAAGCTATATTTTAACTTTAACATTATTCCATATTTATATTTCTTGTTATACAAAAACAAAATTTTCACATACTATTTTGATTTTGTTACAATATCAAAATAAGTAAAAGCACAATTTACGTTCGTGTTAGAATAACAGATATTTAGTTTGTGTAATTGCTGTAAACAAATTTCGGTAGTGAAATATTTATGTTATTTTTTAATACAATTTATTTGTATTATATTTATGTATGCAAAATGCTTGTTTGTTTTACCTTAATATAACTTATTTTTTTCTATATAAATTAAGATGTGAGATTCTTTAAATCTAAGTTGTCTCGTCTAGTTGTTTCATCAATTTGTGAATGTTGCTGTGCTTGTTCAACTATTGTCGGTAATTGTTGATTATGATCTACTAATTGCATTTGATGATGACTTGCAATCCCTATTGTCAAATGTTGAGCTTGCTCCGCAATTAAATGGTGGTTATGATCTTGTACGGGCAATTGTTGTTGTTGCTGATGATGTTGAGTTTGTTCAGCTATTTCGTGTTGTTGTGCATCTTCGGACATCTTTTGTGCTTGTTGCATAAGTTTTTGTGACATTTTATAATGTTCCGATACATGTTGCCTTAATTCAGCTTGATATTTGAAAGCAACAGGACACTGATCACACATATAGGTGTTTTCACCTACATGAGTCCGTAAATGCTTGGTTAAATCTCCACTTTCGGCATAGGCACGGTCACAGTACTTGCATTTATATGGTTTCTCTCCCGTATGGGTACGCATGTGACGTCGTAAATGGTAAATAATAGCAAATCTGAAAAACATTTTAATATTTTGTTAGTATAATTGAAGAGAAGCGTCACACAAAAATATTTGAAACAAAATTAAAACAATATTAATTTAAAAAGTGATAATGCTGTGCCGGATAAAAAAGACCCTGCAAAATGTCTTGTTATTTTCAGTTTTATTTTACTGGATTTTCTGACGTTTTTCTCAGTTTTTCTGACTTTTTAAATCAGAGACTACATTTTTTTTTTTTTCATCAAAAACTTTTTTCCGCGAACAATTTGTTCTTATCATTTTAATTTTTCACAACAAATCTTTTTCACCAATTTTTCTTATTCAAGTAAAATTTTTCAATAATCTATTTTACATTTTGGAAGGTATCAATATATTCGGCTAGGTCGAATTTAACTTTTTACTTATTTTCTATTTTTTGAGGTTACTTACGTCATACTACATTGATCACATTTAAAAGGCCTTTCTCCAGAGTGTAACAACTTGTGTTTTTGTAATGAATATGCTCGTGTAAAACGTGAACCACATATATCACATACATGTGGCTTAGCATTAGTATGGGTTGAAGCATGTTTTATTAAATCTGAACGACAATTGAAACGGCTGGGGCATTCAGGGCACTGATATTTCTTCAAACCCGTATGCCGTTCCATATGTTGACGTAAATTGCTAGCACTTCGAAATGTTTTACCACACTGAGGACATAAATAGGGACTTTCTCCGCTATGCGTGCGCATGTGTTCTTTTAAAGTATTCGTATAACCAAATTCTTTTTCACATATTAAACATACCAGATTTTTATTGCCTTTATGTCTATTTAAATGTTCTACCAAATGAGCATGTAAGACAAATGTTTTTTCACACTGATCACATTTGTGTTTTTCGACTTCCGGATGTTTATTTGTTATGTGTTCAGTTAAAGATCTAACCGACATAAAGTTTCGATTACACACCATGCAAGGATAATTAGTTTCTGCAGCATTGCGAGTATGTATTTGACGATGAGCCGACAAAGAGGCCTGTTTTTCAAAACGCCTTGGACAATCGGGACACTTAAAGCCCTCCGGTCGTGATTGTGACACTAATATGCCACTACCTTCTCCTTCATGTTGTATTAAATGCGCTTTTAAAATATTTACTGTAGCAAAACGATATTTACAAATTTCACATTCATGCGGTCTTGTAATGGAATGTACAGAACTGTGACGTTTCAAACGATATGGACGGTCAAAAACTTTTCCACAAATTTCGCAAGGAAAACTACCACTTCTTTTATTACTACTATTAGGTCTAAAAATAAAAACAAAAAAAAATCTGTTTAAATTTAGATAAGTTAAATATATATGTATAACTTACTTTTCTATTTCTCCTATACCGGTATCAATAAAGTCAAGATTTTTAGTATGCTTGGCTCCAGGCTTTGCAAAAATATTTTTTTCAGAATTATCACTAAAATTGTTTTTTTTTTTAAAAGAGTTATTTTAAATAATTTTATATGTGCATTCTATTAAATACATACTCTGAATCCTCATAGTCGTTATCAAACCATTCTGCATTTGCATTTAAATCATCCATTGGTTCTTCAAAAATTTGTGGTGTTACTTCTATTTCCTCTTTTACAATTACTTTAGGTACTTCCTCTATATACGCTTCCACAGTTTTTTCATTAATCTCCTCTGTTGATTTTGCAACTTCATCTATAAACTCTTCATTATTTGGGTCCTTATTAGTCTTTTTTTTAGTTTTTTTCGTATGAACTTTATAGTGGGCCGATAACGATGACTTTTTTTCAAAGCATTTAGGGCAATCAGGACACTGAAATAATTGTATTTCCTTGCCAATGTCATTTTCATCTTTTAGATCAGTATTACCATTGTTGAAATCGTTCGTTTCATTACTTTTGTTTTTATTTTCTATTTTTGTCTCAAGATCTTCTCCATTATCATGTGTAAGCATATGGTCATTATAAGATTTTTCTGCAGCAAAACTATACTTGCAAATGCCGCAACGATAAGGTAGTACATTCGAATGTAAGGAAACATGGCGGTTAAGACTAAATAAACGATTAAAAACTTTACCACATTCAGAACAAGTGAATTTTGTTGTTTTAATTTTTCCAGTTTCATGTGCATGCATGTGGGCATTATAAGGTTTTTCTGCTGAAGAACTATACTTGCAAATATCGCAACGATAAGCTCGTAGTTTCGAATGTACGGAAACATGGCGTTTAAGACTAAATACACGATCAAAAACTTTATCACATTCAGAACAAGGGAATGGACCTTTACGTAGAGAATTTTTGTAAGGTCTAGATAATTTAAAAAATGTTGTTTAGTTTTTCAAATACATATTAAAAAAAATTAGTTGTTTCTTACTTTTGCAATTCAGGTTTTGTGGGGGATTTTTTTGATTTTCTTTCTTTTAAAACTGAAAGTTTTTCATTGCTAAAAATAAAGTAGGCAATTTTTAGTTAAGGTTTGAAAAAATTTAAATAAATTTTAAGTTTAAATTTGATAGCGGCTAAATTTTTAAAAAAGTGAAAAATTTTTCTGTTGTGCCGAATCAAAAATACAATCTACAATTTTTTTAATATCCATATTAATTTTCATAAATTTTTAGGTTTATGTTATTTTTTTAAATTTCATTTTGAATTGAGTTTACATTTCTCGAGAGGGTTTGGTGCACTGTGAACAAATTTTAAGTTAAGCGTCAATAAAATTAATAGGAATTATTACTTACAAATATCTTCTACTACAACTATTCATTCATAGAGTATTAAATTAGATTTTAGACTTCAATAATTAAATTTTTTGTGCATTAACATTTCTCGAAAGGATTTGGCTTAAGTACTTTAAACAAACGGAAAGACATGCGTTAATAAAATGTATAGAAATTATTATTTATGCTTGCTACTACAATTCCCATTCACAAAATATTTCAAATCAATTTTAGATTTTAGTTATTCCACTTTTAGTATCCTTACAATTCTGGAGAGGATTTGTCTCACTGTGAACAACCTAAAAGACCTGTGCCAATGAAACTAATATAATTTATTGCTTATACCTTCTACTACAACTCAACTCAGAAAACTTGGAGGATAGAAAATAATTACATAATTTGTAAATTTTAAAGTAAAAAAAAATATTCCTGTGTTTTTTGAGAACCCAAACCATAAACAGAATATTGGTATTTCCGGGAATATATCCAAAACAGGAAAATTGGTGGCATAGCCAAAATTACCGGTAATACTTAGAATGACCCCCATCCCCTCTTTTTTCTTTACAAGAAGTAAAGTTTCTATATTAAAAAAAAAAATATATATATATATATATTTACCTAGAATCTGTATCATTATCCTCCGTATCATTTCCCCAATCATTATCGCTGGCGGATCCCAATGCCACCTCAATTTCTTCGGGATTTATTTCACATTCAAAACATGCTTCATCTTCAATTTCTTGCTTCATTTTAAAACTAGCCTCTCCCGTCAAAGGATCTAGTATATTTTCCTCCTCCAATTTAGGTGCAGTCTCAAATTCAACTATGCCCATCAAATCAAAGAGACGACTATTGGTTTCTATGCACAATTGTTGAAATTTATAACCGATCAACAGTTTATCGACGCACGATTGACACACATTGCTGGAAAACTTTGTAGTAGCCTTTATATCTATTTGTGGCACTATGCCATCTAACATTTCCAGAATTTTATAATTTTCATCCACATAATCGAAGAGTTGATGAAATATATGCGAATCACTTAAACAAGTGCGGCACTTTTTTAATAAATCTTCAGACATGATGGATTGTTGTTAGAAATTACTTATAAATCAAAAAAATTTAGATTTTATAAAAAAAAAATAATTATTAAAACATTTTTTGTGGATATCAACAAAAAATTTCAGCTGTTCTGTTCCCCAATTGTCAATTAAAATGAAATCATTCACAATAAGAACTAGGGACACCGTATTACCGACAAACATTTGGATATTTTTCAAAATTTTGATATACAATACCGTTTTGACGACAAACATATGTTAAATAATTTTCATTCACAATAGCACATACTTAAAAGACGCGAGACTTTCGTACCATATTAAACTACAATAGCCTTGTTTTTTGATTTAAAAAAATGGGCCAAGTCTGGTTCATTTTTTTTTTTAATTTTTCTGAATCTACATCCTATTAACAATAATTAAATAAAAACATAAGCAAGCTAAGGCAAAAATGTAAAGAATGAAAAATGAATTTAGTTAAATCCTTGGATTAAATCGAATTTATGAATACCATTTTATATATTAGACAATGTTAAATTTTTATTCTGTTTATATGCATTTACTTAAACCTTTTTCAGCTTAAGACCAATTCGCTGATTCGCTCTACCACTGATTGTGATTAACCCCCAGTTTCTGTATGACGAATTTATGACAGACGTCATACAGAAACTGGGAGGTCAATGTTTTGTGTAAAAAGGAGTGCATACTTTTATGTTCAAACAAAAACTTTTAAAAATAATAAGAACACTTTTATTGTGCTAATTGTCCTTTAGGTGTGAGTGGTCATTAAACACAGCTCGATAGGTATATTTTAACAAGAAGTAATACTTTTAAACCTTTTAAACAATTCCATATTTATATTTCTTGTAAAACAAAACAAAATTTTCATATAATTTGTTTTTGTTACAATACCAAAATAAGTACAAGCACAATTTTCGTTCGTGTTACAAGAACAGATATTTAGTTTTGTGTAATTGCTATAAACAAATTTCAGTAGGGAAATATTTACGTTATTTTAAAATACAATTTATTATTATTATGTTTATCTATGTAAAATACTTGTTTGATTTACCTTAATATAAGTTATTTTTTTAAAAATAAATTAAAATGTGAGAGTCTTTAAATCTAAGTTGTCTCGTCTAGTTGTTTCATCAATTTGTGAATGTTGCTGTGTTTCTTCAACTATTGTCGGCAATTGTTGTTGAGGCTGATGATGATGAGTTTGTTCAGCTATTTCGTGTTGTTGTGCACATAGTGACATAGTAATCCATCGACCGTTTTGTAGATCTGGCATCACCAAAGATAATTGGAAAATTCTGGCAATGCCAAACTAAAGATCAAACGCAAAGCAAAGAGAGACAAAAAACAATCTGCATTTTCACTGTAAAACTGGTATCTTCCATCTCGCTCACATTTCGATTTGTGATAAAATTTCGTAAACAATACCATATGGTTTTTGTTTACTACTTTTTCAAACGCCATTTGTTGGACTACTCTATGACTCTGGTTGTGCATTTTGGGTCATCTTTTGTGCTTGTTGCAAGAGTTTTTGTGCCATTCTATAATGTTCCGCTTGATGTTGTTTTAACTCAGCTTGATATTTGAAAGCAACAGGACACTGATCACACATATAGGTGTTTTCACCTACATGAGTCCGCAAATGCTTGGTTAAATATCCACTTTCTGCAAAGGCACGTTCACAGTACTTGCATTTATATGGTTTCTCTCCCGTATGGGTACGCATGTGACGTGTTAAAAGGTACATACCGGCAAATCTGAAATAAATTTTTATATTTGTTAGTATAATTGAAAAAAAAAAACATCAGACAAAAATATATAAAACAAGTAAAAAAGTTAAATTTGACTTTGCCGAATGTATTGATAACCTTTCGCAATGTAAAAAAGTTTATTTGCAAAAAAAAAACAAAAAAAAATTAAAAAAAAACCGCTAAAAAAATTTTTTGGTGAAAAAAAAAATTCGGCGAAAATTTTGTTTTTGTAAAAATATGTTTGTATTTGTAAAAATACTACTCTGTGTCCAATTCTGTTCACAAATACCAACCAGCAGCCAATTTAAAGCATTTCGCATTTTTAAGTTGTGTAGAATGTACCAAAATTGTCGAGGTATCCTTACATTTTGGTTAATAAATTTTGAACCGCTGAACTGATTTCGCTCAAATGCAATACCAAACTACTTAGGGCAACAACAAGTAAATATTCTAAGTCTTAGTCTTATCTGTTTAATACTTTTTTCGTGATCACCATTTCCACAGACGGACATCGCTAGAATGTCTTAAAATCGATCACTGATCAATAATATATAAATATTATGGGGACCGATATATCGATGAGTTACAAACGGAATGACAAACTTATATATACCCTCTATCACTAAGTGGAGGGTATAAAAATAAATCAGCATTTTATTTCAGTATTTTTGATCCGGCACAGCAAAAATAGACCGGAGGGGGAGTTCTGGTTCTGTGATAAATTTATCACTGAAAACAATAATGTCACTTTATCCATTAGTTTTCAATGAAGTAAACTGACATATTTTTTTACTGATAAATTTTTTACAGAAATAGAATCGACCCCCGGGTCGAAAAAAAATTCCCATTTTTTTCGACCTCAAAAAAGTTTAAAAGTTTAAAAAGTTTTTATCGCCGAAATCGTTATTTGTTTATAACTTAGTCAATTGATGTTCAAATATTATAAAATAAATATGATTTTTTCTAAATCTTTATTTAAATTTTCAAATTTTTCGGAAAATTTTCTTAATTTGCTGCGTTTTTTAATATTTCTTTAATTTGGTTTTCACGTTAACAATTAAATTTTGGGTTGATATTGGTAAGGTTTTATACCCTTGATTTAGTGGTAGAGGCTATATTAAGCTTGTCATTGTACCTCATCGAAATATTGATCCCTCATTCGTGATCCTCGATTGGTTTCAAGATGATCTAGCAATAGCGCTCTGTTAAAATGGCGATAATGGACAAAACATTACACAGAGATGACTGTATTTACAAAATATTAGCTTGTTGTTGCCTCGAGAAGTTTGGTATGGCGTTTGTGCGATATTAGTTCAGCTTTTAAAAAGTATTGAACGAAAATTAAAGGACACCTATAAACTGTTGGTACATTCAACATAACCTTAAACCTGGTGGACACATGCAAAGAGAATTTTACACAAAAAAAAATTTTTCCGTGAAAAAATTGTTGTCAAAATTAAAATTAAATTTTTTGCAATATTTTTAAACTTTGTGGATGGTATCAGTATATTCGACAAGGCCGAATTTAACTTTTACTTGTTTTCTATTTCTTTGGGTTACTTACGTCATACTACATTGATCACATTTAAACGATCTTTCTCCAGAATGTGACAACATGTGTTTTCGCAATGAACAACCTCGCGTAAAACGTGAACCACACATATCACATACATGTGGCTTATCATTAGAATGAGTTAAAGTATGCTTTGTCAAATATGAACGACAACTGAAACGGCTTGGACATTCAGTACACCGATATTTCTTCAAACCTGCATGCCGTTCCACATGTTGACGTAAATTGCTAGCAGTTTGAAATGTTTTACCACACTGAGGACACAAGTGAGGACTTTCCCCGAAATGTGTGCGCATATGTTCGTTCAAAGTATTGGTATAGCCAAATTCTTTTTCACATATTAAACATTCCACATTCGTATTGCCTTTATGTTTATTTAAATGTTCGACCAGGTGAGCATGTAGGACAAACGTTTTATCACACTGATCACATTTGTGTTTTTCTACTTCCGGATGTTTATTGGTTATGTGTTCAATTAAAGACATAACCGACAAAAAGTTTCGTTGACACACCTTGCAAGGATAATTAGCGTCTGCACCATTTCGGGTATGTATTTGACGATGAGCGGACACATAAGCCTTTGTTTTAAAAAGTCTTGGACAATCGGGACATTTAAAGCCCTCCGGTTGTGATTGATATACTAAAACGTCTTCATGTTGTTTTAAATGATTTTTTAAATATTTTTTTGTAGGAAAGCGATATTTACAAATTTCACATTCATGCGGTTTAGAAATGGAATGTACAGAAGAACTATGACGTTTCAAACGATATGGACGGTTAAAAACTTTTCCACAGAGTTCGCAAGGAAAAATATAGCTTATTTTATCACTATCATTAGGTCTAAAAAAAAAATCAGTTAAAACTTAGATAAGTTAAATATATATGTATAACTTACTTTTCTATTTCTTCTATTCCGGTATCAATAAATTCAAGATTTTTAGTATGCATGGTTTTAGGCTTTGCAAAAATATTTTTTTCAGAATAATCACTAAAATTTTTTTTAAAAAAAATAATTTTAAATATTTTTATGTATGCATTTTATTAAATACATACTCTGGATCCTCATAGTCATTACTACACAATTCTGCATCTGCGTTTAAATCATCCATTGGTTCTTCAAAAATGTGTGTTTCTATTTCCATTTTTACTTTTGATTTTGCAACTTCATCTATAAATTCTTCATTATTAGGGTCCTTATTAGTTTTATTTTTATTTATATGTACTTTACATTGGGCCGATAACGATGACTTTTTTTCAAATAATTTATGGCAATCAGGACACTGAAATGATTGTATTTCCTCAATAATGTCATTTTCATCTTTTAGATCAGTATTATCATTGTTGATATTGTTCGTTTCTTTCCTTTCCTTATTTTTTATTTGCTTACGTTGATTATTTTTGTTAGGTCTATATAGTTTAAATAATGTTATTAAGTTTTTTAAAAATTAAATAAAAAAAATTTAATTGTTACTTACTTTTCCAATTCTGTAGGTTTTGTGGGGCATTTTTTTGATTTGTTTCCTTTAAAAACTAAAAGTTTTTCATTGCTAAAAAAATAAAGCAGCCAATTTTTAGGTTAGGTTTAAAAAATTTAAATAATTTTTAAGTTTAGATTTGATTGTAGTTAAATTTTTAAAAAAGTGAGAAGTTTTTCTGTTGTGCCAAATCAAAAATAAACTTCACACTTTTCTTTATTATCAATATTAATTTTCCTATATTTTTCTGTTTATTTCTTTTTTTAATTTTTTTTGGAATGTAGCATGAAACTTTTCTTAAGTTGGCTGATTTTTTTTTTAAATTTTCCAAAATTTTTCTAAATTTTTAAACTTGGTTAGGGAAAAGTAAATTTATAATGGTGTTTCCGGTTTTGAGTGTATACCCGAGACTTGGAGTATGTTAAAATAATTACAAAATTTCCATTTTGATTACAATTTATTTGTAATTGATGTAATTTCTAAATTTTAATTTAATAAAAAAAAAGTATCTTAAGTGTTTTTTGAGAACCGGTACCAGGAGCAGAATATTTGTATTTGCGTAAATATATCTAGAACCGGGAAACACGTGCGAGAACTAAAATTATCGGTATTCCCGGTAATACCGAGAGTGGTATTACCGGGAATATTCTTTACAATTTCTTTACAATTTCAAATTGTGTGAAAACGTGATCAATAAAACACTAAACTTGATATTATGTGATTCGGAAATTTTTATGTGAATTAAAAAGTTGTGAAAGACAGAACAGAGGCCTATGATTTGTAATATGTTTATTCTTAATAAAATAAAAAAATAAGTAAAAAAGAGTATGTATGTTTCGCCATGAGAAAATTGTGTTTGTATGATTGGACCTATCAGGAAGGAGATGGGGTGAAACTATTTAGATATTTCCGGAAAAAACGTTTGCGGGTTCAGAAAAACATAATACAGGCATTTTCGGGAAAATATCAAGAGCCGGGAAAGCAGTGTCAGAATCAAAAATGACAGTGTTTCCGGTAATACCGAGAACGGGGGAATGAAGTTTCTTAACAATTGAAGAGTTCATGCGAATAAGGACGAATAGACCATTTGTATAATTTTACAAATGACGATAAAAACGCAGGAAACGGTTTAAAACTTATATTTTTGTGAACTTTTTTGCATTAATGGATTAGTGCATTATGCAAAAATGTTGGAAAAAATATTTGTTTTTAGCCGTTTCCTGCGTTTTTATCGTCATATGTAAAATTATACAAATGGTCTATTCGTCCTTATTCGCATGAACTCTTCAATTAGTTAAGTTTCTATATTTTTTTACTGAAATTAAATAAAATCAAATATTCACCTAAAATCTGAATCATTATCCGTATCATTATCGCTGGCGGATGCCATTGAAATAAATTCTTCGGGTTCTATTTCACATTCAAAACATGCTTCATCTTCTACCTCTTGCTTTAATTTAAAATTTGCCTCTCCCGTCAAAGGATCCAGTAACTTTTCATCAATTATTTTAGGTGCGGTCTCAAATACAACTATGCCCATCAAATCATGAAGACGACTGTTGGTTTCTATGCATAATTGTTGGAATTTATAACCGATCAACAGTTTATCGACGCACGTTTGACACACATAGCTGGAAAACTTTGTAGAAGCCTTAATATATATTTGTGGCACTATGCCATCTAACATTTCCAGAATTTTATAATTTTCATCCACATAATCGAAGAGTTGATGAAATATATGCGAATCACTTAAACAAGTGCGGCACTTTTTTAATAAATCTTCAGACATGATGGATTGTTGTTAGAAATTACTTATAAATCAAAAAAATTGAGATTTTATAAAAAAAAAGATAATTATTAAAACATTTTTTGTGGATCTCAACAAAAATTGCAGCTGTTGTTTCCCAATGGTCAATTAAAATGAAATCATCCACAATAAAAACTATGGACACTGTATTACCGACAAACATTTGGATATTTTTCAAAATTTTGATATACAATACCGTTTTGACGACAAACATATGTTAAATAATTTTCATTCACAATAGCACATACTTAAAAGACGCGAGACTTTCGTACCATACCAAACTACAATTGCCTTTTTGGCACTGGATTAAGATCATAGAAAAAAATAGAAATGAAACAGAGTCGTATTTCGCTTGAATAAGTATTAGTGACAGCACATTATGTAACTTTTGACGTTTAATAAAAACAATGCAACATAAAGGAGAACAACAACAAAGCAAACATCAAAAGAGAAAAAAAAAGTTTTTAAACTATCAATAGTGCGTATTATCTTTAAAAAAACGTTGAATAAAGCAAAATAAATAATAAATTTAATTAAATGAAAGACAAATTTCATTTTTTATAAACAAAGAATCTAATTTGATATAAAATACGTGTGAGATGAGGAAGAACAAGCATTTTGCCACCATATTAACAACACTGCGTACCTTCTAATCTTTTCTATGATTAAGATTACCTTTATTTAATTTAAAAAAATCATAGAGTAAAGAAGATAAAAAAAATGGGCCAAATCTGGTCCATTTTTTAAAATTTTTCTAAATCTACATCCTATTAACAATAACAAAAGACGACGCAATATTAGGTGTGTTCCAGAACTTTCCGGGTAAAGTTCGGTAAAATGAGAGAAAATCAAAAAACCTCTCACGATACCACAAAAATGCACAAAAGTACGGGAACGCTAAAAACCACATTTCAAGCCCAAAATAATAGAAAATGTAAACAAACCAATAACGCTAAAATATTTTCGTAAGAAAAATTACTTTAAACAAGAAAACAAATTGTAAAAGTTTATTTTAATAACAAATAATTTTTTTTTGTATTGAAAAAACACATTTCCTTGGTTTAGTTCTTTATTTTATTTAAATTTCCAATTTAGCTTCACAAAAAAAATCAGCTGTTTTTTTAACATCTGACTGTTACCAATTTACCCGAAAAAAAGTGCGGGTAAGTTCGGTAAAATGAGAAAGTAATTTATTCTCTCAAAAACTCTCTCATTTACCCAATTTTTGCGTACGGGAACGCTTTTCGGACTAGTTTGGGTACCCGCGGGCACCCGCGGTAACGTTCTGGAACACACCTATTATGTGCAATATTCAATTATATTAATGGAGTGTGGGTAATATTGACGATTGTACAATGGTCAATCTTACCCACACACCATCAATATAATTGCATATTGTACATAATAAGTGTGTTCCACAACTTTCCGGGTAAAGTTCGGTAAAATGAGAGCAAATCAAAAAACCTCTCACGATACCACAAAAATACACAAAAGTACGGGAACGCTAAAAACCACATTTCAAGCCCAAAATAATAGAAAATGTAAACAAACCAATAACGCTAAAATATTTTCGTAAGAAAAATTACTTTAAACAAGAAAACAAATTGTAAAAGTTTATTTTAATAACAAATTATCTTTTTTTGTATTGAAATAACGCATTTCCTTGGTTTAGTTCTTTATTTTATTTAAATTTCCAATTTAGCTTCACAAAAAAAAAATCAGCTGTTTTTTCAACATCTGACTGTTACCATTTTACCCGAAAAAAAAAGTGCGGGTAAGTTCGGTAAAATGAGAAACTAATTTATTCTCTCAAAAACTCTCTCATTTACCCAATTTTTGCGTACGGGAACGCTTTTCGGGCTGGTTTGGGTACCCGCGGGCACCCGCGGTAACGTTGTGGAACAGACCTAATATTGCGTCGTCTGTAGGTACCTTAAGGCAAAAATGTAAAGAATAGTGGTATTCAGAGTCTTGCTTGCCAGACGTACTACTGGTGGTAAAAGAGCACTTTTTACCCTTCAAAACACATGTATTTTTTGATAGATGTAAACTTTTGCTACATTGCCAGGGCTGACAGCAAGACTCTGAATACCTATAATGAAAAATAAATTTAGTTAAATCCTTGGATTTAATCGAATTTATGAATACACCCAGTTTCTGTATGACGAACTTATGACGGGAGTCATACAGAAACTGGGGGGGGTCAATGTTTTGTGTAAAAAGGAGTGCATACTTTTATGCTCAACGAAAAAAAAACTTTTAAAAATAATAAGAACACTTTTATTGTGATAATTGTCCTTTAGGTGTGAGTGATCATTAAACAAAGCTCGATACTTATAAACCTTTTAAACTATTCCATATTTATATTTCTTGTAACACAACACAAAATTTTCATATAATTTGTTTTTGTTACAATACCAAAATAAGTACAAGCACAATTTTCATTCGTGTTACAAGAACAGATATTTATAAATATTTATGTCCCTGCAAGCATTTCGAAACGAAGAAGATACGCTAGTGTATCGCCTGGAAGATAAATTGTATTGCGGGGGATATCTTCTTCGTATTGCGGAAGAAACACCCGTGAGTAAAAATCGTGTCCCGAAAGCGATACGTCCAGGAGATACGAAGGCAATTCTTCTGGAGGATAAATTCGCAATATTGCCAGATAATCATTTGGAAGATAAATTGAAGATATCACTCAAATTTTACGTAGAAGATAAAAAGAAGATGTTGCCATTTTTTCTCATAGGAGATAAAAGTATGTTTATTATTCAAATTTAAGGAGTTATTTTACAAACGATAGTGATGAAGGATAATTTATTCACTGTTTCCATGATCTTGAAATTGATTATCTTCCTTAAAAACGGCACATTGAGTTGTTGAAAATTTGCAGGACCTATTGTAGTTAAAAAAAAATTATTAAATTTTGCAGATTCATGCTTACGTTGTTTGCGAATGCATTACTTACCTCTTATCACCAATTTTTATGATTTTTTGTTGATTTATTACGAAAAAACAGTTAAAACCGAAATAAAAAATATTTTTGACAATAAATAAAATGTATTGATTTCGTACTTTTTACATCCGTATGATAAGAGGAAGATATCGTATATGTATCGCGCAGGAGAAAAATTTGTTTTTGTTACAATACCAAAATAAGTAAAAGCACAATTTTCGTTCGTGTTACAAGAACAGATATTTATAAATATTTATGTTATATTAAAATACAATTTATTTTTATTATCTTTATGTATGTAAAATACTTGTTTGATTTACCTTAATATAAGTTATTTTTTAAAAATAAATTAGGATGTGAGATTCTTTAAATCTAAGTTGTCTCGTTTAGTTGTTTCATCAATTTGTGAATGTTGCTGTGTTTGTTCAACTATTGTTGGCGATTGTTGTTGAGGCTGATGATGATGAGTTTGTTCGGCTATTTCGTGTTGTTGTGCATTTTGAGGCATCTTTTGTGCTTGTTGCAAGAGTTTTTGTGCCATTCTATAATGTTCCGCTTGATGTTGTTTTAACTCAGCTTGATATTTGAAAGCAACAGGACACTGATCACACATATAGGTGTTTTCACCTACATGAGTCCGCAAATGCTTGGTTAAATCTCCACTTGCGGCATAGGCACGTTCACAGTACTTGCATTTATATGGTTTCTCTCCCGTATGGGTACGCATGTGACGTGTTAAAAGGTACATAATGGCAAATCTGAAATACATTTTTATTATTTGTTAGTATAATTGAAAAAAAACATCACACAGCAGCTAGTGCTCTTATCCTTGTTTAATATTAGGTTTATAATTCATTATAAATTTTAATAAAGTATAATAATAATAATAAAAACATCACACAAAAATATTTAAAAGTTAAATTCGACTTTGCCGAATGTATTGGTACCCTCCACAATGTAAAAAAAGTTTATTTGCAAAAAAAAAAAAAAAAAATTTGTCCAAAATGTACTTAAAAAAGGAGTTATGTGTATGTTTTTTGAAATTATCTGCACTACTGGAAAACCGTTAAATGTTTCATACTTTTTTTGTAATATGTGGATAGCATATCGGTACAAGAATTTTTTATAGAACAAACTTTTAAAAAAAATCGCGAAGGGACGAAAATAAACATGACTCCATTTTTAGGCGCAGCGACGATTTGTAAAAATACTACTCTGTGTCCAATTCTGTTTAGCAGCCAATTTATAGCATTTTGTATTTATAAGAAATGTATAATGTACCAAAATTGTCTTTTGGTTCATAACTTTTGAACCGCTGAACTGATTTCGCTCAAATGCAATACCAAACTACTTAGGCCAACAACAAGTAAATATGCTAGTCTTAGTCATATCTGTTAAATACTTTGGCCGTGATCCCTATTTCCACAGACGGACATCGCTAGAATGTCTTAAAATCGACTGATCAATAATATATAAATATTATGGGGTCCTAGACCGATATTTCGATGAGTTACAAACGGAATGACAAACTTATATATACCCTCTATCACTAAGTGGAGGGTTCTGTGATAAATTTATCACTGAAAAAATAATGTCACTTTGCCCATTACTTTTCAATGAAGTAAACCGACATATTTTTTCAATGATGAATTTTTCACAGAGCCAATATATTAATTTTTTTGGTCGCGATTTGGTATCGCCAAATCGTTATTTGTTTATAGCTTAGTCATTTGATGTTCGAATATTATAAAATAAATATGATTTTTTCTAAATTTTTATTTAAATTTTCAAAATTTTTAGGAAAATTTTCTTAACTTGCTGCATTTTTTAATATTTCTTGAATTTTGTTTTCACGTTAACAATTAAATTTTGGGTAAATATTGGTAAGGTTTTATACCCTTGATTTAGTGGTAGAGGCTATATTAAGCTTGTCATTGTAGCTCATCGAAATATTGATCCCTCATTCGTGATCCTCGATTGGTTTCAAGATGATCTAGCAATAGCGCTCTGTTAAAATGGCGATCATGGACAAAACATTACACAGAGATGACTGTACATACAAAATCTTAGCTTGTTGTTGCCTCGAGAAGTTTGGTATGGCGTTTGAGCAATATTAGTTCAGCGTTTAAAAAGTATTGAACGAAAATTTAAGGACTCCTATAAAATGTTGGTACATTCAACATAACCTTAAAAAACATAATGCTTTAATTGGGCTGCTGGTGGATACATGCAAAGAGAGTATTACACAAACATTTTTTTTCCGTGAAAAAATTGTTGTCAAAATTAAATTAAAATTTTTTGCAATAATATTTTTAAACTTTGTGGATGGTATCAATATATTCTACAAGGCCGAATTTAACTTTTTCATTGTTTTCTATTTTTTTGCGTTACTTACGTCATACTACATTGATCACATTTAAACGGTCTTTCTCCAGAATGTGACAACATGTGTTTTCGCAATGAATAAGCTCGCGTAAAACGTGAACCACACATATCACATACATGTGGCTTAGCATTAGAATGAGTAGAAGTATGCTTTGTCAAATCTGAACGACAATTGAAACGGCTTGGACATTCAGTACACTGATATTTCTTTAAACCTGTATGCCGTTCCACATGTTGACGTAAATTGCCAGCACTTCGAAATGTTTTACCACACTGAGGACACAAATGAGGACTTTCCCCGATATGTATGCGCATGTGTTCGTTCAAAGTATTCGTATAGCCAAATTCTTTTTCACATATTAAACATACCACATTTGTATTGCCTTTATGTCTATTTAAATGTTCGACCAGGTGAGCATGTAGGACAAACGTTTTATCACACTGATCACATTTGTGTTTTTCTACTTCCGGATGTTTATTGGTTATGTGTTCAATTAAAAACATTACCGACAAAAAGTTTCGTTGACACACCTTGCAAGGATAATTAGCTTCTGCACCATTGCGGGCATGTATTTGACGATGAGCCGACAAATAAGCCTTTCTTTTAAAAAGTCTTGGGCAATCGGGACATTTAAAGCCCTCCGGCTGTGATTGATATACAAAAATGTCTTCATGTTGTTTTAAATGATTTTTTAAATATTTTTTTGTAGGAAAGCGATATTTACAAATTTCACATTCATGCGGTTTAGTAATGGAATGTACAGAAGAACTATGACGTTTCAAATGATATGGATTCTTAAAAACTTTTCCACAAAGTTCGCAAGGAAAACTATAGCTTATTTTATCACTATCATTAGGTCTAAAAAAAATCAGTTAAAACTTAGATAAGTTAAATATATATGTATAACTTACTTTTCTATTTCTTCTATTCCGGTATCAATAAATTCAAGATTTTTAGTATGCTCGGTTCCAGGCTTTGTAAAAATATTTTTTTCAGAATTATCACTATTTTTTTTTTAAAAAACAATTTTAAATATTTTTATGTATGCATTTTATTAAATACATACTCTGAATCCTCATAGTCATTACTACACCATTCTGCATCTGCGTTTAAATCATCCATTTGTTCTTCAAAAATGTGTGGTGATACTTCTATTTCCATTTTTACAATTACTTTTGATTTTGCAACATCATCTATAAATTCTTCATTATTAGGGTCCTTACTAGTTTTATTTTTATTTATATGTACTTTACAGTGGGCCGATAACAATAACTTTTTTTCAAACAATTTAGGGCAATCAGGACACTGAAATGATTGTATTTCCTCAATAATGTCATTTTTATCTTTTAGATCAGTATTATTATTGTTGATATTGTTCGTTTCTTTCCTTTCGTTATTTTTTATTTGCTTACGTTGATTATTTTTGTTAGGTCTATATAGTTTAAATAATGTTATTAAGTTTTTCAAAAATTAAATAGAAAAATTTAATTGTTTCTTACTTTTCCAATTCTGTAGGTTTTGTGGGGTTTTTTTTTGATTTGTTTCCTTTAAAAACTAAAAGTTTTTCATTGCTAAAAATAAAGCAGACAACTTTTAGGTTAGGTTTAAAAAAATTAAATAATTTTTAAGTTTAGATTTGATTGTAGTTAAATTTTTAAAAAAGTGAGAAGTTTTTCTGTTGTGCCAAATCAAAAATAAACTTCACACTTTTCTTTATTATCAATGTTTATTTCTTTTTAAATTTTTTTTAATGTACACGCAAAAAAAAACAGGTGTAAGATTACTCAAAAATCTGGCATAATCTACCTAAGTTTATACGTAAATATACAACTTAACAAGTTATTAGACTATTTAGTTAATATACTTAGGTAAAAAATTGTCTTACAAAAAATATGACGTTTATAAAAGAAAACTTTGTAAAAATGATCAAGTAAAATTTATCAATTTAATCAAGTCAAAGTTACCACTTATTCAAATATTTTATACAATTTAACAAATAAATTCCAAATTAATAAACCAAATAACGTATATCAATTTATACATTTACCTTTATATTTTTAACTTTCTTTACTACATAAATAAAAAAATTACAAAAAATGTTTTTATATATTATTTATTATGGTTAAAAATGATACATTAGATTAATTGATACATTAAATGCAAACATACAAAATAAAATTTACACATATTACTATAGAATTTTTTATCGATTTTGAATTTTCTACAGAAAATTTTTTAACGATTATACATTTTCTATAGAAAAATCTTTATCGATAATTATTTTCTATAGAAAATTTTTAATCGATTATAAATTTTCTTTAGAAAATTTTCTTCAGAAAATTTTTATGGATTTTAAATTTTCTATAAAAATTTTTTTTATCGATTATAAATTTTCTGTAGAAAATTTTTTATCGATTATTAATTTTCTATAGAAAACGTTTTGTATATTTTAATTCTCCTATAGAAAATTTTTTATCAATTATAAATTTTCTATAGAAAATTTTTTTATAGACTATAAATTTTCTATAGAAAATTTTTTATCGATTTTTTGTAAAAAATTTAAAATCGATAAAAATTTTTTGACAAAAAATCGATAAAAAATTTTCTATAGAAAAAATTTTTATGGATTTGAATTTTTTTTTACAAAAAATCGATAAAAAATTTATAATTATAATCGATAAAAATTTTTTTATTTATAATCGATAAAATATTTTCTATAGAAGATTTTAAATCGATAAGAAGTTTTCTATAGAAAATTTATAATCGATGAAAAATGTTCTATAGAAAATTTATAATTGATAAAAAAAATTTTGTAGAAAATTTTTAATGGATTAAAAATTTTCTTTAGAAAATTAATAATAAAATTTATAATCGATAAAAATGTTTTATGGAAAATTTATTTGTAATCGACAAAAAATTTTTTATAGAAAATTTATAATCGATAAAATATTTTTTATAGAAAATTTATAATCGATAAAAAATTGTTTATATTTTGTATAGAAAATTTATAATCGATTAAAAATTTTGTATAGAAAATTTATTATCGATAAAAATTTTCTAAAGAAATTTTCTAATCGATTAAAAATTTTCTTTATAATATTATATAAAAAATTATATTATAAAAAATTTTTATGAAAAATTTATAATCGATAAAACATTTTCTATAGAAAATTTATAATCGATCAAAAATTTTTTATAGACAATTTATAATTGATTTAAAATTTTTTAATATAATATTTACAATCGATAACAAATTTTCTATAGAAAATTTATAATCGATAATTTTTTTATAGACAATTTGTTATCGGCTGTATTTATTATATAGACATTTTTTTAAGAAAATTTTTATTGATTATAAATTTTCTATACAAATTTTTTATCGATTTTAAATTTTCTATGGAAAGTTTGTTATCGATTGTAAATATTATATAGAAAATTGTTAATCGATTATATATTTTATGTAGAAAGTTTGTTATCGATTGTAAATATTATATTAAAAAATTTTTAATCGATTATACATTGTCTATAAAAAACTTTTGATCGATTATAAATTTTCTATTAATAGAAATTTTTTTATTGAAAATTGTTTATAGCAAATTTTTTATTGATTATAAATTTTCTATAGAAAATTTGTTTTCGATTGTAAATATTATATTAAAAAATTTTAAAGCGATTTTAAATTGTCTATAAAAATTTTTTGATTGATTATAAAATTTCTAGAAAATTTTGTATAGAAAATTTTTTATTGATTATACACACAAAAAAATATTTTACCAATAACTTGGGAGGATATGCGTTTTTAAAGTTTTTTACATAAATTATGAAAAATTTTGCAACATTTTACCAAGTTTTTGCATAATTTTGGTTAAGGTTTGTAAAATTACACAAGGTTATATACTCTTATGAATATTTTCTAAATTTTTATCAGAAACAAGCAAAAACTTGGTAAATTGATGCTATTTTTTGCATAATATATGCAAAAAACTTAAAAAACGCATATCCTCCCAAGTACTTGGTAAACATTTCTTTGTGTGTAAATTTTCTATAGAAAACTTTTTATCGATTATAAATTTTCTATAGAAGATTTTTTATCGATTATAAATTTTTTATAGAAAACTTATGGTCGATCAAAATTTTTAAATAGAATTTAAAATCGATTAAAAATTTTCAATATAATATGTTCAATCGATAACAATAGAAATATTGTTCAATCGATAGAAAATTTAAAATCGACAAAAAATTTTTATAGAAAATTTATAATCAATAAAAAATTTTCTATAGAAAATTAAAATTCAAAAAAAAAAATTTCTGTAGAAAATTAAAAATCGATAAAAAATTTTCAAGAAAATTTATAGAAAATTTTTAAAATTTTTTATCATTATTTATTTTCTATTGAAAAATTTTAAATTTTCTACAGAAAATTTTTTTATGGATTATAAATTTTCTATAGAAAATTTGTTATTGATTATAAATTTTTTATAGAAAATTCATTTTTCAACGTAGAAAAATTTTCAGATTCTGAAACATTTTTTAATAAGGATTTATCGGATGCTGAAAATTTTTTCCCAATAGATTATAGTTAATTAATTATTATAATTTTCAATATATGTAATATGTTCAATCGATAACAAATTTTCGATAGAAAATATCAAATCGACAAAAAATTTTTATAAAAAATTTATAATCAATAAAAATTTAAAAATTTTTCTATAGAAAATAAAAATTAAAAAAAAAAAAAAAAATCTGTAGAAAATTAAAAATTTTCAAGAAAATTTTTTATCATTATTTATTTTCTATAGAAAAATTTTAAATTTTCTACAGAAAATTTTTTTATGGATTATAAATTTTCTATAAAAAATTTGTTATCGATTATAAATTTTTTATAGAAAATTCATTTTTCAATGTAGAAAAATTTTCAGATTCTGAAACATTTTTTAATAAGGATTTATCGGATGCTGAAAAATTTTTCATAATAGATTATGTGAGAATTTATAATCGATTAAAAATTTTCAATATAATATGTTTAATTGATAACAAATTTTCGATAAAAAATTTAAAATCGACAAAAAATTTTTATAGAAAATTTATAATTGATAAAAAATTTAAATTTTTCTATAGAAAATTAAAAATCGATAAAAAATTTTCTAGAAAATTTTTAAAATTTTTTATCGATTAATTTTCTATAGAAAAATTTTAAATTTTTTACAGAAAATTTTTTATCGATAAATTTTCTATATAAAATTTGTTATCGATTATAAATTTTTTATAGAAAATTAATTTTTCACTGTAGAAAAGTTTTCAGATTCTGAAGCATTTTTAAATAAGGATTTATCGGATGCTAAAAATTTTTTCCCAACAGTGACATTTTTGACATTTTTTTTGTGACATTTTTCCGTATAGGAAAAGTTTCAGATTCTGAAATATTTTTTTGTATATAATATAAAAAATTCTCCGATTCCAAAAAAAATTCGTATAGAAAAATTCTTAGATTCTTCGACATGGAAAAAGTTTTTGATTCTGATACACTTTTAGGTATCCGGCTATTTTGTTTTGCTTTTTTTTGTTAGCTTCCATAAGTCCAAATGTTGATCACAACCTTGAAAAATTTGGCATTGAATCTTCGGGGAATGCCTTTTTAATAAATTATATATAAACACACATTAAATAAAAAAAACTCGTAATAAAACTATTAAATACTTACTTCAATGTTAGCACCCCTTAAAAGCTTTTCTTCCATTGCAATTTGCAATTTTAAGTATAATTTTTTCTTATTGTTAAAATTAAAAAAAAAATAATTTGATGGGAGATGGAAAATAAAGTACTTAAGTACTTATTTTATTCTCAAAAGCAAGCATTTTTAAATTGGTCGAGGTAACACTTTACAGGTTATCCCACTAAAAGTATGATACTTTCCAAATAACTTAGGTAAAGATATCAAGTTTACACTTTAAAAAAACCACAATGTCAACTATTTAAATATTATAAAGGAATAAGATTAAAAATGGTGCAACAAAGTGAACTTTGGCATAATACAAAATAAATGGCAATGGCAATTTTAACTCAAACTTTGGAAATTTATATATATCTTGTATATTTTTTTTGAAACCATATAAAAAAAAATTTACCTAAGCTACAGTAGTTATTCTTACACCAGTTATTTTTTTGTGTGTACACACAAAAAAATAACTGGTGTAAGAATAACTACTGTAGCTTAGGTAAATTTTTTTTTATATGGTTTCAAAAAAAATATACAAGTTATATATAAATTTCCAAAGTTTGAGTTAAAATTGCCATTGCCATTTATTTTGTATTATGCCAAAGTTCACTTTGTTGCACCATTTTTAATCTTATTCCTTTATAATATTTAAATAGTTGACATTGTGGTTTTTTTAAAGTGTAAACTTGATATCTTTACCTAAGTTATTTGGAAAGTATCATACTTTTAGTGGGATAACCTGTAAAGTGTTACCTCGACCAATTTAAAAATGCTTGCTTTTGAGAATAAAATAAGTACTTAAGTACTTTATTTTCCATCTCCCATCAAATTATTTTTTTTTTAATTTTAACAATAAGAAAAAATTATACTTAAAATTGCAAATTGCAATGGAAGAAAAGCTTTTAAGGGGTGCTAACATTGAAGTAAGTATTTAATAGTTTTATTACGAGTTTTTATACCCTCCAACTACAGTATGGGGGTATACTCACTTTGTCATTCCGTGTGTAACGCATCGAAATATCGGTCTAGGACCCCATAAAGTATATATATTATTGATCAGTGATCGATTCTAAGACATTCTAGCGATGTCCGTCTGTCCGTCCGTCCGTCCGTCCGTCCGTCCGTCCGTCTGTGGAGGACACGATACAGTCCAAAATAAAAGTGATAGACTCCTGAAATTTGGCACATATATGTCTTATGTTCATAGGCTGGTTAAGTTCGGAGATGGGCAAAATCGGACCAGGGGGGAAAAAGTTCCCCCTTGAAGAACTAAACCAACCTCTGAAAAATATCATATTTTTACATGATTTTTTGTGTTTTTGTTCAACAAATCCAACATTTTTATGCTACAAGAGTTCAAGGTCCTGCATTTGGACCCACAGAATTAGAAAATATCGTTTTACGGTCCGCCCCCTTTTTTGGGCGTGGAATATTTTTTTTTTTTTTATATAATGATAAATTTGTATTTCTTTAGTGCAAAAAGCATAAGAATTATTTTTTTCTAACACTTATTCGAGAGGAATTGTGCCCCCCAATTACCACTACCGACCCCCCCCCCCCCCCCCAAAAAAAAAAAAGAAGACGCCCCTGCAATTTTTTTTTTTATTTATTTGCATGTTGGAGGGTATAAAAGATTCGGCACAGCCGAATTTAACACTCTTACTTGTTTTTATTTAATGCTGTGTTTATATATAATTTATTAAAAAGGCATTCCCCGAAGATTCAATGCCAAATTTTTCAAGGTTGTGATCAACATTTGGACTTATGGAAGCTAACAAAAAAAGCAATGAAACTGCACTCTGCTTAAAAAATGAATTAGAGCGAAGACCAAACAGCCGTCGTTCAAGAACCGCCAAGGGAGTCTAAAGTATTAATTGCTACGAGTTCTTTATCCAGCAAGCGGTAAAGGTCTTATGATACTTGCTAGTTTTTGTATTTTTTCTATTTTGGAGAACAGTGCAAATATATTTTCATAGGAAAACTGACCAAGTGTAAAGAGTATGACAATATCATGAAAAAACTTCAAACGTCAAAAAATATAAGTGTGTTATCGATAATTTTGCAGTGACTGTCAAAAAAAATATAAAAATTTTCAACTTGAAATTGACATTTCAAGAATAAAATGTTAACAGTGTTACCAATTTTATTAGTTTTTGCTCGAATGAAGCGGTTTACATTTGTTTTGGGCGTTTTTTTAGCTATTTTGTGCGAGTTATTTGAAAATAAAAGTGGGCAATATTGTTTTTTTTTGTTTTGTTTTTATTTTATTGTATTTCTTGTTCTTTCTCGCATTTGTTGTTTCATTCGATCAATCCTAAAAAATCCAATACAGAAACTAGCAAGTATCATACCACCTTAAGAAAGGTCAAGTGATGTTTCCTACATCTTCAGTTCAAAAGCGAACAACCCGCAAAGGAAACTGGTTTACAATGTAGGCGGTAATGGTGGTTGACCATATTACAATCATCCAAATTTTGACACCAATACAAGTGAGAACGAGTTTATCATTATGCCTGTATTTTGAGTCCTGTGGAAGGCACGATAAAGTTCAAAACAAAATAGCCGGATACCTAAAAGTGTATCAGAATCAAAACTTTTTCCATGTCGAAGAATCTAAGAATTTTTCTATACGAATTTTTTTTGGAATGGAATCGGAGATTTTTTTATATTATATACAAAAAAATATTTCAGAATCTGAAACTTTTTCTATACGGAAAAATGTCACAAAAAAAATGTCAAAAATGTCACTGTTGGGAAAAAATTTTTAGCATCCGATAAATCCTTATTTAAAAATGCTTCAGAATCTGAAAACTTTTCTACAGTGAAAAATTAATTTTCTATAAAAAATTTATAATCGATAACAAATTTTATATAGAAAATTTATCGATAAAAAATTTTCTGTAAAAAATTTAAAATTTTTCTATAGAAAATTAATCGATAAAAAATTTTAAAAATTTTCTAGAAAATTTTTTATCGATTTTTAATTTTCTATAGAAAAATTTAAATTTTTTATCAATTATAAATTTTCTATAAAAATTTTTTGTCGATTTTAAATTTTTTATCGAAAATTTGTTATCAATTAAACATATTATATTGAAAATTTTTAATCGATTATAAATTCTCACATAATCTATTATGAAAAATTTTTCAGCATCCGATAAATCCTTATTAAAAAATGTTTCAGAATCTGAAAATTTTTCTACATTGAAAAATGAATTTTCTATAAAAAATTTATAATCGATAACAAATTTTTTATAGAAAATTTATAATCCATAAAAAAATTTTCTGTAGAAAATTTAAAATTTTTCTATAGAAAATAAATAATGATAAAAAATTTTCTTGAAAATTTTTAATTTTCTACAGATTTTTTTTTTTTTTTTAATTTTTATTTTCTATAGAAAAATTTTAAAATTTTTATTGATTATAAATTTTTTATAAAAATTTTTTGTCGATTTGATATTTTCTATCGAAAATTTGTTATCGATTGAACATATTACATATATTGAAAATTATAATAATTAATTAACTATAATCTATTGGGAAAAAATTTTCAGCATCCGATAAATCCTTATTAAAAAATGTTTCAGAATCTGAAAATTTTTCTACGTTGAAAAATGAATTTTCTATAAAAAATTTATAATCAATAACAAATTTTCTATAGAAAATTTATAATCCATAAAAAAATTTTCTGTAGAAAATTTAAAATTTTTCAATAGAAAATAAATAATGATAAAAAATTTTAAAAATTTTCTATAAATTTTCTTGAAAATTTTTTATCGATTTTTAATTTTCTACAGAAATTTTTTTTTTTGAATTTTAATTTTCTATAGAAAATTTTTTATTGATTATAAATTTTCTATAAAAATTTTTTGTCGATTTTAAATTTTCTATCGATTGAACAATATTTCTATTGTTATCGATTGAACATATTATATTGAAAATTTTTAATCGATTTTAAATTCTATTTAAAAATTTTGATCGACCATAAGTTTTCTATAAAAAATTTATAATCGATAAAAAATCTTCTATAGAAAATTTATAATCGATAAAAAGTTTTCTATAGAAAATTTACACACAAAGAAATGTTTACCAAGTACTTGGGAGGATATGCGTTTTTTAAGTTTTTTGCATATATTATGCAAAAAATAGCATCAATTTACCAAGTTTTTGCTTGTTTCTGATAAAAATTTAGAAAATATTCATAAGAGTATATAACCTTGTGTAATTTTACAAACCTTAACCAAAATTATGCAAAAACTTGGTAAAATGTTGCAAAATTTTTCATAATTTATGTAAAAAACTTTAAAAACGCATATCCTCCCAAGTTATTGGTAAAATATTTTTTTGTGTGTATAATCAATAAAAAATTTTCTATACAAAATTTTCTAGAAATTTTATAATCAATCAAAAAATTTTTATAGACAATTTAAAATCGCTTTAAAATTTTTTAATATAATATTTACAATCGAAAACAAATTTTCTATAGAAAATTTATAATCAATAAAAAATTTGCTATAAACAATTTTCAATAAAAAAATTTCTATTAATAGAAAATTTATAATCGATCAAAAGTTTTTTATAGACAATGTATAATCGATTAAAAATTTTTTAATATAATATTTACAATCGATAACAAACTTTCTACATAAAATATATAATCGATTAACAATTTTCTATATAATATTTACAATCGATAACAAACTTTCCATAGAAAATTTAAAATCGATAAAAAATTTGTATAGAAAATTTATAATCAATAAAAATTTTCTTAAAAAAATGTCTATATAATAAATACAGCCGATAACAAATTGTCTATAGAAAAATTATCGATTATAAATTTTCTATAGAAAATTTGTTATCGATTGTAAATATTATATTAAAAAATTTTAAATCAATTATAAATTGTCTATAAAAAATTTTTGATCGATTATAAATTTTCTATAGAAAATGTTTTATCGATTATAAATTTTTCATAAAAATTTTTTATAATATAATTTTTTATATAATATTATAAAGAAAATTTTTAATCGATTAGAAAATTTCTTTAGAAAATTTTTATCGATAATAAATTTTCTATACAAAATTTTTAATCGATTATAAATTTTCTATACAAAATATAAACAATTTTTTATCGATTATAAATTTTCTATAAAAAATATTTTATCGATTATAAATTTTCTATAAAAAATTTTTTGTCGATTACAAATAAATTTTCCATAAAACATTTTTATCGATTATAAATTTTATTATTAATTTTCTAAAGAAAATTTTTAATCCATTAAAAATTTTCTACAAAATTTTTTTTATCAATTATAAATTTTCTATAGAACATTTTTCATCGATTATAAATTTTCTATAGAAAACTTCTTATCGATTTAAAATCTTCTATAGAAAATATTTTATCGATTATAAATAAAAAAATTTTTATCGATTATAATTATAAATTTTTTATCGATTTTTTGTAAAAAAAAATTCAAATCCATAAAAATTTTTTCTATAGAAAATTTTTTATCGATTTTTTGTCAAAAATTTTTTATCGATTTTAAATTTTTTACAAAAAATCGATAAAAAATTTTCTATAGAAAATTTATAGTCTATAAAAAAATTTTCTATAGAAAATTTATAATTGATAAAAAATTTTCTATAGGAGAATTAAAATATACAAAAAGTTTTCTATAGAAAATTAATAATCGATAAAAAATTTTCTACAGAAAATTTATAATCGATAAAAAAAATTTTTATAGAAAATTTAAAATCCATAAAAATTTTCTGAAGAAAATTTTCTAAAGAAAATTTATAATCGATTAAAAATTTTCTATAGAAAATAATTATCGATAAAGATTTTTCTATAGAAAATGTATAATCGTTAAAAAATTTTCTGTAGAAAATTCAAAATCGATAAAAAATTCTATAGTAATATGTGTAAATTTTATTTTGTATGTTTGCATTTAATGTATCAATTAATCTAATGTATCATTTTTAACCATAATAAATAATATATAAAAACATTTTTTGTAATTTTTTTATTTATGTAGTAAAGAAAGTTAAAAATATAAAGGTAAATGTATAAATTGATATACGTTATTTGGTTTATTAATTTGGAATTTATTTGTTAAATTGTATAAAATATTTGAATAAGTGGTAACTTTGACTTGATTAAATTGATAAATTTTACTTGATCATTTTTACAAAGTTTTCTTTTATAAACGTCATATTTTTTGTAAGACAATTTTTTACCTAAGTATATTAACTAAATAGTCTAATAACTTGTTAAGTTGTATATTTACGTATAAACTTAGGTAGATTATGCCAGATTTTTGAGTAATCTTACACCTGTTTTTTTTTGCGTGTACCATGAAACTTTTCTAAATTTGGCTAAATTTATTTTTAAATTTTCCAAATTTTTTCTAAATTTTAAAACTTGGTAAGGGAGAAGTAAATTTGTATGGTGTTTCCGGTGTTGAATGTATAAATTTTAATTTAATAAAAAAATGTATCTTTTTGAGAACCGGTACCAGGAGCAGAATATTTTTATTTTCGGAAATATATCTAGAACCGGAAACACGTGCCAGAACTAAAATTACCGATATTCCCGGTAATACCGAAAGTGGGGGCTCTAGTTTCTTTACAATAAGTTAAGTTTTCGCATATTATTTAAAAGAAAATAAGTTTTCTGATAGTTTTTGGACGCTTTAGATGGCGCTGGGGTGAACTCTATTACGAAATTTCAGTGGGTATTGACTTGGTTGGATACCAGTTCATTTCCTCTTTCGGAATTTAGTTTAAGAGAAAACTACATGTTAAATCGTATACGTAAAAAGAAATACATCAAATTCCTTTTATTTTTCTTCCTTGGTGTAGACAACCGCGTCCACGAATAAACTGATGAAAAGGAGACACGAAGTCTATACGCCACCTTTGTAGGGTTTTGAGTTATGTGGGGTTTAACACGTTTGGAAACGCCCTTACAATGGAAGAGTGAAACTACGTTTCCTTAACACGTGCGCGTTTTTGGGTATGGTTAGACACCGTTGTCTAACAGTACTCGCAGAGAAATAACCAACACTAATGACCGACAACACGTTTCTGGATTTATTAAACAACTTTAGTGACAAATAGATGCTTCTCCGATGCAATCTCGATAAAGACTCCATATTCGAATCACCCGTTTTTATCGAAATTTAAAAAATTATTTTGGCTTCTACCAATGTCTCACTTTATTTTTACTCTATGCAAAATTTTTCATTTAATGGCAATTTAAAAAGTATGTATGTATTTAAAAAGTATGTATGAGTCTGGGTGTCGTGGGTTCGATTCTCACCAGAGGCCTTGGTCTGTTTCGCTACAATGAGACGAAGGTCAACCAGTTGTCGGTTGGATAAAATTAGTATATGATTTGTAATTATATGTTAATTCTTAATAAAATTAAAAAAATAAATAAAAAAAGTATGTTTCGTCATGAGAAAATTGTGTATGCATGATTGGACCTCTCAGGGAGGAGATAGGGTAAAACTATTTATATATTTCCGGACAAAACAACGGGGGAATGAAGTTTCTTAACAATAAGTTAAGTTTCTATATTTTTTTACTGAAATTTAAAAATAAAATATTCACCTGGAATCTGAATCATTATCCGTATCATTATCGCTGGCGGATGCCATTGAAATAAATTCTTCGGGTTCTATTTCACATTCAAAACATGCTTCATCTTCTACCTCTTGCTTTAATTTAAAATTTGCCTCTCCCGTCAAAGGATCCAGTAACTTTTCATCAATTATTTTAGGCGCGGTCTCAAATACAACTATGCCCATCAAATCATGAAGACGACTGTTGGTTTCTATGCATAATTGTTGGAATTTATAACCGATCAACAATTTATCCACACACGATTGACACAAATAACTGGAAAGCTTTGTAGTAGCCTTAATATCTATTTGTGGCACTATTCTATCCAACATTTCCAGAATTTTATAATTTTCATCCACATAATCGAAAAGTTGATGAAATATATGAGAATCACTTAAACAAGTGCGGCATTTTTTTAATAAATCTTCAGACATGATGGATTGTTGATAGAAATTACTTATAAATCAAAAAAAATTAATAAAACATTTTTTGTAGATATCAACAAAAAATTTCAGCTGTTCTGCTCCCTAATTGCAAAAAGTATAAAATAATAAGAGTATTCGTCCCACTAGTAGTTTACTAACAAGTCGGATTATTTCAAAAATTATTTAATTAGCGTACTATTAGCTCTCATCCTCTCATGGAATTGCTCGAATCCTCTCACTGAATATCTGACATTCCTTTTAGTTTGATATTTTCATATTTATTTCTTCTTTGTCTTTTTTTTTCTTCGATGTGTTTTCTTTAATTCCTCTTTATTTTTTCTGTTCTTCGATGAGTTTTTTTACCTTTTCGATGAGTTTTTTTGTCTTTTCGATGTGTTTTTTCACTTTTCGATGTGTTTTATCACTTTTTTCCTAATTTTTTTCTGTCAAAACCACAGTACATGAGTAGTAGTATCACAGAGTTGCATCTGATGGGTGTAAGTATTAGTGACAGCACACGGTGTAACTTTTGACGTTTCATACAAAACGTAAACAAACATCATAAATACATGCACAAAAGCTCACACGTACAGGCACACATATACTAGGCAGCGATGATCATTCTGTACTAAAAACCATACCACCATATTGGAAAGTACGAAATTAGCACCAGTGTTTGCATACTAGTCTGTACTGTGGTCAAAACATGCTCGAGATAAGCCGATTTAAGGACCAAAATTCCAGAGAGGAGTGCCTCTGAAATTTAGCGGAAGAATACTCTTATTTATTCTATACTTTTTGCTAATTGTCAATTAAAATAAAATCATTCACAATAAGAACTATGTACACTGTATTACCGACAAACATTTGGATATTTTTCAAAATTTTGATCATAGAGCAAAGAAGATTTTGATACCCACATATGTTAAATAATTGTCATTCACAATAGCACATACTTAAAAGACGAGAGACTTTCGTACAATCGGCCTTTTTTGTTGGCAAACTTTGATTGTTGCCATGCATCAGTGCTGCCAGGCTTTTTTTGTGAAAAATCGTAAAAATTTGGAAAAAAAATCGTCAAAAGTTTTAAAAAAGTCGTCAAAAAATCGTCACTTTTAAAAGTGTTAAAAAACACATTTTTTATATATTTAAATTTTAAAACGCACAATAAAATTTTTTCTATCCACTTTTGTTTAATACATTTTTTAAATTTACGTACATAAAATATTTTTTAGCTAAATAAAAAGGAATTTTCTTTTAAAACAAGTGACAAAATAGTTGAAAGTCATTCGATTTTTCATTTGTTTCAACAGACAGCAAGATTAAATGTTAACTGCTTATAAAATAAATATCATTAAATCTTAAAAAACAAAATTTCTTACATTTATTTTTACTATAGAAAACAAACTAGAAGTGTTATTTGTTTAAGAAATTTACAACGCTTCAAAATAAGACACCGTTAAGACCCACGGAAAAATAATGTTTTTTTCGGGCACTTTTTTTAGATTTTAAAATGATATACATTTAAAAAAAAAAAAATTAGTATCAACCATTTTTTGTCAAAAAACTCACCTTTTTGAAGCTACAAATGAGCCTTCGAAAACACCCCAAAAAACTGACTCAAAGGAGCTTAAAATGAACGTATTAAGTATTTTGTTTGAAAATTTATCAATAAAGACTGCAATTATTTTCTGAGTTTTAGTTTTTGAGTCTAAAAAGAGGGTTCTTTTGGATGAATCGTTTTCATACAAAAATTTTAAATATTTGAGCCATTTTTGGAGTCACTAGAAAGTATGTTCACTGGAAATTTAAATATTAAAAAAAATATTTCTCATGTAAAAATAGCAACAATTGAAATTAAATTAAAATAATAATCATTTATCTTTTCATACAGAGCAAAAATGATTGACCTTAAAACAAGGAACTTTGCCAGTACTTTTTTACCAAACTAAAGGTGGTTTATTTATTTAATTTTTTTTAATAATTTAATTAAATTACATTTTAAAACACTTAATTATGTTATAAAGTTATTGCAATAGTGTCATTATCAAATTAAGTAAGAATACACTTTGGTTCTACTTTGTGGGTACTGATTCAATGTTATTTTTATATAATTTTTTTTTATATTACAGAATCCTATTTCTCTTGATGGTGGTGGAAATTTCAAAAATGGCTACATTCAATTAAAATATTGACTTTCAAAAAATATCATCACATTTGTATTTAGACAGCTTTCAACTTAATATTTCAGTAACTTTAATTACATTTTCATTGACGAGTAAACAAACATTTTCTGGATGAAGTGGTTTTATTTTAAAATCATTAATGTTTACGAAAGAAAATACAGCTTTTGATTCCGAGCTTTCTTTTATATTCTGAGATAGTATTTGGAACTTTGCAATTAATTCGCGAATTTCTCAATTTTTTTGATGTTTTTGCGAAATAAGCCCATAATACTTGGATTTACAAAATAATTTAAGGGTCCGTCTTTTAGTATATAATGTGGGAACCTTAAACAGTTAACTGACCAAAAATTAACAAAAACTATTATTTCAGTGTTTGCCCTACAAAAATTACACCGTCCGACAGCCAATATTAAACACAAACAGGATGATATACGTCTGAATGTAGAGATATAATATGGAGTAAAACCGGATTTAAAGGACTTCAAAGTTTTAAAGGATAACCTTTTTTTAAAATATTTTTATTTTTACCTTATAGGAGGAGGAGAATCTTAGCTAATTTTTTTATTTGTCCATATCAGAAAAATTAGTATGTAAAAAATGTTTTAATAAAAATTTTAAATGTTATTTAAGGAAAAAATTTGAAGGGACGTTATTTACCGCAATTTTTCCTGATATTTCACTAGTGGCATCACAAAAAGAGAACATATATTTAAAAAATATTTTATAAAAACTTAATCCTCTTAAACTTGGAAGTCCTTTTAAAAGGAAACAGGATCACGAAATGAAAAACTGTTAATGCAGTTTTAAACGTATATAATCATAAGAAATATTGCAACAAGCCACATCTTTATTTTCCATGCCATAAAATTTAAAAACTTTATTTTTTTTTGTTAAAAACAGGCTGAATAATCAGATAACCTTTAATGACATATTGCAAAACAACTGTACCATACATCGAATCACGGAGTACGCTATTGGACTCAGCATGTCTCAAATAAATCGAAATATTGGTCATACATCTTATTTTCTAAAATAGTGGTCACGTTTGTCATGCTGTGTTAATATATAATTTATTTAAAATGGGAAAAAAAAAATAAAAAAAAAATACTTCTAATGCACAAATTATAATTATTTTATAAAAAAATAATTTTATTCATACATTTTTTATTTTGTAATGAATTATTTTAGTTAAAAAGCTATTTAAAAAAAAAATCGGATAATACTTTTTAAAGTACAGGCAAAGCGCTTTTAAAAGTACTGGGAAAGTCCAATATTTTTTGTATACAAGTACTATTATATTACTTTTTTTTGGTTCAATAAGTACTTTGCCGCTACTAAATGGTGTTATAATTAGCATCTTAGCAAGTACTAAAAACCCAAAAAGAAGGTACTTTGCCAGTATTAATACTACCTTATTAGGTACTCTGCCAGATCTGGCCCGTATGTATTTTTCCGCCTGGGTATGTTTATATAAAATACTTGTTTGATTTACCTTAATATAAGTTATTTTCTAAAAATAAATTAAAATGTGAGATTCTTTAAATCTAAGTTGTCTCGTCTAGTTATTTCATCAATTTTGTGAATGTTGCTGTGTTTCTTTAACTACTGTCGGCAATTGTTGTTGAGGCTGATGATGGAGTTTGTTCAGCTATTTCGTGTTGTTGTGCATTTTGGGGCATCTTTTGTGCTTGTTGCAAGAGTTTTTGTGCCATTTTATAATGTTCCGCTTGATGTTGTTTTAACTCAGCTAGATATTTGAAAGCAACAGGACACTGATCACACATATAGGTGTTTTCACCTACATGAGTCCGCAAATGCTTGGTCAAATCTCCACTGGCGGCATAGGCACGTTCACAGTACTTGCATTTATATGGTTTCTCTCCCGTATGGGTACGCATGTGACGCGTTAAAAGGTTCTTAATGACAAATCTGAAATTCATTTTTATTGAAAAAAAAAACATCAAAACATTTAATTTGAAAACATTTTAATTGAAAAAAAAAAAAACATCACACAAAATATTTAAAACAAGTAAAAAAGTTAAATTTGACTTTGCCGAATGTATTGATACCTTCCACAATGTAAAAAAAATTAAAAAGTAAAAAAAACTAATTTTCAAAAAAAAACATCTTGTTTTTGCAAAAAAATATGTTTGTATTTGTAAAAATACTACTCTGTGTCCAATTCTGTTCACAAATACCAACCAGCAGCCAATTTAAAGCATTTTGTATTTTTAAGTTGTGTAGAATTTACCAAAATTGTCGAGGTATCCTTACATTTTCGTTCATAACTTTTAAACCGCTGAACCGATTTCGCTTAAATGCAATACTAAACTACTTAGGGCAACAACAAGTAAATATGCTAAGTCTTAGTCATATCTTTGGCCGTGATCACCATTTCCACAGACGGACATCGCTAGAATTTCTTAAAATCGATCGCTGATCAATAATATTTATATAAATATTATGGGGCCCTAGACCGATATTTCGATGAGTTACAAACGGAATGACAAACCTAAATATACCCTGGAGAGTATAAAAATAAATCGGTATTTTTGATTTGGCACAGCAAAACTAGACCGGAGGGCGAGTTCTGGTTCTGTGATAAATTTATCACTGAAAAAATAATGTCACTTTGCCCATTAGTTTTTAATGAAGTAAACTGACATATTTTTTCATTTATAAATTTTTTACAGAAATAGAATCGACCCCCGGGTCGAAAAAAAATCCCATTTTCAGCGACTAATTTTAAAGCTTACCTCAAAAAAGTTTAAAAGCCAAAATATTAGATTTTTTGGTCGCCATTTGGTATCACCAAAATCGTTATTTGTTTGTAGCTTAGTCATTTGATGTTCGAATATTATAAAATATATATGATTTTTTCTAAATTTTTATTTAAATTTTTAAAATTTTTCGGAAAATTTTCTTAATTTGCTGCGTTTTTTAATATTTCTTTAATTTTGTTTTCACGTTAACAATTAAATTTTGGGTTGATATTGGTAAGGTTTTATACCCTTGATTTAGTGGTAGAGGCTATATTAAGCTTTTCATTCCGCTTGTACCTCATCGAAATATTGATCCCTCATTCTTGATCCTCGATTGGTTTCAAGATGGTCTAGCAATAGCGCTCTGTTTAAATGGCGATCATGGACAAAACATTGCACAGAGATGACTGTACTTACAAAATATTAGCTTGTTGTTGCCTCGAGAAGTTTGGTATGGCGTTTGAGCGATATTAGTTCAGCTTTTAAAAAGTATTGAACGAAAATTAAAGGACACCAATAAAATGTTGGTACATGCAAAGAGAATTTTACACAAAAAAAATTTTTCCTTGAAAAATTTGTTGTCAAAATTAAAATAATTTTTTTTTCAATAATATTTTTAAACTTTGTGGATGGTATCAATATATTCGACAAGGCCGAATTTAACTTTTTATTTGTTTTCTATTTTTTGGGTTACTTACGTCATACTACATTGATCACATTTAAACGGTCTTTCTCCAGAATGTGACAACATGTGTTTTCGCAATGAAAAACCTCGCGTAAAACGTGAACCACACATATCACATACATATGGCTTAGCATTAGAATGAGTTTTAATATGCTTTGATAAACCTGAACTACAATTGAAACGGCTTGGACATTCAGTACACTGATATTTCTTTAAACCTGCATGCAGTTCCACATGTTGACGTAAATTGCCAGCAGTTCGAAATATTTTACCACACTGAGGACACAAATGAGGACTTTCCCCGATATGTGTGCGCATATGTTCGTTCAAAGTATTCGTATTGCCAAATTCTTTTTCACATATTAAACATACCACATTTGTATTGCCTGTATGTCTATTTAAATGTTCGACCAGGTGAGCATGTAGAACAAACGTTTTATCACACTGATCACATTTGTGTTTTTCTACTTCCGGATGTTTATTGGTTATGTGTTCAATTAAAGATATAACCGACAAAAAGTTTCGTTGACATACCTTGCAAGGAAATTTGGCGTCTGCACCATTGCGGGCATGTATTTGACGATGAGCCGACAAATAAGCCTTTTTTTTAAAAAGTCTTGGACAATCGGGACATTTAAAGCCCTCCGGCTGTGATGGATATACTAAAATGTCTTCATGTTGTTTTAAATGATTTTTTAAATATTTTTTTGTAGGAAAGCGATATTTACAAATTTCACATTCATGCGGTTGAGTAATGGAATGTACAGAAGAACTATGACGTTTCAAATGATATGGACTCTTAAAAACTTTTCCACAAAGTTCGCAAGGAAAACTATAGCTTATTTTATCACTATCATTAGGTCTAAAAAAAAATCAGTTAAAACTTAGATAAGTTAAATATATATGTATAACTTACTTTTCTATTCCTACTATTCCGGTATCAATAAATTCAAGATTTTTAGTATGCTGTATATTTAAATGTTCGACCAGGTGAGCATGTAGGACAAACGTTTTATCACACTGATCACATTTGTGTTTTTCTACTTCCGGATGTTTATTGGTTATGTGCTCAATTAAAGACA
Organism: Pegoplata infirma; assembly: GCA_963921195.1. Lineage (NCBI taxonomy): Eukaryota > Metazoa > Arthropoda > Insecta > Diptera > Anthomyiidae > Pegoplata > Pegoplata infirma. The sequence goes on from OY992540.1 coordinate 214,126,307, forward strand.
TAACCGACAAAAAGTTTCGTTGACACACCTTGCAAGGATAATTAGCGTCTGCACCATTGCGGGCATGTATTTGACGATGAGCCGACAAATTAGTCTTTTTTTTAAAAAGTTTTGGACAATCGGGACATTTAAAACCCTCCGGCTGTGATTGATATACTAAAATGTCTTCATGTTGCTTTAAATGATTTGTTAAATATTTTTTTGTAGGAAAGCGATATTTACAAATTTCACATTCATGCGGTTTAGTAATGGCATGTACAGTAGAACTATGACGTTTCAAATGATACGGACTCTTAAAAACTTTTCCACAAAGTTCGCAAGGCAAACTATAGCTTATTTTTTCACTATCATTAGGTCTAAAAAAAATCAGTTAAAACTTAGATAAGTTAAATATAACTGTATAACTTACTTTTCTATTTCTTCTATTCCGGTATCAATAAATTCAAGATTTTTAGTATGTTCGGTACCAGGCTTTGTGAAAATATTTTTTTCAGAATTATCACTAAAATTTTTTTTAAAAAATAATTTTGAATATTTTTATGTATGCATTTTATTAAATACATACTCTGAATCCTCATAGTCATTACTACACCATTCTGCATCTGCGTTTAAATCATCCATTGGTTCTTCAAAAATGTGTGGTGATACTTCTATTTCCATTTTTACAATTACTTTTGATTTTGCAACTTCATCTATAAATTCTTCATTATTAGGGTCCTTATTAGTTTTATTTATATGTTCTTTGCAGTGGGCCGATAACGATGACTTTTTTTCAAACAATTTAGGGCAATCAGGACACTGAAATGATTGTATTTCCTCAATAATGTCATTTTCATCTTTTAGATCAGTCCTTTCGTTATTTTTTATTTGCTTACGTTGATTATTTTTGTTAGGTCTATATAGTTTAAATAATGTTATTAAGTTTTTCAAAAATTAAATAAAAAAATTTAATTGTTTCTTACTTTTCCAATTCTGTAGGTTTTGTGGGGTATTTTTTTGATTTGTTTCCTTTAAAAACTAAAAGTTTTTCATTGCTAAAAATAAAGCAGACAAATTTTAGGTTAGGTTTAAAAAATTTAAATAATTTTTAAGTTTAGATTTGATTGTAGTTAAATTTTTAAAAAAGTGAGAAGTTTTTCTGTTGTGCCAAATCAAAAATAAACTTCACACTTTTCTTTATTATCAATGTTTATTTCTTTTTAAATTTTTTTTAATGTACCATGAAACTTTTCTAAATTTGGCTAAATTTATTTTTAAATTTTCCAAATTTTTTCTAAATTTTAAAACTTGGTAAGGGAGAAGTAAATTTGTATGGTGTTTCCGGTGTTGAATGTATAAATTTTAATTTAATAAAAAAATGTATCTTTGTGCTTTTTGAGAACCGGTACCAGGAGCAGAATATTTTTATTTTCGGAAATATATCTAGAACCGGGAAACACGTGCCAGAACTAAAATTACCGATATTCTCGGTAATACCGAAAGTGGGGGCTCTAGTTTCTTTACAATAAGTTAAGTTTTCGCATATTATTTAAAAGAAAATAAGTTTTCTGATAGTTTTTGGACCCTTTAGATGGCGCTGGGGTGAACTCTATTACGAAATTTAAGTGGGTATTGACTTGGTTGGATACAAGTTCATTTCCTCTTTCGGAATTAAGTTTAAGAGAAAACTACATGTTAAATCGTATGCGTAAAAAGAAATACATCAAATTCCTTTTCTTCTTCTTCCTTGGTGTAGACAACCGCGTCCACGAATAAACTGATAAAAAGTTTGCCGGAGACACGAAGTCTATATGCCACCTTTGTAGGGTTTTGAGTTATGTGGGGTTTAACACGTTTGGAAACGCCCTTACAATGGAAGAGTGAAACTACGTTTCCTTAACACGTGCGCGTTTTTGGGTATGGTTAGACACCGTTGTCTAACAGTACTCGCAGAGAAATAACCAACACTAATGACCGACAACACGTTTCTGGATTTATTAAACAACTTTAGTGACAAATAGATGCTTCTCCGATGCAATCTCGATAAAGACTCCATATTCGAATCACCCGTTTTTATCGAAATTTAAAAAATTATTTTGGCTTCTACCAATGTCTCACTTTATTTTTACTCTATGCAAAATTTTTCATTTAATGGCAATTTAAAAAGTATGTATGTATTTAAAAAGTATGTATGAGTCTGGGTGTCGTGGGTTCGATTCCCACCAGAGGCCTTGGTCTGTTTCGCTACAATGAGACGAAGGTCAACCAGTTGTCGGTTGGATAAAATTAGTATATGATTTGTAATTATATGTTAATTCTTAATAAAATTAAAAAAATAAATAAAAAAAGTATGTTTCGTCATGAGAAAATTGTGTATGCATGATTGGACCTATCAGGGAGGAGATAGGGTAAAACTATTTATATATTTCCGGACAAAACAACGGGGGAATGAAGTTTCTTAACAATAAGTTAAGTTTCTATATTTTTTTACTGAAATTTAAAAATAAAATATTCACCTGGAATCTGAATCATTATCCGTATCATTATCGCTGGCGGATTCCATTGAAATAAATTCTTCGGGTTCTATTTCACATTCAAAACATGCTTCATCTTCTACCTCTTGCTTTAATTTAAAATTTGCCTCTCCCGTCAAAGGATCCAGTAACTTTTCATCAATTATTTTAGGTGCGGTCTCAAATACAACTATGCCCATCAAATCATGAAGACGACTGTTGGTTTCTATGCATAATTGTTGGAATTTATAACCGATCAACAATTTATCCACACACGATTGACACAAATAACTGGAAAGCTTTGTAGTAGCCTTAATATCTATTTGTGGCACTATTCTATCCAACATTTCCAGAATTTTATAATTTTCATCCACATAATCGAAAAGTTGATGAAATATATGAGAATCACTTAAACAAGTGCGGCATTTTTTTAATAAATCTTCAGACATGATGGATTGTTGATAGAAATTACTTATAAATCAAAAAAAATTAATAAAACATTTTTTGTAGATATTAACAAAAAATTTCAGCTGTTCTGCTCCCTAATTGTCAATTAAAATGAAATCATTCACAATAAGAACCATGTACACTGTATTACCGACAAACATTTGGATATTTTTCAAAATTTTGATCATACACACAAAAAAATAAAAAATGAGTTTTGATTAAAAATTGCTCATATCGATTAAAATGTTAATTAGATTTGCTCTAATTAAAAAAATGATAATAGTAATTAAAAAATTTAATAAAAATTTAAAACTGAAAATAATTAAAAAAGTAATTAATAGTATTAAACAAATTAATAAAAATTATTGCTCAAAATCAGTACAAAACAGGGACATAACCGTTACGATTTATATTTAAAAAAATTAGTAACTTTTAAATACTTTAAAATTTTTAAATTTGAACAAAAATCAAACAGTTTGTTTACGATTTTTATTTTAAAAATCAAAATATTCAATCAATATTTTGATTTTTATTATTTGAAATATAATAACGGTTATTTCATAATCAAAAATAAAAATCAAAATAAATAAAAAAAATAAAACAAACAAATTTATTTGACTATCAAATAAATAAAATAAAATCTAACAAAAATGAAAATGTGTGGAGCAAAATAGACATCAATAGACAATTTAAAGCATCCGGAATTAGTCTTTGAGATTGGTCATAAAATAACTGTTTGCATGATAAAATTTAAAATGAATCTTCACGCCAAACAGCGCTAAAAGTTCAAAGAAATTACGTTTTTGACCAAAATTTATATGTTTTTGGTAAATTTGGCTCAAAATTTAGGGAATTTGGCGTAATACTTTAATAATTCTAAAACCACGATTTTGGTCAATAGATGTTGCTTTCCGTTATAAATTCTTGTTCGATTTTTGGAAAATATCGCTCAAAAATTTGAAAATCTTGTGTAAATTATGTAAAGATATTTTATGATCCTAAAATATGCGATTTTGGCAATAGATTCTGATTAGCATTTTTGAACCAATGTCGCGATTAATATTTTTCATATTTTTTCCTAAATCAGGATTATGTGCAATATGGTCATTGTCAGTTTTCTGAAAGATTACTTCCGGATGCTTCGTTTTCAAATGTCTACTAATATGATATGGCTTAATTAGAATCCTAAAACATGCGATTTTGGTCCAAAGATTCTATTCAGCATTTTTGGCCCAAAATCAGGATTTAAAATTGTTCATATTATCTCTGAATTAGCTTTTAATGGCCAACGTCCGAAATGTCTTTTGATATAATATGGCTATTTTGCAGATCTTGTAAATGTTATGGAAAAATATTTTGAAATCCTAAAACATGCGATTTTTGTCCCGATTCTGATAAAAAGTTTTAGATAAAATCTCATCTTAAACAATCATCTCTTCAATACATATGTACATATTTGTTTGTAAAATACATACATACATATTTGTACAAAATTGATTGAATAAAATAAAAATTGAAATAAAAGTTATTTTTCGATCAAATAAATAAATCAACAAATAACTTTTATTTTAAGGTTCAAAATAAAAATCCAAAAATTAACCGAAAATTGTGAATAAAAAAATAAAAATTAATTTTAAGACATCTTTGCAAAATTTTTGTTAATTTTAAACTAAAATGTGTCTTAATATATTTATTGTTAAATAATTAACAATTTTTTTTAATTTTTTTTCGTGATTTTTATAAAATCATAACGGTTATTTTTGGTCCCTGGTACAAAATTACGCCCACTTAAAAAAAAACAAATTTAAATTGAAAACAAAAATGTGTTTATTATTAACAAAATAAAAACTTATTAAATATAATAAATAAATATTTAAAGCATCAAAAATATGTTTGATTAGATTTTTGTGTCATTTTCCTCCGTTGTTGTTTGCCGTTTACCAAGATCTTCTTGTGGAGCTTCTTTGTTTTATTTTTATACTAATATTCACTTTTTTCATTTATTTATTCAATTTTAATTGTTCTCGTTCTTTTTAAATAACAAAATTAATACCGATTCAGATATAAATTTGAAAAAAACGCATTTTCATTAATTTAATCTTTATAAAAATATATTTTCACTTTTTTTGTTTTGTATTGCATGTGTAAGAAGAAGCATGCAAAAAAATCAGAGATGTTTACATACAAAACAATTAAACAATTTAATTATATCAAATTTTTAATTCTATTAAAACTTTTAATTAAAAAATGTTTCTTGTTATTTTTTTCTGTGTAGAGCAAAGAAGATTTTGATACCCACATATGTTAAATAATTGTCATTCACAATAGTACATACTTAAAAGACGAGAGACTTTCGTACAATCGGCCTTTTTTGTTGGCAAACTTTGATTGTTGCCATGCATCAGTGCTGCCAGGCTTTTTTTGTGAAAAATCGTAAAAATTTGGAAAAAAAATCGTCAAAAGTTTTAAAAAAGTCGTCAAAAAATCGTCACTTTTAAAAGTGTTAAAAAACACATTTTTTATATATTTAAATTTTAAAACGCACAATAAAATTTTTTCTATCCACTTTTGTTTAATGCATTTTTTAAATTTACGTACACAAAATATTTTTTAGCTAAATAAAAATGAATTTTCTTTTAAAACAAGTGACAAAATAGTTGAAAGTCATTCGATTTTTCATTTGTTTCAACAGACAGCAAGATTAAATTTTAACTGCTTATAAAATAAATATCATTAAATCTTAACAAACAAAATTTCTTACATTTATTTTTACTATAGAAAACAAACTAGAAGTGTTATTTGTTTTAGAACTTTAGAACGCTTCAAAATAAGACACCGTTAAGACCCACGGAAAAATAATGTTTTTTTAGGGCACTTTTTTTAGATTTTAAAATGATATATGAATGTGGGTGTGGAACAAGGTGCTATAATCCAAAAACCAAATTGTTCAGGAGAAGCAAAAAACTAAATAAGTCGCGAAAAAAAATAATTTTTAGAAATTTCTTTTTGCAGCTCGACGAAGATGGACCATACGCATCTATGTACAAAATTTCCTTAAAAACAAATGAGCGAAAGTAGCAAAAAAATGCATGTGAAATTTTGTTCTAGTGGAATAAGGTGCTATGTTACAATTTCTAATAGGAATTTCAATACATTTGCCAAGTAGTTTTAAGTTTTTTGTGTTATTTTTTAAAAATTTAAATTTAGCGTGATGAATTCTGCAAAATTTAGACGGGGTCCAGCAGTAATCATTTTTATATAAATATAATAAAAAGCAGCTAATTTAACAAAAAAATATAACTGTTATATGGTTTATTTAAAAAAAAAAAAAAAAACTCTTCCCATAATGGGTTAAAAAATTTGCACAAGTTTTGATATAAGTTACTTACCATTAAATTTCAAAGTTTGGACTTAAAAATTTGATAGATTATCAAAATCCACCCTTAATATTACGTAAAACAATATTATGTTTTTATATGGATATAGCACCTTTTTCCAGTTTACTCTTTAACTATCGATAGATTAGATAAAAAAGCGTTTTTTGCCAAACCAATGGGCACAAGTTAAAGACTAGGATGTTTTCTACACGTTAACCATTTCACATGTAAAAATTTAAATACATGACCTTTAGTTTAACTGCAAAACACATGTTAGTATCCGGCAAAAAATATAAAATATTCCCAAAAATAGTAAAAATTGAACTTTTAAGGCCATTTTTATGACAGAAAACGATCAAGTTTTTAACAAATTTGTTTACAAATAGGTTGAACTATTGTAGGAAGGCACGATTTTGCAAAAAAATGCGATTTCCAAAAATTGGATTTTAGCACCTTGTTCCACACATACATTCATATGTACATTTAAAAAAAAATTTAGTATCAACCATTTTTTGTCAAAAACTCACCTTTTTGGAGCTACAAATGAGCCTTCGAAAACACCCCAAAAAACTGACTCAATGGAGCTTAAAATGAACGTATCAAGTATTTTGTTTGAAAATTTATCGATAAAGACTGCAATTATTCTCTGAGTTTTAGTTTTTGAGTCTAAAAAGAGGGTTCTTTTGGATGAATCGTTTTCATACAAAAATTTTAAATATTTGGAGTCACTATGTTTGTTCACTGGAAATTCAAATATTAAAAAAAAAAACATTTCTCATGTAAAAATAGCAACAATTAAAATTAAATTATTAGGTCTGTTCCACAACGTTACCGCGGGTGCCCGCGGGTACCCAAACCAGCCCGAAAAGCGTTCCCGTACGCAAAAATTGGGTAAATGAGAGAGTTTTTGAGAGAATAAATTACTTTCTCATTTTACCGAACTTACCCGCACTTTTTTTCGGGTAAATTGGTAACAGTCAGATGTTAAAAAAACAGCTGATTTTTTTGTGAAGCTAAATTGAAAATTTAAATAAAATAAAGAACTAAACCAAGGAAATGTGTTTTTTCAATACAAAAAAAGATAATTTGTTATTAAAATAAACTTTTACAATTTGTTTTCGTGTTTAAAGTAATTTTTCTTACGAAAATATTTTAGCGTTATTGGTTTGTTTACATTTTCTATTATTTTGGGCTTGAAATGTGGTTTTTAGCGTTCCCGTACTTTTGTGCATTTTTGTGGTATCGTGAGAGGTTTTTTGATTTTCTCTCATTTTACCGAACTTTACCCGGAAAGTTGTGGAACACACCTATTAAAAGAATAATCATTTTTCTTTTCATACAGAGCAAAAATGATTAGACTTTAAAACAAGGAACTTTGCCAGTACTTTTTTTACCAAACTAAAGGCGGTTTATTTATTTAGTTTTTTAATAATTTAATTAAATTTTGGCATTTTAAAACACTTAATTACTTATAAAGTTATTGCAATAGTGTCATTATCAAATTTAGTAAGAATACACTTCGATTCTACTTTGTGGGTACTGATTCAATGTTATTTTTATATAATTTTTTTTTTATATTACAGAGTCCTATTTCTCTTGATGGTGGTGGAAATTTAAAAAATGGCTACATTCAATTAAAATATTGACTTTCAAAAAAATATCATCACATTTGTATTTAGACAGCTTTCTACTTAATATTTCAGTAACTTTAATTACATTTTCATTGACGAGTAAACAAACATTTTCTGGATGAAGTGGTTTTATTTTAAAATCATTAATGTTTACGAAAGAAAATACAGCTTTTGATTCCGAGCTTTCTTTTATATTCTGAGATAGTATTTGGAACTTTGCAATTAATTCGCGAATTTCTCAATTTTTTTGATGTTTTTGCGAAATAAGCCCCTAAAATTTACGAAATAATTTAACGTTCCGTCTTTTAGTATATAAAGTGGGAACCTTAAACAGTTAATTGACCAAAAATTAACAAAAACTATTATTTCAGTGTTTGCCCTACAAAAATTACACCGTCCGACAGCCAATATTAAACATAAACAGGATGATATACGTCTGAATGTAGAGATATAATATGGAGTAAAACTGCATTTAAAGGACTTCAAAGTTTTAAAGGATAACCTTTTTTTAAAATATTTTTTATTTTTACCTTATAGGTCCTCCTAGAGAGAATCTTAGCTAATTTTTTTAATTGTTCATATCAGAAAAAAAAAGAATGTAAAAAATGTTTTGTTAAAAATTTTAAATTTTATTTAAGGAAAAAATTTGAAGGGACGTTATTTACCGCAATTTTTCTTGATATCTTAAATTTAAATTTCACTAGTGGCATTTACAAAAAAAAACATATTTAAAAAATATTTTATAAAAACTTAATCCTCTTAAAGTTGGAAGTCCTTTTAAAAGGAAACAGGATCACGAAATGAAAAACTGTTAATGCAGTTTTAAACGTATATAATCATAAGAAATATTGCTACAAGCTACATCTTTATTTTCCATGCCATAAAATTTAAAAACTTTAAAATTTTTTTTTGTTAAAAAACAGGCTGAATAATCAGATAACCTTTAATGACATATTGCAAGAAAACTGTACCATACATCGAATCACGGAGTACGCTATTGGACTCAGCATGTCTCAAATAAATAGAAATATTGGTCATACATCTTAGTGGTCACGTTTGTCATGCTGTGTTAATATATAATTTATTTAAAATGGAAAAAAATAAAAAAAATACTTCTAATGTACAAATTATAATTATTTAATAAAAAAATAATTTTATTCATACATTTTTAATTTTGTAATGAATTATTTTAGTTAAAAAGCTATTAAAAAAAAAAAATCGGATAATACTTTTCAAAGTACAGGGAAAGCGCTTTTAAAAGTACTGGGAAAGTCCAATATTTTTTGTATACAAGTACTATTCTATTACTTTTTTTTGGTTCAATAAGTACTTTGCCGCTACTAAATGGTGTTATCATTTAGCATCTTAGCAAGTACTAAAAACCCAAAAAGAAGGTACTTTGCCAGTATTAATACTACCTTATTAGGTACTTTGCCAGATCTGGCCCGTATGTATTTTTCCGCCTGGGTATGTTTATATAAAATACTTGTTTGATTTACCTTAATATAAGTTATTTTCTAAAAATAAATTAAAATGTGAGATTCTTTAAATCTAAGTTGTCTCGTCTAGTTATTTCATCAATTTAGTGATGCTGTGTTTCTTCAACTACTGTCGGCAATTGTTGTTGAGGCTGATGATGGAGTTTGTTCAGCTATTTCGTGTTGTTGTGCATTTTGGGGCATCTTTTGTGCTTGTTGCAAGAGTTTTTGTGCCATTCTATAATGTTCCGCTTGATGTTGTTTTAACTCAGCTAGATATTTGAAAGCAACAGGACACTGATCACACATATAGGTGTTTTCACCTACATGAGTCCGCAAATGCTTGGTCAAATCTCCACTTGCGGCATAGGCACGTTCACAGTACTTGCATTTATATGGTTTCTCTCCCGTATGGGTACGCATGTGACGCGTTAAAAGGTTCTTAATGACAAATCTGAAATACATTTTTATTATTTGTTAGTATAATTGAAAAAAAAAACATCACACAAAATATTTAAAACAAGTAAAAAAGTTAAATTTGACTTTGCCGAATGTATTGATACCTTCCACAATGTAAAAAAAATTAAAAAGTAAAAAAACTAATTTTGAAAAAAAAAATCTTGTTTTTGCAAAAAAATATGTTTGTATTTGTAAAAATACTACTCTGTGTCCAATTCTGTTCACAAATACCAACCAGCAGCCAATTTAAAGCATTTTGTATTTTTAAGTTGTATAGAATTTACCAAAATTGTCGAGGTATCCTTACATTTTCGTTCATAACTTTTAAACCGCTGAACCGATTTCGCTTAAATGCAATACTAAACTACTTAGGGCAACAACAAGTAAATATGCTAAGTCTTAGTCATATCTTTGGCCGTGATCACCATTTCCACAGACGGACATCGCTAGAATGTCTTAAAATCGATCGCTGATCAATAATATTTATATAAATATTATGGGGCCCTAGACCGATATTTCGATGAGTTACAAACGGAATGACAAACCTAAATATACCCTGGAGGGTATAAAAATAAATCGGTATTTTTGATTTGGCGCAGCAAAACTAGACCGGAGGGCGAGTTCTGGTTCTGTGATAAATTTATCACTGAAAAAATAATGTCACTTTGCCCATTAGTTTTTAATGAAGTAAACTGACATATTTTTTCATTTATAAATTTTTTACAGAAATAGAATCGACCCCCGGGTCGAAAAAAAAATCCCATTTTCAGCGACTAATTTTAAAGCTTACCTCAAAAAAGTTTAAAAGCCAAAATATTAGATTTTTTGGTCGCCATTTGGTATCACCAAAATCGTTATTTGTTTGTAGCTTAGTCATTTGATGTTCGAATATTATAAAATATATATGATTTTTTCTAAATTTTTATTTAAATTTTTAAAATTTTTCGGAAAATTTTCTTAATTTGCTGCGTTTTTTAATATTTCTTTAATTTTGTTTTCACGTTAACAATTAAATTTTGGGTTGATATTGGTAAGGTTTTATACCCTTGATTTAGTGGTAGAGGCTATATTAAGCTTTTCATTCCGCTTGTACCTCATCGAAATATTGATCCCTCATTCTTGATCCTCGATTGGTTTCAAGATGGTCTAGCAATAGCGCTCTGTTTAAATGGCGATCATGGACAAAACATTGCACAGAGATGACTGTACTTACAAAATATTAGCTTGTTGTTGCCTCGAGAAGTTTGGTATGGCGTTTGAGCGATATTAGTTCAGCTTTTAAAAAGTATTGAACGAAAATTAAAGGACACCAATAAAATGTTGGTACATGCAAAGAGAATTTTACACAAAAAAAATTTTTCCTTGAAAAATTTGTTGTCAAAATTAAAATAATTTTTTTTTCAATAATATTTTTAAACTTTGTGGATGGTATCAATATATTCGACAAGGCCGAATTTAACTTTTTATTTGTTTTCTATTTTTTGGGTTACTTACGTCATACTACATTGATCACATTTAAACGGTCTTTCTCCAGAATGTGACAACATGTGTTTTCGCAATGAAAAACCTCGCGTAAAACGTGAACCACACATATCACATACATATGGCTTAGCATTAGAATGAGTTTTAATATGCTTTGATAAACCTGAACTACAATTGAAACGGCTTGGACATTCAGTACACTGATATTTCTTTAAACCTGCATGCAGTTCCACATGTTGACGTAAATTGCCAGCAGTTCGAAATATTTTACCACACTGAGGACACAAATGAGGACTTTCCCCGATATGTGTGCGCATATGTTCGTTCAAAGTATTCGTATTGCCAAATTCTTTTTCACATATTAAACATACCACATTTGTATTGCCTGTATGTCTATTTAAATGTTCGACCAGGTGAGCATGTAGAACAAACGTTTTATCACACTGATCACATTTGTGTTTTTCTACTTCCGGATGTTTATTGGTTATGTGTTCAATTAAAGATATAACCGACAAAAAGTTTCGTTGACATACCTTGCAAGGAAATTTGGCGTCTGCACCATTGCGGGCATGTATTTGACGATGAGCCGACAAATAAGCCTTTTTTTTAAAAAGTCTTGGACAATCGGGACATTTAAAGCCCTCCGGCTGTGATGGATATACTAAAATGTCTTCATGTTGTTTTAAATGATTTTTTAAATATTTTTTTGTAGGAAAGCGATATTTACAAATTTCACATTCATGCGGTTGAGTAATGGAATGTACAGAAGAACTATGACGTTTCAAATGATATGGACTCTTAAAAACTTTTCCACAAAGTTCGCAAGGAAAACTATAGCTTATTTTATCACTATCATTAGGTCTAAAAAAAAATCAGTTAAAACTTAGATAAGTTAAATATATATGTATAACTTACTTTTCTATTCCTACTATTCCGGTATCAATAAATTCAAGATTTTTAGTATGCTGTATATTTAAATGTTCGACCAGGTGAGCATGTAGGACAAACGTTTTATCACACTGATCACATTTGTGTTTTTCTACTTCCGGATGTTTATTGGTTATGTGTTCAATTAAAGACATAACCGACAAAAAGTTTCGTTGACACACCTTGCAAGGATAATTAGCATCTGCACCATGTATTTGACGATGAGCCGACAAATTTGTCTTTTTTTTAAAAAGTTTTGGACAATCGGGACATTTAAAACCCTCCGGCTGTGATTGATATACTAAAATGTCTTCATGTTGCTTTAAATGATTTGTTAAATATTTTTTTGTAGGAAAGCGATATTTACAAATTTCACATTCATGCGGTTTAGTAATGGCATGTACAGAAGAACTATGACGTTTCAAATGATATTGACTCTTAAAAACTTTTCCACAAAGTTCGCAAGGCAAACTATAGCTTATTTTTTCACTATCATTAGGTCTAAAAAAAAAATCAGTTAAAACTTAGATATGTTAAATATAACTGTATAACTTACTTTTCTATTTCTTCTATTCCGGTATCAATAAATTCAAGATTTTTAGTATGTTCGGTACCAGGCTTTGTGAAAATATTTTTTTCAGAATTATCACTAAAATTTTTTTTAAAAAATAATTTTGAATATTTTTATGTATGCATTTTATTAAATACATACTCTGAATCCTCATAGTCATTACTACACCATTCTGCATCTGCGTTTAAATCATCCATTGGTTCTTCAAAAATGTGTGGTGATACTTCTATTTCCATTTTTACAATTACTTTTGATTTTGCAACTTCATCTATAAATTCTTCATTATTATGGTCCTTATTAGTTTTATTTATATGTACTTTGCAGTGGGCCGATAGCGATGACTTTTTTTCAAACAATTTAGGGCAATCAGGACACTGAAATGATTGTATTTCCTCAATAATGTCATTTTCATCTTTTAGATCAGTCCTTTCGTTATTTTTTATTTGCTTACGTTGATTATTTTTGTTAGGTCTATATAGTTTAAATAATGTTATTAAGTTTTTCAAAAATTAAATAAAAAAATTTAATTGTTTCTTACTTTTCCAATTCTGTAGGTGTTGTGGGGTAGTTTTTTGATTTGTTTCCTTTAAAAACTGGAAGTTTTTCATTGCTAAAAATAAAGCAGACAACTTTTAGGATAGGTTTAAAAAATTTAAATAATTTTTAAGTTTAGATTTGATTGTAGTTAAATTTTTAAAAAAGTGAGAAGTTTTTCTGTTTTGCCAAATCAAAAATAAACTTCACACTTTTCTTTATTATCAATGTTTATTTCTTTTTAATTTTTTTTAATGTACCATGAAACTTTTCTAAATTTGGCTGAATTTATAGCCCTGTTTTTGCAGACCGGATTAAGATTAGGATTAACCTTATTCAGTTAAAAAATGGGTCAAATCAAGTCCAGAAATTTTTTTTATATTTTTTTTTGTGAGTTTACATCCAATAAGTTAATATAAACAGGAAAAAAAATTAAGCGTTGTCCAAAATGTAAAATGGTATAAATAAATTTGAGTTGATCCAAGGATTTAACTAAATTTATTTTTCAATCTTTGCATTTTGGACAAAGCTTAATTTGTTTTTCTGTTTATATTTACTAATTGTATGTAATTTCAGAAAAAAATTATAAAAAAAATGTGGACTTGATTTGATCCATTTTTTAACTAAATAAAGTTAATCCAGATCTTAATCCGGTCTTCAAAAAACAGGACTAATATTTAAAGTTTCCAAATTTTTAAACTTGGTAAGGGAGAAGTAAATTTGTATAGTGTTTTCGGTTTTTAGTGTATAAATTTTAATTTAATAAAAAAATGTATAAAAATGCTTTTTGAGAACCGGTACCAGGAGCAGAATATTTTTATTTTCGGAAATATATTTAGAACCGGGAAACTAGGGGGCTCTAGTTTCTTTACAATAAGTTAAGTTTTCGCATATTATTTAAAAGAAAATAAGTTTTCTGATAGTTTTTGGATCCTTCAGATGGTGCTGGGGTGAACTCTATTACGAAATTTCAGTGGGTATTGACTTGGTTGGATACCAGTTCGTTTCCTCTTTCGGGATTTAGTTTAAGAGAAAATTACATGTTAAATCGTATACGTAAAGAGAAATACATCAAATTCCTTTTCTTCTTCTTCCTTGGTGACAACCGTGTCCACGAATAAACTGATAAAAAGTTTGGCGGAGGCACGAAGTCTATATGCCACCTTTGTAGTGTTTTGAGTTATGTGGGGTTTAACACGTTTGGAAACGCCCCTACAATGGAAGAGTGAAACGACGTTTCCTTAACACGTGCGCGTTTTTGGGTATGGTTAGACACAGTTGTCTAACGGTACTCGCAGATAAATAACCAACACTAATGACCGACAATACGTTTCTGGATTTATTAAATAACTTTAGTGACAAATAGATTCTTCTCCGATGCAATCTCGATTAAGACTCCATATTCAAATCACCCGTTTTTATCAAAATTTAAAAAATTATTTTGGCTTCTACCTTTGTCTCACTTTATTTTTACTATATGCAAAATTTTTCATTTAATGGCAATTTAAAAAGTATGTATAGGCGCCCCAATATACTAGTTGGTAACCTGCTAGCCTACGAGTCTGGGTGTCGTGGGTCCGATTCCCACCAGAGGCCTTGGTCTGTTTCGCTACAATGAGACGAAGGTCATTGTTACCAGTTGTTGGTTGGATAAAATTAGTGCATTTATAATTATATGTTAATTCTTAATAAAATTAAAAAAATAAATAAAAAATTATATATTTTATATATTTCCGGACAAAACAACGGGGAATGAAGTTTCTTAATAATAAGTAAAGTTTCTATATTTTTTTACTGAAATTTAAAAATAAAATAAAATATTCACCTAGAATCTGAATCATTATCCGTATCATTATCGCTGACGGATTCCATTGAAATAAATTCTACGGGTTCTATTTCACATTCAAAACATGCTTCATCTTCCACCTCTTGCTTCAATTTAAGTCTTGCCTCTCCCGTCAAAGGATCCAATAACTTTTCATCCTTTAATTTAGGTGCGGTCTCAAATACAACTATGCCCATCAAATCATGAAGACGACAGTTGGTTTCTATGCATAATTGTTGGAATTTATAACCGATCAACAATTTATCCACACACGGTTGACACACATAACTGGAAAGCTTTGTAGTAGCCTTAATATCTATTTGTGGCACTATGCCATCTAACATTTCCAGAATTTTATAATTTTCATCCACATAATCGGAGAGTTTATGAAATATATGAGAATCACTTAAACAAGTGCGGCACTTTTTTAATAAATCTTCAGACATGGTGGATTATTGTTAGAAATTACTTATAAATTAAAAAAAAATAATTTTATAAAAAAAAAAATAATTATTAAAACATTTTTTGTGGATCTCAACAAAAAATTTCAGCTGTTGTTTCCCAATGGTCAATTAAAATGAAATCATCCACAATAAAAACTATGGACACTGTATTACCGACAAACATTTGGATATTTTTCAAAATTTTGATATACAACACCGTTTTGACGACAAACATATGTTAAACAATTTTCATTCACAATAGCACATACTTAAAAGACGCGAGACTTACGTACCATATAAAACTACAATTGCCCATAGAGTAAAAATGATCAGAGATTTTGATAGGCCCCAAAACAATATGTCACTTTAATAAAATTGTTCTCTTAATGTTTAATGGTGTTTTCTTTTCTGGCAAAAAATGTGCATTTTTTTTGCATTTCGCCCCCCAATTTATGTTTTTGTGTTCTTTTCTAAAAAATGTCAACCATTATAAAGAATATCGTGTTCTTTTCTAAAAATGTCTGCCCTATAAAGTGCAAAAAAGTTGCACTTTTTACCCCGTAAAAAATCACGGGGTTGAAATTGCCTTATACAACAGCTGACTTTTTCTGTGTTGTTTCCTCAAAACAGCTATTAAAAAACTGCAGGGCAGAGTATTGCTGTATGTTATGTTCTATTCCAGCGGTGCCCAAAAAGAGAAACGATAATATTTTTTTTTTGTTTTTTACGCTCTCTGTTGTTAGTTTTGTTGTTGTTCGGATTGTGTACGTGTATTTTTGTCGATCTTTAACAAGTGTTTGGGCACCATTGTTCTATTCCAGTCAAATAAAATGCAAATTTTTGAAGGTGTGGGTTAAACATTTTAAAAATGTATACCCTAAAAAGGCAAACATTTTTTTTCAGAAAAGAAAACACCATAAGAGAGTTTTTACATGCAATAGCAAAGGCAACACTAAGAGAACCAACTTATAGAGAGAGCAAAATAAATTGCATCCAACCAATTTGACACCCACTGCAATTGCCTTGTTTTTTGCACTGAATTAAGATTACCTTTGTTTAAAAAAAATGGGCCAAATCTGGTCCATTTTTAAAAATTTTTCTAAATCTACATCCTATTAACAATAACAAAATAAAAAACATAAGCAAACTAAGGCAAAAATGTAATGAATAGTGGTATTCAGAGTATTGCTTGCCAGACGTACTACTGGTGGTAAAAGAGCACTTTTTCAAATTACCCTTCAAAACACATGTATTTTTTGATAAATGTAAACTTTTGCTACATTGCCAGGGCTGACAGCAAGACTCTGAATACCTCTTATGAAAAATAAATTTAGTTAAATCCTTGGATTTAATCGAATTTATGAATACCCCCAGTTTCTGTATTACGAACGGGCGTCATACAGAAACTGGGGGGGGGGTCAATGTTTTGTGTAAAAAGGAGTGCATACTTTTATGCTCAACGAAAAAAAAAAACTTTTAATAATAATAAGAACACTTTTATTGTGCTAATTATCCTTTAGGTGTGAGTGGTCATTAAACAAAGCTCGATAGGTATATTTTAACAAGAAGTAATACTTATAAACCTTTTAAACAATTCCATATTTATATTTCTTGTAACACAAAACAAAATTTTCATATAATTTGTTTTTGTTACAATACCAAAATAAGTAAAAGCACAATTTTCGTTCGTGTTACAAGAACAGATATTTATAAATATTTATGTTATATTAAAATACAATTTATTTTTATTATCTTTATGTATGTAAAATACTTGTTTGATTTACCTTAATATAAGTTATTTTTTAAAAATAAATTAGGATGTGAGATTCTTTAAATCTAAGTTGTCTCGTTTAGTTGTTTCATCAATTTGTGAATGTTGCTGTGTTTCTTCAACTATTGTCGGCGAATGTTGTTGAGGCTGATGATGATGAGTTTGTTCAGCTATTTCGTGTTGTTGTGCATTTTGAGGCATCTTTTGTGCTTGTTGCAAGAGTTTTTGTGCCATTCTATAATGTTCCGCTTGATGTTGTTTTAACTCAGCTTGATATTTGAAAGCAACAGGACACTGATCACACATATAGGTGTTTTCACCTACATGAGTCCGCAAATGCTTGGTTAAATCTCCACTTGCGGCATAGGCACGTTCACAGTACTTGCATTTATATGGTTTCTCTCCCGTATGGGTACGCATGTGACGTGTTAAAAGGTACATAATGGCAAATCTAAAATACATTTTTATTATTTGTTAGTATAAGGTGGATTTTTTTGCTAACGTGTATAAAACGTTAGCAAAAAAATTCAGCTATAATTGAAAAAAAAAAAACATCACACAAAATATTTAAAACAAGTAAAAAAGTTAAATTTGACTTTGCCGAATGTATTGATACCCTCCACAATGTAAAAAAAATTTAAAAAGTAAAAAAAAACTAATTTTGAAAAAAAAAAATCCGCGAAAAAATTTTGTTTTTGTAAAAAATATGTTTGTATTTGTAAAAATACTACTCTGTGTCCAATTCTGTTCACAAATACCAACCAGCAGCCAATTTAAAGCATTTTGTATTTTAAGTTGTGTAGAATTTACCAAAATTGTCGAGGTATCCTTACATTTTCGATCATAACTTTTAAACCGCTGAACCGATTTCGCTGAACCGATTTCGCTAAGTCTTAGTCATATCTTTGGCCGTGATCACCATTTCCACAGACGGACATCGCTAGAATGTCTTAAAATCGATCGCTGATCAATAATATTTATATAAATATTATGGGGCCCTAGACCGATATTTCGATGAGTTACAAACGGAATGACAAACCTAAATATACCCTGGAGGGTATAAAAATAAATCGGTATTTTTGATTTGGCACAGCAAAACTAGACCGAAGGGCGAGTTCTGGTTCTGTGATAAATTTATCACTGAAAAAATAATAATAAGTAAACTGACATATTTTTTCATTTATAATTTTTTTACAGAAATAGAATCGACCCCCGGGTCAAAAAAAAATTCCCATTTTCAGCGACTAATTTTAAAGCTTACCTCAAAAAAGTTTAAAAGCCAAAATATTAGATTTTTTGGTCGCGATTTGGTATCGCCAAAATCGTTATTTGTTTATAGCTTAGTCATTTGATGTTCGAATATTATAAAATAAATATAATTTTTTCTAAATTTTTATTTAAATTTTCAAAATTTTTCGGAAAATTTTCTTAATTTGCTGCGTTTTTTAATATTTCTTTAATTTTGTTTTCACGTTAACAATTAAATTTTGGGTTGATATTGGTAAGGTTTTATACCCTTGACTTAGTGGTAGAGGCTATATTAAGCTTTTCATTCCGCTTGTACCTCATCGAAATATTGATCCCTCATTCTTGATCCTCGATTGGTTTCAAGATGGTCTAGCAATAGCGCTCTGTTAAAATGGCGATCATGGACAAAACATTGCACAGAGATGACTGTACTTACAAAATATTAGCTTGTTGTTGCCTCGAGAAGTTTGGTATGGCGTTTGAGCGATATTAGTTCAGCTTTTAAAAAGTATTGAACGAAAATTAAAGGACACCAATAAAATGTTGGTACATGCAAAGAGAATTTTACACAAAAAAATTTTTTTCCTTGAAAAATTTGTTGTCAAAATTAAAATAATTTTTTTTTTCAATAATACAGTGCCGGTCAAAAAAATAGCACCAATGACAAAATCTCTATTCATTCAATTAAAACAAAATATTATGTGCGTATTCGTTTAAAGTAAATATGCAATACTCTTATACTAAGTCTAAACCCCTTAAATGTTTTTACTTTTTCCAAAAATTGTGGACGGTTCTTTTTTAATGATCGATATTTTAAAAAAACTCTGAATCAGTGCAGTCAATAAAATAGCACCGAATGACAAAATTTCTTTAAAAAAATTAATATTGTTTTAATTATTTAAATAAAAGTGTTAAATATTAAAGAAAGATAGTTTTTATTTATAAAAAAATTTAATTCATTACAAAATTTGACATTTATTTTCATAAAAATATGACGTGGAAGGAATTACACTCCTCAAAAACGTGCTTTTGTAAAAAATATGATTTCTGTACATAAAGCATATACTGAAATAGGAAAATTGGTTGGATGCGCTTATAAATTATTGAAAATTCAACAAAATTAACTTTAGAGCTTGAAAAACTTAGTCACAAGCGATGTTTGTCACCATTAGTGGCTAGGTGTTTGTAAAGACAATGGAAGAAAGCCCCATCTACGGCAGCTCCAGAGCTAAAAAAGGACAGCAAATGGCGAAAATGTTCGCTAAAGATTACAAAACAACAACATTAACGCTTGTAGATTCGGAAAAGTGCGCCTACTCTCACTTAAGCATGCTGCAAGTCGTTTGAAGTTTGCTAACAGTAACTCAGAATGACCAGCTTAAAAGTGGATCAATGTTCTATGGACAAATGAATCTATTGTTGTTTTATTTGGAGACATGATATCACAAACATATCTCAGAAGACCCTATAACGCGGATTTCAATCCTAAATTCGAAATAAAAATAACTTAAAATGGTGCTTATGGTGTGGGGGATATTTTCCTACTGTGGAGTGGGTTTCATATATTGGACCATGGCTCACATATTGGACTAGGACAATCGTGGATATACACTTAACGTTTATATACTCCAGAAAGTAATGTTACCATAAGTTTCTGAGCAAATGCCACTAATTTAGGTCTTTTAGCACGTCAATTACCCAAAGCATGACGGGAAATTGGCAAAAAATTGGTTCTGGACAATAAAGTAAACGTGATGGAATGGCCTGGTCAGTCCCCAGATCTAGATCAAATCGATAGTTAATGGACAGATATAGAGAAGGGAGTGCCTTGAATACAACCAACTTGTAATAAAGCCCTTTGGGTGGCTGTTCAGCAAATCTGGAATTTAATTTCAAATTAAAGATCCCAAAATCTCGCGAATTCGGTACAAAAACGTTGTACAAAGGGAAATTGTCAACAATGAGCACTCGACAAATTTTTTTTTTAATATTTAAAGATATCAAAACAATACTGAATTCATAATGCATTCGTTTTTCACATTTAAGAATTTAATTTTAATAGAAAAAGTACTGTGGTGCTATTTTTTTGACTGTGTCTTTTTGAAGTTTTTTTAAAAACTCTGAAAATTTTTGATAAAATAAAAAACCAAATTAGCCTTTTCTTATGTAATATTGTTTCATACTCTTGTAAGTATCTTATGACACGTTTTCAGTGGCATAAGTTGAAATTGTTAAAAAAAAACCAACGAAGAAAATTTTGTTTTATCCTGGTGCTATTTTTTTGACCGCAGCTGTAGGTCTATTCGATTACCCAAATTTCTTACTATTTTTTACTACAACTGGAAAGTTTGTTTACTTTTTGTATTGAAAATTTCCAGCTGTAGTAAAATGAGTAAAAAATAGTAGATTGTAGTAAGGTAATCGAATAGACATAATATTTTTAAACTTTGTGGATGGTATCAATATATTCGACAAGGCCGAATTTAACTTTTTATTTGTTTTCTATTTTTTTTGGGTTACTTACGTCATACTACATTGATCACATTTAAACGGTCTTTCTCCAGAATGTGTTTTCATGTGTTTTCGCAATGAATAACCTTGCGTAAAACGTGAACCACACATATCACATACATATGGCTTAGCATTAGAATGAGTTTTAATATGCTTTGTCAAATATGGACGACAACTGAAACGGCTTGGACATTCAGTACACTGATATTTCTTCAAATCTGCATGCCGTTCCACATGTTTACGTAAATTGCTAGCAGTTTGAAATGATTTACCACACTGAGGACACAAATGAGGACTTTCCCCGATATGTGTGCGCATATGTTCGTTCAAAGTATTCGTATTGCCAAATTCTTTTTCACATATTAAACATACCACATTTGTATTGCCTGTATGTCTATTTAAATGTTCGACCAGGTGAGCATGTAGAACAAACGTTTTATCACACTGATCACATTTGTGTTTTTCTACTTCCGGATGTTTATTGGTTATGTGTTCAATTAAAGATATAACCGACAAAAAGTTTCGTTGACATACCTTGCAAGGAAATTTAGCGTCTGCACCATTGCGGGCATGTATTTGACGATGAGCCGACAAATAAGCCTTTTTTTTTAAAAGTCTTGGACAATCGGGACATTTAAAGCCCTCCGGCTGTGATGGATATACTAAAATGTCTTTATGTTGTTTTAAATGATTTGTTAAATATTTTTTTGTAGGAAAGCGATATTTACAAATTTCACATTCATGCGGTTTAGTAATGGCATGTACAGAAGAACTATGACGTTTCAAATGATATGGAGTTTTAAAAACTTTTCCACAAAGTTCGCAAGGTAAACTATAGCTTATTTTATCACTATCATTAGGTCTAAAAAAAATCAGTTAAAACTTAGATAAGTTAAATATATATGTATAACTTACTTTTCTATTTCTTCAGAATTATCACTAAATTTTTTTTAAAAAAATTATTTAAAATATTTATATTTATGCATTTTATTAAATACATACTCTGAATCCTCATAGTCATTACTCCACCATTCTGCATCTGCGTTTAAATCATCCATTGGTTCTTTAAAAATGTGTGGTGATACTTCTATTTCCATTTTTACAATTACTTTTGATTTTGCAACTTCATCTATAAATTCTTCATTATGAGGGTCAGTATTATCATTGTTGATATTGTTCGTTGCTTTCCTTTCGTTATTTTTTATTTGCTTACGTTGAATATTTTTGTTAGGTCTATATAGTTTTAATAATGTTATTATTTTTTTCAAAAATTAAATAAAAAAATTGAATTGTTTCTTACTTTTTCAATTCTGTAGGTTTTGGGGGGTATTTTTTTGATTTGTTTCCTTTTAAAACTAAATGTTTTTCATTGCTAAAAATAAAGCAGACAATTTTTAGGTTAGGTTTAAAAAAATTTAAATAATTTTTAAGTTTAGATTTGATTGTAGTTAAATTTTTAAAAAAATGAGAAGTTTTTCTGTTGCGCCAAATCAAAAATAAACTTCACACTTTTCTTTATTATTAAATTTTCCTAAATTTTTCTGTTTATTTCTTTTTTAAACATTTTTTTTAGGGGCCTATTCACAAAAAAAGTCATAACTCAATCATAACTCAATTTTTTCCATGTGGTTGTTGTAAACAATCATAAAGAAATTCAAATTTTGTTTGAAAATTTCAAAAAAAATAAAGACCTGCTACCCACATCGTCTCAAAATTGACAAATAATTTTAAATTTTCCCTGTAAACATTTGGAAGAAATATCGCCTAGGAGAAATTGCGGCAATATCTTCTTTTTATCGTAGCAAAAAATCATCAAAGTAGTATTTTTGAAAATCTTCCTTTTATCATTTCGAGGACATTTAAGCAATAAATAAAAAAAATATTTATTTTTTGTCATTGATAAAGTAGATAAAATCGCCAAATTATCAAAAATTTATCTTCCAGGTGATTTTTCACCTGCGCGATATATTTACGATATCTTCCTTATATCATACGGATGAAAAAATGCGAAATCAACATATTTTATTTATTGTCAAAAATTTATTTTTTCATTATAATTTAGTCTTTCGGGGATTTATCCAATTAGTTTGAAATAATCAATATAAATCACACAAAAATTCGTATAGAGGGGTTTTTTGAGGTAAGTAGTGAATTCGAAGAAATAAAAGCATTAAGATCGAAACTGCAAAACAAATAAACCGCATGTTTTTCTCCCATTAGGTCCATGAAATTACATAAATTTAAATTTAGTTGGTCAAGGAAAACTCAATAAGCAACTAAAATCTCAGAAGGACTGATCCCGAAATAAGAAAGAAATATAAAAAATTCGCCAAAAGATGCTTGTTCGTTGTTTAATAATATATCCTTGTATCTGAGATTATTTCTAAATTTTTATCTATTTACTTTCATTTAACACAATAAAAATCATAATTTTATCGACATCTTTATTTTATATTCCACGAACGTTTAGGTGATTATCTGGCAATAATTTCTAGGTTAAATTTGAATGATATCTTCAAATTATCTTCCAAATGATTATCTGGCAATATCACCTATTTATCTTCCAGGAGAATTGCTTTCGTATCCCCTAAACGTATCGCTTTCGGGACACCATTTCTACCAACGGGTGTTTCTTCCGCAATACGAAGAAGATAAATTTGGCTGAATTTTTTTTTTTAAATTTTCCAAATTTTTTCTATATTTTTAAACTTGGTTAGGGAGAACTAAATTTGTATGGTATTTCCGGTTTAGAGTGTATAAATTTTAATTTAATAAAAAAAGTATCTTTGTGTTTTTTGAGAACCGGTATTAGGAGCAGAATATTTGTATTTTCGGAAATATACCTAGAACCGGGAAACACGTGCCAGAACTAAAATTACCGATATTCCCGGTAATACCGAGAGTGGGGGCTCTCGTTTCTTTACAATAAGTTAAGTTTTTGCATATTTTTTCTTAAGATGTCGCTAGGATGAACTCTATTACGAAATTTCAGTGAGTATTGATTTGGTTGGATACCAGAAAATTACATGTTAAATCGTATACGAAAAGAGAAATACATCGAATCCCTTTTCTTCTTCTTCCTTGGTGTAGACAACCGTGTCCACGAATAAACTTATAAAAAGTTTGCCGGAGACACGAAGTCTATATGCCACCTTTGTGGGGTTTAACACGTTTGGAAACGCCCTTACAATGGAAGAGTGAAACGACGTTTCCTTAACACGTGTGCGAGTTTGGGTATGGTTATGGTGGCAGAGAAATAACCAATACTAGTGACCGACAACACGTTTCTGGATTTATTAAATAACTTTAGGGACAAATAGATGCTTCTCCGACGCAATCTCGATTAAGACTCCATATTCGAATCAACCGTTTTTATCGAAATTGAAAAAATTATTTTGGCTTCTACCAACGTCTTACTTTTTTTTTACTCTATGCAAAATTTTTCATTTCATGGCACTTCAAAAAGTATGTATAGGCGCCCCAATAGGCAAGTTGGTAGCGTGCTAGCCTACGAGTCTGGGGGTCGTGGGTTCGATTCCCACCAGAGGCCTTGGTCTGTTTCGCTACAATGAGACGAAGGTCATTGTTACCAGTTGTCGGTTGGATAAAATTAGTATATGATTTGTAATTATATGTTAATGTTAATTCTTAATAAAATAAAAAAAGTATGTATGTTTCGTCATAAGAAAATTGTGTATGTATGATTGGATCTATTAGGGAGGAGATGGGGTGAAACTATTTAGATATTTCCGGAAAAAACAACGTTTGCGGGTTCAGAAAAACATAATACTGGTATTTTCGGAAAAATAACAAGAGCCGGGAAAGCAGTGTCGGAATAAAAAATGACAAAGTTCCCGATAATACCGAGATCGGGGAAATGAAGTTTCTTAACAATAAGTTAAGTTTCTATATTTTTTGACTGAAATTTAAAAATCACATATTCACCTAGAATCTGAATCATTATCCGTATCAGTTTCGCTGACGGATTCCATTGAAATAAATTCTACGGGTTCTATTTCACATTCAAAACATGCTTCATCTTCCACCTCTTGCTTCAATTTAAGACTTGCCTCTCCCGTCAAAGGATCCAGTAACTTTTCATCCTTTAATTTAGGTGCGGTCTCAAATACAACTATGCCCATCAAATCATGAAGGCGACTGTTGGTTTCTATGCATAATTGTTGGAATTTATAACCGATCAACAATTTATCCACACACGGTTGACACACATAACTGGAAAGCTTTGTAGTAGCCTTAATATCTATTTGTGGCACTATGCCATCTAACATTTCCAGAATTTTATAATTTTCATCCACATAATCGGAGAGTTTATGAAATATATGAGAATCACTTAAACAAGTGCGGCACTTTTTTAATAAATCTTCAGACATGGTGGATTATTGTTAGAAATTAGTTAAAAATTTATAAAAAAAATATTTTTTTTGTGATTAACAACAAAAAATCGTAGCTGTTCTGTTCCACAATAGTCAATTAAAATAAAATAATTAGAGTTGTGTCGTTCACGAACGAACTAGTTCAATTGAACTATTCACTTAACTGAGCGGTTTATCTAGTTCGTTCATTTCAGCTCTTTTAGGTCTTTTCGTTCATTCAGCTCAATTGGTCATTACTTCATTTTGATCTTTCAGTTCGGTCGTTTAATTTTTTTTGTGTTAATTTTGTCATAACGCGTTAGTTTTTTCTCCTCTTTTAGCACGCTTTCTCATATTTATGCTTTTTTTTTACAAAAATTGTGTATTTTTTTTTTGTTTTATTTTAATTTATGTTTTTATTCTACATTTTTGTATTTTTTAAAAGAAAAATAAAACAAAAGACATGATCGAAATGATTCGATCGCGAACTGTTGAACGAAAACCAAAATTGACCGAGTTGAACTAGATGAACGACCAATAGATATGATCAAAAAGATTCGTTCACGAACTATTGAACGAAAAAGCCGAAAGAGCGATTGAACTAGATGAACGAACTAGGTCTTTTATCTGAAATGAAGGAAAATGAGCGCTCACTCAATTGAACGATTAAGCACAAGTCTAAAAATAATTCACAATATTAGTGTTTCTTCACAATACAGCAGCAAGCAGCAGACAGCAAAATTTGTACATGTATTTTGTTGTTGCGCCAACAACAAAATACGTGTAAAAATTTTGCTGTCTGCTGCTTGCTGCTGTATTGTGAAGAAACACTGAAGCATAAAAACTGTGTTACCGACAAACATTTGGACATTTTTGTTATGCTTCTTCTTTTTTTGGTATTCATAAAAAGTGGAAGCCTTTAACCTGCTGATTAGTATTTACTATACACGGTTATCTGCTGTCAAAAGCATATGTTTTTTTTAAGATTACGGATTTTTTTTAGTAATCAGGACATTTTTTTTACTAAAATATGAATTTAACATCATATAAAATAAATTTATTGAAAAACTGTATGCAGAGATGTTTAATAACATCAATTAGCTTTAGACTACACAGCAATACCACGGAAACATCTACTAAAACTGGTCAGACATCTTCAGACGGTACCACACATTTTGGTTTCCAAACCGTTAAAGAAAGTGAAAAAGAACAAAAAGGTAAGTTTTGAATAAATATGTTACATTTCTTTTTTTTACATATATTTTTATTTTCAATTATAAAGTCCACAAAGTATTTGAAGATGTCGCTAAATCTTATGACCTCATGAATGATGCCATGTCCATGGGTATTCATCGTGTTTGGAAGGATATGTTTATAGAACGATTGGGTCCTACACATGGTACAAAACTGCTAGACATGGCTGGTGGTACCGGTGATATATCTTTTAGGTATTTGAAATATCTACAAAATACACAAAATGCTAAGGGCCAACAGAGTCATGTAACCGTCTCAGATATTAATCAACATATGCTTAATGTTGGAGAAGAAAGAGCCAAACGTTTAGGTTTTACGCAAGAGCAATTACCTAATATAACTATAGATTGGAAGTGTGCAGATGCAGAAAAGTTACCATTTGCAGATAATTCTTACAATGCATATACTATAGCATTTGGTATAAGAAACTGTACCCATGTAGATAAGGTTAGTTAAATGTTATTATAAGTTGAAAATTTTTAATACAAATGTATTTTAATAGGTACTCCGTGAAGCGTATCGTGTCTTACAGCCAGGTGGCCGCTTTATGTGTCTAGAATTTAGCCACTTGGAAAATGATGCCATGCAATGGCTGTATGATCAATATTCTTTTCAAGTTATACCACCCATGGGTCAAATTTTAGCTGGCCAATGGCAACCCTATCAGTATTTGGTTGAAAGTATACGTAAATTTCCTAAACAAGAAGAATTTAAGACAATGATTAAGGAGGCTGGTTTTGAAATGGTACAATATGAAAATCTTACATTTGGTGTGGTTAGCATACATTCAGGTTTTAAGTTGTAACTGTTATTTTAAAGTGTTAAAACTATTTTTGTTAATAACTTTAAAAAAATTTGTAAAAAAAAAATACAAACTATTATGGACCTTTTGCTTCGACACTTTATTTTATTAACACCTTGCAGGAAAAGTGATTTTTATAGGTCACGTGACAGGACATACGAGCCCAAATGACCTATCACACACTTGGCATTAGTTGGAACTGATGCCAGTGCCAAAAAAAAATCATTAGCATTTATTGCCAACGAAATTTTTTGTCATTGGGATTGTTTGTACTAATGCCAATGAAACCGCACAAATGCCAAAAAAATATTTACAATTGATAAAAAAAAGCATTTGTTTACAATAAATATTTTTTTTGAAACTTAGAATGGCGATATCTCGAAAACTAAGCCAAAATGGAGGTTATTTTTGGTTCTTAAATCTGAATAATTTCGACCGTCCTCTTTACATGTGTGGACCCCAATGGGCCATAACTTTGAATGCAAAAAATTTGGAATTCCCGAAAATTTAAAAATGCTCATATCTCGGTAAATATTGTCCAAAAGCATTTTTGTAGCTCTTGGGTTTTTAGAAAAACCAAGAACTCGCCAAATACTTGAAAGCCCTCAGAGTAGAGATGGGCGCTGGTCACGTGATTTGCGTGATTCACGTGAATCACGCGTGAATCACGCGTGAATCACGCGTGAGTGTGAGTGATTTTCATTTCAATCACGTGATTGTGAGTGAGTGTGAGTTGAAAAAAAAATCTGAGTGAGTGAGTCATTTATTTTTTGCGTGAGTTTACGTGATTAGATTTTTTGATTTGCCCAATTTCTTTTTGAATTTTTTGTAAAAATTTTTTTTTGGAATTTTTTTCTTTTTTTGGTAAGAAATTTTATTGCGTGAGTAGATTTTGCGTGACTCACGCGTGAGCGTGATTGATTCTTGCGTGAGTCACGCGTGAGCGTGAGTAACTTTTTTATTACTCACGTGAATAGTGAGTGAGCGTGAGTAACAAAAAAAATTGCGTGAGTGATTCGATTATTTTTTGCGTGAGCGTGAGTGAGTGTGAGTCAAAATCCACTCACGCGCCCATCTCTACCTCAGAGTAATAGTTTTTTAGTTATTCAGTTTCTAAAATTCTCAAGACCCTTTTGGGCCCCTAAATTGCATTACCTGGAAAATTAAGCAAGATAGCGCTCCACATTTTGAGTCTATGGCGAACTTTAGGGACCTGAGTAGAGTTGTCAAATATTCGTCAATTTCAAAAACCGATTTTCGAATACTTCGAAAAACCGCCTTTTAAAAAAATCGGTTTTTCGGTTTTGCAACTAAAAACCGGTTTCGAATAATCGGTTTTTGGGTTTTTGTTTTTTAATTATTTATTTGATAAAAAAGTAAAACAAAACAATAAAAAAGGAAAGCAAAACAAGCTATTTGTACATACTTCAGAATAGAGATTGGCACATGAGCAGTTTAGTGCGTGATTCACGCGTGAGTGTGACTGAAATTTAAGTAACTCACGTGATTGTAAGTGGGTGTTAGAGGAAAAAAATTGCGTGAGTGAGTGTGTGTGAGCAAGATTTTTGCGTGAGTGAGTATGCATGAGACGATTTTTTTGCGTAAGTTTGCGTGATTTATTTGTTCTTCATATTTCCTTTCGTCCCAAAAAAAGCAAACAAATTTAAAAATCCCGAAAAAGACAAAAAAAAATTTTAGAATTTGGCTAAAATTTAAATTTTGCTAAAAATTTTCTTACCTTTTTGAAATCTTAATTTTTAAAAGTTTTTTTTTGAATAAAAAGTTTCGTGAGTGTGAGTGAACGTGAGTGTAAATGAACGTGATTGTGAGTTGTCATAAATTTACTCACGTGATTGTGAGTAGAAAAAAATATGCTCGTAAGTAAGGCAAAAAAAGGATACATTTCAAATGATTTGGGGACATCCGATTTCTCAACTTTGAGATGTTTACTAAAAAATTTCATTGAATGCAAAATAATGAAAAAAAAATAAATATATGAAAAAGTCGATTATTCGAGACCAAAAAATCGGTTTCTCGAATACTTCGAAAATCGGCCTTTTTAAAAAACCGGTTTTAAAAAACCGGAAAAATAGAAAAAAATCGATTTTTCGAATACTTCGGAAATCGGTTTTGACAACTCTAGACCTGAGGGACTGGACCTAATGGAGTCTTTACACAATGGGCGAAATGGACCAACAATTTTGGACTTTTCTCTCGTGTCGGGAGTATTCAACGAGGTACATATGTTAATTTTTCAATTTTCGGGAGTACCAATTTTTTTAGATTCAAAATTTGGGCCCATTAGGGTCCATACATGCAAAGAGGACCGACGAAACTATGGAGTTTCTATCTGGCTTAGTTTTCGAGACAAAGTCATTTTAAGTTTTAACCAACAAAATATTTTTCACAGAGTAAACAACACGCTGCAGAGCTCTGACGGAAATAAATTTACAAAAAATGGCGGTTTGATAGAGTCCGAACGAATATTCGGTTTCGGCCGAATATTGGCCGAATATTGGGACAAGTTTGTCCAATAAATGTGATACTGTTATAGTTCAAAAATTATTTTCTCTAATCTTCAAATGTACAATTTTTTGAGTTCTTTATAAAAGTGATTTTTTGTAAGTTTAGTAAAATATGCAAATATTTTTTTAAAACATTCAGCTTTACCACAAGAAAATAAAATAAAATTAAAATGAGCTTTTAATTTTATTTCCATACAAATTCAGCCTTACCATAGAAAAATAAAATATATTTAAAATCTGCTTTTAATTTTATTTCCATACAAATTGTTTTTGTTTTTAAAATCGACTTTCAAAAAACTTTTGTTAAATAGACTTTTTGTTTTCTTGTGGTAAGGGTCATTAAGTCCTTGGGGGCTACCGCGTATTTTGATTTGAAACGGAAACGTTTTCAAACAGATTATTTATTGCCAAAAAAGAAAAATTATTTTTTTAAGTAACAAAATCCGTTAGAGCTTGTTTGGTCTTCTTCAAATAATGTAAAAAAAATATAATTTTACCTAAACGAGTTTATTGTTACGGCATGTTTAAAATTTCCGAATTCGAACGATTATTTCGAATAAAGTTACGCGGTAACTCCCCTGTATTTGTTTCTCTAAAGCAATCATAATAATTTTTTTCACGCCAGGCGATATTTGGCTGCTTCTGCCGAATATTGCTTTTTCGGTCGCATATTCGGTTCGGTCTGAAAAAGTGGTTTCGGTCGGACTCTAAAAATTAATAAATATAATGTATCGCAAGACATTTAATTTTTTCTTAATTTTGCCCCAAACAAACTTTAAGGAGCAGGCGGCACGGCAATTTTTAACCGATCGAGCTCATATTTTAGGCAACATTTTTTTTATCTTAACCTCACACAAAATTGGCCTTCAATTTTTAAAGAAATGAGTTTTCCATTTTCCTTTACATTGTAGGTCCACCTTATTGGGTCATATAAAGATATTTCGTTGCGTAACACATGGAATGATAAAGTAGGCACATACTGTGGTAGGATGGTGTAAATTTATAAAAAAAAAATTACTTACATATTTTATGTTGACGATTTCTTGAAGATTTT
This sequence comes from Pegoplata infirma, assembly GCA_963921195.1. Taxonomy (NCBI): domain Eukaryota; kingdom Metazoa; phylum Arthropoda; class Insecta; order Diptera; family Anthomyiidae; genus Pegoplata; species Pegoplata infirma. The sequence continues at coordinate 214,157,511 of OY992540.1, forward strand.
TGCAAATGGGGTGACGAATTTTTTCATATAAATCATAAATTTTCGACGATCTTGTAACCAATAATTCTGGAAATCGAGCTCATATTTTAGGCAACATTTTTTTTATCTTAACCTCACACAAAATTGGCTTTCAATTTTTAAAGAAATGAGTTTTCAATTTTCCCATACATTGGAGGTCCACCTTATTGGGTCATAGACCGATATTTCGTTGCGTAACACATGGAATGACAAAGTAGGGCACATAGGGTGGTGTAAATTTATAAAAAAATTACTTACATATTTTATGTTGACGATTTCTTGAAGATTTTTGCAAATGGGGTGACGAATTTTTTCATAAAAATCATAAATTTTCGACGATCTTGTAACCAATAATTCTAGAAATCCTGATCGCGTGGAGGAAACAGCCATTCGTCGGTGTAATGGGTGTGTTTGTTGTACGCTCGTACTGGTAACCTCCAACCCCGCAATTAGTGTGGTGGAATTTCGATTAATAGCAGCATGGGGGTACTGTTTTTTGCGGTATTTTTACTAGAACATGCAATGGTTTGTCATTTATTTGCTGGTGTCGGCCATTTTGAAATTGGCTTACACTTTGGGCGATGATAAAAAAAAATGGATGATTTAAACTTATTAAAGTTAAATATACTGGTGGAGCACGCTGTTAATAAATTGTTGGAAGTTTATACACATCTTTATGACTTTTGGTGAAGACCATAATACTCTGGTGGAGACCATAAAACTTCTGGTGAAAAACCATACTAGAGTTGTGTCGTTCACGAACGAACTAGTTCAATTGAACTATTCACTTCACTGAGCGTTTTATTTAGTTCGTTCATTTCCGCTCTTTTAGGTCTTTTCGTTCATTCAGCTCAATCGGTCATTATTTTATTTTGATCTTTCAGTTCGGTCGTTCAATTTTTTTTTTTTAATTTTGTCATTAGGCGTTAGTTTTCTCTTCTCTTTTGGCGTGCTTTCTCAGCATTTATATTTTTTTTTACAAAAATTGTATATGTTTTTTTTTAATTCATGTTTTTATTCAACATTTTTGTATTTTTTAAAGGAAAGCCAAAACAACAGACATGATCAAAATGATTCGTTCACGAACTGTTGAACGAAAACAAGAATTGACCGATTTGTACTAGGTGAACGACCAACAGATGATTCAAAATGATTCGTTTACGAACTGTTGAACGAAGACCACAAAAGAGCGATTGAACTAGATGAACGAACTAGGTCTTTTTTCTGAAATGAACGAAAATGAGCGCTCACTCAATTGAACGATTAAGCACAAGTCTAAACCATACTCTTTTTATATACAACGGTATATGTATATTAAATGGACGTTAAAACAAACATTTGGATAAGTTTTTGCAGTAACCATAACCTTTGGCCCAATAATATTGAAACTGTTGGAGAACCAACTAAAACTCGATGTTTAAACACATTTTTTGCCGGATCTATACTTTGGTCGTTACATCAGGATAGATAAGGATGGCAATATAGTGATAACACTGGTTGATTAGAATTAATGCTTAAAAAAAGACAACGGCAACTGTCCACCCAGCCGCGCTTGTTCTGTTTATACTCTTAAACTGGTATTTTTCCTTTATTTTGGAAAATGTTTTTATACCCTCCACTCTAGTGATAGAGGGTATATATAAGTTTGTCATTCCGTTTGTAACACATCGAAATATTGGTCTAGGACCCCATAAAGTATATATATTCCTGATCCTCGATCGATTTTAAGTCGACCTAGTGATGTCCGTCCGTCCGTCTGTCTGGTCTGTCTGTCCGTAGAAAACACGCTAACTTTTGAAAGACTTTACAGAGGCTACTGAAGTTTGGCATATATGTTGGTCATTTACCTGGTCAGATTGGTTTTGCAATCCAGCCAAATCGGTCCAGTAATTCAAAAGTTATGAGCAAAAGAGTAAATTTCGGCAAAAGTTTTTCGCGAATTTACGAGATAAAAAACACGATAACTTTCGAAAGACAATAATGAGGCTGCTGAAGCTTGGCATGTATCTTTTCCGTTCCCCAGTTTTGTTTGGTATTGAATTTCAGCTCAATCGGTCCAGTGGTTCAAAAGTTATAAGCAAAACCCTGAATTTCAGATTTGTTTCATCTTAAATGCCACGTGTTAATCAAGTTTTAAAAGCATTGGTGGTAACTTAACAATGTTTTTCAAACTTGTTTAATTTAAAAACAATGCTTTTTAAACTTGTTTAGTTTTAAAAGCATTGGTAACTTTAAACTTACACTCGAAAAAATTTTACATTCAAACAAAATTTTACACTCAAAAAAATTTTTACACTCAAAAAAAATTTAGTTTTTTTTTACAAAAATGACAATATTTTGTGTACATACGTAAGTGCATTCACTCAGAAATATTTTTACAGTAAATAAAACATTAAACACGAAAAAAGTTTTACACTCAAAAAAATAAATTAGTACTTTTTTTTTTAAATGACAAAAAAAGATTTTTTTACTCAAAATAAAATATTTCTAATCAAAATTGTTAATTTTTTTTCACGTTAATAAATGAACTATCCTTTTAAAAAGGCATTGTGGAGGGTATTTATAGATTCGGCAAAGTCGAATTTAAATTTTCTACTTGTTTTTTTTTTGTAAAATCCATTGAATCAAAAGAGAATTAAACAATTAATTTTTATTTTGTAATTTTAAAACCTTTATCAAGTTCATTATTTTATGTTTAAAATTTTTCTTGTTTTTGATATTAATATACAGCAAAACATAGAATTATTTTGAATTTTATAATGTACTTGTTGTTGTTTTTTATTATTATTTCTTTACTAAATTTCTAAGTAATTACTAAAAGAAAAATTCCTACATAGGTACTTAAAAAGCAAATAATTAAAAAAAATAAATAAACTAAATCGTTAAAATATTTCTTGTTTAAGAGAGATAGAAATCTAACGTATATATTTCATTTTTGAATATACAAAACTAATTTGTTACAAAATAAAATTAAAATTCTTAGATCAAATAAACATTACAGGAAAATTCAATATATAAAAAATTGAAATTATATTATAATAAGAATTCCATTTATCAGTTAGTTTTAATGTTACGGTTATTATTTTAAATGTTTATGTTGGATTTTATAGTTATTTTCAAGTTTTTTTATGTTTATATTTTTATTGATTATTGTAAAGTTAATATTTTTGTGTATTGTTTTTTTATTTAGGGATTTTTTTTTTGTTATTACTACTAAAATTACAAACAGTTTATTCATTTTGTAGTTTTTGTTTAATATTTAGGCAAAATATTATAATTAAATATTAATTATAATTTGTTTTATATAATCAAAAAGGATTCCAGGACAAGTTTCGTTTGTTTAAACTAAAAAAAAAACTTAAACAATTTAATAATTTAAAAAAAGTCCATAAATTTAGCGTCGTTTTGGTTTGTTTTAAGTAGTTTTAAATAAAAACTACTCGTTTTTAGATGTTATAAAAAGTCATTATTTTTTTCATTTCTTTTATAAAAAATTAAAAAAAAAAAATATTAGAATATTACTATTGAACCGAAATTACTTCTCCTTAAAAGTAATGTATTTAGTTTTTAATTTTGTTTTATAATGTGTATTTTTAAAAGTTAACTTCTTCTACTTTTTCTGCATCAGACTTAAGATCTTGTAATAGCATTTCATGACATGATTTTGGTATTAATGTGCCAACAATTTTGTCACCATCTGTTGTTTTCATGCGTATGACTTGCATTTTGTTATTGGCATTACGCATGGCTAGGACCTGTTCTACACGAGACCATACTGACAATACAGAACCAGATAAAATATAATACAAGCGTTGACGTAGACCAACCTAAAATAAAGAAATAGATATAAATATTAAAAAAAAATGTTAATTACAAACTTTGTTAATACCTAAAATATTTGGACTTTAGGGGCATGTCACAGACTCAATTCCGTTCGGATTTGGAAAAAGTGGTTTACCTCGCCCTCCAGAAAAATGTTTACTTATTCATTTATTATGCTTTTTGCACCAAAGTTATCCAATTTGATCTTTATTTTAATTTTTTTTTATATTCGTAACTAGGGCTGTCAATCCCGAAATCCCGAAATCCCGTGATTTTTGTCATAAAATGAATCCCGAATCCCAGGATTCTTAAGTTCAAATCCCGGGATTTTTGATATATTAAAAATGTATGAGAATTTATTTTTAAAAATAGAACTTTGTTAAATTATTGTTACATTTACATAAACAAATTAAAACTAAATCTTTTTTTAATTTGATTGTAGCTAATTTGGCTGACCTGAGAATTCTACACAGGCTTGCTGAATAATAGTCCAACTCACTAACCATTAAGCCACAGTCACGGAGCCCTTTGACCAAAGTTTGCAGGTTTTGGCGAAAATTTTCCAAAAATCCGAAACTTTGATCGAAGGGCGCCACGGGTAAATTTAATCCGACTGGCCTCTAATGTGTACCACATAAGTTTAGGCGTAGGAGAATCAAAATTTTCCCGGGCGTTCAAAATTGGAAGAAAAACTTTTTTTATAAAAAATTGCAAGTCTAATGTATTATATTATTACTTTTCTCCTTTAAATGATTTTATTATTTAAAATCTTCTTTAAATAAGTTTTAAAATTATACAGTGCAACAACGAAAATCGAAATGGGATGAAACCAAAAGCAAATAAAAGTTGTCATTTTCCATAACAAACCTCTCAAGGCTTTTTTTAGTTTATTGCTAAATATTTAATAAAAATAATTACTTGAAAACTGCATAAGTGGCGTATACTTAATTTTTTAAATGCCTTTAAATAACAATCAGAATAATTAGAAATCATTTTAATAATTTCGTTGTAGCGAAATTGACCCTAGGGTTTTCGTGGGAATCGAACCCTCGACTTCCTGCTTAATAGGCTAGCACGCTACCAACTAACCCACAGTAGCCCCCTTAATATACACAATAAAATTGAAACATAAAGAGTCTACTATTTTTTTTACTTTATAATCAAAGAAATTTAATCCCGAAATCCCGAAAAATGCCGAAATCCCGAAAAATCCCGTGATCCCGAAAAATCCCGGGATTTCGATTTTCAAATCCCGAATCCCGGGATTTTAAAAAACCGATCCCGTTTGACAGCCCTATTCGTAACCTAAAAAGGGGGCGGGCCAAAAAAACCATATTTTTAATCCCCCCGGGTCCTTGTGCTGGACACTGAACTTCTTTTAGCATAAACGTGTTTCATTTGTTTAACACAAATACAAAAAAAAAAGGTAAATTAAATATGGTGTTTTTCAGAGGTTGGTTTAGGGGGATCGTTTCCCCCCCCCCCCCCCCTGTTCCGATTTTGTCCATTTACGAACTTAACCTGCCTAGGACCATAAGAATTATTCGTGACAAATTTCAGGAGTCTAGCTCTTTCATTTTGGACTCCATCGTGTCATCTACAGACGGACATTCACAGAATGTCTTAAAATCGATTATGTATCAATAATATTTATATTTTTTGGGGTACCCGACCGATATTTTGATGCGTGTGGTTGGAGGCTATAAAAACATGTTTTATGAAATATGTACTAGTTAAATAATAGTCCCTGCAAATGTTGTTTTGCCGGAAAATATCTTAATAGCTTTATATCAGCGCCACCTATCGCGTTTATTTATAAATACACAATTTTCTCATGACGAACATACATTCTGAAGTGCCGTCAAATTGAAATATTATCTTTTTGTAACTGAATTTTTATTATTTGTGTCCATATTAATTATTTCTGAGAAATAATAAATGTTGTACAATGAGAAAATCTGAAAAAAAATCAAGTGACAACACAGGGGATAAGTGGAGATGCCACCCTTTCATCATCAGCACTCCTTCGATTGCCACACACTTAATGTGTGTCAGATTAAAATTAGCCATTTAAATGAAACTTTTGAACAAATTGAATATCGGAATTACTACTCTTTATGTTAAATAACCCGTATTCACCATCATTCGTGTTGTATTCATTTGACAGAAACTTTTAAAATAATTATTTCAAAATTAATTTAAATTAAGACGCTTTAAAAAAACTGAATGATTCATAAAGATTTTAAACAAATAGTGCTTGGAATGTAATAAATCCAATTCTAAGTATAGAATATCCTTATCCAAGTGATTGTTTATTAAAACTTACCTCACATTCCGAACCAATGTTAACATTACGACAATTACCATTCCAATAGGCATGTGAGCATGTATTAACGGAAGCATCATATTGTTGGGTCCAATGCAATTCAGCCTCTTCCATGGCTACTTTTTTGTATTTCTTTTCAATTTCGGCTAACGATTCGTGCCGAACTTGTAAACCCGTATTGGGTCTATAAATTTGAAACATTATATCTTTTTTGCTGGGACTCTTATCCTTCTTTTTATTGCTTTGCTGTGTTTGTGGCAGGGGAGGAGTTTCAATTTCCACCGCCAATACAGCGGTACGTTTATTATTACGTACTTGATGGGATAAATAAAAACCTTCATTTTCACTAATTAAATCAGCATATCTAAGAAAAGGAATAATATTTAAAAAAAAATATTAAAAATTATAAGACGTATTCAGAGTCTTACTGCCAACTCTGGCAATGTAGCAAGAAAGTAATTTGCAAAAAAACAAGGAAAAGTAGGACTCTGAATATCACAATTGTTTTGAACATTTTCTTGGCTTCATCAGTTTTATTTTTTTATGTGATTTCGCCAAATACGTTACTACTACTCACTTGTCTAAAGCTTCTTGCCAAATCATGCCTCTTTCAACACGCACGGTATGTAATTCAGTGGGAGCTTTACCAGTAGCATGTTTACGTAGGAAACGTACTAGTTTAACACGGGTTACATTTTCGCCACCAGCACCCAAATCTAAAATAGAAAATCGAGAAAAAATTAAAAGTTAATAAGTAAAGAAAATATATTGCACAAAAAAAATATTTTACTCACCCAAAATACCCAAATCAAAACGTCCACCCTTTTTAGCTTGATGTATAATGGCCGTCAAGGTATCCGTAAAATATTTAAATAAACGATTTTGTAATTCCACCGGCATACCCAATATTCTATTTAAGAATTTCGATATATTATTATAATCTTTATCCAAACTTAAAACACCTGGATTAGTTTCACTATTTACTATAATGCCCACACCTACTAAAGCGCCAGCAATATCTTTAAAGAAATCACCACGATAATCGGTGGGTGGCGGTACTAAAGGTTGTTCATAACCCATTATAGTTTTCATCACAGTTTCTAAAGCTGTACGGCCATATTTGTTATCGATATTAAATTGTGATAGATCTCTAGTTTCCGTAGCTCTACGATCACCATGAGTCAAAGCACCCAATGATTCTAAACGTTTGGCTACGGTAGAGGCAAAACGACGTTCACCAGCCAGATCGGAGATCAAAAATAAATACTCAGGTGCATTAACTTGATTTGAACGATGAGTACGACCAAACTGTTGGATAGCACGGTCAGCTGACCAGGGTAATTCTAAAGTAATATGAACTCTACGTCGTTGGTTGCGTACACGACGATCACTTTGCAGTGATATACCACTAGAAGCAGCTTCCGATATAATGGCAACATCTTTTTGGCCATCCATGAATCTTTGTTTTTCAGTAATATTTAGTGTCTCCAAAGGAACATCTTGTTCTGATCTTGATTCATATGATATGGAACCATCATCGGCTTGTACAACTCTACCCTTGCGACCAGTCATTTCGGCTACATTTTCCGGACCACCTAATTCATCAATCAATTGATCTAAGGTGTTGGGTGGCAAACGATCTCCCAAAAATTCTATTTTACGTAACAATTCCTCTTTCATGGAACAAGCCCTCTCAATGGCATCTTTTGGCGGTGGACCATAATTTAATCTTACACCGTGTACTCCTATTTGAGTCACTGTACCTTTGAGTTCTTGTTTCTTTTGTAATAAATCTTGGATTTTATCTTGTGTCGATAAGGGTGGCTTCTTTTTAGGTGGTGATACTGTTACTGCTGGCCCAGCATTCAATCCGGTGTTGGTGGTTATAGTTGAGGTATTATTTGTATTGGCTGTGTTGTTAGCATTATTTGTCGTTGTTGATGACGATTCCTTTGTTTTTGTCTTCTTCTTCATCTTCTTCTTCTTAGCTCTTGCCAACCAAGGATCATTATCCGAGTCTGAACCACTACAGAAGGGATTAAAATCGGAGGATTCATAACTATCACTATGATTACCAGTATCAGATTCTTCTGATTCAGAATTGGATAATTTAAAATCAGATTCTTTATCCGATTCATTTTGTGAATCATTATCATCATCGGAATCATTATATGGATCATTGCGCGATTTTTTATTGGCACGTAATTCTTGACGTGATGATTTACGTTTGTTGGCAGAAGAGGAAGGTTCATCTTTAACTTTATTAGCGGCTTTTACTTCAGCTATAATTGACTGTATTGTGGATTTGTTATCTTCGGAAGGACCAGTGAGGCCTAAAATACGATTGATGCGATTACGATCAGGTGCGGGAAAATGTTTTTCAACTAATGATTGAAATACACCTCTGGAATAGAGAAAACAAAAAATTATTTCGCTATTTAACAATTAAATAAGTAAAATTCGGCCTTGCCAAATTTATTGAAAATACAATTGTAAAAAAAATTTTTTTTTGGTGAAAAAATGTTTTTCTGTAAAATTTTTTTTGGCGAAACAATTTTTGGGAGGATTTTTTTTTTATTGATTAAGGCCGCTGTTCCAAAAAAAGTAATTCACAAACAAATGTGAAAACGAAAATTTCCGATTTTTTTTGGTGTTCTAGATTTCAGATCCGATTTTTTTTCGTTTTGTGTCACATAAATAAAATTTGGTGAAAGTAAAACGAATGCTCTTATTTCCTTATAATTTTTTTTAATTTTAATTATTCGTGTCTCCACCAGCAACCGATTTTAAGCATTTTGCATTTTTAGGTTATGTGGATAATGTACTAAAATGTTTTTACAGTTTTATTCATAACTTTTGAATCGCTAAACCTTAATTGTTAAATTTCAATACCAAACTGTTTGAAGCATCGGAAAGTATTTATGTTACAGGGACTATCATCTCTGTGTTATATTTTGGCCGCAATCATCATTTTAACAGACAAACGGACATCACATCAATATCGTTTAAGGATTACTCAAGAGTTATATTTCGATGTTTCGGTCTGAGTGGCATAAAAATAAAAAAACTATTTTACTTACTTTGCAGTTGATACAAAATCATTTATTTCACCATCATCTCTTTCTAGCTGTTCCAAAGTACGAGCTTCTCCCGTCGATTGTAAACCTATAACTACACATTTACCATATTTTATAGCTTCGCGGGATACCTGAACGGCATGATTAACTTTAGCTGCTATGCAAAGATATTTAAAGAATCTTTGATGTGATGACCAAAATTGACCCCACATAGTTTTTTTCATGCGACTTTCGGCATCAATTAATTCGGCAGCTTCAGTAAATTTTTGCATAGCTTCAACCCACTAGAAAAGAAAACGAAGTCCATATAAAAAAATTATAAAATTATTCACAAATATTAACTTACCAAATCTACAGATTCATCATAAACTTTACGGAAATCCTTGGACAAGGCTACCTCTTCTATTTTAAAAGTAACACCATGGAAACTTAACTGTCTGGCTATATACATGCCTCTTAATTTCATGTCCATGGCAACAATTTCCATAGCTCCAACACCTCTGTAAATATAAAAGGAATATTAGATTTAAATGATTTATTTTAAATAAGCAAACATTTTTATTGTTTTACCTTTTCTCTACAGCCATTATAAAATCATTAAAGGTAGGAAATGCGGTACCCTGACCCCATAAGCCTAAGCGTACCATATAAGCCATATTTTTAGGTTCTGAAGCACCAGTAGCCGAAGCATATACCACTCTAGAACGTGGTAATTTATTTTGTAATTCCAATACCGTTTGACCAGTCTTGGTGGGTTTACCCGAACCCACTGGACACAAGTTTTTGGCTTTGTGACATTCATCAAAGATAATGAGACCATCAAAGTCTTCACCACACCATTGTAGTAACTGTTTAAGTCTTGATTTATATTTACCAGTCTTATTATTCGATTCTCCAATCAATGCGGAGTAAGTGCTAAAGATAACACCTTTTTTACAGTTATTATTAACATCCGAATTGATTTTGGCATATTTAAACTAAAAAATATATTAAAAAAAATATTTTTAAGAAAAAAATTTATTTAATTTAATAAGTTAAATCAATTAAATTACCTTATTCAAAGGATAAACTTCAATTTTTCCTGCTCCAATATCACTTAAATCTCTTTCGGCATCATATCTCAAATCATTTGAAACCGATATCCATAAAGCTTTCTTACGACCCTTTAAATAATTTTCATATATAACACCGGCTATGGTTCTGCCCTTGCCAACACCAGCACCATCACCGATAAGAAAACCGGCACGAGTGCCATCAGGCAATAAATGATCGTGTGCTTGCGAGGCATATGTTATAGATTCCAATTGTAGAGCACTCAATTGACCACTTTGTATAGTATCCTGAGGTATGGAAAGTTTATAGTAAACATCACAGGGTTCTACCGAAGATAGAGATGCTGTTTCTACCACAGGATCTGGATGCTTTTTACCAAGTTTTACTAAAAAGATAATTTTTTTTTAGTTTATTAAATTTATCTGTTTTCAATTAGTATTAACTTACATTTAGCTGGCCAATATTCTGCATAAGTTTCTGCTACACCCATTTCTTCATAGTCAACTTCATCTTCTTCAGTTTGCATCATGGGAGTGGTAACCTAGAATTTGTTTTTAATTTATCTTGATTACTTATGCCAAGTTTTAAAAAAGTAGTCATATTTTACCTTCATGGGTTGCATTAGCAATTGTGATAATAATTGATTTGGTATGCCACTGGTTAAAAATTGTGGATTGGCCGCTACTAAAGCCTGGATTTTTTGCAAAACCAATGAATTGATTTTGGATTGTGTTGATAAGCCTGAATTAGCTGAGCCCGTAGAAGAGGGTTGAGTATCAAAACCTAAACCCATGCTCACTTTTGAAAATATGATAAAAGAGAAGAAAAATATAAAAGAAAGAAAAGAAAAGAAGAAATCAAAGGATAAATAGTATATTCAGGAGATTATTTAAAAGTAATACATATTGGAAAATTATTTTTGTTTAAAAAAAAATCAATTTACAGATTCTAAAAACTAAAAAAAAATTTATGTAAGAATTTTCTGTTGGAAAAATATCTAAGAATATAATTTTTTTGTTTTTGATTTTTTCTATAAAAAAATGTGTCGGTTCAGACAAAAAATCTCTAAGAATCGGAATCTTCAAGATTAGTTTTTTTTTTATAAGAAGATGGGGGTCAGTGGGGACGTTGAGAGCACGTTCCCATCCCAATAAATATAACAAATGTTTCATCTATTTAACAAAAATACAAAAAAAAAACATGTAAAAACAGAGTATTTTTTCAGAGGTTGGTTCAGTTCTCAAGGGGGAACTGTTTTCCCTCTGAGCCGATTTTGGCCATTTACGAACTTAACCTGCCTAGGACCATAAGACATATTTATGCCAAATTTCAGGATGCTACCTCTTTTATTTTGGACTGTATCGTGCCATCTACAGACAGACAGACGGACGGACATTCACAGAATGTCTTAGAATCGATCATGGATCAATAATATATATACTTTATGGGGTCCCCGACCGATATTTCGATGCGTTACAAACGGAATGACAAAGTGAGTATACCCCCATACTGTGGTTGGAGGGTATAAAAATGTAGCAGACTCAGAGAATTTTAAAAATTTTGATCTGAAAATTTTCTGATTTAAGAATTTCTTTTTAGAAAAATTTCTCAGAAGCTCTGAGACTTTTTCTATAGAAAAAAGGTTTATTAAGAGTACAAACAGAACAAACACGGCAAAAATTTTGAATTTTGAGACAAATATTCTATAATAGAAATGTCTTAGAATCTAAGAAGTTTAGAATTTTTGTATACAAAAAATTTAGCAAAATCAGATAATTTGATTATAGAAAAAATGTTTCAGATGTTTTTTTAGAAATAAAAAGTGTTTCAAACTGAGAAAAGAATTTTTCAATTAATAAAATTAAATGTTGCAGAATCAGAGAATTTTAAAAATTTTCATTATCTGAAAATCTTCTGATTTAAGAATTTTCTTTTCGAAAAACGTATCAGAATCTGAAAATTTTCTATGAATTTTTCTATAAAACAATTTTCAGGCAAATTTTCTATAGCACAAATGCCTCGGAATCTGAGAAGTTTTTTATAAAACAACTTTTAAACATTTTTCTTTACAAAAAATTTTGCAGAATCAGAGAATTTGTTTATAGAAAACATGTTTAAGACTCACAAAATAATTTTTCAATTGTAATAATGTCTCAGATCTGAGAATTTTTCAATAGGAAAAATGTTTTAGAGTACAAACAGGACAAACAATTTGGAATTTTGAGACAATTTTTCTATATTAGAAATGTATTAGAATCTGAGAAGTTCAGAATTTTTTTATACAAAAATTTTTGAAAAATCAGAGAACTTGTTTAAATGTTTCAGATGTTTTTTATAGAAAAAATGTTTCAGACTCAAAAAAGAATTTTTCTATAAGACAATGTTAAGACAATTTTCCTATAGAAAAAATGAATCGGATATGAATAGAACAAATTTTTCAGGCTCACAAAATAATTTTCAATTGGAATAATGTCTCAACTTTGAGAATTTTTCTAAAGGAAAATGCTTTAGACTACAAACAGAACAAAAACGACGAGAAATGTTGAACATTTTTATTATATGAAAGTTTATGGATTTAACAATTTCCTTTAAAAAAAAATGTATCAGAGTCTAAAAATTTTCAACAAATTATTCTATAAGACAACTTTTAGGTAATTTTTCTATAACAGAAATGCCTCGGAGAAGTTCTTTATAAAAACAAAAGTTTTTCAATTAGAATAATGCCTCAGATCTGAGAATTTTTCTATAGGAAATATACACTCAAAAAAATACGTTAGTAGATTTACTAATTTTTTTTTGCTAACGCTAGTTAGCTAACTTTTAGCAAATTTTTAGTTGAGATTAGCATGTTAGCAAAAAATTCTTGTAAACTTCATTTAGCACATTAGCAATTTTAAACAAACTTTGAACTAATTTCTTTTGCTAAATTTGAAATTGAGTTGACTACATTTTTACAAGATTTTTTGCTAATATTAGCAAAATAAATGGTAAATTTTTTTTTATTTTCAGAAAACTTAAAATGGCGCTATCTCGGAAACTAAGCCAGATAGAGCAAAATGGAGGCCATTTTTGGTTCTTAGAATCTTCATAATATCGCCGGTCCTCTTCACATGTGTGGACCCTAATGGGCCCTAACTTTGGATCCAAAACTTTGGATTCCCGAAAATTTTAAAATGCTCATATCTCGGTAAATATTGCCGACACAACAAAAAGTCCAAAAGCGTTTTTGTAGCTCTCAACACGTAGAACAAGACCGCAAAATAGTCAAAAACTCTCCGAGTAATATTTTTGAAGTTATCGAGTTTTTTAATTCTCAAGACCCCAGTGGTCCCCTATAATCACGTATCTCAAAAACTAAGCAAAACAGACACAAATTTTGGATCAAAAACTATGACGATTTTTAAGGAACCCAAGTAGGTCTAGGCCCATCGGGGTCTGGACCTTTCGGGTCCGAACCCAATGGGGCCCTCAGATGTGTATAAACTAAGATCAAAAAAAAATATTTAGTTAACTAATTATTGGCAAAACATTTTTGCTAACTTTAGCAAAAAAATTGTGGGTTCAAAATCAGCAAATTTTCTTGTAGGTTTACAAGCTTTTTTTGCTAACATTACAGTTTTTTTTTTTGAGTGTATCTTAATGACTTCAAAGTTTTTAGAGGATTATTTTTTTTTTTAAAAAAAAGTTTCTTAAAAAGTTCAAAGGATATTAAAGGATAACGTTTTGAAAAAACATTATTGACATAATTATTTCCGGATATGGGAAAATAATAAAATAGAAAAGTTGGCAGAATCCCTCTCCTTCATTTGCCATCAATAGTGGGTGGTCTCATAGGACAAGCACAAATATTTAAAAAATATTTTACAAAAATGAAATCTTCTAAAACTTTAAAGTCCTTTTAAAAGGAAACAGGATTACAAAATGAAAATCTGTAAATGCAGTTCAAATACATATGGTTTCTAGTTTCAAACGTATATTACCCGGTTCGTGTTTACCGACATTTTTTAATTTTGTCGGACAGTGTAGTTTCTCTATGGGAAAAATTTCTCAGAATCAGAGAATTTATCTTAGGGAAAAATTTCTTAAATTTTAAAAATTTTTTTATAAAAAGTTCTCAATCTAAAACATTCTGAACATCTGAACAGGAATCTATTGGAAAAATATTTAAATCTGAAATTTTTCCAACAGGAAAACTCTTAAAAAAATTATAAATAAAATATGTATTACAAAACTTTTAAATTTTTCTAAAAATAAAAATATGTTATTAATGGCAAATTTGTTTAACGAAAAATTGTTTGTGTGTTAAATAGTGTCAGGTTTATCAGTTGTTAGAAATATTAAGAGAAAATTAAAAAGTAACTAAAGAGATACAAGTTAAATAGCAAATGAGATAGAAAGAAAGTTTTATGATAGTATTCTATGCAATTTTTTGTTAGTGTAAAAGATTTTAAATTCAAATTTCAATCGATTAAGGATCACGAATGTAAAACAAAATTTATTCTTGTTTAAATACCATTCTGTATCAAATTTCGTTTGCATGTGTTCACCGAATTAAAGCATTTTGTCATTTAAGGTTAGGTGGAATGTATAAAAACTTTCGGGGTGTCCCTAAATTTTTGTTCATTACTTTTGAACCGCTGAACCGATATCGCGGAAATGATATAAAAAACTTTTTGAAACATCGACAAGTTTTATGTAATAAATACAGGCATCTCTGTTTCCTATTTGGGCAGTGATTGTCATTTAAACAGACGGACATCGCTAGATCGACTTAAAATTGGTTGAGGTAAAAGCCAAAATAAAATTTTTGGTGAGTAGTAATTTTTTATATTTTTTTTTTAATTTTGAAATATCAATTGATATTATTTTATTTTATTTTTTTTAACTTTAAATGTAAACTGGTAAATTTTGTTGTGTAAAGAGTAACGATTGAGTAAATGTTGTTGGTTTTTTGTAAAATGTTTAGAGGAAAAGTGGAAAAAAGCATTTAATTTCATAAACAAAAACGAATATGAACAATTATGAAACAATTAACATTCCTTAAAGAAAAATATTTTGGGAAAACTAAATTATAAAATGAATTTTTCATGACGGTTATTAAATTTGACATTTGTTTCAATAACATAAAACGTACACAGATTTCATTTGTTCTGAAACCAAAAAAAAAAATTTGCAAAATAAACACATAAAAAAAATAAATCATGTGAATTTTCTTAGCTTGTTTTTTTTAAGTTCAAAAGAACAAAATTTAACTGAACAAATGCCAAGAAAATTACAAATTCAAATAATATGGAGATTTAAATAAATATTGAACAGAGAAAATAGCAACAATTTGTTTTAAATGAAAAACTAGCTAAAAAGAATTTTTAAAATGATTAAAATTTTTTGTTAAAACATTTAAACTACACCATGTTCAAAAGTTGTTGAAAAATATTTTTATTAAAATTTAAAAATTGTAATTTGAAATTCGAAATTATTCAATAGAATAAAAAAAAATACAAATAACACTCAGTAAAAAGTTATGATTGTGGCAACTATAGTTTAAGAGCGTCATATTATGATTAAAAATTCTATCATAATATGTTTATAGCAATCATAAAATGTTTGTTGCAACCATATTATGGTCATAAATTATAATTTTTCAAATATTTAGGATCATAACATGCTGCAAAAATGTTATGGTTACTACAAACAAGTTATGATACAATTTTCAATCATAATATGACGCTCTTAAATTGCCACAATCATATCTCTTCTCTGCGTGTAATGTCGGTTAGTATTTATAAAAATGTTTATAAAATTTTTTCAAAAATATTTTTGGCACCATTTTTTTTAAATTCTCAATTTTGTATTTTAAAACATTGCCACAGACTAGGGCAGACACGAGAGTAGAGTCACAGACTAATAAAAGCCGATCTGGCATTTATTTTTCTTATGGAGCGTTCGTTACATTAGTTTTCTCTTTCGAGCCCAAATAAAACAAAATGGAAAAACTAAATATGTGTTCCAAGATTACTTTTTTGACACCTGCCATGAGTGTCGAGTCTGTATTAATCTGTGACATTGGTATAATAACACAGTACATAATTAGTATGCAAACAGGGTTGCATTGATAACATTTAAAATTTTGACATTTCATATAAACAACATAACAAAAAGAAGAACAACAAAAAAAAACACACAAGAAAGTAGAGAAACAATTGTTATTTGTAAAATTTATGGCAATTGATTGATATTTGCTAAAATAAATTAGCATTCATTTTAAAATTTTAATTGATTTTTCTTTTAAATTTTTATTTTTTAAAATAACACTTGAAAATGGTGTGTATACAAATCATTTTAAAATAGTTTAAGTATTAAAACAAAATTTATGTGGTTTTTGTTGCAGGTAGTGTAGATATGTTTAAATTTTTTTTTGAAGAGTATTTAAAATTAAAGCAAAAAAAAAAATCACAAATTAAAATTATTCAACAAAATTTTAACTAAATTATACTTATTGTGATTTGCTATTGAAAACGCTCTAATTCATTTTCTATTTGCAATGACTTTTAAACTTTTAGGGAATTATTTAAAAAAATCTGGTTGTTACCAACATTACTCGACTTACTCTGCGCCAATAAAGACGCTGCCATATTAAAATTAGTATTTGCTTGATAATACGACGATGACTTTTGATTTAAATTTGCATTGGATGATGTTGATGCGGACATAGAAGATAAACCACCAATATTTGGCCCTAAAGCACCAGTTAATGAGTTAGCAGTTGAACTGCCGCCAATGCTAGTTTGAAATGGCGGTGGTAAACCACCAGCGGCAGCTAAAGCGGCCATACCCATTAGTTGACTTGTATTGAATTGAGCCATACCAGAATTTGCATAACCTGAAGCAGATCCTAATGTTGCAGCGGCTGCTGCTGCTGAAGCAGCATTAGAACTACTGGGATAAGCTGCTGACAATCCAACTGTTTTGATGACATTCGACGATTTTAGCATAGGTATTAGTTAATAAAAGTTAGTAAATAATAGTTAGTAAATACAAGTTAGTAAGTAGATACGATTTAGTAATTAAAAATTTGTAAATAATAAGCAAACAAAAGTTTGTAATAAAAATAAAAGTAAATTAAAGTTAGTAAATAATTGTTAGTAAACATAGTTGGTAAATAATAGTCAGTGAATAATAGTATTATTAGTTAAAAAATTTAACAGTTTATTCAAAAAATATTTACAAAAAATACTACATCGTAGTAACAGTTATTTAAAGTAGTTGTTTTATGTTTATTATTATACAAAAAAAAAATTTGTGAAAAAATAAATTTTATCATTTATTTTGACGTTTTAGAATTTTTTTTAAATAAATTTTATCATTCATTTTGAAGTTTTAGATTTTTTTCAGTAAATTTAGTAGGAACTATTTATGTACAGTTGTTTTTACTACATTTGTCAGTTGGTAATTAATAGTTACAAACAACATTTACAATTGACTGTAACGACAAATGTAGTAAACAATTTTTCAACAAACAAATGTAGTTGTTTTAACTATGTTTTGTAGTAGATTCTAACAAAATATTTTTTTGTAAACTAAACAGACACAAAACTTTTTATAGGTG
Organism: Pegoplata infirma; assembly: GCA_963921195.1. NCBI lineage: Eukaryota > Metazoa > Arthropoda > Insecta > Diptera > Anthomyiidae > Pegoplata > Pegoplata infirma. The sequence goes on from OY992540.1 coordinate 214,175,413, forward strand.
TCAAAAAAGTAAATGCGTTTCAGTGTTACAATTAATAAATATTGTTAGTAGTGCCCTACAGAACAGTTCGGTATGAAAACGGTGTTTGACCAACTATAAAGATGGCCAGATTCTAAATCCGGCCATCAGCTTTAACTTTGTGCCGAATAAAATAGTAAGTTAATAAACTAGTAAAAAGTAATTAATAATAGTAACTAAAAATAAATAAGTAAATAATAGTTATTTTAATTTTATTAAACTTACCTGCTGACGAAGTTGCTGTCTTTTTCGGCATATTGTTGTTAATCTTTGATGTAGTGGCAACTCCTGATTGGTTTGATATTAGTAATGAATTGTTATTATTATTACTAGGTGCTTGTTTTTGTATGGTACTATTTTTTGCGTATGTAACAGCTGTTTGTAAATCACGACCCCCACCTAGAAAAAAATATATATAATTAAAAGATTAATCCTTTGAAAATTAAAGGATGGGTAAAAACTAAGAAAGTTTAGGAGAAAACAGAGCGATTCTTATCTAGTTTTAACTAAACGTGTCAACATTTTTTACAAAAAATGGGCAGTGGGCGTGGTCCATGAAACCTAGAAAATGTCACCCCTGAAGGATCGTTATAATTACACAGTGATACAAAATCGAACTTTCCGGATAGGAATGGGATGATACCAAAAGCAAATGAAAGTTGACATTTTACATAACAAACCCCTCAAGGTTTTTTAGTTCAAAGCTAGATTTTTTTTACACGCATTTTAAATTGGTGATTTTAAAGCATTTAAGGTTTTCGTGTACTAAATATGTCCTACTTTACACCACCAGGGGCCTTATTGGATATGTGGGGTCCAGCGTCCAAACTTAGGCCGCTGTTCTATAAAAAGTAATTCACATAAAAAATGTGAAAATGAAAATTTCCGAATTTTTTTGGTGTTCTAGATTTCACATCCGAATTTCTTTTTCGTTTTGTTTCACATAAATAAAATTTGGTGAAAGTAAAACGAATGCAATTTTTTCCGTATAATTTTTAAAATTTTAATTATTCGATTTCAACTTCGAATGAAAACTTGATCAACAAAACACTAAACTTTATTTCATGTGATTCGAAAATTTTCATGTGAATTGAAGAGGCCTTAAGCTCGAAATTACATTGGCTATAACCCGTATGAATTTCGCTGCAATCGGTCCAGTACATACTTACTGATTAGTCAAATCATTAATAGGAAACCACTGTGCATCGTTGCGTATGACTGTTATTTAATGGGAATTACAAAATTAATCATACGCCTATACAGTTTTCAAGCAATTAATATTATAATTATAAAAAAAGTTCACCAACTTCAAATGCTTGTAAAATAAAATCTAGCTCTGATCTAGGAAAAAGTCTTGAGGGTTTTGTTATGGAATATGTCAACTTTAGTTTGCTTTTGGTTTCATCCCATTCCGATTTTGGTTGTTGCACTGTGTTATTGATGAAAACATATTTGAAATCGGATGATCAATTTCGGAGATTTTTAAATTTTACATTTTTTGGACAAAAGTGGGCGTGATCGATTAAACCCTGAAGAACTATTATTAACTTTGGTAACAACATTTTTAAAATCCAATGAGCAAATTCGGAGATTTTTGAATTTACCAATTTGAATTTTCGGCCAAAAGTAGGCGAAGTGGGGAGTAATCGAATATGAAGTTTAATTCTCTTTCAGTTATAGACTTATCTTATCCTAGAAACTAAGCAATAAGCTTTTGCAAAAATAAAATGTTTGAGCTCGAGGCCTGTATTTTTTAATTAAAATGTTTATTTCCAATATTTCGCTACTCATCGAGGAGCATCCCCAGGGAGTATAGTGGATTTTAAATAAAAACACAAATTTTAAAATATTAACGTTGTTTATCGCTAGTCATCTTAAATTATGACTAGAAAATAACCACCTCAATATTTTAAAATTTGTGTTTTTATTTAAAATCTACTATACTCCCTGAGCATGCTACTCGATTAGTAGCGAAATATTGAAAATAAATAAAGAAAATTTTAATTAAAAAATCCAGACTCGAGGCTTAAACATTTTATTTTTATAATTACCCAGTTGGAAAAATAAAATCACCCCTGACATACTGCTGACTCTTCCTTTATGAAATCGCAGACATCTTCATACAAGTTTTCAAAATGTCCCAATGACATGTCAGCAGTTGGTCAGCAGTGTTCACCAACAATTTGTTTAACCAACCGCTGAACTACGGTATTTTAAATAATGTCACTACTTTATGGCACTGACTAAAAAAGACAATAAAAATCAAAAAATCTAAGAAAAACTAAGCGGTTTTGGGTTTATGGCACTCTTGAGAGTGCAAAAAAGAGTTAATAGAAATTTTTTACTGTTTGCATATGAGTTAAACACAAATGACAACTATTTTTTCCGATTTCATATTATTTTTCTACACAGTTCAGCAAAATAAAAAATAATTACTTTTGACATCTGTCATAAGTGTCTCATCTGTTTAGTATGTGCTTAATCGATTGAATTAACACAAAAATTTTGTTGGGGTAAGTGTGACCAAATATATGGCCAACCTTTTATCCATTGATTTTCGAGATATGTGGCTAGAATCTTTAAAAAAAAATCAAAATTCTACTAAATATGAATCACAAAAAAAAACTATTAAAAATGAGGAAACAAGTCATTAACCTAAAAGAAGCCACCTTGACATTGTACGTGATTTAAAAAAAAAATACTACATAACGGCCCAGATAGATGAAAAACGTAGAAACAAGTAAACAATTAAATTCGTCCTTGCCGAATGTATTGATACCCTCCACAATTTCAAAAAGATTATTGCAAAAAACTTTATTTAAAAGGAAATTACTTTTGAAAAAAAAAATGTAAAAATTTTCCGCGAAAAAAAATTTTTGGTAAAAAAAAATCCGCGATTTTTTTCTTTTTTTGTCAAAAAATATGTTCGTACTTGTTTAAATACCATTTGGTGTTCAATTATGTTCACATATGTCAACCATAAGCCGAATTAAAGCATTTTGTGTTTTTAGGTTATGTTGAATGTACTGAAATTTTTGAGGTGTGCTTACATTTTCGTTCATAACTTTTAAACCGCTAAACCGATATCGCTCAAATGCAATACCATACAGCTCGGGAGAACTTCCAATAAATATGTTAACTTTTCTCCGTGTAATATTTTGGCCGTGATCACCAATTTACAGACAGACGGACATCGCTAGAACGTCTTAAAATCGATCACTGATCAAATATATATTTATGGGGTCCCAGACCGATATTTTGATGAGTTACAAACGGATTGACAAACTTATATATACCCTCTATCACTCAGTGGAGGGTATAAAAGACACACGCAAATTTAAATTAAATACAAAGTGTTTTGTAATACATTTTTTAAAGAAGCTTGTGCATTTTTTTTTTAATTTCTTTTCCTGAATGATTTGAAATTGTTAAGAGAAAACAAAATTAAGAAAATCTCACAAATACAAAGTATATTCGATACTTTGAAACATGCCGCGTTGTTAGATACCTTTTTGTGTACCCTTAAATGAAAATAAGTAATGAAAAAGGACATAAGATTAATGAAAAATGACTCATGTTTTCAACTGACGACTGCTTTCATTTGATTAATGAAACTGGTGTCATTAACGTTCTTTTCAATAAAAACTTACATAGAAACAATGAAAATATTTGTTGAACTTGATTGAAATGTTTTATGAAGTTTCTCATGAATTGAATGAAAGTATTCATTGATTAAATGTGGAATAGCAGTAGGTAAGTGAAGGAAAATTGCAACCTTTAATTAAAAAAAACATTTAGCTTGTATATATAATTTTATCAATTTATATATAATTATACGTAACATTTTTTTACTCAGGCAGCTAATGTCCTATTTCCGGAAACTTTTGACAGATAATTTTTATAAAAAAAAAACTTATTTTGAGTGCTTTGTTCTTTAAATAACGTTTTCTTGACTAAGGTCACGTTTCGTGTATAATTTATGCAAAGTGAACTTATTTTGAGTATGTGTACGTAAATTTAAATACCCGGCTAAAAATAAATGTGTATGTTCATATATGCTTATGTATAGATCTTTATATGATCATATATGACATATGTGGAAACATATATGTAACCATATATGCAAGAAACGATCCCATATATGTGGTCGTATATAAAATATGTGGCATATATGATATCATATATGGAACCATATATGTATGTTATCATAAAATGTTAAATCATAGTACATGTGTATGCAAATTTGAACCAGAATTACACAATAAAAGTTTTTTACGAAAAAAATTTTGGAAACGGTAAGTTTTCATTAACATGTACTTAGAATTTTAAAATCATATGTGTTAATTTTTTCCAGTTCATCGTCATAACAAGTATAAGCGTGGACTTTTTTTATCCAAAACAAGATCATGTTTAAATTGACCACCATTATGTTTTCACTACGATTGAAATACTGCAAACTATTTTGAAATCCCTTAATGTTGCCATAGCAAATTGGAAATGAAAAGACCATATAAGCAGTTTTGAGGCCGAGTTACGTTAATCTTTCTCAACTTGGAGAAGAGGACATTTGCACCACCAGAACGGAGAGGGCATATGCACCACCCTAACGTTATCACTACGGTTCCAACACTACAAACTATTTTGAAAACGCTTACTTTCGCCATAGCAAATCGAAATGAAATTACCTTCTTTTCAGTCAGATCAGTTTTAAGGTTGAGTAACGATTTGGGAAGGACAACGTTTTTACTAACAATTACAAGAAATCTGTCAATACGCGAAAGTGACAACCTGGCACATTCTCGCCATGATGTAAATTTACATAAAAAAATTTGGAAAAGTTAAGCTTTCATTAATATGTATTTGAATTTTAAAATCATGTTTTAATTTTTTCCAGTTCATCGTCATAACAAGTATTAGCGTGGACATTTTATTCCAAAACAAGATCATATTCAAAATGAGTAAATGTAAATATGTCGCAAACACAATATTATTAATTAATTTGATGTTGAAGAAAATTAAACTACACAGCTTCGTTAATCTCGTGCAACTTGTAGAGAGGTCATATGCACCACCATAATGTTATCACTACGATTGCAATACTGCAAACTATTTTAAAAACCATTAATGTCACCATAGCAAATTAGAAAGATCGTGTAAGCAGTTTTAAGGCCAAGTTAAGTTAAGCTCACTCAATTTGGAGAAGAGGACATATGCACCAGAATGTTATCACTACGATTCCAACACTATAAATTATTTTGAAATCCCATACTGTCGCAATAGTAAATTGGAAATGGAAAGAACGTATAAGTTTTGAGGTCGAGTTACTATTTAAAGAAAATTCAACCATGAGGAGCTACGTTAAGCTCGCTCAAGAAGGAGGAGAGGGCATATGCACCACCATAACGTTATCACTACGGTTCCAACACTACAAACTATTTTAAAATCGCTTACTGTCGCTTACGATTTCGAAAGGACAACGTTTTTACTTACAATCACAAGAAAGCTGTCAATTAGCGAAAGTGACAACCTGGCACATTGTTGCCCTGATGTAAGTAAAAATAGTATTTTATCCCTATCCTTCAAATATCGTTACACACATAACCCAGAAAGATAAAATACATACTTCTAAATATATTGCTTTTAATGGAAGTCTTAAGTAATTATGGGCCTACTAAAAATTTTGAGTAAAAAAATGCATTTAGTAGTAGCAAGTTCTTTTTTCTGGAATAAAAAAGGAATATGGAATAATTTTTAATATTTTATCAGATGGAGTTCAATATATCTTTCCGTAAAAAGCATTCATGGCCTTAAGCATCCCATGGTTCTTACAAAATATACTCCATTAACATGTATGTATCTAGCAGTATTAAGACAATCTTTAAAGGTACATGGTTGTTTCGTTAAATGATAACCCATTAGCACCAAATGCTGTTGTTGGTACACTCATAGAAATATCTTAGTAGAAAAATTAGTAAACCCATTGTAGATCAAGTTTTACAGAATATTGCCGTATTCAACAAAAATTAATGTTGATATCGTTGAATAATCAGTAAATTTGAATCAACTATTTACAACGTTTATACAGAATTCAATAGATAAAACCAAAAAAGAAAAAACAACCCTGTTCGTTCATTTTTGTATTATCAAGTTGGTAGCAATGCATTGCAATGTGAAATTTGTTTGTCTCTTATAAAATTATTTTATGTGTTTGTTTCTTATAAAAATATTTAATATTATAAAAATAAATAAAAATGGGATCTGATGATCAGATTCTGATCTGTAAATATTTGGTAAGTAATAAAATACATTGGTTTCTTTATGTATTCATACTATATGATATTTTTTTTGTTTTTTTTTTAGGTTTTTGATTTGGTGTCATTAGAATGAGAGAATGGCTTACGAATGCATAACATAAATAAACGAAGTGTGTGTGAAAATCTTGTTTAAATATTGCAGCCTTAAAAGCCGGTGATAATTCTAAAAAAAATATTGTGATTTATACTTAATAAAATAATATTTACAAATAACAACCAGCTTTTTTTTATTTATAAAATTTCTTATATCAACAAAAATATGAGTTGAGTTTACAAAAAATACGAGTTGATTTACAAAAAAACGAGTTGATCAACTTTTACAAAAACTGACAACAATTTTTATTAAAATCAACGTAAATATTTGTAGGGTCAAAATCAACAATGATTTCTGTTGAATTTACAGCGATTTTCTTTGGGAATACAATGATTTTTGGTTGAGTGTAATAATTCAATACAATAAAAATTCTAGAAATATCTTATATACATACTAATATTATTTTATATCTATTTTTTTAGATTTTGACTTTTTTAACAAAAACGCTAAGTCTGAAGATAATCGAAATTAACACTAAAACAAGAAAACATAAAGGAAATCATCGTTCCTGTAATAAGCCTTTGTTCCCATCTTTCGTAATTGATATCAATCGAAAGACTTGATATATTAGATCTTTTATGTTCAATTTATTTTTTTGAATATCAAAATGTATTCTCGTATCTATAAGTTTAATTATATATTTTTATATGGTCACCAAAAATGCGAACGATAGTAACTAAATAATCAAAATCATCAAACTAAAGGTGTCCATTAAACTATATGAAAAACACCAGTAATGAATAAAAAAATAGTTTTTATTTTTAATTATACTTACGTACATCGTTTGCAATTCTGGTGAATATATACATAATAATCTATTACATATAGTTTAAGATAAAAAAATAAATAAAAAATATTAAAAATAATGTAAAACAAATTAAAAACAACATCATATATGATCCAATATATGATTCAATATATGATTCAATATATGACCTAATATATGATCACATATATTGGATCATATATGATCGTGTCTTATATAAGCGCCAATTTTGGAATATGTTCATATATGAGACCATATTTGATACTATATATGATACTGTATATGGTCTCATATATGATATCATATATGATGATATACAACATTTTTAGCCGGGTAGGTACTTTAGCAAAATTTTTGTTTTTTTTAATCCATTATTTTACATTTTTAACACAAACATGCCTGCTCTGAGAATAAAAAAAAAATCCAACAGTAGAATAAAATCCGTCTAAACTATTTTAGCTATAATGAGAATTTTTTTTGTGCAAGTTTTTTTTTTTTTTTTGTTTATAAAAGAGAGGAGAATAATATAAAAAAACGTGCTTATTAAAATTGAAGGTGGTTGATTTTTTATATTTTTCGATATTTTTTTGTTTTTGAGCCAAAAGCAACATAAAAAAATAAAAAAAAAAGCACGTGGTCATCCAACAAGTTTTTTGTTTGTGATTTTGTATATTAAGATGTCATTTGTTTTTGTTGTATATACATAGTTGTTGTGGTAGTCAATGAATGATTTTTTTTTATGTGAAAAGTGTGTGAAAATTTTTTGACGTGACCAACAACACTAAGAACATTTTTTTTAAATAAAATTTAGTACAACGTTTTGGGGTCAACTTTATTTTGTGTAAAAACAGCTAATATATTTTTAACCTCGAACCACAGTATGGCTGACTTTGTCATTCCGCGTCAAAATATCGGACCAGGAACCCATAGGTAAAAAAATATACATATGATTATAGTTCGAAAAATTCATGCCAATTTAAAATCTATATGTTGCATTGCGTTTTTACTGTAATGCGTGAACCGATTTTGTTTATGCAAACTTCCTATGACAGGTGACGTCAATACCAAGGTTTTTATGTGTATATGATAATTTTATATGTATTGGTTCATGAGTTATATTCATTTTAAAGCACTACCTGAGTAATGCATTTTCTCTATAATGCCTGTCCCGATTTTGTTTCTGTAAATTCCATATGAAAGGTGACTTCAATACCAAAATGTGTGCAGGGGGTCCGCTAGTGAAGTATAAAAGTCGGACTGTTTATATTAATTGCCAACTGATAACAAAAAAAAACATGTATCACTTCAACATTTAACAACTGTTAAAATATGTTATCGTTGAGGAATGGCGGAATATTGGGACTAAGGTCCTCCGGGATAATCATTCCATGAAGACAGGTAAGAGTGGTCTTTATCCCCAAAGCGAAAAAGATAAACCACAATACTGCAAACTAACTTTGACCAAACCTTCGAAGTCCAAGTGCTAAAAGACCACAGACCTATCAGTCTGTCATTGTTTCAATTTAAAACATTGAAAATACTGGTAAATGTATATGTGAGAAATACCCTTACATCAGACAACTTCAGCAATGCCCAACATGCCTATCTTAAAGGTAGGTATGTGAAGACAGCTTTAAGTGATGTTGTTGGGATAACTGAGGATACTCTTCACAAAATGGAGTATGTTTAGCCACCATTCTTGGACGTGGAAGTTGCGTTCAGCAATGCCAAACTATCATCAATCCTTCAGGCCTTGCAAAATACCAACACGAATACAGATTACTCTATGAACATGCTGGAAATCTGTGTAATTAAATTGAAGATATGTGGTGGGGAACGATACAAGAGGCAATCCACAAAAATAAAGTGATCTCTCCCCTTTTGTGGAATCTTGTAATAATTTAGATTCTCAAGTCACTTAACGGAATGGGTGTTAAGGTGGTAACTCAATGGAATTAGTGTCAAGGCTGTTGGCGTTGTGATGCTAATCAAACGTAAGTTTTTACAAACGTTAAGCGAACGCATGAAATCAGTGCTTAAGATACTCTTGACGTGGTCAAAGAACCACAGACTAGGAGTTAATCCCACCAAAACCTAACTTGGTTTGTTCACAAAATGGACTAAAATACACAGGTTTGACCCTCCCAAATTAGAGGAAATCACCCTGAAACTATCTAAAGAGGCGAAATACCTAGGTGTGGTCCAGGATTTAAAGATTTCTTGAAAAACAATACAGAGGAAGTATTAAAAAGTCTTTAAGTGCTTTTTTATACCTGCAGAAGAACTTTCGGTAGAAGGTAGGGTCTAAAACCGTACGTCATCCACAGGATGTGTGGTGCGACAATTAGAACAATACTGACCTATGGCGCCCTCGTGTGGTAGGGAAGCAGTGGATAAGAAATCATATATCTGCAACCTACAAAAGGTAAATCGACTGGCGTATGTAACTATCACTGGTGCTATTAGATCTGCATCTCTGGCCGGCCTGGAACTGATACTAAACATTCAGGCCGTGAATATCAACATCAAAACCAAAGCAGAAAAATTGGCTCTAAGGTTAAGAGAATCGCAAATGTTTAAGCCACGCTCTTGGGAACAACTGGCGGGACGGAACTGGAACAGAACTTTGACAGAACCCTCGAAGTCCAAATACCAACTAGGGAAGAATGAACGGACGAATCAAAGATGGAGATGGGTACGAGTTTGGGAGTATATTGTTACAGCCTCGAAATCAGGGCCTCATCAAGATTTTCGAACAAGTGTAGTGTTTTCCAGGTATTTGCAGTTGATAAAGTCGCGCAGATGATTATGATAAGTGACCTACGTCCTAGAGCCATTAACATTTTCGTAGACAGTCTTGTAGCTCCGAAGACCTTAGAATCAATAACTGTAAAATCGGGACCAGTTAGGAACTGTATACAACCCCTTCGTCGAATCAGTCAGCACACGGTCAAGCTAATCTGGGTTTCTGGACAAAGTGGGTTCGCTGGAAACGAACTGGTTGATGAATGTGCGAGACATCTCGGTTCCTAAAGTGGAATTGATGGGATATCTGAGAATAGCATAAGGGATAGGAGGATTTCACTGACCACGTGCAGGATATTGCAAACCATGTGGCCACTGCCAAAGAGGCACACAGTTAAACTAATCTAGGTCACTGGATACAGGGGAGTCGCTGGGAACAAATTGGCTGATGAATGTGCGCGAAATGGCTCTGAGTCGGTTGGGGAATATGTTGAACCAGAAATATCGGTTTCTATAGTAGAATTGATGAACGAAATTGTTGGTTTATTCGAGAATAGACTGAAAGTGGATATCACTGACTACGTGAAGGATATCGCGAACCCTGTGGACACCGCCAATTCCTGTGAGGACATTGTACTATTGTTAGAGTTGTGGAAAAGTGCAGGAGAATTCAGTTAAGCACTTTTTATGTGAATGTCCGGGTTTGATGAAGCGCCGTCTTAAGCACTTGGGGCAAAGACTTTTCGATGGAATGCCTTAATGATGTCTCATTGACTTCTCTAGAAGAATAACTTACAGAATCGGGTGGTTTAAGAAGTAGAACTTTGTAGCAGAGGGTCAGTAGGGAAATAATAATGGGGGAATCACAATAAGCCTTATGGCCTCCGAGAAAATTCGCCAATGGTGGACACCAATTCAATCTAACTTTGGAACTGAAACTACAAATTGACTATCTTTGAAAAACCGCTTTAGAGAAATTTTTTCGGCTAACAGACATTATACTCGATATTAAGGATATACTTATTTTGAATTATCCATGCCCACAAACGGGGGCGGCCAGAATAAAGTAATTCTTCAATCCCCTGGGACTGACCGTCTGGTCCCTGCTGGACTTTGAACTTCTACAAGCATTTTTTTAGGGGTTGGTTTTGTTTTTAAAGTGGGAAATTTTTTCCCCCTGTTTCGATTTTGTATAAATTCATATATTAGTTGGTTACGTTTAGTGTGACCACCATATATGACGTAAATTACGAGTTCATTATCAGTTTGTTTAATATTTTTTTTATTACTCTCTGTATATGCAAATGTTTTAGACAAAATGTTTTAATAACCAATTGTAGTAGACACGGTCAGAGATTTATGTAGATAGAAGGTTACCAAGGGGGATTTTGTATGTATTTTTTTTAAAAGCTTTAAATAAAAACAATGTGTGATTTTTTTTTAACAAAAGCACGTGGTTGAGCCAGTTACCGGCATAATAAAGAACTAATTACATAAAAATAAACAATTTTTTTTTCTAAACACAAACATTTTAAAATGATTTGAAAATAAAAAAAAATATATTTTTAAAAATGATAAAAAAACTTATTATTTGATAAACATTTAAAAAGTTTAATGCAAAAATTTATTTAAATCAAAAAAAGTTTTTGCGGTCTATTCACAGTTATTATTTTTAAAAAGATTATTGCAAAATAATAATGGAACCATAAGGAGTCAGTGGTTGGTAAGGTTCCAGAATTATAGTCCGATGACTCCGGACTATAATTCTTCAAAAATAATGCCGGTTAGACGGTTACGGTATGATATCTGAAAACGGTGGAACTGCAAAATATGTTGAAAATCTTATTAAAAAGGCACTTTGTGCATATACCATAGGGGTGAAACGAATAAGTTTCGCACATGTGTATGTATTAGTGACGGCACCCGCGTGTAACTTTTGACGTTTCATACAAGACATAAACAAACAACGAAAATACAGATGCAAAAGCTCACAAGTACCAAAATAAGCACTCGAGTTGCATGTCTATATGGTCTGTGGCATATACGCAGTTGCATAAAATATGGAACTCGACCATCTACAGCGTTAAAACAAAAATTAATATATTTAAAGTATGTGTTCTTTCTGTGCTTCTCTACGGATGCGAGACTTGGCTTGTTTCAGAAGCTATACAAAACAAACTCAGAGTTTTCATTAATCGCTGTCTTCGAAGAATACTTAAAATATTCTGGCCCCGTACAATAACGAATGAACAACTTTGGGCCAGAACATGTGTTCGGGACATAAACAATAAAATTCGAAGAAGAAAATTTGGTTGGATAGGTCATACTCTTCGGAAGCCACATGAAGAAATCTGTAACCAACCCCTTGTTATTGGCGTAGGAAGCCAACATTTCTGGGGGGGGCTAAAGCCCCCATAGATTTTTTTAAATTTTTTGGTGTTTTTTTTTTAATAGAAAAACCTAGACCTATTCCTGAAGCGTTCCCTTTAACATGCGTCTAGGTGTCCTAGAAACGAATGCCCCCGAAAGCGGTTAAAAATTCATATTTTTTTGTTTTTAAATTTTGATTCTGTAGATTTTTCGGAAATTTAGAACTCCTAGCTAGATATGTTTTGAGAATGAAAGATTTTTCATGTTTTTCCTATAGTAAAATCATTAGATTACTAGGATTTTTTTTAAGAAAAAGTTCTGATGATTGCAAAAGTTGATGATTATTAGTCAAAATTCTCAGATTCTTTCTTTCAATAACTTTTGTCTATAAAAAAATCCCTTAGAATTTAGAAACTTTTTTAAATCAAAGAAGTTAAAATGTTTTCCTGAAGGTAAAACCCTAAGATTCGGTAAAGTTTTTATCACTGACAGAAACTTCAGATTCATATAAAAACTTTTTTCAATAATTCAGACTATTTTTTAATGGGAAAAACTATTAGATCTTATATAATAATCATTACGAGTCCTTAATACTATGTTTAGACCAAACAAAAACTAACTTGTTTTTGGCAAAAAAGCATTTTGGAAAACCAATCTGTTTACACCGAATAAAAAGAGTTTTTGTTTGTCAAATCAAATTAATTATTTTCTAAATTCACTAAAAAACACAAAATTACAATAGCCACACGTTATTAAAAAAATTAAATTACACATTTATTTACTTTTTTAAAAGATTTGAATATTAATTTCACAAAAAAACAAATATTTTTATTTTGACATTCGTTTTTACCAAAAGAAAATTGAAAAAAACATTCACACTGAATTAATAGTAGCATTGACCAGAACCTAAATTCTAGTTTTTGCCCAGTTTTAGTTGGCAACGCAGTTTTTAAATTGTATGGAAAATTTATGTAGTTTTTGTCAAAAACCAAAAAAATATTCAAAAACAAGTTGTTTTCGTTGGTGTAAATACCGTATAAGACTCATTGAATAATCATAACGAGTCCTAAAGACTCATTACATATTATTATTATTTATTGTTGCAAAAATAAATGAAATCATTAAATTATTAAAAAAAAAAAAATTTAATTATTAAAAGCCCCCCCCCCAGACAGGGCTATCTACGCCTATGCCCCTTGTTTACAACCCACAAGGAAGCAGAAAACCAGGTCGACCAAAAAACACCTGGCGGTGATCTACACTTAAAGAAAAATTAGTAGAACCTTCAATAACATCGGAGAGCTCAAAGTTACAGCCGCACATCGACAAAGATAGAGACAACTTATTGACAGCCTATGCCCAGTATAGAGGCAGCTCGTAATCAGAAGACGACAAGCAAGGCATTATATATATTACACGGTTACGGTGAACGACGAACGTAATCGTAACATGATTATAAACTTTTAATGGCCTAAATTAAATGACATGTACTTGGACAATATGTGACGTCAACAGGGCTGTGCCACTAGCATCATAGCGTACGAAACATTGTTCCTATTGCAAACGAAGTTCCCAGGACGCATTTTGCGATTAAACACCAACACCAAAACAATTTCCATTAACAAGACAAACCGACATTTAAAATCCTACTGATGATAACACTAACTGGAGTGTTTGAAACCGGTATGGGAATACCAGAAATGTCTATAATTTTTAGAAATTCAATTTTTCTTCTGCATTTTTTCAACTTGAACCCTTATACCATTGCACTTATTTTTCAGGGGCTATGTAAAAGTTATGGTCTATGCCAAAAAACCCGAGACGATTTCAGAGCTAAAGAACTTAATCAAATGCATTATAGATGATACAGAGCCCTAAGTATTCCAAAAAGGAGTGGACAATTTTATGATAACTAATCGGTTTTTAGACGATATAAAGAAGTTCATCTATTTAAATTTCGAAACAGTAAAACTGAAGAATATTTGGACCAGAAACTATACAAAATCGAACGAAAGGAGAAGAAAAAGTTGCCCTTGTAGAAGAGGGATCTGTCAAATCCCGAAACACGTGTCTTGCAAAAATTGACCAACATAAGTAAATTTAAAACAGAGAGATACCTATCTTGAAAATTATTCTAAGAGAATATCATGGTTTTAATTAGTAAAGGAAATAATGACCTCGAGCTAGAATAAACCTACTCAAAATATAATATTAATTTCAAATAAAAGTAAAAGCAAACATTTTCTAATAAAAAAAAATTATACAAAATCAATAACTAGTAAGTAAGGGTGATTAGACCGGTTTTTCGAAACCGGTTTAAATTTTTCATTTGTATTTCAATAGTTTCTAAATGCTTTTCAGAAAAATCCATTTGTTTTCCAAAATTTTTCATTGATATTTCTAAATGTTTTTAAGAAATTTTAATTTGTATTTCAGAAAATTTCATTTGCGTTACAATTTGTGAAATGGAAACCCATAAAATACAATCGGAAATTTCTTAAACGTAAATGCATTTCTGAAATAAAAATGAAAATTTATGAAATATAAATGAAAATTTATGAAATATAAATGAAAATTTATGAAATATAAATGAAAATTTATGAAATATAAATAAAATTGAACATTTCTAAAACATATTTAAAAATTTCTGAAATATAATTGGAAATTTCTTAAATACACCCAGAAAAGTTTTACAGTAACTTTTTTACGGTTATTCAAAAAGTTTTTAGTTAAAGTTGTTTTTAACGTTTTATCGTTTGTTTTTCAAAGAAAATAAAATATTGAATGATTTATACAGTTGTTAAAACAATAAACTACAAAAGTTACGGAAAAATATTTTTATCAGTTAAATTATTTGTGACTGATTATTCCGTATAATTTTACAGATGTACGGTTTTTGTAGTTTGTTATTTAAAAAAATTTATTTTTACTTCACAAAATAAAAAAATGTAAACAGTTAAAATAACTGATATATCGTTTGTTTTTACGGAATGTCTAGTCATTTATTAACGTTTAAAAATAACTGAAAAAGTCTGTTGTTTCAAATGAAATATAAGTAGTCCGTTTTTTAAAAGGAAAAACGATTGTTTTAAACGTTTTTTCAGTTGAATTTACTTACAAAATATTTTTAGTGTACAAATTGTATTTTCTGAAATAGAATTGTACCAAATTCGAAACACCGACAATCTCTGCTTTATATTGGCCGTGAGTCTATATTTTTGCCTTATTTTGCGAAAAACAGAAAAAAACGGTTTTTTGTCAATTAAAAAACCCGACACCGGTTTTTTTAAAAATGCTGATTTTCGAAAACCGGTTTTTTAAAAAAAATCGAATACTTGATCACCCTACTAGTAAGTGATAAATTAAACAAAAAAAATAATTTTTATCTTTCCTAAATGATTCATATTAGTTTTTTTTTTTTATTAAAAAAAAAATTTAAAAAAAACACTGGTCAATACAATAATTGTTACCTTCTAAAAAAAATAATTACTTTTTTTTTGTCAGTTAAAAAAAAAAAAAACAACGTTGTATAACAACATATGGTAAGTATTATGATGCCTTTATTTGGTCATCGTTTATTAGTTTAAAGCACTCGGCTTAATAATTATTTATTTTAGTCATACAATTTTAATGAAATTGAAAGTTATTTAAATTTGTATTAGTTTTTTATTTATATATGAAAAATAAACCGGTTATTAAAATATTATAGATTATTTTATATTTATATATTTTTGTTTACATTATGTCAAATGATAATGATATAATCAAACAATTTGTTTTTATATAGAATTTTTGTTTGTTTAACATAATTTTTACGGTTTAAGATAAGAAAATTAAACAATTTTTAGTTTTCAATCAAAAAAAGGAACTATGTTTAATATACTACACTTAAAGAAAACAAGTAAGAAAATTATACCCTACACCAGTGGTTTCGGGAAAATGGGTCCCAAGTTCAAACATGGACCGATTGTTACTAACATTTGTCAAATCGTTAATAAGTGTAAACAAGTAAGAAAATTATAGTCGGTCAAGACCGACCATATAATACCCTACACCAAGGTTTCTCGGACAATGGGTCCCATGGATCGATTAGATCTATATGTTGTAAAACCTTTAATAAGTGAAGAAAACACTCACAAATCAAATTTGAGTGAAATAGGCTTCTATTTGTTGACAATAAACCGCTTTAACTGAATATCGGGCGAAATTTTCACAAGGGGCCTGAGTCCAAAACTGGTCCGATGATTATCAGGTTTGATAAGGTTATTTAAGTACGCGTTTAACATACACAAACAAAATTTTAATTAAATATTTTCTATTTTCATGAAATTTGAGACATTTATGTGAAAATCGGGAAGGTGGTTTGTATGAGGACTACAAGAAGAACTGGTCCGATTTCTTTGAAATTCGGAATGATGATATGTGAAGACAAAACATGTTTACCATCCAAATTTCAAAGCGATACCTTCTATAATACGGTTATTAGAGTCATTTGAGCCAAAACTAAAGAGGACCTTTGTATGGGGGCTAGGTCTAAATATGGACCGATTTTTTCCAATTTCAATAGGCTTCGTCCTTGGGCCAAGAGAGACTTAAGTTTCAAATTTCAAGTCAATTGATTAAAAATTGCGACCTGTATCGTGTTTACACCGTTTACATGGACAGACAGACAGACAGACGGACGGACGGACGGACAGACGGACGGACGGACGGACGGACAGACGGACGGACGGACGGACATCGCTAAATCGACTCAAAAAGTGATTCTGAGTCGATCGGTATACTTAAAGTTGGGTCTAGGACCAATATTTCGGGTAGTTACAAACATCAGCACAAACTCATTATACCCTGTACCACAGTGTGGTGTAGGGTATAAAAACACATGAAAACCTAATTTGAGTGAAATAAGCTTCTATTTGTTGCCAATAAACCGCTTTAATTGAATATCGGGCGAAATTTTCATATGGGACCTAAGTCCAAAAATGGTCCGATTATAATCATAAGGTTATAAAAGTATAATTTAAACACATACAAACAAAATTTTGATAAAATATTTTCAATTTTTATGAAATTTGTGAGATTTATGTGAATATCGGGAAGGTGGTTTGTATGGGGGTTACAAGAAGAACTGGTCCGATTCCTTTAAAATTCGAAATGGTAATTATTGAATACAAAGCATGTTTACCTGTCAAATTTCGAAAGGATACCTCCCGGGTGAAAATGGCTATGTATGTTCATATATGATGCATATATGGATGTCCATACATGTGCATATCCGTAATTTGAGGGTACATGTACATTAATGATCATACATTGTCATACATGAATTTGTATGTAAAATTTTTTTTGTATTTTTTTCTATAAAACGTCTATTAATTGAAATTTTTTCAAATATAAATATCTTGTACTAATTTATGACACTGATTTTTTAATAAAAACTAACGAATATTTTAAAAATATACTTTGGACTTTATGATACTTTAGGCTAATCAAAGCTTCGAAGAATTAACCACTTTTCGAATGAATTCACAAATAAAATACATTCGATTTTTAGTCACTGAATACAATTATTTTTAAAATATCAATATTTCTTGGAATGGATTCGATTTTTACCATTAAATCGAATTCTTGTTTATAAGAATTTTAAAAACTGAATGCCTTCTTTATTATTCATGAGACTTTTAAAAATCGAATTTATAAAAACTTACGCATTCAATTTCAAAGTCAAATGAAAAAGAAACCGAATTCATTCTATATTTTAAAATCAAATGTAAATTCATTCGATAAATTGTGATTGGGGAATGCAATCATTAAAGTTTAATTCAGAACACCAAATCTTATTAAGGGATGAAATCCTTCGCAGCTCTGACAGTAATACCGTCAGAGTGTTCGAATTTTCTTCTAAATTTGGTTGTTTACGTTAGTGCCGTTCATTTTCGCCTATAAAATTATAATCAATCTTGATGATGTATGATCATTATTGTCCAACCGAACGACTTTTTCAGACTGAACCCATACATGAACTTCGTCCAATTTTGCAAAGTTCTGCCGAACCCAACCTTTAAAAAAATTGTTTTTAAGACATGTATGCTGTACAGATGCATAGCATATATGAAGGAGTATGACATATTTATCTACACGTAGTTGCATACATTTACATATATGGAATATTACATTACTTGTGTATGTTCATATATGCTCCCATATATGACATACATTTCCATATATTGTTCATATACTATCATACATTGAATCATGTATGAGCATGTATGAACATACATGGTCATTTTCACCCGGGCTATTATAATACGGTTATTAGAGCCATTTGAGCCAAATTTAATCGGACCTTTGTATGGGGGCTAGGTCTAAACATGGACCGATTTTTTCCAATATCAATAGGCTTCGTCCTTAGCTCAAACGAAGCTTAAGTTTCAAATTTCAACCAAATCGATTGATAATTGCGACCTGTATCGTGTTTACAACGTTTACATGGACGGACGGACAGACAGACGGACGGACATCGCTAGAATGACTTATTCTGAGTCGATCGGTATACTTAAAAGTGGGTCTAGGACCAATATTTCGGGTAGTTACAAACATGAGCACAAAGTTATTATACCCTGCACCACAGAGTGGTGTAGGGTATAAAAATAAAACTCATTCACCCATGTAGGCTTGCCAGACGTACTTTTTTCAACAGTACGCGTACTTTTTTTTACTCAATGTACTTTTTTTTGCATAACACCTAAAGAAGTACGCTAAAGTACTTTTTTTAGGCTTTTGTACTTCTTTTTGTACTTTTTTTCTGTGCTTAACGTTTTTATTAAAAAAAAAAAATATTAAAGAAAAATAAAATGTTAAAAATTTATAAAGTAGTGTACTTTGTTGTAAATATTATTTACAATCCCATTTTTTATATTCTTTGTTGAATAAATTTATTTAATCAAGGAGTATCAATACTAAAGAGATCTGAACTCGCTCTTCTTCTGTTAAAGCCGCTCTTAAATTCCCTTTGCTAAGTCCGCCATCGAACTGGACGTTTGATCAAACCAAAAAAAATCCCTTAAGTTTGATATAAACAAAAAAAAAGTGTTGCAGTTTGGCGATTTTCAGACTAAAGCTAGCGTTTTTTTGCATCTAGCTGTAAAAAAAGTTTTTTTTGTGGATTATCGGGAAATCCAATGACTTTTTATTTGCTGACAATTTGTTTTAAACACTTTTAAAGGTATTTCCTAAATAATATTAACATAAAAATTATAAATTGATACATTTTTTTTAAATTTATTAAGCGCTTTTTCGATATAAAAAGTTAGCATTATTTGTCAAACCAACAATGTTAATTTAACATTATCGTATTTTCCTCGTCTAACAGTTTTCGTACCTTCTGTTAAAAAGTTTTAAAATATTAAGAGCGGGAGACAAAGAGCTTGATTTAATGAATTTAAAGCAAAAACAAAAAATATTTACCCGGGAAAAATGCAATAAAACTGCAAATTTACATTTTGCAATGTTTTTGTTGCCGATAATTGTACTTTTAAATTCAGAGCTAAAACCTTCGCGTTTTCGGGGAAAAAATAGCGAATTGTAAATACCAAGATTAAAACTTCTTTATTTACCTAATTTGATCGGTTTTGTTGCTCAAAAACTTTTTTGCAATATGTTTTTTATAAATGTCGTTTTTTGATAAGCTTAAAATGTAAATTTTTAACATTTGACTGCGATTAAAAAAAAAAACGTATCTGACGAAGAATTTGATTTTCGTCGAAATATAGTATTTGGGGACAGCAGATTCATAATCAAGAAAGGCGTTCACAGTGCTCGCAACTTGAGGTTACTGTTGGTTCTGCCGAGGTGTGAAAAACACAATGTACTTTTTTTTTCTTAATTGTACTTCTTTTTTTTCCTTAATGTACTTTTTTGCCAATTCTATATCTGGCTACCCTACCCCCATGTAATGGAAATCCTTCGTTTTTGAAACTTGATTTCAAATGAAAACGATCGAATTTCAATACAATGCACTATAGGGAATTTATAAGGAATTGTTGGCCAAAAGTCCATTTTTGAAACAAAATTTAATTTTTTATTATTTTTTTTTTTAATTTTGGAGAACATAACTTGTTACAAAATTAACGTCTTAAAATCCTGTATTAAAATCTTTTGAAATTAATTTCAATTATCAATAGAGCAAGTAAATATATTTTGTACAAAGTACAGATTTAAAATGTTGATTTATATATTTTTTTAATTTTTCTATTTAATTAATTTTTTTCTTTTTTAAACCAAATATATTTGTGGACTGCTACTTTTTTTGCATATAATTGCATACTCCCATATCTATATGAGGTATTGGGAAACTCTTTGTGAGTAAGATGTATTCATCCGCTAAGCCATGCGGCTCCATGGGGAAAATATATTTAGTGATGTCCGTCCGACCGTCTGTCGGTCTGACTGTCTGGGGAATGCACGATGCTGTCCAAACCAAAAGAGCTAGCCACCTGATGTTTGGCACGAATATGTCTTATAGTCTTTCGATGTTCAAGTTCGTAAATGGGCAAAATTGAAACATGTGAAAAAAGCTCCCCCTTAAATAACTTAGTCTAGCTACGCAAAATCCCATATTTTCCATTTTTTTTGTACATTTGCTTAAAAATTAAAAAAAAAATACTCCACAAGAAGTTCAAAGCCCTGCACTTGAACCAAAGGCACTGGGAAAATTATTTTTTTCCCGCCCCCTTTTGTGGGCGTGAATGTAAAAATTATTGACAAAATTATATTACAAAATTGCATTAAAAACACGATTTATTAGGCCAGATCATGCCAATTTTTTATACAGAGCCTTAAAACTTACCGCCAAATAAACTTGGCAAATTTTGAGGCAATATCCCAACTTTTGGAGTTTTGGCCAGAAAATACCAGAAAATTCCCTATAGTGCAATGTTTTGATCATTAGTCAAATAACAGTACTGCCACGATGTTTTTTTTAAAGCTTTTGTTTATTTGATGTTTACAATTTTAATTTAATATTTATGTGGTTAAAATTTGAATCCAATCGTTAGATTAGCTCGTGACGCCCGGCGATCAAAGCTTTGAATTATTGAAAATTAAAAAAAAAAAATAGAAAAATATACGTCTTGCGATAAATAATATTTAATGCGCAAAACAAATATCAAAAAAAAAATTAAAATCAATCCAACTGTTTTCGAGATATCGCTATTTGAAATTTGTGAAAAATTTAAGTTTTTCTCACGTTCAAACATTTTTTGTAAAAAAACCTCAAAATTTCATTCCCTTGATCCTTGGCTTAATCTTAACTTAAGCCAAATCCGACAATTTTAACCCGTGGCACTCTTTGATCGACCAAACTTTTGGATGTTTTTCATTTTTCGAACCAGGTTTGTGTTGAATTTCACCTAAATCGGTCCAGTGGTTCAAAAGTTATAAGCAAAACCGTGAACTTCAGATTGGGTTCACCTTAAACTCACAAACATAAGTAAGCACACAAAAATATTAAACAAAGTATTTTTGTCACTCAAAAAATGTTTACACTTAAAAAAAAATCGTACACTCGAAAAAAATTTTACACCCAAAAACAAAAAAAAAAATAGTAACAATAGTAAAATTTTTTTTTTACAAAAATTACTTAAATTAATTTTTTATCAAAATAAAGTATTTATGGTAAATTTTTTTTTTCACGTTAGAAAATTTACTATCACTAAAAAGGGACATTGTTGAGGGTATTCATGGATTCGGCCAAGTCAAATTTACCTTTTCTACTTGTTTAAACTTGTTTTTAAATTTTAAAAATCCAAAACTTTGGTTGCCGGGTGCCATGGGTTCATTGTATTTAATTGGCATCAAATTTGTACCACATAATTTTTAAATCTAGCAGAATTAAAATTTGCCCGGAGACTTCGGAAATTCAATAGTTGAAGCAAAAATGACACTCTAATGTGAATTGTTACAGCTAAAGAAAACAGCTAGTCAAATTTCATGTTTATAAAAAAATGCAATTTAAATCAATCAGAATTTTTTTTATTTATTACAGATACAAAACTAACACATTAGTGGTATTCATTTAACCGTATAAACACCTCGTATACCGTGTATATCTGGTTAGTTTACACAATTATTGTCAAAAATATTTTACGAGGCCTGATATATTTGTACACATATTTTGGTGCGTAAACTTGTATCGTATAATTATACAGGTTCAGGATTGCCAATGTTCAAATAATTTTGATATTTTATTGCTATTTTTTGTTTTTTACAATTTGGCAATCTTGTTAAAAATGACAAATATTAAAAAAATAAAATAAAAAAATATTTTTGTTTGCAGTAAATTTATTAATTAATTTAGAATTTATTAATTGTTTGAAATTTAGTTTTTTCTTGTGGCATTGTAAATTTTCCAAATACAAAAATTAGTTTTTTATACCCTCCACTTAGTGATAGAGGGTATATATAAGTTTGTCATTCCGTTTGTAACTCATCGAAATATCGATCTGGGACCCCATAAAGTATATATATTCATGATGCCCGATCGATTTTAAGACATTCTAGCGATGTCCGTCTGTCCGTCTGTCCGTCTGTCCGTCTGTCCGTCTGTCCGTCTGTCTGTCTGTCTGTCTGTCTGTGGAAAATGCTGTCGCGGTCAAAATATTGCACAGAGATGACTGAAACTTAACATATTTATTGGAAGTTCTCCCGAGAAGTTTGGTATTGCATTTGAGCGATATCGGTTCAGCGGTTCAAAAGTTATGAACGAAAATGTAAGCACACCTCAAAAATTTCAGTACATTCAACATAACCTAAAAATACAAAATGCTTTAATTCGGCTTCTGGTTGACATATGTGAACATAATTGAACACCAAATGGTATTTAAACAGGTACGAACATATTTTTTGACAAAAGAAGAAAAAAATCGCGGATTTTTTTTCGCGGAAATTTTTTTTTTCAAAAATTTTTTTTTTTTTTTTTTAAAGTAATTTCATTTTAAATAAAGTTTTTTGCAATAATCTTTTTGAAATTGTGGAGGGTATCACTACATTCGGCAAGGCCGAATTTAACTTTTTTACTTGTTTTGTTTTGACAATTGTGTATATGATACCAGGTAATAAAAAAGGGCATTCATAAAAACCACCTCGTATAATTATACAAATACGAGTCGCGTATAAATATACGGTTAAATGAATACCACTATTAATAACAAAAAATAACAAATTACAAATAAAAAAGTTGAATTCGGCCTTGCCGAATGTATTTCTACCCTCCACAATGTAAAACAGATTATTTGCAAAAAAAAAAAAAATGTTCGCGGAAAACATTTGGGGGGAAAAATCCGCGAAAAAAGTTTATTTCTAAAAAAAAAGTTTGTTTATTGCTTAAAACCATTCGGTGTCCAACTCCGTTAGCTTGTTTCCCCCAGCAGCCAAATTAAAGCATTTTGTATTTTTAGGTTATGTGGAATATACAAAATTTTTGAGTTGTCCTTAAATTTTCGTTTATAACTTTTGAACCGCTGAACCGATTTCGATCAAATGCAATACCAAACTGTTCGGAGCAATAACAAGTAAATATGATAAATTTCATATCTATAGGTAGAAAAACTTTTAATTTAGTAAAAGTTTGCTTAAAATCGCTTTTCGAAAATAGTTTTTTTTTTCATAAAACCCTACAGTTGTGTCTGTTTAGTTTGTGCTACCACCCTAAGAATATGAATTCCGAATAAATTATATTTGATCGAATACATATGCTTGAAATATGCAATTATTATGTAAAGCACATTTAACCACTTAGCTGCATAATTAACTTTACTACAACTCTTTTAAAACCACATAAAAAAATGCCAAACCCTCAAGAATTCAAATTATAACTGGCGTAAAAAAAAGGTTTGCAATTTTTATTGGCAAACAGACTTTTGTCCGGAAGAGTATACTGATCTTAAGCAGTTAACAGGTTAAACTTAAACTTGGACAGGTGTATAAATTGAAACCACTTTAAGGATAATGAGTTATATACACATTATAATCACTAAGAAGAAAATGGTGCACGAAGGGAGACAGAGCAAGTATTCAGGTTGTGTTAAAAGGGTGAATGGGTGGTTGTGGGTTCTAATCATAAATGAAATGAGACAATATTGGTTTTCGCAAAATATTACGACATGTTTGTTTAAGCAAACGCATTATTAAAATGGTAATAGGAAATCAAGCATATCAAAACAGTTCTAGAGTATAACAAATGGCATGACAGATTCGAATAATAAACATAATATATTAATAATGTTGCAACACACACGTACTCAACATACATAAAACCCCGAGAATATGTATGTAGTTTATAATAAGGAAGGTGGCATATAGATATAATGGATTTTCGTAAAATTATGAGAGTGTAGGTGTGTGTTATATACAAATTAATAAGATTTGTTACTAAAACTGACCATATATTGTATATAGAGGAGACTATATATATATTAATTCACGAACGGTAACATCAGGATGGTCATTATTTATGCATATGTTATACAAAGGATGATCAAGGATATTGCAAATTTTGTACTTTATATTAAAAGGTACTTTTTTTCAAAACTAATTGAAATTTTGCAGGGTATTAAAGGTTTAAAGATTTTTGAAGGTATCTTTTATTGCTTTCGGGAACAATGGAAACAGTATCTGGCAACTCTGCCCTAGTTAGTTAACACACACACTAAGAGGACACGATAAAATGGTTCAAGATTACTTGTTTGACATCTGTCAAAAGTGTCGTATCTGTAAGTCTGTGCCTAAGGTAATCTTTTCTTCCTTCTCTCATCTCTTTGTTTCATAGAGCGCTTTAATTTCCGTTGGATTTGGCAATGGTTATAGGATTTAGGCCAACCTACAAGAAGTCAGTTGTTCACAGCTTGTCCGAATCTCTTCGTTAAGGACACTTAACAGTTTCTATAAAGGTTTCTCATGACCCCACCGTGGCCTGGACCTTTTTCCAATTTAGCAGTGTGCTTTTGAATTTGATTGAGAGCCCTAATACATTCCTCACCACATGTTGTAATCTCCGATTTCAAGACTGCGAGAACAGCAAAACTGACATGATGACTGTTCTGTCAATGTTTTGAGAATTTCATTGATAACCAGATTCTTTTTTTTCAAAACTTCCCTTTCTTATTAGCAATTGCTATTGGGTTGAGCTTGGCTCGAAGATTGCCAGATCATTGCAGTATTTACCAGGCAGAGATGCTGGCAATAAAGGAAGTGGATTGAGTTGGAATGTCTTGTCTACAACTGCAGTCAACATCTATTCTGACAGTCAAGCCGCAGTCAAGTCCCTGAAGTCAATGTTTCTGAAAACAAGATCTACCCTTAACTGTCGCACGTCTTTAAATAAGATGGACAAGCAGCTTATTAGTCATATGGGTCCCACAGCACAGAGACATTCCAGGGAATTGCAAAGCCGATGAGCTTGCAAGACTGGGAACCACCTTACATGTTCCAACAGAATTGGAATGTATTGGTATGCCTCTGAAAACTTGGATGAAAAATCTAAGGCTTTGTTCCTCGACGGAGACTAATCAGAGGTGGGCACATAGATGGTCATGGAATACACGACAGATTTGGTCTTATCCAGAAGCGCACAAGTGAGCTGATATCGCTTTCAAGAAGAGAGGTGTCGACAGTGGTTGCTGTAATTACCCTACAATGTCTTATAGGAAAGCATGCAGAGCGGTTAAATGTGCCTTCAAATGCCTTTGCCGGAGTTGCATGGATAAGGAGGAGTAGGAAACTATCGAACACTTTATATGTCATTGCCCGCACTTTCTGGTCAGAGACTTGCTTCACTGGGATCAAGAGGCTACAAGATCTTTCCGAGTTGTCGTATGTTAGAATTCAATATATTGAGTTATAACTTAAGAGTTTCATAAGGAGCTCAAATTGGTTTAACGGCAGGTACTAATGGAGGAACCTTATTACCGTCCCGTGGTATCACAATGGACCTCAAATTCTATGTGTGCTGACGTAAAACGTCAGCATCTACTTACAGCCTAAACTAATAGCAATTGCATCACAAAATGTACAATTGTTCCACTTTCATCATCCCTATGTAAATATTTAAAATTAAATTGTGTGTGTGTATATGTATGCATCTGTGTATTTTTGTTTATGTATGGGTATTTATATCCTTGAGATTTTAACTTAACTTAACATTCATGTTATATAATTATAATTATTCGCGTTTAATACACATTCATAGTTGTTGTCGAGGCTATATTTAGTACAGAATCTTAAAATTATGGGTGTAGCTTTGCTCTGCATTTCGTCAATATGATATGGATTTCCTTTATCATTGTCATATTTGATATCTGCTGGACTTTAGAGAATTTATGTAGTTTGTTGTTGCGGTTTTAGATTGTTGTAAATAATTATTAACTAATGTACATATTTTATATTCACATTAGAGTGGGCTTTTTACTTCACCTTCTGATTTTTCCAAGTGTCCGGGGCAAATTTTATTTTATTCAACTAGACCTAAAAATAACGTGGTACAAAATCATGTTAAAAGCCCCTGGAGATAAACACGAATATCAAAAAAAAAAAAATTAATCGGTCGAACGGTTTTTGAGATATCGCTATTTGAAAGTTGCAAAAATTCACTCAGAGGCCATAAGGCCCATTGTGATTCCTTTAATTGTTATTTCCCTACTCCCCCTCTGTTACAAAGGTCGGCTTCTTAAACCATCCCGAAGATATTCTGCTGAGACATCAATGAGACACCTTTAGGGAATCTAGGT
This sequence comes from Pegoplata infirma, assembly GCA_963921195.1. NCBI lineage: Eukaryota > Metazoa > Arthropoda > Insecta > Diptera > Anthomyiidae > Pegoplata > Pegoplata infirma. The sequence continues at coordinate 214,202,503 of OY992540.1, forward strand.
CATCGAAATTCTTTGCCCCAAATGCTTAAGGTGGCGCTTCATTTGACCCGGACATTCCCACAACAAGAGGTTCACTGACTCCTCCACTTCCCCACAACTCCTTTAATAGCCCCTGTCAGAGACTCCCATACGCACGGCCATTTGGCCGATTATACAGTGTCCTGTCAGTACTCCTCTTACTAGGCTAACCGTCCGTTTGCCAAAAGTAAGAAGACTTTCTGTCCTCTTAGGATTCGGCAGCGGCCACATGTTTCACGATATCCTGCACGTAGTCAGTGATATCAACCTATCCTTGTCAATTCCACCATAGGAATTAACATGTCAGGTTCAAACCCTTCCACCGACTGAGAGCCATTTCTCGCACATTCATCAGCCATCTCATTCCCAGCGACCCCACTATGTCCAGAGACACCAGATTCTCCTGAATGTGTGCTGACTAATTCGACGAAGGGATTGTATACAATTGCTAACGATTCCGGATTTTACAGTGTTTGATTCTAAGGCATTCAGAGCTCCAAGACTATCTACGAAAATGTTTAGGGCGCAAGAACGTAAGTCTCTTGTCATATTTATCTGCGCGGCTTTATCAATTGCAAGTGCCTCAGCCTGGAAAATACTACACTTGTCCGGAAGTCTCTATGAAACCCTGATTACGAGGCATTTAGAGTATAATACCGAACACGTACCCATATCCATCTTCGATCCGGTCGTAAAGATCGAGATCGAATTCTTTGTTATAACAGAGTTTTCCATCCAGTCTTTCCTAGTTGGTATTTAAACTTCGAAGGTTCTGTCAAAGTTCGTCTGCGGTTAGATGTAGTCAGTTTTCTGTTCCAATTCCGTCCCGACCACCGTACTTGACTTGTTCGAGTGTCTCCAAGAGCGTTGCTAAAGCATTTGCGGCTTTCTTAATCTGAGAGCCGATTTTGCTGCAATGCTCTTGATGTCCAAGGGCTTAATGTTTAGTATCACTTGAAGGCCGGCCTAGGGTGCCGATCCAATAGCACCAGTAGGTTGTAGAGATATGATTTCTTATTCACTGATCTCCACCACACAACGGTACTATAGGTAAGTATTGGCCTAATTATCGCACGATACATTCAGGGTATAATATACGGTTTTACCCCCACCTTCTTCTAAAAGTTCTACTGCAGGTGTAAAAGGCACATAACGACTTTTTCATCCTTTCGTTTTTATTTTTATGTATTTCACCTCATTAGATAGTTTCAGGGTTATTCTATCTTATTTGGGAGAAACAAACCTGTATATCTAGGTCCTTTTTGTTTTTGACGGTTTTGGCGGGGTTAACTCCCAGACGAAATTAACACCTATTCCGTTGAGTAACTCGAGGATCTTATTTTTTACAAGATTCCACAGTGTGCCCCTTGTAAGGACTTTATTCGCTTCACCATCACTTATCTTGTGTGAATTGCCCTGCTTTTCAGTATGTTGCCCGTCCATAGAACTATCTATGTGTCTGTGCCTGTATTTTGTTAAGGATTGATAATATTTTGGCATTGTTGAATGCGCTTTCTACGTGTAAGAATGATGCCAAAATATACTCTTTTTTGTGAAGAGTATCCCGCTAAAGTGCCGCAAAAATCCCATCAGGTCCTGCGGATATGTAGGGTTTGAAGGAACGAAACGCTTAAGTTATCTTACGTTCGTCTGCCATTGTCCTGATCAGTTCATTTCTCGGAATTGCATTTGGTAAAAGTGTTTCCAAGGGAGTTTCTCTCCACCTCGTCCTTGCAACCCGGGAAATGGATATCTATGGTTTCCTGAAACAAACTTTCGTTTAAAATCAGAGACCAAATATAACAATTATATGTGTCTTTTTGTTTTAAAAAAATCATGAAACAAATGTTGTCCAAACTTAGTATTTTATATATGAAAAGACTTCTAAAGATGTCCCGTGTTAAAATTTGCAATAACATTTATTTTTTTGATTTTTTCAATAACAGTAAAAAATAACAGTTATTAAAAACTTTTTGTTCAAACAATCTAAAATAACTTTTATTTTATATTTATTTGAGTAAATAACTGTTATAACAGTTATTTTTAAAAAAATCAATCAAAGTTTATATCTTTAAATCAATGATTGAAGTATTAGATATCAATAGGATTCTTCTGCATGCGTTTATTATTGTTTTATTTTAATAACTCGAGATTTTTAAGGCTCGAAGAGTTTTTAATAACAGTTATAAAAAATAAAAGTTTTTTATTTCTGTTATTTTGAACAGATATTGATATAAATCATTTCAAACTGTTATTTTTAATTTTTATTTGAAAACATATTTTTGAACAGGTAAATTTGATTATTTTCAAAAAATCCCGAGTAAAAATAAACATATATAACAATATATAACTTGATACAAACATAATAAATCATATATGATTATACATCCCGTGAGGTATTTTCTAATTTTTTTAAATGCAGTCATATGTTGTAATATATAATTTAATCATGATTCGGATTAAAAGGTATACGGTTGATATAAATATATGAAATAATATTAGGGCCAATACAAAATTTGCATTTCTGTATTATTTAATATAAAATTATATATAGCTTATTCTGTTCCATATATAAATGTTTCCAATTAACCAAAAATGTTCTAAGTTTTTTAAGCAAAGTATAAGAAACTTTTAAAAAGTTCCTGAACATTTCCTTGTTAGGGTTATGTATATCACCTATCTGGTTCGAAGCGTACCCAAACATTTTTTTTGTTTTAGAAAATTATATGTTTGGTGAATGTATCGTTGACCTGTGGTGTAACTCACCCAAACCAAAACACGCCAAGATTTTTTATGTTTTTATGCAATTAGATCTAATTGGATACAATGAAATATGGCAATGTCTGGTCAAAACTCGGATGAAATCGAATCATATTTTATACAAGTTGATCTTTTTTAATGCAAAAACATCCACCATTATTCGATATTAAATTTCGTATAAATATATATAGTGTTATATATCATTATGTATTGCATCATATAAAAATTTTTACTCGGGATCTCATAACTGTTATGGTCTCTGTTTAAAATTAATTTGAATCAAATCCGATCCAAAACCTATAAAATTTGATCGAAGGGCGCCGTGTGTTAAGATCATCTGATTTGGCTTAAAAATTTGTTTAAATGGAAGTTTGTCTCAAGCTCTAAAAATGTCAATGCAATTTATTGTTGTAACAATTTACAGAGAAATTTTGACAAAGCTGCGCGTTGCGTTTTACAAAATTAAGGGGTTAATTTCACTTCTCAACTGAATCTAGTTCTTAAAAATTACTGTAAATTTATGAATTTTAAATTTTGCAAACATTTCAAATTCTTTAAAATACACATTTTTGTGTTGAATAAAACAATAAAAATATAGAAACAAAAACTTTTTACAATATTTCGTAAAGTTACATAGAAATTAAATGAACAAAACTAAAGATAAACTTAACTAACATCAAAAAGTTTGGATTGTGGAAGGTAGTAAAATCTGAAACCCAAAAATGTACATGGTAATGCAATGCACATTTTATGTAGAAACATTCAAATAGGGGTACTAAAACGTAAGCGAAATGAAATTGAAACAAATTTGAGAGTATAATATTTCTGTAAAACGGAATATTTGATATATAACAGTACGTTATTTAACGTTCCGTTCCAAGAACACATTCACTAAAAAGTTTTTTAAGTGGTTGTGAAGGTTTTCGCAAACAGAATTCCGAACGTTATGCCTGCGAGTTGAAGAACAGAAACTTTACGATAACGTACCGAACTAGGTTAGAAACAAAATAAAGTTCTTTTAGTGTTCTGTTTGCGAACTTTTGAGCCATTTTTTTAATTTAAAATGGCGATATCTTGAAAACTAAGCAAGATAGAGCAAAACGGAGCACATTTTTGGTTCTTGGGATCTCCATAGTATCGCTAGGCCTCTACACATGGGTGGACCCCATTGGGTCCATATTTTGAATCTAAAAAAGTTAGCATTCCGGGAAATTTAAAAATGCACATATCTCGCTAAATACTGCCGATGTGTGAATGTGTTCTTGGAACGGTACGTTTCGATAACGTACGGTCGCTCCATAGTTCCGTACAGAACACTAACGTACCGTACGTTAGAGTTTTTTTTCGAACCCTGTTTGTAATCCCCAAAAAATGCCTTAATGAATCTTTTATCCTTTTGGTTTGAATGAAGTCCTCAAGTTTGGGTAGAAATTTCAAAAACTGGAAGTCTTGTTTTAGCATACTAAAATTTGTTGCATTCCATTCCGCATACGTTAGTTATGCAATATTTTATATGTACAAACATAAATGTACCTATTACAGCAAAGGTTCTATTGACTGCATATCCGTAACGTTTCTCTATATACTTTACATAAACAAATAACATAAAAATTCGACTTCGCCGACTAAAATATTATACTCCATAATATCCAAAATATTTTCAATACAAATGAATTTGAGTAGAATTTCTTAAGCAATTGTAATTTTTTGTGTAAACATTTTTACTTGAAACATTTTATTTTGAGTAAAAATAATTTTTTAATAATTTTTATAAAAAAAAAAATTTTAGTGTAAAATTTTTTACTCAAAAAAACTTTTCTTAGCATAATTTTTTGGAAAAAAATTAAAATCACTAAAAAAAAAACATTTTTCTATTCAAATCTAATCAAATTTAAAAGTTTTGGGCATTGTGGAGGGTATTAATGAATTCGGCTAAGGCTGGATTACTCAATGCTCCGTTATAAAATAACTCTCCGTTAAATTTAACTTTTTCATACAAATTTTGACATAAGGTTCCGTTAAATCGGCAGTTAGCAGCTAACTTTTCATTGAGTAATCCGCCCTAAGTCGAATTTAAATTTTTTACTTGTCCGCTCTTAGGAAGTTTTGCTGTCATATATAAAATTTTGTCTACACTATACTAAAGTAGTGAGGTTAGGTAGTTATATACATAACTTTGCTATAACATTGTATATTATACGTTCAATAAAATAAATTTTCATGACAGCCTTTTTCCTGTACAGAACTCAGCTCGACTGGGCCCACTAGAAATTTCCAATAAATTCATAATTACCCGGTGAAAAATGTTCATATATGAATCATATGTGGTCTAAATATGGACATGTATGTTCATATATGTAAATATATGTTACACATGCGAAAATTGGCGGCATGTGTACATATATGGCATGGGTTCATATATGTGCATATGTGCTCATATATGTTTCATATATGTCTGTCCACATGCCGCCAATTTTCGTATATGCTCATATATTAAATATATATGTTCATATATGTAATCATATGTGAAATATATATGATTCACATTTTAACATTTTTCACTGGGTATGTAAATGTAATTATTAACGTATGAATGTACGTATACGTACAAGGAAAATATGTTACTTTTAATCACACAAACTCTGCACTCGATGGTCAGTAAATTTTAATGCCTTTCGAATCTTTAGCGATATTAATGAGAGTATGAGAAGTTAATTAGGAAAGGGTGTGAATTATAATTTTAGAATAGATAAATTATGTATAAGGCAAAGCAATTTGAACAAGTAAAATGTGCAATGTTAAGAGAAGTCCTTACTAAAAAAAATCTTCGTGAGATAAATGAAACGGATTTATTATTTTGTTTTCATTAAACTAATGAAAGAATTCATAAGCTTATCAAAATATCATGCATATTGAAAACAAATTTCATAATTAGATTTCGTGGTTTCATTGAAAAATTTCATTTAATTTTGTTTATAAAATATGTGGTTGTTTGACAACTTTCTGTTTAGCCTGTAGTAAAATGTGCAAAATGTAGTCAAAAACAGCTGATCAGAGCGGCAAGAATTTATTTTGTGATTTTTCACACTGTTTATAAGAAATTTAAACAGAAACGTAAACGATATTAAGGAGTGAGATCATAAAAATGTTAACACACATTTTTGCCTACAACTTTGGTGTAAAGCTTCCAAATTTTTTTTTTTTTCGGCAGTTTACATTTTAAAAATATGTCAGTTAATAAATTAATTTACATCATGAGTTTTAATTTGCAATTTTTTACACAATGGACGATGAAAGAAAAGTGCGTTCAAAAATAATTAAATATTTTCAACAAAACCAAACATGGACATACAAAAAAATTGCCAAAGAAACTAATGTATGCCGCCAAACAGTTTCAAAAGTGGTAAAAAGGTATCTGGAACACCTAACAATTGAAAGGAAGCCGGGAACAGGAACAACGACTGGTTATCGTAACATTGGTAAGGCATATAAAGTTAAAAGCATCCTTAAGAGAGCTCCTAACACATCTGGCAGAAAAACAGCTCGGTTAGCCCAATGCTCAGACTTTTTTGTACGTAAAGTGAAACGTAAGGCGGGACTAAAGTCCTACAAAGTTCAAAAAGTTCCCGATAGAAACGCTTTTAAAAATTTGGAGGCCAAAACCAGAGCTAGAAAATTGAAATCAAATTTTATAAAAAAATACAACTGTTGTGTAATGGACGACGAAACTTATGTCCTGGCTGATTTTGCGCAGCTCCCTGGTCAAGAATTTTATGTTTCCGATGTTCGAGGAAATGTTGCGGAAAAATTTCGGTCAAAAAAGCAAACGAAATTCCCCAAAAAATTCCTAGTATGGCAAGCCATATGTAGCTGCGGCCAAAGAAGCCAGTCATTTGTGACATCTGGCTCTATAAACAGCGAAATTTATATCAAGGAGTGTTTGCAGAAGAGACTTCTTCCGTTCTTGAGTCAGCACAATGTATCCACTTACTTTTGGCCCGATTTAGCATCTTGTCACTACAGCAAGAAAGCGCTGGAGTGGTATAATGATAATAATGTGGTTTTTGTACCAAGAGAGGCAAATCCACCAAACTGCCCGGAGCTCAGGCCAGTGGAGAGATATTGGGCTCTTGTTAAAAAAGAATTAAAGGGCACAAAAAAGGTCTCCCAGGACATGCAAGATTTCAAACGTAGATGGACCACCTGCTCTAAAAAGGTGACAGAAACTACCATAAAAGCCTTAATGGGAGGGTTTCCGGAAAAAGTGGATAACTTTGTTCGTAGTGGTTAGAGTTCCATGCGGTTTTTTTGTTATGATTTTGTATTAAATTTTATTTAATAAAAATTTGGTTTGAAGTCTTAAAATTCAGTAGTCTGTTTTTTATTTAACTTTATGTGTGTTAACATTTTTATGATCTCACTCCTTACATATTATTTTGTGGGTTTTCTTATGTATTTTTAAAGGTAAGAGAAAAATTTTATAAGAAAAAACTAAGTGAAACCCAAATTAAAAAAAAAATACAGTCAAACTCGGTTATAACGAACTCAGTTATAACGAATTCTCGGTTATAACGAACTAATACTAAAGTCCCGACGTTTTGGCATCAATTTGCACACAAAATACTTCTTTTATAACGAACTCGGTTATACCCGAGTAAAAATTCTTATATGATGCAATATATAATGATATATAACACAATATATATTTATACGCAATTTAATCCGAATAATGGTGGATGTTTTTGCATTAAAAAAGATCAACTTGTATAAAATATGATTCGATTTCATCCGAGTTTTGACCAGACATTGCCATATTTCATTGGATCCAATTAGATCTAATTGCATAAAAACACAAAAAATCTTGGTGTGTTTTGGTTTGGGTGAGTAACACCACAGGTCAACGATACATTCACCAAACATATAATTTTCTAAAACAAAAAAAATGTTCGGGTACGCTTCGAACCAGATAGGTGATATACATAACCCTAACAAGGAAATGTTTAGGAACATTTTAGAAGTTTCTTATACTTTGCTTTTAAAACTTAGAACATTTTTGGTTAATTGGGAACATTTATAGTTATATATGGAACAGAATAAGCTATATATAATTTTATGTTAAATTATACAGAAAAACAAATTTTGTATTGGCCCTCATATTATTTCATATATTTATATCAACCGTATACCTTTTAATCCGAATCATGATTAAATTATATATTACTACATATGACTGCATTTAAAAAAATAGAAAATACCTCACGGGATGTATAATCATATATGATTTATTATGTTTGTATTTCGTTATATATTGTTATATATGTTTATTTTTACTCGGGTAGCGAATCCTCGGTTACAACGAACTACTTATTATGGTCCCAAGAACACAATTTCATGTGTATTTACCTTTTTATAACGAACTCTCATAAATATTTTTGAATTTGTGGCAACCGTGTTTATCAAACTCACAAAAGGTGGGAAATTTTTGGTTTATATTATAATTTTGATAAAATTTATTTATATTTTTAATGGTTTCTTTTCAATAAGTAGTTCATTACCGAAAAAACATCAAATAAAACAAAATTGGTTCTATTTTTTGGAAATAAAACTATGTTGATGAAAAAATATACCCCGCTTATAGCGAACTTCGCTTATAACGAACTATTTATACCGTTCCTTCGGAGTTCGTAAATTAAATAAAATTTCAGTGACGGTTAAAAGTGACTCACCAAAAAGTTCTGGTACACGCGCTATTGTAGACAACATTTTGTTATGGTCGTCCAAAAAGTCTAACATGTGACGAATCTTCGTAGTGGTGTTGAATATTTGCCATAATAAAGTGTTAAAATTTTGATTACTTTCCCAAAAATTTTGAATTTATCGAAATTCTCATAGAAAACACCGTGATACAAATTTTGAAAAAAGCAAGTATCATACACGCTTAATGAACATTTTCATTAATTCAGATTAATTTTTATTTAAAACTAGCTGAAGCGCCCGGTGTTGTCTGGGTCGACATGATATGAATATCTAAATAGCTTCTCCCAGCGCCACCTATCGGGTTCATTCATATATACATAACTTTCTCATTATGCATTTCATGCACTCTGAAGTGCCGTGTACATTGATTCTGAAGTGACGTAAAATTTCACTGAAATAAAGTTTTTTTTTAATAATTTCACCCCAGCGCCATCTACCGGGTCCAAATTTTATCAGGAGACTTATTTTTGTTTAATAAATATATCTTGTGAATTTGAGTCAAATTTTACCATAAATATAAAAAATGGAACTTAAACCAGAACCAAATTGAAGCAAACTGGCGCAGTCGGACAAAAATACATGTACTAGCAAGCACCGATTTTCCAGCAACTTCAAATATATATATATAAAGAGAAGAGGATTTTAGAGTTATTTCTTTTTTAAAAACTGTATGATGTCTTTATATTATTAAAACATATCCAACGGTGACCTCGTAAAAATGTGTAAACTTGGAGGGTTTTCGGAATTAGATTTAAAAATCGGATAGGTAAGGGCTCGTCTAAATATTTATATTACGAAAATAATGAAAAATTAAATATTATCATTATCCTTTTAGTTAAAAAAGACGCTATAAAATGTAGAACATCATAAAGTATTTCTTCCTTTATCCAATGAATGCGTTTTTTTTTTTTTTGTATTCTATGCATAAAGAAAAATCTTAATGATTTTTTTGGGGGGGGAAAGCAGAGGGTGGGTGGTGTTGTACTCCAACTTTTCATAAACTTAAAAACAATTTTATTTTACATTAAAGACACATACAACAAAGGGTTAACTAGTTATTTGGTTAGAAACCGTATTTTGTAGTATGACAGAGTGGTAGTTTTTTTTTCATAAAATTCAACAAGAAACTTTTAAAATTGGGAATTTGGGAAGAACAGCAGTAGTAGGGTTTGATGTTTATGGTCTTTTCATATTTTTAGTATTTAAGAAATTTTAATTGAGTTTATTTTTTGTTTTTTAAGGGAGATATAAATCAAAATTAAAAAGTAAGGGTTGTAAAGTTTAATGTAAGAAAATTTGTGTTTAACTTTTTAAAACAAAATGTTATAAATTGTTATAACTTTGTTTTTCTGTAAAGTTAAAAAAAAAAAATTTATCGAAAACTTAAACTTACCCGGTACTTCTATTTTATCTGGATCTTCATCATCATCAAAATCTGAACCAGAATCTTCATCAATATCGTCGTCCACGTCAAAGTCAACGTTTGAACGCTTTGTGGAAGTCTTAAAAGAAATAAAAAGAAAAAATATTGTAGTTTTAAAAAATGTTTTTTTTTTTTTTTAAATAAGAAACAAAAACACTAATTTAATTAAATCGTAATAGAAATCTATGAAAAAACAGAATAAAAACAATTCTGGCAGGTCATTCGGCTTAAAGCACTTAACAAGAAAAATATTTAGCAACTGGGTTGACAGTGTGATCCAGTTGAAAAGAAGAGCAAAAAAAAATAGTAAATCTACTAATGTATTATTTTGAGTGTGGGGTTTTGAGAATTAAAAACCTCGATAACTTCAAAATTATTACTCGGTGAGCTTTTGGTTATTTTATGGTCTTGTTCTACGTGTTGACAATATTTACCGAGATATGAGCATTGTAAAATTTTCGGGAATGCTAACTTTTTTGGATGCAAAGTTAGGACCAATTAGGGTCCACACATGTGAAGAGGACCGGCGTTACTATGAGAGCCCGAGAACTAAAAATGGCCTCCATTTTGCTCTATCTGGCTTAGTTTCCGAGATAGCGCCATTCTAAGTTTTAAAAAAAAAATTCAATTTATTTTTGCTAATATTAGCAAAAAAGCTTGTAAAAATTTGGTCAACTCAATTTTAAATTTAGCAAAAAATATTAGTTCAAATTTTGTTTAAAATTGCTAATGCGCTAAATGAAGTTTACAAGATATTTTTGCTAACATGCTAATCTCAACTAAAAATTTGCTGAAGGTTAGCTCACTAACATTAGCAAAAAAAATTAGTAAATCTACTAATGTATTATTTTGAGTGTATGTGACCTGGTAACCATATAAGTTTTACCTTTTCCATACTCCCTAAACTTTGTAAGTTCTTGAAGCAGTCGAAAACTACTATCGACTTGATAAAAAAACTTCTAAGAGCATTAAGAGCAGTTTGGCTGTCAACATAAAAGTTTAATTCTCTGTTTGTCTTATCACCAAACTGTGAGGCTGTCTTGCTCATGGCAACTATTTCGGCCTGGAAAATGCTAGAGTCTAAAGGATGGATGCAAATCTTATCCAAATCGCGAAATCTATTTGAAAATTCCGCAAAAGAGGCAACTTGTCATTGGATTTATGTGCTCTGAACACCGGGCAAATATAATGCGCCCATGTTGTAACAAGTTGCACATGGGTACCAATATGATCTCACGTGTTTGGCGAGAGATCGCCCCTTGTTAAGGGGCGAGACCTACCCAACCTCTGTCACTCTTTGGGTTGCGACACCCGGTTGCAACTCCACATCGAACAATGTAAACATCACTATTCCTGCGTTTTTAGGTTTAAACCACAGCCACTACGATGCATCCCGAAGGATCCTCACCATTAAATCATTAGTAAGATTGTTTTTAGTGGGCCAATAGTTTCCCGTAGTACCTATTTTATAGCCTTTGGTTTGACTGCCGTAACAAGCTACTTCCAGTAGGACTTTCAAAAAAGTCCGGGACTGGTTACCAACGCTTTTGGTGCACCCAGCTACACATCGTTCTTACCCACATTACATGCATCACCACGCCTTTTTGGCCTTCGTACTATAAATAGACTCCGGCCCACCCATAATTTTCGTTCTCACTCACTCGCTTTACATCATTCACTCCATTGACTTCAGATACAACTATCACTCTTTACTCCATCAGACTGTCAAAGGGGAGCCCAACCTACACGGTCTAATATCGCCTGACTCCTTTTGCATCATCACCCATCATTCACACCTTTGACTTCAGATACAACTATCACTCTTTACTCCATCAGCCTGTTAGAGCGGAATCCAACCCACACGGTCTGACATCGTCTGGCAGCAAATCACTCCGTTTGCATCATCACCCATCATTCATTCATATTCTTTTATACCTTGCTCTTCAGCGTTTTGATATCATCTGGCAACAAATCCTCCATTTTATCCATGGCATCCATCGCACCATTCATCTAGGCAATAGTCTCCGGCACACCCTTTAATGCCCATCGCACCAACCGAAGCTCGCCACCGGCACACCACAACCTTCGTTCTTCAGACAGCCATCATTCACCTCATTAGTGTCCATCGTGCTAACCTAAGGTGGCCTCCGGTACACTCACCGCACCATCATTCGACTAGAGTTGTCAATTATTATTCAAATAATTGTTTTTGTTCGTGTGATCACCCGATTAAATCTAAAAAATTATTCGATTAATCGATGAGATTAACGAACATCCACACTAGATCCACCTCCAGCATAGTCATAACCTTAGCCGTCCAGCATTTCTAAAATACTGATCAGTCGCTCCAAGACAAATCGAACGCCTATGAGATGCCAGGATTGCCCCAATTTCGCCCTTACTATCCACTTTCTCAGTTGAACACTTACCGTGGTAATATCGGTAAAACAATGACACACCCCACATTCCGACGATGTTCCAAAAAGTCATTGATGATTTTCAACGCACTCCTTTGCATCTGATCCAAAAGCTTCAAGATAGACCTTGAAAGAAATCGTTAAGCTCAGCCCAGCGAGTCTTTTCATATACATAAATAGAGCGCTTCGTAGCTAGTTTTTAAAGCTCTACGAAGGTCCAAAAATAAAAAGGATGCAGAAATGAGGTTATCATCCGAGTTTCCGAGAGGTGCAGGTAGCTTAACTTCGTATTTGTCTGGATGCGAAGTGAGAAAAAGCAATGTGTGTTCGTCGCTGGTTTTTAATGCTCTACGAAGATCCGAAAATGAAAAGGATGCAGAAATGAGGTTATGATCCGAGTTCCTAAGAGGCGTTGGTAGCTTAACTTCGTATTTGTCAGGATGCGAAGTGAAAAAAGGTTGATAATATTTCGAAACTGCTCTTCAACACGCAGAATGTGTGTCGGCGCATTCACAAGTCGCACAAGATGATTGTGTGCAGCAAAAAGCTTAAGATATAAGCCCTCTGCAGTCGTATAACTAGAATGGCGTAGCCTTGTAAGGCGATCCTTCTCAATGTCTTAGAGGATTTGTTCACAATCTTATAACAAACATTCATTGATGACATGTCCTAAAAATGTCATCAATGAATGTTTGTTACAACTGGAACCGGATCAGTTTTCTCTGTGTATAATGTTTTAAGTTCCAAATGAGTTTGAGGGTTCCGAAGTTAAATTTTTACAACCGAATGTCTGTGGTAACAACTGAATTACTGCTGTCATAATCCAAAAAGTTAATAATTACAACCAAAACATATTAGCATTAGTTATCACAACGAATTAGCATTTTTTGACAAAGGTTAAAAGTTTCTTTATTCCAAGTCTTTCTGGAGCTCTCGAAGTATAATATCCCAAACGAACACTTAATCGATTTGAGGGTTCTGAAGTTAAAATTTTACAACCGAATTTCTGTAGTCTCAACTGAATTTCTGTTGTCATAACCCAAAAAGTTGATAATTACAACCAAAACTTTCGATTAGCGTCGGTTATCACAACGAACTGGTATTTTTTGTGGATCATAACCCGAATGCTTAACAAAAAAAGAAATCCAAATCGATTTTAAGAATTCAGTATTTCTAAAAAGGTTGTTTAAGATTTTAATATTAGATTTTTTTCCATAATTATTTTTGTTAATTTTTAGAAATCCTGCAAATGGCTAAAAACTCGAAAAAAAAAACAAATTCTTTCAGAATGCAATGCTATATAAAATATTGATTTTTGAAAAACAAAATTTTGTATGTACGTATTAAACACAGGAAAAATCTCACAAAGATTTCCAGAGTAAATATAATTTATAATCACAAAACTTTCAACGGATTTACGTTTGTTAAATTCATTTAAAAACATATTTTTTAGTACTCACAAATATTTCTTTAAAACTTTTTTTTAGGAATTTCAATTTACTTTATATAAAAATTTAAAACTTTTTTAATCCTTTTTTTTTGGATCGAGTATTGAAAATCTCAGAACACTGTTTTCGATGATGTCTTTACAACACCTAGAGCACTTTATAACTGGTAATGTTAGTCTAGCGGTAAATACGGTGGAGCTCTTAAAACAATTTTACAATTTATAAAATGGCATCGACACAACAACAGCAGCAGTGCCAGGCAGACAGCAGCAATGTGTACTAGTGAAGCAGCACTACATATAGCAGAAAGGATACGAAAACGACGAGTAACTTCACTGACTTTATATACGTGTGTGTACATTTATGGATGGTTGCCTGTTTGGCTAGCTGTTTTGCAGGGTACATGTGTTGTTGGTGTTATATACGAACCAAAGTTTTTGAAGGAGGCAAAATAAACGATAGATGAGTAAATATGAATGTATGTCTGAGTATGTGTATAGTGTCCGTATATGTAGTAATATCAGAGCTTTAAATATTGAAATTTTTAAAATATAATACTGCTAATTAATAAGTTATATTCACTTCAGATGTGCTCATTCCAGAATCGATCACATTTTATTTTGATATTCGACAAATCAGAGAGATCATGCAGCTGTCTGGAGGTCACGCCTCTGTCTAGAAATCACCGGTCAGTGACAGATAAAGTGTTTGGTAGTTTCAAACTCTTTATTATCCATGCAACTCCGGCAGAAGCCAATTGATGGCTCCCTAAGACGCTCAGCGAGCATTTCTATAAAACAGTGTCAATTTGTCAATTCATCGGCCTTCTTGCACAACATCAAAAGAGATGAAGATTCCTCTATGATAAGGAAAACTGAGTAGTAATAAAGCACTGACGTTCAAGTAATGTGGCGTCTTTTCCTATAAGACAATGTCCAGTAATTACAGCAACATGCCAAGCCTATGTTGTTGTAATTACTGGAACGTATCGACAAATTGCCAAAGAGAGGGATTGAATTGCCATTTTCAAAACATCAAGAGATTTAGATTCCGCAATGATAAGGGAAGATGAGTAGTTATGGAGTACATACATCCAAGTAATGTGGAAGTCCTACAATTCTTAACCGACCAAATTTTAGCCATTATTTACTAGGAATCATTGAAGACTTCTGGTAAGAGTGATAACGGGCCATTGTTGCCGAAAAGAGCAGAAAAGTGATTGTGGCGTATGGTGTATACCTGCACACAAAAAACAAATTTGCCAACTGAAATTCAGTTGTTGCAACAAAAATTCGGTTGATGCATTTGTATTAAGGTTAAAACAACTAAATATCGGTAGTTACAACTAAATTTTGTTAATACAACAGTCTTTTAATTGAAACAACTAAAAAACTCGTCTGCCACAGTGAAATTTAGTAGCAACTGAATTTTGAGTTGCAACTGAAAAATTCAGTTGGAAATTTATTTTTCTCTGTGGGGGGATAAAGAGTTCACATTTTTACGCGTCAGATTTGAGTGTTTAGACCACAAGTTTCAAGACATTGGCTGTCATTACGTGGGAATGATACTGACGTTTCGAGATCTCGAAGTAATCTTTGAACATGGAATAATACAACTTTTGACATTTGCCAAGAAAGCGTGGGGGACTAGGCGCTATCTCGTCGTAATGAGACTAACTATCTAACAAGGCTGAAAACTTTTTTGGAAAAGAATACAGAGGAAATGATTAAAAAGTCGTTATGTGCCTTTATACCTCCAGGAGAACTTTTGGAAGAAGACGGGATCTAAAACCGTATGTGCGATGTATGGTGCGATAATTAGACCAATACTTACCTATGGTGCACTTGTGTTGTTTAAAGTAGTGGATAAGAAATCATTCCTCTGCAACCTACAGACGGTAAACACAACTTTCGTGTGTGGGTAACGCTTGTGCTATTAAATCGCCGCTCAGGTTAAGAGAGTCGCAAGTGCTTAAGTAACGCTCTTGGGGACACTCGACTCGGGACGGAAATGGAACAATAAACTGACTATATCTAACCACATACAAACTTTGACAGAACCTTCGTAGTCCAAATACCAAATACCAACTAGGGAAGACTGGGTGGAAAACTCTGTAACAACAGTGAATGCGACCTTAATCTTTACGGACGGATCGAAAATGGAGATTGGTACGGGTTCAGAAGTATACTCTGAATGCCTCTATATCGGGGTCTCATTAAGACTTCCGGACAAGTGTAGTGTTTTCCAGGCTGAGGTACTTGCAATTAATAAAGCCGCGCAGCTGATTATGATAAGGGCCTTCGTCCTTGCGCTATTAACATTTTCGTGGAGAGTCTTGTAGCTCTGCAGGCCTTAGAATCCAACACTGTAAAATCGGGAATCATTAGGAAATGTATACAATTCCTTCGTAGAATCAGTCAGCATACAGTCAAGCTAATCTGGGTTCCTGGACATAGTGGGGTCGCTGGAAACGAACTTGTTGATCAATGTGCGGAAAATGGATCTGAGTCGGTGGGTGGAACCTGACATCTCGGTTCCTATAGTGGAATTATTGAACAAAATTGAGAGGATATCAGAAAATAAAAACAAGGAAAGGTGGATATCACTGACTACGAGCAGTATATTGCCAACTCTGTGGATACTGCTAAAACCTGAGATAACAAAAAGCCTTATTACTTTTGCCAACGGGCGGGACGGCTGGCCTATTAGTGGGAGTAGTGACAGACCCCTGTATAATCGGCCAAATGGTCATGAGTATGGGAATTTCTGCTAGGGAATATTGTAGAAGTTGTGGGGAAGTGGAGGAGGAGGCAAAGAAGCACTTGTTAATGTTCGGGTCTGATGAGGAGCAGCCTTGAGCATTTGAAGCAACGATTTTCCGATGAACTGGATTGTTTAAACGGTATCTCATTGACGTCTCTAGCAGAATATCTTAGGGAATCGGGGTAGTTTCAAGGCTGTAATTGGCTGCTGAAGTTCTTACGTCAGCACACATAGACTCTGAGGTCCTTTTTGATCGGGATGGTTTAAAAAGGAAATGACAATTATGGGAATCACAAAGAGCCTTATAGCCTCCGAGTGAATTCGCAAAATAGCCGACGCTCATCCAACCTAACCTTCAGAAAGTTCGCTAAGTGTCCATCAAAGGGTCTTCCTTGTTAGTGAAAATAAAAAAATGTCTATTGAAAATTTATTTTAATTTGTATTTTGAAAACTTTAAAATTCATCAAATTAATGAATAAATTATTTTATAAATCTGTAAAAGGCAGCAAGCAAAAGCAATTATAAATGATAAAATGAGAAATTCTGTTGTGAAAACATAGAACAGGCACAAGTAAAACAAACAATTCAGACACAAATAAGCAAGCAACCCTTTTTCGAACACTTTGCAACGAAAACAGGACACAAAAACAATCCGAAATAAACTTTATACGGCAAAAAGGATATACGTTTAAGTGTATGTATGTGTGTGTATGTAAATACGTATGTTTGTATGTGAGTAGAGCAGTTGTATGCAAAAGATTTAACAAATATGAACATTGCAGTGGGCTGATAATTCAAAGTGGACTGGAAGCTAAACTTTGTTTCTAAACTGTGCATATTATTTGTACCAGAGATGATTAGTGTAATCGCATAATTTTTTTTATACTCACGTGAGCGTGCGTGAATTTTTCGTGATTTAAAAACAAAAACGTGTTTTGTTATTTGTGAGCACATTTCCAGAAAAAGTCTTAAAAACATCGAAATATTATTTCTAAAGCTAGACCCACAGTTTGATGTGGTACCCTTCAACCACAGTATGGGGTTAAAAATTAACAAATTTATATATTTTTCAATTCGTGAGTATTTCGTGAACGTGATTATATCTTGAGCGTGGTAAGAAATGTTTCTACTCACGTGACCGTGAGGGTGATTGAAAAGTCAGTCACGTTAACATCTCTAATTCGTAACTTTCCCACTTCCCGAAATCAAAAAAAACTTGAACTGGATAAAATTTGACACCATAATTCCAAATTGCCTATCAAATTTTGGTAACTTACTGTCCGCACATCAATTGTAGATTTAGAATCAGAAGACAAAAATCTACAAGGATCCGTTAAATGTTTTAGGAGAGGATTTTGTAGTTAAACTGTATAATAACAAATTAAGATCCTGTTACAAATGCATACTTCCCACCAATTTGCTGCTCTTCTAAAAATCTGTGGTCTGCAGACTGGCCAGCTGCCGTTTGTCGTAAAATTTTAAGATTACAATTTAAGGAATGCCCAAAACCATAGACGCGATTTATAGAATCAAACGATTATAAAATCTCTCTTTCTCCTTTACAACTTTATTCATCTATTCAAATTTCCACAATTTTGTTTTTCAACCTTCACTCATGAAAATGGTACAATGCCGTACATCCATCCCAACAACCCAACAATGAAAATTTTGGTATACAATGGTAACCAGTGCATCTCATTCAAACATCCAAGCTGTTTATATGTATACAAGTTAACCCATGATAATAAAATAGAACAGAGAAAATATTTTGGAAGGGAGAGTTTAAAGTTTTTAAAACAAAAAAAGGAGTGGGGTGTTTAAAATTCGTGGTGGACAAAAGCACACTATCATAAGAAAAATGACGGCCAGACCAGTACCTCTTTGATTATGACAATTTGTGGTGTTTCCTACGATATTTCATATTGTTTCAAATATAGGTATAAAAAAAATCAGGTTTGCTATTTGACTATTTGTAATATTTTCATAAATACATACAAAACTATCGAACTATAGCATATGAAAAACATTCATTTCATGGAGATGGACACAAGGGATAAACTAAAATTTAAATATTCGTTAAATTGATAAGACACAGTGGAAGAGAAAATATTGCTGGGACAGCATATACCTACTTTTTTAAATGTTTTTAAAAATATATAAGACCTCAGAAGAGCAACTTCTTGTAACCGGATTAGGTATTGTTCCTTTAGGAGTGTATATAAGGAAAAGTTCTAGCAAGCTATTTAAAAAAGCATTAAAATCTCGAAAAGATGCTACTGGAACAATTATCATCTCATACAAAGAGACTATATAAAACATTTTATGAGGGGTAAAGGGCACGAAGGATACAACTAAACTCTGCAAAATCTTTCAGAAAGATGATGCAAATAAGCTTGACTCCCTTAGGAAACCCGATGGAACTTATACTGACACTCAACCGGAAGTCATTGGGCTTGGTATAACAGCAAAAAGGGGAAGCTTCTATTAGGTACAACTTTTCGTCCTTCGATAACTACAAATCCCCTGACCGCGATGGTATATATCCCATTATGCTAAAAAGTAGTGGAATATCCTAAAAAATTTGAAATAATCTTGTTGACCAGTCTGGCCCAAGGTTCACACAAAAAAATATTGGCTAAAAAATGTTAATTAAATCTATTGATCAACAAAATTTAAATTAGTCAATTATTGTTTTTATCAATATTATTGTTTTGATCAACATTATTGTTATTTTCTTTAACTATCAATTTACAAATTTTCAACACACCAGATTTTTTTTTCGCTTTAATTTATTTGAATACATTAATTCAAAAATAAACTATATAATCGGGGTTTACTTATTTTTATTCTTGGCAACATATTGGAAAGCAAAAAATATGAATTTCTTCAAAATTTTGCAATAAGATTACAATACATTCGTTAAATCAATTATTATTTTGATTGACTTTAAATAAAAAATTTATTAAATTTTTGATCAAAATCGAAAAAGTGTTTAATTGAAAATAAAATCAATTAATCACCTACAATTTGATGATTGACATAACAATTTCTTCATCGGAGAAGTTTCAATTAAAAATTAATTGAAACCGCCTTTTTTGTTGATTGAAATTCGATTTTAATTCTTTCTGTGTTATGATCCATCATCCTGGTGCGATGTCAAAGTCGCCTTTATTACCAAACCGGGAAAGGAGCACTACACTTTGCAGAAACGTTTCAGACCAATCAGTTTCCTACTAAAAAATCTTAAACGAATGGTTGAACAATTCATTAGGTCTTTAACATTAGTCGAGAGCACCTTAAATAATCAGCAACGCGCGTGCCAAAGTAGTAGATCTTATAAGTTGGCACTTCATGATCTTGTTTTAAGATTGAGAAGGGCTACACTTTGGATGTATTTGTGGATATTGAGAAATCCTTTGACAATGGCACCTTTCACTTTATGAAGGCTTCGGCTAAAGAGCATGGTGTGGACGCAATTCTTGTAAAATGGATCAATATTATGATCTCTAAGAGATTGTTGACCACTGACAGTCAGTGAGGCACAAGTCACTGTTTAGGTACACAGAGGCTTCCCCCAAGGGGGTGTCCTCTCTCCACTTTGTTTTGTGGTCTCAAACACAAGGGTCTTAAACTTTCTCAATGACGGGTGTTACTCTTCAACTGTCCACAAATGTAAAGTATTTTGGGGTCACTCTGGATAGCAAACTAATGTGGATAAAACATGTTAAACTAAAGGTATCTCGGACGCACCGTATTTTCTGGCAGTTTCGGAGAGTTTTGGGAAGAAGTGAAGTCTAAGATCTGCGGTGGGTGAACAGGATTATTCAGCAGAGCCCGAGCAGATGACTTCTATGGCTCTGCTGAACAACTACAAAGAGCGGCTTGCTTGGGGATTATGGATGCTAAGAGCACTACCACTGGCGCAGCTCTTAAAAACTCTCCAAGGGGTAGCCATGAAATCTCTGTGCAGACTTTATTAAAATTGAGCATGGTATGGAGACTACAATGCAGGACATGGTCAACGTTTATTTTAGTATAAACATTCCGAGAAGGCTGGAGCGATCTAGATAAAGTTCTTAGATATTACTCTGATACTTTCTATAAGGACGGTTATAGTAATTTATTTGGTTCTGGATCTGGTTGGTATTTGAATGACGAATCTAAATACTCTTATGCTATGGGCAAAATGGCAACAGTCTTTCAGATTGAAGTGTTTGCTATTTTGGACGCAGTGACTTGGATAATTAAAAATGGATGGAGGGATAGGAGTATCAGTATCTGTAGTTACAGTCAAGCTGCGCTCAATGCCCTGGATTCTCCAGTCGCAACATCTATAATTGTCCAATAGTGTTGGCGTAGACTCAATGAGGTCTCATGTGAGAACACGGTCTGTCTATTGTGCGTTCCTGGTCAAAGGGGAATAAGGAGAAGTGATGTCGCTGATTCTTTGAAAAAACAAAAACAGATTGGTATAGGCTTGACATGGAAGATGCGTTGGATCAACTCGCTTATGAAATCAAATAAGTTGGTATGTAGAAGACTGTCGCAAAGTTACTGGTCTTATTACGAGATAACGAGCTTGTCTTGATAATGAGAATTCAAACTAACACTACGTCTGTTGCTGACCAGCGTTCTCAAGAGCAAGACTGTGGATAATAGGCTCTGTCCAATTGAAATTCAGAAAATTTCGACTAAAATTTAAACGAGTAATACATATACACGATATAGGTCGCGATTATCAATAGATTTGGCCGAGACTGCTTCAGGACCACTGCCGCATTACTATCCGGCTTGGGGACTTGTTTATGTTAAGATCATCAAATTCCTTTTAAACTGCACGCGCTGAAAAAACTATCTTAAGACGTAGTAGGGGCTACCCTTTCGATTTCGGGTAGTTGTTGATTGCTTTTCGTCAAGTGTTCACTCCTTGCAAACATATTAGAAAAAAGGTTGGCTATATCAACAGGGTCTGTGAGGTTGGAATGGATGAAGTAGCATAATTTTTGACCATTTTAACAAATTACCAAAAGGTCTTACTACCCCGCGAAGCAGTAAGGATCTTAGCACTCAGATGCTGTTAGGTTAGGTTAGGTTGTAAGTGGCTGCTGACGTTTTACGTTAACACACGTAGACTCTGAGGTCCATTGTGATACCACGGGACCGTAATAAGTTTCCCTACTAGTCCCTGTCGTTAAACCAGTTTGAGCTTCTTATGAAACTCCTTAGATGTTGAATTTTGACATCCGACAAATCAGAAAGATCGTACAGCTCCCTAGATCCTAGTGAAGCAAGCCTCTGACCAGAAAGTGCCGGGCAATGGCAAATAAAGTGTTCGATAGTTTCCAACTCCTCTTCATCCATGCAACTTCGACAAAAGTCATTCGACGGCACATTTAACCGATCTGCGTGCTTCCCTATAAGACAGTGTCCGGTAATTATAGAAACCACCGTCGAAATCTCTCCTCTTGGAAGCGATATCAGAGAAGGCCAAATCAGTCGTGTTGTCTCACACGTCCATCCATTTGCCCACCTTTGATTGGTCTCTGTCGCAAAACAAAGCCGTAGGTTTTGCTTGCAAGTTTCTAGAGGCATACCAACACATTTCAATTCTGTTGGTACCTGTAAGGTAGTTCCTAGTCTTGCAAGCTCATCGGCTTTGCAATTCCCTGGAATGTCTCCGTGCCCTGGGACCCATATGAGTCGTATGTTAAACTGCTTGGCCATCTCATTTAAAGACGTGCGACAGTTAAGGGTAGATCTTGTTTTCAGAAACATTGAATCCAGGGACTTTACCGCGGCTTGACTGTCAGTATAGATGTTGACTGCGGTTGTAGACAAGACATTGCAGCTCAACCAGTCAGCCACTTCCTTTATTGCCAGCATCTCTGCCTGGTAAACACTGCAATGATCTGGCAATCTTCGAGCCAGGCTCAATCCAAGCTCTTTCGAATAGACTCCAAAGCCCACTTGTTCGTGCAGCCTCGATCCATCTGTGTAAAAATTTATGGTGGCTCAACTACCCGGAATGTCCCCCATCCAAGACTCCCTGGATGGTATCATAGTGGTAAAGTGGCGGTCAAAGAGGTTCAAGGAGGGAGCACAGTCCACATTTTGTGGTATTGTTATCTTCTTCAAGATCGCGCTATGGCCATAATCGCTGCTCACAAGATGCTGTTAGTAAAGAAGCTTTTCACGTCTGAGTACTCTGGCACATTAATTTTTCTCTTGTTTACGTAACGCGTCAGTTACTGGGTTTTTGTCATTACGCCAATTACTAAACGGATCCTTTCTGGATCTGACTGCATTCCTACACATGTATTTAAACCAGTACTTGTGTTTTGTTTTAGTCGAAATTTGCATAGATGGAATGAATGATTTCATTTCCAGCAATATTACATTTACTATTATTTATACTGCAGCGTTAACATTGTCATCAAGAATACAGAGTTTCCAGTTCAAATTCTGAAAGAAATCGTAAAGCTCAGCACAACGAAACTTTTTATATACAAAAGTAGAGCGCTTTGTAGCTCTACTTGTATAAAACAGATGAAAAACTAAGGTTATTTTGTTGGTGTAAGCGAAACTAGGCATAAAAAGGTACTGCGAACATTTTATCTGCCATTGCACCACACTTTCTGGTCAGAGACATGCTTCAATGTAGAATCTTCGAATTACAATTGGAATCTTTGAATTACAATTGGAATCTTCGAATTTCAAATGGAATCTTCGAATTAAAAATGGAATCTTTGAGTTACAAATGAAATCTTCGAATTAAAATTGAAATCTTCGAATTACAAGTAGATTCTTTGACTTACAATTGATCTTTTACGAATTACATATGTAAATGGTGTAGTAGGGGAAACCAAATTACCGTAATATACAAAATTATAAGACTTCTGAAAAAATTTTGTGAAGAAATTTCTTAGTTTCTGAAACATTTTTTCCATAGCAAAATTCTTGAATTTAATTTCTCTATATAAAACTTTGCAGATATTTTACAAGGATGTTGCCAACTGATTTTAAACATTAACGTTTTTTTAACATTAACGGTGATTTTAAACATTAACGGTTTTCATATAGAAACAAACGCCTGAAAATTAAGTTAATTATGAGAACCACACCCATAAAAGTTTACACCAAAACGACTTTTAAACCACAAAAAAATACTTTAACATAAAACTGCGTGAAGTAAATATAAAATTAAACCGGAAATTTTTATGATTTAATAAGAAAAACTAAAAAAAAGAAATTTAAATACTTTATGGATAAAAAGTCCTTTAAAAAAAACTGAAAAACACCCCACACTCCTACTTTTGACAGACATGAAACCGAAAAAAAGGAATGCCATTGACATGGAAAATAATAAAAGCAATACAAATGACCTTGTAATATAAAATACATTACAACAACAAACAAAAAAATATATATAAACACATATAAAATAATATTCAAATAAATAGACAAACACACTTACAAACACATTGAATCCTTATCAAACACACATGTCCTGGTAAACCAAATATAAAAAAAATATACATATATACAAACATCCTTTTAATAGGAGGAAGTAATGAAGAGAAATAAAAAAAAAACACATCATACATGTTTTCTATATGTCTGTCTGCCGAATTTAAAAATAAAAACAAAAAAATCTTGATAAATTTCCATACAAAAAGAGAATATTAACAAAAACAAATAAGTGGAATAACATTTTTTTCTATACATCCTGTAGAAAAAAAAAACATTCTTTAAAAAAAAAATATTAGGAGAGATTTTATATTAAAATTCCTTGCAAAAAAAAAAAAAATATAGAAAAAAATGCTCATACATATAGTCTGGAAAGCTCTCTGTAAATGAAAATGCTAAGAGATGTTAGAGAGAGTATTTTACAAAAAAAAAAAATATAATCCTAGACTTTTCTCCTAAAGCAGGGATGATAAATCAAGTTGGTACAATTTTTATTTGTCTGGGATGTTTGCAAAAAATTTTCAGGATTAGGGAATTTTTCTATAGGAAAAATATCTTAATTTAAAAATGACACAGAATCAGAGAATATGACTTAAAATGTGAGAATTTTTCTATTAAAAAAAAGGTCCCAGAATCTATTTTTTGTATTCGAAAAATGTCTCAAAATCAAAGAATCTTTCTACCAAAAAAAAAATTTCAGAATAAAATCTTTTCTAAAGAAATAAAATCAACAAAAAGTTCATTTTCAAAAATATTTCATCACTGCTGAAAATATATTTTTTTTTTTTTTTTGTATTCTCAAAACTCTTTTTTGTCCTGCGAGTATATAACTATAAATCTTTCTTGAAAAGGGTGGTTTTGATAGCGCCTGCGCTATATTTTATATACCAGACCCTGGAGTTTATTCAAATCACCCATTTTATTATTTTGGCTTATCTCTATAGTGCAGTGGGAGTAGTTTGAGTTGCTAGGATGTTTTAACTGCGTTAATACAAATAAAATACATAAATAATACGAATTTCATGGGAAACTGATGAAAATTGCGATAAATGGTTTTTATGGTAGGTATTTGGTTTAAAGGTTCAAAAAATAAAGCGTAAGCATTTAAATAAAATTTAAAAGGATTTAAAATTTAATAGAGATTTTGGATTCTCAGCAGAATATATTTTATTAAACTGTTGCTTTAAGTTGTTTTTGAAATATTTTTTTCATATAAAAATGTTCACATAATCTTAAGACATTTATCATAGGCAGAGATGCTGGCAATAAAGGAAGTGGCTGATTTAGCCTTCCCTTAATCAGAAGCTCACAATTGAGCTGATATCGCTTTTAAGAGGAGAGATTTCGACGGTGGTTGCTATAATTACCGGACACTATTTTATAGGAAAGCACGCAGAGCGGTTAAATGTACCGTCGAATGACTTTTTCACTGATTCTGAGACAATTTTGTTTCTTACAAGTAACGGGTTTCAATGGGCACTAAGAGTGGGATTGTATTGTATGAGATTTTTAGCCGCAAGATTTGGAAACGCTAGAACCGCTTATTTTAAGAGGTTTGTAAAAAAGTGAATGAGCCAAAAAATGGGGAGGTCGGATAGGATCTAGGGGTCGCTCATCGGGATAAATTTGGGCGTGAAAGGTAACAAATCCGCAAAATGCACCAAAACTCCCTTGCATTGAGACCAATCCCCATTAATTATCCCCTGAATATTTTTCCCAAACATACCTAAGCCTTATATCCACTTCCGAAGGGGTGCTCCCACATAACGGTTCAAATTTTAATGTAATACAAAACTTTTTTTAAACCCAACATTTTCTTAGAACATACCTTCCCTATATCTTCAAACCTTAGGGTGGTCCCTGTATTTTTTTTTTTATTTTATTGCATTATTTTCTACCGGTGCAATGGTGCTCCTAAAGAGAACATTAGCAAAACCGACCCCCATTAATTTTCCCCCCGAACATTTTTCCCAAACATACCTAAATCATATCTCCACTCCCTAAAGGGGCTCCCATATAAACGTTCAATTTTAAAAAAAACATTTGCTCACACCGCTCTAGATGTCCTAGAAGTGACCCCAGAGGAGTCAAATGTATGACCGACCCCAATATTTTTTCAACCCCAACATTTTCTAAACATACCAATACCCTGCCAATTCGTAGGGGGTCTCCCATACAAAGTGAGATTTTTGTAAAACTTGCTCTTACCGCTCTAACGGTCACAAGGGTGTTCCTAGGAAGTCAAATGTGTGACTGACACCCAATATTTTTTTAACCCAAACATTTTCTCCAAATAAACCTAACCTCTATTTTAAACCCTTAAAGTGTTCTCCATACTTTTTCTACTTTTTTATAATTTTTTTATGAAATCAGCTCTTACCGCTCCCATGGTGCCTATAAGGGACGGGAAATTGACACTGACTCCCTATATCTGCCATGCAAAAATGAACAAAAAATTGGTAAAACGTCTGGACCAGGAGTACCAATTTTTAAGTGTTTTTATCGGCGCATGCCATATTCTGTTTTGTTATAAAGGGTTTGCGATTGAAGAAGAAAACATTGTATTTCTAAAGATTATTTTTAATGTGGATTTATTCCAGACCATGGTTTCTGTAGCCACCTCTACGTCATCAGTGGAGAAAATTACATTAGATAAATTGTTTGATTATTTGTAAGACTGTTTTTTCTATATGTTTTTTCATCAACAGACTTAACTCTGAGTGGAATAGAACCTACGTTCTTCAAATTTTCCATCAGTTTGCAAAGCAAGTACTCTACCATCTGAGCTATCGCCCTGCTTGACAAACTAACAGCAGAAGTTGGTTTGTTCGTATTTCATTACAGATGTTAAGTGTGTGACGTCAACAGAAGATTTTTATTTTACACCAACAATTACGATCCTTAGAAACAACAACATTCCTTAATCTCTCTTTGTCTCGTTTTTGCACATAACAATTTTAGCGCTGAATTATTTGTTCATACACGTTAAAGATGAGTGCATATATTTGAGACTACTTGCCCGTAGGGCGACATATATTTGCATATATTTTTGTCAATTCTGTATTTTTAAGTGTTTTTATCGGCGCATGCCATATTCTGTTTTGTTATAAAGGGTTTGCGATTGAAGAAGAAAACATTGTATTTCTAAAGATTATTTTTAATGTGGATTTATTCCAGACCATGGTTTCTGTAGCCACCTCTACGTCATCAGTGAAGAAAATTACATTAGATAAATTGTTTGATTATTTGTAAGACTGTTTTTTCTATATGTTTTTTCATCAACAGACTTAACTCTGAGTGGAATAGAACCTACGTTCTTCAAATTTTCCATCAGTTTGCAAAGCAAGTACTCTACCATCTGAGCTATCGCCCTGCTTGACAAACTAACAGCAGAAGTTGGTTTGTTCGTATTTCATTACAGATGTTAAGTGTGTGACGTCAACAGAAGATTTTTATTTTACACCAACAATTACGATCCTTAGAAACAACAACATTCCTTAATCTCTCTTTGTCTCGTTTTTGCACATAACAATTTTAGCGCTGAATTATTTGTTCATACACGTTAAAGATGAGTGCATATATTTGAGACTACTTGCCCGTAGGGCGACATATATTTGCATATATTTTTGTCAATTCTGTATTTTTAAGTGTTTTTATCGGCGCATGCCATATTCTGTTTTGTTATAAAGGGTTTGCGATTGAAGAAGAAAACATTGTATTTCTAAAGATTATTTTTAATGTGGATTTATTCCAGACCATGGTTTCTGTAGCCACCTCTACGTCATCAGTGGAGAAAATTACATTAGATAAATTGTTTGATTATTTGTAAGACTGTTTTTTCTATATGTTTTTTCATCAACAGACTTAACTC
The DNA here is from genome assembly GCA_963921195.1 of Pegoplata infirma. Classification (NCBI taxonomy): domain Eukaryota; kingdom Metazoa; phylum Arthropoda; class Insecta; order Diptera; family Anthomyiidae; genus Pegoplata; species Pegoplata infirma. Next base: position 214,230,427 of record OY992540.1, read on the forward strand.
TGAGTGGAATAGAACCTACGTTCTTCAAATTTTCCATCAGTTTGCAAAGCAAGTACTCTACCATCTGAGCTATCGCCCTGCTTGACAAACTAACAGCAGAAGTTGGTTTGTTCGTATTTCATTACAGATGTTAAGTGTGTGACGTCAACAGAAGATTTTTATTTTACACCAACAATTACGATCCTTAGAAACAACAACATTCCTTAATCTCTCTTTGTCTCGTTTTTGCACATAACAATTTTAGCGCTGAATTATTTGTTCATACACGTTAAAGATGAGTGCATATATTTGAGACTACTTGCCCGTAGGGCGACATATATTTGCATATATTTTTGTCAATTCTGTATTTTTAAGTGTTTTTATCGGCGCATGCCATATTCTGTTTTGTTATAAAGGGTTTGCGATTGAAGAAGAAAACATTGTATTTCTAAAGATTATTTTTAATGTGGATTTATTCCAGACCATGGTTTCTGTAGTACCAATGTTTGCGCGTTTTAAATATGTATAATAAAAAAAAATATAAAAGACAAACTACACAGTCCTGGCATAAAAGATTAGATTGGCAACCAAAATACCAGCTAATGATATTAGTGGTCGGTCACACATTTGGCTCCTCTACGACACTTTTAGGTTAGCTGAGTGGTAGGAGCAAATATTTTTAAAATTGAACTTTTGTATGGGAAGATGGGGCATAGGTATGTTTGGGAAAAATATTCGGAGGGAAAAATTAATGGGGGTCAGTCTCACATTTTACAGCTCTAGGAGCAAGTCCAGGGGAGTTATTGAGCTTTTTGTGGATTTTTCCACTTTACGCCAAACTTTGACCCCGATGAGCGACCCCTACATACTATCCACTGCTAAATTTTTTAATCATAGTTTTTGGTGAAAATGCCTTAAATTTAAAAATTATGCATTATCAAGGTATTAACACAGACTAATACAGACTCGACATAAGTGACAGATGTCAAAAAAGTAGTTTTGAACCATATGGTTAATGTTTTCAAATTATTCTACGAATTAGGTTAGAAAGAGAAAACTGATATAACGCGCCATTAGAAAAATAGATGCCAGATCGGTTTTTGTTGTTTCGCTCACTCCTAAGTCGTAGAAAGTGTTGCCATGTTAGCGTAAAACGGATTAAAAACCGATCTGTTTTATCCTAAAATCGCTTAGTTTTTCCCCATTTTTTCTAATAAAACTCTACTGTCGAGTCTGTTTATAGTCTGTGACCACAGACTAATACAGACTCGACATAAGTGACAGGTGTCAAAAAGTATTCTTTAACCATATGGTTAATATTTTCAAATTATTCTACGAATTAGGTTAGAAAGAGAAAACTGATATAACGCGCCATAAGAAAAATGGATGCCAGATCGGTTTTTGTTGTTTCACTCACTCCTAATTCGTAGAAAGTGTTGCCATGTTAGCGTAAAACGGACTAAAAACCGCTGTGTTTTTTTCCTAAAATCGCTTAGTTTTTCCCCATTTTTTCTTATAAAACTCTACTGTCGAGTCTGTATTTAGTCTGTGCTGTGACTCTACTGTCGAGTCTGTATTTAGTAAAGGTTCGAAAGAATTAATTCTATTGAGAATTAATTCTCCAATAAAATTAATTCGACTTCAGTTATTTAAATTTATCATTCTTTTATTCAATTCACTTAAAAATAATTCACAGGCTTCATTCTCAAGAATTCATTCCCAAAGGAATTCAATTCCATAGGGAATTAATTCTTTTTTTTTAATTCAATCTATTACAAATTGAATGAACATTTTTGAATGAATATTATATGTTCTTCATTCCTTTGAAAATGTGTTGGCAGATATTTGAACAAATACGAAAAATGTGATAAAATACGTATGTTTATGAAGCATTCTACCAATTCAAGTGTGTTGACCCTATTGGGTCCTAAAAATAAAGTCTTAAAACTTAAATTGCCGTATCTCGAAAACTACGCATGATAGAGCAAAACGAAGAAAAATTTCGGATCAAAATCGGTGGCAACCTTATAAAGAAATTGGCCTCTTCACATGTGTGGACCCTATTAAGTCCTAACTTTGAGTCTAAAAATTCGAATTACCGAAAATTTTAAAACGCTCATATCTCGGTAACTACCGGTGACATGACAAAAAGTTGCGAAGCAACTTTGTAGCTCTTCTTCTGTAGTACAACTTTCCCCATCAATTTTGATCCTAACTTTTGATCCGTTTTGCTCTATCTAGCTTAGTTTTCGAGATACGACAATTTTAGTTTTAAGAATTTATTATTAGGACCCAATAGGTTCAAAACACTTTAATTGGTAGAATGCTTCGTAAACATACGTATTTTATCACATTTTTTGAATTTGTTCAAATATATACCAACACATTTTTCAAAGGAATGAAAAACATATAATATTCATTCAAAGGAATGCATAAAAAAAATTTTCATTCAATTTGTAATAGATTGAATTAAAAAAAAAGTATTAATTCCCTATGGAATTGAATTCCATAGAGAATTAATTCTATGGGGAATTAATTCAACTGAAAGTTAAGCTTCGTGAATTAAGCTTGAGAATTAATTCATAGGGAATGATTTTAAAGAATGGACAATTCTATGAAATTGAATTCTATTTCCAAAAGGGAATTAAAGAATTAATTCTTTCGAACCTTTGGTATTTAGTCTATGGTATTAATGTTCATACAAGGGAAGTCTCCCTAGTGTCACCAGCGGATCTTTATGGAATTGGTTTTATTTTGTAGATCAGAAAAAATAAAGGGACACGTATTTTTTTTAGCGGCCCAAATTCATATTTAGGGGTTAAAAAGGAGGGGGGAAGACAAGGCCATTTTTCACTTTTTTTGTTTATCTCCTATATTATGCAAAGAAACCTAGTCATGTTACATATCAAATGAAAAAACCTATCTATGTGTGCTAAGAACGTGTACAAACATACACAACTTTTCGTCATATTGAGTAAAATACCAAAATTTTAGGACATTTTTCTTAATAAGTCAAAAAATATTAACTTCATTGGCCCGTTGTTAGCACCACAAGATAGGTATTTTTAATACCTTTAATCTGATACCACACATGCCTATATTAATTTTGTTTAAATAGGCGTAAATAGTAAAAAACTGAAAAAGGTCAATTTCCCCCCATACAAATCGACCTCCCATAAAAATGAGTTTGGGCCGCTAAAAAAAATACGTGTCGAATTAATTTTCGTTCTTAACAACATATCCAAATTTCATGAAGATCAGAGGGTGACACCAGGGAGATTTCCCTTGTCAGCCAAATTTGTTTTATTTAATTTATTAATAAAATCCAAAGATTAATTTTTAAAACCACAACAAATTTCTATGGTAAAAAAAACGTGAAAGGAAACACATGTTTGTTGAGGTTTCACATGTTTTGCAACCACTGTGCTTAAAACCAGCAAAATTATTACGTACCAATCAAAAAACTAATGAAACAATGAGACAACTATACAATACATTGGCAAATACATTTGACAGTAAAAAAAAAATGACAGCAAAGAAAAACAAGAAGAAAGAAAGAAAAAAATTTGCAAAAAGCGACAAAAACAACAACAAAAAATTTAAGAATATACAAAGAATTTTTTAATAAATTTTAATAAAAACAAATTAAAGCGACTTAATTTGTATTAGGAACAATAAAATTAATAATTTTAACATTTTTTTTAACAAAAGCAAAAAAAGAAAAGGCGCAATTAAATTTTAGGAATCTTAAGAAATGTCAAATTGAAAAAAAAGAATTACACAAAAAAATTTACGTAAAAACTTGGAGAAAAAAAAACTTACCATTTTTGCAAAGTAATGTTGAAATTGATGAAAAACACTTTTAGAAAGTTTAAAACTTTAATTTATATGTAAAAAAATAATTTGCAAATGATTTTTAAACGGAAAAAATTATATTTTATCACTGGAAAAAACAATACAGACAAAAAAAAGTGTCTTGATTTTTTTCCACAATGGCAATTGGCAATGGATAGTTGTTAAGAGATGATGACTATGTTTTTTTCACAAATTTTGTGTATATTTTATTAATTTATCTTTGATAAACAACGAAAACGTATAAAATGTATTGCATAGATTTTGTTTTTTATATTTTTTTTTTAATATTTTAACGTAATTTTTTATTAAATTATATTTCTTTAATTTTTTTTCATGTCACGATGTTTTAACCGTTCACCGTTCACTTTTTTTTACTTCATTCACTTTTTTTTGTTGTTGAGTTTTTAACTCTTCGGTATTTTTATTCTTTCTTGTCACTTTACCACACGTTTTGTTTTATTTGTATTTTTTTTTATCGCGTCGTATTACGGCAACCAATTCCCAGTTTGAAAAATAAAAAACTAATGAAAAAGAATTTCAATTTCTGCTGCTTTTTAAAGAATTTTCTATTGTTTTCTTATTATTTCGTTTTTATCACATCTTCTTGATTGGAGTATGAACAGAACAAGCCCGGCACGACTTTTTCCATAAGGGGGCCATACACGATACTGCATGCTGTACAATTGGCTGGATGAAAACGTGATTTTGATCGTGTATGGGCTGGTTGGACGACCATTACAAAAACAAAATGCACATGTCTATCCAGCAAGCTGTACAACGAGACTGCAAGTGTATGGGCACCTATACGATTTGACAGTTAAAGGTAGAAACAGAACAAGCACGGCACGGGGGACGGTTGCCGTTGCCGGAGAATATAGGCCCAAAACAATGACGGGGGACGGCGACGGCAAAAAATGTCATTTGTTTGTTCAGTGGTGCCAACTTTTAAAAAAATTAGAGTAATTTTACGGAAAAAAATCGCTTATCACATAGTCAATGTGATTAAGTTGGCACTACTGTACGTTTGTTACACCATTGTGAATAAAAAAATTAAAAATTGTTGTGAAAATGCGGCAACCCTGGAGTGTGAGAGGGAGGGAGATTGAGAGAATCCGGAGAACAAATAAAATAAGTTTTAATTTTTTGCCGTGCCGGTCACGGTTTTTAACTGTCAAATCGTATGGAAAAAGTCGTGCCGGGCTTGTTCTGTTCCTACCTTAACAACCGTGACCGGCACGGCAAAAATTTAAAACATTTTTTAATTTTCTCATTCTTCCTTTTTCTCATGCTCCAGTGTTGCCGTATTTTAACAACAAATTGTATTTTTTCATTCACAATCATAGAAAAAATAGAAGTGTAACAGAGTCGTATTTCGCTTGAATAAGTATTAGTGACAGCACATTATGTAACTTTTGACTTTTAATAATAACAATGCAACATAAAGGAAAACAACAACAAAGAAAACAACAAAAGAAAAAACAAAAGGTTTTAAACTATCAATAGTGCGTATTATCTTAAAAAAAACGTTGAATAAATCAAAATAAATAATAAATTTAATTAAATGAAAGACAAATTCCATTTTTTATAAACAAAGAATCAAATTTGATATTAAATACGTGTGAGATGAGGAAGAACAAGCATTTTGCCACCATATTGGAAAATACATCAAATACAACACTGCGTACCTTCTAATCTTTTCTATGTTCACAATGGTGTAACAAACCTACAGTAGTGCCAACTTAACCACATTGACTATGTAATTTGCGATTTTTTCCGCAAAATTACGCTTATATTTTAAAAGCTAGCACCACTGAACAAACATGAAATTTTTTGCCGTCCCCGTCTACCGACATATTTTTGGACCCATTTGTCCCAATTTATACAAGGCAATTTTAATTGCCACAATTCTTAATTTATAGGAGAGTGAGGTGAGAGGAATGGAAAGGGGAAAAAACTTGCTCGTACACGCAAAAAAAAACTTGTGTCGGAGTGAGCAAAAATCTGGCATAATTTTACCAAAAATATGCTAAAACTACAACCGACGAAGTAGTTTTCGTAATTTAGCCAAAACGCTTATGTAAAAAATTTTGAAGAAAATGCTAATGCTATTTAAGTAAAAACTTGGTAAAATATGCCAAAAGAGATATGGTGAAATATTCCAAAATTATTTGAAAAGCTGACTAAAAATAATGCTAAAAATTACCACATTTATGCTAAAATAAATTTTCAATAAATTTTTGTAAAAATTTGTATATTTGTTGAATTTAAAATGTTCACAGAATAAATCCATATTAATGTAATAAATGTTGTGTAGGATTTAATTTACCACCGACCAACTGACCCTTTTTGTACAATTTTCTCGAGTGACTGCTGCCTACGCTTCTTCTTGAAGTAAAGGATCCGCTATAGCTTCACGAATTTATTTAAAAGCATCCTGTAAAAATAGAAAATTATTACAAAACATAAATTTTTAATTTAAAAAATTGGTTAACCCCATTGGTTTCTTGGTAAGGAGGAACACTTACTTTGTCATTCCATTTGTAACTCATCAAAACAGGTATGGACTCCCTTGGCTTTGGGTTTTTAATTTTATAACTAAAGGCAGGATTGGTGTCCACGCTCTTTATTGTAGTGAAGGATTCTCTATAGCTTCAAAAATTTATTTAGCAGTACCCTGTAAAAATATAAAATTATTACCAAACATTAATTTTTAACTAAAAATCTTTTAAACCTTATTGGTGTCTTCGGAATGCGGGTATACTCACTTTATCATTCCATTTGTTATTCATCGAAACATACGTCTGGGACTCCATTGGTTTTTCTTATTGAATGGTGTTTTAAGTGATGAAAGCAAAATTAACTTTAACATTATTTTATCTTACATTTATTTATCTTTTAGAAAACTAATTATTTATTTTTATTTATGTATTAATTTATTTTTATTTTATATATCAATTTCCTTTTTACGTTTTTATAACACAAAAAATAAACGAACAACGCACGCACACAAAAATACAAAATGAAAATGGCGGTCTGTATTTGTTTTGTTTTTTTGTTGTTTTCTTTCGATAAATTTTTGTGCAGGTAATTTGCGTTATTGAGCAAGCTACTTGGTTATTTTACATAAAAAATGAATTATGTTACTTTAACATCGACAAGCATAATATTAGCAAAAATTTGGTAAAAAATTTTTTTTGGTATGAAAAAAGTTTTACCAAGTAGGATTGCTCAATCTTACACAGATTTTTTTTTTGCGTGTACTGGCAATTCGTTTTGTTTTTTCATTCGCAACTCTCAATGCGTAGAGTATTTTCACATTTCTTTTTGGAATTGCCGAACAGAATTGCCAGTGTGTGAATATAAACCTAAATTGGGACTTTTCTCTGACAACGGCAACCGTCCCCCGTGCCGTGTTTGTTCTGTTCATACTCGTACAATGCAGCCACAGTACCACTGATGCCAACTTTTTGTTAGCAAAAACCCGCTGAATCAGAAAAAAAATCGCTAGAACACCAGATTAAATAGCTAAATAGCACGATATTTGAAATATAACGGGTTTTTATGTTTTAAATGAATGTATTAGCAATTAAAATAGTTGTAAAATGAGAGTTTAATTATATTTATATACATATTTTAAATATAGAACACATAAATATAACAAAACGAATTAACCTATCACAGTATATTGTACTTTTGACACAAATTTGACAGAAGAGTTTTATAACAAAAAAAAAAAAAAATAGCCACATGGTTGAAAACTACTTTTTTACACCTGTTATAATTGTCGAGTCTGTATTGATCTGATCATTTGAATTGATATGACCGCAAAATCAAATTTTCCATCAGAACGATGTTATTATGTAATTTTTCCATCGTCAATCGTTTTGTTGTTCGTGATTAGCCACCAGCACTGTTGCCAAGTTGGAGGTTTGCCGCTAAATCTATCGCTTTTTGTTTGGATTTAGCGGAGGAAAATTGGTTTTAGCGGGAACGGTGCTTTAGCGGGAAAATCTAGTGCTTTTTGTTTGGATTTAGTGGGAAAAATTTAGAGGTTTTTTCCATTTTTTTTTCAATCGAAAACGCCAAGTTTGTCGAGTTTTAGCGCTTATTTTCTAACTAAGCGGGAGAATTTTTATATTTTCCCGCTAAATTTTTTGCGGCGGTTTCTTGCGCGTTTTTAGTGAAAAGTCAATTTTTGTAGAAAAAATAATTTGGAGGTTTTTTTAAATCTTTTATTTTTTGTCAACCAAAAATGCCAAGTTTTTCGGTTTTCAGCGTTTTTTTTTTCGTAATTTAGCGGGAGAATTTTAAATTTTCCGCGCTAAATTTGTTATTGGCGGTTTCTAGCGCTTTTTTAGTGAAATCTAGAGGTTTTTGGTTAAAAATAGTTGGCAACAGTGGCCACCAGATGTTTTGTTACCTATAACAACTCTGTTTTTCTCTTATTTTCTTTCGTGTTTCTTTCTCAGAGTTGTTTAAACTTTGAATCATGGAGGAAGTAGAGTTGTGTCGTTCATGAACAAAATAGTTCAATTGAACTATTCATCACTGAACGTTTGAACTAGTTCTTTTTATTCAGCTCGTTTACGTCTTTTTGATCAATTGACTCAATTGTTCATGAAATAGTTTTGAAATATTTTGTTCTTTTTGCCATAAGCGCTAGTTTTTCTATTTTTTTAGATAATACCATAGTGTTTCCCCATACATCCAAAACACACACATCTTTCTACACAGAAAAAAAACGTCGAGGTAATGTTATCTAAGCTGGCTTAGGTGAATTATTTTTGTATGAATATTAAAAGCCACGACTTATTACCTATGCCGCAAGTATAATTTTACTTTACATTTTCATCTAATGGCCATGTAAGGTTTACTAATGAAAATAGTTAAAATTTCGAAATTATTTTTTATTGTCATGACAATAATTTGAAATTAAATAAAAATAAAACAAACATCAAAATTATTTTAAAATATATTTTCATAATTTTTCAACGCAATAAAGCCGATGGAAATTAACAACTCGCAACAAATTATGTAAGCAAAGGTAATTTTATTATTTAATTTATTGGTAAAAATAGTAAATTCAATAATTTCTAATTTTTTTTAGATAACGCGAAAAGTCAACAAGAATTAGAGAAAAAGGAATCTTAAAGCTGTTTTAAAGATTTTAACAAGTGCTTACATGGAATTTCTAAGTTTGAACGCGCAATTTTCGAAATTAGCTTGTTTCTAAATTATAATGATATGTATAATGGTACAAAATTTCTTAGAATCTGAGACAATTATTTATAGAGAAGTTCTCAAATTAAATGATACTTTTTCTAAATCTGAAAACTTTTCTATAGCAAAAAATCTCAGATTCTGATAATTTTTCTATAGAAAAAATGTCTCAGAATCTGATAATTTTTCTATAGAAAAAATGTCTCAGAGTCTGTAAATTTTTCTATAGAAAAAATGTCTCAGAATCTGTAAATTTATCTATAGAAAAAATGTCTCAGAATCTTAAAATTTTTTTATGTAGAAGAAATGTCTCAGAATCTGAGAATTTTTCTAAAGAAAAAATGTCTCAGAATCTGAGAATTTTTCTATAGAAAAGATGTCACAGAATCTGAGAGTTTTTCTATAGAAAAAATTTCTCAGAATCTGAGAATTTTTCTATAGAAAAAATGTCTCAGAATCTGAGAATTTTTCTATAGAAAAAATGTCTCAGTATCTGAAATCTTTTCTATAGCAAAATATCTCAGAATCTGATAATTTTTCTGTAGAAAAAATGTCTCAGAATCTGATAATTTTTCTTTAGAAAAAATGTCTCAGAATCTGAGAATTTTTCTATAGAAAAAATGTTTCAGAATCTGTGAATATTTCTATAGAAAAAATGTTTCAGAACCTGAGAATTTTTCTATAGAAAAAATGTCTCAGAATCTGAGAATTTTTCTATCGAAAAAATGTCACAGAATCTGAGAATTTTTCTATAGAAAAAATGTCTCAGAATCTGAGAATTTTTCTATAGAAAAAATGTCTCAGAGTCTTAAATTTTTTTTATGTAGAAGAAATGTCTCAGAATCTGAGAATTTTTCTTAGAAAAAATGTCTCAGAATCTGTAAATTTTTCTATAGAAAAAATGTCTCAGAATCCGTAAATTTTTCTATCGAAAAAATGTCTCAGAATCTGAGAATTTTTCTATAGAAAAAATGTCTCAGAATCTGAGACTTTTTCTATAGAAAAAATGTCCCAGAATCTGAGAATTTTTCTATAGAAAAAATGTCTCAGAATCTGAGAATTTTTCTATAGAAAAAGGTCTCAGAATCTGAGAATTTTTCTATAGAAAAAATGTCTCAGAATCTGAGAATTTTTCTATCGAAAAAATGTCACAGAATCTGAGAATTGTTCTATAGAAAAAATGTCTCAGAATCTGAGAATTTTTCTATAGAAAAAATATCTCAGAATCTGAGTATTTTTCTATAGAATAAGGTCTCAGAATCTGAGAATTTTTCTATAGAAAAAATGTCTCAGAATCTGTGAATATTTCTATAGAAAAAATGTTTCAGAACCTGAGAATTTTTCTATAGAAAAAATGTCTCAGAATCTAAGAATTTTTCTATAGAAAAAATGTCTCAGAATCTGAGAATTTTTCTATAGAAAAAATGTCTCAGAATCTGTGAATATTTCTATAGAAAAAATGTCTCAGAATCTGAGAATTTTTCTATAGAAAAAATGTCTCAGAATCTTAAAATTTTTTTATGTAGAAGAAATGTCTCAGAATCTGAGAATTTTTCTATAGAAAAAATGTCTCAGAATCTGTAAATTTTTCTATAGAAAAAATGTCTCAGAATCTGAGAATTTTTCTATAGAAAAAATGTCTCAGAATCTGAGAATTTTTCTATAGAAAAAGGTCTCAGAATCTGAGAATTTTTCTATAGAAAAAATGTCTCAGAATCTGTGAATATTTCTATAGAAAAAATGTTTCAGAACCTGAGAATTTTTCTATAGAAAAAATGTCTCAGAATCTGAGAATTTTTCTATCGAAAAAATGTCACAGAATCTGAGAATTGTTCTATAGAAAAAATGTCACAGAATCTGAAAATTGTTCTATAGAAAAAATGTCTCAGAATCTGAGAATTTTTCTATAGAAAAATGTCTCAGAATCTTAAAATTCTTTTATGTAGAAGAAATGTCTCAGAATCTGAGAATTTTTCTATAGAAAAAATGTCTCAGAATCTGTAAATTTTTCTATAGAAAAAATGTCTCAGAATCTGTAAATTTTTCTATAGAAAAAATGTCTCAGAATCTTAAAATTTTTTTATGTAGAAGAAATGTCTCAGAATCTGAGAGCTTTTCTATAGAAAAAATGTCTCAGAATCTGTAAATTTTTCTACATAAAAAATGTCTCAGAATCTGAGAATTTTTCAAAAAATGTCTCAGAATCTGAAAATTTTTCTATAGAAAAATTCTAAGATGCGGAGACATTTTCTACAGAAATAATGTCGCAGAATCTGAGAGTTGTTCTATAGAAAAAATGTCTCAGAATCTGAGAATTTTTTTATAGAAAAAATGTCTCAGAATCTGAGAATTTTTCTATAGAATAAATGTCTCAGAATCTTAGAATTTTTCTATAGAAAAAATGTCTCAGAATCTTAAAATTTTTTTATATAAAAAAACTGTCTCTGAATCTATAGAACAAATGTCTCAGAATCTAAGAATTTTTCTATGGAAAAAATGTCTCAGAATCTAAGAATTTTTCTATAGAAAAAATGTCTCAGAATCTGAGAATTTTTCTATTAAAAAAAACTGTCTTAGAATCTAAGAATTTTTCTATAACAAAAAACTGTTTTAGAATCTGAGAATTTTTCTATAGAAAAAATATTTCAGAATCTATGAAGATTTCTACAGAAAAAATGTATCAGAATCTTATAATTTTTCTACAGAAAAATTAATTTAGAATCAGAATTTTTCTATAGAAAAATGTTTCAGAATCTGAGGAATTTTTTAAATATATAAAAAATTTTAAAAATCTGAGAATTATCTATAAAAAAAACAATTTTCTATAGAAAAAATGTCACAGAATCTGATAATTTATTGTATCGAAAATATGTCTCAGAATCGGAGAATTTTTCTATAAAAAATTATCTCAGAGACTGAGAATTTTTCTATAGGAAAAATGTCTCAGAATCTGAGAATTTTTCTATAGAATCTGAGAATTTTTCTATAGAAAAAATGTCTCAGAATCTGAGAATTTATTTTTTGAAAAATATTTCTCAAAATCTTTTTATAACAGCAATAATTGTAATTCATGATTAAATTTATTTATAAAACATAATAAAATCAAATAATTTTTTAATTTAGTAAAGTGTGTAATTATTTATACCTACACACAAAAAAAAAACGAGGTAATATTACCTAAATTTATAGTATAACTTTATCTAAGTGCCAAGATAACATAGAGCCTACAAAGTTTTTAGACAATATTACTAAAAAGCCAAGGTGATTTTTAAAAAATGATATGTTCGAAAAATTATCTATGCTTTTAGGAAATATTCCTAGGAAACTTTGTAAACTTTTCAAAGTTAGCAGAGTAAAAATTTATATATAAATTTTGGTAATTTATCTAAATTATTTTGTTAATACGCTAGGTATAAATAATTACACACTTTACTAAATTAAATAAATTAAAAAATTATTTGATTTTATTATGTTTTATAAATAAATTTAATCATGAATTACAATTATTGTTGTTATAAAAAGATTTTGAGAAATATTTTTCAAAAAATAAATTCTCAGATTCTGAGACATTTTTTCTATAGAAAAATTCACAGATTCTAAGACATTTTTTTATAGAAAAATTCTCAGATTCTGAGACATTTTTCCTATAGAAAAATTCTCAGTCTCTGAGATAATTTTTTTATAGAAAAATTCTCCGATTCTGAGACATATTTTCGATACAATAAATTATGAGATTCTGTGACATTTTTTCTATAGAAAATTGTTTTTTTTTATAGATAATTCTCAGATTTTTAAAATTTTTTATATATTTAAAAAATTCCTCAGATTCTGAAACATTTTTCTATAGAAAAATTCTGATTCTAAAATAATTTTTCTGTAGAAAAATTATAAGATTCTGATACATTTTTTCTGTAGAAATCTTCATAGATTCTGAAATATTTTTTCTATAGAAAAATTCTCAGATTCTAAAACAGTTTTTTGTTATAGAAAAATTCTTAGATTCTAAGACATTTTTTTTTAATAGAAAAATTCTCAGATTCTGAGACATTTTTTCTATAGAAAAATTCTTAGATTCTGAGACATTTTTTCCATAGAAAAATTCTTAGATTCTGCGACATTTTTTCTATAGAAAAATTCTCAGATTCACATTTTTTCTATAGAAAAATTTTCAGATTCTGAGACATTTTTTGAAAAATTCTCAGATTCTGAGACATTTTTTAGGTAGAAAAATTTACAGATTCTGAGACATTTTTTCTATAGAAAAGTTCTCAGATTCTGAGACATTTCTTCTACATAAAAAAATTTTAAGATTCTGAGACATTTTTTCCATAGAAAAATTCTTAGATTCTGAGACATTTTTTCTATAGAAAAATTCTCAGATTCACATTTTTTCTATAGAAAAATTCTCAGATTCTGAGACATTTTTTCTATAGAAAAATTTTCAGATTCTGAGACATTTTTTCTGTAGAAAAATTCTCAGATTCTGAGACATTTTTTCTATAGAAATATTCACAGATTCTGAGACATTTCTTCTACATGAAAAAATTTTAAGATTCTGAGACATTTTTTCTATAGAAAAATTCTCAGATTCTGAGACATTTTTTCTATAGAACAATTCTCAGATTCTGTGACATTTTTTCGATAGAAAAATTTTCAGATTCTGAGACATTTTTTCTATAGAAAAATTCTCAGATTCTGAGACATTTTTTCTATAGAAAAATTCTCAGATTCTGAGACATTTTTTCTATAGAAAAATTCTCAGATTCTGAGACATTTTTTCTATAGAAAAATTCTCAGATTCTGAGACATTTTTTCTATAGAAAAATTCTCAGATTCTGAGACATTTTTTCTATAGAAAAATTCTCAGATTCTGAGACATTTTTTCTATAGAAAAATTCTCAGATTCTGAGACATTTTTTCTATAGAAAAATTCTCAGATTCTGAGGCATTTTTTCTATAGAAAAATTCTCAGATTCTGAGACATTTTTTCTATAGAAAAATTCTCAGATTCTGAGACATTTTTTCTATAGAAAAATTCTCAGATTCTGAGACATTTTTTCTGTAGAAAAATTCTCAGATTCTGAGACATTTTTTCTATAGAAATATTCACAGATTCTGAGACATTTCTTCTACATAAAAAAATTTTAAGATTCTGAGACATTTTTTCTATAGAAAAATTCTCAGATTCTGAGACATTTTTTCTATAGAACAATTCTCAGGTTCTGAAACATTTTTTCTATAGAAATATTCACAGATTTTGAGACATTTTTTCTATAGAAAAATTCTCAGATTCTGAGACATCTTTTCTATAGAAAAACTCTCAGATTCTGTGACATCTTTTCTATAGAAAAATTCTCATATTCTGAGACATTTTTTCTATAGAAAAATTCTCAGAGTCTGAGACATTTTTTCTATAGAAAAATTCTCAGAGTCTGAGACATTTTTTCTATAGAAAAATTCTCAGATTCTGAGACATTTTTTCTATAGAAAAACTCTCAGATTCTGTGACATCTTTTCTATAGAAAAATTCTCAGATTCTGAGACATTTTTTCTATAGAAATATTCACAGATTCTGAGACATTTTTTCTATAGAAAAATTCTCAGATTCTGAGACATTTTTTCTATAGAAAAATTCTCAGATTCTGAGACATTTTTTCTATAGAAAAATTATCAGATTCTGAGACATTTTTTCTATAAAAAAATTATCAGATTCTTAGACATTTTTTCTATAGAAAAATTATCAGATTCTGAGATATTTTGCTATAGAAAAGTTTTCAGATACTGAGACATTTTTTCTATAGAAAAATTCTCAGATTCTGAGACATTTTTTCTATAGAAAAATTCTCAGATTCTGAGACATTTTTTCTATAGAAAAATTCTCAGATTCTGAGACATTTTTTCTATAGAAAAATTCTCAGATTCTGAGACATTTTTTCTATAGAAAAATTCTCAGATTCTGAGACAATTTTTCTATAGAAAAACTCTCAGATTCTGTGACATCTTTTCTATAGAAAAATTCTCAGATTCTGAGACATTTTTTCTTTAGAAAAATTCTCAGATTCTGAGACATTTTTGCTATAGAAATATTCACAGATTCTGAGACATTTTTTCTATAGAAAAATTCTCAGATTCTGAGACATTTTTTCTATAGAAAAATTATCAGATTCTGAGACATTTTTTCTATAGAAAAATTATCAGATTCTGAGATATTTTGCTATAGAAAAGTTTTCAGATTTAGAATTTGAGAACTTCCCTATAAATAATTGTCTCAGATTCTAAGAAATTTTGTACCATTATATCATTATAATTTAGAAACAAGCTAATTTCGAAAATTGCGCGTTAAAACTTAGAAATTCCATGTAAGCACTTGTTTTAATCTTTAAAACAGCTTTAAGATTCCTTTTTCTCTAATTCTTGTTGACTTTTTCCCATCATAATTTGCCTAGAGTTTCAGAAATTCGCGTTATCTAAAAAAAATTAAAAATTATTGAATTTACTATTTTTACATATAAATTAAATAATAAAATTACCTTTGCTTACATAATTTGTCGCGAGTTGTTAATTTCCATCGGCTTTATTGCGTTGAAAAATTATGAAAATATATGTTAAAAAAATTTTGATGTTTGTTTTATTTTTATTTAATTTCAAATTATTGTCATGACAATAAAAAATAAAAAAAATAATTTCGAAATTTTACCTATTTTCATTAGTAAACCTTACATGGCCATTAGATGAAAATGTAAAGTAAAATTATACTTGTGGCATAGGTAATAAGTCGTGGCTTTTAATATTCATACAAAAATAATTCACCTAAGCCAGCTTAGATAACATTACCTCGACGTTTTTTTTCTGTGTAGCGTATTAACAAAATAATTTAGATAAATTACCAAAATTTATATATAAATTTTTACTCTGCTAACTTTGAAAAGTTTACAAAGTTTCCTAGGAATATTTCCTAAAAGCATAGATAATTTTTCGAACATATCATTTTTTAAAAATCACCTTGGCTTTTTAGTAATATTGTCTAAAAACTTTGTAGGCTCTATGTTATCTTGGCACTTAGATAAAGTTATACTACAAATTTAGGTAATATTACCTCGATTTTTTTTTGTGTGTATTTTAAACATCTCGGAAACATTTCGAAAACACGTATTAATAATTCTGTGTTAAATTGTCTGTGTTATATTGTCATCAAAAAAACAACCGCTGCTTAACGAACCGGAAGAGAAGCGAATGCTTTTTCAAACTACTGACAATGCGAATACTTTCGTTTTATTTTAAAAACAAAAGTTAAGCGATGTTTTTTACATTGTGTGCGAATATGGTATAACTTTTAAAGCGTTTATGTGTTTACAAATAATTCTGTGGTACTAAATCACAGAATTATTTGTAAAAAAAATATAAATTTTTTAATATTTAATATACTTTTTTTTTATTTTTTGAAATATCATATTTTTTTATGTTTTGGTTTACTTATTCACATTTGTATATTTGTGAACGAAAACCAAAACAACAGATACACACAAAATGATTCGTTCACGAACTAAATGATTCGGTCACGAACTGTTATACGAACACAAAAAAAATTATCAATTGACCTAAACGATCTAGGTCTTTTATTTCATATGAACGAAAATGAGCGCTTACTCAATTGAATGATTAAGCAAAAAACTAAAAGGAAATAGATTAAAAATACCGTTAGTTTTTTTGCCGCATTTTTTCGGTGAAGATTGTACAATTGTTGCAATAGTTTTTTCAATTATATTTCTAATAAGAAGAGTGTAATTTTTGTAAATATTTTTATATAAAAATTTTAACAACATGTTTATATAAATTTCGTAAAAGTTTTGTTAATAACTCGTATTATTTAGTGAAAAATTAAATTATATGAACAAACTGTTGAATGAAAACAAAAAATGAACTAGATATACGAACTAGTTCTTTTATATCAAATGAGCGAAAATGAGCGCTCACTCAATTGAAAAATTAAGCAAAAGACTAAAAGGAAGTAGATTATAAAAATGCCGTTAGTTTTTGCCGCCTTTTTTTCGTGTAGATTGTAAAATTGTTGCAATAGTTTTTCCAATTAAATTTCTAATAAGAAAAGTGTAGTTTTTGTTAATATTTTTACATAAAAATGTTCTTTATATTACGATCTTTCATAATTTCGTAAAAGTTTTGTTAATAACGCGTTTTATATAGTGAAAAATTAGGAACTTAAAAATTGTGAATCATTAATGGAGCCCTAGTGCCTTACTAACTTTAGTTTGTGTGCCGTTTTTGTAAAAGTGGAAAAGAAATTGTGTGTTTCAGTTGGTAGTGGTATTGTTTTAAAGAAAATATAAAAAAAAATATATTAAATATAAAGTAATAATAACCAAAATGTAGGAACTTCTAAATTGCATAAATTTGCAAACATCAACGGAGCCCTAGCGCTCCACTAACTTTAGTTTTTGTGTCGTTGTGGTAACAATGAAAAAGTGTGCTTGTATGTGTGTTAAAAAGTGGTTTTGTTAAAAAAAGTTAATAAAAAATTAAATAAAATATAAAAAATATAATGCAAATTATAGAAATTAGTAACCGATTATGGCCAATAGGCTAGGTTACAGAAAAATGAAATTAATAAATTAAATTAAAATATCATTAATATAATAATGAAAAAGTGGTTTTGTTAAAAAAAAAGGGCTTAACTGCATTTGAAAGACACCGCTCCGATTTTTATAAAATTTATGTAGATGATAGCCCTTTTTATTATACCCTCCACTTAGTGATAGAGGGTATATATAAGTTTGTCATTCTGTTTGTAACTCATCGAAATATCGATCTAGGACCCCATAAAGTATATATATTCATGATGCCCGATCGATTTTAAGACATTCTAGCGATGTCCGTCTGTCCGTCTGTCCGTCTGTCCGTCTGTCCGTCTGTCTGTCTGTTGAAAATGCTCTCGCGGACAAAATATTGCACAGAGATGACTGAAACTTAACATATTTATTGGAAGTTCTCCCGAGAAGTTTGGTATTGCATTTGAGCGATATCGGTTCAGCAGTTCAAAAGTTATGAACGAAAATGTAAGCACACCTCAAAAATTTCAGTACATTCAACATAACCTAAAAATACAAAATGCTTTAATTCGGCTTCTGGTTGATATATGTGAACATAATTAAACACCAAATGGTATTTAAACAAGTACGAACATATTTTTTGACAAAAAAAGAAAAAAATCGCGGATTTTTTTTACCAAAATTTTTTTTCGCGAAATTTTTTTTTTCAAAAATGTTTTTTTTTCCTTTTAAATAAAGTTTTTTGCAATAATCTTTTTGAAATTGTGGAGGGTATCACTACATTCGGCAAGGCCGAATTTAACTTTTTTACTTGTTTATACTGATTTTAACAAAAAAAAAATATCGGGTCGCAGAGACATATTTCGCGAGATATATCGCTTCAAAGTTGAAAGCGAAATTGTCAATATCTCATTCAATACTTATCCGATTAAGTTGATTTTGGTATCGTTAGAAAGGTAATTTAAATACCTTTCAAACAAAAAAAAATGGTCAAAATCGGTTAACCCATTGCTAGCCAAATCATGTTTTTGTATTTTTTCAAAAAAAAAATTTTGTTTAAATCAATTTTTTTAAAAATATCGCTTGTATAGTGGCATAGTTTGTTTACATTATGTGAAAGCCAAGGATATAACCTTTCATATAAAACCAGTCTCTATATCGTAGCTCTTTAAACAACAAAAATACGAAGGGTCAAAATTAAACCGGAATTTTGGGTTTTTAGTTTAAAGCGAAATTTCCTTGTGAAAAAAAGAAGAAAAAAAGTCCAAAACAATTTCGGTCATAATCCCTTTATTTTGCGGAGAGGGTGGGTTTAATGCATGGAGTTTGTAATCCCTAAGCCCGGCCGAAGGCCGGCTACGCAGAAAAACTTTTAAGACAAAAAAACCACATAATTATTGGGATTATGACCTATTATGACCCGATTTTGACCAAATGTTTTTTTTAAAGGTATTCAAATTACCTTTCCAACGGTACCAAAATCATCTTAATCGGATAAGTATTGACGGAGATATGGTGAATTTCGCATTCACACTAAAACCCAAAATTCCGGTTCAACTTTGATCCTTTATATTTTCGTTGTTAAAAGAGCTACAAGTTTAGGACTGGTCTTAAAAGAAAGGTTGTATCCTTAGCTTTCATAATATGTATACAAATTGTGTCACTATATAAACGATTTTTTAAAATAAAATGATTTAAACAAAATTCGTTTTTTAAAAAAACAACACCAACGTAATTTGGCTCGCAATGGGTTAACCGATTTTGACCAAATTTGTTTTTTTTGAAAGGTATTTAAATTACCTTTCCAACGATACCAAAACCGTCTTAATCGGATAAGTATTGACGGAGATATGGCGAATTTCGCTTTAAACTTTGAAGCGATATATCGCGCGAAATATCGCGCGAAATATAGCTGTACGACCCGATTTAAAATCAGAGCGGTGTCTTCCAAATGCAGTAGTTCCAAAAAAAGTTAATATAAAATTAAATAAAATATAAAAAATGCAATTAAAATATAATGCAAATTATAGAAATAAGTAACCGATTATGGCCAATAGGCTAGGTTACAGAAAATGAAATAAATAAATTAAAATATCATTAATATAATAATGAAAAAGCTATTTGTGTGGAAAAGTGGTTTTGTTAAAAAAAAAGTTAATATAAAATTAAATTAAATATAAAAAATGCAATTAAAATATAATGCAAATTTTAATATTATCAATGTAATAATGAAAAAGTTAATGAGGTAAGTGTTTTTTTTTGTTTATATTTATATTTTTATGGCCAATACCATGAACGAACTAACCGGAAGATAAGTTGGGGTTAGGGTTATTTTTATATTCAGCCCCCACAAAAGAGTGTGGACCGAAAAATATCATTTCATAATCCGCTTGGCATTTTAGCAGGGCTATGCATTTCTTCCGGTCAAAACATTGGCATAAGTAAAGATAACCCAACTTTGTTTAAATTAAAAAAAATATATATACCTGTACTTTAAAAATTTTGAACTGCTAGATGTCCAGTATGGGGTTCAAACCCGTGGTGACTTACCCCATTTAGGTGGGGTTTCAAAATTGTCTTATATGTCAAAAACTGATTCAAAACCTTATTTTTTGCGGAGAAATTAGAGGATCCTGTCCACGGGGACTAAGGAGTGGGGGAGGGGAGTTAGTAATCCCTGCGTCCGACCGAAGGCCTACTACCTAGAAAAATTTTTTTTGTTTAATAACACTACTAAAAAACAAATAAAAAAGTTAAATTCGGCCTTGCCGAATGTAGTGATACCCTCCACAATTTCAAAAAGATTATTGAAAAAACTTTATTTAAAAGGAAATTACTTTTTAAAAAAAAAATTTAAAAAAATATCCGCAAAAAAAAAAAATTGGTAAAAAAGAAATCTGCGAGTTTTTTCTTTTTTTGTCAAAAAATATGTTCGTACTTGTTTAAATACCATTTGGTGTTCAATTACGTTCACATATGTCAACCAGCAGCCGAATTAAAGCATTTTGTATTTTTAGGTTATGTTGAATGTACTAAAATTTTGGAGGTGTCCTTACATTTTCGTTCATAACTTTTGAACCGCTGAACCGATATCGCTCAAATGCAATACCAAACCTCTCGGGAAAACTTCCAATAAATATGTAAAGTTTCAGTCACCTCCGTGTAATATTTTGGCCGTGATCACCATTTCCACAGGCAGACAGACGGACATCGCTAGAATGTCTTAAATTGATCGGTGATCATGAATATATATACTTTATGGGGTCCCAGACTGATATTTCGATGAGTTACAAACGTAATGACAAACTTATATATACCCTCTATCACTAACAATAAGTGGAGGGTATAATAAATGCGACTGGGATGCGAGTGGGACGCGATCTTACACAGTTAATTACAATTGTTCTAGTGATCACAAATCGGGTCCCCAAAGTTGTCCATCATATAAGGTTTTTGAGAAAATTGAGGTCAAAGTTTGAAGAAATCGCCTTTTTGGACATGTTTGAAAACTCATAGCGGATGAACCTGATGTGAAAGCGACTTTAAAAGATTTTGAGGGTAAAGCTTAAACATTGCTCTTAAGAATGCAGAGCTCATTTGGTTAGTCGTCTTAACCTTTGGGCTACCAATTGCCTTTCAATGATGTATTATTGCCCAAGAACATTTTTTTTCCGCTAATAACACTGTGCTACAGTGAAAAAATACTTCTAATGTGACATGGTATAGGTTGTTGGTTTTGTCGAGTAGATCACAAAAATGTCCATTTAACTTGCCAGACACCCTCAAATTTTAGAGTTATTGTCAAAAAACGTTTTTTTGGGACTTTTCTCACTAAACCTTGTGTAATTCAGAAAATTTTCAACCGATTTTAAATTTTTTAACTGTTTTGGATAGAAGAAGGATAGGGCTTTCCATGTGTGTGAACACATATAAGAAAGATATCTATTGATTTTTTCTATAATATCTAATTTTTTTGTAATTTTTTGAAAATTTTTCGAGTTTATCGATTTTTTTCTGCTATAGTTCGTTTAACAACCTTTATCGCCGTTCAGACAACCCAGGCAAAAAAATAAATTTATCATAAGAGATCATGTACAATATTTTTAAAGGTTTTTGGGACGCTGAATCCGAATCTGGCCTTTAAATTGCTCTATCGCGTCAGGTTTTTGAGACATTAAACATAAATTGATATATCAAAAACTTAATAAGATAACGCAATTTCAAGGTCAAATTCGAATTCAGGGGGCCAAAAACCTTTAAAATAATGATAATGACCTCTCAGTATGTCCGTTTTTTTTTTATTTTTTTTTGTCTGGGTTGTCCGAACGGCAATTTCATGCAAAATCTTAATTTTATTTTTTAGAAAAATTATCAGAACTCTTTTAATTGTTATTTGATTTTTTCGGCATATAGCTCATCGTATTCACAATTAAATTTTATTTAAGAATACGTTTATAAATATGTAAATATTGTTGAACGAACTATAGCAGAAAAAAATCGATAAACTCAAAAATTTTTCGAAAAACAACAAAAAATTTAGATATTGTTTGAAAAAATCAACACATATCTTTCTAAAATGACCAATTCACATACATAAAAAGCCCTCTATTTCTTCTATCCAAAACAGTTAAAAAATTGAAAATCGGTGGAAAACTTTTTAAGTTACACGTGGTTTAGTGAGGGCATTTTGTGATCTTTTCGACGAGACCTAAAACCTTAACTACCTTATTATAAAGTATATTCGATTTTGTTTTTTTTTTTGTAGCACAGTGTAATCATATAAAAATAAAACTTGACGCGAATGGATCATGATTACATTTATTCTCCTATTCACAAATCCGATCTCCAAATTTTTTCATTGCATCAGGTTTTAGAGCAATTTAAAATTTAAAAAAATCTAGTTTTTGGATACATTTTACAATTCATAGCGGATGAACCCAATGTGCTAACGACTTAAAAGTATGTCAAGGGTAAAGATTAAACATTGCTCTTTAAAATGTATTACTCGTATGATCAGACGCTTTAACAGTTGGAGCACCAATTGCCTATTAATAAGGTATTTTCCCCCAAAACACTTTTTTTTACGAAACTGGGAAATAAGGCATCATTGAAAGATAATTGGTGCCCATAGGATTAAGGCAATGGTTCCCAACCTTTTTTGGGCCATGCCCCACTTTTAAGTTAAAAAAACCAAAATGTCCCCCCTACACTCAAGAAAAATGTGTAAATTTTTCAAATTTGTTTTAAAATTCAAAATTAACTTGTAGTTAAGCAAACTTTTTGTTAAAATCATTTTTTAAACAAAGTTTTTAGCAAAAGTTTTCAACTACCAACAAAATAATTTAACTAAAATCAATGTTTTTTTAGTTTCTTAACAAAAAAAAATCTTAACAATTTGCTCGTTGCCCCCTGAAGCATTCAAATTGCCCCCCAGTGGGGCGAGAATCAAAGGTTGGTAACCATTGGATTAAGGCGACTAACCAAATGAGTTCTGAATCTTAAAGAGTAATGTTTAATCTTTACCCTCGACTTATTTATAAGTTAAGGCGACTAACCAAATGAGTTCTGAATCTTATAGAGTAATGTTTATTCTTTACCCTCGACTTATTTTTAAGTTGTCAGCACAATGCCCAAAACTTCTATTTTCTTTTTGAACTTCGACCTCAATTTTCTCAAAAACATGATGCGATGGAAAAGTATATACCCCGGATTTTTGACTAGCAGGACAATTGTAATCAAGTATATAGGTCTCGTCTTAGTTATCCCCTGGACAGAGTGGGACCTAGGAACACCAGCCCCCCTAAATTGTAAATTCGGGTTTAAATCAGTTTTTGACGCTTAACGAGTTAACTACATCATTTGAAAGGGGTTTAATCAACCTTTTTAATAAGTTATCAAAAAAATCTCTTCATAAGAGTTGGAATACTTCCCTTGTAAGAAGGAAATACATAAAAATCCTCTCCTTGCTTATTACCATCTCAAAAAAGAAATCCTTTGTTTTATATATATTTCTACAAGTTGTTTATTTTTCACAAAATTGTACTGTATTTTTTTTTCTCTAAAGATTTCCGGATGACATAAATATAGCTATAACAGAAATTTAAATACATATTTCATTAGATTTTTATTGTTATTTTTTTTTTAAATTAAGCAATATCTAGTTGCTAATAATTTTTTTTTAATATTTAACCATAAATGATTAAAGTTAAAGAATAATTTTATATAAGGTATACATTTATAACAGTTTACAAAATAAGCTGCTAGTTTTTTTTCAAAGATATTTTATACATAATCAACAATTTAAAACAAAATTGAATTATTTTTTTCTTTATTATAACAAAAAAAAAAAAAAATTGGTAAAAGAACACTGGTATTTGTGCATAAAGTTTTTTTTTCAAATGCTACGTTACGAATAAAAGAACAAACTTTCTTTTGTGCTGAACTTTTTGATTTTATAAAGGAGATATGAGGAGGTCCATAACAAAACGCGCCAATTCCACTTCTTGAGTTTTTTGTTTTTTTGACTGAATACAATTCTACGCATTTAAATCTATGTAACCATTACTAAAAAACATCCCAAAGCTCAATATTTGCACAGCAGTTCAGTACTGGCTTTAATTATGAAACATCCCAAAGCTCAGTACTTACACTCATACTCAGTACTGACTTTGTTTACATTTATGCGTTTATCTAAAAAACTGTTAAAGTGGAATTGGTGCGTTTTGTTATGGACCTCCTCATATAGTGTAAAACCAAGGAGCATATAAATTAAAGGAGTTGAACAACTCAAAAGGGAACGCCACCGAGAAAATTTAAAGCATAAACAAATAAATTGTTATAGACAGACCATATCGCTATTTGAAAATTTGCAAAAATTGGCGAATTGCTTTCAAAAATTTTTTTTAACAAACCTCAAAATTTCTTTTCCTTGACCCTTTCAAAGAGCTTGAGACAAACTTTCATTTAAACTTAATTCAAGCCAAATCCAATTATTTTAATTTTGGCTTGCTGAATACAAATATCAAAAAATTTCTTAAACCGGTCGCTCGGTTTTCGAGACATCGCTATTTGAAATTGTCCAAAAATTTGTACAAATAGCGGATTTTTATACGTTCTAGAAAATTAAGAAAAAAATCTAAATTTTTTTCTCCTTGACCAGAGAGAGCTCGAGATAAACTTATATATAAACCTAATTTGAGACAAATCAGATCATTTTAATCCGTGGAGACCTTCGATCAAAACTTTAAATCAAATTTTTTAAGTACACCAATACCCCGGTTTGCGTCGTTTCGAAGTTGAGTCGTTTTCAAATTTCTGTGATTTCGAAGTTGCGTCGTTTTGGTTTCAGTTTGCGTCGCATGGCTTCGAAGTTGCGTCGCCAGTGCTTCGATTTGCGTCGTTCATATAAAAATGTGTGTACAAAGCTAAAACAAAAAAAAGGGGATTTCCCGTTTATATTTCAGTTTGTGTAGCATGACTTCGAAATTGCGTCGTTAGTGCTTCGATTTGCGTCGTTAATATGAAAATGTTTATACAATGCTTGCTTTTATACTTGCTTTTATACTATGAATTTTTTATTTTTATGTTTTTGTTATGTTTTTTTACGTTTTTCTCATGAATTGTTATATTTTTATTTTAATTAAAACTTTTTTTTTAAAAAAAAGACAAAAAAATTGCATTTTTTATTGAAAAATCTAATTTCTTTGCTAAAATTATGAATCTCGGAACCAATTAAATGAAAATCAATACAAATGTATGGAAAATCGTGCTTCGGTTTGCGTCGTTTCGGTTTGCGTCGCGTTTCTACGGTCCCAATTAACGACGCAAAGCGGGGTATTGGTGTATTCCAAAAATCCAAAATTTTGATTAAAGGATTGAAATGGTAAGATTTGGTTCAAATTAAGTTAAAATAAAGGTTCGCTTTTTTTAAATTCTTGGACGAATAAAAACCGTCACTTTTTTCCTATTTCAAATAGCGATATCTTAAAAACCATTTGACCGATTTTGAAAAACTTTTGATTTTTTTTTGTTCTGCGCATCAAAATTAATAAAAATGATATATCGCAAGAAGATGGATCCGATTGGCCTTAAATTTTAACAACATAAGTTTTAGGCCTAGGAGAATAAAAATTTTCCCGGACATATGGAAAAATCAAAAGTTGAAGAAAAAATGGCACCGAAACCGAACTAGATAAAAATATAAATTTTAAAATTATATTAATAAGGCTTCTAGTTCGAGGACATTTATTTTTCCTATTGTGAATTGAGATAACAAGTACTAATGTTAACTCTACTTTCTCTCTTATTCTCCCAACAAAAACTCATACTTGGGGCTTAAAGCACAAGGGCACAGACTATATACAGACTGTACAGTAGAGTTTTATAACAAAAAATGGGAAAAACTAAGTGAATTTTGGAGAAAACAGCGGTTTTTAGCTACCCGTGTAAAAAAATAATTAGATCAAAACATATCTCCTTTGATAAAAACATATATGGATCATATCTAAATGGATGTAATCAGATCTACTCCATATATATTCACATCTGCTTCAGATATGTTTTGGTCCGTAAATTGAGTCTATCTGGCATATATGGATATGCCATCAGACATTTTCAGATATGTTCATATATGTAAAATTGTCGGATAGACTCAATTTACGGATCAAAACATATCTGAAGCAGATGTGAATATATATGGAGTAGATCTAATTACATCCATTTAGATATGAACCATATATGTTTTTATCAAAGGAGATATGTTTTGATCTAATTATTTTTTTACGCGGGTAGTTTTAAGCAAACATCGCAACACTTTTTACGACTTAGAAGTACGTGAAACAATAAAAACCGATCTGGCATCTATTTTTCTTATGGCGCGTTATATTATTAAATGCGTTTTTTGAGTTAATGATGCCAAATTATTCGTTATATCATGCTTTATATTGTGTCAAAAATTCGTATTAATATCTTTTAAACTCACCGTTTGAAAAGAGTCAACGACATTATTACATTTTCTATGTACCGGCCTTTTTCAATTAAAAACCAGTTTCAATAGTAAACTTTAAACGTGTTTTCTGCAAAATCAAATATTTTGAGTTGTGACACTACCCAGCAAAATTTTCTGTTCCAAATAATCGGTTTCAGAACGCATCAAATTACCCTGCAATCGGTTCTACTTAACATTCCAGAATCAATGATTTTTGTTTGAAATTGTCCCGAAAGCAATCGTTTTTTAGAGTAAGTAGTTTTTTGGAAAATAATTTTACATAGAAAATGTTGTTGTGATTACCGTAGAATATATTCAAGAATCTATTGAACCAGGAATTTGTTACAAAAAATTTTCCAGGGTATACAAGTAAAGGAGCGATATGTTTAAGGAATACTTTTTTGACACCTGTCACTTATGTCTTGTCTGTATTAGTCTGTGACAAGGGTTTTAAGTGACTTGTGTTTGATAATAAGAAATTGGAAATTAAAATTGTAATAACATGGCTGATTTTCAACCGATTTTAGTTTTTATTGTCATATTAGAGAGACAATTTACTGCAAATCACAATTTAGTAATCCTTTGAATTAAAACTTACCTAAAAATATCGAAGAAATTAAGAAAATGTATAGAAAGTCAATTTTCAAAAATTTGATAATTGTTGGGAGAATATTCTAAAGGCGCATTTAACCGGGAGAGAAAAAAATTAATTTCATTTTATCTGGCTATAGTTCATATAAAAGTGTTTAAATGGTAAACAAATCTAGGAGAGCAAAGAGAAATATACATTTTTTTTATAGAGCCAAACAGAGTTGTGTTAAACTTAAAATCTAGCTGTTTTCTTTCCCGTTTAAATGCGCCTTAAGAGAGAAAGTAGAAAATAAATGACCTCGAACTAGGATTAATCAAGAACAAACTTTTAAATTTGTGTGTTCTTCATACACATCGAATTTTGACATGAGCATCAAAAGTAAAGCGAAGTAGAGAAATTATATTCTCAACAGATTTTGTTTACGTCTCTCTACTTTTTAGTATAATGGAAAAATTCAATGCGTATGAAGACTACACAAATTTTAAAATTATATATTTACAGTAGGCGACAATACATTGGAAACTTTTTTATAGTAGATGCAATTTGTTAAAGACAAAGTTAACAATACTTAAATTATTATTATCAAACGAGTATTTTTACAAAAAAATATATGTAGGTAATTTAATTTAATTTAAGGTTGATAGCTTCAGGATTAAGTAAATAATGAATGTGCTACGAGTGTCGATCTGAAAAATTAAATTAGTTGTTGACATTTTTTTAGAACATTTTTTAAAAATATTTTCAAGTCGATTTTTTCCAAGTTCAAACATTAAAAATTTAAAAAAAGGTCCAATAGATTTTATTCAGTGCTCAAATAATTTTTCCAACAACTCAAACAAACAGTGAAATTTTTTAAGTACAGTAGAAAAAAAAACACATTTTTTGACCTTCAATTCTTTTGACCACCAATTTTGTGTAAACAAAGAAAAATTTTAAGTATTTTAATATTTCATTAATATACACTTAGGTGTACTAATATTAAAAAAACCATAACATATTTTCTTTGTTTACAAAAGATTGGTGGTCAAAAGAATTGGAGGTCAAAAATGTAGATGTTTACGACTGTACTTAAAATTTACTGTTGGTTTGGATTGTTGGAAAAATTATTTGACCACTAAATAAAAATTATTGGACCTCTTTTTAAATTTTTAATGTTTGAACTTGGAAAGAATCGACTTGGAAGTATTTTTAAAAAATTTTATAAAAAATGTCTATAAATAATTTCATTTTCCAGATCGACCCTCGTAGCACATTTATTATTAACTCAATCTGGACACTATCAAGCTTAAATTAAAGCTTGATAAATTACCTACCTACAATTTTTAATAATATTACTCGTTTGATAATAACGTGTAGTATATTAACTTTGTCTTTAACAAATTGCATCTAATATAAAAAAGTTTCCAATGTATTGTCGCCCACTGTATATTTTCTTATTGAAAATCACATATGGTTTTACCTCACTTCTTTACTACCTCACTTCCAAACTAATTATGGCTTTATAATCGCAGTCAATAGCACTTTCTGTTAAGTTTTAAGACTCCTCTTATTTATATGCAGTTTGGTTAAACATTAGGGATGGGGTTTAAAAAAAAAAAATTAATTCATTTTTATTATAAATTGTTTTTTAGTGATTTTCTTTAAATAGTTGTTATTTTACTACATAATTTTTAAAGCATATAAAGCTCTTTTAAATTTTGATTTTTGTAGAATAATTCATATATATATTTATTTCCTTTTTATTAAATATATTATGTAAACATAAATGTAAATTTGTTAGGGGTGAGGTTTTATGAATTATATAAAAAACGTCTTTTTCATTACTGAGAAATATATATGTTAATAAAAATAATAAAAATAATTAAAATTAACAAAACAAAATAAATTTTAGGCAATATTAAAGGCGGTAAAATAAAATAATTTAACAAAAAAGAAAACTTTTCATAAAATTTCAACAGAAAATGAGTTCCTACTGTTTTTTTTTTTACAAATTTATAGGTAATTTTACCTATAACCATGTATGTTTTACCTAAGTTAAAGAAATCCTTTTTTTTTAAATAATTGTTTGTTCTTTTTAAAATCAATCATTTGTTTTTAAAACATTTTAAACTTAAATGAATTTTTAAAACTAATTAAAAAGGGAGGAAAATACAATATAATGATGATGTCCTAGTTAGTAATTTTGTGTTTCTCTTTTTTTTAAACTAAATGACTAATTATAGGTAGTTAACGGTTAAATTGTTATTAATATTTATGTTCTTTTTTTTCCAAAATTTAGGTATTTAGTTTAAAAATGATTTATATATTAGTTGTTTAGGAGGTTTTTGCTTTTGTTAAACCGGTTATAGAACCATTACCATTTGTGGCATTTTTCAAAGAGCCATTTGTGGTTATAGAGGCTTTGCCATTTGATCCATTGACTTCAACAATGGATTTTTTCGTTGTTAATGTTGCAGGAGGGAAGAAAACCTTAAAAAAAAGAAAATGAGAAATATTGTATTTAAATAAATAAAATTAAACAATTAAACATTTGAAACTCGGCTATAGGCCTTAAGGCCTAGTCCATCAAGGAAGGTATCTTTTGTAGCATACATCTTTGGTATTTGACTGCATAACCGGGAAATATACCATAGTTCGTATTTGCACATTAATTTTTTTCAATTAAATTTTTTGTAAAAAAGTTATTGAAAAAAAAACAGTCATTATCTCTCATGTGCAAATACGTACTCTGATTTGAGCCGCTATTGTCGCTTTAGTAGAATTGTAAGTACAAAACATAACACTGTGCAACAAATTTAAGTACATCGTAAGTATGTATTTTGAAATAGACCAAAAATAAATAAAAGTAATTCAAAAACCCCGAATTTTTTTAAAAACTTAGCTTAACTTGTTTATGCTTAGCTTAACTATTTCTTTTTTAAAGAAAGATCCGTCATAAAATTTTACTTAACACAAATTTACATTTATTATTGTTTTTTTACGTTTTCCAACAAAATTGATAATTGTCGTGGGCCACAAAAAAGTTTTTAAAACCATTCAGGGGTTTTGGTCTACTTGTATTCTACTTTCATATTTTTCATCCTATTAAAAAAAATCTGTTGCACAGTGTAATCCACAAAAATATAATTTGGGTGCCGAAAATCTTTTTGATCGTAAAATTGCGTTAAAATTTTTTTAGTGAAAGTGTTAAAATTCCAAATTTTTTCGTGTAAACAAATCTTAAAAATCTTTTGAAACATTTTTCCGTATAGAAAATTTACCGATTCTATTCAAATTCTGAGACAGTATTCCGCCAGATTTCGAGATATTTTTCCGATATCAAAAAATCAATATAATAATTTTTTGATATATACCTATTTATACCTTTTTTGTCAAGAAAAATTTTCAGATGCTGAGACATTTTATCGTTGTAAAAAATTTCAAAGTTTATTAAACATTTTTCCGTTGTAAAAAATCTCTGATTTTGAAAGGGAAAAATACTTTTATTCTAAAACATAGAAAAATTTTCAGATTCTAAAATATTTTCCCGTATAAAAAAATCCATATAAAAAAAAGACTGCGCCAGTTTTTGGAATTTTTATGTTGCACATTGAAATTAAAACAAGTAGAAAAGTTAAATTCGACTTGGCCGAATCTATGAATACCCTCCACAATGACCATTTTAAGTGATAGTAAATTTTCTATCGTGAAAAAAAAAAACAGTTTTGATTAGAAATATTTTATTTTGTGTAAAAAAATTTTTTTTTAATTACTAATTTTTTTTTGAGTGTAAAATTTTTTTTGAGTCTAACATTTTTTTTTTGTTTTGGTATAAAAATATTTTTGAGTGACAAAAATACGTTGTAAAATATTTTTGTGACTTACCAATGTTTTTAAAACAGGTTTAACGGGTTTCAACACTTGAATTTAAGGTGAAGCTAATCTGAAATTCACGGTTTTGCTAATAACTTTTGAACCACTGAACCGATTTGGGTGAAATTCAATACGAACTAGGCTGGAGGAACGAAAAATGTATATGCCAAGCTTCAGTATCCTCAGAATTGCTTTTCGAAAGTAATAGTGCTTTTTATCTCATAATTTCACGAAAAACCCTTGCCGAAATTCAGTCTTTTGCTCATAACTTTTGAACCACTGGACCGATTTCGCTGGATTGCAATATCAACCTGACCAGGTAAATGCCCAACATATATGCCAAACTTCAGGAGCCTCCGTAAAGTCGTTCAAAAGTTTCAACGTGTTTTCAACAGACAGACGGACGGACGGACGGACATCAATAGATCGTCTTGAAATCGATCGAGGATCATGAATATAAGTATATACTTTATGGGGTCCTAGACCAATATTTCGAGGTGTTACAAACGGAATGACAAACTTATATGTACCCTCTATCACTAGAGTGGAGGGTATAAAAATTCAATTAAAGTGTCGATTTTTTTATTTTTTAACTTAAGTCAAGCAATTTTATTGAAAATGTTCAGATTTTAGATTTCTCAGTGTAGAATAATTCTCTAATATCGAGACACTTTGGCGTATAGAAAAATTGTTGGATTCTGATAAGACATTTGTCACCCAGCATTCCCTTAAATACAACCTTGTAGTTCTTTTCTTGGGTATATTATTTGAAGTTGGCAATATGATGCGAATGAGAGAAGAGAAGTTAGTGAGTTTTTGGCAGTAGACCGGTGCGGTTGTTTTTATATCGATCATCATAAATTTCCTTTTAAAGTATTACTTAAATTTTCCTTTTAATTTTAAACACAATAAATTGAATTGTTTATTTTTATCAACATTAAATAATTATTTTTTTATTTTGATTCTTTGAATTGGTGTGTGACAGCTTCAGAAGTGAGATTGCCCCGTGCAAAACGATAATTGTGAAATTCTTGGAAATAAAAAGATGCCTGGTTTTCGTAATATGAAAATTAATGCTCTGCGTAAAAAAAGTAGAGATGCTGGCTTGCCAACGCATGGAAGCCGCTTGGAATTAATTGAACGTTTGGAGGAAAATCTTGATAAGGGTTCTTTCGTCAGTTGTAATAACTTTGAACCCACAAGTATTTCATCACCCAATCAAGCACTGGTTTGTTCAGTACTTACGCCAACGACACACACCATTTCTACGACGATTGAATCAAACGCGCCGCAAACGTCGTATACCGCGTCACTGCCAATGTCTACGTTGCTAAATTCATTTACTTGTACATCACGACCAATATGTGCTACTTCTGCACAATCGTCAAACAATCTGCAAGAGTTTGCCCATCAGAATATTGCAGTGTCTACAAATAGCCAGCGACAAACACAACAACAAGTGAACAATAATTATACGTCTTTAAGCATGAATGAGTTTGCACCTCACTCACATGTTGCAACGAATAGTCGTTATTTTGAATTTCAGCCACATGTTGCAAACTCAACGAACACAAACATGTTTCCGAATCAACACTTGTCAACAAATGGTGATTATCAACAATATGTTGCTGTGTCAAACGGTCATTATAATTTGCAGCCCCGTATTTTAAATGAGCATGTTGCGACTGCGAACGGCAGTAACATGTTTCCTGCTCAGTCTTCAATTTGCAATAATACTCCGAATTGTTCTACGTATGGTGGCATACACGGACAACTTAATTTTCAAGATATGAACATGCGATCAATAAATACGAATTCTACGGGTAGGCAGTTGTATGATAACACGCACAGATACGAACACAGTAATTGTCAGAATAATAATCGAAATCCAAACTTGGTGAATTTTGCTGTTGGGAATCAACAGTACGGTAATGCTTACCAACCGGATCATCAACAACGAAATTTTTCCGAAGTTGGAAGTACGCGGGGTGTAAATCAACAAGTTAATAATTCTTCTGGTTTTACGTCTCAGAAGCATGTTACTTTTTCATCTCCATTAGCTCCAAATGAAAATTTATTTAACAGCGAGCATTATCATCGAAATTTGGAGTCAAATAACAGCAACAACGATGCTCGGTATAAATGTCATCAACAAACTATACCAACGCACAACAATAACAACCTCTATGCTAATACTCGGGAGATTGTATCGTTGCTACCGGATTTTGATCCTACGTCTGAATCATCGTTAAATGCAAAACAGTTTATAAATCGTATCGATATATTACGAAACTCTTATCCTTGGACGGACGGAGAACTGATTTTTGCGGTTCAGCAGAGGATGAAAGGTGCTGCAAAGCACTGGATCGATTCATTGGATGTAGTGTTTAGATCTTGGATCGATTTTGTTGAAAAATTTGAGGAGGATTTTCCCTGTATTCAAAATGAAGCCGATGTTCACGTTGAGATGTCGCGTACTAAGCGCCGGTATGATGAAAATCCACAGGATTATTACTACCGAATGTTGGCTCGTGGTAAACGTGGTGGACTTTCTGAATCAGCCATAGCTCGTCATATTATCAGTGGGGTAAACGAACCGAATCTGAAAAATAAAATTTCAAATAACTATCGAAAGTGTAATGAGTTATTACTTGATATTGTTACATTTTGTATGCACAATGAGGTGAAACAGCCAACGTATACAGGTACGAAGCCTAAATTTACTACATCAACGACAGCGCATAATCGCACTAACGCTAATGAAAAACGGGATGAAAAGACCAATAGGGTAAAATGCTTTAATTGCCATAAAATTGGTCATTATTCAAAAAAATGTCCGGAACCGCAACGAAAACAAAGATGTGAAAATTGTAATCGAACTAATCATCAGACAGACCACTGTCCGGAGAAACGTAAACAAGAAGAACGTCGAGCAGACGTTAATCAAGTAGATGACCGAAAAACGACACTACCGGAAATCGTAAAGGAGATAACGGTAGATGGTTTAACGACAAATGCGTTTGTCGATTCGGGCAGTAAACGTACGCTCATTCGTGAGTGTTTTGCGAAGGAATTTGGTTCTGCCGAGCCATGTTCGGTGCTACTAGGTGGTTTTGCTTATGGTGAATACGTAAGTACCGGAAAATTGAAACTCAGTATTAGTGTTGATGGTGTATCAGTCGACGTCGACGCGCTCATTGTAATGGATGACCTAATATGTGAAAATGTGCTACTCGGAAGGGACGTACTATGTCAACAGGGTAACCGTTTGGTAATCGAAGGTAATGACTGCCGTCTTGAAAACGTGATGACTATATCTACTATTGACAACGTGAACGACAATCAACAACAACAACTTCAGAATTTACTCAACAACCATAAAAAGTGTTTTGCGGCCAGCTCCCAGGAATTGGGTAAGTGCAACGTTTATAATATGAATATTCAGTTAACGTCTAATACCCCGGTGAATGTAAAGCCATACCGAATTCCATTTTCTAAACGTCCAATTGTGGATGAATTGGTACGGGAACTATTAGATGCTGATATAGTACGACCATCAAATTCTCCTTATGCCTCCGGGGTCGTTTTGGCTGAGAAAAAGAACAACGAGTATCGTTTATGCGTAGATTTTCGTGCACTTAACCGCATTACGGTCAAAACACCCTTCCCAATGCCTAATTTAGAGGAGCAATTCGCACAGCTAGCTGGAAACAAATATTTCACGTCGTTGGATCTACGAAGTGGGTACCATCAAATCGAAATGGATCAATCATCGAAACAATACACAGCATTCGTGACAACCCAGGGCCATTACGAATACAACCGAATGCCTTTCGGTTTGGTGAATGCTCCAGCCGTGTTTCAACGTGTCATGAACACCTTGATAGCCAAAATGAATCCTGGAGAGGTACTGTCGTATTTAGACGATGTGATTATACCCAGTAAATCTGTTGAAGAGGGTTTGCAACGTCTTGAAATTTTTTTTAATATATTGGAGGAGAGCGGTTTAACGCTTCGCTACGATAAGTGCAAATTTCTCGAACGCGAGATTTCATATTTGGGGCATAATGTTAGTGAGGATGGTATAACCCCTGGCGATCGAAAGGTCAGTGCCATACAAAATTTTCCAACACCTACGACTATAACCGAAGTCCGACGTTTCCTGGGATTAACCGGGTTCTTCCGAAAATTCGTCGAGAATTATTCAATAATTTCTAAGCCTCTAACCAGTTTGCTACGTAAGGAAAGCCAATTTGTTTGGGATGAGAGTCAACAAAAAGCATTCAGAACTTTAACGAATATACTCAGCAGTCATCCGGTATTGTGCCTTTACGATTATAATACCCTACACGAGGTACATACCGATGCCAGCTCGGTAGGCGTAGCTGGTGTACTACTTCAGTCCTCCGATGGTAAGTCCTGGAAACCCGTTTACTATTATAGTCGACATTGCAACCCCGTCGAGTCGAAATATCACAGCTATGAGCTTGAGATGTTGGCTATTGTGGAATCGCTCGAAAGATTCCGAATATATGTATTAGGTAAACCTTTCCGATTGGTCACCGATTGCTCGGCTATTGCAAAAGCGAGGCAAAACAAGGAAATGATTCCCAAAATAGCTCGCTGGTGGTTAAAAATAATAGATTATGATTGCGAAATGGTACACCGACAAGGCTCCCGTATGTGCCATGTTGATGCGTTAAGTCGTGCACCAGATCCAAACCCCCCTGAAATGGAGGAGATTGATCGTATAATGAGTTTGAATATTAATGAAGAAGACTGGTTGCTAACTATGCAAATACAAGATCCGGACTTATTAAACATTATTGCTGTTCTTAAGGATCAGATACAATCTCCGCAGGCAGAACATATAAAACGTGAGTACCGTCTTTTAAATCAACGCCTTTATCGTAAGGAGGAAAATAAACTTAAATTTGTGGTGCCAAAATCGGTTCGCTGGAGAATAGTAATGTCGTGTCATGACGATATGGGGCATTTTGGCCTTGAGAAGACCATTGAACGTATAAAGCAACATTTTTGGTTCCCGAAGATGCGTAGATATGTTAAATCCTATATAGCCTCATGCGTGGAATGTTGTTACAATAGGGTGAAGTCTGGCAAGGCCGAAGGCCAACTCCATATAACCAACCCCGAACCTATTCCTTTTCGTCAAATTCATGTGGATCATTTGGGTCCGTTTATCCGTAGCAAGCGCGGGAACACGCACGTACTGGCGATTTCGGATGCTTTCAGTAAATTTTTAGTCGTCAAACCGGTTAAGTCTACTAAAACGCAACCCGTCATACAAACGTTAAATGAGATGACAGGTTATTTCGGTTTGCCAAGAATCATCGTTTCCGACCGAGGAACCGCTTTCACCTCAAGAGCTTTCGAACAATATTGTGAGAAGAACCATATAAAACACGTTAAAACAGCTGTCCGTACACCAAGAGCAAACGGTCAGGTGGAACGGGCCAACGGAATAATTTTATCATTTCTACGAACGGCAACATCGTCTCAGCGAGATTGGGATCTATCGTTAAGGGATCTTCAGTGGAGCATCAACTCCCAAAAGAACTCTACCTCCGGCTTCACCCCCAACGAGTTGGTTTTTGATTTTAAGTTAATTGACGTAGTTCAGAATCATATTATCGCCGCATTGCATGATGACATATCTGATAACAAAGATGACATTTCCGGTGCTGCCAAGCGTGAGATGGCTAGTGTAAACATCACCAACGAAAAGAAAAGGTGGAAGACCCGTTTTGATCGAAAACATTCCGAACCGACTTTATATAAACAAGGTGATCTGGTGGTAATTGAAAATGAAGTTTCCGCTACAGGCGAATCTAGAAAGTTGGAACCTAAGTATAAGGGTCCCTATATTATAAGCCGGATACTGGACAGAGATCGGTATCTGATAGAAGACGTTCCCGGAATGCAAGTCACTACCCGTAAATTCTGTTCCGTCTTTTGTTCGGACAAAATTAAGCAATGGTGTCGAAGTTCCCCCGAGCTAGACATTGAAAACAGTGACGACAACGATGGAATCGAGGACGATCCCATGCCAGGATTGGCCGAACTGTCACCCAGCATTCCCTTAAATACAACCTTGTAGTTCTTTTCTTGGGTATATTATTTGAAGTTGGCAATATGATGCGAATGAGAGAAGAGAAGTTAGTGAGTTTTTGGCAGTAGACCGGTGCGGTTGTTTTTATATCGATCATCATAAATTTCCTTTTAAAGTATTACTTAAATTTTCCTTTTAATTTTAAACACAATAAATTGAATTGTTTATTTTTATCAACATTAAATAATTATTTTTTTTATTTTGATTCTTTGAATTGGTGTGTGACACATTTTTCCGCACAAACAATTTCAGATTCTTATATACAAAAATTCGCTGAAAAAATCAACTGTGTCTGTTTTTGAATTAATTACACCTCTAGGAATATAGATCCAGTAAGAATGGTTTTTAGGAATTCTAATTAAAAAGTTTTAGAAATTTTAAATTCTTAAAAGTACTTTTATCCAATAAAGTACTTTTTCGATTCTAAGGGGCAAAAGAGATAAAAAAAATGTGTACTTTGGTATTTTTTCCGACTTCTCACAGCAAAAAAAAACTATAAAAGTACTTTTTATGATAATGTCCCTAAAAGTACTTTTTATGATAATGACCCTAAAAGTACTTTTTATGATAATGACCCCTGAAAACTTGAAATTCGAAAAGTGTGGGAAGGGCGGGGTCCTTAAAAAATACCTTTTAAAAATTCTGATTTTAATGGGATAAAAAGGGTAAACAATTTAACTTTGGTACTTTTTCTACCTTGTGAAATAATGGTTTTAGAATTTAAAAAATTTGGATGTAGTATCATCACAAAAAAAACTGTGCCAGATTTTGGATAATTAAACCACTAGGAATATATTTCAGCTGACGCTGGATTTTTGGAAATTCCGATGTGCTAAAAAGCCGTGCAAATTTGTATTTTGGTACTTTTTCTTTATCCCGAAATATTGGTTTTAGAAACTTGAATTTTGGATAAAGGATCATGATAAGGAAAATAAATCTAACAAAAGTACTTTTAAGAACATTTCGATTTTAAGAGTACAAAATAGTGTATTTTTCGATCTGTAGATTTTTTAAAATTTCCGATACTAAAATAGTAAAAAGGGTAAAATATAGTACTTTGTAACTTTTTCGATATCCTAAAAAAAGTGATCCTAAAAACTTGAAGTTTTGAATTTAGGATCCACGAGCGGTAAAAAACATGTTGAAAAAATATTTTTTTGGAATTCCGATTTAAAGTGGGTAATTAGGGGAAATTATTCAACTAATTTTCCAACAAAAAAATAAAAACGGTACGAAAAAACTGTACTTTGGTACTTTTTATATTCCCTAAAATAATTGTCCTAAAATTTCCAAATTTAAAATGTATGAAAGATCTTTTAGCGAAAAAAATCCCAATAAAGTCCTTTTTTAAAATTTAGATTCTAAGGGGACCTTTTTTTTTGGTACTTTTTCTAACTCCTGCAATTAAGGTCCTAGAAACTCAAATTTGAAATGTAGAATCTCCTAGTGTAAACAAAAAATTTAAAAAAGTTCCTTTTGAAAACTCCGATTGAAATAGGCTAAACATTTTTTTTCTACTATTTTCTTAAATAATTATAATGGTTCTAGAAACGAAAAAATTGGATATAGGATTTCAAGGAGGCAAAAAGTACTTTGGTACTTTTTCTAACTCCTGCAAAAAGTGCCTAGAAATTTTAATTTGAAATTAAGGATCTCCCAGCGGAAAAAAATACTTTTTGAAAATTCTGATTTTAATAGGGTAAACATTTTTTTTTGGTACTTTTTCCATATTCTGGAAACGAAAAAAATAAAAAAGTTCTTTTTAGAACGTATTGATTCTACGAGTGTAAAATAATGTACTTTGGTACTTTATATAAAAGTACCAAAGTACAAAGTACAAAGTAAAACTTGATATTTGGAATGTAGATTTCTTTAGCGAAAAAAAACATTCTGTAAAATAACTTTTTCGAAGTTCCGATTCTGAGAGAGTTGAAAGGGATAAAAAAATTGTACTTTGGTACTTTTTCGATCTCCTAATAAAATAGTCCAAGAAACTCTAAGAAATTTTTAATTTTAAATTTAGAATTTAGATTTTCCATTTTTTAATAGAAATTTTTAAATTTTACGAAATTTTTTTCGAAAGAAAAATTCTCATAAAGTCTCCGAAATTATGAAAACTAAGCGGATTTTTTTTTTAAGATTTAATAACAAAATTGTTAATTTCTTTATATTTACCTTAATAGCTCCTTTAATTAATAAAAAGAACCAATATATTTGTGGTAAAAATAATATTAAAATGCCGATAATACAACCAATGGGCAGACCGACCATTGCCTGCCAAAATGTTGTATTAATCTCAATACTGTAACGCCACATAACATAAGGCCACATTAAAACACGACACACAAAGAAAGAACCCAACATAACTAAACCATTTATAATATATGGTTGGGATTCTTTCATGCCTATTGTACTTAAAATACTGCGTAAAGAAACAAACGGTGTAGAGAACTCCATCATAAACATGTAACTATAAATGCAATGACCACCGCCTCTAATATACTAGAAAAATAGAAAAATTAATTTAATTAAATTTCAAAAAAAGTTAAAAGCATTTTTTTTTGTTTTGAAACATTTTACTTACGGTTACCACCAAAAAGCCTACAGTGCCCACAAATATATGATGAATCATCATGACGGGATGTGTGAAGACATACTTTAAGAAACCCCAATTACCATTTTCTGGTATTTGTACAGTTTCACCATCATAATCATAGATTTCATCTTCATGATGTCTTACATGTTGCATATCGTCCGTATCATTTTTATCATCACCGTTTTCCTCTAAAGCTACTATACGTTTGCCATTTGCTCCAAAAGTACGAGCAATATGTTTATCATAAAGACCGCCATTGCTGACACCGTTTATCGGTTTTGGTGTAAATGAAGCGGATGAAGTTAATTTCATTAATTTCAATTTATCGGCAATTTTTTGCGTGTGTACTTGATACATAGACCATATATCATACATGAAATAAGCGGTGCCAAACCATCCATAACCCTCCATTAGACAGTGGGAAGCATATACGAATGTTTTACTGCATGTTGATTTGCAAACAATCAAACCAACTAGGAATGAAAACGAAGCTTGTATTGCTGAAACAATTCTAAAAAGAGACACAGAGGAAAAAAATATTTATTAGATATTGTTTTGAGAAATGGGAGCCAAAAAATATGTATTTTTTTTTTGTTTTATTATAACGCCTTTATGGTATGCAACAATTTTATATTACTTAGTTTAAAAAACTATAGCATACTTAAAGGAATTAATAGTGCGTGATATTAAAATATTATTTGTTTATTTAGTTTTTTTTTTTAATGGATTAGTGCCAAAAAAGTTCAAGGTTTTTAAAGAAAAATTAAATCAGAGTTGATGTTAGAATTAAGCAGTTATGGAATTAAAGAGAAATCAAATTTAATAAAAACAAGTAAAAAAGTTAAATTCGGCCTTGATACCCTCCTCTTCTTCTTCTTATTTCTTAGCAAGACAGTCCTCGGTGGACCAGTGCTTCCTCAACTATAGATTTCCATGTTGACCTCTCTTCAGCCTTAAGACGCCAATTTGGAACTCGCATTGTTTTTAAATCATCTCTTACTGCATCAAACCATCGTCTTCTTGGACGACCTCTATTTCTAGCACCTACAGGTGTTCTTGTGAAGGCTTGCTTGGTTGCTCTTTCCTCATTCATCCTTACTATATGTCCAAGCCATCTTATTCTTTGTGCTTTTATATATCGAATTACGTTGCGTTTTTTAATGAGCATATCGAGTCGTGGTTGTATCGTATTCGGTGTGTTCCATCATCCTGTTTTATTGGGCCGTACATTTTTCTGAGTATTTTTCTTTCAAAGCTCAACAGTTGCTGCATATCAGACAATTTCATTGTCCATACTTCGCATCCATACGTGAGTATTGGCTTCAGAAGGCTATTGTACATTTTCATTTTCTGATTTTTTGATAGCAATTTCGATTTGAATAATTTTATGTGTGCATAATATGCTCTATTTGTAGCTTGGATTCTATCTTTTATCGCAACAGTTGTATCTTCTCTGTCGCTTAACACTACTCCTAAATATTTAAATTCTTGTACTGCCTCAAATCTTTTACCGGCTAGCGTTATTTCACGGGGTTTATGCCCTGAGCGGGTTCTGTACATATATTTTGTTATTTCATAATTTATCATTAAACCCGCATTGCGTGCCTCAAGTTCCAATTTTATAAATTCGTCTTCGAGCGTCTTCATATCTCTAGCAATTAGTACAATATCATCCCAATAAGCAATTTTAAAATTCAAGTGCAAATCAAGTATAAAACAAGTGTAAATCAAGCCCTAAATTCCAGCCCCTGCTTGATTTATACTTGAATTACACTTGAATTCAATAGCATACTCCAGCAAAACGGACACTGGAATTCAAGCCCTGTTTTTACAGCCTTTTCCCTGGTTTTCAAGCGTAAAAACAGCGCTTGAAATCAAGTATCCGTTTTGCTGGAGAATGCTATTGAATTCAAGTGTAATTCAAGTATAAATCAAGCATAGACTGGAAATAAGGGCTTGATTTACACTTGATTTATACTTGATTTGCACTTGAATTTTAAATGTGCTCATTGGGATCAGCATACGCACATATTTGTATACTCTGATGAAATATAGATTTTTGTGTATCTGTTTTATGAATAACTGCATCTAGTACCAAGTTAAACACTAAAGTCGAAAGCGTATCTCCTTGTTTGACTCCAGATATTACATCAAATGAATCGGATAGCTCGTTCTGAATGAGAACCTTGCTAGTTGTGGGTGACAGCGTCATTAAAACTACTCTGCATAGTTTGAGAGGTATTTGTATTTCAAAAGTTCGGCAACTATTGTGTCCTCTCCACTACTTTTATTATTCTTCAGTCTTCCTAGGGCTTCTCTAACTTCGTCTAGACTGGGTAAGGGTATATTATTCTCAGCAGTATGATACACGAGGTCTTCTTCATTTTCCACACTATGTTTGTTAAGAAGTTCGTTAAAATGCTCTTTCCACCGATCTATTATTCGTTGTTTATCTTTTATGATTTCTCCGTTCTTTTCTTTGCATAAAGTCATCCTTGGTTGGTATCCACGTGTACATTTATTTATCTTTTGGTACATACCTAGAATATTATTGATATTGTAGTCAGTTTCAATGGCTTCTATTTGCTTTTTCGAGTCTTCTCTTTTCTTTGATCTTAAAAGTTTCTTAGCTTCCTTTCTCTTATCTTCATATGTTTTTTGATTGGTAGAATTAGGCGCTGCTAAAAAATTTTTTCTTGCTTCGTTTTTTTCATATACCAAAGTTTTGAATTCTTCATCGAACCACTCTTTACTTGTGTGATTGCGTTTGCTTCCAATGTTTTCCTTCATGATACCCTCCACAATTTCAAAAAGATTATTGCAAAAAACTTTTTTTAAAAGGAAATTACTTTAGAAAAAAACAATTTTTTTTTTTTGAAAAAATTGAAAAAATTTCCGCGAATAAAAATTTTGGTAAAAACAAAAACCGCGTTTTTTTTTGTCAAAAAATATGTTCGTACTTGTTTAAATACCAATTGGTGTTCAATTATGTTGACATATGTCAACCAGCAGACGAATTAAAGCATTTTGTATTTTTAGGTTATGTTGAATGTACTAAAATTTTTGAGGTGTTCATACATTTTCGTTCATAACTTTTGAACCGCTGAACCGATATCGCTCAAATGCAATACCAAACTTCTCGGGAGAA
The DNA here is from genome assembly GCA_963921195.1 of Pegoplata infirma. Classification (NCBI taxonomy): domain Eukaryota; kingdom Metazoa; phylum Arthropoda; class Insecta; order Diptera; family Anthomyiidae; genus Pegoplata; species Pegoplata infirma. Next base: position 214,273,349 of record OY992540.1, read on the forward strand.
CATCCAATAAATATGTTAAGTTTCAGTCATTTCTGTTTAATATTGGCCGTGATCACCATTTCCATAGACAGACAGACGGACATCGCTAGACATATTGCAAAAGTGGGTTAAACGGGAAAAAATATTTGTAAAACAATTTTTTGATGAAATAGAAAGTTTTGCATTCAGAAAAATGAATTGTGTGGGATAGAGGGTTTTGACATTGTGAGTTTTTCAAAATATTCTAACCCTGCTTATTTAAAAAATATAACTGGAAACCCTTTTTTATTTTATTTTGTCTGAATTTTTCTCATTTTCTTCTTTTTTACTTTTATAAAAATTTTAAAACAAAATTCTTTAAAATTTTTTTAAAAAATAACAAAATTGCTGCAAAATTATTAAAAAATTTATAAATTAAAAAAACAAATCGATGTTACGTGAAACTTTTTCTACTTATTTGGCAAAATTCTTTAGTAATATAAAAAAGATTATTCCAAAGATATGTCTTTCATCAACTATGCAAGAAATTTAAATTCGTTTAGAAAAACCGCTTGTTATACAAGTTTAACCTCTCGTATATTAGCAGCCGCCAGAGGTGGAGATTACTATGGCCCACGAGAGGGAGAACATATAGGAAGATGGCATCATCAAAATATAAAACCAATTAAACCACAATCTTATGATATGAAATTATGTGATCAATTACGGAAAGATTTATATGTGGCCAGCACTAAATCCAGTTGTATGATACAGGATCAGGCAATAGCATGGTTTGAAAGACAAAAAAAGCTTAAGACTATGACAAAAAAGCCGATACGAGCACCACCAACACAATGTTTAGATTTGAAGACACCAATAAGAGCTAAGGAGCATGAACCATTTCAGGTGGGAAATGTAATGTTGCGACTTAAATTCGGAAAATTATTTTAACAATTTATGCACCATTAACAGATGTAATTCCTAAAAAGATTAATTGAAGGGCTTATTGTAAAAACTCAATAAGCCTTAAAACTTTTAAAATAATGTAGAAAATATAACTTTTGCAGAAATTTTATTCTCAACATACTTGTACGAAGGGTTAAAGTAAGACTTTCGCCAAAAATCTGTTAATGAAACATCAGCACAAGGCGAAAAACGCGAAAAAATAAAATTTTGCTTATCAAGTTCTTGCAGTAAGCCCTTCAATTGTACACAGAAAGAATTTGAAACGAATTTCAATCAACAAAAACGCGGATTCAATCAAATTTTTAATTGATATTCCTCCAATTAAGAAAATTGTTATACCAATCATCAAAATGTAGGTGATTGATTGAAAAATTTTTCAATCAAAAGTTTTTTCGATTTTGAAATCGAAATTTAATCAATCTTTTATTTATAGTCAATCAAAATAATGATTGATTTAACGAAAGAATTGTAAGCTTATGACAAAATTATCAAAAAATGCATCTTTTTTGCTTTCCAATATGTTGCCAACTATAAAAAAGTGAAACCCGACTATTTTGTATATTTTGAATTAATCTATTCAAAAAAATTAAAGCGAAAAAATCTGGTAAGTTGAAAATTTGTAATTCAATAGTTTAAGAAAATAACAAAAATTTTAATCAAAACATTGATTGACTCATTTAAATTTTGTGGATCAATAGATTTAATTGAAAATTTTTAGACAATAGTTTTTTGTGTGTGATTTGAAGATTTCATTTTTAGTTCAAAGATTCTTCACTCAAAAAAATACGTTAGTAGATTTACTAATTTTTTTTTGCTAACGCTAGTTAGCTAACTTTTAGCAAATTTTTAGTTGAGATTAGCATGTTAGCAAAAAATTCTTGTAAACTTCATTTAGCACATTAGCAATTTTAAACAAACTTTGAACTAATTTCTTTTGCTAAATTTGAAATTGAGTTGACTACATTTTTACAAGATTTTTTGCTAATATTAGCAAAATAGATGGTAATTTTTTTTTTTTATTTTCAGAAAACTTAAAATGGCGCTATCTCGGAAACTAAGCCAGATAGAGCAAAATGGAGGTCATTTTTGGTTCTTAGAATCTCCATAGTATCGCCGGTCCTCTTCACATGTATGGACCCTAATGGGCCCTAACTTTGGATCCAAAAAAGTTAGCATTCCCGAAAATTTTAAAATGCTAATATCTCGGTAAATATTGCCGACACAACAAAAAGTCTAAACGCGTTTTTGTAGCTCTCAACACGTAGAACAAGACCGCAAAATAGTCAAAAGCTCTCCGAGTAATATTTTTGAAGTTATCGAGTTTTTTAATTCTCAAGACCCCAGTGGCCCCCTATAATCACGTATCTCAAAAACTAATCAAGGTAGAACTAAACGGACACAAATTTTGGATCAAAAACTATGACGATTTTTAAGGAACCCAACTAGGTCTAGGCCCATCCGGGTCTGGACCTATCGGGTCCGAACCCAATGGGGTCCTCAGATGTGTATAAACTAAGTTAAAAAAAAAAAATATTTAGTTAACTAATTATTGGCAAAATATTTTTGCTAACCTTAGCAAAAAAATTGTGGGTTCAAAATCAGCAAATTTTCTTGTAGGTTTACAAGCCTTTTTTGCTAAAATTACAGTTTTTTTTTTTTTAGTGTTCTTGGAATTTGAATATTCCATTTTTAATTCGAATACTCAATTGTAATTCAAAGATTCCAATTGTAATTCGAAAAAATCAATTGTAATTCGAAAAAGGTCAATTGTTATTTGAAAAATATCAATTGTAATTCGTAAAAGATCAATTGTAATTCGAAAAAGATCAACCGAATTTTAATTTATATTTTTGAAATACAATTGGAATCTTCGACTTACAGTTGATATTTTTTAAATAACAATTGATCTTATTCAAATAATAATTGATCTTTTACAAAGTACAATTCATCTTTTTCGAATTATTTGATCGTTTTCGAAAACTAATTGATTTTTTCGAATTACAATGATCTTTTCAAATTACAGTTGACCTTTTTTGAATTAAAATTGATTTTTCGAATTACAATTGATCTTTTTTGAATTACAACTGATTTTTCGAATTACAATTCATCTTTTTCGAATTACAATTCATCTTTCTCGAATTACAATTAATCTTTTTCAAATAACAGTTGATCTTTTACAAATTACAACTGATCTTTTCTTATTTACAATTGGAATAATCGAATTAAAATTCATATTTTTCAATTACAATTGTTTTTTTTTTTTTTTCGAATTAAAATTAATCTTTTACGAATTACAATTGATCATTTTCGAATTAAAATTGTAATCTTCGATTTACAATTGGAAATTTCAAAGTACAAATAAAATATTCGAATTACAAGTAGAATCTTCGAATTACAAATGGAATTTTTGAATTACAAATGAAATCTTCGATTTACAAATGGAATCTTCGAATAACATGTAAAATCTTGAAATTACAATTGATTATTTTCGAATAACATCTGTAAATGGCGTAGAACATAGGAAATAACAAAATCTATTTTGATAAATAGTTCAGCGACTATTTTTCACAATAAGGTTGCCCGATGTATAGCTTGTCGTTTTAATTGTTACTGTTCCCTAACAGCAATCGATTTGACCCCTTCAATTTCAGTTAAATAAAACAACGAAACGAATATCACCAGAATTCCTTAAATTATTACAACGACATGATGAAAGAATAAGGAAATCCTATTGTCTCAATGGTTTACCTAAAGAATATATAAGAAGACGCTTAAAACCACAGCCAATGGAAAGTTCTTCCGTAGAAGACATTGATCTTAATAAACTAAAAGATGAATCTAAACAAAACCGTTACACAAGAGATGACGCCGAATTTTGTACTTGTAGCGATTTAACGAGAAAATTTAAAACTGCTACGCATATGAATCGTACTAAATCGGATAAGAAGGGTTTGTTTAATTGGTGTTTTTGTGCTCGTCGTCAAAAGTATCCAGTAGAAGATGATGATTATTTTTATACCCCCAATGTTCCTAGATATCTTAAACATTATAAACGTAGTCAGCCTCGTATACGAAGACATGATATTTATTATGCGGAAGATAGATCACAGGTTTACAAAAGGAATAACTCTTGCAATAACTTTATTTGCGATAAGAATAATTGTGACTGCGAAAAAACCTGTCCCTACTGTAAAAAACGTAAAGAAGAGGAAATGAAGAAAAACGAAGAAGAAAAGAGAAGAAAACAATTTGAAAGTAAATTACAAGAAAAAGATAAAGAGATTAAACACTTCAAAGATGTAGAACAAATGAAAGCAAATAAATTTAAGAAAATTCGAGCTGCTTACTATCCACGTGTTTCGCATACTAAACTATTAAAGGAAGATAAGGAAGATAAACCATTAAAGGAAGATAAACCATTAAAGGAAGATAAACCATTAAAGGAAGATAAACCATTAAAGGAAGATAAACCATTAAAGGAAGATAAACCAAGTTCCTCAAAAAATCTAATAAAAACCAAGAAACCTGAAAATGCTGATGTCTCAAGTCCTCAAAAACATATTTCAAATGCATCGGCAGACCGTTCTGCAGATAAAATCCGTGAAATATCGACTAAGCCTACAAATATTTCACAAAAAGAAGCACGTCCATTAAGGCGGATTAGTTTTTCACCTACGCCACCGCGAATAATTAGCATAGAGCCACCAGCATCGCCCACCAAACCAGTTAAAGCCGACAAGTATTTAAAATCTGAAATGACAAAAAATCTGTACCTGAAATAAATTCTAAAGAATTGTGCAGTAAAACTTACAAGAGTGGAAAATATCCTCCTCTCTCTGCTCCTAAACCAAGATAGAGAAACTCTGCCTTGCAACTTTCATTAATTTCCAATAGAGCAAATAATACTCCACTGAGAATTATCAAGAATAAAGTAGTGAAAAGAACCTCAGCCAGGACACCTATTAAAACTAATCAAGATGAATACACTAATGTAAAAATGAAAGAAAGATTACTTATTCTCCATTTAGAAACTCTAATCTCGATACATACAGACAAAAGCCTCAAAGGCCTAAAAAATTAAATGAAGAAAATGCATCACAATTCAAGCTAGTTTACTGTTTTAGAACAAGTACACCCTAGAGTACTTCAAAACCTTGATCTAAGGGCAAAAATTCTCACTACAGCAGCTCTTCTCCTTATGTTGATTAAAAGAATGTTTACCAATCTTCCGTTGTAGCGTAACTTCTTCCGATTTCTGTAGGTTTTTCACATCAGGTTTTTAGAAAACACGTACTCTTTGTAACACCACAAAAATACCCTCAGTTGCCCGCGCCTAAGCACTGGGTCCACTCCCTAAGGGTAGAACCAGAATCAAATTGCGTAGCGCAAGACGTAAATAACAAACACATCAAATTTGAAATTTGTACGTCCGTTGATTTAGGTACCTCACATTTAAATTGTATAAACGAAAAATTATTGGGCGTTACGCCTTACGCGACGTAATTTGATTCAGGTTCGACGCTAAGGAGACTTATATGGGAGATTTCATTTTTATAAAACTGCTCCTACTGCTTTAACTGTCCTATAGGTGCGCCTAAAGGAGTCAAATGTATGAACGACCCTCAATATTTTTTCCACCCCAATATTTTCACAAAAAATACATACAATCTATTTTTAAGACTTAAGGTGGTCATAATACAATTTTTTTTAATTTTTTACTATTTTTTTTTTATGAAACCAGCTCCACGGCTCTCATGGTACCTCCTAGAGTGCTCAAACGTATGACCGTCCCCTATTAATTTTCACCCTCAACATTTATTTCTTACATACCTGGACCCTATCTCAACTCCCTAAGGGGGCTTCCGTACAAAATGACATTTTTATAAAATTTGCTTCTACCGCTCGAAACTGTCCCAAGGTTGCCCCTAGATGAGTCAAATGTTTGACCGACCCCGAATATTTTTTTTATCCACAATTTTTTTCGGAACATACCTACCTATGTTTAACCCTTTAAGTTCTCATACATTTTTTTATTTTTATAATTATTTTTAATAATTTTTTTACAAAATTGTAAGCGTTTAAGACAGACGGTAGTTATGTTCTGAAAAAAAAAAAATACATTTTGTCTCCTTTAGGGGCACCCATTGGGCAGTAAGAACGGTGGGGGCAAATTTTATAAAAAAATTATTTTGTATGGGAGCCCCCTTAGCGAGTGGAGATAGGGTGTATGTACGTTCGGAAAAAATGTTAAGGAGTAAAAATAAATAGGGATCGGTCTTGCTATTGATCACTGTAGGAGGCACCATGTGTGCGATAGGAGCTAATTTCATAAAACAAATTAATAAAAAAAATAAAAAATTGCAGGGGACCGTCTTAAGAGTTAAAGATGTTGGGTATGTTCTGCGAAGAAGGTGTGGAAAATTATTAAGGGTCGGTCGCACATTTGACTCCTCTAGGGGCACCATATGGAGCAGTTGGAGCGGTTGGAGTAGTTTTATAAAAATGTTATTGTTGTATAGAGCCCCTTAGGGAGTGGACCCAGTGCTTCGGTGTTTGGAAAACATTTTATAAGGCGAAAATAAATGGGGGTCGGTCTTACATTTTATCCATCTAGAGGCGATTGCGGGAAGTTGTGGGGCTTTTTTTGATTTTTTTAGTCAAAAACTACCAATTTTAGGGAACAGAGTGGTCTGCATGAACTACTTATTTAGAGTGCTTAAACACGTTCAGTTTGTGTTGTTATGTTTCCAAGAGTTGCTAAGCTTTACCGTGGCTATATTTTGCAAAACATTGTTACACTCAGAAAATTATGTAAGTTACTACATGTTAGTTGTTTGTATATTTTACAGTAGTTAGTTGTTTTCAACTACAAAGTCAGTTATTTTTGTATGAAAAATATCAAACAACTATTTCTGTTAGTTATTTTAAGTCGTTTTTTTGAATAACTACCAAAAAAGTACTGTAATGTAGTAGCAGTTATTTAAAGTAGTTAATTTTATTTTTTTTATCTCCGAAAAATTTTGTTTTGTTTTTTTCCAAAAAATAAAAATAAATTTTAGTTTTTATTTTTCACAACTTTTTTTGAAAATTTTTTTGAAAATAAAAATATTATATATTATTTTATTTTTACTACATGTGTTAGTTGTTTTGACAACAAATGTAAGTAGTTTTTACTATATAAGTCAGTTGTTTTTTGTCAGTTTAAATAACTAACATTGTTAGTTGATTTAACTGAAAAAGTAGTTATTTTTACTGACATTTTCAGTTGATTTTACTAACATAATTTTTTGAGTGTAGGAAAAAATCAACAGTCCCTGTTAGACCGAATTTACATAAGGCAATTTTAATTGCGGCAATTCTGATTTTCTAGTGTATCGGAGAGAGAGGGAAGAATCTTAGATCTCTCTCTGATACACGATAAAATCAGAATTGCCGCAATTAAAATTGCCTATGTAAATACGGTCTTAGTAGGGTTGCCAGATACTAGAAGTCACATAACTGGACAATGGAAAATTTTCCGCTGGATTTTGAACAAGTAACTGGACCCATTCTTAATTTTTGTAATTATTAAGAAAAAAAAAATAAATAAACCGATTTTAAAATGAATGTGAGATAATTATTTTTATATAAGACTACTTTTCATATATAACATCAATTAAATGGCCGTCTCTTTTGGCCACGGCAAAATGTGTCTTTCTTAAGCATTTCCACTACTTTTTCGAGCCGTCGCTTTTGGCCACGGCAAAATGTGTCTTTCTTAGGCATTTTCACTACTTTTTCGAGCATTTCGAAATGTCGATGTTGATTGTTGGCGTATATTTTTCTTCTCAATTAACAACACAAAAGTAAGTCCAAAGTGGTCAAATCTAGAAATTTGGGAGGCCAGTTTAAATTTTCTAGACGTGCGATGTCAAAAAAAAGTGACAACAACTGACCTTCAGTTGCAAAATGTGTCTTTCTTAGGCATTTTCACTACTTTTTCGAGCATTTCGAAATGTCGATGTTGATTGTTGGCGTATATTTTTCTTCTCAATTAACAACACAAAAGTAAGTCCAAAGTGGTCAAATCTAGAAATTTGGGAGGCCAGTTTAAATTTTCTAGACGTGCGATGTCAAAAAAAAGTGACAACAACTGACCTTCAGTTGCAGATTTGACCCCTCCAGACTTATTTTTTTTGGGGTTATTTGAAAAGCGAAATCTACGAGTCAGTCCTCAGATCATAGAAGATCTCAAGGAAAACATTTGTACCGAAATCAACGCCCGAGGTGTTTAAAAATGTAATGAAAAAAAGGAGTGAAAATGCTTCAAATGAGCACATTTTTCCGTAGCAAAAAGAGGCATTATTTTTTTTATTCATGATAAATGTTTTATTCAAGAAGTAGTCCAAAAAAATTGCAAAAAAAAAATTATAAAAAAATAATTGGTAAAATTAAAGAAATTCTTTTTTAACTGGATAAATTATATTTAAACTGGAAACTGGACCAGACCCAAAATAACTGGAAAATCCAGGCCATTCCAGGCCGTCTGGCAACCCTAGGTCTTAGTCATTCTAAAAAAATAAAAAAAATAAAAAAATTTTCCTACATTTTTTCAAAAAAAGTCTTAGAAAAAAATACTTTTTTGTCATAAAATGCTAAGTATTTGTTCAACGGACTATTAGCCACATTTTAGCTGCATATAATTAATATAATTTAGCGATAGCACAAATTCTGATTAAGCTGTTGGGCTAAATCTGTTGGGTCTCACCGCTTTTCAGAATCTTTGTAGGCTCATAAAAAGGAATTGATCATCAAACTGGACAATCAGAGTACAGGGTTTTACTACCTTTTGGTAGTAGAATCGAACTTATATGGTCAGGTTCAGGTTCGCTGTTGCACAGTGTAATTGTTCACGAAAATGTGTAAATTTTTGGGTGTTTTTTTATTAAGATGTAATAGTTTTTGATCACATGATCAATTATTTTTATTTATTTATTTATTCTTTCTATTTATTTACAACTAATTTTTAATAAATTCAACCTAACCGAGAACTGGTAACAATGACTGTCGTCTCGTTGTAGCGAAAAAACCAAGGGTTCTGGTGGGAATCGAACACACGACCCCCACGTTAAAGGCTAGCACGCTACCAAGTAGCCTACGGGGGCCCCTTACAAAGATGTATAGACCTGCAATCTCTATATCGATATGAAATTATCTTTGTAACATTTAAGTCGACACGTATTTTTGATCTGGATTTTTTCCGAAGGACCATATTTTTTCAAATGGCCGATGTAGAAGGAACAAAAGTGAAAGAAATAAAATTTTGTTAGTGGCCTAATCTTATTAAGTTGGTCAATAGTTTTTGAACATTTTTGATTTAAACTTTTAATAATACTACAAATTTTTAATTGGTGTAAAATTAATTATTTTTTTAATTATATCAATTAAAATTTTTTATTGTAACTTGACTTGATATATTTTAGTTGTTTTCAAGATAAAGGACATACTTTTTATACAAAAAGGAGTTTATTCCTTCAAAAATAAAATAAAATACTTGCTTATACATATGTCATATTTTCTGATTTATTTTTATAACACAGAGCAACAACCAAAATCGGAATGGAATGAAACCAAAAACAAATAAAACAAACCGCTCAAGGTTTTTTTTAGTTTCGTGCTAGATTTTTTTTTAAACGCATTTAAAGTTGGTGAACTATTATTATAATTATGCATAATCATGATTATAATTACTTGAAAACTGTATAAGAGGCGTATACTTAATTTTGTAATTCCCTTAAAAAAACAATCATACGCAATAGTGCACAGACGCTTATTAATAATTCAATTCATAATGGTTATATCTAACGTAATTTCGTGCTTAAGGCCGCTGTTCCAAAAAAAGTAATTCACATAAAAAATATGAAAATGAAAATTTTCGAATTTTTATGGTGTTCTAGATTCGTTTTTTTTTTTTTTTGTTTCACATAAATAAAATTTGGTGAAAGTAAAACGAATGCACTTCTTTATAATTTTCATGTGAATTGAAAAGTTGTGAAAGACAGAACAGAGTCCTATGTTTGGACGCTGGACCTCACATGTCCAGCAAAGTAGGACATATTTAGTATACAAAAACTTTAAATGCTTTAATATCACCAACTTCAAATCCGTGTAAAAAAAATCTAGCACTAAACTAAAAAAGCCTTGAGTGTTTTGTTATGGAAAATGCCAACTTTCATTTGATTTGGTTTCCTCCCATTTCGCTTCTGGAAGTTCATACAACATCGAACTCTGTAATTTGTTATTATTTTTTTCATAAAGTTATTGCTTTTTTAAGTTATGATGATATTCTTATTCTCCAACGATATAATGGTATAACTTATACAATTCATTTAACCATTTTTTGTTAATTTTAATTTTATCCTTGATATCAAATAAAGGTCGTTTATTAATTTCACGCCATAAAAATTCTCTAAATTCACTATCTTCTTTAGAATTTTGATAACATTTTGTAATATTTTTCATAAAATCCATTCTTCTCTTATTTCTTCCATATTTTATAAATGAATCTTCTTCATCTTCCAATTGCATTTTACAAATTTTTACATCATAATTTGTTGATAATAGCAAACTTTTGAAATATTTTTTCGTACAATTGCTAGTGTCCAATATATTAATAAATTTTCCTTGATTTCTATAATAATTTTGTTGGAAATGCCGTTTTCCTATAGAATTACCACCGAGATTTTTTGTTTTGATTGGTTGTATTGGATTTAGAACACAATTCATACTGATTTTTTGTATGGGTGTATCAATGCAGGAATTTGGTATTTCTTGCCATTTGCGTGACCAATAATCGTTATTTGTACAATACATTATTGTAATTTGATTTTTAAGAATTTGTAAACCAAAAATTTTGTAAAAATATTTTAATTTGTTTTTTTTTTCCAAAAATTTTTTTTTTTAATTTTTTTTGTATTTTATGTTATTGATGAAAATAAATAAAACATGTAAAATTTGAATTCGGCCTTGCCGAATATATTGATACCCTCTCCAAAATAAAAAAAGATTATTGTAAAAAACTGAACTTGAAAGTTTAAGAAAAAAAATTAAAAAAAAAACAGGTAGAAAAATTAAATTCGACTTTGCCGAATCTATGAATACCCTCCACAATGCCTTTTTTAAAGGATAGTACATTTTTAACGTGAAAAAAAATTAACAATTTTGATTAGACTAATTTTATTTTGATTAAAAACTCTTTTTTTGTATTAAAAAAAAAAAAAAAAAAATCACAAATTTTTTTTTAGTGTAAAACTTTTTTCGAGTGTAATGTTTTTTTACTGTAAAAAAATTTCTGAGTGAACGCACGTACTTAAAATATTGTCATTTTTGTAAAAAAAAACCTAAATTTTTTTGAGTGTAAAATTTTTTTTGAGTGTAAAATTTTTTTCGAGTGTAATTTTTAAGTTACCAATGCTTTTAAAACTGAAAAAGTTTAAAAAGCATTGCTTTAAAACTAAACAAGTTCGAAAAGCATTGTTAAGTTACCACCAATGCTTTTAAAACTTGTTTAACACGTGGCATTTAAGATGAACCCAATTTGAAATTCAGGGTTTTGCTTATAACTTTTTAACAGACCTGGGGAACGGCAAAGATACATGCTAAGTTTCAGCAGTCTTGTTATTGTATTTCGAAAGTTATCGTGTTTTTTATACCCTCCACTCTAGTGATAGAGGGTATATATAAGTTTGTCATTCCGTTTGTAACACCTCGAAATATTGGTCTAGGTAGGACCCCATAAAGTATATATATTCATGATCCTCTATCGATTTTAAGACGATCTAGCGATGTCCGTCCGTCTGTCTGTCTGTTGAAAACACGCTAACTTTTGAAAGACTTTATGGAGGCTCCTGAAGTTTGGCATATATGTTGGGCATTTACCTGGTCAGGTTGGTTTTGCAATCCAGTGAAATCGGTCCATTGGTTCGAAAGTTATGAGCAAATGACTGAATTTCGGCAAGGGTTTTTCGTGAATTTATGAGATAAAAAGCACTATAACTTTCGAAAAGAAATTCTGAGGAAGCTGGAGCTTGGCATATATATTTTTCGTTCCTCCAGCCTAGTTCGTATTGAATTTCACCCAAATCGGTCAAGTGGATCAAAAGTTATTAGCAAAACCGTGAATTTCAGGTTAGCTTCACCTTAAATTCACGTGTTGAAAACCCGTTAAACCTGTTTTAAAACCATTGGTAAGTCACAAAAATATTTTACAACGTATTTTTGTCACTCAAAAATATTTTTATACCAAAACAAAAAAAAAATACACTCGAAAAAAATTTTACACTCAAAAAATTTTAACACTCAAAAAAAAAAATAGTAAATTATTTTTTTTTTTTCAAAAATTACAAAAAAAAAAATTTTTACACAAAATAAAATATTTCTAATCAAAACTGTTATTTTTCACGTTAGAAAATTTACTATCACTTAAAATGGGCATTGTGGAGGGTCTTCATAGATTCGGCCAAGTCGAATTTAACTTTTCTAATTGTTATCTCGTAAATTCGCGAAAAACCCTTGCCGAAATTTACTCTTTTGCTCATAACTTTTGAACCACTGCACAGTGGCCGAAATGGCCAATCTAGTGGCGCTTAATTCGGAAATGTAAAATAATAAAGACTAATGCTTATTTGCGATTATAAAATTTAAAAAGAATTAATTTTTAAACAATATTTATTTATTTGTATGTATTTTGGGAAATTTATGTGAATATTGGGAGGGTGGTTTGTATGAGGCCTAGAAATTAAAATGGTCCGATTCCATTAAAATTTAGAGTGATTGTTTATGAATATAAAAAACATTTATTGGTCGAATTTCAAGAGGATATCTTGAATACTATTGTTAGAGGTATTTAAGTAAAACTTGAAGGGGACATTTACATGAGGGCTATGGGTTAACATGGATTGATCTTGTCAAAACTTAATAGGTTTTGTTATTGCGATAAAAGAAACATAAATTTCAAATTTCAGCCAAATCGATTGAAAATTGTGGTCTGTATCGCGTTTATACTGTTTATTTGGACAGCAGATGGACCCTAAAAAGCCGAGCAACTTGCGCGAACTAGCACGCCATATTGAAACGTCACAACAAAAATAACCCAAAATAATAAACAAAACAGGAATTGGACCGAATACGATCGAATTTCAAAAGTTGCAGTCCATGAAACTATAGTTAATATCACAAATGTAAACTTCTATAATGAACTAATAATAAACTAGATACACACAGGCCACAAACATTTATTTTTTAGTTAAAACATACACTCAAAATAAATTCTATGTCCAATCAGCAGAAAAATCTGCTGAAAATACACCCATTTTGAGCCATATGAGAAATCTGCTGATTTTAGCAGACACGGTTTGCTAAATATCTGTCATAAGAGGTGAATAAATATAACAAGAAAAAAAAAACATACGCCGCCAGCCAGCATCGAACTCGCCACCTTCCGATTTAAAAGTACACTTCTTAACCACTAGGCTACGGAAGCTTATACTTTTATCTGGCGTTTTAGTTATTAAACATGTGTGTTGTTCGACAGCAGAGAAATCTGATTTTAGCAGAAATATCTGCTGATTTTAGCAGAAAAATCTGCTGATTTTAGCAGAACAATCTGCTGATTTCAGCAGAATAATCTGCTGATTTCAGCAGAACAATCTGCTGATTTCAGCAGAGCAATCTGCTGATTTCAGCAGAGCAATCTGCTGACAATCTGTTCTGCTTTTTTTTTATATAAAAAAATTTCTTGAAAAAATAATGAAATTCAGCAAACAAAATCAGTATAAACATAGTAAAATGTCTGTTATTTTCTTAAACTGAATGACAGAGATTTTACTAAAAATATCCTTCTCAGCAGAACAATCTGCTAAAAGATTGCTAATTCAAATTGAAAGTCGTTTTACAGATTTTTTGACAGAGTTTTTCTTTTGAGTGTACCTTTTACTTTCAATTAAAACTTTTTGGCTCAAAATGTGTAAACAATTGACTTAAAAGTATCAAGAAAAACTCACTGAGTAATTAGGCCCCAAATTCCTTTAATACACTTGCTGCAGAAAATGTATATTTGATAGCTTACAGCTGTGCGAATATTAAGAGAAAAACAAAAGTGAAAACGTTAATTTTCTCTGTAAAGTATTGGTAATCGATACAGTGCAAAACATTTATCAGTTTTAATTTTTTAATTTTGACTAAAACGCCGCTAGATAAGTGATTTCGGCCACAGTGCACTGGACCGATTTGGCTAGAAATTGGTAAAAGAATAAATTTTAAGAAAAAAATTTTTTGCAGAAAAATTTTTTTTTTACACAAAAAAAAAATTACGCAAAAAATGTCTTTTTGATGCAAAAAAATATGGTTGTAGAATAATAACATCATGTTAGAGTTAACTTTTTCAACCTGCGAACAATTCGTTTACTTTTTCTACCACAAAAGGCTTCCAAAGTTTAAAAATGGTTCAATATCACTTTTTTTTTTACACCTGTCATAAGTGTCGCGTCTGTTTATTCTGTGACCAAATTCACGTCATTTTACTGTGTCAATAAGTCAGTCAGTTCACTAATGCAGTTATATTTTTTATATTTTAGGATAAAAATTCATTTAATTAAATTAAAAAAATAAAACATTGACCTTTCCTTTACGACTTTGGTCATGTTATTAGGACATTTGATAAAAAAACAGATAACTTTATTACAAGATAGACAAACAACAATAAAAAAGCAATTACTTTTAGTTTTTTAGACTATAGTTTTAGTAAACAAAATAAAAAATGGGCTGAACTTAAGTAAAATTAGAAAAAAAGATAATCAATAAACAAAAATAAATTAAAACGCTACACCGGCAAATTGAAAAAGTTCAAATTTTGTGAGCCTGTGTAATCGGGTTTTACTGTTTTTTATTGTTTGCAACATATTGGAAAGTAAAAAAGATAAATTTGTTGATAATTTTGTTATAAGCTTATAATTCATTTGTTAAATCAATCATTATTTTGATTGACTTTAAATAAAAAATTTATCAAATTTTTGATCAAAATCAAAAAAATGTTTGATTGAAAAAATTTTCAATTAATCACCTACAATTTGATGATTGGTGTAACGATTTTCATGATTGGAGGAATTTCAAACAAAAAATTGATTAAATCCGCGTTTTTGTTGATTGAAATTCGTTTCAATTTTTTTCTGTACAGGGAGCTGCACGATCTTTTTGACTTGTCAGATATCAGAATTCAATATCTTAGGAGTTTCATAAGAAGCTCAAATTAGTTTTACGGCAGGGACCAGTAGGAAAACCTATTACAGTCCCGTGGTATCACAATGGACCTCAGAGTCTACGTGTGCTGAAGTAAAACGTCAGCAGCCACTTACAACCTAACATAATCTGTTATCAACAAAGTAATGAATCTACTCCAGTTACGAAGGATGTCACCAGTTATTGAGCCACTTCCACCACCTTCCCCATCGCCATAAAAGTTAACCAATTCATTTATTATCATTTTTTGCACTAAATTAATGCAATTTTACGCCCACAAAAGGGGCGGAAAGAAAAAATTGTTAATTTTCTTATCCCATGAACCCAAGTGCAGGACTGGGAACTTCTTCTGATATAATGTTTCAAATTTTCGATATTATCACTACAAAAATTAAATTTATTCGACACTTAAGGATTTTTCTACCTAGAGATTATATTTTTTATTCAGCTTCACCGAATTTCCTCTCATCTGTTCGCACCTTAAAACTTATTTGCCATCTAAAAATTTATTAAACTGTTAAGGTGAAAATTATTTTTAATTTAAAATAATTTTTTTTGTTTATTTTTAAATATACATTTCGCGACCTTGGGACAACAAGGTTCTAACTGACATTTTTTTCAAAAATGAGTTATATATCGCATCGCACTAAAGCGACTACGCTCTTTCGATTGGCGTTCTCAGTTTTTCTCTATCTCTTACAGCTTCTGAGATATTCAATTCAACAAGGTTCTATCTAAGTGTTTTTGGTTTGAGATTCAGTTAACAAGGTTCTAACTGCCTGATAGAACCTTGTTTACCAAAAAAGCCCATATTGTTTTGCAGATAGAACCATGTGGACACTTTAATTGGAAACAGAACCATGTTGTACAGATTAAAAATTGCATATTGCACAAATACACTTAACAAAAAAACTTGTTAAATAATAAGAAAATCTTGTAATTTTTTTTCTACCTCCTATTTTACGAGAATTCCTTTTCAAAATTACCAAAATATTTTGTAATTTTCAAGCTTTTTACCAATAAAACTGTAAATTTACAGCTTTTTTGACGCGATAAAACTTAAAAGGAATTCTCGCGCCTTAACTAGATTTTTTTGCTACATCCTTTTTACGAGAATTCCTTGTAAAAATTACGAGATTTTTGTTTTTATTATAAAATTACTAGAATTCCTGGTGAACAATAATTTTTTCTTGTAAATTTAAAATTTTTTCGTAAATTTTGGCTGCGGATAACTAACGTTTTACCAATAAAAATGTAAATTTATAAAAAAAAATGTAAATTTCGATCTCACATGACACAAATTAACACAGGATAACGAGACTTTTTCTACACCCAAAAAATTACATAGTAGCATAGTTAAGAAAATCCATAGTTATTTCAAATCATTTTTAAATCAACTATTTATAATCAATAACAACTATGGACAAAGTTGATAACAACGATTTTTTTATATTCGAAAAAGCAAAATAAAAAAATACAAGTGTCAGAAATAAAAATTTACAAATTAAAATCAAACGTTCAAAATATTTTTTTTTTGATAAATAAACCAGCACAATCGATGAAAAAAGGAGGACAACGAAAAATATGAACAAGGATGGAAGGATTTGGTAAGAAATATTTTCATAAAAAATTAATTTAACAGAAAAAATGTCTTGGAATATAAGATTTTTTCTATAGAAAATATGTATCGGAATCTAATATGGTTTCTCAGAATCTGAGACTTTTTTATAGAAAAAATGTCTCAGAATCTGAGACTTTTTTATAGAAAAAATGTTTCAGTTTTTTTCTCTAGAAAAAATGTTTGAGAATCCGATTTTGAGTTTGAGTCTAAGATTCTGAGACATTTTTTCTATAGAAAAAGTCTCAAATTCTGAGACATTTTTCTATAGAAAAAGTCCCAGATTCTGAAACATTTTATCTATAGAAAAAGTCTCAGATTCTGAGAAATTTTTTCTATAGAAAAAGTCTCAGATTCTGAGACATTTTTTCAATAGATAAAATGTCTCAGAATCTGAGACTTTCTATAGAAAAAATGTCTCAGAATCTGAGACTTTTTCTATAGAAAAAATGTCTCAGAATCTGAGACTTTTTCTATAGAAAAAATGTCTCAGAATCTGAGACTTTTTCTATAGAAAAAATGTCTCAGAATCTGAGACTTTTTCTATAGAAAAAATGTCTCAGAATCTGAGACTTTTTCTATAGAAAAAATGTCTCAGAATCTGAGACTTTTTCTATAGAAAAAATGTCTCAGAATCTCAGACTTTTTCTATAAAAAAAATGTCTCAGAATCTTAGACTTTTTCTATAGAAAAAATGTCAGAATCTGAGAATTTTTCTATAGAAAAAATGTCTCAGAAATAGAGACTTTTTCTATAGAAAAAATGTCTTAGATTCTTTTTCTTTAGAAAAAATGTCTCAGAATCTGAGGCTTTTTCTATAGAAAAAATGTCTCAAAATCTGGGAATTTTTCTATAGAAAAAATGTCTCAGAATCTGAGACTTTTTCTATAGAAAAAATGTCTCAGAATCTGAGACTTTTTCTATAGAAAAAATGTCTCAGAATCTGAGACTTTTTCTATAGAAAAAATGTCTCAGAATCTGAGACTTTTTCTATAGAAAAAATGTCTCAGAATCTGAGACTTTTTCTATAGAAAAAATGTCTCAGAATCTGAGACTTTTTCTATAGAAAAAATGTCTCAGAATCTGAGACTTTTTCTATAGAAAAAATGTCTCAGAATCTGAGACTTTTTCTATAGAAAAAATGTCTCAGAATCTGAGACTTTTTCTGTAGAAAAAATGTCTCAGAATCTGAGACTTTTTCTATAAAAAAAATGTCTCAGAATCTGAGACTTTTTCTATAGAAAAAATGTCTCAGAATCTGAGACTTTTTCTATAGAAAAAATGTCTCAGAATCTGAGACTTTTTCTATAGAAATCTGAGACTTTTTCTATAGAAAAATTTTCTCAGAATATGAGACTTTTTCTATTAAAAAAATGTCTCAGAATCTGAGATTTTTTCTATCGAAAAAATGTCTCAAAATCTGAGAATTTTTTATTGAAAAATGTTTCTGAGTCTGAGAATCTGAGATTTTTCGTATAGAAAAAAATGTCTCAGAATTTTGGAATTTTTCTATAAAAAATGTCTGGGAATCTCAGAATTGTTCTATTAAAAAAAGATATCTCAATCTGATAATTTTTCTTTAGAAAAAATGTCTCAGTCTGATATTTTGTTGGGATTTTTAATTCAGAATCTGATTTTTTTTATAGACAAAATGTCTCAAAATCTGAAATTGTTTCTGTAAAAAAAAAATGTCTCACAATATGAAATTTTTCTGTAGAAAAAATGTCTCAGTATTCATGATATTTTCTAGAGAAAAAATATCTCAATTTCTGACGTGTTTTCTATACAAAAAAAAGAAAAAAAAACATTACAAAATAATACATTTTTTTTTTTTCATATTTGCAGGCTGGCTTTGGATCCTACAATATTGGTGTTTGCAGTTTATATGCAATTTTAATAAAATAATGTTTATGAAAAAAAAAACTCAAAATTTTTTTTTTTTTGTATACAAATTATAGGGTATAATTAACTATTTATTAAATTACATAGTAAATATTTACTATGATTAAATTTTATAAAAAATTTAACTATGGGCCTAGTTGTTTACCTATGTTTATCAAACACATCGTTGTCATTAACTTTTCACATAGTTAGTTTGTAGATTTAAATGACACATAGTCAGCAACAACTATGTCACATCAACTATGACAAAGTGTGGGCTATTTCACCTATGACATAGTTGAAAAAATAGTAATCATCAACTATGTAATTTTTTGGGTGTAGTAATTTAACATTTTTTTTTTTTTTAAATCTCGTAAAGTTACCAAAAAATTCTCGTAAAATGATTGTTTGCTACGAGTACCTCCTATTTTAAGAGAGTTTCGAGGAAAAATTAACAATTTTATTGGTAATAAGCTTGTAAAATTACAAACAATTTGCAAGGTTTTCACCAATAAAATTGTAAATTTACAACTTTTTGACGCGATAAAAATTGCAAGGACTTCTCGTAACTTAACTAAGTTTTTCCAACCCCTATTTTTCGAGAACTGGTAGTAAAAATTACGAGCTTTTTTGTAATTTTTCAAGTTTTTTACCAATAAAATTGGAAATTTACAACTTTTTTGATGCGATAATGCTTACAAGGAATTTTCGTGCCTTAACTATTTTTTTTTTTTGTAAAATTACCTTGGAAATTTGTACATTTACGAAAAAAATTTAAAATTACAAAAAAAAAAAATTATATATCGATAAAAATTTTTTTGCTAAAAAACAAGGAAAACTGTAAGATATTTGTAAAATGGGATTACGGGACTTTTTCTAAAAATTTGACAAGGTTTTTTTTGAGTTTAGAACCAACTGTAAAGAGAAATATGTGTTTCAAGTCACATGAGCACAGTATTGTCTTGAAACTTTATTGAAAATAAAGAGTTTCCTCCCTAGTGGCTTATCTTGGAGCTTTTGCGACTCCCAAAAAATAGTTTTAACACACTCGAGAAGAAAAATAATGTAACTGGGGTAGCTAAAAGATGCGATTAGGAATTAAAATCCACAAAACGAATTCCTGAAGCAAGGTTTTTAAAGTAAAAACACATGAAATAAAAGGAGTATTTTATTAAAACTCATGCCGATGATGAAAGCATTACAATGAAATACTCATTACCAGGACTAAAAACTGACCGTTTTCTTCCCCTTATGTACCCCCATAATAACGTGAGACATTATTTTTTCTGCTCTACAAAATAAAAAAAATATTATGAAGATCCCAGGTGGACACTAGGGAGGCTTACCTTGTAAGTCGGTTTATTTTTGATTAACAAATGTTGTATTATTATATTGAAATCCAAATAACACAAGGTTCTATCTGCAAAAAACTATTTCTTACAGAAACACAAGGTTCTATTTGGCAGTTAGAACCATGTTGTCCAAATTCATGTGCCTTATCATTGAGCAACAGAGTTCTATCTGCTTTTTGAGACTCAAATTGTGCAAAAACTAATATAGTAGCGCGAATATTTTCAAATACATAATAAAATTTAAGGACTAATTTAAAATTATTCAAAAACCGTTTTTAAATTAAGTTAAAACTGACTTAGTAAAGCGATTAACAATATTCAACCTTAGTTTTCTCAATAGTAGTGTTGGTGCAAATAGAACCTTGTTGTTCCAAGGTCGCGATTTGTTTAAATGGCATCAATTAATAACAAATTGTTTTCGTCATACTTGAGTGCTGACAAATTTTTAGTAAAACAACGTAATTTATAACAATTCAATCATACATACTATTACGAAATAAAGTCAATAATTGAATAAGTGTTTTAATAAATTTAGTTAAAAAATATAAATATTAAATCATAAATTATTTTCTGATATCGCTGACGTTACAAAATTTCTTATACATAGAGTTTATATAATTTTTGGCTTGTGTTAGCAAATTTTTCTGTTGATTCGATAGTCCTAATATTAACCAATGGTGCCGGCTGAAGTCATAATATTTTTCATAGCTGTATGCTATGATTGAAATAACGAAATGAATAAATAACAATATTTTTTCAAAAATAATCAAATAACAGATTATTTAAATATTTGAAAATGAATAATATTTATTTTGATTTTATTTGAATAACGAAAAATCGAATAATTTTTTCTGATTATTTTTATTCAAACAAACAAAATATAATTTTTCAAAATAATCAACAAAAATTTGTGATTTTTTTGGTTATTCACAAAAATTCAAATAAATAACGTATTATTCAAACAACAAAAAATAAATATTCTTGAAAATTTTGTGTTTGAAAAAAAAAACTATTTTATTTATTTTGTACAGTTTAACAAAAAATTATTCTTACAAAACAGTTTTGTTTTAATATCAGGTTCTTATAAATTGTAATTTATAAAAAGTCCATTTGAATTCAGAAAAGTTAAGTTGTGATTTAGGAAATTCCAAGTGCAGAGCTATAAACTTATGCAAATATTTACTTAACGAAACTTTTTTCTTAAAGAAAAATCTGTTAAAATTGGCGACTTTCATAGGTTGGTTTAAGGAGTATACTCACTTTGTCATTTCGTGTGTAAGCATCGAAATATCTATCTAACAAACCATAAAATATATATTATTTATTAGTGATCGATTGTTACACATTCTGCAGATGTCCGTCCGTTCGTCTGTGGAAGACATGATACAATCCAAAATAAAAGAGCTAAACTGCGAAAATTTGGCAGAAATATATCTTATGGTCTGAGGCTGGTTAAGTACGGAAATGGGCCAAATCGGATCATATTTAAAAATTTGAAAAAAGGCAGAAGCAAATGAAATATTTCTATGGCAGAAGAACTTCAACGTCCTGCAGTTGAATCCAGGGGACTAGAAAATGAAATTTTATGATAAAATTTAGCGGTCATATAACCAAATTTAAAAACATGCGATTTGCGAAATTGAATGATATCTGATAACACCGTCCGACACACTTTTGTACACATGGACCAGACCGAAAAATTCTGAAAGTAGGGCTGAAAATAAAATACACGTGTCTCCCAGTTTTTCTAGATCAATTCGTGTTTTCGCGAAAAACGCCAATAAAAAAAGTTGTATTTTTCCAAAGTAGTGTGAAATAAATCGAAAAATTTATTAAATCTACTTGTGAGCTAAATAATGTTTGAACATATCTTTAGTAAAATTTAAAGACGGTTCTTTTCGTGGAATATATTAACCCTCTATCTCCCATTTTTGGGGGTCATTTATGTCCTCATTTCTAATGCTCTCCTAGAAAACCATTAAATCATGCATTTAAAGGGTTAAAATGTTCTACAAATATGTTCTGCATCAAATTTCACTAGGAGTTGTCAAAGGCCAATAATTTGTGCGATGTTAGCAAACTGCTCAAAAAAGTAAAACTGTAAAGTATGTGTGGTGTAACACAATTTAATAAAATATGATACTTTACAATTTTACTTTTTTAAGCATTTTGCTAACATCATACGAACTTTTGGCCTTTGACAACCCCTAGTGAATTTTAATGCAAAATATTTTTGTGGAACATTTTAAGCCTTTAAACGCACGATTTAATGCTTTTCTAGGTGAGTATTTGAAATAAGAACAA
Source organism: Pegoplata infirma (assembly GCA_963921195.1). Lineage (NCBI taxonomy): Eukaryota > Metazoa > Arthropoda > Insecta > Diptera > Anthomyiidae > Pegoplata > Pegoplata infirma. The sequence continues at coordinate 214,295,702 of OY992540.1, forward strand.
AAATTAACCCTAAAAATTGCAGATAGAGGGTTAATATATTCCAAGAAAAGAACCATCATTAAATTCTACTGAACTTATCTGTTCACACCATTTTTCTCAGAAGTATATTTTCTATATTTTTTCGACTTATTTCACACTTCTTTTGTGAAACACAATTTAACATTATTTTTTTTTTTTGCATTTTTCGCGAAAAAACGCGAATTAATTTAAAAAACCTGAGAGATACGGGAATGTTATTTTTATACCCACTTTCTGACTGTAGTGAATTTTTTCTATAGTGCGAAATTTTTTTTTTTTTGCATTTTTCGCGAAAACGCGAATTGATCTAAAAAAACTGGGAGACACGGGTACTTTATTTTCGGCCGTACTCTCAGAATTTTTTAGTCCGGTTCATGTGTACAGCCAAAATTTGAAATTTGTCGGACGGTGTAATAAATACGTTTGAAACTAATGAAACTTTACACAGAAAAAAATATCGTAAAATCAAAAGTAACCAAACAAATTGTTAACAACTAAATACTAGTTCAACAACGTTTTTAATTGTATCAACAATGTATATTGTTAATGTGACAAAAATTAATTTTTATTTTATTAATAACACAGACACTTTATAAACTCATTTAATCAAGCAAACATATATGTGACGATAGCACGGTGGTAGTGTGCCAGACTCGAATCATGAAGGTTGCGGGCTCGCTGCCAGTTGGCGGAACACTATTTTTTTTTTTTTTATTTGTGATCATTTTTTTGTTATTCTATTTTAAATTTTTTAAACATGTGTGAATCCACATTATTATTTACTTTTAAATATAATGCCACATTTTTTTATTATTGTAAAAACAGCAAAGAGTACATACTGATTATACAGACACTTTATGTACATATTTAGTCAACTATAAATCTATATGGGAAATAGCACGGTGGTAGTGTGCTAGACTTGTAGCACGAATTTTGCGGGTTCGATGCCAGGTGCCGGTGGATGATTTTTTTTTTAGATATATTTTTTTTTTTTTATTTTAAATTGTTTATCATTCTTTTTTTTAGCGTTTTTTTTAAATATGCTGTTTAGTCAAGTATAAATATATACGAGGATAGCACGGTGGTAGTGTGCTAGACGCGTGTCATTAACGTTGCGGGTTCGACGCCAGTTGTCGATGGATGATTTTTTTTTTTTATTTATTTTTTGGTTTATTTATTTCTATTTTTAGATTGTTCTATTTTTAGATTTATTTTTTAAAAAAGTTACAAATGCCATTGTTGTATTGACAATATCCAATGTAGGCTCGGTTTCAATTAAATGTTTAATTGTATTAACAATAAAATTAATTGAATTGACATTTTTTTTTTCTGTGTATTTAAAAAAAAGACTACTTATATAAATAACTGTAAAAATCCGTAAAAACTTACTGAAAAATTTTTACTATAAAAACGGTTAAAATTACGGAAATGTACATTCATTTTTGATTTTTTAGAAATAATTTTAAAAAACATCGTTTTCGAGATATTCGGAATAGAAATTTAAAAAATGTTATTTATAAGCGTTTTTGTAGCACCACTGTTAGACATTATTGCGTTAATGTCAAAAACTAAGAGGGGATTTTATATAATATGGACCTGTAGAATCCAAATCTGTCATCTAAAATGCTGTAGCTTGTTTCGTTTTTGTGTTTTTCGCGTTTAAAAATGTGCCCAATTCCATACCATATAAAATACATTCAAAATAATTATGTTTATTTTTTGACCGTTTGAATACTGCAATGTAAATTTTTTTGGATACTTTATATAAATGCATAATCTATATATATAAAAATCAATTGTCGTTCGTTGGTAACAGCATCAGTTGAGAACGGCTGGACCGATTTGGACAATTTTTTTTTTGAAATGTTCGTCATAGCCCAACTTAGGTTTTTACGTAAAGAAAAATTGACCACGCCCACTTTTACGCCCACTTTTTTGATTTATCTAAAATCGGAAAACGGTTGAACCGATTTGGGTAATTTTTTATTTAAATGTTCGTAATAATCCAATTTAAGTTTGTACTGAAAGGAAAATCGACCATGCCCACTCTTACGCAAACTTTTTCAATTTATCTAAAATCTGAGAATGGCTGGACCAATTTGACAATTTTTTTTTTTAATTGCATTTTTATCATATTCCAACTTTGGTTTTTTACGAAAAAAAAATTACTACTCCCACTTTGGCTAATTTTTGTTGAAAATGTTCGTCATAATTCAACTAAGGTTTTTATGGGTAGTAGAATTTCCCACTCCCACTTTTTGCTATGTATCGAAAGAACTAAGACGGCTAGACCGATTTGGTTATAGTCCGCAAGAAAAATTGTGCACAAAGCTCACTTTTCCCGATATATATCATGGAATGGGTGGATCAATTTATCTAATTTTGTTTTTAATGTTCGTCATAGTCCAGTAAAGGTTTTTCGGAAAGAACAATTTTCCACTTCTATGCCCACTTTTGAATGGATGGACCGAGTTGGTTAAATTCAAATAAGGTTTTACGGTAATAAGTTGTCCACCTTCTCCTTTTTTTCGATATATGTATATAAAATTTACTCCATAGAAAAATTAAATATAGAATAATAAAATATAAATAAAAATCATATGTAGTTGGTTGGTAATCGCATCACTTGGGAAATGACCGATTTGGATAATATTTTTCTTTAAGTTCGTCTTATTTTTTTAATGTTTTTCTTTGGTTTTTTTCGGAAAACAAATTAATCACGCGCACTTTTACGCCTCCTTTTCTCGATATATCTGAATTGGGAGAACGGCTGGACTTAACTTTTTTTTTAAATTTTCGTCATAGTCCAATTTAGGTTAAAACGGAAATAAAATTTGTTCACGCCACTTTTATTTCGATATATCTAAAATAGCAGAACGGCAGGGCCGATTTGGCTATTAGTAGTATTTGTAGACGTTCGTGATAGTGCAACTAAGGTTTTTACGAAAAGATAAATTGTCCACTCCCACATCGAAGAAAGACTGGCCTGATTTGTTAAATTTTTTCTTTAATGATCATTATAGTCCAAGTAAGGATTTTGAAATAATTATTTTCCTCCCCCACTTAAAAGCCCACATTTTTCAACATCCTTAAAATTTGCAACACTTGAGAACGCCTGAGCCGATGTGGCTAATTGTTTTAAATGTTTGTAATGTTCCATATAATTGTTTGGAAAGAAAAATTGTCCTCAGCCACTTTTTTTTCGATATATCTAAAATTCGGTTTTACTCTAATTCGATCTATTAAAAAAAATATTTCTTAATATATTCCGCTTAAACTTGGTAAAAATGATTTTAAATCCTTTGAGATTTTTACCATATGTACAATTTTAACTTACCACACAAATTTTAACGCCCACTTTTGCCTAAATATGTCGACTACTAATGACCGGACTGATTTTTTTATATTGATTAGTTTTAATTTAAGGAAATTTAAATGAGAAAAGTATCCCGAAAAAAAGAAAAATTCGGGAAAACTATAAAGGTTTGTTTGAACTCAAGACAATAGCTCACGATAAGAACGAGGAATATGCGTATTTTATTTTTGTGTTGTTCGTAATGATACTAAAGAAGTTTTGAACAGTATTGTACAGTACGCAAAGTCGAAGACATGGTTATTATTTTTTAGTTCCTAAAAGATAATTTGAAGATGATTATCTGCCTAATCAGGTCTTTAAAACCACGCCTAAAATTTGTTCTAAGCCAAGAAATTCATTACCCTTTTATGCAGGGCTATATATTTAAAGCGATACGAAATATAACACTGATCTTATATTTGGGCCAGCAACGCGGACCGGGCCAGCTAGTTCCAAATAATATTTGTTTTTTTTTTGATATCTCTAGTTTTCGAGAAAATTCGAATATAATAATCTTTTGCAATTCAACCGCGATTTTTGAAAAAAGTGCTCCATCGATGTTTTGGTTTTTGTTCCTATATTATTCTTAGACATTCCAAATACGTATTCAAAAAAGAAAATATAGTATTCGCACTTTTAGGCAAAAACTGTTTCCAACCACCCGTGTTTTACTTGGTTGGTCAAAGTCACAAATTTTACCTGGCCTATGTGATATATAGTTATAAAGTAAATTTGAAACATTTTTGATATATTATAACTTATTATTTTAATTATTTTCAATATGATACTTCCCTAGTGAAATTTCATGCACTAATTCGTAGAATATTTTTTCCCTTTTGGTAGACTTCAATGTATCTCGCTTAAAAAATATAACAGTTAATCCGTAAAATGAGGGATAGACGGATAGATCGTTATGTGCTAGAAAATCACAATAAATTACATCATCAGTACAACATCAGTTTTACCTCAAAAGTAGTCAAAAACAAAAAAAATATTATAAGCAAATATGCATTTAAATTTTAAAAATAGAATAATGCATTTTCTATTGCAAAAATGTTCAATTGTATAAAGAATGAAATTTTTTTCGATTAAAATAATTTTTGTGTAGTAGAAACATTTCACAGTTAATACTAAAGAATATTTTCTTAAAAATGTCACCAAAGCAAAAACCCTTAAAAATCTCAATGTTTTGCAAAATAAACCTTTACAATTAAGGGTATTTAAGTAATTATACATCCTTTCACGACTTTTTATTGTTTAAGAAAAATATCGAAAAGTCTAATCAACTAGAGTATTTTCCATAAGAAAATGTTTTAAGAACATTTTTTAATCAGTAAAAGTCAATTTGGAAAAAAATTAAAAATAATCTAATTAATGTTTTAGTAAAGAAAACCTTAAATAAGTAAAACAATAGTGGTTTGTAAGAATAATTGTGTGTTTTACTGTATAATAAAATTCAAAATAAATAAAAAAAAAATTATTTTTCAAACACAAAATTTTCAAGAATATTTCTTTTTTTTGTTTAAATAATACGTTATTCATTTGAATTTTTGTGAATAACCAAAAAAAATCACAAATTTTTGTTGATTATTTTGAAAAATTCTATTTTGTTTGTTTGAATAAGCAATCAGAAAAAATTATTTGATTTTTTTGGAAAGAAATATTATTTCATTTTTATAAATTTGAATAAAATAAAATTTTATTTTATTCAAACCAAAATAAATAAAATAACAAAACATTTTATTTTTTGATAGCCAACTAAAATATCAAAGTATTTTATTTTTTTCCAAAAAATCCAAATAAAAAAAATCAATAATACAGCTATGATATTTTTGCAATCTTAGCAGATGTTTGCTGAAATTTTATTTTGTGCGTTATGATTTATACTAACTGAAAAAGTTAGAGTACAAGGTTTATTAAGTTATTAGAAGATAGCAATTCCTACAGCCAATAAACGTGATCAAGCATGATATGCAATTTTCTTTTTTTGATGAGTAATAAATAAAAAAATATATAATAAATAACAATTGCAATAGTTTGTAGGTGTAGACAAAAATTTTATTAACTTTCATGATAAGATAGTATTAAAAACAATATCGATTTATATTTCAGTTTTAATATATTCAGATAGGTAGATACCAGACATGTGTACGAATGCATTTAAAAGTCGTTTAAGGTGGCTTCAGACTATAATATTGGTAATAATATCTGTCAAAATTTTTTGTAAAATCTATAAAATAGTATAGTGTAAACACAAATCGGCATAAAACCAAGAGAAATACGGATTGAAAAATGACAAGCGGATACGTATTCTCATTTTTAGAAATTTCTCTAAAAATGAGAAAACGTATACGCTTTTCATAAGATCAGGATTGTATATGTTTTGATAATATTTAAGATGTGAATCACATCATGTGATGGTGTGAATACGCAAAGGATTTTTTAAAAGATTTTTTGACAAGCGGAGAAAATTTCGTATTATTTAAGATACGTATTTTCTTACGACTCAGTATTATAGTCTGAAGTGGGCTTTAGAAACATTCTAAAAATTTAGAATGAAAAACAGTTTTCTATTCTTTTAGTTCGAAACGAATGAATAATGTATTCTATGCATGCAATGGAAAGAAAAAACGAAAAGAACGAGTGTAGTATTTTAGAATTATAATATTCTAAAATACTGTCTCTAAAGCGAATAAATCAAATTATTTTTTCAAAAAAAGTTTTTTTTGACAAATTTATTTTTTTTGACTTTTGTTTTGGACAATATTTTGTTTTAATCTCATTTTTTCACTTACTCATCAAATGAAAATTTTCATTTTCAAAAATTTCGTTCGTTTACTCACGTTATAAAAATATTCTGCAACACAGAAGAAACGAATATATCCGTGCACATGTCTGGTAGAGTAATATAACAATTACATTTGACTTTCGATCTAAAACACACAATCTTGCTAAAATAAAATTGCGTTTTTTGGTAAAAATAGACACCAAACTATGTGGTTAAAATTTATCCAGCCCCGAAGTTTCTACTTTTTAAAGCTAAAAAACACTTAAAAAAGAAACTGCCAAAAATTCAAATTAGTTCAGGAGGCTAATTCTCAGAGTCGATAGCAATCGAAATTCTACTCAAACATGAGATTTACAATTTTTCTGTATGCCTAAAATTATGCTTTGATAAATAAAAGCTTTTTATGTTTTTCTTTTACTTCACTCAAACACAAACCATTAGATCAAATATGAAAAGCTTGTATTTATCAAAGCATAATTTTAGACATAACAAAATTTAAAAAAAGGCACGTTCAAGTAGAATTTCGATCGCTATCGACTCCAAGAATTAGCCCCCAGATCTTAACAGAGTTTTTTTAAATAAATTAATTTTTTAACAAAATTTTTTATCAAAATTATTTTCTTTTATCAATTTTTTCGAAAATTTGTTCACAAATTTCTTCTTCAAATAATTTTTTTTTTTATAATTCGTTTTACATTGTAAACTCTACGAAAAATCTCTGATTTCTTTTTTTTCGAAAAATGAGACAATAGGGAGCAGTGATTTATCACGAAGGTTCAGAGAATGGAGTATCACTCGTGATCTTCATACTACACTACGGCTGCATTAGAAATCCTTCTTCAATTCGACTGAATGCAATGGAAGAGCAGCGATATTGGCCAAAGCCCGATCTTGAAGAAGATAACAATACCACAAAATGTGGACTGTGCTTTCTCTATAAGCCTTTTTAAGCGCCACTTTACCACAATGATACCATCCAGGATGTCTTGGGTGAGGGGCATTGCGGGTAGTGGAGCCTCAAGAAGTTTTTATACAGATGGATCAAAGCTACACGAACAAGTTGACTTTGGAGTCTATTCGGTAGAGCTTGGGTTGAGACTGGCTCGAAAATTGCCAGATTATTGCAGTGTTTACCAGTCAGAGATGCTGGCAATAAAAGAAAAGGCTGACTGGTTGAGTTGCAATGTCTTGTCTACAACCGCATGCAACATATATTCTGACAGTCAAGCCGCGGTCAATTCCTTGGAGTCAATGTTTCTGTATACAAGATATGCTTAAACTGCCGCATTTCTTTAAATGAGATGTTCAAGCAGTTTGACATACGACTCAGTTTGATATACGACTCAGGTTCCAGGGCACAAAGACATTCCGATAAACTTGTAAGACTGGGAACTACCTTAAAGGTTCCAACGGAATGTGTTGGTATGCCTCTAGAAACATGCAAGCAAAATCTACGGCTTTGCTCCGCGACGGATATTGATCAGAAATGGACACATGTATGAACGTGTGAGACTACACGACAGATCTGGGGGTCTACTGCGTAATTCGAATCGAAAGAAAGCGTTCGAATTCGAAAATTTTTAACCCTTTAAAAACAACACAACCGTGTATGTAAATTTTTATATTTTTCTCTTTTTACATTGTCTGGAGAAGCTCTTGCAAGTTCCAAGTAATTTTTCTTGAAAAAAATATTTTTTATTACATTATTTTAGAAATAAAAATTTTGTTCGAATCGTTTTTCGTTTCGATTTGAGTTACGCAGTAGACCCCCTGGTCTTCTCTTAAACACAAGCATAAGTGAGCTTATATCGCTTTCAAGAGCAGAGACGGAATGTTTTGGTATGTCTCTAGAAACATGCAAGCAAAATCTACGGATTTGTTCCGCGACCGATATTTATTAGAGATGGGCACATGACCGATTTGACCTTTTCTTAAACAAAAGCGCACAAGTGAGCTTATATCGCTTTCAAGAGCAGAGACGGTGGTTGCTGTAATTACCGGAAAAGCACGCAGAGTGTTCAATTGTGCTGGCAAATGACTTTTACCGGAGTTGCATGGATGAGGAGGAGTTACTTTCTGGACAGATACTTACTATCTTGGGAGCTGTACGATCTTTCTGATTTGTCGCATGTTAAAATTCAATATCTTAGGAGTTTCATAAGGAGTTCAAACTGGTTAAAGGCAGGGACTTGTAGAGGAACCCTACAATAGGCAGGGACTTTTAAAGGAACCCTTCAAAAGGCAAGGACTTGTAGGGGAACCCCATTTCCGGTACGTGGTATAACAAAGGACCTCAAACGTAAAGCGACAGCAGCCACTTACAACCTAACCTTCTGTAGAAAAAATTGTTCCATAGAAAAATTTATTGGAATCGAAAATAAAAATTATTTTTAGAACCGAAAAGAATATATGTCACAGAATCTGAGAAACATATCTTAAAATCTGAGAATTTTTCGATAGGAAAAATGATTTACAAGGAAAGTCTCCTCAGTACTACCCTCCGATCTTTAAAGTCGCAAATTCATATTTAGGGGGTGAAAACGAGAGGGAAAGAAACGGTAATTTTTCAGTTTTTTTTTTCATTTAAATACTATATTACGCAAAGTAACCCAGACAGAATCTAAATAAAAATTTCTATAGAAAATTTTGTCTTAGAATCTGAGAATTTTTTTTATATCCCAGCATTAGAGAGATTTTTAGTCTCAGGATCTAAGAATTAATCTGTAATAAAAATAACTCGGGAATTTGTCTAGCAAATATCTAAAATATCGTAGAATTTGAAATTTCTCAGTTAATAAAATGTTACAGAATCTGAGAGTTTTTCTATATAAAACATGTCTCAAAATCTACAAATTTTAAAAAAAAAAAATCAGAATTTGATAATTTTTTTTCACAAAATTGTTAAGTTTTCTATAGAAAAAATGCTTTAGAATCTGAGAATAATCCAAAGAAAAAATATCTCAGAATCTCAATATCCTAGATTTTTTTATTGTTAAGGTGCGTTCACACAAGAAAGAAATCTCGATAGAAAAATCGAAAATTTGTCTTTCTCTCTCGTGTAAACGCGCCTTTAGAGTTAATGTGCTCGATTCGGGAATACTCTTTCACCATTAACCTATTTTTTAAAAATTTTATATTCTTTCGAATTTTAAGATCTAATAACAATTAATCTTGTAACAGTTAAATTAATATGTTTAATCAATAAATTAAAACAAAAACAAAATTAAAAATTTTAAAATTCAAATGAATATCAAATTTTAAAAATTTAGGTGAATGGTGAAAGAGTACTCCCGAATCGAGCACAATATCTCCTAAACGTATGAGTAATATGTAATATGTAACAAAAAATATTGCTCATACGTAACCTTAAAAAATAGTTAAATACATACAATTAACCTTAAAATAAGATTTACAAGAAAAAATAAATAAATAGTAGTAAATAATAAGAAAGAAGAGATTAAAAGATTATGAAATTTACTTACTTATTGGTCATATCCATAACATCCGACATCATTAGACGATATTTCTTGCGAAATTTAATACCATGTTTAGTTTCCAACAAATATTTATTGCAAAAATCCGTTAACGATATAAAATAGATGAAACCCAATGACGTCAGGAATAAACCACGTTGTAATGAAATGCGATCTGTGGTATTGGGTATTTGGAAAATGCTACCAACAGCCAAACTAAAAGAACCAATGGAACAGGCCAGGGAAACATAACAGCGATTTGTAAGTAATTGTTGTTTTAAACCAACCGCAGCGACCATAATGGAATTTTTTTTTGTGTGTGTGTGTGCGTTTTGGAGAAAAGGAAGTTGTTAAGGAAGAAACTGTTTATGTTGAGTGTTTTACGTTTTTTTTTTTTTTTGTTGAGTGGTAACGGGTGTGTAAGGCTGAGAGTTTTTCAACAGCTGTTATATAAAAATACAACAAACTGTTGCGTTGTTGTAAAACAATGTTATGGGAGGGAACTTTTTTTGGATAATTTTTTTTTTGTTAGATTTAGCACATTTTTATTAAATGCATTTTGAGATTAGTTTCTAAAAAAAAATAAGAATTTAAAATTTTTTTATTATTTTAATAAAATTTCAAGAATTTTTAAATATTATTTTATTTATATTTTTTATTTTTTTTCAAAGTTTCCACTAGCGTATTTAAATGTTTATACTTGATAATATGAACAAGCTTTGAGTAACAAAAAAAAATATATACACTAATTTTAACGTTATACTTATCAATTGTGAATTATTAACAACCTTCATAAATCAAAATGAATAAAAAAAATACAGAAAAGAACAACAAAAAAATAATAAAAACAATTACTTGACATTTTACCACCATAAGGTGCTAAAGTACTTAAACAACTTTGTCTCTCTTGCTCTTTCTCTACCTCTCCATCACTGGAGCTCTCGCTGTTTCCGTTGATAGAGAAATGTTATTGTATTATAAAACTAACATTATATTGTCCCCAAAGTTATGATAAATATTTAACCAATGTACATTTTTTGGGTAGGTACTATTCCGAAGTCTTAGGATGAATTACTCAATGTTTCGTTATAAAATAACTCTCCGTTGAATTTAAAATTTTCATATAATTTTTTAAAAAAAGTCTTACAAGGAAGGTATTTCACAGGGCACCCATCGATTGTCCTGAACCTTGAATATTGGAATAAGGGGAGAAAAATAAGAGTTACCTGTTTTTTATCTGCCCAATCTCAAATTTAAAAAAATAGGTTGTTACATAATGAAAAAATATGGGCTCTCGGGAAAATCCGAACTAGCAGTAATTTCGACAAACGCTAAAATACAGGTCAGCTTAATTTTAATAGAGATTATATAATAATAATAATTTGATCCAATGATCAGTTTTTATTTACTTTTCCAATTTATTTACAAATCATTTTTTAATAATTAAAACCTAAACGAGAACTGGTAACAATGACCGTCGTCTCGTTGTAGCGAAATCGACCAAGGGTTTTTGTGGGAATCGAACCCACGACCTCCTGTCTCATAGGCTAGCACGCTACCAACTAACCTACAGGGGCCCCTAATAGAGATTATTACATATGATTTTGGGGGTCGTGAGTATATACATACATTTTCATATAAACTACCTTAACGTTTATAGATATTTGACAATAACGAACTTAAGGAAGCCGAACTTGGACACGACCGATACGCCATTGGATAGGCCTTCAAAAAACTTTTCTATCTGTGTTAAATGTTTATATAGTTTTTTTTTTGAAGAAATGGGAAAAATCCTTAAAAAACGAAAAAAATCCCGTTTTCCCCCCTCTATACCCGATATACAACATTGGGTCTTACGAGCATTAACTTTGACCCTATTCGCAAAACCCCACTTGGATATTGTCATAAGGTCATGATTGAGTGTGTCATTCATGTTCCGCATCATAGGTTCAACCTTAATAAGGCTTGGTCTATGATTAAAGGAAAATTAATGACAAATGTTGCTGTCATCTGCGAAAGAATAGATAGGATTGGAAATTAGACCCAGGAGTTCGTTAAGAAAAATAAGAAAAAGTTTAAGAGAAAGAACAGAGCCTTGTGGTACACCTGAGTTTAAATGAAACTCATTTGATGAGAACCCATCTATAACAACATGTAGCGGTCTCTGAGAAAGCTCGATATAAATCGAGAGAAATCCCTACCGACACCAAACGCAAAAAGTTTTGAAACGAGTGCACCGTGTCAAACACGATCAAACGCTTTGGAAATATCTAGAGCAACCACTTTACTTTCACTAAGTTGGTGAATAGAACGACTCCAACGTTCCGAAAGAAACGCTAACAGGTCCCCCGTAGAACGACTTCTACGAAATCATACTGTCGATCACACAAGAGTGAATTAGACTCCAGATAATTTACGAAGTGGTGGTTGATCATGCTCTCCATGACACACAAAAAATTATTGGCTAAAAATTTTCAATCAAATGTATTGATCAACAATATTAAAATGAGTCAATCAATGTTTTGATTAAAATTTTTTCTATTTTTTGTAACAAATTTTCAACATAACAGATTTTTTTTTTGCTTTAATTTATTTGAATAGATTAATTCAAAAATATACAAAATAATCAGGCTTTACTTTTTTTTATTGTTGGCAACATATTGGAAAGCAAAACAGATGAATTTTTTGATAATTTTGTCATAAGCTTACAATTCATTTGTTAAATCAATCATTATTTTGATTGACTTTAAACACAAAATTGATCAAATTTTTGATCAAAGTCCAAAAAATGCTTGATTGAAAAAAATTTCAATCAATCACCTACAATTTGATGATTGGTATAATATTTTTTTTAATTGGAGGAGTTTCAATAAAAAAATTGATTGAATCCGCGTTTTTGTTGATTGAAATTCGTTTCAAATTTTTTCTGTGTGACCTTCGAGTGCGTTGAGCAACATTTGTAGGTTAGGTTAGGTTGTAAGTGGCTGCTGACGTTTTACGTCAACACACGTAGACTCTGAGGTCCATTGTGATACCACGGGACCGTAATAGGTTTCCCTACTAGTCCCTGTCGTTAAACCATTTTGAGCTTCTTATAAAACTCCTTAGATGTTGAATTTTGACATCCAACAAATCAGAAAGATCGTACAGCTCCCTAGATCCCAGTGAAGCAAGTCTCTGACCAGAAAGTGCCGGGCAATGGCAAATAAAGTGTTCGATAGTTTCCAACTCCTCTTCATCCATGCAACTTCGGCAAAAGTCATTCGGCGGCACATTTAACCGCTCTGCGTGCTTCCCTATAAGACAGTGTCCGGTAATTATAGAAACCACCGTCGAAATCTCTCCTCTTGGAAGCGATATCAGCTCACTTGTGCGCCCCTGATTAAGAGAAGGCCAAATCAGTCGTGTTGTCTAACACGTCCATCCATTTAACCATCTTTGATTAGTCTCCGTCGCAGAACAAAGCCGTAGGTTTTGCTTGCAAGTTTCTAGAGGCATACCAACACATTCCAATTCTGTTGGAACCTGTAAGGTAGTTCCTAGTCTTGCAAGCTCATCGGCTTTGCAATTCCCTGGAATGTCTCTGTGCCCTGGGACCCATATGAGTCGTATGTTAAACTGCTTGGCCATCTCATTTAAAGACGTGCGGCAGTTAGGGCAGATCTTGTTTTCAGAAACATTGAATCCAGGGACTTGACCGCGGCTTGACTGTCAGTATAGATGTTGACTGCGGTTGTAGACAAGACATTGCAGCTCAACCAGTCAGCCACTTCTTTTATTGCCAGCATCTCTGCCTGGTAAACACTGCAATGATCTGGCAATCTACGAGCCAGGCTCAACCCAAGCTCTTCCGAATAGACTCCAAAGCCCACTTGTTCGTGCAGCCTCGATCCATCTGTGTAAAAATTTATGGTAGCTCCACTACCCGGAGTATCCCCCATCCAAGACTCCCTGGATGGTATCATAGTGGTAAAGTGGCGCTCAAAGAGGCTCAAAGAGGGAGCACAGTCCACATTTTGTGGTATTGTTATCTTTTTCAAGATCGCGCTATGGCAACAATCACTGCTCCTCCATTGCAGCGTGCTATTAAGTCGAATTGCCGACGCAGCCGCATACTGCCTACCCAATATGTCCAACGGTATCAGGTGAAGGAGGATTTCTAATGCAGCCGTAGGTGTAGTACGAAGAGCACCAGTGATGCACATTGACGCCATTCTCTGTACCTTCGTGATAAAGACAAAGTTCGCTTTTGTTTCTAAAGCAGGCCACCAGACAATGATTCCATACAGCAAAATTGGACGCACCACTGCAATATACTCCAATGAACGACTTGAGGGCTAAAACCCCATCGTTTTCCAATGGCTCTTTTACAGGAATACAAAGCAATCGTTGCTTTTCTCACCCGTTCCTCAATATTACGCCTGAAATTCAGCTTCCTATCTAGAAATACTCCAAGATACTTGGCTCCATCTGAGAAGGTGATTTAAGTGCCGTCCAGAGAAATAGGATTAAAAGCAGGAATCTTACTTTTCCTTGTAAACAAAACAAGCTCTTTTTTACTTGGATTAACTCCGAGACCACAGTCTCTTGCCCATTTAGACAGATCTTTCAGAGAACCCTGAAGAATGTCCCTCAATGTTGCCGCTATCGCGACATCGTCAGCATATGCGACAACATGACAACCACGTGCCTCCAGAGATAGCAGCATTGAATTCAGTGCCAGGTTCCAAAGAAGCGGCGAAAGAACACCTCCTTGTGGTGTGCCCCTATTTACAAATCGAGATATGACGGACGCTCCCAATTCAGACGTTAAACGTCTATTGGCAAGTAGGTTTTCCACCATTAAAACGATCCCACGCTTTACTCCCAGACCAGACAATGCCAAAATTATAGAGTCTGGGATGACATTATTAAAAGCCCCCTCTATATCAAGAAAGGCCACCATAATGTACTCCTTTACCGAAAGCGATCTCTCGATGGTACCAACGAGCTCATGAAGAGCTGTTTCCGTTGATCTACCCTTGCTGTATGCATGTTGTCGAAAGCAACCTCGGATCAATCACTCTACGCAAATATGAGTCTATCATTCGTTCCATTGTCTTTAACAAAAAAGAAGACAGACTAATTGGTCTGAAATCCTTCGGAGCTGTGTGGGAACTTTTCCCAGGCTTCGGGATAAAGACTACTCTGGTATCCCTCCATTATAAAGGAATATACGACCAGTTGATGCATGCTGTGTATAGATTATACAGCAGCGGGGCTATATAGTCCGACACTTGCTTGATTATACCATCAGGTCCCAAGGATTTATAGGGCCTGAAGCTTTTTAATTCGGTGATATTGGAAATAGAATAATTCTGAGATTCTGAGAACTTTTTTTTTCAAAAAGTACATTTTATTCAGAATTCAATCATTCCTGGTACCTAAAAAAGCTTTTTCCGTTGTTGTTTAACTAATTGAAAGCATCTCTTTACGTTTCTTATCAATTATTAAAAACTTTTGTTTTTGTAGATGTATTTAATTGTTTTATATGATTGCTATCATTTAATACATGTATATTTAGTAGAAATTACAAATGTAGAAGTAAATTTTTGTTTACAAAAGTTGTTTTTTTATAGCAGATCATTGCTGGCATAACTAATATTAATTGCAATTATAAATTACCTAGCCTGACGATAAGATTAACTGAAATTGGTTCTTTATAATATTTTTTTAATAATAAATTCACTCTATTTGTTATTTAAAAGAAAACTATCACATTATATACACGTGTTTGAGAGAGTCAAGCTTAAAAAAAAAAAAAGCTTTTTTCAATTGATCACACAAAGCAAAGACAGATGAATAAGAAAACATTTACAAAAGTTCTCAGGAAAAATAATTTTACTATCACATTTAAAAATGTAAGAGAAAAGCTTTATAATAAAACATTTTTAATAGAACAAACAGGGCTTACAACATGTTAAAAAATTCCCCAATTCAGAAAATAGTAGAACAAACAGGGCTTACAACAATTCAGAAAATTTTTTGTTTATATGAGGTTAGGGGTGGCGGAGCTCAAAATTTTGAACTCCTCGCACAGACCGGCTGGTCCATAGCAATACCACATGTTCCTTCAGCGACAAGGATAAAACGTAGTCTATGCTGCAAACAATTTAACGGGCATAAGTTCCATAACTGCGATTTCCTCCAGATTCTCGAGTTCTGCTTTTCCTAAAATTTGTTTGCGATGCCTTGCCTATGCGGGGCATTTGCACAGGATATGTTCAACTATTTTATCCGTATTCGGTTCATCACATCTTCTACAATTGGAATCAGAGATGAGTCATATGCTGTGTTTTTCAATAAGTGGATTTATTTTCTGATTTATCTTATTTTGTTTAAAAAAAATATTTTAACATACCAAAACAAATTTGGAATATTTTGAGGATGTTTATTCTGGCTCGAGGTCATTATTTTCTTTACTTATTAAAACCATGATATTCTCATAGCATAATTTTCAAGAAAATTTTTTTTTTTTGTTTTAGATTTATTTATGTTGGTCATTTTTGCAAGACTTAATCGACACGAGTTTCGGAATTTGTCAAGATTCCATTGTCAAGATTATTTAGCAAAAATAGAAACGATTTACTACAAAGTAGCAAACGAGTCTAATGACAAATCGTTTGTGCACAAACTAGCATATTAATACATATTCGCCTCTATTTGCAATGAGAATTAGAAAGACGAAGAAATTGTACCATACTAATAAGGCAACGATTGTCAATAACCAACAAAAATATTTAAAACAATTTTACATACGATAGTCCATTGGACTACAACAATATGTTTTTTGTGTTGTTGTCATTAGTATGGTACAATTTCTTCGTCTTTCTAATTCTCATTGCGAATAGAGGCGAATATGTATTAATATGCTAGTTTGTGCACAAACGATTTGTCATTAGACTCGTTTGCTACTTTGTAGTAAATCGTTTCTATTTTTGCTAAATAATCTTGACAATGGAATCTTGACAAATTCCGAAACACGTGTCGATTAAGTCTTGCAAAAATGACCAACATAAATAAATTTAAAACAAAAAAAAATAATTTTCTTGAAAATTATGCTATGAGAATATCATGGTTTTAATAAGTAAAGAAAATAATGACCTCGAGCCAGAATAAACATCCTCAAAATATAATATTTTAAAGGTCGAATAAAACAATTTTTATTTTTTAATAAAAATTAATCAGAATTTCAAATTTGGAATATTTTTTTCCGTAATCTACGATAAATTTGCAATTATAATCCGAAAAAATAATAAAAAAAAATTGGAAAATGAAAAAAGTTATAAATAAATAAAAATTAATCCAAAATGGATTTATTAAATCCTAAAATTTAGTTGGATTAATTTTGATTTATTTCTAACTTTTTTTAATTTTCCAGATATTTTTATTATTTTTTCGGATTATAAATGCAAATTTATCGTAGATTACGGAAAAAAATATTTCAAATTTGATTTGGCATGTTAAAATATTTATTTAAAACTAAATAAGATTAATCCGAAAATAAATCCACTTATTGAAAAACACAGCAATATTGTTCTTGCGTCTTGTTTATATGAGACGTAATTGAGAAATTTCAAAAGGGAATTGAAAAAAAATCAAGGAAAAAAGTCTGTGTGTAAAGTCCCTCTTTGTGGGAATTTACACACAGACTTTTTTCCTTGATTTTTTTTTCAATTCCCTTTTGAAATTTCTTCGTTCTCTTCTCTTACTCTACTTCTTTTGCCCACAAACTCGAATGCAGTATCAGACATGCAAGGAAAAAAGTCCGTGTGTAAATCCCCACTTTGCAATAAAGTCTTGCAACTTTTTTTTTGTAGGACGGTATTTACTTTTTTCCTTGATTTTTTTTTCAATTTTCTTTTGAAATTTCTTCTCTTATTCTACCTCTTTTGCCCACAAACTCGAGTGCAGTAGCAGCAGAGCTTCGAAGGATTTCATTCCTTAATTCGATTTGCCATTCTGAGTGAAAATTTAGTGATTGCATTCCCCAATCACATTTTAGCGAATTGAATGAATTCACTTTAGACTCATTCGATTTATAAATATCGAATGCATTCGTTTTATTTTTCATTCGACTTTCAAAAATCGAATGCATTCGATTTTTTTTCATTCGACTTTTAAAAATCGAATGCATTCACTTGCGAATGCAATCAATTTTCTTTTCATTCAATTTGAAAAATCGAATGGCTTATTCATTCATTGCATAAAAAACTTAAAAAAACTACCCGAGTAAAAATAAACATATATTACAATATATAACTTGATACAAACATAATAAATTATATATGATTATACATCCCTGAGATATTTTCTAAATTTTTTTAATGCAGTCATATGTAGTAATATATAATTTAATCATGATTCGGATTAAAAGGTGTACGGTTGATATAATTATATATAATTATATGAGGGTCAATACAAAATTTCTTTTTCTGTATAATTTAACTTAAAATTATATATAGCTCATGCTGTTCCATATAAACCTATATATGCCCAGCAAAAAAAGAGCTTACCATTCACTACAAAATTCACCACAACTTATGAACCAGATGTACTTCTTCTTCAGCTGAAACACTGATGAATTTTATATGGGCGTGACACACAATATCACTAGTGTTTAGTATGTACATATATATTAACATCTTTATCACAACTTCTGAAGTAGTGATCGGGATGTTAATATAACTTGACCTTTTGGAAGTGCTTTTTTCATCACTTCTTTAGAAGTATATATTTCCTGGCATTTTGGATGTGATTATGTAATTTTTATATGGTGATTTAGAAGTGATTTTTTCATCACTTCTTGATAAGTACATATTTCATGACTTTTTGGGATTGATTTTAAGAGTTTTTTTTTAGTATTTACACTAATAATAATTAAAACCAAAACGATATGTTTAACAATGAATAATATTTACTATGTAATATTTAGACTTGAAATTGTTAAGATTAAATCGATGTTTTTAATAATTTAGTTTAGCTAATAGGAATTATTAATTAAATGTGGATGTATATATTTTTCTAATAGTTTTTCATGCGCTTAATCCGAATCTGGCCTTAGAAGTGATTTATCTTATTTTGAGATATTTAGATTTTCGATTGACAGTACTGCATAAACTCAGATATTCGCAATGTTCGGGACCTTATAAAACCGAGAATTATTTTATGATGTATAATTAGTTCAGCACATCTAAAAATACTTCACTTATTCTTCAAATTACTTTTGCAATCCTTAAGATATCTTTTTTCATTACGGAGATATCGACCGATAAAATTATTGCAATTTCGGCCCTAAAAAATAAAAGAAAACAAATTTGAAAACCAACCAATTTGTCTTGTTGATATATAATAGTACCGAATTCGAAACTCTATTAGAGGTGCATCTAAGCCCGGCATCAATTTGGGTATCAATTTTAGGGTAAATTTTCAGGGTGCCATACAAAAAATCTTTATTTGGGCTAACATTATAGAGCTTCGCCATATCGGATAAAGATTTATTTTAAATAAAATTAATAAAATTCTTAAAAGTACATAGAGTTCTTAGTTTTATATTCAATTAAAATTTTTATTATTCGGTTAACCGAATAATTCAAATTTATCCGATTACACTGTGCAACAAGAAAAATGAGCCTCAATGGCTTCAACGCCATATGAAAGTAGACCATCAAGTGGACAAAATCACAAAAGGGTTTTGCAAAGTCAGTTCGGATTTCTTTTTTATAGCCCACTGAAGTTTTTATTTTTTTATCAAAGGCGTTTGGAAAACGTCAAAAATACTGTAATAAGACCACATCTGAGCTTCAAAATATGATTTGATGTCTTCAGTGAAATTTTATGGCGGTTCTTTTCTTAGAACATTTTAACCCTCTAACTGCCATTTTAAGGGGTCATTTTAGTCCTTTTTCAAAAACTAAACACAGAAGTCTAATAAAACGTCCATTTAGAGGGTTAAAATGTTCTACAAATATTTTCCTCATAAAATTTCACTAGGGGTCGTCAAATGTTCAAAGTTTGTACGACATGCGCAAAGTGCTTAAAAAGGGTCATGTAAAAATTATCAATGTTTGTTATTTTTTTTTACCAAAGCAGTGTTAAAAAATATCGACAAAAAACAGTGCAAATATACTTTTGAGCTAAAAATGATATTCTGATGTGTTTTAGAAAATTTTATGATGATTCTTTTCTTTGACCAAATTAACCCTCTAGCTCCCGTTTTAAAGGGTCAATTTTGTCCTTTTTTAAAGGAAATACAAAAAAGTCTATAAAAAAAGGCAGTTAGAGGGTTAAAATGTTTTACAAATATTTTTTGCGTCAAATTTTACTAGGGTACGTCTAAGACAGAAAGTTCGTCCAGCTTATAGAAAATGCTTAAAAATTTTAAAGTATTAAAAAATTTATTTTTTTATTTTTTTTGGACCGAAATATAAAAAAAAACATGTTAAAAAGTTAAATTCGACTTTGTCGAATGTATTGATACCCTCCACAATGTAAAAATTTTATTTGCAAAAAAAAAAAACAAAAACAAAAATAAAAATTAAAAAAAAAAAAATCGCGAAAAAAAATTTTTGATAAAAAAAAATTCGACGAAAATGTTTTTTTTTTGTAAAAAAATATGTTTGTACGTGTTGAAATACCATTCGGTGATCAATTCTGTTCACATTTAACAACCAGGTTATGTTGAATGTGCCACAATTTTCGAGGTGTTCTTACATTTTCGTTCATAACTTTTGAACCACTGAACCGATTTCGCTCAAATGCAATACCAAACTACTTAGGGCAACAACAAGTAAATATGCTAAGTCTTAATTATATCTGTTTAATACTTTGGCCGTAATCACCATTTCCACAGGCATCGCTAGAATGTCTCAAAATCCATAATTGATCAATAATATATATGGGGGTTTTCGTGTCAACTGACACAACTTTTGAAACCGATGTATTCCGTTCGGGATGAAATCCCAATCTACTTTCCTATTGGATAGTAGTGCAGACACAATTTTTCAACGAGATCGGTCAAGGACTCTCTAAGTTAGAGGAGGTCGAAATTTGACATTTTGGCCAAAGAGGTGTTTATTCTCATCCATGTAACTTCTTACCAATTGTTTTTAGCAAAATGTGTCCCAAATAGTTTAGATAGCTATTTCTTCAATCTTGCGAAAAAAAATTATAAAAAAAAACAAATTTATTGATTTTTTTTAAATCCTTTTTTGTCAAATCGGGCCCTTTTTTGGACTCAAAAGAAAGCCTAGTTCTTTTCCCCACCAAATTCTTCTTCGTCCTCAAACATATTTTTGCTTCACCAACAAATTTCCGCTAGAACGGCATCACGCGACTTTTTCCCAAGATATCTGAAATGGTGATCACGGCCAAAGTATTAAACAGATATAACTAAGACTTAGCATATTTACTTGTTGTTGCCCTAAGCAGTTTGGTATTGCATTTGAGCAAAATCGGTTCAGCGGTTCAAAAGTTATGAACGAAAATGTAAGAACAAATCGAAAATTGTGGTACATTTAACATAACCTAAAAACACAAAATGCTTTAATTCGGCTGCTGGTTGACACAGGTGAACAGAATTGATCACCGAATGGTATTTAAACAAGTAAAAACATATTTAAAAAAAAAAAAAAAAACATCTTCGTCAAATTTTTTTTTTAATTTTTTCAAATTTAACTTTTTTTTTAACTTGTTTTTTTTTATATTTCGGTCCAAAAAAAAATATAAAAAAAAAAAATTTGAATACTTTAAAATTTTTAAGCATTTTCTATATGCTGGACGAACTTTCTGTCTTAGACGTACCCTAGTAAAATTTGATGCAGAAAATATTTGTAAAACATTTTAACCCTCTAACTGCCTTTTTTATAGACTTTTTTGTATTTGTTTTAAAAAAGGACAAAATTGACCCTTTAAAACGGGAGCTAGAGGGTTAATTTGGTCAAAGAAAAGAATCATCATAAAATTTTCTAAAACACATTAGAACATCATTTTTAGCTCAAAAGTATATTTGCACTGTTTTTTGTCGATATTTTTTAACACTGCTTTGGTAAAAAAAAAATAACAAACATTGATAATTTATACTTGACCCTTTTTAAGCACTTTGCGCATATCGCACAAACTTTGAACATTTGACGACCCCTAGTGAAATTTTATGAGGAAAATATTTGTAGAACATTTTAACCCTCTAAATGGACGTTTTATTAGACTTCTGTGTTTAGTTTTTGAAAAAGGACTAAAATGACCCCTTAAAATGGCAGTTAGAGGGTTAAAATGTTCGAAGAAAAGAACCGCCATAAAATTTCACTGAAAACATCAAATAATATTTTGAAGCTCAGATGTGGTCTTATTACAGTATTTTTGACATTTTCCAAACGCCTTTGATAAAAAAATAAAAACTTCAGTGGGCTATAAAAAATAAATCCGAACTGACTTTGCAAAACCCTTTGGTGATTTTGTCCACTTGATGGTCTACTTTCATATGGCGTTGAAGGCATTGAGGCTCAATGCGATGACCCAAAATTTGTTGCACAGTGTTATTAACCGATTAAATCTCAACCCCGCACTTAGAAAATTATGTAAGTTACTACATGTTAGTTATTTGTATATTTTACAGTAGTTAGTTGTTTTCAACTACAAAGTCAGTTGTTTTTGTATGAAAAATATCAAACAACTATTTCTGTTAGTTATTTTAAATCGTTTTTTTGAACTAATAAAAAAGTACTGTGATGTAGTAACAGTTATTTAAAGTAGTTAATTTTATTTATTTTATCTCTGAAAAGTTTTAAAGTTTTTTTCCAAAAAAAAAAAAATTGTTATTTTTATTTTTCACAACTTTTTTTTTAAAAAAAAAACTTGGAAAAAATTTGGTCTTCAATTTTTTTTTCTGAAAAATGTTTTGAAAAAAAAAATTATATATTGATTTTTTTATTTTACTACATTTTAGTTGTTTTGACTACAAATGTAAGTAGTTTTTACTACATAAGTCAGTTGTTTTTTTTGTCAGTTAAAATAACTAACATTGTTAGTTGATTTAACTGAAGAAGTAGTTGACCCCAAAACAACTTACAAAGTAGTTATTTTAACTGACATTTTCAGTTGATATTACTAACATAATTTTTTAAGTGCGATTAATTATTTGCCCGATTAGCCGATTAAACCAAAACCTCGATTAATTGAATACCCTAATGTTTAGAAGAGTTTTTATACCTTTCAACAGCGATACCAACTTAGTCATTTTGTGGCTATAATTCAGTCCTTTTTTTTAAAGGCTACCACCTTTTTTTGGTTATCTTTTTTAGCCCTTTAAGCACTTTTTAAGTCATTTGATTTTTACCATAATCTGGAAACTTTTTATTGTTTTTTTTTGTACATAATTTACAAAACAACTCCAAAAATTAAAAAAAAAAATGTTTTTATACATGTAGTTAAAAAAAAAACATCCAATAAATAAAATGAAGAGATAAAAAAGAGTAATTCACTCAAAAAATTATGTTAGTAAAATCAACTGAAAATTTCAGTTAAAATAACTACTTTGTAAGTTGTTTTGGGGTCAACTACTTTTTCAGTTAAATCAACTTACAATGTTAGTTATTTTAACTGACAAAAAACAACTGACTAATGTAGTAAAAACTACTTACATTTGTAGTCAAAAAAACTAAAATGTAGTAAAAATAAAATAATCAATACATAATTTTATTTTTTTCCAAACAATTTTTTTAGAAAAAAAAATTGAAGACTAAATTTTTTTTTTTAAAGTTGTGAAAAATAAAAAAAAAATAAAATTTATTTTTATTTTTTGGAAAAAAACTTTGAAAATTTTTCAGAGATAAAAATAATAAAATTAACTACTTTAAATAACTGTTACTACATCACAGTACTTTTTTGTTAGTTGTTCAAAAAAACGACTTAAAATAACTAACAGAAATAGTTGTTTGATATTTTTCATACAAAAACAACTGACTTTGTAGTTGAAAACAACTAACTACTGTAAAATATACAAATAACTAACATGTAGTAACTTACATAATTTTCTGAGTGTTCTCTCATTTTAAATCAGATATCGTATATTTTTAGAAGAGTTTTTATACCTTTAAACGGCAATACCAACTTAGCTCTTTTTTGGTTATATTTAACCCATGTCTTTTTTAAGGGCTAACAGTTTTTTGTTATCTTTTTAGCACTTCTTGAGTCATTTGGTAATTTTAACAAAAATCTGGAAACTGTATTTTTTTATAACATAATTTACATAACAAATTCGCTTTTGCGGCATATCAAGTTAATTCATTTATAAAATTTTACTTTTTATTAAATCAGAGAAAATTATAAAAAAAAATGTTCAACAAAACAAATCCAATACTTAACATAAGTGCCACAAATTTGTACTTTTCAATTGCATTTGTAAACACATATGAAAATGGTACTTATAAATCGTTGAGGAAAGAACTGGTGAAAGTTGTTATTATTGGCATTTTTTTAGCAGTTTTGGAAGTGCTTATAAAAGTACTTCTTATGGAATATGAAGATCGGCACATATAGCTACTATGTATGTAGTGAATCACTTATTCTTTTTGCACCACTTCGATTTTTTTTTGCTGGGTGTTTACAATTAACCAAAAATTTTCTAAGTTTTTTAGGCAAAGTATAAGCAACTTTTTAAAATGTTCCTAAACATTTCTTGTTAGGGTTATGTATATCACCTATCTGGTTCGAAGCGTACCCAAACATTTTTTTTGTTTTTGAAAATTATATGTTTGGTGAATGTATCGTTGACCTGTGGTGTATCTCAACCCAAACCAAAAAACACCAGGATTTTATATGTTTTTGTGCAATTAGATCTAATTAGATCCAACAATATAAGGCAATGTCTGGTCAAAACTCGGATGAAATCAAATCATATTTTATACAAGTAGATCTTTTTTAATGCAAAAACATCCACCATTATTCGGATCAAATTGCGTATTAATACACTCCGCATCATAACTATAGCCGCATTGCATTTTTCGGTTTGTTTAATGTTCAAGAAGTATTTTTATGAAACCTATTATGGTATATTACAGTGTTATAACAGTTCTCTTGTTTTTGTAAATTTGAGCCATCAGCTGTTTGAATTGAGAAAACGGCGACCAAAAACTGATTTGTCAGTGTTTCATAACTATAGCCGCATTTCAATAAAATCAGTTGAAATGAGTTCAAGTCAAAGTTTTGTGGCCAAATTAATTTATTTTTTGGTAAAATTCGTTCCTCTATTAATTTTTAAACAAAATACCACGTGATAAATTTTTAAATGAAGTCGAACAAGTGAGAGTGTTACATTCGGCTGTGCCGAATCTTTTATACCCTCCGAAATGTAAAAAAAAAATCCAGGGGCGTTTTTTTTTTGGGGGGGGGTTTGTGGGAGACGTTAGGGGGCACCTTCCCCTTGCGAATTTGAACTTCTTCTGAGATAAGAATGTTGCATTTGCTTACCAAAAGTACAAAAAACTCTGCAAAAAATGCGTTTTTTCTTGGGTTGGTTTAGTTCTCCAAGGGGGAACTTTTTTCCCCTTGGTCTGATTTTGCCCATTTCCGAACTTAACCTGCCTAGGAATATAAGACATATTCGTGCCAAACTTCGGAAGTCTAGCTCTTTTATTTTGGACTGTATCGTGTCCTCTACACACGGACAGACGGAAAGACTGACAGACGGACGGACGGACGTCGCTAGAATGTCTTAGAATCGATCACTGATCAATAAAATATATACTTTATGGGGCCTAGACCGATATTTCGATGCGTTACACATGGAATGACAAAGTGAGTGTACCCCCATACTGTGATGGGAGGGTATAAAAAGTCAAAATTTTAGCCTTTTTAGAAAGTGGTTTAAGTTATCGCGAAATTGGACGAAAAATTAAGCGATCTGACAAAGTTATCCGAAATTTTGTAAAAAATAAAAGTGGATACGGGATGAACAAAACAGGGGGTCGAAAAAAAAGCTATCTGAGAGAGATCAACCCCGTATTATTAACGCTGCTAGCAATTCTATGAAAACTCTTTCGCAGATTGGTAATGAATGCGGCTTGAATGTGTCCAATTCTACAAAAAGTAGAGTCTTAAAGGAGTCTGAATCAATAACAAGACTTTTATTTTTTACAAAATTTCGGATAACTTTGTCAGATCGCTTAATTTTTCGCCTAATTTCGCGATAAATTAAACCACTTTCTAAAAAGGCTAAAATTTGGCCTTTTTCGAATGTGCGTTAAGATAAATTTGAATTTTAGCACCAAAGACACAAACCATTTTACATTACAGAGTGTTTAACAGTGTTTTAACAGTGCAATGTTATTTTTTTTAAAAAGGGAGTTTTGAAAGAGTATCGAATAAATGGGAACGGGGGCGGCCCTATTTATGGCGGGCAGGCCATGAGTCGGTAAGACTGCAATCTTTGATTCTAAAATAGTTGAATATAAAAATTCAATTTTTTAGTACTTTAAATTCGACACTTAACTCTAGTAATTTTTCGTGCAAAAAGTGGACAAATCCAGTGGTCACTACGGGAGCAATGGAACGTGTTCCGACCTGGCTTATATATTGATGGTAGTATGGGTCATGTACTTTCTACATCTGGTTATAAAATTTGCCTGGTCAATTTAGAAGTTGGAGTTATACTGACTTTAAAATTCCAAATTCTATGTTAAATTTTTGGATGAATCTGCTGGTCACTATGGACACATGGACTGGAATTCCGAAATGAAAGTCATGTGTTAGATTATGTTATGGACATACTCTCTAGTCATATAGGTATGAGTTTTCTAGTCAGTTTTTAAATTGGAGGTATTTTATCCTAAAAACTGAAAATTTCAGGCCAAATTTTTCCAAAAAACTTGTGGTCACTATGGCAATTTGGACAAATGTTCCCGGATGAAAGTCATGTCATAGATCGTATTAATGATGTTCTTTCTAACCATAGCTTCCAAATTTTCCTGATCAATTTAGAAATAAAAAAAAAATTGCTCTGAAGTTTTGAATTTCTATGTTAAGTTTTTGGATGAAACTAATGGTCACTATGGAAATATGGACAGGTGTTCCGGGATGAAAGTGGTACCATAAATAGCCCTAAGTATACTCTTTCCAATGATATCCAAAAAAATTTTGTGATCAATTTAGAAACTTGAGGTATTTTTATAATACTGCAAATGTTCAGAAAAAAACAAAATTTATGAATAAAAAAAAAATTACCCTAAGTTTTAAAAAACCGATATGTTAAATTTACGAAAAAAAAAAAAAAACAACCAACTTTAATAAAGTAAACTAACTGATTTTTTTATAGAAAATAAAAACAACAAAAGAGGTTGGGGGAGGAGGGGGGGGGCTGGAGGGAGTATTCTGCAAATGGCGGGCAAAATATAAAGTTAATTTTTTACTTTTTTTTTATATTTAACTAAAAGGTTGGAGAAACATGGAATTAAAAATTGTGTTGAATAAAACTGATGGTCACTATTGACCGGATTTCCGAAATGAAAGTTATGTGATAGATTATCCAATGGACATAAACTCTAGTCATAGCGTTGAAAGTTTTGTAATCAAATTTGAAATTGAAGACATTTGCTCCAGAAAACATAAGTTTTAGATCAAATTTTCCGATGTAACTCGTGGTCACTATGGCAATTAGAGCAAATTTTTTTAAACTGGTAGTCACTTTGGCCACAAGGAGTAGAATCCAAAAATGAGAGTCATGTGATGTATTATGCAATTTAAATACTCTCTAGAGTGTTGTCAATTTTGAAATCGGGGGTATTTGATCCCAAAAACAAGAAATTCTTAACCAAATTTTCCGAAGAAACTTGTGGTCACTATGGCAATTGGCGCAACTGTTCCGGTATAAAAGTCATGTTATATATAGTATTAATGATGTTCTTTCCAACCAAAGTTACCAAATTATCCTGATCAATTTAGAAATAAAAAAAATAATTTAAAGTTTTCAATATCTATGTCGAATTTTCGAATGAAACTGGTTACTATGGGAATAAGGACAGGTGTTCCGGGATGAGAGTGGTACTCTTAATAGCCCTTAGTGTGCTCTTCCCAAATATAACCATTAAAATTTTTTAATCAATTGAAAAATAAGAGGTATTTAAATAATTTTACAAAAGTAAAAAAAATTTCAAGTCTATGTTAAAAATTTGGATGAACTGGTGGTCACTATGCCCACAAGGAGCAGAATTCCAAAATGACAGTCAGGTGATAGATTAAAAAATGGATATACCCTCTAATCGATTTTTTGGGAGTTTTGTTGTCAATTTTGAAATTGAAGGTATTTGACCCTAAAATCAGCAAATGTTTAATCAAATTCTCCTATGAAACCTGTGATCACTATGTCAATTGACGTAACTGTTCCGAGATGAACGTCATATTGTAGATAATATTGATGATGTTCTTTCCAACTATATCCATCAAATTGTCCTGATCAATTTAGAAATAAAAAAAATAATTAATCTTGAGTTTTCAATTTATATATTAAATTTTTTAAAGAAACTCGTTATTATGGAAATATCGACAGGTGTTCCGGGACGTGAGTGGTACCATATATAGCCCTTAGTGTGCTCTTTCCAAATATAACCATTAAATTTTTCTGATCAATTTAGAAATTAGAGGTATTTAAAAAAATAAACTTAAGTTTCAACAATTTTATTAAAGAAAAATTAACATTTCAGTTAACAGCACTTAATGCTTAACTGTTAAAAATAAAAATAATGTTAGAAAATTGGCGGGAGTTTTTATTTTTATGTAATGTTATCTTTTTCTGATTTAAGTGCTTGAAATTTGTTGGTTAATTTTCCGATGAAATTTTTGGTCACTTGGTCACTTTTGGGAAAATGTTCCGGATTGAACGTCATGTTATAGATGATGTTCTTTCCAATCAAAGAAATTTTCCTGATAAATTTAGAAATAAAAAATGTTCAATGTTAAATTTTCCAATGAAAGTGGTTGCAATGTAAATATGAACAGGTGTTCTGGGATGAGAGTGGTACCATAAATAGCCCCTAGTGTGCTCTTTCCAAATATAACCATGGCATTTTTTTAATCAATTTAGAAATTAGAGGTATTTAAATAATTTTATTGTAGTACAAATTTGAAATCTATGTTAAAAATTTGGATGAAACTGGTGGTCACTATGACAATTGGGGCAACTGTTCCGGGATGAATGTCATGTTATAGATAGTATTGATGATGTTCTTTCCAACTATAGTCATCAAACTTTCCTAATCAATTTAGAAATAAAAAAATAATAATCTTAAGTTTTAAATTTCTACGTTAAATTTTTTTAAAGAAACTGGTTACTATGGAAATATGGACAGGTGTTCCGAGATAAGAGTGGTACCATAAATAGCCCTTAGTGTGCTCTTTCCAAATATAACCATTAAATTTTTCTGATCAATTTAGAAATTAGAGGTATTTAAAAAAATAAACTTAAGTTTTAACAATTTTATTAAAGAAAAATTAACATTTCAGTTAACAGCACTTAATGCTTAACTGTTAAAAATAAAAATAATGTTAGAAAATTGGCGGGAGTTTTTTTTATGTAATGTTATCTTTTTCTGTTTTAAATACTTGAAATTTGTTGGTAAATTTTCCGATGAAATTTTTGGTCACTTGGTCACTTTTGGGAAAATGTTCCGGGATGAAAGTCGTGTTATAGATAGTATTGATGATGTTCTTTCCAATCAAAGATACGAAATTTTCCTGATCAATTTAGAAATAAAAAATGTTCAATGTTAAATTTTCCAATGAAACTGGTTGCAATGGAAATATGAACAGGTGTTCTGGGATGAGAGTGGTACCATAAATAGCCCCTAGTGTGCTCTTTCCAAATATAACCATGGTATTGTTTTAATCAATTTAGAAATGAGAGGTATTTAAATAATTTTACTAAAGTAAAAAATTTCAATCTATGTTAAAAATTTGGATGAAACTGGTGGTCACTATGGCAATTGGGGCAACTGTTCCGGGATGAATGTCATGTTATAGATAGTATTGATGATGTTCTTTCCAACTATAGCCATCAAACTTTCCTGATCAATTTAGAAATAAAAAAAATAATAATCTTAAGTTTTCCATTTCTATGTTAAATTTTTTTAAAAAGAAACTGGTTACTATGGAAATATGGACAGGTGTTCCGAGATGACAGTGGTACCATAAATAGCCCTTAGTGTGCTCTTTCCAAATATAACCACGAAATTCTTCTGGTCAATTTAAAAATTAGAGGTATTTAAAAAAATAAACATAAGTTTCACAAAAAAATTTAACATTCCAGTGTACAGTACGAAAAGTTAAGCAAATAAAAATAATGTTATACAATTTGCAGAATTGTTTAAATGTAATGTTTGTTTATTTTTTTGGTTTTAAATACTTTTACGAATCTGGTGGTCACTATAGATATATGGATCGGAATTCCTAAATGAAAGTCACATGATAAAATATGCAATTACCATACTTTCTAGTAGTACCAGTACGAAGTATCTAGTCAATTTTAAAATTGCATTTGTATTTGATCCTAAAAACAGATAATTTAAAACCAAAGTTTCTGATGAAACATGTGGTCACTATGGAAATTTGCTTAAATGTTCCGGGATGAAAGTCATGTTGTAGATAGTATTGGTGATGTTATTTCCAAGCAAATTTACTAAATTATACTGATAAATTTAGAAATAAAAAAATAATAGAAAGTTCTCAATTTCTATGTTAAATTTTCGAATGAAACTGGTTACTATGGAAATGTGGACAGGTGTTCCGGGGTGAAAGTGGTAACCTTAATAGCCCATAGTGTGCTCTTTCCAAATATAGGCAGGAAATTTTGTTGATCAATTTAGAAATAAGAGGTAAGTATTTGAATAATTTTACAAAAATTAAAAATTTCTAATCTATGTTAAAAATTTGGATGAAACTGGTGGTCACTATGCCCACCAGGAGCAGAATTCCGAAATGAAAGCCATGTGATAGGTTAAACGATGGTCGTTGTGTTGAAAGTTTTGTAGTCAATTTTGAAATTAAAGTAATTTTATCCTAAAATCAGGAAATTTTAAATTAAATTTTCCTATAAAACTTGTGGTCACTACGGCAATTGGCGTAACTGTTCCGGGATGAGCGTCATATTATAGATAGTATTGGTGATGTTCTTTCCAACTATAGCCATCAAATTCTCCTGATTAATTTAGAAGTGAAAAAAAAAAATATTAATATAAAGTTTTTAATTTCTATGCTAAATATTTGAAGGAAACTGGTCACTACGGAAATATGGACAGGTGTTCCGGGACGAGAGTGGTACTATAAATAGCTCTTAGTGTGCTATATCCAAATATAACCATGACAATTTTCTGATCAATTTATAAATTAGAGGTATTTAAAGAATTAAACATAAGTTTTAACAAAAAGTTTAACATTCTAGTTAACAGAACTTAATGCTGAAATGTTAAATAAGTTAAAATAATAATGTTAGACAATTGGCGGGAGATTACATTTTTTTTGGCGGAAAAATAACATTCTGTTAAGAATACATCTTTACACTGAAAAGTATGAAGTTTAGAAATATAAAAAAATTACATTAGGTCGGATCGATTTTAGTTTTTTTTTTTAAACGGGAAGATCGCAAATGTTGAGAATGGATGTGAAAATAATTTACAAAAAAAATTGTCTTAGTTGGGTTTAAACTCAGTAACCGCTTTTGATATGGAAATCGGACGTTAACAATTTTGTAAGTAAATTCAACTGAAACAAGTAAAAAAGTTAAATTCGGCCTTGCCGAATGTAGTGATACCCTCCACAATTTCAAAAAGATTATTGCAAAAAACTTTATTTAAAAGGAAATTAATTTTGAAAAAAAAAAATTTTTTTGAAAAAAAATTTTTCGCGAAAAAAAATTTTGGTAAAAAAAATCCGCGATTTTTTTTTTTTTGTGTTCGTACTTGTTTAAATACCATTTGGTGTTCAATTATGTTCACATATACCAACCAGAAGCCGAATTATAGCATTTTGTATTTTTAGGTTATGTTGAATGTACTGAAATTTTTGAGGTGTGCTTACATTTTCGTTCATAACTTTTGAACCGCTGAACCGATATCGCTCAAATGCAATACCAAACTTCTCGGGAGAACTTCCAATAAATATGTTAAGTTTCAGTCATCTCTGTGCAATATTTTGTCCGCGACAGCATTTTCAACAGACAGACAGACGGACAGACGGACAGACGGACATCGCTAGAATGTCTTAAAATCGATCGGGCATCATGAATATATATACTTTATGGGGTCCCAGATCGATATTTCGATGAGTTACAAACAGAATGACAAACTTATATATACCCTCTATCACTAGAGTGGAGGGTATAAAAACGTTTTTTTTTTTCCTATTAAAAAACGGGCTACTTATATTTCATTTAAAACAACAAACATTTTCACTTATTTTTAAACGTTAATAAATGACCAGACATTCCATTAAAACAAATGATATTTCAGTTATTTTAACTGCTTACATTTTTTTATTTTGTGAAGTAAAAATAAAATTATTTGAATAACAAACTACAAAAACCGTAAATTATGTGGTATAATCAGTCACAAATAATTTAACTGATAAAAATATTTTCCGTAAATTTTGTAGTTTATTTTTTTAACAACTGTTTAAGTCAGCTTATATTTAAGTTTCATTGGAAATTAAATGATAAAACATTAAAAACAACTTTACCTAAAAACTTTGTGAATGAACCTAAATAGTTACTGTAAAATTTATCTGGGTGCATAACTCAAAAAACGCTATCTTTGAGTTAATGATGCAGAATTCTTTGTTATATCATGCTTTATATTGTGTCAAAAATTCGTATTAATATCTTTTATACCCACCGTTTGAGAAGAGAACACGCCATTATTACATTTTCAATGTGCCGGCCTTTTTCAATGGAAAACCAGTTTCAGTTGTAAACTTTAAACTCGATTTTCCGATTTTTCGGTTCCAAAATTTAATTTTTTTTTTAAACTTTGAAGGAAAACTTTTTTATTTCTTAATTGGTCAGGAAATTTTAGTAAGAACGACATCATTGCTATCATTAACATGACTTTTATCACTTAACATTTGCTTAACCCATTTTGGACCAAGATTCAATTTTATTTTTCTTTTTTGGAAAAAGGTACTTGTTTAAGGTAATTAGCACCCGCTGATCTCAAAAATCCTGTCAAAAAAAAATTTCAATGTGCCGTTTTCCCAGAAAAGCCTGCATTCCAACTTTTTATGTAATTTTAATATTTGGATTTATTTGCTATTTTATTAATGTATTTCATTATTTTCAAAGTAAATAGTTTCAAAATAATTCAAATTATCGGAATTTGATAATAAATTAAATCTAGAAAAATTTTAAATTAGTCAAAAAAATTAAAAGCCGAAAATCGAAAAATGCTAAATTTTCGTTTTTGCTTGAAACAATTTCTGTGATGATTTGCATTGTATGTAATGGACATATAAATTGCGGTGATCAAGTGGGTATATTTTTTTTTTAATTGCAGAAAGATGAGAATTAATTTTCGTAACCACATTTACCCGAAATTCCAGCTCTTTCATACATAAATATTTTTTTGAAAAGGGTGTTCTCTACTGTTCGAAAAATCGAACAGAGGATCAAAATGGGTTAATATTGCCATTGTGCCCACAAGTTTTATAGGAAAAATTGCATAAAAATTTAAAGTTTTAAGGATCAACACTGTGACAAGAGCAATGGTTCTCAAACGGTGGGTCGCGACCCCCCAGGGGGTCGCTAACAAATTTGTTAAAACCTTAGATTTTGGTAAATTTTAAACACATTTTTTTAATTGTTGTGTTATAAAAATATACAAATACTTTTATAAAAGAAAAATATTTTTTCAATCACTTAAGGTCCCTCCGTAATCACTGTGCAGTTGTTAATTTCTCTGGATGCCCAACACTTATTTGTGAAGTGTTTTGGCTCAGTCTAGGATCTGACAGTTCGTTTTCTATTAACTTTTCGATGCTGATTTCGAATTTTGGTTACAAATTTTTCTAGTACGTTTTTGAGAAAATTAAAGGCAAAGTTCACAAAAACGTATTCTTGTGCATTTTAAAGAGCTTTGTTTGTGAAATTTTCAGATGCGTCTGAGATATGACCACTTTTTTCGATTCACTT
Organism: Pegoplata infirma; assembly: GCA_963921195.1. NCBI lineage: Eukaryota > Metazoa > Arthropoda > Insecta > Diptera > Anthomyiidae > Pegoplata > Pegoplata infirma. The sequence continues at coordinate 214,329,538 of OY992540.1, forward strand.
TTTAATGCTGTTTCCAAGTCTGCATCCGAATAACGGATCTAGATTCGCGATCGAATAAAATTTCTAGAGTCCGTCCGAAACCAGTTTTTCGAGGCCAAACCGAAACCGAACCGAATATTGGGCCAAAAAGAGATATTCGGCCGAAACCGAAACTTAAAAATGGCATGAATAAAATCATTAAAAATTTTTTAAAAATAAATATACGGGGCTTTATGTTTTTGAATGATAGGAATTGTTGCATTTATAAAAAAAAATGTTTTTTAAAAAACTGTAAAAAAAATTCTAAATTTCATATGTAGATTGGAGAAAAAAAAATATTTCAACAATAACAGTATTACAGTAATTGGACAACCTTGCTTCTTTTTGTTCAAGTAAACTGAAACAAGTAAATTAGAACACGAAATTAAAAATTAGCGACTTTTTTTATATATTTTTTAAAATACCAAAAAGTTTCGGTTTCGGCTAATATTCGGCCAAAATTTTGCCGAAACCGAGACCGAAACCGATCGATCAATACGAAACATTGGTACATAATTTTGAAAAAAAAAACTATAATTCCTCCAAATTGGACTTTAAATTCTTTCTTGGTAAACATTTCTTCATTTCTGATCAGGTTTAACTGGTGGTTTTTCTTTTATTTTCGGAAAAAAATCTATGAAGATAGTAAGTTTCGATATAAAATACCGTAGTTCAAGATCTGGTTTTTAAATTTTTGAGAAAATTGAGGTCGAAGTTCACAAAAATTGTGTTTTATTTTTTAGAAGTTTTTTACTTGAAATTTTTGGTATGCGTCTGGGATCTGACCACACGGTTTCGATTAAACTTTCAATGCTGCTTCTGAATTAGGTTTCCAAATTTTTCCATTACTTTAGGTTTTTGAAAAAACTTGCAAATATATGTTCTTTGTTATTTTTTATTTAAAATTTTTATGTTGAATAAGCCAAACACATGATATTTGTTTTTGTAATACACAACATTTAAAATTGATTTTGATAATGATTTTTTCCAATTGAAAAAATGTAATTACCATTAAATGGTAATGAATTTTTTTTCATTATCATTGATATCAACCAATGGTAATGAAATTTCAATGGTAATGAAAAATTCCCATCTATGGACTAGAGTCTACTTTTTAATCTAGCATATGCCCTTAATTTCGGAATTCTATTCCATATGGTCATTAGGGTGACACAAACATGAGTTTTGGCAAATTTCGTTAAGCGCCGGGAAAACTTTCTTTTCCTTGGCTGTATGGTATGACCAAATGCAGTAAAATTAAGCAATTTTTGATTTACATCGCTTCCGATCTTCCCGTTAAAAAAAAAAAAAAAAAAAAAAACTAAAATCGATCCGACCTAATGTAATTTTTTTATATTTCTAAACTTCATACTTTTCAGTGTAAAGATGTATTCTTAACAGAATGTTATTTTTCCGCCAAAAAAATGTAATCTCCCGCCAATTGTCTAACATTATTATTTTAACTTATTTAACATTTCAGCATTAAGTTCTGTTAACTAGAATGTTAAACTTTTTGCTAAAACTTATGTTTAATTCTTTAAATACCTCTAATTTCTAAATTGATCAGAAAATTGTCATGGTTATATTTGGATATAGCACACTAAGAGCTATTTATAGTACCACTCTCGTCCCGGAACACCTGTCCATATTTCCGTAGTGACCAGTTTCCTTCAAATATTTAGCATAGAAATTAAAAACTTTATATTAATATTTTTTTTTTCACTTCTAAATTGATCAGGAGAATTTGATGGCTATAGTTGGAAAGAACATCACCTCAAGCCAAAATAAACTCATCAAACATCAACACAAAAGGTTAACTATAAAATTTCAAACATTTTTAATTTTTGTAAAATTATTCAAATACCTCTTATTTCTAAATTGATCAACAAAATTTCCTGCCTATATTTGGAAAGAGCACACTATGGGCTATTAAGGTTACCACTTTCACCCCGGAACACCTGTCCACATTTCCATAGTAACCAGTTTCATTCGAAAATTTAACATAGAAATTGAGAACTTTCTATTATTTTTTTATTTCTAAATTTATCAGTATAATTTAGTAAATTTGCTTGGAAATAACATCACCAATACTATCTACAACATGACTTTCATCCCGGAACATTTAAGCAAATTTCCATAGTGACCACATGTTTCATCAGAAACTTTGGTTTTAAATTATCTGTTTTTAGGATCAAATACAAATGCAATTTTAAAATTGACTAGATACTTCGTACTGGTACTACTAGAAAGTATGGTAATTGCATATTTTATCATGTGACTTTCATTTAGGAATTCCGATCCATATATCTATAGTGACCACCAGATTCGTAAAAGTATTTAAAACCAAAAAAATAAACAAACATTACATTTAAACAATTCTGCAAATTGTATAACATTATTTTTATTTGCTTAACTTTTCGTACTGTACACTGGAATGTTAAATTTTTTTGTGAAACTTATGTTTATTTTTTTAAATACCTCTAATTTTTAAATTGACCAGAAGAATTTCGTGGTTATATTTGGAAAGAGCACACTAAGGGCTATTTATGGTACCACTGTCATCTCGGAACACCTGTCCATATTTCCATAGTAACCAGTTTCTTTTTAAAAAAATTTAACATAGAAATGGAAAACTTAAGATTATTATTTTTTTTATTTCTAAATTGATCAGGAAAGTTTGATGGCTATAGTTGGAAAGAACATCATCAATACTATCTATAACATGACATTCATCCCGGAACAGTTGCCCCAATTGCCATAGTGACCACCAGTTTCATCCAAATTTTTAACATAGATTGAAATTTTTTACTTTAGTAAAATTATTTAAATACCTCTCATTTCTAAATTGATTAAAACAATACCATGGTTATATTTGGAAAGAGCACACTAGGGGCTATTTATGGTACCACTCTCATCCCAGAACACCTGTTCATATTTCCATTGCAACCAGTTTCATTGGAAAATTTAACATTGAACATTTTTTATTTCTAAATTGATCAGGAAAATTTCGTATCTTTGATTGGAAAGAACATCATCAATACTATCTATAACACGACTTTCATCCCGGAACATTTTCCCAAAAGTGACCAAGTGACCAAAAATTTCATCGGAAAATTTACCAACAAATTTCAAGTATTTAAAACAGAAAAAGATAACATTACATAAAAAAAACTCCCGCCAATTTTCTAACATTATTTTTATTTTTAACAGTTAAGCATTAAGTGCTGTTAACTGAAATGTTAATTTTTCTTTAATAAAATTGTTAAAACTTAAGTTTATTTTTTTAAATACCTCTAATTTCTAAATTGATCAGAAAAATTTAATGGTTATATTTGGAAAGAGCACACTAAGGGCTATTTATGGTACCACTCTTATCTCGGAACACCTGTCCATATTTCCATAGTAACCAGTTTCTTTAAAAAAATTTAACGTAGAAATTTAAAACTTAAGATTATTATTTTTTTATTTCTAAATTGATTAGGAAAGTTTGATGACTATAGTTGGAAAGAACATCATCAATACTATCTATAACATGACATTCATCCCGGAACAGTTGCCCCAATTGTCATAGTGACCACCAGTTTCATCCAAATTTTTAACATAGATTTCAAATTTGTACTACAATAAAATTATTTAAATACCTCTAATTTCTAAATTGATTAAAAAAATGCCATGGTTATATTTGGAAAGAGCACACTAGGGGCTATTTATGGTACCACTCTCATCCCAGAACACCTGTTCATATTTACATTGCAACCACTTTCATTGGAAAATTTAACATTGAACATTTTTTATTTCTAAATTTATCAGGAAAATTTCTTTGATTGGAAAGAACATCATCTATAACATGACGTTCAATCCGGAACATTTTCCCAAAAGTGACCAAGTGACCAAAAATTTCATCGGAAAATTAACCAACAAATTTCAAGCACTTAAATCAGAAAAAGATAACATTACATAAAAATAAAAACTCCCGCCAATTTTCTAACATTATTTTTATTTTTAACAGTTAAGCATTAAGTGCTGTTAACTGAAATGTTAATTTTTCTTTAATAAAATTGTTGAAACTTAAGTTTATTTTTTTAAATACCTCTAATTTCTAAATTGATCAGAAAAATTTAATGGTTATATTTGGAAAGAGCACACTAAGGGCTATATATGGTACCACTCACGTCCCGGAACACCTGTCGATATTTCCATAGTAACGAGTTTCTTTAAAAAATTTAATATATAAATTGAAAACTCAAGATTAATTATTTTTTTTATTTCTAAATTGATCAGGACAATTTGATGGATATAGTTGGAAAGAACATCATCAATATTATCTACAATATGACGTTCATCTCGGAACAGTTACGTCAATTGACATAGTGATCACAGGTTTCATAGGAGAATTTGATTAAACATTTGCTGATTTTAGGGTCAAATACCTTCAATTTCAAAATTGACAACAAAACTCCCAAAAAAACGATTAGAGGGTATATCCATTTTTTAATCTATCACCTGACTGTCATTTTGGAATTCTGCTCCTTGTGGGCATAGTGACCACCAGTTCATCCAAATTTTTAACATAGACTTGAAATTTTTTTTACTTTTGTAAAATTATTTAAATACCTCTTATTTTTCAATTGATTAAAAAATTTTAATGGTTATATTTGGGAAGAGCACACTAAGGGCTATTAAGAGTACCACTCTCATCCCGGAACACCTGTCCTTATTCCCATAGTAACCAGTTTCATTCGAAAATTCGACATAGATATTGAAAACTTTAAATTATTTTTTTTATTTCTAAATTGATCAGGATAATTTGGTAACTTTGGTTGGAAAGAACATCATTAATACTATATATAACATGACTTTTATACCGGAACAGTTGCGCCAATTGCCATAGTGACCACAAGTTTCTTCGGAAAATTTGGTTAAGAATTTCTTGTTTTTGGGATCAAATACCCCCGATTTCAAAATTGACAACACTCTAGAGAGTATTTAAATTGCATAATACATCACATGACTCTCATTTTTGGATTCTACTCCTTGTGGCCAAAGTGACTACCAGTTTAAAAAAATTTGCTCTAATTGCCATAGTGACCACGAGTTACATCGGAAAATTTGATCTAAAACTTATGTTTTCTGGAGCAAATGTCTTCAATTTCAAATTTGATTACAAAACTTTCAACGCTATGACTAGAGTTTATGTCCATTGGATAATCTATCACATAACTTTCATTTCGGAAATCCGGTCAATAGTGACCATCAGTTTTATTCAACACAATTTTTAATTCCATGTTTCTCCAACCTTTTAGTTAAATATAAAAAAAAAGTAAAAAATTAACTTTATATTTTGCCCGCCATTTGCAGAATACTCCCTCCAGCCCCCCCCCTCCTCCCCCAACCTCTTTTGTTGTTTTTATTTTCTATAAAAAAATCAGTTAGTTTACTTTATTAATGTTGGTTGTTTTTTTTTTTTTTTCGTAAATTTAACATATCGGTTTTTTAAAACTTAGGGTAATTTTTTTTTTATTCATAAATTTTGTTTTTTTCTGAACATTTGCAGTATTATAAAAATACCTCAAGTTTCTAAATTGATCACAAAATTTTTTTGGATATCATTGGAAAGAGTATACTTAGGGCTATTTATGGTACCACTTTCATCCCGGAACACCTGTCCATATTTCCATAGTGACCATTAGTTTCATCCAAAAACTTAACATAGAAATTCAAAACTTCAGAGCAATTTTTTTTTTATTTCTAAATTGATCAGGAAAATTTGGAAGCTATGGTTAGAAAGAACATCATTAATACGATCTATGACATGACTTTCATCCGGGAACATTTGTCCAAATTGCCATAGTGACCACAAGTTTTTTGGAAAAATTTGGCCTGAAATTTTCAGTTTTTAGGATAAAATACCTCCAATTTAAAAACTGACTAGAAAACTCATACCTATATGACTAGAGAGTATGTCCATAACATAATCTAACACATGACTTTCATTTCGGAATTCCAGTCCATGTGTCCATAGTGACCAGCAGATTCATCCAAAAATTTAACATAGAATTTGGAATTTTAAAGTCAGTATAACTCCAACTTCTAAATTGACCAGGCAAATTTTATAACCAGATGTAGAAAGTACATGACCCATACTACCATCAATATATGTGCCAGGTCGGAACACGTTCCATTGCTCCCGTAGTGACCACTGGATTTGTCCACTTTTTGCACGAAAAATTACTAGAGTTAAGTGTCGAATTTAAAGTACTAAAAAATTGAATTTTTATATTCAACTATTTTAGAATCAAAGATTGCAGTCTTACCGACTCATGGCCTGCCCGCCATAAATAGGGCCGCCCCCGTTCCCCTTTATTCGATACTCTTTCAAAACTCCCTTTTTAAAAAAAATAACATTGCACTGTTAAAACGCTGTTAAACGCTCTGTAATGTAAAATGGTTTGTGTCTTGGGTGCTAAAATTCAAATTTATCTTAACGCACATCTTTTTCGACTTCATTTAAAAATTTACCATGTGGCATTTTATTTAAAAATTAATAGAGGAACGAATTTTACCAAAAAAAAAATTAATTTGGCCACGAAACTTTGACTTGAACTCATTTCAACTGATTTTATTGAAATGCGGCTATAGTTATGAAACACTGAGAAATACAGATATAGGTCGCCGTTTTCTCAATTCAAACAGCTGATGGCTCAAATTTACAAAAACAAGAGAACTGTTATAACACTGTAATATACCATAATAGGTTTCATAAAAATACTTCTTGAACATTAAATAAACCGAAAAATGCAATGCGGCTATAGTTATGATGCGGAGTGTATATATTGTGTCATATATCATTATATATTGCATCATATAAAAATTTTTACTCGGGTAACCAAGATAGAGAAAAACGGAGCCATAGTATCGCTAACACTCTTCACATTTTTTTGTCGTATAGGCAGTTAATATGTGCATTTTTAAAAATTTCGGGAACACCAATTTTTTTGGATTCAAAATAAGAGCCCATTAGGGTCATCGTATGTAAAGAGAGTAGGCGATATTATGGACCAAAATTTGGCTCCGTTTTGGTCTCTATATTTAAAAAGTCGATTGCATTCGCAGTGGAATGATAAAAAATCGAATGCATTCGATCTTTCTAAATCGAATGAACAAGAAATCGAATGCATTCATTTTTGTTCATTCAATCGAATGAATTCCAAGGACTGCATTCAATGTTGATTTATGAAATCGAATGCATTCATTCACTGACTATGAAAATTGAATGGATTTTTTTGAGAATTCATTCGAAAAGGATTTCATTCTTCGAAGCTCTGAGTAGCAGACATGCAAGGAAAAAAGTCTGTGTGTAAAGTCCGTCTATGTATTCAACATTTCTTTTTGGAATTGACAAACAGAATTGCTGTGTGTGAACATAAACTGCAATTATAAAAATGGCCGAAGAATAATTGCCTCGTCTGAATAGGGACTAACAAGGGAAGTCGTCCTGGTGTCACCCTCTGATCCTCATAAAATTTGAATATGTTTAGAACAGATTCATTAGACACGTATTTTAAAGCGCCCATTTTTAGGTGTGTGAATGGGGGGGGGGGGAGGTGAGTCAATTTGTACGCGGGGAACTTGACCTTTTTCAGTTTAATTACGATTTATTTTATGACGAGCATGAAAGTTGAGCATGTTTTGCATATTTTGATAGGTTTTCCCAAAGACGTTTCATTTGCTATGCAACAAGATTTTTGCCCGCTAAAGAAAACCTTTCCCTTTATTTTTTCTGCTTTACAAAATAAAATCAGCTCTATGAAGACCAGAGGTTAACACTTGGGAGACTGCCTTTGTAAGTGACATTAAAAATTTAAATGAGAATATACACGCCGCCTTTTTTACTGTTAATTTCCACTAAGAAATCAGATATTATTTTTAAAATAATATCATCCGAATACATTCCTTGGCAAGTCATAACTCACAATAAAACAAAGAAAAAATAAAGACATTCAATTATCTTTATAATAAACAAATTTCTACAAAGTTTAGTCATCAATTTATTATACATATTTATCTATCAATTAAACGGCATATATAGACATATTGAAACTAAACATTACTTTATTTAAAGGGGTTCCACTAGCTTAAAATCTCAAAAAAAAAAATAAATAACTTTAAGTGGGCAATTTCCCGTTGTAAAAAATTCTTCAATTTTATTTGATTTTACGAAATTCTAAATACGAAAAACTTGATAGATAGTATTAGTGATTCTGCCAAATCCATGAATACTTTTTACAATGGTGTTCATTTTTTAGAAATTTGCACGTATTTTAGAATTAACCCAAATTTTTTTCGAGGAAATTTTTTACATTGTGGAGTGAATCTATTTGGGATGAAACGGGATTGACATTTACAAATTCTTCGGCATCTGTTCTATCTTTCACAACTTTTCAATTCACATGAAAATTTCCGAATCACATGAAATCAAGTTTAGTGTTTTGTTGATCACGTTTTCATTCGAAGATGAAATCGAATAATTAAAATTTAAAAAATTATAAGGAAAAAAGTGCATTCGTTTTACTTTCACCAAATTTTGTTTATGTGAAACAAAACGAAAAAGAAATTCGGATATAAAATCTAGAACACCAAAAAAATTCGGAAATTTTCATTTTCAAATTTTTTATGTGAATTACTTTTTTTGGAACAGCGGCCTGCAATTCGGGATTTAAAAATCCTAATTTGTGCTGACATAATACGTCAGCATTCTCTTACATCCTAAATCCCAAAATCCCAGGACTTTTCGGGATTGCGAGATTTAATAAAAATAAGATTTTTTTAACGTTATCTTTAAAATATTTTTTTTTTTAAATAAAATATTCAATCAATTCACGGTTTAGATATATCAGGTTACATACGACTAGTAAACAAATCCGACATGTAAGTTTTTTTGACAAGTTTCGGTGTTTTTAATTTTTCATGAATTTAAAATTATATTTTTCGTTAATACACACCTCTCTTTAAGCAAGTTTAGTTTGTGGTAAAATGGTGACAAAATCGGGTAATGGCATTTCACTCCTTTTTATTTTGAATTTTAAAAATCGTTAACACGAAAATCTGAGCTGATCCTGCTTTTGAGTAATTGCAAAATAATTACAAAAACCTCCAAGTGTAATATCCAAATCTGCCATTCAAATTTTTATACCGTTTTTGAGATATTCGTGTGAAAATTTTTCCACGTTCCAACAATTTTCGAGAATTTGAACCGACTGTTAAAACAACAAAAATCTCTTTAAATTCATGAAAAAATATATTTCATTAAAATTTTTTTTGTAGGTGTTAAACGTGTACTTTAGTAACCTTATCAAATCTGATTATAATTGGACCATTCTTGGATATTCTGTAAAATCGGCCTATACCAACAAAAAGTTTACGATTTATTTCTTACGATTTCCCGGGAATTCCCGGAAATCCGACCCGGGAATTCTTAGACCCCATATTTTTTAAAAAAGTCAAATAACAATTGAACAGTTCATGCGAATAAGGACGAATAGACCATTTGTATAATTTTACAAATGACGATAAAAAAGCAGGAAACGGTTTAAAACTTATATTTTTGTGAACTTTTTTGCATTAATGGATTAGTGCATTATGCAAAAATGTTGGAAAAAAACATTAGTTTTTAGCCGTTTCCTGCGTTTTTATCGTCATATGTAAAATAAACAGTTTTTTGGCTCTCCTGAAAAGTTGTGTTTTTTTAGATAGAGGGTTTTGAATATAGGCCCTCGATATAGTTTATTTCTAATAAAACTGTTTTTAAACAACAATTTTAATGTTTTTTAAGGTGCGTTCACACGAGAAAGAAATCTCGATAGAAAAATCGTAAATTTGTCACATCTAGCATTTTTAAATACCATCTCTAAAAAAATAAAGGCTAAAGTGCACTTTACGGTGCACAAATATTTTGGAAAAAAAATATGTCACCCGCTTTAGAATTAAAAAAGAAAAACCCGAAATTAAAATTTAAGGGGGCTGGGCCCCGATGGACCCCCTGGAGTCAAAAGATCGCCCACCCACAAACATGTGCGTATGGGTGCTCAAATGAAAGGTAATTTGCTCACGATTGCAAATATGTATTTTTTGTATATACTAATGGAATTCACGTCAGAAATTTTAGTCTTGCAAAATTGCGCAATGTCAAAATTGCAACTTTTTTTGCTTGTTTCTTTGTAAGTAAAAGCAATTGTATTTATATAAAAATAAATTGCAAATATTTTCTTGCAACTACGCATCATATAAAAGGTAAGGGAAAAACAAAAATTTTATTAAATTTTTTTTTTTTAAAAAATGTTGCAATATTGCACTGTTGCAAGGGTCAAAAAATTCTGAAGTGAATACCCTGACTATTTTAACAATATTGTAACCCCTAAATCCATTGTAGTAAGTTTCAGTTCAATAATTGAGCCATTCAGTAGTTAACAACGTAAAAGGCTTGATACACAAAAAAACTTTATTCAGCGAAGCCTCTAAATTAATTTATGGAGTTCCAAAAAAAATTTTAAGCAAAAAAAATTTTTTTTTGGTACGTTTTAAAAAAAAACAAGTAAAAAAGTTAAATTCGGCCTTGCCGAATGCAGTGATACCCTCCAAAATTTCAAAAAGATTATTGCAAAAAAATTTATTTAAAAGGAAATTACTTTGGAAAAAAAAAATTTTTTTTGAAAAAAAAAAATTTCCGCGAAAAAAAATTTTGGTCAAAAAAAAAAATCCGCGATTTTTTTCTTTTTTTGTCAAAAAATATGTTCGTACTTGTTTAAATACCATTTGGTGTTCAATTATGTTTACATATGTCAACCAGAAGCCGAATTAAAGCATTTTGTATTTTTAGGTTATGTTGAATGTACTGAAATTTTTGAGGTGTGCTTACATTTTCGTTCATAACTTTTGAACCGCTGAACCGCGACAGCATTTTCCACAGACAGACGGACATACGGACATCGCTAGAATGTCTTAAAATCGATCGGGGATCATGAATATATATACTTTATGGGGTCCCAGACCGATATTTCGATGAGTTACAAACGGAATGACAAACTTATATATACCCTCTATCACTAGAGTGGAGGGTATAAAAAAAACGCATCAGGACGGTTTTTTGGACCTAGAGGGGCCCAGGTACCTAGATCCCCTTTATTTTGTTTTTTATTTTTTAATTACCTTTAATTTAAGTACCCACACAAACCTGTAGGTGGGAGGGGAGGTTTTTTGGCTCCAGGGGGGCCCAGCACCCTTAAATTTTAATTTCGGTTTTTTCTTTTTTAATTCCAGAGGGGGTCCAATTTTTTTCGCCCCCAAAATATTTGTGCTCCGTAAAGTGCACTTTTGCCAAAATAAATTTTGTTTACGTTATTATTTTTTTAACGCTCTCTGTAGTTAGTTTCGTTGTCGTTCGGATTGTGTTCGTGTACAAAGCCGAATCATCGTTGATCTTTAACAAGTGTTTGGGCACCATTGATTTATATCAAGGTTGGCAATCGAAACGAATAACGGTATCGATATCGGTATTGGTATCGTTTTTTTTTTATTTATTTCGGTATCGGTTACGGTATTTGAGTTGAATCGGTTACGGCATTACCGATACCGAAACGTCGATACCGGTACGTACCGGTATTATCGAAAAAAATGCTAAAAATATAAAAAACGCATAAAAACTTAAAAAAATATTTTTTTTTTTTCAATTTTAATACTAAAACACGTATTTGCGCGGGCGGGCCGAGAAGACTGTAATATTCCTACGTAAATAAAGTAGAAGAGTTAAATTCGACTTAGCCGAATCCACGGTGCCCTTTTAAAGTGATAGTTTTCTAAATTAAAAAAAAAAATAACAATTTTGATTAGAAATATTTTATTTTAAGTAAAAAACTTTTTTAAGTCATTTCAAAAAAAAATACAACATTTTTTTTTAGTGTAAAATTTTTTTCGAGTGTAAGGTTTTTTGGCTTAAAGGGCAGTTTACACGTTAACTACCCTTGACCACCCTTATCTACTATTTCCCAGTATTGGTGATACGGTTTGCCGGGTTTAAATAATTTTGTATGAAAAATTATTTGAATTTGACAATTGCTATCCTCCAATACTGGGAAATAGTAGATAAGGGTAGTCAAGGGTAGTTAACGTGTAAATCAAGCTTAAAGGGCAGTTTACACGTTAACTACCCTTGACCACCCTTATCATCTATTTCCCAGTATTAGTGATACGATTTGCCGGGTTTAAAAAATTTTGTATGAAAAATTATTTGAATTTGACAATTGTTATCCCCCAATACTGGGAAATAGTAGATAAGGGTGGTCAAGGGTAGTTAACGTGTAAATCAAGCTTAATTGTAAAAATATTTGTGAGTGACAAAAATACTTTGTAAAATAATTTTCTGACGTTTTTCAACACGTGAACTAAAGGTGAAACCAATTTGAAATTCACGGTTTTGCTAATAATTTTTGAACCACGAAGTCCTATAAATATCAAAAAAAAAATCATTGGGCACCCACATCGCGGATTAAATAAAAATCTCCAAAAAACTAAACTATACTAAGGGGTTCAGAAAGTTTCTATTGAGAGTCAAAATGATTTCAAAAAAATTTCGTGAGACTCAATAATTTTTTTTTGCTCCCGCATATCGGTTGAAGTATGATTTTTTTTTTGGAAATTTTTACTTAATCCACGATGTGGGTGCCCAAAGATTTTTTTGATTTTTTGAGACTTCGGAGAGGCATTTGGAGTACGATTTTTCATTTACAAAAAATTTAAAATTTTTCTATTATTTTTTTTTTTTTTTGTAAAAAAAACATGTTTTTTTTAGGAAGGAAAAGGTTTTTGGATACCGGTATCCGATACCAAAACTGAGTTTCGGTATTAGTATTGATACCGGTATTCAATTTAAAGGGTTTTGAAACGGATAATGGTATTAAAAAGGTATCGATTGCCAACATTGATTTATATTGATAAAAAAAGAAATCCGGGAATTCCCAAACACTGTTAGTGGGCGGTCGGTTTTTTGGATCCAGGAGGCCCCACGGGCCTTAGCCCCCTTAACTATTGATTTCGGTTTTTTTATTTTTAATTCTGAATCAGGTGGGATTTTTTTTTTTTTTAATTTTGGGTGCCCCTTAAACTGCAGTTTAGCTCAAATCGGTCCATGTTTTGACTGGGGACGCTTTTTCCGACAAACACAGGTTTAGGGTATAGGTCTATAGGAACTATATAAGTCGATCTTAACCTACTAAAATTTTTTTAATTTGTTTTAATTACGATTTGTATAAATTATTGCGTTTTATTTTTTAAAAGGGTGTCTCCCATAAAGTGCAATACAGCCAAAACTTTTATTTTCATTTAAATAAAATCACATAAAATTACAAATACAATTGAAAATAAAAGTAAGTTTTTTGTTTATAACAAAAGCTGACCCCTTTATATACAAAAAAAAAATAAAGAATTGAATTTAATGACAATGATGTAAAACAAAATAGCATAGAGAATATAAAAGTAAATAAAGAGAGTGGGAGGGACAGGTGTGAGAAGAGAACAGCAAACACAACAACAAATGTAACATTAAAAACAACAACAAAAGCATTAACAAAAGCATAAAAAGAAACCCCAAAATTTTGACAACCACTAAATGTTTGCAATAACATTAAACATTACAAAAAAAAAAAACAACAAATGATAAAATATAGGTACACTAACAAGAGCATTACAAAAAAAATCTAAAAAAAAACTGGGTCAAATGCGGCATAATTTTTTTTTTGTTAAACGAATGAAAAATATGAAAAAGTATTCAAAATTTAGAAGAAATTAAACTGCAAATGAAATTAACTTAAAGTAACAACAAACACTTGATAATTAAATTTACAATCAATAAACACAAATAAAATGTACTTTATCACATGATTCCAAAGTTTAACTTTTTGTTAAAGGCAAAAAGTAATAAAAATGTCATTTACTTTTAGTAAAATACTAAAGGAAAAAACGAAACATTGCCCAGTAGAAAAAGAACGTAAACACAAACAACAAATCAATCGCGTACCCCAGCGATCGACCGGTTATGTCATGCAATTTTCTTATTTTGGAAGACTTTTGGATTTTTAAGCAACTTTGAAATTTTTCTTAAGTAATTGCAAATAATAAGTAATATTCATTGGTTATGCATTAACTAAATATGACCTAATCTTTTGTTACTCTATATTTTTTTATAGCAAGATTTTAAACAAAATTTATAACAAAAGATGTTATAAAAAATAAACTACAACATTTACTTTGTGTTTTTCTAAACTTTTTTTTTGTTACTTAAAGCTGTAAAGTTAAAGAATAAAAAAAAAACCCGGTGTAAGATAATGATTCATGCAATTTTTTTTTTTTGTGTTTTCGTTTTAATTAAACACTAATTTTTGTTTTTTCATAAAACACTTCATTATTATTTTAGTTGTTGACTTAATAATATTTTTTCTATTATTTTTTTTATTTGTTTTATATATTATTCACCCATTCACTTTAACTAATCTTCACTCACTCAATTTTTATGAACAACTGTTTTTCGAATAGCAGGCATAGCAAAAAATGTCAAAGCTTTTTTTCTGATATGTCAAATTAAAAAAAACTGAGTTGCCAGACTTTTAAAAAAAAATATGAAATGTCATAATTATCGAATAAATATCATAAAAATTAGAGTATTATTTAATAAATCATATTACATATTTGAATTTTTTTTGTGTTATTAATATTTTTTAGTTTTTTTTGTTAAGTTTTTAATGAATGGTTTGTTTGGCTCATTATAGTTAAACTGTTTAAAAAGCACTGCTTATTATAATTTAAATTCTATTTCACAGTTTAAGAGTAATTGGAGCTTTAATAAAAGCTGCCAGCTGTGAAGAAATAAAACGCAGTTTTGTAAATTGGGAAAACTTAAAAAAAAGAAAGTGCTAAAAAATAGCAAATTTCTAGAGTCCGACCGAAACCAGTTTTTCGAGGCCGAACCGAAACCGAACCGAATATTCGGCCAAAAAGAGATATTCGGCCGAAACCGAACCGAAACTTAAAAAAAATTACCGCCTGGCATGAATAAAATCTTTATACAAATTTTTAAAGATAAATATGAGGCATTCCACACCAAATGTCTAGCGAAAAAAAAACATGTGTACCGTAAACTTCTGAATAGGTGATATGGGTAGCCCTATATGGAACTTAGAAAATTGCGTTTTTGGTTTTTTAATTTTTCAAAAACTGGGCTTAGGAGGCGTGGTCAAATATTGGAAAAATGGTCAAATTTGTGGCGAGTTGCCTTGATTAAATATTTATCACATTAAAACGGAATGCACCACAATGTCAAAAATTTACGTTCTTATATAGTTTTGTATGGACTATCGATTAAAATTTTTTTTTTTGAAAATTTTCAGAACCCGTTCTGAAATTTTCCATTTTTTAAAAAAGTCAATTTATCAAAAATCCGGCCACTTTTTTTTTTTTTTTATTTATTTTTTTAAAAGTTTAGATGTTTGTCCATCCACACAAAAAAAATCAGAAACACGTTCATCTTTTTTTTCGAGAAAATCGCATTTGAACTTAAAATTTCATAAAAATTTAGTAATTTGCTTGTATTTTCTTGTGTCAACAGAGCGTATGACGAATATTTATGCAATTAATATTACTCATTCGCAACTTTAAAACAAAGAAATACAAGCAAATAACAAAATTGTTATGAAATTTAAAGTTCAAATGCGATTTTCTCGAAAAAAAAGATGAACGTGTTTCTAATTTTTTTTGTGTGGATGGACAAACATCTAAACTTTTAAAAAAAATAAATAAAAAAGAAAAAAAAGTGGCCGGATTTTTGATAAATTTACTTTTTTAAAAAATGGAAAATTTCAGAACGGGTTCTGAAAATTTTCCAAAAAAAAAATTTTTAATCGACAGCCCATACAAACCTATATAAGAACGTAAATTTTTGACATTGTGGTGCATTCCGTTTTAATGTGATAAATATTTAATCAAGGCAACTCGCCACAAATTTTACCATTTTTCCAATATTTGATCACGCCTCCTAAGCCCAGTTTTCGAAAATTTGAAAAACCAAAAACGCAATTTTCTTAGTTACATATAGGGCTATCCAAACAACCTATTCAGAAATTTACGGGACACATGTTTTTCTGTAGCGGGACATTTGGTGTGGAATGCCTCATATACAGGACTTAATGTTTTGAAACTACAGGAATTGTTGTATTTATAAAACAAAATATATTTTTTAAAAAACTTACAAAAAAAAAATTTAAATTTCATATGTCGATTAAGAGAAAAAAAATATTTGAACTGTAACAGTTTTACATGTATTGGACCTTGCTTCTTCTTAATGTCCAAGTGAACTGAAACAAGTAAATTGGAATACAAAATTAAAAAATTTAGCGACTTTTTTATATATATTTTAAAATACCGAAAAGTTTCGATTTCGGCTAATATTCGGCTAATATTCGGCCAAAATTTTGCCGAATACCGAATAGAGGCTGAAACCGAAATCGAAACCGAATATTCCGTCGGACTCTACAAATTTTTATTGGCACTGTTGCCAATTATTTTTCACCAAAAACCTAAAAACTAAAAAAGCGCTAGAAACTGCCAAAAAATAATTTAGCGGAAAAAAATTAAAATTCTCCCGCTGAATTACGAAAAAAAAACGCTGAAAACCGACAAACTTGGCGTTTTTGATTTAAAAAAAAAATAAAAATTAAAAAAAACCTCACAATTATTTTTTTCCACGCAATTTTTTTACGCAAATTGACTTTTCACTAAAGCGCTAGAAACCGCCAAAAAAAATTTAGCGGGGAAAATTTAAAATTTCTCGCTAAATTACGAAAAAAGCTCTAAAAATTGACAAACTTGGCGTTTTTGATTGAAAAAAAAGAAAAATTAGAACAAAAAAACTCCAAATTATTTTTACCACGCAAATTTACTGTTTGTGGAATTGTCACTTAGAGATTTTGAGTGTTTTAGGAATACGCGTTCCCCCGCTAAATCCAAACAAAAAGCAGTAGATTTCCCGCTAGAATACCGTTCCCGCTAAAAACAATTTTTCCCCGCTAAATTCAAACAAAAAGCGCTAGATTTAGCCGGAAAGGTGTATTTTTATTAAGAAAACTATTTTTATTTCCACTAAAAACACAGATAATAATCACAATTGGAGCGGGAAGCGTTTTTCCGCAACTGTTCACATACGTTTTATATGACAACAAAATTCCGCCGCGTTTTTCCGCCAAACTAGATTCAATTCTATTTTTATGAGGACAATTGCGTTTTTCCGCTTCCCGCTCCAATTGTGATTATTCTCACACTCAGAAAATTATTGCAGTTACTACATGACGGTCGTTTATGTAGTAAGTAGTAGCTGTTGTTTTTAACTACAATTTCGGTCGTTTTTGTATGAAAAAATCTCAAACAACTTTTTTTTGTAGTAGTTTCAAAAAATAACTACAAAAAATATACTACACTGTAGCAATAGTTGATTTATGTAGTTGTTTTTAGTTTTTTTCTAAAAACTCGTTTTTTTCTAGAAATTTTTATTCCAAACGAATGTGTCAAACGAGTTGGTCGTGCGGGATGCGGAAGGAATTATTTTTATACCAAATAAAAAATATCTAAATAAATTAAATTACAATTTATTAAATTTAATTATTACAAAAAATATGTTTTTGGAAAAATATTCTTGAGCGAAAGAAAATAAGTGGATAAATGAGACAGCAAGTGTGTATAATATAGCGCTCACATAAGCGTGCGTAAAAACCAATCGGAAAAAACAAAAAAATTCTTGTCGGCTTGGTTGCCTGCGTGCCATCTTTCTTTTCTTTGTATACACAACAAAACAGGTACATACCTTTTGAAACATTGCAAATTAATTATTTTTTTTTTATAAATCAATTCTACCAAAGCATTTCTTTTTTTTTTTTATTCCAGACAAATTTTGATCAGAAGCGGTGGAAATTTGAAACAAACTATTAAAAAAACAAAGTTAAATACAATTAATTTATTTTGTTTAACATTTTATTAATATATGAGCAATTGTCATTAACTTTTAATATTTAAGAAAAAAAAAATTGCGATTTTTTTTTCATGGCACATTGATAAGACTTTGTAGGTAAAAAACATTATAAATAAGTAATTCAAATCCGTTCGCGTGCATTTATTTGAGCGATCGCACCCAAAACTATGGCGGTTTAAAGTTAAAATTTTTAAAAAAAATTGTCAAAATTAAATTTTTTATCCGAAGTTAACCAAACGTACCATTTTGTATTATGCTTACCCAGAGCTAAAATACATATTCAAACATGCATAAAATCTTTGCTAAATATCGAGATATTTGCATTTAACCAATTTTTTTTCGGTACATTTTCCAATATTTTGGAAATAAAAATGTTTCCAGCAGTTTTATTTTTTTTTAGAAAAATATTACCAAATGCATTAACAAAATCTCAACAAATTCTTAGTTAACACCATTATTCTATCTCTAATAGGTAAGAAACAGCAGTGGTTTAAAGGGAACATTTTTGAAAAAAAAAATTTAATAATTTTGAATTTATTTTTTTTTTTTTTAATGTTAAATGTCTGATTTTACAGTGTTGTCCTTCACTGAATATTGAAACTATTCAAAGTATGATTAATAATGACAATATTAAGGTTATTACGAAATATTTAAACGTTATTACTAATTTTATTAAGGTTATAAAAAATTTTAGCGATTTTTCGCGATTTTCGCGACTGCAAAAATCAATGGACTAATTTTGAAATATTATTCGAATAAGACGTGTCAAAATCTATCAAAATACATTTCTGTTCTACTTTATTTTAAGTAATGTAAGATTTAATATAACCATTAAATTTAAAAGTATCAAAAATTTAAAACCACCAAAAACCACTAAAACGTCAATTGTTTTTGGGTGCGAATGGATTGAAGATAAAGCATTAAAAATACTATCAAACGCGCTTTTCACTGACCAATTTCGATAAGCGGCCTGGATGTGCCTTACAAAAAACGAAAAACAGAAAAACGCCGCGGAATTCGCCAATATTAACTTTTGATCAATGTTGCTTTCCATGATTTATTATATTTGCACATACCATTGTTTCTACATGTTCAACTTTCAGCCATGCACATTTGGCTGTCAAATAATGCAAACTAAAATATCGAAATTTTGCAAAAAATTTAAAAAGTTCATAAAATTTTTGCAATTGAATATTTTTTGGGTGCGTTTGTAAATCAAGTGGGAAATGGTAAATTATAAAGTTCACAAAGCATTCGGAACCATTCGGAATAAAACTGGGAGTGTGCCTCGCAAAAAACAGACTTTTTAAAAAATTCACGTTTTTTCTTCCTATCTTTGGAGAGCTGCAGCTTCGTAACCATTGCGAGCACATCACTCGAATCAGTCTCAGATTGTGCATATTTACAAGGGCTTTTACCATGTGTATTTGAATTTTAAAATTACAGTTTGCACCAAAAGCTACAATCAAAAAACCTCGAAAAATTGAAAATTGAAAAAAATTGGTATCAAATATTTAGGTCCATGTAACTTTTTTCTTATTGATGGCACATCGACTGAACCTACACCAAATAATTGCCCAAGTCTACTGATTAAACGGTATTAAATTTGGAGCAATAGCTTTAACGCACCCAACAATATGGAACTTTGAACGAAAAATTTCATGAGAGTATCAAGCGATTTTTTTACATTTTTCAACTTTGCACGTTCCATACCATGAGATAATGAGGCCATTTGCGCTCTGCCTTTGCAGAATTACTCATTATGGTTCCCTTAACATATCTACATTCACAGGTACCACCCAGTTTACAAATAAAAATGTTATTGCGAAATTAGTAAAATATCACAAGCGTTAAAAGTTAATGACAAAAGTCCATATATTTTTTCTTCTATAATTCCAGATAAATACACCAAAAAATTGTCATCATGTCGAAATTCTATACAACCAACTGAATTGTATTGCTTTTTAAATAAATAAATATCAATCAATCATTTAAACGTTTAAGAAATTTTTTAAATAAAATTTCAGGCAATTGTTGTAAAAACAACTGTATTAAACAGTTTTGTAGTAGTTTTTACTACATTTTGTAGTTGAAAATCAATAGTTAAAAACAACAACATGTTCAGTTGTTTTTACCGTAATATGTAGTGGACGCCTTTTCAACAACAAAATGTAGTCAAAACAACTGTCTTTTGTAGTTGATTTTACCGACATACTTTTTTGAGTGCATCACAGAAAACATAAAAAATCTGTCGGACATAAAACTATACAAATAAACATAAAAAACATACCGATTTACAATATATTTGGCTCTAATAAAATCAGAAACATTTTTTGAAAACAGTCAGTCTGAACTTAAAATTAGTAGTTCATAATGTTTTAGAAATTTCTATTATTAATTCAAATTTTGCAATTATATTTTAAAAATTGCTAAATATAATTCAGAATTTTCTATTTGTATTTTAAAATGTTTTATTTATTCAGAAATTTCCATTTGTAGTACTTCAAAAATTTCCATTTTTATTGAAAAATTTTCTAAATGATTTCAGAAAATTAAAAAAATCAATTTGTATTTCAGTAATTTTCAATTATACATATTTAAAAAATTTTTGAAGTATTTATATTTTTATTTAAAAATTGTCTAAATGTTTTTAAAAAATTCCTTTGTACATATATCAAAATTTTCTGAAAAGCATTCGAAAATTATGAAATAAAAATGTCAATTATTGGAATTTAACATTTAGAAAATTTTGAAGTACAAATGGAAATTTCTAAAATACAATTGGAAATTTCTAAAATGGAATTTTCTGAACAGCATTTTAAAATTTAAATGAAAATTTTATTTTTAAAATACAATTGGAAATTTCTAAAATACAAATGGAATTTTTAAAAATTCATAAGAAATGTTCTTGAAAACATTTAGAAAATTTTGAAATACAAATCTTTTTCCGGAGAGAAAATTTTAAGACACACAACAGCTGATAAAAAGTGTTTTTTTTTCGTTACTTTCGCACTATATATAGCGATTTTTTACTCGAAATATACGAATTTGAAAGCGTTTTTTTATTTTTGTGCGCGTTTTGCTTTCCAAAAGTTGACATTACTGCTGATAAGTGAAAATACAGCGATGCAATAATTTAAGTTTAGAAGCAATAAAAAAAAACTTATGGGGAAAAGTGCAAAAAGTAGGACAACCCCGGACACTTTCTAAAAAAGAAGTAGACCTGTCCTGGACGCCATAAAAAAGCGGACGGTGGAAAAGAGGACGGATGGCAATCCTAAGTTTGTCATTCCGTTTGTAACACCTCAAAATATTGGTCTAGGACATAGATGAGAATTTTTCATTACCATTGAAATTTAATTACCATTGGTTGATATCAATGGTAATGAAAAAATGTTCATTACCATTTAATGGTAATTAAATTTTTTTTAATTGAAAAAATAATTACTAATGGTAATGAAATGCACCAATTGTTGAAAAACACCAATTATAATTGGTTTCAAAACCATTGGTTTGCACATTTTTGATTTTTTGAAATGTTAAAAATTTAAACATCAAAGTATGTTTTTACAAAAAAAAAAATATGAAAATGTTAAAGACAAAAAACCAAACGAAAATAAAAATTTCAAATATTGTGTTATACAAAGGCAATCAACGTGTGTTTGGTTTATAAAATGTGAAAACTAAAACACCATATAACAAAAAACAACAGATTTTTCCAAATATTAACTATTTTGACAATATTGTGACGACTTTTACTAATGGTAAATATTTTTTTTAAGTGATGCCATACCAATGGTAATTTTTTTTTTAATTTTTATTAGTAATTAAATTGATAATTAATTTAATTGGTACAATTGATACAACCAATGGTAATGAAAAAAATTTCATTACCATTGACATCAATTAAATGGTAATTAAACCATCAATTAATTAGTCCCTTTAATTAATTAGTCCCATCTATGGTCTAGGACCCCATAAGGTATATTCATGATCCTTGATCGATTTTAAGAGCGACGTCCGTCTGTCTGTTGAAAACACGCTAAGTTTTAAAAAACTTTACTGAGGCTGCTGAAGTTTGGCATATATGTTTGTTGTTCGCCAGGTTGGTATTGCATTTCAGCAAAATCAGTCCAGTGGTTCAAAAGTTATAAGCAAAAGAGTCGATTTTGGCAAGGGTTTTTTGCGTATTTACAAGATAAAAAACACGCTAACTTTCGAAAGACAATTCTGATACTGCTGAAGCTAAACATATATATTTGCCGTTTCACTAGTCTGATTGGAATTGAATTTCAACAAAATCGGTCCAGTGGTTCAAAAGTTATTAAGAAAACTGTGAATTTCAGATTGGTTCCACCTTAAACCACGTGTTGAAAAACCCGTTAAACATGTTTTAAAAACATTGGTAAGTCACAAAAATATTTTACAACGTATTTTTGTCACTCAAAAATATTTTAACAAAAAAAAAAAATAATACACTCGAAAAAAAGTTTACACTAAAAAAAAAATTTAGTAAATTATTTTTTCTTTTCAAAAATTACAAAAATTACACAAAATAATATATTTCTAATCAAAAATGTTTTTTTTTCACGTTAGAAAATTTACTATCACTTAAAAAGGGCATTGTGGAGGTTATTCATAGATTCGGCCAAGTCGAATTTAACTTTTCTACTTGTTGTAACTCAAAAATATTTTACACTACAAAAGAAAAAAAATTTTACACTCAAAAAAAATTAGTAAATTATTTTTTTTTTTCAAAAATTAGTTAAAAAAGTTTTTTTACACAAAATAAAATATTTCTAATCAAAAATTTTATTTTTTTCACGTTAGAAAATTTACTATCACTAAAAAAAGGGTATTGCGTAGGGTATTTATAGATTCGTTCAAGTCAAATTTAACTTTTCTACTTGTTTACTCTAAATCTAGAAGTTTTCTCTGCCGTCCAATCGCGGAGGCTACCGGTTACAGCACGCGCATGTAACTTTTGACGGTTCATGTAAAAGCTCACACGTACAGTCACACGTATTCTATGCAGAGAAGTTAATTTAGTAGTATTTTGGATGCGTCCATATTGAAAGTACCAAAATAATCTTGCGTGTGGTCTAGAGTGTTTATACCCATTTGAGTGTTTATACCCTACACCACTCTGTGGTACAGGGTATAATGAGTTTATGCTGATGTTTGTAACTACTCGAAATATTGGTCCTAGACCCAACTGCAGGTGTACCGATCAACTCAGAATAACTTTTTGAGTCGATTTAGCGATGTCCGTCCGTCTGTCTGTCCGTCCATGTAAACATTGTAAACACGATACAGGTCGCAATTATCAACCGATTTGTCTGGAATTTAAAACTTAAGCTTCTTTTGGCCCAAGGACAAAGCCTACTGAAATTGGAAAAAATCGGTCCATGTTTAGACCTAGCCCCCATACAAACGTCCCCTTTAATTTTACTCAAGTGACTCTTATTACTGTCTTATAATAGGTATCCTTTCGAAATTTGGCAGGTAATCGTTTTTTGTATTCACAAATTATCATTCCAAATTTTAAAGGAATCGGACCAGTTCCTCTTGTAGTCCCCATACAAACCACCCTCCCGATATTCACAAAAATCTCTTAAAATTCATGAAAGTTGGAATTATTGGATTATAGTTTTGGTTTTAAGTGTCAAATATGTACTTTGGTAACTTTCTTTTATCTGAATATATTCAGACCATTTTTGGACTTCAGTTAAATCGGTCTATTGGCAACAAAAATAAGCCAATTCCACTAAAATGTTGTCTGTGTGTTTTTTCTACACTAATTAAAGATCTAACAAAAGATAGATCCAATCAGTCCATGTTTGGACTTGGGACCCATTTTCGGAAAACACTGGTGTAGGGTATTATATGGTCGGTCTTGACCGACTATAACTTTCTTACTTGTTTTTTTTGTGGTTATTTCTGATATTTTTTATATTGCGCACACTTCTTTTCCAATTATCTTATTTTTTTATATTGCTCTGCTTATTTTTTTCATTAAAACCAAAAATAAAATTGATATATTTTTTTACTTGGCAAGACCGCCTTTAGGTAGGGTATTATCAATTTCATCTGGATGGAAAACCGTTAAGTTTTTTTATATATTTCTGAATACATAAATTGACTTTCCGTGCCCAATTTACCTTAGTAATATTCTTTATTGGAAAATATGGCCGGTTTAAACAACCATTGAACCTTTTTTAGGTCTGATAACTTATCACAATATAATCAATGATTAGGAAAATTATAAATTTTAGCAAATCGATTTTGAAATGCAATATCCAAGATTTTTTAAATTTATTTTAATAAAACATATTTTTAAGTCGTAACTTTTCGATAATTTAGTAAAAAAAAAAAAAAGTTTGTATCGATTACAAGTTTATTGATTTTCTAGCGATTTCAAGGGTAATTGAGCGGTTTTTTGTAAAACAAAGTTGGCATCATTTAAATAATCATGATATGGCAACACTAAATAAGCTTTCGACAAAATTGGCGGAACCAACACTTAGATTTTCTTTTCTTTAATGTTAACAAGCGTTTTCTGTAGTAAAAAAACAGTCCAATAATTTTAGCAAATGCAATATACTAGATTTTTTAATTTTTTTTAGTTAAAAATATTTTTTCAGATATAATTTTTTATAATTTAGTAAAAAAAATAATTTTTGTGTCGATTAAAAGTTTATTGCTTTTCTAGCGATTTTAATGTTATTTTATCGTTTTTTTCGCAAAAAAAAGTTGACATCATTTAAATAATAATGATATGGCAACACTAAATAAGCTTTTTTTTTAATGAGCTTCCGACAAAATTGGCGGAAACAACAGTTGGCGGACAAAAGTATTTAACAATGTTTTTTTTATGTTTTTGGGGTCGCTGAATTCAAAAAAGTGCTTTACAAAAATGTGGCTTTAGTATTTTTGAAAATACAGTGGGTTTCACAAAAATAACTACAACTTAAGTGGACTTTTCCTTACAACTGTAAAAAATTAATTACTTTTTGCTACTTTAGGGCACTAAATTCAAAGGAAATATTAAAAAAATATATGAAAAGCCTTTCTGAGCTTTACAGTAAAGCCCAGCTATGTCGAATTACTTTCAATGTGTAGTTTTTTCTAGAATGTTCGAATTAAATCCTTTTTGTGCTTCTGGAGTTGCGAGATAAGAAAAATGTGTGACATAACGATTATAGAAAATACTGTAGAGCTATGTGTTACAAAAATATATGCAGAAAGTCCAGAATATTTGTCCCATTTTTCGGTGAGTTCTAAATTTTACTGAAAAATAGGGCTTATGTAAAAACGCAATAAAAAATGCAGCTGGTGTTACGGATTTAATGTAGTAAAATTGAACTTTTATGGTCCAATTTCATAATTGTACAATAATGTTCCCTTTTGTACAATATCGAAAAAAAAGTACCAAAGGAGTGTACCCTCACTGGCATTTTTTTGTCCCCCTCTATAAAAGTTATTAAACGCTCCTGTCAAATGGAATGTTTTCTTTGTGTCGTACTTCTTCATTTCATACTCTAATGTGGTGTGATAGTACCGTTATTTGAATTGACCAATGGGAAAACTACACGTGCGCGTGGATGAAGGAATAGGCAAAAATTAAAATAACTTTACAGGCTAAATGATGTTTGAACGCGTGGAGTTATTTTAATTAGTATCGAGCGATCATTGCGTAAAGTTGTAATAAATATACAACGCAAAATAAATAAAAAAGGAGGTTAAAATTGTGTAGTGAAAAAAAAATTAAAAATGTACCAAAAACGAATCAAAGTGAAGTGGAAACAAAACCACTGACTATTAATTGAAGAAAAAAAAATTAAACAAATGAATTAAAAATAAAGAAGAACATTTTAACAAATTAAAATACAAATAAAAAAAAACTTTTTCTAAAAACTACACCATACAAAAACGTTAAAACTTATATAAGAATATATAAATTAAAATTGTTATTCAAAACATAGAAATTATATAAATACAAATTTAATTAAAGTTTAAAATTAAACTTCAGAACAATGAACATTTAAAGTTCTTAAATTGCCTCCCTGGCTAAACAACCACCTGTGTGCTGAAATAAAGTATTCAACAACAACGAGCAACAACATTCTCCAAGGAAATAACATTCTCAAAAAGAATCAACAAAAAAAGCAGTACTGGTGGAAGCTGTCGTCATCTTTAGAGGGTAAACAGGGTAAAAATAAGAACCATTGTATGTATTATTTTTATACAAATTATTTTATTATTATTACGTAGATTATTATCGTATCATATTTTATAGGTTAGGTATTTTATTATTAATACTAATCCCTAATGTTAATTTTAATTTTTACAATAAATAACACTGAATTAAACATGAAGTGCTAAATCTTTTCATTTGGAGGAATGTTAGGGACAACAAAAGTGTAGTGTTGTAAATGATCATGAAAGGGACAGAGTTAAAATTAAGGGTACTCACGCTGTCAACGGCTTAAGGGTGGGACAAGTGTACCTCAGTATGACAAACCAGCTAGTCATACATCTCGTTATGTGCCTCCATGGTAAAATTAAATTTTTGCGAGAACAATAAAATGTTTAAACTAAACTCCTGGTTTAATTATGGCATGGAGAGTTTAGTAATATGATATGCGCCGAAAATACGGGTCAAAGAAACCACTAACCTGACAGAGCTAGCCAGGGTAATTTTAGATCTAACCATGCCTTATTTGACTTTTTGTATTTTTTATAAATTTAGACCATTATGTATACATTGTAAGTTAACCCAACTTACAATGAGCTAGCCGGCGCGTAACACTGGACGCCGCTGGATGAGATGAAAGATGAAACATACTCTCTGATAGTTACTTTAAGAGATGTATATTGTGGCTTGCCCGCAACTTGAAGCGGTTTTTTTTTGGCAAGCTTTGAAAGATTGATAATCAATTTTTTTTTTTTACTTATGACCCTAATTTCAAAAACCGATATTAAGAAATCGCGAAAAAATTTCGAACCCATGAAAATTTTTTTGATAAGTATATACCCATGGCTATATAAAAAACAATTCACGGCAATCTCCTGCAAATAATTCACTTGGTATAAGCTACTTAGTTTTGTATTGATTTCCTTAGTTTTTAATTACAAACATTTTCGTGAACAAACATTGATGTTCTGGTGCTGCGGGGACAAAGTTAAACCCATTATTTAATGAAAATATTTTGCGTCTAGTCTAGGCATGTTGTTAGCTATTTAAAACATCAACCGTTTTTTAATTTAGAGGTCCAAACTTTTTAGACTTTTGTCCACCTAGATTTGTATTTGGAACCACAGTGTTTCGGTGAGATTTTTGTTTTTCAATATTGTTTTAGCGAAAAATTTTTAGAATCTGAGAAATTTTCTGTAGAAAAAATGTCACAGAATCTGAAAATTTTTATAGAAAATATGTCGCAGAATCTAAAAACTCTTCTATGGGAACATTAGTCTCAGAGTTTGGCAATTTTTTTTATAGAATAATCTGAGAATTTTTTGTAGAAAAAGTGTGTTTTTCATTGGAAAAAATGTATCAAAAATCTGAGAATTTTTGTCATTTTGAGAACTTTCGTGAGAAAAAAATTCCTCAAGACTTTTTCTACAAAAATGTCTAAAATCTTAGATTTTTATACCCTCCTTTCTAGTGATAGAGGGTAGAGATGGTCGCGTGAGTGGATTTTGACTCACACTTACTCACGCTCACGCAAAAAATAGTCGAATCACTCACTAATCACTCACGAAATTTTTTTTACTCACGCTCACTCACATTCACGTGAGTAATAAAAAACTTACTCACGCGTGACTCACGCCAGATTCAATCACGCTCACGCATGAGTCACGCAAAATCTACTCACGCAATAAAATTTTCTTACCAAAAAGAAAAAAAAATCCAAAAAAAAATTTTTTACAAAAAATTAAAAAAAATTGGCCAAATCCAAAAATCTAATCACGCATACTCACGCAAAAAATAAATAACTCACTCACTAATCACTCACTCAGATTTTTTTTCAACTCACTCACTCACAATCACGTGATTGAAATGAAAATCACTCACACTCACTCGTGATTCACGCGTGATTCACGTGAATCACGCAAATCACGTGACCAGCGCCCATCTCTAATAGAGGGTATATATAAGTTTGTCATTCCATGTGTAACATCTCGAAATATTGGTATATAAGACCCCATAAAGTACATATATATTAGGGTGGGTCGATGAAATGCATATTTGCGAATCTCGTTAACTAATAGCAAAAACTCGACGCGCATTTTCGAGCTGATAACGGGAAAAATCATGAAAAAATTTTAGGAGGGTACTTTTAGGCCTCTACAAGCGGTTTTAGTTCGCGGTTTTTTGGAAAAAAAAATTTTTTTTTAATTTTTTAAAAATATTTTAAAAATTAAGTAAAATAATGCTTATTACGAAACAAGTTCCAAAAAAAATTTATCTCGCCAATTTTAGCCCGTGGGTGCATTTTCATACCCAGGAAAGTTCGATTTATATATATAAAAAAAAAATATTTTTTATTTCATAATAGCACTCAAATGGTGCATAAGGTCGATTTAAGAACATGAATGATAAAAATAAAAAAATTGCGGGTATTTATAGCAATCCACAAGTGCAAAAAATTCGCAAATAACAAAAAAATTAAAAATGGGTATCAAAATTTTGGTAAAATAAAGCGTTTTAAGAAAATGATAAAAAAAACAAATTGGCGGCTATTTATAACAATCAGCATGTGCAAAAAATTCGCAAGTACCATTCCATTTTTTAATTTTTTTTGGTACTTGCGAATTTTTTGCACTTGCGGATTGTTATAAATTGCCGTCAATTTGTCTTGTTTTTTATCATTGTCTTAAAACGCATTATTTTACCAAAGTTTTGATACCCATTTTAATTTTTTTGGAATTTGCGAACTTTTTGCACTTGTGGATTGCTATAAATACCCGCAATTTTTTATTTTTATCATTCATGTTCTTAAATCGACCTTATGCACCATTTGAATGCTATTATGAAATAAAAAATATTTTTTTTTATATATATAAATCGAACTTTCCTGGGTATAAAAATGCACCCACGGGCTAAAATTGGCGAGATAAATTTTTTTTTGGAACTTGTTTCGTAATAAGCATTATTTTACTTAATATTTAAAATATTTTTAAAAAATTAAAAAAAAATTTTTTTTTCCAAAAACCGCGAACTAAAACCGCTTGTAGAGGCCTAAAAGTACCCTCCTAAAATTTTTTCATGATTTTTCCCGTTATCAGCTCGAAAATGCGCGTCGAGTTTTTGCTATTAGTTAACGAGATTCCCAAATATGCATTTCATCGACCCACCCTAATATATATATTCATGATCCTCGATCGATTTTAAGACGATCTAGCGATGTCCGTCCGTCTGTCCGTCTATCTGTTTGTTGAAAACACGCTTACTTTTGAAAAACTATACGGAGGCTCCTGAAGTTTGGCATATATGTTGGGCATTTACCTGGTCAGGTTGGTATTGCAATCCAGCGAAATCGGTCCAGTGGTTCAAAAGTTATGAGCATAAGACTGAATTTCGGCAAGGGTTTTTCGTGAATTTACGAGATAAAACACACGCTAACTTTCGAAAGGTAATCCTGAGGATACTCAAGCTTGACTTATATATTTCTCCTGGTCTGGTTTTTTTTTTAAATTTCAGCCAGATCGGTCTAGGGGTTCAAAAGTTATTAGCAAAACCGTGAATTTCAGATTAGTTTCACCTTAAATTCATGAGTTGAAAATCCGTTAAACATGTTTTAAAAACATTGGTAAGTCAAAAAAATATTTTACAACGTATTTTTGTCCCTCAAAAATATTTTTACACTAAAAAAAAAAATACACTCGAAAAAAATTTTACACTCAAAAAAAATTTTACACTAAAAAAATGTTACACTCAAAAAAAAATTTATACTCAAAAAAATTTTACACTCAAAAAAAATTTAGAAAATTATAAATTTAATTTATTATTTTATTCGACCTTTTAATTTTTAAATTAAGAAAATAAAATATTTGAGCTCGAGGCCTTTTTCAATGTTTTTGTTTAATAAAATATTGGCAAATAATAAATGAAAAATTATTAAACAAAAACATTGAAAAAGGCCTCGAGCTCAAATATTTTATTTTCTTAATTTAGTAAATTATTTTTTTTTTTTCAAAAATTACTTAAAACAAGTAGGAGTGTTAAATTTGGCTTTGCCGAATCTTTTATACCCTCCAACATTAAAAAAAAAATTGCAGGTGCGTTTTATTTTGGGGGGGGGGGGGGTCGTTAGTGGTAATTGGGGCGGGGGGGGCAAATTTCCTCTCGAATATGTGTTCAAAAATTCATTTTTATGCTTTTTGCATTAAAGAAATAAAAGTTTATCATAATTTAAAAAAAATGTATTCCACGCCCATAAAGGGGCGGGGGGCAAAAACACGACATTTTCTAATTGCCAGGGTCCAAATGCAGGATGTTCAACGTCTTGTACCATAAAAATTTTGCATTTGTTAAACAAAAACACAAAAAATCGTGTAAAAAAATTATATTTTTAGTGGTTGGTTTAGTTCTTCAAGGGTTAACTTTTTTCCCCCTGCACAGTGGCCGAAACATCCAATCTAGCGGATCTTAATTCGGAAATGTAAAATAATAAAGCCCAATGCATATTTGTGATTATAAAACTTATACAGAATTTAATTTTTAACCATATTTATTTATTTCAGTGTTTTTATGTATTTTGGGAAATTTATGTGAATATCGGGAGGGTGGTCTGTATGAGGACTAGAAGTTAAAATGTTCCGATTTCGTTAATATTTAGTGTGATTATTTATGGCTACAAAAAACATTTACCAGTCGAATTTCAAGAGGATATTTGTTAAAATACCATTGTTAGGGCTTTTTAGGAAAACTGGAAGGGGAAATTAACATGGGGGCTATGGGATAACATGGACCGATTTTGTCAAAAATTTAATAGGTTTTGTTCTTTCGATAAAAAATCTTAAATTTGAAATTTTAGCCAAATCTATTGAAAATTGTGGTCTGTACCGCGTTTATACTGTTTGGAAAGGCAGATGGACCCTAAAAAACCGAACAACTTGCACGAACTAGCACGCCATACTAAAACGTCACAACAAAAATAACCCAAAATAATAAACAAAACAGGAATTGGACCGAATACGATCGAATTTCAAAAGTTGCAGTCACAAATGTCAACTTCTATAATGCACTAATAATAAACTAGATACACACAGGCCACTAACATTTATTTTTTAGTTAAAACATACCTTTTACTTTTAATTAAAACCTTTTGGCTCAAAATGTATAAACAATTGACTTAAAAGTGTCAAGAAAAACTCACTGAGTAATTAGGCCCCAAATTCCTTTAATACACTTGCTGAAGAAAATGTATATTTGACAGCTTACAGTTGTGCGAATATTGAAAGCAAAACAAAAGTAAAAACGTAATTTTTTTCTGTAAAGTATAGGTAAACGATGCAGTGCAAAAACATTTATCGATCTTAATTTTTTAATTTTGACTTAAGCGCCGCTAGATCAGTGATTTCGGCCACAGTGCTCTGGTCCGATTTTGCTCATTTACGAACTTGACCTGCCTAGGAACATAAGACATATTCGTGTCAAATGCCGGGAGTCTAGCTCTTTTATTTTGGACTGCATCGTGTTAACTACAGACGGACGGACGGACGGACATCGCTAGAATGTCTTAGAATCGATCACCGATCATAATATTTTAATGCGTTACACACGGAATGACAAAGTGAGTATACCTCCATACTGTAGTTGGAGGTTATCAAAATTTTTTTTACACAAAATAAAAACTAATCAAAAATTTAATTTTTTTTCACGTTAGAAAATTTACTATCACTTAAAAGGGCATTTTGGAGGGTATTCATAGATTCGGCCAAGCCGAATTTAACTTTTCTACTTGTTTTATTTTGCCATATCAGTATAAAAGGATGTGAATAACGTTCTTTGAAAACTTAATCAAAATATTTTGTTGAAAATTTTCAATGATATTGAAGGATAAAGTTTCTAAAGGACGTAACTTAACTCCTTTTTCCTGATATGTAAAAATAATAAAATTGGAAAATTGCGGGATATCCTCGTCTTTCATTTACCATCACTAGGACAAATTCAGATATAAATTTTTTTTTTTTTAAATTTAATCCTCTAAAACTTTGAAGTCCTTTTAAAAGGAAACAGGATCACGAAATGAAAAACTGTAAATGCAGTTTTACTACATTTAGTCTCTAATTTCAAACTTATTGTATCCAGTTCGTGTTTAACGACTATTTTGAATTTTTGTCGGACGGTGTAATCTGAGACAATTCTATAGGAAATATGTCTCATAATCTAAGACCTTTTCTATAGGAAAATGATATCAGAATGTGATACTTTGTGTAGAAAAAATGTCTCAGAATCTTAAAATTTTTCTGTAGAAATGATGTCTCATAATTTGAGACCTTTTCTATAGGAAAATCATATTAGAATCCGATACTTTGTCTAGGAAAATTGTCTCAGAATCTTAAAATTTTGTTGTATAAAAAATGTCTCATATTCTGAGACTTTTTGTAAAGCAAAAATGTCTTAGAATCTGAAACTTTTTCTATAGGAAAAAGGTATCAGAATCTGAAAATTTTTCGATAGGAAAAAGTTCTAAAAATCAAAGACTTTTTCTATAGGAAAAATGTCTCAGAATCGGAGACTTTTTCTATATGAAAAAGGTCTCAAAATCTGAGACTTTTTCTATATGCAAATTCTTTGAAGACGAGTGATGTTCGCCATACAAAAATTGGGCCTAAATTTTGCATCACGGTTCTATATTTAAATGTTAAATATCTCTTTGTATTTATATAAATACTATATTCTAATCAATGTTTGCAAAAATTTTAATTATTTGTTTTTTTAAATTCCCATAATCTCAATTTGACCCCTTCATAGAGGTTATGAAATTTTTTTAAGAAATATTTTACCTTCTAAGACAAATGCATCAGTTGAGTTTTTGTTAGTAGTTTAAGAAAAATGCAAACGACAAGATCAAATTTCAAAATTAAAATAATATTTTTTATCATCGTGGTTCTAATTTATACTACCACATCTAGTGAAACAAATGTTTTAGAAATTTTATCAAAGGAATACAAAGAAAATCCTTATAAATGGGAAAATAAAATTCAAGAATTCACTGCCATTGTTTTAAATGAGCAACTTGTGGAAATCATGAATGAACATAATATACCCTCCATACAGAATCTATATAATGAAGCTATAACAAAAATGTATATGAGAATTCCAGCAAATATTTTAGTTAAACAATTGTGGAAATTGTATAAAAAAACGGATGCAAAAAGTTTTATAACAATGGTACGTGCTCAATTAAGTTTATATTGGCGTCATAAGTTGGACAAATATCAAGATCCTCAATATATTCTAATGGCCGCCAACTGTTTTTACAAAATCAAAAATGCTGCTTTCTATGAGAATTTAACTGATGCCACCAGAAATCTATTGGAATCGGCTATAGAAAGTTTACCAAATTCATTGCAATACTTATTTGGTAAACAAGAATTTTGTCTGCTAAATAAAATGTATTCCGAAATGATTTATCAATCGAATTATCAACAAATTGATAATTCTACAGGTCATGTCTTGACCTGGTCATTTGATAAGAACTTTAGTGATTATATGGGTGTTTTAGTGCCAGTTTTTGAAGAAACTCTTGAGGATGATTTATCGGATTTGGATCTTGCTTTAGTCAGCAAACATTTTAATGGTTATTATTATAGATTACCACAAGACGACAATAAAATTGTTGCTAATTTAACCGAAAAAGTATTAAATAATTATTTATGGACTGTGGATTTGGTTAATGATGATCAGTTGGTATTTAAACAAGATAATTACTTAATGTGTGCCATAACATCGTATAGTGACGAAGGAGGCAAAGTTTATGGACTGTCAAATAAAACTATATATGCAACCGATTGTCAATGGAGTGCTGGAGAATGTGATCGACGATATGAATCAGATTTTTATTTTGTTTAAATTATAAAATTATTTAATAATTTTAAGGCCCGAACTCACGATGGTAGAGTTTTATTTGTCCACTGCAGAGATAACATGATAAAAAAAAAATAAATAAAATTAAAAAAAATTGACAAGTGAGTTTTGTGGTGAGGTCGTGGGGGGACTTTGGTCCCCTCGCGATAAATGTTAACAAATTTATTTATTAGGATTTTGTTTACATCAGTAATACAATTTTATCGTTATTTAAATTATTTGATTATATTCATGCCCTCAAATGGGGCGGTCAAAAACATTTTTTTTTCTAATCCCCTGAAGAGATATGATTGTGGCAACCAAAATTTAAGAGCGTCTTATTATGATTGAAAATTTTATCATAACTTGTTTGTAGTAATCGTAAAATTTTTGCACCAATCATGTTATGATTATATGACGCTCTCAAATTATAGTTGCCAAAAAATTGAGTTTTGCAGAAATTTGGTTTTATTCTTCAAGAGGGAACTTTTTAAACTTAACCAGCCTTATGCCCAAAAGTAATATTCCTGTTTAACTTTAGGAGTCTAGCCAGGGCCGCTTTAAGATATGGCGGGGCCCCTGGGCACACAAGAATTTAAAGCCCCGCTGGAAAGTAAAAAGTCGCGTGACAAAAAAACAAAATAAATTAATTTTATTACCTGTTTTAAGAAAAATAAACTAAAAAAATATTTTGAGTGGGGATATTCTAGCTCGAGTTAATTTTTCTTTACTTATTAAAACCATGATATCCGTATAGAACAATTTGGTTTTAATAACCCCTATTCTATCACAGAACGTGAGACTTCCTACACGAAAAATGTCTCAGAATCTAAATATATACAAAAAATGTCTTAAAATCTTAAACTTTTTCTATACGAAAAATATCTGAATTTTAGACTTTTACTACTGGACAAATTTCTCCTATGGTCTCAGATGTATACGAAAAATATGTTAGATTTTCTTTAAAAACAAATTAAAAAAATTAAATCCATTTTCCTATAAGCGAATTTATTGGCATTTCGGGGCACCTTCGATTGGGGGCCCTGGGCAGTGTGCCCTAATAGTTAAAACGGTACTGAGTCTAGCTCTTTGGGAGTTTTTTTTGGGAGGGGTCATTTGGGGCACTTTTCCTTTTTATACCCTCCAACTGCAGTATGGGGGTATACTCACTTTGTCATTCCGTGTGTAACGCATCAAAATATCGGTCTAGGACCCCATAAAGTATATATATTTATGATCAGTGATCGATTCTAAGACATTCTAGCGATGTCCGTCCGTCTGTCCGTCTGTAGTTAACACGATGCAGTCCAAAATAAAAGAGCTAGACTCCCGACTCCCGATTTGGCACGAATATGTCTTATGTTCATAGGCAGGCTAAGTTCGTAAATGAGCAAAATCGGACCAGGGGGGAAAAAGTTCCCACTTGAAGAACTAAACCAACCTCTGAAAAATACCATATTTTTACATGATTTTTTGTGTTTTTGTTTAACAAATGCAACATTTTTATGCCACAAAAAGTTCAAAGAGAATTAGAAAATGTCGTTTTTTCAACCGATAGATGGGCAGACGGACGGACGGACGGACGGATATCGCTAAATCGACTCAAAAAGTCATTCTGAGTCGTTCGGTATACTTGAAGGAAGGTCTAGGGTCAATATTTCGGATAGTTACAAACATCAGCACAAACTTAATATACCCTGTACCACAGAGTGGTGTAGGGTATAAAAAATATTTAAAAAAAGCATAAGAAAATTATAGACATTTTTTAAAGATTTTTTACATTTCTTCAAAAGAAACTACATACACTCTTATAAATTTTTGTTGAATTTTACCCACTTTATTGTAGGTAACTGTTCTCCTACAATAAAGTGGGTAAAAATACACTATGTGTTTAAATTTCAACATTTGCACACAAAGTGTGTACAACTAATAAACATTTTGTGTGTACACCTACATGTTTGACGCTTGGAAATTTCTCTAGAAATAAACACAAAGTGTGTAATTTTAAAATGTTTGTGCTTAAAAAAGCATTCTTTGTGTGCAAAAATGGATTTAAAATGCTTAAAATTGCATTTATAATGTTTTTTTTTTACTTTTGTGATTTATTCCTAAAAAAATACAAAAAAAAACGTTTTTTTATTTCTATGCTTTTTATTTTATATATTTTGTAAAATCTCCAGTAATTTTTAAAACTAAAATTAAAATAAGATAATTATAAATATTAAAAATTATAAATAAACAGATACAGCTAAATTAAACGTCGTATTAACAGCAGACTTTGCAAAATCCGAATTTTGATAACATCAAGTGTTGTACGAATCTGCAAATATATAAAAATTTAAAATAATTAATATTATTAGAATCTAATTATTTTTTTCTATTGAAAAATTCCAAAAATATACATTAAAAATTTCAGAAGCTGAGTCATTTTATCAATATATAAGGTTACAGAATCGAAGATAATTTTTCTATACAAAATTCTCAGCAATTTTTCTTTAAAAAAATTCTTAGAATCTCATTTTTTCTATAGAAAAATTGTCAGAATTTGAGACATATTTTCATGGAAAATTCTCAGAATTGGAGACATATTTTCATGAAAAATTCCCAGAATCTGAGATTTTTTTGTCTATAGAAAAATTTTTAGAATCTGAGATATTTTTTTATAGAAATATTCTCAGAATATGAGATATTTTTGCTATAGAAAAACTCTCTGAATCTAAGAAATTTTTTCTATAGATAAACACCTAGAATCTGAGACATTTTTTCTACAGAAAAATTCCCAGAATCTGAGACATTTTTTCTATAGAAAAATTCTCAGAATCTGAGACATTTTTTCTATAGAAAAATTCTCAGAATCTGAGACATTTTTTCTATAGAAAAATTCTCAGAATCTGAGACATTTTTTCTATAGAAAAATTCTCAGAATCTGAGACATTTTTTCTATAGAAAAATTCTCAGAATCTGAGACATTTTTTCTATAGAAAAATTCTCAGAATCTGAGACATTTTTTCTATAGAAAAATTCTCAGAATCTGAGACATTTTTTCTATAGAAAAATTCTCAGAATCTGAGACATTTTTTCTATAGAAAAATTCTCAGAATCTGAGACATTTTTTCTATAGAAAAATTCTCAGAATCTGAGACATTTTTTCTATAGAAAAATTCTCAGAATCTGAGACATTTTTTCTATAGAAAAATTCTCAGAATCTGAGACATTTTTTCTATAGAAAAATTCTCAGAATCTGAGACATTTTTTCTATAGAAAAATTCTCAGAATCTGAGACATTTTTTCTATAAAAAAAATGCTGAGACATTTTTTTACAGAAAATTTCTCAGAATCTGAGACATTTTTTCTATAGAAAATTTCTCAGAATCTGAGACATTTTTTCTATAGAAAATTTCTCAGAATCTGAGACATTTTTTCTATAGAAAATTTCTCAGAATCTGAGACATTTTTTCTATAGAAAATTTCTCAGAATCTGAGACATTTTTTCTATAGACAATTTTTCAGAATCTGAGACATTTTTTCTATAGAAAATTTCTCAGAATCTGAGACATTTTTTCTATAGAAAATTTCTCAGAATCTGCGACATTTTTTCTATAGAAAATTTCTCAGAATCTGAGACATTTTTTCTATAGAAAATTTCTCAGAATATCAGACATTTTTTCTATAGAAAATTTCTCAGAATCTGAGACATTTTTTCTATAGAAAATTTCTCAGAATCTAAGACATTTTTTGATAGAAAATTTCTCAGAATCTGAGACATTTTTTCTATAGAAAATTTCTCAGAATCTGAGACATTTTTTCTATTGAAAATTTCTCAGAGTCTGAGACATTTTTTCAATAGAAAATTTCTCAGAATGTGAGACATTTTTTCTATTGAAAATTTTTCAGAATCTGAGACATTTTTCTATAGAAAATTTCTTAGAATCTGAGACATTTTTTCTATGGAAAATTTCTTAGAATCTGAGACATTTTTTCTATAGAAAATTTCTCAGAATCTGAGACATTTTTTCTATAGAAAATTGCTTAGAATCTGAGACATTTTTTCTATAAAAAATTTCTCAGAATCTGAGACATTTTTTCTATTAAAAATTTCTCAGAATCTGAGACATTTTTTCTATAGAAAATTTCTCAGAATCTGAGACATTTTTTCTATAGAAAATTTCTCAGGATCAGAGACATTTTTTCTATAGAAAATTTCTCAGAATCTGAGACATTTTTTCTATAGAAAATTTCTCAGAATCTGAGACATTTTTTCTATAGAAAATTTCTCAGAATCTGAGACATTTTTTCTATAGAAAATTTCTCAGAATCTGAGACATTTTTTCTATAGAAAATTTCTCAAAATCTGAGACATTTTTTCTATAGAAAATTTCTCAGAATCTGAGATATTTTTTTATAGAAAATTTCTCAGAATCTGAGACATTTTTTTAGTACAATTCTCAGAATCTGAGTAATTCTTAGAGCCTGAGAAATTTTTTTACAGAAAAATTTTGCATATTAATTAATTTGTAGAATCTGTCACATATTCTGTATAAAAATTCTCTGAATCAAAGACATTTTCTGATCCTGTAAAATTTCAAAAGTCTGAGAGTTTTTGTATGATATTACTTTATTGATAATTTCACAGAATCTTAGATATTTTTGTAAAGAAAAATTATTAAATTCCGTGATATTGTTTCTAAAAAAACATTCAATATGATGATGATTTACTTACCTTTATGATTTATAATTGCCTAATTTTTTTACACCAACAAGATTTCTAAATTATTGATGCTATTGCGTCTGATTTTCACTTAAATTTATGAAAATGTAAATGCGGCTATTGCATTTAAAAATAACTTTAAATATTCGCATACATTTTCACTTTTGTTATTATTTTTATAGCGGTTTTTTATTTTATTTGCAAGAGCCAGAAATTTATGATTTTATTTCCCTTTTGCTTTTAATTTTTATTTGACAATTTCAATTATTTTTTTTTTATATTTTGAAAATTTCGAAAATTAAACACAAAATGCCCACTATACACATTAAATGTTTAATTTTAAAAATCTTGTGTTTATTTTTCAACGAATATATTTATCAACACACAAAATACTATATAATGTGCGTAATTTTAAAATTTTTGTGTTTAAATTAGATTTTTGAACACTTGGTGTTTAATTTTAGGCGTTGTGTGTTATTTTACATAGAAATTTACCCACTTGATAGTAGTAATTTTACAACGATTTTTTAGAGTGTATATAACATTTTATACAGATAGAAAAATTTCCGGGATCGGGATTTTCCGATTGGAAGCCCTAGTGGTTATAAGTTAGGTTAGAGGTGGCATAGTCAAAGACACTTCACATAGACCGGTTGGTCCATAGCGAAACCACAATAATTCCTTAGCGATGCTAACGAAACGCGTTAGTCCATATCGCGAATAGAAATCGTTGGTGGTCTCGTTCCCTTGAAGTTCTCTGTAGGATATAAATAACATGCATTACAATTTCTTTTCTTGCATTAAATGACTTTTTATTGATCACATAAACCAGGATTCGACCTACACTTATTAGTTTCCAAAAAATTTCGCTGCTGCTATTTTCAGAACACATTTCAAATGCTTCTTAACGATTGGGATTAAGATTCCTTATATTTTGGAAAAACTAGGGCTCTTCTTTATTCATCAATAGATTTAGCTACCGGAAGTATTACTAAAACGTCCAATTCCTAAGGCATATGATATAGCATGAGCTACGTATGATTGTTCATGAACTCCATAAAATAAATGCGACATAGCACCTGGAAAAGAAAAACAGTTTAGACCAACTTAAACTCCACTCAAATGAATGGCAACTCACCAGCAGCATGTATGGTAACATCACTACCGCC
Organism: Pegoplata infirma; assembly: GCA_963921195.1. NCBI lineage: Eukaryota > Metazoa > Arthropoda > Insecta > Diptera > Anthomyiidae > Pegoplata > Pegoplata infirma. Next base: position 214,369,578 of record OY992540.1, read on the forward strand.
ATGATAATTTTCATCGGTATTTATAGCACCTTGTTGCATATATTCCCATGCTGTCGTATCCACCAAAGCAGGATTTGCTCTCAAACCATTTGCATCTGGTTGAAAACCATGAAAGGTAGTACCATAAGTTAAAATTGTATAGGGAGTACCTTCTGTTTTAGAATTGCCAGCAATACCTAAGATATCTGAACCACGGCTGGCATGACCATTCATGGTTAATGTATGAGAATGATCGGCAGTAACAATTAGTAAAGTATCTTGAAGATCGATGCCTAAAGCACTAATTGTAGCATTAATGGCATCATTAAAGGCCACAACTTCACTTAAAGCCTTGCGAGCAGTGCCTCTATGATGGGCCTGATCAATCATACCACCCTCTACTACCAATAAAAATCCTTTATCTTTAGCTCTTAACACTTCTAAAGCCTTTAAGGTCATTTCTTTTAAAGAGGGCATACCAGCTGCAGAAGTATCTCGTTCAAATTCATATTTCAAATGACCATTGGCGAATATTCCTAAAACGTAATCCACCTCAGGATCTATATCATTAAGTTCTCCAGTATTTTGTACAACAACATGAGATTGACTATTAGCAGTTTTAATATCGGACCAAGTTTGAATTAGATTACGACCATCAGCTGATTTGCCAGACCATGTATCTATAGGATCTGCTGGGGAATCTGGAACACCAGAAACTAACATTTGACGACCACCACCCATGATAACATTGATTTTTTGACCAGTTTCATCTTCAATCAATTGGCGGGCAATATCTTTACAACCCTGGGAGGTGGCTAGAGCTGGCATTGTACTCTCACATTCCCATCTACGATCCGGAGTGTGAACATATAGAGCAGCTGGGGTTGCATGAGTTACACGGGTGTTGGTAACAAAACCAGTAACCATATTAGCATCCTGAGCCCATTTCAGAATGGTGTTAACATGATGTGCTGGATCTAAAGAAGCTGAGCAATTAGCCAAATTAACACTGGAATCAACACCGCCAGTTTCATAGTTAACTTTAACACCCGAAAATAAAGCGGTAGCAGTAGAAAATGAATCAGGCACTTGTTTATTAGCACAATAGGTCTAAAATATTAAATACAGGAAATTAGATAAATTTTTAACTAACCTAACTATTTTTTCCCCCATTACCTTTAATAAACCCATATCAGGAAATTTCTCCCATATCAATAGTCCTTCTTCCTTAAACTTCATAATTCTGGCCGCTGTAACCGTGTTCGGACCCATACCATCTCCCACAAATAATATAACATTTTTAGCTGGTCTCTCATTACGTTGACGATTTAAACCTTCATTTAATTCATTTAATCCACGTTCAAACCATTCTTCTTGTTGCTCTGGTAAGCTAACGGAATTACATACTCCCATCATCAAGATTAAGAAAACTGATACAGCATTAATGAAATTAATGTATTTTCGATCTGTAACCATTTTGTCTGTTTGTTTTAAGATTAAGAAGAGGTTTCGTATTTTCCTTTGTTAGTTTTCCAATGAGCAGTGTTTGTGTATTAAAAAATAATTTAAAAAGTTATGAAAATATATAACTTTTTAAACTACCTTATAGCTGCCAAGTTTATTATATACTTATTTTAAAATTTCAAACGCACACTTATTTATATGAAAATCTAAGCCTCAGGCTCAATTCATTTGGCCGGTTTGGGATGTGGTTTAAATTTAAACTTTGTTACTTGGTAATATCAGAAGAAATCTGTGTTAAGATTAACTAAACCAAGTTTAACTGATATACCTAAAACTCGTCTTTAATGTTTCGTTAAGTCTTCGTTAGACTTAAGTCTTCGTTAGACTCAAGTCTCCGTTAGCAGCTAATTCGATATCGAGTAATTATCCCTTAGAGCTGGTAATTCATCACAAAATAATCAATGTTTGCAAACGTAAAATTTATATAAAATTAATCAATGATTAGCAGTGTCCGACCGAATACACCTTTTTCGGCCCAATTTTCACTATTCGGCCGAATCCGAATATTCAAAAAAACATTATTATTAGTAAAAAAAAGTAAAATTCGACTTGGCGGAATACACAAATGTATAAATACGTTGTCTAAAATGATTTCATTTTGAGAAAAAAACTTTTTTTAGACATTTTTGTAAAGAATTTTTTTTTTTAGGTGCAAAAACATGTGTTTAGTGTGATTTCTAACACGTGTGTACAAATTTTATACAATTATTCGGCTACATTCGGCCAAAAATGTGGCCGAAGCCGAATAGTGCTTTTTGGCCGAAGCTGTAGCCGAAGCCGAATATTAGGTCGGACACTAGTGATTAGTATTAATCTTTGATTAGCTTTTTATAAGTTACCAGCCCTTAATGTTTTTTGTTTGAAATAATTATTTAAACTACTATTTTTCATTTAGTATGTGCACATGTAATGGTTTTAAAATATTTTTTTAAAAAAATTTTTAAATTTTATTTAATATAATTGAAAATTCTTTAATACTAGAACGTGATTATTTTTAAAATAAAAAAAAAAGTTTGTTCTTATTTTCTATGTCAATTTAAGTGAATGACTACACTATTTCCAATTAAAATTTAACAAGTAAAATAGTTAAATTTGACTTGGACCATAGAAAAGAGTAGAAGCTAAGCAGTGCGGTTAAAATATGCGCTAAAAAAAATTCAAAATATGCACTGAAAAACCTAAAAATATGCACAAAAAAATAAAATGTGTGCCATAAAAATCTTGTTTTCATACGAAAACTTCTTAAAAAGCAAAAACTAACGCCGAGTTTAAATCAGAGTAAGTATTTGCTCATGAAAGAAGCTTTCATTTGTGCACACTCATTCATGTTTTGTGAAAATGAAAAATTTCAATTTCAGCATTTTCAAATGAGTATTTCATATTTTCACTCACTCACCGATTGAAAATTTTCATTTTCAAAAAAAAAAAATCATTCATTCGCGGCATAACGAAAATTTGAAATATTAAAATTTAATATGCTAAAATCTTGAAAACTAAGCAAGATAGAGCAAAACAGAGCAAAATTTCGGATCAAAATCGATGGCGACCCCAAAGGGAAAGATTATAGCTTCACATGTGTGGAGTCCACAGGTCCACACTGTGGATCTTACTGGGTCCTAACTTTGAATAAAAAAATTTGAATTCCGGGAAATTTTAAAATGCTAATATCTCGGTAACTCCCGGCGATACGACAAAAAGTTTTGAAGCAATTTTTTAGCTCTTGGGTCATAGAGCAAGACCACCGAACACCCGGAATCAATTCGAGCAATAGTTTTTGAATTATTTTCGTTATTTTTGGACACAATAGGTTCAACACATTTGAAATGTAAATAACTCAAAAACTATTGCCCAAATGGCTTTCGGGTGTTCGGTGATCTTGTTTTACGATTCAAAAGCTACAAAATTGCTTTGCAATTTTTTGTCGTATCGGCCGTAGTTACCGAGATATTAACATTTTGATATTTCCCGGAATTCGAATTTTTTGGTATAAAACTAGGACCCAACAGGGTCCACACATGTGTAAATTTCAACTTTGCTCTATCTTGCTTTGTTTTCGAGATATCAGCATTTTAGTTTTGGGACCTTATTTTTAGGACCCAATTCAACACATTTGAAACTTAAATAACTCAAAAACTGCTCGAATTGCTTTCGGGTGTACAGTGGTCTTGTTTTACGACTCAAGAACTACAAAATTGCTTCAAAACTGTTTGTCTTATCGCCGGTAGTTACCGAAATATTAGCATTTTAAAATTTCCCGGAAATCAAATTTTTTGATTCAAAGTTAGGACCCAATGGGGTCCACACATGTGTAGATGTCAACTTTTTGTACAAGGTCGCCATCGATTTTAATCCGAAATTTTGCTCCGTTTTGCTCCATCTTGCTTAGTTTTCGAGATATTAGCATATTAAATTTTAATATTCTAAATTCGGTGAGTGAGTGAAAATATGAGATGCTCATGAGCATTCTCATGAGAATTTTAATTTATTCACCAGCCACGAAATTTAAAATTTTTTTATTTCTCACAAACAAGCAGTGAAGCAAGATATAAATTTGCTTCTTTCATAGCATACGAATGAAACTGCTTGTGTTTATTTCATTTTCAATGCTTGGTGAGAATCATTGAAAATGAAAGAGTAAATCCGAACATTTGAAACTTAATGTTAGCAAATTTTTTTTAGAAATTAAGAAAATTTGTTAAAAAATTAAGAAGAAAACAAAATATTTTTTTTTTATATTTGGGAAATATGCACAAAATATGTATTTAAAACCAAAATATGCAAAAATATGCATTCTCACCAAAATGTGCAAAAACAAATCGATGCCATTTTAACGTAAATTAAGACTGCTAAGAAGACATTTTGCGTGTCTAACATTACATTCAGGCGATTCTGCATTTATCTATATAGCGACATTTACTCATTGCTAAACCAGGGTTGCAAAATGAGTACATCAAAATTGTACCAACGAGCTCACAAAATTGTACTTTTTCGACCCCAACTGTACCAACATATTTTTGTTTACTTTTTGTTTTATTTTTTTTATATTAATTTAAAAAAGGAACGAAAAAACATTAGTGGTATTCAAAGTCTTACTTGCCAGCCCTGGCACTGGTGATAAAAGAGCACTTTTTAAAATTACCTTTCAAAATACATGTATTTTTTGAAAGATGTACTCTTTTGCTACATTGCCAGGGCTGGCAACAAGATTCTGAATACCTCTATTGATTAAAAACAAATTTTGATAAAATTTACATTTGTACTTTATTTGTGCTTTAAAAGTGTATCAGGTGGTATTCAGAGTCCTAGTACTGGTGGAAAATGATCAATTTTTGAAAATACATTTCAGAATACATGAGAGGTCTTCAGAATCTTACTGTCAGCCCTGGCAATGTAGCAAAATATTAATTTTTTTCAAAAAATACATGTATTATTCAAGAAAGAATATGAAGAAAAGTACTTTTTTACCACCAGTAACAGGGCTGGCAAGTAGGTTTCTGAATACCCCCATGTATTTGTTGAAAGAAGTACTCTTTTGGCACATTGACTGGCAGCTATCTTTATGTACCATTCGACGCAGAATCAATTTTTGAGTCGATATTGCGATGTTTTCCAGACAGTCGCTTAAACTTCCTCCTGATATTTACTTAAATCTGCCTATGTACAATATAAGCCTATTTCACTCAAATTTGGTTTGTACGTATTTTTACACTAATTTCAGATCTGGCCAAACATGGATCCAGTCGACACTGTAAATCAATCAAAACTATAAACTGGGTAAATTCCATGAAAAACATAATCTGAGAAGGATTTAAAATTGTACCATTTGAGTCATTGGTGTACCATTGTACTTTTGAGCTTCGAATTGTACCAAAAATGGTACAATTGTACCAACTTTTGCAACCCTGTGCTAAACAATAATTTTACAACTTTTTATTTTTATAAAATATTTATGTATTTTATATCAATTTATTTAAAGCTATTGCTCTTTATATCACAAAAATTGAGATAAACTCTTAAGTTCTTTTTAAAAAACTGTCTAAAGAAAAATATTCAAGGTATGGACGTTTTCATATTCATATATTTTCTTATAAACTAAACATATCAGCAAAAGATTCAGCTATTGAACTGTCACGGAAACGTCCTATACGTAAGGCATAAGATATAGCATGGGCTACATAAGATTGTTCATGGACACCATAGAATAAGTGAGACATGGCACCTGGAAAGTAAATAAAAATATTTAGTCGAATTTTGACTTCGCCTTCCAAAATAAATAATAACTTACCAACAGCATGTATGGTAACATCACTACCACCATGATAATTTTCATCGGTATTTATGGCACCTTGTTGCATATATTCCCAATCTGTCGTATCCTCCAAAGCTGGATTTTTTCTCAAACCATTTGCATCTGGTTGAAAACCTTTATAGGTTGTACCATAAGTTAACGTAGTATAAGGAGTATCTTCGGTTTTCGAGTTACCAGCAATACCCAAGATATCTGAACCACGACTAGCATGACCATTAATAGTTAAAGTATGAGAATGATCAGCTGTAACAAGAACTAATGTATCTTGAAGATCTGAGCCCAAAGCATTGATGGTAGCATTAATGGCATCATTAAAGGCCACAACTTCATTTAAAGCCTTGCGGGCAGTACCTCTATGATGGGCCTGGTCAATCATACCACCTTCTACTACCAATACAAATCCTTCATTTTTAGCTCTTAAAACTTCTAATGCCTTTAAGGTCATTTCTGACAAAGACGGCATACCGGCCTCGGAAGTATCACGTTCATATTCATATTTCAAATGACCATTAGCGAAAATTCCCAAAACATAGTCAACGTCTGGATCTACAGCATTTAATTCTCCGGTATTTTGTACCAGAACATGAGCTTGATTTTTTGCAGATTTAATATCGGACCATTTCTTTAGTAGATTACGACCATCAGCTGAATTACAAGACCATGTATCTATAGGATCTGCTAGGGAATCTTCAACACCAGAAACTAACATTTGTCGACCACCACCCATGATCACATTAATATTTTGACCAGTTTCATCTTCAATCAATTGACGGCCAATATCTTTACATCCCTCGGTAGTGGCAAGAGCTGGCATTGTCTTTTCACACTCCCATCTGCGATCAGGAGTATGTGAATATAGAGCCGCTGGAGTGGCATGTGTTACACGAGTATTGGTTACAAATCCAGTTAACATGCCATCTGTTTGAGCCCATTTTAAAATGGAATGTACATGATGATCTGGATCCAAAGAGGCTGAACAATTGGCCAAACTAACACTAGAATCAACACCACCTGTTTCGTAGTTTACTTTGACACCCGAAAATAAAGCGGTAGCAGTAGAAAAGGAGTCAGGAACTTGTTTATTAGCGCAATAGGTCTAAAATATTTAAAAAGAAACGTAAAAAAAATGTTGGAAAGTCTTTAATATTTTCTCTTTTTAAAGATGTAATTTGAAAAAGATCAATTCTACTTTTATTTCGAAGATTTCATTTGTAATTCAAAGTTTTAATTTGTAATTCGAAGATTGTACTTTTAATTCGAATATTACATTTGTAATTCGAAAATTCGAACTGTAATTCGAAAAAGATTAATTGTAATTAGTAAAAGATTAATTATTATTCTGTTACGTGCCCTTTAGAGGCGCTATTGTGACTGTACCCGACTGGCTAAGGAGCAGTGAAATTTGCAGGGTGTGATCCCATCCCATCACAATAGCGCCTCTAAAGGGCATGTAACAATTCGCAGAAGATCAATTGTAATGTGAAAAAGATCAAACATTGATTGAAATTGAGTTGCTTTCTTCTTTTTACCCTCCATCCACAGTCATTCCGTGTGAAACCCATCAAAATATCTGCCGAGGATCCCATTAAGTTTATATATTATTGATTTATGATCGATTCTAAAACATTCTTACAATAACAAGATGCAGTTCAAAATAATTAAGTTAGACTTCTGAAGTTTGGCACAAATACGTCATAATATCATCAGCAGATTAAGTTCGTAAATGGGCAAAATCGGAACAGGGGGGAAAAGTTTCCCTTGAAAAACTAAACCAACCTCTGAAAAACTCTATTTTGAACATGTTTTTTGTATTTTTGTTAAACAAGTACAACAATTTTGTGTTGGAAGAAGTTTATAGTCCTGGGCTTGGATCCAGGGAATTTGAAAATTCCGTGGTTTTTTCGTCCCGCCCTCTTTTGCGGACGTGGATATAAAAAAAATAATTTAAATAATGATAAAATTGTGTTACTTAATTCCAGGAAGCATAATAAATAAACTTGTAAACATTTATCACAAGATGAGAGGTGGGTCCCATCATCCCCCGATAAAGGATACAAAAGATTCGGCACAGCAGAGTTTAACACTTTTCGAATTAGAACTGATCTTTTTCGAATTATAATAGATCTTTTTCGAAATAAAATTGATCTTTATCGAATTACAATTCAACTGAATAGCACACTGCAATTGAAGAGCAGCGATTTTGGCCATAGCGCGATCTTGAAGAAGATTACAATGCCACAAAATAAGGACTGTCCTTTACCACAATGATACCATCCAGTGGAGCCTCCTTTAAGTTTTACACAGTTGGTTCGAAGCTACACTTTAATCGAAGAACTGTGATTGTGGCCATAGCGCTATCTTAAAGAAGATAACAATACTACAAAATAAGGACTGCCCTCCCTCTATAATCCTTTTTGAGCTCCAATTTACCACTATGATACCATTTAGGGAGTCTTGGATGAGGGACATTCCAAGTAGTGGAGCTTCCATAAATTTTTACACAGATGGATCGAAGCTACACTAACAAATGGGCTTTGGAATCTATTCAGAAGAGCTTGGGTTGAGCCTGGCTCGAATATTGCCAGATCATTGCAGTGTTTACCAGGCAGAGATGCTGGCAATAAAGGAAGTGGCTGACTGGTTAAGTTGCAATGTCTTGTCTACAACCACAGTCAAGCCGCGGTGAATTTTCTGGAGTCAATGTTTCTGAAAACAAAATCTGCCCTTAACTGCCGCACATTTTTAAATGAGATGGCCAAGCAGTTTGGCATACGACTCATTTGGATCCCAAAGCACAGAGACATTCCAAGGAATTGCAAAGCCGATCAGCTTGCAAGACTGGGAACTACCTTACAGGTTACAACAGAATGCCTCTAAAAACTTGCAAGAAAAATCTACGTCTTAGTTTTGCGACAGAGACTAATCAGAGATGGCCAAGCAGTTTGGCATACGACTCATTTGGATCCCAGGGCACAGAGACATTCCAAGGAATTGCAAAGCCGATGAGCTTGCAAGACTGGGAACTACCTTACAGGTTACAACAGAATGGCTCTAAAAACTTGCAAGAAAAATCTACATCTTTGTTTTGCGACAGAGACTAATCAGAGATGGGTAAATTGATGGACGTGTAAGACAACACGGCAGATCTGGTCTTCTCTTAATTAGAAGCGTACAAGTGAGCTGATATCGCTTTCAAGAGAAGAGATTTCGACGGTGGTTGCTGTAATTGCTGGACACTGTCTTATAGGAAAGCACGATAAGCGGTTCGTCAAATGAGTTTTGCCGGAGTTGCATAGATTAGGAGGAGTTGGAAAATATCGAACACCTTATCTGCGATAGTCCGCCACTTTCTGGTCAGATACCTGCTTAACTGGGATCTAGGAACTGCACGATCTTTCTGATTTGTCAGATGTCAACATTCAATATCTTGGGAGTTTCGTAAGCAGGTCAAATTGGTTTAACGGAAGGGACCAGTAGGTAAACCTATTACAGTCCCGTGTTATCACAATGGACCTCAGAGTCTATGTGTGCCGACGTAAAACGTCAGCAGCTACTTACAACCTAACCTAAGCCATCTAGAAACATGCAAGCAAAATCTAAGGCTTTGTTCCGCGATGGAGACTAATCAGAGATGGGCACATGGATAGACGTGTGAGACTTCACGACAGATTTGGCATTTTCTTAATCAGAAGTGGACAAGTGAGCTGATATAGCTTCCAAGAAGAGAGATTCCGACTGTGGTTGCTGTAATTACCGGACACTATGTTATATAACAGCACGCAGAACGGTTAAATGTGCCGTTAAATGAATTTTGCCGTAGTTGCACAGAGAGAACAGCTTAGTTGTGCCAGCCGAATTTAGAGCCAACTGCATAGTTTAATAACAACAACCAAAATTTTCGGTTGCGATAACCAAAATTTGTTTTGAAAATTTAACTTCTGTTGGTTCAAATAAATTTCGGTAATCGCAACCGAAAATTTCGGTTGTTGTAATTAAACCATGCAGTTGGCTCTTAATTCGGCTGGCACAATTAAACTGTTTTCTCCGTGTGCATGGATGAGAAGGAGTTGGAAACTATCGAACACTTTATCTGCCATAGTAAGGCACTTTCTGGTCAGAGACTAGATTCACTGAGTTTCATAAGGACCCCGAATTGGCTTAACGGCAAGGACTACATAGTAGGGGAACATATTACGGTCCCGTGGTATCACAACGGGTATCAGAATAACAATTAATCTTTTTTGAATAACAGTTGATATTTTACGAACTACAATTGATCATTTTCCAATTTTAATTGGAATTTTTTAGCTGCAAATAAATTTTAATTCGAATTACAAGCAGAATCTTTGAATTACAAAAGAAATCTTTGAATTACAAAAGGAATCTTTGAATTACAGTTCGATTCCATTCAAAAACGGTATTTGCTTAAAATTTAAAATTGAAAGCATTTTACACAGATTTTGGTGATGTCCAACGTTCAAAAAAACAATTTTTCAATTTGATGGCGAAAGCGAAACCAAGCCACATTTTCGGTTGTTCTAACTTTTGTTAACTTTGTTAAAAAATTTGACATTAACCCTCTAATTCAGAAGGCCGCTTATAGTCGGTCTTGTGGATTTGGATTGTAAAGGCTTAAAAATTGTTTCCAATAATCCATCCAAATATCCGACTATCAGCAAAATTTGTCTAAAATGTTTCCATATAACGAATTCTCAACAAATACCGTTTTTGCTGGACTATATCAAATATTCCATATTTCCCATTTACCTTTAACAATCCCATATCTGGAAATTTCTCCCATGTCATTAAACCTTCTTCCTTAAACTTCATAATTCTAGCAGCTGTTACGGTATTTGGACCCATTCCATCTCCCACAAACAGTATAACATTCTTCGCTCTCTTTCTCTTATTACGTTCACGTTTTAAACCTTTCTGCAATTCATCTACGCCACGTAAAAACCATTCTTGTTGTTCTTTCGGTAAATTTGCTACTAAAGCATTAGCTACTCCCATCATATTCGTCATTGATGATTTGGTTTCATAGTGCACAATGAAACCCACTGTCATAATCAACAATAAAATCGATGAGAATGAGACAGCAATTATGAACATTTTTGATTTGTATACTTTTTTCTTAGGCGGTCTCAGATCATTTGCATAATCTTGACTATAACTGTCCAGTTCGACACTATTGCTGGCCGTTATGTGTTTTCGATCCGTAGCCATATTGTTTGGAATTCCTTTAAGTTTTTAGCAGGTGTTTACTTTACAAAAGACTCTGTCAGACTGTTAGTTTCGGAGAATCGCAGTACAAAAAACACTATAAGATAAGAAAGAGAAAAAAAAAACATTAGACGTTTAATGTACAATTCATACATATAGTATGTAACTGACAATTGAGCAGTACTTAGTTGTTCTAGTATATTTTATTTCGTTTATTATCTTTATGATGTTAACTTAGATGATATCTTGAAAATAAAATAAAAGCAAAGAACGTAAATTTCATATTGATAAAGTGTGGAACAAAATATTTAAATTTTAACGATTTATTAGTACATTTTTTTTAATTGGCCTATTATGCATAAGTATAAATAACAAAATGTATATCCAGGGATGAGAAATTCACAATTGAAATGAGAAATTAATTTCCCACAAAATAGGATCTGGAACTTTTACACTAGTATTGGAAACGAAAGTTTATCTTGGATTTAATTGGGGATTGCAAATAACCGCAGATTTTCTTAAACGCGGTTACGTTTAAAATTCAAGCGGTTAACCGCACTTTTTTAGAATAATTTTAATTTAATTTTTACTATAGAAAAAATCTGTGATTCTGATAAGTTTTTTCTTTAGAAAAAGTCTTAGATTTTGAGACATTTTTTATAAAAACTGTTTTAGATTCTGAGTAATTTTTTTATATAGAAAAAGTTTTAGACTCCGAGACATTTTTTCCATAGATAAAAAACCAAGACTTTAAATCATATTTTCTATTATTCAATTTCAATTATTTTTTGTTCCTATTTTTCTTTGCTTTTTTCTAAATTTAATTAAATTTAACCGTAACCGCAGTATTTTTTATACGGTTAAAACCACATTGAAAACCCTAGATTTAATAAATGTTAAACTCATAAAAAATTTTAAAAAATCTGGCGCGGATCCAGCAATTAAAGTTAGTCATACGCACTGATGAACAAAATTACAATGTGCTCGATTCTCGAATACGATTTCACCATTCACCTAATTTTCACCTAAAAATTTTATATTCTTTTTTTTCTTGTTACAATTAAAGATCTAGTTAATATCTTTAATAATTACAAGAACAAATTTAAAAATCTTAAAATTCGAAAGAATATAAAATTTTTAAAAATTAGGTGATTGACGAAATCGTATTCCAAAATCGAGCAAAATATTTGTATAATATCCTATATGGGTGTGTATGATTATCTCCTTTTATTAATTTCTGGATCAAAGGATGAATCAATAGTACAAAAATCTGCTAAATCTGCTCTCAATTAAAAATAATTCTCCCAAGAACAAAATGTATGTCTAAAAACAGGTTTGATTTTAAATTTGAATAACACAGGTTGACAAAAGTTGAACTTTTTCAATTTGCCTGACTTTTGACAACTGATTTATATGGATTTTAGTGTGCTGATTCCGAATCTGTTATCCAATTTTTTTCCATCAATTTTTTCCATCAGAGCAAATCACTGTTAAAGAGTCAAAAAAGTGCGTTTTTACTAACTTTGCTTGGATATAATATCCAAAACAAATTTTAGAGCCTCAGTTTTAAACACGAACTGAACTATATTGGATGCGAGGATTCCAAAACTGGTATTAGCTTTTTTCTGACAGCTTCAGTTTTCGAGTTATTAAAATATTCAGACAAAATTAAAGAGGGCATAAATTTAAAAATTTTATTTTAGCGATATCTTCAAAACTAAAGATGACTCAACAAAAGTAAGATCACTATTGGAATCAGCATATCCAACATATTCAAAATCGTCTTTCACTTTTTGGATGTAAGATAACCCAGTCAGAAATTGCCAACCGTACCAAAAATCTTGTGTTGGTACAATATCGGGCTAGCCAAAAATACAACATTGTATAATGTAAAACAGTTTTACTAAAAATATTGTGTTGTCACAACTTTGTGTTTACATAAAACACTACACTATGGATTATAATTGAAAAGTTTTAACATTTTTATTTTTTTAAAAAGTTTTCTTTAATCTAAGTGAACACTTAAGTAGTTGCTTTTTTAACCAATTTGCACAAAATTGTAACTAAAAAGCACTACATCGAGATTTTCAATATATCCCTAAGCAAAAGATAAATCCAATGTCGTAAATTTGTAAAATCAATGTTAACCCAACGTCAAAACAAAAGTCGAGCGATCGTTGGCCACTGTTATCATTTCAACCTCGGAATGACGTCGTAGACTTAGAGACGGGTATGATATGCCAACGTTGGTACCGTCGCCGCCAACTTCATTCCAACGTTGGCCCGTTTGTATTTTTCTGACTGGGAAGTGTAGGTAAATATGGACTCACAAAGATGCCAAAAATAGCCTATTTTCAAAGATTCCTTAGGCTATATCTCAAAAACTAGAGCTGACCCAAAAAAACGATAGCCAGATTTGAAATCAGCGTACCCCAATCACCAAAAATTAGCTATCAAAACCCGGACAAAAAAAGTGTTGCCCTGTGTAATCTATCTTATATAAATACAAATCAAATGTCGTTCCTTGGTAATCGCATCACTTGAGAACAGCTGGACCGATTTGAAAATATTTTATTAAATGTTTGTGATAGCCTAACTTAGACTTTTAGGCATATATTATTGACCTATGATCGATTCTATAAATTTCTATGAATGTCCGTCTGTTTGCAGACATCACGATCCAGTCCAAAATAAAAGAGCTAGACTTCTAAAGTTCGGCTGGTTAAGTTCGGAAATGGGCAAAATCAGATCAATAGGAAAAAGTTTCCCCTTGAAGAACTTAACGAGCCTTTGAAAAATTCCATTTTCCTTAAGTTTTTTTATTTTTATTAAGCAAATGAAACATTTTTATGTCTAAAGAAGGCCGAACATCCAGTAAATAAGAAAATGGCGTGGATTATTAAAATGCATTTACATACCCACCCAGTCAGAAATTGCCAACCGTACCAAAAATTTTGTGTTGGCACAATATCGGGCTAGCCAAAAATACAACATTGTATAATGTAAAACAGTTTTCCTAAAAATATTGCGTTGTCACAACTTTGTGTTTACATAAAACACTACACTATGGTTTATAATTGAAAAGTTTTAATATTTTTATTTTTTTAAAAAGTTTTTGATTTACATAGACCTCAACTCTTTAATCTAACAATAAGTGAACACTTAAGTAGTTGCTTTTTTAACCAATTTGCACAAAATGGTAACTAAAAAGCACTACATCGAGATTTTCAAAATATCCCTAAGCAAAAGATAAATCCAATGTCGTAAATTTGTAAAATCAATGTTAACCCAACGTCAAAACAAAAGTCGAGCGATCGTTGGCCACTGTTATCATTTCAACTTCGAAATGACGTCGCACATTGGTTGATGTTCATAGAACGAGCGGCTAAAAATAGAAGAAGTTGTCGAAGGACAATGAAACTTCCCAGTCAGAAATTGCCAACCGTACCAAAAATTTTGTGTTGGCACAATATCGGGCTAGCCAAAAATACAACATTGTATAATGTAAAACAGTTTTCCTAAAAATATTGCGTTGTCACAACTTTGTGTTTACATAAAACACTACACTATGGTTTATAATTGAAAAGTTTTAACATTTTTATTTTTTTTAAAAAGTTTTTGATTTACATAGACCTCAACTCTTTAATCTAAGTGAACACTTAAGTAGTTGCTTTTTTAACCAATTTGCACAAAATGGTAACTAAAAAGCACTACATCGAGATTTTCAAAATATTCCTAAGCAAAAGATAAATCCAATGTCGTAAATTTGTAAAATCAATGTTAACCCAACGTCAAAACAAAAGTCGAGCGATCGTTGGCCACTGTTATCATTTCAACTTCGAAATGACGTCGCACATTGGTTGATGTTCCTAGAACGAGCGGCTAAAAATAGAAGAAGTTGTCGAAGGACAATGAAACTTGGCACATAGGCATTTTTTGTTTGAATCAAGAAAAAAATGCAAAAATCAAAATGATCCGCCCACTTTTACGCCCACCTCCCATACAAAGTGAAAATTAAATTTTGACCTACTGCATTGTTTTTTGGCACATATCATTTTTAAACACTCAGAATCATTTGTGTGAAATTTGAAAAATATCCGCCCACTTTTACGCCCACTTCCCATACAACTTGTATTAAAAAAGTGACATAACTCACTTGATTTTTAATGTATCAACTAAATTTTCACAAAAAATAAATATTATAATTGTAGAATGGGCTCCTGAAAATATATACCTGATCCGCCCACTTTTACGCCCGCCTCCCATAAAAAAAAAAACAAATAGAAACAAGTAAGGGTGTTAAATTCGGCTGTGCTGAATCTTTCATACCCTCCAATACGTTTAAAATAAAAAATAAATCGCAGGGGCGACCTTTTTTTGGTGGGGGGGTCGGCGGAGTTGGTGGGGGACACCTGTATCCCCGCTATATATGTTAACAAATTATTTGTTTATGATATTTACGCTTGAATAATAAATTTTTATCGTTATTTTTAATTAATTTCTATAACCATTCTGAAAAAATCGAATTTTCTAACCCCCTTGGTCCAAGCGCAGGTCTATGAACATAATATGGCATACAAATGTTACATTTGTTGAGCAAATATTAAAAAAAAAACTCGTAAAAATATCGTATTTTTCAGGAGTCGTTTTAGTTCTTCAAGGGGGAAATTTTTTCCCCCTGTTCCGATTTTTCCCATCTTCGAACTTAACCTTAACAGCAATGATGGGTACCAATACCTTTTCGATACCAATACCCGTTAATACCAATTCAAATTGAAAACCAATACCAATTAAAAACCAATACCTTTATTTGTGCGATACCAATACCGATAAAAAACCAATACCGATTCCCCATTACCAATACCAATTAAAAACCAATACTTTTATTCTTCAAAAGCAATACCAATAAAAAACCAATACCAATTCATTTTTTCTTCTTTCGTATCGGTTTTGTTTCGGTTTTTTGTATTCTTATTTTCGTTTGTTTTAATTATGAATTCAAACATTTTCTTTCCATCACATTATTGGGTTTTACCTGCCTAAAGATGTTCACAAAAGATGTTACATCGATCAGTAATAGTTTGCATGCAATGTCACATAACAAAAAGGAGTTAGCTACTTGAATTTTAAAAGCCATAAAAACATAAAACAATTTTTTTTGTCACGTAAAATATCCTTATTTTTAACCCAATTTGATTGTTATGACCCCTAATAAAAGTAGATCTTAAAAAATTTAGACCTTTTCTGTGATAAATTTTTGATATTGATAATTGATATTAGGTTTTACCTGACTAACGAATTGCTAAAGATGTTCACAAAAGATGTTACATCGATCAGTAATCGTTTGCATGCAATGTCATATAACAAAAAAGAGGTTAGCTACTTGAATTTAAAAAGCCATAAAAACATAAAAAAAAATATTTTTTTACTTCTTTTTAACCAAATTTGATTTTTATGACCCCTAATAAAAGTAGATCTTAAAAAATTTAGACCTTTTCTGTGATGAAATTTTTTCTTTTGCAAACATTGTTTGTATTTGATATACATTAAGTGTCACTGCACTTTTCTTTGGGTTGTAAAAAAAATACTAATGTCCTTTTTTGGAAATTCCAATCAAGCAGTCGTTACAAAATTTTATGTCACAACACCAGAATCCAAAATTTTTTTTTTGTTTTATTAGAGGCACACTGTGCCGGGCACAGTTATATTATATAAGAATTTATTTTATTTTAGTGTGCGGTTCACACTTGCTATTTTTGAGAGTTTAAGGGCTACGTGTTTAAAAAAATCTTTGTTCTGTATCCATTACGTTTTTATTTTGCATTTTTTTTTTCTTTTTTCGGGATGAAATCTAAAGTTAAGCCAAATTTTACAATTTTTTTGTACGAAAGGAAATATGAAGAGAAAATAAATCACGCAAACTCACGCAAAAAAATCAACTCACGCACACTCACTCACGCAAAAATCTTACTCACGCAATTTTTTTCTCCACTCACACTCACTCACAATCACGTGAATAAAATTGAATTCAGTCACACTCACGCGTGAATCACGTGAATCACGCTCTAATCAGCTCATGAGCCCATCTCTACTTAATATAAGAAAAATAAAAAATAAATCATTATTCAAAAATCCACCATGTCCGATCGATGGCTTAAAATCAAAACTAAACTCGGTTAAAAATTGCACATAAACGTATATTTTTCTCCACTGTGGGGCGGACAGAAGGACTACGTACGTTAAATTAATTAATATTAACGACAAAACCTTTTGCATACAAATTCCAAAACCGATATAAGATAAATACCAATACTTATTAAAAACCTATACCGATTCGAGGCTAAAACCAATACCAATACCCAATACCTAAATAATTCAAAACCAATACCGAAACCTATACCAATTCAACAAAAAATGAAAACCAATACCTATACCAATACTAATATAATTTTAAAAACCAATACCAATACCAATACTTTTATCGAATTGGTACCCATCCTTGCTTAACAGTAACATAAGAGATATTCTTGCCTAATTTCAGGGGTCTAGCTCTTTTTGTTTGGACTGCATCGTTATTTCTACATACGGACGGACGGACATCGCTAGAATGTCTTAGATTCTATAATGGATCAATATTATACATATATACTTTTTGGGGTCCCCGACCGTTATTTCGATGTGTTACACACGGAATGACAAAGTGAGTATACCCCATACTGTGGTTGGAGGGTATAAAAATCAGAGTTTCAGAAACATGAACGAAAGTTCATGTTTTGTTACTATATTATTTTATAGTTTTTACTGTTTTTTTTTGGAAATGAGCAGGTATGAGCAGCTGAATTTTTTTTTAACTTTTAGCTGAGACTTCAAGCTGTAATTTGACATCTTTCGTTAAACAGCGCTCCACAGCGCTAAAAAGATGCAGTCCACTAAAGTTGATGAACATTGAAATTTTGATGTTGTTTATATTTTGTTCTACGAAATTTTTTATATGGCACTTTTTACAACTTTTTTTAGTGCAAATCTTATTCATGACAATTGTCATTTACGAAAATATACAACAAAGTCAAATGATAAGTTTACTTTGATTCTTACAAAAGATTGAATATACAGTAAATTTGCATGCCATTTTAAACAAGCGAACATATATGAACTTTGAGCGCGTCTGTCCAAACAAATAATAAATATATCAGCCTAATATTACGGAATCATAATATTCAGATATCTGACAACAAAATACCAAAAAATTATCCAAATCGGCGAATATGAAAAAAATTAATTTCGGCCACTCTTCAACCAATGTGCGTCGTAGACTTAGAAACGGGTATGATATGCCAACGTTGGTACCGTCGCCGCCAACTTCATTCCAACGTTGGCCCGTTTGTATTTTTCTGACTGGGTAGTGACAAAATGGTGTTCTTCGCACTACACCTACGGCTGCATTAGAAATCCTCCTTCACCTGATACCATTGGACATATTGGGTAGGCAGTATGCGGCTACGTCGGCAATTCGACTTAATAGCACGCTGCAATGGAGGAGCAGCGATTGTGGCCATAGCGCGTTCTTGAAGAAGATAACAATACCAGAAAATGTGGACTGTGCTCCCTCTATGAGCCTTTTTGAGCGCCACTTTACCTCTATGATACCATCTAGGGAGTCTTGAATAGGGAGCTTTCCGGAAAGTGGGTGGATCGAGGCTGCACGAGCAAGTGGGCTTTGGAGTCTATTCGGAAGAGCTTGGATTGAGCCTGGCTCGAAGATTGCCAGGTCATTGCAGTATTTACTAGGCAGAGATGTTGGCAATGGAAGTGGCTGACTGATTTAATTGCAACGTCTTGTATACAACCGCAGTCAACATCTATTCTGACAGTCAAGCCGCGGTCAAGTCCCTGGATTCAATGTTTCTGAAAACAAGATCTGCCCTTAACTGCTGCACGTCTTTAAATGAGATGGCCAAGCAGTTTAACATACGACTCATATGGGTCCCAGGGCTTGAGCTTGCAAGGCTGGAAACTACCTTACAGGTTTCAACAGAATTGTAATGTGTTGGTATGCAAAACCTACGCTTTGTTCCGCGACGGAGACTAATCAAAGATGGGCAAATGGATGGACGTGTGAGACAACACAACTGATTTGGCCTTCTTTTAATCAGGGGCGCACAAGTGAGCTGATATCGCTTTCAAGAAGAGAGATTTCGACGGTATTTGCTATAATTTCCGGACACTGTCTTATAGTGCGTTTACATTGGATTTCTAATCTAGGTAATTGCGATTTTAATCTACTTTGCAATCTGTACCGTTTACATTGGCATTTTTTACATTTGAGAAGATTAGGATTGGCATTTATAACAACAAGTTGGTAATAAATATGTGTGACTGCGTCAAAAGACAGCGACGGTAATTAGTCGTCGTATGATTAACAAGGACAGTGACGGCGTTTACAAATAACAATGACGGCGGCATACACATACTTGGCGGCGTCATCAAAACGGCAGGCTTTGTGTCGGTGTTTTTCAGTGTTGGAAAATGCAAGTAATAGAAATACAGAGTTGTATCTAACTTTACCAGATTGCGTTTGCCGATTAGAGTCTAAACTACTAGATTGAAAAAAATAAATTTGTATGGGCAATCTAATAGATTGAAACTGGATTGGAGCCACAATCTACTTTAAGCTAGCTTTTATAGAGAAGCATGCAGAGCGGTTAAATGTGCCGTCGAATGAATTTGACTTTTGCTGAAGTTGCATGGATGAAGAGGAGTTGGAAACGATCGAACACTTTATCTGCCATTGCCCGGCACTTTCTGGTCAGAGACTTGATTCACTGGGATCAAGGGAGCTGCACGATCTTTCTGATTTGTCGTATGTCAAAATTCAATATCTAAGGAGTTTCATAAAAAGCTCAATTTGGTTTAACTACAGGAACTAGTAGGGAAACCTATTACAGTCCCGTGGTATTACAATGGACCTCAGAGTCTACGTGTGTTGACGTAAAACGTCAGCAGCCGTTTACAACCTAACCTACAGTAACGAAATTGTAATACTTAATTGCAAAAAGCATAATAAATTAATTTATTAACATTTACCGCGAGGGGAATTGTATCCCCAAAGAACCATGCCGACAAAAAATATAAATTTTTCATGCTTCGAGCAGTTTGGTATTGCACTCGAGCGATATCGGGTTATCGATTCAAAATTTATGACCGAAAATATGAGGATACCTCGAACATTTTTGATACATTCCACATAACCTAAAAAATACAAATATTTAAATGAGATTTAGATTTAGATTTATTTAGTTTTTTCATTATTAGAACAATAAGAATAAATTCTTTTATAGTTCAACGGGTATTACATAAAGATTGACATAATTAATTAGTACAATAAATAATTAAAAAAGCAGTAAAATAGCAATAATAATAAAACAGTAATTAAAATATAAAATGATTGCAATAACAATATATTAAGTCAAGACAAAATAAAGTAAAGAAGCTATAGTTTATAATATAGTTTTTTTTTTTTTTTTTTATTTTTTAACATAATAGTTTATTTATCGAAACAAATATAAGTTTAAGTTTATGCATTTCTATTTGTATTTGTCAGATGATAAAAGAGTTCATTTTTAAACAAATTTTTTGATGAAATGAATTTAGTATCGTTGGGCAAATCATTCCAGAGTTTTATGGCGTTAATGAAAAAAAGTCTACTAGTGTTTAAAAAATTATGTCTGGGCACAATTAGAGTCATGTTTCTTGTTGATTGGCCAAAGGTAATTTTCTCATAAAGGTAGGGTGGGGTTTTTTGGTATATAAGTCTATGTAAGAATAGCAAATTTCTCATGTCAAGGTAATTAACAATGTCACAGCCAAGAATCATAGTTCTCCACGTAGTCATACTACTAAAACGGCGCAGACCATAGACATAGCGAGTTGCGTTATTAAAAGAGACCTCCAATTTATGAAGGGAGTGTGAATCAAGTTTACTGTAGACCTCCGCAGAGTAGGTTATTAGTGGAAGAATCAGTTGGACAACAAGACGCCTTTTTAACTCAATCGGTGTAAAGTTTGACGACATTCGTAGATTACGTAATGTCAGGTAGACTTTACGAATCACATTATTGATATGGTCACCACAGGATAACGAGGAGTTTATATAAAAGCCTAAATATTTAGCTTTCTTAACATAGTTAAGAGAAGTATTCCCCAGGCTTATTGTAGGAAAATGTATAAAATCATATTCATACTTACTGATAGGCAAAACTAAAGATTTACAGGGATTTAGTGTCAGATTATTTACCTCAGCCCATCTGCTAATCGATCTTAAGTCCTCGTTTAGTCTATAGCACGTATCTTCTAAAAGACCAATCCGATTTGATATATACAGTTGAATGTCATCTGCGTATGCATGCATCTTAACATAATTACATACACTGAACACATCATTTACAAAAATACTAAATAAAAGAGGACCAAGTACAGAACCTTGCGGAACACCAGAAGTTACTTCTTTAAGATAAGACTCTCTTCCATCAACTATGACCTTCTGAAGACGCTCAGATAAGTAATCCCTAACAAGACCAACAGATGCTAGTTCAAACCCAAACAAATTTCTTAGTTTCCAACACAGTATCGAGTGATCCACCTTATCAAAGGCTTTTGAAAAATCCAATAAGCACATTAATGACAAGTTTCCCATGTCATACTCTGATCTAATGTCATCGAGCACCTTCAACGCTGCAGTTGAGCAGCTGTGACCCAATCGAAACCCTGATTGTAGCGGAGATAGTAAATTATTCTCACTAAGATAATCCGTTATTTGACGGGACATCAAACACTCAAATACTTTTGATAAAACAGAAAGAATACTAATCGGCCTAAAATCTTCAGGGACAGACGCATTAGTTATTTTGGCTATCGGTGTAATCCTCCCAACTTTCCATAGTTTCGGAAAGGTAGATGTAGTAATACAATGATTAAAAATATGGGTAAGAGGACCAATTAAATATGGCAATACTATTTTCAAAAATTTTATACAAACACCATCCTCACCTACAGCATTTGATCTAATGTTCATCACAGCCAAAGATACATCAACTTCAGAAACTGCACAAAACTGAAAGGTACTACGACAGACAGCCGAAGGCTGGAGGCTAGGTAAATCTGAGTTTGCCATCCCTTCTCCACAAAAAAATTCGATTAGCGCGTTAGGATCTAAACAGCAGTTAGATACTTGACGAGAATGAACACCTAAACTCCTAATATTCTTCCATAACTGCCCAGAAGTCAGGGACGTATTCAATTTCCGAGCAAAGTACGTTTTCTTGGCTTCTCGGGTTACTAGACTGGCACGATTTCTAGCTCTTGTATACAGGACCCGATTAAAAGTAGTACGCCGCTTTTTCCATACATTATAACACCTATTACGTTCCTGAATTGATTGCTTTACATGCGAAGTATACCATGGACATGAGCTGTTCCTAATTTGAAAGCTACGCACGGGAACATTCCGATTATAAACATCTTGCACTGAGGATAGAAAAACATTAAGTTTACCATCCACTGTAGGCTCATACCAACAATCAGATAAATTGAGATTGGAAATATCAAAAAACAGTGCAGAGTAGTCAATTGAATTATAATCTCGATAAGTTATTATCTGTGGAGTTTCATCTCTATTGAGGTTTACATTTACAGAGCAAAATAAAAGGTCATGATCAGATACAAATGACATTTGGTCAAATAAGAGAAGAGATCTCATATCTGACAATAAGAACAAATCTAGTAGACTAGGATTGTCGTTAGGGGAAAAACGAGTCGGCATTTGGCAATTAACAAATGATAATCCCACAGAACACACCAAATCATGCAATTCACTGCTATAGGAATCATTCAATAATAAATTGACATTAAAATCACCACAAGTTACATAAAAATCATAATCTATTATGTAGCTGTCAAATTTAGTAAAGAATGGTTCAAGGCTAAAATACCTGCTGGGGTTATACACACAAGATACTAACATCCTAGTCACGTTGTCATATATTTCAACATTAATGAATTCAACATCAGAGTTTTCTGATTTGGAAACAAGTTTTGACCTGAGATTTGATTTACAATATACGGCAACACCACCACCCTTCCTATCCGCTCCCCTACTATTGTGATATAGATTATACCCATTTATCCTGTAATGACATATAGAAACATCCTTGTTGAACCAAGTCTCAGTGACACAAATCACATCAACTCTTGAGTTTTCAAAGGTGTTTCTAACATCATCAAGTTTCAAACCATTTAAGCTTCTTGCGTTAAAATGCACAACGTTCAGTCCGCATCTCTGTTTACACAATATATTTAGTAAAGTGGAGTTTCTTAAATTAACACCATTACTCCTGTTAAAGCCTGCCATGATAATAATGAAAAAAAATATAATAAAATAAAAAGAAATAATTAAATAAAATAAATATCATAAAAAAAAAAATGTTGTTGCTAGCTCGATTCTATTTATTTTGATATTAACTCCTCCAGATCCTTTTCATTGGCAACGTGAATAGCATCAGATTTGTTTTGGACTCTGACATAAACTTTTCCTCTTACTGAGAATACACTGCAGAGATTTGACTCGAGTTTATGTTTTAAAGCAATTTGAAGAATTTTTCTATTTTTAATGTCCAGACTTTCATATATACGGAAAGTAGTATCCCACTCAAAACCAGCTGAGCGCATGGATACTGTACTCTTGGTCCGATTACGAAATTCAGAAAAAGCCTTTAGAGTGCGATTTCTATCAAAAGGTGTGTAAAATTTTACAATTACAGCTGTATCCCTATTTTTCTCAGATTTAGGTGGAACTCGAAATATGTCACGTATTTGAGGTGTCAAAAAGTCAATTGAGAAACAGACTTGATTAAAAATGCTTTTAAGATTTTCGCTTTCATTAAATTTAATTCCAAAAATTAGTGCGTCTGATGAAATATCCTTGACTGTATTATTTGTTTGTTTATCTACTTTTTTTATGTCATCTATTTCTTTTCTTAAAGCATTAATTTCAGCTGTTAATTTGTCAACAACATTCAAATCACTTTCAATAACGGCAATTCGATTTTCAATCTCATTTGCTCTCTCAGTTATAAGTTTGATCTCACACTCAATTTTATCTATGAGTTTAGTTTCCAGTAAAGTAATTTCATTAGACAAACGATTAAAAATTAATTCCGCATGTGTCTGCATTCTCTCCTCCATAGATCTCATTTCATTTAAGATTGACTTTAACGTTAAATTTCCATCATCCAGCTTTATTGTTTTTAATGCTGGAGTTGACAGAGTGTTGTTCTTTGTATTAGGAGATTGTTGTTTTCGTTTCGACATTTAATTTTCTTATTTCCTTTTGTTTTGTTGCTTTGTAAATGTAGTTTTAAAATTCGGTTTATAAGTATGTACGAAAGTTTTTATTTTTTTTTTTATATTGTAATTAAATTGTAATTTTAACTTTTGTTTAAAAAATTTTGTCACTACTAATATGTTGTTTTCAAAAATATTTATAGCTACGTGTAGCTGTTGTGTTATGGTTTTTTTTAATGTAATGCACCGATTTTAATTAACATTACTTAAAGAACAATTTATCGAAAAAGACGGAGCAAAAATTATATGCGTGCGTTTATAAAAGTTTTTATTTTAACGTGACCGGATTTTGGAAAAATCACGTCACGTTACTGACGACTTAAAATGGTCATAACTTCACAACAAAACGAGATACAGCAAAATTGTCTGCGTACGAAACAACAGTTATGACGAGAACTTTCATATGCCGCTCTCAAGTTGGGAGAAATAATTGTATTTTATGAAGATATTGACCAAAATATGTAAACGAGCGTCACGTTACTGACGGTGGCCTTGCCCATATGAGGGTTTCTTCGTCAACCGGGCCACCACTCTCTCCAAAATTGGTATGGGCTTAAAATTTTTTTAAAAAAATTCGAAATTACTTAAAAATATTTACTTTTGAATTCCGAGTGGCAGTTTTTGAATTTCAATATGGCGAATCCAATATGGCGCCCTTTTATATAAAAACATTACAAATTCGCTTAAAACTCTTAATACACGGGTTTTTGAAGAATCTGAAGTTGGGATTTAACATGGCGACCAATATATTTAAAAATAAACCGATTTGCTTGAAACTTTTTATACTATGAGGCTTTGGGGTCGCTAAATAAGAATCTGAAGTCAGATTTTCGAATGGCACATTTTAATTTAGCAACCCAACAAACCTGTGCGTTAAGAGTTTTAAGTGAATCTGCTATTTAAAACAAAATTTCGCCATGTTGGATTCGCCATTGTGAATTTTGAAAATACAATTGCAGATTCTTCTTAGGGGACCACAAGAACCCGTGTATGAAGAGTTTTAAGCGAATCTGTAAAATTAAAAAAAAAATGGGCGCCATATTGAAATTCAAAAACTGCCACTCGGCATTCAAAGCAAATATTTTATTTTTTAAAAATTGTTTAAACCCATACCAATTTTGGAGAGATGGGTGGCCCTGTTGACGAAGAAACACTCATATATATTTTTGATCCTCGGTCGATTTTAAGTTGATCTAGCTATGCCGTATGACTACTATGTGGTGGCTGGAAATCGGCACTGTTTTTGTCACTCAAAAAAAACTACACCCAAAAAAATTTTTTTGTACAAAAAATGTTTAAAAATTGTTTTTTTTTTTTTACTTAAAATTAAAATTTTAAAATTATTGAACAATTTTAGTTTTTACGTTAAAAAAAAAACACAATTATTAAAATTTTTTTTGGTCATTGCACATTATTTTTTATTTAAAACTAATTTAAACTTTTAAAACTGTTTATAAAATTTTGATTAATTTTTAAAATACCGATTTAATATATGTTTTCATTTCCTTTTAATTTTCAGAAATTATGAAACTTTTTGTTAAATACGCGTGGTAAGTGAGATTTTTTTTATAAGTCAATATTTTAGTTTTAAGAATACCCAAGCAGAAATTGAAGACGGTTCTAAAAAAAAAGCGTTCTAAAAGTACTGTTACAAACAAAAATCACTATTAAAACTCTATTTTCGAACGCTTTGATATCGTTTTGATATCGAAAATTTTTTATTTAGGTATAGGTTAAACATTTTTTTTCAAATATGTACGATTTTCCTAATTTTCATGACCCCATACCTCGAATACTAGAATGACCAGAATCCTGAAAAATTGGCACAATCTCTTTTGTAAAAGTTAATTTCAGTACTGAATTTCATATTCTTTGGAGAGGATTAGGTCAACTCTTCGATGGAATTCAGGTGTTTTAACTCCATATCAATATGCAAACTGCCTTGGAAAGTTTTTTTTTTCATTGATTTCAATTTTATATTAACAAAATGTTATAAAAATCAGTTATGTTATGTCTTTTAATCTTAAAATATTATTTTGAAATGACACTCAAAATAAACCGGTTTTATTAAAAAACAACAACCTTTTTGATACAATCAATAAAAGTCTTCATTTTTTTTTTTTAATTTAAACTTCAATTAATCATTATCTGTTTGAATAATTTTTATATCACTGACGTATTATTACAGATATATGTATATTGCGTATATTTTCAATTGATAATATAAATTATATCTGATATTTTAGATTAGTTTTTAAAATAATTGAAGTGTTTATATTAAAAAAAGAAAATATATAAAACACGTGACAGAAACAAAAACCTTTATCGAATATATGCAATATTTAAATATACATTTGTTTAATTAGTACACAAAGTTTTTTCTTTTATGAAAATAATACACATTTGTTTTACCGATTTTTTTTGTAAAAGAAATTCCGTAGCCAGTATCCGTTTATTAACCCATCTAAAAACAAACTAAACTCTCCAATGCTTTTGTAAGTGTATGCGAATGTTCAATAATTAACAACTACTATATTTGTTGATAACACTGTGGAACACAGATTTTATTTTTAGGTAAATAGGGCAAGAGAAACAAAAATTCCGTTTGGATGTATAGAATGAAAATAGGTAAAAAATACTATTTTTAGTATATTTCAGTCGGTAACTTTTAGAAATTGCTTGTATAGATTTTGAGATATTTAGCAAAAAAAACTGGTGGGAATTGAACTCACGACCCCCACTTTTATAGGCTAGCATGCTACCAAATTAGTTTATGAACAAATTGTCTCCATCGTTTGATTTAAATTACAGTATTTAATCAGACGATGGAGATAACAGAACACTAAATTTTTTCAGTTTTTGTGATAAACAGGGACAGGACCTTCATGCACTAAAAAACTAAAAATATGCACTAAAAATCATAAATATCCACGTTTTTTTACTTTTATTAAAAAAACATAACATTTGAATTCAGTATGGCATTGTAAGCTTAGATATTCATATATACAGTTTGTAGTAAATGTTATTAAAAAAAATTATCTTAAAAAATTTAATAATTGCTTTAATACAAAAACAAAACAAACAAGTGAGAGTGTTAAATTCGGCTGTACCCTCCAAAATGTAAAAAAATTTTTTTAAAAAAATCAGGGGCGTCTTTTTTTTGGTGTGGGGGGGAGGTGGTTTGGGCGTTTGGTGGGAGACATTGGGGACACCTTCCCCTTGCGATAAATGTTATCAAATGGATTTATTATGAATATTCCGATTATTTTATCCAATTTATCATTATTAAAATAATTTTTTTATATACACGCCCACAAAAGGGGCGGGTCAAATTTGTTTTATTTATTTTTTATCTGTTGGGTCCACATGCAGGGTTTCGAGCGTAGTCTGACATAAAAATGTTGCATTTGCTTAAAAAAAGTACAAAAAACCCTGCAAAAAAATACCGTTTTTCAGAGGTTGGTTTAGTTCTCCAAGGGGGAACTTTTTTCCCCTTGATCAGATTTTGCCCATTTCCGAACTTACCCTGCCTAGGAATATAAGACATATTCGTGCCAAACTTCGAAAGTCTAGCTCTTTTATTTTGGACTGTATCGTGTCCTCTACAGACGGACGGACGGACATCTCTAGAATGTCTTAGAATCGATCACTGATCAATAATATATATACTTTATGGGGTCCTAGACCGATATTTCGATGCGTTACACACGGAATGACAAAGTGAGTATACCCCCATACTGTGGTTGGAGGGTATAAAAATATCATTAAAAAATTTAACAAATTGCTAAAAATACTAAAAAATAGCTAAAAAACTAAAATTTGTACAAAATATGACCTAAAAATATGCATTTATAGCAAAAAAATAGCAAAATATGCAAAAATATGCATTTTAAGCAAAATATGCAAAAATATGCACTAGCGAATAGATGCCATTTTAAAGCAAATTCTTTGATTCGCAAAGATATTTGGTTTATGCTGTTCTATGACCAAAGGGAAAAAACATGCATTTGCATGAAAGTCCTCTCCTTGGTGATAAACATTAAATACTTCCCCCTGATGATGGTTTTCAAAGAAAACCGAAATACTATTGTAAATAAATATTAAATATTTAAATAAAAACCAATACCTCGAGCTCGACTATTTATTTACCAAATATATTTAACAAAAGGTCGAAATAAAAATTTAAATATTAGTTAATTCAATACTTTACAATTTTCTGTACAATATTTTTTAACCGGAATATCGTCTGATTATTGTGAATATATCGATAAGTTTGCTGCAATTTTAACGAAAAAGGAAATTGTATGTAAATTTGACTAACAAGGGAAGTCTCCCTAGTGTCACCCGCGGATCTTTATGGAATTGGTTTTATTTTATAGAGCAAAAATAATAAAGGACACGTATTTTTTTTAGCGGCCCAAATTCATAATTAGGGATTAAAAAGGAGGTGGGAAGACAAGGCCATTTTTTAGTTTTTTTCGTTTATCTCCTATATTATGCAAAGAAACCTAGTCATGTTACATACCAAATGAAAGGTCTTGGGAAAACCTATCTACGTGTGCTAAGAACGTGTCCAAACATGCACAAATTTTTGCCATATTGAGTAAAATATCAAAATTTTAGGACATTTTTATAACACTGCGGAACACTAAAAAATAAACAAGAGTTACGACCATCATTTCTATATATTTCGGACATGCTCATTCGAATGGCGTACTCCGTTTTTCGATGTATGGTACAGTTTTCTTGCAAAATGTCGTTAAAGATTTGCTGATTTCGAGCCAGTTTTTTAACAAAAAAATTTGCAAAGTAAATGATTTATAAATTTTACGGCATGGAAAACAAAGATATGACTTGTAGCAATATTTCTTATGCAAATTTGGTTCAAAGCTTGTTATCTTAAGCCCTTAAATTCGCGAATTTCTTAATTTTTTAGGGTTTTCGCGAAATTAACAGCCAAATTGGTCTTTGATAAAAACTTGCTTTTAGTGAATCAAAAAGGCATCCCTAACAATACGAATAGTGGACAAAAAACAGCTATGTTATATGGACCATCATGATGAAAATCGCGAAAAACCGTTTTTTTTGTATATGCCAGCATCACTTTACGAGATGATTTAAGACTCCATATTTTAGTATATAATGTGGGACTCTTAAACAATTAACTGACCAAAAATTTGGACATAAAAGTTTTCATTTGCAAAAGTTATCTTAACAAAAACTATAATTATTGTAGGGTTAACACTGAAATAATAGTTTTTGTTAAGATAACTTTTGCAAATGAAAACTTTTTTGGCCAAATTTTTGGTCAGTTAATTGTTTAAGAATCCCACATTATATACCAAAAGGTGGAGTCTTAAATCATCCCGTAAAGTGATGCTGGCATATACAAAAAACGGTTTTTCGCGATTTTCATAATGATGGTCCATATAACATAGCTGTTTTTTGTCCACTATTCGTATTGTTGGGGATGCCTTTTTGATTCACTAAAAGCAAGTTCTTAATCAATGACCAACTTGGCGGTTAATTTCGCGAAAACCTCAAAAAATCAATAAATTCGCGAATTTAAGGGCTTAAGATGAAAACCTTTAAACCAAATTGGCATAAGAAATATTGCTACAAGTCATAAGTATCTTTATTTTCCATGCCATACAATTTAAAAATCATTAACTTTGCAAATTTTTTTGTTGAAAAACTGGCTCGAAATCAGCAAATCTTTAACGACATTTTGCAAGAAAACTGTACCATACATCGAAAAACGGAGTACGCCATTCGATTCAGCATGTCCGAAATATATAGAAATGATGGTCGTACCTCTTGTTTTCTAAAATAGTGGTCACTGTTGTCACGCAGTGTAATAAGTCGAAAAATATTAAGTTATTTTGCCTGTTGTTAGCACCACGAGATAGGTATTTTTAATACCTTTAATCTGATACCACACATGCCTATATTAGTTTTGTTTAAATAGGCGTAAATCGTATAAAACTGAAAAAAGGTCAATTTCCCCCTATACAAATCGACCCCCCCCCTAAAAATGAGTTTGGGCCGCTAAAAAAAATACGTGTCGAATTAATTTTCGTTCTTAGCAACATATCCAAATTTCATGAAGATCGGAGGGTGACACCAGGGAGACTTCCCTTGTAAGTTTAAATTTTATTTCTGTATTTAAAGTTCAAGTTGATTTATTACATAGAAAAAAAGAGGGTTTTTAGAAGTTACAAGCATTTGAACAAAATGTATAAACGCACAAAAATAACTTTACACTCAAAAAATTATGTTAGTAAAATCAACTGAAAATGTCAGTTAAAATAACTACTTTGTAAGTTGTTTTGGGGTCAACTACTTTTTCAGTTAAATTAACTAACAATGTTACTTATTTCAACTGACAAAAAACAACTCACTTATGTAGTAAAAACAACTTACATTTGTAGTCAAAACAACTAAAATGTAGTAAAAATAAAAAAATTTATAAATAATTATTTTTTTCAAAAAAATTTTCAGAAAAAAAAATTGAAGACCAAATTTTTTCAGTTTTTTTTTTTTTTTAAAAATAACAAAAAAAAAAACAAAATTTATTTTTATTTTTTGAAAAAAAACTTCGAAAATTTTTCAGAGATAAAAAAATAAA
Source organism: Pegoplata infirma (assembly GCA_963921195.1). Taxonomy (NCBI): domain Eukaryota; kingdom Metazoa; phylum Arthropoda; class Insecta; order Diptera; family Anthomyiidae; genus Pegoplata; species Pegoplata infirma. Next base: position 214,400,639 of record OY992540.1, read on the forward strand.
ATTAACTACTTTAAATAACTGTTACTACATCACAGTACTTTTTTGTTAGTTATTCAAAAAAAGTACTTAAAATAACTAACAGAAATAGTTGTTTGATATTTTTCATACAAAAACAACTGACTTTGTAGTTGAAAATAACTAACTACTGTAAAATATACAAACAACTAACATGTAGTAACTTACATAATTTTCTGAGTGTATTTGCATAAAAACTGAATTTATGCTTTTTCATTTAAATGCATGTAACTTCAACAATTTGTAACGGATTGTATTAAAAAGTATTTTTGTAATAGATCAGACTTGAGCTGTAAATAGAGAAATACATTTTAGAAAATAATGAACTTTCTCATCTCGACACAATTTTTTTTTTGTTCCACTGTGTAATTGTTTGCCCAAAACAAAAAACCCAAAGAGCAATTTATATTTGGCTAAGCATGCCGAATATTATGTACCCTATACATCTAGTTCGATTACAGCTGCAAGATTTGGATAAAGAACGAAAACATTATTTAACAAAAACCTACACGCAACACCACCCCCTTGGGATAAAATTTTTTTGACATGAACGTTTCGTGCACAGTACAGAAAAGTATGTAATCAGGGTTGCAATGAATGTGTACAAGTATTAGTGACAACACACGGTGTAATTTTTGACGTTTAAAAGAAAATGAAGAAGAAAACATAGTTGTGAATAAGAATTCTTCGAGATTTTACGAAAATGAAGCATATCTGCCAACCTCAATTAAAAATACCTCGAATACAACCCTGAAAACCTACTCCTGTTATACCCCTCGCGACTAATATGTACAAACTCTTTTATTATGATAATTACTAAAATTTTAATATTTTTGAATAATATTTAAAAAGTTTGTTATTTTTTTAAGTTTTCTCAAACAAATTGAAAAATTTAGTATCTATGTCGTAGGGTATTGAAAAAAGAAAAACCTGAACTTTCGTATAATAAAGTCTTTTGTCATTATAAATCGTAGACGACAACATATTATGTGTACTATGACATAAATAGATTTTTTTTATAAAAGTAAATTATAACCTTTTTAATATGTAATTATAAATCCACATTAAGAAAATTGAAAACAAAAACGGTAAGATCTGGATTATCTGCGCTCAAAGGAATCGAAATTTCTATAAAAATCATTTGTTTAAATTTTTAAATTGCGACTTTTATTGAAGTACGTTCAGACTGGGGGCACAGATTAGGGCACACCACAGGGAGGTGTTCTTTCGCCACTTCTTTGGAAAGTGGCATAGAATTCCATGCTGCTCTCTTTAGAAACACGTGATTGTTATGTTGCTGCATATGCTGACGATGTCGCGATAGCGGTAAAGGGAAAACCTGCCAACATTAAGGGACATTCTTCAGAGTTGTCTGAAACATCTGTCGAAATGGGCAATAGACTGTGGTCTGGGAGTTAGATTTCTGCTTTTGATCCTATTTCTCTGGACGGCACTGAAATCGCCTGCTCATACATTTTTTTTTCAATTTTATTTTGAGGTTTCAAAAAACTTTTTTGGTGATTAAAATTTTATTTTAACAAAATTTTTTTTCAAATTTCACAGTTTTGTCAATAGCTTCTTAAACCCTTGACCGATTTCGCTAAAATTTACCAAACCAACCAGGAGATTAACATATTAATGTCAAAATTCAGAAGCTTCAGACTTGTCTTTTTAAAGTTAGCGACATCTCTAGATCTTCTTAAAATCGATTTATGATCCTGAATATATATAATATATAGGGTATAAAAACACTGTGGAACACGAATTTATATCTTGAATGAGACCAACAAAAATTAAACCAAAATCCCAAAAGATTTTGAAAACTTTTTATGGCCCACTGTAGTTTTTTTTTCTGATTTGTCGGATGTCAAAATTCAATATCTTAGGAATTTCATAAGAAACACATACACTCAGAAAATTATGTAAGTTACTGCATGTTAGTTGTTTGTATATTTTACAGTAGTTAGTTGTTTTCAACTACAAAGTCAGTTGTTTTTGTATGAAAAATATCAAACAACTATTTCTGTTAGTTATTTTAAGTCGTTTTTTTGAACAACTAACAAAAAAGTACTGTGATGTAGTAACAGTTATTTAAAGTAGTTAATTTTATTTTTTATCTCTGAAAAATTTTCAAAGTTTTTTTTCCAAAAAATAAATTTTCGTTTTTTATTTTTCACAACTTTTTTTATATAAAAAAAAAAAACTTGGAAAAAATTTGGTCTTCAATTTTTTTTCTAAAAAATTTTTTGGACAAAAAAAAAATTATATATTGATTATTATATTTTTACTACATTTTTGTGTTTTTGACTACAAATGTTAGTAGTTTTTACTACATAAGTCAGTTGTTTTTTGTTAGTTAAAATAACTAACATTGTTAGTTGATTTAACTGAAAAAGTAGTTGACCCCAAAACAACTTACAAAGTAGTTATTTTAACTGACATTTTCAGTTGATTTTACTAACATAATTTTTTGAGTGTATTGGTTTAACGACAGGGACTTGTAGGGGAACCTATTACAGTCCCGTGGTACACTCAAAAAAAAACGTGGGTATTTAATACTAAAAATTTAGCTACGAGTACTAATGTTTTAGTCCAAAATGATCTAGTGCAGGCGTTGCTAATCATTACTAAAATTTGTTACTAATATCTAGTACATGAGAAATACTAACAAAACAGTAAATATTACTGCAATTTACTACTAAAAAAATTATAAATATTTAAAATTTTTGTCCTATTTAGTAAATAAAACTACTAATTTTAGTAAATAAAATTATTAATTTTAGTGATTAAAATTACTACCTAAATCAATTTTAATAAATAAAAGTCAGAAAAATATTATATATAAATGATTTTATTTCACTTCGGTTTTTTATTTTATTATTTCACTTCGGTTATAAGATATACTCAATTACATGTCTTCTTAAGCTGTTTAAAAAAATGTAGCGTTCATTGTACCACGTAAACGATTGCTAAAAATATAAGAAAGAAATAATATATTCTCAATACATGTTCAAATGTATGTACAAACATTTTACTACAGAGGGCGCTTTTTTATACCTACATTTTTTTTTTTTGTATTCGTGTGTGTATCCATATTCTTCTTCAGCTTGAATTTTTTTCTTACACAATCATTGAAATAAAAAACGATTTAAAAAAAAACTGTCGTAGTTTTATTATTAATGCATATTAATTTTATTATAAACACATTTAAATAAAAAACATTTATATATAATTACTTTAACACAATTTAATTAAATAAATGTAACATATATTTTTTTTATAAACACTCCATGACTGGGAATCCCGTTGTTACTTTTTCTAATTCTTTTTCGCACTAAACAAACAGAAAAAACAGTTGGTAGCACTGCAGTTAATGCGAGCAAACGTAGTGTTCGCACACACTGCAGCAGCAAGCAGCAGACGGCAAAAAATATAAAGTACCTGTTTAATTATAAATTATAAATTTATAAAAGCTGTACTTATTGTATTTGGAACTTGATGTGTGCTTTTGCAATGTTAAGAAATAAAAAATATGGCATTTTAGTGAAATTATAATTAAATAGTCTACTCTTAATTTTTGCTGTCTGCTGCTTGCTGCTGAATTGTGAAGGAGCAAATGATCGCTAATAAAAACAGTGTTGCCATTATCAATATGAAAAAAAAACGCAAAAATCGTAGGAAAAGGGTAAAAATTTACCAAACAAAAATCAGCGCCAAGAAAAGAGAGAATATTAAAAAAAAATTTGAAAATGTGCTTTTTAAGGTAAAAAGGATAAAAAGCAAAAAAAAAAAATAAAAATATTTGTTTTTATTATAAATTCAATAAATTAGCTGATACAATCAAAAGTAAAAATAATATTACATTCATATTACTCAAGTAATATTAAGATAATGGTTAACATTAAATTTTAAACAAACTTTTTTTATTACATTCAATTATCAAGCCACAGAACTGCTTTAATGGAATGCACAGAGGGCCAGACAGATCGATTTCCGGCCAAAAGTCCTTATTTGTAAATTCTCAAAAAAATGTTTACCAGTTTGTTGGGCATATAAAAAAAATATAAAAAATAAAAAAATATAAAAAGGGTCAAAAATGCCCTTTTTCGGCACTTTAACCGCGAATTACTCAAAATCCTGACGTGATAGACAAATTTGGTCGCCGGATTTGGATTTTGACAGCAAACAAAATTGTTTAAAAAAACAACAGTCATTAAACATTTAAAAAAAAACGTAGTTGTAAAAAAAAATTAGAAAATATGTACCAAAAAGTTTTTATACAAATACAAGTAGGAAAGTCCAAACATGGACCGATTGGATATTTTTTTAAAATCTTTAATTACTGGAAAAAACACATATAAAACAATTTTGAGAGAAATATGCTTCTTTTAACTGAATATCGGCGACTAAATCTACAGGGAGTAACAGTATGCATTACCATGTAATGCATAGCCACAAAAAATGGAAAAATATGTACTAGTTGTTCCCTACCGCTTTCCATAGGCCATATTTTTTTTTTTTTTTTTTCATGCATTACGAAGGTTCATGCATTATTTTTAGTCTTATCCCAAAAAAATCATTAATCCTGTATAGAGTAAGGCCACGTTCACACTACATGAACTTATACCTAATTCACACCTAAGATGAAATCACATTCCATCACAACGCATAGCGTTGTTCAAAATTCTGTGTAAATTGGTTTTGTAAAAACAATAAATTCTATTGAAATTTTTACGAAAATAAACCCCAATTTTCTTTATTTAACTTTATCAAAAATACATATTTTGATTGCGTCATTACAAAAATACAACTCCATAACCAAAAATTTAAATAAGCCGACGATTGAGAGCAAACGCCGCCGTCTGCAAGCAAATGGGGCGAGTCGCCACCACCGTAAGTTCCTCTTCGGCACAATTTAAATTAATTGTTAGAGTCACTTAATTCAAATTTAAAGGGGTTGTTTGTATGAGGCCAAGGTCCAAACATGGATAAAATTTTCCAAATTTCATTAGGTCTGGGCTTAACTTTCAAATTTCAGCAAAATCTATTGATAATATAAAAATCACAAATTAAAAAAAATGGAAAAAACACCATAAATACCTTATCTTTAAAAACGCGTATTTAAAAAACGGCAAAACCAAAAAAGCACCAGCACATACCCAAAATGTAACATAATGGCAACACTGAATTCAAATTTAACGATTTTGCAGCAAAAACAGTTGGTAGCTCTGCTTGTAAACAAGCGCCCCCTTACGGAATTATTACTAACAAAAAAAAAATTAAAAACCTAATAAATTACTGTATATTAGTACTTTTATGAACTAAAAATAGTAAAAAAATTAGTACAACCGACTACCAACAAAAATTACTCATAAACAGTAAGAAATACTAATTTTAGCACTTTTAAGATACTAAAAAAACTACTGTAATACTGGTAATTGGTAACTTATTAGTAGATTTGGATTACCAACGCACTTACTAATTTTTTTACTGTAGAATTATTTTGAGTGTATCACAACGGACTTCAGAGTCTATGTGCGGTGACGTTAAACGTCAGCAGCCACTTACAACCTAACCTAACTGTAGTTTTTCAAACTATTTAGTACCGAGAAGTGTAACTCAATTCATATACAAAAAAAATATTTGCCAATGTATGAAATTCTTAGTATTTATGAAGAAATACATAAAAAATTATGAATTTTTTCAATAAATTTTGAACTTTTTCATAGTATTTATGAAAAATTTTTAAATATTTCTTACCCCCAGTTTCTGTAATACGAACGCCATTCGTTCGTGACGAATTTGTGTGTATTTTGTTATTGTAACAAAAACAAAATACATGCAAATTCATCGCAGACGAATGGCGTTCGTATTACAGAAACTGGGGGTTAAATTTCACATATTATGATTTATTCATAAGTTCTATGAAAAAATGTATAAGTATTATGAAAAAGTTAATAAATTTTTATAAATTTGTTCATAAATACAATTCATATTTCGTTCATTGGCAAATTTATTTTTTTGTGTGCATAATCGGGTTCCGTATAATTGAGATTTTACTTTAGTAGATTTTATTTTTTTTTGTAAAATTGTGTGCAAATTAATATGGTGGCTTGTTTATATATTTTTCCTCTTAATGTGCTCGATTCTGGAATACGATTTCACCATTCACCTAATGTTTAAAAATTTAATATTCTTTCGAGTTTTAAGATTTTTAAATTTCTTTTTGTAATAATTAAAGATATTAACTAGATATTTAATTGTAACAAGAACGAAAATTTAAGATCTTAAAATTGGAAAGAATATCAAATTTTTAAAAATTAGGTGAATGGTGATATAGTATTCCAGAATCGAGCACAATATTTTAAGTGGCCACTTGAATGTGATTACAATTATTTATTTGCTTGTTCCCCCCAAAAAACCACTTTTATAATTTAATGGGACATTTTTGAAAATGGAGTACTTTTGAGGTTTTTTTTTTAGCACATATTTATAAATATACACAGAAAAAAATAAAAAAAATATTTGAGTAAATTTTTAATACTATTGAGTAAAAAATTACTCAATTTTGCACCAGTAAACGATTTAATAGTATTGAGTAAATTTTTAATAAAAATTTATTAAATGTTTGAAAAAAAATTTGAGTAAATTTTTAATGGACACAATTAAACATTTACTCAAAATTTATATATTTTTTTTTTTTTAAGATCAAATTCTGATTAATTTTTATTAAAAAATAAAAATTGTTTTATTCGACCTTTAAAATATTATATTTTGAGGATGTTTATTCTGGCTCGAGGTCATTATTTTCTTTACTAATTAAAACCATGATATTCTCATAGCATAATTTTCAAGAAAATTATTTTTTGTTTTAAATTTATTTATGTTGGTCATTTTTGCAAGACTTAATCGACACGTGTTTCGGAATTTGTCAAGATTCCATTGTCAAGATTATTTAGCAAAAATAGAAACGATTTACTACAAAGTAGCAAACGAGTCTAATGACAAATCGTTTGGTGCACAAACTAGCAAATTAATACATATTCGCCTCTATTCTCAATGAGAATTAGGAAGACGAAGAAATTGTACCATGCTAATAAGGCAACGATTATCAATAACCAACAAAAATATTTAAAACAATTTTACATACGATAGTCCATTGGACTACAACAATATGTTTTTTGTGTTTTTGTTGTAACAAATACTCCATATTAGGGTTATTCATCACATGGCGTGCCAACCATTATGTTCAAATTCTGATTAATTTTTATTAAAAAATAAAAATTGTTTTATTCGACCTTTAAAATATTATATTTTGAGGATGTTTATTCTGGCTCGAGGTCATTATTTTCTTTACTAATTAAAACCATGATATTCTCATAGCATAATTTTCAAGAAAATTATTTTTTGTTTTAAATTTATTTATGTTGGTCATTTTTGCAAGACTTAATCGACACGTGTTTCGGAATTTGTCAAGATTCCATTGTCAAGATTATTTAGCAAAAATAGAAACGATTTACTACAAAGTAGCAAACGAGTCTAATGACAAATCGTTTGGTGCACAAACTAGCAAATTAATACATATTCGCCTCTATTCTCAATGAGAATTAGGAAGACGAAGAAATTGTACCATGTTGTAGTCCAATGGACTATCGTATGTAAAATTGTTTTAAATATTTTTGTTGGTTATTGATAATCGTTGCCTTATTAGCATGGTACAATTTCTTCGTCTTCCTAATTCTCATTGAGAATAGAGGCGAATATGTATTAATTTGCTAGTTTGTGCACCAAACGATTTGTCATTAGACTCGTTTGCTACTTTGTAGTAAATCGTTTCTATTTTTGCTAAATAATCTTGACAATGGAATCTTGACAAATTCCGAAACACGTGTCGATTAAGTCTTGCAAAAATGACCAACATAAATAAATTTAAAACAAAAAATAATTTTCTTGAAAATTATGCTATGAGAATATCATGGTTTTAATTAGTAAAGAAAATAATGACCTCGAGCCAGAATAAACATCCTCAAAATATAATATTTTAAAGGTCGAATAAAACAATTTTTATTTTTTAATAAAAATTAATCAGAATTTGAACATAATGGTTGGCACGCCATGTGATGAATAACCCTAATATGGAGTATTTGTTACAACAAAAACACAAAAAACATATTGTTGTAGTCCAATGGACTATCGTATGTAAAATTGTTTTAAATATTTTTGTTGGTTATTGATAATCGTTGCCTTATTAGCATGGTACAATTTCTTCGTCTTCCTAATTCTCATTGAGAATAGAGGCGAATATGTATTAATTTGCTAGTTTGTGCACCAAACGATTTGTCATTAGACTCGTTTGCTACTTTGTAGTAAATCGTTTCTATTTTTGCTAAATAATCTTGACAATGGAATCTTGACAAATTCCGAAACACGTGTCGATTAAGTCTTGCAAAAATGACCAACATAAATAAATTTAAAACAAAAAATAATTTTCTTGAAAATTATGCTATGAGAATATCATGGTTTTAATTAGTAAAGAAAATAATGACCTCGAGCCAGAATAAACATCCTCAAAATATTTTTTTTTTAAGTTTAAAAAAGTTTTAAATTTTATTACAAAAAAAAAAAAACAAAAAACTTGTTTTTTCAAACATTACCAAACATATTTATGTCTCAAAAACATAGGAAAATTTTATAAAGACGATTACAAACTTTTATATACATACACAAAAAACTATAAACTAAACGAGAATTCAAAAAACTATGAGAGTTTAAAAAAAAATTAAAAAAACTATAAAATTTTTATTAAATTATTTACTTAAATTGTTTTTAAAACTTTTGAGTAAATTTTTAATTGCGTCAATTAAAAAATTACTCAATTTTTGTTTTTAAATTTAAACAAGTGATTACTCAAATTAGTTTCCTCCATATTTTTTTCTGTGTACACATTATTCATTTGAAAAATCAATATCTTTTGGAAAATTTATGAGATTTAACAAAATGATAAGATTAATGTTTTTGTTATAAACGAAAAATTCCACTAATTTTTGGTTTCCTTAACAATTTTTATTGTTAGTGTCAGTGAGTCGAATTTTTGCGTGAGTGAGTCATTTTTTTGCGTAAGTTCGCGTGATTTAATTTTTTTATACAAAATCGGTCCACACATAGAGAAAATGCATTACAAACACAATGTAACTTATTTTTATATGCATTGACGTCATTTTTCATGGGAAATTTACATTAACAAAATCCGTCCACGCGTTTCGAGAAAATGCATTACACAGGAAGTGCAATAAAATGCGTATAACTCATGAACCAATACATATAAAAATACCGTATTTACATAAAAATCTAAAGTCGTTCATTGGATTTATACATAGCAGTGGTGCGTCCAATTCTGCTGTATGGAATCATTGTCTGGTGGCCTGCTTTAAAGATAAAAGGGAACTGTGTCTTTATTACAAAGGTGCAGGGAATGCAGTGACGGTCCGTGAAGTTGTCACTGGGTGTTCTCTACTTCTGTAAAATATCAAAATTATGTATATAATATATGTTTTACTGGACGTAACACGTTCCCGTAATAGACAAAGTATAAATTTTATTATTTTTAATATGCATGCAGCCGAAATTTAACTTTATGCTCCATTTATATGCGAAATGATGATTTTTGTTAATTGTCGATGTGGTGAGGCAACAAAATGACCATAAAATATAATTTGGGCTGCACATTACTCAATAATATACAAAACTAATAAGATCGGGTCTTTATCTATTTCGGGAACGCGTTAGGTCCAGGAAAACATGAATTTTATGCGTAAATTTGCTGTTTTTAGAAATTAAAGAATACCCAGTGACAACTTCACGGACCGTCACTGAGGGAATGGCGTCGATGTGCATCACTGGCGCTCTTCGTACTACACCTACGGCTGCATTAGAAATCCTCCTTTAACTGATACCATTGGACATATTGGGTAGGCAGTATGCTGCTAAGTCGGCTATTCGACTTAATAGCACATGGCAATGGAGGAGCAGCGACTGTGGCCATAGCGCGATCTTGAAGACGATAACAATACCACAAAATGTGGACTGTGCTCCCTCTTTGAGCGCCACTTTACCACTATGATACCATCCAGGGAGTCTTGGATTGGGGATACTCCGGGTAGTGGAGCTACCATAAATTTTTACACAGATGGATCGAGGCTGCACGAACAAGTGGGCTTTGGAGTCTATTCGGAAGAGCTTGGGTTGAGACTGGCTCGTAGATTGCCAAATCATTGCAGTGTTTACCTGGCAGAGATGCTGGCAATAAAAGAAGTGGCTGACTGGTTGAGCTGCAATGTCTTGTCTACAACCGCAGTCAACATCTATACTGACAGTCAAGCCGCCGTCAAGTCCCTGGATTCAATGTTTCTAAAAACAAGATGTGCCCTTAACTGCCGCACGTCTTTAAATGAGATGGCCAAGCAGTTTAACATACGACTCATATGGGTCCCAGGGCACAAAGACATTCCAGGGAATTGCAAAGCCGATGAGCTTGCAAGACTAGGAACTACCTTACAGGTTCCAACAGAATTGGAATGTGTTGGTATGCCTCTAGAAACTTGCAAGCAAAACCTACGGCTTTGTTCTGCGACGGAGACTAATCAAAGATGGGCAAATGGGTGGACGTGTGAGACAACAAGACTGATTTGGCCTTCTCTTAATCAGGGGCGCACAAGTGAGCTGATTTCGCTTCCAAGAGGAGAGATTTCGACGGTGGTTTCTATAATTACCGGACACTGTCTTATAGGGAAGCACGCAGAGCGGTTAAATGTGCCGTCGAATGACTTTTGCCGAAGTTGCATGGATGAAGAGGAGTTGGAAACTGTCGAACACTTTATTTGCCATTGCCCGGCACTTTCTGGTCAGAGACTTGCTTCACTGGGATCTAGGGAGCTGTACGATCTTTCTGATTTGTTGGATGTCAAAATTCAACATCTAAGGAGTTTTATAAGAGGCTCAAAATGGTTTAACGACAGGGACTAGTAGGGAAACCTATTACGGTCCCGTGGTATCACAATGGACCTCAGAGTCTACGTGTGTTGACGTAAAACGTCAGCAGCCACTTACAACCTAACCTAACCTAGTTCGTATGGGCGCAATTCTACCATCCAACGCAATTAAGACGCACGTGCATCCGGGCCTGGATGCTATTTATATGGAGATCAGGAAAAATTTTGAACGCCAAGAAGATTCAAAATGGGAATGTAGACATGACTGTATCCAAACAAAGGCTTTGCGGACTCGCGGCGAAAAGCGTGTTCCACAAACGCTTTTACATATGAAAAAAACAGATCTAAGGAAGTATGTAGGTCTAATTACAGGCCATACCGGCTTGAAAGGTTACTTAAAAATTTTGAAGAGGCAGTAAAAGATTCACTCTATTATCTTTGTCAGTGCCCTGCACTATCTCGCACTCGATTGAATTGTTTTGCCTCTTATTTCTTTCAGAATATGGAGGAACTTAGAGGGATCAGCTCGTGAAAGATGTTTAGATATATCAGGCTGAGTAAATTTGATGAAACACATGTGTGGACTTAAATAATCATGCTATGGGACAGGAAGAACTTGAATTAATGTGGAAAGAAGCCCAATACCCCAGAACAATCCCTCCCCCCACATCCCCCTTCAACACCCCCTTTTCATGAGGTAGCACTATGGATCAGGATCTGGTCTTGTGGACATAACGTCAACCTCTCAACCTAACCTATCTGCCGCACGTCTTTAACTGAGATGGAAAAGCAGTTTGACATACGACTCATTTGGGTCCCAGGGCACAGTGATATTCCAGGGAATTGCAAAGCCGATGAGCTTGCAAGACTGGGAACTACCTTACAGGTTCCAACAGAATTGGAATGTGTTGGTATGCCTCTAGAGACAAACAAAATCTACGGCTTTGTTCCGCGACAGAGGCTAATCAGAGATGGGTAAATGGATGGGTGTGTAAGACAACACGACAGATCTGGCCTTCTCTTAATTAGAAAAGTACAAGTGAGCTGATATCGCTTTCAAGAGGAGAGAGTTCGACGGTGTTTGCTGTAATTACCGGACACGCAGAGAGGTTAAATGGGCCGTCAAATGACTTTTGCCGGAGTTTCTGGTTAGAAACTTGCTTAACTGGGATCTAGGGTGCTGCACGATCTTTTTGATTTATCAGATGTCAAAATTCAAAATCTTTAGAGTTTCATAAGAGCTCAAATTAGTTAAACGGCAGGGACCAGTAGGGAAACCTATTGCAAACCCTTGGTATCAAAATGGACCACAGAGTCTATGTGACGTAAAACGTCAGCAGCTACTTACAACTTAAAAATTGGTATTGACGTCACCTTTCATGGGAAATTTGCAGAAACAAAATCGGTTCACGCAGAACAAAGAAAACTTATTGTTATATATATATAAAAAGATACAGTCTATTTGCTGTTTTACATTCGTAATCAAATATTTTTATTATAAAATGTATAAATCAGCTAAATATTTAGTGATGGAAGAAATTACGTCTAAAACGTCCAATTCTTAAGGCATAAGATATAGCATGAGCTACGTATGATTGTTCATGAACACCATAAATTAAATGCGACATTGCACCTAGAAAAGAAAAATACAATTTAGAAAAACTTTCGCTTCAAACAAATAAATCTCAACTCACCAGTAGCATGTACGGTAACATCACTGCCACCATGATAATTTTCATCGGTATTAATGGCACCTTGTTGAGCATATTCCCAATCTGTAGTATCTGATAAAGCTGGATTTTTTCTCAAACCATTTGCATCTGGTTGGAAACCCTTATAAACTGTACCATAAGTTAATGTAGTATAGGGAGTACCTTCTGTTTTAGAATTACCAGCGACACCCAAGATATTTGTACCACGGTTGGCATGACCATTTATGGTTAATGTATGAGAATGATCAGCGGTAACAATTACTAATGTATTTTTAAGTTCAGAGCCCAAAGCACTGATTGTAGCATTGATGGCATCATTAAAGGCAATAACTTCACTCAAAGCCTTACGAGCAGTGCCTCTATGATGGGCCTGATCAATCATACCACCCTCTACTACCAATAAAAATCCTTTATTTTTAGCTTTTAAAACTTCTACAGCCTTTAAGGTCATTTCTTTCAAAGATGGCATACCAGCATCAGAAGTATCACGTTCATATTCATATTTCAAATGACCATTGGCGAATATTCCTAAAACGTAATCTACCTCAGGATCAATATCATTAAGTTCTCCGGTATTTTGTACTACAACATGAGATTTATTATTATTGGTTTTAATATCGGACCATGTTTGAATTAGATTACGACCATCAGCTGATTTGCCAGACCATGTATCTATAGGATCTGCTGGGGAATCTGGAACACCAGAAACTAACATTTGACGACCACCACCCATGATAACATTGATTTTTTGACCAGTCTCATCTTCAATCAATTGACGGGCAATATCTTTACATCCCTGGGAGGTGGCTAGAGCTGGCATTGTGCTATCACATTCCCATCTACGATCTGGAGTGTGAACATATAGAGCAGCTGGGGTTGCATGAGTTACACGGGTGTTGGTAACAAAACCAGTAACCATATTAGCATCTTGAGCCCATTTCAGAATGGTGTTAACATGATGTGTAGAATCCAAAGAAGCTGTGCAATTAGCCAAATTAACACTGGAATCAACACCGCCAGTTTCATAGTTAACTTTTACACCCGAAAATAAAGCGGTGGCAGTAGAAAATGAATCAGGCACTTGCTTATTAGCGCAATAGGTCTTAAAAATTAAAAAAGAAATTAAAGCAGATCAAGAAACAATTTTATTTTTTTAATTAGCCTAAAATTATTTACCTTCAATAAACCCATATCAGGGAATTCCTCCCATTTCATTAAACCTTCTTCCTTAAACTTCATGATTCTTGCGGCTGTAACAGTATTGGGACCCATGCCATCTCCCACAAAAAGTATTACATTTTTTGCTGGTCTCTGATTTTGGTGACGTTTTAAACCTTTTTTCAATTCATTAAGCCCACGGTCAAACCATTCTGCTTGTTCTTGTGGCAAGTTAGTTGAATTAGCTACTCCCAACATACTCAGCATCATTATTGCAGAAACTGATGCAGCAATTATAAAATTAATGCGTTTTTGATCTGTAGCCATTTTGTTTAGTATTCCTTTTCCTTAACAAAATATAGATTAGGATTCATTAGGTTTGTTTTTGTAAAAATCTTCTTAAATTTTATTTAATTTTAAATAAAATAAAAATTAGTTATTTATTCGACCTTTTAATTGTGCAATGAAAAAGAGTTTATTCTAGTTCGAGGTCAATTTATATTTCCCATTATCAATTAGGATATTTTTACAATAAATATAGTTAGGGTTTCAGCAAAAATGCAGATTTGGGTTGTGATACTGATAAAATTTTCAAATCATAGATTTTCATTTTTTTTTTCACTACACTTAAGGAACTTTAAAACAATTTGTCATAAAATGAAGTTTTCATAAATATTATGAAAATTTTCATAAATATAATGAAATGTTTCATAAATACTATGAATATTTATTAAACATTTCATAAATATAATGAAACAGTTTCATTGGACGAACTTTTATGATGAGTTTCATTATATTAATGAAGCTTTTTCTTTGTGTGTAGGCTTAGTAAATGGGGTTGTAGCCCTCAAGTCGTTCATTGGATCTATACAGCAGTGGTGCGTCCAATTCTGCTGTATGGAATAATAGTCTGGTGGCCTGCTTTAGAAACAAAAGCGAACTGTGTCTTTATCACGAAGGTGCAGAGAATGGCGTCGATGTGCATCACTGGTGCTCTTCGTACTACACCTACGGCTTCATTAGAAATCCTCCTTTACCTAATACCATTGGACATATTGGGTAGGCAGTATGCAGCCACGTCGGCAATTCGCCTTAATAGCACGCTGCAATGGAGGAGCAGCGATTGTGGCCATAGCGCAATCTTGAAAAAGATAACCATACCACAAAATGTGGACTGTGCTCCCTCTAAGAGCCTTTTTGAGCGCCACTTTACCAATATGATACCATCCACGAAGTCTTGGATGGGGGACATTCCGGGAAGTGGAGCCACTATAAACTTTTACACAGATGGATCGAAGCTGCACGAGCAAGTGGGCTTTGGAGTCTATTCGAAAGAGCTTGGGTTGAGCCTGGCTCGAAGATTGCCTGATCATTGCAGTGTTTACCAGGCAGAGATGCTGGCAATAAAGGAAGTGGTTGAGCTGCAATGTCTTGTCTACAACCGCAGTCAACATCTATACTGACAGTCAAGCCGCGGTCAAGTCCCTGCATTCAATGTTTCTGAAAACAAGATCTGCCCTTAACTGCCGCACGTCTTTAAATGAGATGGCCAAGCAGTTTAACATACGACTCATATGGGTCCCAGGGCACAGAGACATTCCAAGGAATTGCAAACCCGATGAGCTTGCACGACTGGGAACTACCTTACAGGTTCAAACAGAATTGGAATGTGTTGGTATGCCTCTAGAAACTTGCAAGCATAACCTACGGCCTTGTTCCGCGACGGAGACTAATCAAAGATGGGCAAGTGGATGGACGTGTAAGACAACACGACTGATTTGGCCTTCTCTTAATCAAGGGCGCACAAGTGAGCTGATATCGCTTCCAAGAGAGAGATTTCGACTGTTGTTGCTATAATTACCGGACACTGTCTTATAGGGAAGCACGCAGAGCGGTTAAATGTGCCGTCGAATGACTTTTGCCGGAGTTGCATGGATGAAGAAGAGTTGGAAACTATCGAACACTTTATTTGCCATTGCCCGGCACTTTCTGGTCAGAGACTTGCTTCACTCGGATCTAGAGAGCTGCACGATCTTTCTGATTTGTCGGATGTCAAAATTCAATATCTAAGGAGTTTCATAAGAAGCTCAAATTGGTTTAACGACAGGGACTATTAGGGAAACCTATTACAGTCCCGTGGTATCACAATCGACCTCAGAGTCTACGTGTGTTGACGTAAAACGTCAGCAGCCACTTACAACCTTACCTAACCTAGGCTTAGTAAATTTTCATAGCTTAAAAAAAATTTTTTTTCAAGGACTTAAAATAGCGATATCTCGAAAATTAAACCAGATAGAGCGAAATGGAGGCCATTTTTGGTTCTTTTATCGCCGGTCATCTTTACTGGTGCGGACTCTTAACTTTGTATATAAAAAATTTGCCATTCCCGAACAATTAAAAATGCTCCTGTCTTGGTAAATATTGCCGACACAACAAAATATGAAGACATAGACCTACGATATCCATATGAATGAATCTTAAATTTAAGTCAAAAAGTATTTTTTCTTGGGACGATATTTGTGTTAGTTTGGGAGTTATTGAAATTTTCCCAAAGGACCACATTTTTTCATAAGGTGGCAACGAAATTGTAAAACTCTAAAATGGCCGATAAGCCCGGACACTCTAACCTTTAATTCGTCTCTTTTATATATATTTTATGTTAAATTTTCAAATTTTTTTCTGGAACTTCAAACTTTTATAAACCCACTTCTTTTTCATGAATTTTCGCCAAATATGAACATTTTTACACTATTTATTGAACACTCTCGGTCTATTTAAAACAGAAAAAAACAACAGACAAAGTAGGTGTCATAACACCTTTACACGCCAGTTCAACTGTCATTCCATATTTGCCGTTGTCGTAATAATTGATTTCTATTGTTAATTTTACTTTAATAAACACATTTTCATTGTTGAAAGTCATGCATTTTAAATAAAAATTATTAAAACAATTATTATAATTATGTATAAGTACCTCTTTATGGCTGCAAAGTTTAAGAAAAACTAATTTTTTATATTCCCAGACAAGTTATATTTATATGGGTAATCCAGAATTAGTTATGTATTTTTAATTAATAATATAAAACAATGTTTTTGTTTTATTTTCTTTTGTCAAAATATTTATTTAATATGTTTGGTACATACATAAAAAATATTATTTGATATTTATTTATATTATTTCACTAATTAGTCTTAAATTTTGTAGATTCAGGTACTTAAAAATTTTAAAAAGAAGTTATAAGAGTTTGTCGAATTTTTGGCTGCGCATTAGCTGGAAAAATTATTAAAAATCTGGAAATTCGTCTTTGATACAATTTTTCAGAACTTCTGAATTTGTCTTAGGAGTTTAAAAATTTTTGATGGTTTAAAATTTCTCACGATCAGATTCATTAACAAAAAAATTTTAAAATTATTTGAATATTTTTCTACTGGAAATTTTTTTGAAATTTTATATTTTTCCGATTTGTTTTCAAAATTTGTTTCTTAATTGTTTTTCTGCTATTTTTTGATATCTTTGAATTTTTCTGGTTTTTCCTAAATATTTTTCATGTTTTTTGTTATTTTTTTAGATTTTGTTTTTAATTTCCTAATTATTTTGTGCTTTTCTAAAATTTCTCAAGTCTTTCAAAATTTTTCTGAAGTTTATTCCTAATTTGATTCTAATTTTATAGCAATTTTCAAATTTATCTGAATCCATCATAATTTTTCTATTTTTATACCCTCCACTCTAGTGATAGAGGGTATATATAAGTTTGTCATTCCGTTTGTAACACCTCGAAATATTGGTCTAGGACCCCATAAAGTATATATATTTATGATCCTCGATCGATTTTAAGTCGATCTAGCGATGTCCGTCCGTCCGTCCGTCTGTCTGTCCGTCCGTAGAAAACACGCTAACTTTTGAAAGACTTTACAGAGGCTACTGAAGTTTGGCATATATGTTTGTCATTTACCTGGTCAGGTTGGTATTGCAATCCAGCCAAATCGGTCCAGTGGTTCAAAAGTTATGAGCAAAAGAGTAAATTTCGGCAAGGGTGTTTCGCGAATTTACGAGATAAAAAACACGATAACTTTCGAAAGACAATAATGAGACTACTGAAGCTTGGCATGTATCTTTGCTGTTCCCCGGGTCTGTTTGGTTTTAAATTTCAGCTCAATCGGTCCTGTGGTTCAAAAGTTATAAGCAAAACCATGAATTTCAAATTAGTTTCATCTAAAATGCCACGTGTTTTAACAAGTTTTAAAAGCATTGGTGGTAACTAAACAATGCTTTTCAAACTTGTTTAAATTTTAAGCAATGCTTTTTAAACTTGTTTAGTTTTAAAAGCATTG
This sequence comes from Pegoplata infirma, assembly GCA_963921195.1. Lineage (NCBI taxonomy): Eukaryota > Metazoa > Arthropoda > Insecta > Diptera > Anthomyiidae > Pegoplata > Pegoplata infirma. The sequence continues at coordinate 214,418,844 of OY992540.1, forward strand.
GTTACTTAAAAACCACACTCGAAAAAAATTTTACACTCAAAAAAAATTTTACACTCAAAAAAAATTTTACACTCAAAAAAAATGTACACAAAAAAAAATTTTTTTTTTTTTTTACAAAAATTACAATATTTTGTGTACATACGTACGTGCATTCACTCAGAAATATTTTTACAGTAAAAAAACATTACACTCGAAAAAAATTTTACACTCAAAAAAAAAAAATAGTAATTTTTTAAAATATATAATATTTCTAATCAAAATTGTTAATTTTTTCACGTTAAAAAATGTACTACCCTATAAAAAAAATGCATTGTGGAGGGTATTTATAGATTCGGCAAAGTCGAATTTAACTTTTCTACTTGTTTAACTTTGTTTTAAGAATTTTTTCTTAATTGTTTGAATTTTTTTGATATTTTTATACCCTACACCACTTTGTGGTACAGGGTAAAATGAGTTTGTGCTGATGTTTGTAACTACCCGAAATATTGGTCCTAGACCCACCTTTAAGTATACCGATCGACTCAGAATTACTTTTTGAGTCGATTTAGCGATGTCCGTCCGTCTGTCAATCTATCGGTTTAAGCACGATACAGGTCGCAATTTTCAATCAATTGACTTGAAATTTGAAACTTAAGCTTCTTGTGGGCCAAGGACGAAGCCTATTAAAATTGGAAAAAATCGGTTCATGTTATGACCCCATACAAACGCCCCCTTTGAATTTCGCTTAAATGCATCTAACAACCGTATTATAACAGATATCGTTTTGAAATTAAACAGGTAATAACATTTTTAATGCACAAACCATCATACCAAATTTCAAAGGAATCGGGTCAGTCCTTCTGGTAGTCCCCATACAAACCTCCCTCCCGATATTCACATAATTTCCTCAAAATACATAAAAATGAAAATATTTCATTACAAATTTATTTGTAGGTGTTAAACGTGTACTTTGGTAACCTAATCGCATCGGAATACATTTGGATCATTTTTTGGACTTAGTTCCAAATATTAAAATTTTGACCGATATTCAGTGAAATCGGTTTATTGGCAAAAATATAAACCAATTTCACTAAAATTTGATCTGTGTATGTTTTCTACACTAAATAAATATCTAACAAAAGATAGATCCAATCGGTTTATGTTTGGACTTGGGACCCATTTTCCGGAAAACACAGGTGTAGGGTATCATATGGTCGGTCTTGACCGACTATAACTTTCTTACTTGTTTTTAATATCTCTGAAATTTTTTGTTTTTTCCTAAATATTTTTCATATTTTTTCATATAATGAGTTTGTGCTGATATTTGTAAATACCCGAAATGATCGACTCAGAATCACTTTGTGAGTCGATTTAGATTTATAAAATCGGTTGATGTTAAGACCTAGCCCCCATACAAAAGGTCTTCCTTAATTTTGGCTCAAATGACTCTAATAACCGTATTATAAAAGATTTCCTTTCAAAAATTTGGCACATAAATCTCTCTAATTTCATGAAAATAGAAAATCCCTATTAATATTATAAATCTGAGTGTTGGTTTGTCTGTCTGTCTGTCTTTCTGTCTATCTGTCTGTCTGTCTGTTCCGCAATCAGGCTAGAACGGCTGAACCGATTTTTATGAAATTTTCACCACAGATAGTACTAACCGAGGCGAGAACTATAGGCCACAAGCGATCGCGATCGGACAAAGGGGCGTAAAATGCCACGCCCCTTATATTTTATGGAACTTTATTTTGCCTTTTCCGTAATAACGCATAAACGGCTAAACCGATTTTGATGAAATTTTTACCACAGATAGCACTGACCGAGGCTGAAACTATGGCCCCAAAAGAGGGAGATAGAAAAAAGGGGCGTAAAATGCCACGCCCCTTTGTATTACATTGAAAGTTATTTCTGCCTTTTCCACAATCACGCTTAAACGGCTAAGCCGATTTTCATGAAATTTTTACCAGAGATAGTACTAACCGAGGACGGAACTATAGGTCATAAACGACCGCGATCGGAAATTGGGGCGTAAAATGCCACGCCCCTTTGTACCATTCTAAAGCTATATCTGCCTGTCGGGCAATAACGGAAAAACGGCTGCAGCGATTTTCATGAAATTTTCACCACAGATAGTACAAACCGAGGCGGGAACTATAGGCCAGAAAAATCCGCGATCGGAAAAATGGGCGTAAAATGCCACGTCCTTTTGTACTATACAGAAACTATGTCTGCCTGTTCCGCAATCACTGAAAAGTGATTTAATTGATTTCACTGAAATTTTTACCACAGATAGTACTAACCAAGGCAAAAACTATGAGCCATAATAGAGGGCGATCAAAAAAAGGGGCGTAAAATACAACGCCCTTTTTGTTACACTAAAAGCTATTTCTGCCTTTTCCGCAATTACGCTTAAACAGCCTAAATGATTTTCATGAAATTTTCACCACAGATATTATTAACCGAAGCGAAAAGTATGATTCACAAAAGAGGGCGATCGAAGAAAGGGGTCGTAAAATGCCACGCCCCTTTGTATTACATTGAAAGTTATTTCTTCCTGTTTCGCAATCACGCATAAACGGCTGAACCGATTTTAATGAAGTTTTTACCAAAGATAGTACTAACCGAGCCGAAAACTAGAAATAATAATAGAAATAATATCACGCTCCTTTTTACTATACTGAAAGATTTTTCTGCATGTTCCGTAATCATGCTTAAACGACCATACCGATTTAAACAAAAAATAAAATAGCATGCCCCTTTTTATTTAATTGAAAGCAATTTCTGTCTGTTCCGTAATCTAGCATAAACTGCTAAACCGATTAGAATGAAATTTTTACCACAGATAGTAAGTACTTACCGAGGCGGGAACTATAGATTAAAATAGAACGCGTTTGGACAAAGGGGCGTAAATTGACACGCGCCTTTGTACTATACTGAAAGTGTTTCTGCATGTTCCTTAATAACGCCTCAACAACTAAACCGATTTTAACAAACTCTTTTCCATAGATAGCACTTTAGTATGTATCAACTGCCACGCCTTTTGCAATGTACTGAAAGTTCATTCTGCCTTTTCGTAATCACATTTAAACGGTTATTATAATTTTCAACACAGTTAGTTAGTACTTATTGAGGCGGAAACTATAGACAACACCAGACAAAGGCGTGAATTGCCATGTCTCTTTGCAATACATTGAAATTTATTTCTGCCCGATCCGTACACACGCGTTAACGGTGAAACCAATTTTAATTAAATTTTCACCACAGATAGTATTTACCGTGGCGATCGGGAAAAGGGGCTTAAAATGCCGCACCCTTTTGTATTAAATTAAAAAAACATTTTTTCCTGTTGAACGATATGCCATTTTAGCCCGCGATTAGACAAATGGGAGTAAAATGTCACGTCAATTTGTAATATACAGAACGCTATTTCTGGCTTATTTGCTATCATGCAAAAACGACTTAACCAACTCCTTTAAACACTACTGTTAGAACTAACTGAACGCGTACTATTTGATATATCAGAACCTGAAAACAGTTTAGCCGATTTCAATGAAATTTCCAACACAAATAGTGATATAGCCAATATTAAACAGAGATTGATAAAAAGGCATATAATGACACGCCCCTTTGTACTTTCGTGAGAGTTACGTCTGCTGAGCAAATTTAATTGCAATTTTCTTCACGTGCTAACTAATAGGGGAACTATAGGTCACATGAGACCAAATTTGAACTAAATGCGTTAAATGCCACACCCACTTGAACTACAGTGAAAGTTATGTCTTTATTGATGTTTTCACTACACTCAAAATAATTCTACAGTAAAAGGTTTAGTAAGTGATATTGTACCAAAATCTACTAATTGGTTACTAATTTTAGTATCTTCAAAGTACTAACATTAGTAATTTTTACTGGTTTTGACTAATATTAGTTAAAAATTTTAGTATTGGTTACCAATTTCTGCACTAGGTCCTTTTGGACTAAAATTAGTTAAATTTTTAGTATTGAATACCCACGTTTTTTTTTTGGGTGTACATAAAGTGCTAACCGAGGAGGGAACTAGGCTCCTTTTAAAAGCCATTAAAGAAATACATTAATATTAGGTTTGTTCCCATGACAGAGGAACTCGTACACAACATGTTCCCGACGCTAAGCAAAATCCAAAAAAAATCGACCAAACCTCATGAATAGGTTTATATTCACCAGTGAAAAGCCAAGAAGAAGATAAATTGACTAATAAAAAACTCATTAATTACATAATATTTTTTTCAACCCGGGCAACGCCGGGTGCAAAACAGCTAGTATTTAATAAAAATTTTGATTGTGTATGTTTAACCCGTACTTTAATATACTAATCAAATCGGATTATAATCAAACCATTTTTAAACATAGGCCCCATGTGAAAATTTCGCCCGATATTCAGTTAAAACGGTTTATCGGCAACAAAATGAAGCCTATTTCACTCAAATTTGGTTTGTGAGTATTTTTTACACATACTAAAGATTTGACAAACGATATATCAAATCGGTCCTTGTTTGAACTTGGGACCCATTTTCGGGAAACACGTGTGGGGTATTATATTGTCAGTCTTGACCGATTTTAATTTTTTTGTACCCTCCAACTACAGTATGGGGGTATACTCACTTTGTCATTCCGTGTGTAACGCATCAAAATATCGGACTAGGACCCCATAAAGTATATATATTTATGATCAGTGATCGATTCTAAGACATTCTACCGATGTCCGTCCGTCTGTCTTTCCGTCCGTCTGTAGTTAACACGATGCAGTCCAAAATAAAAGAGCTAGACTCCCGACATTTGGCACGCATATGTCTTATGTTCCTATTCAGGTTAAGTTCGTAAATGGGCAAAATCGTACCAGGGGGAAAAAAGTTCCCTCTTGAAGAACTAAACCATCCTCTGAAAAATACAATTTTTATACATGATTTTTTGTGTTTTGTTTAACAAATGCAACATTTTTATGCTACAAAAAGTTCAAAGTCCTACATTTGGACCCAGACAATTACAAAATGTCGTTTTTTTTGGTCCGTCCCCCTTTTATGGGCGTGGAATAATTTTTGTGTTTTCAAATTGTGATAAACTTGTATTTTTTTAGTGCAAAAATCGTTCAACTGTTGACAAGTGTGGACGTGTTTTAATTTATCTCCGTGCTATTAATTGAATTTTTGAAATTGTTCGTAATAGGTATTTTTGTAATATTTTCATGACCACATCCAGGAAAATGAAAATATGTACACAAATGATACCGATTTAATTCGAGGCTCTGCCTCACCGACTGGTGCTGGTCCTAGCACTGGTCTTAGGGTTGCGACCTTGAAGTCCGACCTTAATTCTGGTAGGGGTGCTCAGCCTAATATTGGTGGTAAAAAGAAAAAGAAACTTAAACCATCAAAGGTCAGGCACAACCAGAGACGGCTTTGTTTGAAAATAATTAACAGACTAAGCCAACTTGATGGAACGAAGCTCTCCGAGCGTGAGAGGGCGTCGCTATCATGGGCGAAAGGAGTCATTGAAGAACAGGACAAACTTTCGGCAATGCGCGCATCTGACAAACAGAGCGCTGTTTCGGCCTCGTCATCGAAGTCTGGTAAAAGGTTGCGCTCGCCCGACGAGAAACCTTTACCTAAGAGATCTAAGGTGACCGGCAACGTCTGGACTCAGTCTTTTAGTGAAGTGGTTAAAGGTAACTTCGTTAGGGCTGTGATAATCAGGCAAAATGGGGATTGTAGTATTCCAAGGGACAAGTGGAGTTTAGTTGAAACTAAACTAAATGAAATCTACTATAGGCTCCTTGAGAGTATGCCTGATTTTCTCCCTACTACTGTCAACGCAGGTTGGTATCAGGGGCGAGTAAAACTCGTTGCTTTTGGGAACGAAAGATCCGCAGCCGTGTTTAAGGTTGCCATTAGCCAAGTGGGAGAGTTATGGCCTGGAGCCAGACTGGACGTTGTGGAAAAACATGATATCCCCTCGCAACCCAGAGCTCATGCATGGATCCCAATGGCTACAAATGACACTGCGGTGATTCTTAAGATGATAAAAGTCTGCAATCCTGACCTTCCAACTCAGAATTGGCAAATTGCCAGATTGGGTGAGATGGAGGGCGCTCGTCGTCAAGCAGTGGTCTTGGTTAATGAGGAATCGCTTCCGCTTTTAGCCAGGACTGACGGCATTATTAGATTTGGATTTTTTCATATAAGAGTCAATGTCTACAAGGGCGACCAGAAGACTATTTTGGACGCAGACAAGCCAGTGGCAGAGTCGGCTGGGGAGGAGAATCTGGAAAAGGTTGATATTCAGCTGACCGATTCTAGGCTGATGGGAGATGCATCTGGCATTTTTGAAACCGAATCTGGTAACGAATGCGACCTCTGTGATGGCATGGAGGATAAAGCTGATGCCACGATGGGTGACATTCAGGACGAGGCCCATGCAGTGGGGAATTCGGAGAGTTCTGTTGCCTCCGATTCAGAACAGATGGGATATATATCTGGCTTATTCGAAACCGAATCTGGGGACGAATGCGACCTCTTTGATAACACGGAGGATGAAGCCAATAACACGGTGGTGGAAAGGATGGTGGAAATAAAACAAGATGTTGCGGTTCCTACAAATAAACCTCCATCACTGTAAGGCAGCCTCAGTTGCACTCTTGCTGCGCCTGAAGACAGGAGCAGTTGACCTGGTTTTTATCCAAGAGCCCTGGGTGCGGGGTGGCAGGGTTTGCGGATTGAAGACCCCTGGGTTTAAGTTGGTGGTTGCCAAAGGTGAGGGCTCACCAAGAGCCTGCATCTTGGCAAAAAATGGCTTAAATATATTCTTTTTATCAACTTTTAGTGATATGGATGTTACAGCGGCTAGCTTAGAGCTTCATGGGAAGTCTATTTGGCTCGCCTCTGCGTATTTTCCTAATCCGGGGTCAATACCCCCGGAGAAGGTTGTCGGTCTAATTCGGGAGTCTGAATCTAGGGGACACCAGTTAGTAGTGTGTTGTGATGCTAATGCACATCATTCGATATGGGGAAGTACAGACACAAATGATAGAGGCGAACAGTGATGCCATTTTAGCACTTTTAGTGCTAGATCTAGCACTTTTTTTTTGGACTTAGCACTAAAGTTTTGGAAAAAAGTGCCAAGTGCTAAGTTAGCACTTTTTTATATTTTTTTAACATTTTTAGCATTTTTTTTACATTTTAATTTGTTTTTTTAATCTCTTGTAAAAAATTTTTCCTTGCGGCGCTTTCTTTGCACCTGTATAATGTATAAATAACTCCCAAATCGTATAGAATTTATTTAATTTTTTTCTTCTTGGGACTTATTTCATGGCGCCCAATTGAAAATCAGGAATCCCAAGAAATCAAGAAAGTATAAATTAAAATTCAAAAATTTAGAAAATACAAAAAAAAAAATTTCACGGATTCAGTTATTTAAAAAAATGCGCTTTTCTGTCTATTTTCCTTATATCTCGCGTAGTATACATCCGAACTTCTCGCAATTGAAACCATTGTAAAGAAAATCATACTTGCAACAAATCGTATAAACATTATTTTTCCAATCAACGCATTAGATGACGTGGAATTGGCATACATACATATGACAAAAATGCATTATTTGAGTAAGAAAATATGAATTTGATTGAAATCGTAACAAACAAAATGTTATGGTTTTTTTTAAGCCTGATTCTTAACTAAGATTACAAAGTCGGTTTGATGAAAATCTATGGGTTATCACCGAAGTTATGACTTATTATATGAAAATAAACACAAAAAACACTATGGTACTTAACCAAGTTTTTATTCTTGTATTTTAAATAAAAAAAATTAAGGAAATTTTTATGCGTAGTTTCAACAAATTCATTATAACTTTGGTGATTGCCTATAGATTTTTATAAAACCCATTTTTTTGTATTTGAATAGGTTCAGGCTTTTAAGGTAAACAAAAAAAACTTGCTAATTTGCAACGATTCCTTAAAAAAAATTAAAAATGAGTTTTTTGATAAAAAAAAATAAATTTTTACAATATATTTGATTATCGCGCGTAAACTTATGAAGGATGGGAAAGTAACGTGTGCAAATTTTGTTGCAAATTTGATTAATTTTAATTTGGTTTTTATCGCGAGTAGATCGGAGGAAGAACACTGAAAATAACTCAAAACAACGATAAAAAATTATTAGAAATATGTATCCGTGAAAATTTTGTTCGATAAAATTTTTAAGTTTAGCGGTCAAAAAAAATATGTAGACGAAGTTAGTTCGCATTTTCGTGTTAAACTAGAGTTATTGTTAAAAATCATTATTTGTTAATTTAATAAAAGAAAAAAAATCTAGCACTTTTTTTTTGGTCTGTAGAGCATTTTAGCACTTTTTTTTCTGCCATTTAGTATTTTTTCAAAATTCTCTTATGGCAACACTGGAGGCGAATCACTTTTGGAGTTTTTGTTAAGCACTAACCTGTATATTTGTAACAAGGGTGGTGAACCTACTTTCGTTACAAGTACGCGGCAAGAGGTTCTTGACGTAACACTTGTATCAGAAACATTGTCTGATAGAATTGATGACTGGAGAGTTTTGGAAGAGCATTCTTTCTCAGATCATCGCTACATTGAGTTTTTACTCAGGGAGCGTGCCCCGGTTGAGACAGTCTCTAGAAATCTGAGGAGAACAAACTGGGTGAAATATAGGGAGACTTTTTCTTTGCTTTTGGATGAAGTACCCTTATCTGAACCGCATAGTTTGGCGGAAATTGACTGTCTGGTTGACCATATAACAAATGTTTGTAATGGGTGCCTGGATGCGTCTTGCCCTTCTGCAAAGCCTAGAGGGAAAAAAAGCCACCTTGGTGGTCAAATGAGTTGCAGACGAGCAGAGATTCCTGCAGAAAGCTCTTTAATAAGGCTAAATTTTCAAGAGCGGACGAGGACTGGTCTGCATACAGGCTGCAACTTAAGAGTTATAAAAAGATGATCTGAAATGCAAAATGTGATTCTTGGAAAAACTTCTGTGGAAACATAGAAGACGTTTCTGAGGCATCCAGGCTGCGCAAGGTTCTGGCTTCTTCTCCTTGCACCCTGGGATACCTGAAAGATCCTAATGGGTTGTGGTCTTCCTCCAATGGAGAGTCGCTGGATCTCCTTTTAAACACGCATTTTCCGGGCAATTCCATGACGCCGTTTCAAGCTTTGGAACGTTCTGACGCCCAAGCATCTGAAATTGCTTCGGAAATAATAAATATGCCAACATTAATCTGGGCGATAAAAAGCTTCAGGCCCTATAAATCCCCGGGACCTGATGGTATAATCCCGGCTGAGTTGCAGCAAGTGTCGGACTATATAGCCCCGTTGCTGTATAATCTATACACAGCATGCATCAACTGGTCGTATATTCCATTAAAATGGAGGGATACCAGAGTCGTATTTATCCCGAAGGCTGGGAAAAGTTCCCACACAGCTCCGAAGGATTTCAGACCAATTAGTCTGTCTTCTTTTTTGTTAAAGACAATGGAACGAATGATAGACTCATATTTGCGTAGAGTGATTGACCCGAGGTTGCTTTCGACAAAGCAACATGCATACAGCAAGGGACGATCAACGGAAACAGCTCTTCATGAGCTCGTTGGTACCATCGAGAGATCGCTTTCGGTAAAGGAGTACACTATGGTGGCCTTTCTTGATATTGAGGGGGCTTTTAATAATGTCATCCCAGACCCGATAATATTGGCATTGTCTGGTCTGGGAGTAAAGCGTGAAATCGTTTTAATGGTGGAAAGCCTGCTTGCCAGTAGACGTATAACGTCTGAATTGGGAGCGTCCGTCATATCTCGACTTGTCAATAGGGGCACACCACAGGGAGGTGTTCTTTCGCCGCTTCTTTGGAACCTGGCACTGAATTCAATGCTACTATCTCTAGAAGCACGTGGTTGTCATGTTGTCGCATATGCTGACGATGTCGCGATAGCGGTAAAGGAGAAGCATCTGCCAACATTGCGGGACATTCTTCAGGGTTCTCTGAAAGATCTGTCTAAATGGGCAAGAGACTGTGGTCTAGGAGTTAATCCTAGTAAAACAGAGCTTGTTTTGTTTACAAGGAAAAATGAGATTCCTGCTTTTGATCCTATTTCTCTGGACGGTACTGAAATCACCTTTCTAGATAGGAAGCTGAATTTCAGGCGTAATATTGAGGAACGGGTGAGAAAAGCAACGATTGCTTTGTATTCCTGTAAAAGGGCCATTGGAAAACGTTGGGGTTTTAGCCCTCAAGTCGTTCAGTGGATCTATACAGCAGTGGTGCGTCCAATTTTGCTGTATGGAATCATTGTCTGGTGGCCTGCTTTAGAAACAAAAGCGAACTGTGTCTTTATCACGAAGGTACAGAGAATGGCGTCAATGTGCATCACTGGTGCTCTTCGTACTACACCTACGGCTGCATTAGAAATCCTCCTTCACCTGATACCCTTGGACATATTGGGTAGGCAGTATGCAGCTGCGTCGGCAATTCGACTTGTTAGCACGCTGCAATGGAGGAGCAGCGATTGTGGCCATAGCGCGATCTTGAAAAAGATAACAATACCACAAAATGTGGATTGTGCTCCCTCTTTGAGCCTCTTTGAGCGCCACTTTACCACTATGATACCATCCAGGGAGTCTTGGATGGGGGATACTCCGGGAAGTGGAGCTACCATAAATTTTTACACAGATGGATCGAGGCTGCACGAACAAGTGGGCTTTGGGGTCTATTCGGAAGAGCTTGGATTGAGCCTGGCTCGTAGATTGCCAGATCATTGCAGTGTTTACCAGGCAGAGATGCTGGCAATAAAGGAAGTGGCTGACTGGTTAAGCTGCAATGTCTTGTCTACAACCGCAGTCAACATCTATACTGACAGTCAAGCCGCGGTCAAGTCCCTGGATTCAATGTTTCTGAAAACAAGATCTGCCCTTAACTGCCGCACGTCTTTAAATGAGATGGCCAAGCAGTTTAACATACGACTCATATGGGTCCCAGGGCACAGAGACATTCCAGGGAATTGCAAAGCCGATGAGCTTGCAAGACTAGAAACTACCTTACAGGTTCCAACAGAATTGGAATGTGTTGGTATGCCTCTAGAAACTTGCAAGCAAAACCTACGGCTTTGTTCTGCGACGGAGACTAATCAAAGATGGGCAAATGGATGGACGTGTGAGACAACACGACTGATTTGGCCTTCTCTTAATCAGGGGCGCACAAGTGAGCTGATATCGCTTCCAAGAGGAGAGATTTCGACGGTGGTTTCTATAATTACCGGACACTGTCTTATAGGGAAGCACGCAGAGCGGTTAAATGTGCCGTCGAATGACTTTTGACGAAGTTGCATGGATGAAGAGGAGTTGGAAACTATCGAACACTTTATTTGCCATTGCCCGGCACTTTCTGGTCAGCGACTTGCTTCACTGGGATCTAGGGAACTGTACGATCTTTCTGATTTGTCGGATGTCAAAATTCAACATCTAAGGAGTTTCATAAGAAGCTCAAACTGGTTTAACGACAGGGACTAGTAGGGAAACCTATTAAGATCCCGTGGTATCACAATGGACCTCAGAGTCTACGTGTGTTGACGTAAAACGTCAGCAGCCACTTACAACCTAACCTAACCTAGTGCAAAAAGCATAAGAATGAATTTTTAAACACATATTCGAGAGGAAATTTGCCCCCACCCCCAATTAGCCTACCGACCCCCCCCCCCTAAAAAAAAAGCTCCTGCATTTTTTTTATTTTTTGCATGTTGGAGGGTATAAAAGATTCGGCACAGTCGAATTTAACACTCTTACTTGTTTTTTATTTTTTTGTCAATTTTTCGGAATTTTTCCGATTTGTTGTTTTCTGACAATTTTCTGAATTTTTCTGACTATTTTAAAACATTTGTACAATGTTTTTTTGTTCATATTTCAAACTACTGGGGGCTTTACCAACAAAATTTGTTGAATGTATTTTAAAAACACAAAAATTGTTTTATTGTACCTGCTAAATTTTATTTATTTGGCTAATCTTTATTTAGTAATTTGGCATATGTTGTTGTACAAACATTTAGGTATATTCAAATAAAAAAAAAATATTGTTATTAAATTTTCTTTAATTATATTAAATATGTATTCAAAGTATGAACAAATACTAATTATATTATTAATAAGATATTAAAAAGCTGCTTAAACTTCAATTATAACAATTTTGTTTGTACCAAACGGAATAAAAAAAATGTTAGTCAAATACACGTGTATATTTTTAAAAATGCGCCAATTTTATATTTGACAATTAAGACTTAAAATTCTACTGGTTCCGCAAGAAACCAACCAAATCAAAATTTAAATTTGTTAAAGTTCCTGTTGCGACTTCAGCAATGATATTTCTTGAAATTTGCTCTAACCGCCCTAACTGCCCTAAGAGTGCCCCAAGAGCAGTCAAATATATGACCGACCCATAATATTTTTTTTTAATCCAAAAAATTTTTCAGAACGCAAGTACCCTTCTAGCTTTAATCCTTAAGGTGGTCCAATGATGCATCCTTGAGGGTCATTAGTGAGACCGAACGCTATTCATTTTTACTCTTCAACATCTATTCAAAATAAACCTAACACCTTTATCCACTACCTAAGTGGGCTCCCACAAAATTACATTTTTATAAAATTTACTCCCATTATAAATTTATATATAAGCCCCTCTTAGGAAGTAGACTTGTTTTAAAAAAATGTTGGAGGGTTAAAACTAAATGGGCCAGTCTCACTAACGACTCCTCTAGAATGCACCATTGGACCGGTAGAGGCCGATAAAATAAAAAAAATTTATGGAAAATAACAAAATTGCATGGGAACCGCCTTAGGGGTTAAAGGTACAGGGTAGGTGTGTTCTCAGAAAATGTTTGGATTGAAAAAATTTTGTGGGTCGGTCATTATTAAAAATTATTAAAAATAAACCATCGTGCATCGTTGCGTATGATTGTTATTTCAAGGCAATTACAAATTTAAGCATACGCCACTTATAGCTTTCAAGCAATTATTATTATAATTAAAGTTTACCAACTTCAAATACGTGTAAAAAAATCTGGCGCTGAACTAAAAAACGCCTTGAAGGTTTTGTTATGGAATATGTCAACTTTCATTTACTTTTTGTTTTATCCCATTCCGATTTTGTTTTTTGCAATAAACATAATCCCACGATCTTACTAGCCAAAAATTTTGTAGAATCTATAGAAATTTTACACAAAAAAAACTTTCAAAAAGAGTACATTTTCAAAAATGAGATATACCACTAAGGCTTAGTTTTTAAGATCTCAGTTAAACTTCGTTTAGTTAATCTGAAAACAATACTCAAAATAAATTATTTGTCCAATCAGCAGAAATATCTGCTGAAAATACACCCATTTTGAGCCATATTAGAAATCTGCTGATTTTAGCAGACATGGTTTGCTGAAAATCTGTCATGATTATTTAGGTGAAATCAGCAGAGAAATATGTCAAAACAGCAGAAAAAATTGAACACTTTGCAAAAAAGTGTTAACGTTTTGAAAAAAGGATGACAGCAAACTATTCTGTATAATTACCACATAATCTGCTAAAAATATGTTCAAAAATATTTTGAAATTCAGCAAACAGAATCACTAAAAACGCAGTAAAATGTCTGTTATTTTCTAAAAACTGAATGACAGAGATTTTGGTAAAAATATTCATTTTAGCAGAAAAATCTACTGAAAGTTTGCTAAATCAAATTGAAAGTCGTTTTACAGATTTTTTGACAGTTTTTCTTTTGACTGAAGATTTGTGCTGTCATTATTAAGGTCAGGGTAGAGGTGGCGTAGTCAAAGACTCCACACATAGACCGGATGGTTCACAGCGAAACCACAATAATTCCTCCGCTACGCTGATAGAACGCATTAGTCCTCATGGATAATTGTATCTGAATTCGCGTAGAGGACTAACTTGAAATGTCATTACCAAGTTTTTAAGTCAAATTATGGCGGAACAGCTTATTTTTGCATAAAATGATGGTCTTTAATAAAATAATAAAAGAAATCCGCGACTACGCCAAACTAACAAAGGAGATCTTTTAGAGGGCACCGATTATACTGAAACTTGCATATGAGAAAAAGGGGAGGAAAATAGGAGTAACCCGTTTTTTCTTAGCTCGTATCGCGGCGTTTGTTTATGTTAGTTCGAATTTTTATACCCTACACCACTCTGTGGTACAGGGTATAACGAGTTTGTGCTGATGTTTGTAACTACCCGAAATATTGGTCCTAGACCTACCTTCCAGTATACCGATCGACTCAGAATTACTTTTTGAGTCGATTTAGCGATGTCCGTCCGTCCGTCCGTCCGTCTGTCCGTCTATCGGTTTAAGCACGTTACAGGTCGCAATTTTCAATCAATTGACTTGAAATTTGAAACTTAAGCATCTTTTGGCCCAAGGACGAAGCCTATTGAAATTGGAGAAAATCTGTCCATGTTAACCCCTAGCCCCCATACAAACGCCCCTTTTGCATTCGGCTTAAATGACTCTAATAACCGTATTATAATAGATATCGCTTTGAAATTTATCAGGTAATAAAATTTTGTTAGCACGAATCACCATTTCAAATTTCAAAGAAATCAGGTCAGTCCTTCTGGTAGTCCCCATACAAACCACCTTCCTGATATTCACATAATTCCCTCAAAATTCATAAAAATGAAAATATTTGATAACAATAACGATAATTTTATGTGTTAAACGTGAACTTTAGTAACCTAATCAAATCGCAATATAATTGGACCATTTTTGAACTTATTCCCCCCATAAAAAATTTCGACCGATATTCAGTTAAATCGGTCTATTGACAAAAAAAAAAATAAGTCAATTCCACTAAAATTTAGGTTAGGTTAGGGTGGCGGTGCCAGATGGGCACTCCGCATAGACCAATTGGTCCATAGCGATACCACAAAACTTTTTTCGCTTATCGATGTAAACTAAATACATTGACCTTCATTGCGAATTGTTTCAAGTTCTTCAGGTCTATCCTCGTAATTTCCTCCAAAGTCTCGAACTGTGAACTTCCTATAATTGATAGTCGAGTTCGTGCCAAAGCCGGGCAGTGACACAGGATGTGTTCAATGGTCTCTTCGACGTCTGGTGTCTCGCACCTTTTACAGCTTGCGTCCGTAATAAGATTCATGTTCTTGGCATGTTTTCCGACAAGACAGTGTCCCGTTATTAAACCTGTCAACAAACGACACTCTATTCTCGTAAGTGTAAGTAAGAATTTAGTTCTTCCTAAATCATAGCGTGGCCATAAAATTCTGCTTATACGACTTGTCCCAAGTTCCTTCCATCTTCGATTTGCTTTGGCGACAGTAAGGGTATTTCGTTTTAGTTTGAAATGCTGGAGTGGCGGTGAAAGCATTATGGTGGTACCTATGCCATCTGCTCCAAGTTTCGCGAGTTCATCTGCTTTCTCGTTTCCTTCTATTCCTTCGTGCCCTGGTACCCATAATAAGGTAACTTCATTATTTAAGCAAAGTTGTTTTAAATTCTCGTAACACTTTAAAACCGTTTTCGATTTAATTTGGTAGCTCAAGAGTGCCTTTAGAGCAGCTTGACTATCCACGTAGAAATTAAGGGTGGCACCTTTTTCCTTTGCCATATATTCCACAGCTTTTGATATAGCAGCTATTTCATAATTCGAAGATTCCATTTGTAATTCGAAGATTCTATTTGTAATTCGAATACTCCAATTGTAATTCGAAGATTCCATTTGTAATTCGAATACTGCAATTGTAATTCGAAGATTCCAATTGTAATTCGTAAAAGGTCAATTGTAATTCGTAAAAGATCAATTGTAATTCGTAAAAGATCAATTGTAATTCGAAAAAGATCAATTGTAATTCGAAAAAGATCAATTGTAATTCGAAAAAGATCAATTGTAATTCGAAAAAGATCAATTGTAATTCGTAAAAGATCAATTGTAATTCGTAAAAGATCAATTGTAATTCGTAAAAGATCAATTGTAATTCGAAAAAGATCAATTGTAATTCGTAAAAGATCAATTGTAATTCGAAAAAGATCAATTGTAATTCGAAGATTCCATTTGTAATTTGAAGATTCCAATTGTAATTCGAAAACCAACGAGTACACCATTTACAGATGTAATTCGAAAAAGATCAATTGTAATTCGAAGATTCTATTTGTAATTCGAAGATTCTATTTGTAATTCGAAGATTCCATTTGTAATTCGAAGATTCCATTTGTAATTCGAATACTCCAATTGTAATTCGAAGATTCCAATTGCAATTCGAATACTCCAGTTGTAATTCGTAAAAGATCAATTGTAATTCGTAAAAGGTCAATTGTAATTCGTAAAAGATCAATTGTAATTCGAAAAAGATCAATTGTAATTCGAAAAAGATCAATTGTAATTCGTAAAAGATCAATTGTAATTCGAAAAAGATCAATTGTAATTCGTAAAAGATCAATTGTAATTCGTAAAAGATCAATTGTAATTCGAAGATTCCATTTGTAATTCGTAAAAGATCAATTGTAATTCGTAAAAGATCAATTGTAATTCGAAAAAGATCAATTGTAATTCGAAAAAGATCAATTGTAATTCGTAAAAGATCAATTGTAATTCGTAAAAGATCAATTGTAATTCGTAAAAGATCAATTGTAATTCGAAAAAGATCAATTGTAATTCGTAAAAGATCAATTGTAATTCGAAAAAGATCAATTGTAATTCGTAAAAGATCAATTGTAATTCGAAAAAGATCAATTGTAATTCGTAAAAGATCAATTGTAATTCGTAAAAGATCAATTGTAATTCGAAGATTCCAATTGTAATTCGAAAAACATTAACTGAATTTACATTGATAATTTACGAATTACAATTGGAATCTTCGAATTACAATTGATCTTTTACGAATTACAATTGATCTTTTACGAATTACAATTGATCTTTTTCGAATTACAATTGATCTTTTACGAATTACAATTGATCTTTTTCGAATTACAATTGATCTTATACGAATTACAATTGATCTTTTTCGAATTACAATTGATCTTTTACGAATTACAATTGATCTTTTACGAATTACAATTGATCTTTTACGAATTACAATTGATCTTTTTCGAATTACAATTGATCTTTTTCGAATTACAATTGATCTTTTACGAATTACAATTGATCTTTTACGAATTACAATTGATCTTTTTCGAATTACAATTGATCTTTTACGAATTACAATTGATCTTTTTCGAATTACAATTGATCTTTTACGAATTACAATTGATCTTTTACGAATTACAATTGATCTTTTACGAATTACAATTGATCTTTTACGAATTTCAATTGATCTTTTACGAATTACAATTGATCTTTTACGAATTACAATTGGAATCTTTGAATTACAAATGGAATATTCGAATTACAATTGGAGTATTCGAATTACAAATGGAATCTTCGAATTACAAATGGAATCTTCGAATTACAAATGGAATCTTCGAATTACAAATAGAATCTTAGAATTACAATTGATCTTTTACGAATTACATGTGTAAATGGTGTAGTTCCAGTATCGTGAAACCAGCTCCAACACCATGCGATTGCTTCGATCCATCAGTAAAGATATTTATTGAGTTCGCAGGAGGGCCCTGCCAGGTCGACCAGAATTCTCGATCCGGAAATCTAACTTCATATTTCCGGTCGAAAAATAGTTTGGGCACTGTGTAATCAGAGTCAATACGGTCCATATTAGCAATGTTACTGTGTCCAAAGTTGCGATACTTGAACCAATTTGACTCTTTGAGTCTGAGGCAAGCTTTGTAAGCCTCGCCCTTAGCAAAGAGATCAATTGGTAATAAGTGCAATAAAGTGTCGATAGAGTCGGCTGATGTTGTTCTTAAAGCGCCAGTGATACTCCGTCCCATTTGCCGTTGAAGCTTCTGAAACATTTTAAGCGTCACATCCTTTTCGAGTGCCTTATGCCAGACTAAAACTCCATAGAGTAAGATTGGTCTTACGATTGAAGTATAAATCCAGTAAGTGACTTTAGGTTGTAGACCCCAGGTACTGCCGAACATTTTCTTACACGCGTAATACGCGTTGTTTGCCTTTTTTAATCTTTCTTCAGAGTTCTTGTTCCAGAACAGCTTACTGTCCAAGAACACTCCAAGAAATTTGGCATGCGGTGATATTGGAATTTCAACTCCTCCCACTCGAACCTTTCTAAATTCCGGGATTTTGTATTTTCTAGTAAAAAGAACCATTTCCGTTTTCTGCGGGTTGACATTAAGTCCATTTCCTGAAGCCCACTTCCACATAGCCTTAAGTGAGCCCTCTAAAATTTTGGATACAGTATCCAGATATTTGCCACATGATAGAATAACCACATCATCAGCGTATGCTATTGTTGTGGTTCCTAAAGTCTTCAGTTCCTTTAAAATGGGGTCCAACACCAGGAGCCAGAGCAGTGGTGACAGAACCCCACCTTGTGGTGTTCCTCTAGTAGCGTAACGAGATGTTTTTGCATGACCCCATTCGGCCGTTATTTCCCGACATGAAAGCATTTGCTCTATCCATTTACTCAAACAACTGTTAGTTGAAGCCTTGTCCAAAGCATTAACTATCGTCTTTGTATTTACATTGTTAAAAGCCCCTTCTATATCCAGAAATGCTGCAAGAGCAAATTCCTTATACTCCAGGGATACTTCTACCTTCTGTACAAGTGAATGAAGCGCAGTCTCTATGGATTTACCCAGCTGGTAAGCATGCTGTGCATCCGATAGAAAATTTGTACCTAAATGCTCTCGTATATATAGATCAATTATCCTTTCCAGTGTTTTTAAAAGAAAAAATGTTAAACTGATTGGTCTGTAATCTTTTGCCGTCGCGTGGTCCACTAAAATTTGATCTGCACACAAATTTTTTTTTTTTCATGAACGATTTTCATAGTATTTATGAACAAATTCATACAATTTATTAACTTTTTCATAATATTTATAAACTTTTTCATTGTATTTATGAATAAATCATAATATGTGAAATTTAAGAATTTTTAACATTTTTCATAAATACTATGAAAAAGTTTATAAATATTATGAAAAAGTTTATAAATTGTATGAATTTGTTCATAAATACTATGAAAATCGTTCATGGAAAAAAAAATTTTGTGTGTGTGCGTGTTTTCTACACTTAATAAAGATCTAACAAAAGACAGATCCAATCGGTTCATGTTTGGACTTGGGACCCATTTTCCGGAAAACACTGGTGTAGGGTATTATATGGCCGGTATTGACCGACTACAACTTTCTTACTTGTTTTTTATTCATTAAGAATTCAGAAAAAAAACTTAATCCCCATCTCAAAACCCAGCCTAAATGGAGGGTATAAAAAACCCATCCGATTCTAAATAAAAACTTCATTTTTTTTTTTATTTTAATTAATATTTTATTTTTCAAATTGCATATTATTTAAAAGGGAGAAATTGCATAAAAATATAGAATATATATTTTGTTGTTTTAAAAAAATATGAAATTAATTAAAAAAAACCTACATTATAAGCTTATATAAAATAAAAAAATGGGAATAATATATTTTTATGAAGTAAGGGTGTGTGTGAAACGGTAGCAAAGTGCTGTGGTAAATAATATTTTGTCTATGGTGAAAAAATTTCATATTTCTGCTGTGTGAAATGATATCTTTTTTGACAAAGTAAATTTTTGACAATTGTTAAAAAAACTAAAAGAAATTATATTTTAAAAAATATGAATTTTTTTACAAAATATTCTCCTTTGCTAATTGCAATATACTAACAACCGCAACATTATGGTTTGCGTTATAGAAATGGAAAATTCATCGACTTTTACACATTTTTATATAGGAAAAATTTCTCAGGATCGAAATCATTTCTATTATAGGGAGAAGGCCTCGGAATCTGGTACTTTCTTTAGGAAACATAACATCGACTTTTTATAGCAAAAATGAGTCCGAATCTGAGTCTTTTGTTATGGGAATTTTCTTTGTTTCCAACAGTTTTTTCAAAAAAAAAGTCTCAGACTCTGAGACATTTTTCTTGTTAAAGAACTGTCTATCATTATTTTTGTAAAAAAAAACAAATATGTATTTTTAATAAAAAAAAATCATTTATTTTGAATGCGTATACATAAATATAAAAATAATCTTGAGGGAGCGACAATTAATCCGATCGAATTTGGCTCCTTGTCTGCATGCCCAATATCACAAAACTTTCCAGTTCTTCGTCTTTTTTCTGTCCAAACATCAACACAATACTTTTAAAACTTTTCTATTTTTCTTAATTTTACTTTTTCTATTGTATTTTTTAAATAAAAACGTTTTGAATAACATTTTTTTTTAAATATTTTCGTTATTTAATTTATTTATGTATGTTTGTTTTTTTATATTTATTTTTTGTCAAATATTTGAACTTCAAAAATTTCAATTGGTTTGTCAAAATTTCTACTAGCCCAATGGGCTAGTGAAATTTTATTCACCTCAACAGTGTCAAAAATTTACTAACAAGCAAGGTAGATTTATACAAGGTAAGATCCAATAACCTCACTTTTCCTCCATAGTAAGTTTTTTGACAAATTTGAAAACAATAATATTTACGAATTTTCAAAACGAAATAAAAATATTTTGTTCGGCATAAATGACTTGAGTTTACACTATACTTTATATGCTAAAAAATATTTGAATTTTTTTTTAGGTTTTGTCGTGGAATATAAAAGAATTTCGTTTGAATTTCAATGTTTTTTTATAATTTAGTTGTTTTCTAAAATTTTAAAGTCTTAAAAAGCGTTTAAATTGGTTAATGTGTGCACTGAACAGTTAAGTCGTTTTTGCCGACTAAAATGATTTTGAAAGAAAATTGTTTTCATTTACGTCACTAAAATATTACCTTATATAAATCTACCTTGCTAACAAGCATACTTTGCTACCGTTTCACACACATCCTAATTATATAAAATAAAAACTGTGAATTTTATTTTTTTTATTTTTTTTGTGTTGGTAGTTTTAAAAGCTTGAAATTTTTTTTTTATAATTCAAAACGAATTGAAAATATTTTTTTGTTTAATAGAAAATGGAAAATTTAAAAAAAATGTATAGAAGAGATCTAAACAAATTTTAATTTTAAAAAAAAGCTTTTAAATACCAATTTTATTTTTTAGTTTTTATATTTTTTATTGATTTTTTTAAATTTTTTTGTTGTGCAAAATAAAATTTCAAAAAACTTACAATATTTAATGAGAGTGATAGAAGAAAAAAAACGCAAAAGCCCAGTATTATAATAATAAACATGAATTAAATATAAGTATTATTTTTTTTATAATAGCTAGCTGACAGTTTTGGATTAATGGAAAATCTATTTTTTAGGGATTTACAAAGAATAGTTTGAAAAAGGTTTTTCAAAATTAAATGTGAAACAAAGGATTTTATAATAAATCAAAAAATAATAATTTTAAATGGATAACAATTCATTAAAAATTAATAAACGTTAGAAAATTTTAAAGATTTAAGCAAAAGAAATATATATTTTTCAAAAAATATTGAAAATACCAATCCAAAAAGTTATTCGAAAAACAAAATTTAAAAAATTGGGGTCGGGAAGGAAATTTATTAAAAAAAAAAGTAAACTACTGCCAGTTATTTATGTTATTTTTATATATTTTTTTTGCATAATTTTTAAATTTAGATATCATCGATATCAATCTCATCTCCATCATCTTCATCGATAACCTTTTTAGCAACTTGTGTAACGACAGCGGCTTTGAGTGGCTCTACACGAGCACGATCATCATATTCAATCTCCACCTCAGAATCTTCCTCATCTTCATCTTCAGAAGAATCTTCTTCTTCGGCTTCTTTAAGCCATTGTATAAATGGTTTAGCCTTTTCATGAATTTCTGTGGCCACATCTTTAGACACATACTTCTTGCTTACTTTCTGAGACCATTCCAAAATGACTTTCTCATCTAAAATGTCTGTATCGTAGAACAATTTTAAAATACCAGCCACCTTGGAAACAAGCTTATCCTTATGCAATGCGATAACCTGTTCAATGCCACCAATTAAATAACGTTGAGCCTTGGGATTGTTATGGGTAAAACGTAATAGTAAAACACGATGTTTGCGAACATCTTGTACTAGATTTTCTGAAAATAACAATTCCGCCAATACCAATGAGGCTTTGTTAACAATATCCAAACGTTCAGCCTCAATAAGAAGATCCTTATGTTCAGCAACGGATTCTAGTTGGCCAGCATCCAATTTCTTTTTGACAATTTCATAGAAAATGTCAATACGTTCCTTTTCGGTTTTATCATAATCATCCGAAATGGTCATACTTTTGGCGCCATCAGTTAGATCTTGTAAACGAGCGCGTATAGCTTCCTGAAATTAAAAAAAAAAACACAAATTAAATACAAATTTTGCAAAATATCTTAGAAACTAAAAATTTTTCGATACGGAAAAAAATAACTCAGTAACTGAGAATTACTCTATCTGGGAAATATGTCTCTTTAACTGAGAGTTTCTCTATACGGGTAAAATATCTCAGAAACTTTGAACTTTTCAAGGAAAAAATCTCTGTAACTGTGAATTTTTTCATACGGGGTTAAATATCTCAGTAACAGAGAACTTTTTAACAAGGTTCGGATTTACTCTTTCATTTTCACTCATTCTCACCAAACATTGAAAATGAAATAAACACAGTTTCATTCGTGTGCTATGAAAGAAGCAGATTTCTTGCTTCACAGCTTGTGTGTGAGAAATAAAAAAATAAAAAATTTCGTGTGCTGGTGAATAAATGAAAATTCTCATGAGAATGTTCATGAGCATCTCATATTTTCACTCACTCACTGAATTTCGAAAATTTCGGGTCAAAATTGAATACACATTTGTGAACCCCATTTGGTCCCAACTTTGAATCAAAAAATTTGATTTCTGGGAAATTTTAAAATGCTAATATCTCGGTAACTACCGGCGATACGACAAAAAGTTTCGAATTTTGTAGTTCTTGGGTCATAGAACAAGACCACCAAACACCCGAAAGAAATTCGAACAATAGTTTTTGAGTTATTTAAGTTTCAAATGTGTTGAACCTATTGGGTCCTAAAAATAAGGTCCCAAAACTAAAATGCTGATATCTCGAAAACTAAGCAAGATAGAGCAAAACAGAGCAAAATTTCGGAACAAAATCGATGGCGACCCTTTAGCCCTTTAGGGGAAGGTGAAATCTACACAGGACCCTTTTGGGTCCTAGCTTTATATCAAAAAATTCGTATTCCGGGAAATTTCAAAATGCTAATATCTCGGTAACTACGGCAAAAAAAATTCCAAAGCATTTTTGTAGCTTTTGGATCGTAAAACAAGACCACCAAACACCCGATAGCAATTTGAGCAATAGTTTTTGAGTTATTTACGTTTCAAATGTGTTGAACCTATTGGGTCCAAAAATAACTAAAAAACTATTGCTCGAATTGCTTCCGGGTGTTCGGTGGTCTTGCTCTACGAGCCAAATGCTATTGCTAATTGCTTCAAAACTTTTTGTCGTATCGCCGGGAGTTACCGAGAAATAAGCATTTTAAAATTTCCCGGAGTTCGAATTTTTTGATTCAAAGTTAGGACCCAGTAAGGCCCACACATGTGTAGATATCAACTTTCCCTATGGGGTCGCCATCGATTTTGATCCAAAATTTTGTTCTATCTTGCTTAGTCTTCGAGATATTAGCATATTAATTTTTAATATTTTAAATTTTCGTTATGCCGTGAGTGCATGAATTTTTTTTGGAAAATAAAAATTTTCAATCGGTGAGTGAGTGAAAATATGAAATATTCATTTGAAAATGCTCATGAGAATTCTCATGAGGATTTTCATTCATTCACCAGCACACGTATTTTTTCTTCTTTCATTCTTTTATTGCAGATAAAATGAAACGAGAGCAAACAGCATGTTTTTCATTTTCACAAAAAATGAATGAGTGTGCATAAATGAAAGTTTCTTTCGTGAGCAAAGACTCTGCTTTTTAATAGGAGAAAAAATATCCTTTTAACTGAGATTTTTTTTATACGAGAAGAAGTTCTCACTAAGAGAGAATTTTTTTTACAAAAAAAAAAATATTTCAGAAACTGAGAATTTTTCTTTACGAGAAATTTTTTTTATACAGGAAAAAAAAATCTCAGTAACTGATAATTTTTATATGCATATATACGGGGAAAATATCTCACGGGAAAAACATCTAAAATTTTTCTACACAGAGAAAAATATCTCAGTAACTGAGAATTTTTCTATATGTGCTTTTGATATAATTTTTGCCGGCCCGGTTACGAGTTTAAACAGTCCCTAGATATCTAGAGATACTGTCTGGACGCCTGGAAAAGTCACACTTGATGCTTAACTCATTTTTTTCATTATATTTACTGCCGAGAGAATTTTTTTTTTTTTATTAAACAATATTTTCACCTACTAACCTTTGATACATCAACACTCCAATCGTCATCATCATCACCCTTTTTCTCCGGCAAAGCTGTTCTTATTTCGGCCTCAGTTTGACTGGCCTGATTGCCACTATCCGAATCGCCATCAGAATTTTTAGCCATTGAATTGTTGGCATCGCCATTTTCACCATTTTTGCCCTTACCCTTTTTGCGTTTACCCTCGGTCAATGAAGATCCTTGGGCAGCTGGATTAATAGTTGGTGGATTTTTCAAAATGAAAGTATTAACTTTATGATGAACTTTCAAAAGACCATGAAAACCGCAAGCTTTGCAAGATTGAGAAATGGTTTGATTTTTAGCCGATACCGTTAAATCCGTTTCAGGATTATCACATTCAGGACACAAAACATATTTGCGAATAAAACCATCTAAAAGATCTTGCAATTTAATGGCATCATGAGAGCCATTCACAATGAAACGTTCATTCTGGGAAAAATAATAAAGAAAATAAGATTATTTTAAAGAAATTATTTTTTTTTTTGGATAAACAAAATATGAATGGAAATATATTTATATATATTTCACCGTCCGACTGCCAATATTAAAAATGAACCAGATGATATACGTTTGAATGTAGAGATCAAAAGGAGTTAAACTGCATTTGCAGTTTTTCATTTCGTGATCCGGTTTCCTTTTAAAAGGCCTTTAAAGTTTTAAAGGATTTTATAATGTCACTATTATTGGCAAATGAAACAGGAGAATCTTCTTCATTAATTTTTCCATTCTTTTTATTTTTCCATATCAGAAAACAAGTAAGAAAGTTATAGTCGGTCAAGACCGACCATATGATACCCTACACCAGTGTTTTCCGGAAAATGGGTCCCAAGTCCAAACATGGACCGATTGTATCTGTCTTTTGTTAGATCTTTATTTAGTGTAGAAAACACGCACAGATCAAATTTTAGTGGAATTGGTTTATTTTTTTGACAATAAACCAATTTATCTGAATATCGGTCGAAATTTTTATATGGGGAACTACGTCTAAAAATGGTCCAATTATATTCCGATTTGATTAGGTTACTAAAGTACATTTAACACCTAAAAATAAAATGTTTATCAAATATTTTCATTTTTATGAATTTTGAGGGAATTATGTGAATATCGGGAAGGTGGTTTGTATGGAGACTACCAGAAGGACTGAACCGATTCCTTTGAAATTTGGATGGTGATTTGTGCATACAAAATTTGATTACCTGCTGAATTTCAAAGTGATAACTATTATAATACGGTTATTAGAGTCATTTAAGTCAAATCCAAAAGGGGCGTTTGTATGGGGGCTAGGTCTTAACATGTACCGATTTTCTCCAATGTCAATATGCTTCGTCCTTGGGCCAAGAGATGCTTAAGTTTTTAAATTTCAAGTCAATTGATTGAAAATTGCGACCTGTATCGTGCTTAAACCGATAGATGGGTAGACGGACGGACGGCTAAATCGACTCAAAAAGTAATTCTGAGTCGATCTGTATACTTGAAGGTAGGTCTAGGACCAATATTTCGGGTAGTTACAAACATCAGCACAAAATCATTATACTCTGTACCAGAGTGTTGTAGGGTATGAAAAGGAGGTGAATAATGTCCTTTAAAACTTTATCAAAATAATTTGTTAAAAAAAGTTTAATGATATTGAAGGATAGTTTTTGGAATTTTTTCCTGATATGTCAAAATAATAAAATGGGAAAACTAGTAAAGATCCTGCTCTTTCATTTGCCATCACTAGTGGCATTCTAGGACAAATACAAATATTTTAAAAAAATTTTACAAAAATGTAATTCTCTAAAACTTTGAAGTCCTTTTAAAAGGAAACAGGATCACGAAATGAAAAACCGTTAATGCAGTTTTACTACATTGAGTCTTTAGTTGCAAACGTATATTACCCAATTCGTGTTTAACGACTTATTTTCTTTTTGTTGGACGGTATATTCTGTAATGTTTTGTTTGTTCTGTTAACATTAAAAAAAAATATATAGCATACTTTTAGGATTAAGTAAATAATGTTAAACTAGCGATTTTAATTTGTCTTTTGCGAAACAAACGCATATTAAATAAAAACTATTTAACAGCAGTAAGTGGCAAAATTTTAAAAATTTGGTTAAAAAAGAGCAAAATAATCTAAAAATTTAGAGATATTTGAAATCGATTGGAATTAGACGTAAAATGTTAACTTATTAGCCATTTAACAGAACAAACAAAACTTTTTCAAAACTTGGAAGATAAATTTATGTCGGTTTATACTTTTTTATATTTCTCCTTTACCTTATAATCAAACTGAGTTTGAGCTCCCAACTCACAACCAAAATACTTGGTAGGATAGGTGGCTGGTCTACCTATGGCTCTAGCTACTTCAGCCATATTTACAATGACCGTTTTAATGCCATTTCCTTTACCCTCAACTTTGGCTTGAATGCGTGGCATTTTATAACGATAGAAAATGTCCGTGACATTGCGATTAACATTAACAGAACCCATTTTGAATGCTTCTTTTCTCTCTTAACGATGATTTTGTTCAAATAAAATAATAAAGATTTCCTTTGAAAAAAGCTTCTTTTTCTTGCGAATTCTAAGCCGGAAATTGTTATTTCACTTCAATATCCAAATAATAGTGGTGTGTTATATCCTTAACTTGTTCGGTCTTTAACTCAAATCACGATCATGAAGTTTGTAATTGCTTTCATTACCGTCAGCGGTGGCGGCGTTTTCCAAAAACAACTGGCTAACTGATGTTTGTAGTGTTTTATCCCAACAGTTTGCTAACTGTTGAGTTATTATGGTAGTACAAGGTTTAAAATTTTTATTTTTTGATTTATTATATGGTTTTATAAAGTTTGGTAAATTCATGAAGTTTGTTTTTGTTTATAAGGTTTTTGTTTTTAAGAGTTCTTTTTTTTTGTAATAAGTTCAAATGAACAAATTAGTTTGGTTGACTTTAGTGGGGGTATTTAAAAATTACCCTTTTTTAATATTTTTATTTTTCTTTTAAATTAACTGCAGCTGCTATTTTTTTTAAAGATTTTTTTTAAAAGTTCTTTTAATGATTGATTTTTTTTTTTATATGATGTTGCTTTGGGCAGATTTTTTTTTATTTAATGCAGATTTTTTTCTTTACACTCCTTTTGTTGTTTTGGGCGGATGTGTGTTTTTTAAGAAATTTTTGTTTTGCTATTTTTTATGTTTTGTAACAGTGTGTTTTTTTACATTTATTTTATTTATAAAAATAGTATTTTAAAATTCGAAAAAACGAGGGCTATTATTTTAATAAGTGCCTCACGTTTCTCTAAAAGGTTGCAGTTTCCGATGTCTGTTACTAGAAAATTTTGAAGTCCTAGAAGAAATAAAAAAAAAAAGAAAAATTTATATCAAATTTAAAATAAGAAAGCAATTTTTTAATAAAACATAGCCCTAAATTAAAACTATAAATAATTGGCCAAATTATTCGGCTTCGCAATTGTCTAAAAATATATTCGAAAAACCAGTTTGTAATTTTCAAAACCAGTAAAAAAATTTTGGTATCCATTGAAAATCTTTGACAAAATATTGTCCACGTTTCAAAATTACAGGAGTTGATTATATTTGGAATTTTACTAATACGAGCGAAACCAAAAATTTTATTCGTTTTAGGGCGGATTACTCAATGAAAAGTTAGCTGCCGATTTAACGTAGCCTTATGTCAAAATTTGTATAAAAAGTTAAATTTAACGGAAAGTTTTTTATAACGGAGCATTGAGTATAGAGCTTCGAAGGATTTCATTCCTTAATTCGATTTGGCATTCTGATTGAAAATTTAGTGATTGCATTCCCCAATCACATTTTAGCGAATTGAATGAATTCACTTTAGACTCATTCGATTTATAAATATCGAATGCATTCGATGTTTTTTTCATTCAACTTTCAAAAATCGAATGCATACGATTTTTTTTTTTATTCGACTTTTAAAAATCGAATGCATTCACTTGCGAATGCAATCGATTTTCTTTTCATTCAATTTGAAAACTCGAATGGCTTATTCATTCATTGCATAAAAAACTTAAAAAAAACTAACCAAGATAGAGCAATACGGATCCAATTTTTTGTCCATAGTATCGCCAACACTATTCACACTTTTTGTCGTGTAGGCAGTTAATATGTACATTTTTAAAATTTTCGAGAACATAATTTTTTTTGGATTCAAAATTAGAGCCCATTAGGGTCATCGTATGTAAAGAGAGTCGGCAATACTATGGACCAAAAATTTGGCTTCGTTTTGGTCAATCTATTTAAAAAATCGATTGCATTCGCAGTCGAATGATAAACAAATTAAAAATTTAAATTTGGCCTTGCCGAATGTAGTGATACCCTCCACAATTTAAAAAAGATTATTGCAAAAAACTTTATTTAAAAGGAAATTACTTTTGAAAAAAACAACATTTTTGAAAAAAAATTTCCGCGAAAAAAAATTTTGGTAAAATAAAAAATTCGTGATTTTTTTCTTTTTTGTCAAAAAATATGTTCTTACTTGTTTAAATACCATTTGGTGTTTAATTATGTTCATATATGTCAACCAGAAGCCGAATTAAAGCATTTTGTATTTTTAGGTTATGTTGAATGTACTGAAATTTTTGAGGTGTGCTTACATTTTCGTTCAATGTCTTAAAATCGATCGGGCATCATGAATATATATACTTTATGGCGTCCCAGACCGATATTTCGATGAGTTACAAACGGAATGACAAACTTATATATACCCTCTATCACTAAGTGGAGGGTATAAAAATCGAATGCATTCGATTTTTCTAAATCGAATGAACAAGAAATCGAATGCATTCATTTTATTTCATTCGATCGAATGAATTCCAAGGACTGCATTCAATGTTGATTTATGAAATCGAATGCATTCACTGACTATGAAAATGGAATGGATTTTTTTGAGAATTCATTCGAAAAGGATTTCATTCTTTGGAGCTCTGATTGAGTAATCCAGCCTTAGAAAAAAATCTACCGTTTTATTTAAGCTTAATAAAGTATTTTTTAGGAATACTTAAGCGTTTTTTGATATCAAATTGTTGTCATCATTGATCAAATTTACCATATAGGCACAGACTAAACAGACGCGACAGTAAGAATTTATAAAAATTCTTGTGAGAGTTTTACATTTTTTTATTATTCATTAAATGATATTAAAATTTTATCACTTAAATTAAATTTTATATACACGCGGCGTATGACCGTGACATTTTTTAACGCCCTGGTTTAAAGTGCAGAGGGGGTTTATTCATAAAACCTGAAGTATACCTAAACTTTAGGTCCTAAAGTAGGTTTATTTGAAAGTTATTGCATGATTTTTTGTCAATTAAACCTGTGTCCAACCAGCAGCCGAATTAAAGCATTTTGTGATTTTAGGTTATGTGGAAGTTATAAAAATTCCAAGGTGTCCTATAAACTGAATAACTAAAAAACTATTACTCTGATGGTTTTCGAGTATTGGCAGACGAGTTCTTGAAACCAAGAGCTACAATAATGCTTTTGCACTTTTTGTTGTGTCGCCAATAATTACCGAGATATGAGCATTTTTTAATTTTCAGGAATCCCAAATTTTTTGGATTCAAAGTTAGAACCCATTGAAGTCCACACATGTGAAGAGGACGCGCGAAACTAAGGAGATCCAAAGAATCAAAAATGCCCTCAATTTTGCTTTATCTGACTTAGATTTCGAGTTATCGCCAATTCCCTTGTATGGTGTACATGACGCAAACCCGAAAAATTTTAAAATGGACATATCTCGCTAAACACTGCCGACACGACAAAAAGTGTAAACGAATTTTTGTAGCTATTGGCTCGTAGAAGACGGTCGCTCTTAGACTTTTTGTCGTGTCGGCAATATTTAGCGAGATATGTGCATTTTTAAATTTTTCGTAATGCTAACTTTTTTAGATTCAAAATTAGCTTAGTTTTCAAGATATCACCATTTTAAGTTAAAACAAAAAACAGTAGACTAAAAGTACTTTATTTTGTGTGTGGTCGTTCAAAGGACACAACCACTACAGTGTAGTGTTCTTAGGACTGCACGTATGGATGACGTACTGTCGCGCTATAGTTCAGTACAGAACACTAACATACCGTACGTTAATGTTTTTTTTTTCGAATCCTGTTCTAGAATAAACCTAAATCATATTAAAGATATAAATGAATTAAATAAAAATCTCTACAAAACGGATTTTAAAACAATTTTTTGTTTTGAAATAAAAAAAAAATCCTTTAGCCTTGACCGAGTATATTTTATATGTTTACATTAAAAAATACTTGTTAAATAAATCTACAGACGTGCACATTAATGTGGTATTTATTTCAACTTTTCATTTTCCACAATCTCAAAGTAAAATTTTTATTCGACTAGGTCCTTAAAACAAATGTACAAACTTGTGGCCTATTTTCTAAAAATCCTTAACATTCCCAGAAATTTTTTTTGGAAAAGATTCCTACTACAATAGATTATTAAATATAGTCTACGGTAATCACAACAAAATATTCTATGTAAAATTATTTTTAAAAAAACTACTTGCTCTAAAAAACGATGGCTTTCGTGACAATTTCAAACAAAAAATCATTTATTCTGGAATGTTGAGTAGAATCGGATGCATTCTGGAACCGATTATTTGGAACGAACAATTTTGCTGAGTTGTTTTCCGATCGTCATGTGTAAAAAAATCCATTGGCCTAAAATTTGTAAATTTTTTGTTATTAAAAATCGGTGAAAAAATGTTTTGACATGCACAAAAAAATGCCGGTCTAATACACATTACACATATAGTTGCCTGCCACCAAGTTTTAGTACTCATGTCTAAGTGGAAACACGAATAATTATAATGTAAGGGGAAATTTACAGCAGTCATGAAATGGAATTTACTGCAGTAAGTCATAAATTTTAACAAAGAGAGAGAAACCAAGTGAAAAAAGTTAAATTCGGCCTTGCCGAATGTATGGATACTCTCCACAATGTAAAAAATGTTTCAAAAAACTTTAAAAAGAATGTTGAAGGGAATTAATTTAAAAAAATAAAAAATAAAAAAAAATTCTGCGGAAACAAATTTTTGTTAAAAAATTAAACAGCGGAAAAACGTTTTTAATAAAAAGGGCGCGAAAATTTTTTTGGGTAAAAAATGTGTTTGTACTTGTTTAATTACCTTTCGGTATATAATTCTGGGGCCAAATGTCAACTATCAGCCGAATCGACAAACATTTTCGAGGTTTCCTTATCGAAGCAACAACAACTAAATGTAAAGTGCCAATCAGACGACAGACAAATCTTGCAATTTGTCTAACGACCGAACGCAAATGGCCTTAATAATAGTATGTGCTCAGATGTGTGTTCGCAAATATTTTTAGAAAAAAATGGGCGGTTGGAAGACAAATTGTAAGATTTGTAAGTTACAGTCATATCTGTGCAATATTTTGGCGTGATCGCCATTTCAAGAGACAGACAAAACGGACATTGCTAGAATCAGAGATGCCAACTATTTGAGAGCAAAACGCGCACAAAAATTTTATTAACGGGTAAAAACGCGTAAATTTGCTTGAAAAAAAAGGGTAAAAAAGTACTGGACTGTTTTTTAAATAGATAAAAAAAAATATTTTTTTTCCAAAAAAAATGTTGATAAGTTTGTTGGTTAAACTTTTAAGCAACCGATATAAATCGTTGTACAATTTTACGTGGTTTGCATTTTCCGCTTCAAAAGCCAAATTTAGTCTTTGAACTTCACCCAGAACAGAATTCAAATATAAAACCAAAATACAAAAAAAACCTACAAAGAATGGCATTTTTTAGAGGTTGGTTTAGTTCTTCAAGGGAAAACATTTTTCCCTTTCTCCGACTTTGCCCTTTTTTCCGAACTTAATACGACCAATGGTTATTGACCATAATAATAAATTCGTTCCATATTTCAGGCGTCTAGCTCTTCGTTTGAACTGCATATTGCTTTCCACAGATAGACAGACGGACATTCAAATAATGTCTTTGAATCGATCAAAAATCAATCAAATATATACTTTGTGAAGTCTCCGACTAATATTTCAATGCGTTACTCTCGAAATAACAAACTAAGTATACCGCCATACTTTATTTGGAGGGTATAAAAGTAATTTTAAAAAGCACCAACTGCAAATTTAAAAAGCACCAAGTTAGTGCGTTTTTCTAATTTGGCACTAGGTCAAAATTTTTCGCGTTTTGACACATCAAAAAGCACTAGATCTAGCTCGAAAAGCACTAAGTTGGCATCCCTGGCTAGAATGTCTTAAGTAGAATAACTCGATTTGTTACAAACGGAATGACAAACTTATTATACCCTCTACCACTAAGTGGAGGGTATAAAAACACAATCTAGTAATATGAAATATATAAAAAGCACACTTTCAGGCGTTAAAACTACTACACAACACATACATACATAGAAATAAAATGAAGAAACTGTAAAATACATTTCTAAAAAGCGGTTACAGAAGTGAAGAGAAAAATGGCAAAGAAATTAACTTTTTTTTAAATAAATCTTAAAAAAGAATTCTGTTTTTCTTTTACCTATAAATTATATTTCGAGAAAAAATACTCTAGCTCGAGGTCACATTTTTTACTTATTACTACGATGATATTCTTAAAGTAAAGATTTTCAAGAAACTACCCAAAAATTACAGCTCGGATAGCTTTCGGGTATAGACGGGCATGTTTGCCGGATTTCGAATTTTTGTCGTATCGCCATTATTTACCAAGCGTTTCCTATGTATGTCAAATCGAAATTTTCTATTTTAGCTTGTTTTTATTAAACCCCTTTTTGAATTTAAAAGCGTTATTAAGTCCTTTGCAAATTTTTTCGGCACTTTTCCTATATATTTTCTCCAAACTGTATATAAAAATGAAGCACACATTTCATCTATAACACAAATTAGTAGAAAATTTTATATAAAACAAAAAAAAAATACACAACATGTGATCAAAATGATTTACATTATTGATTTTTTGCGGGTAATGCTTTCTACTACATGTGCAGAGAGCGAAGCCGATATAAAATCGTCGCCGGCGGCGGCTAAGAAAATAAATGGTCGGCGGCGGCTTAAAGTCGGCTTTAGCCGAGTAATTTTCGGCGGCGGCTAAACAGAAAAATTATCAGCGGCGACTAGAAACCGGCTAAAGTCGATGATATTCATAAAAACACATTTGATTTTTATTCAATTCAATATTTTGCTTAAAAAAAATTAGCATTGATATGAATGTACACAAAAAAAAAACGAATTGTTATATTGAGCCCAATATTTGTGAATAAAATTATTTTTTTCACTGAAAGTGCTTCTATACGGAAATTTATAATATCAAAAAACGTTTGTAAATTTTGATTGTTGAAAAAATATTTTGTTTTTTTTAACAAAGAAATTTAACAAACACAAACACAATTTGTTGATCTGACATAACTAAAAAATATTTTTTTTTTCAACAAACACAATTTTTTGTTCTGACAAATGATTTTTTTTAACAAAAAAATTTAACAAACACAAAAACTATTTATTGACATGATAAAAGAATTTTGAATTAAAATTACTTGAATGAGTTTGTTAAAAACAAAATCGAAGTTTTGTATTATGGACTAACAGGCGGCCGTTGTTTACTAAATGTTTGGTTAATATCATGTTTGGTTGACTTAAGGTACCTACATACGACGCAAAATTATGTACAATATTCAATTATATTGATGGTGTGTGAGTAAGATTGACCATTGTACAAACGTCAATATTACCCACACACCATCAATATAATTGAATATTGTACATAATATTGCGTCGTCTGTAGGTACCTTTACAATTGATGTTTGCTGATTTAAATTTGACGATTTTATTTTCTGTGTAGATTAAAATAACTTTGGTTCATTAAGCTAAAAAGCATAAGTTTCTTTTAATGTTTTTTTTATTTTGAAACCTTTAACGTTATTTGAAAAAAAATACGATTTTCATAACAAATATTGAGTGCAATGCTCACCG
Source organism: Pegoplata infirma (assembly GCA_963921195.1). Taxonomy (NCBI): domain Eukaryota; kingdom Metazoa; phylum Arthropoda; class Insecta; order Diptera; family Anthomyiidae; genus Pegoplata; species Pegoplata infirma. The sequence continues at coordinate 214,453,338 of OY992540.1, forward strand.
GTTTTTTAATTTATTTTTCTGAACACTCTATCGTAAAGCAAACTCTTCAGTGATAATTTTTTCCAAAACAGAACATAAAATATGGTAAATTTTAAATGAATTTTTAAAATTATTTTTTCTATCAATAAAAAATACACACAAAAATTTTTTTTCCATGAACGATTTTTATAGTATTTATGAACAAATTCATACAATTTATTACATTTTCATAATATTTATAAACTTTTTCATAGTATTTATGAAAAATTTTAAAAATTCTTAAATTTCACATATTATGATTTATTCATAAATACTATGAAAAAGTTTATAAATATTATGAAAAAGTAATAAATTGTATGAATTTGTTCATAAATACTATGAAAATCGTTCATGGAAAAAATTTTTTTTTTGTGTGTAATTTGTAAATTAATTTTTTATTGATATATATTTTTTTATATGTATAAAAAAATATTTTTTCCTTACACTTAAAAAATTATGTTAGTAATATCAACTGAAAATGTCAGTTAAAATAACTACTTTGTAAGTAGTTTTGGGGTCAACTACTTTTTCAGTTAAATCAACTAACAATGTTAGTTATTTTAATTGACAAAAAAAACAACTGACTTATGTAGTAAAAACTACTTACATTTGTAGTCAAAACAACTAAAATGTAGTAAAATAAAAAAATCAATATATAATTTTTTTTTTCAAAACATTTTTCAGAAAAAAAAATTGAAGACCAAATTTTTTCCAAGTTTTTTTTTAAAAAAAAAGTTGTGAAAAATAAAAATAACAAAATTTTTTTTTTTTTGGAAAAAAAACTTTAAAACTTTTCAGAGATAAAATAAATAAAATTAACTACTTTAAATAACTGTTACTACATCACAGTACTTTTTTATTAGTTCAAAAAAACGATTTAAAATAACTAACAGAAATAGTTGTTTTATATTTTTCATACAAAAACAACTGACTTTGTAGTTGAAAACAACTAACTACTGTAAAATATACAAATAACTAACATGTAGTAACTTACATAATTTTCTGAGTGTACAAAAATAAAAAAATATACAATTTTTATTGAATTAGTCGGCTCAGCCGGCTAGTCGGCTCAGCCGTGATCAGCCGCCCACTTCGGCGGCGGCTTCAAACCCTTAAAACGAGTCGGCGGCGGCTATTTTCCGGCTTGAAGCCGATCGGCTTCGCTCTCTGTACATGTGTTCTTTTAGTTGGTTGCCTACTTTTTTTTTTTTTTGTTGTTTGTTAAATTACACTAAATTGTAAATTGATTTGGTTTTTTTGGGTATTATTTTAATTAAAATTGTTTGTATTTCAAATTTTTGCTCATTGAATGTTATTTATACATTACCTATGACTTAAATAACGCCGATGTGAATTCATGCACGAACTAACTAGCTTGCTCCGTTGAGGTGGAGTTGGAGGTGTTTGCTGGTATACTGGTGTTTCTGCAAAAGAAAGAAAAAAGGAAATGGTGTTATATTATATAAATTATGGAAAATTAAAATGATAAATTAAAGTGAATGGCAGATAGCCTCAATTGAAAAGTTATATTGTTTTAGCTTCCTGGAATTTTTACTTTTATATAAACAGCATAAAAAAAATTTTTATTTTTATACTTGTACAGGGCTTTAATAAAATGTAAAGCATATTTTTAGGTTTTTTTTGAAATTGCTTAAGAATATGCTTTATAAACTTAAATAGTTTAGCATATTTTTATATGCAAAAAATATAGCATATCTTTAGGCTCCAAAAATAGTTTTCGAATTTGACTATACGCAACAAAGATCTCAGTATCTAACAAGGAAAGTATCTCAACCCTTATGAACCGATTTGCATCAAAGTTTAAAATATATACATAAAAAAAAACAATTCTAAGGTTGGGGTGTCTCGGCTTATCGGCAAAATTTTTAGTACATTCAACATAACCTAAAAATACAAAATGCTTTAATTCGGCTGCTGGTTGACATATGTGAACATAATTGAACCCCGGAACGGTATTTAAACAAGTACAAACATATTTTTTGACAAAAAAAGACAAAAATCGCGGATTTTTGTTTACCAAAAAAATTTTTTTTTTTACCAAAAAAATTTTTTTTTTTTTTCAAATGTTATTTCCTTTTAAATTAAGTTATTTGCAATAATCTTTTTGAAATTGTGGAGGGTATCAATACATTCGGCAATGCCGAATTTACCGGTTGAACTTCTCTCACATTTGTTATTACTAGAGATGAGATTTTCATGCACTAAAAAATCGAAAATATGCGCTTAAAACATGCACTAAAAAATTTAAAATATGCACTAAAAAACCTAAAAATATGCACTAAAAAATAAAATGTGTGCAATAAAAATCTTGTTTTCATAGGAAAAACTTCTTAAAAAGCAAAAAGTAACGCCGGGTTTAAATAGCATTTAAAACTTTATATAAGCAAGATTATTTAAAAACTAACAGAATTTATAAAAAACGAATCTATGATACCCTCCACAATGCCTTTTTTAAAGGATAGTAAATTTTTAACTTAAAAAAATTAACAATTTTGATTAGAAATATTTTATTTCGAGTAAAAAACTATTTTTGTCAATTAAACAAAAAAAAAAAAATTACTATTTTTTTTTTTTAGTGTAAAACTTTTTTTCGAGTGTAATGTTTTTTTTACTGTAAAAATATTTCTGATTGAATGCACGTACGTATGTACACAAAATATTGGCATTTTTGTAAAAAGAAACTAAATTTTTTTTTGAGTGTAAAATTTTTTTTTAGTGTAAAATTTTTTTCTAGTGTAAAATTTTTTTCGAGTGTAAAATTTTTTTCGAGTGTAATTTTTAAGTTACCAATGCTTTTAAAACTAAACAAGTTTAAAAAGCATTGCTTTAAAACTAAAAAAGTTTGAAAAGCATTGCTTAGTTACCATTTAAAACTTGTTTACCACGTGGCATTTAAGATGAACAAAATCTGAAATTCGGGGTTTTGCTTATAACTTTTGAACTACTTGACCGATTGAGCTGAAATTCAATACCAAATAGACCTGAGGAACGGCAAAGATATGTGCCACGTTTCAGCATTGTTTTTCGAAAGTTATCGTGTTTTTTATCTCGTAAATTTGGGAAAACCACTTGCCGAAATTTACTCTTTTGCTCAAAACTTTAAAACCATTGGACCGATTTGGCTGGATTGCAATACCAACCTGACCAGGTAAATTACCAACATATATGCCAAACTTCAGTAGACTCTGTGAAGTCTTTCAAAAGTTAGCGTGTTTTCTACGGACAGACAGACAGACGGACGGACGGACATAGCTAGATCGACTTAAAATCGATCGAGAATCATGAATATATATACTTTATGGGGTCCTAGACCAATATTTCGATGTGTTACAAAAGGAATGACAAACTTATACATACCCTCTGTCACTAGAGTGGAGGGTATAAAAAATTTAAAGAAAAAAAAATATTTTTTCTTATTTCCAAAATAAATTTTTAAAATTTAAAATAGTTTTTAAAACAAATACATTTCAATTTGGGTTTTTGATAATTTATGCAAAAATATGCAATTAAAAGTTGGAAATATGCACAAAATATGCATTTAAAACCAAAATATGCAAAAATATGCATTTTCACCAAAATATGCAAAAACAAATCAATGACATTTTAACGCAAATTTCTTGATTCGGAAAGATAATTGGTATATATCGTTTTTAGGCTATCGACAAAAAATATGCATTTGCATGGAAATCTCATCCCTATAGAAGTTCAAAGTCCTGAGCAAAGCTCAAAGTAATAACTATAGTTATTACTTTGAGCTTTGCTCAGGACTTTGAACTTCTTCTTAAATAAAAATGTTTCATTTGCTTAACAAAAATACAAAAAACATCTCAAAAATGCCGTTTTTTCTGAGTTTGATTTACTTCTTCAAGGGAGAAGTTTTTTTCCCCTGGTCTGATTTTACCCCTCCCCGAACCGTAACCAGACCAAGACCATTATACATATTCGTGCCAAACCTAAGGAGGGTATCTCTTTCATTTTGAACTGCATCATGCTTTCCACAGACGGATGGACAGACGTACATCGCTGGAATGTCTTGAAATCGATCACTGATCAATTATATATATACTTCATGGGGTCCCCGACCGATATTTGAATGCGTTACACACGGAATGACAAGGTGAGTATACCCCCCATAATGCAGTTGGAGGGTATTACAATCTACATATCTTTGGTTCATCGAAAACAGCCCTTTCTTTAGCTCAAAAATTACTCTAAAAATATTTAAAAAGGGAAAAAAATGTGTCTGGGACTTCGAAAATTTTTAAATTTAGTTTGGGACATGGTAAAAATTGGAAAATTTGGTTTTGTCTATTGTCTCCGGTCACGGGATAAGTTTTTTTTAAACAGTTTAGTGATAAGTCCAATTTTCATCTTTCACATGATAGGTATTTTAGTGATATGTTTTCCCGTTTTTACTAGTCACGGAATAGATTATTTATGATCGATAGACACACTTTTCGGGCTGGGTGGCTTCATTAATTTATTCAGTTTTAACATTTTGACAACCGGACGCAAAGCAATTTTGTTGCTACATATGTACTCCCACCTTTATATTGTTTGATGTAGAGAATTGAAATTTTGTAGACATATAGCTTAATAATTTGATATAACGATATATTTCATGCGTTACACAAGGAAAGACAACGTTAGCATACTTTCATGCTTGGAGGATACAAAAAAAAAATCCGTATTCTGTGTATGTTGGATGATTGTATGTTAAATAGATAAAAGTCTGGCTACAAAAAAAAATGTAGACATCCCCATTACGAATTTTAAAATTTTTTGAGTCAACCTCTTCATACGAAATTATAAAGTACATAAAAGAAATTATATACATATACGAAGGACATTCAACCATGAGACAAAATTTTGCAAAACAGCATATAAGAAAATCCGATACTAGAGAAAATGTTATTGAGCCTAAAAGTAATACCAAAGTAGGAAGAAACCTTATTAAAACAAAAATTCCATATAAAAAGAGATGCCTAGAAATATTTAAGCTATTGATTTTATTCTACGAAATTTCTAGAAAATAAAACAAGAAATCAAAAGAAATTTTTAATAAAAAATCGTTTAATATTTAAAAATTTATTAAGTACCAACTAGAATTTGTTACAAGGACTCTTTAACTGTATAAGGAAAGTTGTTTTTGTCTATAAACATAAGATTTTTTTTAAAAACTTACTTGTATTTGGTTTATGGTAGGCGTAAGACACCACAAATTGTAATAACGACAAAGAGCCCACCATAAGATGATGATGCTCTTCTTTATTATTAAATTTACTCAACACGTTTAAAGAAATTTTAATTGTATTTAAGAAAAAAAAATATGACACGCAGTTTACACACTGGTATTGGTAATAGTTTTTTTTACAGTTATTTTTTTAAGATATCTTTCGATATTTATTAAAAGTTTTTTTTTTTTAAGTGCAATTGAGCTAAAAATAAATAAATTTAAGATGAAAACAGACTTGATAAAAGTCATGGCACAATAATAGTTTTACAATGGATAAAAGTTAAATTGAGTTTTTTTTAATGTTTAAATTTTTTTTTAATAATTTTTTATAATTTTCTTTTATTTATTGAAATTTTGAAACAAAGTTTCTAGACCCAATTAAAAAAAAAAATCAATTAACCAAAGTAGATTTGCCGAAAATTTTTATAATTTTGAACAATAAATTATTAAAAAGTTTTATTGGTTCTGCAGCCGTTTAAATTAAATTCCTTTTGTCTGTTTATATATGTAAAAAGATAAAATTTATGTATACTTTGGTATATAGTTTGGAAAAGCAAAATTTCTTTAGTTTAACGAATGTGTTTATACGTTCAGCTCTTGAAAAAGACTAAAAGTTATATCCTGGTTGTATAGCATAGTTTAAGGCTGAGTAATACAATTTTTTATGCTCTAAATTTTGTTCTCTATTTTTTTGAGTTTAGTATTCTCATTTCTATAAAAAAAAGTCGTAGGCATTAAATGAAATGCATAGCATACTTTTGGGGATAAGAAATATAGTAACATTGCAGCATATTTTTGAAGAGAATAATAACATAGAAAAATGTAGCATACTTTTTGGGATATGAAAATTATTTAAAAAAATATGTTTAATAAAAATAAAAAAATAAATTGTTTAATCTCCTGGGTCCAAGTGCAGTACTTTAAACTTTTTCTGTTCTGTATTTAAAAAAAATGTGTAATAAAAATAAAAAAAATTAATTGTTTAATCCCCTGGTTCCAAGTGCAGGACTTTAAACTTTTTCTGTTATTACAATAGTACAAAAAATTCTGTTAAAAAATGGCGTTTTGCAGACGTTAGTTGAGGTCTTCTTAGGGGAACTTTTTCTATCTGGTATGATTTTGCCCATTTCTGGTTTAAACTAGCTTATGACTACAAGACTTTTTCGTGACAAAATTCAGGAGACTAGGATACTAGTGGCGGTGTCGTCGGGAGACATTAGGGGATACCATCTTCCTGTGGTTTTTGTAATTAATACAATTTGATTATTAATTAAAATATTTTATTTAGAGGACACCTTTGTGTGATAAATGTTAGGAATCAGCAGTCTAGCTCGTTTATTTTGGACTGTATCGTGTCTTCCACAAACGGACGGAAAGACAGACATCGCTAGAATGTTTTTGAATCGATCACAGATCAATTAAATATATTTAATAGGGTCCAAGACCGATATTTTGATGTATTAAACACGGAATGATAAAGTGAGTATGCCTTAGGTGACCATTTTTTTGATCACCGATCGATTTTAAGACATTCTAGCGATGTCCGTCTGTCTGTCTGTCTGTGGAAATGGTGATCACGGCCAAAATATTACACGGAGGTGACTGAAACTTTACATATTTATTGGAAGTTCTCCCGAAAAGTTTGGTATTGCATTTGAGCGATATCGGTTCAGCGATTCAAAAGTTATGAACGAAAATGTAAGGACACCTCCAAAATTTTAGTACATTCAACATAACCTAAAAGTACAAAATGCTTTAATTCGGCTGCTGGTTGACATATGTGAACATAATTGAACACCAAATGGTATTTAAACAAGTACGAACATATTTTTTGACAAAAAAAATCGCGGATTTTTTTACCAAAAACTTTTTTTCGCGGAAATTTTTTTTTCAAAAAATTTTTTTCAAAAGTAATTTCCTTTTAAATAAAGTTTTTTGCAATAATCTTTTTGAAATTGTGGAGGGTATCACTACATTCGGCAAGGCCGAATATAATTTTTTTTTTGTTTTTTCTATAAAAATAAAATTTTCTGAAAACTCTTTTCTATGGGAAAACACAGATGATTTCTTTAACACTCAAAAAATTTCTGTTAAGTTAACACTCTTGGGTTAAATTAGTATTTCAGTAAAAACAACTGTAAAAAAACAACTGCCATAAACTGTTGTCGTTATTTAGCAGAAAATAACGATAACTTCAAACAACTTCATTTGAATGTTTTTATCGTTTCAGTGCAGAAATTTTAACAAAAACCTATATTTTTTAAGAATAAGAAAATCCCTAAGATTCTGAGGACTTTTTTCCTTTGCATCCATGTAATTATATTATATTTTTAAAAACATAGAAAATCCATCATCCCGTTAACTTTTCGTCACAGAAAACCTCAAAGATTTGGGCACCTTTTCAATTTAAATTTATGAAGATCAAAACTACCTCATGCTTAGATACATGTTCCCGTTAAGGGACCTCTTAATTCACGAACTCCAAGCTCCTCAGAATTAATTCATTATAAATTGTCTTATTGTCAGACTTAAGTAATAAGAAAACAACTCTGACGACATATTTTTGTTTTTGTACAGAATTTTCAAATTAAATTATTTTCTATGTTGAAATGTTCAAAAATCAGTACAATCAGTACATATTTCAAAAAAATCAGTACAAATCAGTACAACGTTTTTTAATCAGTACACGTGATTAAAAATCAGTACATGTACTGATCAAATCAGTACGAATGGTCAGCCTAAGTATACCCCCATTCTGTGAGTATACCCCATACATAAAACTATTTAAATAAATGGACTAATTAATTGACGATTTCATTGGCATTACAAATAAAGCTCGATAACGATTTATTAATGTAATTTATATAATGTTTGACCCATTCGTTATATCGGGAGATTCGTTATATCCCGCAAGTTTTTTAAGTATTTTTTATTAAAATAACCAAGTTAACAGTGAATTCTGATTACTTTAAACATAAAAAAATGTTTTTAATCAAAAAGTAATCAAAAACAAGTGAGAGTGTTAAATTCGGCTGTGCCGACTCTTTTATACCCTCCAAAATGTAAAAAAAAATTGTCAGGGGCGTTTTGGGGGGGGGGGGGGTTGGTGAGGGTCAGTAGGGGAATTTCAGAGCACCTTCCCATCGCGATAAATATACCAAATGTTTTATTTATTTAACAAAAATACAAAAAAACATGTAAAAAAAGTGTATTTTTTCAGATGTTGGTTCAGTTCTTCAAGGGGGAACTTTTTTCCCCCTTGCCCGATTTTGCCCATTCACGAACTTAACCTACCTATGAACATGAGAGATATTTGTGCCAAACTTCAGGAGTCTAGCTGTTTTATTTTGGACTGCATTGTGTTATCTACAGACAGACGGACGGACAGACGGACATTCACAGAATGTCTTAGAATCGATCATAGATCAATAATATATATACTTTATGGGGTCCCCGACCGATATTTCGATGCGTTACAAACGGAATGACAAAGTGAGTATACCCCCATACTGTGGTTGGAGGGTATAAAAATTAACTGAAACCAAAAGTACGGTATTTTTGGTTTCTGGAAACTACTGAAAAATCCTCTGCAGCGAACTTAGACCATACAACTTTTTTGACCTTTTCAACTTATTTTTGCACATCTTTTATAGCAAGCGTTCGTTAAAATTAGCGGGACATGTTTTGAACGTTCGTTATATAAGGTACATAATGTTCAAATATTGGTTGTTCTTTATATCGAGAGTAAAATTTTTAAAACGCTCGTTTAATAAGGTAGTCAGTCAATGTTAAAATTTTTGTCGTTCTTTATATCGAAAATTCGTTAAATCGAGATTCGTTAAACCGTCATAAACATTCGTTAAAATAGTCATAAACATTAAAAAAAAAACACAGAGCATAGTCTGGAATGTAAAGCATACTTTGAATTTGATATTTAAAAAGAAAATTGCAGCATATTTTAAGGGGATATAAAATATTTTAAATTTAAGCATATTTTAAAGATTTTTGGACAATTTTTTTTTTTTAATTTTATTATAAAAAAAAATCTTATATGCTAGCCTCTCTTATTTGTCCTACTATAAATTCCTATTTTTAACTTTTCTATACGTAAATCTCTCCGAAATTTTCTACTGCGCAAACTCTTTCAAATATCCCATTTAAGCATAAATTATAAATAATAAGAATTTTTTCAAAAATACCACAAAAATCCTTAAGAGATATAAGAAAAATCAAATTTTTATTCCAAAAAAAAATGAGTTCAACAAAAAAATGGTTTGAAGGCAGGAGGAGAAGGTGTTGCTATAGCATTACAAATTTCAATGAGCTGAACAATAAAAAATATGTTATGCTAGGTTGAGCCTAAAAAATTATGTATGCAGAGGTATAAAAATATTTTATTTTAAAACAATTAAAAGAAAGTTTTAACTTCTACGAAAATCTTTTTGTTTGATGAAAATTATGCTTTAAGAAAATCTCACAACGGAAGTATTCCAACTCTTATTAACCGATTAGCATGAAACTAAAAATATATACAAAAGAGGCGAGTTTAAGGTTGGAGTGTCTCGGCTTATCGGTCATATCACTGTTAAAAATTTTCGTTGCCCCCTTATGAAACAATGTGGACCTTCAGGAAAATTCCGATATCTTCCGAACTAACAGAAATATCGTCTAGAGCAAAAATACCTTTAATAAAGATTATTTCGTATGCATGTGGATATTGTAGGTATAAATACCTTCCCCCCCCCCATAATTTACACATTTTCGTAAAAAAAAATATTTAACGAAGCCGAATTTTTACAAGAATATGCCAACGTTGGCTAGGTACTAAAAAATACCTTCCTTCTTCTAATATGAAAACATCATATAGTTTCTAAAGTAGAAATGGCATAAAATCCAAAAAACATTTTTTTTTTTTAACTTTTTGACCCATTTTTTTTTTTAACCCCTAAATTATTGATATGTCCGATAACGCGAGAAATACCAACCTTAGAATTGTTTTTTTATACATATTTAAAGTTTCTAGCAAATCGGTGCATAAGGGCTGCATTACTTCCATTGTCAGTAAAAATATGATATTTAAAAAAATCTTTAACTTGCAAAGTTATTTTTTTTATGCCATTTCCTTAATATGTAATTGCAGTTGAGAGGTTTTTATTGTCTTATTATCATCTCACCCTGAATACGTTCATTGTTCGCAATAGGTGCTAATGAATTCTTGTTGTTTTTTATGTTATTTTATAGTGTCTCTATCTCTATATTAAAACAACAAATCAAGGTTGATACATATGTGAAAATGTACTACACCATTTTCTAAAGATATTCAAAAAATAAAAATTAATACTACAAAGAAAAATTTTTAATAAAAAGAAAACAATTTCAATAACGTCCCTATTATTTAAAAAAAAACAGATTTAACTGAAATTACCATTTGAAATTCAAAAATGACAATTTTGTAAAAAAATTTGACAATTTTTAATTTTAAATCTACAATAAACAATTTTGAAATCTAAAATAAACAATTTTAAATCTAAAATAAACAATTTTAAATCTAAAATGAAAAATTTTAAATCTAAAATAAACAATTTTAAATCTAAAATAAACAATTTTTAAACTAAAATAAACAATTTTAAATCTAAAATAAACAATTTTAAATCTAAATTAAACAATTTTAAATTTACAAATATCATAAAAATTAAAAAAATGGTAAACCTTCAAATCTCATTTTGTATAAAAAATTTTGATTAACAATATTTGAACTGGATTTCATTGCATTGTAAATTGGGGTGCAATAAGTTGGAAATTTAAATTGTTTTAATTTTCACTTATACCTCTCAAATGGTGTAAATTGTATAAATATTTTTCTAAAGATAAAATATCATATATACAAACGTCACACAAAATAGTTTATGCTCAAACAATTTTGTATTATAAAGATAAGACAACTTAAAAACAGCAGATAAATATATAAAAACTAACAAATCACAATCAGCAAACACACATGTGACGTAAAAATAATAAATTATGAAATTAGTTTTTTTTTAGAAATTTAAACATTTAAATTTTATCTAAATTAAACACGTGCTGTTTTTTAAAGGTATAAAAGAAATTTCTTTTTGTCATTTAAATATGTTTTAAAGTTATACAGCCTTACCACAAGAAAATAAAATAAATTTAAAATGAGCTTTTAATTTTATTTCCATACACACAACAAAATTTTTACCAAGTACTTGGGAAGATATGCGTTTTTAAAGTTTTTTGCATATATTTTGCAAAAAAATAGCATCATTTTACCAAGCTTTTGCTTGTTTCTGATAAAAGTTTAGAAAATATTCATAAGAGTATTAAACCTTGTGTAATTTTACAAACTTTAACCAAAGTTATGCAAAAACTTGGTAAAATGTTACAAAATTTTTCATAATGCAAAAAGCTTTAAAAACGCATATCCTGTTGGTAAAATGTTTTTTTGTGTATACAAATTGCTTTTGTTTTTAAAATCGACTTTCAAAATATGTATAGAAAATTTGAAATTTAAAATAAAACTTTTGTTAAAATAGACTTTTTATTTTTATATGGTACGGGTAGGGTTGCCAGACGGCCGGGAATGGCCTGGATTTTTCAGTTATTATGGTTTTGGTCCAGTTTCCAGTTGAAGTATAATTTATCCAGTTAAAAAAGAATTTCTTTAATTTTAACAATATTTTTTTTATTTAATACATTTTACATTTTTTTGGACTGCTTTTTGAATAAAACATCTTTTCACTAATTTTAAATGTGCCCTTTTTGCTGCATTTTCACTACTTTTTTCATTACTTTTTCCATCATATCGCATTCTAGTGTTGATTTCAGCATAAATGTTTTTCTTAAGATCTTCGATGATCTGAGAATTGTTTGGTGAACATTTTGCTGAACCAATAAAACCAAAAAAAGTCTGGAGCGGCCAAACCTGCAGATAAGGGCCAGTTATTGTCGCCGTTTTTTTGACATCGCACGTCCGGGGATTTCAACTGGCCACCCAGATTTCCCGATTTGATCGCTTCGGAATTATTTTTGTGGGGTTATTTGAAAAGAAAAATCTACGCTAACAATCTTAGACCATTGACGTCAACATCAACATTTCGAGATGATCGAATATGTTGTGGAAATGCTTAGAAAGGGGCACAATTTGCCGTGGCCAATAAATGCAGCCATTTGATTGATGTTATATTCTAAAAGTAGTCCAAAATATCTTACTTTTAAAAATCGGTCGATTTGTTTTAAGTTATTCCAGTTATTTTTTTAAAATCCAGGTGAATTTTTTCCATTTTCCAGTTATTTGAATTCTAGTATCTGGCAACCCTAGGTACGGGCCATAGAGTTTTTGGCAAAAAAGAATGATAATTTTTATAGAAATGGAAATACTTTAAAGCCAAATTTTGGGGATGTGTATTAAGTTTAAACTTAGTTTAAAATAGTTTAAAACTCAGAACCTGAGAATGGTAATGGCGGACGAAATGTTTTCAGATTAACGAAATCATATTACACACGATTTTTTGACAAGTCTTAATACTCAGTGGTATGATATAAACACAGCTTTATGGATAGTAGATGGGGTAAGGTTTGTTCTGTAAAAATTTAGAAGGGTAACAATTAATGGGGATCAGTATCACATATGACCCCTATCGGACGCACCATTGGACCGGTAGGAGCTGATTAAATTAAATTGATACCCTCCACATTTTCTAAAAGATTATTGCAAAAAAACTTTATTTAAATCGAAATCACTTTTGAAAAAAAAAAAAAATTGAAAAAAAATTTCCGCGATTTTTATTTTCTTTTTTCGTAAAGAAATATGTTCGTACTTGTTTAAATACCATTCATTGTTCAATTATGTTCACATATGTCCATTAGCAGCCGAATTAAAGCATTTTGAATGTACCAAAATTTTCGAGGAGGCCTTACATTTTCGTTTATAACTTTTGAACCGCTGAACCGATATTGCTCAAATGCAATACCAAACTGCTCGGGAGAACTTCCAATGAATATGTTAAGTTTCAGTCATATGCGTGTAGTATTTTAATCGTGATCACCATTTCCACAGACAAACGGACATCGCTAGAATGTCTTAAAATCGATCGGGGATCATGAATATATATACTTTATGGGGTCCTAGACCGATATTTCGATGAGTTACAAACGGAATGACAAACATATATATACCCTCTATCACTAAGTGGAGGGTATAAAAAGAAGATAGAGTAGAGTAACAGATAGATAGTATATAGAAGATATCGCTCCTTTACTTGTATAGTGTCATAACTCAAAAAATGTGTTTTTTGAGTTAATGATGCAGAATTATTCGTTATATCATGCTTTGTATTGTGTCAAAAATTCGTATTAATATCTTTTAAACTTACCGTTTGAGAAGAGCACACGCAATTATTACATTTTCTATGTACCGGCCTTTTTCAATTAAAAACCAATTTCAATGGTAAACTTTAAACGTGTTTTCTGCAAAAGCAAATATTTTGAGTTATGACACTATACAAGTAAAGGAGCGATATGTTGTGAGAAAATATTTGGTTTAACAAAATATTACATTCGACTGCTCTTGGGGCATTCGTACGGCAGTCAGAGCGGTTTGTATGGGAGCTCTCTCCAATAAACCAAACGATACCGTTATGATATCGAGGAAATATCACCCAATTATCACATATGATACGAAAACGATAGTGTTCTCTCCAATAAACCAAACGATACCGTTATGATCTCGAGCAATATCACCCAATTATCACATATTATACGAAAACAATAGTGTTTTCGATCTTTACGTACCTTTACTTAATGATATCATTTTTCCACAAAAAATAAAATTATATCGTTTTTGCTATCGTTAATTCCAGCCATAACGTTAGTAAAATCGCAATTTTCTAGAATTTATCGAAAAACTATCGTTATTCCAGGCGATAACGATAACGTTTCGATATGAATATTTTTTCCCCAGAAACTTAAAATATATAAAAAAAAATGATTTGAAAGTTGAGGTGTATCAACTTAATGTGGATTTTACTTTTCAAAAATTTGCGAAACATTTTTATACCCTCCACTTAGTGATAGGGGGTATATATAAGTTTGTCATTCCGTTTGTAACTCATCGAAATATAGGTCTGTGACCCCATAAAGTATATATATTCATGATCACCGATCGATTTTAAGACATTCTAGCGATGTCCGTCTGTCTGTCTGTGGAAATAGTGATCACGGATATCGGTTCAGCGGTTCAAAAGTTATGAACGAAAATGTAAGGACACCTCCAAAATTTTAGTACATTCAACATAACCTAAAAATACAAAATACTTTAATTCGGCTGCTGTTTGACATATGTGAACGTAATTGAACATCAAATGGTATTTAAACAAGTACGAACATATTTTTTGACAAAAAAAAAGAAAAAAATCGCGGATTTTTTTTACCAAAATTTTTTTTTGCGGAATTTTTTTTTCAAATTTTTTTTTTCAAAAGTAATTTCCTTTTAAATAAAGTTTTTTCAATAATCTTTTTGAAGTTGTGGAGGGTATCACTACATTCGGCAAGGCCGAATTTAAATTTTTTACTTGTTTGCTTTAAAATCCTTGTTATTTCAAAATGAAAAAAAAAAAAATGTATAAAAATTAAAAAATTTTCCAAAAAAAATCGAGACTTGGAACAATTCAAGATTTTTTTTTCTAAAATTTATTACAAGAAAACGTAAAAAAGTGTGTTTCGGACTTTTTTTTAATTTTGTTCGGGACTTGGTAAAAATTGGAAAATTTGGTTTTGTCCTATTGTCTCCGGTTACGAGATAAGTTTTTATGAGACAGTTTAGAGATAAGTCTAATTTTCATTTGTCATGCAATAGAGCTAAAACACCTCAATTCAACCGAGGAGTTGACCGCACCCCCTCCAAATTTAAAGAAATTAAGTACTGATGTTTACTTTAACAAAAAAAAGATTTTGCCAATTTCTCAGGCTTCTGGTCATTCCAGTATTCGAGATATGCGGTCTTGAAAATTAACAAAATCGTATATATTTGACAAAAGTGTTCTGAGATAAATAAAGATAACTCGAAAAGTACTTATAATACACGTCTCAGTCAGGTCGAAAATAATAGGTAATTAGACAGCCTTTAAAATGGCATTCCCGAAGATTTTTTTTGGAAAAGGTCAAAGGTCATTGGTTTTAGCCTTAATTTTTGGAGAGCTATATCTCAAAAAACGATATTTTTAAAATTTTGGAAAAAAATATATGTGATTAAGAATCATCTTTACTACTTAAGTTTAAATTTTCAGGATGGAGACTTCATTGGAACATTTTATATTAATAGAAACGTTGTGACAGAAAGAAAAAGCGGTGTAATTTCCCTTGGAAAAAAACATTTTTTTTTGTCTTTGAAATTATGGTACCAAAATCCATTTTTCTAAATGTTTTTGACGTGCTGAGTCCAAATATGACCTTTGAACTGGCCTATCGCTATTACTTTTCAAGATATATGCACCTAAATTTTCAAAAAAACACAGCAATAGCATTTTAGCATTTTTCACATATTTATGTGCAGATATCTCGAAAACTAATAGCGATAGGCCAGTTCAAAGGTCATATTGGCACTATGATTTTTTTGTAAGGGCCCAACAATATTCCAAGTTTCATCAAATTCGAAAGGGGTAAGGTCAAAAATGTTACTTTTTTCGGTTGAATTGAGGTGTTTTAACTCAATAGGCATTTTAGTTATACCTTTTTCACCCGTCACGGGATAGATGATTTCGGATCGAGAGACACACTTTTTCTGCAGGTACAATTTTCCTAGCTAAAATTTGGATTCAATGCCATTAAAATAAAGCAAATAATTAATATTTTTTTTGGGTAAACTCTTTGGTCAGGCATTCAAAATTTTAATAGTTTTATACAAAAAAAAGTTTTAGGCATGAAAAATCTATGAAATTTTTAGTATTTTTTTCTTTAAACAACCAACTATACCTCAACCTCAAACAATTTCTGCTGAATATGTATTTCCTAAAACAATTTTTGCCTTCGATTTTTTTTTAATATATTCCTTTCGAAATATTTGTTTAGTTTGTTTTGAAGTTTTCGTTTAGTTGTTAAACTACTCCTATCTTTTAACTGCATGATAATAATATTGAAATGTGTTAAAATGAAGACCGGTTTTTTTTTAATACATAAAACAAAATCAAAAAAAAAAAATAAGTACAATTGGTTGTAGTCTGCTGATTTTGATATTTTGCTATTAAGGTGATTGTATTGTTTTTGTTAAATTGCGTTTTTTTTTCTTAACGTTCGCAGATAGTTTTGGCTTCCAAGTCGTCAAAAAAAATGTATGTACATATTTTATATAGCTAATATTGTGAAATAATTACATTTTTTTTTATATTTTTGCGGTATGTTATGCATTTAAAACGAGATATAAAATAAAATGAATTGGAGTAGAAAAAGAGATGTGCCAAAACTTAAAAACACAAAAAGTTTTTGGAACGTGTTGTTTTAAATTCTTTGGCATACAATATTTAACTAAATGTATTTACTATAAAATAAATAGAGTTAAAGGATTATTATTAGTGTCCGACCGAACGCACTTTTTCAGACCGAACCCGTACCCGAACTTCGGTAAATTTTGCAAAGTTTGGCCGAACCCGAACCCGTAACCGAACTTTTTTTTTTTATTTAAAAAAAAAGTTGTTTTTGCATATAATTATGATAAAAACAACTAAAAAAAAGTGTTTTTACTTACAAGGGAAGTATCTCAACCCTTATGAACCGATTTGCCTGAAACTTAAAATATATATAAATGAGACGATTTTAAGGTTGGGGTGTCTCGGCTTTTCGGCCATATCAGTGTTTCAAAATTTTGTTGTTCCCTTATGAAACCATATGGACCTCCGGGAAAATTTCGATAACTCACGAACTAACAGGAATATCCTCTAGACCAAAAATACGTGTCGACTTAAATTTAATAAAGATTATTTCGTATTCATATGGACATCGTAGCTCTATGTCTTCATATAAATACCCCCCAAAATTTTCACATTTTCATGAAAAAAGTATTTAACGAAGCAAAACTTTTACAAGGTTATGCCACCGTTGGATAGGCATTAAAAAAACCTTTCTTCTCATATGTAAACATCATATAGTTTCTTAGAAAGAAATGGCTGAAAAATCCAAAAAACGATTTTTTCGCCATTTTTTGACCCATGTTTTGAACCCCTAAATCCCCGATATGGCCGATAAGCCGAGACACCCCAACCTTAGAATTGTCTCTTTTATATATATTTTACGTTTCATGCAAATCGGTTCATAAGGGTTGAGATACTTCCCTTGTTAGTTGTTCTAAGTTAAAGTAAAAAAAATAAATATTTTGTACTTTTGTATACTTAAAAAAAGTAAAAAAATATGGCTCAAGTTGATTTTTTTGAAAAAAAAAATATATTTCTTTTTAACAATAGTTTGATTTGAGGTGTTAAGTAGTTGCACTGTTAGTACGGCTTAGTTTTAAGACGATAAAAAACAATACAAACAAAAGTTCGGTGTTCGGTAAAGTTCGGCCAAAATTTGGCCGAACACCGAACAGTGGCCGAACGCCACTTTTTACCGAACTCCATAACCGAACCCGAACGTTCGGTCGGACACTAATTATTATTTAAATAAAATATGATTTCAAAATACAAGTTATTTAAATATCAAAGGAATCAGAGGTCAAATTCGAAAACATATTTCGAAATAATTTGTCAAGCAATTCGGCAATCACGACAGTTTTCATACGCCATGACTGTCAAGGCAAAACATTTGAATTCTTTATTTTTATCATGTTTCTCTAAATCTCCTTCTCTCTAAATCCTGTGTAGCCACAATTAAAAAAATCCAAAAAATTAAGGAAAAATACCGGTTTAACTTCATCAAATATAAAGAAATTTTTACCAAGATATCAAATTGAAGTTCAGTTTGGAGTACCAAGATATCAAATTGAAGTTCAGTTTGGAGTAGTTTGTTGATTTTTTTCAAAATTAGTTACTAAAGTTCGGCATTGATTGAAATTTCAATCGATTACGGATGGCGCGATTCGGGCCCTGTATTTATTTGATCGACAAATGAAAATGATTGCCATCGCTGTCCACTGTCATTATTTGGACCTATTTTTGACAACGGCAGCGGTCCATTTTACTTGTTCTTTTCACACTCTAAACTGCAGTTTCTACTCCAATTCACAATCCCATGAGATTGTGACTATATAAAATAAAACATAAACAAGTGAGTGATAAGTTCGATTGTGCCGAATCTTCGATACCCTCCAATAAGTAATAACCTTAACACCATTAAAAAATTCAGGTGCGTTTTTCTTGACTTGTGGGCTCCATTTTTTTGGGCGGGGGTCCTTGTGGTCGTTTTTTTTCTAGCGATAAATTTAAATAAATTCATTTATTATACTTTTTGCACTTCAGTAATACAATTTTGTCATTTTTTAAATATACACGCCCAAAAAAGGGGCGGAAATAAAAAACCGACATTTTTGAACTTCTTCTGACATAAAATTGATTCATCTATTTAACAAAAATACAAAAAAAAAAACATGTAAATAATTCGCGTTATTCAGTGGTTAGTTTAGTTCTTCAAGAGGAAACTTTTTTCCGTCGTCCGATTTTTTCCACTTATGAACTTAACCTGACTAAGAAGGACTAAAACGTATTGTTGCCAAACTTCACGGACATTCATAGAATGCCCTTGAATCAATCATGGATAGGCTGACCATTCTTACTGATTAGATCAGTACATGTACCCCCATGTGATGAAAATCGTTCGATTTCAAATCGGTCGTTTTTGAATTTTCAATTTCGATGATTTTGAAATATTTGTAAGAAAAATAAGATAAAATTGTATGAATTCATTTATTTGATTATACTAAAGCCTTTAAAAACAATTCAAGTTATTTTGGCTTTTCTGTTAACTTTTCGAATTTCGATTTTTAATGAAATCGATCGAAATTGAAATCGTTCGATTTCCATCACATACCATCACATACTAATTTTTGATACTGATTTGTACTGATTTTTTGAAATATGTACTGATTGTACTGATTTTTGAAGATTTCAACATAAAAATAATTTTATTTAAAAAAATTCTAAACAAAATATCTTCATAAATTTAAATAAAAAGGCACACTGAATCTTTGAGATGTTCTATAAAGAAAAGTTCACGGGATGATGGATTTAACATATTTTTAGAAATATAATGAATTCAAATGATTCTGAGATATTCGATGAGATAAAGTCATTTAAATCAAGAATATTTAAAGAAACATGTGCACATTATTTAAGGGAAAAAGTCCTCAGAATCTGACAGATTATATTATTCCCAAAACCTGTGGGTTTTTGTTTTATTTTTTGAACTGAAACGATCAAATCATGCAAATGACTACAATTTATGACAGTTGTTTTTACTGAAATAATAATTGACCCCAGGTTTTTTATTTTTAGTTTAGCCGATATTATTTAAATGTTGAAAACATTCTCAGTGTTTTTCCATAGAAAGAGTTTTCAGAGGGCGTACTTGTTTTGAGTTCAGAAAAAAATGGTCACCTTAATCATGGATCAATAATATACTTTATGGGGTCCTCAGCCGATATTTCCTTATACTGTGGCTGAGGGGTATAAAAAGGGGTTAAGTTTAAGTCTTTTTTTACAATTTTTCAATCATGTGAATAATATTTACATCTCCGTCATTGCCCCGTTCTTTATTTATTTCATTTGTTCTATATTTATTTCATAATGAGTTTTACTAAAACTGATGAGTTCTATCGAAAAACAACAACTAAAACTTTATAAATAATGAATTAGTATTGTAATATCATTATTACAACTACATGTTAACAAAGAAAAAATATGAAATCATTAACCTGTAAAGGGCGTTATTTTTATTTGCAATCTATATTTCAGCAGATTCTGAGTAATTTTTTGTATAGGAAGATATTAGTTTGAAAATACATCTCGTATTCATTTTTTTTTTTAAGGTGGAGAGACATTTTTCTGAGCATTTTTTAGAAAATAGTTTTTACCGATTCTAAAATAATTTTTCTATAGAAAAATTATCAGATTCTGAGACATTTTTCCTATAGAAAAATCGCAGATTCTAAGAAATTTCCTATAGAAAAATTCTTAGATTCTGAAACATTTGTCCTTCAGAAAAATTCACAGATTCTGAAACATTTTTCCTATAGAAAAATTCTCAGATTCTGAGACATTTTTCCTATAGAAAAATTCTCAGATTCTGAGACATTTTTCCTATAGAAAAATTCTCAGATTCTGAGACATTTTTTCTATAGAAAAATTCTCAGATTCTGAGACATTTTTCCTATAGAAAAATTCTCAGATTCTGAGACATTTTTCCTATAGAAAAATTCTCAGATTCTGAGACATTTTTCCTATAGAAAAATTCTCAGATTCTGAGACATTTTTTCTATAGAAAAATTCTCAGATTCTGAGACATTTTTTCTATAGAAAAATTCTCAGATTCTGAGACATTTTTTCTATAGAAAAATTCTCAGATTCTGAGACATTTTTTCTATAGAAAAATTCTCAGATTCTGAGACATTTTTTCTATAGAAAAATTCTCGGATTCTGACACATTTTTCCTATAGAAAAATTCTCAGATTCTGAGACATTTTTTCTATAGAAAAATTCTCAGATTCGGAGACATTTTTTCTATAGAAAAATTCTCATATTCTGAGACATTTTTTCTATAGAAAAATTCTCAGATTCTGAGACATTTTTTCTATAGAAAAATTCTCAGATTCTGAGACATTTTTTCTATAGAAAAATTCTCAGATTCTGAGACATTTTTTCTATAGAAAAATTCTCAGATTCTGAGACATTTTTTCTATAGAAAAATTCTCAGATTCTGAGACATTTTT
This sequence comes from Pegoplata infirma, assembly GCA_963921195.1. Classification (NCBI taxonomy): domain Eukaryota; kingdom Metazoa; phylum Arthropoda; class Insecta; order Diptera; family Anthomyiidae; genus Pegoplata; species Pegoplata infirma. The sequence continues at coordinate 214,474,541 of OY992540.1, forward strand.
TCTATAGAAAAATTCTCAGATTCTGAGACATTTTTTCTATAGAAAAATTCTCAGATTCTGAGACATTTTTTCTATAGAAAAATTCTCAGATTCTGAGAAATTTTTTTTTCTATAGAAAAGTTATCAGATTCTGAGACATTTTTTCTATAGAAAAATTCTCAGATTCTGAGACATTTTTTCTATAAAAAAATTCTCAGATTCTGAGACATTTTTTCTATAGAAAAATTCTCAGATTCTGAGACCTTTTTTTCTATAGAAAAATTCTCAGATTCTGAGACATTTTTTCTATAGAAAAATTCTCAGATTCTGAGAAATTTTCAGAAATTTTAAAATATTAAACTTACCTGAAATTCTTTCAAAAGTCATATAAAACAATGTGTTTACCCTGCTCGGGATGTGCAAAATTGATTCACTCGAGAGATGTGTAAAATTCAAAGTATGGTAAAAAGAAAAAAAAAACTAAACACGAAAAAGCTTTATGCTTTTTTTTAGAGTTCAATCAAAATTTGTTTAATTAACAAAAAATATTTGTAAATTATAAATTACACAAAAAACTAATAAATATTTTTTGCCAAATTAAAGTGTTTTGTCAATAACACACAAAATGAAAATTTGCGAAAATAATTTATAGAAAATAAAAGAGAATTTTATAAAATTATTTGATTTTTGCACTCAGCACAAAAAAGGCCTTTTGTGTAAAAAGAAGAGGTGTATTAACTGTAAAGAAATAAAAGAAAATACGTAATTTGTTAAAAGCAAGAAATAAATGCAATTTTTATAAAATTGATTATAATTTTTTAAACAAAAAAGAAAAGAAAATCTGTTGCTAGGCATGCATTGTTTTTATTTTTGGTTTTTCCCCCAAAGACTTCAGAAAGAAAAAAAAAGAAACACGCACACTCCTGAAACATACACACAGTTAATAAAAGCCACTTATACATCTGAACTACCACCTTTTTGTCCAATTTTTGTACGAGTGGCTCCCTTTGATCACGTTTGTTAGTTCTTTAACCGCACAAAATGTAACAAAAATTCATTTTTTCTGCCCTTAAAAGATATTTCTGGATGGTTCTGGTTCCAAATTTGATCTATATATTCATGCATTTTTTTTCGTTTGCTGCCACATCATTTTTGCATACATATAAAAAACTTGGCTTTTTTGCCATACCTTCTCAAAAAAAAATTGCACAAACCCTCACCATTTATAAATTTTTCTTCTTTAACCTCACAATTTTTTTCTTAATGTATTGCAATACCCTTTGAATTACCTTGTTTTTTTACAAAACGCAGTTTTTTAAAACTCTTCTACAATTTTTGATAAAAATGAACAACAATTTGGAAATTTTTTAGATTTTCTTTAAAAATGTACGCTATTATTTAACCACGATTTAGATATAACCTCATGAAAGTACAATTGATAATAATCGTTTTTTCTTTTGCTGCTGTTTAACAATATGGCGTAGCAAAAAAGAAAAGAAAAAATGGTTGTACTTTAAAGTAGTTAAAACAGCTGTGGATGTAGTGTTGTATTTGTTTCATAGTAAACAGAAAATAGGAAGTGTTTGGAATGAACAAATTTATACACTGAAAAAATTAAAAGTATAGTTTTTACACTCAACCAAATATTTTGTATTCCCAAAGGAAATCTTAGTTATATCAACAAAACATGCTTGCAAATTTTGTACTATTGCTCAAAAAAAAATTTTTTCAAAGCAAAATTTTTAAGAAAAATTAATGTTATATTCATTTGCTATTCCTTGTAAAACAAATTGATATATCGATCGAGGACCCCATAGAGTTTATATATTATTGATTCTTGATAGATTCTAAAACGGTGTTCGCAGTCATTTTTAACTGGTTTAATTAGTTCCCTATACAATTTAAACGGCATTTTAATTTGACAGATAAAGTGTTTAAAATTGTATGGGGAAAACACATAATAAAACTAGTTTAAATGAATGCGAATATGGTAAAAGACATTCCAGCGATATCCATCCGTCCGTCTGTAAATTCAATAAAAGACATTTACTCTAAGACATTCTAGGCACAAAAAAAGTGTATTTTTTTGGGATAATTCCGTGTTAGTGGATAAGTTACCTAAGTTTTTAAGAGTTATTTATCTAATAACACTTTATAGGTTGTACACGCAAAAAAATATTTTGCCAAACGCTTGGGAGGAATCGCGTTAAACAATATTTTTTCGTATATTATGCAAAAACTTATAACATTTTGCTTGTTTTATCTTAAAGTTAGTAAAATTATGCAAGCTCATGAGAAATTTCTTGAAACGTTTGCAAACTTAGGTATAATTATGCAAGCGCTTGGTAAAATAGTATTAGTTCTCGCATAATATACGCAAAAATCTTGTTTAATGTGATTCCTCCCAAGCGCTTGGTAAAGTATTTTTTTGCGTGTAATTAAACCTAAAACTGTCAAAATATTTGTTATTTTTTGTGTGTAGCTACACCAAAAAAAAAAAAACAATTGTGAAATTATTTAATTTTAGGGTATAATTTACCTAAGATTTTTTGCAGAAATCCAACATGAAAAGTTTCTTTGCATATTTGCCGAAACAACTTAGGTAAACTTACAAAATGCATTATTTCAAATTTAATTTTGTTTATTTAGCCACTATTTTTAAATAAATGATACAGTTTGATTGGTCAAATAACGTATTTTTTTAAGTTGATTTAACAGTTTTTTATATCCCCTTCCATACAAAATGCTCAATATTATAAATTTTAATTGCATTTATTTTTAATACATTTTTTTAATAAAAAAGACAATTTTATAACAAAATATAAATATTAATAAGCCTTAAATATATACTTAGCATGATCAGTGACAACTAAATTTTTCTATAGAAAATTTCTCAAAGTCAATTTTTCTATAGAAAATTTCTCAAAGACAATTCTTCTATAGAAAATTTCTGATAGACAATTTTCTATAGAAACTTTCTGAAAGACAATTCTTCTATAGAAAATTTTTGAAAGACAATTTTTCTATAGAAAATTTCTGGAAGAAAATTTTTCTATAGTAACTTTCTCAAAGACAATTTTTCTATAGAAAATTTCTAAAGGACATATTTACTATAGAAAATTTCTAACAGACAATTTTCTATAAAAAAATTTCTCAAAGACAATTCTTCTATGGAAAATTTCTAATAGACAATTTTTCTAAAGAAAATTTCTCAAAGACAATTTTTTTTATAGAAAATTTCTGAGAAACAATTTTTCTACAGAAAATTTCTGAAAGAAAATACTTCTATAGAAAATTTCTTACAGAAAATTTTTCTATAGAAATTTTCTCAAAGACAATTCTTCTATAGAAAATTTCTGAAAGACAATTTTTCTATAGAAACTTTCTTAACGACAATTCTTCTATAGAAAATTTCTGAAAGAATATTTTTTGATAGAAAATTTCTGGAAGACAATTTTTCTATAGAAAATTTCTGAAAGATAGTTTTTCTATAGAAAATTTCTGACGACAATTTTTCTATAGAAAATTTTTTAAAGACAATTTTCTTATAGAAAATTTTTCAAAGACAATTTTTCTACAGAAAATTTCCCAAAGACAATTTATCTATAAAAAAGACAATTTTTCTATAAAAAATTTTTCAAAGATAATTCTTTAATAGAAAATTTTAAAAGATAATTTTTGTATAGAAAATTTCCCAAAGACAATTATTCTACAGAAAATTTCTTAAAGACAATTCTTTAATAGAAAATTTTTTAAAACAAATTTTTCTATAGAAAATTTCTGAAAGACAATTTTGCTATAGAAACTTTCTTAACGACAATTCTTCTATAGAAAATTTCTGAAAGAAAATTTTTCGATAGAAAATTTCTAGAAGACAATTTTTCTATAGAAAGTTTCTGAAAGATAGTTTTTCTATAGAAAATTTCTGACGACAATTTTTCTATAGAAAAATTTTTAAAGACAATTTTTTTATAGAAAATTTTTCAAAGACAATTTTTCTACAGAAAAATTCCCAAAGACAATTTTTCTATAAAAAATTTCTCAAAGACAATTTTTCTATAAAAAATTTCTCAAAGATAATTCTTTAATAGAAAATTTTAAAAGATAATTTTTGTATAGAAAATTTCCCAAAGACAATTATTCTACAGAAAATTTCTTAAAGACAATTCTTTAATAGAAAATTTTTTAAAACCAATTTTTCTATAGAAAATTTTTTAAAGATAATTTTTCTATAGAAAATTTTACAAAGATAATTTTTCCATAGAAAATTTCTGAAAGGCAATTTTTCTATAGAAAATTTCTGAAAGACAATTCTTCTATAAAAATTTTTCGATAGAAAATTTCTAAAGAAAATTTCTGGAAGACAATTTTTCCATAAAAAATTTCTGAAAGAAAACTTTTTATAGAAAATTTTTCAACGACAATTTTTCTATAGAAAATTTCTCAAACACAATTTTTCTACAGAAAATTTATTAAAGACAATTTTTCTATAGAAAATTTTTAAACATAATTTTTTTACAGAAAATTTATTAAAGACAATTTTTCTATAGAAAATTTTTAAAGATAATTCTTTAATAGAAAATTTTTTAATGATAATTTTTCTATAGAAAATTTCCAAAAGGCAATTATTCAACAGAAAATTTCTTAAAGACAATTCTTTAATAGAAAATTTTTTAAAGATAATTTCTCTATAGATAATTTTTTAATGATATTTTTTCTGTAGAAAATTTCACAAAGATAATTTTTCTATAGAAAATTTCTGAAAGGCAATTTTTCTATAGAAAATTTCTCAAAGACAATTTTTCTACAGAAACTTTTTCAAAGACAATTTTTCTATAAAAAATTTCTGAAAGACAGGGTTTCTATAGAAAATTTCTGAAAGACAATCTTTCTATGGAAACTTTCTCAAACACAATTTTTCTATAGAATACTTCTGAAAGGCAATTTTCTATAGAAAAATCCTCAAAGACAATTATTCTATAGAAAATTTCTCAGACAATTTTTCTATAGAAAGTTTCTGAGAGAAATTTTTCTAGAGAACATTTTTGAAAGACAATTTTCCATAAAATTGTCTTTCAGAAATTTTCTGTAAAAAAAAATTGTCTTTTAGAAAAAATTGTTTTTCGGAAATTTTCTATAGAAACCCTGTCTTTTAGAAATTTTATGTAGAAAAATTGTCTCTCAGAAATTTTCTATAAAAAATTGTCTTTGAGAAATTTTCTATAGAAAAATTATCTTTAAAAAATTTTCTATTAAAGAATTGTCTTCGAGAAATTTTCTATAGAAAAATTGTTTTTCAGAAATTTTCTATAGAAAAATTATCTTTGGGAAATTTTCTATACAAAAATTATCTTTTAAAAATTTTCTATCGAAGAATTGTGTTCGAGAAATTTTCTGTAAAAAAATTGTGTTTCAGACATTTCTATAGAAAAATTGTCTTTTAGAAATTTTCTATGGAAAAATAGACTTTTTATAGAAAAATTGTCTTAATACATATTTTCTATAGAAAAATGGTATGAGAAATTTTTATAAAAAAATTGTCTTTCAAAAATTTTTGGCATAAATAAACTTTACCGAACTTTGTTTAAATTAAAAAAAATATATATGACCTTAATCCTTGGACTGTTAGATTTCGAGTGTGGTGTTCAAACCCGTGGGGACGTACCCCGTTTGGGAGGGGCAGGGGTTTAAAGTTAAAGTAGTTTTTCTTAAATATTTCAAAAATTACTTATCCGATCAAGACGGTTATGGTATCATTAGAAAGGGTAATTAAAGACCTTTCCAACGGGGTGTAACATGACGTAGTTTAATTAACCCTTTAAGTGACAAAAATTCATTTTAAAAAATTTTAACTAGACTTTTTTTACAAAATGCTTAATATCTCAAAATCGCACGTTGCTTGAAAAATTTTTTAATTAATATAGAAAAATTGACTTTGATTAATTAATTAATTAACTATCCAGTTTTGTATCCGTAGTAACTTCGCTTACTACTACTGTATTTTTTATAGACTGTGATGTCTGTTGAGGCTCTGGTGTAGAACTTTTTTTGTCCTCAATGCCCGCATAATCCACCACTGACTCCTGGTCTTCCGTAGTAACTTCGCTTACTACTACTGTATTTTTATAGATTGTGATGTCTGTTGAGGCTCTGGTGTAGAACTTTTTTTGTCCTCAATGCCCGCATAATCCACCAATGACTCCTGCTCTTCCTCAACTAATGTGCGGTGGTTAGCATCTAAATTAAGCTTAGCATCGATTTTTTTAAGCTTAGACTGACTATCCAATTTTGTATCCGTAGTAACTTCGCTTACTACTACTGTATTTTTTATAGACTGTGATGTCTGTTGAGGCTCTGGTGTAGAACTTTTTTTGTCCTCAATGCCCGCTTAATCCACCAATGACTCCTGGTCTTCCTCAACTAAAGTGCGGTGGTTAGCATCTAAATCCCTTTCCTTTAGCTTTTTAATAGTTCTCATTGAGTTAATATACTTAATCTTCCATTTTTCCAATTCATTTTTTATATCATCTACTGATTGAGTATCAGAACAAATATTGGATAAATTATGTTTTTGAGAAAAATCATCATCTTCATCATCAGACAACTCAATAATATCTTGCTCTATTGTATGAGAAGAATCACTGCAAGATTTTAGATCATGGCTGAGCGACTTTAAGCTTGTAGGTGCAAGGTATTTCCTTTCATAAACCCTTATATGAAATTCATGTTTTCTTTTTAATCTTTTTTCACGTGTAGTTAATGTTTGTGGATCTCGTTCACTAAGTTGTCTTAAAAATCTTTGTGATCTTTTATAGCCATTGAATCTTTTTTTTATAGTTTCTTCTGATTTCTCAACATTTTTATTCACTGACAAGTTCAAATCAGAATGTAGGTATGATAAATTATTTGGAGGCGGTGGCATATTCTCATATTTATAGGACAAATTGTTATCTTCATCAGATAATATTATTTCTTCCTCTATTTCATGTGAAGACACGCTGTAAGATTTCTGATCATGGCTGAGCGATAAATTTGTGGAAGATTTTTCATTTTGCTTTTCTATACATTCATTATGAATGTGTGATTTTGAAGTCATTAAGTTTTTATATTCCATTTTACATTTTTCAAATTCATTTTGTCTACTATCGACCGATTGAGTATCAGAATGAAGATTTGATAAATTATGGTAAGACGGTGGTAAGTTCTCATGTTTTTCAGAAAAAACATCATCTTCATCAAACAACTCAATAATGTCTTGCTCTATTGTATGATGCCTTTCATAAACCCTTATATGAAATTCATGTTTTCTTTTTAATCTTTTTTCGCGTGTAGTTAATGTTTGTGGATCTCGTTTACAAAGTTGTCTTAAAAATCTTTGTGATCTTTTATAGCCATTAAATCTTTTTTTTATAGTTTCTTCTGATTCATCAACATTTTTATTCACTGTCAAGTTCAAATCAGAATGTAGGTATGATAAAGTATTTGGAGACGGTGGCATATTGTCATATTTATAGGACAAATTGTTATCTTCATCAGATAATATTATTTCTTCCTCTATTTCATGTGAAGACACGCTGTAAGATTTCTGATCATGGCTGAGCAATAAATTTGTGGAAGATTTTTCATTTTGCTTTTCTATACATTCATTATGAATGTGTGATTTTGAAGTCATTAAGTTTTTATATTCCATTTTACATTTTTCAAATTCATTTTGTCTACTATCGACCGATTGAGTATCATAATGAAGATTTGATAAATTATGGTAAGACGTAGGTAAGTTCTCATGTTTTTCAGAAAAAACATCATCTTCATCAGACAACTTAATAATGTCTTGATCTATTGTATGATGCCTTTCATAAACCCTTATATGAAATTCATGTTTTCTTTTTAATCTTTTTTCACGTGTAGTTAATGTTTGTGGATCTCGTTCACTAAGTTGTCTTAAAAATCTTTGTGATCTTTTATAACCATTAAATCTTTTTTTTATAGTTTCTTCTGATTCATCAACATTTTTATTCACTGACAAGTTCAAATCAGAATGTAGGTATGATAAATTATTTGGAGACGGTGGCATATTCTCATATTTATAGGACAAATTGTTATCTTCATCAGATAATATTATTTCTTCCTCTATTTCATGTGAAGACACGCTGTAAGATTTCTGATCATGGCTGAGCGATAAATTCATGTAAGATTCTTCATTATGCTTTACTGAACATTCATCGAGAATGTGTGATTTTGAGCTCGTAGGCCCGATTTTGTTCATGTTAGATATTGTTTCTTCAAATCGTCTTACACAAAGTTCTTGAAATCTTTTATCATGTGGAGTAAATGTGTCTTGTTTGTCATGTTCATTTTTATCAAAATTTGTAGTTACTGATACGTTTAGATGACATTGTAGGTTTGATAAATTATAGGAAGACGATGTCTTCTTCTCATGTTTATCAGAAAAACCATAATCTTCATCAGATAACTTCTTAATGCCTTTCTCTTTTTCATACAAAGGCTCATTGTAAGATTTCTGTTCATAGTTGGGCAATAAATTTATGTAAGATTCTTGATTTTGCCTTACATAATAATCTTTAATGTGTGATGTTGAACTCATCTTCCATTTTTGAAATTCATTATTTATATTATTTACCGATTGAGTATTAGAATGAAAGTTTGACAAATAATGGAAAGACGGTGGTAAGTTATGATTTTGAGGAAAAACATCTTCATCAGACAACTCAATATCTTGCTCCATTGTATAAGAATCACTGCAAGATTTTTGATCATTTTGCTTTACAGTATATTTGTGATGAATACGTGATTTTGAACTTGTGGGCGCGAGGATGTTCACGCTAGATTCTATTTCTTCATATCTGCTTTTATGAAATTCGTGTTTTCTTTGTAAACTATTATCATTTGAAGTTAGTGTTTGTGGGTCTTGTTTGCCAAGTTGTTTGTAATATATTTGTGATCTGTTATAGTTATTGAATCTTTTAATTGTAGTATCTTCTAATTCATCTTCGTCAAAATTTTTAGTCACAGTTACGTTTAAATCAGAATTAAGGTTTGATAAATTATGGCGAGACGGTGGCATCTTTTCATGTTTATGAGACGAATCATAATATTTATCACACAACTCAATAATGTCTCTCTCCATTTTATATGATTCGCTGCAGGATTTCAGATTATGGGTAGCATTTGTATGTTCTTCATATTTGTTTAAATAATCTTCATGATTTCTTTTTAAACACTTATCACTTTTATTAAGCGTTTGTGGGTCACGTTCGCAAAGTTGTCGCAAAAGTCTTCGTGATCTTTCAAATTGTTCCCAATGTTTTCTTTTAGTATTTTCATCAGAGCAGGTAGTCACGGATACTTCTGGTGAGTTTAGCGCAGCAGATGGTTTTAAATCGTTAGTCACTAGTAAGCCCATTGAATTCCAAGTAGGAGGTGGTGGTGGTATCATTATTTCTTCATCATCAGATTTGATTTCTATTGCGCCAACACTATCATTGAAATTACTTTTTTGCCCACCAACATTTTTTAATTCGCAATACTTCATAGCTTCTTGGTAGTTTATAGAATTCTGAGCATATTTACTAAATTGTAATTTTTTCATACTAGGATTATCGTCACGCCTTGCGTTTTCCGATGTCTTTAATATTGTCTGTTGAACATTTGAGTTTAAAGATGCCAGGTGAAAGTTACTTTCATTATTTGCAGAATCCTTATTATAAAAATTACGAGATTGTAAGTTGTTTATGCTACGGCTATCAGCAAGTGATTTATTTGCAACCACTTTATAATAGGGAAGTACAGGAGCATTACAGTCACTCATACCAGGGAACTTTATCTGAAAGTTGGAGTTTCCGCACATTTTAGAACCCTCTCGTACTGAATACGGAAGACTATTATTACAATGTGACATTTTAAATGTTTAATTTTAAAAAAACAAATGTTAAAGCACGATTCGAAAAAAAACAAAATTGTCTATTTTTTTGTTTACTAATAATAAAGGGCCCATCAGCAGAGAAACAAGCCGATCGGCTCGAAACCTGCGGCGCGCCGCCTCCAACCGTTTTTCACATTCTACGCCGCCATTTTTTCACATTTTAAGCCGCTTAAACCAAACCTCATCATTACTCATCATTACAAAAATCACAACACAAAAATACTACTCGCAACAAAAAGGAAAAATGAGCCGATGATTGAACCGCCGCCATCTAAAAACTGCAAACGCCGCCGCCGGCAAGCAAAATTAGTCGTGCCGCCGCCGCCGAAAATTTCTTGTCGGTCTGTTTGGCGCTTAATAGTATGTGTTCAGATGTGTGTTCGCAAATATTTTCAGAAAAAACATGCGCGGTTGAAAGACAAATTGTAATAGTGCATTTACACTGGACTTCAAAGCTAGCTTAAAGTAGATTGTGGCTCCAATCCAGTTTCAATTTATAAGATTGCCCATACAAATTTATTTTTTTCCATCTAGTAGTTTAGGCTCTAATCGGCAAACGCAATCTGGTAAAGTTAGATACAACTGTGTATTTCTATTATTTGCATTTTCCAACACTAAAAACACCGACACAAAGCCTGCCATTTTGATGACGCCGCCAAGTATGTTTTTGCCGCAGTCATTGTTATTTGTAAACGCCGTTACTGTCCTTGTTAATCATACGACGACTAATTACCGTCGCTGTCTTTTGACGCAGTCACACACATTTATTACCAACTTGTTATAAATGCCAATCTTCTCAAATGTAAAAATGCCAATGTAAACGGTACACCGAACCAAATCGCGTAGGTAAAATCAACAAAAAATTTTTGTAGATCTTTAACGAAATTTTGTCAATTTTTTTTTTAAGATTCAACAAATTTTATTCAAATCAACAAAATTTTGTCAATTTTACATCCTCTAAAAAAGTAAAATTGACGAAATTTCATCAAATTGACAAAATTTCGTCAAATTGACTAAAATTATTAGTTTGGACGCCATTACTTTTTGCTTTGTTCAGTGTCATGAAAAAAATTATGTTTTGCTAAAATTTATTTATTTTTTTATGCAATTTTATAGAATTGCTAAAGCTTAAAAGTTTTTACCATGTTTTTTTGACATTATAAAAGCGTCTTCAAATTTTACAAAACTTCATGTGAAAACAAAACTTGATGTAAGTAATGATATATGAATATAATAATTAAATTTATAAACTAATTTTTATTTTTATTAATGTTTTTAGGTATTCTATACATTACATTGACAAAGGTTTAGGCAAAGATAAATAGGTTTTCGTCCGAAACTTAAATTAACACATTGGAAATATGAACACACGGCAGCAGTTCTTCGTCTTTAATAAATTCATTCCCTTTTTGTAAGTTTATATATAAATTATTTTTTGTACCTATTATTATTTATTTATTATTTTGTATTTTTTTTTGGTTTATTATAGTAAGCATTTTGTAAGTTTTTAAAATAATAACATATTCCTTTTAATACAAAAATATAATTTCAGAAATAAAAATAATATTTATGGATATTTTATTTTTTGAAAGGGTTGAAAAATTTAGTAAAATTGATAAAATATCGTTGAATCGACGAAAATTATTTTGTTAAATTGATGATATTTATTCAAATTGAATAAACTATTTTATTCAAATTGACGAAAATAATTCTGTTAATTTGACGAAATTTCGTCAAATTTATCTCAAATATAAATTAACGAAATTTTATTCAAATCAACACCCCTGTTTTGTTAGCTGTATAATGATTGTTCTTTCGTCAAATCAACATGCTTTTTCGTAAATATTACTGCCGTATTTGGTTCGGTGTACAGATTGCAAAGTAGATTAAAATCGCAATTTACTAGATTAGAAATCCAATGTAAATGTGGTAATTGGCAAAAATGTTTTTTTTAACTATTAAATTTTGTAATATCAACATATATTTTTGTTGGCAAAACTGCAGTTTACGGGGCACAGAAAATACTAAAAAAATATGCCACCCCCTTTAGAATAAAAAAAAAAACCAAATTAAAATTTAAGGGGGCTGGTGCTTCTAGGACCCATTGAGTTCAGGTGTTCCTGGTATGTGTAGGCATGAAATTTAAAGATAATTACGCAAATAAAAACTTTTTCTGCGTAGCCGGACTTCGGCCGGACTTAGGGATTACAAACTCCATAAATTAATTTAGCGGCTTCGCTAATAAAGCTTTTTTGGGTAGCAGGACTTTCGCGTTTAATTTTTTTAAGTGTTAAAATGGTTAAAATTTCATGTGCTCAGCCCCCTTAAAATTTAATTTTGTTTATTCTAAAGGGGGTGGCATATTTTTTTTTTTTGGAATTTTTGTGTGCCCCGTAAACTGCAGTTCAGGGTTTTTGTTAAATTCTGTAAAACTTGAACTACAAGGGGCTTACTAATATTTTTGTGAGTGTTTAACCCATAGAAAAAAATAGAAGTGTAACAGAGTCGTATTTCGCTTGAATAAGTATTAGTGACAGCACATTATGTAACTTTTGACGTTTAATAAAAACAATGCAACATAAAGGAGAACAACAACAAAGCAAACAACAAAAGATAAAAAAAAGTTTTTAAACTATAAATAGTGCACGCAAAAAAAAAATCTGTGTAAGATTGAGCAATCCTACTTGGTAAAACTTTTTTCATACCAAAAAAAAATTTTTACCAAATTTTTGCTAATATTATGCTTGTCGATGTTAAAGTAACATAATTCATTTTTTATGTAAAATAACCAAGTAGCTTGCTCAATAACGCAAATTACCTGCACAAAAATTTATCGAAAGAAAACAACAAAAAAACAAAACAAATACAGACCGCCATTTTCATTTTGTATTTTTTTTGTGCGTGCGTTGTTCGTTTATTTTTTGTGTTATAAAAACGTAAAAAGGAAATTGATATATAAAATAAAAATAAATTAATACATAAATAAAAATAAATAATTAGTTTTCTAAAAGATAAATAAATGTAGGATAAAAGAATGTTAAAGTTAATTTTGCTTTCATCACTTAAAACACCATTCATTAAGAAAAACCAATGAAGTCCCAGACGTATGTTTCGATGAATAACAAATGAAATGATAAAGTGAGTATACCCGCATTCCGAAGACACCAATAAGGTTTAATAGATTTTTAGTTAAAAATTAGTGTTTGGTAATAATTTTCTATTTTTACAGGGTACTGCTAAATAAATGTTTGAAGCTATGGAGAATCCTTCACTACAATAAAGAGCGTGGACACCAATCCTGCCTTTAGTTATAAAATTAAAACCTAAAAACCCAAAGCCAAGGGAGTCCATACCTGTTTTGATGAGTTACAAATGGAATGACAAAGTAAGTGTTCCTCCTTACCAAGAGACCAATGGGGTTAACCAATTTTTTAAATTAAAAATTTATGTTTTGTAATAATTTTCTATTTTTACAGGATGCTTTTAAATAAATTCGTGAAGCTATAGCGGATCCTTTACTTCAAGAAGAAGCGTAGGCAGCAGTCACTCGAGAAAATTGTACAAAAAGGGTCAGTTGGTCGGTGGTAAATTAAATCCTACACAACATTTATTACATTAATATGGATTTATTCTGTGAAAATTTTAAATTCAACAAATATACAAATTTTTACAAAAATTTATTGAAAATTTATTTTAGCATAAATGTGGTAATTTTTAGCGTTATTTTTAGTCATCTTTTCTAATAATTTTAGAATATTTCACCATATCTCTTTTGGTATATTTTACCAAGTTTTTACTTAAATATCATTAGCATTTTCTTCAAAATTTTTTACATAAGTGTTTTGGCTAAATTACGAAAACTACTTCGTCGGTTGTAGTTTTAGCATATTTTTGGTAAAATTATGCCAGATTTTTGCTCACTCCGACACAAGTTTTTTTTTGCGTGTAGATTAAAATCGCAATTTACTAGATTAGAAATCCAATGTAAATGTGGTAATTGGCAAAAATGTTTTTTTTAACTATTAAATTTTGTAATATCAACATATATTTTTGTTGGCAAAACTGCAGTTTACGGGGCACAGAAAATACTAAAAAAATATGCCACCCCCTTTAGAATAAAAAAAAACCAAATTAAAATTTAAGGGGGCTGGTGCTCCTAGGACCCATTGAGTTCAGGTGTTCCTGGTATGTGTAGGCATGAAATTTAAAGATAATTACGCAAATAAAAACTTTTTCTGCGTAGCCGGACTTCGGCCGGACTTAGGGATTACAAACTCCATAAATTAATTTAGCGGCTTCGCTAATAAAGCTTTTTTGGGTAGCAGGACTTTCGCGTTTAATTTTTTTAAGTGTTAAGGTACCTACATACGACGCAATATTATGTACAATATTCAATTATATTGAAGGTGTGTGGGTAATATTGACGATTGTACAATGGTCAATCTTACTCACACACCATCAATATAATTGAATATTGTACATAATATTGCGTCGTCTGTATGCACCTTTAAAATGGTTAAAATTTCATGTGCTCAGCCCACACAAAAAAAAAATATAAAAAAATTGTGACCGTTTTGGGGATAATACAACCTATAAAGTGGTTTTGGATAATTTACCTAAGTTTTTTAAAGCAAAAACTTTGGTAACCCAGGCAGAAAAATACATACGGGCCAGATCTGGCAAAGTACCTAATAAGGTAGTATTAATACTGGCAAAGTACCTTTTATTTGGGTTTTTAGTACTTGCTAAGATGCCAAATGATAACACCATTTAGTAGTCGCAAAGTACTTTTAAAAGCGCTTTCCCTGTACTTTAAAAAGTACTATCCGAGAATTTTTAAAATAGCTTTTTAACTAAAAAAATCCATTACAAAATTAAAAATGTATTTAATAAAATATTTTTTTTATTTAATAATTTGTACATTAGAAATCTTTTTATTTTTAATTTTTCTATTTTAAAGAAATTATATATTATATATCTAAAATAACAACAACGTCGGAAAGCTTGCCGAAACAACTTTATTTAAATTATATATTAATTACACAGCATGACAAAAGTGACCACTATTATAGAAAATAAGAGGTATGACCAACATTTCCATCTATTTGAGACATGCTGAGTCGAATGGCGTACTCTGTACTCTTTCGATGCATGGTAAAGTTTTCTTGACTTGTAGCAATGTTTCTTATGCAAATTTGGTTTAAAGCTTTTCATCTTAAGCCCTTAAATTCGCAAATTTCTTCATTTTTCGAGGTTCTCGCGAAATAAACCTCAAAATTGGTATTTGATAAAAAAAAATTGCTTTTAGTGGATCATAAAGGCATCCCTAACACTACGAATAGTGAACAAAACCCATCTATGTGATATAGACATCATGTTAAAAATCGCGAAAAACTTTTTTATGGCAGAATCATTTTACAAGATGACTTAAGGGTCCATCTTTAACTATATAATGTGGTAACCTTAAACAAATAACTGACAAAAAATTTGTCCAATAAAATAAATTTTGGTCAGTAAATTCTGTAAGGTTCACACATTGTTTACTTAAAGATGGAACCTTAAATTATCTCGAAAAATAGTGCTGCCATATACAACACGATGATAAAATTCAACATGATGGTAAAAGCAAGTTTTTTTATCAAAGGCCAATTTAATTTCGCAAAAACGTAAAAAAATGAAGAAATTCGCGAATTTATTGCTACATCCTCTTAATAGAAGTTCCAAATACTCTCTAGGAATATAAAATCATGCTCGGAATCGAGAGTTGTATTTTCTTTCGTAAACATTAATGGTTTTAAAATGAAACCAATTCATCCAGATAACGTATGTTTACTCGACAATGAAAATGTAATTAAAGTTACTGAAATTTTAAATAAAAAGCTGTCTAAATACAAATGTGATGAAATATTTTTGAAAGTCAATATTTTCATTGAATGTAGCGGTTTTTTTTAAATTTCCACTACCATCAAGAGAAATAGGACTCTACAATGTTAAACAAATTTGATAAAAATAACATTAAAATCAGTATCCACATAGTAGAATCAAAATGTATTCATACCATTGTCATTGCTTTATAACATAATTAAGTGTTTTCAAATAAAATGTTAAAATTTAATTTAATTATTAAAAAAAATATATAAACCGCCTTTAGTTTGGTAAAAAGGTACTAGCAAAGTACTTAATTCGGTGAAACCAAGTACTTTACTAAAAAGAGCTCGCTACACAAAAAATAAATTGCTTTGCCAGTACTTTTGTTTTGGTACGGTTGGCAATTTCTGGCTGGGAAGTTATCTAAAACTACTTTATAGGTTGTAATTAAACCAAAAACTGGCACAATTTTTTTAAATTTTTTTTGTGTGCCCCCTTAAAATTTAATTTTGTTTATTCTAAAGGGGGTGGCATATTTTTTTTTTTTTTGGAATTTTTGTGTGCCCCGTAAACTGCAGTTCAGGCTTTTTGTTAAATTCTGTAAAACTTGAACTACAAGGGGCTTACTAATATTTTTGTGAGTGTTTAACCCGTCCTAATTTTATTAATCTTTAGCTTCCGCCGAGTATTTTTTATTTAGCCGCCGCCGACCGCTTTTTTTATTGGCTCTTATCTTTGCCTGCAGCAGAGAAAGGATTCTAAACAGATGTTTTGGCAGTGTTGTATTTCAAAAACAATGAGCAAAAATCTAATAATTAGGAAGTGTTTGGAAACAACCAAAATACACTAGAAAAATTTTATATTAAAAATTACACACAATTAACTAAGTTCTTAGTAAAAAAGTACAACTCACAAAGACGTTATTTACACACTACACTGCCTTTTTTTGTTTGTAATAAAGTCTTGCAAATTTTTTTTTGCGGACGGTATTTATACACAACGTTTATTTTGCTTGCAATAAAGTCTTGCAACTTTTTTTTGTAGGCAAACGGGGGTGAAAAGAAAACGGGGTAGAAAAAAAAATCACGAATTCTGCTTCATCAAAAAAACTCAGATAAAAAAGGCGTGCAAGAAAAAACGCAGCGTGTAAACTGCCTCAAAGACTTTTGCGGAGTTTAGAGTGTTTTCAACTGTAGATCGACTTAAAATCGACCGAGGATCATGAATACACTTTATGGGGTCCTAGACCGATATTTCGAGGTGTTACAAACGGAATGACAAACTTATATATACCCTCTATCACTAGAGTGGAGGGCGTAAAAATAAGTGCGAAAGAGAACATTGTAAATGCACCTTAAAGCTTAATATTCCTTAAACTTGGAAATAAAAAAGCGGTGTTTAATGTTTTATTTTGTTTTTTTATAATATTTATTATTTTATTTAAGAATTTCCTTTTTTTGTTGTAATTTTTTTTTTTTGTGGAACATTTTTGTTGATTTTTATTTTGTATGATTTTAATTTCAAGAAATTAAACGAAAAAGCTTAAAGCTTTTACAAGTTATTATTTATATTAATTTAATTGTAATAATACTTTAAGCTAATTATAATTAATTTCTTTTTTATATTTTTTTTATTATTTTTTAAAATGTTTTTCTTTGTAATATAAATAATATTAAGCAATGATAAAACAAACAAAAAATGAGCAAAACAACTAATTTAGCAGTTTTTATTTATGATGTTTAATAAATTTAAACTTAAAAAATTAACAAGTTTTTTAACTATTTACAAAGAAAAAAATGTTTTTTTCTGTTAATGGGGAATTTGGAAATTGAAGAAATTTTATTTCTTTTGATTTATTTACTTATGTATATTTAAAAAAAAAAAACTTAATTTTATATTATTTATATGTATAATTATAATTAAATATTTGGGGTTTTTTGATCCATTTTTTTATAAAAACTTATTTAAAAAAAAAATAAGCAGTTCTTTTTAATAAAAACAAATTATAGATAAATAATATTATGTACATAAAAAGAAAACTAAATAAAACTTTTCATTTTATAAAAAAAATTTAATTTACTTACAAATTTAAGTACTAAATAAATTCTATACTATTATTTAGTTATTTAATTATTTTTTTTAATGAATATTTTAATTATTTCCTTTTTTTAAATAATTTAAAGATTTTTTTCTTTTTCAGTTCTGTTTAAAATTTTTTTGGGGTTTTTTTAATTTACTTTTATGAGAATTTTCAAAGACTTTTTTTTAAATTGGTTTATTTTTTTGATTTTTATTACTTCTTATTTCATTACAAATTTTTTTTATGATTTTTTTTGGCAAGCATAATATTGTTAGTTTTGGAAAAAAATTTAATTTACATATTATGGTTTGTTTTGTTTAAATTTAAAAAAATAAGTCATGGTTTTTTATTAATTAGTAATAAAGCCTTATTTTTTGTTGAAGCCTTAAATTGGTTTGAAAAAAAAAAATTAAAGAAAACTTAACAAAAAGTTTTCATAGAAAACAATAACATTAAGATTTTTCGGGGGTTTTATGGAATTTGTAAATTTATAACATTTGTTATTTAATTTTTTTTTTTAATTTTCCTTAAAATTAGAAAATATAAAAGGATTTTTTATTAAAATAATAATTTTTCTATTTCAAAGTAAACGAGCAAAATAATGCTAAATAGAGAGAGAGAGACAACTTAAATTAAGAGAATAATTAAGAGAATTGTTTTAGTTACAATTTTTTTTAGTCGATTTACCAATAATGTAAAAATAAAGAACAACTAATATGAGAAAAAGACATAAAAAGGAGATATTTTAAGTTAAGAGTCTGAACCAGGTTGGTACAATTGTACTTTTTTTGGTACATTTTGACCTTCAAAAGTACCGTGGTACTACCGCGACTGATTTGGTACAATTTTAAAATTTCCAATTTCTTTCTTTATAACTCATCGAAAAATTGGTGAAAGACCCCAGCATTTTTCTTTAATTTAAAAAAAAATGCTCACAAGGTTACTAAAGCTAGACCGATTTACACCATAAATGAGACTATTTTTTAGTTTTGCCTCTTGTTTTAAATCATTTTAAAGCAGATTTCTAATTAAATTTTTCTAAAATTTTTTACAAAAATTTCCAGATAACACCGTCCGATAAAAATGAAAAAAGTTGTTGAACACGAACTGGATAATAAACGTTTGAAACTAGAGACTAAATGTAGTAAAACTGCATTTACAGTTTTTCATTTCGTGATCATGTTTCCTTTTAAAAGGACTTCAAAGTTTTAGAAGATTAAATTTTATAAAATATTTTTTTAATATTTGTACTTGTCCTAGGATGCCACTATTGATAGCAAATGAAAGAGGAGGATCTCCCCTAATATTTTCCAATTTTTACATATCAGGAAAAAGGAGGTTAATAACGTCCTTTTAAAAATGTATCCTTCAATATCATTCAAAATTTTCAACAAAATATTTTGATTAAGTTTTCAAATGACGTTATTCACATCCTTTTATCGTTATATGGCAAAATAGAAAAGTGGAAAAATTAGGGGAGATCCTCCTCTTTCATTTGCCTTCACCAGTGCCATCCAAGGACAAGTTCAAATATTTCAAAAATATTTTACAAAATGTATCCTTTAAAACTTTGAAGTCCTTTTAAAAGGAAACAGGATCACGAAATGAAAAACTTTAAATGCAGTCTTATTCCATTTGATCTCTACTTGCAGACGTATATCATCCGGTTCATGTTTAATATTGGCTGTCGGACGGTGTAATTTATCAGAATTACAACACTTTTCCAAAGAAGTCTCAGTCAGTTATTAATAGACAATTAATGAAGATAGTATTAATTGCAGATCTTGAGACCCTTTTTCTTTATACCAAATTCACTCCTGAGGTGAAGTCTCGTTCGAACGAGATTTCGATCATACGGTTGTGTATAAAATGGTACAGGACCATCTCATTTGAACGAGACTTTACCTCAGGTGTGATTAGATAAAGTATCGGACATGAGAATTTTTTCTGCAGAATAGATTTTAAGAAATTGTTCAAAATCGTTCCTGATTTTTGTTTTTTAATTTTTTGCATTTCTGAGGGTATGCAAGATTTAGAATCTTTCATTTTAGTTACGTTTTTATATTAAAACAAGTAAAAAAGTTAAATTCGGCCTTTCCGAATGTAGTGATACCCTCCACAATTTCAAAAAGATTATTGCAAACAACTTTATTAAAAAGGAAATTACTTTAAAAAAAAAAAAAATGAAAAAAAAAATTCCGCGAAAAAAAAATTTTGGTAAAAAAAAAATTCGCGATTTTTTTCTTTTTTTGTCAAAAAATATGTTCGTACTTGTTTAAATACCATTTGGTGTTCAATTATGTTAACATATGTCAACCAGAAGCCGAATTACAGCATTTTGTATTTTTAGGTTATGTTGAATGTACTGAAATTTTTGAGGTGTGCTTACATTTTCGTTCATAACTTTTGAACCGCTGAACCGATATCGCTCAAATGCAATACCAAACTTCTCGGGAGAACTTCCAATATATATGTTAAGTTTCAGTCATCTCTGTGCAATATTTTGTCCGCGATAGCATTTTCCACAGACAGACAGACGGACAGACGGACATCGCTAGAATGTCTTAAAATCGATCGGGCATCATGAATATATATACTTTATGGGGTCCCAGACCGATATTTCGATGAGTTACAAACGGAATGACAAACTTATATATACCCTCTATCACTAAGTGGAGGGTATAAAAATGGTACCGTAAGGGTCCAAAAAGTACAATTTTTTTGAAAGTTGGTACAAAATTGAAAACCCCATTTAACATCCCTAATGGTCCTTTGCGTGTACAGTATTGCAAAAAAAGGAATATTTAAGTTAACATCATTCCAATTTTGTTAGTAGTTATTTTTTGAGCAATTCCTATGCTCCTTATAGGAGCTTCCGGAACACATATTTTTTCCTTGAAAAATGCTACTGTTTTATAATCACTTTAAAAATGTACTTAAAATAGCATTTTTCTTAAAAAAAAAATACTGAAAACAGTATTGTCACGTGACCATTGTCACGACACCATAGCCGTAACTATCAAATCGCATAAAAAGTTTAGTGACATGATTGTTCTGTTCACATTTTAAACTAGTTCACTCAAGAGAGTATGTAAAGAGAACTTTTCAATTACCAAAGAGAATTGAAGAGACAATTTTAGAACTGATTTTCCAGACACAAAAAGAAATATCAACTATTTAATGCAAAGCGAGCTTCTTAAAAAATATTAAAACTTTAAAAAATTCTCTATTCTGTTTTCTTATGAAAAGCATTATGGGAGAGTTAAAATTCTAGCAGAAGAGAGTATCAAAAAGGAAAATATTCAATGTCAAAGAGAATTTTGTTCAATTGTATAAACAAAGACAAAAAAACGAATAATGAATTTTCAAAAATGATTTTTACTTATACATAACTTTGGTATTTTAGCAAAACGAATGTTTTAGTTATTTCAAAATTTAAAGAGATATGTTCTTATCTAAACTTAACTCAAAAGTTTAATACTAAAATCTGGATTTCTTCTTGTTATTATTTAAATGAGATCTCTTTAAATAAATTTAAACCTACGAATTGTTTTTGTAGTTTTCAAAATTTTTTTAAAAATTTTTTTTCCTTAATTTTCCATAAATTTTGAATATTTTTACGATTTAAGTTTTGTAAAATTGAATTTTTTGAATTCTTCTTAAATTTGACAAAACGAATTTGTTTCTTAATATTTGAGACGCATCGATTTTTCTCTGTTAAAGTATTTTCTTATTTAAGTTCCTATCCATTTAGAAAAGCCAAATTGCTTTAAATTACATAAAATTAAATTAAAATCTCCTAAATAGAAAACATTGAGGAAACTTTGTAAATTTATAAACACTTTTTGAGTTTCTCTTATATATTTCTGTTTTTGTTTTGATCTCTTATATTCTTTTTTCACTCTCTCTTGCAAATTCGGCCAGATATTTTGAATCGATATTATAGATTTGAAATATTATTTTTATATTTATTTCTCCTTTGCACTAAGATAACTTTTGTGTAATTCTATAAATTTTTGTTAAAATTGTCTTCTCTCTCCTTTTGCAATTTATAATTCCAATATTAATGCTGCAAAAATGTATTAAATTTTTAATTTTTGTTCTCTTTGCTGTTTTTTATATTATTTTATTTTTGATTTCTCTCAACGCATATCAAATGTTGTTGTGATTCTCTTGAGGGAACAAATTTTGTTACAATAGACTAAATAATTTATTTTAGTTCATTTCACTTCTCTTTAAAGATGTTTCTGTTGAAATAACAAGATGTTTCTGTTAAAATTTGTTCATAGTATTTATGGACAAATTCATACAATTTATTAACTTTTTCATAATATTTATAAACTTTTTCATAGTATTTATGAAAAATGTTAAATAATTCTTAAATTTCACATATTATGATTTATTCATAAATACTATGAAAAAGTTTATAAATATTATGAAAAAGTTAATAAATTGTATGAATTTGTTCATAAATTCTATGAAAGTCGTTCATTGCAATTTTTTTTTTTTGAAGACTTACTTTTTAAACTCGTCTTTAAATATATCGATAAAAATTGATCATAAAAATATTTTTGTGATATTTATGATCGAAGCATAAGCTTCGATGAAAATTTGTCCTAAAAAATTTATCGATAACAGTATTTTTTTTTATAAAAATTTATCGATAACAGTTTTTTTTCATTAAAATGCATCGATAAAAATTTGAAAACAAGCTGTATGGATATTAATTTCTGAAATTCACTAAAAATTCTATTTGAAACTACATATTTGAAAATTAACTTATCTCTTTCTTTGTTACTCTCAATATTCTCTTTTAAGCATTTCTCTTTTAAATATTATTTTAAGCAAAATTCTCTTAAATTGTTCTTTAAACTAATATATATATATTTTTGTTAATTGTTCTTCTTTTATTTATATATATTCAAATTTGCTAAAAAATTACTCAAAATTTTAAAAGTAAATCTCTTCAGAGTACATACAACGCATTTTTTTTGAAATAGAAATTATCAAATGAAATATTGAAAAACTTAATAAAAAAGCAAAATATAAAAACAACTCTTACATTTCATAATTTTAAAAAGTATCACCAGCATACCAAGGATGTATCCAGGGGGCCGAAGGTGGAGGTGTTGGTGGATATATAGTAGGCGAGGGTAGACCATGTGCTCCCGCTGCAACGCCCGGCAAATGTGGAGGATAAGGATTAACCAAAGCTGGAGCTGAAAATGGTGCAGCTACACCAAACAAAGCAGCCGAAGCAGCAGCAGCATGAGCCGCCAACGAGGATGATGAAGAATTTGTCACCGAATTATTATTGGTATTTGCCGAATTAGCCGAATTATTGGAGTTGGAAGTTAATGAAGCCACTGAAAAGGCTGAAGATTTATTACCCGTAGTAGCTGTGGAAGATGAGGAAGCCAATGAAGAGGCTGAAGCATTCGATGAAGATCTTTGATGGTTTGCAGATTCTACGGCATTATTATTATTTAATGCATGGTGTTGACCTGTAGCGGCAGCAGTGGAATGACCACCACTAAACATGGATAAGAAATCTGTAGCTGTGGCGGCCAAAGCAGAGTGTGATGAACTTCCATTACGATTGGCCGATGATGAAGAACTAGAAGAACGTTTTTGAGCAGCTGAACCATTTGAAGAAGCTGGGGATGATGTAGCTCCTAACCAATCAAATGGATTAGCAAACGGATTAACTGCACTTAACGTAGACGAGGCGGCAGAAGCACTCAGGGGAGGACTTAACATAGTAGCAGCCGCAGCTGCTGCAGCCGAATAATATGCCGCAGCACTTTCGGCTGCTGCAGCAGCTGCTAATTGTTGAGCGGCTGATAGTCTTTGGGCTGCTGTAGATGATGATGAAGAGGAACTACTTGTACCACTTGTTTTATTAGAGGATGACCCTGTAGAGGATTTACTTTGATGACTTTTTTCCATATGTTGTTGGAGTTGTTGCTGCTGCTGTTGAAGCTGTTGCTGCTGCTGTTGTTGGTGGTGATGATGTTGTTGCAAGAGTTGTTGTTGATGTTGGTGAAATTGTTGTAAAGCATTTTGTTGCTGTTGTAATAAATGTTGCTGTTGTTGTTGTCGTGACTGTGCTGATGATGACGTTGAAGACGTGGATGAAGATGACAACGGGGAGTACAACATATCAAGCGCATTGTGAGGTGGCGGTAGTGCTAAAGGTGTTTTATGTGCGGAATTTGTGTTTTTATTTGTCGCAGACAACGACGACGAGGATGTTAAATTATTTTCGATTTTTGTATTAACAGTTGAATGATTTCTCGATTCTCTTTGTTGTTGTTGTTGCTGTTGTTGTTGATGATGTAGTTCTTGAGATGTTGATGATGTTGCCGATGGTGTTGCTGTTGTTACATTTGCTGATGTTGCATGTTGTCCTCCCCAGCCCAATTCCTAGCTTATGCGTGATCTCTTATTGGGTGGTTGCTCTTGATTTCTTATCATGAATGACAATTGGGTCATGTATTTCAAAATATCGCGAACCTGTACCAATGGTATATTTTCATTGTGCTGTAGATCGTGTTCTTTGAGAACTTTTAATTGGTGTCTAAAAGAAAAAGAAAAGAGCAAAAAAGAAATCGTTAGAAACTATTACGTTAAAATGTTTAAAAAGAGAACAATTAAATAAAAGTTCTAAAAACAAAAAGATTCTTGCAAGATTTATTTTATTTGGTTTAGATTCTTTCAAAGAGCCCTTAAAGAGTTCGGTATACTTTTAAAAAATATTAAACAGAAGATATTCTTTGAAAAAGGTATTAAAAATAATATTTTTCTTTAAAAAGTCCCAATTTATACAGGGCAATTTTAATTGCCGCAATTCTTAGTTTATAGGAGAGAGAGGTAAGAGGAATGGAAAGGGGAAAAAACTTGCTCGTACTGGCAATTCGTTTTGTTTTATCATTCGCAACTCTCACTCTATAGAGTATTTTCACATTCCTTTTTGGAATTGCCGAACAGAATTGCCAGTGTGTGAACAATACGGCAAGTTCAAAAGAGAAACACAAAAATTGCCGCAATTAAAATTGCCTGTTGTGAATTGGGACAAAGTATTGCTTATAGAAATTTTTCTTTAAAAAGTACTTTAAAACAATATTTTCCTTTAAAAAAAGTACGTTTTATTAAAAAACAAGTAAAAAAGTTAAATTCGGCCTTGCCGAATGTAGTGATACCCTCCACAATTTCAAAAAGATTATTGCAAAAAACTTTATTTAAAAGGAAATTACTTTTGAAAAAAAAAATAAATTTTTGAAAAAAAATAAATTTTTGAAAAAAAATTTCCGCGAAAAAAAATTTTGTTAAAAAAAAATTCGCGATTTTTTTCTTTTTTTGTCAAAAAATATGTTCGTACTTGTTTAAATACCATTTGGTGTTTAATTATGTTCACATATGTCAACCAGAAGCCAAATTAAAGCATTTTGTATTTTTAGGTTATGTTGAATGTATTGAAATTTTTGAGGTGTGCTTACATTTTAGCTCATAACTTTTGAACCACTGAACCGATATCGCTCAAATGCAATACCAAACTTCTCGGGAGAACTTCCAATATATATGTTAAGTTTCAGTCATCTCTGTGGAATATTTTGTCCGTGAGAGCATTTTCCACAGACAGACAGACGGACATCGCTAGAATGTCTTAAAATCGATTGGGCATCATGAATATAAATAGACCGATACCCAGACCGATATTTCGATGAGTTACAAACGGAATGACAAACTTATATATACCCTCTATCACTAAGTGGAGGGTATAAAAATATTTAAAAAAGTACCTTTTTTTAAAAATTTTTTTAAA
The DNA here is from genome assembly GCA_963921195.1 of Pegoplata infirma. Classification (NCBI taxonomy): domain Eukaryota; kingdom Metazoa; phylum Arthropoda; class Insecta; order Diptera; family Anthomyiidae; genus Pegoplata; species Pegoplata infirma. The sequence continues at coordinate 214,500,236 of OY992540.1, forward strand.
AAAGTATTAATATAAAAATAATAAGATTTCTTAGAAAAAAATGCTTAAAATAGTAATAAAAAAAGGTCCTAAAAACTATATTATTTGTAAACAAAATTTAACAAATCTTTAAAAAAAAAATATTCATTTCAACTTACCTATTTCCCTTATAAAGTTCCACACCTAAAGCTTCAATCAATCTCTTACACTGATCTAATGGTACATTTGGGAAGAAATATTTCTGGAAATCTGTTAATGTCATCAACTGTTCATTATCATTATAGGCCTTCATATTGATACACGGCACCAAATGACTTTCCACATAAACTTTTTGCACCTTATACGGTTGGACATTCAAATTATTCGCAGGTATTTCGGGGATGACATTCAAACGTTGAGCATTATCGGCTGCGGCAGCAGCAGCCATAGCGTGACGCTGTAAATGCATACTGGCGGAATTTGCTTGTGATGAGGCAGATGAATTTGAGGAATTACGACCATTTTGTTGTTGCGAATGATGCTGGGCTACAGCAGCGGCGGCAGCTAATCTCTGTTGGCTTTGTTGTTGAGCAGCGGCGACGGCTGCAGCAGCTTGTTGTTGCTGCTGCTGTTGTTGTTGTTGCTGTTGTTGCAGATAGGCTGAGGCAGCTTGCAGAGACCTTCGGGGGGAAGATAAATCAATTACTTCCATTGGTGTTGTGGGTGTAGAAGGAGAGGAAAGTTGTTGGTGGTGTTGGTGTTGTTGTTGTTGTTGTTGGTGACTGTACGTATTGTATGAAGTCATTTTCGTTCGACTAGCAGAGGGTGAATGGGAAGAAGAGGATGAAGAAGCAGCAGGAGAGTGTAGCAGGGACGTCGTATTACCACCACCTCCCATAGTATTTGTCGAGCATATAACACTCCTTTGCCGATTGCCACCCGTCGACGACGATGTCGATGACGCTGACGAAGCGGAGGGTGAATGTGCCGAACTACTATGAGCAAAATGGGACGGCAGTTGGGGTGTTATTGTAACATGAGGATTTGGTACGATTGATACAGAAGATAAATGAACACTACCACCATTAGCTGGTGATATAGGTGGTGATATAAACGGCACAAAGGTATTGGAGGCATTTGTTTGTATAAATGTGGATAAATCCGGATTTGATAGAACTTTTTGTACTACCGCTCTCATTTCATCATTCATTTTGAATTTCTTTTCAAAATCTTCCAACGCAGCAGAAGAATTTAAAGGAACTGTAGTGGGAGGAGGAGCTGTCGAATTTGACATTATAGGGCGATTTGTTGTTTTACGTTGAGTATCTAGTGTTTGGACAGGTATTAAAGGCGGTACATGAGGTTTAGTAAATTGACCATTCCCTCTACTATTATTATTAGCCTCAGCATTGCTGGGATTACCAGCACTACCACCACCACCACTTGTCATGGTTTTAGCCTTGTTGGGATTGTAATCCAACATGGTTATCAAATCAGTATCAAGCGGCAGAGATGGCAAAGGTGGAAAAGAACTTTTGGCATTATTTCCCAAAAGACCTCCTCCAGAGCTTTTAAATTGTTGTGTTAGCAACAATCTTTGGCCGGGGGTCAATTGATTCCATAATGCTAGATTATTAAAATCTTGTGCTGTTGTTGGTGCAGATGAGGAGGCTAAATTAAAATTATTCGCCAATAAGGCGTTGGCATTGGAAGCGGCTGCTGCTGAGGAAGCGGAGGGTGATGAGGCTGAGGGAGAATGTCTGATTGTTGCCAAACTATTGGGTGAATGGATGGGGTTTAGGGAGGTGTTTATGTGTCTTTGCTGTGTATTGGAAAGGGGTCTCTGTTGTTGTGTTTGTTGTTGCAGCAACGTTTGCTCGACACTAGACCTAGAAACATTATATATATATACAAGTTGGATCACATGTTGTATTTTTTATGCTTGTAGATTTTTAAACGATTTCTTCTTACATTTGGCAATAAAAAGTTAACAATGTAAGCATTTTGTTTTCAAATTTAATTGTAATATGTTTAATTTAAAGTTAAAATTGATATAAAAAAATATTTAAATTATTATAATAAAAGCGAATATTTTTTAAAGCTGTTGTATAAAGTAACCTTTTAAAATGGATGACTTTGTAAATTTAACTAAGTTTGTAAAATATCTAAGTTTTTGTTTATAAAACACCTAAGTTCATATATAAAAATTTTCTAGCTTTTAAAATTTATTAATGGATCTCATGAGACTATATGAAGTTTTTCTTAAAAAATGGTTTTAATGTATTAATTTTTGTCTAAATCATTGTTCTATTAATTTAGCTAAGTATGAAAAATACCTAAGTTTTTATTTGTTAAATGCCTAAGTTTGTTTGTATTCTTTTTTAAGAATTCAAAATTTCTTAATGGATTTGATAAACCTACCCAATAATTTTCTTAAAAAAATTATTGTTTAAAGAAACCCTTTTAAAATCAATGACTTTGTAAATTTTACTAAGTTTAAGTTTTTTAATTTCCCAAGTGTATAAACAAGATTTTTTTATCGTTTAAAAAATTAAGTTTTTTATATGCCGAAGTTAATTATAAAAAATATGTCTTTTTAAACAAGTCAACTTGGTAAATTTAACTAAGTTAAATTTTTCTAAGTTAAACCATAAAAGACCAAAAAGACATCAAAAATTAAAGAAAAAATCAAAATCATACGGACTTTAAAAATGTATTTAAGTTTTTAACAGTTATACACTCATAGAAAAATTAGTGTAATGCCAATTAAAAATTTGGTTGATTTAACTATTAATTTGTAAGGGCCTTTAACAATTTTTTTTAAATACACGAAGAATGAACCTAAACATGACTTGTTAATTTGTAATATAGTTCAATCGCATGTTATTTTTAATTTAATTAAAAAAATATCTTCAAGCCCTGGCAATGTTAACCTAAAAACTTTGTTAAGTTAACTAAGTTTTATTTTTCACCAATTTTGTTACAACCTTTTTAACAACGAGTTAAATATTTTTTTTTTTAATTCTACGAGTATATTTCAAAAAAACTTTTCCTAATGATTTTGTTAAATTACCTAAGTTTAAACTTTTTAAATAAAATTAATTGGCTCGTAAATTTATATAATTCTAAAATGTGTTTTAATAATTTGATTAATTAAAGTTTATTAATTTTTATTTATGTTATAGTGAATGAACAAGTTGAACAATGTTGAAAAAAATTTGGTGAATTTACCTAAGTTTTATTAGAAGGTTATTTAACTGTTATTATTTGTTATTTTTTTTTAACAATATAAACCAATTTTGTTTAATTAAAACATTTGTTATTTTTAATTTAATTAGAAAACCCGGAATATAACACCTACAAGCTTTTTAAAGTTTACTAAGTTTTATTGTATGATTTACCCAATTTTGAATGTTTTTGGATTTAATTCATAACACAGAATTAGGTTTGGGATAAATGTTTACTTTTATACTAATTGTAAAAGAGGTTCAACAGAAACTCTGAAAATGTATTAAGTTAACTTAGGTAAATCCCCTAATAATATAAAAAAAAGTTTTTTTTTTGTGAAAAATTATGAAAACATATAGAAATGTCTTTGGTTAAAAATAATAACCTTAGAAAACTTAGGTAATATATTTTATGAAATTTTTTGAACTATTATTTTTTTTTTTTGGGATTTACCTAAGTTAACTTAATAAAAATATAATCATTAAAACATTTTTTTTATAAAGAACTTTTTAGAATTAAATTTAGTTAAAAAAAAAATACCTAAGTAAACGTTGTTAAAAAAATACCTTAGAAAACTTAGTTAAAAAATACCTCAGAAAACTTCGGTAATATATTTTATAGTTATTAAAAAAAACATAACGGACTTTTTTTCTTGCATGTCTGCTACTGCATTCGAGTTTGTGAGCAAAAGAGGCAGAATAAGAGCAGAAAACGAAGAAATTTTAAAAGGGAATTGAGAAAAAATCAAGGAAAAAAGTGTGTGTGTAAAGTCCCTCTATTATCTTTTTTTTGTGGAATTAACCTAAGTTAACTTAGTAAAAATATCAACATTAAAAAAAAGTTATTTTTTTTAATTAAATTTATTTTAAAAAAATATCTAATTGAAAATCTATTTAATATTTTCTATAAAGAAAACATAAGATTATATTCAACTAGCAAAGTTTATTATAACCATATTTTGTATTTACCTAAGTTAACTTAGTTAAAATATGAACATTTATTAAAGCGTTAAACAGTTATTGGGTTTTTATTATTTGAAAGGGGGCTTTGAAAGATAAGGATTTTGGAACATAAAATTAATTAGAAATTCCTTGAGTAAAAAAAAACTTTTTAGGTTAATTACTACCAACAAAGTGTTTTGCATAGACTACCTAAGTTTTGACTGTAAAAACTTAGGCAGTTTATGCAATAACACATTGTCGATTAAATTTAACCAAATTTTTTTGATTTTTTTTTAATGTATATAAATTTAACAAAATATAAGTAAGCAATAATATATAAAAAGTATTTTTCAAGAAATTTATCAAAAAATGTTTGACGTTTTTTTAACTGAATTTAAAAGTACCCAAGTAAACTTAGTTAAAGCTTTATATACCATACTGTTAATAAATTTATAACTATTAAGGGGGATTTTTTTTAAACAAGTTTAAGGGAAATATAAAATTTTATAAATAAATTTAATTGTGAAACCCAAACCCATTATGTATTTTAAAATATTTATGTACATTTATACTTAATTCTAATACCCTATAAATAATTTACAAAAAACAAACCCTAATTACTTTTTTTTTAAATATTCGCTTTTATTATAATTATTATTATATTGATTTTGTTTTTGGATTTTAATTTTTTTAATCTGTTTTTAGATTTGTTTAAAATCTGTTTGTACACGCATTATATATAATGTATCTAGGAATTGGTATTTTTGCGTAAATTGCATTTTCATTATTGTTTTTAATTTTTTTTTCATGTTGGGGGAAATATAAAATTCTATGGTATTTCAGTACGTTGGAAAAATATAGTTTGTTATTTTTATGTTTAAATTTTTTATTTAAAAAAATGTTAAACAAAAAAATGGTAGTGGTAGGATAAAGAAATTATAGCAAAAAAAGTATAAAAGATTATGTTTTTCAAATGTTGTAGTTCTTTTTTCATAGAATATTTTAATTTAATTAAACAATTTATATATAAATATTAACTACAGTAAACAATTAATGATACTAAAATTTATTAATTGCTACCAAAAAAAAAAAAAAAAAGCAAAAATTGCATGCACAAAACAAGCTCTAATGAATGAAATATGAAGAAATTTAAAGGAAAAACTACTTTAAATTATTAATTTTCTAAAGTAAAATAGTCGTAACACGCATTTTTTTTTATATTTTTTAAACAGCCTAATGTTATGCTACAATTAAAATGATTTTTTTATTAAAAGACAATACAGTTTTAGAAAAAAAAAACTATGTAAACTACAGTTTTAAGATAAAATAACTACATAACACACATATTACGACTTAAAAAAAATACAATAAATGTCCTAAATTAAAAAAATAAAATAAAAATGAACACCTAAAAGTAGGCTACATTTTATAAAAAAGTTTTACAACTACTAAGGTCTTGTATTTTACTACAATATTATCAATGATTATTGGTAATATATGTTTACAAATGTCAAATTTATATGAAACTAATCAATGATTTGATATTGTTTCAATTTACAAAAAAAAAATTTAAGAGTTGTACGAATTAACAAAAACATTTTTAAAAAAGTTTAGGTATTGTTTTCGAATTGGTTTCAAATCCTTCCGACTCTAAAAAAATTAATTTGGGATAAAACTTTCTGAACAATTTACAGATGTTATTCGAAAAAGATCAATTGCAATTATAAAATTTCACTTGTTATTCGAAGATTCCATTAATACTTTAAAATTTCATTTGTAATTTGAAAATTAAATTTGTAACTCGAAGATTGTAATTCGAAAAAGATTAATTGCAGTTCGTAAAAGATAAGTTGTAAATAAAAATATCCATTGTAATTCGAAAAAGATCAATTGGATCACTGTCAATAATAGGTGTGCAGACCGATATTTCGATATTTTTTGGAAAAAGTCCAATTTACTTCTTTTTTAAATGCATATACGTGCCAGGATTTTTTAATAAAAAAGTACCAAAAAAGTACCTTTTATATAAAAAATTATCCAAACAGTACTTTTAAAAATTACCATAATACCTTTTTTTAAAAAAGTACCAAAATTATACTTTTTCATAAAAAGTACCAAAATAATACTTTTTCATAAAAAGTACCAAAATAATAATTTTTCATAAAAAAGTACCGAAATCATACTTTTTTATAAAAAGCATCGAAATGATATATTTTTTATAAAAAGAACCAAAAAAAATACTTTTTTATATACTTTTTTGTCACTTTAATAAAAAAGGATTATTTGGGGGTTTTTAATAAAACCGTTCTTTAAAAAATGTACTATTTTGACACTTATAATTAAAATAAAAAATAATAATAAGTTTCTTATTAAATAGTACTACTATATTTGTATTTTTTTTTTTTTTTATTAAAAAGTACTATTTTTGTATTTTTTTTTTATTAAAAAGTACTATTTTGGTATTTTTTTTTTAAAAAGTACTAATTTATTTGGCACTTATTTGTAAAAATGTACTATTTTATTATTCTTCATGAAAAGTACTATTTTGGTAGTTACAAAAATAATTTTCTATAAAAAGTACTTTTTATAAAAAATAAAAAAATTTTATATTTTTATAAAAAGTAGGTACCACGATGAAATGTTTTTTATAAAAAGTTTTTCATAAAAAACACTAAAGTTTGATAATTTTTATAAAAATTACCAAAAATATACACCTTTTTGGTACTTTTTATAAAAAAGAAGAATTTTTAAATTTTTAATAAAAACGTACTATTTTTTAGTGTCCGACCGAATACACCTTTTTTGACCAAAGCCGAATGTTCGGCCGAAACCGAAGCCGAAGAAGCCCAATATTACAAAAAAAAAATATTTATGTAGTAAAAACAAGAAAAATAGTAAAACTCGACTTGGCGGAATACACAAATGTATAAAAATGTTGTCTAGAACGATTTATTTTGAGCAACAAACTTTTTTTAGACATTTTTGTAAATAAAAATTTTTTTGAGTGTAATTTTTTTCGATTGAAATTTTTTTTTGAGTGTAAAATCTTGTTTTAGCTGCAAAAACACTTAATAAAATGTTTTTGTGGCTTACTAATGTGATTCAAAGTGTGTTTAGTGTTTTTTTCAACACGTAAGTACAAATTTTATACAATTATTCGGTATTCGGCCATATTCGGCCAAAAATGTGGCCGAAGCCGAATAGTGCTTTTTGGCCGAATATTCGGTCGGACACTACTATTTTTTGACACTTTTTTTTATAAAAGTACTAAATTGGTACTTTTTATAAATAAGTACCATTTTGTTAAAAATAATTTTTTGTTGCTTCTCATTAAAAAGTAGTATTTTGGTAGATTTGGTAGATTAGAAAAAGTAATATTTTTTTTTAGAAAAAGTACCAAAATAGTACATATGTTTTTATATAGTACTTTTTACAGTTCTTTTTTATAAAAAGTACCACAATAGTGTGTTCCAGGATGCAATTTTTTGTTAAAAAAGTACAAAAATATAACTTTTTGATAAAAGGGACATTTTGATAAAAAATAAGTACCTACTTTTTTTTAAACATGTACTTTTTTAATTTTTTTTATTTAAAAGTACTATTTTGGTAGTTTAAAAAAAACATTTTTTATAAGCATAAAAAAAAGTACTTTTATAAACATTAAAAAAGTACTTTTTATAAACATTAAAAAAGGACTTTTTATAAAAAGTACCAAAAAGAACTTTTTATAAAAAGTACCAAAATAGCATATTTTTTATAAAAAGTACCAAAATTTTTGATAAAAGGTACTTTTTGATAAAAATAAGTTCCCACTTTTTTAAACATGTACTTTTTTAATCGTTTTTATTTAAAAGTACTATTTTGGTAGTACTTTTTTATAAACATTAAAAAAGTACTTTTTATAAAAACTTATTATTGATTAAAAGTATCAAAAAAGTACTTTTTGATAAAAAAGAACTGCCAAAATGTACTATTTTTTTTAAATAAATTTCCATAGCCTAGAGAATTGTTTGTCATTTCAAAAATGTGGAAAAAAATTGTTTTGCATATGGGAATATTTTTTGGAAATATCCAGAAACTTTAACTCAAATATATTCAAACTACAAAGTTTAAAATTACACGTGAAATTTGTAATTACACATGAACACCAACACTATTAACTATCAAAGCGTATGGAAATGTTATTTCGCGTTTGTTCCGTTCATCAAAAGTGTCGTGTGGTGATTTTTCTGTTCGTTCATTTAAATTGACTTTTTTCGAATTTTTAATTAATTTTTTAAATGATCTCTTTTTCTTATTTATTTTTTATCGTTTACAAATTTCAATTGATGGTGAATAAAGTGCTAATTTTTTTTTGCAGTAAACACAAAATGTTGTGTGTCTGCTAGTGTGCTTTCTCCTAAATGTATGCTATAAATATTTAATATTTGCACGCCTTAAGGTATACTATAAAAAATAAATCCTGCCTTATTTGCATGCTTTGTTTAAAAAAATGTGATATAATTTTTTTATAATTTAATAAATTTATTTATAAAACTACAACAATACGAAAAACATGAGTTTAAAAAAAGAAAAATGTTAAAAAAGGGAAAATTTATTAAAAAAAATTCTTGAAATTTAAAAAAAAAAAAAATAAATTTAACTAAATTAAATGCGTGCACAACATAATTTTTTGTTTAATAAAATTAACTTTTTTCAAAAAAAAAACTAATAAAAATTATTTAAAATTATTTTGGAAAAAAAAATTTCGAAAAAAAAGTTTATAAAAATTTTGTAATTTTAGTAAAAAGTGCTTAACAAAAATTATTTTTATAAAAATAATAGGCACCTTTTTAGGGTGGTAATACCAAAACCAAGTATCAATTAAAAGCCAATTTATCACAATTTATCATTTAATTTTTTTTGCTATTGTGTAAAAAAATTAAGTAATTGATTTAAAAAAAAAAACGAATTACAACTAAATTTGAAAAACACAATTATAAATAACAAGAAGAAATTATAATATAATTATAAAAAAGTTTATGTTTTTTATAATAAAAAAATAATGAAACGTTTAAAGTGTTGTTTCGATTGTTTTGTTATTTTTAAAATACTTACATATGATTTGCATTCTGTTGTCCTTGCGAGCGTACTAATGGAGGTGGTGCATTACCGCCCTGACCATGACTATTAACCGGTTGCATTGATATGGTGGCATTATTGTAGGCTCCATATGGTTGACGATTATTTAAAATGAGATTCTCCATTGGATTACGATATTGATTGCGGGAATTGGCGGCATGAGATTGTTGGGCCTAAAATTAAAAAATAATAAAAAAATATATTTAATGATTATGAATGATAAAATAATATTTAATATTTGGTACTAAATGATAAAAGTACTAACTTAACTAAAAGAGATAGACCGCTGAATTTTTGGCACGAATATGTCTTAAGGTCCTAGAAAGATTAATTTCATAAGTAGTCACAATCTGACCAAGGGGAAAGAAATAAACCAACCTCCGACATAAACCGAAATTCTTGCAGTTTTTTTGTACATGTAATTTTTTTTCGATTTATCTGAACTCATCACGTAGATGAGTTAAAAAAAGTGCAAAAATTTTATATTTTGTGCTCCCCAACCCAAATTTCAACTTTAATCAGCTGGGAAAAAGTTTGGACACCTCTGTTGTCTCTGTAGAGATGGGCACATGAGCAGATTAGAACGTGATTCACGCGTAATCACGTGTGAGTGTGACTGAATTCAATTTTACTCACGTGATTGTGAGTGGAGAAAAAAATTGCGTGAGTGAGTGTGCGTAAGATTTTTGCGAGAGTGAGTGTGCGTGAGTCGATTTTTTCGCGTGAGTCTGCGTGATTTGTATACTCTACATATTTTCTTTTGCACCAAAAAAAGCAACAAAAAATTTTAAAATTTGGCTTAACTTAAGATTTTGTCCTGAAAAAAGCAAAAAAAAAAAAAAATTTAAATTTCGCTGAACTTTAAATTTTGTTGAAAACTTTGAAAAATTTTTGAAATTTTAGTTTTTGAAAATTTTTTTGTATGAATAAGAGTTTCGTGAGTGTGAGTTAACGTGAGTGTGAGTGAAGCTTGCGCGAGTGCACGTGAGTGTGAGTTGTATCAAATTTACTCACGTGATTGTGAGTAGAAAAAATTTGCTCGTGAGTGAGTGTGCGTGATTCAAAAATTCCTGTCGTGAGCGTGAGTGAGTGTGAGTCAAAAATCACTCACGCGCGCGTCTAGTCCCTACCAAAGCAAACATAGATGCTTTAATATGTAAGTAGCTCACAACATGCAAAGCTAATAATCACCGCCTTTAATATGGGCGTGGCAGCAAAAATCTGATTTTTGAATTTGTTAACAAATTGGGAATTGGGGCGTTTCTATCATCAAATCTTTATATTTTGTTTTGTGTTGCGTTGTATTTGTATGGAAACCACCTTAGGAAGTGGAGCAAAGTGGTAGATATGTTCGGGAACATTTTTGGGGGAGGAAATAAATTGGGTCGGTCTTTTATCCTTTACAAGGCACCATTGGAGCGGTAGGAGATTATTTAATAAAACAAGGTTATTAAAAATAAATTATATGGGGACCGCCTTAAAGGTTGAAGATAGAGGGTAGAAATGTTTTAAGAAAATATTGGGGGTCGGTCATACATTTGACTGCTCTACGTGCATTATTGGGCCAGTTAGAGCGGTGGGACCAAATTTTTAAGAAATGTCAATTTGTATGGGAGCACACAATAACGCGAATGGATCTTAGAATATTAAAGAGATTCACAATGACTTTAAACGTGTTTAACTTGCGCCGCTAGCGAAAAAGAAAAAAGTTTTGTGGTATCGCTATGGACCAAAAGGTCTATGCGAAGTGTAAATCGTACACCGCCACCCTAACCTAACCATGGGAGCACACTTGGAGAGTGGAGAAAGGGTGTAGGTATGTTCGGAAAAAATGTTTGGAGGGAAAATTTAATTGGTTTTACATTTTTCCTTTTATAAGGCACCATTGGAGCGGTAGGAGATGATTAAAAAAAAAAAAAAATGTTGCGGTTGAAAAAATATTAGGAGTTATCATACATTTGACTCCTCTAGGTGCATCCTTGAACCAGTTAGAGCGGTGGGATCCCCCTTAGGTAGTAGAGATAAGGAGTAGGTTTGTTCAGAAGAAATGTTGGGGTGTAAAAATTAATGAGAGTCGGTCTTACCCTCCATCCCGCTAGGTTCGACTCCGAGGAAATTGTGGGGCAAATGGCTTCTCATTGGAGCAAATGTGGTAAAGGGGTAAAAAAAAACAAAAAAAGCCACACAATTGCGCTATCGGGTATTTAGCAGGCGAGTTCCTCGTATCAAGACCGACATTACTGCTTTGTTGACTTTTTTGTCGTATCGGCAGAATTTACCGAGCTATACGCATATCCTTTGTTTATCAAGTCAAAAATTGCTATTTTTAGCATTTTAAGTTCTATTTTTTACGTAACTCAGACACTATAGTAGGAGATCTTTTGGGTATTCAGCGGACATGTTCCTCGCAACAAGACCAACATTACTACTTCAGTGCCATTTTGTCACATTGACAGTATTAACCGATCTTTTAGCATTTCCCACGTTTATCAAGTCAAAATTTATATTTTTTAAATTGTTAAGTGTTTTTTTATGTAACTCAAAAACTATAGCTTGGAGAGCTTTCGGGTATTTGGCGGCCATAATCTTTGGTTAAAGACCGACATTATTGCTTTGGTGATTTTTAGTGGCATTTTCTTTATCAAGCATTTCTTTATCAGAATTTAAAGTGTTATATTTCGGGTATTTGGAGGCATGTCCTTTGGTTCGAGGCCGACATTATAACTAATTGTAAGTTACTTTTTTTCGTATCACCAGTATTTACCGTAATAAACACGTTTCCCTTGGTTATAATGTCAAATAGTGCTATTTTTTTGTTAAAGCGCTTTCTTTGATGTAACTCAAAAACTAAACTCAGAGAGCTTTTGTGTATTCGACGAGCATATTCTTTGGTTTTATGTCGGTATTTTTGCTATTTTAGGATCTTTTTTTAAATTACTCAAAAAACTATAGCTCGGAGAGCTTTCGGGTATTTAACTGGCATGTTCTTTGGTTCAAGGTCGATGTTAATGTATTAGGTCTATGATATTGCTTTACAGGCAAAAAATGCGACTTTAAGCGCTATTTTTGATATAACTTAAAAGCTATAGGTACCCCGGAAAGCTTTCGGGTATTTGGGGCATGTTTTTAGTCGGAGGTCGATTATATTACTTTAGTTTTATTTTTAAAAATTTAAGTGCTATTTTTTATTTAACTCAAAAACTTTATTTTGTAGATATTTCGGGTATTTTGGGGCATGTTTTTCGATTCAAGGCCGACAATATTGCTTAAGTGCCACTTTGTCGTATGAGCATTCAAAAAACTATGCTACTTGATCAGATTATTTTTACTTCAAAAATGGTTAAGGTTATCGTTTAAAACCCTATGTATGCTAAAATTTTTTTAATTTTTTCTTCAGTTTTAATAACAAATAAGTGGCATTTATTTTTTGTGGAATTTTTTTAAAATTCTTAAAAAAAAAACAAACAAAATTTAACCAAATAAATAATTACCTTAGAGAAAATAAACAACAAATAAAGCCATTTATATACAATTAAAATAACATTTTCATGCGGTGAAAACACACGATATAATATTGATATTAAAACTCTCACTTTGTGTTTTTTTTTTTTTGTTTTGTAAAGAAAAGCCAAATTGTTTAAAAAAAAAGTCAATTTTCTTTTTATTAGTTAAATGTAAAGAAATATTAGTAAAAATTATTAATATAAACTTAAGAATAGTAAAAAAAAACAAGCATTTAAAAACAAACGAATGACCAGCATTAATTTTAAGAAAACTTATTTTTTTAATTTTTTTGAGTTAATTTAAATGGAAATTTGAAAAAAAAAAAATTGAATTTATATTTAACGGAAAAAATTAAGGGATATAATTAACAAAAAAAAATAAGAATCAGATTTAATTGTAACAAATTGGAACAAATAAATGAACAGAAACTTTATAAAATGTCAGATATTTTCTACACAGTAATATCAATCTGATATGTTGATATATAATTTATAAATAATTTTATAAAATTATATATAGTCGTATATTTAATACATTTACCCCATTTACAGATGCAATTCGAAAAAGAACAATTGTAATTCGAAGATTCCATATGTAGTTCGAAAATTTTATTTGTAATTTTCAAATTCCAATTGTAATTTGAAAATTCCAATTGAAGGGACATGTCACAGACTCAATTCCGTTCGGATTTGGAATAAGAGGTTTACTCGTAAAACTCAAAATAAATATTTTGTTTTCGGATTGAATTCACTTTCAAAAATCAAAGTGGAATTGAATTGCATAGAAGTGGTTTTATTGCGAAAAAATTTTCGTTTTGAGTTTTACGAGTGAACCACTTATTTCACTCCGTAGGGAATTGAGTCTGTGACAGGCCCTGTAGTTCAAAAATTCCAATTGTAATTCGAAAAAGATCAATTGTAATTCAAAAAATATCAATTGTAAATAAAAAAAACAACTGTAGTTCAGAAAAGAACAATTGTAATCAAAACAAGTTAAAAAATTAAATTCAGCCTTGCCGTATGTAATTTAAAGAAAAAATCCGCGCAAAAAATGTTTGGTGGAAAAAAATCCGCCATTTTTGTTGTAAAAAAATATGTTTGTACTCGTTAAAGTACAATTTGGTAACCAATTCTCTTCACATATGTCAACCAGCAGCCGAAATAAAGCATTTTGGATTTTTAGGTTATGTGAAATGTACCAAAATTTTCGAGGTATGCTTACATTTTCGTTTATAACTTTTGAACCGCTAAACCGATATCGCTTAAATGTAATATCAAACTGCTCGGAACAGCAAATAAGTAAATAAGTTAAGTTTCAGTCATTTTTGGGTAATATTTTGGCCGTGATTGCCATTTCAACAGACAGACGGACAATTGATCTTTTACGAATAACAATTGGAATATTTAAAACTACAACTGATATTTTTCGAATTACAATTGATATTTTTCGAATTACAATTGATCTTTTTTGAACGACAAATAATATTTTTCAGAATACAATTGATTTTTTTCGAATTATAATTGATCTTTTTCGAATTACAATTGATCTTTTTAAAATTCCAATTGATCTATTTGAATTATAATCGATTTTTTCCGAATTACAATTAGAATATTCGAATTTAATGAACTTTTTCAAATTACAATTGATCTTTTTCGAATTACAATTGATGTTTTTTTGAATCACCATTGATTTTTTTCGAATTACAATTTAATCTTTTTGGAATTACATTTGAAATTTTTGAATTACAAACAGAATATTCGAATTACAAATGAAATCTTGTAAAATCTTCGAAATACAAATGATATCTACGAATTACAAATGAAACCTACAAATTACAAGTAGAATCTTTGAATTACAAGTAGTATCTTTGAATTACAAGTAGAATCTTAGAATTATAATTGATATTTTTCGAATTACATCTGTAAATAGTGTAGTTATATCCAAACATATATTATATTTAAGAAAATTATATCTATTTAGATCCAATTTGTTACAATTATATCTAATTTTATAAAATAACATCTATGATTGTAAAATAAACTATCTTACACCAAATTAATGTTTAAATACGAAACATAATTATATTTTAATATGATTGAATTAGTATTTAAAATACATGTATTGTAAAAACTTAATTAAATTTAGGTGTAAATGTAAAAAATACTTAATATGACTATGATGTGTGTGTTGACTAATTTTAAAATGATGTTGTGTGTTTAGTTGGTTAATATATTTCAGAATGTTATTTTAGATGGATTTAGATTTTGATGTGGTGAGTTTACTAATACTGTGGGTGTTTTAAGAGGTAGATATGCTGAGGTAGATATATTTATGAATTTTTTCAAAACTTCATCACTTTGTAAGTTGAGTAGCAATTTCTCCTTGTAAGTTTAGATTTATTTCATTTCGATTCATTTCAGTTGTTTTGTTTACTTTTTTTTTCTAACAACAACGTCATATTGTTTTGATATGATTATCAAAATAATGAAAATGACATATAAACAAATTCATCGTCTTTGTCTTGAACGTTTATTATTTGCGGCTGTTGCCGCAGTAGTAGTGCCTTGTTTTCTGTTGGTGTTGTTCGCAAGGTTGTTCTTATGAGAAGCATAGGCTTGATGTAAATACATCTATAAAAAGTGGTTTATTGAAAGACAAAACTATTTTATTAATTTTTTGAATACAGGGATAGAAAAGAGTTAGCTAAACTACTGAAAACATACATACGGACTATAAGATAGCACAACAAATAATTAATTTTCTTTAAGCACTACATTTTAAACAATTATTTTCAATTTTTTATTAAGCAAATTTCTGATATTTGTATGAAAATTTTATCAGTTATAGGCAGAGTTGGGCCCGAATCATTGAGTCATTAATTTTTTCATACAAAATGCTCAATGAAATCGATTTCATTGAATCATTATTCCATACAAATTTCTATCATTGCACAACTAAGGTTCTAGGTAAGGAGCCCGGTGTTTCCTGGTGCAACTCAAATGTTAAGTAATTTATCATTATTGAAACTTAAGCGCCATCTACCGGGTCTAATCATAAACGAAACTTTTTTGTAATGATATTTGAAATGGCCACATCATATAAAAGTTGGGACGTTGAGAGCACCTTCCCATCGCGATAAATATTCCAAATGTTTCATTTATTTAACAAAAATACAAAAAAAAATTGTCAGGGGCATTTTTTTTGGGGGGGGGGGGGGGTGTCAGAGGGGGACGTTGAGAGCATCTTCTCATCGCGATAAATATACCAAATGTTTCATTTATTTAACAAAAATACAAAAAACATGTAAAAAAAGTCTATTTTTTCAGAGGTTGGTTCAATTCTTCAAGGGGGAACTTTTTTCCCCCTGAGCCGATTTTGCCCATTTACGAACTTGACCTGCCTAGGACCATAAGACATATTCGTGCCAAATTGCAGGAGGATAGCTTTTTTATTTTGGACTGTATCGTACCATCTACAAACAGACGGACGGACATTCACAGAATGTCTTAGAATCGATCATGGATCAATAATAAATATACTTTATGGGGTCCACGACCGATATTTCGATGCGTTACAAACGGAATGACAAAGTGAGTATACCCCCATACTGTGGTTGGAGGGTATAAAAAAAAAAATCAGGAATATTCAGAAAGTTTTAAAAAAATAAAAAAAAAACAAGTAAAAGTGTTAAATTCGGCTGAACCGAATCTTTAATACCCTCCAACTTGCCAAAAAATTGCAGGGGCGTTTTTTTGGGGGGGGGGTCGGTAGGGTTAATTAGAGGGAGCAAATTTTCTCTCGAATATGTGTTAAATGCAAGTTCATCATAATTTAAAAAAAAAACATTCCACGCCCATAGAAGGGGGGGGGGGGGGCGTACCAAAAAAACGATATTTTCTAATTCTCAGTGTCGAAATGCAGGACTTTGACTTCTTGTAGCTAAAAATGTTGCATTTGTTAAACAAAACCAAAAAAAAACATGTAAAAAAGTGATATTTTTCAGAGGTTGGTTTAGTTTTTTAAGAAGGAACTTTTCCCCCTGGTCCGATTTTTTCTCATTTAAGAACTTAACCTGCCTAGGAACATAAGACATATTCGTGCCAAATGTCGGGAGTCTAGCTCTTTTAATACTTGAATTCAAGTATTTTCAAGTAAGTATACAAATATTTGTACTTGAAATATTCAAGTATAAATATTTTTTACTTACTTGAATAATTTTTCAAGTAAGTAAATATGTACTTGTACTTGAAATTTTCAAGTACAAGTATTTTCAAGTATTTTTTACTTGAAACAAAATTTGATCAAGTAAAATACTTGATAAACATTTTGTTCAAATAAAAAAATTGAGCAACAATTTTTGGAAATAATAAACATAAATATTGCTTTTATGAGATTGTCAAAAAAAAAAAAAAATAATTTAAATTCAATTTTTACATAATATTAGTTTTCTTTGTGATTTTCTTTATTTTTTAATTTCTGATCGCGTTTTTAAAAGAGCCTGCAACAACTGCATACATTATGCATATGACATCTAATTGGAGAAAAAGGCGAAGGAGTAAAAAACACGAATATGTATTCCACAAAAAAAATATGAAATTTACTTCCATCGCTCTGTCTCAAGGATGCCCCCAGTGAAATCGAGTGTATGACCGATCCCGAATTTCTGGAGGGTTGGTCACAACAAACCAACCTTCTATCTTCAATACTTAAGGCGGTCCCCGTACAATTTTGTTGTTTTCTATAAACTTATTTTATTAGATCTGCTCCTACTGCTTTCATGGCGCCTTTTAGAGGGGTAAAATGTAATACCTATCTCCATTTTTGCCACCAACCTTTTTTCTAAAACATACCCACCCCAATTCCCTGCTAAAAATTTCCACAAATATGATTTTTTGCCATTTTTGCTGCCACGTCTAAAAAAGAGCGCTAATAAAAAAGGCGCACGGTCTTAACTACTGAAATGATTAATCATCTGCATAAGCTTTTATAGGCTCATCGGGGAGTGCGTTTTTTCCCAGTGGGCTTATGTTGATTGTCGGCCCGGAAATGGGTCAATTTTTGATGGGGTTAGCGGGGATGTTAATTCTGCTGCGGGATCTTTTGTTTGTACAAAATGAGTGGTGCTTTCATGCTTTTCATGATATCCTTTAGGTTATAGTGTCATCTTATTCCCGCTTAATTAGTGGTTGATGAACAAACGAGACCTATTTCTAAATTTCACCAAATTTTTGTTTGTAAACATGTTGCTTAAATATTTTATGTAGAAACATTTTTGTTTACAAATTTAATTTTAAAACATTTTGTTGTTTTTTTTTCACTTTAAGAAAATTTTCTATTTATTTTACTTAAACAAATTTGTGTTTAAGTATTTTATTTCAACAAATATTGTTGCAAGTAAAAATATACTTACTTACTTGAACTTTTCGTCAAGTAAATACAAAATATTTGTACTTGAATATTTCAAGTACAAGTATTTTTTTACTTACTTAAATATATTTTCAAGTAAGTTAAAAATACTTATACTTAAAATGTTCAAGTATAAATACAAAAATACTTGAAAAAAAAATAATATAAGTAAATAAATACTTAAGTATTTTACAGGTTTGGTTGGAGGGTATAAAAAAAACTTGGAAAATTAAAAATTCGAAAACTATTGAAAAAATAGGAAATGCTGGGAAAATTCAATACATTTAAGAAAAACTTTAGTTAAATAAAAAAAAATCAATAATATTAAGAGAATTTTGTAAAAATGCTGAAAAATTAAAAAAAAAAACAAAAACAAAAAAAATTCAAACTTTTTTCAAGTTTTCGGATTTTTTTTATCAATTTTGTTATTTTTTTTTTTAATTTTTCAAATTCTTTTTTATAATTGAGTTTTCGAATTACAATTGATCTTTTTCAAACAAATTTTTCGAATTACAATTGTAATATTTGATTTGCAATTGATTTTTTTTAATTACATTGTTTCTCGAATTACAATTGCAATATTCGATTTACAATTGATTTTTAAACCTCCCACTTACAATTAGTGATAGAGGGTATACATAAGTTTGTCATCCCGTTTGTAACTCATCGAAATATCGGTCTAAAACCCCATAAAGTATATATATTCATGACCCCCGATCGATTTTAAGACATTCTAGCGATGTCCGTCTGTCTGTTTATATGTCTGTGGAAATGGTGATCACGCCCGAAATATTACACGGAGATGACTGAAACCACAGTACAGACTAGTATGCAAACAAATGTGCTAATTGCGTACTTTACCATGTGCTTTACTTTACCGTGTGCTGTCACTAATACTTACACACATCAAATGCAACTCTGTGAACCTACTACTCATGTACTGTGACTGAAACTTAACATAATTATTGGAAGTTCTCCCGAGAAGTTTGGTATTGCATTTGAGCGATATCGGTTCAGCGGTTCAAAAGTTATGAACGAAAATGTAAGGACACTTCAAAAATGTTAGTACATTCAACATAACCTAAAAATACAAAATGCTTTAATTCGCCTGCTGGTTGACATATGTGAACATAATTGAATACCAAATAGTATTTAAACAAGTACAAACATATTTTTTGACAAAAAAATAAAAAAAACACGTTTTTTTTTACCAAAACAAATTCAAAAATTTTTTTTTTTAAAAGTAATTTCCTTTTAAATAAAGTTTTTTGCAATAATCTTTTAGAAATTGTGGAGGGTATCCACTACGTTCGGCAAGGCCGAATTAAACTTTTCTACTTGTTTTTAATTACATTGATCTGTTTCGAATTACAATAGATCTTTTTCGAAATTCAATTGGAATTTTCGTATTACAAGCTGAATCTTCAAATTAGAATTGATATTTTTCGAATAACATCTGTAAATAATAGTTTAGTTTAAAAAATCATTTATCTTCAAAAATGTATAAAATCTTTTTTTGTATGAACAAAACATCAAAAATAAATATTTTAAAATAAGAATTATTATTTTAAAATTAAATTAAACCTAAAAACTGTTATCTATATCAACCGTGAAAAAATACTACCTTTGTACTAAGAAAACGTATTAAGAAACAAGTAAAAAATTTAAATTCGACTTTGCCGAATGTAGTGATACCCTTCACAATTTCAAAAAGATTTTTGCAAAAAACCTTTATTTAAAAGGAAATTACTTTTGAAAAAAAAAAATGTTTTTTGGAAAAAAAATTTCCGCGAAAAAAATGTTGGTAAAAAAAAATCCGAGATTTTTTATTTTTTTGTCAAAAAATATGTTCGTACTTGTTTAAATATAATTTGGTGTTCAATTATGTCAACCAGAAGCCGAATTAAAGCATTTTGTATTTTTAGGTTATGTTGAATGTACTGAAATTTTTGAGGTGTGCTTACATTTTCGTTCATAACTTTTGAACCGCTGAACCGATATCGCTCAAATGCAATACCAAACTTCTCGGAAGAACTTTCAATAAATAGCAGGGTTGGCAACCGAAACGAATAACGGTATCGGTAACGGTATTGGTATTACATATTTTTTATATCGGTAACGGTAAAGGTAACGGTATTTTCGATTATTTCGGTAACGGTAAACCGTTACCGAAACATCAATACCGGTACGTACCGGTATTACAAATAAAATGTTAACAAGTCACAAATTTGTTAAAAATGCGTAAAAAAATGTTTGAAAAAAATAAAAAACTGTTAAATTCTGTACAATTTCTATACATAATTATATTTGTACTAGTATTAAATATTATGAATTAACTCAGAACTAAATTAAAACATTCACGCAATATTGAAATTCAACAAATACGAACTCATGTTCGTAGGGACATCTTTGTCCAATAAGCAAAAAAATCTGCATTTTGCGCCATATGAGAAATCTGCATTTTAAGCCATTTGAGAAATCTGCTGATTATAGCTCGCGGTTTGCTAAATTTCTGTCTGGATAATCTAGGTAGAATCTGCTGAAAAACCCGTCAAGACAGCAGACAAATCTGTTGATTTTAATAGAGAAATCTGCAGATTTCAAATAAAAAGCCTGAACTGTTTATTTGAAATCAGCAGATTTCTCTGTTAAAATAATCAAAATTGTTTGTCCTGTTGTTAAAAAAAAAATCGGCAGGGATAAAAAAAAAACTTGGCAAGGATGTAACAGGGGATGTTTTTTTAAGGGGGAGTGTGGGCGGTATCGGAGGGACACATTTCCTCTCGCCATAGATGTTAAGAAATTAATTTTATTTATATTTACGCATAACTAATACAATTTTATCAATATTTAATTTAATTTGCTATAGTCAAGCCCAAAAGGTTCGGACCGAAAAAAATCGAATTTTCTAATCTTGGTCAATGAACTTCACACGGCATAAAAATTTTTCATTTTCTAAACAAATAGAAAAAAAATTAAATATGTTTTTCTGGGGCTTTGTAAGTTTTTCAGGGGGAACTTTTTTTCATCTGTTCCGATTTTCCCATTTCGGAACTTAACCAGCCTATGACCATAAGACGTATTCGTACCAGAAGAGTTGCACGTTTATTGGGATCGTACCGTGTCTTCTACTGACGATAAGACGAACATCGCATACAATCGATCACTGATCAATAATATAAAATCTTTATGAGGTCCAAGACCTATATTCCAATTTAGTTAATTGCGAATGTAATCATTGGTTGGATTGGCAATGAACAAAAATTTGTTTTTTTATTTTAAGTATATTAAAAATATTTTAATATGTTTTTAATCCACAAAAAAATAAGTAATATTAATGCAACCGAAACAAAACCGTTATAATACCGGTAAAAATCTGAATATAGGTAACGGTTTTTTATCGGTAACGGTATTTAAAAATTTTTATTTCGGTATTGGTAACGGTAACGGTAGTCAATATTAAAGGGTTTTTAATCGGTAACGGTATTGAAAGGGTAACGGTAGCCAACACTGATAAATAGGTATGTTAAGTTTCAGTAATCTCTGTGCAATATTTTGTCCGTGACAGCATTTTCCACAGACAGACGACAGACGAACATCGCTAGAATGTCTTAAAATCGATCGGGCATTATGAATATATATACCTTATGGGGTCCCAGATCGATATTTCGATGAGTTATAAACGGAATGACAAACTTATATATACCCTCTATCACTAAGTGGAGGGTATAAAAACTGTTATCTATATCAACCGTGAAAAAAATACTACCTTTGTACTAAAAAAACGTACTTAAAAAAAATTAAATTTTCCTACAAATATTAAAACGGGGCCTGTCTTCTCTAACTTAGCTAATTATATGTATGTACATTAAAACAATTTTATACATTATTTAAACAACACATTAAAGCTATTTTTTTCTATTTTATTTTACAATTTTATTATCTTTATTTCTTGCTGTTGTTATTAAGGGTATTCATTTCAGAGAATGTAAAAGTGGAAAAATAAAAAATGTAAGATTCCACTCTCATTGATGTGAACGGGTACATAAAAAAATTGTGATGCAAAGTTTCCAAAAATATTTAAATTATTCGATGAGTGAACCAATTAACTTATAAATTACACTTTTTACTTATTTTGACAATTTTTTCTTGTTGTTTAATTCTTAATTTCGATTATTATAACCAAAATTATTTGTATACATATTTTCTTCTAATAAAAATTTAAAACACATGTTCAATAAGGGCTGCCGAGGTAGAAAAAACTTAAATAACAGTAGCAAATTTTGGTACTTTTTCTTTGATTAGTAATGAATGGCAACGCTTTAAAAATTGGAAAAATGTAACTTTTTACTCTGATAATTTTACACTTGGATATAGGTTGTTTAAGTTGCAACTTTTGAGTGGAAAATTTTTTCATGTGTTTGTTGTAATAAAAAGTTACATTTTTCCAATTTTTCATTTTTACAACCAAAAAAAAGCTGAAATGAATACCCTTATTATTTTTTTTTAGATATAAAAATATACAACTTGTTGTTTTTTTGTTTATTTTTTTACTTTATATATTTTATTTCATTATATTTTTTTTTGCTTTATGAGAAGCATTAGTAGTAGACAAGACAAGAGGAATAGTGCTGTATGTAGTAGAAAGACAACTTGAGGAGGAATAGTAGTAGTAGTAGACCGACCGACAGACAGACAAGAGTATTTGTAGTAGAAGTCTCATGCTTATACATAAATTGTATTATATATATATTTTTGTATAATGGAGTGAGTTTGATGTTTTGGTATAAGTAGGCCAACTTCTTTTGTAGTTTATTTCAAATTGCCTTTCTAACATTATGCTAAAAACATCTAACAACAAACACGACACGTCACATGAGTTGAACATGGTTAAGCATTATAAATAAATGTACAAAAAAAAGCTCATTGAATTTTAAATAAGAGATTTATTTGTAAAAAGATTTTAAAATAATAATAATAAAAAAGTGATAATTGTCTTTGAGGTCAAAAAAATAAAAAGAAAGAACAATAATCGATAAAAAACAAGTAAGAAAATTATAGTCGGTTAAGACCGCTATATAACACCCTACACCAATGGTTCCCAACCTTTGATTCTCTCCCCACAGGGGGGCAATTTGAATGCTTCAGGGGGTTTAAGTTTTTTTTTTTTGTTAAAAAACTAAAAAAATAATTATTTTAATTAAATTATTTAGTTGGTTGTTGAAAACTTTTGCTAAAAACTTTATTTAAAAGATGATTTTAACAAATCTCAGCAAAATTTTCTGTTCCAAATAATCAGTTCCAGAACGCATCAAACTACCCCGCAACCGGTTCTACTTAACATTCCAGAATCAATGATTTTTGTTTGCAATTGTCCCGAAAGCAATCGTTTTTTAGAGCAAGTAGTTTTTTTGAAAAATAATTTTACATAGAAAATTTTGTTGTGATTACCGTAGAATATATTCAAGAATCTATTGAACCAGGAATTTGTTTCAAAAAATTTTCCTGGGAAAGTTTGCTTAACTAAAAGTAAATATTGAATTTTAAAACAAATTTGAAAAATTTACACATTTTTCTTGAGTGTAGGGGGAACATTTTGTTTTTTTTTAACTTAAAAATGGGCCATGGCCCAAAAAAGGTTGGGAACCATTGCCCTACACCATTGTTTTCTGAAAAATGGGTCCCAAGTCCAAACATTGATCGATTATATCTATCTTTAGATCTTTAATTAGTGTAGAAAACATACACAAACAGAATTTGAGTGAAATTTGCTTATTTTTTGTAGACATAGAGCGATTTTACTGAATATCGGGAGAGATTTTTATAAGGGGCTAAGTCCAAAAATTGTCAGATAATATTCAGAATTGATAAGGCAACCAAAGTACACGTTTAACAACTAAAAACAAAGTTTCAATCGAATATTTCCAATTTTGTAAGATTTATGTAAATATCGGGACTTATAGAGACTACAAGAAGAATTGTACCGATTCCTTTAAAATTCGGTTTTATTTTCCCAATTCAATAAGTGTAAGAGAAATCGAAAAATGGAATGAAGATGGGTTTAATGACGTATCAAATAGCAGTGACGATGATATAATCGATGTAACGCCTCCCGAGTAAAAATTTTCTGGTCTAATCATATATAATTTGATACAATCTTATATGAGTTAATATGCTTCCGTATAAATTTATATAAAATTTTATCTATCACTTTGATACGGTTGATCCACTTTATATGGTTAGATATTGCTCCATATATGATTAGATTCGTATTTTGGTTTTGCTCATCAAATTATATAAAAATTGATATTATAAGATCAATTTGATCTAATTAGATTTGACCAAATTCAGGGTCAAATTGTATCAATTTTTATATTTTTTGATCCAAAGTAATACAATTAGATATTATTTGATACAACCATTTTACGGATCAAATTAGATCTATTTAGTAAAATTTGCATAATATTTTTACTAGGGCTGTTATTTCTCATTTCAAAGCCCTTAAAAGTCATTTCTACAAATTTTATGTGTTATAGTAATTAAATTTTAACAAAAAAAAAAAATAGTTTTGTGTTAAAATAAAGCAGTCGTAACTGTTTTTATTGTTATTTTATAATTTTCTTTAAAAAAAAAAAATCCAGAAATTATAACTTTTCAGAAATTAGAACTACCCGAGGAACAAAGTGGTTCTAATTTGCGAGATTCTACTGTATTATAATACGGAGATTGTAATCTCCGTCTTTTGAACCAACCCAGACAGAAGAATACAATCATCAAAGCGTTTTAAAAGTACTCTAGATGGTGGTACAAGCGTTTCCAAAACGTCATGGTTTTTGCTTTTAGAGTGCTCTCAAAACGTCCGAATGATAACGTCGTTAAACGCTCATATGATTTTTTTTTTCAAAGCGCTCTAAAAGCATTCGGAAGACTAAAAATTAGGTGGTTTAAAGATACTTTATGCTAATTTTATTTGAAATTGTAGATTTTTTATATTACATTTTTTATATATTTTCTTACAATAGAGTAAAAAAATAATTGAGTTAATACAAGAGGACTTCATAATGTTTTCCCATGCTTTCTTTTGTTAACAGAGAGGATATGTGCCTCCTTCCTCTTCTTGGAATGGACAATTATTATGTATTCTAAATTATGGATGGAAGATATAAAACATTTTTTTAATTCGTAAAATGGTGCTGTAAAAGCACTTTTGCGTTGGTTAAACAAATCGTCTTCAGAGCGTATAGAAAATAGTACTTTCAAAGTGCTTTATTTTTTGTATCATCATCAATTTCTGCCTGGGAAATTATAAAGGAACGTTTGTTTGGGGCTAGATCTAGACATGAACCGATTTAATAGGGAATTTAAATTTTAAATGACAAATCGCTAAAGTCCAAACGAAAATACTAATACACAGTTAATTCTACCCTCATTGAGAATTAGAAGAAAAAAAATTACGTAATATCTTAGTTTGATCACGACTGTCATACTACCAACAAAAAACAACTGAAACAGATTTGTACATAATTTACCCATTGGATAATACTTTATGCTAGTTGTTGTTGCAAAGCTCAAATATATGGACTATTGCAAGTGTAATACCATATAAGGGGTATTCACCTTGGCGTACCAGTTGGTAACGTCCTAGAGCCATCCTCAGTGACGGCGCGCTGACATGTCAGAATCACTGCTGACATCCACAAGACATCTCTATGCACTGAGTTGAGGACATTTTCATATAAATTTTCAAAATTTACTCACTCAAAGTCAGCAGTAGTCTGGACATGCTGACTTTCTGGGAACATGTCACCTAAGACTTCTTTAGGGAAATGTCTGATATAAGTCATACAAAAAATTTTGGTATTTCCTTTAGTTTTTACTTTTATCCATTTTCCTTTATAAAATCTTTTTCATATTAGTCCCAATTGCATTGGAACCTGGAACCTCCACTCCCTAACTACTTGTTCCAAACTTTATTTTCAAAATTGTTTGTATATTTTCGAAAAAAATTAATTCTTTAAAGCAATTTTCTAATTCGAATTAAAAAAATAGAATTTGACATTCCCAAAATCATTTAGCTTTCATAATCATTAAGTTAATTTTTTCAAGAACTTTTCACTATCACACATTTCCATTATACAAGCGTAATTTCACCATGCTAGAGAAATATTTTTTTAAAAAATTTGGCCAGAAATTGTTCACTTATTAGATACGACTAGGTTTCAATAAAAAAAGAATCCAAAAATCTTTAGGAAGTTGGTCAATTTTGATGTGTATAATAGAAAAGTGTGATAGTGGAAAGAACCCTTTAAGAATGATCATTCAATTTGAATCATTATTGTTTTATACAAAGGGAATTGTACACACTCCAAGAGGAATTGTCTACACTCTTAAAGCAAACATTCAGTGCTGACAATATTAAGACATGTCATCAAGGATTACCTATGATTTTTCAGCACCTGAAGACATTTTATCAAGGAATCACTATGTAAATTTCCTCAGTGACACATTTTCCAACTGGGACGTGCCAACCATTTTGTTTAAATTTTAATAATTTTTATTAATAAATTTTTGAGTTACTAATTCTCATAAAATAATTTCCAAAAAAAGTATTATTCTGTTGGTCATTTTTTCAAAATGTGTTTTTTTTTATTAACAGTTTCTCTAAGAAAATAAGTTTAATTAAATATATAATTAATAAATGCCACTATTTTGTTAAAAAACATTGAAAAACATACAAAATTTATTTAACTGAAATATTTTTTTTTGTAAGAAATTTTGTGACACTCACCTGTGAAGCTAACATTTGAGCATGTATTAAAGGTAAATTATTTTGTTGCTGTGACATCCAGGAACCATTGGCAAGAGCCTTATATGAAAATTAAAAGAAAAAGAAAGAAGTTAGAATTTAGTTTGTTTTAAAAAAGATTTTAAAGCTAATGTAAGGAAAACTCAAAATAAAATATTTTAGCTTTTTGCACTGTTTCTTTAAAAAAAGATTTATTTTCGTTAAAAGCTCTAAGCACTTATATATCTTAAATGCTTTTACTGCTAATGTCAAACTTTAATATATACGGCTTTAAAAAAGCATTTATGGAAAGCTTATAAAAATTAAATATAATGGCCCATACCATAGAAAAATAAAAAGTCTATTTTAACAAAAGTTTTATTTTAAATTAAAGTTGTTTTTTATTCGACCTTTCAGATTCAATATTTAAAAAATAAAGTTGTTCGAGCTCGAGGTCAAGTGTTTGTAAATTTCTTTATTGCCTATATTTCGCTACACATCGCGTAGCATCTTCAGAGCATATACTCTAAATAAAATAAATACAAAAACAAATATGTATAAAACATCAATAATAAGAAAAAACAAAAAATCACACAAAAATCACACAAAGTTATAAAGCACAAAGCATAACGCACAAGTAAAAATTGTAAAAACAACAAGTGTATAAATAATTAAAATGTAAAAAATAACAACAATGCTTACAGAAAAAGTTTACATTAAACACAAAAACAAAAAATACAAATAATTTTAAATTTTAGCGCTTTGGTTGTGGTCCTTTCATCGTATAATATTGCACTGATCTTAAAATTAATTATTGCACTTTGTTCTTTGCTTTCCTTTACAAATTAAATGTCGATAGCTTTGCGCTACACTTTCGGTATCAGCTTTAAAGTTTATCCTCTCGTTCGTCGGTGTATTAATAATATGCAGCATTTCAAGCGTGTAGCGGCGTTTATAGTTGTTTTCACAGTCAATAACTTGCACCTTGTCAAAATCGGGGGAATGATTTTCCCTTACACAATGGGCCGCCAAAGCAGTTTTTTGCGTAATATCCGTGTTTCTCATCTTTTGATCCGATTTATGGCCAGATAATCTTGTTTTTAGTTTATTTTTAGTTGTGCCTACGTACACTTTACTACATTTATCCACAGGATTACCGTTGCATGGTATTTTATATACCAAATTGGATTTCTCTAATTTATCTATTTTGTCTTTGGTCTTACTGAATATTTTTCCAACGGTTTGGTCTGTCTTGTGTGCCATGCGGTATTTATCTGCATCAAAAAGTTTCGAATTTTCAAGTCGTTCCGATATTTCGGGGATGTATAAAAGAGATTTATATACTTTTTCGTCAGTTTTATTTTGTTTTTTATTTTTATTTGGATTTTGGTGGTCCTTTATTAATTTTCTCGTTAATTTCTGCGGGAAATTGTTGTTACAAAGTATATCTTCTATTTTTCTTAGATTAGTATTGTGAAACTCCTCATCACTTATATTCAGAACTCTGTGTATTAAATTATTAGCGGTATTAATAATAATTCTCTTCGGATGTTTGGAGAAGAAATTTATAATTCTACCAGATGCAGTTGGTTTTTGGTACCAATCAATTTTTATTTTATTATCCTCTCTTATCACCATCGTATCTAAATATGGAAGTTTGGAATTAACTTCTTTTTCTATCGTAAACCTAATATTGCTGTTAAAACTATTTAAATTCGTCATTATTTCCTCTATTGCACTCTCCCTGACGATACCAAATAAATCATCGACATATTTAGTCAACACTTTGGGTTTTGTTGTTAAGTTTCCAATACAGGTGTCAAGTAGGTTCTCCATTACAATGTCAGCTACGATAGGAGATGCTGGTGAACCCATAGGGAGACCTTTTTTCTGGGTGTAAATCTTTCCATTATACTTAAAATAGCGGTTGTCCTTGATACAAAATTTAAGAATACGTAAGAATAAGCCTTTTGTCATATTAGTGTATTCTGATATTTCATCCCATCTATTTTCTATAATTCTTAGTGCTAAATCTACAGGAATACTTGGAAATAACGACACAACATCAAATGAAATTAATTTTTCATCTTCCTGTATCGTCAAATTCTTTATCTTATCCCTAAATTGCACTGAATCCCTTATATTATACTTCGAATTCTCAGTAATTCTCTTAAGTATATTCGTTATAAATTTGCATAATTCGCTGGATGGAGCATTTATGCATGAACATATAGGTCTAAGGGGATATCCTTCCTTGTGGATCTTAGGAAGACCATATATCCTAGGTGCTGTAGCTATTTCAGTTTTTAGCTTTTTCCTCTCCATTGTCGTTATCAATTGATTTTTAAAAAGTTCTTCTACTAACTCATTATTTTGTCTCTGATAAATTGATGTTGGGTCTTTATTCACTCTTTGATAGGTCATGATGTCTCCAACTATTTGTTTCATTCTACTATCATAATCTTCTTTGTCTATAGCTACTGTTACGTTGCCTTTGTCTGCGTTCAAAATCAAAATGTGTTTATTCTTTTTTAAAAAATGTTCTGCTTGTTTTATTATGTTCAATGTAAATTTGTCCCTATCATTCAATCTCATTTTGTTTACGTGATTATCAACTATTGAGGTAAATTTCGTTCTCGCCATTTCCTGCTCCTCCTTATCTAGTATAGTTTGAACAAAATCCTCTCCACAGGTTATGAATCTTATCATTGGAAATTGTTCTTTCGTCACCGGTAACGCGTGTTTTTTCCCCAGTGAGAGAATCCATTGTATGTCGTCAGGTATATGGGTTTTTGTTTTATTTACAAACCAATTTTTATTGAATTTAATTTCGAGTTCTTGTCTCTGTTTTTCTTTTAGTTTGTCAAATTTCTTCTTGTGAATTTCTTTTATTTCAGTGTTCATAGATTCTGTTAATATACTTTCACTCTTCCAAAACTCTAAAGCTTCCTCTTCTGTCAAATGTAAATTAATTTTTCTTACAATATCCTCCCTTTCTTCGTCGTTAAGTTTTAACAGTTCGTGTTTTTGTCTTAGAAGTAAGTTTAGGATTTTATTATGAAAATTCTCTGTATATTTGGAGAGTGTCTGAGAAAACGATGATTTTATACTTGTGTTAAAGATGTCGTGTACGTGTTTTGTTGAATTTTTAATAAATGTTGGTATAATACCTGTTTTTCTGCATTTCACTAAAAACGTGATAGATGATTTCAATCTTAGAGTTTTGTTTCTTGTTGACTTAAATTTATTGATGTTTTTCCGAATGTTTTCGTTATTTTTTATCCTTTTGTATACCATTTTGATGTTAATTTACGGCGTGCTCTCCGTTAGATTAAATTAAAGTTGTTTTTTATTCGACCTTTCAGATTCAATATTTAAAAAATAAAGTTGTTCGAGCTCGAACACTTTATAAGATCAGTGCAATATTATACGATGAAAGGACCACAACCAAAGCGCTAAAATTTAAAATTATTTGTATTTTTTGTTTTTGTGTTTAATGTAAACTTTTTCTGTAAGCATTGTTGTTATTTTTTACATTTTAATTATTTATACACTTGTTGTTTTTACAATTTTTACTTGTGCGTTATGCTTTGTGCTTTATAACTTTGTGTGATTTTTGTGTGATTTTTTGTTTTTTCTTATTATTGATGTTTTATACATATTTGTTTTTGTATTTATTTTATTTAGAGTATATGCTCTGAAGATGCTACGCGATGTGTAGCGAAATATAGGCAATAAAGAAATTTACAAACACTTGACCTCGAGCTCGAACAACTTTATTTTTTAAATGTTTTATTTTAAATTTAAAATTTTCTATACATTTTTGAAAGTCGATTTTAAAAACAAAAACAATTTGTATGGAAATAAAATTAAAAGCTCATTTTAAATTTATTTTATTTTCTTGTGGTAAGGCTGAATGTCTTTTATAGGAGGCCATTAATTAAAAGCTTATTTGGAAAACTTTTGAGATTTTTTTTATTTTTGTAAATAAATTATTTAAATAAAAATGTATCTGTTTTAAAAAAAAATATTTCTCGGGAAGCTTTTAGAAATCAAGAGCTTTTTATTGTGCATTAATTTTAAATCCCTAACTATGACTTCTGGATATTCTGATTCTTAATAAAAAAATTTTTATTTCCGTAAAAGCTCTTAAAACACCAAGTTTAAATACTTAAAATACTTTAATTGAAGGGCTTATTGTAAAAAATGGATAAGCCACATTTTATTTTGTTTTTCGCCTTCTACTAGACTTCTTCAGATAAATATTTGTATTGGTAGAAGACGTGCTTACAAAAAATTGGTAGTCAAAAGAATTGGAGATAAAAAAATGCGGATTTCTTTTACTGCATTTAAAAAATTTAATTTTTTGTTTGGGTTATTGGAAAAATTAGCTGATTATAAAAACTATTGGACAATTTCTTAAATTTTTAATATTTAAACTTAGAAAATATCGACTTAGAAATATTTTTAAAAAAATTTCTGAAAAATGTATAAATAATTTTATTTTCCATATCGACCCTCGTAACACATTTATTATTTACTAAATCTTGGCGCTATCTAGCCTAATAAAAGCTTTATAAATTAGCTGCATAACATATTTTTGAATTACACTCGTTTTCTTACTATAGAAAAGTTTCTAATTTGTTGTCAACCAGTGTATGTTATTTAAAAAGATTTTTAAAAGGTTGTAGAGTCCTAAGGCCCCTATGACACTATCTGTTTTTGTATTGGATTGATATTGACAGCAATGTAAATCACATTAAGAAGTTTTTTTATTAATATCTATTACATTTTGGCATTTTTTTACTAATCGACTATGTTGTTTTTTTTTTCAGATTTCTAATGTTGTAAGAAAAATCTTAAGAAGTTTTAAGGTAAGTAAGTATTTTTTAAAAACATAAAACTCCTAAACTCCAAAAATTAAAAAAAAACATATAAAATAAATATGCAGCAAAATCGTCTTCGTTTTACTCTGCACTAGATGGCGTTTTTAAAAACTGTTTTCAGATTAATACCCTGTTCTCACTTACAGCTAAAAACCATTTTTAGCAACATTTTTCGTTTTATGCTTAAAAACCATTTTTATGACTCGTTTTACCATACATTTTTTTGTTGTAATATGTCAAAATAAAAATGTTTTTTGCTCGTTTTAAAATTAAAACGATTTAAAACGAGCGGAATTCCAGGGGTTGAATTGAGTATTTTTGAATGTTCAGCGTTTTTAAAGCATTTTATTAATATTGGCAACATTGTTTATTACTAAAATGTAAATAATACAAAAAAAATCGTGCTATTTTTATCTTAAAACAATTCTTGAACATTATAAACAGTTACATGTATAATTAATGAATATAATTTTCATATTTTAGGTTCGTTTGTTGTTGAAATGTGTACATGTTTATCAGCTGATAATGCAAATGTCGAAATAAAAACATAAAAACCAAAATAAAACGAGTGAAATTACGTGTGAACACTTTTTTTTTTAATTAAAACAAATATCGTTTAAAACCCTTTTTAGATGCTCGTGAGAACAGGGTATAATATTATCCTGTAATCTATCTATAATATTTGTAATCTATAATATTTGTTTAAAATTGTTCCGATAGCAAGAAATTTTTAGAGCATGTAGTTTATTTGAAAAATTATTTTACATTAAAAATTTGAATCCGTTCCAAAAAATTTTCTAGAGTAGTGAAATTTTATGCAGTAAATATTTATGGAACATTTAAGCATTAAAATTTACGTTTTATAAGACTTATGTTTTATTTTGAAAAATTACTAAAATAACCCTTTAAAATGACAGTTAAAGGGTTAAAATGTTCTAAAGAAAGATTCGCCATAACTGTTTTGAAGTTTCCCAAACGCCTTTGAAAAAAGCTTCAGCGGGTCATACAAAAAGTTGAGCTTTGTTTTTATAACCCTTCGAGATTCTGATCTACTGGTGTTCTAAAGAAAGTATACTTTAATTTTTGTTGGTCTTATACAAGATAAAAATTTATTTTGCACAGTGTTGTCAGTTCTTTTGGGGTAAACCAGGGCCGTCTTAAGGTGTGGCAGGTCCCTTGGGCACACAAGAATGTGGGGTCCCCGCTGGAATGCAAAGTCGCCTTTTTATAGGAAAAATGTCTCAGAATTGAATTCCATTTCTGTACGAAAATCAATCTAAGACGGCCGTATTCAAAATGAAAAACTAGTGCCTAACATCGAGTGTACATCTTTTTTATATCAAGTTTTCTACAAAATTAAGCTTTTCAATCGATGTTATTATTCTTTTATCTTCATTTTAATGATAAAACGATTGACTTCCATCGGGAGCCTTACTTTCCCTTATTGAAAATTACAAATAAAGTTCGACACTCGATTTTAGGCACTCGTTTTTCATTTTGAATACGTCCGTTAAGTGCGTATGATACTTGCTTGTTTTAAGTTACTTGTTGCTGCATTTATTAGGGTTTTTCTATAAAAATTTCGATAACTTAAACCAAAAATTTTGAATTTATCGAAATTCCCATAGAAAAACCCTAATAAATGCAGCAACAAGTAACTTGAAACAAGCAAGTATCATAAAGGCATAAGACTTTTTCTATAAGAAAAATGTTTCAGAATCTATGCCTTTTCTATACGAAAAATTTCTTAAAATCGGAAAAGTTCTCCTATACGAGAAATGTCTCAAAATTAGTCTGGGCTATTCAAATCTAATGTAGGTTTATTTGACTGATATTGCATGAATATTTAGGTATTATAAATAACCTCCTAAGAGTTTTTCTATAAGAGAAATGTTTCAGAATCTGAGACTTTTTCTATTCAAAAAATGTCTGAGAATCTGAAACATTTTCGATACGAAAAATGTCTCAGAATCTAAGATTTTTCTATACGTGTAAGAGTATGTATTGGCCTTTCCGGCCATCTTAGGGTTGGGCCCTAGGCACGTGCCCAGTATGCCCTAATGGTCAAAACGGAACTGGGAAAAACTCTCCCAATTGGATTTTATAGTTATAGCTCGGGGACATTTTTTTAAACAATCTCGCGATTAAATTATTAAATTTTAAAGAAAAAAATATACCTTTTGTTCTTTTAAAGTTCTCTATATAACCTAGAGATGGGCGCGTGAGTGGAATTTGACTCACACCGCAAAAAATAATCAAATTACTATTAAAGTGAGTAAAAACAAATTCGCTCTCTAGATTCCAGCGCGTCAGAATCACGCAAGCTCTACACATGCATTAAAATTTTTTTACAAAAAAAAAAAAAAATTGAAAATTATTTTTTTACAAAAAAAAAATAAATATTTAAAAAAATTAAAAATTATTTTTTTACAAACAAAAAGGTTAAAAATATTTTTTGCAATACAAAAGAAACCATGTTAAAACATTAATTTGGCCTTGACGAAAGCATTGATATTAGGGTTGGGCACATGAGCAGAATAGAGCGTGATTCACGCGCGAGTGTGATTGAATTCAATTTTACTCACGTGATTGTGAGTGGAGAAAAAAATTGCGTGAGTGAGTGTGTGTGAGTAAGATTTTTACATGAGTCAGTGTGCGTGAGACGACTTTTTGCACGAGTTTTCTCTTCACATTTCCTTTCGTACCAAAAAAAGCCACCCAAAAAATAGTTAAATTTCGTGCCAAAAAAAATTTAAAATTTTTCTAAACTTTAAATATGCTGAAAATTTTGAAGTTTTAGTTTTTTAGTTTTTTTTTTTTTTTATAAATAAGATAATAAGAGTTTCGTGAGAGTGAGTAAGCTAGCGTGAGTGTGAGTTGTATTAAATTTACTCACGTGATTGTGAGTGAGTAGAAAAAATATGCACGTGAGTGTTCGTGATTTAAAAATTCCTGTCGTGAGCGTGAGTCAACATCCACACACGCCCATCTCTAATTGATATCCTCCACGCACTTTTTAACTCACAATCAAGTGATTGAAATAAAAATTACTCACACTCATGCGTAATTCACGTGTATTACGTGACCAGCGCACAACTCTAATCTAACCTCCTTGCATTGTAAATTATATCAAATTGCCTTAATTTAAACACAAATAAAGGACTACTAAAAAAATAAATGATTAAAAAAAATAATCACCTGTACTGTTGCAGCTTGTGCCGCTAAAGCAGCATTTGTTGAATGCATACGTTGAGCAGCTGCTGCCGCTGCACCCGGCTGTTGCAAAAGATTTTGTGTATTAAATGCCGAAGCAGCTGCCTGTACGGCAGATTGCCCTCTCTTTAACATATTTTGCTGATGAGCTGCAGCCGCTGCGGCTGCTGCCGAGGAATGTTGTTGCTGTTTTTGTTGCAGCGTAGTTTGTGACATTACTTTAGGAGGTGGTTGTGAGGGTTGTCGAGTCCAATTAACCGAATTATTGGCATTCGATCTATTGCCTATCAGTAAATTGGAATCCACCACTTTACTAGGCCAATAATCTTCGAATTCCGTGCCATTAGGAAAATAACTTTTTATGTCCGTCAAACTAATAACGGCCACATTTTCACTGGAGAACAACTCATTGCGTATACCTTGGACTTTACAACAAAATTTCAAATAAGCCAAATCCCAACCCGAAAGTAAATCGGCTTTTTGTTTAAGATTTTCGGTTTCTCCTTCAAAATAAAACAAAGGAACCACTTGTTCACCATTACGTACGGTGTAGGGAACCACCGATTCTTTGTTTATGCGTATAAAGCCACATTTCTCTGAGGGTGATTTACTACCCGAGATTAATTTACGATAACAGATGTCTAAGAATTGATAGAATTTAGTGGCGTCGGAGAGACGGACCACTAAATCTTTTTGTGTAAATAAATCACGACCAAATTCACCATCACAATGTTTGTGATTTATTTCTATAAAAAGTCTAGCCTCTGCTTCTGTTATATAGTAGGAACGTACACAAGTACAACTGGAATAGATGTCGGGATGTAGACAATTTAAATATTTTCCCAATAATTTCATTTCAATCAAACGAACCGAGCAATATTTTTCTTGTTGCCGGTAGATATAGGGTATATAGGTCTTGCCAAAAGTAGTCCAACCAAAATGGCCCTTTTGGGATTCTTCATCACAGGGTGGTTTTTTATTATCATCTGTACTAGTGGAACGACCATTAGAGGTGACCGAACCATTTGTAGGCTTTTGTTGGGGTCTATTGAGATAATTCAAAATATTGGTTTGACCATTTGAATTTACAGGTGGCTGCATTTGACCATTAGCCATGGCCTGACGTGAGGCCAGTTGGGCGGCCTGTTGTTGTTGTTTCGCCAGGGCATCTTTTTGAGCCTCTTTCATTTTGGCCGCCAATTCTTGAATTTCGGCATCATCGGCTCGCTCTTGTTTGACCGGTGCGGCCCAAGTGGAACCCAATCCCGTACCTTGTATAGGTAAGGGTTGGCCATTGGTGCCTATAACACTAGTAATTTCAATATCCGCAGACATTTTCTTTTAAACATACACACTTTTTTGTTGTTTGCACAATTTTTCTTTGGAGTATAAATAAATTTTCTTTTTTCATGTAAAAAAAATTTATGTTTTTTTATGCTTTAAAAGCATTTTCTTAATGAGAAATTATTTTGTTTTTATTAATTATTATTACTATTAAAATTTTTGTTTTATTTAATTTTTTTGTTAAAGGAAATCTTGTTTCTTTTAATTATCAATTCTTTTTTGTAATTATATTTAACTTTTTTTTTCTGTTGTTGTTTTTTTATTTATTTTTATATAGCTTCTTTTAAATTTTAGCTCTCTTTCTCTCCTTTGAAATTTTTGTATTGGATAATTTTTTGTTGTATTTTATTTATTTGTTTTCTCTCTCTTTCTCACTCATTTGTCAAAGCAAAAAAGTAACTGCATTTTTGTTGTTGTATTTGTTGTTGGATTTTTTTTTTCTTTTTACTTATTGTGTTTTATTTCTACTTCTTTTCTACTCATATACACACACAAACGCCTTTTTTTACAAATAATGAGGAAAAGGCCGTTAATTAATGTTGCTTTTTTTTCGTTTTAATTTAATTTTACTTGGTTGTTTTAAAAAGGGCACAAAAATTTATTTAAAAAAATGGGGATACTTTTTGGGATTTACTATTGGCACTTTTTTTTTATTTAAAAAAAAAATGATTTTTATTTTAAAAAAATAAACTTTAAATTTATAATTTATATTATAAATTTTTTTTAATTAAATTATACCTATATTTTTTGGTTTTAGTGTAACACAAAAAAAAAATACTTTTATTATTTAATTAAACTCAAAAAATTTTTTTTTTGTTAATTTTTCACGACGCGTGTTTTTTTTTGTTGTAATAATATTTATAAAATATTCTTCTTATTAGTTTTCCAAAGTTTAAAAAAAAGGAAATCTTTTTTAGAAATTACGCGCTTTTTCTTTAATACACCACGCCATATACACATTCACCGTGTTCAAATGTTCAATAACGAGTGTGATCGTTGTTTCTACTAAAATTTCATACAAGCCCCAGTCAAGTAAAATATAAATCCAACAACAACTCACAATACATAAACATTAAAAACCATATACACATATACATAGTCTTATATATGTATACATAACACTACTATAGCAAAAGCAATAACAACAAACACACACTATACAAACACCAGCTATATTTTCTTCTTAATATTGTTGTTGTTGTTGTTTTTGTGTATTCCCTCATATTATACAAAAACGATGATGATGACGACGACAACGCACGAAATTTTGTTAAAGCAAGCACAAAAAAATGTTTTTTTGAAGTATTTTTTTCGTTCGTTTGTTTTGTGTATTAAAGAAGTCTCTACTTAAATATTGAGACAGGCCCCGCTACAAATTTTAAATCGTTTTATTCGTGTTGGGTTATTTCAATTTTGTGTGTGTTTTTTTTTTGTGTATAAAATTGTACGTATCGGGTTTTTTTCTTCTGCTTTTTTTTTGGCTGTCTGTGTTTATAAATTTGTGTATTTTTTCTGTTTTTTTTTGCGCTTAAATTTTTAACACAAAAATGAGAAAAAAAAAACTTCTTTCGTCTTTTATATTAAATTCAAGCACTAAAATGTTTGCAGCTTTAAAATGTTTAAGCTAATATTTTAGGTAAGTTTTGTTGTTTGCCTTTTATTTATTGTATTTATTTAACAAATTTAATGAATTCTCTTAATTCTATTTAATTTTTTAAACAATTTTATTGATTTTCTTAAACTTTTCATAACTTTCTTTAAACAAACTAACCGGCTTTTAAAAAAATATTTACTAATTTTTTGACATTTAATTCAAAGCTAACTTAAATTGTCTTTTCATTTGACATTTAACTCAAAAGAACTTTAAATAAAATCATTTCCACCTTTCAAAAAAGTACAGTGTTTTTTTAAATATTTTCTTAAAAAAAAAAAACCCCGTTACTTTTACAAAAGTTTATTTACCGAAGTTATTGCTTTACATACATTTCCCCTGCCATTTTCTCTACTACCTCGCCTTTTGTTTCGATATATTTATATAAAACTTGGTAAATAACCTAACCTCAATTTATTTAGTACATAACCTTAATATGTATGTATCTACTTTTCATGTTTGCTTTTATGACCCTTTTTTATTTTTAACGTCATTACGTAATAACCATTTTCATATATTTTTTTAATAGGAAATTAATTAATTTTTATTTCTCTATTTTTTAACGTAATTTAGTACATAATTACCTTTCTAATAGGTTTTTGTGAACTTTTTTCCTCTATAAAAAATCTCTTCTTTCTTTTGTTCTTTTTTTTTATAATCTCCACTCTAGTAATAGTGTTTAGGAATATAAGTTTATTTATACATATTCATGTTCCTCGATCTAACGATGCCCGTCTGTCTTTCTGTAGAAAACACGCTAACTTTTGAAAAACTTTACTGAGGCTGCTGAAGTTTGGCATATATTTTTGTCATTCACCTAGGCAGGTTGGTATTTAGCAATTTAGCGAAACCGGTCTAGAGGTTCAAAAGTTATAATAAGGGTTTTTTCGTGAAATTACGAGTTTAAAAACACTCTAACTTTCGAAAAGCAAGCGGTCGTCCAACCAGTGCTAACTTATGGTGGTCATGTATGATGGCCGGTCATTGAATATAGGACTCATGCTGACTCAATCAAACGAGTGAATAGAATTGCGTTGTTAAGTATTACAGGCGCAATGAAGACAACATCAACCGAAGCTTTAGAAGTGCTTTTGGATATGACACCGCTTGATCTTTTCATTAAGGAAAATGCAAAAATTGCCCTAAATAGACTAATTCAAACGGGATCTATGAAAAACAGACAGGCTCGACACACGAAGATTATCGGTAGTTTTGAACGGAGTACAAGAACGGATTATGATATCCCACATAACGTTACTGATGGTAGACTGAAAATTGTGATTCCTTCACTAGATGATTGGCTTAATAGAAGAGTAAAACTTCAACAAATTAACGTGTTTACTGATGGTTCCAAAATGTCGACAGGCACCGGTAGTGGCTTTCACTGCATGGAGCTTAACCTTAATGAGTCCTAACGTCTGGACAACGATTGTAGTATCTTTCAAGCCGAAGTACAGTGTATCACAAAAGTATTTTGCCTATGCAAAATATAATGAAATTTAATAAATAAACGTTAAAAAAATATTTATTTTTAAAAATAAATAAATGTTTTATTGAATATTAAATAAGGGAAGATTAAACTTTAATTCTGTATTTTTAAGCACTTAATTTTAATTTTTCATGCATGAGATTTTAATGAAAATACCAAATTATCACTCATTTTTCAGCTCACAAAAGTATTTTGCTTTTTTAATTTTATTATATCATTTTTTTAATTTATTAAAAAAATTAACAATTGTAATATTTTAAATGGTATTTATTGTTAGCCAGAACTGGTTCCAGACGTCTGGGCATTGATTCCACTCAATTCTAATCAATGCCCAGACGTCTGGTATTTTGTACCATTCTCCTTCCAATGCTTGTTTTAAAGTAGTTTTTTATTGAAATGTTGTGCTACAGGATTTTTTCGTCCAAATAAGCCCAAAAATTTTCGATAGGATTCATGTCGGGACTTTGGGGTGGTGTTGCCAGATGTTTGGTGTTGTATAAAAACCACTTTTTAACGTTAACAGCTGTGTGTTTTGTCTCATTATCACATTGGAAGTAAAACCCATTTCGCGATAGCCCCATTTGTTCAGCACTGGCATGTTAATTTTTCCTCAAAAAGGATAAATTTCTACATGACTATCCATAGTTTCATCAATAAACACCAACTGTCCCATTTTAAGGTCGACATAAAGTCCTCAACCATCAGAGAACCACCACTATGTTTTACCGTTGATTTTATATTTTTTATATTTAACGATTCATTTGGCTTTCGCAAGACCATACGTCATTCATCACACCCAAAAATGTTGAATTTGGTTTCGTCACTGCACATTTGAGTTTTCCAAAATTTTATTGGTTCAGATGGACGACTCATGGTCTTGCGAAAGCCAAATAAATCCTTAAATATAAAAAATATAAGATTAACTGTGAAACATGATGGTGGTTCTCTGGTGGTGTAGGGCTGTATGTCGGCCTTGTAATGGGCCAGTTGGTGTTTATTGATGAAACTATGGATAGTCATGTGAAGATTTGTCCTTTTTGAGGAAAAATTAACATGCCAGTGGTGAACAAACGGGGCTATCGCGAAATGGGTTTTACTTCCAACGTAATAATGAGCCAAAACGCACATCTTTTGACGGTAAAAAGTGGTTTTAATACAACACCAAACATCTGGCAACACCACCCCAAAGTCCCGACATGAATCCTATCGAAAATTTTTGGGCTCATTTGGACAAAAAAATCCTGTAGCACAACT
Organism: Pegoplata infirma; assembly: GCA_963921195.1. NCBI lineage: Eukaryota > Metazoa > Arthropoda > Insecta > Diptera > Anthomyiidae > Pegoplata > Pegoplata infirma. The sequence continues at coordinate 214,541,016 of OY992540.1, forward strand.
TTTCAATAAAAACTACTTTAAACAAGCATCGGAAGTAGAATGGTACAAAAATAGCTATTAAAATTTTTTTTCAATTTAGTGGAATCAATGCCCAGACGTCTAGAATTAGTTCTTGCTAACAATAAATACCATTCAAAATATTAAAATTGTATTTTTTTTTAATAAATTAAAAAAATAATATATTAAAATAAAAAAAGCAAAATACTTTTGTGAGCTGAAAAATTAGTGACAATTTGATATTTTCTTAAAAATCTCAGGCATGGATAATTAAAATAAGTTTTTAAAAACACAGAATTAAAGTTTAATCTTCCCTTATTTAATATTCAATAAAACATGTATTTATTTTTAAAAATAAATATTTTTTTATAGCGTTTTTTATTAAACTTCATTATATTTTGCATAGGCAAAATACTTTTGTGATACACTGTATATGCGATAGCCAAGGCAGCTGAGCATATTTCAATGTTACCAATATACAGATGCGATATTGGTTTCTTCATTGATAGTCAGGCTGCTTTAATGGCTTTGAAAAGTGATGATATCAGATCTAAGGTAGTCAGCCGCTGCCACAGAGAGCTTAAGGTTCTTAGCGAGCAGCATAATATTACTCTGTGCTGGGTACCTGGACACAAAGATATTCTGGGAAACGAGAGAGCCGATGAGCTTGCACGACGGGGAGCGGAACTCGCACAGGAAACAGCAGAATCTGAGGTGTTTCCTCCACTCTCTATTTTCTGTCAGAAAATAAGATTGGACTCAAGGGCGATTTGGTTGAATAAATGGTCCACCTCTGATCGAAGTATACAGACAAAATTATTATGGGATGAAAGCCTGTTAAAACACAGCAAAATTCTTTTGGATATGAACAGGAAGCAACTTAGAGCTACAGTTAACCTCATTACTGGTCATAACACATTGGGTAAACACATGGTAACAATTAGAATAAGAAATGATGATACATGCAGATGGTGCAGGGAATCCGTAGAAGACACCTACCATTTCTTATGCGAATGCCCTGCACTATCATTTAGAAGATTTAAAATTTTTGGTTCTTATATTTTTCAGAATTTATCAGAACTTCGGGGCACAAATCCTTGGACTCTACTGGCGTTTATAAAAGCATCAAAATGGGACGCATAAGGCGAACAACTTAGGACTAAACAAAGAAGAGGGAAAAGAATTAAAGGAATCATAATGGGCCATCACGTGGCCTCTATGGACGCTGGTTTCCGCCAGCGTCATCCTTCATAACCTAACCTAACCTTCGAAAAGCAACTCTGAAACTGCGGAAGCTTGGCATTTATTTGCCGTTACACTGGTGTGGTTGATTTTAAATTTCATTAAAATCGGTTAGTAATTCAAAAGCTATTATGAAAACCGTGAAAAAACGGTAAACCAGGTTTAAAAACATTGTTAAGGTGCGTTCACACGAGAAAGAAATCTCGAAAATTTGTCACCCCTAGAATTCTTCAAAAGAAACATCTTTTTTTACCGCTAGATTCAAAAAACGCTCCAATAAGTCGGAAAAACGCCAAATTGCAACATTTTTTGTTGATTATACCCAGAACACTATGTCACAGACTAATACAGACTCGACATAAGTGACAGGTGTCAAAAAAGTATTCTTTAACCATATGGTTAATATTTTAAAATTATTCTACGAATTAGGTTAGAAAGAGAAAACTGATACAACGCGCCATAAGAAAAATGGATGCCAGATCGGTTTTTGTTGTTTCACTCACTCCTAAGTCGTAGAAAGTGTTGCCATGTTAGCGTAAAACGGACTAAAAACCGCTGTATTTTCTCCTAAAATCGCTTAGTTTTCCCCACTTTTTCTTATAAAACTCTACTGTCGAATACAGACTCGACAGTAGAGTTTTACAAGAAAAAATGGGGAAAATCTAAGCGATTTTAGGAGAAAACACAGCGGTTTTTAGTCCGTTTTACGCTAATATGGCAACACTTTCTACGACTTACACCCAAAAAATTACATAGTTGCTAATTACTATTTTTTCAACTATGTCATAGGTGAAATAACCCCAACTATGCCATAGGTGATGAGACATAGTGGTTGTTAACTATGTTTCTTTCAAATGAACAAATCAACTATGGTAAAAGTTACTGACAACGATGTATTGGATAAAAATGTTGAAATAGTAGTTAATCACTATTTAATAGTTGATTTTATTAAAAATCAGACGTAGTTGATATTTACTATGTAATACTAGAAGTAGTTATTATAAATGACCTATTTTTTTAAAAATAAAAATGCAATATTTTGTTTTTTTTTTTTTTTAAATTGATTTATTAAAATTTCACAATACACTTATACCATACATTTCATTTCCATTAAATCTGTTTTTTGAGATGCGTATTTAAAGTCGGTTGGATGCAATTCTTCTTCCATGGTAATTTTCTAACAATTGAAAATTGGGAATACTTTAATCCTTTTTTTTAAACTCTGACACTTTTCTGTTTTTTTATTTTTCACAATATTAATTTTTTGTTCTTTTTGAACTGTTTTCAGTTTCAAACTTTCAAATTTTAAATAAATCGTTGTGATCATCTTTGTCCGTAGTTGTTATTGATTATAAATAGTTGATTTGAAAATTATTTAAAACAACTATGGATTTTGTTAACTATGCTATCATGAAATTTTTTGGGTGTAGGAGTGAGTGAGACAACAAAAACCGATCTGGCATACATTTTTTTTATGGCGCCGTTCGATCAGTTTTCTCTTTCTAACCTAATTCGTAGAATCATTTGAAAATATTAACCATATGGTTCAGAAATAATTTTTTGACACCTGTCACTTATGTCGAGTCTGTATTAGTCTGTGACTATGTGGTAGAGGGTATATTGAGTTTGTGTGGTTTGTGCTGATGTTTGTAACTACCCGAAATATTGGTTCTAGACCTACCTTCAAGCATACCGATCGACTCAGAATTAATTTTTGAGTCGATTTAGCGATGTCCGTCCGTCTGTCCATCTATCGGTTTAAGCAGGATACAGGTCGCAATTTTCAATCAAATGACTTGAAATTTGAAACTTAAGCATCTTTTGGCCCAAGGACAATTGAAATTGGAGAAAATCGGTCCATTTTAAGACCTAGCCCCTATACAAACGCTCCCTTTGGATTCAGCTTAAATGACTCTCATAACCGTAATGTAACAGATATCGCTTTGGAATTTAGCAGCTAAACAAATTTTGTATGTACAAATCACCATTCTAAAGGAATCGGGTCAGTCCTTCTGGTAGTCCCCATACAAACCACCCTCCCGATATTCACACAATTCGCTCAAATTCATAAAAATGGAAATATTTGATAAAAAATTTATTTTTAGGTGTTGAACGTGCACTTTAGTAACCAAATCAAATCGGAATACATTTGGACCATTTTTGGACATAGTCTTCATATAAAAATTTCGACCGATATTAAGTAAAATCGGTCTATTGACAAAAAAATGAACCAATTCCACTAAAATTTGATCTGTGTGTGTTTTCTACACCAAATAAAGATCTAACAAAAGACAGATCCAATCGGTCCATGTTTGGACTTGGGACCCATTTTCCGGAAAACTGGTGTAGGGTATGGTCGGTCTTGACCGAATATAACTTTCATACTTGTTTTTTTTTTTAGATTTTTCCAATTTGCTGACAGTTTTTAGTACCTTTCAAAAACTCCTTCATGGTAAATTTTCAGATTTTTTTGATGACCCGTTCAAAAGATATCGAATTTTTAAAAATTGGTAGTTTGTTCCTTTACTCAAACTTCTTCTACTCATAACTCAATTTTTTTTTTCAAAATTTTTGATTTTTTACGTACTTTAAAAAAAAATAAAAGTGCTCTAGTATGCGATTTTTAAGTTTTAAAATTTAAATCTCATTTTTAAAAATGTATGTACTCTTTGATTTTTTTTAATTTTTTTTTTGTGTAAAACTTCTATCGATTCTACAAATTTTTTGCCCAGTAGGGTCGTGGGATAACGATTATTATATAATACATAGAGGGGTCATTTCCAAGACCGACCCACATTAATTTGTACGTCTAAACATTTCTCGGGAACAAACTAATACCCTATCTCCAATTCCTAAGGGGGCTCCCACACAAAATGAAATTTTTTTAAAATTTGCCCCAACCGCTCTAACTGCCCTACGAGTGCTCTTAGAGCAATAAAATGCAAAATGTATTCTCTGAACACACCTAAACTCTATCTTTAACTATTAAGGCGGTCCCTTTTTTTATTTTTTGTAAATTTTTTTTTTAACCCATACAAACCTAAAATTTTTTTTCGATTTTTTTAATTTTGTTTATTAATTATTTTACTTAATTAGCTTATTAACGACTAAAGGTACCTACAGACGACGCAATATTATGTACAAATTTCAATTATATTGATGGTGTGTGGGTAAAGGCCTCTACAGACGATTCAATATTATGCACAATCTGCATGTATTTTTTTCAGTTCAATATTTTACACAGTATTTTTATGTATGCCAATTATGGGTAAACGTCAAAAATATTGTGCATAATATTGCGTCGTCTGTAGGTACCTTAAGATTGACCACTGTACAATCGTCAATATTACCCACACACTATCAATATAACTGAATATTGTACATAGTATTGCCAAGCTCTTTGTCTCCCGCTCTTAATATTTTGGAACTTTTTAACAGAAGGTACGAAAACTGTTAGACGAGGAAAATACGATAATGTTAAATTAACATTGTTGGTTTGACAAATAATGCTAACTTTTTATATCGAAAAAGCGCTTAATAAATTTTAAAAAAATGTATCAATTTATAATTTTTATGTTAATATTATTTAAAAAATACCTTTAAAGTGTTTAAAACAAATTGTCAGCAAATAAAAAGTCATTGGATTTCCCGATAATCCACAAAAAATAACTTTTTTTACAGCTAGATGAAAAAAAAACGCTAGCATTAGTCTGAAAATCGCCAAACTGCAACACCTTTTTTTTGTTTATATCGAACTTAAGGGATTTTTTTTGGTTTGATCAAACGTCCAGTTCGATGGCGGACTTAGCAAAGGGAATTTAAGAGAGGGTTTAACAGAAGAAGGGAGACTTCACATATCTTTAAGTATTGATAGTCTTTGCTTAAAGATATGTGAAGTCTCCCTTCTTCTGTTAAACCCTCTCTTAAATTCCCTTTGCTAAGTCCGCCATCGAACTGGACGTTTGATCAAACCAAAAAAATCCCTTAAGTTCGATATAAACAAAAAAAAAAGTGTTTCAATTTGGTGATTTTCAGACCAAAGCTAGCGTTTTTTTTTTCATCTAGCTGTAAAAAAAGTTTTTTTTGTGGATTATCGGGAAATCCAATGACTATTTATTTGCTGAGAATTTGTTTGAAACACTTTTAAAGGTATTTCTTAAATAATATTACCATAATAATTATAAATTGATACATTTTTTCAAAATTTATTAAGCGCTTTTTCGATATAAAAAGTTAGCATTATTTGTCAAACCAACAATGTTAATTATACCCTCCACTCTAGTGATAGAGGGTATATATAAGTTTGTCATTCCGTATGTAACACATTGAAATATTGGTTTAGGACCCCATAAAGTATATATATTAATGATCCTTGATCGATTCTAAGTCGATCTAGCGATGTCCGTCTGTCTGTCTGTCTGTCTGTCCGTCCGTCTGTCTGTCTGTCTGTTGAAATCACGTTTTTGGCTATAATCCAGAACCGATTTAAACGCCTGGGGTACCAAAAGTTGCGTAATTCTCCTAGGCAGAATCTAATGGTTTTTTTTTTTTAAATCGGTTAAGTATTTTAAAAGTTATGAGTGAAAATGTAAATTTTGATGAGTGAAAATGTGAATTTTACACAAAATAAATGCTATAACTTGACACCTGTTAAATGAATGTAAACGAAACTTTGAATTTAATGTAATTTTATCATTCCTAACACTCACAAAAAATTTGGGCCGAATCGCACAATGGGGCGTGGCACCAGCCATTTAACCCAAAATTTTAAAATGATTTATCTTGGCTCATGGTTGACATATTCAAATAAAATTTTAAATAGGTTCTTATTTTATTGTTCTCAACGTTATTCTGGTTATTTTGGTACCAATTATGGGAAAATCGGTTCAGGGGTTAAGAAGCTATGAGCAATTGAGATGAGTTTCAATATAAACCTCTATGATATGGCGTGGCAGCGCGTTTTTGTAGTTGTTGATGGTTGTTTGGCTTGTTGTTATTTGAATCAAAAAAAGTTAAAAATACGTAGTATGTGTCATACACGTGCCACGTGGTTGCTTTTATATAATTTTTATATAATTTTCATACATACATATTTATAAAATATTTTTTTTGTTTTTTAAATATTTGCATTGCACTATAGTTCCGATTATCACTTTTCTTGGCCAAAATTACAAAAATGGAAAAAATTTTGGTTTTAAATAGGTTTTGTGGTAAAAATTGTTATAATTTTTTTGTTTTCCATGTATAATATTATAAAATTTTTTTTGTATTTAAACTCAAAAAATTAATTGAAAAAATTTAAAAAAATACTTTTTTTTTATTTTTAGCTAAATTTGTTTTTGAACAATAAATGAGTTTGTACAAAAATAAAATATGTTTTCTGTTGTTTGTAAGTGTTTACGACTTTCTATAAAATCCATTTTGAGAAAATTGAATTTTGGCCAACAAAGGTCGTCCGCGAAACCATAGTGCATTGGTTAACATTGTGGAGGGTATTTAAAGATTCGGCACAGCCGAATATAGCTTTCTTACTTGTTTAACATTATCGTATTTTCCTCGTCTAACAGTTTTCGTACCTTCTGTTAAAAAGTTCCAAAATATTAAGAGCGGGAGACAAAGAGCTTGCTTTTTAATACGTAATCTTTTAAAAATCTTGAAATTCAATTAATTTTTTGTTCTCAATAAAGCAAATACAATAATACACAATCATTTAATTCCAATTTATTTATACACAAAAAAAGAAATACAAAGTTAAAAAAAAAATCCCATTAATTAACGTTGAATGATTTCTTGCAACCACCCTCCCCTCCCTCTTTCTCATGCTCTCTTTGCCCCCACAGTGTTAATGCTCTCTTACCATAGTTTCCGGTTTATATAATTTTTTTTTGTTGTGCACGTATTTCCTCATTAATGTTAAGCTTAATTTATTTAAATTAAATTTATTTTAACTTATAAATGTAGGTATATATGGATGTATGTATATAAAACATATGAACACCATACATAATATACTTTAAATATTAAATACACCTTGTGTTGCTGCTGTTAACGGTATACATATAAAGTTGTATGTATGGGTAGATTTGTAAATATGTACAAAAAAAACACCTACAAAATCTTGTACAAGTCTACTAAATGGAACAGTACCTCTCTAACAGTAAATTTACATATTTACAGAAGATTTTCCCAAATGACAATTTATACGACGAGACATTCTAATTGCATTAAGAGGCAAGGCAGTCAGTCATATGTGATTACCTGGATGAAACTATTGTGTGTTTATTTAATTTAGTATGTATACTAGGGGTGGGATAGTGCACGAGTTTCCGATTTCGACCCGCTAGAACCGCTTATTTTGTGAGGTTCGTAAAAAAAATGCATGAGCCAAATAATGGGACAGGTCGGATAGGATCTAGGGGTCGCTCATCGGGGTCAAAGTTGGGCGTAAAGGGGAAAAAATACACAAAAAGCCCCGCAACTCCTCTGGTTTTGCCCCTAAAGGGGTCCAATGTGAGACCAACCCCCATTATTTTTTCCTCCCGAACACTTTTGCCGAACATACCTAAGCCTTATCTCCACTTCCTAAGGGGGCTCCCATACAAAGGTTTAATTTTTTAAAAAAATTGGTCCTACCTCTCTAGCAGTCCAAGAAGTGACCCTAGAGGAACCAAATGTATGACCAACCAACAATATTTTTTCAACTCCAACATTTTCTTAGAACATACCTACCCTCTATCTTCAACCCTTAGGGTGGTCCCCATACATTTTTTTTATTTTTTCTTAATTTGTTTTATTATATCAGCTCCTACCGGTCCAATGGTGCCTCCTAGAGGGATCATTAGCAAGGCTGACCCCCATTTATTTTCAGCCCCCAACATTTCTTCTGAATATGCCACTTCCCTATCTCCAATTCCTAAGGGGTCTCCCACACAAAATGACATTTGTATAAAATTTGCTCCCACCGCACAGTGCCACATTTGGCCAATCTAGCACGACAAAAATCAAAAAAAAAAGTTCTCCGATTTTTATGATTTGTTTGTATGTATTATAAAACATTCCTAATAACACGGAAATACTCATATAAGAACTATAATTCTATTCGTTATTAAGATGTGGGTGCATAAAGTTGCATCTTGTAAAATCCTGAAAGTAGTGTTCATTATTTCGCATTAATTAAGTCGATTTTAAACTGTTGTAACTTTTTAACAAAAAAAGATATTTATACACTCTTTTTTGGTAATTTTAAAGGATATTTAAAGGCTTTAGGTCATATCTTTTCTTATCTTTTTAAACAATTTTTTCTATTTTTTATTAAATTTTTAACATAATAAAAATTTTTGAAAAGAAAATTATATATTTATTTTTTTTGATGGAATAGAACTTTTGTGTTTGGTCTCTATTGGTCGCCGGACTTTTTCAGACATATTGACCAATATCCATAGTACTTATTTCAACGGCTAACTTTTGCGACCGTCTGCGACGCCGACTACAGTGGGGCGATATATAAACCTTGTTTTTACATATTTTTTAAAAATATTTTTAAAAAGTGGGCGTGGCAGTTGTCTGACCGCCCCCTTTTTTTGTGATATTATTTCTACAGTCCATCAGAGTATATATACCAAGTTTAAAGAAATTACAACCAAAATTAAAAATTTTTTAAAAAGTGGGCGTGGCCGTTAACTGGCCTCCCATATTTTTCATAATGTTGTTTTTGATGTCAAAACGAACATTTATACCGAATTTCCAGTCAATATAAATAAAATTTGATTTTTGTTGTCCTAGATTGGCCAAATGTGGCACTGTGCACCGCTCTAACTGGCACAGGGGTGACCCTAGAGAAGTTAAATGTATGACTGACCCCCAATATTTTTTCAGCCCCAACATTTTCCCTAAACAAACCTATGCTCCATTTTTAAGTCTTAAGGGGGTCCCCACATATTTTTTTATTTTTTTATAAAATCAGATCTTATCGCTCCCATAGTGCCTCCTAGGGATAGGGAATGCAGACTTACCCCCATTAGTTTTTGCCCCCCACATTTTTTCCGAACATACCTACGGCGTATTTCCACTTTGTAAGGGTTCTCCCCTTAGTAAAACAAAATTCGTAATGGTACTGGAACCCAACGATGGAGTGTTTAGAATTTAAAAAAGTACAATAAGTAGCAACACTTTTTTTTATAAAATCAGCTCTTACCGCTCCTATAGTTCCTCTTAGGGACGGGAAATGCAGACTGACCCCCTATATCTGCCATGCAAACATCATATTTATGAACTTCAATTAAAATAAGTGTTTGAAACCAAATACGCAAAACGTCTGGACCAGGAGTGCCAATGTTTGCGCGTTTTAAAGAGCAGTGGGAAAATATAAATAAAAGACAAACCATACAGTCCTGACATAGAAGATTAGAAAGTGGCTGGCAACATACCAGCTCAAGACCAAACTGCATCAAGTTGTTTTGTTGTGCTCAAATTAAGGAAAAGCGACCCAGAGACGACTTCAAGGAGTTTCTTGAAATTGTTTTATTATACCTTGGTGAAAATATTCATAATAATCATTTTAGCTCACCAGGATCCATCAGTCATGCTCGATGGATGGCAAAAGGCATATATTGCCTAAAAATGTTTTAGGTTTGACCAAAAACAATTTACGTTAAATTTTGGTTTAGCGCCTCTAAAGCAATAGAACCTCCAAATAATGATTTGAATTTTTTTTAAAGCGATTGCTAATTATGCTTCAATTAATAAGATGTCTCAACGATTGGAGAAGAGATTGTCTCACATCTTTGGTATCTCAGTGGTGAAGCAGTTGCACTATTTGATTCGAATATTTTTTTGCACGCTTCGGATTAACAACAAATTTCATTGGTTCCGGTCCAAACACTTGGGAAAATTGTGAGGACTACCAGCAAGCGCTGCAAATATTACTTCAATTACATGTTTTCAACGACGCTACCGAAAGAGGCGTAAAATTAATAGAGGACTCTAACAACGTATTGTGCCGTAATGGAGAGGAAAAAATATTACCCTAACAAAGTGGAAATACGACGTAGGTATGTTGGGACAAAAAGTGGGGGGCAAAAATTATTGGGGGTCAGTCTGCATTTCCCTTTCCTAAGAGGCACCATGGGAGCGGTAAGATCTGATTTTATATACATACATTATAAAAAATGTGTGGGAACCCCCTTAAGACTCAAAAATAAGGGGTAGGTTTGTTTGTGGAAAATGTTGGGGCTAAAAAAATATTGGGGCAACTTTCTTTTGATTTTATAAAAAAAAAATGTGTGGGGACCCCCTTAAGGCTTAAAAATAGAGGGTAGGTTTGTTTGGGAAAAATATTGGGGCTGAAAAAATATTGGGGGTCAGTCATACATTTAAATTCTCTAGGGTCATCCCTGCGCCAGTTAGAGCGGTGGGAGCAAATTTTATAAAAATGTCATTTTGTGTGGGAGACCCCTTAGGAATTGGAGATACGGAGTTAGCATGTTCAGATGAAATGTTGGGGGCTAAAAATAAATGGGGGTCAGTCTTGCTAATGACCCCTCTAGGAAGCACCGTTGGACCGGTAGGAGCTGATTTAATAAAAAAAATTAAGAAAAAATAAAAAAATATGTATGGGGGTCACCCTAAAGGTTGAAGATAGAGGGTATGTCTGTTCTAAGAAAATGTTGGGGATGAAAAAATATTGGGGGTCGGTCAGACATTTGATTTCTCTAGGGTCACTTCTAGGACAGCTAGAGAGGTAGGAGCAAATATTTTTTAACATTCAACCTTTGTATGGTAGCCCCCTTAAGGAGAGGAGATAGGGCTTAGGTATATTTGGCAAAAGTGTTTGGGGCAAAAAAATAATGGGGGCCGTTCTCACATTTGACCCCTCTAGGGGCAAAACCAGGGGAGTTGTGGGGCTTTTTGTGGATTTTTTCCCATTTACGCCCAACTTTGACCCCGATGAGCGACCCCTATCTCCTATCCGACATCCCCCATTTTTTGGCTCATACACTTTTTTTACGAACCTCACAAAATAAGGGGTTCTAGCGATTCCAAATACTGCTGCTTAAAATCTCACACAACACTATCCCACCCTTAATGTATACTTAAATCTATATAGATTTGAGTACATAATATTTTATTTATGTATGTATAACTGTTAATTAGAGCTGCCGCAAGCAACATAGTTGATCTCTTTTGTGTTTGTAACATAAAAACTTTCAAATTTCTAGTTAAAAATTATTAATCTGTGGATTAGAAGAACAATCATTTTGTGGAATTTTAAGAATCAAAGAGAAAATTTTTCAATTTTTTTTGAAAAACCAGGGGGATTATTTAAATGTTTAGAAATAATCTGTTATAAGATTAACATAAATCGAATTGGGCCTCGAACTACACCATTTACAGATGTAATTCGAAAAAGATCAATTGTAATCCGAAGATTTTATTTATAATTCGAAGATTCCGTTTGTAATTCGAAGATTCTACTTGTAATTAGATGAATTTATTTGTAATTCGAAAATTCCATTTGTAATTGAAAAATATCAATTGCAATTCGAAAAAGATCAATTGTAATATGAACAAGTAAACCGATTTCGCCCAAATGCAATACGAGATAGACTCCTGAAGTTTGGCACGAATATGTCTTATGCTCTTGGGCTGGGTTAATAATAAAATTGATCAGGGGGAAAAGAGTTCCCTCTTTAGAAACTAAACCAACCTCTGAAAATGCATTTTTTACAGGCTGTTTTGTTCTTTTGCTAATGCAACATTTTTATGGCAGAAGTAGTTCAAGGTCCTGAAGTTGGATCTAGGCAGACAGAAAATGTCATTTGTTTTGGTCCGCCCCCTTTTGTGGGCGTGAATAAAAAAATAATAAAAAAAATTAATAAAATTGAATAACTGTAGTGTAAAAAGTATAATAAATAAGTTAGTAAACATTTATTACGAAGAGAAAGATGTCTTCCCCGTCTTTAACAAACCTCACCCTCCAAAAAAATAAAAGATAATATAAAAGATTCGGCACAGCCGAATTCAAGATTCTCACTTGTTCAATTACAATTGATCTTTTTCGAATTAAAATTGATCTTTTTATACCCTCCACTCTAGTGATAGAGGGTATATATAAGTTTGTCATTCCGTTTGTAACACCTCGAAATATTGGTCTAGGACCCCATAAAGTATATATATTCATGATCCTCGATCGATTTTAAGACGATCTAGCGATGTCCGTCCGTCCGTCCGTCCGTCTGTCTGTCTGTTGAAAACACGCTAGCTTTTGAAAGACTTTACGGAGGCTCCTGAAGTTTGGCATATATGTTGGGCATTTTTTCAAATGAGTGAATTTCGGCAAGGGTTTTTCTGGAATTTACAAGATAAAACACACGGTAACTTTCGAACGGCAATTCTGAGGGTGTTGAAGTGTGGCATATATATTTGCCGTTCCTCTCGTCCGGTTCGTTTTAAATTTCAGCCAAATCGTTCTAGGGGTTCAAAAGTTATTAGCAAAACCGTAAATTTCAGATTAGTTTCACCTTAAATTCACGTGTTGAAAACCCGTTAAACATATTTAAAAACATTTGTAAGTCAAAAAAATATTTTACAAGGTATTTTTATCACACAAAAATATTTTTACAATAAAACAAAAAAAAAAAATACACTCAAAAAAAATTTTATACTCAAAAAAAATTTTACACTCAAAAAAAAATTAGTAAATTATTTTTTTTTTTTTCAAAAATTAATAAAAAAAAGTTTTTTTACACAAAATAAAATATTTCTAACCAAAAATTTTATTTTTTTCACGTTAGAAAATTTACTATCACTTAAAAAGGGCATTGTGGAGGGTATTCATAGATTCGGCCAAGTCGAATTTAACTTTTCTACTTGTTCGAATTACAATTGATCTTTTTCGAGTCACAATTGATCTTTTTCGAATTTCAATTGATCTATTTCGAATTACAATTGATCTATTTCAATTAAAATTGATCTTTTTCGAGTTACAATTGATGTATTGGCATTTTTTCGAAATACAATTGATCTATTTCGAATTACAATTGATATTTTTCGAATTACAAATGGAATTTTCAAATTGCAAATGAAGTCTTCGAATTACAAATGGAATCTTCAATTTGCAAGTGGAATTTTTGAATTACAATTGAATTTTTATGAATAATATCTGTAAATGGTGTAGAATAATAATCTAATAGAAAGTATAGTAAATTAAAAATGTTTTTTTTTTATTTTTTTCGAATTTCAAAGATCTTATTTGGAGGTTAACTGATTTTTATGAACAATAAATTGTTTCAAGATCCAATTGATCTTGTTCGAAATTTTATTGAAATTTTTTGAATTTCAATTAATCTTTTTCGAATTTCAATTGATCTTTTTTTCGAATTTCAATTCTCCTAAATCAACTGTAATTTTAAAAAAGTAACTTCGAATTCCTAAAAAAAAGTTTTTCAAATTTAATCTTAAAATAGATTCGAAATGACCTTAAACATTCTTTCTTATTTTAAAATTTTAGATAAAAATTAAAAGTAGTTTTTTTTTTAAATAAATATCTGTGTCGTACGTGGGTCTTTTTGTATTATGAGGGCGTAGTTAAGACTTTATCATTATTTAGTTATTCCTATGAGTGGGTTTCGTGGCTGTTGCGTTTTTTTTTATTATCAAAAAAAAATATATATTTATTTGCAATTACTTATAAGCAAATTATAAATTATATTAGCAACCAAAAATATTCCACATTTAATAAGAAACAAACTGGTTTAGTTAATTAACAAGAAGTTAAAGAGAAAGTTTTGGCATTTATGCAGTTAGAAAAAAAAATAAAACAAAATTTTAAACATGTTTGCAAACAAAGTGAGACTTGAAATATTTAAACAATTACACTAATACACTCATCAATGATTTTTTTGCAAAGAAATGGATTCTATAAAAGCTAATTATTATTGTCCGAAACTCCTATTAGGCGAGTCCACTTCTGTGCTTAGTATTGTAATTAAAGAATCGTAATTTTGGGGTAAAAGCGCTTAACATATTATCAATGTCATTTAGTTGACATCACTATACGTTTTTTAACTATTGTGAATGAATCAATTTTTTTAACTATTGTGAATGAATAAAATTACTTTATTTTTGTAAAAATGTGGCACCGTTGGTGTAAGAGAGGGGGAGTTTTTATGGTGAAATCGTATAAATATAGTATCAATTTGATCTATTTCGAATTACAATTGATCTATTTCGAATTACAATTGATCTTTTTCGAATTACAATCGATTTATTTTGATTGTAAATTGATCTTTTTCAAATTACAATTAATGTTTTTCGAATTACAATTGATCTTTTTAGAATTACAATTGATCTTTTTTAAATTAAAATTGATCTATTTTGAATTACAATTAATCATTTTCGAATTACAATAGATCTTTTTCGATTGTAAATTCATCTTTTTCAAATTACAATTAATCTTTTTTAATTTTAATTTATCTTTTTAGAATAACAATTGATCTTTTTCGAATTACAATTGATATTTTTCGAATTACAATCGATTTATTTTGATTGTAAATTGATCTTTTTCAAATTACAATTAATGTTTTTCGAATTACAATTGATCTTTTTAGAATTACAATTGATCTTTTTTAAATTAAAATTGATCTATTTTGAATTACAATTAATCATTTTCGAATTACAATAGATCTTTTTCGATTGTAAATTCATCTTTTTCAAATTACAATTAATCTTTTTCAATTTTAATTTATCTTTTTCGAATTACAATTGATCTTTTTAGAATTACAATTGACCTTTTTTAAATTACAATTGATCTATTTTGAATTATTATTAATCTTTTTCGAATTACAATTGATCTTTTTCGAAATACAATTGGAATCTTCGAATTACAATTAATCTTTGTTTATTTTTTTTAGAATTTTTTAAATTGGGCTTTCAAGGTCAGGTATTTTTAAAAATAAATACAAAACTAGTTTATTTCATTTTCTCCAGTCTTTTTCGAAACACAAGTGGAAACTTCGAATTACAGTTGATCTTTTTCGAATTACAATCGATTTTTTCGAATTACGTTTGATGTTTTTCAAATTACAATTAATCTTTTTCAAATTACAATTGATCTTTTTCGAAATACAATTGGGATCTCCGAATTACAATTGATCTTTGTTAAATTTTTTTACAATTTTCTAAATTGGGCTTTCAAGGTCAGGTATTTTAAAAAATAAATAAAAGTCTAGTTTATTTCATTTTCTTCAATCTTTTTCGAAATACAATTGGAATCTTCGACTTACAATTGATCTTTTTAGAATTACAATCAATTTATTTCGAATTACATTTGATCTTTTTCAAATTACAATTAATCTTTTTGGAATTACAATTGATCTTTTTTGAATTACAATTGATATATTTCCAATTAAGATTGGAATTTTGGAATTACAAATGGAATTTCGGAATTACAAATGGAATTTTGGAATTAAAAATGGAATTTTTGAATTACACGAAGAATCTTTGAATTACAAATGGAATCTTTGAATTACAAATGGAATCTTTGAAATACAAAAAAAAAAACTGTGACCAGCACGGCAAAAGAATCAAAATTATGTTCACTACAGTTTCTTTTAATTTTCCTCTCTAACTTCAGTGTTGCCACATTTAAACAAAAAATCTTTACTTCATTCACAATGGCATCACGTACAGTGATGCCAACTTAATAACATTAACAATGTGCTTAGCGATTGTTTTCCTTCCACATACTGGAGGGTACACTTTATGGTCTGGGACCCCATAAAGTATAACCATATATTTTTGATCAGTGATCGAATCTAAGACATTTTAGCGATGTCCGTCTGTCTGTTAAAATGATCAGGGCAAAAATTACACAGATATGACTGTAACTTCTTGAAGTTTGGCATTGCTTCGAGAAGTTTGGTATTTTATTTGATCTTTATCGTTTCATCGGTTCAAAAGTTATGCGCAAAAATGGTTCATTCTACATAACCTAAAAGTACAAAATGCTGTAAAGCGGCTGATGTTGATATATGTGAACAAAATTGGATACCGTAAGCACAGACTAATACAGCCTCGACAAATATGACAGGTGTCAAAAAAGTATTCTTGAACCATATGGTTAATTTTTTCAAATTATTCTACGAATTAGGTTAGAAAGAGAAAACTGATATAACGCGCCATAAGAAAAATGGATGCCAGATCGGGTTTTGTTGTTTCACTCACTCCTAAGTCGTAGAAAGTGTTGCCATGTTAGCGTAAAACGGACTAAAAACCGCTGTGTTTTCTCCTAAAATCGCTTATTTTTTCTTATAAAACTCTACCACAGACTATAAACAGACTCGACAGTAGAGTTTTATGAGAAAAAATGGGGAAAAACTAAGCGATTTTAGGAGAAAACAGAGCGGTTTTTAGTCCGTTTTACGCTAACATGGCAACACTTTCTACGACTTAGGAGTGAGCGAAACAACAAAAACCGATCTGGCATCCATTTTTCTTATGGCGCGTTATATTAGTTTTCTCTTTCTAACCTAATTCGTAGAATAATTTGAAAATATTAACCATATGGTTCAGAACTACTTTTTTGACACCTGTCACTTATGTCGAGTCTGTATTAGTCTGTGACTCTACTGTCGAGTCTGTATATAGTCTGTGGTATCTATTTCAAATTACAATTGATCTATTTCGAATAACAGCAGATATTTTTATACCCTCCTACCACAGTATGGGGTTATACTCACTTTGTCATTCCGTGTGTAACGCATCGAAATATCGGTCTAGGACCCCATAAAGTATATGTATATATTATTGATCAGTGATCGATTCTAAGACATTCTAGCGATGTCCGTCCGTCCGTCCGTCTGTCTGTGAAAGACACGATACAGCCCACAATAAAAGAGCTAGACTCCTGAAGTTTGGATTTTATGGTCATAGGCTGGTTAAGTTCGGAGATGGTCAAAATCGGACCAGGGGGAAAAAAGTTCCCCCTTGATGAACTAAACCAACCTCTGAAAAACACCATATTTTTACATGATTTTTTGTGTTTTTGTTTAACAAATGCAACATTTTTATGCTTCAAGAGGCTCAAAGTTCTGCATTTGGACCCGGGGATTAGAAAATATTGGCCCGCTACCTTTTGTGGGCGTGGATTAAAAAAAAATTAAAAATTGATAAACTTGTATTTCTTTAGAGCGAAAAGCATAAGAATGAATTTTTAAACATAAATTTCGAGGGGAAATTGTCCCCCCCAATGAACACTGCCGACCTCCCCCCCCCAAAAAAAAAAGAAAACGACCCTGGATTTTTTTTTGCTTGTTGGAGGGTATAAAAGATTCGGCACAGCCGAATTTAACACTCTTGCTCAATTTACAACTGATCTTTTTTAATTTATATTTATCTTTTTCGAATTACAATTGATCTTTTTCGAAATACAATTGGAATGTTCGAATTACAATTGATATTTTTCGAATTACAATCGATTCATTTCGATTGAAAATTGATCTTTTTCAAATTACAATAAATCTTTTTTCAATTTTAATTTATCTTTTTCGAATTACAATTAATCTTTTTATACCCTCCACTTATACCCACTTTACACTATTATACTTTTCCATTATACAAGCGAAATTTCACCACTTAAGAGAAATATTTTATAAAAAATTGTTGCTAGAAATTGTTCACTTGTGAGATAAGACCAGGTTTCAATCAAAAAGGAATAGAAAAATCTTTTAGAAGTTGGTAAATTTTGATGTGTATAATGAAAAAGTGTGATAGTGTAAAATAGGTATTAATGATAGAGGGTATATATAAGTTTGTCATTCCGTTTGTAACTCATCTAAATATCGGTCTGGGACCCCATAAAGTATATATATTCATGATGCCCGATCGATTTTAAGACATTCTAGCGATGTCCATCTGTCTGTGGACAATGCTATCACGGCCAAAATATTACACGGCGATGAATGAAACTTAACATATTTATTAGAAGTTCTCCCGAGATGTTTGGTATTGCATTTGAGCGATATCGGTTTAGCGGTTCAAAAGTTATGAACGAAAATGTAAGAACACCTCAAAAATTTTAGTACATTTAACATAACCTAAAAATACAAAATGCTTTAATTCGGCTGCTGGTTAACATATGTGAACATAATTGATCACCAAATGGTATTTAAACAAGTACAAACATATTTTTTGACAAAAAAAGAAGAAATCACGGATTTTTTTTTTATAAAAATTTTTTTTGCGGAATTTTTTTTTTTTAAAGTACATTCCTTTAAAAAAGTCTTTTGCAATAATCTTTTTGAAATTGTTCCCCCTTGAAGAGCTGAACCAACCTCTGAAAAATACACTTTTTTTACATGTTTTTTTTTTGTATTTTTGTTAAACTGACCCTATCAGCCCCCCCCCCCCCAAAAAAAAACGCCCCTGACAATTTTTTTACATTTTGGATGGTATAAAAGATTCGGCATAGCCGAATTTAACACTCTCACTTGTTTATATTATGTTTTTATTATTTTTAACGATTAATCGATTAATTGTCATTTTTCCGATTAATCGACCAGAATAACCGATTAATCGATTTTTGTCATATTTCGAATAATGTCCCAACAGGTTAATCGCCAGGGTCTAGTAATTGGAAACACTAGTGTCCATAGATTTGTCATTACTACTTGATTTTATATAATCCCCTACAGTCAAGTCTACAACATTTACAGATTTGTAATTCGAATTATAAATAGAATCTTCGAATTACAAGTAGAATCTTCAAATTACAAATAGAATCTTCGAATTACAATTAGAATCTTCGAATTATAAATAGAAACTTCGAATTATAAATAGAATCTTCGAATTACAAATGGAATCTTCAAATTACAATTAGAATCTTCGAATTACAATTGATCTTTTACGAATTACATCTGTAAATGGTGTAGTCTATTTAGTCTGTTCTTTCGGATTTTTATGTGAAGCTGTTGCCTAAAAAAAAGCTGTTTGCTTATATATCCACTGTATGTAAAAACTAATTCGAAATTAATTGGTTTATTTCAATTATATCTCTCTATGTATATTCTTTTTTACAATCTACCTTAGTTATTATTTCGTATTTAATTTGCTAATTTCATTTGTCAAGTCTTATCAAATTTTGTGTATACTACATTAGATTGGCATTTTTTTTTTTTTGGATGGCAAAAAAGTTTCGATTTTGAAAATCTGGTCAAATTTTGATTCTTCTAGGCCTAAAACTAAGTTGGATAAATTTAAATCCAATCGGAATAAATTAACCCGTGGAGCCCGGCGATCATAGTTTTGGATTAAAAAAAAAATATAAAAAATATCGAATTTCAAAAAATATTTAATTCGCTCGAACGTTTTTCGAGATTTGAAAAATAAAAATATGCCTTGCGATACATTTTTTTAATATTTTTGACATGCCGAATATCAAAAAATTTCTGAAATCTTTCAACCGGTTTTCAAGATATCGCCATTTGAATTTTGTTAAAAAAAAAAAATCTCAAAATCCTTTTCCATTGACTATTCATAGAAATTGAGATAAACTTTCATTTAAACTTAATTTGATACAAATCAGACCATTTTAACCCATGGCACCCTTCGATCAAAGTCTTAAGCTCTATGAAAGTGTCAAGAAAAATTTTGAATTGAAACCGCCATTATTTCACAAATTTCAAATAGCGTTATCTTAAAAACCGCTTCAACGATTGTAAAAGATTTTGATTTTATATGATGTATCGCAAGACATATTTTTTTTTGTTATTTTTTTTTTTTAATTTTCAAAAATCAAAAACTTTGATCGCCGGACGCCTCTTAATCCCATTGGCCTCAAATTTTTACCACTTAATTTTTAGGTCTAGTGGAATAAAAATTTGCCCGGACACTTAGGAAAATTAATAGTTAAAGAAAAATGCCACACTAATGCTACATATTAGGTATGAATTTATGAAGTAATTGAAATGCCCTTCAAATGGCGCCAAACCTTAGATAATAGGCTTATTAGCACAAGCAAATTTTTAAAAATACAACAAATACAAATGAAAAAAAACGTTGTTGCAATAATCACGAACAGACTATGAAAACAAAATGATTAAAAAGACGCAGAGGAAGGGAAAAGGGTGTGGCAAGCAGAAAACAGAGATGGCAATAATATATAGAATTACCAAATTAAAGTGAAAAAATCTTAGTAATTAAAATCATTAGCGGTATTCAGAGTCTTGCTTGCCAGCCCTGGCACTGGTGACACTTTTCAAAATTACTTTTCAAAATACATGTATTTTTTGAAAGAAGTACTCTTTTGCTACATTGCCAGGGGTGGCAACAAGACTCTGAATACCTCTATTGAAATATTAAATTGACTTTAGATTGTTCGGGAGCCGAACATTTTTCAACTTGTTTGAACGACTGGTTTCCGAACTGTTAAAATTAGGATTAACTTTTGCTTTTGGCTCACATTTGACAAACAGAATCGATTTCGATCGTGCCTATAAAAGTTCGGTCTGTTGAAATTTCGGTCGTGCAAATTAAAAATGTGCATGTGATCTATGATTTTTAGTCACGTGCAGTACACGTGACTTAAAATCAGTAAAAGTACTGATAAAATCAGTACGAAAAATCAGTAAATCATACACATGTTCAAAATTCACATTAAACTCAAAATTTTGCTTTTAGTAAAATTTGAGCACGAGGCGTATTTAGGCACAGAGTAAAAACAGAAAGAGGCATCATGAGGGAAACTGCTTTCCCTTTCGAGATTTGTTTTTAACCGTAAACTCTGATTATCTCGAGAAGGAAAACCAGAAGACACACAAAGGGAAATCAAAGAAAAAAAAAGAAAACTAACGAATACTTTCAAAAGGAACCGAATAAAAAAAGAAAATAAACGAATACATTCAAAAGGCACCGAAGAAAAAAAGAAAACAAAGGAATACATTCAAAAGGAACCGAAGAAAAAAAGGAAAATAAACGAATACTTTCAAAAGGAACCGAAGAAAAAAAGGTTTCCTTCTTGAGATAACCGCAGTTCGTAACTTGGCTTTCACAAAACTTTTCCTATTGATGTCTCTTACTGTTTTTACTCTATGATTTAGGTCATTTTCTACATTAATGTATTATTTTAATTTATATAATTAAAAAAGAAACTTACAAAAATCATGTGTCTAATATTTTATTACTAAAGTTACATTTAATTATAAAATTATCTACACTAGATTTTTTTTTTGATAATATTTATAAAGTATTGAGGCCATTATTAATCAAGTGAAACATTTTTTAAATGGAGAACTCTACAATAACCTCTCTCTCTCTTTCTTACTTTATCGCTTCACTCCGCTCCCCCTTTAAACTTCCTCCAAAAGTTCATTGGGTTTGCAAAAAAAAAAGATGATGTATTATTGTTGGGAAAAAAGGCCAATAAAATGAAATATTAGAAATAAAACAGACCTTGCTACTCACAAGGGAAGTCTCCCTAGTGTCACCCGCGGATCTTTATGGAATTGGTTTTATTTTGTAGATCAGAAAAAATAAAGGCACACGTATTTTTTCTTAGCGGCCCAAATTCATATTTAGGGGGTAAAAAGGAGGGGGGAAGACAAGGCCATTTTTCAGTTTTTCTCGTTTATCTTCTATACTTTACAAAGAAACCTAGTCATGTTACATACCAAATGAAAGGTCTTTGGAAAACCTATCTACGTGTGCTAAGAACGTGTCCAAACATGCACAAATTTTCGTCATATTGAGTAAAATGGCAAAATTTTAGGATATTTTTGCTAATAAGTCGAAAAATATTAACTTCTTTGGCCCGTTGTTAGCACCACGAGATAGGTATTTTAAATACCTTTAATCTGATATCACGCATGCCTATATTAATTTTGTTAAAATAGGCGTAAAGCGTAAAAAAACTAAAAAAGGTCAATTTCCCCCCATACAAATCGACCCCCCCTAAAAATGAGTTTGGGCCGCTAAAAAAAAATACGTGTCGAATTAATTTTCGTTCTTAACAACATATCCAAATTTCACGAAGATCGGAGGGTGACACCAGGGAGACTTCCCTTGTCAGTAGCAGCAGCAGCAGCAGAAGTAAACCTATACGAATACCTTACTACATACAATATTCATTCATATAACCAGCAGCACAACCAAACAATTTATGCATACATCCAAAAAAAAACATCCAAACAAACCATCCATCTATCCAATAATACAATATTAATCTATAACAGTGTTTCCCAAGCTATGGTAGGCAACCTTCTTTGGAAAGCGATAAACGAAAAGGCAGTACGCCAAATTTTTCCTACACACAATAGAATGAAAATGAGTTTCAATCACTAAAGTGATTATATCAATTACTATTTTAATTGATTTTGCACCTATCATGAAAGTGATAGTATTAATTACTAAAAAATGTAAAAGTTTAATATCGCAAAAGTGCATTTATTATTCTCAATTCACGGAAATTTTCGAAATCAATTAAAAAATTAAATCATATCAATTAAAACAAGTAAAAAAGTTAAATTCGGCCTTGCCGAATGTAGTGATACCCTTCACAATTTCTAAAAGATTATTGCAAAAAACTTTATTTAAAAGGAAATTAATATTAATTTGAAAAAAAAAAAAAATAAATTGAAAAAAAAATTCCGCGAAAAAAATGTTAAAAAAAAATTTGGTAAAAAGAAGAAAATTTTTTTTTCTCTTTTTTTGTCAAAAAATATGTTTGTACTTGTTTAAATACCATTAAGTGTTCAATTATGTTCACATATGTCAACCAGCGGCCGAATTAAAGCATTTTGTATTTTTAGGTTATGTTGAATGTGCTAAAATTTTTGAGGTGTCCTTACATTTTCGTTCATAACTTTTGAACCGCTGAACCGATATCGCTCAAATGCAATACCAAACTTCTCGGGAGAACTTCCTCAGACACACAGACGGACATCCCTAGAATGTCTTAAAATCAATCGGGGATTATGAATATATTTACTATATGGGTTCCCAGACCGATATTTCGATGAGTTACAAACGGAATGACAAACTTATATATACCCTCTATCACTAGAGTGGAGGGTATAAAAAATTATTAAAAACAAAATTGAATTTTTCAAAATTAAGACACTTGAATGCCTCTTTTGACACTTGAAGTGCGTGTTTATTCCAACGGACATGACACTGTATTCTCATGTCTAGTATCCGATTCCTTAATGCTTATACCATCCGTAGCTACAGATGACAATGCCGATTCCACGGCCCGTCTGTCGGTTAATATTGGGTCTTGCGCTCGACCACACTCGGAGATTGTAGAAAGGTCTTGATTGACTGTGTCATTCATGTTCTGCCGCACGCCCCTTATCACCAAAAAGCTGGCCTGTGATCGAATGAAAATTAATGACAAATGTTGTTGTCATCTGCAAACGAGTAGATAGAATTGAAAGTCTGACTGAGAAGATCATTAATAAAAATGAAAAAAGAGTATTTGAGAGAACCTTACGGTACTCCTGAATTTAGCTATAAATCGTTCGATGAGTCCCCATTTTCAACAACACGTATAGAGCGGTCTCTAAGAAAACTATTTATAAATCGTGAGAAGTTATTACCGGCACCAAAAGCAACAAGCTTTGCTACGAGTGCCCCGTGCTGCAAACGATAGAACGCTTTGGAAATATCTAGAGCGACCACTTTACACTCACCAACACAGAGAAAACAGTTTAATTGTGACAGCCGAATTAAAAGCCAACTGCATGGTATAATTACAACAACCGAAATTTTCGGTTCGATTACCGAAATTTATTTGAACCAACAGAAGTTAAATTTTCAAAACAAAAATTTAACTTCTGTTGGTTCACAACCGAAAATTTCAGTTGTTGGTTTTAAACTATGCAGTTGGCTCTAAATTCGGCTGGCACAACTAAACTGTTCTCTTTGTGAAAAGGTTGGAGGGACCGATTAGAACGTTCCGAAAGAAACGCCAACTGGTCTCCTATAGATCGACCGCTACGGTTGCCCTACGGACGGGCGGTAATTTTCAGGGCTATAAGCCGTACCCTTTAATGATTGGCTGGTCATTGGCCACCTTCTAGCATAAGGAAAAGACTCCCGCAAGGTATGAGGAGCTAAATAGGCCGCAGAAAAAAATAACATTTCTAAATCTTTTGGTCTAAAAGCATGTAAATGAGTTTCAGATGGCGTAAATAAGTTTTGGTGCCCGACTAAACGTTCGGGTTCGGTTACGGTTAGGGAGTTCGTCAAAAAGTGACGTTCGGCCACTGTTCGGTGTTCGGCCAAAATTCTGTTTTTCTGGAGTTGTTTATCTAGGGAGCTGCACGATCTTTCCGATTTGCCAGTATCAAAATTCGATATCTTAGGAGTTTCGTAAGGAGCTCAAATTGGTTTAACGACAGGGACTAGTAGGGGAACCTATGACAGTCCCGTGGTATCACAACGGATCTCAGAGTCTATGTTTGCTGATGTAAAACGTTAGATATTCCAATTTTTATACCCTCCAACCACAGTATGGAAGCCTCCTGAAGTTTGGTCCTAGGCTGACTAAGTTCGTAAATGGGCAAAATAGGACCAGGGGGAAAAATTCCCCCTTGGAGAACTAAACCAACCTGTAACAATTTTTTTAAGTTTTTTTTTTTTTGAGTTTTTGTTGAAAAAATGAAACATTTTTATGATAGAAGAATTTCAAAGTACTGCACTTGAACCCGGGAGATTAGAAAAGGCGTTTTTCGATACGCCCCCTTTTGAGGGCGTGGATATGAAAAAAATTGTTTTATTAATAGTATTAAAATTGTGCAAAAAGCATAATAAATGAATTAGTAAACATTTTTCGCGAGAGAGAGGCATCCCTCAAACACTCCTGTTAAATTTTTGTTATTTTTTTAACAAACCACTCTGTGGTTTATAAACACACTGTGGTTCAGGGCATAATAAGCTTGTGCAGATGTTTGTAACTATCCGAAATATTGGTCCCAGACCACCTTCAAGTATACCGATCGATTCAGAATCACTTTCTGAGACGATTTAGCAATGTCCGTCCGTCCGTCTGTCCATCTAAACGTTGTGAGCACGATACAGGTCGCAATTATCAATCGATTTCGTTGAAAATTAAAACTTAAGCTATATTTGGACTAATGACGAAGCCTATTGAAATTGGAAATAATCGGTCTATGTTTAGGCCTAGCCCCCATACAAAGGTCCCCTTTATTATGGCACAAGTGACTCTAATAACCGTATAATTATAGGTATTCTTTCGAAACTTGGCAGGTACACATATTTTATATTCACAAATCATCAGTATACATTTTAAAGAAATCGGACCAATTCTTCTTGTAGTCCCCATACAAACCACCCCCCGATATTCACATAAATCTCTCGAAAATCATGTAAATTGGAAATATTTTATCAACATTTTGTTTGTAGGTGTTAAACGTGTGATTTGGTGGTCTAATCCATTCTGAATATAATTGGAACATTTTTGGACTAACAAGGGAAGTCTCCCTAGTGTCACTCGCGGATCTTTATGGAATTGGTTTTATTTTGTAGATCAGAAAAAATAAAGGGACACGTATTTTTTTTAATGAAATATGGATCGAATCGGTTCATGTTTGGACTTGGGACCCATTTTGCGGAAGACACTGGTGTAGGGTAGGGTATCATATGGTCGGTCTTTCCTTACTTGTTTTTTTTTTTTTTTGATAAATTTCATATCAAACATCAATTTGTGGGGGTACTCATTCAAAACAGTTTAAGAAGCCCTGTCTTAAACACTATCTACGCCAAGTATATGTATACACAAAAAAAAAATATAAAAAAAAAATCAGCAACAACAACAGAATGTGTTTGAAATAAAGCAATAACTACAACAACAACAACATCACTATGCATCGTCGTCAACTATACTAGTAAAGTCTGCTAACGACGTTATCGCTCTTATAAGAGTATAAAATAAATAATAGCAGCCAGTCAGCCAGCCAACACAGCACACAAAAAACACATTCATTCATTACAAAACAGGGCCTTTTGAACGAGACTACAACGACGTTATTGTGTATACACTACACTCTACACTCTACTCAATGCTATTCCAATATGCATACACAAGCGAAAAAAATAAAATACAAAATCAACAAAAACAGCAAAGAAGAAAAAAAGTTTCAGCAAAAAAAAAAAATAAAAATAATTTTACGTATAAACTGTGTTGGGAAAAAAACGAACGAGCCAAAGTACGATGATGACGATGACGACGATGACTTCGACGTATACCCACAACCAATTTAATATATATAATTTTTTTTGTAGGTACTATACAACCAACCTAGCAAGCAACTCATTGTATTGAAAATCATCTGAATGTAGCGTACAAACGAATGAAAAATTTTACGAACGATGTCTCAACTAATGATGAGTAAGCGAGTTAGCATGTATAAAATATTTATATTCTGTACATTCGTATAGTTTTTGTACGAAAAATACATCATCATGTTTTAAGACTGGGTGAATGGATTTTGTTGTTGGTGCTATTTTCATATGTAGGTACATGCATCAGCTTTTTCATCCATTGTACATCCAGGCGGATGGGCGGAGGGGTTGGGTTGTATTTGGTAGGAGTATATAAAGTTTTCCAATCCGTTGGCCATACTGAAATTGAGTTGTATATATTATTTGGAGGAAGTCATGGAATTTACTTAAATTTACTTATATTATATGTTCAAATAATAAACACTCTTTACATCAACGGTTCTCAAACGATAGGTCGTGAGATTGGGAACAAATCTCGGATATAATAGATCTGATCAGATGCAATTGATGTATTCAAATCTTAATATATCATAGCATATCATATCTAATAGATTTTTACTTGGACTGTGCTTATCAGAATCCGGCCCCAGCTTGGGCGCCACTTTCTTTGAAATTCTGAAAAATCATTTTTCTAATTTTTTATGGTGAAAACCAGACTTGATATTCATCCATTTGACAAGAATGTATTTGAAAGAAAAAGTTAGTATAATAATGTTGACAGATAAGGGGTAAAATAAACGTTCAAAAATTTTCTCACACGTGGGATATCATGACAAATTTCGATCATACTGTGTAAATAATTTCTAGCGTACTGTGTGAAGAATTTTTATCATGAGTAGAACATTGGTTGTTTGACGGCCCCGACTTGGGCGCCACTTGCTTTGAAATTCTGAAAAACATTTTTTTTAATTTTTATAAAGCAAACTTGACAAACTATAAGACCAGACTTGACATTCATCTAGTTGACAAGGACGAAGTTGAAAGAAACAGTATAATACAGAATACAGAATTTTTCAGGCGGTCTACTCTAGTGAGATCATTATTTACGTTGATAGTCAAGCAGCACTCGATTTGATTGTCTTGGCTCATACTTTTTTGAGACTATGGAGGAACTTAGAGGAATCAGCCCGTGAATGATGTTGAAACATACTGAGTAGAACATTCGTTGTTTGACGGCCCCGGCTTGAGCGCCACTTGCTTTGAAATTCTGAAAAACATTTTTTTTTTAATTTTTATAGAGCAAACTTGACAAACTATAAAAACAGACTTGACATTCATCTAGTTGACAAGGACGAAGTTGAAAGAAAAATTTAGTATAAAACAGAATACAGAATTTTTCAGGCGGCCTACTCTAGTAAGATCATTATTTACACTTTAAATGCACTGGGAAATAGGAATATACGATCAAAGGCAGTCAGCCGTTGTCGCCAAGCGCTTCAGGCTCTCATTGAAAAACACTATTTAAGACTCCCATGTAAAAATAGATTAGATTTGGCTGATATATTAAGATCTAATAATATCAATTGTGTCTGATCAGATCTGTTTGATTCGAGATTTGTCCCCCATTGCGAGATCAAAGCAGATCTGATCCATAATTGTATCTGATCAGATCTCGAAATTGGGGACAAATCTCGGATATAATAGATCTGATCAGATACAATTGATGTATTCAGATCTTAATAGATCATATCATATCTAATAGATTTTTACTTGGGCTGTGCTTATCAAAATCCCAGCTTAGGCGCCACTTTCTTTGAAATTCTGAAAAATCGTTTTTCTTATTTTTTATGGTGAAAACTAAACTTAATATTCATGCATTTGACAAGAATGTATTTGAAAGAAAAAGTTAGAAAAGTGGTAAAAAAACGTTCAAAAATTTTCTCACACGTGGGATATCATGACAAATTTTGATCATACTGTTACACTGTGAAAAATTTTTATCATTAGTAGAACATTGGTTGTTTGACGGCCCCGGCTTGGGCGCCACTTGCTTTAAAATTCTGAAAAACATTTTTTTTTTAATTTTTATAGAGCAAACTTGACAAACTATAAAACCAGACTTGACATTCATCTGGTTGACAAGGACGAAGTTGAAAGAAAAAGTTAGAATAATAGAGAATACAGAATTTTTCAGGCGGTCTACTCTAGTAAGATCATTATTTACACTGATAGTCAAGCAGCTTTAAAGGCACTGGGAAATAGGAATATACGATCAAAGGTAGTCAGTCGTTGTCGCCAAGCGCTTCAGGATCTCATCAAACAACACACTTTAAGACTCTCATGTAAAAATTGATTAGATCTGGCTGATATATTAAGATCTAATAACATCAATTGTATCTGATCAGATCTGTTTGATCCAAGATTTGTCTCCAATTTCGAGATCAAAGCAAATTTGATCCGTAATTGTATTTCATCAGATCTCGAAATTGGGGACAAATCTCGGATATAATAGATCGGATCAAATGCAATTGATGTATTCAGATCTTAATAGATCATATCATATCTAATAGATTTTTACTTGGGCTGTGCTTATCAGAATCGGACCCCAGCTTGGGCGCCACTTTCTTTGAAATTCTGAAAAATCATTTTTCTGATTTTTTATGGTGAAAACCAGACTTAATATTCATGCATTTGACAAGAATGTATTTGAAAGAAAAAGTAGGTATAATAATGTTGACAGATAAGGGGTAAAAAAAACGTGCAAAAATTTTCTCACACGTGGGATATCATGACAAATTTCGATCATACTGTGTAAATAATTTCGATCATACTATGTGAAGAATTTTTATCATGAGTAGAACATTGGTTGTTTGACGGCCCTGGCTTGGACGCCACTTGCTTTGAAATTCTGAAAAAAAATTTTTTTTTTAATTTTTATAAAGCAAACTTGACAAACTATAAAATCAGACTTGACATCCATCTGGTTGACAAGGACGAAGTAGAAAGAAAAAGTTAGAATAATACAGAATACAGAATTTTTCAGGTGGTCTACTTTAGTAAGATTATTATTTACATTGATAGTCAAGCAGCTTTAAAGGCACTGGGAAATAGGAATATACGATCAAAGGTAGTCAGTCGTTGTCGCCAAGCGCTTCAGGCTCTCATCGAACAACACTCTTTAAGACTCCCATGTAAAAATTGATTAGATCTGGCTGATATATTAAGATCTAATAATATCAATTGTATCTGATCAGATCTGTTTGATTCGAGATTTGTCCCCCATTTCGAGATCAACGAAGATCTGATCCGTAATTGTATCTAAACAAATCTCGAAATTGGGGACAAATCTCGGATATAATATATCTGATCAGATGCAATTGATATATTCAGATCATAATAGATCATATCTAATAGATTTTTACTTGGGCTGTGCTCGGTTCCGGTTCATTAAGACATTCCAGGAAAACAGAAAGTGGACGAGCTAGCTCGTATGGGCGCAAATTTACCATCAGAAGTAATTACGACCGACGTGCATCTGGGCCTGGATGCTATTTATATGGAAATCAAGGAAAATTTTGAACGCCAAGAAGACTCCAAATAGGAAGCAGACTGTATTGTATCCAAACGAAGGCTTTGTGGAGTCGCGGTAAAAAGTGTTCAAAAAACGCTTCTTCATATAGAAAAAAGTAGATCGAAGGAATTATGTAGGTTTAATTACAGGCCATAGTGGCTTGAAGGGTTATTTAAAAATTTTGAAATTGATTAGAGATGACTTTTGCAGATTGTGCGGGGACAAAGAGACAGTGGAAGATTCATTCATGTCAGTTCCCTGCACTTACACTCGATTTAATGTCCTGATTCTTTTTTCAGGAAGGAGGAACTTAGAGGAATCAGCCCGTGTAAGATATTGAAATATATTAGGCTGAGTAAATTTGATGAAGCTTATGTGTGGACCACAGTACATGAGTAGTAGGTACACAGAGGTGCATTTGATGTGTGTAAGTATTAGTGACAGCACACGGTGTAACTTTTGACGTTTCATACAAAACGTAAACAAACAACATAAATACATACACAAAAGCTCACACGTACAGGCACACTTACACTAGGCAGCGATGATAATTCTGTACTAAAAATCATACCACCATATTGGAAAGTACGCAATTAGCATCAGTGTTTGCATACTAGTCTGTACTGTGGTGTGGACTTAAACCGTTATGGACAGGAAGACCGAAGAATCCGAATTAACGTAAAAAGCATTCCACTCCCCAACCCCCTTTCATCGAGGTATCACTTTGGATCAGGAACTGGTATCGTGGACTTTAAGTCAACATCTTAACCTAACCTAACACTTAGGGGATGCCCCCTACTAATGTAATGCATTGTGTTGATATTAGGAAAGTAGGTTATAAGGAGAAGGAAAGAGGGAATAGTGTTTGTGGACATTTAATTTGATTTTCTCCAAATTTAAGCTGGTTGTGAAGACGTCATCGGGAAGTTTATTCCGCATACGGCTAGTCCGACCGAGAAACGATTTTTTTTCTGTATTGTGTTGTGCGATACATTGGACAGTCGACAACGATTGAATGTGATCTGCTGGAAAGGCATGTACCCGCATCTCAGGGATGAGTTCACCTATCTCAGCTGAACACTTACCGTGGAAATATCGATAGAACAATTACGCACAAACTACATTCCTGAAATGCTCCAATGAGTCAATAGAGCTGATACCCTACTGTCATTGATGAGGATAAACATGTTGGTTTCACATAATATCACATTGAATTTTCATGTCATGCTTCCTCAATAGCTATACCTCTCATGGATACAGATGACGCTGATTCCACGATTCGTATGTGGGTCAACATACAACATTGGCTATCACGAACACTAAAATCGATCATATTCGCAAGACCTCACTCGGAGATCGTTGAAAGGCCACGATTGATTGTGTCGATCATGATCTGCTTCATAGATTCATTGTCAGTAAGGCTTGATCTATGATTAAAGGAAAATGAATGACAAATGTTGCTGTCATCAGATTAGATATCATTTGAAGTTTGACTGACACGGCCGTTGAGAAAAATAAGAAAAGTGTAGGAGAAAGAACGATGCCTTGCGGTACCCCTGAATTTAGCCGGACTTTATTTGACGAGAACTCATCTTTAACAACACGTTTAGTACGGTCTCTGAGAAAACTATCAAGAAAAACCACTACCAAACCCAAAATGATTCGAAACGAGTGCACCTTGCCACACGATCAAACGCCTTGGAAATATCTATAGCACCACTTTGCTTTCAGATCTCCTTCAGAACGACTTGTACGAAAGCAATGATGTAGAAATAGAATTGGACTCCAGATACCTTGGAAAGCGTAGAGCAAATTGCTATTGTGCGTTAATTCTTCGGGTTCGTTGCCTCAACTTTTTTGGGGATTGCCGTAATATCTTGGGCATAGTAAAGAATACCCTTACGAGTTCGGGCAGTGGTTTATTAATTGATTTCCCGCAAGTATGCGTTCCTTGTAAACATTTCAGAGAATTTTTTTTCTATAAATTTTAGATGACATTTAACGAATTTCAGTTGGTATTTTTATACCCTCCACTTAGGGATAGAGGGTATATATAAGTTTGTTCTTCCGTTTGTAACTCATCGAAATATCGGTCTGGGACCCCATAAAGTATATATATTATTGATCAGTGATCGATTCTAAGACAGTCCGTCTGTCTGTCCGTCTGTGGAAATGGTGATCACGACCAAAGTATTAAAAATATATGATGACTGGGACTTAGCAAATTTACTTGTTGTTGTCCTAAGTAGTTTGGTATTGCATTTGAGCGAAATCGGTTCAGCGGTTCTAAAGTTATGAACTAAAATGTAAGAACACCTCGAAAATTTTTACATAACCTAAAAATACAAAATGCTTTAAATTGGCTGCTGGTTGGTATATAGGAACAGAATTGGATACAGAATAGAATTTTTACAAATTCAAACCAATTTTTTTACAAAAAAAAATTTCGCGAATTTTTTTTTCTCCAACAATTTTTTTCCACGGAATTTTTTTTTCAAAATTTTTTTTTCCACGGATTTTTTTTTTTCAAAAAAATTTTTCCACGGAATTTTTTTTTTTACAAAAAATTTTTTTTGCAAATTATCTTTTATTACATTGTAGAGGGTACCACTACATTCGGCAAGGACGAATTTAACTTTTTCACTTGTTTGAACTATAAATGACTTTTTATGAGATCCAATAGATAATTTTTGCATTTTAAAATTTCAAATGGAGTTTTGAAATGCAATCTTAGAAGCTTTAAATTCGAAGTTGAGCTTCTATTGGCCTTTTTTGAATTTCAATTGATATTTTTTATACCCTCCACTTAGTGATAGAGGGTATATATAAGTTTGTCATTCCGTTTGTAACTCATCGAAATATCGGTCTGGGACCCCATAAAGTATATATATTCATGATGCCCGATCGATTTTAAGACATTCTAGCGATGTCCGTCTGTCCGTCTGTCTGTCTGTGGAAAATGCTGTAGCGGACAAAATATTGCACAGAGATGACTGAAACTTAACATATTTATTGGAAGTTCTCCCGAGAAGTTTGGTATTGCATTTGAGCGATATTGGTTCAGCGGTTGAAAAGTTATGAACGAAAATGTAAGCACACCTCAAAAATTTCAGTACATTCAACATAACCTAAAAATACAAAATGCTTTAATTCGGCTTCTGGTTGACATATGTGTACATAATTGAACACCAAATGGTATTTAAACAAGAACGAATACATTTTTTGACAAAAAAAAGGAAAAATCGCGGATTTTTATTACCAATTTTTTTTCGCGGAAATTTTTTTTCAAAAAAAATTTTTTTTTTCAAAAGTAATTTCCTTTTAAATAAAGTTTTTTGCAATAATCTTTTTGAAATTATGGAGGGTATCACTACATTCGGCAAGGCCGAATTTAACTTTTTTACTTGTTTGAGTTTCAATTGATCTGCTATGAATTTAAATTTTATCTTTCTCAAATTTCAAATATAATTTCAATTGATCTTTTACGAATTTCAATTGACTTTATTCGAAATTATATTTTACAAGATTCAATTGATTATTTTAAGAAATTCAATTAATCTCTTTTGATGATTTCTTCAAATTTCCGTTGATATTTAAAGAATTTAAATTTATATTTTTTTATGAGTTTCAACCGATCATGTTCAAATTTGAATTTAAAAATTTGAAATGGAGTTTTGGATTTTAATCGAACGAAAAAAAATATAAAAATGGTGTAAAAATTGACCATAATGTTACAAAAAATTGTTTTCCGATCGCCGTATAATTAGTCAGAAACTTTTTATAAATTCCTGATTGGATACAACTTTAAGTGCTATTTAAACAAAATAAATAACAAAATTAAACACCTTTTTTTACCCCAAATATAACAAAAGTTACCCTTTGTCTCCCGCAGCTGTTGTTTTTTTCCTCACTCTACTCGTTAGTAATTTTTCTGTTTCATAATGATGATAAATCATTAAGAATTGTAAAAACATATAACAATCTTTAAGTTCGTATGTATAATACTTTCTCTTTGTTTAAAAATCTTGGAAAAAAAATTTTCAAAATGTCGTTTAGATTTATTATAAGTAAATTAATATAATCTTTGATACCAAACACAATATTATTTTTTTTTTTTCTCTAAGCAACAAGAAAAATAATAAAACAATTTCCCTTGGTTTTCAGTTTTCAGTTTTTTTTTTCTTTTTTAATCAAGCAAGGCCTCTTTGTAGCATAGCAACTCAGTCAGCAACTCAGTGTCAGTGTACTTACGCTATTTATACACATTTTAAATGTGTATTTCTAAATTCTTTGCAAGCGAAAGACAGACAGACCGTTAAACCGACTGAACGACCACCTCTTCTTGCTTCATTGTATATTTGTTTTGAAAAATTCCAATTATACTTGGTTGGTTTTATTTTTTTATTTTTTTTTTTCAATTTAAGCAAGGCCTCTTTTGTAGCATACACTTATTTAGCCACAACCTAAAGAGACTATCAGACTATACACTACAAATTTCGAAAGAAAAAAAAAATTCACCATTGGATTTTTTTTACGTGTGTATCAGGGATGTTAAATGGGGTTTTCAATTTTGTACCAACTTTCAAAAAAAATTGTACTTTTTGGACACTGGCGGTACCATTTTTTTTTGAGAGTGTTAATTCGGTTGTACTAAATTTTGTATACCCCCCAAAATCGTATATACCCCACAAATTAATAGGAAAAATTTATATGGTTGTGTAAACACGAAAAATGTATCAAGATCTGAGAATTCTTCTAAAGATAAAAGGTCCCAAATCGCGACCTTGGGACAATAAGGTTCTATCTGTGCCTATTTCTTTAAGCAAATAGAACCTTGTTGTTCTAAGGTCTCGAAATTTTGCAATTTATACTATCTTCATTAATTGTCTATAAATAACTGACTGTTAGTATTGTGGAAAATTCTGAGACCTTTTTTTGATAAAAGTGAGTAAGAATTATTCCCAAAGTGTCTAATTCTGATACTTTTTCTATAAAAATAAGTTTTTAGCATCCGAAAATTTTTGTAAAAAAAATTTAGAAAAATTTAATTTGAAAACTTCTTTAAACTGTTTTAAAAACAAGGGGTAAAACTTAAAAAAAGTCTCATTTATTGTGCAAATCGGTCTGAAATTAGTATCCTTGTGAGCATTTCATTTTTTTTGTTAAAAAAAAAACTGGATTCTTTTACCGATATTTCGATGAGTTATAAAGAAAGAATTTGAAAATTTTAAAATTGTACCAAATGAGTCGCGGTAGTACCACGGTACTTTTGAAGGTCATAATGTACCAAAAAAAGTACAATTGTACCAACTTTAACATCCCTGGTGTGTATTCCTAAATGAAATGTGTACCTACCGTAAAGATAAGGGAGTGTCAAATATTGTGTTAATAATTGGATTATATTTTTGATTTTGGTTTTGAAAAAAAAAAATGAACTAAGTTGAATCCGATTATAATTCAATAGAAATTGGTATTTGTATTGATTTTTTTTTTGACATTTTAATGAGGAGTTTGAGTAAAAACTTAACACTGAAAAAGAGTAATTCGCAACTAATATGAAATATTGTTAGAACACTACTATACTTCGAATATAGGTTAGAGGTGGCGGAATCAAATTATTATCACATAGACCGGATTGTCCATAACGAAACCAATTTCGAACATATGGTAAATCTCATTTGAATGAGACTTCAGTTTACATGTCATGACTTCTTTTCTTTGTTAAATTTTTGTCAACATTTTTCATTTAAGTTTCAAATATCAACAAAACTACCAACATTTGTTGAAATATAATCGGATTTAACTTATTTCCACTAGACTTGTGCTTAATCATTAAATTGAGTGAGCGCTCATGTTCGTTCATTTCAGATAAAATACCTAGTTCTTCTAGTTCAATCGGTCATTTTTTGTTTTCGCTCAACAGTTTGTGAACGAATCATTTTGACCATGTCTCTTGTTTTGGCTTTCGTTAAAAAATACAAAAATGTTGAATAATAAGTAAAAAATTAAAATCGGCCTTGCCGAATGTAGTAATACCCTCCACAATTTCTAAAAGATTATTGCAAAAACCTTATTTAAAAGGAAATTACTTTTGAAAAAAAAAAATTTTTTTGAAAACAAATTTCCGCGAAAAAAAATTTGGTAAAAAAAAATCCGCGATTTTTTCTTTTTTTGTCAAAAAATATGTTTGTACCTGTTTAAATACCATTTGGTGTTCAATTATGTTCACATAAGTCAACCAGCAGCCGAATTAAAGCATTTTGTATTTTCAGGTTATGTTGAATATACCTTACATTTTCGTTCATAACTTTTGAACCGCTCAACCGATATCGCTCAAATGCAATACCAAACTTCTCAGGAGAACTTCCAATAAATATGTTGAGTTTCAGTCATCTCCATGTAATATTTTGGTCGTGATCACCATTTCCACAGACAGACGGACATCGATTGAATGTCTTAAAATCGATCGAGAATCATGAATATATATACTTTATGGGGTCCCAGACCTATATTTCGATGAGTTACAAACGGAATGACAAACTTATATATACCCTCTATCACTAGAGTGGAGGATATAAAAACATAAGGATCACTACATGAAAAAAAACATGAATGCTGAGAAAGCGTGCCAAAAGAGGAGAGAAAACTAACGCTAATCACAAAATTAACAAATAAATTTAACGACCGAACTATTGAGCTGAATGAATGAAAAGACCTAAAAGAACTAGATAAACCACTCAGTTATGTGAATAGTTTAATTGAACTAGTTCGTTCGTGAACGACAGTACTCTAATTTACACGAGATTTCAGCTTTGCCATAAACTTAAACAGGCTTTAACATTCAACAGTAATTGAAAGTCAAAAATGATTAATTGAAATTAGAAAATTAACAATTATAATTCGAAAAAATATCAAATACAATTCGAAAAATATCTATTGAAACACCAACAAAATCATTTGAAGTTCAAAGAAAATCAATTTTCATTTGGAAAATATTAATTGAAACTCGAAAAAGAATTTATCTTCGTCAAAAATCCATGGTTCAATTAATTCAAATTCGAAAAACTTGAAATTCGAAAATGATCATTTGAAGTCCAAAAAATATCAATTAACGTTTGAAAAATATTAATTAAAATTTCAGTAAGAACAGTTAAAGGTCGAAAAAGATCAATTCTTCGAAAAACATTATATAAAGTTCAAAAAGATCAATTGAAATTCGAAAAAGATCAATTGAATTTCGAAAAAGATCAATCTAAATTCGGAAAAAATCAAAAGATTTTAGGTTCGAAAGAGATAAATTTAAATTCGGAAAAGAACAACTAAATTTCGAAATGATCACTTGTGGGCGATCAAAAAGCCGGGGGCGATCAAAAATCTACTGCAACAACCAAGATTTTACTCATGATAGAAATTCTTCGCAAAAAAGAATGCTGTGTAAAGAATTCCGATCATACTGATCGGAAAAACCAATGTTCTAATCATGAAATTAATTCTTCACTCAGTATGATGGCAGTTTTTCACACAGTGCGATCGAAATTTGTGATGATAACCCACGTGTAAGTTAAATTCTGATCGCTATTTTTCCCCTGATCTGTCAACATTCTTTGTTATACCAACATTTTCTTTAAAATTCATTTGGAACTGGAACAACCAAGATTCTACTCATGATAGAAATTCTTAGCACATTATGATCGCAATTCTTCATACAGCATAATCGAAAATTTTCGTATACCCCAAGTGTGTGGAAAATTCTGATCACACTATTTTCCCCCTGATCTGTCAACATTCTTATTTATACTAACGTTTTCTTTCAAAATCGTCGTTGTCAAATGGATGAATCTCAAGTCTTGGAGCTAATTATGTAACTTGATAGTCGTACATCGTCGTCGTTAGCTCATTATTCTTTTACCATAAAATGACACCATATGGTAATGGAATAATAAGCTAACGATACGATTTGACGATTGTTACATAATTACCCCCCTGGTTTTCTAATTTATCGAGTTTGCTCCATAAAAAAAAAAAAAAGTGGCGCCCAAGCTGGGGAAATCAAAAGTCTACTGGAACAACAAATGTTTTACTCATAATAAAAATTCTTCAAAAAGTATGATCGCAATTCTTTACACAGTATGATCGAAATTTGCCATAATGTCCCATTTGTGAGTAAAATTCTGATCGCTATTTTTCTAATCTGTCAACATTCTTTGTTTTACTAGCCTTTTCTTTCAAATTTGTCTTTGTCAACTGAATGAATGTCAATCCTGGTTTCTAACTTTTCAAGTTTTCTCAAAAAAAGTTCTGAAAAATGGGTTTTCAGAATTGCAAAGAAAATGGAGCCCAAGCAGGGGCCATCAAAAATCTACCGGAATAACGGAGATTCTACTTATGATAGAAATTCTTAGCACAGTATGATCGGAATTCTTTACACAGTATGATCGAACTTTGTCATGATATCCCACGTGTTGAGTAAAATTCCGATCGCACTATTTTTCCCCTGATCTGTCAACATTCTTTGTTTTACTAACATTTTCTTTTAAATTCGTTTGGAATTGGAACAGATTCTACGCATGATAAATTTCTTATCACATTACCATCGCAATTCTTCATACAGCATAATCGTAAATTGTCGTGATATCCCACGTCTTAGTAAAATCCTGATCTGTCAACGTTCTGTTTTCTACTAACATTTTCTTTCAAATTCTTCCTTGTCAACTAGATGAATGCCAAATTATTTTTCAGAATTTCAAAGCAAGTGGCCGCCAAGCTGAGGCCATCAAAAATCTTCTGAAACAGCCAATGTTCTACTCATGATACAAATTCTTCATACATTATGATCGAAATTCTGCAAACAGCATAATCAAAAATTGTCTTGATATCTTACGTGTTGTAAAATTCTAATTGCTATTTTTTATCTGTCAATATTCTTTTAAAGTTTGCTCCATAAAAATTAAAAAAAAAAATAGTTTTTCAGAATTGCAAAGAAAATGGCGCCCAAGCAGGGATCATCAAAAGTCTATTGGAAAAACCAATGTTCTTCTAATGAAATAAATTCTTCACACAGTATGATCGTACGTGTAAGTTAAATTCTGATCGCTATTTTTTCCCTGATCTGCCAACATTCTTTGTTATACTACCATTTTCTTTAAAATTCGTTTCAAAACCTTCCTTGTCAACTAGATGAATGTCAAGTGTGGTTTTCTACTTTTTCAAGTTTGCTCCATAAAAATTTAGAAAAATGGTTTTAAGGAAGCAGGGGACAGTTACTGTAACAGTCTATATTCTACTTATGGTAAAAATTCTTCACACATTATGATCCCAATTTTGCACACAGCATATTCGAAAATTGTCGTGATATCTTACGTGTTAGTAAAATTCTGATCGCTATTTTCCTTTTGATCTTTCAACATTCTGTCCTTGTCAACTAAATGAATGTCAAGTCTGGTTTTATAGTTTGTCAAGTTTGCTCTATAAAAATTAAAAAAAAAATTGTTTTTCAGAATTTCAAAGCAAGTGGCGCCCAAGCTGGGGCCATCAAAAGTCTACTGGAAAAACCAATGTTCTAATCATGAAATTAATTCTTCACACAGTATGATCGCAATTTTTCACACAGTGCCATCGAAATTTGTCATGACTTTGTAAGTTTTCTTCTTGATCTGTCAATATTCTTTGTTAAACTTACTTCTTATTTTAAAATCATCCTTGTCAAATGGATAAATGTCAATTCTGGTTTTTTACTTTTTCAAGTTTTCTCCATAAAAAATCAGAAATTTTTTTTCTTTAGAATTTCAAAACAAGTGGCGCCCAAGCAGGAGACATTAAAAGTCTAAAAAGTCTTCGCACAGTATTATATCAATTTTGTACACTATATGATCAAAATTTGTCATAATATGCCACTTGTAAGTAAAATTCTGTCAACATTCTTTGTTATACTAACATTTTCTTTCAAATTCGTCCTTGCAAACTGGATGAATGTAAAGTCTGGTTGTCTACTTTTTCGAGCTTGCTCCATAAAATTTCAGAGAAATGTTTTTTTTAGAATTTCAATTCAAGTGGCGCCGAAGCAGGGGCCATCAAAAGTGTACTGGAACAAGCAATGTTCTTATCATGATAAAAATTCTTAACACAGTATAATCGCAAATTTTTACGAAATATGATCGAAATTTGTCATGATATCCCACGTGTTAGTAAAATTCTGATATCCCTGATCTTCTACTTACTTTTTCTTTCAACTTCGTCCTTTTCAATTAGATGAATGTCAGGTCTGGTTTTACAGTTTGTCAAGTTTTCCTTATAAAAATAAAAAAATAAATGTTTTTAGAATTTCAAAGCAAGTGGCGCCCAAGCTGGGGCCATCAAACAACCAATGTTCTACTCGTGATAAAAATTCTTCGCACAGTATAATCGCAATTTTTCATACAGTATGATCGAAATTTGTCATGATATCCCACGTGTGAGAAAATTTTTGAACGGTTTTTTACCCCTTATCGGTCAACATTCTTCAGTATACTAACTTGTTCTTTCAAATTCGTTCTTGTCAAACGGATGAATTTTAAGTCTGGTTTTCATCATAAAAAATCAGAAAAATTATTTTTTAGAATTTCAAAAAAAGTGGCGCCCAAGCTGGGGCCTAATACTGATAAGCACAAATTAAATACAGAAACCACTGCATTCAATTTCAACAAGAACTCCATACAAAATAAAGTCTTTTCCTTCTTTTAAATGTTCTTAAAAATATGCTCCAAAGAAAATCCTCTCAAAAATTCAAATTGCATTAGCAGCAACCTTCGCAATAAAGGTCTTTACAAAATTTTATTAACATTTAGTTCATTCTTTACCCTAACCTGTTGTTTTACTCTTTATTTACTTTTCATTGTGTTCATAATGTAGTTACCCAAAAAAAACACACAATTCAATGCAGTGCATTTAACTCTACCCTGCCAAACAACAATCCATCTAATTGTAAGTATAACATCATCATAATCATACCACAAATCTAAACCAGAAAATTTACCAACACACCCACATATATTACCAATAAAACAACAAAAAAAAATAACTTTAGATTCCCAGCAAAATGTTCGATTCTAAAGAATCGATTGTGGAATCAACTATACTACCCTGCAATCGATTCTACTATGTATTGCATCATCGATGATTTTTGTTTGAGATTGTCACGAAAGCAATACATGCTTTTCCTCCAAACTAGAACACTTATCTGTTCTAGGGAATCTATTCTAGAATATGTTGCATATAGTGGTACAAGAAGGGATTACGCGATTTTTTAACGGTTACATATCTGTTCCATGTAATGCATTATGGAACTAGTTCTGAATAATTAAATGATTTTTTTTTTTTTTTAATTTTTTATTTATTTTTTCTTTACAAAAATTTTAAAACTAAATACACAAGTAAGTATAAACTAACATTAATTTTATCACAATAATCTTATTACGAGAAAATCTATGGACCTTTGTATTATGGATTTAAACAACAATAAAAAGAAGGAGAGGGCTACACCAATAGAACTAATTAATATAATAAAAGATAATAGAATATATTTATGAATCAGACTTTTCCATAGAAAAATGTCTCAGCACCATACTTTTTCTATAGAAAAAATGTGTCAGAATCTGAGACTTTTTCTATAGGGAAAATGTCTCAGAATCTGAGACTTTTTATATCACAAAATCTCAGGCTTTTTCTATATGAAAAATGTCTCACAGACTTTTTCTATAAGAAAAATGTCTCAGAGACTTTTTCTAAAAGGAAAATGTTTCAGAGACTTTTCCATAGAAAAAAATGACTTTGAATCTGAGGTTTTTTCTATAGAAAAAATGTCTCAGACTCTGAACATTTTCTATAGGAAAAATGTCTCAGAACTTGAGACTTTTTCTAAAAATTACTTCTTCTGTCTCAGATTTTGAGACATTTTTCCTATAGAAAAAGTCTAAGATTCTGAGACATTTTTCCTATAGAAAAAGTCTCAGATTCTGAGACATTTTTCCTATAGAAAAAGTCTCAGATTCTGAGACATTTTTCCTATAGAAAAAGTCTCAGATTCTGAGACATTTTTCCTATAGAAAAAGTCTCAGATTCTGAGACATTTTTCCTATAGAAAAAGTCTCAGATTCTGAGACATTTTTCCTATAGAAAAAGTCTCAGATTCTGAGACATTTTTCCTATAGAAAAAGTCTAAGATTTGGTAGGACATTTTTCCTATAGAAAAAGTCTCAGATTTTGAGACATTTTTCCTATAGAAAAAGTCTCAGATTTTGAGACATTTTTTCTATAAAAAAGTCTCAGATTCTGGGACATTTTTCCTATAGAAAAAGTCTCAGATTCTGAGACATTTTTCCTATAGAAAAAGTCTCAGATTCTGAGACATTTTTTCTATAGATAAAGTCTCAGATTTTGAGACATTTTTCCTATAGAAAAAGTCTCAGATTCTGAGACATAGGAAAAAAATGTCTCAAAATCTGTGACTTTTTCTATAGGAAAAATGTCTTAGAATCTGAGACTTTTTCTAAAGGCAAAATGTCTCAGAATCTGAGACTTTTACTATATGCAAAATGTCTCAGAATCTGATACTTTTTCTATAGGAAAAATGTCCTATTTATTCTCAGATTCTGATCATTTTGCCTATAGAAAAATGTCTCAGATTCTGGGATATTTTGCATATAGAAAAAGGTGATTCTGAGACATTTTGCCTATAGAAAAAGGTTCAGATTCTGAGACATTTTTCCTATGGAAAAAGTCTCAGATTCTAAGACATTTTTCCTATAGAAAAAGTCTCAGATTTTGAGACATTTTTTTCCTATGCGTTACTGTAGTGTGAAGAACAAAAAATTCTCTGCTATAGTAAAGTTTGCATAAAATAAAGTAAATGAAAGATTAAGAAAATTGTTGTTGGTCTCTAGATTAAATGCATTGCTTGAGTTAGAGAAAAAGCTTTTCTGTATACGTCACACACGAAACCTACTGTGAGTTAAAAACAAACGACGTTTAGTCACTGATGTTTATACACCGAGTATAGCCTAGTGGTTATGGCTTCGGCTTACAAAACATGAGAGATTTTAACGACACAGGTTCGAAGCTCATGTCAGGCTAGTCTGTTGATAAAAAAACATATAAAGAATTTTTCTAGCAAATATCAAATAATCAATTTAATGTAATTGCCTACTGATGACGTAGAAGTGGCTACAGAAACCATGGTCTAGGGTAAATCCACATTTAATTTAATCTTTAGAAGACACAATTTTCTTCTTCAATCAGAAAAACACAAATCCCACGCTTTTAGTTTTGAGAAAATAGATAGAATATGCTTCTTAATATTTCCATCAGTACAGCCGACAGCATAAATGTACATAAATTTTTACAATCTGAAAGAAACCATGAAACAAATTGTAAGTACCACGTAGATATACCAAATTAAGATGTGTACTTACGGTTTTTCTGCCATATGTATCGAGAATGTATTTAAAAGCACAATTAGTGCTGCGAAAATGCATAATTTTGTCACCAAAAAAATAACAAATAAATTGTTTTTTTTTATAAATTTTATTTTCAGTTTGACATTTTTTCCAAAAATTATAAGATTTTTTATCAATTCCGTGGAAACAGTAGAGGAATGGAGTAACATTACTTGGGAATCTATTCTAGAATACATTGCCAAAGAAACGATTCCAAAAAATTTTGCTGGGTTTTTATTCTTACTTTTTGATGCTGTTTTAAGATTTTTGCTGTTTTTGTAAAAATCACACATAGAACTGCTATTATAGATTAAACACAATAAAGGATTTAGGAGGCAGATACAAAACTTTTGACAGATAACAGCTGGAAACAGCTGCTCAAAACTAACTGAAATAAATCACGAACTCTACTCAAACCTGCGAAATTTTGGATTATACCCTCTGATGTATTCCATTCATTAGATAATAAGAACTCCGCACGTATGCTATCTCCAAGCTCTATTTTTAATTCTAAACGTCAAAAATAATTGACTACAAGGAGGACTTTAAAACGCAAATTAGCCCAATTTGGTTGCAAATTGAAGTCTGGCTATAGTCGAATATTACATAGAAAATTTTTGGCTAAAGCCTGACGTCTCAATTATGATTTTTTTTTTAGTTTTTTTTTTGCCAGTATGCTTAATTAACAATCTGAATCTAATTGTTATAACTGACGTTTGTGGTTAAAGCCTGCAACTTGATTGTGTTTAATCTTTTAGTATGATGTTCGTTAAAAATTATGTTAGTTGACAACAGACAGCAAGAACAACAAAAGCAACAATCGAAGACACCTACGCGAAAACAGCAATAACAATATGATGACGACGACGACCAACAAACGACATTGCACCCACTCGCAGCATAAATTTATGTATCTACCGATTTTGTATTTCTCCGCGCTCGTATACTCGATTTTGTGCTTTTATTTTCTTAAGTTAGATTTATAAATCTATATATTTTGGTGATGTTATAGATTAAATGCAGAAGTTTAAAAGAAAAACATTTTGAATTTTAAATAGAATTTATGAAAAACTTAATTAAAATTCAGAATAACTTAATTGAATTTCCTCAAGTGCGAATTAAAATTTCGGAAAGCTCACCAA
The DNA here is from genome assembly GCA_963921195.1 of Pegoplata infirma. NCBI lineage: Eukaryota > Metazoa > Arthropoda > Insecta > Diptera > Anthomyiidae > Pegoplata > Pegoplata infirma. The sequence goes on from OY992540.1 coordinate 214,585,673, forward strand.
AAATTCAGAGAAATGTCCGTCCCATTGAAATTCAGAAAATCCTAATTGAAATTCGGGAAACTTCAATTGAAATTCAGAAAATTCTAATTGAACTTTAGGACAGTTCAGTTGAAATTTAAAAAACAAAACATAATTAAAATTCAGAATTTAATTTAACCATCATTCATTGGAAGCCCCCTACAAATGCAGTGCATTATGTTGATATCAGGAAAATAGGTTATGGGAAGAAGAAAAGATAAAAAACTTCTTTGCACAGTATGATCGAAATTCCGATCGTACTATTTTACCCCTTATCTGTCAACATTATTATACTAACTTTTTTTCAAATTCGTTCTTGTCAAACGGATGAATGTCTGGTTTTCACCATAAAAAATTAGAATTTTTTTTCAGAATTTCAAAGAAAGTGGCGCCCAAGCTGGGGCCCGATTCTGATAAGCACAAATTAAACATAGAAGCCGCTGTCAAGTTGACGTCATCAATTTGAACAAAAACTCTAGACAAAATAAAGTCTTTTCTTCCTCCTATATTTAAGAAATTATAGTACTTTTTTTGAAAAAAAAAAAATACTTTTTTTGGAAAAAAGTAGTTTTAAGGAAAAAAATTGATTTTTTAGAAAAAAGTAAATTTGTTAAAAAAGTAAATTTTTTACTACTTTTTTAGAAAAAATTACCTTTGTACTACTTTTTTGAAAAAGCACTTTTTTCTAAGAAGTACTTTTTTCTAAAAAAGTAGTTTTTTTCTAAAAAAGGAGTAAAATACGAACTTTTTTAACAAAAGTATTTTTTTTTTTTCTAAAAAATCAATATTTTCTAAAATGTACTTTTTTGTCTAAAAATTATTTTTTTTCTAATTTTTTTTCTAAAAAAGTACTATATTTTCTTTAATAATACTTCTTAGGAAAAAAGTAAAATTTTTTCTAAATAAGTACTTTTTCCTGAAAATTACATTTTTTCTTAAAGGTGCTATAGTACTTTTCTAAAATAGTACAATTTACTATTTGTTCTAAAAAAATATTTTTTTTTAAAAAAAGGACTATTTTTTCTAAAAAGTACTATTTTTTTCTAAAAAAGTACTTTTTTCTAAAAAAAGTACAACTTTTTCTAAAAAGTACTATTTTTTCTAAAAAATTACTATTTTTTCTAAAAAAGTACAATTTTTTTAGAAAAAAGTACTATTTTTTTCTAAAAAAGTACTATTTTTTAAAAAAAAGTACTATTTTTTCTTTAAAAGTACTATTTTTTTCTTAAAAAAGTATTTTATTTATTCGGTCTTATTATGAGTGTCGTTGTCGTCTCGTAAACAAGGCGTTTTCTTAAATCGATATTATATGGAGTTCACACCAGCGACTTTAAACAAGTTGTTTAACAAAACACCAGTAACAGAATAAAAACGTAATGGATACAGAACAAAGACTTTTTTAAACATCTCACTTTTAAACACTTCAAAACAGCAAGTGTGAACGCCGTATTAGGAGTGTCGAAAAACGACTGTTAGCAATTCTATTACATATTTCGGTACCAAGAGTGTCGTTTTCAAATGTCAAAAATTGCAAATATTGTCGTTTACGTTTTTGTTGACGACAATACAAAAAACCATTAAAAAAATAGATTTAATCAAGGTAGATTGTAGATTAATTATTTCATAGATTTTATTAAACAAATGGGTATTTATAACATTAAACAAGTAAGAGTGTTAAATTCGGCTGTGCCGAATCTTTTATACCCTCCAACATGCAAATAAATAAAAAAAAAAAAAATTGCAGGGGCGTCTTCTTTTTTTTTTGGGGGGGGGGGGTCGGTAGTGGTAATTGGGGGGCACAATTCCTCTCGAATAAGTGTTAGAAAAAAATAATTCTTATGCTTTTTGCACTAAAGAAATACAAATTTATCATTATATAAAAAATATTCCACGCCCAAAAAAGGGGGCGGACCGTAAAACGATATTTTCAAATTCTGTGGGTCCAAATGCAGGACATTGACTTTCTTGTAGCATAAAAATGTTGGATTTGTTGAACAAAAACACAAAAAATCATGTAAAAAATATGATATTTTTCAGAGGTTGGTTTAGTTCTTCAAGGGGGAACTTTTTCCCCCCTGGTCCGATTTTGCCCATCTCCGAACTTAACCAGCCTATGAACATAAGACATATATGTGCCAAATTTCAGGAGCCTATCACTTTTATTTTGGACTGTATCGTGTCCTCCACAGACGGACGGACGGACGGACAGACGGACGGACGGACGGACGGACAGACGGACATCGCTAGAATGTCTTAGAATCGATCACTGATCAATAATATATATACTTTATGGGGTCCTAGACCGATATTTCGATGCGTTACACACGGAATGACAAAGTGAGTATACCCCCATACTGTAGTTGGAGGGTATAAAAACTATTTTATAATCATGTATTTTAGTTTTTAAATCACCAGATCGATTTTTTAGGTCTAAAATTACAAGCACCAGGAAGTTATATTTATCGATCCATATTGCAATTCAAAGCCATCCAAAAAGGATTGTGACACTTTTGGAACAAAATTCAAGCTTGGCAAGAGGATTCCGTAGTGGCGTTTTTAAAATACCATGGGGTAGGAAGGATGAATGTTTGAATCAAATGGCATTCTGCCGGAGGTACCTTAAAACGTATTATCCCTCACAGAAGAAGCTGTTTTTAATTTGCCGTAAATTTATACAATTGTCTACACTCAAAAAAATACGTTAGTAGATTTACTAATTTTTTTTTTGCTAATGCAAGTTAGCTAACTTTTAGCAAATTTTTAGTTGAGATTAGCATGCACATTAGCAATTTTAAACAAACTTTGAACTAATTTCTTCTGCTAAATTTGAAATTGAGTTGACAACATTTTTACAAGATTTTTTGCTAACATTAGCAAAAATAATTGTAAATTTTTTTTTTATTTTCAGAAAACTTAAAATGGCGCTATCTCGGAAACTAAGCCAGATAGAGCAAAATGGAGGGCATTTTTGGTTCTTAGAATCTCCATACTTTCGCGGGTCCTCTTCACATGTATGGACCCTAATGGGACCTAACTTTGGATCCAAAAAAGTTAGCATTCCCGAAAATTTTAAAATGCTCATATCTCGGTAAATATTGCCGACACAACAAAAAGTCCAAAAGAATTTTTGTAGCTCTCAACACGTAGAACAAGACCGCAAAATAATCAAAAGCTCTCCGAGTAATATTTTTGAAGTTATCGAGTTTTTTAATTCTCAAGACCCCAGTGATCCCCTAAAATAATGTATCTCAAAAACTAAGCAAGGTAGAGCGAAACGGACACAAATTTTGGATCAAAAACTATGACGATTTTTAAGGAACCCAACTAGGTCTAGGCCCATCGGGGTCTGGACCTATTGGGTCCGAACCCAATGGGGTCCTCAAATGTGTATGAACTAAGTTGAAATAAAAATTATTTCAGTTAACTAATTTTTAGCAAAACGTTTTTGCTAACTTTACCAAAAAAATTGTGGGTTCAAAATCAGCAAATTTTCTTGTAGGTTTACAAGCTTTTTTTGCTAACTTAACAGTTTTTTTTTTTTTTGAGTGTATCCAGGTGGCCTTGCATATATTACGATTGGAATTGGCAGGGCAAACATGTTGGACTGTTATTGTCTCCGAATAGCTTTTTGATCTTAAGAAGATTAAAAAGGAGCAACACTTAAAATTTTATTTTAATAAAAAAATTTTACATAAAAAATGTTTTTAATACCGCCAAACAGGTGTTTTTGACAGTTTCTATAACCAGGTAGTTCAAAAATGTTTTAAATCGTGGGAATTTGGAATCAATCTGTTGTTTTCTATTACAAAAAGTCTATTACCAAAATGTCGTTGTCGTAAATTTTACATGATACCGAAAAATTTTAAAAACGACAACGACTACGACAATTGTCGAAATTAAAAAACGACACTCATAATAAGGCCGATTAAAAAAAAACATCTGAAATGTACCATAAGCCCATAACTGGCACATGTGCCTTCTGCCCTTGTATGTCACACGGCACATTTCAGATATGACATGTGTCATACTAGGGCACATTGCACTTCAGATGTGCCATGTGCCGGTAGCATAGCACATGACACATCTGAAATGCGCCGTGTGCCATACTAGGTCACATGGCACATTTCAGATGTGCCAGGTAACAAATGTGCCATCATGTGCCCTATGCACATTTACCATTCCTTACCCTGGGCATCATACAACATTAGGTCTTGAGCGCATTAAAATCTACTCTATTCGCTTGACACCAATCACGTATTGATTGGGGTCAATGAAGACAAAAGGTCTTCATTGAGTGAGTAATTCATGATCTTCCCCAACTTCAACAAGGCTTGACTTACGATCGAAAGAAAATGATTGACAAATGTTGCTGTCATCTGCAAAAGAATAGATTGGATTGCAAGTTTTACTTAGAAGATTATTAATAAAATAAAGTAGGAGAAAGGGCAAAACCTTACGGTACCGCTGAATTAAGCTAAAATTCATTGAATGAAATCCCATCTATAATAACATGCATAGTGCGATCTCTGAGGAAGCTCGAAATAAATCGAGAGAAGACATTGCCGACATTTTGACATCTGACAAATCAGAAAGATCGTGAAGCTCCCTAGATCCCAGTGAAGTCTCTGACCAGAAAGTGCCGGGCAATGGCAGATGTAGTTTTCGATAGTTTCCAACTCCTTTTCATACATACAACTCCGGCAAAAGTTATTTGACGGCACATTTAACCGCTCTGCGTGCTTCCCTATAAGACAGTGTCCGGTAATTACAGCAACCACCGTCAAAATCTCTCCTCTTGGAAGCGTTATCAACTCACTTGTGCACTTCTGATTAAGCGAAGGCCAGAACTAATAAAACCTTTTACCCTTTTTACATATTCATCGGTTTTTACAGGGAAATTTCAGAACTTTTTTGTGTTTGCAATTTCTTACCTTTTTAAAGTTCTTTATTATGATCCAAAAAAAACTGCTGCATTAAGATTTTGCTTTTATTTGCTAAAAAACTCTTTCATTTTAAAGCTTTTTTGTAAAATAGCTTCTGTTGAACATATTTTTTGTATAATGTAACTATCTGTTTTGCTTACCTAGCAGTATTTTGTTGTTATATTTTTAAAAAATTGTTTAAAAACCAATGTAAAATTTTACGTACCATGGTTTAAAACAAAGTTGTAACAAATTCTTTTTTTAATTTATTTTCCGGAAATTTAATGATGAATCATTCCATTTAATTAAACTTTAGTACGAAAATAGAATGATGATACACATTATTGGTGGTCATTTTATTTTTATGAAAGTTCTATTTTTACCGTTAATTTATGAGTAAAATCAATGGTATTTAGGTTTCACAGATATATATATTAGGATTTCACAGATATTTATTTAAAACTGGTATGTTGCTTAAAAAGAACGAATGAAATGTTAAACCTATTTCAAAGTTGCAAAACTTTAAACAAAATTATAATTTGAAATTGTTTTAAATAGTTTTTTTGAAGTTTAAAATAGTTTTTAGTATTAAATAAATAAAAATTCTTCGAGCTCGAGGCCAGTTTTTTCTTGAAAATAAATATTCTTTTATTCCATTCCAATATTTCGATTCTCTTTTAGAATCATCGAAATATTGGAATGGAATAAAAGAATATTTATTTAAAAGAAAAAACTGGCCTCGAGCTCGAAGAATTTTTATTTATTTAAATTGGAAAGGTCGAATAATAACAACTTAAATTATAGTTTAGTATATTTTTTTGTAAAAGATCAATAAAAATTCGAATGATCCCAATTTAAGTTCAAAAAGTTTGGTTCAGCATTTAAGCGAAATCGGTTCAGCGGTTCAAAAGTTATGAACAAAAATGTAAGGACACCTTAAACAAATTTTGGTACATTCAACATAACCTAGAAATACAAAATGCTTTAATTCGGCTGCTGGTTGACATATGTGAAGATAATTGAACACCGAATGGTGTTCCAAAAAAGAAAAAAAAATAGCGGATTTTTTTAACAAATTATTTTGTTCGCGGAAATTTTTTTTCCATTTTTTTTTCAAAAGAAATTTCCTTTTAAATAAAGTTTTTTACAATAATCTCTTAGAAATTGTGGAGGGTATCACTACATTCGGTAATGCCGAATTTAACTTCTTTACTTGTTTATATTCGAATTACATCTGAAATGAGTTAAACCTTTTGAATTAACTGTACTTTTTTTACATTTTAACGTATTGCCAACTAAAGTTTGGCAACAATTTTTTTTCTTGATAAACTAAAAGTGTCGGAAATTGACACATTTCTGACGAATACCATTCAGCAATACAACTCCTAAGGTATGATTCATTTCATGTTGAAAATATCAACATGGTTCATTGACTTGTGTAAACTGCACACCGGAAAATGTAGTGTACTTTTACAGAAGTCTCCCCACTTCCGTTATAAAACAACTTGTTTTTTTAGCATTTAAATTACTGTATAATTTCAAAAAAAAAATATATTCATTATAATTATAATTCCTTTAATTACTTCGCAAGTAAATACGATTTAATGTTTATGAGGTCATTTGTAAATGTGTTATTTTTTTATATACTTATTAGGGTATTCAATCGATTAACCGTTAATCGGTTAACCGATTAATTTTGGTCGATTAACTGTTCGAATAATTTAAAATTGTCAATTTTCAAATAACAAATAAACCGATTAATTTGTGTCGGTTAACCGATTAACCGAAATTTCTTTTTTTATAACCTACACCAGTGGTCGGCACAAAGAGGCATATGAAAGTATTAGTGTTTTAATAAAAATATGCATGTGTTGGTGTATTTCTTCAACAAAGCGACATCAACCTGCTTTGAAGAAAGTCAGCTTGCTACTGAATAAAATATTTGTTTTTTTTATGCTCTTTGTTGATTTTTTGTTGACATTCGTGTTGTATACATGTGAATTGCCGATTGTGTTCGGCTCCAGCGTGCAATGGGTGCCGATCACTGACCTACACCTATTTTTTTTGCTTTATTTTGTGTTTTGATGTTTCATTTTTAATTTAAACTACGGTTCTTCTGAAAGAAGTTTAGGTCTAAAAAAAAATTATCAAACTCTCTTTTAGCAACATGTAAAAACTTCGTCAAGAAAATATTTTATCGAGGTCCTAAAAAGATATTTCGGTAAAAAAAAAACAAACTCAATAACCCTAGCCAATTTTTTTATACATTCCTAACAGTATACATATATTTTTCTAATACACAGAGAGAACAGTTTAGTTGTGCCAGCCGAATTTAAAGCCAACTGCATAGTTTAATAACAACAACCGAAATTTTCGGTTGCCATAACCGAAATTTGTTGTAAAAATTTAACTTCTGTTGGTCCAAATAAATTTCGGTAATCGCAACCGAAAATTTCAGTTGTTGTAATTAAACCATGCAGTTGGCTCTTAATTCGGCTGGCACAATTAAACTGTTTTTTCTGTGTAGTTTTTTATGAGACTAATCCGAATCTGACCTTACAACTGATCTATCTCATCTTGAGATATTTAGATTTTCGATTGACAATACTGCATAAATTCAGATTATCGAAATGTTCGGGACCCTATAAAACCGCGAATTTCTTTGTAATGTGTAACACCGTCCGACAGCCAATATTAAACATGAACCGGATGATATATGTCTGAAATTAGAGATCAAATGAAGTAAAACTGCATTTACAGTTTTTGATTTCGTTATCCTGTTTCCCAAAGTTTGAAAGGATTACATTTTAAAAATTTTATAAAATATTTTTTTAATATTTGTACTTGTCCTAGGATGCCACTGGTGATGGCAAATTAAAGAGGAGGATCGCCCCTTATAAAATTTAATCCTCTAAAACCTTGAAGTCGTTTTAAAAGGAAACAGGATCACAAAATGAAAGACTGTAAATGCAGTTTTACTAAATTTAGGGCCTAATTTTGTAAATCACTCGCGTTGAACGCATCACCAACGTTAACGTGAACGCGAGGCTTAAAAAATGCAATTTTGTAAATCACTACGTTATTGCGTTCAATTATTACGTTATCACTTGAAATGTCAATTATATTAGAATCGGTGTTGCCAGACATTCTAAAATTGATCAAATTGCCTACCCATTTTGTAGGGGATACACACCCATTATCGTGGGGAAACACATATATATAATAAGGCAACACCTGCAAAGAGAATATTTGAGAAAAAAGAGAACAAAAAAAAGTTACATAAATTAGTTGAAAAAATCAACAAAAATCACAACGAGCATCTTAGCTGTTTTCGATGTTTTTCTCCTGCCGGAGGAGTTTTTCTTACACATTTATTACTTTTTTATTGTATGTTAACATATTCCAACGTTATTTATTTATTTTTTGCTATTTAAAAGCATATTTGTAACATCAACGCCCCAAAATTTCAAGTGATCATTTTGACACTTCAAGTGATGGAAAAACACTCTCTCGCGTTTTACAAAATTCCGTTTTCCATACAATTTGTTCTCAAAACACGTAAGTCAACGCGAAAATAACAGCTGTTCAGTCCTCGCGTTTTGCAAAATAGAAAATTTTCCAACGCGAGGTGAAAAGGCGCGTTGCGTTTTACAAAATTAGGCCCTTAGTCTCTAGTTTCAAACGTATATTACCCAGTTCTTGTTTAACGACTTTTTTAATTATTGTCGGACGGTGTAAATAGTTCAGCACATCGGAAAATACTACAATTTTTCTTCAAAATATTTTTGGAATCCTTTAGATATCTCTTTTCATTACGAAAATATCGACCGATGAAATTACTTCAATTTCGGCACTAAAAAATAAAAGAAAACAAATTTGGAAACCAAACAATTTTTTGTTGATATTTTTAGTACCGAATTCGAAACTCTTTTAGGGCATCTAAGCCCAGCAGCAATTTGGCTCAATTTTTCCTTTTTCTAATATTTTTTTGACATTTTTCACATTGAATTAGGGCCAATTTGGATTTGGATAATTTTTCAGTTTGCCATTCAAAAATTCTTTATTTGGGCTAACGGGTATTAAAAGCTTCGCCATATCAGATTTAGATTTCTTATTAATAAAATTCTTAAAAGTATATACAATTCCTGGTTTTATATTCAATTTAAATTTAAAATTGATATTATTCGGTTAACCGAATAATTCATATTTAACCGATTATTAACCGATTAAATCTCAACTCCGATTAATTATTTGCTCGATTAACCGATTAAACCAGAACCTCGATTAATTGAATACCCTAATACTTATGTATGGATATTTTTTTATTCATTATATTTTTGTTTATTTTCGCGATATTTTTATTTATTTTTTTTACAAGGCAATATACAACTACACTTACATAAACACTATTATATAAATATAAATGTATACTTAATAAATATGTACCATAAACAGTAAAGTCTACATGATTGGACTATTACTTTTTAATTTTTTACAAATTACATAAGTTAATTAGGCGAATTCAAACACTGCTACAGCTTATTGTACGCAAAAAGGATCCAATGCAACAATTTCATCATACTTATGAATTTTTTTCATAACAATAAATGAAACATTTTTAACACCCTAAGAAAAAATTATTTGTTTATAAGTTCTTAAGGCGCGTTTAGACGGGAGAGAAAACCCCTAGATTTAAAGTAAAACACAACTCTGTGGTAATATACTTTTGACATTGTGTCAAATCTCATTTCGATAATACTTGTTTTTGCTTACCATTTTCATAATATTATTATTTGTTTTCGCACATTTAGTCAATAATTTGTGGATTGGAAACCGAATTAAAGTAAATAAAAAATATATAATAAAATTTTATTTGACATTCCAATTTTAAAAGTTACCACAGAGTTGTTTTTTACTTTAAATCTAGGGGAATTCTCTCTCGTCTAATCACGCCTTTAAAACAATTTCATTAAACATCTTTATAATAAACTTGGGAGCTTTTAAATAAAGTTTTTTTTTTCCTAAAATCAGTATATAGTTAAATAAAACAACATTTTTTTGCAGTGTAAATAATGTTTTATAAAAAATACTTTTCATGTGTGTTTTTAACAAAAACAAAACTTGTTAAATTTTACCAATTTTTGGTCAATTTTACAAATTTTTTTTGTTAATTTTACCAATTTTTGGTTAATTTTACTAATTTTACAAATTTAAAGTTTTGTGTGTAACACTGAATCCTTGGAATAAAAGCCTGTTCACACCTTAGGTGAAATCTCATTCCAACGAGATTTCGATCATATAGTTCTGTATCATTTTAAACACAACCGTATGATCGAAATCTCGTTAAAACAAGATTTTACCTAAGGTGTGAATTGAGTATAAAAGTCTATTCACTTCTAAGGTGATGTCTCCTTCAAACGAGATTGCGATCTTATGGTTCGGTAGCATTTTATACAAAACCGCGCGATCGAAATCTCGTTCGAAAAAGATTTCACCTTAGGTGTAAATTGGATAAAAGTAAAATCTTTTTAGCCGCAAAACATTTTCGTGGCTCTTCATTAGATCCACCTAAGGGAGATTTTACTATATTAACCATTTCACATACATATATGTTTAAAGTATGTGTGAACAATTGACGTATGAGGTCAGCGTAATTAAAATAAACTTTTATTTCTTCAAAAAAAAAAAAATAAAGTAAAAATAATACAGAAAACTACAAAAAAAAAAGATTAATGAAATTTTTAATAAAACATGACACTCAAAATAGATAAATTTAAGTGAGAACTGTGATAAACTGGTTTTAGGTAAACAAAAAAAAAAAAATAATGCGTTGTTTTTTCTATGGGAAAACTAAAATTAAATATTCTATATTTGTCCTTCTCCATGCCAAATCCATAATGTTTTTGAAAAAAAAACTTGTTTTAACCCATTTTGTATCAACTGTTAAAATTTTCAAACCAGTAAATTTCAGAAGCACCAAATATCTTTTTAATGAATAAAACAAATAAAAAATTTTAAATGTATTGATACCATCCACAATTTAAAAAATATTATTGCAAAAAAACTTTATTTAAATGAAAATTACTTTTAAGAAAAAAAAATTTTTGAAAAAAAATTTCCGCGAAAAAAAAATTTTTTTCTTCTTTTTTTGTCCAAAAATATGTTTGTACTTGTTTAAATACCACACTCAAAAAAAAAGTGAACTAAAATCTGGCAAAATTAACTTAATTTTAAGAAAAAGAGGGAATGATTTGGCTCCAAAGATTTTTTTTCTTGGTTTTAGTTCATAATTTTCCTAAAAATAAGGAAAACAAAGTTAATTAATTTTAAGCCAATTTTAACTAGAAAATGGGAAAAATTATACTTCATATTTTAGAAATAGAGTGGGTCTAGACAGTGGACCCATGGGTTCGGACCCCATTTAACTCGAGACCCCGTTGGGCCTTTAAGGGTCCCCATAGATTTTGACCCAAAATTTGTGTCCGTTTCGCTCTAACTTGCTTAGTTTTTGAGATACGGTAATAAGGGGTCTAATAGGGTCTTGAGAATCTTAAAAACTGGATATCTCAAAAACTATTAATCGGAGGGCTTTCGGGTATTTTGCGAAAGTGTTCTACGAGTCAAGAGCTACAAAAATGCCGTTGGACCTTTTCTCGTGTTGGCAGTATTTACCGAGATATGTGCATATATAAAATCTCGGGAATTTCAAATTTTAGATCTAAATTTAGGGTCTTGAGACCCCGACAGATATGCAGAGCTAGGCTATTCCATATTTTTCTTTGTTGTCTTTCTTTTGAAAATTTCGTCCGTTTCGCTCTATCTCGCTTAGTTTTCGAGATATCGCCATTTTGAATTTTTAACTAAATTCTAAGAAGTTATTTACTAAATTCTCAGAAGTCATTAACTAAATTCTAAGAAGTACACTTCCTCAATTCAAAGAAGAGAAATACGATGATGTTTTTTTTAGTAAATTTTAACTAAACTTGAACTAAATTGTTTTTTAAGAAATATGTCTTAAAAATAAAGATACGTTTCTCAGATTTGTGTAAAATTTCTTTGGCAGTAAGTATTTTTTTCCTAATATTTAAAAATTCCATTTAAAGAAATCTATGAACTACTTATAAGTAAATGAACTAAACTTTTTTCCTCATAGTTAAGAAAATTTCTCATTTTTTAGTTAAATTTTTCTAAATTTTAGGAAAATTCATGATAAATTTTCAAAGACATTTTTTCCTTAAATTTAGTAATGTCTTTTTTTTCAGTGCATTCGGTGTTCAATTATGTTCACATATGTCAACCAGTCCTATTCACACTTACAGTTTTAAACCGTTTTTAGCAATTATTTTTAGCTTTTTCTGTCAATATACTGTAATAGAATAAAGAAAGTGCTAAAAATATTGCTTGCAAAAACGATTTAAAACTGTACGTGTGAATAGGGTATTAAATGTACCAAAATTTTTGAGGTGTCCTTATATTTTCGTTCATAACTTTTGAACCGATATCTCTCAAATGTAATTTCAAACTGCTCGCGAGAACTTACAATAAATATGTTCAGTATCAGTCATCTCCGTGTAATATTTTGGCCGTGATCGCCATTTCCACATACAGACAGACGGATATCGCTAGAATGTCTTAAAATCGATCACTGATCAATTATATATACTTTATGGGGTCCCTGACCGATATTTCGATGAGCTACAAACGGAATGACAAACTTATATTTACCCTCAATCACTAACAAGAAAGGCCTGTCACAAGGCACACACCGATTGTCCTGAAACTCGGATATAAGAAAGAGGATAGCAAAATAAGAGTTACCTGTTTTTTTATAGCTGCCCAATCTCACATTCAGCGGGTCAAAGGGGAGGGGGAAAAACGGTTTTTTTTCGTTTTTTGAGGATTTTTTCCATTTCTTCAAAAGAAACTATATAAACATTTTATACAGATCGAAAGGTTTTTTGAAGGCCTATCCAACGGTGTATAGGTCGTGTCCGAATTCGGCTTTATTAAGTTCGTTATTGTCAAAAATGTGTAATCGTAGGGGTAGTTTATATAGTTTATATACTTACGACCACCAAAATCATATATGATAATTTCTATCAAAATCAAGCTCACCCGTATTTTTTCGTTTGGCGAAATTCCCGCTAGTTCGCTTTGTATACGGATTTTCCCGAAAGCCCTTATTTTTTCATTAGGTGCAACCCTTTTTATACCCTACACCACTCTGTGGTACAGGGTATAATGAGTTTGTGCTGATGTTTGTACCTACCCGAAATATTGTCCTAGACCTACCTTCAAGTATACCGATCGACTCAGAATTACTTTTTGAGTCGATTTAGCGATGTCCGTCTGTCCGTCCGTCTGTCCATCTATCGGTTTAAGCACTATACAGGTCGCAATTTTCAATCAATTGACTTGAAATTTGAAACTTAAGCATCTTTTAGCCCAAGGACGAAGCCTATTTAAATTAGAGAAAATCGCTCCATGTTAAGACCTAGCCCCCATACAAACGCCCCCATTGGATTCGGCTTAAATGGCTCTAATAACCGTATTATAATAGATATCGCTTTAAAATTTATCAGGTAATCAAATTTTGTATGTACAAATCACCATTCCAAATTTCAAAGGAATTGGGTCAGTCCTTCTGGTAGCCACCATGCAAACTACCCTCCCGATATTCACATAATTCCTTCAAAATTCATAAAAATGGAAATATTTGATAAAAATTTTATTTTTAGGTGTTAAACGTGTACTTTAGTAACCTTATCAAAACGGAATATAATTGGACCATTTTTTGACTTAGTCCCCCACATAAAAGTTTCGACCGATATTCAGTTAAATCGGTCTATTGACAAAAAATAAACCAATTCCACTAAAATTTGATCTGTGTGTGTTTTCTACACTAAATAAAGATCTAAGAAAAGACAGATCCAATCGGTCCATGTTTGTACTTGGGACCCATTTTCCGGACAACTCTGGTGTAGGGTATCATATGGTCGGTCATGACCGACTATAACTTTCTTACTTGTTTTATTTAACTTGATACTTTTTTAATTTATATTTATTTTTTATAGGTAAATTTAAATTAATCTCTTCTGAATTTTCTATCTTTTCGAATTTAAATTGATATGTTTTGTATATTAATTGTTTTTTCGAATTTCAATTTATCTTTTTCGAAATTAAGTTAAACTTTTTAAATTTATATTTATCTTTTTCGAATATTAATTGATTTTTCATGAATTTCAATTGATCTTTTGCGAACTTTAATTGTAATTCATATTTTTATTGATCTTTTACGTGTTTCAATTGACATTTTCGAAATTCAATTTATCTTTTTCAAGTTTTAGTATACATTTTTCGAACTTTTATTGATTTTTTACAAATTTTTGATCTGCTTCAAATTTTATTTGATCTTTTTCGAATTTAAATTGATCTTTCTCGAGCTTTTACTGATCTTTTTGATGATGATCCTTTTCAAATTTCATTTAATCTCTTACAATTTGTAGTATTTTCAGTCAATCTTTTTTTATTCAGTTAGTTTTTATTGAAATTAAATTGATTTTTTCGAATTTTAATTGATTTTTTTTTCAATTAATTTTCGAATTTCAACTGATCTTTTTCAAACTGTAGGTAATAATACCTACGCCCTATCTCCACTCCCTAAGAAAGCTCCCATACAAATAACAGTTGGAGCAAATTTTATAAAAATGTATGTCTGTGGAAAACATCTAAAATATAAGAACTACACCATTTACAGACGTAAAAGAGCAATTGTAAATCGAAGATTCTACTTGTAGTTCGAAGTTTCCATTTGTAATTCGAAGATTTTTGAACTTTTTCGAATTACAATTGGAATCTTCGAATTACAATTGATCTTTTACAAATTACAATTGAACTTTTACGAATTACAATTGATCTTGTACGAATAACACCTGTAAATGGTGTAGACTTCTGAAGTTTGACACATTTGGAAATGGACAAAATAGGACCAAAGTTTCCCTGTTTAGAACTAAGCCAACATCTAAAACGCTGTTTAAGTTTTTTATACTTTTGTTTTTCGGCCCGCCCCTTTTGTGGGCGTAGATTTAAAATATTAATTTAAATAATGTTAAAATTGTATTACTTTAGTGCAAACAAATAAATAATAATAAATGGATTTCTCCGACCGAGGTACTATAAAAAATTCGGGACAGTCGAGTTTAAAACTCTCATGTGTTAAAATTTCAATTGATGTTTTACGAATTTCAATTTATATTTTTCGAACTTTTGATTTTTTCTGTAAGTACAGATCGAGCATGGGCTCTAATTATATTTGTTATAAGGGTTCAAGTTGAAAAAATGCAGAAGAAAAATTTAATTTCTAAAAATTATAGACATTTCTGGTATTTCCCATACCGGTTTCAATCACCCCAGTTAGTGTCATCATCAGTAGGATTTTAAATGTCGGTTTGTCATGTTAATAAAAACTGTTTTTTATATATGTGAATATTTATAGTTTCGAACTTTTATAAATTTTAAAAATTTTTTATTTATCTTTTTCGAATTTAAATTAATGTTTTTTGAATTTCAAATAATTTCCGAATTTTTGTTAAACTTTTTTAATCTTTTGATATTTTTCGAATTGAAACTGATAATATCTGAATTTTAATTTATTTTTTTAGAATTTCGATTGTTTTTTTACAAATTCTAATTGATCTTTGATCGAGTTTCAATTATTTTTTACAAATTTCAAATAATTTCCGAATTTTAGTTAATCTTTTGATATTTTTCGAATTGATATATCTAAATTTTAATTTATTTTTTTAGAATTTCGATTGATCTTTTACAAATTCTAATTGATCTTTGATCGAGTTTCAGTTATTTTTTAAATTTAAATAATTTTTTACAAATTCTGATCTGCATCTTAAAAATGATGTTTTACAAATTTTTTATTTTCATCAAATTTCAATTGATCTTTTACGAATTTCAATTGATATTTTTAAAATTTCAATTAATTTCTATTGAATTTGAATTTTTCGAATTTTTCACTTAGGGGCATGTCACAGTCTCAATTCCGTTCGGATTTGAAAAAAGTGGTTTACTCGTAAAACGCAAAGCATTTGCAATTCAATTCCAATTTGATTTTTGAAAGTGATTTCATTCCGAAAAAAATAATATTCGTTTTGCGTTTTACGAGTAAACCACTTTTTTCAAATCCGAACGGAATTGAGTCTGTGACATGCCTCTTAATTGAGTCTGTGACATGCCTCTTAATTTTATTTAAAGTTTAATTTTACACATTTTTGATCGGTCTTGAATTTCAACTGTTCTTTTTAGAGTGATAATTCATCATTTCGGTTGGTCTTTTTCGAATTTCAAACAATATTTTTCGAAGTTATTTTTTTTTTTTTTTTAATTCAGTTGATTTTTGAATTTTAACTTTTAATTTATCTTTTTTGAATATTAATCGTTTTCGAATTTTTCACTTAGGGGCATGTCACAGTCTCAATTCCGTTCGGATTTGAAAAAAGTGGTTTACTCGTAAAACGCAAAGCATTTGCAATTCAATTCCAATTTGATTTTTGAAAGTGATTTCATTCCGAAAAAAATAATATTCGTTTTGCGTTTTACGAGTAAACCACTTTTTTCAAATCCGAACGGAATTGAGTCTGTGACATGCCTCTTAATTGAGTCTGTGACATGCCTCTTAATTTTATTTAAAGTTTAATTTTACACATTTTTGATCGGTCTTGAATTTCAACTGTTCTTTTTAGAGTGATAATTCATCATTTCGGTTGGTCTTTTTCGAATTTCAAACAATATTTTTCGAAGTTATTTTTTTTTTTTTTTTTTAATTCAGTTGATTTTTGAATTTCAACTTTTAATTTATCTTTTTTGAATATTAATCGTTTAAGAAAATCAATTTATTTCTTTCGAATTTAAAATTCCTCAAAAAGTGGTAAGAATTAAAAAAAAATAATTAAGGCTCCTAAAATTTTAGAAATTTCAAACATTTTAAGTATTCGACCATTTATAAATTATTTAAAACTAAAATTTCTTTAAAAATCTTTCGTCTCTTTTCCTCTTTTATTCTAAAACATTCTTTTAAAAGTATTGATTTTTGTTTTTTCTTTTTTTTTTGCGTTACAATAAAAAAAAATTATATGTGTACATCGGAGTATAATTTTATAAATTCATTTTTAATTTATTATCGGAATACATACAAGTTCTTGCTATAACAACGTCCTCTTTTCCATATATATATTTTTATTGCAATAGCAAACTCTATATATGTACATAAATAAATATAAATAAATAGTAAAACCCATTAGAACCCATTTTATATACAAAAAAATTATTTCATAGCAAAAATTTTTATTCTATAAATCACACGAAAGCCAAGAGGAAGGAAACAAAGTGGCACAAGGAAAGGGGGTTGAGTTATAAATATAAAAATAAATAAAAATGGGGGTTGGAGCAGGAAACTGGTCTCAAGTGTTGAAAAAATTTTAATAGAAAAATATCGTTTATATGCATTAAAAAAAAAATAAATATAAATCGAATGCCATAAATTTCAATAAAGTGTGTATGACATCTGCTTGTTTTTGAACTTTTTAACCACATTTATTAGGGGTTTTCTATGGTATTTTCAATACCTTCCCAGAGAAATAATCGAAATTCCCGTAGAAAAATCCTGATTAAGTTGCTTGAAAAGTTTAAAAACAAGCAAGTATCATATATGCTTAAATAACTAAAATAATGTACATATCTGTGGCAAAAAGCAAAAACTGCATAAGTATTTTTTAATAATTTTTTTCGACAGCATTTTTGAGACATAAATTTTAATACAAAATCACTGTTAATTGACATTTTCTATAAAAATTATGCTGTAGATTATTTCTACAATCATGATAGTGTTTAAAATGTAAGGAGTAATCGAATATAAGTAACTAAACAAGATTAACATAACTCGACTTATGCACTTTTTTCTTTTTGTCACATATATTAAGCTTAGCTGAATTTTTTTGATGATATACATTTTTAAAAACTTATAGGAAATAAACTAAATTTAAGATATTTAAACAGAGAATGGCGGTTGTTTTGCAAGATTTTTAATTCGTAAAAGATCAATTGAAATCCGAAAATTCTATTTTTAATTTGAAGATCCCATTTGTTTGTCGTAAATTTTAATTAAAATTCGAATCGTCTTTTTGTAATTCAAAGATTCCATTTATAATTCCTTAATGTTAAATTGAAGTTCGAAATAGATAAATTGAAATTCGAAGATTCCAATTGAAATTTGAAAATCCTATTTGTAGTTCAAAAATAGACTTAGAAAGTTATTGCAGTTACTCCATGACGGTCATTTGTGCAGTAAGTAGTAGCTGTTGTTTTCAACTACAATTTCAGTTGTTTTTGTATGAAAAATCTCAAACAACTATTTTTTATAGTTGTTTTATAAAATAAATGCAAAAAATTACTACATTGTAGTAACAGTTGTTTTTCGAAAATAAAAAAAAACTAGAAAAAGGGATGTGTTAAACGAGTTGGAAGTGTCAGATGCAGCAGGACATATTACCAACCAATTTTAACCGTTTTTTACGTTTAGAAGTTTTTTTTTTTGTTAATAAAAAAATTCATACAATTTGAGTTACAGTAAAAACAACTGTAATAAGTAAAGGTTACTACGCAGATTTCTGCAATCAACAAAGGAATAACCCTGTTGATCACAATTTCAACAAACCAAAGCTTGTTTGTTATTTGTCTCACACCGAAATTCTTTAACCTGTTTCTCTTGAAGTGGCATTCCTAGAGCATTAACTTTCCTCTTAATCGTTCCCCGTAACGAGAGCTGCCGTATAGCTTCACGACAAATTTCCCTCAACTCATCCAAGGTACGAAAACGAACCAAAAATGTAAAACGCCAAAGCTCGAAATTAAGGTTAAAATGATGCTAACAGTCAAGGGTTGATTCATCTTCAAATCTTTAAACATAACATTATCGAAGCTGTTATTACCTTGTTTAAAATCCATAATAGAAATACTATCGATACTACCACTTAATTTAAGGTTCCACTTGGTTATAGGGCTGACGCCACTAAAATCGTCCCCTCTTTCTGGAAGAGCAGCCGGCATCTCATTATCCTGGCTAGAGTCAGAATTTCGAGGGACACTTTAACTTTCAGGCTAGCTCAGTCGGTAAGGCACGACACTCTTAATCTTGGGGTCATGGGCTCGTCCCCACGTTGGGCGCCAATTGTAACATTCTGACTTGGTTAATTTTAGTAAGATGGTGATATGCGCGAGACGATGCGGTGTTCTTGTGCACCAGCCGATGAACTTGCAAGAATGAGAACGAGTTCACAGTATTCTACAGAACTGGAATGTGCTTCTGGGAACTTAAAAGCTCTCTCTGCGACTTTATACACTCAGAAAATTATGTAAGTTACTACATGTTAGTTATTTGTATATTTTACAGTAGTTAGTTGTTTTCAACTACAAAGTCAGTTGTTTTTGTATGAAAAATATCAAACAACTATTTCTGTTAGTTATTTTAAGTCGCTTTTTTGAACAACTAACAAAAAAGTACTGTGATGTAGTAACAGTTATTTAAAGTAGTTAATTTTATTTTTTTTATCTCTGAAAAATTTTCAAAGTTTTTTTCCAAAAAAAAAAAAAATTTCGTTTTTTTTATTTTTCACAACTTTTTTTAAAAAAAAAAACTTAGAAAAAATTTGGTCTTCAATTTTTTTTTTTTTGAAAAATGTTTTGGAAAAAAAATATATATTGATTATTTTATTTTTACTACATTTTAGTTGTTTTGACTACAAATGTAAGTAGTTTTTAATACATAAGTCAGTTGTTTTTTGTCAGTTAAAATAACTAACATTGTTAGTTGATTTAACTGAAAAAGGAGTTGACCCCAAAACAACTGACAAAGTAGTTATTTTAACTGACATTTTCAGTTGATTTTACTAACATAATTTTTTGAGTGTACCACTAGGTAAGATGGCCTGAGATGGGAGTTAAATTAGTCTCTAGACATACGTAATATTGTGTTGCCATGCTTTCACTTCTCAGAGGAGATATTTTAACGGTGATGTGGTGTTAACAGTTTAATGCATAATGATCTCAACTTATGACTTCTTGGAGAAGGTGAAAAGTGGCGAAGGTGCTTCTCTCTTCAACTTTTTGCCACTAGGTCGGAGTTGATATTCACTTCTCAGAGTGGATATTTTAACGATGATGTGGTGGTAACAGTGTAACACATAACGATCTCAACTTATGACTTCTTAGAGAAGGTGACAAGTGGCGAAGATGCCTTCGTTGATAGCCTACGATCTTTTTATTTCTTACACAATAC
Organism: Pegoplata infirma; assembly: GCA_963921195.1. Lineage (NCBI taxonomy): Eukaryota > Metazoa > Arthropoda > Insecta > Diptera > Anthomyiidae > Pegoplata > Pegoplata infirma. The sequence continues at coordinate 214,605,956 of OY992540.1, forward strand.
ATCAGTAGGGTCAGCTCCAAAAGGTTAATCTTAAAAAAAAACATATCAAACAGTCGGAATATCTCCTTTTAATTATCTCTTTTCCATCTTCATAACTTCCCTCTTCCATATTTCATTATGTTACCAACTTAATGATAAATTTATTACCTACACACCACCATCACTTTGGTGGAGGGTACTAAAAAACAGAACTTTAAGAATATTGTACCATGTACAACAAAACTGCATCATACTAAAATATATACAACAAGAACCACCTTAGAGTATATAATACATAGAACGAGGAATTTGTTGGTGAAAGGGGGGCAACATACAGGGAACCATGTTTATATGCACTTAATAGTATACATACATATTTTATGACTTTGAAAGCAAAATCAAAAGCAATACTTTAAAGTTGGTTCAGTTCTGTTGAGTTTTACTTTGCTATGTATTGCTGCTACTGCTGCTGGTAGTTGGTGCAATATCTAGTACATGCCATAAACTTATGGGGTATATAAAGCCCGAAGTTTTTGCTGTTGTTGCTATTGTTGTTGCTGAAATTGCTTTTGGTGCAGCAGATGCATTTATGGTACACACAACTCAAAACTATACATACAGAATTTTGGTATTTATATAACGAGACCTATATGCAGCAGTTGGTATATATAGGTTTGAGTTTCTATAGATACAACAACAGAAAACTAGCAGTGACTAAAAAAAACTACTCAACTACCAAAAATAAAAAAAAAACTAACTAAGAAGGTCTCCTGAAGGGGGCTTTTTAAATTTGGAGGAAGTTTTTTTTGTTTTGTCAGTAGAAAAACTTGGCATTCTTAAAATATGGATTGTGCAAACGATTTTCGAACGAAAGTTAGGAGGTGTCATCAAAAGTAAGGTGATTTTCAAAGGTCGATTCTTTTTCTGCTAGTGGCGCAAGTTAAACACGTTCAAAGTCATTGCGAATCTTTTCAAAATTCTAAGATCCAAAGTACTGAAGCTGGTGAGGCGATTATTTTACAACTGACGTCTGAAATTCAAGTTTCAGCTCGACATTTCCTTCCTGTTAGTGATATAGATATTTAGTTTTCCCTTGGTCATAAGTTGGCCATAAAGTTCTGCTTATTTTGCATGTTGTTAGTTCTTTCCACTTCCTGTTCGCTTTGGCAACATTGATGGAGTTTCGTCTTAGTTTGTAGTGTTGGAGCGGTGGTAAAACTAGCACCGTGGTACCTACACCATCAGCTCCAAGTTTTCCGAGTTCGTCTGCCCTTTCATTTCCTTGAATCCCGTTGTTTTTCTGATCTGCAAGGTCTCGTAACAAACGACAGACTTAATAGACGCGACACTTATGACAGATGTCAAACCATATATGTATATAATTTGTGCATTTTGTTCTAGTTTGGAAAATATGCGAGATTTTTTTTTTGTTTGTTTTACTAATACACAAACATAAGAAAGAGTTGCCATGTTTCGATAAACCTTTCTAAAAATCGTTGTTTTCCTCCAAAACCATTAAGTTTTCCCCCGATTTTTACTTCACAATGCGATTGCAGCAAAAATTATGTGAGTAAGCAATCATTTTCCTGCTGATTCGTTTGATTGGGTAGATCTCCATTCAAGTAAAATCTAAGTAAACCCCCTTAGGAAACCTTCCTTGTAAGTAGAGGAGAGGAGAGTATAGTTACAGTTGAGGGGCTTTTTATTATATTTATATATAGCATTTGCTAGAGAAAAGCGGGGGAGGTAGAAAGAAATTTAGCATAACTTTTTATATACATATATGTATATGTAAAGAGGGCGCTCTAAATATATGTATGTTTTCTTTTGGTATCTAGTACATACAACTGCGATGAGTGAGTATGTAGAGTAAATATATACAACAGTATATATAGATTGCAACTCGTATCTATGGCGATCTATGGGTATTGTTGGCAGCTGTCTGTAGATACATACCCAAAAACAAAACAAAATAAAGCAACAACAATAAACAACAGCAACAACAACAATAGCAACTACAACTTGCAACAACTGTAAGAAACAACAACACAATGACACTAATAAACAAAGCAAACAACAAAAGCTATGTATGAGTGTATGTACCAGTATATGCAACTTGTATATGATACTCTAAAAACGAAACAGCGGAATGTGAAAAGTGGCAGAATAACATTAAAAAACACAAAAAAAAACTGCTGTTGATAATAAAAACTGACTGCAATTTTAGCTAGAGTATAGAAAAGTAAGAAGAGGAGACGACAAGAGAAGAGTTTGATGTGTAGGAGAGTCATAGAGGTGAGGTAAAAGCCAGAGGTAGTTAGCTTAGTAGAGGTAATGATGGAGGCCAAGGCATTATACAGAAAGAAGACTATTTATACTATATACACACACACACAAATCACCAATACTTATCTGGAGATACATATGAGATGTTTCACAAAATTATAGACACCTTTGAAATGAAGTCGAGCAGATTACTGTTCCGTCCTTGGCCGTAGTTGGTTCGTATTTCAAACCTGGTAGTTAGTAACCCGATCACCTTAAAATCCTCCGAACGCAGCCTATCGTAAGTATTAACCTGACTAACCTGCACCCGATTCTCGTGAGTGACTTAATATTTTTAATAATCATAGCTAGCAATCCGAACGCCACCTATCGTTCATAGTACCCGACTCACCTGCACCCTATTCTAGTGAGTAACTTCCTATTTTTACTAATCGTAGTTAGCAATCCGATCACGCCAGAGCGACTAAATGTGTCGTCAAATGACTTTTGCCGGAGTTGCGTGGATGATGAGGAGTTGGAAACTATCGAACACTTTATCTGTCATTGCCCGGCACTTTCTGGTCAGAGACTTGTTTTACTGGAATCTAGAGAACTGCACGATCTTTCTGATTTGTCGTATGTCATGATTCAATATCTTGACTCGTAGCATAACCCCATTACCGTCCCGTGGTATCACAACGGACCTTAGAGTTTATGTGTGCTGACGTAAAACGTCACCAGCCACTTACAAACTCACCTAGCCCGATCACCCACTAAACCCGAACGCCATCAATCGTTCGAATTAACCCGACTCACCTGTACCCGATTCGCGTTAGTTAATTAGTTTTTTTACTAATCGTAGTTAGTTAAACCCAACGCTACCTAACGTTCGTATTAACCCGATTTACCTGCACCCCATTCTCGTGAGTTACTTAGTATTTCTACTGATTTTAAAACGAACGTGCCGACTGTTTGGTAAATTGCGGTGCCAGGCGATCGGGACATGTTAGGGAAAAACTCAAAATATGGAGTGAATCTAACTTCATAGAACATTGGAATTTTTGCGCTGGGCAGCGGCAGGCAAAAATATTCATAACTCCATCCAGCACCGTATTAAAACGATTACTGTCTTGGGACAAATACTAACGTCCTACCTAACTGAAGATTGTAACCTACGTTTTATGGTACAATAGGCTATTTTCAGCCTGAGCGCCATGGACTTGCCTAAAAAATTTGCGTTATTTTAGACTTGTACAACCCACCCTCAACTCAACCGACGTTACCAACTTAGGAAGAAAAATCTATCTGACACGGACACGTGCAGATTCTGCGAGATAGAGGAGGAGACAGCAGAACATACATTTTGTACATGCCCAAGACTGACTGGTAGCAGACTTCAACATCTGGGGACACACACACATATCTTCGACTGACGTGTGTAACTCTCTACCAAATAGGATTCTCGGCTTTATTAAAAGCCTGAATATTTGGGGCACCCTTTTTTAGGCTGCACAATAGATCTTTCTGGTCGCAGTGCATAGGGCCCCTTTAATCTACTGATCGTATTTAGCAGCCCGATTAACTACTAAACACGAACGCCACCTATCGTTCGTACTAACCCGATTCACCTGCACCCCATTCTCGTGAATTGCTTAGTATTTTATTAGTCGTAGTTAGCAACTCGATCGCAAACTCGTGAGGTACTTAGAACTATTCTCTACTAACATGTTCTCGAAGCCCAGAGTGTGAGCCTGCACCTAACTCGTTGCCGAGAACCTTAAAGCGCATCATTAAAATATACCCCAACGTCTTCACCTCCCCCCACTCTTCCACAGAACACCCCTGTCAATCTTTTATTTTTTTACATTATAGAGATCATAAAAGATTCGGCACAGTCGAACTTAACACTCTCACTTGTTTTAGATATATTAAACGATTAATTTTGAATGATATTTTATGTTAACAATTTAACGTTTTAGATTTTTGTATATGAACTGGTTCATTTTCCTGGTATTAGGTGTGAACCGGTTCGTTTTTAACAATATTCCTTGGTTTTTAGATGAACCATTTTTTTTATATTTAAGTCCTGTTTTCCTTTTTTACGATATTTTAGATAAACCGGTTTATTTTTCACGCAATTGCACATTAACCGATTCATTGTATATGCTTTTATAGATTACAGTTCATTTTTCGTGCTACTATTTTTAAAACGGTTTATATTTATTGATATTTTACATGAATCGGTTTATTTGTTATGCTCTTCTATATAAACCGTTTCGGTTATGAATTAAAATGTGAACCAATGCAGGTTTCATGATTTTCTATATGAACCGGTTTGTTTATTTTTATTATATTCTTTATAAACTGGTTAATTTTTCCTGCTACTTCAGATAAACCCGTTCTTTTTTTGTGATTTTTTAGATAAATATGTTTTTTGTGATATTGAAGATGAAACGGTTTATTTTTCGTTTTATTTTATATCAACCGTTTCACTTTTATGATTTTGTATGTTAATTGATTCATTTAACATACCATTCTATACGAACCGGTTCATTTAAGATAATATTATATATAAACCGGTTCATTTAACATGCTATTCTATATAAACCTGTTCATTTAAGATAATATTCTATGTGAACCGGTTCATTTAACATGATGTTCTTAATGGACCGGTTATTGTTTCATATTTTTTCAATTGATTTTTTAATAGCAAACTTAAATGTTTGAACAAGTTTTCTGGTTTAAATTAAATTTAGCTACTCGTTTAGTGTGAAATGGGTCATATACAATATTTGTGTATTATTTAGATATATGGGTACAGAAAAAAAGGTCAAAGTATCTATCGTTCGTCGGTATATATCTACATACATATAGATATTTTTTGCAATAATGACAAGCAACAACAGCCAAGCAGCAGCAATAGTTGTAGTAGTAGTTGTGTCTGCACTACTACTTTAACACGTTTTTTGTTTGTTTGCAATACCCAATTATTAAGCCATTTACACCGACAAAGAAGATTTCGCGTAAATCTGCAATAGACTTTTTGTCAGTTTCTTGGATTTAGGTACGACAAAAATATCGCCAATTTAAGTTTCGAAGAAAATAACAAATTACAACTAGATTTGAGCAAAGTCGATTTTAAAGGTAATCCAGTAGATTTGGTATTGATAAAGAAAAATGTTGGCTTAACTAGTTTAAATGTGAATCCGATCACTAGATACTGTATCAATATCGAGTTTTCAGCTTAGAAATAAATGGTACCTAATTCAATTAGCCCCAATTTCTTAATATCTCTAACAAATCTACCAGATTCCCTTACAAATCTACTTCATCAATATTGCTTTGGCCAGTGTAAATCAAGTGTCTCACCAATATTATGGTGAAAATTAAACTAGCTAAATTTTAACAGCTGTGTGGTGCATGCATACACATTTTAACTTGCATACCAAGTTGGGTACATACCACCAGTTTATCAAAATTGGGTAGAGATGGTAATTTGTACTTTCATCTACTTGTATAGACTTTTTTGTACATATGTATGTATAAGTTTATGGAACGATACTCGAGACTTTTATATATCAATGTGCCTTCATATATAATGGTATACATACGTAGATATAAATAATGATATACATTAGAGTGTCCCTTATTTTGGAAATGTTGGAAATCTTGAGACGGTACCCGCTCATTTTTTTCCTTTTGACTTAAAAATAACTCAGGAAAAATTTTACGCCCCTAGGACCACGCCTTCCCTACGCGACGGGCCCTTAAAGAGCGGGGCCTAAAAAATCATTTTTCCATACAAACCAAAAAATTTTTTTTTTGATTTTTAATTTTTTTGTTATTATTTATTATATTACTTGGTTTGCTTATTCACAACAAAAAATTTGATTTTGGTGGGATAAGTCTTTCAGCGCTAAAAAATTTTTCGCAAAAAAAAATTTTGAGCCGCCGGGGTCCTACAGTAAAAAATTTTTAAAAAATATTTTTTTTTAGTTTTGACCAGCAACGGTTTTAGCTGCTATGTTGCTTTAAATGATATATATTCATAAAAAAATATTTTTTGTATCTGTGACATCTTAATCGTGTTCTAAAAAAGGGTAAAAAATGCATTGATGATTTTTTTCGATACACGATAAAAATGTCACAAATATGAATAATATTTTTTTTGGAATATATATCATTAAAAACAACATAAAAACTAAAACCATTGCTTTTCAAAACTAAAAAAAAATATTTTTTAAAAATTTTTTACCGTAGGATTCCTACGGCTCAAAATTTTTTTTTTCGAAAAAGATAAAGATGTCACAGATATGAATAATTTTTTTTTTGGAATATATATCATTTAAAGCAACATAGCAGCTAAAACCGTTGCTGGTCAAAACTAAAAAAAAATATTTTTTAAAAATTTTTTACTGTAGGACCCCGGCCGCCCAAATTTTTTTTTTGCGAAAAATTTTTTAGCGCTGAAAGACTTATCCCTCCAAAATCAAATTTTTTGTCGTGAATAAGCAAACCAAGTAATATAATAATTAATAACAAAAAAATTAAAAATCAAAAAAAAAATTTTTTGGTTTGTATGGAAAAATGATTTTTTAGGCCCCGCTCTTTAAGGCCCCGTCGCGTAGGGAAGGCGTGGTCCTAGGGGCGTAAAATTTTTCCTGAGTTATTTTTAAGTCAAAAGGAAAAAAATGAGCGGGTACCGTCTCAAGATTTCCAACATTTCCAAAATAAGGGACACTCTAATATACATATTTTGCAAATATATTTGGATTTGCAAATTAAAATTTATGGTTTCAGATGTATTATTAAAAAAAAGAGACGCCATTTTGTTTTTGTATTAAAGATTTTTTTAACAAATATAAAATGAAAATTATACAAAAACTAGAGCAATGTGTTAAAATGTTATTTGAAATTGAAATTTGAAGTAAAATCTTTTAGAAATTTTAAGATTTTATTAAAAATTTAAAGATTTTATTTGAAATTCAAAAACTCCGAAAATGTCAACTCTTCGAATTTCAAGTAGAAAATCAGTTAAAGTTTAAAGATTCCATTTCAAAATCAAAGATTTTGTTAAAAATTCGCAAATTATATCTAAAATTGGATTTTTTTTTTTTTAATTTAAAATCTTCACGTAAAATTCGAAAATTCCTATTAAAATTGTAAAAGGACTTAATCATCAGGACTTATTCTTCATGATATTCTAAATAAACCTTTTCATTTTTATGATATTCTAGATAAACCGGTTTATTTTTAACATGTTTTGAATGCACCGGTACATTTTCACGATATTTTAGATGAACCGGTTTAATTTTATATGATACTCTAGATGAACCGGTAATTTTTTTTATGATATTCTAGATGAACCGGTTAATTGTTCATGTTATTCTTAATGAGCCATTTAAATTATTTTGTTATTCTAGATGAACCTGTTAACTTTTCATGACATTAATATAACCCGGTTCATTTTTCATGATATTCTAGACGAACCGAAAAATTTTCTATATTTTTGAAAATTCAATTTGAAATTTAAAAACTCGTTTTAAAATTCAAAAATGCCAACTCTTCGAATTTCAAATGGAAAATCAGTTAAAATTCGGGGATTCCATTTCAAAATCAAAGATTTCGTTACAAATTCGAAGACATTATTTGAAATTGGAAAATTCTTTTTAAAATTTAAAATCTCCACGTAAAAATTCAAAAATTCCTATTTAAATTGTAATAGGACTTATTCTTCATGATATTCTGGTTTATTTTTTATACCCTCCAACTACAGTATGGGGGTATACTCAATTTGTCATTCCGTTTGTAACGCATCGAAATATCGGTCGGGGACCCCATAAAGTATATATATTATTGATCTATGATCGATTCTAAGACTTTTCTTGAATGTCCGTATGTCCGTCCGTCTGTATAAGACACGATGCAGTCCAAAATAAAAGAGATAGACTCGTTAAGTTTGGCAGGAATATGTGTTTTGGTCCTAGGCAGTTTAAGTTCGTAAATGGGCAAAATCGGACCAGGGGGAAAAAGTTCTCCCTTGAAGAACTTAAATAACCTCTGAAAAACGCCATATTTTCACATGTTTTTTTGTATTTTTGATAAGCAAATGAAACAATTTGATGTCAGAAAAAGTTCACGGTCCTGCACTTGGACTTAAGAAATAAAAAAATCGTTTTTTCCCGCCCCCCTTTTGTGGGCGTGGATATTAAAATTGTTTTTAAATAATGATAAAATTGTATTACTTAAGCTTAAAAAGCATAATAAATGAATTTTTAAACATTAGCCGCATGTTTTTATGTGTCCTCCAATGACCCCAATGACCCCCACAAAAACGCCCCTGCAATTTTTTTATTTTATTGCATGTTGGAGGGTATAAAAGATTCGGCACAGCCGAATTTAACACTCTTACTTGTTTATCATAATCTAGATGAACCGGTTTATTTTTTAGCATGTTTTAAGTGAACCGGTTCATTTTCATTATATTCTAAATGAATCGGTTTAATTTTATATGATACTCTAGATGAACCGTTAATTATTTTTATTATATTCTAGATGAACCGGTTAATTTTTCATGTTATTCTTAATAAGCCGTTTATTTTGTTTTTTTTTATTCTAGTTCAACCGATTAATTTTTCATGACATTAATATGAAACGGTCCAATTTTCATAATATTTTAGAAGAACCGATAAATTTTCTATTTTTTCGAATATTCTATTTGAAATTTGAAAACTCCATTTGAAATTCAAAATGAAAACTCTTCGAATTTCAAATGGAAAATCAGTTAAAATTCGAATATTTCATTTCAAAATCAAAGATTTCGTTTAAAATGTGATGATATAATTTGAAATTGGAAAATTCTTTTAGAAATTTTTTATTTATTCTTTACGAAATGTTTAATTTGTTTTCCCGAGTAAAAAATTTTATATGATGCAATATATAATGATATATAACACAATATATATTTATACGCAATTTAATCCGAATAATGGTGGATGTTTTTGCATTAAAAAAGATCAACTTGTATAAAATATGATTCGATTTCATCCGAGTTTTGACCAGACATTGCCATATTTCATTGGATCCAATTAGATCTAATTGCACAAAAACACAAAAAATCTTGGTGTGTTTTGGTTTGAATGAGTTACACCACAGGTCAACGATACATTCACCAAACATATTATTTTCTAAAACAAAAAAAATGTTCGGGTACGCTTCGAACCAGATAGGTGATATACATAACCCTAACAAGGAAATGTTTAGGAACATTTTAAGTTTCTTATACTTTGCTTCAAAAACTTGGAACATTTTTGGTTAATTGGAAACATTTATAGTTATATATGGAACAGAATAAGCTATATATAATTTTATATTAAATTATACAGAAAAACAAATTTTGTACAGGCCCTCATATTACTTCATATATTTATATCAACCGTATACCTTTTAATCCGAATCATGATTAAAATATATATAACTTCATATGACTGCATTTAAAAAAATTAGAAAATACCTCACGGGATGTATAATCATATATGATTTATTATGTTTGTATCAAGTTATATATTGTTATATATGTTTATTTTTACTCGGGTTGTTATTCTAGATGAACCGGTTAAATTTTCATGATATTTATATGAACCGGTAATTTTTCATGATATTTTAGACGAACCGATTCATTTTCTATGATGTAATATATAAACCGGTACGTTTTTCATGATATTTTGGATGAGCCGATTGATTTTTAGTGATATTCTAGAATGAACCGGTTAATTTTTCATACTTTTCTTAATAAACCGTTTAATTTTTTATGTGATTCTAGATGAACCGGTTGATTTTTCATGATATTATAAATGAACCGGTATTTTTAATAATCTTCTAGATGAACATGTTAATATTTTACAAATTTTATCTAAAAACGGTTTCAAAACTACCGAAACAATTACGTTTTTCTTCTTAAGTTATCAAAGAGTTTTGGATATCAAAAGTTACCAAATATGAGTCAGACAATCTGGAATTTTAAAATATACTAAAATCTTTTGAAACCCCAAATATGAGGCATTCCACACCAAATGTCCCGCTACAGAAAAACATGTGTCCCGTAAATTTCTGAATAGGTTGTTTCGATAGCCCTATATGTAACTAAGAAAATTGCGTTTTTGGTTTTTCAAATTTTCGAAAACTGGGTTTAGGAGGCGTGGTCAAATATTGGAAAAATGGTAAAATTTGTGGCGAGTTGCCTTGATTAAATATTTATCATATTAAAACGGAATGCACCACAATGTCAAAAATTTACGTTCTTATATAGTTTTGTATGGGCTATCGATTAAATTTTTTTTTTTTGGAAAATTTTCAGAACCCGTTCTGAAATTTTCCATTTTTTAAAAAAGTCAATTTATCAAAAATCCGGCCACTTTTTTTTTTCTTTTTTTTTATTTTTTTAAAAGTTTAGATGTTTGTCCATCCACACAAAAAAAATCAGAAACACGTTCATCTTTTTTTTCGAGAAAATCGCATTTGAACTTTAAATTTCATAACAATTTTGTTATTTGCTTGTATTGCTTTGTTTTAAAGTTGCAAATGAGTAATACTAATTGCATAAATATTCGTCATACGCTCTGTTGACACAAGAAAATACAAGCAAATTACTAAATTGTTATGAAATTTAAAGTTCAAATGCGATTTTCTCGAAAAAAAAGATGAACGTGTTTCTGATTTTTTTTTTGTGTGGATGGACAAACATCTAAACTTTTAAAAAAATAAATAAAAAAGAAAAAAAAAAGTGGCCGGATTTTTGATAAATTGACTTTTTTAAAAAATGGAAAATTTCAGAACGGGTTCTGAAAATTTTCCAAAAAAAAAAAGTAAATCGATAGCCCATACAAAACTATATAAGAACGTAAATTTTTGACATTGTGGTGCATTCCGTTTTAATGTGATAAATATTTAATCAAGGCAACTCGCCACAAATTTGACCATTTTTCCAATATTTGACCACGCCTCCTAAGCCCAGTTTTTGAAAAATTGAAAAACCAAAAACGCAATTTTCTAAGTTCCATATAGGGCTATCCATATCACCTATTCAGAAGTTTACGGTACACATGTATTTTTTCGCTGGACATTTGGTGTGGAATGCCTCATATGTGTATCGAAAAGTGAAAACTTATCCTAACTTATGAAGAGTTTTTAAAATGTATTTATGCGTTTTTAAATTTATTTTTATAAATGTATGTATATAAAACAATTTTTAATAAAAGACCTTCGAAATTATTATATAAATACAATACAAAAAAAACTTTTTTGTATACATACATTTTGACAAAAATCTTTCTTATCTTTTATATTGTTCATGAAAAAATTCCATAATGACTCATTGTAATTTTATAAAAAAAATAAACTTCTGAACTTCAGAGAGGTGGATTTTTAAAGGGAAGGGTTATTTAAAAAAAGTTTAAGCTAAGAAAATTTTTAAAAACTTCATGTTCTTTTTTATAAACCGGTTAAATTTTGTATGCTATTCTAAGTATATGAATGGGTTTATTTTGCATGTTTTTCTATATGAGCCGATTCTGGGTATCGGTAAATTTTTTTATGATATTCTATATGAACCGGTTCATTTTTCATGGTATTATATATCAACCGTTTCACGTTTTTTATATTATATATGAACCGGTTCATACTGTATGATATTATGTATGAACCAGTTCAATTTTTCACGATATAATATATTAATCGATTCATGTTTCATGGTATTCTATATAAACTGGTTCACGTTTCATTGTATTCTATATGAACACGTTCACGAATCATGATTTTCTATATGAAATGGTTCGTATTTCCTGATATTCTTTTTAAACCGATTCATGTTTCATAATATTGTAAATGAACAGATTCATTTTAATTTTTATAATATTGTATAGGTGTCTATTAATTTTTCATGATATTATATATAAACCGGTTCATGGTTCATGGTATGCTATATAAACCGGTTGATGGTTCATGGTATGCTATATAAACCGGTTCATGTTTATGTTATTCAATATGAACCGATTCACGTTCCATGGTATTTTATATGAACCGGTGCATGTTTCATGATATTCTATATGAACCGGATGTTCTTGATAAACCGATTCATGTATCATAATATTCTAGCCGAACCGGTTCACTTTGATTTTAAAATTTATAATTTCATATACCCATTTTTTCGTGATATCAAATATGAGCCGGTTCATGGTATGCTATATAAACTGGTTCATGTTTAATGGTATTCAATACGAACCGGTTTACGTTTCATGCTATTCTATATAAACCGGTGCATGTTTCATGATATTTTTTTATGAACCTGTTCATGTTAATTGTATTTTATTTAAACCGGTTCACGTTTCATGATATTCTTTACAAACCGGTTTACTATTTATACTATTATTTATGAACCGCTTCATATTTCATGATATTTTTATAAACCGGTTCAGGTTGCATAATATTATAATTGAACCGGTTCATTTTGATTTTTATGATGCTATGTATAAACCGGTTCATATTTCGTGGTATTTAATATGAACCAGTTGGCATTTCATTATATTTTATATGAACCTGTTCATATTTTATGATATTCTTTATGAACTGGATCATGTTTGATGGTACTCTATGGTTCATGATATAATAGATGAACCGGTTCATGTTTTGTGATATTTTATATGAACCAGTTCATGTTTCACAATTTTCCTATCTACATTTTTTTTATAAACCGCTTCACTATAAGCTATATTATTTCTTCATGTTATTTTAAATGAACCGCTAAATTTTCTGTGCTATACGAACCGTATAATTATTTGTTCATGCTATTCATTTTTATGTTACTTTAGATGAGCCGATCTGTTTGCATGCTACAGTTGATGAACCGGTTAATTTTTATTAGTCTATATCAACTTGTTATTTTTTTATGATATTCTATTCGAACCGTTTTATTTTTATATGACATTCTATATGTTTTTTAGGTGCTCTTGTCATTAAACCGATTCAGTTCTCAGATTTTTTTACGCGAACCGGTATATTTATTGTTTTTTTGTTATTTTCCCCATTTAACCGGTTCAAACTATTGCTTGTGTCTTTAGAAATTTCTCCCCTTCTTCGATACCGCCTTATTTCAATTTTTATTGTTCAAGAGAAGACAATGACGACTCTTTTATTTTGTAACGTTCACTTGATTTGTATTAGTATAAGTAGCACCTCTAAAACCAGATCCAATTTATAAATAGAAAAAAAAAATGGCGAAAAAATTAAATACATACAAAAAACCGCCAACTACAACAATAATGAACAAAAAAAAAAACAAATTAAAGAAACAAAAAATTAGTAGTAATTACAACAACTAAGTAAAAATGCCAAAAACAAATCGCACAACAACAAAAAAAATCCAAGTCATATTCCCAACAGCAATAAAAGCAACAAAAGTAATAGTAAAACACAATACAACACGTTTTAACACAATGAACTATGCGAATTTTAATTTTGAACTTTTTTGTGTCGGTGCCGTCGTTGTCGTCGCTTTTGTCGTTGATAATACAGTAAAACCCGGTTATAACGAACTCCGCGGGACCAGTAGAAATAGTTCGTTATAACCGAAGTTCGCTATAAGCGGGGTACGTTTTAGATCAACCGCATTTAATTTGTAATATAAACCAAAAATTGGCGATCCTATGTAAGTTTGGTAAATAAAATTGCAGCGCATAAAAAAATATGGGAGTATTTTAAAAAGGTAAAAACATATGAAATTGTATTCGTGGGGCCATATTAAAAAGTTCGTTTTAACCGAGTTCGTTATAAGAAAGAGGTATTTTGTATGAAAATGGTTGCCAAAATGTTGAGACTTTAGAACTAGTTCGTTAAAACCGAGTACGTTATAACAGAGTTTTACTGTAATAGAGAAAAAGCACAACGTCGTTTTAGTATATGTGTGGTTTTTCAATCATCATTATGATGAAGGAGGGTAGGACTGGGAATGAGGAAATTTTTTACTTTAGAAATATCGAGTAAATGCAACTTTGGAGTACAACGAATCATGCACAACAAAAATTCAAGGCATAATTTTAATTACAAACTGTGCCAACGACAAAGATCCAAAGTGGAACGAATTGTAACCAAATATAATTAAAATGCTTACATTCTGTTCATTTTTGACTATCTTCCATACGAACCGATTCATTCTTAATAATACTCGATGTTAACGAGGTCACTTTAAATGTCTGTTTCTTTTTATGTATCATGATATTCGATATGAACCGGTTTATTTTTTTACGATATTAAGATGAAGCTGTTCATTATTTAGAGGTTTATAGATGAACCGGTTAATTATTTATGTTATTTTAGACGTACCGATTAATTTTTCATGGTGTTATAAACAAACCGGTTCAATGTTTATGATATTTAAGATGAACCGGTTAATTTTTTATGATATTCTAGATTAATTTTTCAAAATATTCTGAATTTTGTAGTTAAGATATATTGAGTAAATGCAATTTTGGAGTGCAACAAATCATGCACTGCTAATTTTCAAGGCATAATTTTAATTACAAACTGTGCCAACGACAAAGATCCATAGTGGAATAAATTGTAACCAAATATAATTCAAATGCTAAGATACTGTTCATTTTTGACAATCTTCTACAGGAACCGATTCATTCTTAATAATACTCGATGTGGACGAGGTCACTTTAAATGTGTGATTCTTTTTTTTTCATGATATTCAATATGAACCGGTTTTATGTTTGCGATATTAAGATGAAACTGTTTATTATTTAGAAGTTTATAGATGAACCGGTTAATTATTTATGTTATTTTAGACGTACCGATTAATTTTTCATGGTGTTATACATGAACCGGTTCAATGTTCGTGATATTTTAGATGAACCGGTTAGGTTAGGTTAGGTTGGATGGGCGTCCGCCGATTTGGCGAATTCACTCGGAGGCCATAAGGCCCATTGTGATTCCCCTAAAGTTGTCTCCCTACTCCCCTGATATACAAAATTCTACCTCTCAAACCACCCCAATTCCCTAACGCTCCGGATACACCAACATAAAATTGTAGATAACATAAGAGATAACGTCGGCAGAATTATTTTGTATTTTCATTTTATGTTAAAGGGTGGTGTAATCGTAATTTATGTTAACTCATTTTTTTCAGGAATTTGTTGATGAAGGTCGTTTGGATTTTATTTTTTATTTATTTTTTTAATACATATAACACATTTTTTTTTAATTAAAAAGCTTTAATTTAACGTTATTTTGTTACTTTCTCTCAAAAACCACATTTATTAATTATAAAGCGAATGTTTTTTGTGTATTTGTATTTTTCCAAAATGTCGGCATCAACAAACTCATGCATTTGACGTTTCTTATGTTAACATAATTGTTAAGACTTATGTTTGGAGAACTATGTTAACATTTATTTCCAACACAAATATGTATAACATTTGACTATGGCACACGAGAAATAACACGATTTTGACGTATGTCGGAATAAATGTCCACATAATTATAGAAGGTGGAGCCAGTGGGTAAGGTATTCTGCTAGAGACGTCAATGGGACACTGTTTAGGCAATCTAAGTCATCAAAAAATCGTTGCCCCAAATACTTAAGACGACGCACTATAGGGAATTTTCTGGTATTTTCTGGCCAAAACTCCAAAAGTTGGGATATTGCCTCAAAATTTGGCAAGTTTATTTGGCGGTAAGTTTTAAGGCTCTGTATAAAAAATTGGCATGATCTGGCCTAATAAATCGTGTTTTTAATGCAATTTTGTAATATAATTTTGTCAATAATTTTTACATCCACGCCCACAAAAGGGGGCGGGCAAAATAATAATTTGTATAGTGCCTTTGGTCCAAGTGCAGGGCTTTGAACTTCTTGTGGCGTATTTTTTTTAATTTTTAAGCAAATGTACAAAAAAAATGTAAAATATGGGATTTTGCGTAGCTAGACTAAGTTATTTAAGGGGGAGCTTTTTTTCACATGTTCCAATTTTGCTCATTTACGAACTTGAACATCGTAAGACCATAAGACATATTTGTGCCAAACATCAGGTGGCTAGCTCTTTTGGTTTGGACAGCATCGTGCATTCCCCAGACAGTCAGACCGACAGACGGTCGGACGGACATCACTAATTTTTTTTTCCCCATGGAGCCGCATGGCTTAGCGGATGAATACATCTTACTCACAAAGAGTTTCCCAATATCTCATAGAGATATGGGAGTATGCAATTATATGCAAAAAAAGTAGCAGTCCACAAATAAATTTGGTTTAAAAAAGAAAAAAAATAATTAAATAGAAAAATTAAAAAAATATATAAATCAACATTTTAAACCTGTACTTTGTACAAAATATATTTATTTGCCCTACTGATAATTGAAATTAATTTCAAAAGATTTTAATACAGGATTTTAAGTACGTTAATTTTGTAATAAGTTATGTTCTCCAAAATTAAAAAAAAAAAATAATAAAAAATTAAATTTTGTTTTTGACGCCTCCGTACTAGCTATTAAAGAGTTTGGTGTACAAAAATATGTGTGCTAGCTTACTTTAATATAGTTTACTGTATAATGGCATCCGAAAAAAGTTTTTTTGAACACATCAAAAATGGACTTTTGGCCAACAATTCCTTATAAATTCCCTATAGTGCGACGTTTCATCAGACCCGGACATTCGCACAACAGGTGCCTCACTGACTCCTCCTCCTCCACCTCTCCACAACTTCTGCAAAAGTCCCTGTCAGAAATTCCCATACGAACGGCCATTTGGCCGATCATACAGTGTCCCGTCAGTACTCCTACTGACGGGACACTGTATGATCGGCCAAATGGCCGTTCGTATGGTTAATTTTTCTTGATATTCTAGAATAATTTTTCGTGATATTCGGAATCAACTATTTAATTTTCACAATATTCTAGAATCTATATAAAACCGTTAATTTTTCAAGATATTTTAAATGAACTGGTTCATTTATTATGGTGTTCTAGATGAACCGACTTATTCTTCATGATATCGAAAATTTGTTTTCTTTTTTTATGATATTCTAGATGAACCGGTTTATTTTTTATAATTTTCTAAATGAACCGGTAAATTTTCATGATATTCTTGATAAACCGTATTATTTTAACATGATACTCTAAATGAAGCGGTTATTTTTTGTGATGAACCGGTTAACTTTTCATGTTCTTTTTAATGAGCCGTTTAGTTTATTATGATATTCTAGATGAAACGATTAATTTTTCATGACATTTTAGATTAACCGGTTAATTTTTCATGATATTCTTAATGATCCGATTCATTTTCTATAATGTAATATATAAATCGGTACAGTTTTCATGATATTTTGGATGAGCCGGTTGATTTTTCATGATATTCTAAATTATCTGAATAATTTTAATTGATATTCAAGATGAACTTGTTTATTTTTCATGATATTCTAAATAAGCCGGTTAGTTTTTCATGATAATCTAGATTAACCGGTTCATTTTTCATATTAGTCTTGATGAGCTGTCGAATTTTTTGTGTTTCTAGATTAACCGGTTGATTTTAAATGGTATTTATAGATGAACCGGTTAATTTTTTATGATATTATAGATGAACCGGTATTTATTATAATATTCAAGATAAACTGGCTACATTTTCATGATGTCTTAGATTAACCGGTTAATTTTTTATGATATTGTACATGGACTGGTGTATTCTTTTTGATATTCTATATCAAGAACCGGTTCATTTTGCATGATATTATGATATGAACCGGTTAATTTTTCATGTTATTCTTAACGATCCGTCAATTTTTTTATGTGGTTCTAAATTAAACAGCTAATTTTTAATAGTATAGATGAACCGAATAGAAAGAATAAATAAAAAAAAACTGGGTTGTATCTCTCTTTAAAAAATAAAAAATAAACCGTACCATTTAACATACTCTAAATGAAACTGTTATTTTTTTATGATATTCTAGATGAACCGGTTAATTTTTCAGGTTATTTTTTATGAGCCATTAAGTTTATTATGATATTCTAGATGAAACGATTAATTTTTCATGACATTTTAGATTAACCGGTTCATTTTTCATGATATTCTTAACAAACCGATTCATTTTCTATGATGTAATATATAAACCGGTACAGTTTTCATGATATTTTGGATGAGCTGGTTAATTTTTCATGATATTCTAAATGAACTGGATAATTTTTAATGAGAGAAACTTGTTTATTTTTCATGGTATTATAAATGAGCCGGGTATTTTTTTATTATAATTTAGATTGAACGGTTCATTTTTCATATAATTCCTAATGAGCCGTTGATTTTTTTGTTATTCCAAATGAACTGGTTGATTTTAAATGGTATCTATAGATGAACCGGTTAATTTTTCGTGATATTATAGATGCACCGGTTACTTTTTCATGATATTTTAGTTAAACCGGTTAATTTTTATGATATTGTTCATGTACCGGTGTATTATTGATATTCTATATGAACCGGTTCATATTTCATGACATTATGATATGAACCGGTTAATTTTTCATATTATTCTTAACAACCCGTTAAATTTTTTAATGTGTTTCTAGATGTAACAGATAATTTTTTATAGTATAGATGAACCGGTTCTAGATGAAAGAAATAATTTTTTTATAGTATAGATGAACCGGTTCTAGATGAAAGAAATAATTTTTTTTTATAGTATAGATGAACCGGTTTTTTTTACTTTGAATCAACAATCATAGTATTTTTAATGAGCCGTTAAATTTTTTAATGTGGTTCTAGATGAATTGGATAATTTTTCATTATAGTACAGATGAACCGGTCAATTTTTCATGATATTACAGAACCGATTAATTTTTGTGCGAAATTATTAATATTTTGACTTTTTAACACCGAATATCTTAAAAACGGTACGTGCTAGAAAAAATTCGTTAGCGGATTTGGATTAAGGAGAACAAAATCTGTAAGAAAAAATTGGGTATTTCACTGGGAAGTTTTTTGTTGTCGAACAATGTAATTATTTAGCAATAACTCGAAAACAGGATCAGCTAGGGTTTTCGTATTAACGATTTTTAAAGTTCAAAATAAAGAGGAATGAAATGCCATTACCCGTTTTTGTCACCATTTTAACATAACCTAAACTTGCTTGAAGAGGGGTGTGACATTAAATTTTAACTCAATTTAGATGCAACGGTAAATGTTTATGGATTTTCAGATTAAATATTTAGTTTTCCTGATATCATAAATAAAACGGTAATTTTTAGCAATTCTAGGTGAACTGGTTTAATTTTTAGGTGGTTCTTTATGAAACGATTCATGCATATCCAAAGGCTCCGACACAATGTCGGAGTACTCTGTACTAAAGAGTACCATCTCTAAAAAAGAGACGACGATCATACAAAAATGTGTAAGTGAGAAAGAGAAAGGAACAAAATCTACTCTCTGGCACAGGCTACTCTGTCATTGTGAATTCAGCTTAAGTGAGCTGTTTAACTTGTCATTCTAGAATCTAGATGAACCGTTTAATTTTGCATGATATTTTTGATGAAACGGTTGATATTTGATGCAATTGTAAGTAAATGGTTCCTAATTTCTTCGGCTCTAGATCAACCGATTATTTATACCCTACACCACACTGTGGTACAGGGTATAATGAGTTTGTGCTGATGTTTGTAACTACCCGAAATATTGGTCCTAGACCCACCTTTAAGTATACCGATCGACTCAGAATCACTTTTTGAGTCGATTTAGCGATGTCCGTCCGTCCGTCCGTCTGTCCGTCCGTCCGTCCGTCCGTCTGTCCGTCCGTCCGTCCGTCCGTCCGTCCGTCTGTCTGTCTGTCCATGTAAACGGTGTAAACACGATACAGGTCGCAATTTTTGATCAATTGACTTGAAATTTGAAACTTAAGTCTCTCTTGGCCCAAGGACGAAGCCTATTGAAATTGGAAAAAATCGGTCCATATTTAGACCTAGCCTCCATACAAAGGTCCTCTTTAGTTTTGGCTCAAATGACTCTAATAACCGTATTATAGAAGGTATCGTTTTAAAATTTGGAAGGTAAACATGTTTTGTCTTCACAAATCATCATTCCGAATTTCAAAGAAATCGGGCCAGTTCTTCTTGTAGCCCCCATACAAACCACCTTCCCGATTTTCGCATAAATGTCTCAAAAGTCATGAAAATAGAAAATGTTTAATTAAAATTTTGTTTGTGTATGTTAAACGCGTACTTAAATAACCTTATCAAACCTGATAATCATCGGACCAGTTTTGGACTCAGGCCCCTTGTGAAAATTTCGCCCGATATTCAGTTAAAGCGGTTTATTGTCAACAAATAGAAGCCTATTTCACTCAAATTTGATTTGTGAGTGTTTTTTACACTTATTAAAGATTTTACAAAATATAGATCTAATCGGTCCATGAGATCCATTTTCCGGGAAACCTTGGTGTAGGGTATTATATGGTCGGTCTTGACCGACTATAATTTTCTTACTTGTTTTTTTTTTTTCATATGCATTTTCATATTTTCTAGGTAAACTGAATCTGCCAATTTTTTTTTCAATTCCAAGTGAAATAATTAAAATTCCAGACTATAATTTTTAAGCACCGATTCAAATTTCATGCTTTATTAGTATTTGAACACGTTTTAAAGTTCAATTTTTATTCAAATCAGTTTTATGATGCAATAATTAAAAAAAAAATCCATAAAAATTTCATTAAAAAAACACATTTCAAAGTAAATTTCACCCGAAATATGACTCCATTTGGCGATAGCACGATGATGTAGTACATTACAAAATGCGAACATCATACCTATCATGTTCGTAAATTCGTGCAAAAATATGAAAAAAAAACTACAGTATACAGACTTCATACATATATCCAAACATTTCGATACCTCAAACGATATGACACGATATTATACAAAAAAGTATAGTATGATATATATATAGACAGTAGAGTGGGCCGAAAAAAAAATATTTTGGGAAATCAGAACATGGGAAAGAAAAATGGAAATTAAAAATGATTTTCCTATTTTTTAGGATAAAACCAAGTTGAAAACGAGAACTTCGAAAACGTTTCGATTTCGAAACATAATAGTCACGGCACTTTTCATTCACTCACGATAGAAATTTTTATATCACGCACACTCACTCACGAGCATATTTTTCTACTCACACATACTCAAAATCACGTGAGTAAATTTAAAACAACTCACACTCACGTGCACGCAAGCTTCACTCACACTCACGTTGGCTCACACGCAAGAGACTTATTCATACAAAAAAAAAATTTCAAAAACTAAAATTTGAAAAAATCTCTTAAAATGTTAACCAAAATTTAAAGTTCAGCGAATTTTTTTTTTTGCTTTTTTGGGATGAAATCTTAAGTTAAGCCAAATTTTACAATTTTTATACCCTCCAACCACAGTATGGGGGTATACTTACTTTGTCATTCCGTGTGTAACGCATCGAAATATCGGTCTAGGACCCCATAAAGTATATATATTATTGATCAGTGATCGATTCTAAGACATTCTAGCGATGTCCGTCCGTCTGTCCGTCTGTAGAGGACACGATACAGTCCAAAATAAAAGAGCTAGGCTTTCGAAGTTTGGCACTAATATGTCTTATATTCCTAGGCAGGTTAAGTTCGGAAATGGGCAAAATCGGACCAAGGGGGAAAAAGTTCCCCCTTGGAGAACTGAACCAACCTGTGAAAAAATACACTTTTTTTACATGTTTTTTTGTATTTTTGTTAGATAAATGAAACATTTGTTATATTTATCGGGATGGGAAGGTGCTCTCAACGTCCCCCACTGACCCTATTTTTATCTATTTTATTTTATCTCTATTTTTAGAATTCAGCTTAAAAAACAAATTAAAAATTTATGAAATTTTATTTGATAGGGTCAGTTCTGATATTCACAAATATTTTGTTTTTTCCACCTACTCTATTAGACAGTGAGGCGAAAAGGCATGGTATAGCAGGGTTTTTGTATTATTTTTTCCCCAACACAAAATAACAAAAAAATAAAAATAACAAACGTCAGCAATATACAATAATGAAATAAGCAGAAGCAAAATTGCTTTTTGTTGCTGCTAACTTAAAATTAACTTTGTTAAACAGCAGTGATGCCATTTTAGCACTTTTAGTGCTAGATCTAGCAATTTTTTTTTGGACTTAGCACTAAAGTTTTGGAAAAAAGTGCCAAGTGCTAAGTTAGCACTTTTTTAAAATTTTTTAGCATTTTTAGCATTTTTTTTACATTTGAATTTGTTTTTTTAAATCTCTTGTAAAATTTTTTAGCCTGCGGCGCTAAAATTTTTAAATTTAGAAAACCCAATTGAAAAACAGAAAACCTTTTTGAAATTCAGAAAATCCAATCAAAATTAAGAAAATCATTGGAAATTCAGAAATCCGTATTGTAATTAAGAAGATTTTAGTTTTTCTGTAAAGACAGTAGAGCTCAGGCTCTAATTATAATTATGTATTATAATTTTTTAATCATGGTTTTTTAATTGAAATTCAAAAATCCCAATTGAAATTCAAAAATCCCAATTGAAATTCAGAAAACCCAGTCTAAATTAAGAAAACGCAATCGAAATTCAGAAAAAAATTAAAGCTCAGAAAACCAAATTGAAATCAAGAAAATATATGTACCGGTTACACTAGTTTACAAATAAAAAAATAAAAAATTATTGAAACCGTAACAAAAAATTTTGTTATGGTTTTTTTTAAGCCTGATTTTTAACTAAGATAACAAAGTCGGTTTGATGAAAATCTATGGGGTATCACCGAAGTTATGACTTATTATATGAAAATACACACAAAAAATACTATGGTATTTAACCCAGTTTTTATTCTTGTATTTGAAATACAAAAAAAAAGAAATTTTCATGCGTAGTTTCAAAAAACTCATTATAACTTTGGTGATTGCCCATAGATTTTTATGAAACCCATTTTGTTATATTTGTATATGTTCAGGCTTTGAAGGTAAATAAAAAATCTTGTTAATTTGCAACGATTCGTTAAAAAAAAATTAAAAATTAGTTTTTTGATCAACAAATGATTTTTTAAAAAAAAAAAAATGAATTTTTACAATATATTTGTTTATCGCGCGTAAACTATTGAACATATGGGAAAGTAACTTGTGTAAAGTTTGTTGCAAATTTGATTAACTTTAATTTGGTTTTTATCACGAGTAGATCGGAGGTACACTACTCAAAATATAGGGAAAACAGTGAAAATAACTCCAAAAAACGCTAAAAAATTTATTAGAAGTATTTTTTTCGATTAAATTTTTAAGTGTAGCTTTAAAAAAAATATGTAGACGCAGTTAGTGCGCATTTTCGTTGTAAACTAGAGTTATTGTTAAAAATCATTATTTGTTAATTTAATAAATGAAAAAAAAAAAATCTAGCACTTTTTTTTTTTGGTCTGTAGAGCATTTTAGCACTTTTTTTCTGCCATTTAGCATTTTTTCAAAATTCTCTTATGGCAACACTGTTAAACAGGGCCCTTCGAACGAGACTAACAAACAACTTGTGTGAGAGAGCAAAAAAAAATCAAATTTGTATACATTTGCTCTTCTTATATGCTCTCCAAACGTGTATAAAAATAAAACGGAAAAATACAAAAATTCAACAACAATGACAACTCATGCTACTTGTGCTCTTTAGACTTTACTAACCAACAATTATGTATTAAATATATATTTACACAAGGGTGGTCACTTATTTGTAGAGTGTATTTTGAGATTCTCAACAGCAAATTAAATTATTTGGCCTTTAAGTCGTGATTTGTTCAACAGACCCATTTTGAATTTCATTTGACCTATTTCAACCGATATTTTTTCGAAATTTGAATAACCTCTTTTGATTTTAAAATTATCTTTTTCGATTTTTCGTTGGTCTCTTTTAAATTAAAATTTTTCAAATTCAATTTGAAATTCAAATTTCGATCAAATTTTGAGTTTTTCGAATTTCAGTTGATCTATTTCGAATTTGAATTGACCTTTTTGAGTTTTAGATATAGTGCGAACATCGATTGGTCTTCAATGAATTTCATCGTTTTCAAATTTCCCTCCACTAAGTTTGCCATTCTGTTTGTAACTCATCGAAAACGACCCATAAAGTCGTTTGTCCGTCTGTCTGTCTGTGGAAATGGTGATCACGGCCAAAATATTACACGGAGATGACTGAAACTTAACATATTTGTTGGAAGTTCTCCCGGGAAGTTTGGTATTGCATTTAAGCAATATGGGTTCAGCGGTTCAAAAGTTATGAACGAATATGTAAGGACACTTCAAAAATTTTAGTACATTCAACATAACCTAAAAATACAAAATGCTTTAACTCGGCTGCTGGTTGACATATCGCTCATTTACTTGTATAGTGTCATATCTCAAAATGTTTGATTTTACAGAAAACCTGTTTAAAGCTTACAATTGAAACTTGGTTTACGTTGCAAAAGGCCCGTGAGTAGAAAATGTTATAATGGCGTGTTATTTTCTCAAACGGTGAGTTTAAAAGATATTAATACGAATTTTTGACACAATATAAATCAGGATATAACAAATAATTCTGTATTGTTTACCCAAAAACGACATATTTTGAGTTATGACACTATACAAGTAAATGAGCGATATGTAAACATAATTGAACACCAAATGGTATTTAAACAAGTAAGAACATATTTTTTGACAAAAAAAAGAAAAAAATCGCGGATTTTTTTAAATTTTTTTTTCGCGGAAATTTTTTTTCGCGGAAATTTTTTTTTAAGTAATTTCGCTTTAAAATAAAAAAAAACAATAAAAACCTTAGGTTAGGTTGTAAGTGGCTGCTAACGCTTAACGTATGCACACATAAACTCCGAGTTCCGTTGTGACACCACGGAACGATAATGGGGTTACCCTACTACCCCTGCCGTTAAACCAACTTTATCTCCTTATGAAACTTCTAAGATATTGAACTTTGACATCCGACAGATCAGAAATATCGTGCAGCTCCTTAAATCCCAGTTAAGCAAGTCTCTGACCGGCTAGTGCTGGGCAATAGCAGATAAAGTGTTCTAAAGTTTCAAACTCCTCCTCATTCATTCAACTCCGGTAAAAGTTATTTGATGGCACATTTATTCGTTCAGCGTGCTTTCCTTTAAGGTAGTGTCCGGCAATTACAGCAACCACAGTTGAAATCTATCCTCTTGTAAGCGATATCAGCTCACTTGTGCGCTTCTGATTAAGAGAAAGCTATATTTGTCGCAAAAAAAAATTACATACAAACCCCGGATGGTATTCGTAAAAGAGGAAGACCTAGATCTAGAGATGGAAGACAGATTTGCTGAATGACTTAAGAATATTAAATGAAACAAACTGGGCACTTAGAGCAACGGACAGAAATAGCTGGAGAAGGCTTGTAACAGAAGCAATGGTCCACCCTGGACTGGAAAGCTGAGAAAGTAAAGTAAGTAATATCTGTCGCGAAGTCTCACACATCCATCCATGTGCACATCTTTGATTAGTCTTCGTCGCGGAACAAAGCTGTATATTTTGCTTGCAAGTTTCTAGAGGCCTACTAACACATTCCAATTCCGTTGGAACCTACAATGCCTCTGTACTTTGGGACCCCTAAGGGTCGTTTGTCAAACTTCTTGGCCATCTCGTTAAAGACGTGCGGCAGTTAAGGACAGATCTTGGTTTCAGAAACGTTGACTCTAGGGACTTGACTTTCGTAATAGATGTTGACTGCCACTTGCTTTATTGCCAGCATCTCTGACTGGTAAACACTGCAATGATCTGGCAATCTCCAAGCCAGGCTGAACACAAGCTCTTTCGACTCCGAAGCCCACTTGTTCTTGTAACTTCTATCAATCTGTGTAAAAAATTATAAAGGATCCACTAACCGAAATGTCCCTCGTCCAAGACTCCCTGGATGGTGTCATAGTGGTAAAGTGGCACAAAAAGGCTAATAGATGGAACGCAGTCCTTTGTGGTAATGTTATCTTTTTCAAGATCGCGCTATGGCCACAATCACTGATCTTCCATGGCAGTGTGCTATTAAATCGAATTGCCGACGTTACTGCATACTGCCTACCCAGTATTTCCAATGGTTTCTAATGCAGCCGTAGGAGCTCCAGTAATACACACCGACGCCATTCTCTGTACCTTATAAAGACACAGCTCCCTTTTTTCTCTAAACCAGGCAACTAGACAATGATTCCATATAGCAGAACTCGACGCACGACTGCTGAATAAATTCTGTGAACGACCCTCTGGCTATAGCCACAGTACAGACTAGTATGCAAACACTGGTGCTAATTGCGTACTTTCCAATATGGTGGTATGGGTTTTAGTACAGAATGATCATCGCTGCCTAGTATATGTGTGCCTGTACGTGTGAGCTTTTGTGCATGTATTTATGATGTTTGTTTACGTTTTGTATGAAACGTCAAAAGTTACACCGTGTGCTGTCACTAATACTTACACCCATCAGATGCAACTATGTGATACTACTACTCATGTACTGTGCTGTAGCCCTATCGTTTTCCAATGGCCCTTTTACAGGAATATAAAGCATGCGTTACTTTTGTCACCCGTTACTCAATATTACGCCAAAAACTCCAAGATACTTGGCTCTATCTGAGAAGGTGATTTCAGTGCCGTCCAGAGAAAGACATGCTCATTTAGACATTTCTTTCAGAAAACCCTGAAGAATGTGTGTTATTGCGGGCAGGTGTTTTCTCTTTACCACTTTCGCGACATCGTCAGCATATAGGACAACATGACAACCAAAAGCTTCTAGAGAGAGCAGGATTGAATTCTGTGCTAGGTTCTAATGAAGCGGAACAACTCTCTGTTTTGTGGTCCTATTTACAAATCGAGAAATGATTTTCAACCATCAAAACAATTCCATGCTTCACTCCTAGACCAGACAATGCCACAATTATCGAGTCGAGGATGACATGAAAAGCCCGCTTTATATCTAGAAAGGCCACCATAGTGTACTCCTTTACCGAAAGCGATCTCTTAATGGTACCAACGAGCTCATGAAGAGCTGTTTCACTTGATATACCCTTGATGTATGCATTTTGCCTAGTCGAAGGTAACTTTGGGTCAATCACTCTATGAAAATATGAGTCTTCGGAACTGTGTGAAAGTTTTTCCCAGCCTTCGGGATAAAAACGACTCTGGTATCCCTCCATTTCAAAGGGATATATTCAGAAGAAGATCCAGCGTCTCCCCACTGGAAGTAGGAACATTTAGGTATCCCAGGGTGCAAGGATGGAATTTCAGATGATTAGGCGACAGAGCGTTCCGTAGCTTGAAACAGTTTCAAGGAATTGAATGAAAAATGCCAGAACTTTGAGCAACTCAAAAACGTCTTCAATGTTTCCATAGAAGTTTTTCCAAGAATCACATTTTGTAATTCTGAGCATCTCTTAAGTTGCAGCCTAAAAAGCCTTAATTGGGTTAAGCCAGTCTCGAAGATTGATGCAATGTCTTATCTATATTCGCAGTCTATTATGACAGTCTAGCCTTGGTTAAGCCCCTTGAGTCTACGTTCCTGAATACGAGATCTGCCCTTAAATAGCGCACGTCTATTATACGACTCCTATTAGACCCATGGCTATTCCAGAGACTGAAATACCTTTCAGGTTCCTACAGATTTAGAATATGTTAGTATGCCTCTAGAAACTTACAAGCAAAATGAATGGCTTTGTATCGCCGGTAGAATAATCAGAGATAGGCGAACCTTGAGACTCCACTGCAGATTTGGGCTTTTCTTATGCAAAGCAACACAAGTAATCTGTTGTCATTATTAAGAGAAGAGAGAAGAGAACATGGTTTCTGTAACTACCCGGCACTGTGTTATAGGAAAACAGTGCATCAAATCACTTCCGTCGGAGATGAACAGATGTGGAGGAATTGGAAACTGTCGAACACTTTACTTGGGCAGAGACATGATTCTTTGGGACCTAGACAGCTATATGATTTCTCTGAAATGTCGGATATCAAAATTCAATTTCCAGGAGTTTCATAAGAAGCTCAGCTGAGGTTTAGTAGCAGGAACTAGTAGATTAATGCCATTGCCGTTCCGTGGTGCCATAATGTACCTAAGGTTCTATGAGTGCTGACGTAAAGCGTTTAAAATCACTAACCTAAAATTAATGTAGAGTTTTTAAATTTCAAAGAGAATACTCAATTTTCAAATAAAATTTCCATATTCCAATTGATCTTTTTGAAATTACGTCTAAAAAAGTCATAGTTTCTCCACAGTCATAAAAATAAAATTCCCCCTAATGCACTCTACCACAAAAAGAGTAGAGTAGAGAGAAAATAATTAAAAATAAATGCACAATCATAATAACAACAACGACGAACGATGTGATGTTACTTGTGTGTTTGTATGTTACTACTATAGTACACGATTATGATGACGCGCCACCAAGCAAAGTACGAACCTCAAACCGACCCACTAAAAACCAACAAAAAAAAAAAAATAAAACAAAATTTGACAAGACAAACCAACAGTGAAAAAAAAACGAAATCTATAAAAACGTGCTTTTATTATATTTCGCGTTGTTATTTAGATAGGTATGGAATTTCGCAGATTGTGGGTACTCGCGGTGTATAACGGGGTATGAAAGACGGGCATTGATAGTTAAACTGAAATTTGTTGTAGATTTTTTTTATTTGCTCTTCTTCTTCTTATGGATTTAATATCTCTTATCTGAGAGTATATAAACGATTTGCGAGAGTAAAAGAGAAAGAAAATTGAAATTTATTGTGTTTGAAAGATTTTTTTTTTTGTTTAAAAATACTTTTAAGTATTTATTTTAAAAGAAGATTGCCATGTAAAAAAAAATATATATCTTTTTTAATGAAAGTTTTTTTGTAAAAGGGGGGGGGGAGGGGAAATTATAGTCTGTAGGAAAACTTTAAAGCTTAACATAGCCCTCTGTAATGCATAAGATAGCTTTTTGGCAGCCTCATGGATTTTGTGGTAACTTTTAATTGGCATCACTTACAAACAAAAGAGTGGTCGACTTTGAAAGCTTACATTGCACAGATAAATATTATGCTCTTCTTCATTACCTACTTTCTTTTGTTTATAAATATGGGAAAAGTAAATGTAAAAAACAAAAGAAAATAGGCAATAAAGAGCACAATATAAATTTGTGCAATGTTAGCTTTCAAAATCGACCACTCTCTTGTTTTTAAGTGATGCCGATTAAAAGTTACCACAAAAAATGGGGTTTTCCCATGTTTAAAAGTTAAAAAATAAATAAAAGACCTAAAACGTAAATTAGAAGCGGCTGGGACTTGGGGACCGATTCCTCTGCATTTATGAATCGAAATTCGCACTGAAAATAAAGCAGTTTTAATTAGTCGATGAGTAGAATGGAAGGAGTTTTTAGTCTCTTATCGCGGCCTATTCTTTTCCTCTTTCCCCTTTTTTTGTTTAAAAAAAGTCTAAAATGTTTGTAATCGCTTTACTCAAAAGAAGAGTCTCCCTGGTGTCACCCTCCGATCTTCATGAAATTTGGACATGTTGTTCAGAATGAAAATTAATTCGACACGTATTTTTTTTAGCGGCCCAAACTCATTTTTGGGGGATCGATTTGTATGGGGGAATTTGACCTTTTTCAATTTTTTACGATTTACTATCATTAACTCAAAATAAATATAGGCATAGTATCAGATTAAAGGTATTTAAAATACCTATCTTGTGATGGTAACAACGTGCCAAAAAAGTAAATACTTTTTGACTTTTTAACAAAAACGTCCTAAAATTTTGGTATTTTTCTCAATATGACGAAAATTTGAGCACGTTTGGATACGTCGTTTGCACACGAAGGTAGGTTTTCCAAAGACCTTTCATTTGATATGTAACATGACTAGGTTTCTTTGCAAAATATAGGAGGAGATAAACGCAAAAACTTGAAAATTGACCGTTTCTTCCCCCCTTATTTCACCCCCTAATTATGAATTTGGGCCGCTAAATAGAAAGAAGTGTCCCTTTATTTTTCCTGCTCTACAATATAAAACCATTTCCATAAAGATCGGCGGGTGACACTAGGGAGACTTCTCTTGTTAGTAGGAATTTAAATTTTTCCTTGATTTTTTTTTTAAATTCCCTTGTGAAATTTCTTCTTTCTCTTCTCCTATTCTACCTTTTTTGTCCACAAACTCGACTGCAAAAGCAGACAGTCAAGGAAAAAACTCTGTGTAAATTCCCACTTAAGTTCGATTATACTCGTCTTTTACTACTGTTATATCATCCAGGGAGTCTTGGATGTTTTGGGATTTCAGGTAGTGGAGCCTTTTTAAATTTTAACAGAATAAATTTAACAGAGATGGAGTCTATTCGGAAGAGCTTGGGGTAAGCCTGGCTCGAAGATTTCCAGATTATTTCAGTGTTTACCAGGCAGAGATGCTGCAAGTGGCTGACTGGTTGAGCTCCAATGTCTTGTCTACTACCGCAGTCAACATCTATTCCGATAGTCAAGCCGCGGTCAAGTCCGTGTAGTCAATGTTTTTTAAAACAAGATACATGAAAATGGAATACAGCTCTCATATATGGGCAGGGGCTTCCAAGTCTATTCTGAAGCTTCCGGACCGTGTTTAGAGAACGGCGGTGAAGCTTATCAATGACAGTAGTTTATTCAACTCTATTGATTCGTTGGAGCATCGTCGGAATGTGGGTTGTGTGACACTATTCTATCGATATTATCATGGTAGGTGTTCATCTGAGATGCATAACTGAAATTATTCCCCAGGCCCGAGTGTTTGTAATACTCGCTTATCTCGTAGAGCGCTCCCGTTTGTTGTTGATTGTCCTATGTTTGGCACAACGCCTAACAGATTAAATTCGTTTTCAGTTTAACAATTCGTAGGTGGAATAAACTCTCTTCAGAGGTCTTTGCTATCACTTATAAATTACAAAAATTTTAATCAAATATCCAGAAACACTACTCCCTCTTTCCTCCTTCCTATACCTTATTTTCCTGATCAATACAAGTCACAGTATCAGTAGGGAGCACCCCCTGAGTATTAGTTTAAGTAAACAAAAATGTGATGTTTGAGCAATTAGGCACCCAGGACACAAAGACATTCCAGAAATTTGCAAAGCCGACGAGCTTACAAGACTGGAAACAACCTTACAGGTTCCAACGGAATTTAAATGTGTGGGTATATCTCTAGAAACTTGCAAGCAAAATATACGGCTTTGTTTCGCGACGGAGACTAATCAGAGATGGGCACATGTATGGATGTGTAAGACTACACGATAGATTTGGCCTTCTCTTATTCAGAAGCTCACAAGAGAGGAGAGATTTCGACGGTGGTCGCTAAAGTTACCGGACACTGCCTTATAGGAAAGCTTGCTGTGCGTTTAAATGTGCTGTCACATAACTTTTGTCGGAGTTCCATGAATGAGGAGGGGTTGGAAACTATAAAACACTTTATCTGCCATTGCCCTGCACTTTTATGGTCAGAGACTTGTTTCACTGGGATTTAGGGAGCTGCAAGATCTTTCTGATTTGTCGGATGTCAAAACTTATATAGTTTCCTAAGAATCTCTAATTGGTTTGACGGCAGGTATCAAAACGGACCTCAGAGTATATGTGTCCTGACGTAAAGCGCCAACAGCCACTTATAACCTAACCCAACCTATGCTCGTCCTTACCTTATTCCTATTCTGCTGTCAAAAAATGGTTAAATACTAGAGCTTAGAGAATTTCGGTACAGACTAATACAGACTCGACATAAGTGACAGGTGTCAAAAAAAAAGTAGTCCTTAACCATATGGTTCATTTTTTCAAATTATTCTACGAATTAGGCTGGAAAGAGAAGCTTATATAATGCGCCATAAGAAAAATAGATGCCAGATCGATTTTTATTGTTTCACTTACTCCTAAGTCGTAGAAAGTGTTGTCATGTTAGCTTAAAACTAACTAAAAACCGCTCTGTTTTCTCCTAAAATCGCTTAGTTTTCGCCATTTTTTTTTTTTTGTTATAAAACCCTACTGTCGAGTCTGTGATTTCGGTTTGTCGTTCCGAATGAAAATTTCGTGATTGCATACCCAAACACATTTAAGCAAATAGAATAAACTTGCATTTAGTTTCATTCGACTTAAAAATTTTATATTTTTGGAAATTTTGTTTAAATCTTTTATGTATCATGGCAACCCTAATGTGGTTTATATGCCGTCGCTTTGGCTGTTTAAATGTTTTTGCAGTTGCTTTTTTCTGTTATATTTTATTTATTTTTTTTTTATTTTAATTTTAGCTTATTTGAATACAAAAATGACCCCTTTGACCATTAGAAAAAAACCGGCAAATTAAAAATAAACCTTTTTTTTCAATTATGTAAAGCAACCAAATACATAAAGGTAACATTTTGTGTAGGGGTCATAAGAAAGAAAGAAAAAAAGCTTAAAGAAAAGATAAAATAAGTAGATAACAAAGACATGAATGGATTAACAATGAAAAGAAAATTAAATTTTAAAATAAAACAGGTTTCTCATTGAAAAAAAAAATATATAATGTACATATAATTGTAACCATATGGCAACTTTTGCCAATTTTGCATAACCTTAAAAAAATTAAAGGAAAAAAATAGATTTAAAACACAAAAAATAAAACTTGTTTTTGAATACTTGCATTCCTTTCTTTATAACCTCTGGCGTTTTTTTGGTACCTAATAGTGGAAATCACTATTAAAAGAAAAGTTGAAAGAAAATCTGAAAAATTAAGAAATTCAAATAATTTGGAAAAAATCTAAGGAGTTATATAATAATACCAAACCTTTAAAAAACACACAAAAAATAAACCTCTTAAGGCGTGATTAGACGAGAGAGAATTCCCCTAGATTTAAAGTAAAAAACAACTCTGTGGTAACTTTTAAAATTGAAATGTCAAATAAAATTTTATTATATATTTTTTATTTACTTTAACTCGGTTTCCAATCTATAAATTATTGACTAAATGTGCGAAAACAAATAATAATATTATGAAAATGGTAAGCAAAAACAAGTATTAAAGAAATGAGATTTGACACAAAGTCAAAAGTATATTACCACAGAGTTGTGTTTTACTTTAAATCTAGGGGTTTTCTCTCCCGTCTAAAAGCGCCTTTAACCTACAACCACAGACTCGACAGTAGAGTTTTATAACAAACAAGTGAGAGTGTTAAATTCGGCTGTGCCGAATCTTTTATACCCTCCAAAATGTAAAAAAAAAAAATTAAAACAAAAATTTGTCAGGGGCGTATCTTTTTTTTTTTGGGGGGGGGGGTGGTTGATAAGGTCAGTGAGGGACGTTGAGAGCACCTTCCCATCGCGATAAATATACCAAATGTTTCATTTACTTAACAAAAATACAAAAAAACATGTAAAAAAGTGTATTTTTTTAGAGGTTGGTTTAGTTCTTCAAGGGGGAACTTTTTTCCCCCTGGTCCGATTTGGCCAATTTCCGAACTTAACCTGCCTAGGAACACAAGACATATTTGTGGCAAACTTGAGGGATCTAGCTCTTTTATTTTGGACTGCATCGTGTTAACTACAGACGGACGGACGGACGGACAGACAGACGGACGGACGGACGGACATCGCTTGAATGTCTTAGAATCGATCACTGATCAATAATATATATACTTTATGGGGTCCCCGACCGATATTTCGATGAGTTACACACGGAATGACAAAGTGAGTATACCCCCATACTGTAGTTGGAGGGTATAAAAATGGGGAAAAACTAATAAGCGATTTTAGAATAAAACAGAGCGTTTTTTAGCTAGTTTTAAGCTAACATGGCAACACTTTCTACGACTTAGGAGTGAGTGAAACAATAAAAAGCGATCTGGCATCTATTTTTCTTATAGCGCGTTATATTAGCTTTCCCTTTCTAACCTAATTCGTAGAATAATTTGAAAAAATTAACCATATGGTTCAAGACTACTTTTTTGACACCTGTCACTTATGTCGAGTCTGTATTAGCTTTAGTAGCAAAACATATACAGTGATGCCAACTTCATGAAACATACACTGTTTTGCGCTTTCTTTCAATAAAATTATGCTTTTTCGTGCCTCTCTCTTACTCTAGTCATTATTTCATTCACAATAGCAAACAGTGATGGCCACTCAATGACATTGAAAATTTATTTTACGATTTTTTCTCAAATTTTATTTTTTTATTTTCAACATGATTTCCCACAGTTTCGATGCTATTTTCTATAACAAATGCAATCATCCACCGTGATGTTCTTCTTTTGTTCAGGCTCTTATTTGTAATTCTTTTCCCGTTTTCTATTAAGAGTGATTTCCGGTAATATAATTTTCTATACATGAATCAGTGTTGGTATTTGAGAATTTTCAATTAGTGCCAAGTTGAAGGCTAAAAAGGGCCAAAATAGGTTGAAAAGGGCCAAACAATTTTTTTTTATTTTTTAGTACTTTTCACACACAACTTATTACTTTTGTTATAAATGACGGTTTTGAAAGTAAAATCATCTCTGCGGGAAAGGTGACCAGTCGAGGACCGGGCATAGAGTGTTTTTTGTACAAAAAGGACCTGTCAATAATTAACCCCTTGTGATATGTTCCAGGACTTGTGTTGAACTGATCTTTCAGATCTCCGGACAAATTTTTACTGGTCTTAGAACTAGTATTCCATGACCAGTTCGCGTTGAATAAGTCATGGGATAGGTTTTTATGATCAATTTTTCCTGTAGGACCAATCAATTTTCCTCAGGGATTAAACACTTCAAAATCTTAATTTAAGGGAAACAGAAACTTACATTATTGTAAGGGGGAACAACTGATCATTTTTTCGTGTTTATAATACATAATTAAATTTTAGTACGAATATTTTTATTTTAAATAAATTTTGACAATTTTTGGAGAGAATGGAAAAGGGCCAAAACTGTTATTTGTGGTGCCACTGACCATTCAATAGTGCCAAACAAA
This sequence comes from Pegoplata infirma, assembly GCA_963921195.1. Lineage (NCBI taxonomy): Eukaryota > Metazoa > Arthropoda > Insecta > Diptera > Anthomyiidae > Pegoplata > Pegoplata infirma. The sequence goes on from OY992540.1 coordinate 214,641,187, forward strand.
AATGGCACTATTGTGCCACATTTCCCAACCGTGATATGAATGCATAAATAAAGCCACTGTTGCCAAGTTGGAGGTTTTCCCGCTAAATCTAGCGCTTTTTGCTTGGATTTAGCGGGGGAAAATTGGTTTTAGCGGAAACGGTGCTTTAGCGGGAAAATCTAGCGCTTTTTATTTGGATTTAGTGGGACAAATTTAGAGGTTTTTTTCCAATTTTCTTTTTTTTTCAATCGAAAACACCAAGTTTGTCGAATTCGCGCTTTTTTTGAAATTTAGCGGGAGAATTTTGTATTTTCCCGCTAAAATTTTTTCGACCGTTTCTTGCGCGTTTTTAATGAAAAGTAAATTTTCGTAGAAAAAATAATTTGGAGGTTTTTTTTTTAATTTTTCTTTTTTGTCAATCAAAAATGCCAAGTTTTTCGGTTTTCAGCGCTTTTTTTGTAATTTAGCGGGAAAATTTTCCCCGCTAAATTAATTTTTGGCGGTTTCTAGCGCTTTTTTCGTGAAATTTAGAGGTTTTTGGTTAAAAATAGTTGGCAACAGTGAATAAAGCTGTTGCAAATATCTTTTCTCTCTCTCTATACTGGCAAGTCCCGCTATTTTTGTTTACAATTGCGAACACTGTTTAAGACTCCATCTGCATTTTTCATTCACAATGACAAACAGTGATGCTAATTCAATGACATTTAAAATGTGTTTTACGATTTTTCTTCGCAAATTTTTATTTTTTTATTTTTATCACGGTTTTTCACAGTCATTGTTTCTGGCCTGTTTGCTGTAATCGTCCAACGGGATGGGCTTGTTTTGTTTAGGCCCTTATTTCTGCTTCTTTTTCAGTTTTCTATAAAGAGTGATTTCCGTTAATTAAAATGTCTGTATATGAATGCATAAAGAAAGCTTTTGCAAATATATTTCTCTCTCTCTGTATTGGCAAGCCCTGCTATTTTTTTTTTACAATTTGCCTGTAGGGTATTGAATTTCATTACTTATGCCCTGCATATATAGCAAAATAAAAAAAATATCTGAATTTCCTGCAGTTATATTGTTCGGGACGATGAAAGTGTACCCACCGGGGAGGAAAACTGTAATTTTCTTTTTCAAACTTTTGTATACATATCTAAAAAATTCTGTATTTTACGATTATAAACGATGTTTTGCACGAACTTTTGTGTTGTTTGCATTTGTTTAAATTTTTCTTCTTTCCCTTGTTATATGGTGTGTGTAGGGAAGAACGCAAAAAGAAGAAAAAAACGTGTTTGCTGGAACAGAATTTTGTTTTTTTTTTAGGTACGTTTTTATATGTAGATATATGGAAGTAAGCGTTAAAGTAATAAATAGGTTTATCTAGGCAACCAGATCGCATTAATAGTACTACTACGTGGTAAACATGCATGTAGTAATGTACATACAATGGCAGTACATCTTGTGTGTATAGAGGAAACCTTTGATTTCAGAGGTCAACTCATTGAGTTATTTAAAAAAATTATAACTGTTTGTAAGTACGGATGTACTTTACTTTAAACTTATTCTTAAGATATTTTAAAGATTTTTAAAAGTGGCTACGTTATCACAGAGTATGAGGTCCGTTGGTTGGCACCACGGGACAACAAAATAATGTGGTTGCTGTGATCAAACCATTTAGTTGAAAAAAATTTCGGTTGTCACAATAAATCTGCTTTATATACTATACTGCAAATGGGCCGATTGGCCAACTATTTAAAAATAATGTCAACTTATCTAAAACCTCGTTTTACATAAGATGACCCTTGACCAAAAGCTGCCACTTTAGATCAAACTCCGATACATGACCTTAAAATCAATTTTAATAGCCTCCATCCGAAATTAAATAAACCCTCGGTTTCTGCATGGCGAACGTCAAAAATTTGTATAATCTTACAATTTTATGTGAAAAATCGCTAGCACTGTTATTAAGTTGGCACCACTGCACGTGTGTTTGCCATTGTGAATGAAAACTACAGATTTTTTTGTTAAAATACGGAAACAATGACGTTTCAGAGAGAGGTAGATTTTGAGTAATCCAGGAAAAAATAAGTTATAACTTTTGCTGGTCGGTCACGGTTTTTTTAACTGTCAAATCGGACGTAAAAAGACACGCTGGGCACAGACTATATACAGACTCGACAGTAGAGTTTTATAAGAAAAAATATGGAAAAACTAAGCGATTTTAGGAGAAAACACAGCGGTTTTTAGTCCGTTTTACGCTAACATGGCAACACTTTCTACGACTTAGGAGTGAGTGAAACAACAAAAACCGATCTGGCATCCATTTTTCTTATGGCGCGTTATATCAGTTTTCTCTTTCTAACCTAGTTTGTAGAATAATTTGAAAATATTAACCATATGGTTAAAGAATACTTTTTTGACACTTGTCAATTTTTTCGAGTCTGTATTAGTCTGTGGTAGAGTTTTATAACAAAAAATGTGGGAAAAACTAAGCGATTTTAGGAGAAAACAGGGGGTTTTGTCTAGTTTTAAGCTAACATGGCAACACTTTCTACGACTTAGGAGTGAGTGAAACAATAAAAATCGATCTGGCATCTATTTTTCTTATGGCGCGTTATATTAGCTTTCTCTTTCTAACCTAATTCGTAGAATATTTTGAAAACAATTAACCATATGGTTAAAGACTACTTTTTTGACACCTGTCACTTCTGTCGAGTCTGTATTAGTCTGTGACAGAGTTGTACCGAACTCTAAGACTATACACAGACTATATACAGACTCGACAGTAGAGTCACAGACTAAATACAGACTCAACAGTAGAGTTTTATAAGAAAAAATGGGGAAAAACTAAGCGATTTTAGGAGAAAACACAGCGGATCTTAGTCCGTTTTGCGCTAACATGGCAACACTTTCTACGACTTAGGAGTGAGTGAAACAACAAAAACCGATCTGGCATCCATTTTTCTTATGGCGCGTTATATTAGCTTTCTCTTTCTAACCTAATTCGTAGAATAATTTGAAAACATTAACCATATGGTTGAAAAATACTTTTTTGACACCTGTCACTTATGTCGAGTCTGTATTAGTCTGTGGTAGAGTTTTAAAACAAAAAATTAGGAAAAACTAAGCGATTTTAGGAGAAAACAGAGCGGTTTTTAGATAGCTTTAAGCTAACATGGCAACACTTTCTACGACTTAGGAGTGAGTGAAACAACAAAAACTGATCTGGCATCTACTTTTCTTATGGCGCGTTATATTAGTTTTCTCTTTCTAACCTAATATGGTTCAAGACTTTTTTTGACACCTGTCACTTTTGTCGAGTCTGCTTTAGTCTGTGCTACTAGATTGAAAAAACATAAATTTGTTTGGGCAATCTAAATCAGTGTTCGAAAAAAACAGTACTTTATTTAACGTTCCGTTCCAAGAACACATTCACTAAAAAGTTTTTTAAGTGGTTGCGAAGGTGTTCGCAAACAGAATTCCGAACGTTATGCCTGTGAGTTGAAGAACAGAAACTTTACGATAACGTACCGAACTAGGTTAGAAACAAAATAAAGTTCTTTTAGTGTTCTGTTTGCGAACTTTTGAGACATTTTTTTTTTAATTTAAAATGGCGATATCTCGAAAACTAAGCAAGATAGAGCAAAACGGAGCAAATTTTTGGTTCTTGGGATCTTCATAGTATCGCTAGGCCTCTACACATGGGTGGACCCCATTGGGTCCATATTTTGAATCTAAAAAAGTTAGCATTCCGGGAAATTTAAAAATGCACATATCTCGCTAAATACTGCCGACACGACATTAAGTCTAAAAGCGGTCATGTACTACGAGATCCACAAAAATGCTTTTAGACTTTTCATCGTGTCGGCAGTATTTAGCGAGATATGTGCATTTTTAAATTTCCCGGAATGCTAACTTTTTTAGATTCAAAATATGGACCCAATGGGGTCTACCCATGTGTAGAGGCCTAGCGATACTATGGAGACCCCAAGAACCAAAAATGTGCTCCGTTTTGCTCTATCTTGCTTAGTTTTCAAGATATCGCCATTTTAAATTTAAAAAATGTCTCAAAAGTTCGCAAACAGAACACTAAAAGAACTTTATTTTGTTTCTAACCTAGTTTGGTACGTTATCGTAAAGTTTCTGTTCTTCAACTCGCAGGCATAACGTTCGGAATTCTGTTTGCGAACACCTTCACAACCACTAAAAAACTTTTTAGTGAATGTGTTCTTGGAACGGTACGTTTCGACAACGTACGGTCGCTCCATAGTTCCGTACAGAACACTAACGTACCGTATGTTAGAGTTTTTTTTCGAACCCTGATCTAAATGATTGAAACTAGATTGGTGCCACAATCTATTTTAAACTAGATTGAAGGACCAATGTAAACGCACTATTAATTCTACCTCACCTCCCTTCTATCAGTCATTTGGCTTTCAATCATGTTTCAGTTTTCGTTCAATTTAGCTAATTAATGTGGTTTCAAGCTGATGACGTAAGGCCAATTATAAAAATAAAAAATACATTTTATGGGATTTTTGTTGAATCGATTTATTAGAAAACTAATGAATCGTCACTAGTACTTATTTAGAAACCGTATTATAAGTTTTCAAGGGAATTTCTAAATAGGTTTTTTTTTCTTTTAGAAATTGTAGAAATTTACAACAGAAAAACTTTCTGATTTTGCAACATTTTTTCTATTAAGAAACATTTATAGAAAAATAGAAAAATTCTCAGATTCTGAGATATTTCTCCTGAAGATTTTTTTTAAACCTCTGATTGTGAGACATTTTTTTTAATTTGAAAAATTCTTAGTTTCGATTAATTTTTTCTGAGGCATTTTTTTAAATAGAAAAATTCTCATTGTCAGTTTTTAAGCCATTTTTTTTTATAGAAAAATTCTTAGATTCTCTAGACATTTTTTTCTCTATAGTAAAACTTAGATTTTGAGACATTTTTGCTTTATACCCAATTCAGGTCAAATCTCGTTCGAACAAGATTTCAATCATATGGTTGTGTATAAAATGACACAGACCATATGCTCGAAATTTCGTTCGAACGAGATTTCACCCTACGTGTGAATAGGCCTTTATAGAAAAATTCTGATTTAGATTTTGAAAATTTTTTTCTGGTTCTCAGATTCCGAAACATTTTTCTTGTTAAATCTTTTCTATAAAAATATAATTAGATTCTGGAATATATATTTTTTTTTAAAGAAAAACTCTCAGATTCTGAAATATTTTTCTTATATAGAAAAATTTTCTGATTCAGAGACATTTCTCTTATATGGAAAAATTCCAAGATTCTGAGACATTTTTCCTTTAGAAAAATTCACAGATTCTGAGACAATTTTTCTATATAGAAAAATTCTCAGATTCTGAGACAATTTTTCTATATAGAAAAATTCTCAGACTCTGAGACATTCGACACATTTTTTCCTATGTAGAAAAATTCTCAGGTTCTGAGACATTTTTCCTATATAGAAGAATTCTCAGATTCTAAGATATTTTTCTTGCATAAAAAAATTCTTTTAGCAGATTTTTTTTCTGAGACATTTTTCCTATGTAGAAAAATTCTCAAATTCTTTTCAGTTTACGAATAACTTTCTAGAGAAAATTATTTAAGATTTTGAGATATTTTTCTTTTAGAATAATTCTCGGTTTCTAATTAATCTTTGATTGTACGATATTTTTTTATAGAAAGATTCTGAAAAAGAAAAGTTCTCATATTTAAGTAGATTCTGAAACATTTTTCCTATGTAGAAAAATTCTCAGATTCTGAAAAATTTTTCCTTGAGGAAAATTCTCTGATTTTGAAACATACAGAAAATATACAGAAAAATTTTCAGATTCTGAGACATGTTTCCTATACATATAGAAAAATTTTCAGATTCTGAAAATTTACGTAACCGATAAAGAAAAATTCTTAAATTCCAAGACTCGTCTATTGGGAGTAATTTTTCCTCAAAAAAATTCTCAAATTCTGAGATATTTTTCATATAGAAAAATTCTGAGACATTGCTTCCTTTGCCCCCATAATTGCCACTTCTCCCATTTAACTTTTATTTACGCAGTTTTTTTTTTTTTTTTAATTTTAATTAAACAAAAGAAAGTTTGTAAAGAAAATGTGGTGTACAGAAAAAAATTAGAGAAATTTCCGCAGACACACTTTTCCACCACCATTTTTTTTCTTTTGTTTTCACTATAACATAACTTACATATATGGCGAAAGCAGAATTGGTAAAAGCAACAGATTTTCAATATTTGTATCTACATCTAAATGCTAAAAACACTGATGGTCGTACAGTAGAATCTCGCAAATTAGAACCACTTTGTTCCTCGGGTAATTCTAATTTCTGAAAAGTTCTAATTTCTGGACATTTTTTTTTTCAAAGAAAATTATAAATAATAATAATAAAAACAGTTACGACTGCTTTATTTTAACACAAAACCATTTTTTTGTTAATATTAAATTACTATAACACATTAAATTTGTAGAAAACACTTTTATGGGCTTTGAAATTGGAAATAACAGGCGTTACATCGATTATATCATCGTCACTGCTATTTGATCAGTCATTAAACCCATCTTCATTTAATTTTTCGATTTCTCTTACACTTATGGAATTGTGAAAATAAAAACAAAAAAAAGTCCAGAAATAAGAACCACTGGTTCTAATTTTAGAGCGGTTACTACATACAATTCGGGTTTTCCCCTATTTAGTTTAAAAAAAACTATAAAAAAAATATTTTGTAGTGCAAATAAAAACAAAAAAAAATAAAACTTCCAGAAATTAGAACCACAGGTTCTAATTTTAGAGCGTTCAATACATTAAAATTGCCGGTTCTAATTTCTGGACAGATCTAATTTGTGAGAGTTCTAATTTGTGAGATTCTACTGTATTTCATAAAAACCCATAAAGTAAACATACATACTAACAAAATATGTACATTCATCTATACATATTCACATAAATGATAATACGTACAACAATAATCACTTTACAGTTGTTTTTGTCCGCTGTCATATCGAAAAAAGTGTATAGAGAGAAAAATAAACATTGAAAAGGCCCCGTTTAATTTTTTTCTTCAGTACAATACAACGCTTTTGTATACAACACAGGGATGTTAAAGTTGGTACAATTGTACTTTTTTTGGTACATTTTGACCTTCAAAAGTACCGTGGTACTACCGCGACTCATTTGGTACAATTTTAAAATTTCCAATTTCTTTCTTTTCTCATCGAAATATCGGTAAAACAACCCAGCTTTTTTTTTACTTAAAAAAATGCTCACAAGGGTACTAATGCCAGACCGATTTACACAATAAATGAGACTTTTTTAAGTTTTACCCCTTGTTTTAAAACATTTTAAAGTAGTTTTCAAACGAAATTTTTCTAAAATTTTTTTTACAAAAATTTCCGAATGCTAAAAACTTAGTTTTATAGAAAAGGTATCAGAATTAGACACTTGGGGGAAAATTCTTACTCACTTTTATCAAAAAAAAAATCTCAGAATTTTCCACAGAACTATCAGTCAGTTATTTATAGACAATCAATAAAGATAGTATAAATTGCAAAATTTTAGACCTATTATCTTCAGAAGAATTCTCAGATCTTGATACATTTTTCGTGTTTACACACCCAGATACATTTTCCAGGTTAATTTCAGGGTGGTATACACGATTTTGGGGGGTATACAAGATTCAGAACAACCGAATTAATATATTAAGAGTATACTCTCATTTGTTTTAGTTAAATTTTTATTAAATAAAAAAAAAATGGTACCGTCAGGGTCCAAAAAGTACAATTTTTTTTTTAAGTTGGTACAAAATCGAAAACCCCATTTAACATCCCTGATACAACACACAGCAAATTTTTTTTTGTATACGTTTCGAATTTGACACTCAGGCTAAAACAGTCATAGAGTCAGTCACACAGTCATTTTGTCGTCTGTCTTATCCACACACCATCATATTTTTACACACACACACACGGGGGAGAAGTAATAAGAAAAAAATGTTAGACGGTGACTGGGCCTGCTGTATGATTTTTTGTGTAAACATCATCATAAATATAAATTATGTGGTTGTACTTTTTATATAAACATTATGAGATGAATTAGAATTTAAACCGAAGGCAACATAACGGCAAAAAATGTTATTGTATAAAAGCGTAATTTATGGGAAAAATCGCTAATCACAATATCATTAGGCTGGCATCACTATACATTTGTTTGCCATTGTGAATGAATAATTCAGTTTTTTTTTGTTAAAATGTGGCAACATTAGAATGAGAGACAGAAAGGAAGATTGAGGGAAACTGAAGAGAAAATAAAATTTAAAAAACCCGGTCAGTACTGATCCGAAAAATGGATCGCTAAGATAAGATAATTTTTAATCGGACGAATACAATTTCATCCGATTAAAACTGATCTAATCTTAGCGATCCATTTCTCGGATCTGTACTGATCTTTCAAATTTCGGATCAGTACTGGGGGGTAATTATGTAATTTGATAGTCGTCAATCGTATCGTTTCCATCGTTATTCCATTACCATATAGTGTCATTTTATGGTAATAGAATAATGAGCTAACGAAGACGATTATCAAGTTACATAATTAGCCCCCTGATCTTTCGAATCTCGGATCGGATGTGAATATATATAAACAATTTTACTCGGGAAGTTAAGTTGTTATTCGATCTTTTTATTAATATAACTAATAGTAAAAAATCAAGCTCGAGATCTTTATTTAGTTTAAAAATGAAATAAAAGATTTTTTAACAAAAGAAAGACCTTGAGCTTGATTATCTACTGTTAGTTATACAATTAAAATATTTTTAACCGTCACATCGTATGGAAAATGTCGTGCCGTGTTTGTACTGTTCTTTATTTTACAATTGAACACCGTGACCGACACATCAAAAATCGACTTTACATCATCTTGTATCGGTGATACAAGGCGAATTTGCACCGCGCCAAAGCAGTGCAAGATAGCCATGGCTCTACTTCAAGAACCAATGGGCGGTCAAGGGTAAGGTAATGGGCCTTCAACATGAATCAGGTAAATTGATAGATAAAAACACAAATTTTCTTCCTATTCCAGAATTTATCCAGAGCGATTTGGTGTCGGCCATTATTGAGGTTCCAGCGGAGAAAGGAACGAGGAAAATCGTCTGTGCCTCAACATACTTTGCAGTTGAAGAACCGATACCTCCAGTGGAGGTCACAAAACTGGTAAGTTATTGTCATGAAAACAACTTTTAGTTTATAATTGGGTGTGACGCCAACGAACATCATACTATATGGGGGAGTGGCAACATAAATAATAGTTTTGAGGATCTTCTTGATTATTTAGGTTTTAATCGGATTGACATTTTAAACAAGGGATCCAAAACTACTTTTATTATCGCTATTGAAGAGTTGGTATTAGATTTCACTTTAGTTAGTCCTTTCATATCCACTTATACAAACAATTGGAGGGTGTCAAATGAAGTCTCAATGTCTGATCATCAGCACATTCGATTTGACATTCCGGACAATCTGTGACTCATGAGTTTATATCAATAAAAAATAGAAACTGGGGGGGGGGGGGGGGGTAATTATGTAACTTGATAGTCGTCAATCGTATCGTTTCCATCGTTATTCCATTACCATATAGTGTCATTTTATGGTATTAGAATAATGAGCTAACGATGACGATTATCAAGTTACTTAATTAGCCACCTGGGTGATTTATAGGGAATCTACCGCTTTAAAAGCGGAAAAATTACCCTTGACATACTGCTGACTTTTCCTTTATAAAATTTCTGACATCTTCATACAATTTTTTAAAATGTCCCCAATAACATGTCAGCAGTTGGTCAGCTGTTGTTTAAACAAATTGTATAAAGATTTCACCAATATTTTAAAGGGAGTGTCAGCAGTATGTCAGCGGTGATTTTATTTTGCCAACTGGGTGATGATTGCTGATTACCGATATTAGTTCCAAGTCATTAACTCTTCAAATCATAAGAGCAGCACAATACGCCAACAAAATGTACGACATAAGCTCCCCTGGTGGAGTGTTGCTCTTGAGGATATGCGGAAGAAAGTTAGGAAACGTTTTAATTAGGCCAAACATACTGGGATACTTATAGAGATCTCTGAAGACTGAAGACTATGGATAAATTACTGGGTCTTCACTCAAGATCCAATTCTTTTAACCAATATCATTTGTACAGAATTCAATATGCAAAAGGCGAATCTACTGTTGCGGCTTTACACCATCTAGTAACAGAGATAGAAAAAGCCCGCAGGGACAAGGTAAAAGCTCTATGTACCTTTCTGAATATTAAGGAGCTTTTGATAATACTAGTTATGACTCTATTGAATCCGCACTTCGGTGTAGAGGTGACGATCAGGGCACTATCAGAAGTAGGAAAAGTCAAGGGTCTGGTTTGTACTCTATTCACGGGTGCTATGAAAACCTGCCCAAGAAGCTCAACTTGGCCCAAGAAGCCATTTTAGATCTCACATCTCTCGACATTTTCGTCAGATCTATGGAAACTATGGCTGGCGTAGGATAATATCGGTTATTATAACCCTATAAATTGAGCGGTCATTCCAATATCCTTTCTTCAAAAGGAATAAGGGAAAACTTGGATATGCCATCGGGTAGTATAAACTCTGACCTTCGCTTTAGACGAAAATTTGTGATCGTGATACCGAGTAGCCCAGATTGGGATGAAGGTCGGCCATCTGTGGACACTAGAAGCCCTAAACTGACGGATCAAAAATTACCTTTGAAGTGGGTACAAATACGAGGATCTCCAAACCCATGGGTAGGTAGCCTACAGTTTTTCACGCTGAAATTCAGACTATTATAATATGCGCTACAGTTAATATTGCAAAGAGTATTTAGGGTGCTCATATTTCAATCTCTTCTGACAGCCAGGCAGCACTTAAAGCGCTGTCTTCCTGGGAGTTTAAATCGAAACTGACTGACACTAGTGTTTTAATACCCTAAAATAGCTGGCCGGGCGAAACAAAATTACCCTGTTTTAAATGCCTGGTCACAAATTGTATGTGTTTTCTTCGGGTGGTTTTAGTTCTCCAAAGGGAAACTTTTCCCCCTTATCGAAATTTGCCCATCTACGAACTTGACCAGCCTGTGACCAGAAGGCATATTCGTGTTAAACTTCAGCTCTTTTTAATCGGACTTCATCGTGGTTTATACAGACGGACGGACACCGCTCAAATGTGTTGGAATCGATCACTGATCATTAACATACATATATACTTAATGGGGTCCCCGACCGATATTTCGTTGAGGTACACACGGATTGACAAAGTACTATGGTTGCAGAGTATAAAAATGGCTCACACTCTCAGCGTTTTTCTAAAGCAATAATGCCTAAGAATCACAGACCAATCTGAAAATTTTTCCTATGAACAAAATGCTCTTCACCAGATTTACCTTTCAAATTTAGATTAAAAAGGAGCAATGTTTGTTCTGTTGAGGCTCTATGACGTTATAGTTTTTTTTTTAAACAATGAGTAAAATTTTAAAGATTTAAGATATTTTTTCTTGTTATTTCATTTTACTTTTGGTACAAAATACATTAATGTATAACAAAATTTTGTAGCTTTATACCAACGCTGTCATTGTAATTCATCAATTTTTTTTTTCTGTTGCCGTTTTTGTTTTTCTATGTTGTTATTTTTCTTGTATAATTTTTTTTAATGTCTTTATTGATATTGTAAAGCAAAAACAACAAGGAAAACTTGTTATATTGCTATCTCTTTCATTTATCGTTTTTTTTTTATTTTTCCCGTTTCTCTTTTCCTTTGTTTTAGTTTATGACTGTGTTTGGCCGCCATTTTTTCGTTTATTTTTGGTAATAAATTAAAATTTTATTGATTTTTTGTTTGCTTTTCCATTTTTTTTGTTGTTATAACCAAATTAAAGTTATTAAGAATTTGGAGGTAAATAAATAAGCAAAAGAGGAGAACAAAAAAAAAAACAGGAGAAGTGCTGTGTATAAGTAGGGTGTTTAAAGCAATGTGTGCAAGATTGGTAAGTAGTATATAAAGAGATTCTCTATATTTTGATAGCATATTTTGATTGGATTCATATAAACAATAAAAACCAGATGGTTGCATATCAGTTGCTGATAAATGACGATACCAGATGTCTGACGTTGTGACAATGCATTAACAATGACAGTTGTTGTTGTTATTTGTATTTAGGTTTTTTAGGGCGTTGAACTTCCTTGATAATTTTGCAACACTGATAACGGGATTTTGAGTTGTAAGGGAAACATGTTTAGGATCTGAGAATTTTTCTAAAGGAAAAATTTTTCAGAATTTAAGAATTTTTCTATAGAAAAATCTAAGAATTTTTGTACAGAAAAATCTAAGAATTTTTCTATAGAAAAAATGTAACAATTTTTGTATAGAAAAAATGTAACAATTTTTGTATAGAAAAAATGTAACAATTTTTGTATAGAAAAAATGTAACAATTTTTGTATAGAAAAAATGTAACAATTTTTCTATAGAAAAAATGTAACAATTTTTCTATAGAAAAAATGTAACAATTTTTCTATAGAAAAAATGTAACAATTTTTCTATAGAAAAAATGTAACAAGTTTTCTATAGAAAAAATGTAACAATTTTTCTATAGAAAAAATGGAACAATTTTTCTATAGAAAAAATGTAACAATTTTTCTATAGAAAAAATGTAACAATTTTTCTATAGAAAAAATGTAACAATTTTTCTATAGAAAAAATGTAACAATTTTTCTATAGAAAAAATGTAACAATTTTTCTATAGAAAAAATGTAACAATTTTTCTATAGAAAAAATGTAACAATTTTTCTATAGAAAAAATGTAACAATTTTTCTATAGAAAAAATGTAACAATTTTTCTATAGAAAAAATGTAACAATTTTTCTATAGAAAAAATGTAACAATTTTTCTATAGAAAAAATGTAACAATTTTTCTATAGAAAAAATGTAACAATTTTTCTATAGAAAAAATGTAACAATTTTTCTATAGAAAAAATGTAACAATTTTTCTATAGAAAAAATGTAACAATTTTTCTATAGAAAAAATGTAACAATTTTTCTATAGAAAAAATGTAACAATTTTTCTATAGAAAAAATGTAACAATTTTTCTATAGAAAAAATGTAACAATTTTTCTATAGAAAAAATGTAACAATTTTTCTATAGAAAAAATTTGAGAATTTTTCTATAGAAAAAATGTAACAATTTTTCTATAGAAAAAATGTAACAATTTTTCTATAGAAAAAATGTAACAATTTTTCTATAGAAAAAATGTAACAATTTTTCTATAGAAAAAATGTAACAATTTTTCTATAGAAAAAATGTAACAATTTTTCTATAGAAAAAATGTAACAATTTTTCTATAGAAAAAATGTAACAATTTTTCTATAGAAAAAATGTAACAATTTTTCTATAGAAAAAATGTAACAATTTTTCTATAGAAAAAATGTAACAATTTTTCTATAGAAAAAATGTAACAATTTTTCTATAGAAAAAATGTAACAATTTTTCTATAGAAAAAATGTAACAACTTTTCTATAGAAAAAATGTAACAATTTTTCTATAGAAAAAATGTAACAATTTTTCTATAGAAAAAATGTAACAATTTTTCTATAGAAAAAATGTAACAATTTTTCTATAGAAAAAATGTAACAATTTTTCTATAGAAAAAATGTAACAATTTTTCTATAGAAAAAATGTAACAATTTTTCTATAGAAAAAATGTAACAATTTTTCTATAGAAAAAATGTAACAATTTTTCTATAGAAAAAATGTAACAATTTTTCTATAGAAAAAATGTAACAATTTTTCTATAGAAAAAATGTAACAATTTTTCTATAGAAAAAATGTAACAATTTTTCTATAGAAAAAATGTAACAATTTTTCTATAGAAAAAATGTAACAATTTTTCTATAGAAAAAATGTAACAATTTTTCTATAGAAAAAATGTAACAATTTTTCTATAGAAAAAATGTAACAATTTTTCTATAGAAAAAATGTAACAATTTTTCTATAGAAAAAATGTAACAATTTTTCTATAGAAAAAATGTAACAATTTTTCTATAGAAAAAATGTAACAATTTTTCTATAGAAAAAATGTAACAATTTTTCTATAGAAAAAATGTAACAATTTTTCTATAGAAAAAATGTAACAATTTTTCTATAGAAAAAATGTAACAATTTTTCTATAGAAAAAATGTAACAATTTTTCTATAGAAAAAATGTAACAATTTTTCTATAGAAAAAATGTAACAATTTTTCTATAGAAAAAATGTAACAATTTTTCTATAGAAAAAATGTAACAATTTTTCTATAGAAAAAATGTAACAATTTTTCTATAGAAAAAATGTAACAATTTTTCTATAGAAAAAATGTAACAATTTTTCTATAGAAAAAATGTAACAATTTTTCTATAGAAAAAATGTAACAATTTTTCTATAGAAAAAATGTAACAATTTTTCTATAGAAAAAATGTAACAATTTTTCTATAGAAAAAATGTAACAATTTTTCTATAGAAAAAATGTAACAATTTTTCTATAGAAAAAATGTAACAATTTTTCTATAGAAAAAATGTAACAATTTTTCTATAGAAAAAATGTAACAATTTTTCTATAGAAAAAATGTAACAATTTTTCTATAGAAAAAATGTAACAATTTTTCTATAGAAAAAATTTAAAAATTTTTCTATAGAAAAAATGTAACAATTTTTCTATAGAAAAAATTTAAAAATTTTTCTATAGAAAAAATTTAAAAATTTTTCTATAGAAAAAATTTTAATATTTTTCTATAGAAAAAATTTAAAAATTTTTCTATAGAAAAAATTTAAAAATTTTTCTATAGAAAAAATTTAAAAATTTTTCTATAGAAAAAATTTAAAAATTTTTCTATAGAAAAAATTTAAAAATTTTTCTATAGAAAAAATTTAAAAATTTTTCTATAGAAAAAATTTAAAAATTTTTCTATAGAAAAAATTTAAAAATTTTTCTATAGAAAAAATTTAAAAATTTTTCTATAGAAAAAATTTAAAAATTTTTCTATAGAAAAAATTTAAAAATTTTTCTATAGAAAAAATTTAAAAATTTTTCTATAGAAAAAATGTAACAATTTTTTTATAGAAAAAATGTAACAATTTTTTTATAGAAAAAATGTAACAATTTTTCTATAGAAAAAATGTAACAATTTTTCTATAGAAAAAATGTAACAATTTTTCTATAGAAAAAATTTAAAAATTTTTCTATAGAAAAAATCTAAGAATTTTTCTATAGAAAAAAATCTTAAAATTTTTTCTATAGAAAAAATCTAAAAACTTTTTCTATAGAAAAAAATCATAGAATTTTTTTTATGAAAAAAAATATGAGAATTTTTCAATTATTTACAGAATTTGGGTTGCAAAAATTTTTTTTGTTGTTTTCTTTAAATTTTTCTTCTGACCACCATGCTCTACTAATGAAAATTTGAAAAACCTTTTAAAACACATGCTGTGTTTTCTGGGGTTCTGTTTAATATTTTGTTGTTTTCTATATGACCTCAGCATAATGCTTGTCCCCAGAGCGTATAATAACGCGCGCTTTAATAAAACCCTGGGGTGTTATAAAAATTGATAAATGGTTTTTCATTGGAATTTGTTTTTTTCTTTTTTTTTTCGTTAGTATGGATCTTTATATACTAGATACATACATAGAGTATGTACTATATAACGTTATGTACGATACCTACATAAACCAACAGCAATACCTACCCAAAGTTTTAATGGAAATCATTAAATTGGAAACGCAAAAAAAATGTAAAGCATACACGACTGGAATTTAATTAAATTCTTTGGATTTTTTTTTTTAAGCAAATTTGGTATTTTATACAAAAAAGAAAGGTAGAAAGTTGAAAAATTTTAGCTGTTGCTAGGTGAGTATGAATTGTTTACCTTGTGGTATTGGACGAATTTTGTTTACCCTTTACTATACAATACATATTTTATAAATACTCAAGATTTTTATTTGGACCAAAGGCTATCCAAGACCTTTTAAGGTCTCAACCAGAGTTATAGAGTAATACATCGACCGTTTTGTAGATCTGGCATCACCAAAGATAATTAGAAAATTCTGGCAATGCCAAACTAAAGTTCAAACGTAAAGCAAGGAGACAAAACAGGTAAGAGTGTTAAATACAGAATTTGGGTTGCAAAAATTATACCGTCCAACACGTTTAAAATTACAAAAAATTGCAGGGGCGTCTTTTTTTTTGTGTGGGGGGGGGGGTCCGTGAAGTTGGTTGGGGACACCTGTACCCCCGCTTCATATGTTCACAAATTTTTTTTTATGATATTTACGCTTAAATAATAAATTTTTATCGTTATTTTTAATTAATTTCTATAACCAGGCCCCCAAAGGAGGGCGGTCTGGAAAAAAAATAGTTTCCTAACCCCCTTGGTCCAAGCGCAGGTCTATGATCATAATATGGCATACAAATGTTACATTTGTTGAGCACAAATTAAAAAAAAAATCGTAAAAATATTGTATTTTTCAGGGGTCATTTTAGTTCTTCAATGGGGAACTTTTTTCCCCCTGTTCCGATTTTGCCCATCTTCGAATTTAACCTTACCAATAACATAAGAGATATTATTGCCCAATTTCAGGGGTCTAGCTCTTTTGGTTTGGACTGCATCGTTATTTCTACAGACGGACGGACGGACATCGCTAGAATGTCTTAGATTCTATCATGGATCAATATTACTTTGTGGGGGTCCCCGACCGATATTTAGATATGTTACACACGGAATGACAAAGTGAGTATACCCCCATACTGTGGTTGGAGGGTATAAAAACAATCTGCATTCTCACTAGCGGTTTTCACCCTTGATAGAAAACAAAAAAAGAATCGGAGAAATGAAGAAAACAAGAAAATGTTTGACAGAAATACATGTATTTTGTTGTTGTATCTGTCAAATATTTTCTTGTTTTGTTCATTTCTCCGATTCTTTTTTTGCTTTCTATCAAGGGTGAGAACCGCTACTGTAAAACTGGTATCTTCCATCTCGCTCACATTTCGATTTGTAATAAAATTTTGTAAACAATACCATATGGTTTTTGTTTACTCTTTATTCAAACGCCATTTGTTATTCTACTCTATAACTCTGGTCTCAACTATGAGTGTGTATTTGCAACATTTTGGAAAATGAATAAATTTTGTAAAACAAACGACAAAGAAAATTTAGCAGTGGTCACATATTTCCTGTGTGTTCATCTTAATTACAGACTGAAACGTCTTTTTTAGACGTCTTTGATTTGGACGCTGTCTCAGAATCTGAGACTTTTTCTGTAGGAAACATGTCTCAGAATCTGAGACTTTTTCTATAGGAAAAATGTCTCAGAATCTGAAACTTTTTCTATAGAAAAAATGTCTTAGAATCTGAAACTTTTTCTATAGGAAAAATGTCTCAGAATCTGAAACTTTTTCTATAGGATAAATGTCTCAGAATCTGAGACTTCTTCTATAGGAAAAATGTCTCAGAATCTGAGACTTTTTCTATAGAAAAAATGTCTCAGAATCTGAGACTTTTTCTATAGAAAAAATGTCTCAGAATCTGAGACTTTTTCTATAGAAAAAATGTCTCAGAATCTGAGACTTTTTCTATAGGAAAAACGTCTCAGAATCTAAGAAAAATGTCTCGGAATCTGAGAATTTTTCTGTAGGAAAAATGTCTCAGAATCTGAGAATTTTTCTATAAGGAAAATGTCTCAGAATCTGAGACATTTTTGAGACATTGTAGCTTCGATCCAAGTGGGCTTTGGAATCTATTCAGAAAAGCTTGGGCCGAGCCTACCTTGAAGATTTCCACATCATTACAGTGTTTGCCAGGCAGAGATGCTGGCTATAAAGAAAGTAGCTGACTGTTTAAGTTGCAATGTCTTGTCTACAACTGCAGTACACTTCTATTCTGACAGCCAAGCCGCGGTCAAGTCTGTGGTGTCAATGTTTCTGAAAACAAGATCTCCCCTTAACTGCCACACGTCTTTAAATGAGATGGCCAAGCAGTTTGATATACGACTTATATGTCCCAGGGCACAGAGGCATTCCCGGGAATTGCAAAGCTGATGAGCTTGCAAGACTGGGAACTACCTTACAGTTTCCACCAGAATTGGAATGTGTTAATGTGCCTCTAGAAACTTGCAAGCAAAATCTTCGGCTTTGTTCCGCGACGTAGACTAATCTGAGAAGGGCAGATAAATGGATGGATGTGTGAAACTACACGACAGATTTGGCCTTCTTTTAATCAAAAGCGCACAAGTGAGCTGATATCTCTCGACCTTTTTCTGACCTCACACCCTGAAAAGTATGAGGTAAAGGTACTTGATCCTCTCGGTAATTCGGATAATAGCACCATTTCTGCATCCTTTTCGTACTCGGCACTTCAGAGCGCTTCTCGGTCGGCTACTAAACGCTCAGTTTATATTTACGAAAAGGCTCGTTGGTTAGAACTGAATGAATTTTTCCGGCAATTCAACTGGAAACTTTGTTTCTTCGACGGCAACGTCGATGCCACTGCAGAAATGGTGGGTAATGTGATTGGGTTAGGAATGAAGAAATTTATTCCTCCAAAACTGGTTTCGGTTAAGCCAAACGACAAGTGTTTGTTTAATCAGACTTGCAGGACTGCAGTCAGATCTAGAGAGAAAGCATTCAGAAATTGGCGGGATGACAAAAAGGACATTTCTGATATGCTGCGCAAATAGGCGAGAACCAATTGTGCCAAGGTATTGAGACGCGAGAAGCTTCTATACGAACAGCGTCTTCGTGCTAAAGTTATTTCTGCCCCTCGGGGTAGTAAGAGCTTTTGGTCTTTCGTAAAGAGAGTAAGGAACAATGCTAGTTCTTCCATCCCGACTCTCATAAAGGACGACCAAGTGTTCACTGACCCGGTTGATAAGGCTAATCTTTTCGCTGGATTATTTGCAAGAAATTTGTTATTGCCGGAAAATGATCAACCACTGCCAGAACTTGAAAGAGTATCCAGTACTATGCGCAAGATATTCTTTCGAGCTCGTGCAGTTAAAAGTACCCTTTTCAGGATCTCAACGTAAATAAGTCACCGGGACCCGATGGCATACCAGCACTGGTGCTAAAGCAGTGCTCCTCGGCCTTAGCCCGTCCGTTTGCAAATCTTTTCAGCTTTTGTGTAACGACACAAGGGTATCTACCCTTCTTGCTGGAAGGTGGCCAACGTCCAACCAATCCCTAAAAAGGGTACGTCTTCAAACCCTGAGAACTATCGCCCGATATCCATTTGTTCTACGCTCTCGAAGGTGATGGAGTGCATGGTAAATCATCACCTTGTTGATTATCTGGAGTCAAATTCACTTTTCAGTGACCGACAGTATGGCTTCCGTAAACGCCGTTCTACGGGAGACCTGATGGCGTTCCTTTCGGAACGTTGGAGTCGTTCCATTCACCAATTTGGTGAAAGTAAGGTGGTTGCTTTAGATATTTCCAAAGCGTTTGATCGAGTGTGGCACGACGCACTTGTAACTAAACTCATTGCTTTTGGTGTAGGCAATGTTTTCTCCCGATTTATATCGAGTTTTCTCAGAGACCGAAGTATACGTGTTGTTGTAGATGGGGTCTCGTCGGAATTGTTTCAACTCAACTTAGGAGTACCGCAAGGTTCTGTTCTTTCTCCTACTCTTTTTCTTATCTTTATTAATGACCTCCTTAGTCAAACTTTAAATCCTATCTATTCTTTTGCAGACGACAGCAACATTTGCTATTCATTTTCCTTCGATCATAAGCCAAGCCTTGTAAAGGTTGGGCTCGGGAGACAGCATATGAATAACACACTCAATCAAGACCTTTTAACAATTTCTGAGTGGGGTCTGGCGAACAAGGTCGATTTTAATGCACGCAAGACCCAATGTTGTGGGACCAACATTGTCGTCTGTATCTATGGGTGGTATTGGTATTGAGGAATCGGAAACTCTTGATGTTCTGGGCATGAAAATTCAGGGTGATGTACGTTGGAATAAACATGTTTTTCAAGTGTCGAAGCATTCAAGTGTCTCGGTTTCTTAAAACGGTGCAAGAATTACTTCACTCCTCCCGATCTCCTTTATATTTATACCACCTATATCCGGCCGAAGATGGAATACAACTCCCATATATGGGCAGGGGCTTCAGAGTCTATTTTGAAGTTTCTGGACCATGTTCAAAGGAGGGCGTCGAAGTTAATCAATGATAGAAGGGTATCCAAATCTATTGACTCTTTGGAGCATCGTCGGAATGTGGGTTGTGTAACACTGTTCTATCGATATTACCACGGTAAGTGTTCTGCTGAGATAAGCGAATTGATTCCGCGAGCACGAGTTTTTGTTCGGAGTACTCGCTTGCCTAGTAGGGCTCATCCATTTGTTGTCGATTGCCCAGTGTACCGCGCAACGCATTACAGAGAAAATTCATTTATAAGTCGAACAATCCGTATGTGGAATATACTTCCTGCAGACTCTAGAAAAATTCAAATCAAATATCCACAAACACTACTCCCTCTTTCCTCCTTCCCATAACCTATTTTCCTAATTACCAACACAATGCACTGCATTTATAGGGGACATCCCCTGAGTGTTGGTTAAGTCAAAAAAAAATAAAGCGCACAAGTGAGCTGATATCGCTTCCAAGAGATTTCGACAGTGATTGCATTGATTACTGGACGCTGCCTAAACCCCGTTCTTCTTTCTCATTCTTAAGGTACCTACAGACGACGCAATATTATGTACAATATTCAATTATATTGATCGTGTGTGGGTAAGATTGACCATTGTACAATCGTCAATATTACCCACACACCATCAATATAATTGAATATTGTACATAATATTGCGTCGTCTGTAGGTACCTTTATGATAATAATTTTGACAATATTTGGAGAGAACATAAAAACATAATTTTTTTTTAAAGAAATTTTAACAATATTAGCGAGAATTAAAAAGGGCCAAACCTATTTTTTGTGGTGCCACTCAGTGTTGCCATATATTTTTTTGAAAAAACTTTTTATTTCTGAAAAAAAATCTTTTTTTTGTGAAAAAATCTTTTTTTTTACAAAAGTATTGAAAAAATTAAAAATTAATAGCGGTTTTCACCCTTGATAGAAAACATTTGAGGAAATTTCCTACAAGAAAATTGTCTACCGATTTTTTCCACTAAAGAGTGAACAACTATTTAAACAAGTTTTCTCACACTAACATTTTCTATAACCTCAAATTATTTTACACAATTAAAACCACGTAATAAAAATAAACAACGCAATTTTTAGTAAAAATATAATTAATCATTTAAGTTTCATTTTAAATTTTGTATAAAAAGTCTGAAAATATCACAAAATAATTAAATGCCCCTCTAATCAGCTGTTTTGTTGGTCTAGAAACTTTTATTTTTTTCTATACTTCAACTTACTCAAGCATAGGCTAGCATGCTACCAACTAACCTACAGGGGCCTTATATGACTCATAAAAGATTCTGAAAAATATATGTTAGTATTCTTTCCTGACTCTTTTATGAATGTTCAAAAAAACATATTTTGAATTTTTTACATATCCAGAATTAAGAGTCAAACATGAATCTTTCAGGAATCCAAATGTCGAGCGTTCTATTAATTTTTTGGAGCCTTAAAAGAGTCATAACTTATGAAGGCTCAGAAAATTGTACACAGTAAGCAAATATCAAACACCGGTGCATGCTCGACAATATATGACGGATTGGATCTATATGTGGTAAAATCTTTTATTAGTGCAACAATTTAAGAGAAAATTATTCTATGTTGGCAACTTACAGATTTAAGTGAATATCGTGTGGAATTTTCATATGGCGACCAAGTCAAAGAATGGTCTGATTTTAAATGGATTAAATAAGGTTACCAAGCTAAAAACAAAATTGTAATCGAATATATCATATTTTCATAGAATTAAGACGTATTTAATTGTAACCGTTTACATAGACTGAAGGACGGACACGCTAAGTCAAAATATATACAAAAAAAATGATGCTTTTTGTATTTTTTAACTAATTAAGAAAAACTTGAAAAAACTATATTATTTTCCAAAAAACTTATTTTTTTAGAAAAAATCTTGAAATCTTTTTAGCACCTCAAAAAACTTGCAAAAAAAGGGAAATCTTGATATATGGCAACACTGGTGCCACTGAACATTCAATAGTGCCAAAAATGGCACTATTGTGCCACATTTGCCAAAGTGACGCAGAGCGGTTAAATGTGCCCTCAAACGACTTTTGCCAAAGTTGCATGGATAAGGAGGAGTTGGAAACTATTGAACACTTTATCTGCCTGCCATTGCCGGGTACTTTCTGGTCAGCGACTTGCTTCATTGGATCTAGGGAACTGCACGATATTTTTGATTTGACGGATGTCAAAATTCAATATCTAAGGAGTTTCATAATTGGTTTAACAACAGGGACTACCTATTTAAGTCCCGTGGCATCACAACGGATCTCACAACCTAATGTGGCATTCACACTTGCGACCTTAAACAAGTTGTTCAACAAAACACCAGTAACAGAATGAAAACGAAATGGACACAGAACAAAGACTTTTTAAACATCTCACTTTTGAACACTTCAAAACAGCAAGTGTGAATGCCACACAACCTAACCTTAAAACCCCGCAAAGGTCGCATAGACTTAGTGGCTCCGGCTCCGGTTACCTTTTTATCAGTTCATTCTGTACACAAAAGGGCTCGTTAGTCAAAAACCATTTGTCGTATGGAACCCCCTTTGTAAATGCCAGTTCCAAATGGGTTTTAATTAGCTTTAAAAAATATTTTTTTTGGAAAAGTTTAAAGTCTTTTCTTTAAGTGTAAGATACAACCCTACTTTCAAAATACAACACTGCTGTTGTACAAACTAAACACAGCTCCAAAATTTAACATCTCTGTTTTTGTCATTTTCCAGAAATTCGTATTGGGGTATATACTTATCTCTCTTGCACTCATTAGTTTTCCCCTTAACCACAAAAAAGACATCATTAAATTTTCCATACATTGAATTTTCGCCTATTATTTCTACTCATTTTTATTATCATCATTTGTTTTATAAATTTTACAAAGAAAGTTTCGTCGCAGTTTGTTCGTGAAGAGAAAAAAGCTGGATTTTTTTTTGATTTTGTAAAATAAATAAAATTGCTGATTGATTGATACGTTAAAATTGTGTGTGTAATTAAAACAAAAAAATTCAAACAGTTTCTATAAATTAACAAAATTTGTGTGATAATTAAAAAAAAAAGAATAATAAAACGTGGAAGAAAATTCAAAAAATTTTGCTATATTTTGACAAAAGAAACTTGAAATATAAAGAAAATTTAATTTTTCTTTGGTATAAAAATTGACATCGAAAAAATTTTAAACGCAATAAAGCTAAAAATCGAATTTAAACAAAAGAAAAACGTTGTGGATTAAAAAGAAAACGTTTGCAAAAGGTAGGTTTTAAAAAGAAAACTTAATTTCTTATTAGAATTTAAAAAAATTGTATAAAATAAATCCAATTTTTTGTTCTATAACTATTTTTATTTTTCCTTTGTTTTTTTTTTACGTACAAGAAAAAAAAAAACTTAAAAATCCAATAAGTTTAATGAGATGCATAGGCTAGAAAGGGACAACTATATAGTAACCATAATAATTTTTGTTTTTCTTTTTATCAGTTGCATTTAAGCTCTCTTTTTCTCTTTACATTTCTTTCATATATACTTAATGCAGTTTTGTTATATGCATTTTTAGTAATTGACACTTTTTTTTAATTGTCAAGTCAGCATTTTTTTCAAGAAAACTTTGGTAATTTTTAATAGGAAAAACAAGAAGTCAAAGAAATAATCGTGCTTTACAAGTTTAATTAAAGTGTTTAAAGTTTTTTTTTACGTTACGTTTTGAAGGTTTTTTTTCTTTTGTATTTATTTTTCAAGTTGCTTTTGTGGCCCCATTTGTATTAATAGCCTTGAACTTTGTTGTTGTTTGTGTGTGAGTCTTGTTGGAATTAAAGAAAAAAAAATTATTTATATTAAATTGAATAATTTTAAAAAGAGTGTTTTTTTTTTTGGTTTTTACCATTAAATTAATCATATTAATTGTATAAAGAAATTAAATTAGTTATTGCGATTATAATTAAATGAAGATATCTAATCGGTTATTTCCCCCATTCCCATCTAATAAGTACACAATACATATTTAAAATTATTTTTCAGTATTGCTAAAATTTTTAACAAAAGTACTTTTTTTATTAACCTTTTTAATTCAATAGTATTTTAAAAAAAACTTATTATTTAAAAAAAATATTAAAAAATTTCAGATTTTTTTATATAGAAAAAGTCTCAGATTCTGAGACAGTTTTTTCTATATAGAAAAAGTCTCAGATTCTGAGACAGTTTTTTCTATATAGAAAAAGTCTCAGATTCTGAGACAGTTTTTTCTATATAGAAAAAGTCTCAGATTCTGAGACAGTTTTTTCTATATAGAAAAAGTCTCAGATTCTGAGACAGTTTTTTCTATATAGAAAAAGTCTCAGATTCTGAGACAGTTTTTTCTATATAGAAAAAGTCTCAGATTCTGAGACAGTTTTTTCTATATAGAAAAAGTCTCAGATTCTGAGACAGTTTTTCTATATAGAAAAAGTCTCAGATTCTGAGACAGTTTTTTCTATATAGAAAAAGTCTCAGATTCTGAGACAGTTTTTCTATATAGAAAAAGTCTCAGATTCTGAGACAGTTTTTCTATATAGAAAAAGTCTCAGATTCTGAGACAGTTTTTCTATATAGAAAAAGTCTCAGATTCTGAGACAGTTTTTCTATATAGAAAAAGTCTCAGATTCTGAGACAGTTTTTCTATATAGAAAAAGTCTCAGATTCTGAGACAGTTTTTCTATATAGAAAAAGTCTCAGATTCTGAGACAGTTTTTCTATATAGAAAAAGTCTCAGATTCTGAGACAGTTTTTCTATATAGAAAAAGTCTCAGATTCTGAGACAGTTTTTCTATATAGAAAAAGTCTCAGATTCTGAGACAGTTTTTCTATATAGAAAAAGTCTCAGATTCTGAGACAGTTTTTCTATATAGAAAAAGTCTCAGATTCTGAGACAGTTTTTCTATATAGAAAAAGTCTCAGATTCTGAGACAGTTTTTCTATATAGAAAAAGTCTCAGATTCTGAGACAGTTTTTCTATATAGAAAAAGTGTCAGATTCTGAGACAGTTTTTCCTATATAGAAAAAGTCTCAGATTCTGA
The DNA here is from genome assembly GCA_963921195.1 of Pegoplata infirma. NCBI lineage: Eukaryota > Metazoa > Arthropoda > Insecta > Diptera > Anthomyiidae > Pegoplata > Pegoplata infirma. The sequence goes on from OY992540.1 coordinate 214,666,454, forward strand.
GACAGTTTTTCCTATTTAGAAAAAGTCTCAGATTCTAAGACAGTTTTTCTATATAGAAAATGTCTCAGATTCTGAGACAGTTTTTCTATACAGAAAAATTTTCAGATTCTGAGACAGTTTTAATATACAGAAAAATTTTCAGATTTTATGACAGTTTTCGTATATCGAAAAATTTTCTGATAGCAAAAAGTACTTTTTTTTGTACAAATTAAAATATTCCTTACATCACTGACGGATTCATGTATTTAGTATTTGTAAAAGATAAAAGAAACAAAAAACAATTTTTTTTAGTTGTAAAAATTCGTCACTGTTTTATTTATTATAATTTTATAAACACCAGCAAGTTTTCTATTATTTAAAATTCATTCAACATTTCTTGGTATCCCTTTATCCCTCCCCTTGTCGTTAAAAAACTAAAGGAAAATTGCAACAAAGTTCCTTTGTTGCCATAAATTGCTTGATCAAGGTCAAGTGAATTGTTGGGTTGGTTGGTACTGTAATAATAACAAGCAGCTGTTTATTTCAAACAAATTTCTAATAAATTTATCTAAAACTTGAACTTTTTTTCTAATAGATTTTTGTTCTCTTCTACAGATTTTCTTTTTAATTTCACCTCAACTTTGATTTTTTTCCATCAACACAGACAATGGATTCTGATGAAGATTCCTTTGAAATAGATAATGTTGATTCGGGTAATGTTTCATCAGGCGATGATGGCGATGATGATTTTCCAATGGATGATATACCTTCAGTGCATGAACGTCAAGCAGATAACGATGAATATCATTATGAAGTATTGACAACAGATGAAATTGTTTTACATCAAAGGGAGATAATTGATGAAGTTAAAGGTGTTTTAAAGGTAAGAGCAATAAGTATAAAGGAAACAGATTGTTGATAATTACACTGTGCTACAAAAAAAAATGCCCATCAAAGGGCGTCTGCAAGCCCTCAAATTTTGAAGTTATTGTAAAAAAATAACGTTTTTTTTTATTACACACGTGGAAAGCCCTTATCTTTTTCTATCCAAAACAGTTCGAAAATATAAAATTGGTTGAAAAGTTTCTTGGGATTGTAAGATTTTGACTTTATTGATTTTGACTAATATTTTTTTCATTGGAAAAAAATTTCCAATGAACGAAATATTATGAAAAAGTTAATAAATTGTATGAATTTGTTCATAAATACTATGAAAATCGTTAGGTTAGGGTGGCGGTGTCCGATTGACACCTCGCATAGACCTCTTGGTCCATAGCGGTACCACAAAACTTTTTTGCGCTAGCGGTGCAAGTTAAACACGTTCAAAGTCATTGCGAATCTTTTCAATATCCTAAGATCCATTTGCGTTATATCCTCCAAAGTACCGAAACTTATCTGACCGGTAATGGATCTGCGACTCCTTGCCACAGCTGGGCAGTGACAAAGTATGTGTTCCATCGTTTCATCTACTCCTGGTGAAGCGCATCTTTTACAACTAACGTCTGAAGTAAGTCCAATATTCTTGGCATGGATGCCGATAAGACAATGACCAGTTATTATCCCAGTCAGAGCTCGGCATTCCCTTCTCGTAAGTGATAGTAGATATTGAGTTTTCCCTTGATCATAAGTTGGCCACAAAGTTCTGCTGATTTTGCATGTTGTCAGTTCTCTCCACCTCCTGTTTGCCTTTGCAACATTGATGGAATTCCGTTTAAGTTTATAGTGTACCTAAACCATCAGCTACAAGTTTTGCGAGTTCATCTGCCTTTTCATTTCCCTGTATTCCGTTGTGTCCTGGTACCCGTAATAAATTAACCTGGTTGTGTAGACACACATGAAAATCGTTCATTGGAAAAAATTTTTTTTCTCCAGTTTATGAGGGAGTTTTCTAATAGAAAAGTTCTGTGGGCAATTCAAACTCTCTTCGGAATTTGAAATAAGCTTTTTCTGCATTTTGGCAAAGGCTACTAAACAAACCAATATTATATATACATATTTTTGGAAAATTTGCCTATGGTATACCTTCCTTTGTTAGTTACGATTTTGTATAGAATGACAATGAGACATGCATTTTACATTATTGTCGTGCCATTTTAAAGATGTAAAATAATACAAACACGTTGTATTACTTAAGGGAGAGGAAGCTTCTCAAAATATTTTTAATGAAACGACTTTTTTGTTAATAAATAAAGCCACATACGAAAATTAAATTATATTATAAACAATTCAATAAAAAATTTGTTATGAAAATGTTGACAAAAAGTCTAGCCCCCAGTTTCTGTAATACGAACGCCATTCGTCTGCGACTAGGGATCGCAATTTCCCGCACTTTTTCATTTCCCGGGAAAGCGGGAAAAATTTTTCAACTTCCCGGGATTCCCGGGATCCCGCACTAAAAACCATTAATATTTTTTTTTAGTTTTTAACAATTTTTTATAACTTTTGTTTTGAAAAATTTGTACGTCTAACAAGGCCTGATTCATTTAAAAACAAATAAAATAAGTATTCAGTCTTATAAAACAAAAAAATAACAAATAAAGCTAAAAAACTCTATTTAAAATTGCAGAGTTTTACGAAAATGCATATTTTTTCATATTTTGTCACATATAAGAAAACTGCAAAAATTACACGAATTTAAATTAATAAACTTTGAAAATAAGTAAGTCACAAAAAAATGCATAGTATTTATGAACTAATTCATAAGAGTTTATTACTTCTTCATAATGTTTATAATGTGGAATTGAAAAATATTATAATTTTTTATGAATAAAAAAATCAAAAATGTTATGAAAGGTTCATACATTTTTTAAGAATTTGTTCATAAATGCTACGAATTTGGTTCATTGGCAATTTGTTTTGTCTGTGTACAAATAAAAAAATATTTTTTTGATTATAAAAACAATTTTTGAGTTGAAAATAAAAAAAATATTTACATTTGAATGACCCTGAAAGCCTGCTTAGATTAATTCTATAAAAAAATAATAATATAAAAAATTAAGTTTATAGGTTTTCCTTTTAGTAAAACCTTTTATAATTAAAAACGATTTTTTAATACTTTTTACGTTTTTAGTAAATATTTTTGAATTTTTAGTGCATATTTTTTATATTTAAGTGCATATTTCAAGCACATATTTTCGATTTCGTAGTGCGTGGAAATCGGAGCCCTTATTTTTAAAAATTTATTGACCTTAATATAGCAGTTAACTTGTTTATGTGCATTTTTAAAAATTCCCGGGAATCCCGCACAAATTTCCCGGGATTGCGGGAAATGAAAATTGACGAATTTCCCGGGAATCCCGGGACGGGAAATCCCGGGATACATTCTCTATCTGCGACGAATTTGCATGTATTTTGTTTTTGTTACACAGAAACTGGGGATTAGTCTATACATTTTGTATTACAGAAACTGGGGTTTAGTCTAGTCTATCTTTAGTTAGTAGGTAACTAGATATTGAATAAATCAGCCCTAAAAGTTTATTTGTTTTAAATTAACTTAGATTAACTAAATGATGTAAGTTGCGATAATCCAAATTTGTTTAAAATTGTTTGATATTTAAATAACATGAAAATGTTTTTTTTGCTAACGTATCCATTTCATTAAACCTTGATTTTAAAACTACACCAATTCCAATTGAAATGGAGAGATTTTTATTTAAAAATTTTTAAAACAGTGTTGTCAGCTTTGAAATAACATTTTAGTGGAATTAGAATTATGCTAAATTTTATTTAATAATACTAATTTTAAATATATTTAAAATTTTAACATTAAATAACTTGCAAGGGGATTCTTGCCTTCTCGGAGGCATGTCTGTTCAATTTGTGCAGGCGGGTTCTGGCCATAACAAGAATGTGTCAATATGATCGACCGTTTTCTCAGTGTTAGGTTCATCGCACCTCCTACAGCTAACATTGGTAAACAGTGCCGTTTTCTTTCTATGATAACCTATTAGGCAGTGCCCGGTGATCACGTCAGTAAGTGAAAGGCAGTTCCATCTGCAAAGTGTGTGTAAATAGTTGGTTTTATTTAGATTGTAGCATGACCACAATTTTCTACTGATGGTACTTGTTGTTAGCGATCTGAAGTGTTGAGTTGGTGGATCGATATGTACCGAAATATCAATATCATTAGCACCTTGTTTTGCGAGCTCGTCCGCTCTTTGGTTCTCTTGAATACCTATGGGCCCCGATACTCATATTAGTTTTATCTGGTTTATGCTCCCTAAATTTAGTAAGTTCTCGAACCATTCGAAATCTACTTTAGACTTGATACAAAAGCTTCTAAGATCTTTAAGAGCAACTTGGCTGTCAACATTAAAGTTTAATTTCCTGTTTATCTCATCACCGAACTGTAAAGCTTCCTTGCATATGACAACTATTTCGGGCTAGATTATTCTAAAGTCCAATGGAAAAATAAAAATCGTATCCATGTCACTAAAAATCCATAAAAATGCCGAAATACCAATATCATTAGCACCTTGTCTCGCGAGCTCGTCCGCTCTCTCGTTCTCTTGAATACCTGTGGGCCCCGATACCCATCTTAGTTTTATCTGGTTTATGCTCCCTAAATTTAGTAAGTTCTCGAAACATTCGAAATCTACTTTAGACTTGATACAAAACCTTATAAGAGCTTTTAGAACAGCTTGGCTGTCAACATTAAAGTTCAATTTCCTGTTTGTCTCATCACTGACCTGTAAATCTTCTTTGCATATGGCAACTATTTCGGGCTATATTATTCCAAAGTCCAATGAAAAGATAAAAATCTTATCCATGTCGCCAAAAATCCTTAAAAATGCTACACCGACTACCATGGATTGTTTGGAGCCGTTTGTGAATATGTTAATAGCGTTTTCATTACAGCACAAACTTAAAATCGTCTCTTTTTATACCCTCCACTTAGTGATAAGGGTATTTATAAGTACCCTAGTAAAAATATTATGCTAATTTTACTAAATAGATCTAATTTGATCCGTAAAATGGTTGTATCAAATAATATCTAATTGTATTACTTAAGATCAAAAAATATAAAAATTGATACAATTTGATCCTGAATTTGGTCAAATCTAATTAGATCAAATTGATCTTATAATATCTATTTTTATATAATTTGATGAGCAAAACCAAAATACGAATCTAATCATATATGGAGCAATATCTAACCATATAAAGTGGATCAACCGTATCAAAGTGATAGATAAAATTTTATATAAATTTATACGGAAGCATATTAACTCATATAAGATTGTATCAAATTATATATGATTAGACCAGAAAATTTTTACTTGGGTATGTCATTCCGTTTGTAACTCATCGAAACATCGGTCTGGGACCCCATAGAGTATATATTATTGATCTGTGATCGATTCTAAGACATTCAAGCGATGTCCGTCTGTCTGTCCGTCTATCTGTCTGTGGAAATGATGATCACGGCGAAAGTATTAAACATATATGATTGAGACTTAGCAAATTTACTTGTTGTTGCCCTAAGTAGTTCGGTATTGCATTTGAGCGATATCGGTTTAGCGGTTCAAAAGTTATGAATTAAAATGTAAGAACACCTCGAAAATTTTGGTATATTCTACATAACCTAAAAATACAAAATGCTTTAAATTGGCTGCTGGATGGCATACGTGAACAGAATTGGACACAGAATAGCATTTTTACAAATACAAACCAATTTTTTTACAAAAAAAAACACGGATTTTTTTTTCACCAAAAAATTTTTTCCGCCTATTTTTTTTTTATTTTTTTTTTGCAAATTATCTTTTTTACATTGTGGAGGGCATCAATACATTCGGCAAATCCGAATTTAACTTTTTTACTTGTCATATATATTTTGAGTTTCAGGCAAATCGATGAATAACGATTGGGAGACTTCCTTTGTTAGAACTATTACAAGCTGCACCTTGTTTAGTCGGTACTTTATGTAGGAAAAATGTTCAATCAAAACAAATCTAAGTGAACACACTTTGCCATTTATTTTAAAAGCTTAATTCGGACCTTGTAGACCTTGTTTAGGTAATAAGTCATATAGAAAATTTGTTCATAATTCCAAATCAATCAAAATGAAATCTATATAGCCAGTAAATCTTTCCAAATTAATAAAATGAAAACAATTTCTTATAAGGGTTTGAGTTGAAAAATGTAGAAGAAAAATTTAATTTCTAAAAGCTATAGACCTTTCTGGTATTCCTATACCGGTTTCGGACAGTTCCAGTTAACTGCCCAGCAAAATTTTCTGTTCCAAATAATCGGTTCCGGAACGCATCAAACTACCCTGCAACCGGTTCTACTTAACATTCCAGAATCAATTTTTTGAAATTGTCCCGAAAGCAATCGTTTGTTAGAGCAAGTAGTTTTTTTGAAAAATAATTTTACATAGAAAATTTTGTTGTGATTACCGTAGAATGTATTCAAGAATCTATTGAACCAGGAATTTGTTCCAAAAAATTTTCCTGGGTGTCTTCATCAGTAGGATTTAAATGCCAGTTTGTTTTGTTAATGGTAATTGTTTTTCTAATATGTGAATTTTTATATTAATATCAATACCCAGTCCGGAATCGAACCACGAATATTTTTTTCATACCATTAACAATACTGGTAGGATGGCACTCTAGACAATTTTTTTTGCATATTTTGCGTAAATTAATGAAAATGCATATTTTTTGTATATTTTCATTTTAACTACATTTTTTTTGCATATTTGTTATTTTAATATGCATATTTTTTGCATATAAAAATAATTAGCTTTAAGCCAGATTCCCAGTTAGAAAATGCATCAATGAGGAAATTAACATCTTTTTTGACATCTGTCATAAGTGTTGCGTCTGTTTATTCTGTACCTTTTGACTGATGCAATGTATACCAATTTATACATTATAAAATTAAATCAAATTTATGTATATTACTACTTCATATTTAACACAACAGGACCTCGAAGTAATGTCAATAAAATTCCATTTTTGCAATTAAATGGAAATAACTAAATCATCAATCATACTATTGTGTTCGTTCACCTTTTCCCCCTTTCTTTACATGTTGGAAACACATGAAATTCAATTCTGCATTTGGTATTTGCATTTTATTGTATAATTATAACCTTAAAATTGAAGGTTATATCATGTACTTTTCTTTCACTTGTTTGTTCAGGAACAATATAAAAAAAAAAATGATTGCAAATAATGTACAAATGCAAGAATAATGCTATAAAAGTATATACAAAGGGTATTCACATTATAAAGAAATACTATATCAATAAAAGGAAATTTTCCTAATGGGAACTTTTCAGACTAGGCACAAAAATATGAAACAAACTTAGTTCGGTAGATTGTATTAAACTTTTTTTTATACGCATTTGATGTTGGTGAACTATTATTATAATTACTTAAAAACTGTATATAAGGCGTATACTTAATTTTGTAATTGCATTTAAAAAACAATAATACGCAACGGTGCACAGTGGTTTATTTTTAATAATTCGGCCATTCAGTTAGAACTGGACCGATCACAGTGATATTCATACTGGTTATTGAGTGTTTTGTTATGGAAAATGTCAACTTTCATTAGCTTTGGTTTAATTCCATTCCGATTCGACAAGTTCGATTTTGTATCACTTTGTAATTTAATGATTCAAATTCAAAGATCAATCGAAAATTCTCAAAAGACCATCTTAAAGAAAATCCAAAAAATATAAATTAAAAAAGGATGAATTGAAATTCGTGAATTACCTTGATATCTATGATGTCGCATATTGTATGCTTAAATGCATTTTCAAACAATTTTATATAGATATGGATATGAATGGATAGATAGATTCTACTTAACATGAACATGAAATGCTAATAATACTTGAAACAGCTACGATAAAAATAAAAACAAAAAAGTTGTTCAAACTGTTACAGAAAAATCCTTGACCTAATTTTTTTGTTACAATACATAAAAAAATCCTTTGTTTGGTTTTCACACTTCTGGTATATTGGTATTGTTTAAGCCGTTTCCTATTTGTATTGGGGAAATTCTAAAATGAAATTAAAAATATATCGTGTAATAAACTAAAGTTTTCTTATAGAAATTTTAAACGAAATTAAGATTAATAAAGCAAAATAAGGTATTACTTAAAAATTTGATTTTATTTCATGTAAATTAAAAAAAAAAACTTCAAAAAATATATTACTTCAAATTTGTAGGCCCTTAATCGTAGATCTTTTAAAAACGTTGATGGAAAACAGCGGTTTAACTAAAAAAGGGGCTCTTTCAACCGTTTGTTTATGAGTAAAACCATAAAATCAAATCTGGCGTGTATTTTCCTAATGGCGCGCTGTATAACTTACCTCTTTCTAACACAAAATGTGGAACAAAATATAAAAATTAGATATATGATTTAATATTACTTTTTTAATATGTCATAAGTGTCGCGTCTGTTAAGTCTGTGTATTTTCATATCATAGTAGCGCGATTAGTGCTTTCGATTGTCGTAGACCCCCTGAATTCTCCCACAAGTTTTAGAACTCTGCCCTCTCCAAACCCCTAATCATGGTCGAGAAGATAGAACTATTCATTTCACAATAGTGTTCGGGTCTGGTCGGTAGCGGAGGGATTCCTATCAAGTTCGTCCGCGATCTCATTACCCTCGAAATCTCTATGGCCAGAAATCCTAAATAGGGTAGTTTTGTTTCGCCTGTCCGCTGTCAGAACGTGTCAAAATACTCTACTGTCAGTTTCGATTTAAACTCCCAAGAAGACAGTGCTGCCTGGATATCAAAGAAGATAAAAATATGAGTATTTTTTATACACTTTGCAATATAAACTATAGCGTAAATTATAATATCTTGAATTTCTAAATCCGCCAGTATACCAGTTTAGGCTTCTAGTGTCTACAGATGGTCCACCTTCATTCCAATTTGGTCTACTCTGAATCGTAATCTCAAATTTTCGTTCAAAGCGAAGTTCAGAGTTTATGTTATCCGACAGCATATCTAAGTTTTCCCTAGTTGATATTGAAGAAATGATCCGCTCAAGTTGCGAGGGTAAGATAATCGATATTCATCCTACGCGCAGCCGACATTAATTACAGCTGTCAAATCAAGCACTGCACGGGAGACGGTTTCCAATTAGAATAAGAATGACCATCTTTCAAATTTAAAAATAAATTATTTATTTTACACCAGCGCCGATAACCGGAAGTTGTCTCCCAAGCTATCAGGGAAGCAAAAGCCTCCACGGCAATACGTATTGATGGTCTTGCAATGATAATGCTTTAACAAGTGGGAGAGAAAGGGTTGGCATGCATGACAAAAATATTTAGCTTGTGTGTCAACTCCTTGGAGATTCCACATGTGTGAAAGCTTGGGAAGATTGTCCCGTTCCCAAAACTTTCAAACCCATTAACTTAAGAAGTTCCTACAGGCCTATAACTCTATTTTCCCCAGTGGTTAAAGGTCCTGGAATCTGTCCTTCTCCCTTCCTTTAGGTAGAATCTCCCCATGACAGTGCGCCAACATGGCTTTTGTTCTGGGCACAGCACAACCACTTCGCTCTGTGAAATCACGACAGGCATAGCCAAAGACCTTAACATTAAGCCCCCACACGAGAAAACCATTGTGGTCGCTCTCAATCTGTCTAAGGCCTTCGACACGGTCTGCAACACGAAACACGCTCCCAAAAATGGTTGGCAAAATACATGGCTGGGAGGCAATCATATGTACAGATAAGAGGTTTTAGGTAGGAATTTAGGAGAAATCAACAAGGTGTGCCACAAGTCAGGGTTCTTTCCGCCATCCTGTTTAATACCTACATCTCCAAAATCCCGACCCAACTCCAGGACTGAATCTTATATCCTACGCCGATGACTGCACAACTTTCTGCACAGGCAAGGATATCGAAGCCCTGTACGAATAGCTTATCAGTTATCTGCCAAACCTGCGCAACTTTTTTTTGCAAAAAGGAACCTCGAATTTTCAACACCCAAGTCGGCGGCCACACTCTTCACCACGTTAACTAAAGAGGTTACCAGGGAAATCAATATCTACATAAGTGGACAGAGAGTTCCCACAGTGAAAACACAATACTTCTTGGTGGGGTCTATTTCGATTGCCGCTTTTTGTTGCCAATGCACGGTGAAGAGATAAAAAGGCGAGTGAAAGGGAGGAGCTCCATTTTGAAAGCGCTAACGGGCAGCACCTGGGGCAAAGATATTATTATTATATATTTTTATTAGTATTATTATACTTTTACTTTTTTACTTGACAACGTACAAAGCCATAGGCTGTCCCCTTATCGATTATGCCTTCCCGGTGTGGTTGCCGTCCATTAGGGATACACAGTGAAGAAAACTCGGCCGTAGGTCATCTCACCAAATTTGGCGGAGGAAACTTTAAAGAGGCGCAGGCCCGCCCCCACTTTAAAATTGGCTCCAGAAGGATAAGGGACAATGTCGTACTAGGTGTCAGGGCTTCTCCCCTTTCCGAATCGGAAATGTCGTACCGTGCATGTTCTGTTCAAACTCTTAAACATTAGAAAAAAAAATCATCAGCGCCGGTCACTGGTTTAGTTTTTTGAGGTTTCTTTTAAGTTTAAGCAAAGTGCTTCTCGTTACTGAAGTCTAGTTTTTGCTGGGCTTAGATCTAACTAAAAAATCGCTCTGTTTTCCCCAAAAATCACTTAGTTTTTCCCCGTTTATAATTCCATGTGTAACGCATTGAAATACCGGTCATAGACCCCAAAAATTATACCCCTATGTGATGGAAATCGATCGATCTCAAATCGATTGTTTTTTAATTTTGATTATTTTGGAATGTTTATAACTAAAATAATACAAAATTGTATAAATTCGTATATTTGATTTAACACAAGCCGTTAATAACAATTTCAAATAATTTTTTTTTTTTAAATTTTGATTTTTAATAAAATCTATCGAAATTAAAATCGTTCGAATTCCATCACATACCAGATAGTAGTAGATATTATTGATCCAGGATCGGTTTTAAGACATTCCATGAATGTCCGAGCAGCCGTCTGTATATGACACTATGCAGTCCAAACTAAATGAGCTATATTCCTGAATTTTGCGCGAATATGTCTTGTGGTCATAGTCAGCTTAAATCGGCAAGATCGGACCAGTGGTAAAAATTCACCTTTAAAGAACTAAACCAAATTCGGAAAAGTCATTATTAAAAAGTTTATTTTATTCGGACCGCCCACAAATGAGGGTGGATATAAAAAAATCGCATATTGTTTTCTGTTAGATTACATGTTTAATCTAAACAGATTTGTTTATATATATCTCCTTTAAAGAACTAAACCAACTTCTGAAAAACGTCAAAACAAAAGGTTTTTTTTTCGGCCCGCCCCAATATGGGGACGGATATAAAAAAAAATCGCAGACTGTTTTCTATCAGATTACATTTTTAATCTAAATAGATTTATTTATAAATATACAAACTTTAGTTTTAATTTCCGTTTGTCCAAAGTTATTTGCTATATAAGTTTTCTCTAACCAATTTTTCTATTTAAACTCTTTTTTTTTCAGCTCCCTCCCACCATAACACGAATGCTATTAAATCATTTTAAATGGGACAAGGAAAGACTTTTAGAAAAATATTTCGACGGTAATACAGAGGAGTTTTTCAAAGGTGCACATGTTGTAAATCCTTTTAACAAACCTACTAATGCTAATAAACAAAAGGTATTTAAACAAATATTTATTTAAAACATGGCAAATAGAAATCTTACAATTTCCTTCCTTCACTCTTTGTGTTCTCTTCCTTTTTTTTCTATAGAATTCAAAAAATACAGCAGAAGAATGTGAAATATGTTTTTCGCAATTGCCCTCAGATGTAAGTAAATATGCATAAAGACATTTATACATTTAATGGACTTTTTGTTTTTGTTGCGTTTAATGTTATTTTAATATTTGTTTTGTGTTTTATTTCTTTTTCCGTACCACTTTCCGTCCGTTTAGTCCATGGCTGGTCTGGAATGTGGTCATCGTTTTTGTTTATCATGCTGGCGAGAATATTTAACAACGAAAATTATAACTGAGGGTTTGGGTCAATCGATTTCTTGTGCAGCTCATGGCTGTGATATTTTAGTGGATGATGTTACGGTAACAAAGTTAGTTACAGACGCTCGGGTACGTGTTAAATATCAACAACTTATAACAAATAGTTTTGTCGAGTGCAATCAATTGTTACGCTGGTGTCCGTCCCTTGATTGTACTTATGCTTTAAAAGTGGCCTACTATGAATCACGGCCAGTTCGTTGCAAATGTACACATGAATTTTGTTTTGCTTGCGGTGAAAATTGGCATGATCCCGTCAAGTGTCGTTGGCTTAAGAAATGGATTAAAAAATGTGATGACGATTCGGAGACAAGCAATTGGATAGCAGCCAACACCAAAGAGTGTCCCAAGTGCAATGTGACCATTGAAAAGGATGGTGGTTGTAATCATATGGTTTGCAAAAATCAAAATTGTAAACATGATTTCTGTTGGGTATGTTTGGGTTCGTGGGAACCCCATGGTTCATCATGGTACAATTGTAATCGTTATGATGAAGATGAAGCCAAAGCAGCACGTGATGCTCAAGAAAAATTTAGATCATCATTAGCAAGGTAAGAGTATTTTATTTTGATAATTTCTTTTTAAACTAATATTTTTTTTTCCTTTTTTTAGATATTTACATTATTATAATCGTTATATGAATCATATGCAATCTTTAAAATTTGAAAGTAAATTGTATGCCTCTGTTAAACATAAAATGGAAGAAATGCAACAACATAATATGTCATGGATTGAAGTAAGTATTGTGAACACTTTTACGGACGTTTATAGGTTAAATTTTGGAATTGAATTTGTAAAATTTGGCGATAGATTTGTTAAGAACAATTCTTTAGGCGTTTTATCTACGAATTGGATATTTTCAGATTCTAAAACATTTTTGCTATAGAAAAATTAACAGGTTCTGAACATTTTTCATTTAGTCATGTCTCTGATGCTAAGACGTTTTTCCTATAGAAAAATTATTAGATTTTTTGATAAAAGTTTTGTTGATTCTCATACATCATACGGACCCAAAAAAAAATGGCATTTCTTAATGCCCTTGATCCAAGTGCAGTGGAGGAAATTCTTCATTTGTTGAACAACTATACAAAAAAAGTAAAAAAAAATATGTTTTTCTGTTAAGTTCTTCAAGGGGAAATTTTTCTCCTGGCCCGAGTTTGCCCATACCAACTTAACTAGCGTTTGACTATAGGTTAGTCTGTAAGTTGCTGCTGACGTTTCACGAATTATAAGACATATTCGTTCCAAACTTCAAAAAGTTTTTGCTAGGGGATTTCGATGGGAGAGATGGGGGGGAGGGGTGCCTTCCCCTCGCATCATTTTTAGAGTATTTTTTTATATCCACGCCCACAAAAGGGAATTTTTTTAATTAATTAAATCCGCGAAAAAAAATTTTGAGGTAATAAATATTTATAATGAGTTTGTGCTGATGTTTATAACTACCCGAAATATGGGTTTTATACCCACTTTAAAGTATTACCGATCGACTCAGAAACTTAGCGATGCCCGTCTGTCTGTCCGTGCTTCTGTTTTTCCATGTTAACGGTGTAAACACATTCAATTGACTTGAAATTTGAAACTTAATCAATTGACTTGAAATTTTAAACTTAATCAATTGACTTGAAATTTGAAACTTAAGCCTGTGTTGCCCAAGGACGAATCATTTTGAAATTGGAAAAACTCGGTCCATGTTTAGACCTAGCCCATACAAAGGCATCTTTTTAATTTTGGCTCAAGTGACTAATGACCGTATTATAATAGATATCCTTTCGAAATTTGGCAGGTAAACGTGTTTTGTATTCACAAATTGCCATTCAGAATTTTAAAGGGTTCGGACCAGTTCTTTTTTGTTGCCCCCATACAAACTAACTTCCCTATATTGACATAAATCTCTCAAATTTCATGATAATAGAAAATATTTAATTAAAATTTTTTTTTGTGCGTGTTTGACGCGTACTTTAATAAGATAATCGAATCTCAATATAATCGGACCATTTTTGAATTTAGGCCCCATATAAAAATTTTGACCGATATTCATGTAAAGCGGTTTATTGGCAACAAATAAATTCCTTTTTTCACTCATATTTGGTTCGTGAGTGTTTTTACACTTATTAAAGATTTGTCAAAAGACAGATCCAATCGGTCTATGTTTGAACTTGGGACCCACTTTTCCGGGAAACACTGGTGTAGTTCATTATATGGTCGGTGTTGACCGACTAGCATTTTCTTACTTATTTATACTTATTTAAATGTCTTTCGGTATCAAATTCTGTTTACATATTTCAACTAGCAGCCGAATTAAAGCATTTTGTATATTGAGGTTAAGTGGAATGTACTAAAATTTTCGAGATGTCCTTACATTTTCGTTCAAAACTTTTAAACCACTGAATCGATATTGCTCAAATGCAATGCCAAACTTCTCGGAGTAACAACAAGTTACTATGTCAAGTAACGATTCGGTGTAATATTTTAGCCGTGATTGCACATTTCAAGAGACAGACGGATATCGCCAGAATGTCCTAGAATCGAATCGATCAATAATATACTTTATGTGGTCTTAGACCGATATTTCGATGAGTTACAAACGGAATGAACCTTCTACCACTTACAAGGGAAGTCTCCCTGGTGTCACCCTCCGATCTTCATGAAATTTGGATATGTTGTTAAGAACGAAAATTAATTCGACACGTATTTTTTTTTAGCGGCCCAAACTTATTATTAGGGGGGGTCGATTTGTATGGGGGAAAATTGACCTTTTTCAGTTTTTTACAATTTACGCCTATTTAAACAAAATTAATATAGGCATGTGTGGTATCAGATTAAAGGTATTAAAAAAACCTCGTGGCGCTAACAACGCCAGAGAAATTAATATTTTTCGACTTATTAACAATAATGTCCTAAAATTTTTGTGTTTTACTCAATATGACGAAAAGTTGTGCATGTTTGGACACGTTCTTACCACACGTAGATAGGTTTTCCAAAGACCTTTCATTTGGTATGTAACATGACTAGGTTTCTTTGTATAATATAGGAGATAAACGAAAAAAACTGAAAAATGGCCTTGTCTTCCCCCCTCCTTTTTACCCCCTAAATATGAATTTGGGCCGCTAAAAAAAATACGTGTCCCTCTATTTTTTCTGATCTACAAAATGAAACCAATTCCATAAAGATCCGCGGGTGACACTAGGGAGACTTCCCTTGTTAGTGGAGGGTATAAAAGCGGAAAAACACTAAAATAAAAACGTTTTGGCGTTTTCTTTTCTGGAAAAAAATGTCCCACTTTCTGCACTTGTTTTCTTTGTGTACAGTAATGAACAGTAAGTATAGACATGTTTGTTTACCAAAAGAAAGGTATAGTCGAGTTCTATCTAACTGTTTATGATAAAATGTCGAAACACGATTATTTTATTCAATAAAATATCAAAAACCCAAACATTTTTACATTTATCGGATCAGTTCAAAAACTGAATATTGTTTTAAAATGATTGATATAGACAGGCCTTAAAAATACCTTTCTTTTGATACCAAATATGTCTATATCTACTGTACATAAAAAACAAGTAAATTCGGCCTTGCCGAATGTAGTGATACTCTCCACAATTTCTAAAAGATTATTGCAAAAACTTTATTTAAAAAAAAATTACTTTTGAAAAAAAAAATTTCCGCGAAAAAAAATTTTGTCCAAAAATATGTTTGTACTTGTTTAATTATGGTCACATAAGTCAACCAGCAGCCGAAATAAAGCATTTTGTATTTTTAGGTTATGTTGAATTTACTAAAATTTTTGAGGTGTCCTTACATTTTCGTTCATAACTTTTGAACCGCTGAACCGATATCGCTCAAATGCAATACCAAACTTCTCGGGAGAACTTCCAATATATATGTTTAATAACAGTCACCACTGTTTTGTATTTTGAACGTGATCACATTTTCCACAGACAGACAGACGGACATCGCTAGAATGTCTTAAAATCGATCGGGCATCATCATACTTTATGGGGTCCCAGACCGATATATATTTCGATGAGTTACAAACGGAATGACAAACTTATATATACCCTCTATCACTAAGTGGAGGGTATAAAAAACAGTACAAAAAGTGCGACATTTTTTTTCCAGAGAAGAAAACGCCATAAAATTGTATTTTTTGTTTTGTTAAATGTTTTTATACTTTCCAACTTCAGTATGGGGTTATACTCACCTTGTCATTCCTTGTGTAACGCATCGAAATATCGGTCGGGACTCCATAAAGTATATATTATTGATCAGTAATCGGTTCTAGGACATTCTAAGTCCGTCTGTCCGTCCATCCGTTAGTCTGTAGAAACCACGATGCAGTTTGAATCAAAAGAGCTAGACCCCTGAAGTTTGGAACGAATATATCGTTCCAACTTAATCACTAATACAACTCTAAACTCTACAAAAAAGGATGAAATGAATTCACAAATGATACAACAATTCTTCTTAAGAGAAAAAGAAAAATACAATGCAAGACTAACAATCTTTACCGATGGATCTTTTTCAAATGGGAACACATCATATGCTGCAATAGAACAGATGACAAATGGAAACCATAGAATACTTCATCAATCTATACTACCCTTCCAATCAGGAATTTTTTCGGCTGAATTAGCAGCTATAAAATTTGCAGTATGCTATGCTGCCAAAAGCGGACAACAAGCCCTTATTTGCACCGACAGTCTCAGCGCAGTTAAATCATTAAAACAAGAAAGCAATAACAGAAAGTACATCTTAAACAACATTGAACTTCAAAACAAAGTTATCATTCTCTGGATACCCGGACATCTAGGTATTCCAGGTAATGAATACGCTGACGCCGCTGCAAAAAATGCCATTAATTATCCTTTAATAATTGAAGTACCACCACTAGTGCCAGTAATGGTTAATTTTCACAAAAAATTACAAAAAGAACAACAACAACAAATATGGAACAGTTCACACAGCTTTCTTAAATCTCATAATAACAGCACAACAAGACCACCATACAACAAACATCTTAGCCGTGAAAACTGTATTATTCTAGCACGAATACGTGTTGGAGCTACGAGATTTAGCACACAACATTTCTATGAAAAAACACAGCCAAGAGGATGTGAACTTTGTTCAGAGGACCTCACAATCAACCATATATTTAAAAGCTGCCCAAATACCTCAACAGATGAACCATTAGAAGAAATACTAAATTGTAACAGCAAGGAATCAATTAAAAAAATCAAGAATATTCTTAAATCAGCAAATGTACTAAATGAAATTTAAATTAACCATATATAAAGGGTATTCATTTCAGCTTTTTTTGGTTGTAAAAATGAAAAAATGGAAAAATGTAACTTTTTATTACAACAAACACATGAAAAAATTTTCCACTCAAAAGTTGCAATTTAAACAACCTATATCCAAGTGTAAAATTATCAGAGTAAAAAGTTACATTTTTCCAATTTTTTAAGCGTTGCCATTCATTACTAATCAAAGAAAAAGTACCAAAATTTGCTACTGTTATTTAAGTTTTTTCTACCTCGGCAGCCCTTATTGAACATGTGTTTGAAATTTTTATTAGAAGAAAATATGTATACAAATAATTTTGGTTATAATAATAGAAATTAAGAATTAAACAACAAGAAAAAACTGTCAAAATAAGTAAAAAGTGTAATTTATAAGTTAATTGGTTCATTCATCGAATAATTTAATTATTTTTGAAAACTTTGCATCACAATTTTTTATGTACCCGTTCACATCAATGAGAGTGGAATCTTACATTTTTTATTTTTCCACTTTTACATTCTCTGAAATGAATACCCTTATAGTGTAATGGCCTAGTAGCCCACACTATTTTAAATCTTTTTGTATTTTATGAATTTATGTTTTTTGTAGAATACTTTTTAATAAATAAATAAATAAATATCGTATAATAATTTTTGATCCAATGATCAGTTTTTATTTATTTATCCAATTTAATTACAAATCATTTTTATTAATTTAAACCTAAACGAGAACTGGTAACAATGACCGTCGTCTCGTTGTAGCGAAATCGACCAAGAGTTTTTGTGGGAATCGAACCCACGACCCCCTGTTTCATATGCTAGCACGCTACCAACTAACCTACAGGGCCCCTAATAAAAAATTATTATTATTATATCGTATATGGGTAAAATCAGACCAGGGCGAAAAAAGTTTCCCCTTTAAGAACTAAAACTTCCTCTGAATAACACAATTTTTCTACAGGTACTTTTTTTGTATATTTGTTCAATAAACGAAACATTTTTTTTACACTTGGAATTAGAAAACCAGAAAAGTTATATTTTTTAACCGCCCCTTTTTGGGGGCGTGAATATAAAAAATAAATAAAATAATGATAAAATTGTATTAAGTGCAAAACCCATTTAATTTGTCAATCTATTTCGCGTGTTGGATGGTGTTCTCCCAACATCTGCCTCCGAACACCCTCCCCCCAGGAAAACGGCTCTGCCAATTATTTTTAAATTATAATTTTTTTACATGTTTAAGGGTATCAAAGATTCGGCACAGTCACTTGTTTGTTTTCAAAATTTTATTTAACACGAACATTATAAATCTGGTTTTGTTTGGATCGATTTATATTTTTGTTAAACAAATTTTCTTTAATTTTCTCTTCATTTTTTTTCAGGTGCAATTCTTAAAAAAGGCCGTTGATATTTTATGCCAATGCCGTCAAACTCTCATGTATACGTATGTTTTTGCGTATTATTTAAAAAAGAACAATCAATCAATGATATTTGAAGATAATCAAAAAGATTTAGAATCTGCCACTGAAAAATTATCAGAATACTTGGAACGTGATATAACATCAGAAAATTTAGCTGATATCAAACAAAAAGTTCAAGATAAATATAGGTAAGTGGAAAAGAAACGCTAGTTTCTGAAATACAATTGATAAATTCTGATATGCGACTGATAATTTCTGAAATGCAATTGATTATTTCTGAAATACAATTGATATTTTCTGAAATACAATTGATATTTTCTGACATAAAATTGATCGTTTCTGAAATATAATTGATAACTTCTGAAATTCAAATTGGAAATGGTGTACATAAACTAAAAAAAATTCTGTTAAGAAATTTAAATTTGTTGAAGATCATTTTTAAAATTCTTTTCTCTTTTTTAGATATTGTGAAAAAAGGCGTAAAGTACTTTTAGATCATGTACATGAGGGTTATGAAAAAGATTGGTGGGAATATTTGGAATGACGAGATATTCAATCGACGGCGCGTAAGCGATGTGGTATTAAATTAAAAAGAAATTCATTATAATTACAGAAAAAAAAAAAAAAACAAGAAAAACAAAATAATTAATTAACAAAAAACTGTACCACACATTTTACTATAAAAAAAACAAAGAAAATGAAAAAAAAAATCTATAAAAAAAATATTCAAAGAAAAACAAAAAAAAAAACTTAAAATAAACTAGTAATTACAAAACAAAAAACGTCAACAAAAAAATACAAAAAAAAATGTTTTTTGGTCCTTTTACTATAAAATAATATATTAAAATTGAAAATAAATCACTTGGGTTTTACATAGAAATTTGGTAAAAACGATTATTGACAAAAAATTTCGTTTAACAAAAGAAAAACACAAATTTAGTTAAATTCAAAACAAAAAAATCTAACAATAACTCATTAATGCTTAGCATTATTTAATAAAATATAAAAAATTTGTTTATTTAAGAATTAATTTTAAAGAAAAAATATTTTTCCTGATTTACGAAATTATTGTTTTACTGACCAAGTGATTGTTTTGTTAAAAAAAACAACAATTAAATTTAAAACAAATAATTATGCTTAAATATCTGTTAGTTTCTTTTTAATTAGTAATTTTTATGAATTATATTTTCTTCTTTATCTTGGCATCAAAATAAATTTAATTTATATTTCAAGTTCTTTTTTTAAAAAAAAAGCGGAACATTTTTTTATTTTGCTTAACACTTTTTGCTATTCTTAATTAATTTTATAAATGAAATTAATGGTCCGTAATTTAAAGAAAGTAAAATAAATATAAAGTTGACTTTTTAAAATTTAAACAAGAATTTTTATGGAAATTAAAGTAAAGGTTGTCTTAAGATTTATTTTGGTTAGTCCCATTGTGTTGGTCAAGAAAGAATAAATAAAAATCACATTTTGACAACTCTTTATATTAAACAAAAAATTATTTAAAAAACTAGATGTCAAAGAATTAAATTTCAGATTCTTATTCGACCGACACATTTAAGAAAAAATAAAAAAGTCGATTTTCAATTTTATTTTTCATAAATTTGTTAAAAGTTGATTTTTTTATAACAACAATTTCTAAAAGAAATAAAAGTCGACTTTATATTAACCCTTTAATGCACCGTTTTATTGCGGTCTTACTTTTTTTGTTGTAACTTTTAATTAACATCACTTACAAACAAGAGAATGGTCGATTTTATAAGCTAAATTGCAAAAATTTATATTGTTTATATTCACTGTTGCCAACTTGGAGGTTTTCCCGCTAAATCTAGCACTTTTTGTTTAGATTTAGCGGGGGAAAATTGTTTTTAGCGGAAACGGTGTTCTAGCGGAAAAATCTAGCGCTTTTTGTTTGGATTAGCGAAGGAACACGTATTCCTAAAACACTCAAATGTCGCTAAGTGTGAATTCCAGAAAACAGTAAATTTGCGTGGAAGAAATAATTTGGAGTTTTTTCCAATTTTTTATTTATTTTAATCAAAAACGCAAGTTTGTCGATTTTTAGCGCTTTTTTCGTATTTTAGCGGGAGCACTTTAAATTTTCCCCGCTTAATTATTTTTTTGGCTGTTTCTAGCGCTCTTTAAGTGAAATTTAGAGGTTTTTGGTGAAAAATAATTGGTAACAGTAGCGTTTTTAGCGTTTTTTTGTAATTTAGCGGGAGAATTTTAAATTTTCTCCGCTAAATTTTTTTTGGCGGTTTCTAGCGCTGTTTCAGTGAAAAAATAGTTTGGAGTTTTTTTTTTTTTATTTTTCTTTTTTTCAATCAATAACGCCAAGTTTGTCGGTTTTCAGCGCTTTTTTCGTAATTTAGCGGGAGCACTTTAAATTTTCCCCGCTTAATTATTTGTTGGCGGTTTCTAGCGCTCTTTTAGTGAAATTTAGAGGTTTTTGGTGAAAAATAATTGGAAACAGTAGCGTTTTTTTGTAATTTAGCGGGAGAATTTAAAATTTTCCCCGCTACATTTTTTGGCGGTTTCTAGCGCTGTTTTAGTGAAAAAATAATTTGGGTGTTTTTTTTTAATTTTTCTTTTTTAATCAAAAACGCCAAGTTTGTCGATTTTAAGCGCTTTTTCGTATTTTAGTGGGAGCACTTTAAGTTTTCCCCGCTAAATTATTTTTTTGCCGTTTCTAGTGCTCTTAGTGAAATTTAGAGGATTTTGGTGAAAAATAATTGATAACAGTACTTTCAAAATCGATTACTCTCTTGTTTGTTAGTGATGCCAATTAAAAGTAACAACAAAAACGCAAGACCACCAAAAATCGCCCTTAGTATTACAGGGCTAATTTTTATTTTCTTTTTTTCAGGTCCATTAATTTTATTCCACTTTCATCTACTCTAATAAATTTCGTTTTATTGTTTGTTTTTTTTTTTTTTAATTTATTAAACGTATCCCTTTTTTCTGCCCACTCTCCTTACTTCCTTTTTTCCTAGGCTATACAAAAGAAAAATATGGTCTTCGATGCTTTAAAACAAAAAAAAATAATGTAAATAGTTCTCTCTTATTAAAACTTAAATGAAACAAAAAAAAAAATAAATTTAAAAATAAATTAAATTGTATAAAAATATAAAAAACATTGTTTTTTTACTAACTTCTAGTGTTAATGAATCGATTTGTTTAACCAGACAAATACAGCAATTTATAAGACATTCAAAAGTTGACCTGAAAACTAAAGGATGGTCACTCTGATCTTGGGGAACAGTTTTATTTATTTTAAAAAAACACTAAATACTAGTTTAGGCAAGTTAAGTTCGTGAATACACAAAATCGGACCAGAAGGAAAAAGTTTCCCGTTGAAGAACTCAACCAACATCGATTTAAACAGGTCGCTAACTCAAAATACGAATGTCGTATGTAGAAAAACTTAAATTTTCAGAATACGGTTTTAATGTTTAACATAAAATATCTTCAAATTGGTCATATGAACTCTCTCCAGTTTTGGAGGGCTTCTTCTACACAGAAGAAGTCCGGCACGACTTTTTCCATACGATATGACAGATAAAACCGGTGGCCGCCGCCGGTGTAAAATAAAACTTGTTCTGGTGGTGAAACTCATTCTAATTAGAAACCGTCCCCCATGCCGTGCTTGTTCTGTTCCTGCCCTCTACACTGTATTAGTGGATTCTAATTGCAATTTCAAATTGGATTCAAAATATTTTTCTATAGAAAAATGTCTCAGAATCTGAGAATTTTTTTATAGAAAAAATGTCTCAGAATCTGAGAATTTTTCTATAGAAAAAATGTCTTAGAATCTGAGAATTTTTCTTTAGAAAAAATGTCTCAGAATGTGAGAATTTTTCTATAGAAAAAATGTCTCAGAATCTGAGAATTTTTCTATAGAAAAAATGTCTCAGAATCTGAGAATTCTTCTATAGAAAAAATGTCTCAGAATCTGAGAATTTTTCTATAGAAAAAATGTTTCAGAATCTGAGAATTTTTCTATAGAAAAAATGTCTCAGAATCTGAGAATTTTTCTATAGAAAAAATGTCTCAGAATCTGAGAATTTTTCTATAGAAAAAATGTCTCAGAATCTGAGAATTTTTCTATAGAAAAAATGTCTCAGAATCTGAGAATTTTTCTATAGAAAAAAATGTCTCAGAATCTGAGAATTTTTCTATAGAAAAAATGTCTCAGAATCTGAGAATTTTTCTATAGAAAAAATGTCTCAGAATCTGAGAATTTTTCTATAGAAAAAATGTCTCAGAATCTGAGAATTTTTCTATAGAAAAAATGTCTCAGAATCTGAGAATTTTTCTATAGAAAAAATGTCTCAGAATCTGAGAATTTTTCTATAGAAAAAATGTCTCAGAATCTGAGAATTTTTCTATAGAAAAAATGTCTCAGAATCTGAGAATTTTTCTATAGAAAAAATGTCTCAGAATCTGAGAATTTTTCTATAGAAAAAATGTCTCAGAATCTGAGAATTTTTCTATAGAAAAAATGTCTCAGAATCTGAGAATTTTTCTATAGAAAAAATGTCTCAGAATCTGAGAATTTTTCTATAGAAAAAATGTCTCAGAATCTGAGAATTTTTCTATAGAAAAAATGTCTCAGAATCTGAGAATTTTTCTATAGAAAAAATGTCTCAGAATCTGAGAATGTTTCTATAGAAAAAATGTCTCAGAATCTGAGAATTTTTCTATAGAAAAAATGTCTCAGAATCTGAGAATTTTTCTATAGAAAAAATGTATCAGAATCTGAGAATTTTTCTATAGAAAAAATGTCTCAGAATCTGAGAATTTTTGTATAGAAAAAATGTCTCAGAATCTGAGAATTTTTGTATAGAAAAAATGTCTCAGAATCTGAGAATTTTTGTATAGAAAAAATGTCTCAGAATCTGAGAATTTTTCTATAGAAAAAATGTCTCAGAATCTGAGAGTTTTTCTATAGAAAAAATGTCTCAGAATCTGAGAATTTTTCTATAGAAAAAATGTTTCGAGAGGTACCCTGTTAATACAACAAATGAAAATCAAAACCCGTACACAAATGCAAGAAAAAGCTTTAAGCAGTAGAACAAGATTTTATAAATATTTGGATTACAGCAAAGGGGCAGATTATCTTAAAGAGTCCAAAAGCCTTAACCAAATCAACATAATTTTTAAAACCAGATGTGATATTTTACCTTTACGTGCTAATACGTTTAACAGTAGTGAAAGCAAAACGTGCACTTTGTGTAATTTAGGTGAAGATGAGACACTGCAGCATTTCATTGCAACATGTCCTATACTCAGAGAATTCAGAAGCAGGCATTTAGGTAAAAGTTATTTAAATGAAATGGAATTGATAAATATTTTAAATGGTAGAATTTTTGATGGATGGAATAGGCTATATAAATTT
Organism: Pegoplata infirma; assembly: GCA_963921195.1. Lineage (NCBI taxonomy): Eukaryota > Metazoa > Arthropoda > Insecta > Diptera > Anthomyiidae > Pegoplata > Pegoplata infirma. The sequence continues at coordinate 214,690,589 of OY992540.1, forward strand.
GTTACTAATGCATTAAATTATAGAAAAATGATATTGGAAGAATTTGTATAATTACTTAGTTTAAACTTAGGTTTGTTAAGATATATATTTATAACAGACGACTATAAGTCATTGTTATGAATTACCCACTTTATTTATTTTTATTATTTAAATAAAGATTACAATACAATACAATACAAATAGAAAAAATGTCTCAGAATCTGAGAATTTTTCTATAGAAAAAATGTCTCAGAATCTGAGAATTTTTCTATAGAAAAAAATGTCTCAGAATCTGAGAATTTTTCTATAGAAAAAATGTCTCAGAATCTGAGAATTTTTCTATAGAAAAAATGTTTCAGAATCTGAGAATTTTTCTATAGAAAAAATGACTCAGAATCTGAGAATTTTTTTATAGAAAAAATGTTTCAGAATCTGAGAATTTTTCTATAGAAAAAATAAAAAAAATATCTCAGAATCTGAATCTGAATTTTTCTATAGAAAAAATGTCTCAGATTTTTTTTTGTGTGTACCATAATTTAAGTATATTTTACCATTTTTCTTTTGGTATTTTGTACCAAGTTTTAGCGTAAATTAAAATATTTTTTTTTTTATAATTATTTACATAAGGGTTTTGACTTAAATAATTTATGACAGATTTTTGTTCACTCCGACAAAGATTTTTTTTCGCGTGTAGTAATGCATTTGTCATTCTGATATGGCAACTCTTATTTTAACATCCGTGCTTTTGCAAACAGTTTTATATTTTGAGAAGGATCGTCAGTAAACAAAATTAAAATTATTTCGTCGAAAAAACATGTGCAAAGTGAAAAAAATTATAAAAAATGTTAAAATAGGTCGCTGTTCCAAAAAAAGTAATTCACATAAAAAATGTGAAAATTAAAATTTTCGAATTTTTTTGGTGTTCTAGATTTCACATCCGAATTTCTTTTTCGTTTTGTTTCACATAAATAAAATTTGGTGAAAGTAAAACGAATGCACTTTATTCCTTATAATTTTTTAAATTTTAATTATTCGATTTCAACTTTGAATGAAAACGTGGTCAACAAAACACTAAACTTGATTTCATGTGATTCGGAAATTTTCATGTGAATTAAGGAGTTGTGAAAGACAGAACAGAGGCCATAATGAAATAAATGCAATTAAAACAAATTAAAAATACTTAAAAAGACAGAAAAACATTTAAACTATTTGTTAATAAAAAATTCAATGCACTCGAGTCGGGATGCGTCGCGTTTGCAAAAAAAAGAGTAGTGATCGTTATTCCTCCATGATAATGAATAAAATTAAGTTAAAAATATATTTTGCATTAAAATTTAAATGAAAATTAATTAAAATCTATTAAATTAATCAAATTTCAAGTGATCGGTTAGTTCATACATTTCCTTATGTGCATTTTCACAAATTACAGCCTCCGCCGCCTCGGTGGCCAATAAATATGAATATGCAACAGGTGCTCCTAAAGGAAACAAAAACTGCTTTCGGAAATGATAAGAAATGAAATGTTAAACATATTTATTGTAAAGATGAGATTTTTCAAGTTTCCTTTTGTATATTTTTTCTACAGTTTTACTTGGATGCATGTCCAATCCCTTTTACTAAAGTTTAGATTTTCTGGGCAGAAGGGATTTCTAAAGCGGCAAAACTGTCTTAAAAAACAGATGACACAATCCAACAGTAATTTTTCTTATGGAAAAGAGTACAATTTCTAAAACTTTACTTATAAGAGTCATGAATTCTAAGGTGAAGTTCTCCTGTGTTTATCTTTTGCGGAAAATTACAAATGGTACAGAACCGGACTAAGGCAATAGTTACCAAAACGCCGTATTCTTATGGAAGTGCACAGATTCTACAACTGTGTATTTTAGGAGTCATAGATTTTAACCAGGAATTTATCCTCTGGTTTTCTTAAAAACTCCAAATGTTCCCAATCAAAAACATGGCCATAATTTTCAATTTGTTGAGAAGTTTTTCTGCCTCCGTAGCTCTCACAGCGCTTTTCTTCGACTTTAAAAGTCACAGACAAAATTTGTCTTCCTAAACTTTAACGGCCGTGTTCCAAATACAAAATGGAGCGCCTAATATCAGGTGTAGTATATTTTTATACATATAAAAAAGATACGAAGATAAGCCAAGGAGCATCAACGAAACAAAAGAAAAATTGTAATTACATCGGGTTTTTGTTAAAATAAAAGTGTGTGTTTGTGAAAGTGAGTTAAAAAAAAAAAACATTTTTAATTAAGTTGCAATAACAAAATAAAGGGTGTGTAATAAAATAATAAACATGATTTATAAATGCAGCAAAAATATGCGTAAATTTATTAAAATGCAATTCAATTAGTGTTAATTTAATTTAAATCTAATAATTTTAAATAAAATTGTTAAAATATAATAAAAGTATTACTTATAAAAAATATCGCAACTTTAAAAACGAATAGCAGAATTTAATTTTTGGTAAGAGAATAATCACAATTGGAGCGGGAAGCGGAAAAACGCAATTGTCCTCATAAAAATAGAATTGAATTTAGTTTGGCGGAAAAACGCGGCGGAATTTTGTTGTCATATAAAACGTATGTGAACAGTTGCGGAAAAACGCTTCCCGCTCCAATTGTGATTATCCTCTAAGTTTATGTTTTGTTTTTTTAATAAGTAATGTCAACTCTATAAATTCTATAAGCGCTAGTATTTTTTATTAAAAAGCGTTAAAAACGGTATAATTACTTATATTTAATGTCCGTTATAATTATTATTATTTTAAATTATTTATATTTTATGTCCGTTATAAAAATTTCGACAGAATTTGTTGTTGTAACAATAGCTACCCAGGCAGAAAATGCCAATCGTACAAAAAAAAATAGTCCCGGCAAAACAACTCTATTTCACTTCAATTTTTTTCTATGAGGTCCGCACAGCAATGTCGTTATTTTCGAAAAAAAAACGAGTAAGAACATTATAGTCGGTCAAGCCCGATCATAAAATACCCTACACCAGTGTTTTCCGGAAAATGGGTCCCGAGTCCAATAATAGACTATTTGAATCAGTTTTTTTCAAGACCTTAAATTAGTGTAAACAAAAACACAAACCAAATTTAATAGAAATATTCTTATATTTGTTGCTGTAAGACCGGTTTAACGGAATATTTTTGTTGAGGAACTGAGTCCAGAAATGATCTAATTATAGATTTATTAAGGTTGCCAAATTACACGTTAACCATATACAAATAAAATTTTAATCAAATATTTCGAAACTTAAATAGATTTATGAAAATATCGGAAGGGCGGTGTGTATGGGGAATACATGTAGAACTCGTCCGATTTCTTTAAAATTTGGCATGATGATTTATGAATACAAAATACGTTTGCCATGGACCGATTTTTTCCCAATTTCAATAGGCTTCGTCTAGGCGCGGATCCATGAGGGGGGGGGGGAGAATGGGATTTCTCCCCGAAAACTATTTCAAAAAAAAGAAAGGAAAAAAAAGAAAGAGAAAGGAAAGCAAAAGAAAGAGAAAGTAACAAAGATAGAAAGAACGTGACTGGAATGTTAAAAAAATACTTAGGAGAGGTATATGTGTGCTGATGATTAACGTCAGCACACGTAGTCTCTATCCTAAGGAATTTTTTTACATCCTTAGAATAAAATCTTTCAGAATTACAAAAGTTACATATGAAAAACTTAGATGGCAATAGAGTAGTTAACATTTTATAACCGAATAACTTTCCTTTATATTTTTCACATATTTTTTTTATAGAAAAATGTCTCAGAATTCCAGACTGTATCTTAAAAAAAAATTTGGCTCTGAATGTAAGAATTTTTTTATTGAAAGATTATCGTAAAAATTAGGAAAAATGTCTTATAACTTTTCTATAGAAAAAATCCATCAGTAATTGAAAATTTTTCAATTAAATTTTCTGAGTGAGTCATTTATTTTTTGCGTAAGTTTGCGTGATTAGATTTTTTAAATTGCCCAATTTTTTTTTTAATTTTTTGTAAAAATTTTTTTTTTTTATTTTTTTTCTTTTTGGTAAGAAAATTTTATTGCGTGAGCAGATTTTGCGTGACTCACGCGTGAGCGTGATTGAATCTGGCGTAAGTCACGCGTGAGCGTAAATGTAAGAGAGCGTGAGTAAAAAAAAAAAATGCGTGAGTGATTAGTGAGTGATTCGATTATTTTTTGCGTGAACGTGAGTGAGTGTGAGTCAAAATCCACTCACGCGCCCATCTCTATTGGAGGGTATAAAAAAACAATAAATTTAAATAAAAATGTGTCGAAAATGTGAATTGTAATCGAATTTTAATTATTTATTATTGATTTCTTAAATTGTGACTAAAAGTGTTATTTATGTTCTTATCAAAATTTAAAATTTTGATGTGAAATTGCGAGGATTTCCCACAACTAATACCTATGTATATATTTAAATGTGTGAACATAACTAAGAATTAAACTGTTTTATCAGCAGTTATTAAATTTTTAAAATTACAATCTAATTAAAAAAAAAAACAAGATCAAAGTCGATTAAAGTTTGATTTACACGTTGGTTATCCAATACTAACTTTTGATTTTCCCAATTGACCGAAAAATTTTTATTTTGCTACACCTAAAAATTATGTAGTGCAAATTTGAGGTCAATAATTGCGATACTGAATTTTTAAAATCGGTCGAACGGTTTTCGAGATATCGATATTTGAAATTTTTTTCCTAGATCCTTTCATAGAGCTTGAGACAAACTTTCATTTAAAATTAATCTAAGTCAAAGTTTAAGTTTCTAAGAAAATTTTCACCAAAAATTCAATACTTTGATTGAAGGCTCCATGGGTTAAAATGGTATAATTTGTCTTAAATTAAGTTAAAATCAAATTTTGTATCAGAAGGAAACAAGTAAGAAAATTATAGTCGGTCAAGACCGATCATATGATACCCAGCGTTGCCAGGAAATTTTTTCCGGTGTCCCCAAAAATATAACAAAATATACCCAAAAATCCCTTAACAATAAAAAACATGTTTTTTTAATTGCACAAAAAAATTGTTCTTCGATTTTTAAAAAAAATTTATGGGCGGTTATTTCATAATCTTATTTCGTAGATTAAGCAATCAAAAAATCCCCAAAGGAGTAAATAAACGGTTTTTGGTAATTTTAATATACATTTTACAGCCGATAAATGCAAGTTTTACTGAATGCGCTTCCTAATTTTGTGGTTATCACTAAAACTATGTTTAAAATTCGCTGATTACATTCAATTTATCTTGTGGAGTTAAATAGATTTAATTTCGAATATCCCCAAAAAAATCCCCAGAATAATTTTAGAAATCCCCACAAAAATCCCCAAATGAGATTTCTTGTCCTAAAAATCCCCAAATAAATGAGATTTCTTGTCCTAAAAATCCCCAAATAAAATCCCCAACTTTGGGGCAAATCCCCAAGTCTGGCAGCCCTGATGATACCTTACACCAGTGTTTTCCAGAAAATAGGTCCCAAGTTCAAACATAAACCGATTGGATTTATCTTACGTTAGATCTTTAATTAGTGTAGAAAACACACACAAACAAAATTTGAGTGAAAGTGGCTTATTTGTGTTGCCAATAGACCGATTTTACAGAATATCGGGAAAAAATTTTATATGGGCCTAAGTCCAAAAATGATCCAAATATATTCAGAATTGATTATGCCACCAAAGAGCACCTTTAACATCTACAAACAAAAGTTTGATCAAATATTTCCTATTTTCATGATTTTTTAGAGATTTATGTGAACATCGGGAGGGTGGTTTGTATGGGGACTACAAGAAGAACTGGTTCGATTCCCTAAAGATTTGAAATGATGATTTGTGAATACAAAATATTACCTGTCAATTTTCGAAAGGATACCTGTTATAATACGGTTGTTAGAATCATTTGAGCCAAATTATAAAGGGACGTTTGTATGGGGCTAGGTCTTAACAAAGACCGATTTTTTCCAATTTCAATAGGCTTTGTACTTGGGACAAAGAAGCTTAAGTTTCAATATTCATAGAAATCGATTAATAATTGAGACATGAATCTTGCTCACAACGTTTAAATGGATTAAATGGACGGACATCGCTAAATCGTCTAAGAAAGTGATTCTGAGTCGATCGGTATACTTGAAGATGGGTATAGGACCAATATTTTTGATCAGTGATCTTTCTAAAGGTACCTACAGACGACGCAATATTATGTACCATATTCAATAATATTGATGGTGTAAGGGTAAGATTGACCATTGTACAATCGTCAATATAACCCACACACCATCAATATAATTGAATATTGTACATAATATTGCGTCGTCTGTAGGTACCTTAAGACATTCTAGCGATGTCCGTCCGTCTGTAGTTATCACGATGCAGCCCAAAAAAGCTAGACTCCCGACATTCGGCACGGATATGTCTAATGTTCCTAGGCAGGTTTAGTTCGTAAATGAGCAAAATCGGACCAGGGAGAAAAAAGTTCCCCCTTGAACAATTGAATTTATATCGAACAATTTCTTATGAAGTTTAGAAAAGCCCAATTGTAATTCAGAAATGCCCAATTGTAATTCAATAAAGCCCAATTGATATTCAGAAATGCCCAATTCAAATTCAGAAAAGCCCATTGTAATTCAGAAAATCCCAAACTATCGAGTTTCATAGAATTCAGCTATTAATTTTATGCACGTATTTTGGATATTTTATTTTTGGTTTTTTATTTTTATTTTAAATTAACAATTAATACATATCATATTTTATACATAACATTTCTATATAATTTACAACATTACCTAAATATAAGAACAAAAAAAAATAATAAAATAAAATACCAAAGTGGTGTAAGAATTAGAGCCGGATCCACTATAATAATATAACGGAAGCTTAAAAAAATAAAAAATGGCTCATCTTTCATCATCACATAACATTAACTTCCTTCTCATCTCATTTAATAATAACTTTAAAGATGTGTGTACAATTTGTGGGTATGGCTGTATGTGTGTGTGTGTATGTATGTGTTTTGTGTTAGTGTGGTTTGAGTGTGTGTGTGCTTGTACGTGTAAAAGTGGAAATTATTGGGTGGGAATGCTTGAATTTTTGAGTATGACTCCATCTTAATTTAATTCTTTACGAGTTGTATTGGGCAACAGCAGACACATCAGACCACCACCCATCAATAGAACCGCCACAATAAAGGTTGGAGCGGGACAGTATTGATCCAAGAGAGTTGCAATAACAATATTACCAATAATACCACCCATACGAGCAGCCACCATAGAAATGGCCACACCAGTAGCACGCAAATGTGTAGGGAACACTTCAGTAATCAAACAATCCAAAGCAGCATTGGCAGCAGAAATAGCACCACTGAATACCGCGGATACAATCAAATTTTGGGTGGAATTGTAAACGAAGTACATGGCAGCCGAACAGACACCAGCTGTCATGGTACCGAAGATCAAGAAGAATTTACGACCCAATAAATCCATACCCAAGATGGCAATCAAGTTGGCAGGTAAAGCAGAAGCCAAAGAGATCAATGATTCCATAAACACGGCAGGTGGAATATGTGCATCACATACAGCATCTGCTTCGTTACCTTTACCGACCACATATTCGGTAACTGTACAAACACCAGCTTTTTCACCGGGGAATGCGGTTCCGTATTCTTCGAAACGGTTAAACAACTCAGGGAACCACATCATCAAACCGTAATAACCGATGTGGAAAGTAAAGTTGATGATAATCGAGACAATGGTGAATTTCAAGATGGGCGAGCTAAACAATTGTTTGCTGTGATCAACCATACCGGATAACATTTTTGAGTATTTGCCCTTGATGGAGGCCTTGGCTTCCTTTAATTCTTCCAATAGTTTTTCATCCAATTCCAATTCAGTTACGGGATACAATTCGGGAGCCTTCTTGGTGTTGGTTACGAAAATGCCACGGAAAATAGCCATGGCTTTATCTTGTTTACCCTTTGACAGCAAGAACTTTGGTGATTCGGGTAAATAGAATAGCAAGAAAGCCACAATAAAGGAAGGAATTGAGCAGGTCATCAAGAAAATACGCCATGAGTTGTAGGTGAATAAGGGAGTGGTGAAGCCAACGCCAGTGGGAATGATGAGCCAAGCTAAACCGGCTACAAAAAGATTACCAAATGTCCAGAAGGCAGCCATGAAACTTAACATGGAGCCACGTTTCGATTTAGGTTGAAATTCGGCGAAATAGGACCAGATGACAGGACCACTACCACCAAGGCTGTAAAGAAAGAAAATTAAAAATTAATGTTATGCATTTATTTAAATACAAAAAAAAAAAAATAAGAAAAATTGAGTTGATACACTAAAACGTTTAAAAAATACAAGTAGAAAACAAAGCTGAATTCATTAGTTTCTTATTCAGCTGAAGATATTCAATTAAATTGTTCAAATTATACTATTCAGCTCAGCTGAATTTGGATTAATTAAGAATTTTAAGTTTTGTTTTATAAATGAGATATAGTTTTTAGTTTTTCTTAAGAAAAATTCCTTGAGAATTAGTAGAAATTTTTGGATTTTAAATGTTTATTAGGGATATTCAGCTAAATAAAGCTAAGCCGAATTAATTTTTATTATTTATTTAAATTTGAAACTTGTCTGAATAATTAAATTTGAAACTTGTCTGAAATAAAATCAGCTTTATTAAACTAAGCTGAATTATTGTTAAATTTAGTCAACTTAAAAACTGTTGTAAAATTTTACTGAAATAATATTAAAACTATCGTATTTAACATTTTGTTCATTATTCAGCTAAGCTGAATTACGCAAAAAGTTATAAATATTAATTTCATTTAGGTTTTGGTTTGGTCCCGTGATTTGAGCTGTATTAAATTAAGCTGAATTATTGTTTCATTTTTTAGACTCAAGTATTAAAGTAAAATTTAAACGTATTAAGTATTTTTTTTATTATTCAGCTAAGCTGAATTTTGCAAAAAGTTATTAATATTGATTTAATTAAGGTTTTGATCTCGTGATTTGAAACTAAATTAAACTTCAGTATTTTGTTTAAATATTTAGCTTAGCTGAATTTTGCATAATGTTATTATTATTCAGTTTAATAAGGTTGTGGTTAGGTCCCGAGTTTTGTAGCTTAATTTTTACTGCGTGTGTATCGTTTAATATTTGCGTTTTAAAACATATTTTCGACAGTTTTATTTAAACATGTTGAGAGCTAAACAATAAACCTGTTCATTTGTTAAAAATGTTTGCATTGTTTACAAATAAAATAAGTGTAAACCGAAATTGTTATTTAATAAATGTAAATTGATTAACAAAACATTCTTTGCACTGTTTTCCTTAATGTTTAAAGTACCAACCGACTACTTGTAACTTTTTTTTTGATAAACTGGAATACATATTACAATTAAAAATATCAAAAATATACTTGGAATTTTAGTTTTTTAAGCTATTCAGCAAATGCTTTATTTAGCTTGAATGTTAAAATTTAAGTTTTTGTGTAATTTAGCAAACGATTTATTCAGCTCAATTAATGACGTACAATGAAAAATAAGCAATTTTGCCAGAATTTTAATATTTGAACTCCAATACCAATTGAAAAAAAACTTTTATGTGCTTTATTGTTAACTTACAATTAATAAATTCGATTGCTTAAACTAGCGGTTATTTGACTAATTTGACTATTATTATTATAACTAATTATGCTAATAACACGTGCAAAAAAATATCATAAGACTAATTCAGCTGAAGTTTTTATCAGCTGAATTGTTTTTTTTGTTAGTAAAAACTGCAATAACTTAGGTCAGTTATATTTAAGTGGTTATTTTGAGCAATTCATCTTTTTATCAAGGCTGCGTTAAACTGCCAACTGTAAAATTAGTTCTGCAAATGTTTTTATTAGCAGAATTGTTAGTTTACAGTCTAAAATTAAAGTTATTTGTTTTTTTAACAAGGAAAAAAATTCAGCTAAAGCTTTATTAGCTGAATTGTTGACTTTTAGCAAAAACCTTATTAGTTTAGGTCAATAACTATTGACGCGGCTTCATTTAGTAATTCAGCTAGCTGAATTGCTACCAAATCACACAAAATAACTTTAAATTGTCATAAATTTGTATAAATGTAGTTATATAAGTAAGTTAGTTAGCTAAATTAAAAATAATATCAAGTTTTAACGTTTTTCGCAAGTGTGCAAATAAATATATTTTTTATATTTAAAATTAATTTTTAAATGAATTCAGCAAAAGTTTTTATAGCAGCATGGTTGTATTTTAGTTAAAAGCATAAGTCAGTTTTTATTTTTAATAAATTCAGCTAGCTGAATTGTTCAAAAATTAAATAAAATAAAAAAAACATGCACGAAGGTACTATTACTTAGTTCAGTTATTATTAAAGTGGCCTTATTCAGCAATTCAGCTAGCTTTTTTGGTATTAAGTCCAATAAAAAATTCCTGAACATTTTTGAAATGTAGTTTAAAAGTTAATTTTAGTTAGCTGAATTAAAAAAGAATACAGTTCAAAAGTTTTGTTTTAAAATAAAATATTTAAACGAATTCTGCTAAAGATTTTTTTTTAGCTGAGTTGTTGTCTTTTAGCAAAAACTTTACTAACTTTAGCTGGCTTCTATTAATGATAAATTCAGCTAGCTGTTTTATTAAAAAGTCAAATAAAATAAAAATAAATGCACGAAAGTACAATGACGTAGGGGAGTTATTATTAGAGTGGCTTTATTGAGCAATTCAGCTAACTTTAAATTCTTAAACATTTTGTTAATGTAGTTTAATAGTTAATTTAAGTTAGCTGAATTAAAAAATAATTCTAGTTTAGAAGTTGTGTATAAAAATATAAATTTTTAAATGAATTCAGCTAAAGTTTTTTTCAGCTGAATTGTTGTCTTTTAGTAAAAACTTTACTAACTTTAACTAGTTTCTATTATTAACAAATTCAGCTAGCTGAATTGTTAAATAACCAAAGAAAATATCTTTAAATTGTGATTAATTGCACGAAGGTTATTTTACTGTTCATTTCAGTTTGCTAAATTTAATTTTTTATATTTTTTAACGCTTTGAAGGAAGTTGTTATTAATAAAATATTAATAAATCATGCGTTTTATCTCATTCAGTTAAATATTTCTGGCATTTTATGGCAATTTTTTTTTAACGAAATATTTGTTTATATTATATTTTGCAAAATCTATTGTGTTAAGTGCCAATTTAAAATATTTTTTTTTATAGATTTAAATATTTAAAGTTACTCTAAATTTAAATAGCCTGTGCTAAAACGGCATACTTTAATAAAATTTAACAAATTAATTAACAACTGCCGATCTAGCTCTACATACAAGACAGCCTTTAATCTATAAGTAAATAATATCCCAAAGTCAGGCTAATATTGTTTTCTACATTTTTACTACGTAAAAAAAAACGTTTTTTTTAATGATTATTTCAAGCATATGTTAATTAAATTAACACTTGAATATGGATATAATCAAAAAGTGAATCACCAATCAACTGAATTTTTGTTTAAAAATATAAAAGAAATTTATACTTACGCAGCACCGTTTAAAAATCGAAACAACATAAACCATCCGAAAGTTTGCGAAAATGACGAAGCGACAATGCAAATACCATTCATGAAGGAAATAACGATCAATACTTTTTTACGACCCATCGAATCAGCAATACTACCCCAAAAGTAAGCACCCACCATCATACCAATGAAAATGATCGAGTTAAGCCAACCTTTAGTTTCCGTATTAAGATTCAGATCACATTGAGCCGAGGGTAAAATGAAAGACATGGAAATGACATCCATCTCTTCACTTGTACTGACCAGACCACAGATGCCCAACAGAATGTAATGGAATTTGCCATAGCCGCACATTTCGATGGCCTGTTCAAAATTGGCCTTAAAGCCAGTTGAACGGCCATCGTTACCGCCTTTTTCTAAATCATTTTTGTTGTCGCTCTCATATGCGTCGTTGATATGATATCCAGGATCTTTAGAATCAGAAACCAAGCCGTATGGTTGTAAAATAGAACGATTGTCTACCGTTGCAACAGTTGTATTGGTTGTATTATTGTTGTTTGGTTGTAGTCCAGTATCTACATTATAGGCTGAAATTAAAAAAAACGTTTCAGGAGAGATTTTTAAAAGTGCGTCATGTTTTTAGAATACTTACAATTACTTGAATTTTTTTGAGAGTCACCTTCTACCATTCTACGAGTTCGATTTGTTTTAGTTTTTGTGTCGCGTAATCCGCAAAAAATAAATGTATATGAAAAATTCGTAAAGTTTAAAAACAACTATTTAACCAAATTTTGGAAATAGTTAGTATAGTTGACTAGTTTCAACAAGAGGTTAAAAAATATCTAAAATGAAAGAAAGAAAATATAATATTTTATTAGTAAAAGTTTCTTAAAACATATAAAATTCATAATATGCTAAGTCAAAAATCTTAATTTCTAAAAATTCTTAGAAAGGGAAATTTAAAAAAATATCCACAATTAAAAAAGGATTAAATATAAAGTCGCACTTCGGAGAGATTTGTTTTTTTTTGTCTATAAAGAACAGTTTTGAAATGTGGGCTTTGTAAAACGTTTAAATTGATTTAAGCTGTTCTTTTCTTTTGTAACATAAATATTTTTACTTTCAAAACCTAAATGAAAAGGTAAATTATATTTTAAACAAGTGCTCTTCAGCTTTAAATTGTAGTAAATATTTTAAGTATCATATTAAGTTAAATTTTTTATAGAGCTTAAATGAATTGAAGAGTTTTTATTTTTTTAATTTAAGAATAAAAATAAATAGTAAATAATTACAATATAGATTTTGTTTAATGTAAAACAATCACGTTTTGAAAAAAAGTATCAAAAAATGTTTGTTTATATTTAGCATTTGAATAACAATTGAGAATTAAAAAAAAAAATAGACAAAAGTTAAACAAATATTTTGATTCTCTAATTCTGTGTTATTCTAATAATATTAAGTATGTGAAAATTTATTCACCAAGATATTATTTTTAGCTGCATTAAATCTTTCATTTTAAAAACTTTTAATGTTATTCAGCTAAGGAAAAATATGCTAACATCTTATTCAGCTAAGAAAATATTGGTGTCATAGAAGATTAAGTAATCTACACCATTGCTTAAGTATATTCAGCTATGTAGAATGTAATTCAGCCACAAAAAATTATAAATTTCAATAGTTGTAAATTTTAATTAATAATTAACAGACAATAAAGGAAATATCACTGTTTTATTTTATTCAGCTGTTATTTAGCTAAACAAAATTCAACATTTTAAATAATTTTAAGTTTAAATAAAAGATTTCCAGCTAATAAATTAAACTCAGCTTGGGAAATGCATAGGAAAATTTTATTCAGCTAAGAATATCATGAGAACATTTAAGATTTGGGACTTTTATTACTATTTAAGTCTATTCAGCTAACAAAAATGTAATTCAGCTAAACAAAAGATTAGTTTATGATTGATAACTTCGGTGAAAAACCAACAAAACAACAAAAGGCTTTTAGTTTAAACAAAAGCTTTAAGTTTGTGTTGAAGTCATGTGTTTTTCATATTTATTTGTTAATATTTAGCTTGAAAATACAATTCAGCTAGGCGAATGTATTCGAAAATGTTTTTCAGCTAAGAAAATATTGTAGTTAAGTTTCTAATAGTTTGAATTGAAGCTAGAAAATCGAATTCAGCAAGGCGAATGTATTTGAAAATGTTATTCAGCTAAGAAAATATTGTAGTTAAGCATATATAATTCATTATCCAGCTGTACAATATGTTTATTATACATTAAACTAAATTTAATTGTTTTTAGATTTTTTTTTTTTTTTAATTTTTTAAAATGCAATGCAGCGAAAAAATAACACGCAAAAAATATAGAAAAACCGTTTATAAAAAAATAAATGAAATATCATTTATTTATGTTACTTAGCTAAACCAAATTCAATATTTGAAATAATTTAAAGTTCAAATAAAAGATTTACAGCTAAAAAATTAAAATCTGCTTTGAAAATTTACAGGAAAATCCTATTCAGCTAAGCATATATTAGGAAAATTAAAGATTTGGGACTTTTATTAATGTTTAAGTCTATTCAGCTAACATAAATTTAATTCAGCTAAACAAAAGATTTTTAGTTTTTAACAGTTTAAAATTAAGTAATGCACTTTCACTTTTTATTTGGTAATATTAAGCTAGAAAATACAATTCAGCTAGGCGAATGTATTCGAAAATGTAATTCAGCTAAGAAAATAGTGTACTTAAGTGTTATGTAGTATTTTTAAAGTTTGTTAAACCTATATAATTCGTTATTCAGCTGTGCAAAATATTTATTAAAGATTGGACTAAATGTTATTGTTTTTAGAATTTTTTAATTTTTTTAAAATGCAATTCAGCTGAGTGATAACACGCAAAGAATATAGAAAAATCGTTTATAAAAATATAAATGTATCTATTCAGCTTAATTTTTATATATTCAGCAACACTGTTTTGTTTTAATTTTACGATAATAATCATACAAAATATTGCAAATGTAAAGTAATTGGAGTATATTTTTATAACTATTCAGCAAAGTAAAAACTTAGTTAAATAAAACACTTATATGTTTATTCAGCTAAGAAAAATGTACACTGAATAAGTTCTATTTCTGTTATTAGAAGGGGCTAAAGTAATGCGTGGGTGTTTAAAATTCAATTCAGCGAAGCCAATTCTTTTTCAGCTAAATTTCAAATTAAATTAACCACCTATGAAATTTACTTAAAATCCTTTTTGTTTTTTTAACTTTAAAATAAAATTTATTATTTTAGTATATTTGCATATTTGTATACGTCTAGTCGTTTTTATTACCCAATAACGAATGTCTTATAATTTTTTTTATTATCCAATAATATTATAAAGTTGTTTACTATTTTTGAACATAGCTAATTAATAATTAAAAAACAATTAATTTATTAAAGCATATTAACTTATTGACCCATAATTGCTCAAAAAATTTTAAGAAGGTATTTAAAAAAGAACCCCCAATCAATATTTATTTAAACAGACTCATTTTGAATTGCAAATTTTTTGTTGACAAAAAAGTCTTAAAACTTGTTTAAAACCCAAATAAAAACACGTACAATGTTTTGAATATGTTATTTAGGGGAAACTGTATTTTTATGTGTAGCTGTCATACAAACATCACGCTATCTTTCTGACCGCAAATTTAAACCTCTATAACAATGATGAGGGCACGTGACATTTTGCAAGAATAATATTTTGAATTTTTAAAAAATTCAAGTTTTATAAAAAACCACACAAATTTGTTTTTTTTTTTAAATAGAAGTGATTGGTAGTAATTGAAGCGGCAATTATTAAATAAAAAACAACAAAGTAAAATCTTTGATTAAGAATAAAAGCTATTAACACTTATAACATGAAATATAAAAATTAAAACGAAAATAATTAAATATTTTTTTTATGTATGAAGAAAATTATTATTAATTCAAAAAAGTAATTGAAGAATTATTTTGGAAAACTAACAACAAAATATATTTGTCATACAAATTTTAAAAGTTTTAATTAATTAATAGCATGTTTGACAAAATTGCTAATATTGTTATTTCTGACAACTGAATAGCTCATTTAATAAAATTTATTTTAAATGTAGCTGAATATGTAAAACAAATGTTTTATTTGATTTTTAAAATATTTAACCTGCAGCTGAATTCTTGTTTTTTATAGCCAAATTTTATTTTTACATTATTTTTTAAAAAACACTCAGCTGAATATGAAATGTTTGTAATTTAGATATTTTCAAAAATAAATTTAGCTTAATTAAATAGGGTTTTCTTAAAAGACTTTTATATTCAGCTAAGTAAGTCTTCAAACTAAAGTATCATTAACATATAAAATCATAAGCTAAATTTTATTTTTTACATTATTTTAGCTGAATATAAAAAATTCGTTATAAAATGTAATTTAAATATTTTAAAAAATAAATATCTCCATTAAATTGGATTTTCTAACAAACTTGCCACATTCAGTTGAGAATTTTTTCGAAAAAAATATATAAATATATAAAAAAAAATATTGTAAAAAAATGTGCCTGAAGTACTATAAACGCAGCTCAATTCTTGTTTTCCTTAGCTGAATTGATATTTTTTTAATTTTAATTTTTTATCCTTTGCGGACTTTTATTTTTACAATGTATTTTGAATAAATAATCAGCTAAATATAAAAACTTTGCTATAAAATTTAATTTAAATATTTTCAAAATTAAATTAAGCACTATTTAATTACATTTTCGTACTAAATTTGCATATTCAGCTGAGTAGTTTTTCAAAAAAAAAAAAAAAAATTTAACTTAATTGAAATATTTAAAAAGCTTTTTGACAAATTAAAATGTTTAATGTTAAAAATTTAAGTTAGCACACCAACTAACATAAATACGTGTTAACTTATGTTTTTCTTAGCTGAATTGTATTTTAAAAAAATTTTTTGAAAAATTACTAAGCTGAATATATAAATTTAAATATATTTTTGGTTTCTAATTTTGTTGAATTAGAAAATTTGATTGAAAAATTAATATTCTTGTGTGTAAATGCAGCTGAATTTATATGTTTCTGATCTGAATTGTATGTTAATCGGATTCTTAGCTGAATTGTCATTTAAATTATTTTTTTTTTCGGAAAAACTGCTTAGCTGAATTTGTAATTTTCTTAGCAGAAATGTATAAACTCTGCTGAATCTAAAAGTTCTAATAAAACTAAAATTATTAAAACTTTGGTAAAAAATATATAAAGCTGCATTAAAAATTTGTCATATAAAAAAAATTGTGTCTCTGCAGCTGAATAAAAATTTTGCTCAGCTGAATAAGTTTTTTTCTACTGACTAACTAATATTTTTTTATAAATTCCTATTTAATTAAAAAAAAATACAATAACAATCAATAAAAACGTAAAAAAAGATAGTTGAGAAAAAGTATTTTTTTAATACCACCAACAGTTTTCAAATACGTCATTTATGTTAATTTTAATTTCCATTATTTAATAAATTTTAGCATTTATTATCTCAACACTTTATATTATGTTCATATTTCTTAATATGCATAATTATTTTCATAACACTTGCATATTTTTACAGTATTTATACAGGAGTTTAACTTAACGCCTTATTAAAATATGCACATATTAATTAGTTGAGGATTTATTATTTTTTTGTATATTGTTTTAATTAGTTGTTGTTGTTGTTTTGCTTTAACAAGCCCGATTGTTAATAAACTATTTTGTTTATTAGAACATTATTATTTTATTTTAGAAAAAATAAAACTAAAGTGTATCAACATTAAATTAAATAAAATGCAGATAAAACTGCATTGTTTTGTTAAAAAAAAAATAATACAAAATAATGGAAATAAATCTGTGCATAATCAGTTCCTGTTTACCTTCATCTACTACGTATAAAGTGTTTTTTTTTTGCGTCTGACAAAAAACACACAAATTTTCATGTTAATAAATTTAAAAATGTTGTATTTTTTTCATAATATGACATTTCAAGAATGAACTAAACAAATAAGTGACAAATTTTTATCACAGCGCAGTATGACATGTTTGTAAAAGAAAACAGTGAACTTTAAAGGAAAATACACTTAACAAAATTTTATTATTAAATTTGAAAGACATTTTTTTAATGTCTGAGTTAAAATTGGAAACCTACAAAAAATAGTAATAAAACTGTAAACGTTTTTGGGATAATTCGACCGATAAAGTTTTAATGCATAGCTTACCTAAGTTTTTTAGTGTAAAAACTGTTGTAATTATGCAAAACGCTCTTATATTGGATGTTGTTCCTAGTTGGTCAGTTTAACCCCCTTTGAAATTTAACGTTTCAGATATGTTTTTTCATTTTACATTGTATTAAGCATATTCAGCTAAATAAAATCTAATTCAGCAAAACAAAAACCTATTTTTTTTTGAAAATTTTCATTCTTAGATGATTTTTTTGTTATTCTTTTAGTAAAAATATTTTGAGAAAAGATTTTTTAATTTAAAAATTAAAACAGAATTTTTATTGTACGGTTGTCATCATCATTATTAGCATCACAGCCCGGTGTGGGCCAAAGCTTCTCTACGATTCGCCTCCAAGCAACACGATCTTTTGCCAATGTTTCATAGTTTTGGATTCTTAAAACATTGAGATCTTTCAGAACCCCTTCTATGCATCTTATTCTTGGCCTGCCACGTGTTCTTGTACCATGTTCATCAGCCATAAGCTTTTCGGTTGTATGAAGTCAAAATTCGGTTGCTTTGTAGTTGTTTCAATTAACAGCCAGTAAAACTAACCGAATTTAGTTATGACTTCCGATTTTTAATTGTGACATGCAAATGCATTAACCAAATTTTTGTTTCATCAACTAAATGTCAGTTGGATATACGAAAATTAGTTTTCTTTGTGTTTCAGTTACAAATTCGCAAATTTGTATATCGGTACAATTGCTTCCCAATTTTTATATAGTTTATTTCTGTATTAATTCTTAAAAGGAGTACCCATTGTTTGGGGTTTCCTATTAAGTGCAATTCAGCCATAAAGAAAAAATACAACTTTTTCCAATAAAGAGCTTAGGGCTGCTTCATTGAATCAAACTACACAGAAAAAAAAATTGTTTTGTTGGCTCGGTTTCAATTAAAACGTTGCATTAACAAACAATTTATTTGTGTTGACAAATTGTGCTGTTAAATAAAATATCAATTATTTTATTTGTCAATTGATTTAATTAAAAATTATCCTATAATACATTTTTTTTTCTGTGTAAATTCAGCTAATTTGTATTTTTTGTTTAGTAAATTACAATTATATTTTGAAATAAATGCATATTTTGAATGCATATTTTTAATTTTAAATGAATTCATGCTCTGACTTTGACCGTTTTTAAAGGTTCCCCTTTAAGAAAAATTCGGCATAAAAAGTGCAATTCAGCCCTAAAGTGCATTTTTTCGAAATTGAGATTTTTGACTGCTTGTTAAAATAAAAATAAACATTTAATTCCGCTGAATTGCATTTTTTATAAATTTATTGAAAAAAATGTATTTTAAACAAAAAACACATTAAAAATAAAATGCATATTTCGAATAAAATGCATATTTCGAATAAAAGGCAAATTTCGTATAAAAGGCAAATTTTTAATAACTGCATATTTTGATTAAATGAACAAAATTCTAATTCAAAGAATATTTTGTATAAAATTCATTTTATTTTTAATAAAATTTAAATAAAATCTTATTTTAAATAAAATACTTGGTTTGTATAAGGATTCTAATGAAAAAAATTACACAAAATGAATTTTACAAATAAAATGCATATTTTTAATATTGTGCATATTTAATAAAATTATATGCATTTTTCAAATAAAATATTTTTTATAGTGTGCATATTTTTAATAAAATTTGTAAATTAAATAATACTCATATTTCATATTTTGAATAGAATGCATTTTTTAAATAAAAATTCATATTTTCAATAAAATTCATATTTTCAAAACAATTCATAGTTTGAATACAATTCATATTTTGAATAAAAAGAGGCATGACACGAGATAAATGCACATTTCAAATAAAATGCATATTTTTATAATAATATGCACATATTTTGAATAATACAGGCATATTTCGAGTTAAATGTACATCTTAAATAAAATTAATATCTAAAAAAAATAATAATATGCATTTTTGGAAAAAAAAAATCACGGTTTGAAAAAAATTAATATTTTTAATAAGTGCATATTATGTTTAAAATGCTTATTTTTAAAAATATCCATATTTTAAATAAAATTCATATGCTCAATAAAATTCATACGTTAAAAAAGTCACATTTTGAGCTAAATGCACATTTTAATTAAAATGCATATTATGAATAATTCGCACATTTTACATTCAATTATCAATCAAATAAATGCATTTTTTAAATAAAATACAAAATTTTAATAAAATGCATATTTTAAATAAATTTTATATTCTGAATTTACCCAACAAACAAAAAGGACCATTTACGGTCCGCTTTCGGTCCGTCTAAAACGGAATCTGACTCCGTATACGGACCGTTTTCTAGATCCGTTTACGGACGAGAGGACTATAGGGAACATCGAATCTGATTCGAAATCCGCTGAAAGTACGACATTTACGGACCGTTAACGGACCGATATGCAGTGTAGAAAACGGAGTACACAAATTGATAGTCCGTTACAGACCTACACTAAACGGACCGTATACGTACCGTATTTTTAGGTGAAAACGGATTGACTCCATTTATAGTTTTTTATATACAGTAAAAGCTCGTTTTGAAGTCCGGACTTTGCTGTCATCACTTCGGTTTTTATCTACTTAAAACAATTAAAGTTTTTTATATACAGTAAAAGCTCGTTTTGAAGTCCGGACTTTGCTGTCATCACTTCAGTTTTTATCTACTTAATAATCACTTATTCGTATCCGAAACCCCATAACACCTTAATTTAAATTTGCTGAATTTGTTTTGAAAATATGACAGCTGACATTTGCCTTTAATTTGAAAATATGGCAGCAGACTTTTGCCTTTTTGCATATTTATTTCCTTTGCATGTTTTTTCATAAGTCTGCTCGCAGATTTGACATCAAATTTAGCTAAATTGAATCGAAATTTTGGCGAGTCTATATTTATAAAATATATCGTGCAACCAAATACGGAGCTCGGACATAGCCCGACTATGACCACTTTCAAAACGGTCCGTTTTCTTTGGAGATTATGAACGAAATAGGATCGGTCATAATCCCCATTAATATTGGGATTTACGCATAAAAAAACTGAACGCGTTCAGCTATGCTACCCAAAAGAGTTTTATTTTGGGGAGAGGGTGGGTTTAATGCATGTAGTTTGCATTCTCTAAGCCCGGCCAAAGGCCGACTACGCAGAAAAATTTTTAAGACAAACTAAAATCCCACTGTTAATAACTCCGGCTCTCATTGTGCATCTAAGCTAAATTATCAAAATTGCTTGGAAAATCTTGAAATCTTAAGCGCAAGTTAAAAACTTTAGTGCTGAATGTAAAATTAGCCTAAGTACTTTTCTTAAAAGTATTTTCCGTAAAACTAAATAGTTTTTGCAGCTGATTTTTAATGTTTTTTGCTGAATTGCATTTTTTAGGAAATTATGCAAAAAAAGACAATTTTTTTCTTGAAAACACACTATTTACGAAAATATTATGATTTATCAAATGACGAATGTTAAAAAAAAACAAAATTTTTATTTGTTTGAACACAAATGATTAAAAATCATAAGTAATTATTAAAACACGATTATAAAATATTAAAAAGAAGTAAAATAATAATTAAATATGACGCTCTTCAAAAGGTGAAAGTTACTTTAAGAAAAGGGCTTAATATATTTTTTACTTGAAAATTGATTACACTGCACTTTTTTTTTTAATTTTGACTAAATACTTGTATTTATATAATTAGCTTAATTAACTTTAAACAAGATTTTCTAGAATATTTACCTCTTTTTTTTGTTGATTTGAGTTTGTAATAAAATAAAATCGTTAAATTATTTTTTTTTTAAATATTAATATTCGTGTCGTTTAACGTAAAATTATTATAAAAAAATTTGTACGGATAAGGTTTAAATTAACACTTGTTGTATATTGAAATTTTCAGCAAAAAAAAAACAATTTACTGTTATAAATATACAAAAATATGGATTTTTTTAGTCCCACGAGAAGTTTTAATCAAATGCAAATTATGATATTGATATTTTTTATTTTTTAACGAAAACATTAACGTTTTACACAATTAGAAACGTATGTTAAAAAAATATAAACTAAAATAAATTTAATTATTTACACATGTAGATTTAAAGCACTTGTTTAGTATTTGAATTTAAAAATAAAACTTCCTTAACGTATTTTCTTAAAAAAGAAATTCTTCAATAGATTTTTTCGTTTCTGTAAGAGGAACGATATTAGGTTTTAACGCGCCAAACTGTAAAATGTATCTGAAGCCTATAACGCGGCTTTAAATACGATGAAGAGTCTGGCGTAAAAAAATATAAAACAACAAATTATTAAGTACAACAAGTATTAACTGCTTTTTAGTTTGGAGACGCATACAAATTGTGTACGAGTAAAGTACAATTTAATATTCTAGTTGTATTGAAAGAAATGAGAGCAAGTTAAAATTAAGAGAAATTTTAATGTAATAATGATAATTTTATCTTTTTTTTTTTTGCAATGATTTAATTTCAACTCAACTCTCTTCCTCTCTTTTTATAAACAAATTATTATGATATTATTAAAATTAGTTTTGCAATTCATTTGTTTATTTTATTTATTTCAATTTATACAAATTTTATAAAAATGTTTTTTTTTTTAAATTTTTTGTTAAAGTGTTAATTTTTAACAAATATTATGAAGTTTCTAATAAATTCACGCGATATTTATTGTTTATCATAATATTTATTTTCATTTGTTGTTTAGTCGGGTAAATTTTATATTTAGAAATTTTTTTTTTATATTAACAATAATAAGTAAGTTGAAAATTTGAAATAGAACAAAATAAAGGCAAGAAAATTCGATAAATTAACTTTGATATAACTTTTTACTTAGCTGAATTACACTATAAAGCAGCTGAATTGATATTTTTTAATTGAATATTGAATATAATATCACTATAATTTGTATTGGAACTTAGTTAAAAGTTATTATGACTTTTTCCTCAGCTGAATTATTTTTATAGGTAATAATAATATTTATTTTCAGTTGTTGTTTATGCATATTTTTAAATTACCAAATAAAGAAAATTCAGAAATACAATAACTTTAAGATATTTTAACTTTTTACTTAGCTGAATTACACTTTAAGGTGGCTGAATTGAAATTTTTAAATATAATATCTATATAGTTTCAAAAAAAAAAAATTAATGTAAATAAAGACTTATAAGTTTAAAATTTGAAATAGAACAAAATAATGGCAAGAAAATTCGATAAATTAAATTTTTTATAACTTTTTACTTAGCTGAATTACACTATAAAGCAGCTGAATTGATATTTTTTAGTTGAATATTAAATATAATATCAATAATAATTTTTATTAGACTTTACTTAAAAGAGTTAGTTACTTTTTCCTCAGCTGAATTCTTTTTATAGTTAATCATTTTTATTTTAACTTGTGGTTTAGTGGGACATATTTAAAAATTATTTTTTAATATTAACAACAGTAAACAAATAAAAAAATTTAATAGAAAATAATGTCAAGAAAATTCTGAAAATACAATAATTTGAAGATATTATAACTTTTTACTTAGCTGAATTACACTTTAAGGTGGCTGAATTGAAATTTTTAAATATAATATCAATATAGTTCCCAAAAAAATTTAATGTAAGGACTTATAAGTTTAAAATTTTAAATAGAACAAAATAATGCCAAGAAAATTCGATAAATCAAATTTGTTAAAACTTTTTACTTAGCTGAATTACACTATAAAGCAGCTGAATTGATATTTTTTAATTGAATATTGAATATAATATCAATAATAATTTATATTAGACTTTAATTAAAAGAAACCATGATTTTTTCCTTAGCTGAATTCTTTTATAGTTTATCATAATATTTATTTTAATTATTGTTTAGTAGGTCATATTTATTTTTTTTTAATATTAACAACAATAACCAAATAAAAGAATTTTAATAGAAAATAATGTCAAGAAAATTCAGAAAATACAATAACTTTAATATATTTTAACATTTTACTTAGCTGAATTACACTTTAAGGTGGCTGAATTGAAATTTTTAAATATAATATCAAGATAGTTTCCAAAAAAATTTTGTGTAAAGACTTATAAATTAAAAAATTTGAAATAGAGCAAAATAATGGCAAGAAAATTTGATACATTAAATTTGTTATAAATTTTTACTTAGCTGAATTACGCTATAAAGCAGCTGAATTGACATTTTTAAATTGAATATTGAACATTATATCAATAATAATGTATATTAGAATTTAATTAAAAGAAGCCATTACTTTTTCCTCAGCTGAATTCTTTTTATTGTTAATTTTTTTTTTGTTGTTTAGTAATTTATTTTTTAATATTATCAACAAATAAATATATTTTAATAGAAAGTAATGTCAAGAAAATTCTGAAAATACAATAATTTGAAGATATTATAACTTTTTACTTAGCTGAATTACACTTTAAGGTGGCTGAATTAAATTTTTTAAATATAATATCAAGATAATTCATTAAAGACGTTAATTAAAAGAATTTTTTCCCAGCTGAATTAATTTAATTATTTTTTTAAATATTTTTAAAATTTATATCCAGAAAAGTTGCATTTTTAATGAAAAAAATCTTTTTTACATAGCTTAATTAAAATTCAGCTGAATTGCATAGATACTAGGAAAGGCATCAGTTGTTAAAAAAAAAAAAAACAAAAAAAAAACTTTTTAAACCTAGCTGAATTAGGGTTTTCTTTGCTGAATTGTATTTTTCTTAATGTTTGTGTAATATAATTTATTATATTTTTGAGTTGCATTTTTTTCGAGTTACAACAAATATTTTAAAGAAAATTCAATTTTAAATGTAAATAAATTGAATTTAATGTCCTTATTTTGTAAAATTTTTTAATGCAATTTATTGTTGTAACAAAAACAATTCACATTTAAATTTTGACAAGTAAACTACATATTAATTTAGCTGAATTGCATAAATTTTTATATAAATCACAATTCTAACAGTTATATTATTATCAATTGAAATGATATGTTGTTAAAATTTACACTTTTAATGCAGCTGAATTTAAGTTTTTCTTGCTGAATTGCATTATTTTCAATTTTAAATAAATAATTTAAGAAAAAGGGGCTTTTTGAATTAAAATTAATTTGAATTAAAATTAACTATAATTTGTATAATCTAAACAAAATAACTATTTAGAGAACAGTTTAGCTGAATTATTTATTTACTTAGCTGAATTACATTCCTTTTTATAAAAATCACAATTTTAACAGTTTAATAATTAATTGAAATGATAACTTATTAAAAATAACACTTTTTATCCAGCTGAATTAAAGTTTTTTCTTGCTGAGTTATATTTTTTCAATTTTGAACAAAAATTTTTCAAGAAAATGCCATTTTAAACGTGGCTGAATAACATTTTTATTGAAGTTAGTTTAATTTTGAGTTACCGGAATAGTTAACAACAAATTTTTAAGAGAACAACTTTAGCTGAATGTTTACTTTGCTGAATTACAAAATTATTAATATAAATCACAATTAAAACAAGAAAATCATTAATTGAAATGATAAGTAAGTTATTAAAACTTACTCTTTATATATGACAAATTCTTTTTATATCTCAAAATCTTTAGGGACATTACATTATTCCATTAGCTTCATTATTTAAAATGACAACTAATTTTTAACGGTCACAATTTTTTAACAATAAACAATTTTTTTTTAATTTAAATCAGCTTTTAGTTTAATCATTTTCATGTGGTTTTTAATACCAACCAATAAAAATATTTAAAAAATACGTAGTTAATAAACACAATATTAACACGTTATTCAAAATTTTTACTCACTGTAGTGAAAATTTATTATAATTTTAAATAAAATTGAAAGTTCTATTGTATTTAAATTTTTATTGAAAATAATAATCATAAAAAAAACCAAAACATGTTCTTTTAACAAAATATTTAAATTTTAGTTTTACAATAACAAAAACAAAAACAGTATTAAAAAAAATAAAATTTAGGGGCCTATTCACAAAAAAAGTCATAACTCAATCATAACTCAATTTTTTCCATGTGGTTGTTGTAAACTATCATAAAAATATTCAAATTTTGTTTGAAAATTAAAAAAAAATAAAGACCTGCTACCAACATCGTTTCAAAATTGAAAATAATTTTAAATTTTGAGACTTTTTATGATATGATTACAACAAACACAGGGAATATGAAGTTTGAAAATAATAAAATTAGTCATAACCAGTCATAACTGAGAATAGGCCTGTTAAATTAAAACAATTATTTTGTCAACAAATCAAATCAACAAAAACTTTTAAATAAACAATGAAAATGTATAGCAACAATAATTAAATTGATATCACATTTAAATTTTTATGATTAATATTTTTAACAAAAATTTAATTTTCTATAACAATATAGTAGTTATTGATTTTTGTTTCAATTATAACAACAATATGTTAATTACAATTTTTAATATTAAAACTTTTTTACAAATCTGTTAATATTGTGTGAAAATCATTTATTGCCTTTAAATAGGTATCAACAGATTTTTTTTTTTTTAAACAAATATTTTTTTGGAAAAATTAACCCATATTGACTTTTTAAATTCTGAGAAATTTCTATAGAATAATATGGCAGTTTTTGTTTTGAGGATAAAATTAACTTGTAAACAAGTTAAAAATAAATCAAGAATTTGTATTAAAGTTAATATGCAAAATATGCAACAAAAAAATCATGTAAATTATATAAAAGAACTTAACAAATATTTGTTATAAAATATATATTTTTATGTTATTAACAAATAAACTTGTTTTTATGGAATTAAAATTCCAGATGTTTAAAATTTCATAATGCAGTTCACTCACATAATAACAAAAAACACAGAAAAAAATAATTAAAGAAACAAATTGAGTAATCGACTAATCGTTTAATTGATATATTTTTTAAGACAGCTGAATTGATTTTTTTTAATAGAATATTAAATATAGTATCAATATAATTTATATTAGACTTTAGTTAAAAGAAATAATGATTTTTTCCTCAGCTGAATTCTTTTTATACTTAGTTAATCATAATATTTAATTTGTGGTTTAGTATGGCATATTTAAAAATGTATTTTTTTATATTAACAACAATAGCCAAATAAAAAAAAATTTTAATAGAAAATAATGTCAAGAAAATTCCGAAAATACCATAATTTGAAGATATTATAACTTTTTACTTAGCTGAATTACACTTTAAGGTGGCTGAATTGAAATTTTTAAATACCCGAGTAAAAATTTTTATATGATGCAATATATATTGATATGTAATACAATATATAACTAAACGCAATTTGATCCGAAAAATGGTGGATGTTTTTGCATTAAAAAAGATCAATTTGTATAAAATATGATTTGATTTCATCCGAGTTTTGACCAGACATTGCCATATATTAGTGGATCTAATTAGATCTAATTGCATAAAAACATGTAAAATCCTGGTGTTTTTTGGTTTGGGTTGAGTTACACCACAGGTCAACGATACATTCACCAAACATATAATTTTCTTAAACAAAAAAATGTTCGGGTACGCTTCGAACCAGATAGGTGATATACATAACCCTAACAAGGAAATGTTTAGGAACATTTTAAAAAGTTTCTTATACTTTGCCTTAAAAACTTAGAAAATTGTTGGTTAAATGGAAACATATAGTGTTATATATGGAACAGAATAGGATATATATAATTTTATATTAAATTATACAGAAAAACAAATTTTGCATTGACCCTCATATAATTTTATATAATTATATCAACCGTACACCTTTTAATCCGAATCATGATTCAATTGTATATTACTACATATAACTGCATTAAAAAAATTTAAAAAATATCTCACGGATGTATAATCATATATAATTTATTATGTTTGTATCAAGTTATATATTGTCATATATGTTTATTTTTACTCGGGTATAATATCAATATAGTTCACAAAAAAAATTTAATAATGGCAAGAAAATTCGATAAATTAAATTTGTTATAACTTTTTACTTAGCTGAATTACACTATAAAGCAGCTGAATTGATATTTTTTAATTGAATATTGAATATAATATCAATATATGACTTTTTCCTCAGCTGAATTCTTTTTATAGTTTATCATAATATTTTGAGGATGTTTATCATAATATTTAATTTAATTTGTTGTTTAGAACAACAAATATTAAAAAAAATGTTTTTAATATAAACAACAATAACCAAATAAAAAAATGTTAATAGATGTAATGTCAAGAAAATTCTGAAAATTCAATAATTTGAAGATATTATAACTTTTTACTTAGCTGAATTACACTTTAAGGTGGCTGAATTCAATTTTTTAAATATAATATCAAGATAATTCATTAAATACGTTAATTAAACGAATTTTATCCACTGAATTACATTTAATATTTTTAAAATTTATATTTATTTCCAAAAAAGTTTTTTAATGAAAAAAAAAATTATTTTTTTTTTCTTTTTTTCCTTGCACTCAAAAAAATTAAATTTTAACACTTAAAAAAAATCCTTTTTTTACACACCTTTTTGTTTTTAAATTTTTATCCGTCTTTTTCGCAAACTTTCGAATGGTTTTTGTTCTTCTGGACTGGTAATTACTTAAAGGTTTTTTAAAATTTATCAACTTTATCTAACTGTTTTAGTATTGAAAGGTTTTGAGCTCCTGGCGGCTCCAAAAACCGTAAGAAAATGGTAAAGATTTAAAATTTTCTTAGCTTTTTATATCAAAGAAATTTACGTTTATTTAGCTAATGTTTTTGCGTATTTTTGTTTTATCGTTTATCGTAATTTTTTGTTATCAACTGTTATCAGTAAAACTGATTAACTAGAGAGGCTGCAAATGATCCTTATCAACTTAAAATTACGTAGGTTCAGGGGGTTTATAAATTATTATAAATTTTTAAGGCTATATGATAAAGCCAAAAAAAAAATAAACAATATTAACATAGATATCATATAAAAATCAAGATAAAAAACAATCAGTTTAAGTTATTTTAAGAAATTTTTTTTTTTAATATTTTGAAAAGTGTTCTTGATGGAATCGTACAAAATATTTAATTTAGATGATGTTCCGTATATGTAGATTTTTTGAACGTTGAACGTTTGCATTTTTTTGAGTAATGGACGGACGAACGTTCATTGAATAATAAATGGAATGTGGAATATGGTGGTAAAAAACACAAAAATCTCATCTCGAAGTTGCTCCTAGAGAGGTTCAATCTAAGACCGACCCCGATTAATTTTTACACCCCAACATACATTTTTTTTATTTTTTATACACTTGTTTTATTAAATCAACTCCTACCGCTCTCATAGTGCCTTCTAGAGGGGTTAAATATATGGCCGACCTGTATTAATTTTTGATCCTCCTCCTTTAACTGCTATCATTAGTGACATTACAAGACAAATACATTATTAATTTTAAACTGTGATTATTTATATTTTTATTTATTTTTTCTCCAATTATTTATTAAATTATTTATACAATGTGTGTCGTGTTGCCCAGTTTTATAAAACAATTTTTTAAATATCTGAAAATGTAAATTTTAAAAAAATCAAATTAATAAATCAAATCTCTTGAAAAAGTTGAAAACCCATCAACGAAACGTCGAGAAAAAATGATGCAATAAATTTGTTTTTATTTACATCAAAAATCTAACTGACCACAATTAGCCCACCAAAAAATAAAAAATACTAAAAAAATATTTTACAAAATGTAATTCTTTTAAACTTTAAAGTACTTTTAAAAGAAAACAGGATTACGAAATGAAGAACTGTAAATTCAGTTTTACCCCATTTGATCTCTAAATTTAGACGTATGACATCCGGTTCATATTTAATATTATCTGTCGGACAGCGTACATCTAAGAAATTTTAGGAATTGATGCATTAAATCCCCCAATTCCCAATTTCCTTGTTCAAAATTTCCAAAAATATTTTTTACCATTTTTTCTGCCACGCCCACAAATTAAGGCGGTGTTGAAAATTCTCGCATGGTGTAAACTACTTATAAACTAGAGCATCCACGCCTGCTTATATACACTTAAAATACTACATTAGTAGATTTACTAATTTTTTATACCCTCCAACCACAGTTTGGGGGTATACTCACTTTGTCATTCCGTATGTAACGCATCGAAATATCGGTCTAGGACCCCATAAAGTATTTATATTATTGATCAGTGATCGATGCTAAGAAATTCTAGCGATGTCCGTCCGTCTGTGGAAGACACGATACAGCCCAATGTATGGCACAAATATGTCTTATGTTATTGGGCTGGTTAAGTTCGAACATGGGCAAAATTGAATTAGGGGGAAAAAGTTCCCCTTTTAAGAACTTCTGAAAAAACGGCATTTTTTATAGGTTTTCTACTTTTGCTTAGCATACGAAACAAATTTATATCAGAAGAAGTTCAGTTGGATCCAGGAAGGTTTTCTCTCACAGCTAAAAACCACCCCCCCCCCCCCAAAAAAAAAATACGCCCCTGTTTTTTTCTAACGTGTTGGAGGGTATAAAAGAATTTAACACTCCCACTTGTTTTTTTTGCTAATGCTAGTAAGCTAACCTTTAGCAAATTTTTAGTTGAGATTAGCACGTTAGCAAAAATATCTTGTAAACTTCATTTAGCGCATTAGCAATTTTAAACAAAATTTGAACTATTTTTTTTTTGTTAAATTTAAAATTTAGTTTTTACAAGATTTTTGCTAATATTAGCAAAAATAAATTATAATTTTTTTTTTTGACGAAAACTAAAAATGGCGCTATCTCGGAAACTAAGCCAGATGGAGCAAAATGGAGGCTAGTTTTGGTTCTCGGGCTATCCATAGTATCGCCGCTCCTCTTTACATGTGTGGACCTTAATGGGTCCTAACTTTGGATCCAAAAACAAGACCGCAAAATATCCAAAATATCTCCGAGTAATATTTTTGAAGTTATCGAGTTTTTTAATTCTCAAAACCCCAGTGGTCCCCTAAAATCACGTATCTCAATAGCTAAGCAAGGTAGAGCGAAACGGACACAAATTTTGGATCAAAAACTGTGACGATTTTCAAGGAACCAAACTAGGTCTAGGCCTATCGGGATCTGTACCTATCGGGTCCGAACCCAATTAGGTCCTCAATGTGTGTGAACTAACAACGAAGGTCTTTCACAGGGCACCCACCGATTATCCTTAAACTTGCATATAACCAAGAGGGAATCAAAATAAGAGTTACCTGTTTTTTTTAGCTGCCCAATCTCACATTTAGCTGGTCAAAGTGGAGGGGGAAAACGGGATTTTTTTAGTTTTTTGGGGATTTTTCCCATTTCTTTAAAAGAAACTAAATGAACATTTAATACAGATCGAAAGGTTTTTTGAAGGCCTATCCAATGCCGTATGGGTCGTGTCCAAAGTCGCCTTCCTTAAGTTCGTTATTTTCAAAAATGTATAACCGTTGGGGTAGTTTAAATGGAGATGTATATATAGGGTGATCATTTTTTTCTGAACTCAAATCAGTACGCCTAAGTTTTTTTTTGCCTACACCCAAAAAAAACCATGGGTATTCAATACTAAAAATTTAACTAATTTTAGTCCAAAAGGACCTAGTGCAGAAATTGGTAACCAATACTAAAATTTTTAACTAATATTAGTAAAAACCAGTAAAAATTACTAATGTTAGTACTTTGAAGATACTAAAATTAGTAACCAATTAGTAGATTTTGGTACAATATCACTTACTAAACCTTTTACTGTAGAATTATTTTGAGTGTAGAAATAACTCTCTGAAAACTGTTTTTTATGGGAAAATACTGATAATATTTTCAACATTCCAAAAATTTCGGACAATTAGTATTTCGGTAAAACAACTGTTAAAAAAATCACTTTCATTATTTCCATTTCATTTGTCGTTATTTTACCCTAAATGTAGTTGACTTCAAACCACTTGATTAAATTTTTTTGAGCGTTGCAGTTCAGAAAATATAACAAAAAACCCACAGGCTTTGAAAATAATAAAATTCCTCTGATTCTGAGGACTTTTTCCTTAAGTTTTGATAACTCTTGTTCTAAGGGCTTTTCCAATAAATTCGGATGACATTACCTCATCTAGCATTTTAGAATTATTTTGATTAGTGCAATTGCATTATATTAAAAAAAACATAGAAAATCCATCATCTCATAAACTTTTCGTTATTAAAAACGTCAAAGATTCTGTGCTCTTTTTTATATAAATTTATAAAGATCAAAATAACCTCATGCTCAGATACATTTTTGCATTAAAGAACCTCTTAAGTTATGAACTCTAAGCTCCTTAGAATTAATTCTTGATAAATTTATTATTGTTAGACTTAATTCATAAAAAAACACTCTGACAACTTATTTTATTGAAATTCAAGCTTTTGGCCAGAATTTTCAAATAAAATTCTTTTTTATGGTGGAATATTCAAAAATCAGTACAATCAGTACATATTTTAAAAAATCAGTACAAATCAGTACAACATTTTTTGATCAGTACACGTGATCAAAAATCAGTACATGTACTGATCAAATCAGTACGAATGGGCAGCCTATGTATATACCTATGACCCCCAAAATCATACATAATAATCTCTATTAAAATTAAGCTGACCCATATTTTTGCGTTTGGCGAAATTCCCGCTAGTTTGGCTTTAATTCGGATTTTTCCGAGAGCCCATAAATTTTTATAAGGTGGCAACCCATTTTTAAATTTGAGATTGAGCAGCTAAAAAACAAACAGGTAACTCTTATTTTTCTCCCCTCTTGGCTATATGCAAGTTTAAGGACAATCGGTGGGTGCACTGTGAAAGACCTTTCTTGTTAGTTCATACACATTTGAGGACCTAATTGGGTTCGGACCCGATAGGTACAGACCCCGATGGGCCTAGACCTAGTTGGGTCCAGGGGTTGTAGGCTTACAAGTTTTTTTTGTTAACATTACAGTTTTTTTTTTTGAGTGTAGGATATTCTCCCAAGAAATGCTCATACTTATTTTAATTCGTTTAACATTTGGAGCTGCATTATGTTGTACTTACACTCAAAAAAAAAAAACTGTAAAGTTGGCAAAAAATTTAGTTAAATTTAACTAAAAAAACACCTGATTTTGAACCTACTAAATTTCTAGTTAATTTAACAAAAAATATTTAGTTAACTTTTCGTAGAATGAATGTAGCAAAAAAACAGTAATTTTAACTAAAAATTCAGCTGAAAATTTCGTAACATTTTTTATTAGGTGAATTCAGCTAACCTTTTTTTTAAATAAAAAAAAAAAATATATTTTTCACAGCGTTAAGTTCAGCTTAAGTAGGACTAATGAGATTTGCATAGGAGGCTACACAAGAAATGTTTAAAATTTTCGACTTGACAAAAATGTTACAAAAAATCAGCAAATTAATTAGTAAAAATTCGTAAACTCAGTTTTAAAGTCAACAAAAAAAATTAATTCCAAATTTGTACAAAACTAGTATTTTCGTAAATCGAACTTAACTAAAAAAAGTAGTTAAAACGCTGATTTTAACTAAAAATTTGCTAAAAAGCCAGTAAACTCGAGTTAACAAAAAAAAGTTTGTTAACTTTACAGTTTTATTTTTTTGAGTGTAGGATAATTCTCATATGCTACCAGCGATTGTCAGTTTGCTAAATACTCTTGACAAGATCCCGACAAGATCGAAACACATGTCGAATAAGTCTTGCAAAATGACCAAACCAATCAATTTAAAACAAACTACTAAACATTTTTCTTTCACACTTTTCTCAATTTCAAACCATATATAACTTTATAAATAGTTTCTTGAAAATTCTTACTTTTACTATATCATCGCAATGATTAGTAAAGAAATGTGACCTCGAGCTACAGTAATCTTTCTCAAAATAGATTTTATATGTCAAATAACAAATTATATTTATTTATTTAAAAATTAAAACAGAATTTGACAAAAAAAAATATTTTTCTCTAGTTTCAAGTTTCTTTTTAAACACATATTTTGAGGTTATGGTGAGGAATTGATGCAAATTCACGTTTTTCTTTTTAACTTTTTTTAACTTTGAACGATTTCAAAAATGTTTTTTTTTTATTTTAAGAGTCATTCTATTTTTAATGTTGATAAAAGAAAATATTTTTACATTTAATTTTGCTTTAAAATTTGTCAGTCTTATTATAATTACCAAGAAAAAAATGTGTTTTTACGGAAAACTTCTTGTTTTGATTATTTTTTCTAAGAAATACTTGTAATATTTACCTGTAATTTAATCTTAAAACTGTTATTACACCGTCTCGTCAAAACATTTGTTTTATAATGCACTTCTGTTTATTATAATATTTAAATAACACAAATATAAACAAATTCAGCTACTGGTTGATAAAAATCTAGATGAATTTACGATATGGATTCAAAACAAATTGAGTTGGAATCCAATATTAAATAGTGTAGGAAACAATTTCCTTTTTTTATTTATAAATATTATAAAATACTATTAATTTCTTTAAGTTTTTTTAATTTGTTTTTAATAATATAATTTCTTTGAACTTTTTTAGACATGCTTTAGCTTTAAACCTTCTTGTAAGACTAGTAGCAAATTATTGAACATAATATAACATAATTATGGATTATAAAAAAATTTAAATTTTGATAAGAATGTTAATTGTATTCAAATGAAAGCCCGACATATCAAAAATGGTAAAAGTTAATTTATTAATCAAAATTGCTAATAGAGTTTATAATTTATTTCACATCGGCGGGAAAGCCGTTTGAAAATTTACCAAGAGTGTTAAAAATTATAAAATTTACAGGCCTATTCACAGTTATGGACTGGTTATGACCAATTTTATTTATTTTTTATTAAATGAGAAATTTTCTTAACTTTGAGGAAAAAAGTTTAGTTCATTTACTTATAAATAGTTCATAGTTTTCTTTAAATGGAGTTCTTTAGTATAAGGAAAAAATTCTTAGTGCCAAAGAAATTTTCCCCAAATATAAGAAATATATCTTTATTTTTAAGGTATATTTCTTAAAAATGTGTGCACACAAAATTAAGCTCAAATTTAGTTAAAATTTACTAAAAATAACTTCATCTTCTTAGAAATGAGAAGTACACTTCTCAGAATTTAGTTAATACTTTTTAGAATTTAGTGAATACACTCAAAAAATTATGTTAGTAAAATCAACTGAAAATGTCAGTTAAAATAACTACTTTGTGAGTTATTTTGGGGTCAACTACTTTTCAGTTAAATCAACTAACAGTGTTAGTTATTTTAACTGACAAAAAACAACTGACTTAAGTAGTAAAAATTACTAACATTTGTAGTCAAAACAACTAATATGTAGTAAAAATAAAATAAACAAAAAAATTTTCCGAAAAAAAATTGAAGACCAAATTTTTTCCAAGTTTTTTTTTTCTAAAAAACTTTGAAAATTTTTCAGAGATAATAAAATAAAATTAACTACTTTTAATAACTGTTACTACATTACAGTACTTTTTTTGTTAGTTATTCAAAAAAACGACTTTAAATAACTAACAGAAATAGTTATTTGATATTTTTCATACAAAAATAACTGACTTTGTAGTTGAAAACAACTAACTACTGTAAAATATACAAACAACTAACATGTAGTAACTTACATAATTTTCTGAGTGTAACTTCTTAGAAATTAGTTTAAAATTCAAATTGGTGATAACTCGAAAACTAAGCGAGATATAGCGAAACGAATTAAATTTTATAAAGAAAACCTGCAGGAAATGTGATAGGTAAAACAAATTTTATGTTCAGGACTTCAAAAATTTCCCAAAAAATTTCGGGACTTTTTTTTTCAAAATTTATGATTTTTTTTTTTTTGTAAAATTATTTTTGATTAAATGTTTTACTACATTTTTAAAGGCCCCGTCACAATGTCGGAGTACTCTGTACTACAGAGTACCATCTCTAAAAATAGAGATACCATGATACAAAAAATGTGTAAGTGCAAAAGAGAAAAATCTACTCTCTGGAACAGAGTTCTCCGTCATTTTGAATTCGGCTTTATGATTTTTGAAAAAAAAATTAACATTCTGGACTTGGAAAATTTTACAAAATGTATGATTTTTTTTTGTAAAATCATCAACGGGGTCTGGAGTCAACAGGGTCTGTACCCATGGGATCTGAACCTAATGGGGTATAGGCCCAATCAAATGTATATGAACTAAAATATAGTAAAATATTTTCCATTTTCTAGAGTACTCTGTACTACACCCAAAAAAAAAAAACGTGGGTATTCAATACTAAAAATGTTACTAATGAACTAATTTTTTAGTCCAAAATGATCTAGTGCAGGCGTTGGTAATCAATACTAAAATTTTTTACTAATATTATTCAAAACCAGTAAAAATTACTAATTTTAGTACTTTGAAGATACTAAAACACTACCGTACTACTGGTAATTAGTAACTTATTAGTAGATTTTGGTACCAAATCACTTACTAATATTTTTACTGCAGAATTATTTTGAGTGTACAGAGCACCATGTCTAAAAATAGAGATACCATCATACAAAAAATGTGTAAGTGCAA
This sequence comes from Pegoplata infirma, assembly GCA_963921195.1. Lineage (NCBI taxonomy): Eukaryota > Metazoa > Arthropoda > Insecta > Diptera > Anthomyiidae > Pegoplata > Pegoplata infirma. Next base: position 214,726,902 of record OY992540.1, read on the forward strand.
AAGAGAAAGGAACAAAATCATTATGAATTCAGCTTAATGATTTTTGAAAAATTCTGGACTTGGAAAATTTTTTAAAATTTATGAATTTTTTTTTTTTTTTTTGTGAAATAATTTTTGATTAAATTTTTTACTACAAAACGCAAAAAAATGTGTCTGGGACTGGTTGGTTTTTTTCCGTTTTCACCAGTCACAGGATAGGTGATTTCGGATCGAGAGGTTCACTTTTCCTGCAGGGAAGTACTGTAACGAAAAATATGAAATAGCCTAGCTCTACATATCTGTTGGGGTCTCAAGACCCTAATTTCGGATCTAAAATTTGACATTCCCTAGATTTTATATATGCACATATCTCGGTAATTACTGCCGACACGACAAACGGTATTTTTGTAGCTCTTGACTCGTGGAACAGGCGCAAAATACTCGAAAGCTTTAAGAGTAATAGTTTTTGAGTTTTCCAGTTTATAAGATTCTCAAGACCCTATAAGGTTCCATGCTTAGTATATCAAAAACTAAGCAAGGTAGAGCTAAACGGACAAACGTTTTAAATCAAAATCTATGGCGAAACTGAAAGGACTCAACGGGGTCTCGATCCAACAGGTTCTGAATCCAATCTAATGTGTATAAACTAAAATAAAGTAAAATATTTTCCATTTTCTAGTTAAAAATTGTTTCCCTTTTTTTAAGAAAAATATGAACTAAAACAAATACGTTTTAAATTTCGTTTAAAAACGATTCTATAAGTCATAAAAGTACGTTTTCTCCAAATTTGCCTAAAATTTTAAATGACGATAGCAATATTGTTAAAGAGTTGTAAATTTTTATAATCGGTATTAAATACACATTATAAATAATAAATATAATTTGGAAAAAAAAATTATATATAAAATGTTTTTAATTTTTATGATGCCACATAACGATCAATCATACTAATAAAAACAAATCATTTTCGTATTACTTTTTAATTTTTATAACTTGTACCCTATACACAATTTTGGGAAATATATTAGTTAGTCTATATGTATACGTATGGATTAAAAAATTTACAATGCGGATAATTTATTGATATTAAAAGAGTTTTTCTAAATATGTATGTACTCAATAAGGAATTAAGAAAGGAAAATCACGCCGAAAAAATTTTTTAGAACCAAAAAATCCCATATAGCTAGGTTTTGGTAAACACAGGAAAAAAATTTGAAAAAAAATTTATATAATAACACAGAAAATAAAATCGTCAATTTTAAATCAACAAACATCAATTGTAAATCAACCAAACATGATATTAACCAAGCATTTAGTGAAAACGGCCGCCTGTTAGTCCATAATACAAATCTTCGATTTTGTTTTCAACAAACTCAGCCAAGTAATTTTATTTCAAAATTATTTTATCATGTCAATAAATAGTGTTTGTTAAATTTCTTTGTTGAAAAAAAAAATAAAATTCTTTTTTCAACAATCAAAATTTACAAACGTTTGTTGATATAACAAATTTTCATATAGGAGCACATTTAGTGAAAAAAATAATTGAATTCACAAATAGGGCGGTCAATATATCAATTCGTTTTTTCTGTGAAGTTGTTTAAATTTAAACAAATATATTGAGTAATTTTTTAATTGACGCAATTAAAATTTTATAAACAAATTATTCTAAATATGCTGAAATATGGCAACACTGGAGAGAGATAGAGAGGTAGATTGAGAGAAACTCTGATGGAAATAAAATAAATGTTCTGATGGAAATAAAATAAATGTTATCTGTGTTTTAGTGTAGGGTATGAAAACAATTCAACAATGTCGAATATATCACACTGATTTCTTTTGTTTTTCATCGATATTTTTGTTGTTTTTCTCATAAATATAGATCTCAAAATAACTTATCTTAGTTTAAATATTATCTGAAATCCAGACAAGAAAAAATTAAGTGTTGCTGACGTAGTTTTTTTTTTGGTTAGATAAAAATGGTGATTTCTTGTGCGCACTTACTTCATGTTAGACAATTGTAATTGTTGTTTTCAAGTACAGGTGATTTCTATTAAATATGTTTAAGGATTATAAAAAAAAAAAACAATGAATGACTGCTTTTTGACGTAAGTCGGTATATAAAAAATAAATTTAAAAACAAGTAAGAAATTATAGTCGGTCAAGGCCGACCATATAATACCCTACACCAGAGTTTCCCGGAAAATGGGTCCCAAGTTCAACCATGGACTGATTAGATCTATATTTTGTCAAACCTTTAGTAAGTGTAAAAAACACCCACAAATCAAATTTGAGTGAAATAGGCTTCTTTTTGTTGACAATAAACTGCTTTAACTGAATATCGGGCGAAATTTTCACATGGGGCCTAAGTCCAAAAATGGTCCGATGATAATCAGATTTGATAAGGTTATTAAAGTACGCGTTTAACATATGGGGCATTCCATTTGAAATCGGACACGTTGAAAAACTTTTTTTTTAGATTTTCCCAATTTGTTTACAGTTTTTAGTACCCTTCGAAAACTCCTTCGTGGTAAATTTTCAGATTTTTTTGATGACCCGTTCAAAAGATATCGAATTTTTAAAAATTGGTAGTTTGTTCCTTTACTCAAACTTCTTTTAATCATAACTTCTTCAATAATGGTCCAAATTTCAATTTTTTTTTCAAAATTTTTGTTTTTTTACGTACTTTCTAAAAAAAAATCCCAAAAAATTCTTAAAAGCGCTCTACTATGCAATTTTTAAGTTTTAAAATTTAAATCCCATTTTTGAAAATGTTTGTACTCTTCGATTTTTTGGAAATTTTTTTGTGTAAAACTTTTATCAATTCTACAAATTTTTTGCCCAGGAAGATCGTGGGATAACTATTATTACTATTTTTTTAAATTTTTTGAAAAAATTTTATTGTAATTTTCCAATCTTAAAATCATTTCTACTGCTCCAATGGTGCGTCATAGAGGGGTCCTTTATAAGACCGACCCCCATTAATTTTTACGTCTTAACATTTCTTTGGAACAAACTAATACCCTATCTCCAATTTCTAAGGGGGCTCCCACACAAAACGACATTTTTTAAAATTTGTTCCAACCGCTCTAACAGCCCTAATAGTGCCCTTAGAGCAACAAAATGTATGACCGACCCACAATATTTTTTTAGTCCAAACATTTTCTCTGAACTAGTGCCTACGGTCAGTACCGTAGTACCGGGAATACCGGTATTCCCGGTTCTCGGTATTACCGGGAAATGGTACCGGTTTCCCGGTTCTTGAATCATTCCCGGTATTCCCGGGAATGCCGGTATTCCCGGTTCCGGTTCTGACGGTATTCCCGGGAACACCGGTATGCATATTTTGTAAAATTTTGTATAATTAAATTTTTTTCTTTTCTTATACAAAAAAAAAATACAAAACATGTGAAAAACACCATTTCCATTTTATTTTTTGAATTTAAGAAAAAATAGTTACATTATTTTAAAATAATTTTACAAACACAACCTAATACTTTTGAAATACAGATTAAATAGTGAAATTTAAATATTTTATGGTATAGAATTTTTTTGTATTTTGAGAACCGGTACCAGAATCAGAACCGGGAATACCGGTATTCCCGGGAATATATCTAGAACCGGGAAACCGGTTCCAGAACCGGGAATACCGGTATTCCCGGGAATACCGAGAACCGGGAAATGGGGGGCACTACTCTGAACACACCTACCCTCTATCTTTAACTGTTAAGGCGATCACCATACAATTTTTTTTATTTTTTGTAAACTTGTTTTATTTAATCAGCTTCTACCGGTCCAATGGTGTGTCTGAGAGGGGTCATTAGTGAGACCGACCCCCATTTATTTTTACCCTACAACATTTTTTCGAAACATACCTAGGCCCTATTTCCACTCCCTAAATAGGCTCCCATACAAATAACAGTTGGAGCAAATTTTATAAAAATGTAATTTTGTATGGGAGCCTACTTAGGGAGTGGAGATAGGGCGTAGGTATGTTTTGAAAAAATGTTGTAGGGTAAAAATAAATGGGGGTCGGTCTCACTAATGACCCCTCTCGGACGCACCATTGGACCGGTAGAAGCTGATTAAATAAAACAAATTTACAAAAAATAAAAAAAATTGTATGGGGACCGCCTTAACAGTTAAAGATAGAGGGTAGGTGTGTTGAGAGAAAATATTTGGAGTAAAAAAATATTGTGGGTCGGTCATATATTTTGTTGCTCTAAGAGCACTATTAGGGCAGTTAGAGCGGTTGGATCAAATTTTAAAAAATGTCGTTTTGTGTGGGAGCCCCCTTAGAAATTGGAGATAGGATATTAGCTTGTTCCAAAGAAATGTTAAGACGTATAAATTAATGGGGGTCGGTCTTATAAAGGACCCCTTTATGACGCACCATTGGAGCAGTAGAAATGATTTTAAGATTGAAAAATTACAATAAAATTTTTTCAAAAAATTTAAAAAAATAGTAATAATCATTATCCCACGATCTTCCTGGGCAAAAAATTTGTAGAATTGATAGAAGTTTTACACAAAAAAATTTAAAAAAAATCGAAGAGTACAAACATTTTCAAAAATGAGATTTTAATTTTAAAACTTAAAAATTGCATACTAGAGCGCTTTTAAGAATTTTTTGGGGTTTTTTTTAGAAAGTACGTAAAAAAACAAAAATTTTGAAAAAAAAAAATTTAAATTTGGACCATTATTGAAGAAGTTATGATTAAAAGAAGTTTGAGTAAAGGAACAAACTACCAATTTTTTAAAATTTGATATCTTTTGAACGGGTCATCAAAAAAATCTGAAAATTTACCACGAAGGAATTTTCGAAGGGCACTAAAAACTGTAAACAAATTGGGAAAATCTAAAAAAAAAGTTTTTCAAAGTGTCCGATTTCACATGGAATGCCCCATATACAAACAGAATTTTAATTAAATATTTTCATAAAATTTGAAAGATTTATGTGAAAATCGGGAAGGTGGTTTGTATGGGGGCTACAAGAACAACTGGTCCGATTTCTTTAAAATTCCGAATGGGGATTTGTGTGTGAAACATGATTACCTACCAAATTTCGAAAAGATACCTATTATAATGCGGTTATTAGAGTCATTTGAGCCAAAAATAAAGGGGACCTTTGTATGTGGGCTAGGTCTAAATATGGACCGATGTTTTCCAATTTCAATAGGCTTCGTCCTTGAGCCAAAAGAGGCTTAAGTTTTAAATTTCAAGTCAATTGATTAAAAATTGCGACCTGTATCGTGTTTACAACGTTTATATGGACAGACGGACGGACAGACGGACGGACATTGCTAAATCGACTCAAAAAGTGATTCTGAGTCGATCGGTATACTTAAAAGTGGGTCTAGAACCAATATTTCGGGTAGTTACAAACATCAGCACAAACTCATTATATGTGTAGGGTATGGTGTAGGGTATAATGATTTATATGATTAATAATCAACGTTTTTTTTAAAGACACGAGCTTTGTGTTAAGTTATAAAAAAAAGATCGGGGAAATTATAAAATTTGTAAAAAAATTTGTTTGGTGAAGTGAAGAAATAAACACGTTTGTTTAATTTTGTTCAAATTCTTTTAGCATATTTTTGGGAGCAAAATGTTAAAAAAAGAAACGGAAATAGGTATAAGGTTAATCATACGCACCCATGCACAGTTTAATACACACAAAACAAAAACTTTGTCAAATTACTAGGAAAAGTCTCGTAATCCCATTTTACCAATATTTGATAGTTTACCTAGTTTTTTAACAAATCGTAAGTTAAATTTTTTTGTAATTTTACAATTTTTTTTGTAATTTTACAAATTTTTACAAAGTTTCATACACTCAAAAGAGTATAAAACTCTGTAAAACAACTTTCAATTTGATTTAGCAAACTTTCAGCAAATTTTTCCTGCTAAAATGAATATTTTTACTAAAATCTCTGTCATTCAGTTTTAGAAAATAACAGACATTAACATGTTACTGCGTTTTTACTGATTTTGTTTCCTGAATTTCAAAATATTTTTGAACATAGTTTTAGCAGATTATTTTTTAATTATACAGAAATAGTTTGCTGTCATTCTTTTTTGAAGACAATTTTTTAAGTTTTTTTTTCGAAGTGTAAATTTTTTTCGTTTTGTATGCAATCAAAACGATACTTTTAAATATATTTTTGAACATATTTTTAGCAGATTATTTTGTAATTTTACAGAAATAGTTTGCTGTCATCCTTTTTTCAAGAAAACTTAAGTTTGTTTTTTTTAAACGATTGAGACTACAAACCTAAAAAAAATCACTTGATTGTTTTGCTAATTTTACAGAAACATTTTTTTATTTTTTTTAAAGTTTAAATTAAAAAAAAAAATACTACTACTATTAAAGTTTTCAGAAAAACAAATTTTCTAAAAACAAAAATTTTCTAGAAATGTCTTAGCAGATTTCTCTGCTAATTTGACAGATTTCTCTGCTGATTTCACTTAGATAATCATGACAGATTTTCAGCAAACCGTGTCTGCTAAAATCAGCAGATTTCTCATATAGCTCAAAATGGATGTATTTTTCAGCAGATTTTTATGCTGATTTGAGAGAGAATTTATTTTGAGTGTACAAAACATAAACAAACAACGCAAATACAAAATGTAAAAAATTAAAAACAAAATTTTGGCAGGACATTTTTTTAAGGGGATATAAGGAGAGGGTCTGTGAGCTGCGGGAATCCTATATGTTTACAAGTTCAACTTTTTTTTGCTTTGTGCACTAAAGTATTTTAGTTTTATTATTATTAAACTATTTTTTTTATCCACACCCCGAAAAGGGGCGGGCCGAAAAAGTTAAATTTTTTAATCCCCTGGGTCCAAGCGCAGTACTTTAAACTTATTTGAACATAAAAATGGTTCATTTGTTTTACTAAACTACAAAAAAAACGTCTAAAAAATTGGCGTTTTTCAGACGTTGGTTTAGTTCTTCAAGGGGGAACTTTTTTCCCCCCTATTCCGATTTGGCCCATTTCCGAACTTAACTTGCCTAGGACCGTAAGACATTTTTGTGCCAAACTTAAGGAGTCTAGCTCTTTTTTTTTTTGGACTGCTTCGTGTTAACTACAAACAGACAGACGGACGGACATCGCTAGAATGTCTTAGAATCTATCACTGATCAATAATATATAATCTTTATGGTGTCCCCGACCGATATTTCGATGCGATACACACGGAATGACAAAGTAGAGTATACCCCCGTACTGTAGTTGGCGGGCCCTGGCTGGTCTTAGCAAAGCATTTTATTTTATACCCTACATCACTCTGTGGTACAGGGTATAATGACTTTGTACTGATGTTTGTAACTATCCGAAATATTGGTCCTAAACCCACTTTCAAGTATACCGATCGACTCCAAATAACTTTCAAGTCATTCTAGCGATGCCCGTCCGTCCATCTAAACTTTGTAAACACGATACAATTATCAATCGATTTGGCTCAAATTTAAAACTTAAGCTGCGTTTGGCCTAAGGACGGAGCATATTGAAATTGGAAAAAATCGGTCCATGTTTAGGCCTAGCCCCCATGCAAAGCTCCGCTTTATTTTGGCATAATAACCGTATTATAATAGATATCTTTTTTTTAAATTTGGCAGGTAAACGTGTTTTGTATTTAATAATCACTATTCCGTTTTTAAAAGGAATCGGACCAGTTCTTCTTGTAGTCCCCATACAAACCACCTTCCCGGTATTCACATAAGTCTCTCAAATTTCATGAAAATAAAAAATATTTTACTAAAATTTTGTTTGTGTGTATTTAACGAATACTTTAATAACCTAATCAAATCTGACTATAATCAGACCATTTTTAGACTTGGGCCCCTTATGAAAATTTCGCTAGATATTCGGGTAAAGCGGTTTATTAGCAACAAATAGAAGCCTTTTTCACTTAAATTTGGTTTGAGAGTGTTTTTAACACTTATTAAAGATTTGACAAAAGATAGACCCAATTTTTTATGGATAGATCGGTCCATGTTTGAACTTGGGACCCTTTTTTGTGGGAAACACTAGTGTAGGGTATTATATGATCGGTCTGACTATAATTTGGTCACTTGTTTAAAAATGGTATTTTTTTATTTTCAAGTTATTTTTTTTTTTAAATCTCAACATTTGTTTCCATTGACTATTTTATAGAGCTTGAGACGAACTTTCATTTAAACTTTATTTGAGCCAAATCAGACCATTTTAACAAATAGCGCCCTTCGATCAAAGTTTAGAGTTTTTGGTAAAAAAAAACTTTGATCGAAGGGCACTACGGGTTAAATGATCGGTTTGGCTCAAATTAATTTTAAATAAAAGTTTGGCTCAAGCTCTATGAAAAAAGATTTTTTTCAAATTTGAAATAACGAAATCTCGAAAACCGTTCAACCGATTTAAAAAAATTTAATATTTGTTGCAGCGCATCAATATTAGTAAATATGATGTGTCACAAGAAATATTTTTTTAATTTTATAAAAATCCCAAACTTTAATTGCTAGCTGCCGGGCTAGTTTAGTCCGATTAGCCTTAAATTTGTACAACATACATTTTAGGCCTAGTAGAATAAAAATTTACCCGGTCACTTGGGAAAATCAGAAGTGAAAGAAAAAATATCCAATCTAGTGTAATATAGCACTCTAAATTGTTTGTTTGTTCATTTTTAAAGACCCCCTCTTACTAGTCATCCTCCAAAAAGTGAAGGTTGCACAATTCAGATTTATGCATCATTCGCATATCAAATCAATTGATGAATGTGTCATTAAACAAAATTCTTTTTTGTCAGCATATTTTTTAAATTTATTTGAGTTTAATCTATTTTTAACTGGTATTAACTTGAAACAATTACGAGGCTACAATTTATGATTGCAAGAACAAAAACATCAGCAACAAATAACAATTGCAAACAAATTATTCGTCATAAATTAATAAATAACAAAAAACAATTGTAATTTGATGCGACCCAGCCAGACAAAGTGTTTTATATATATTATTATTTATTTTAAATGAATACATTTGAAAAATGTTTGTCAGTTTTTTTTTTGTTTTTTTTTTTAAGAAGTCTCAAATTATTTTTATTTGTTTACTTAAAAATTATCTAATTAACAATAGTTGTATTAATGTTTATCTCACATGAGAAAAATATAAAATAAAAACAAATATTTTTAAATATTTAAACTTTTACAAATATTTAATTTTTTGTCAAAAAAGAAGACGTAAAACAAGATAAAGTAGCTAAAATCTTCGTAATGATTTATGATATTTGCAGATTTATCACATTTTAATATTATTTTTTGGTAAATAAAAACATTTTTTTTTTAAATAACAAATTGATAAGAACTTTCAAAAAATAACACGTTAGAATTTTTAATTAGAATGGACCTAAGAATAACTATATTATTAATATTATATGTAACTCGTAATATGGGAATTGAAAACCAGATTATTACAAAATAATCTGTTAAAAATTTGTTCAAAAAACAAAAAATTATTGAAAAAAATTTTAAATTTTCTTGAAAAAAGAAGGACAACAAACTATTACTGTATAATTACAAAATAATCTGCTGCCAACAGAATATTTCTGTAAAATAATAAAATAATCTGGTAAAAGTCTGCAGAAAAATATTTTGAAATTCAGCAAACAGAATCAGTAAAAACGCAGAAAAATTTCTGTTATTTTTTAAAACTGAAAAAATTTTAGTTAAAATATCCATTTTAGCAGAAAAATCTGCTGAAAGTTTGCTAAATCAAATTGAAAACTGAATGACAGAGATTTTAGTTAAAATATACATTTTAGCAGAAAAATCTGCTGAAAGTTTTCTAAATCAAATTGAAAGTCGTTTTACAGATTTTTTGACAAAAAAAATATTGAAAAAAAAAACTTAAAATTTTCTTGAAAAAAGAATGACAGCAAACTATTTCTGTATAATTACAAAATAATCTGCTGCCAACAGACTATTTCTGTAAAATAATTAAATAATCTGCAAAAAATCTGCACAAAGATATTTTTAAATTTAGCACACAGAATCAGTAAAAACGCAGTAAAATTTCTGTTGTTTTGTAAAACTGAATGACAGAGATTTTAGCAAAAATATCCATTTTAGCAGAAAAATCTGCTGAAAGTTTGCTAAATCAAATTGAAAGTCGTTTTACAGATTTTTTGACAGAGTTTTTTCTTTTGAGTGCAGGGAATTAGAAAATAACGTATTTTTTCAGTCCGCCCCTTTTAAGGGCATAGATATTTGTTTTTAATTAAAATAAAGATACAATTGTATTACTTACTTTACTTTCATAATAAATGAAATTTTGACATTTATCGTAAGAGGAAAGGTGTCCCCAAAGTCCCTCGCCAGCTAGCCCACAACCCAAAGAAAAACACCCCTGACATTTTTATTATTTTTTACATTTTGGTCAAGGAGTAAAAAATAACAAAAATCATCATAATTCACGCGGAGAGTTGCTCTTGAGGGTTGTAATGTAACACCGCCCGCTATTAATTTTTATACGCCAATTTTTATACCCTCTACTCTAGTGATAGAGGGTATATATAAGTTTGTCATTCCGTTTATAACACCTCGAAATATTGGTCTAGGATTCCATAAAGTATATGTATTCAAGATCCTCGATCGATTTTAAGACGATCTAGTGATGTCTGTCCTTCTGTCCGTCCGTCTGTCTGTTGAAAACAAGCTAACTTTTGAAAGACTTTACAGAGGCTCCTTTGGCATATATGTTGGACATTTACCTGGTCAGGTTGGTATTGCAATCCAGCGAAATCGGTCCCGAGTGGTTCAAAAGTTATAAGCAAAAGAGAGAATTTCGGCGAGGGATTTTTTTCACGAATTTACGCACTATCTTTCGAAAGACGCTTCTGAGGGTGCTGAAGCTTGGCATATATATTTATCGTTCCCCTGGTCTGGTTCGTATTGAATTCCAGCCATATCGGTACAGTGGTTTAAAAGTTATACGTGAAACCGTGAATTTTAGATTGGTTTCACCTTATATTCACGTATTGAAAAAATCGAACTCTAAAAAAAACAAGCTTTAAAAACATTGGTAAGCCACAAAATTACTTTACAAAGCGTTTTTGTCACTCAGAAATATTTTTACACTAAAAAAAATTTACACTCGAAAAAAATGTACACTAAAAAAAAATTTTTTTTTTCTCCTTTTTTACAAAAATGTCAAAAAAAAAGTTTTTTACTCAAAATAAAATATTTCTAATCAAAATAAATTTAAAACAAACAAGTAGAAAAGTTAAATTCGACTTGGCCGAATCTATGAATACCCTCCACAATGCCCTTTTTAAGTGATAGTAAATTTTCTAACGTGAAAAAAATAACATTTTTGGTTAGAAATATTTTATTTTCTGTAAAAAAACTTTTTTTTATTCATTTTTGAAAAAAAAAAAATTACTAATTTTTTTTTTTGAGTGTATTTGTTTTTTTGTTTTAGTGTAAAAAAACTTTTTTTGTTAATTTTTGAAAAAAAAAAAAATTTACCAATTTTTTTTTGAGTGTAAAATTTTTTTGAGTGTAAACTTTTTTTGGATAGAAATATTTTATTTTCTGTAAAAAAAACTTTTTTTATTAATTTTTGAAAAAAAATTACAAATTTTTTTTTGAGTGTAAAATTTTTTTTGAGTGTATTTTTTTTTTTTGTTTTAGTGTAAAAAAACTTTTTTTTTTAGTGTAAAAAAACTTTTTTTTGTTAATTTTTGAAAAAAAAAAAAAATAATTTACCAATTTTTTTTTTGAGTGTAAAATTTTTTTTTAAGTGTAAACTTTTTTTTAAGTGTATTTTTTTTGGTTTAGTGTAAAAATATTTTTGTGTGACAAAAATACCTTTTAAAATATTTTTCTGACTTACAAATGTTTTTAAAACATGTTTAATGGGTTTTCAACACGTGAATTTAAGGTGAACTAATCTGAAATTTACGGTTTTGCTAATAACTTTTGAACCGCCGGACCGATTTGGCTGAAATTTAAAACGAACCGAACCAGAGGAACGGTAAATATATATGCCACACTTCAGCACCCTCAGAATTGCCGTTCAAAAGTTACCGTGTGTTTTATCTCGTAAATTCCAGAAAACCCCTTGCCGAAATTCACTCATTTGCTTATAACTTTTGAACCACTGGACCGATTTCGCTGGATTGCAATACCAACCTGACCAGGTAAATGTCCAACATATATGCCAAACTTCAGGAGCCTCCGTAAAGTTAGCGTGTTTTCAACAGACAGACAGACGGACAGACGGACGGACGGACGGACGGACATCGCTAGATCGTCTTCAAATCGATCGAGGATCATGAATATATATACTTTATGGGGTCCTAGACCAATATTTCGAGGTGTTACAAACGGAATGACAAACTTATATATACCCTCTATCACTAGAGTGGAGGGTATAAAAATAATTTTCTTGAAAATTATTCTATGAGAATATCATGGTTTTAATTAGTAAAGAAAATAATGACCTCGAGCCTGAATAAACATCCTCAACAAATTGTTTATTTTTTCCACTTTAAAAAATTTGTTATTCTTTAAAAAGGGCATTGTGGGGGGTATTCACAGATTCGGCTAATTCGAATTTACCTTTTCTACTTGGTTTTTTTTTTTAACGAACCTACTCCCTATCTCCACTTCTCTGGGGCACCAATACAAAAATTAACTTTTATAAAATTATCTCCCATTGCTCTAACTGTCCCAAGGGATCCCCTAGAGGAGTCAAATGTAGGACCGACCCCCAATATTTTTTTAACATATGAAAAAAAATTTTTTTTTTTTAATGATGTTTGTACAGTCAAACTCGGTTATAACGAACTCGGTTATAACGATTTCTCGGTTATAACGAACTAATTCTAAAGTCCCGACGCTTTGGCATCAATTTTCACACAAAATACTTCTTTTTTAACGAACTCGGATATAACGAATCCTCGGTTAAAACGAACTGTTTATTATGGTCCCACGAATACAATTTCATGTGTATTTACCTTTTTATAACGAACTCCCATAAATATTTTTTAATGTGAGCCAATCATGATTATAAAACTCGCAAAAGATTGAACATTTTTGGTTTATATTATAATTTCGATAAAATTTATTTATATTTTTAATATTTCTTCTCAATAAAACAAAATTGAATCTACTTTTTTGGAAATAAAACTTGGTTGATAAAAAATATACCCCACTTATAGCGAACTTCACTTATAACGAACTATTTTTACTGGTCCTTCGGAGTTCGTTATAACCGGGTTCGACTGTACTTGTTTTAATACCATTTTGAGATTAATTCTGTTCACATGTGTCAACCAGCAGCCGAAAAAGCATTTTATGTAGTTTTCACGCATATTTATAATACAAAGCAATTTAAATTGCCGTAAAAAAGTGACATTTTAGTTTTGTTATGATAGTTTCTATCTTAGAATTGTCAAAAGTTATTGATTTATAAATTTTTTATAAGGATTTGAGGCGTTCAAAATTTTAGGTCAATTTTTGCCGTGAAAAACAGAGTACTATACCTATGACGGTGACCATAATTTTTTTTATTTTTTATAAACTTGTTTTATTAAACAGCTCCTACCACTCCCGTATTGCCTTCTTGAGGGGTAAAATGCTAAACCGACCTCGATTAATTTTTCCTTCCCTAACTTTTTTTATACACAGCATCCTGAAATTTTGTATTAAAATAGTTCTAACTAACGGACATGTGATAGTAAAAAAAATAAAAATTTGATAAATATAATCGCCCCAATTCCCAATTTTTCCTCTCTCAAAATTTCCAAAAACATGTTTTTTTGCTATTTTTGTTGCCACGCCCACATTAAGGGCGGCGTTAAAATAATGCCATATGGTGTAAACTATGTGTCAGAAAGTATAAGAGATAACCACACCCACCATTCATGTTTTTTAAGGCAAATTTTTCACACATAATTTTTTAAGAAATCTGAAAACTAAAAAAATGGCAAGCGTTTTAAGTGTTCGTATGCAAAAAGTGCACTACTTTTCCAATTTAAATTTCATGGCTATGTAGTACTTACAGATTGGCTGAATTATTCCCAAAAAACTGTATACTTTCGCATCTGTTTAGTCTGTTCCTTAATGCTGTCTTGTCCAAAATTTATAAGATAAGTTCATGTAAAAAAAACCTCCAACAAGGTGGAAATTTTCATCAAGGGCTAGAACATTAAAACAGACATGTGCTAAGTTAATGATCATACAGTGTTATGATAATAACGATTATTTTTTTGATTTATTCGTTAATGTAAATTATGAAGGATATTTCAATTAAAGCATCACCTTAGCAGTGAAATGTAAAAAAGTGAGGGCACACAATTATTCAAATAATAACTTGTGTAATAGTTTATCAAACAATAGTGTAGAAAGAAGAACCCAACTGTAGGTTCTTTGTTTTTAATTTTAGAACTTTGTTTAAATAAGTACTAGCACTTTGTTTTAGGTCTATTTGTTTACAGATTAACAAATTATTATGTGTAATTTTTAATCATTGTTATTAACTAGTAGCAGTTAATGATAATATAGTTTAAGCAACTGTCTGTGCAAATAAATAAACTTTTTTTTTTTTTTTGATAATTTTTTTTTTTTATTTTTATTAATAAAACGTGTCGTTCAGATTTTATGTATTTGTTAATAAAAATTATTTGTTTAAACTTTATAAATGTTTATTACTTACTTAAATAAAAATAATATTTCAGTTACTAAAAATTTAAAAATAAATAATTGACAATCAATGAAATTAATCATGAACTTTACAAAATTGACCATTATTTTTTAACAAATGATTGGCCTTTATATGCATATTTAATATGAGTATTACTCTAGTTCAAGGCCAAAAAATTTTATTTATGATATTCTCATAATATATTTTATATTTATTGCTGAAAAAAGTTACTCGTCTCATAGTAAATCTGTACTAATCTGTTTCACCCTTAGTAAGGGATCTTCAGCAAATATTAGAGAATCATTGTTAGTCAATCAAACATCAAACCAGATATAATATTCCATATATTAAACTTTTTTAAAGCAATAAATATATAATCTATTATGAGAATATCATAAATAGAATTTTTGGGCCTCGAACTAAAATAAAACTAATCCTTTATATATATTAAGGTGGACCTAAGTTTGGTTTCTTTCGATTTTCCAAAATCAGATCCCAGTTTTGTGTGAGGTTAGGGTATATTTAAATTTCCAAAAAAAAAATTGAGCTCTATCGGTTTAAAATTGCCTTCCGCACGCTTTGAAGTTTGTGAGAACGCAATTGGTGCAAAATTGAAAAAAAGTAATATGTCTTTCGATAAATTATTTTTATCAATTCTGATGAGCTCAACACGAATGTCAAAAAAAATTTTAAAATCGGTCCAAAGGTTTTCAAGATATTTCTATTCGAAATTTGTTAAAAATTGCCTTTTTTCTGACTTCAAGAAACTTTTTAAAACATATTTTTTTTTATTTCAGGTTAAACCGCTGTAAGGATCATCAAAGTAGTAAGTCAAACAATTATAATTTTTTGTTAATATGAATAAAAACATTTGAAAGTTATATCGAACGAAAACGGAAATTAAACATTTAAAAAAAAAAAAAAATGGTTGAAGTCGGGAAGTTTTATAGATTTTTTAACATTTTTCATATACCGTTCATATACTTACGAATAGTTCCAAAAACCGCATTTTTAAATAAACTCGTTTCGGGTATTTAAATTAACAAAAAACCGGTAGAACCGTTTTTTGGGTTTTTGGGAAACAAATTAAAAAAGTCAGAGTGTTACATTCGGCTGTGCTAAATCGTTGATACCCTCCAACATGTTATACCCTCCAACATCCAACATGTTTTTCGGCCTGCCGATTATTAGCCTATTATTAGGTCACAGATTCATGGTAGTGATCTGTGACCTAATAATAGTTATGAAACAAAAAATTGGACCCCTAACCCCTCTCCTTCCCCCTTATTTTGTTTGGAGAAAAAATTTTCCCTTTGACGATTCCGCAGTTCTGGCCAAAGCTATTTGCTACTTGCTGTGATTTTTAAAATCTGCAACTCAATAATAGTTACCCTACAAGAATTTGGACCTCTAAACCCCCTTCTTGCCCCCGATTTTGCTCTACAAGTAAAGATCCTTTTGTCCCTAAAATAGAGAAAATTATTTTACAAACTTTGAGGGCTTACAGTGAGTAAGTGGATCGCTGTAAACTAGACTTTTGTTGCCCAAGAAAGACTCTACAATTCATCTTTTATGACATTTACCGTATCTTTCACTTGAACAAAAATAATCCTATCCGCCTATCACCGAACTTAACTAGTTCAATACCATTACCTTTTTCGAGCCAAAATTGAGGAGAGTAGCTCTTTTATTTTGGGGTGCATCGTGGTTTCCACAGACGGACGGACGGACATCCCTAAAATGTCTTAGAATTAATCACTGATCAATAATATACTTCAATACTTTATGGCAGCGGTTACCAACCTATGGTACGCGTACCACTAGGGGGTACGCGAAACTGTCCGCGGGAGTACGCAAAATTTTAGTAATTTGGACATTCGTTTTAGAATAACCTTTCAATGATGGTTCCGCGTCTGGCTTTCAAAGTTTTCCATAACGTCAGGTTTTTAATAAAGTTAAGGTCAAAGTTCACAAAAAAACTTATTTTTGCATTTTTTGTAATATTTTTGGATAATATTTTGAGATCTGACCACTTGTTTTCGATTAACCTTTCAATGCTGATTACGTATATGGTTCCCAATTTTTTGTATGATATCAGGTTTTTGAGAAAATTTGTTTCAAAGTTCTCAAAAAACGTGTTTTTGGACATTTTTGAGACGGGTTATGATAATGTGGACATTTTTGCACCATTTTGTTAAGCTCAAAATACCCTTTCATTGTATATACGAGGGTGTTTCATTCGAAAAGTCACGGAATTATTGATCTGCCTTCGGTTTAAAAAAAAAAAAACATTTAAAAACAAGTAGAAAAGTTAAATTCGACTTGGCCGAATCTATGAATACCCTCCACAATGCCCATTTTAAGTGATAGTAAATTTTCTAACGTGAAAAAAATAACAGTTTTGATTAGAAATATTTTATTTTGTAATTTTTGAAAAAAAAAAAAAATTATTTACTAATTTTTTTTTGAGTGTAAAATTTTTTTTGAGGTAAAATTTTTTTCGAGTGTATTTTTTTTTGTTTTGGTATAAAAATATTTTTGAGTGACAAAAATACGTTGTAAAATATTTTTGTGACTTACCAATGTTTTTAAAACAGGTTTAACGGGTTTTCAACACGTGAATTTAAGGTGAAGCTAATCTGAAATTCATGGTTTGCTAATAACTTTTGAACCACTGGACCGATTTGGCTGAAATTCAATATGAACGAGGCTGGAGGAACGCAAAATATAAATGCCAAGCTTCAGAATCCTCAGAATTACTTTTCGAAAGTTATAGTGCTTTTTATCTCAAAAATTCACGAAAACCCTTGCCGAAATTCAGTCTTTTGCTCATAACTTTTGAACCACTGGACCGATTTCGCTGGATTGCAATACCAATCTGGCCAGGTAAATGCCCAACATATATGCCAAACTTCAGGAGCCTCCGTAAAGTCTTTCAAAAGTTAGCGTGTTTTCAACAGACAGACAGACGGACGGACGGACAGACTCACTAGAGTGGAGGGTATAACAAGTGAGAGTGTTAAATTTGGCTATGCTGAATCTTTTATACCCTCCAAAACGTACACAGAAAAAAACGAATTGTTATATTGACCCCCATATTTGAGAATACAATTAATTTTTTAACTGAAAGTGCTCCTATACGGAAATTTGTAATATCAACAAACGTTTGTAAATTTTTATTGTTGAAAAAATAATTGATAAATGAGATTGTAATAGTTATCTTTAATTATTATTTGTATTGACAAAAGCACAAAATCCTAATTTTTTTTTCAACAAAGAAATTCAACAAACACAAACACAATTTATTGATCTGACAAACGTAAAAAATATTATTTTCTTTTTCAACAAAGAAATCCAACAAACACAAAAATTATTTGTTGACATGATAAAATAATTTTGAAATTAAATTACTTGAATGAGTTTGTTGAAAACAAAATCGAATTTTTGTATTATAGACTAACAGGCGGCCGTTTTTACTAAATGTTTGGTTGATATCATGTTTGGTTGATTTACAATTGCTGTTTGTTGATTTAAATTTGACGATTTTAATTTCTGTGTAAAAAAATAAAAAAAAAATAAAAATTGTCAGGGGCGTTTTTTTTGGGGTGGGGGGGGGTGATGGGGTTAGTGGGTGACGTTGAGAGCATCAACCCATCGTGATAAATATGCCAAATGTTTAATTTATTTAACAAAAATACAAAAAAAACATATAAAAAAGTGTATTTTTTCAGAGGTTGTTTCCATTCCTAAAGGGGGAACTTGATTTCCCCCTTGTCCGATTTTGCCCATTTTCGAACTTAACCTGCCTAGGACCATAAGACATATTCGTGCCAAATTTCAGGAGGATAGCTCTTTTATTTTGGACTGCATCGTGACATCTACAGACAGACGGACGGACGGACGGACGGACGGACATTCACAGAATGTCTTAAAATCGATCATGGATCAATAATATATATACTTTATGGGGTCCCCGACAGATATTTCGATGCGTTACAAACGGAATGACAAAGTGAGTATACCCTCATACTGTGGTTGGAGAGTATAAAAAAATGATTATACCCGCAGATCAAAAAATTCAAAATTAACTCTTATATTTACATGTGAATTTTCGTTACGAAAACAAAAAACTCGTTAGGGGGTACGCGGCTAATAAAATTTAATATTAGGGGTACGCGAGCCAAAAAGGTTGGTAACCGCTGCTTTATGGGGTCCCCGACCGATATTTCGATGCGTTACACACAGATTGTGAGTATACCCCCATACTGTAGTTGGAGGTTATAAAAATGGCTATTATGGCTAATATATGGAACAGAGATAGTTGATATTGAACGTTGATATTTGATAGTCTGCAATAATTATGCCCATGAACACTTGTTTTTCGCCACTTTGGAACCTGGCACTGAATTCAGTGCTGCTCTTTCTAGAAGCACATGGTTTTCAGGTTGTCACATATGCTGAAAATGCCGCGATAGCCGTTAAGGAAAAGCACCTGCCAACATTAAGGGCATTCTTCAGGGTTCTCTGAAAGATCTGTCTAAATAAGCAAGAGAATGTGGGACTAGGAGTTAATCCAAGTAAAACAGAGCTTGTCTTGTTTACAAGAAAAAATAAGATTCCTGCTTTTGATCCTATTTCTCTGGACGGCACTGAAATCGTCAGATGGAGCCAAGGATCTTGGGGTATTCCTGGATAGTAAGTTGAATTTTAGGCGTAATATTGAGGAACGGGTGAGAAAAGCAACGATTGCTTTATATTCCTGAAAAAGAGTCATTGAAAAACGATGTGGCTTTAGCCCTAAGGTTCATTGGTTTTACTTAGAAGTGGTGCGTCCAATTCTACTGTATAGAATCATTGTCTGGGGGCCTGCTTTAGAGACAAAAGGTAACTGTGTCTTCATCATGAAGGTTCAGAGAATGGCGTCGATGTGCATCACTATTGCTCTTCGTACTACACCTACGGCTGCATTAGAAATCCTCCTTCACTTAATGCCATTGAAAATATTGGGTAGGCGTGTGGCTACGTCGGCAATTCGACTATACCATCCAGGGACTCTTGGATGAGGGGCATTTCGGGTAGTGGAGCCTCCATAAATTTTTACACCAATGGATCAAGGCTGCACAAACAAGTGGACTTAGGTTGAGCCTGGCTGGAAGATTGCCAGATCATTGCATTGTTTACCATGCAGAGATGCTGGCAATAAAGGAAGTGGCTGACTGGTTGAGTTGCAATATACAACTACAGTCAACATCTATTCTGACAGTCAATCCGCGGTCAAGTTCCTGGAGTCAATGTTTCTGTACACAAGATCTGACATTAACTGCCGCACGTCTTTAAATAAGATGGCCAAGCAGTTTTACACACGACTCATGTAGGTCCCATTGTGATACCACGGGACTAAAATAGGTTTCCCTACTAGTCCCCGTCGTTAAAGAAATTTGAGCTTCTTATGAAACTCCTTAGATATTGAATTTTGACATCCGACAAATCAGAAAGATCGCACAGCTCCCTAGATCCCAGTGGAGCAAGTCTCTGACCAGAAAGTGCCAGGCAATAGCAAATAAAGTGTTCGATAGTTTCCAACTCTTCTTCATCCATGCAACTCCGGCGAAAGTCATTCGATGGCACATTTAACCGCTCTGCGTGCTTCCCTATAAGACAGTGTCCGGTAATTATAGCAACCACCGTCGAATCTCTTCTCTTGGAAGCGATATCAGCTCAATTGTGCGCCCCTGATTAAGATAAGGCAAAATCAGTCGTGTTGTCTCACACGTTCATCCATTTGCCCATCTTTGATTAGTCTCCGTCGCGAAACAAAACCTACCTTATAGGTTTCGACAGAATTGGATTGTGTTGGCATGCCTCCAGAAACTTGCAAGCAAAATCTATGGCTTTGTTCCGCGACGGAGACTAATCAAAGACGGGCAAATGGATGGACGTGTGAAACAACACGACAGATTTTGCATTCTCTTAATCCTTCTCTTCCAAAGTTGAGATTTCGATGGTGGTTGCTGTAATTACAGGACACTGTCTGATTGGGAAGCACACAGAGCGGTTAATTGTGCAGTCAACTGACTTTTGTCGGAGTTGCATAGATAAGGAGTTCCATTTCCGGAACTTTCTGGTCAGAGACTTGCTTTACTGGGATCTGCGCGACCTTTCTGAATTGTCGGATGTTTAAATTCAATATCTTATGAGTTTCATAAGAAGCTCAAATTGATTTAACGGTAGGGACTAGTAGGGGAACCTATTACAGTCCCGTGGTATCACAATGAACCTCCGAGTCTAGTGGCCACTTACAACCTTACTTAATATTTCCGAAGATTTTGAAGCAGTGTAGAGCACCTACAAGTCCTACATTCGTCAATTTCAACATTGTTTTTTTTTTCGTCCTACTTGTTTTGCATTCAGTTGGAATATTTTTATTTATTTATTTATTCATTTATTCGGCCAATGGAAATACATCCTTACAGGCTAGATACAAATTTTCTTAAAATTAAAATACAAATTAAATTATTTTTGGACACCTTTTATTTGGTTTGCATATCGATAGAATATAGGTCTGTATGTTAGTTGGTAGCGTGCTTGACTATGAAGCAAGAGGTCGTGGGTTCGATTCCCAGCAGAACTCTTGATCGATTTCGCTACAACGAGACTACGGACATTGTGTTCAGTTCTCGGTTAGATTTAAATTATAAAAACAATGATTTGAAATTAAAAAATGTCCAATAAATAAAAACATTTGATCATGAGGGATTATTTCGGAATATAAAATCGTAAAATGGAGTAAATTCTTTAGCTACTCTGTTTCGTGTTTTTATTTAAAAAATATTGTTGATTAAGTTTTATTGATATTACTTTAACTACAAAAATACTAAAAGTAATACTACTATGTATTAAAAAATAAATCTTAAACTTACCTTATTTGACTTTGTTTTCTTTGAGGCAGATTTATTTGTATTTGAATTTCAAATCAAATTTAATAAATTCCAACCAATACGATCATAAAAATAAAAAAATGAGTATGAGTGAGTGAGTATCGCTGACTGGTAAATGGGGGATTTGAATTTCTTTTGTTATGCTGCTAAATTAAATCTTTTGTTGTAAAGATTGTTGTCGTCGTCTTTGGTTCTTTCACCACTACGAGTATCGGTATTATCATGGAATATATAGTGTTATTTTGTTGGTGTTTTTGTTGTTGCTGCTGCTGCTGTTGTTGTTGTTTATTATTATGATAGCCACAATAAAAACTACTACGACAATGATGACAATGATTACAAATACCAAGATAACTAAAACGTAACGCATATAGTATGTGTATAAAATTCAATGTTTCCATTCAAAATAATTTTTTAAGGAAATTTATTTTGTGTTGTTGTGGTTGTTGTTTGTGGTTTAATTTTTATTGAAGATGATTTCTAAAGAAATAGATTAGAAGAAGTAGAAGTTTACTTTAATAAATCTACTACGTGTTTTTTTTATTTTCTAATTCAAATTTTGATTGAAAGTGAAACTTTCGTTAGATTTTCTATTTAATTGTTCCATTTGTCCAAAATTTTTTTTATGAGAAATCTTCTGGATTAAAAAGAAATTAAATGCAACGAAATCTTTTTTAAAGAGATTTTGTTAAAAGGTGAAAACTTTTTCATTTGTTAAACTTAGAGTCTGAATAGAAAGCAAGCAACTTCCCTGTGGACGATTACCGTTGCTAGAGAAAATAGTCCCAACATAATGACGATAGATGGTGACGGCAAAAATGTTCCTGTGTGTTTAGTAGTGCCAATTTTATATGCAAAAAAGCATTATTTTATTAAAAAAAATCGCTTAACACATTGACAATGTCATAATGTTGGCACCACTGTACGTGACCAGATCTACACTTGACAAGTATATCGTCTCGCCTGCATTGAAATAACAGGTCGGGAAGATCCTATCCAAGTAATGCCATCTGTAAAGATGAATGTGTTGGTATGCCTCTAGAAACTTGCAAGCAAAACCTACGGCTTTGTTCCGCGACGAAGACTAATCAAAGATGGGTAAATGGATGGACGTGTGAGACAACACGACTGATATGGCCTTCTCTTAATCAGGGGCGCACAAGTGAGCTGATATCGCTTCCAAGAGGAGAGATTTCGACGGTGGTTGCTATAATTACTGGACAATGTCTTGTAGGGAAGCACACAGAGCGGTTAAATGTGCCGTTCAATGACTTTTGCCGGCGTTGCATGGATGAAGAGGAGTTGGGAACTATCGAACACTTTATCTGCCATTACACTTTCCGGTCAGAGACTTACTTCACTCGGATCTAGGGAGCTGCACGATCTTTCTGATTTGTCAGATGTCAAAATTCAATATCTAAGGAGTTTCATAAGAAGCTCAAATTGTTTTGACGACAGTGACTAGTAGGGAAACCTATTACAGTCCCGTGGTATCACAACGGACCTCTGAGTCTACGTGTGTTGACGTAAAACTTCAACAGCCACTTACAACCTAACCTAACCTAAGGAGAATGCGATCAGAAGAACTCTTGTAATCCAGAACCGGGTTTTCAAATGTGGTTTACTATTGGATTAAAGCAAACCAATTGGAATACTCCCAATTTTCAATTCACATTACCTTTGCCGACATTCCTTTCGATATGTGCCCGAATGTTTACGTATGTAGGTGTACAAGAAGGACCACTATTAATATACTATCTGACAGTCAAGTACACACAGAAAAATAAATTTCTAATCGAATTTTTTAGTAGTATCAACTCATAATTCGGTTGTCGCTATGATTTTTTTGGTGTGACAACTGAATTTTGTTGTTGTATCAAATAAATATCTGCTTTATCAACCTAATTTTAGTTGATACTATCGATATTCAATTGAGACGACCTATATGTAAATGTATCAACCGATTTTTAGTTGTATTAAATGAATTTCAGTTGGATATTTGGAAAAAAATTTTCTGTGTGCAGCAATGAAGGCTTTATTAGATAATGATGTAACTTCGAAACTTGTCATGGATTGTATTCATTCCTTGAACGAACTGGGTCGTAGCAATGACCTCATCCTCACTTTGATCCCAGGCCAATGAACGGGCAGACTGTCTGGCAAATCGTGGTACAAGAAGTCCTTTCTGTGGATTGTCCATTAGGCATATCGTTGAACGATCATCAAAAGAATCTAAATTTGCCAACCACTGAAACCACTGTTCTGAACAACGGCAAGCAAAAATATTTATCACTCTATCCCCTGGGGTATCTAGACGACTACTAGCTCTCGACAAAAAGGATCTAGGGATTCTAACTGGTTACCTTGCCGGACATTGTTATCTTCGCTACCGAATTTGAAGAAATTCTGATTCTGTGAAATTGAAGCCGAAACGGCAGAACAATTTATTTTTTGTGAATGCCTCA
Organism: Pegoplata infirma; assembly: GCA_963921195.1. NCBI lineage: Eukaryota > Metazoa > Arthropoda > Insecta > Diptera > Anthomyiidae > Pegoplata > Pegoplata infirma. Next base: position 214,750,965 of record OY992540.1, read on the forward strand.
ATATCAAACGAACTCAACATCTATGGGGACATTTATTAGCTCCAACTGACATGTTACGATCTCTGACTGGGATGATAAATGGTCATTGTCTTATCGGCGTCCATGCCAAGAATATTGGAATTATTTCATACGCTAGTTGTAAAAGATGCTCTTCACCGGTCAGATAAGTTTCGGTACTTTGGACTATATAACGCGAATAGATCTTAGGATATTGAAAAGATTCGCAATGTCTTTAAACATGTTAAGCTTGCACCGCTAGCGGAAAAAGTTTTGTGGTATCGCTATGAATCAAAAGGTCTATGCAGGGTGTCAATCGGACACCGCCACCCTAACCTAACCTAACCTGACATATGGAAATCCATGTCATTTGGGATTATTGGCTTTATTAAAAGCTTCAGCATATGGAGCATATTCTAGGCTGCAAAAAATATCCAATCGGTCGCAGTGCATTGGGCCTTTTCTAATATATTTTTCTACTGTACGTGTGTTTGCCATTGTGAATAAAAAAATACAGGGCTAATCACGAGAAACGAAAACGATTCACGATGGATAAACGACATTAAAATACATATCGTTTTAAAGGGAAAATTTTTCTTTATTATATTACACTGTTGAACAAATTCATAGAAATTCGCCTTCCCATGGATCAGAATACATGAAATAAATAGATTTTGACCTCTTGATTCCAAATCTGCCTTCTAAATTTTTCTATCACGTAAGGTTTTTAAGATATTCGAGTTTGAATATTGAAAAATACGCTAATTTACTGTAACGTATTCTTAAGTTTCTCACACAAAATATGACTATATTTAGTATAAATATAACCACTGGGTTCCAAATCTGTCATCCAATTTTTTCTAGCGCGTGCCGGTTTTGAAATATTGGCGTTTGAAAAACTCAAAGTCCACTGTCACGCACTTATATGCTTTATGAATCACACTAAAATTTTCAAACGCGAATATCTCGAAGACGGAACATCCCAGAATTTGGATTGCAGTTTTGGAATCAGGAGGTCCATTTTATTTAAAATTAAGTCCTATTTTGTTGAAGCAACTTAAGAATACGTAACAGTGGATCCCCAAAAGTGCTAAAATATTGACTTTTTCATTTCGTGATCCTGTTGCTTCTTAAAAGGGCTTTAAAGTTTTAAGGGATTACATTTTCTAAAATAATTTTAATTTGTTTGTACTTGTCATATGTCACAAATGATGGCAAATGAAAGAGGAGAATCTTCGCTAATTTTTCCATTTTTTTTTTGTCGTATTAGAAAAAAGGATGTGAATAATGTCCTTTCAAAACTTTTCAAAATATTTTGTTAAAAATTTTAAATGATACTAAAGAATAAAGTCTTGAAAGGACCTTACTAATCTCCTTTTTCCCTGATGTGTCAAAATTGATTCTCTTCTCTCATTTGCCGTCACTACACACAAAAAAAACTTGTCAAATTACTAGAAAAAGTCTCGTAATCCCATTTTACCAACATTTGACAGTTTTCCTGGTTTTTTAACAAAACATTTTCGATCGAAATTTATTTTTTTTTGTAATTTTTGAAGTCCTTTTAAAAGGAAACAGGATCACGAAATGAAAAAACTGTAAATGCAGTTTTACTACATTTATTCTCTAATTTCAAATGTTTATTATTCAGTTCGTGTTTAACGACTTTTTTCTTTTTGTCAGACGATGTTATTGATCTGTGATCAATTCTAAGATATTCTGGCGATGTCCGTCAGTGGGAGACACGATATAGTCTAAAATAAGAGAGTTACCTTCCTGAAGTTTGGCACGAATATATCTTATGGTCATGGGCAAGTTAAGTTCGTAAATGGGCAATAGGTAAAAAAGTTTCCCCTCTGAAGAACTATTGTTATACCTTCCAACCACAGTATAAGGATATACTCTCTTTGTCATTGCGTGTGAATTGATCAGTGATTGTCTGAAAGATATTTTAGAGATATCCGCCCATCTGTGGAGGACACGATACAGTCCAAAGTAAAAGAGATAGACTCCTAAAGTTTGGCTCGAATAGGTCTTGTGTTCATGGGCTGGTTAAGTTCGGAAATGGGCAAAATCGAATCAGGGGGAAAAACCAACCTCTTAAAAAACACAAGTTTTCACAGGTTTTTTTTGTAATTTTGCTAAGCAAATGAAACATTTTTATGTCAGAAGATGTTCAAAGTCTTGCAGATGGAACCAGGGGACAATAAAATGTAATTTGTTTTAATCCGTCACCTCTTGTGGGCGTGGCTAAACAAAATAAGTAAAATAATGATAAAATTGTATAACTATAGTGCAAAAAGCATAAAAAATTAATTAGTAAAGTAAAGGGAAATGTGTCCACTTAATTTTTCGAGATTGGACCAAATTATGAGGTCAAAAATTTTAAAAGCGTCAATACGGGTTGCGCTAACTGAATTGTTATATTAGCGTTCAAAAATTTTCCTAATATACATCTCGAAACATGTACTAAAATTTAGCCTTTGTGTCGTTTTTAAATAAAAAAAATATTTGTTTTCGACGTACTTCACAACTTTATTTGAAACTAGGAAGAATAAAATATCAGAAATTCCCTTTAACCTTATTTATTTACAATTAACTATTTTTTTAAATTATAAACAATACCCTATTCGGCTGTTCTTGGTACCAGTTTTAATTAAAATTTATGAAAGATTTCTCAAATGATCGCATCAGTTATCTTAGTATTGTCGTACTAAAATTTATGCAAAAAACGCCATAAAATTGTTAAGTGGATTATTTTCTCTATAACACTGCGGAACACTAAAAAATAAACAAGAGTTACGACCATCATTTCTATATATTTCGGACATGCTCATTCGAATGGCGTACTCCGTTTTTCGATGTATGGTACAGTTTTCTTGCAAAATGTCGTTAAAGATTTGCTGATTTCGAGCCAGTTTTTTAACAAAAAAATTTGCAAAGTTAATGATTTATAAATTTTATGGCATAGAAAACAAAGATATGACTTGTAGCAATATTTCTTATGCAAATTTGGTTCAAAGCTTGTTATCTTAAGCCCTTAAATTCGCCAATTTCTTAATTTTTTAGGGTTTTCGCGAAATTAACAGCCAAATTGGTCTTTGATAAAAAACTTGCTTTTAGTGAATCAAAAAGTCATCCCTAACAATACGAATAGTGGACAAAAAGCAGCTATGTTATATGGACCATCATGATGAAAATCGCGAAAAACCGTTTTCTTGTATATGCCAGCATCACTTTACGAGATGATTTAAGACTCCATATTTTAGTATATAATGTGGGATTCTTCAACAATTAACCGACCAAAAATTTGGCCAAAAAAGTTTTCATTTGCAAAAGTTATCTTAACAAAAACTATAATTATTGTAGGGTTAACACTGAAATAATAGTTTTTGTTAAGATAACTTTTGCAAATAAAAACTTTTTTGGCCAAATTTTTGGTCAGATAATTGTTTAAGAATACCACATTATATACTAAAAGGTGGAGTCTTAAATCATCTCGTAAAGTGATGCTGGCATATACAAAAAAACGGTTTTTCGCGATTTTCATCATGATGGTCCATATAACATAGCTGTTTTTTGTCCACTAATCGTATTGTTAGGGATGCCTTTTTGATTCACTAAAAGCAAGTTCTTAATCAAAGACCAACTTGGCGGTTAATTTCGCGAAAACCTCAAAAAATCAATAAATTCGCGAATTTAAGGGCATAAGATAAAAAGCTTTAAACCAAATTGGCATAAGAAATATTGCTACAAGTCATATCTTTATTTTCCATGCCATAAAATTTAAATATCATTAACTTTGCAAATTTTTTTGTTGAAAAACTGGCTCGAAATCAGCAAATCTTTAACGACATTTTGCAAGAAAACTGTACCATACATCGAAAAACGGAGTACGCCATTCGATTCAGCATGTCCGAAATATAAAGAAATGATGGTCGTACCTCTTGTTTTCTAAAATAGTGGTCACTTTTGTCACGCAGTGTAATTATTTAAATTGTTAATATATATTTTTTTTAATTGAATTATTTCCATCAATTACTAGCATTAATTTGTTTATGGTGTAAAACGAAATATTTATTTAAACATTCAACTTGTTTTTGTTTTATTTAAAAAAAAAATATGCAAAAATGTTTATTTATTATTTTAATAAAATAGGAGTAATCACATAATATTCTGTGGTCTGGTAAACAAAATTGCAGCAAATGAAATTTACAAAAAATAATTTTTTAGCAGAAAACTTTGCAGGGGAAATTCCGTTGTTTTTTGAGGCAAAAGGGAAAATTCAGTTTTTATATTTATTTTACATAATTAGGACAAAATATAAAATGTCACTCTTTGTCAATTTTTCTTTTTTTACGAAGACAAAATATGTAATTCGAAATACATAATAGGAAAAAATATTTTCAAAATGTCAATTTCTGTCAAAAATTTACTTTTTTTACTAATTTCCTCATTTACTCCACCCAAAAATGGTATTAGGTAAAAATATGATTTTGTTAAAGAGAGTTTCCTTCTACTGTGAATTGCTCTAATAATTTATAGTAATTTTAATAGATTATTAATTGTTTATGCATTAGTTAATTTATGAATATTATTTAAAAAAAATATTTTATTTACAACTATTGGACACACGTTAGTTATTTCATCATAAAAAAATTCTAAATTAACTTGCTACATGGATTTAATTGTAGTTTAATTCAAAGTGGCTTTTAATAGGTTTGTGTACCTATAAATTATAATTCTTAAGGTTTTATTGAACCTAAATCGGTTAAATCCAGTTAGAAATTTAAAAAAAACACCAGGTCATTTATTTAATTAAATTTGACAAGCAGTTTTAAGGAAATATATGCAATGGCGACAATTTTAAAATTAACAAAAAAATTATCAAATGTCAATTTAACTACGGAAGAATTCAAACAAATGTAATGGTAAAAGTCTAAAAGTCAATGTGGATGGAATTAGGTAAATAATATGTTTACGGATGTTGATATAGGAAACTTCTAAACCAGTTTCAAATGTAATTCTAAAACTTAATTTGACAGGACTGATAAATAGCAAAATCCTTCCTGTAAGACAGATAACTAAACCTTATACACTTTTGTGTCCTGATTTAAAATCTACCATTTACCGGCTTTGAAACACCCGGTCTTGTGGGCAACCATCATAACCATCAAACAGGGTGTAATACCCACGTTTAAAAATTCAAACTCCAAAATTTAGGGGTAAATTTTATACAAAATCTTTTGTTTTTTTGTCAAAGTTGAGCCCAAAGAAATACTAAATGAGGGTTTTAGATTTTCAATTGCTAACATCTCATACACTCAAAAAAAACCTTGTAAAACTTGTATCTTTTTTTTGTTTGCTACCTCCTATTCGACAAAAATTCCTAGTAATTTGACAAGCTTTTTACCAATAATTTTGTAATTTTTCAAGGTTTTTACCAATAAAATTGTAAATTTACAAATTTTTTGACACGATAAAATTTACAAGGAGGTTTCGTAATTTTACTAAATTTTTTGCTACCTCCTATTTTACGAGAATTCCTAGTAATTTTACAAACTTTTTACAAATAATTTTGTAATTTTACAAGCTTTTTACCATAAAATTGTAAATTAACAATTTTTTGGAGCAATTAAAATTACAAGGAATTCTCGTGAATTTACTAGATTTTTTGTAAAATTATCTTGGAAATTTGTAAAATTACAAAAAAAAAATGTAAAATTACAAAATAAATGTAAATTTCGATCCAAATTTGTTTGTTAAAAAATAAGTAAAATGTCAAATATTGTAAAATGGGATTACGAGACTTTTTCTAGTAATTTAACAAAGTTTTTTTTTTTTGTGTGTAGTTTGGAAATTTTTAGTTAAAAATGGTGACTAAAAACTAAAAAATTTCGTGAGTTATCAGTAAAACTCAATTTAACGATTTTTGGGTAAATTTTGACTTTTCAAAACTCAGTTGATATTTTTCTTTTCCAATGCTTATTTTGTGTTTAATTAAGTAATTTTTAAATTTATATTATGAAACAGAAAGAACGGCACTACACTTTTCATACGATTTGAGAGTTAAAGAAAAGTGAACATTTCTGCACAACACTTTTCAAACGTTTTGACAGTTTATAACAGATTTGACAATTTTATATCCATCAAGATTTCTCTCAATCTCTTACTTCAATATTTTCGGATTTAAACCAAAAAATGTTTTACTTGGGTTTTGTTTAACAAATGAATCTCCCTAAAAAATTGTGACTAGGTTATTGCAACAACCTCAGTTATCGCAACTGCAACCAAATTTCTATTAGTTGCGTTAAGCAAGGTTGCACTATCAGTGCATATAAATGAAAGCTGTAAAAGAGGCGTATACTTAATTTTGTAATTGCCTTCAAATAACAATCATACGCAACGGTGGACAATTTTTATTAATAATTCGCCCAATCAGAAAGTACTGAACCGATTGCAACGAAATTCATACCGGTTATAGCAAACGTAATTTCGAGCTTAAGTTTAGGCAGCACCAGTTTTTTTGAGTGCAACAAACAAAAATCACTGTCAAAACACTTTTTTCGAATGTTTTGCGATCGTATTTGAAAACCGTTTTGAGAGTACTTTATTTTTAAAATATATGATTGTTCCAAAACATAAATGGTTATAAAGCAGTTGTGAAGTTTTGTCTACACTGAAAATTTTTTTTTACCAATTTTAAAGTATGTTGAACTTTATTTAAGAAAAGAAGGGGATGCGAGGGCTCCAAAGAAATTACTTGTTTTTCCAAGTACATTTTTTCCTAAAAAATAGTAATACATTTACTTAAATATATCTTAAAATTAAGTAAAATTGTACTTAATATAAGTTTAATTCTTTTTATCCAGAGGAAAATATTTTTTTAAAATAAGTAAAAATTTCCTTAAACTTACGAATTCTGTGGACCCTATGAAGTCCTAATGTGAGGACCCTGCGGGCCCTAATATATGGGGTCCACACATGAGTATGTGCGTACGCTATTATGGTCACTATTGATGTTGATCCAATATTTTGGTCAGAATCGTTCTATCGTGCATAGTTTTCGAGATCTTGAGAAATTTGATTATGAAATAACTCGAAAACTATAACTCGTAGAGCTTTCGGGTCTTCGGCGGTCATATTCTACGAGTTTAGGACTACAAAAATTCCTTTCGAATGTTTTTCGTATCTGCAGTATTTGCAAAATTATAGGCATTTGAAAACTCCACGAAAATCAAAATTTGGATTTAAAGTTACCACACTCAAAAAATAAAACTTGTAAAGTTACCAATAAATCTCGTGATTTTACGAGGCTATTCTCGTAAAATATGACGTAGGTAAAATTCTCGTAAAATTACGAGGATTTCCTCGTAATTTTGAATGCACCAAAAATTGGTAAAATAACCAATTTTATTGGTAAAAATATTGTTTTAAAACCGGAAAAATACAAAAAAATGGTAAACTTACAAGAAAAAATGGTAAATATGTTTAAAAAAAATGGTAAATTTACAAACCAAAATGGTAAATTTACAAAAAAAAAAAAAATTGTTAACAACATAAATCCTCGTAATAAAATCATTTTTTGTAAAATAACTGTTTTTTTTTTTTGTAAATTAAATCCTCGTAATAAATTTTTCAAAATTTTGTCAACTTTTTTTTAAAATATTTTTCAATAAAAAAAAATGCCAAAAAATAAGTTTTTTTGTTAAACAACATAAATCGTCGTATAACATAATTTTTGTAAAATAAAGTTTTTTTTTGTGTTATTCAACTAGAATCCTCGTAATAAAAACTTTGTTGTAAAATTACAGTTTTTTTTGTAAAATAACCTTTCAAAATGGTAGAATACAATTACGAAAATAAACTTGTAAAATTACCAATAAAACTGTAGTTCTCGTTTGAGCAAAGTACAAGATTTTTTGTTAAAAAAAATGGAAAATTGTTAAATATTGGTAGAACGGCATTACAAGGTATTTTACCAGGCGTTTTACCAGTTTATTTTTTTGAGTGCAGGTCTCCAGATGGGGCCCCCAGATGGAGCCCCCATAATACCTAAAGAATTTTGTCCTTAAGTTTAGTAAATTCTTTCTTAAACTGATGAAGATATGGATTCAAATAAAGTCAATGAAATGAATAGTACTTATTTGATTTAAGGTCTTGATTTTTTTTTTTTTGCATACATTTTTTATTTTTTTTAAGTAAAACAAACATTTTTAATAAACAATTCGCCATAAATGTAAAAATATTTACCTTAATTTAAAATAAAAACAAATTAAGGAAACCTCTTGTGCTTTTTTAAGTATTTGCATGTACTTTCTTCAAGTTTATTTTCTTTGTTTTAAGTATACTCAAAAAAAAAGTTTGTAAAATTACAAGCAAAAGGTCTTGTAATTCTATTTTACTAATATTTTTGTCTTTTTACAAAAATTGTTGTATATTTAATAAAACGAAAACTACAGTTTGCTTTGTAATTTAACTATTATATGTTGGTAAATTTATTTTACAAATTTTTTAGGTAAATTTACAAAGAAGTGAATTATTTTACAAATTAAAAAAATATTACAAGGTGTTTAGTTTTTTTACACAAAAAAAACTGTTATTGTACAACAAAATTTTACTTGATGTTATTTAGTCTTTCTACCAAAAAAATGTGTTATTACAATCATTTTTTTTTTCAAGATCGTTTACAAGGTTTTCAGTTTGAAATGTATTGAAAAACTCCAATGTAATTTTACAAAACTTATTTTATTACTAGAATTAATGTTGTTTTTCAAAAAAAAAATTAATTATTCAACAATAGGACACCCAAAAATTTTCTAAGTTCAGATTTTTTTTTGCGTTTTGGAGTAAAATATTTAGTTAAAAATCATTTTTTATAAATAAAAAATTTCATGAAAAAAATTTTTGGAAATTTTTTAAGTTCCGGACACAAACATTTTTCAACTAATTGTAAGCTTTAAAAAAAATTTGAATTTTTACACCATTTTTTGGTAATTTGCGTTAAGTAAAATACCAAAATTTTTATGTGTTTCTACTATATAATTGTTCTAGTTTTTTTTTGTATTTTTTACCATTTTTTGGTAATTTTACCATATTTTTTTGGTAATTTTTTTTTTAAATTTGGCACTTAAAATGTCAATAAAAAGCTGTCAATTATGAAAAATTTAACAGGTACTTAAACATCCAATCTACAATATACAAAAAAAATTTTGTGAAAATAATTAAAAATTCAAAAAAAAAAATTGTTATTTTTTGACTAGTTTTTCCTGAAAATATAAGAAATTTCTTGTGTAGCCTCCTTCGCAATTCTCATACGTTCTACTTAAGAAAAGCGAAATGTCGAAAAAATAAAAAAAGTGCAGTGTTATACATTAAAAAGTTAGTTAAAAGTGTTCAAGTGAAAAAAAAAATCATTTCAGGTTGTTGAAGTGCTACTCCAGCTGCCGAAGAAGGAAAAATAAGATGCACCAATGGAAAAAAACCTTTAAATTTACAAACCAAATATGTAAATAAACCAAATTTTTTGTAAATTTACAAAACAAATATGAAAATTAAAAAAAAGCAAAATTGTATACTTACGAAAAAAGTTGTAATTTTACAAAAATGAAGTAGAAAATACAGAAACAATATTGTAAACTTACAAATTTTTTGGTTAAACTACTGTTTTTACGGCAAAAAAATTAGAAAAAATGGTATAATTACAATAAAAATTGTAAATTTACCAATTTTTATTGTAAATATACAAGTTTTTTGCCATAAAAATCAGTAGTTTAATCAAACAATTTGTAAATTTACAATTTTGGTTTTAGATTTTCTACTTTTTTTTTGTAAATTTACAACTTTTTTTTGTAAGTATACAATTTTTTTTTTTGTAAATTTAATATTTTTTTTTTTGCAAATTTACAATTTTCATTGTAAATATACGTGTTTTTCAATAATTTTTTGCGGTTAAAACAGTAGTTTAACCAAATAATTTGTTAATCTACAATTTATTTTTTTCATTTTCTATTTTTTCTTTGTAAAAAACAACCTTTTTCTGTAAGTTTACAATTTTGTTTTGTAAATTTACCAAATTTTTTGTAAATTTACAAAAAAATGGTCACCTCGAAGTTAATATTTTACAAAAAAAAAATTGTAAATTTACATTTTCTTTTGTTAAATCAATTTACAAATTATCCCCGTAACATTACGGGGATTCTTGCTAGTACATATTTTACAAAACCTGCCCCGTAAAATCACGGGGATTTTATGTCATTTTACAAACTTTTTTTTTTGAGTGTAAAACCAACTTATATTAAGTTATATTGAAATAAATTCAAAAAATGTTTACCTAAATTAATTATAGTGTTTACTTGATTTCAGTATAGTTATTTTTTTTTTCAGTGTAAATTGCTTCAAATCCCTCAAAAGTCCAAGAAAAAAAAATTTTTTTTTTGACAAATTTTCGAAGTCCCGGACACAACAATTTTTTCCCCGTTTTAAAGTTAAAAAATTATGAAAATGCTTTTATAGCGCGAATACTTTAATTAAAACGTTTTTGAAGCACTTTTTAAATTGCTTTTTAAACGCACGCTTTAATCTAGCGTAGATCGATGTTATCATTCTGATCTTCTGCCAGCGCTTTGAAGATGGTACACAGATCGCTGGAACAACCGTTCACAATGCTTTAACAATGCTGTTGTGATTGTGTTTTTATGCCTTAAAATCTATCAGAGTTTAATGAGATTTGCTCGTAATCTAGTTATATCTAGTGTAATCTAGTTTAAACTAGATGTGAGTTGATTATAAAAACAAATTTAAATATGCAAATTTTGTTTTGAATATTTAATCGAGGGAAATTTTTAATGATATGGCTCTCAAAAATCAACAGAATGATTTAATGCAAAATAGTAGCTACACTCAAACAAATAGTTTAGTAGAATTACTATTTTTTTGCAAATTCAATTTAGTAAAAGTTTAGTTGAAATCAAGAATTTGCTAAGTTTTTAATTGACATCAAGGACGAAATTTTCAAAATTGAATTAACTTATTTTTAGAATCTGAATTTTTGTGAATATCCGTTTGAGAAGTTGAGTTAAGGATGTTCCAAAGAGATCATGATTATGGTACTTACTAGAAACCAGACATATGTACATTGCAATTGAAGATTAGGTCGAAATGATTTTAAGTAAAAACATCAAATATAAAATCTATTACTTTATTCGCATACTGACTGTCAGTTTACAACTGCCAGAACTGTCATATTCTTGACAGTAATTAATTAACACGTGTTTTATATAATTAAAATATAATAGCTTATGTCAAAAACCTTGTTTTGAGATATAAAGTTTTTAAAAAAATACGTTGTAACTTTTGTTTTATAAAATAATTTGCTATACGGGTTACCATAAAGTACAAAAGAAACGTGGCTGTCAAAAAAAAGTTTTCAAAGAACAACTTCGCTCTATAGTATTTCAAAAATAAAACAGATTTTTTCAAAAAAATCTTCTCCTTAATATTCAATTAACTCGTTTTGCTCCTACAACAACTTAAGCTCTTCTAATTTATTGCCACAGTTATAAATCTTACTAGTAAAACATGTAGTAAATTATAGTAATCGATTAAAAATATTACTTGATATATTTCGTTTTAATACACATGTTAAATATTATTTAATTACAAGTTATTGATGTTTTTAATGGATTTAAATATTTTATTAACAGCTTGAAAAAAAGTATTCCAGTATTCATTCAAATCAACAATATAATTAATTACTGATATTTTAAATATTTTAAATATTTTTCAAATGAAAATGTTGTTAAAATAATTGATGGGGGGCTTGATTAAAAACAAAAACGCAGTTATATTTTATTATAATTTTTAAAACATAAATTATATTTCAAGAGATATTTAAATTATTTTTTTTAATTTTTAGATTTTTTGTAATTCAATTTTTTTTTTAATATTCTTTTACGTTTTAATTTTTTTTTTTTTTTTAAATATTTTTAACGTTTCGTCAACCGTTTTTATGCGTGTTTAAAGTCGGGTTTTGAATAAAACTGTGATTTAGAAAAACTCATTTGCTCTAGATGAGTTACAAAAAAAATATATAAACCATAACCATTGAACCATTATATTTTCTACTCATATATATATAAATCACCTCAAATACACAATGGAAAGAAGTATAAATGACTTTAATGATACCTTACAAAATCATATCCGATTTGTGCAAATAAATTTATAAAATCTCAAACATTAAACTCTGATTTGAGACATGTCATAAGTATCGCTTCTGTTTTGTCTGTGATTAAACTTTAATTGTATACTCAACTATTTTTGTAAATTTAATCAACTGAAAATGCAAATTTTTGTTTTTTTTTAGGTCAACTTTATTTTCCGTAAAAACAACTAAAAATTGTAGTTATTTTTACTGTTAGAAACATTTAACTTGTGTATTAAAAACAACATGAGAAGTTAAAAAATATAAACATTTATTTTCTCTCAACGATAAAACATAAAAAATTTAAAAAATTATTTAGAAAAAACTAAGAACAATTTTGTAAGATAAAATGTAAGTAAATTGCACTACTTTTGTGTCAGTTGCTTTCAAAAGCAACTTAATAGTTCACTCAGCAAATTATGTAAGTTATAAAATGTTAGTTGCTTATATGTTTTACAGTAGTTAGTTGTTTTCAACTACAAAGTCAGTTGTTTTTGTATGAAAGATATCAAACAACTTTTTTTGTTAGTTATTTTAAATCGTTTTTTTGAACAACTAACAAAAAAGTACTATAATGTAGTAAACGCTATTTAAAGTGGTTAATTTTAGTTCTTTATATCTGAAAAATTTTCAAAGCTTTTTTTCAAAAAATAAATTTTATTTTTTTTTTATTTTTTACAACTTTAAAAAAAAACTTGCACTTAAAAAATTATGTTAGTAAAATCAACTGAAAATGTCAGTTAAAATAACTACTTTGTAAGTTATTTTGGGGTCAACTACTTTTTCAGTTAAATCAACTAACAATGTTAGTTATTTTAAATGACAAAAAACAAATGACTTGTGTAGTAAAAACTACTTACATTTGTAGTCAAAACAACTAACATGTAGTAAAAATAAAATAATCAATATATAATTTTTTTTTTTTTCAAAAAATTTTTCTGAAAAAAAAATAGACCAAATATTTTCCAAGTTTTTTTTAAAAAAAAGTTGTGAAAAATAAAAAAAACGAAAATTTATTTTTATTTTTTGAAAAAAAAACTTTGAAAGTTTTTCAGAGATAAAAAAATATAAAATTAACTGTTACTTCATTACAGTACTTTTTTGTTAGTTATTCAAAAAAAAACGACTTAAAAAAACTAACAAAAAAAGTTGTTTGATATCTTTCATACAAAAACAACTGACTTTGTAGTTGAAAACAACTAACTACTGTAAAATATGCAAACAACTAACAAGTAGTAACTTACATAATTTTCTGAGTGAAGACTTTTCCTACACTCAGAAAATTATGTAAGTTACTACATGTTAGTTATTTGTATATTTTACAGTAGTTAGTTGTTTTCAACTACAAAGTCAGTTGTTTTTGTATGAAAAATATCAAACAACTATTTCTGTTAGTTATTTTAAGTCGTTTTTTTGAACAACTAACAAAAAGTACTGTGATGTAGTAACAGTTATTTAAAGTAGTTAATTTTATTTTTTATCTCTGAAACATTTTTTAAGTTTTTTTCCAAAAAATAAAAATAAATTTTCGTTTTTTTATTTTTCACAAATTTGGAAAAAATTTGGTTTTCAATTTTTTTTTGAAAAATTTTTTGAAAAAAAAAATTATATATTGATTATTTTATTTTTACTACATTTTAGTTGTTTTGACTACAAATATAAGTAGTTTTTACTACATAAGTCAGTTGTTTTTGTCAGTTAAAATAACTAACATTGTTAGTTGACCCCAAAACAACTTACAAAGTAGTTATTTTAACTGACATTTTTAATTGATTTTATTAACATAATTTTTTGAGTGTATAGAAAGATTCTCATAGTTTTCCTATAAAAAATTCTCACAGTTTCTATAGAAAATATTAAAAATTGCAAGACTTTTTTCCTATAGAAAAATCCTAAGGCTCCGAGAAATTTTTTTAGAAAAATTTTGTTATTTCCTTTTCTGTTTCTTTGTCATTCCACTTTTTTCATGTGGGTGTGTTACAAAACCTTTATACTTCCATACTAAATCCAGTGTAGGGTATTTGAAAAAAAATATACGTTAATTTCATTTGAGTAGAGTGGCACTTGACAAAATAAAAACTTAAATAAATTTCACTAAATACATAATGCAATAAATATTCAACAATAATACAATACAATAAAACCAACTAAACTGTGATGATTGTCATGTAGTCGTCTAATACTATTTCACATATTTGTAATATTTTCCTTCCTTCGATTAGAGTTGCCAGTTGTTATAGTTTTCAGTGTAGTTTTTCAATTGAAATTTCCCAAAAAGAACCATGAAATTCTTAAACAAATTTGAATGTCTCAATTTAACTTAATTAATTGAATGATCCCCAATTTTTGCTATTTTTCCTCTACCACCTCTAGTTAAGCCAGAAAATAAAAAAATTGGAAATTTATAGCGATGATCCCAAATTTTTGCTATTTTTGATCTAGCTCCTCTAGTCAGAAAATGCAAAGTTTTTAAAAAATAATTCATATAAAAGTGAATTTTTAGAAATTTCTAGGGATGATCCCCAATTTCTACTATTTTCACTCTAGGACCTCTAGTAAAGCCTGAAAATTCAATTAAGGTGCCTATTCACAAAAAAAGTCGGAACTCAATCATAACTCAATTTTTTCCATGTGGTTGTTGTAAACAATCATAAAAAATTCAAATTTTGTTTGAAAATTTCAAAAAAATAAAGACCTGCTACCCACATCGTCTCAAAATTGACAAATCATGTTAAATTTGAGACTTTTTATGATTGTGTTTACAACAAATACAGGGAATATGAAGTTTGAAAATAATAAAACTACACTCAAAAAAAAAAAACTGTAATGTTAGCAAAAAAAGCTTGTAAACCTACAAGAAAATTTGTTGATTTTGAACCCACAATTTTTTTGCTAAAGTTAGCAAAAACATTTTGCCAATAATTAGTTAACTAGATTTTTTTTTTTTGAACTTAGTTCATACACATCTGAGGACCCCATTGGGTTCGGACCCGATAGGTCCAGACCCCGATGGGCCTACACATAGTTGGGTTCCTTAAAAATCGTCATATTTTTTGATCCAAAATTTGTGTCCGTTTCGCTGTACCTTGCTTAGTTTTTGAGATACGTGATTATAGGGGACCACTGGGGTCTTGAGAATTAAAAAATTCGATAACTTCAAAAATATTACTCGGAGAGCTTTTGACTATTTTGCAGTCTTGTTCTACGTGTTGAGAGCTACAAAAATGGTTTTGGACTTTTTGTTGTGTCGGCAATATTTACCGAGATATGAGCATTTTAAAATTTTCGGGAATGCTAACTTTTTTGGATCCAAAGTTAGGTCCTATTAGGGTCCACACATGTGAAGAGGACCCGCGAAAGTATGGAGATTCTAAGAACCAAAAATGCCCTCCATTTTGCTCTATCTGGCTTAGTTTCCGAGATAGCTCCATTTTAAGTTTTCTGAAAATAAAAAAAAATTTACCATTTATTTTGCTAATATTAGCAAAAAAGCTTGTAAAAATTTGGTCAACTCAATTTTAAATCTAGCAAAAAAAATTAGTTCAAATTTTGTTTAAAATTGCTAAGGCGCTAAATGAAGTTTACAAGATATTTTAGCTAACATGCTAATCTCAACTAAAAATTTGCTAAAAGTTAGCTAACCAGCATTAGCAAAAAAAATTAGTAAATCTACTAACGTACACTCAGAAAATTATTGCAGTTACTACATGACGGTCGTTTGTGTAGTAAGTAGTAGCTGTTGTTTTTAACTACAATTTCGGTCGTTTTTGTATGAAAAAATCTTAAACAACTTTTTTTGTAGTAGTTTCAAAAAATAACTACAAAAAATATACTACACTGTAGCAATAGTTGATTTATGAAGTTGTTTTTAGTTTTTTTTTCTAAAACTCGTTTTTTTCTAGAAATTTTTATTGCAAACGAATGTGTCGAGCGAGTTGGTCGTGCGGGATGCGGAAGGAATTATTTTTATACCAAATAAATAATATCTAAATAAATTAAATTACAATTTATTAAATTTAACTATAACAAAAAATTTGCGAAAGAAAATAAGTGGATAAATGAGATAACAAGTGTGTATAATATAGCGCTCACATAAGCGTGCGTAAAAACCAATCGGAAAAAACCAAAATAAAATGTGTGCAGTGTTTTGTTTTCTTATGAGCGCGCCATCTTTCTTTTCTTTGTATACACAACAGAACAGGTACATACTTTTTTGAAACATTGCAAATTAATTCTTTTTTTTTATAAATCAATTTTGCCAAAGCATTTCGTTTTTTTTTATTCCAGAGAAATTTTGATCAGTAGCGGTGAAAATTTGAAATGAACTATTAAAAAACAAAGGTAAATACAATCAATTTATTTTGTTTAACATTTTACTAAAATAATTTTTTTCTTCTATAAATCATGTCGAAATTCTATACAACCAACTGAAATGTATTGCTTTTTAAATAAATAAATATCAATCATTTAAACGTTTAAGAAATTTTTTAAATAAAATTTCAGGCAATTGTAGAAAAAACAACTGTATTAAACAGTTTTGTAGTAGTTTTTACTACATTTTGTAGTTGAAAATCAATAGTTAAAAACAACAACATGTTCAGTTGTTTTTACCGTTATATGTAGTGGACGCCTTTTCAATGACAAAATGTAGTCAAAACAACTGTCTTTTGTAGTAGATTTTACCGACATACTTTTTTGAGTGTATTATTTTGAGTGTAGTCATAACCAGTGAATAAGCCCGTAAATCTAAAAAAAAATCATACATAAATGGACTTTTGGAAATTTATAGCGATGATCCTCAATCTTAACTATTTTCGTTCTAGCACCTTATTTTAAATGGTTTTGGTGCGAAATTTATAGGGATGATCTCCATTTTTAGCTATTTTTGCTATAGCACCTCTAGTTAAGCTCTAGTTAAGTTTTAAAAAAAATCATATAAAAATGTTTTTTTTTAATTTTATAGAGAATTTCCCCAATTTTTGTCATTTTCGCTCTAGCACCTCTATTAAAGCCAGAAAATGAAATTGAAGTTTTTAAGAAAAAAAATCATAAAAAATGGATATTTTGAAATTATTAGCGATTATACAATTTGTGCTCTAGCGTAACTAAAGTTTTTTTTTAAAAAAATTCATATAAAAATGGATTTTTAGACTTTTTTAGCGGTTATCATTAATTTCAGCTTTTTTTATTCTAGCACCTCTAGTTAAACCAAAAAAGTTTTTTAAAAAAAGTTGAAAAAAATCATATAAAAATGGATCTTTGGATGTTATAGCGATGATACTCAATTTATGACTATCTTCGCTTTAGCCAGAAAATGATGATCCCCAATTTTTACTATTTTCGCTTTAGCCAGAAAACTTTTTTTTAAATTCATTTCCTTTAATTGCAATTATAGTTTTTGAGAAAAAATTCGTAAAAATGGATTTTTGGAAATTTATAGCGGCGATCTTCAATTTCATCTATTTTCAATTTCATCTATTTATATTTAGCCCATCTAATTAAGTTTTTTAAAAATATTATACAAAAATTAATTTTTTGAAAATTAATTTTAAATTTTCACAATTTTTGCCATTTTTGCTATAGCGCAACTAGAAAAAAATCATATAAAAATTGATTTTTAGAAAATTTTCAGCGGTGATCATTAATTTTAAATATTTTTCTCTAGCACCTCTAGTAAAACCAAAAAATCTAATAAAGTTTTTTAGAAAAATTCATATAAAAGTGTGGATTTGAAAATTTATAGATATGATCCCTAATTTTGTATATATTCTCTTTACCACCTCTGGTTAAAACAGTAAAAACAATTTAAGTTAAAAAAAAAAATATATAAAAATGAGTTTTTGAAAATGTTTGCTATTTTTCTTCTAGCACCTTATATTAAGCTAGAAATGCAATTGAAGTGAATTAATTGATAAAGGAATCATTTTTGGATTTTTTGTAGATTTAGGAAATTTATAGGAAATTTTTACTATTTCTTTCCATTTTTGGCATTTTAATAAAAGTTTTTTTTCTTTAAAAAAAATCATATTAAAATGGATTTTTGGAAATTGCGATGATCCCCAATTCTTACTATTTTCGTTCGCGTAAAATTTTTTTAGAAAAAAAAACATTGTGGCATAAAAGTAGATTTTTGGAAATTTTTAGCGATGATCATTAATTTTTGCTATTTTTACTCTAGCCCCTCTAGTTAAACCAGAAATTGCAATAAGTTTTTTTTATATAAAAATTGATTTTTGGAAATTTTATGCTATGATCCCCCAATTTTAATATTTTCGCTCTAGCACAACTAGAAAAAAAAATCATATGAAAATGGATTTTTAGAAATTTTACAGCGGTGATCTTTAATTTTATCTATTTTCCTCTAGAACCTCAAGTCAAACCAGAAAATGCAAATTTTTTTAAAAAAAAAACTTCACTCAAAAAATTATGTTAGTAAAATCAACTGAAAATGTCAGTTAAAATAACTACTTTGTAAGTTGTTTTGGGGTCAACTACTTTTTCAGTTAAATCAACTAACAATGTTAGTTATTTTAACTGATAAAAAACAACTGACGTATGTAGTAAAAACTACTTACATTTGTAGTCAAAACAACTATAATGTAGTAAAAAAAATTTTCAGAAAAAAAATTGAAGACCAAATTTTTTTTAAGTTTTTTTTTTTTGTTAAAAAGTTGTGAAAAATAAAAAAAAACGAAAATTTATTTTTATTTTTTGGAAAAAAAACTTTGAAAATTTTTCAGAGATAAAAAAATAAAATTAACTACTTTAAATAACTGTTACTACATCACAGTACTTTTTTGTTAGTTATTCAAAAAAAGCGACTTACAATAACTAACAGAAATAGTTGTTTGATATTTTTCATACAAAAACAACTGACTTTGTAGTTGGAAACAACTAACTACTGTAAAATATACAAATAACTAACATGTAGTAACTTACATAATTTTCTGAGTGTTCATATAAAAATGTGGGTTTGAAAATTTACAGATATGATCCCTAATTTTGTATATATTTTCTTTAGCAGAAAGCATAATTTAAGTTAAAAAAAAATATATATAAAAATGAATTTTTGAAAATGCCTGCTATTTTTGTTCTAGCACCTTATGTTAAGCTAGAAATGCAATTGAAGTTATTAAGAAAAAAATCATAAAAAATTGATTTTTGTATTTACTGATGGTTTTAGTCAAGCTTATAGGGCCTAAATTTTCTCAATGTAAATAAAAATCAATTTTTAATTACAATTTTTGTTCCCGACGTTTCGTAGATTTTCGGAAATTTATGGGAATTTGACCAATTTTTGTCATTTTTGCATTTTCGCTCTAGCCCTCTGGGAATAGTAGTTAATAAAAGTTTTTTTTTTTAGAAAAAAATCACTTTAAAATGGATTTTTGCAAATTAATTGCGATGATCCCCAATATTTACCATTTTCGCTCTAGCGTAAAGTTTTTAAGAAAAAAATCATTGTGGTATAAAACTAGATTTTAGAAAATTTTTAGCGATGATCATTAATTTCTACTATTAAAAAAAAATTGATAAAAATTATTTTTTGGATTTTTGTAGATTTTCGGAAATTTTTATCATTTGTGGCATTTTCGCTCTAGCACTTCTAGAATAGTAGTAAATAAGTTTTTTTTTAGAAAAAAAAAAACTAAAAATGGATTTTTGCAAATTAATTGCGATGATCCCCAATTTTTACTATTTTCGGTATAGCGCAACTAAAGTTTTTAGAAAAAAATCGTTGTGGTATAAAAAAAGATTTTTGAAATTTTTAGCGATGATCATTAATTTCAGCTATTTGTACTATTAAGAAAAAATTCATAAAAATTATTTTTTTAGATTTTTGTAGATTTTCGGAAATTTTAAGGGAATTTTCCTAATGTTTATCATTTGTGGCATTTTCTCTCTAGCAATTCTACCGATAATCATTAATTTCAGCTATTTTTACTCTAACACCTCTAGTTAAACCAGAAATTGCAATTAAAGTTTTTTTAAAAATATTCATATAAAAATAGGTTTTTGAAAATTTATAGCATGGTCAGCAATATTTTCTATTCTCGCTCTAGCACCTCTAGTTAAAACAGAAAGCGCAATTTAAGTTTTTTAGAAAAACAAAATTATATAAAAAATAATTTTCGGAAATTTATGTAGATGATTTTTTTGCGTTGAAATATAAAATGAATTCTTAGACATTTATAGCGATGATTCCCATTTTTTTCTATTTTCGCTCTAGCACCTTTAGTTAAAGCAAAACTAAAATCTTGTAGAAAAAATCATATAAAAATTTATTTTTGAAAATTTTTAGGGATGATCATCAATTTCAGCTATTTTTGATATAGCACCTATAGTTAGCAAAAAAAATAGTTTTTTGTTTTTAGTTTACTATGCTTGCTCTAGCACCTCTAGTTAAGCCAGAAAAAAACAAAGTTTTTTTTAGATAAATATGATAAAAAATGGGTTTTTAAACATTTATTGTGATAATCCCCATTTTTTTTCTCTAGCTCCTCTAGTTAAGCCAGAAAATGCAATAAAAGTTTTTAGAAAAAAAATCATATAAAAAATGGATTTTTGTAAATTTAAAGCAATGATCCCCAATTTTTTGCTATATTCGCTCTAGCACCTTAAGTTGAGTTTAAAATTTATGGGATTATTCCCCAATTTCAGCAATTTATAATACTCTTGCACCTCTAGTTAAGGATTTAATTGCAATTAAAGTTTTTAGATAAAAATTATTAAAAATGGATTTTTGGAAAAGTATTTCGGTGATCCCTATTTCAATCAATTAAATTTGTTTTTTAGATAAATATGACATAAAAATGGGTTTTTAAACATTTATTTAGATGATCCACATTCTTTAAAGTTTTTAGAAAAAAATCATATAAAAGTGGATTTTTGTAAATTTAAGGCAATGATCCCCAATTTTTGCTGTATATGCTCTAGCACCTTAAGTTAAGTTTAAAATTTATGGGATTATTCCCCGATTTCAGCAATTTATAATAATCTTGCACCTTTAGTTAAGGATTTTTAATTGCAATTGAAGTTTCATTAATCATTAAAAATGGATTTTTGGAAATTTATGGCGGTGATTCTCCATTTCATCTATTTTCGCTTTAGCACTTTAAGTTAAGCTATAAAATACAAGTCACAAACTGTGTCGACCTCATACCTTCTCTTCAAAGTTCAAATCCCCAATTTTTTAACAAAAAATATATTACCCTCATTAGGCAGCACTGGCTGCAATCCAAAATCCACAAGAGAGTGAGTGCAACAAATTTCATTTGGCTCAACTATCTGTCCATCAAAGCTAGATTTTGAAATAAAAAATATAAAAAAACGAATCATTGGGGAAACACATATATGTATGCTCATCTATATGTAAATAGTATTAGCGCCTATTCAACAAGTGATGATTATTATTGTTTTGTTTAAAATGACAATCATCAACAATAAAAACATTGTACTTTGCTTATATACTGCCGCCTTCTTTTATTTATCAATCGACCAGTTTAATGAATAACAGGAACAAACATTGTTGAAGAATAAACGATGGAAATCTTAAAAAATCTTGAAAGAAACTTAATTGAATTTAAGGGATTTTTAAATCTTTTAAATAAATTATGTTTGATTTAAAAAAAAATATTCTTAAATGAGTTTTTTTAGACATGGGAGATTTGATAGATCACTTTTACACTAATTTATTAAATTTATAATCGTGTGCTGCAGCATCATGTATGTATTAATGGTAATAGACATGCCCATCATTTTCATCATAATCATTATCACATGTACAAAATAGGTCTGTCTATCTATGATTGTCCCCCTTGTTTTGTAAATTGAATTAATTTAATGAATTTGCATTCTTACTTATTATTGTTAGTTGGTACATACAAATTTGTATTGTACATGTTACAACATTACAATGTTTTTTTTTTATATTTTTTGTTTGCTCTGCTGTTTTGTAGTTGTTGTCATTAAATGATAGTAAGATCATTTAATCTCAAACTGAGATTATATACAATTTAAATTGAATTAATTCAATAAAATAAATTTGTTTGTATTATATTATGTATTTAAACAAGTATGAGCAATATTTAAAGAGAAATTAAAAATAGTTTTTATATTAGATAATTTAATTTTTATTTTAACGTAATTCAAAAATAACGATTTGGTTACGAAAAGGTTGAATGCCTAAAAGTATGCAACACTTTTTTGTGACACTTAACCTTGCAGAGCATTAATGTGATGTAATCATTATATTGTAACAGAATGTTATATTATGGTGTTTTTTGTGCAAGTTTTTAGCCTTTACTACTTCCTATCGATCGTGCAGAGCTTTAGGGAATACATTTTTTTAATTAACTAAATTAATGTAATCATCAATTTATTAAAAAAAACAATTGAGAGTGTTAAATTTGGCTGTGCCGAATCTTTTATACCCTCCAAAATGTAACAAAAATAAAAAAAAAAATTGCCAGAGGCGTCTTTTTTTTGCGGGTGGGTGATGGGGGCAGTGGGGGACTTTGAGAGCAACTTCCCATCGCGATAAATATACCAAATGTTTCATTTATTTAATAAAAATAAAAAAAAAACATGTAAAAAGAGGGTATTTTTTCAGAGGTTTGTTCAGTTCTTCAAGGGGGAACTTTTTTCCCCCTGGCCCGATTTTGCCCATTCACGAACTTAACCTGCCTATGAACATAAGACATATTTGTGCCAAACTTTAGGAGTCTAGCTGTTTTAGTTTGGACTGCATTGTGTTATCTACAGGCAGATGGACGGACGGACAGACGGACATTCACAGAATGTCTTAGAATCGATCATGGATCAATAATATATATACTTAATGGGGTCCCCGACCGGTATTTCGATGCGTTACAAACGGAATGACAAAGTGAGTATACCCTCATACTGGTATAAAAAGATTTTTTTAATAAAGGGTAATTAAAGAAACAATCATGAAATTTAAAATTTTCGTTGTGCCGCTAGTGAGCGAAAATTTATTTGAAAAGTTTCAAATTATCCTTTTAAGTGCTGTCAGAAGATCAGAATAACATTGATCAATGTTATATCTAAGCGTTTTAAAAGCAATGTTTTTTTTACTATAAAACGCAAACAAAAATTGGAAAAAAAATTTTTTTCTTAAAAAGAATTTTTAATGAACTTTTCATTCTAAAATGTGTTTGTTTCCGGGCCTTAAAAAATTTTTGAAAATTTTTTATGAACTTCGAAAAAAGTTTTTTCTAAAATCATTTTTAATGAAAATCTTTAATCAAAAACGGAAAAAAATTGTGGGTTGGACTTTTTGTAAATTTTTATTAAAACGTTCTTAGACAGGACTTTTTATTTGCATTTTTGGTTTTATCTATCTCTTACACAATTAATTTTTCTGAATGCAAAATCCTCGTATCTTTTCAAATCATTAAAATATAAATATTTTTTGTGAATAATTTTATCATGCATGACATGTTTTCATACTAAATTTTGCATACTGAACATGAAATTGTCAACAAAATTCCAGAATTCCACTGATGCTAATTTTTTCTGAAAATTATTGTTTGATTTTTTGAAAAATATGGCTCAAAACTTGGATGTCTTGTGTTCATTATGAAACAAAAATTTTAGTCTTAAAAATCGCGATGCTGATCAGCAAGGAGAGGACTTTCATGCAAATGCATTTTTTTTCGTGTTAGTCTTAGAACAGCATAAACCAAATATCTTTGCGAATCAAAGAATTTGCTTTAAAATGGCATCAATTCGTTAGTGCATATTTTTGCATTTTTTACCGAAAATGCATATTTTTGCATATTTTGCTAGTATTTTGTTATAAATGCATATTTTTAGGTCATATTTTGTATTTTTAGCTTATTTTTTCCATTTTTTATGATTTTTTTTGTAAACATCATTAGTTTTTCTGTTATGAAGGCTTCACAAATTTTTTTTTTCGAGGTCAAATACTTGTCTGACCAAAATGACTTTTTTCGTTAATAAGCAAACAAAGTAAAAAATTATTAAAAAAAATAATTAAAATTTTTTTTTTTTCAAATATGTACAATTTTTATAATTTTTAGTGCATATTTTTGTAGTTTTTAGTGCATATTTTAAAGATTTTTAGTGCATGTTTTAGGCGCCTAAAACATAGTTTTTTAGTGCATGAAGGTCCTGTCCCTGCTGATCAGCATCTGTGGACCAAAATCGCGTTTTTAATTTTTTTATTATTTTGTACATAACATACTCAACAGTTTGTCAACTTTTGAGATGAATTCAGTAAAACAATTTTTGTCTTAAAAATCAGCACATGTGGACCAAAACCGCGATTCAGGAATTTTTTATAAGCCGTTATCATTAATAAATCACGTTAAAAATTTACCGATGTCATAAATGAAATCATAATAATTAATTTCTATTAAAATACAAAACTCTCTATCTGATAATTTTCATTCATGTACTTAATATTTTTGAGAAACAAAACCCTCTATCATAAAATCCCCAATAGTGCAATATTTTAAAAACGAATTATATGTGAGATTCAGTAGTTGATTTAAAAAAATATTGTAGAATATCGAATTTTAATTAATCTAACAATACGCGAAATAAACAGTTTTTTGGCTCTTCTGAAAAGTTGTGTTTTTTTAAATAGCGGGTTTTGAATATAGGCCCTCGATATATTATATTTTGTAAATTGTTACACTGACTACTAGTCAGTGTGTTTTGTCAACCTGTGTTATTATAAAATAACACAGGTTGACAAAATTTGATTTTTTTCTATTTGACTGACCTTTGACAACTGATTTATATTGACTTTAGTGTGCAGATTCCGAATCTGTTATCCAATTGTTTCCATCAGCTCGCTTTCGCGAGCAAATCGCTGTTAAAGAGTCGAAATAGTGCGTTTTTACCAACTTTGCTTGGCTATAATTTCCAAAAATAATTTTAGAGCCTCAGTTTTAAAAACGAACTTAACTATATTGGATGCCAGGATTCCAAAACTGGTATTAGCTTTTTTCTGACAGCTTTAGTTTTCGAGTTATTAAAAAGGGCATAAATATTCAGACAAAACTAAAGAGGGCATAAATTTAAAAATTATATTTTAGCGATATCTCAAAAACTAAAGATGACTCAACAAAAGTAAGAGCATTTTTGGAATCAGCATATCCAACATACCTAAAATCGTTATATTGGATGTAAGACTAGTGTTGGTAAATATAGACTGACAAACATGCCAAAAATAGCTTATTTTCAAAGATTCCTTAGGCTATACCTCGAAAACTAGAGCTGACCCAAAACAACGTTAGCCAGATTTGAAATCAGCGTACCCGGGCAAAAAAAAGTGTTGCCCTGTGTAATCCAATAATTTTTATTCAGTTATCAGCTAGTTTTTCCAACAACCCAAACCAAAAATTAAATTTTTTAAGTACAGTAGAAAAAATCCGCATTTTTTTAACCTTCAACTCTTTTGACCACCAATTTTTTGTAAATTTGTTTGGGTTGTTGGAAAAATTAGGTGAATACTGAATAAAAATTACTGGATCATTTTTCAAATTTTTAGTGTTTGAAATTGAAAAGATTGACTTTGAAATATTTTTAAAAAAATTTCTAAAAACTATCTCTAAATAATTTAATTTTCCATTGCGACCCTCGTATCTTATTTAATATTTGTTCAATCTGGACGCTATGAAGCTTAAATAAACCATTTGTTGTTGCAGTTTTCCAGGTGACATTTGATTAACTTATTCCCTCTTAAACTTGAAAGTCATCTTTTTGATCTCAACAAAACATTGTTTTATATTCAATTTCTTATCCTACTTTTGTTTAACACAAAAAAAAAAAAACTCATTTTTATTTTCTTAAAAAACAGCGTTCAAAAACTGATCTTTTTTTATTTGAACATTTTTTTTTTTCTAAATATATTTTTTTACAAAATATGTCTGCCATACGCCTAATCAAAAAAAATTACACATAAATGAAACTCTAAACATTGTTAACTTATTCAGAGCGCATCATTTTCTCCTTTTGTCTTTGCATCTTCTTCTTGGACAACTTCTTCTTGGTGGGCTCATCTTCGGAAGCCTTAGCAACAACTTCTTCCTTTTCGGTAAGAATAACTTCAACGTGGCATGGTGAAGACATGTAGGGGTTGATGCGACCATGAGCACGATAGGTACGGCGACGCAAACATTGGGCACGGTTGACTTGAATGTGATCAACAACTAAACGATCAACATCGAGACCTTTGTAATCAGCGTTAGCTTCAGCATTGCGGAGCAATTGCAAAAGGAATTCAGCGGATTTTTTGGGCCAACGACCTTGGGTGGTCTTCCATTGTTTGGCTTGAGCACAACGGCCAACACCACCGTTGAAACGACGGAATGGAACACATTCTTTCTTTTCAACGACAGCCTTCAAGAAACGTTGAGCACGACGCAGGGGCATGCGTTTGATGGCTTGGGCGGTTTCATGGGTGTTCTAAAAATAAATTAAGAAAAGTTTAAGGATTAGTTTTAAAGTTTTATTAAGTTGCAATTTTGAAATTTTATTTAAAGTTTGTTTAAATAATGTTTAACAGGACAGGTAGTGTTTAAAATTTTGTTAAAGTCTTAACCACTGTTTATCTGTAAAATATATTTAATATACAGCATTTTTTTTACATTAAACAAGTCTTGGTTATAAATTCAACTTGTTATTATAGTAAATGCTGATAAAAAAGTGATCAATTGGAAGCTTTAAATATGTTTAGTCGTTCTGTTCTAGAAAGGGAATTTTTTCTTATTCTTAATTAAAGCCAAATTCAAAAGTAGTTCGATTTAGAAAAGGAAAACCATGCTTACAGTGTTAGAAAAATTAACAGAAAGTCCCTATTAGGGACACGAAATAATAGGGACACCTAACATTAAAATCCAAAAGGGAATATCTTTTAAACGAAATCGAGTATTACACAAATGTAAGGTCTATGTAGATTGTTTATTTAGCTTTTTTGCTTTTAAGGGTCGAACCAGAATCAAATGCGTAGCGCAAGACGTACAAAAAAAAACAAACACATCAAATTTGAATATTTTACGTCCGTTTGATTTAGGTAGCTTACATTTAAATATTAGAAACGAAAAATTATTGGGCGTTACGCCTTACGCGACGTAATTTGATTCAGGTTGGACGCTAATCTGGAGCAAATTGTGATAAAAATTTGTATTTTTACACAACACCTGTAGCCCGTTTCTGTAATTAAAGTGAGAAGTTTTCGCATCGAAAAATATGAAACAAAAAATTCCACAGTTTCTCGACTCCGGAATAAAAACTGTTTCTGTATGTCAATGCGAAAACGCCAGCGTTTATATTGGAATATTAAGTGAGAAAATAGTAAGAGAACAAAAAAAAAAAAAATAACACGGAGCAATTTAAATTATTGTTTACGGATCATTTAAAAGCAATAAAATAAATATAAAAAAATTAAAATTATATATTGTTGTTAATAATGTATTGATAACCACATTTTTGCATTTAGAGATTCTTTGATTTTTCTAAAATTTGTGAAAAAATATAATAAATTAGATATTTATACAAACACAAAACAAGTAATTTGTATTTTTCTTACTATTTTTATCCATTTTTTTCATTTATTATGATTTTTTTAATGTTTTTATTTCTTTTTGTCCAAATCTCGCACCGTTTTAAAATGTGAGTTTTTTTGACACTTCAAATACAAAAGTTTTCGACCAATTACTTTACAGAAACAGTTTTCTCGCATCATTCCAATAAGTTTAAAAGTTTTCGCACAACAAAGTTACAGAAACAGTAAAATGTGAAAAGTCACTTTTTGTGCCGATTTACAATGTTTTCGTTTCATTTCACATGTTTCATGCGAGAAATCTTTCGATTCGAGAGTTACAGAAATCAGCTACTGGTTTCTTTTTGTAATACTCTATTTCGTTTTAAAGAAATATATGCCCTTTTGAATTTCAATGTCCCTATTAATTTTCCACACTGCCATTTTTTTTATTTTTTGGAATTTAGAGACACATTTTAAATTGGAAATATTGTTTAACAGGACAGGTAGTGTTTAATCTTTTGTTAAAGTTTTAACCACTGTTTATCTGTCAAATATATTTTATATACAGCACTTATAACATTAAACAAGTCTTGGTTATAAATTCAACTTGTTATTATAGCAAATGCTGATGAAAAATAGGATCAATTAGGAATTTTAAAGTTTAGCTAGATAATCTAAAAAATAACCTGCCAAATTAACCGTAAATCAAACTGCTAAACAATTTAAATTACAATTTAGCATGTCTAGGTCTTATATTTAAAACCTTCGATCTCAAGAGAACACGATTCTTCTAAAGAGCCAAAAAAATTTACTTTCGCTTATTCTAAGTGTATTAATAAAACTATATTCTACAATATTTATTCAAAAAGATAACTAAATTTCATATATGATTGGTTTTTTAAATTATGTTCTTTTGGAGATTTTAAGTTTTGAAATTCGAAAATTTCCAATGTGTAATTATGAAAATGAAAAAAAGTTTTTGGATCAGATAGGATATTTTGCATTCCAAAAAATGTGATATGTAAGATAGAAAAATAACAAATTTGCTTTTTGTAAAAATTTGTCTATATTTTTACTCTGAAAACGATATCATAGACGATTAAGGGCTGTTTTACTAAATATTTTGCCATTAAAAACTAATTTTCGTGATAAAGAAAATATGTGTGTGAGATAGAGGGTTTTGAATACAAGCCTTTAATAACTTAAAGGATTGCTTTAGAGAGTAAACACCTCAATAGTTTAGACATTTTTAAACTAATGTTTAACAGGACAGGTAGTGTTTAATCTTTTGTTAAAGTTTTAACCACTGTTTATCTGTAAAATATATTTAATATACAGCACTTATAACGTTAAACAAGTCTTGGTTATAAATTCAACTTGTTATTATAGCAAATGCTGATAAATTTTATAAAGAATTCAGAATGCTGATAAATTTTATAAAGAATTCAGAAAAATGTCTACACACAAAAAAAAATCGAGGTAATATTACCTAAAATTATAGTATAAAAATACCTTAGCGCCAGGCAAACGGGGCATTTGCTAAGTAAAAAGGTAATGTTACTTAAAAGCTAAGGTAATTCCTATGTTCGAAAATTTATTATGGTTGACAGAAATCTACCTTAGCTTTTTAGGTAAAATAGCATTGATAAATAGGTAATATTACGTAAATAATTTGGTAGTGTTACCTCGCATTAGTAATAATATTTTTACACCATTTCCTTTCAAAATTTAAATAAAAAATACGAAAAGTTTATTATTTTCAATTTATTTTATATTTTTATTTTTTTCACTGTCTTAAATTTTAAAGAAAAGTTATTTATATAGAAAAATTATCTATTCTAATACACTTTTTATATAGAAAAATTTTAAGATTCTTAGATATTTTAAGACTTTTTTTCTATAGAAAAATATCTTAAAATCTCAGATTTTTTTCTATAGAAAAATGTCTCAGAGTCTAAGATTTTTCTATAGAAAAATGTCTTAGAATCTGATTTTTTTTTATAGAAAAATGTCTCAGAATCTGAGATTTTTTCTATAGAAAAATGTCTCAGAATCTGAAATTTTTTCTATAAAAAATGTCACAGAACATGAGATTTTTCTATAGAAAAATGTCTCAGAATGTGATATTTTTCTATAGAAAAATGTCTCAGAATGTGATATTTTTTCTATAGAAAAATGTCTCAGAATGTGATATTTTTCTATAGAAAAATGTCTCAGAACCTGGATTTTTTCTATAGAAAATGTCTCCAAATCTGAAATTTTTTTATAGAAAAATGTCTCAGAATCTGGGATTTTTTCTTTAGAAAAATGTCTCTGAATCTTATATTTTTTCTATAGAAAAATGTCTCAGAATCTCAGATTTCTTCTATAGAAAAATATCTCAGAATTTGAGACTATTCTATAGAAAAATGTTTCATAATCTGAGATTTTTTCTATAGAAAAATGTCTAAGAGTCTGAGATATTTTCTATTCAAAAATGTACCAGAATCTGAGAATTTCCCTATAGAAAAAATCTGCCAGAATCTGCGAATTTTTCTATAGAATAAATGTATCAGAATGAGATTTTATCGATACAAAAATGTGTCAGAATGTTCTATAGAAAAATGTCTTAGTCTCAGACTCTAAGACATTTTTCTATAGAAAAAATCGCAGATTCTGAGACGTTTTTCTATAGAAAATTCACAGATTCTGAGACATTTTTTCCTATAGAAAAATTCTCAGATTCTAAAATTTATTTTCTATTGATAAGTTCTCAGATACTGAGATATTTTTTCTATTGAAAAATTGAAAAATTCTGAGATATTTTTTCTATTGAAAAATTCTCAAATTCTGACATATTTTTTCTATACAAAAATTCTTAGATTCTGAGAAATTTTTTCTATAGAAAAATGCTCAGATTCTGAGATATTTTTTCTATAGAAAAATTCTCAGATACTGAGATATTTTGCTATAGAAAAGTTCTCAGATTTAGAAAAATTTTCTTTAAATTTGAGAACTTTTCTATAAATAAATGTCTCAGATTCTATGAAATTTTGTACCATTATATCATTATAATTTAGAAACAATCGAATTTAAAAAATTAAGTGTAAAAACTTAGACATTCCATGTAAGCACTTGTTTTCATTTTTAGAACTGCTTTAAGTTTCCTTTTTTTCTAATTCTTGATGACTTCTTCCCATCATAATTTTCCTTGAATTGCAATTCGCGTTATCTAAAAAAAACATTAAAAATTATAAAATTTACTCTTTTTACGAATAAATTAAATAATAAAATTACCTTTTCTTACATAATTTGCTGCGAATTGTTAATTTCCATCTGTTTTATTGCGTTGAAAAATCATGAAAATATATGTTGAAAAATTTTGATGTTTGTTTTATTTTTATTTAATTTCAAATTATTGTCAACAAATTTTTCGAAGTTCTACCTAAATTGAAAAGTAAAAACTGCATAGCTAATAGGTATTTGAATTACATAGTGCTAAGGTAATATGCCTTATATTTTTAAATTCATAGAGAAAATAAATACCTATGCCAGCTAAGGCATTATTACCTCGATTATTTTTTTGTGTGATATAAAAATTACAAAAAAATAGTAAACATGACAAATAGATTTGAACTAAAACTTCTTAAGTTAGGAAAAAAGTTATTGTAACCAAGTTTACGAAGAATATTAGACAAATAAAGATCTTATACTCTGCTGATACTTGATTGACCAAAGATTTTCTTTATTAGAAAATCTCTTTTATTCTGGCACCTTTGCAAAAGTAACAGGAACATGGTAATAAGGTTCAAGCACTGATTAAGGATGCAAAATATAACTTTTGAAAAACTTATACCGTTTTCGAAATTTTTTTATTTAAACTGTGAGGCACACTAAAAAAATAAATGGACTGAGCCCGTGTGATGCTCTGGATCAAATGAAAAACAACTCTGCCCACCTACAGGTATTTATGGATTCATAAATTAAATTTGCTCACGATTACAGAAATTTTAATAAAAAGGAGAAAATTCTAATTTATCATAAAGGAAAGTTTTCCTTCGGAGCTTTTTTTTCAAATTTAAACGAAAAAATCCTAAATGCTCATTTTTTTAAAAACAAGTTTGCTTTAGGGTCTTCAAAAAAAAAACAATATTTGAAATCATGACAAAAAAAAATCTTAAGTACCTACACGTACCATTAAGTAGACGGGATGTTTTTCTGAGCAAAAAAAGGTACTTGAAGAGAGCCATATAGTCGATGCGCAAAGTTTCATAACATTCGGAGGGGTGGAGGAAGTCTGACTTATGCCAGAACAAGTAAATTTGATTGTTCCGGCATTTTTAAAATTTTTTTATAGCCATCTTTCGCCGGTCTTAGAAATTACAATCTACATGCATCATCCTCTCTGCCTTGTAAAGCTTTTTTGTGTAAACAGTTTTTGGCCTTATGTATTTCACCGTCCGACAGGCAAGTTTAAACTTGAACCGGATGATATACATCTGAATGTAGGGAATAAATGGAGTAAAACTGCATTTACAGTTTTTCATTTCGTGATCATGTTTCCTTTTAAAAGGACTTCAAAGTTTTAATTACATTTTGTAAAATATTTTTTTAAAAATTTGTACTTGTCCTGGGATGCCACTAGTGATGGCAAATGAAAGAGCAGGATCTCCCCTAATTTTCCGTTTTTTTTTGCCATGGCTGTAGAGATCAAATGTAGTAAAACTGCATTTACAGTCTTTCATTTCGTGATCCTGTTTCCTTTTAAAAGGACTTCAAAGTTTTTAAGGATTACATTTTGTAAAATATTTTTTAAATATTTGTACTTGTCCTGGGATGCCACTAGTGATGGCAAATGAAAGAGGAGTATCTCTCCTAATTTTCCACTTTTTTATTTTGCCATATAAGAAAAATTATGTGAATAACGTCCTTTGATAACTTTATCAAAATATTTTGTTGAAAATTTTAAATGGTATTTAAGGATTAAGTTTTGAAAGACCAAAACTCACCTCCATTTTCCTGATATGTCAAAATAATAAAAAAGAAAAATTAGGAGAGATCCTCTTCTTTCATTTGACTAGTGTCATCCTAGGGCAAGCACATATATTTAAAAAATATTTTACAAAATTTAATCCTCTAAAATTTTAAAGTCCTTTTAAAAAAGAAACAAAAACCACGAAATGAAAAACTGTAAATGCAGCTTTACTACTTCGACTTCCAGCGAGAGCCTGACCTTCCCTTATTGAAAATAGGGATTAAAAAAGTTAAGACACTCGATGTTAGGCACTTGTTTTCATTTTGAATACGGCCGTTAGTCTCTAGTTTCAAACGTTATTATCCAGTTCGTGTTTAACGACTTTTCTTTTTGTCGGACGGTGTTTTCAGTGCAAAGTTTTAAACTTTAAAGTTGCACCCACTCCCTTGTGGGCGTTTGCCCCTGACAAAAGACCCCTACTATACTCTGGATGAAGTCTTTAGTCGATGCACAAGTTTTATCAGATTTGTAGGGGTGTAAATAAACTTGACTTAAGCACAGCTTTAATATATCTTAAATTATTTGCCAACGTCTTTGTTTGCTGGGATGTTGCAAAAAAATTTTTCCCTTAGAAAATTTATCAACACTGTATTTGAAAACATTAACTTCCGCTTCTTAACATTTTATAAATATGATCTTTTAAAATTAAAAATATTTATAACCAAGTTTACGAAGAATATTAGACGTATTAAAGATCTTAAATTCTGCTGATGCTTGGTTGATCAAAGATGCTTCTATGTAAAAAAACATCTCCTTTACTCTAGCATCTTTGCAAAAGTACAAGGAACATGATATCTAAGTTCAAGCACTGATTTAGGATGCAAATATATTTATAAATTCCTTTTTTTCTATAAAATCTCAAAAAAGAAAAACTAACCTCACTTTAACACAAATATTTTGTTGTTGACCACTACAAAACACACACTCTTCCACCATAACTGTCACTTAACAAATAGTTTTTGTTTTCCACAATGTTTTTTTTTAACTCAACTTACCTTGAAATGTACACGTAGATTTGGTCCACGGGATTTGCATGATTTAGCAGCAGTTTCTGGTTCCCTTGAGTACCGACCCATTTTTGTTTAATTTCTGTTTCCATCCAACGAAAAGTCACATAAAAATAAACAAGATATAGAAAAAAAATTAGTTGTACAGTAGAATCTCGCAAATTAGAACCACTTTGTTCCTCGGGTAGTTCTAATTTCTGAAAAGTTCTAATTTCTGGACATTTTTTTTTCAAAGAAAATGATAAAATAATAATAAAAATAGTTACGACTGCTTTATTTTAACATAAAACTATTTTTTTGTTAATATTAAATTACTATAACACATTAAATTTGTAAAAAAAACACTTTTAAGGGCTTTGAAATGAGAAATAACAGGCGTTACATCGATTATATCATCGTCAATGCTATTTGATCCGTCATTAAACCCATCGTCATTCCGTTTTTCGATTTCTCTTACACTTATGGAATTGTGAAAATAAAAACAAAAAAAAAATCCAGAAATTAGAACCACTGGTTCTAATTTTAGAGCGTTAACTACATACAATTCGGGTTTTCCCCTATTTAGTTTAAAAAAAAAAACTATAAAAAAAATATTTGGTAGTGTAAATAAAAACAAAAAAAGAAAAACTTCCAGAAATTAGAACCACAGGTTCTAATTTTAGAGCGTCCAATGCATTAAAATAGCCGGTTCTAATTTCTGGACAGTTCTAATTTGTTAGAGTTCTAATTTGTGAGATTCTACTGTATTGCACCAACAAATTAACAAATTTTCTTTAGCATTTTTCTTTAACAACACTTGCTTTTCTTGCAACAATATATGCATTTTTCTATAACACATAGTGTCAAGTTTTTAAAAACATTAGCAATTTTCACATTTTCTTTGGGATTTTTAAGATGTTTTAAAATAATTTCTTTGAGTTTTTACAAAAATCGTACCTTCTTCTTGTGAATTAAACCGGAAAAGAACTTTTTTGACAGCTGTCTTTCGTTGGTAAGGCAGTGTTTATAAACAGGGTTGTTATATTTGACAAAAAATCATGGTATTTGACAGTTGAACAAAAAGAGATGCCAAATTTTATTTATTTTATAGAGTTACCGGATCAAAAATAATATTTTTTTTTTGTGTAAAAGCCGGTATTTGGGTTTTCAAGTGAAAAATTTAAAAAATGCATAAAATCGTAATAAAAACTATTTAAAAAAACTGTATAAGGGGAAAAATCTGTCGGCTCCGTGTGTAACACATCGAAATATCGGTCGGGGACCCCACAAAGTATATATAATATTGATCCATGATAGAATCTAAGACATTCTAGCGAAGTCCGTCCGTATTTAGAAATAACGATGCAGTCCAAACCAAAAGAGCTAGACCCCAGAAATTGGGCAAGAATATTTCTTATGTTACTGGTAAGGCTAATTGTAAGTTCGAAGATGGGCAAAATCGGAGATGGGGGGAAAAGTTCCCCCTTGAAGAACTAAAACGACCCCTGAAAAATACGATATTTTTACGATTTTTTTTTTTAATTTTTGCTCAACAAATGTAATATTTGTACGCCATATTATGTTCATAGACCTGCGCTTGGACCAAGGGGGTTAGAAAATTAGATTTTTTTAAGGCCGCCCCCCTTTGGGGGCTTGGTTTATTTTTTTTTAATTTTAAACGTGTTGGAGGGTATAAAAGATTCGGTACAGCCTAATTTAACACTCTTACTTGTTATTTAATAAAAATTATTTTTTTTAAGTGTTTTTTTGGGTTCGTCAGTTGAAGAAAAAACGGCTAACCGGGTTTTTATTCCGATTTAACAGAGGAAACTGGTTAACCGAAAAAGCTGATTTTCGGTTAACGGAGAATCCGGTTTCCAAATGTCGGTTTTTATAAACACTAGTATTTTATCACCATATTCAGTTAATTTTTTTATCATTATCTCCTCACATTAAAGAAAATTGAAAAAGTTTGAGTTTATTTTTTTTTTCGTCGTCATGAGCAAAGAATAAAAATTGTTTGTTGTTTTACATTATTAAATTCAATTAAAAAAAAAAAAACTCAGAAAAAATCTGAAAAATTTTGCAAATAAAAAAGAAGTAGAAAACTAAAGAAAATTTAATTTTTTTAACAATAAGCAAAATTTTAATTTTTTTAATATCCCGCTTTTTTATTAATGTGTTCTGCTTTTTCAATTAAAAATAAAAAAAATATTAAACTTTTCTCATTTTTTAAAAACATTTTTCTGTAATTTTCTATTTTTTTATTTGGCTGGTTTTTATCAGTATTTTTGAACATTTTCCTTTTTTTGAGTTTTTTTTTTTTTTATATTGTATTAAAAAAATGTGTTTTTGAAGAATGATACATTTATTTTTTTATTCATATCATGATGTTTTATAATGATATTTTTTCGTTAAACGTCTCATGAAAAAAAATAGTTTTTGTTCATTCAATACGAATTAAACTTCCAAAAAAGAAAGAAAACCAAAGCACACCCACCTTCATGAGATGAACAATTTGGGGGTTTTTATTGAATCGAAATCAAACTCAACAAACACATCCCCCCAAGAAACCCCCCTTAATTGACTTCGACTTATCATAGTTTTTTATATAATGAACAAATTATTTCATATTTGAAGTAAATTCATTTTTATATTTTTTATACCCTCCACTTAGTGATAGAGGGTATATATAAGTTTGTCATTCCGTTTGTAACTCATCGAAATATCGGTCTGGGACCCCATAAAGTATATATATTCATGATGCCCGATCGATTTTAAGACATTCTAGCGATGTCCGTCTGTCTGTCTGTGGAAAATGCTATCACGGACAAAATATTGCACAGAGATGACTGAAACTTAACATATTTATTAAAAGTTCTCCCGAGAAGTTTGGTATTGCATTTGAGCGATATCGGTTCAGCGGTTCAAAAGTTATGAACGAAAATGTAAGCACACCTCAAAAATTTCAGTACATTCAACATAACCTAAAAATACAAAATGCTTTAATTCGGCTTTTGGTTGACATATGTAAACATAATTGAACACCAAATGGTATTTAAACAAGTACGAACATATTTTTTGACAAAAATAGAAAAAAATCGCGGATTTTTTTATTTTTACCAAATTTTTTTTTTCGCGGAAATTTTTTTTTTCTTTTCTTTTTCAAAAGTAATTTCCTTTTAAATAAAGTTTTTTGTAATAATCTTTTTGAAATTGTGGAGGGTATCACTACATTCGGCAAGGCCGAATTTAACTTTTTTACTTGTTTTTCATGTTTATGTTTCATAATTTATGTTTAATGTAATGTTTTCTATGGTAAAATTCTCAGATTTTCATAAAAAATACATATTTTGTATAAAAAATCCTTTTGAGAAAATGTTCCAGCATCTGAAAATTTTTATGAAGTAAAAAATGTAATATAATCTAAGAAATTTTCTATAGAAAAAATATCCAGAATCTGAGAATTTGTCTATAAAAAATGTCTTAAGGCATCTACAGACGATTCAATAATATGTACAATCTGCATGTATTTTTTCCAGTTCAATATTTTATACAGTATTTTTATATATGCCATTTGTCGGAAAACGTCAAAAATATTGCGTCGTCTGTAGGTACCTTTAGAACTCAAGAATTTTTCTATAAAAAAATACAGAAAAAATGTTTCAGAATCTTAGATTTTCTTCTATATAAAAAAATGTCTAAGAATCTTTAAAATTTTCTATAGAAAAAAATGTTCAGAGTCTAAAAAATGTCTATAGCAAAATTTCTTAATTAATGAATAAACATTGTCGCAATCATCATGCCACAAAACCTTTTTTTATAGAATATCTCTTATAAATATTTTATAGCTTTGATTAAAATTGATTGACTGTAAATACTTGAAGACATTTTTTAAATTAGACTTAGGCTACGTTCACACTACAAGAACTTACCATGGTAAATTGAGATGATTTTGTGATTTTTCTTTATGCTAGTACAATTAAGAGTTGATTTTGTAAATCACTATGTGATTTTGTTCAAAGGAAAATCACATAGTGATTTTAAAATCACACAAGTCTGTATACAGTATTAATTTAGCCAACAAATTTCAGAATTGTTTAAAAAAACACCAGCCAAGAAAAACGTACAAAAATAATGGCTTCGTTACAAAAACTAAAAAAATCAACAAATAAAATATATCCACAAAGTTTTATAAAAATCCCCAAAAGTTTCATGAAAAAAAAATTAAAAAAGTGCTATAAAAACCCGTTTTTTTTAAATACAATAAAAGCACGAAATACCCGAAAAGCGGTAAAATGGCAACACTGATGATACATATGAAAGTCGATAATACAGTGTACTGTCAAAATACCAAAAATACAACATTGTGTTAAAAAAACAACAATTTGGCATCACTGTTCTAAAAGGGGGTTGATGAAAGAAAATAAACATTGGGTGGAAAATTTAACATAAAGAAAATGCAAAAAAATAAGAAGCAGCTTAGTTTACTACAATAAAAAAAGTTAAGCTAAATATAGCAAAGTAAAGTTTTAAAGGCGGGAAGGTATAAAACACATAAAACGCGCTTACAAATACATACAAAATGAAAACGGAGTGTATAAAAGAGATTTAAGATATGAAAAAAAAACTTACAATAAGGAGCAACACAGCAAGCAACTAACGGTTTCAGTGTTTAGTGCAAAGTTGAAGAGCACAAAAGGAAGAACACATGATTTTGTTTAATAAATCAAAGTGACTACTAAAGTGAATTTAATTAAAAAAAAAGTGAAAAAATAATTAAAAATAGAACATATTGTAACAAATTAAGCGTTTGTTTACAACGAAATAAAAAAATACACATTTTTGCAAACAAAAAATTATTTCAAAGTGAAGTTAAAAACACCTATAATTTTTGGTAAGTACATAGTATTTTTTTTAATTATTTTTTATAATGAAAATCCCCATAGCTAAAAACAAAAATCTTTTTTATCTGCATTATTTTAAAATTTCCAATAAGAATTTCGTCATCATTTTCATGTTTTTCACATATTGCGTCCTTTTTTTTTGTTTCTACCTCCCTTTTTTATAATCGCCACCCCAAAATGTGTTTTAACTCAATACAGACTTTGTGTAATTCAAAGGTTTTTTATTTTAAGTCTGTATTGAATAGTAAAACAACAACACAATTGTAAGTGTGTGTGTGTGTTTGCGTTTGTTTATACATAACTGTGTTGGTAAATATTTCACCCCTCTTTCTTTCAAATAGCAAAATTAAACCCTACTTGTGTTTAGTGTTGTTAATATGAAAGCTTTAATCAGAAATTTAGCGAGTTTTTATGTTTATAAGTTTGGACGATTTTTTGTTCAGTTTAACGAGATTTCTCTGTCGGGAGGTCGGAGGAGTGGGTGGGGACACCTTTCAAGCGGTCTTGAGACCCCCACAGATATGTAGAGCTTTGCTATCTTGTAGAACTTTTTTTTTTGAAAATTTCATCCGTTTCGGTCTATCTCGCTTAGTTTTCGAGATATCGCCATTTTGGGTTTTTAACTGAATTCTAAGAAGTTTTTAAACTAAATTCTAACCTTCAAATTCAAATTTGACAACATAAGTTTTTTTTTAAGTGTTAATTATTTTTTAAGTTATACTTGGGGTTTTCACAGTAACGATTAAATTTGCCTTTTTAAGTTTGGTATTTGGCAAATGTGCCAAACGTCAAAAAAAATGCCAATTTGAATGTGGCATATTTTTCTTAAAATGCCCAACTCAACCCTTGTCTAAAAAAAAAATGCCAGTGTGCAAATAAAAAAAAAACAAAAAAATGAAAACAGCTGTGATTGTTTATGCTGAAATTTCGAAGGCGGCAACAAAAACATTTATACAAACAGAAAAATACAAATTTTTTGTGTTTATTTTAAAATTGTGAATGTAAAAAGTTATTAAAGTTATTTTGTGCAAATTATTAACAAAAAGTGCGTTAACGATATGTAAAGAAAAAATGGTGGCAAATACTTGACATTTGTTTTATTTCATCAGCTTCTACCGGTCCAATGGTGCGTCCGAGAGGGGTCATTAGTGAGACCGACCCCCATTTACTTTTACCCTACAACATTTTCTTAAAACATACCTACGCCATATCTCCACTCCCTAAGTAGGCTCCCATACAAATAACAGTTGAGCAAATTTTATAAAAATTTAATTTTGTATGGGAGCCTACTTAGGGAGTGGAGATAGGGTGTAGGTATATTTTAAAAAAAATGTAGGATAAAAATAAATGGGGGTCGGTCTCACTAATGACCCCTCTCGGACGCACCATTGGACCGGTAGAAGCTGATTAAATAAAACAAATTTACAAAAAATAAAAAAAATTGTATGGAGACCGCCTTAAAAATTAGAGATAGAGGGTAGGTGTGTTCAGAGAAAATGTTTGGACTAAAAAAATATTGTGGGTCGGTCATACATTTTGTTGCTCTAAAGGTACCTACAGACGACGCAATATTATGTACAATATTCAATTATATTGATCGTGTGTGGGTAAGATTGACCATTGTACAATCGTCAATTTTACCCACACACCATCAATATAATTGAATATTGTACATAATATTGCGTCGTCTGTAGGTACCTTAAGGGCACTATTAGGGCAGTTAGAGCGGTTGGAGCAAATTTTGAAAAATGTCGTTTTGTGTGGGAGCCCCTTAGAAATTGGAGATAGGGTATTAGATTGTTCCAAAGTAATGTTAAGACGTAAAAATTAATGGAGTCGGTCTTATAAGCGACCCCTCTATGACGCACCATTGGAGCAGTAGAAATGATTTTAAGATTGGAAAATTACAATAAATTTTTTTCAAAAAATTAAAAAAAATAGTAATAATAGTTATCCCACGATCCTCCTGGGCAAAAAATTTGTAGAATTGATAGAAGTTTTACACAGAAAAAATTTAAAAAAAATCGAAGAGTACAAACATTTTCAAAAATGAGATTTAAATTTAAAAACTTAAAAATCGCATACTAGAACGCTTTTGAGAATTTTTTGGGATTTTTTTTTTGAAAGTAGGCAAAAAAACAAAAATTTTGAAAAAAAAAAATTTGAAATTTGGACCATTCCCAGTTGGAAAATGTGTCACTGAGGAAATTTCCACAGTGATTCCTTGAGGAAATGTCTTCAGGTTCTGACAAATCATAGGCAATCCTTGATGACATGTCCTAACATTGTCAGCACTGAATGTTTGCTTTAAGAGTGTGGACAATTCATCTAAGACGTCTAAAAGGAAATGTCTTCAGAATAGCAGTATATTAAATTAGAATTTTAAATCTGGGCAACTCTTCAATTTCCAAGAAAAAGATGGCAATATTATCGACTTAATTAAAATAAAATCAAAATCGAACAAGTAGAATAAAAGTAATAAATAGACAAACAATTTTAAAAATGAAGTTTGGAACAAGTGGTTAGGTGTGGGACTACTAAACTGGAGGTTCCAGGTTCAAATCCAGTTGGGACTAAAAAAGGCGAAAAGTTTTTTCTAAATATGAGAAAGATAATTTATAAAGGAAAATGGATAAAAGTAAAAACTAAAGGAAATACGAAAATTTTTTGTATTTTCGCATGACCTATGTCAGACATTTCCCCAAAGAAGTCTTAGGTGACATGTCCCCAGAAGGTCAGCCCTGACCACTGCTGACTTTGAGTGAGGACATTTTGAAAATTTGTATGAAACTGTCCTCAACCCAGTACATAGAGATGTCTTGTGGATGTCAGGTGTGACTCTGACATGTCATCGCTCCGTCACCGAGGATGGCTCGAGGACGTTGCCAACTGGGTTATTGAAGAAGTTATGAGTAAAAGAAGTTTGAGTAAAGGAGCAAACTACCAATTTTTAAAAATTCGATATCTTTTGAACGGGTCATCAAAAAAATATGAAAATTTACCACGAAGGAGTTTTCGAAGGGTACTAAAAACTGTAAACAAATTGGGAAAATCTAAAAAAAAAAAAATTTCAAAGTGTCCGATTTGACATGGAATGCCCGATATATTATTGATCTATGATCCATTCTAAGACTTTTCTAGAATGTCCGTCCGTCTGTATAAGACACGATGCAGTCCAAAGCAAAAGTGATAGACTCGTTAAGTTTGGCAGGCATATGTATTTTGGTCCTAGGCAGTTTAAGTTCGTAAATGGGCAAAATCGGACCAGGGGGAAAAGTTCCCCTTGAAGAACTTAACTAACCTCTGAAAAACGCCATATTTTCACAATTTTTTTTTTATTTTTGTGAATCAAATGAAACAATTTGATGTCAGAAAAAGTTCAAGGTACTGCACTTGGAATTAAAAAAAATATTTTTTTTTGCCCGCCCCCCTTTTGTGGGCGTGGATATTCAAAATGTTTTTAAATAATGATAAAATTGTATTACTTAAGCACAAAAAGCATAATAAATTAATTTTTAAACATTTACCGCATGGATTTATGTGTCCCCCAATGACCCCTTCTGACCCCCCAAAAAACGCCACTGCAATTTTTTTTTTAATTTTTTTAAATGTTGGAGGATAGATTCGGCACAGCCGAATTTAACACTCTCACTTGTTTTTTTTAATTTTGATTATTTTTAAAAAAACTTAAGCAATTTTTGAAAAAAGTGCCTACCCAGGTAAAAATCGTCACGTTTGTACACATATGGACATATATGAATTCATGTGTGAACATGTATGAATCACATATGAGTACATATGAAACATATATGAACATGTTCGGTACATATGGTAGCATATGTGGATTCATACATTCCTACAAGGGTTTATGTTTGCAGTCATGTATGGAGCTTTT
The DNA here is from genome assembly GCA_963921195.1 of Pegoplata infirma. NCBI lineage: Eukaryota > Metazoa > Arthropoda > Insecta > Diptera > Anthomyiidae > Pegoplata > Pegoplata infirma. Next base: position 214,793,504 of record OY992540.1, read on the forward strand.
TAACATTTTAAGATCAGATTTAATTTTGGTTTAGGGAGAAAAACAGGTGTAAAAATGGAGTTTTATGTAGATTTATTTTTATTGGATTGGTACTTTTGCAAATGTGGAAAGGAATTTTGATAACTTTCCAAACAAGTTGAACCAAACGGTTCCTGTTGTTTAGTTTTATAATCAAAAACATAAAAGAACGAACAGATGAACCATAAAATCACCACATCGAGCTCACATAACGTTTTTCGCTTCGGATGAATAAAATCTCTTTATTTTCGGAAAATATCGGTATATTTTTGCACTTGGCCAAAAAGAATATTTAAAAAAATGTCAAGAGTAATTTTCGATGGGCGTGTTTTATTCTAAAAATCTGAAATTTTTATTGTAAAAACCTCGAATTATTTATTTTGGATTCCTTTTTGGCAGACATGGGGGTTAATGATTACATTGTGTAATTGATTACAGTTTCAATTACAATTACATGTAATTAGTAATTGAAAATTTTCAATTACTAATTACATGTAATTGTAATTGAAAAAACTCAATTACAAATTACATGTAATTGTAATTGAAAAAACTCAATTACAAATTACATGTAATTGTAATTGAAAAAACTCAATTACAAATTACATGTAATTGTAATTGAAAAAACTCAATTACTAATTACATCTAATTGAAAAATGTAATTGATTTTAATGTAATTGTAAGAAACATGTTTATAATTACATTTAGTAGTTAATTACTAATATTGTCAATTACACATACATATTTATTCATAAATCTTTATGCATAAAATCGTTAGTGCAATTGTTTGTAACGCATGATCTCTGGAATCATAAGAGCTACCAACCTAAGACATACATATTAGATGCTGATCAAGGTTTTAAAGATTTGATTTTTTTCGACCCTGCAGGTGGCGCTGGCCTCAAGTTGTAAACAGAATTGTGGGTGCCATTTGACAGCAGTTCAAAACAGAGTTAAAATAACTAAACTGCCACTAACTATCCTCAGTTGATAGTTTTTGAAAGAAGCCAGCAGTTGAAAATAACACACAATACTGTAATCATTCGCAACAAACTGGAAGCAAAAACTCCAAGTCAAACGAAGATAACGAGAGTTTTTGTGGTAGTCTTTAAAAAAACTTAACAATGACTACAAACGACACAAAAGAAATACACAAAATAGACCGTACAATGCGAGTAATAATCACCACATTAATTGGAATGCAAACATTTTAGTTAAGACCCCTATGACACTACATTTTTTTTTGTATTAAATTGAAATTGATGGCATACTAATCACATTAGAGCACAGCATTACCGACCCCGGTAATGCTGTTCCCTAATGTGATTAGTATGCCATCAATTTCAATTTAATACAAAAAAAATGTAGTGTCATAGGGGTCTAAACAAATTAAATTTAACAAATATTTAGGTAAAAAATCGTTTAACTAAATTTGAATTCATAACTGAAATAGACAAAAAATCTAAAACTGATAGGGTTTAAATAAACCCAGATCTTTTATACAATGAATTTATTCATTAAATTTTTAGTTTTGAAATAAAGTTTAAAGTATTCATTTTCAACTGAAACATGAATCAAATTAATTTTTATTATTATGCATCCGAATACCATGAAAAAGAATAGTTGTATGTTTTTTTTTTGTCTTTAAAAATATTATAAGTAGTTATTTATTATGATTTTTTTACATTATTAGCCGTTTTTTTACAATTTGGAAAGAAAAAATTATTTTATCAAAATTTTTTTTTTCTGTGAATTTTAATATAATTTTACCTAAGTATTTTTCAAAGCTAAACCAACATATTGTCAATGATATGTCCGTCCATCTGTAACATATTTACACAGATTAAAAAAAAAATTTAATTTTGTCGTTTTTTAGCGTCCCAAAAAAAGTGTAAATACAACAGGTGTTAATACATTAGAATATTTTTTTTAAAACAAAAAGTCACAAACAACTGTTATATTTGGTCTCTGAAGAGAAATCATAATAAAATTATTTGTTACGATCTCTATTTTTGTCGACCATCCAAATTTTGATTTAATTGCTCAAATAACGTATTTTTGTCATAATATGACATATTATGTATGCTTATTAAACGTAATCTTATCATTTGATTGGAAAATGATGTTTGAATGATTTGTTGCATGATTCTCTTTAACATGGATTTTATCGCGAGTAGATCGGATGTAAACAACGCGAGGTATAACGAAAATAGTCGAAAAATTTAAAGAAACGCTAAACAAATTTTTAATATTACTGAATCCGTGAAAAAAATTTTTGATATTTTTTTTTGAGTTAGTAGTCTGTAATATATAAAAAAATATAGTCACGTTTCGTGCGCAGAAATTTTTTTTTTATTTTGTAAACCAGTGTTATTTATCAAGCACAACAAAAAATCTTTGAAAGAATATAAATTTGGCTGAAAACCACAAATTTGCTTTAAAAGATAAAATAAAATAATTCAGGTAATAAATATTTGCAAAAGGGAAAATTTTATCAAAAAAAAGGTCAACATTTTTTAGGATCTGCTTTTATGGCACATATAAAAGCAGATAATAAAAAAAATTAGACCTTTTCTGTAATAATAATTTCACTTTTGGAAATATTTATTGCGATATGCAGCCGCTCCATTAAATGATAATGCAATGTCTTTAAAAGGTAGTTTCTTTACATATTTCGCGTTGCAAAAAAATAAAATACTAATGTCTTTTTGGAAATCCCGATATTTTTAACCCAACTTGATTTTTATGACCACACATATAAAAGAAGATCCTATAAAATGTAGACCTTTTCGTGCCAAAATTTTCAATTTTTCAAATATTTATTGCGATGTACAGCCACTCCATTGAATTTCAATGCAATGTCTTCATATATTTTGCGTTGTAAAAAAATAATACTGTCTTCTAAATTCTTTTTGGAAATCCCGATTTTTTATGTCTTTATGACTTTGTAGCTGTTTCCTTTTTGTTATATGTTAAATTATGCAAGCGATCACTTATGCAGGTAGGATTTTGCTTGCTGCTGGCATGCTTTAAAAAAATCCAATAAATGCGTGTGTATTTTCTGATTTCACTGTACCTGCGAAATATTAATTATTTTTAAGATAATATAAAGCATGGTTGGTTACCGTTACCCTTATTATACCGTTACCGATTCAAAACCCTTTCAAATCGAATACCGTTACCGTTACCGATACCGCTAAAAATATTTTTAAAATACCGTTACCCTTACCGTTACCGTTATAATTATTAGAAGTTACCGGTATTGTACCGGTATTAAAAATTTTACCTGTTTTAAGGGATTTTAATGAACAAAAAAATAAAATTAAATTGCTAACATAATTTTAAATTTATAATTTGCAAATTATCATAAAATAAATGACAAAAATAATAATCATATCAAATCTATACTGGTTTTTGGGTCTATAAAATATTTTTAGCTTTCAGTTCTATCTTTTTTCAAAATTTTAACTAAATTAATAATACCGGTACGTACCGGTTTGGTTGGTTCGGTACCGGTACATACCGTTACCGAAACGATTTGAAAACACTTACCGTTACCTTTACCGAAATAAATAAAAATTAGATACCGTTACCGTTACCCTAACCGTTATTCGTTTCGGTAACCAACCTTGATATAAAGTCGTTAGATTTCCTGCTAACAAATAAAATAATTTTTTGACCGCTAGATGCAAATAAAAAACGCAAAATTTAGTCGAAAATACACCAAATTACAAAATTCTTTCGAATTTATTTATTATAGCTGTGTTCGCGAACTCAATAATTTGTACGAATTTGTACAAATTATTACGAATTTTGTCTAAAAGTCGTTCGCGTACTTTAAAAACCCAGTAACGAGAGAGAAAATGAGACAAAAAAGTGACAGTTCTATTTTAGAAACTTGCAAGTTTTTACTGGATAAATTTTTGCCAGCAAGAATTATCAAGCACAAAAAAACATATCGAGGGCCTATATTCAAAACCCTCTATCTAAAAAAACACAACTTTTCAGGAGAGCCAAAAAACTGTTTATTTCGCGAATTGTTAGAGTAATTAAAATTCGATATTCTACAATATTTTTTTAAATCAACTACTGAATCTGACATATAATTAGTTTTTAAAATTTTGCACTATTGGGGATTTTAGAGGATAGATAGAGGGTTTTGTTTCTCAAAAATATTAAGTACAGGAATGAAAATGATCAGATAGAGGGTTTTGCATTTTAATAAAAATGAATTATTATGATTTCATTTATGACATCGGTTAATTTTTAACGTAATTTATTAATGATAACGGCTTATGAATAATTTCGAAATCGCGCTTTTGGTCCACAGGTGCGGATTGTTAAGACAAAATTATTTTTTTTACCGAATTCGTCTCAAAAGTTGACAAACTGTTGAGTATGTTATGTAAGAAATAGTAAAAAAAATAAAAACGGGATTTTGGTCCACAGATGCTGATCAGCATCGGGATTTTTAAGATAAAAATTTTTGTTTCACAATGTACACAAGACATCCAAAGTTTGAGACATATTTTTTAAAAAAGTCAAACAAGAATTTTCAGAAAAAATTAGCATCAGTGGACCAAAATCGTGGTTCTGGAATTTTGTTGATAAATTCATGTGCAGCATGCAAAAATTAGAATGAAAACATGTAATGCATGATAAAATTATTCAAAACAAATATTTGTAAATTAATTATTTGAAAAGATAGAGGGTTTTGCATTCAGAAAAATTAATTGTGTAAGAGATAGAGAAAACCAAAAATGCAAATAAAATAGCAAAAAAAATATTTTTGTTCTGAATTTTACACCATAGACGAGGGCCGTTTTACTGAATATTTTGCCATCAAAAAGTCATTTTCGTGAAAATGGAAGATAGAGGGTTTTGAATATAGGCCCTCGATATGTTTTAAAAACGTATGACTATATTTTTGTAAACAAAATACAAATTATTCTGCAGTTACATTTTTGTGTATAAAATATGATTAAATATCAAGGAATGAATAAAAAAATACATCCTAAAATTAAATTTCTTTTATTAACAAGTTAAATAATAAATACCATCAAACTAAAAATGTACAAATGAAGGCAAAATTTTTTATAAGCTAATTTAAATCAGCTGTTTAACTAACTTGCAAGTTTTTACGGATTTCTGTTCGCGTACTTTTTACAATTTTGCCTTTTTGAGAGCGATTTCTTTTTTACTCTCTAAAATTTTGTTGCTTGATAATTTTTACTGCACTGAAAGAATTTTGTTCATTACGGCTATGAAAACGTACATTGATTCTATGAAAAAATTCATTAGAAGTGAGCCAATGATGCGCTTCATAGAATCTATGAATCAAATTCATAAAAACCAGATACCTATGAAAAAGTTCATAGGCTATGAAAAAAAAATTTTATTGTTCAATTTTATTTTTATTTATTTTATTATTTCATTTTTATTTACTTTATTATTTTATTTTTATTTATTTACAATATTCTATTTTTAAAAATTTATTTATTTTTACTTATCCCCACCGAGATTCGAACACAAAACCCCTTGTTCGTGAAGGTTAGTCTCTAACCACTGAGCTAAAGTAAATAAACAAGTTATAACACTTAAAATCCATTTTCTGCTTTGATATATTGAGTTTGTTTCTATGCTCTGCCACAATGCTCTGCAAAAATCTGTGTGTGTGTTTGTATATTTCTACAAACAAAATCTTTCAAACAAAATCTTTGTGTATTTGCAAAAAAAAATAACGATCATTACAAAACTAAGTGTTAGTTGGCGAGGTTTTCCTCCTTTGGTGGCACTGATAGCTAAGGCGTCGATTATAAATTTCCCAGCCGGTAGGTTTTGGGTTCGAACCCCGCCAGGGCAGCAATTTTTTTTTTTTTTTTATGTTTTTTTTTAATTTTTTATATTTTTTTAATATATTTATTCAAATTATATAATTATTGTAACATTGTTTTAATTATTAAAAAATTATTGATGAAATTTTTTTCTATGAATTTTTTCTATGAATCTTACAAAATCTATGAATAAAATTCTATGAAATACTTCACAATACTAATGAATATTCATTCAGCCAATGAATTGTTTCATAGATTCTATGAATTTGGTTTTATGAAAAATGTTCATAGATATTATGAACAATAATTCTTTCAGTGTGGGAAAGTACGCAAACAGACTTTATATTAATATATTATTTTCTATTAGTACTCCTTGCTGTAACTACTTGTAAAAAAAACGATATCACTACTTACCATTACAATTTTGGCAACACTATTTTTATACCCTACACCACTCTGTGGTACATGGTATAATGAGCTTCTGCTGATGTTTGTAACTTCCCGAAATATTGGTCCTAGACCCACCTTCAAGATTGACTCAGAATAACTTTTTGAGTCGATTTAGCGATGTCCGTCCATGTAAACGTTGTGCGCACGATACATGTCGCAATTTTTAACCGATTTATCTGAAATTTGAGACTTAAGCTTTTTTTGACAACGACGGACGCTATTGAAATTTGCAAAAATCGGTTCATGTTTTGACCTAACCCCCATACAAACGTCCCCTTAAAATATGAGTCAAATGACTCTAACAATAACAATAGGTATCCTTTCGAAATTTGGCAGGTAAACGTGTTTTGTATTCACAAATCACCATTCCACATTTTAAAGCAATCGGACCAGTTCTTCTTGTAGCCCCGATATTCACATAAATCGCTAAAATTTCATGAAAAAAGGAAATGATTTATTAAAATTTTGTTAATTTTTAACACGTACTTTAATTACCCAATCAAAATTTGATTATAATCACTCCATTTTTGGACTTAGGTCACTTAAATCGGTTAATTTTAAAACAAATAGAAGACTATTTTACTCAGATTTGGTTTGTGTTTTCTACACTTATTAAAGATTTGACCTAAGATAAACCAAATCGGTCCATGTTTGGACTTGGGACACATTTTCCGGAAAACACTGGTGTAGGGTATTATATGGTCGGTCTTGACCGACTGTAATTTTCTTACTTGTTTTTGTATGTAGTTGGTATCACTTATTTATTATATTTTATTAAAATTATTTAATTAATATTAATACATATAATTATTTTATTAAAATAAATATTATATAATTTCGGTGTTAGTTTTAAATCATGTGACATGTCACCAGTAAAAGCCATGGTAACGTAGTAGGAAAAAGAAAAGTTTAGTTTAGTTTCAAGTTAAGAATCTGCCACCATAACTATACACACAAATTATATATTTATGTCACAAATTTTATGTTATATTTTTGACTTATATTTTTTTACACTAGTTTTAAATATCATATTTAGAATCGACCGCAATCACTTAACTTGTCCAAAATGCTTCTGATGTTGAATTTCGCCAGTCACTATTAATTTGTTAAAAATAAAACTTTGTCAGTTGTCAGATTTTTTTTTTTGCATGTAATGGAAAACACTGTAATTTGAACGTTTTAATTACGATTACATGTAATTAGTAATTGAGTTTTTTCAATTACAATTACATGTAATTAGTAATTGAATTTTTCAATTACATTTACATGTAATTAGTAATTGAGTTTTTTCAATTACAATTACATGTAATTAGTAATTGAAAAAACTCAATTACTAATTACATGTAAATGTAATTGAAAAATTCAATTACTAATTACATGTAATTGTAATTGAAAAAACTCAATTACTAATTACATGTAATTGTAATTGAAAAAAATGTAATTGGTATCGCCCATGTCTGCTTTTTGGTAACATACATAATTGATTATTATTATTTTTGTATTTAAATGTTTGCTTTTTCTTTCTTTCTATTTTATTTCTCTTCGAAACAGTTGTCAAACAATTTTATTTGTTTTCAAAATTTTGAAGACTTCAAAAAAAAATTATTCACAAATTTGAAAAATGTTAAAGAAAAACAAAATCGTGTTTTTGTACAGAATTTGCGGAAAATAAAAGGTAAAATATATGAATAATTACTTAAGATTTATCTTGTAATAATTATTTATCTTATTTACAGATCAATTACAATTATTGTTTTGGAAGAGACATCAACTAACAAAAAGTCAAGAAGTCAACAATTGAAGAGGCGAAACGTAAGGGATGTTCAACCCACTATATCAATATTATAGACTCAAAACAAGGTAAATCTCGGGTTTCCCATTGATGTGTATGGTACGCCGAATTTGTATAGAACGCAAAGTAATCCTTCATTAATAATATTTCTGTAAAACAAGTTTTTAAAACACGTAAATTTTATCTTTTAGTTTAACTTTAGTTTAATTATGAATTTTATTAAATAATAAACTTTTTAATTAAATAATAAATCTTTTTTTTATATACCATTAGGAATCCAAAATAATATAAAAGTGTAATATGCGAATACATGCGAACATACATGATCACACATGTTCATATGTCTACATATTACCTCAATTTTCGTCCATGCACATATATGGGTGACCATATGTGTTCATACGTGTACGCATGTGACGATTTCTGACCGGGTACAGTCTATTTCTGTAAAATAACAAAATAATCTGCAAAAAAACTGGACAAAAATATTTTGATATTCAGTATACAGAATTTGTAAAATTGCAGAAAAGTTTCTGTTACTTTCTAAAACAGAATGACCGAGAATTTAATCAAAATATCCATTTCAGCAAAAAAATCTGCTAAGAGTTTGCCAATTAAAATTGGCAGTCATTTTACAGATTTTTTGACAGAGTTTTTCTTATAAGTGTACCTTCATTTAAAATGGAGGGTATAAAAACCTTGATCAGCACGGCAAAACATTCACGGTTTTGCTCAATCTCCTTCACGGTTTCGCTCGAATCTTGTTCTCTCTCACAACCAGTGTTGACACGTTTTAACGAAAAATCTCTATTGCAATCGTCCAAAACACCGAGCTTGTCCTGTTCAAGATTAAAATGAAATAACAGCTCAGATGTGAATGTATGTAATTGAACTTTAATAACTTAAATTTGATTTTTGTCATTTTAATATTTAGGCGTTTTATTATGTCGTTAAAAATTACTTTTTTAACGATTGACATCACCAAATTTGTCATCACACTTACAAACACACATACACATTCTATGCATAACGTACAAGCTTGAACGTTATATATAACAAGATTCAAATGAAACTGCGTTTTAATCCTTAAACTTTAACCTTCTTCTCTATGCTCTGACGCTCTCTTTCTCATATACATATATATCTCTCTCACATATTTTCTGATTTTCCTTTATCCTTTATCATATTCAATATTTAAATGTAAATGTATGACATCAACTTTGTTATTTTATTTATTAACTATTTTATCTCTAGTTTTGTCAATTCCTTAGTTTTCCCTAACATCAAAGGTTAGACATGTGGTTTATTTAGTACTGTCCTTTTAAACCGTTATTTTTCATTTTCTTTCTCTTGTCAAGTCAATACAATATCAATATATGTATACCCAGTCAGAAAAATACAAAAGGGCCAAGGTTGGCAAAGCGTAGGTGCCAGTATTACCAACGTTGGCCGATAACACGGTTTGCAACTAATACTGTACAGTGGCATTGTTGGATTGATAACGCCAGATGGGGCTCGGGCCAATTGTTTTTTCTGGTGTTGGCAGACTGTTGGCAAAACAAAAAACACAGTACATCACCAGTGTCATATTTTTAAGTAATACTACGCTGTGCCAAAGTCGGATTTACAAAAAATACTGTACAGTGCTATTGTTGGATTGATAACGCCAGATGGGGCTCGGGCCAATTGTTTTTTCTGGTGTTGGCAGACTGTTGGCAAAACAAAAAATGCTGTACATATTTAATAATGGAATGGACATATTTAATAAGTCCAAAAAAGGTTTTTGGACATTAATGGGAAGAGTTTTTGCAAGCCATTTATAATAGCATTATACTTTGGAAATTCAAAACCGTATTTTGCTGGAGAATTTTTGTCTGAATTTGTATCCGAAGTTAATACTTTAACTAATGAAGGTACACACAAAAATTAGAAAAAAAAATTTTAATATTTTTTTTTACTTATATTATTAAAGGTGTCGAGGTCCACGGAAAACAATTTACATTTAAAATATTAGCTTTTTGCTGTAATATGCCTGCCCGAGCGTTTATCAAGTGTACCAAGGGTCACACAGATTTTTTTTCTTGTGAAAGATGCACCGTAAAAGGAGAAACAGTAAATAAAACACGCATTTTTAAAGAAATAAATTGTGAACAACGTACGCTCCAGTCGTTTAGAGAAAAGGCTAACGCTCAGCACCATTTAGCTAAAGAAACCAGTCCACTTCTCGATATTCCTAACTTTGACTTAATAAAGTCCGTCGTTTTGGATGAAATGCATATGTTGTACCTTGGAATTGGAAAAACGTTACTTCACAAACTTATTTTTAAGAATCCAGATTCTTATATTTCCGAAGAAAACGTAGCAATTATGCAACAAAATTTTTTAAAAATATCTAAAGATATTACAGCTGAGTTCCAAAGAAAAACGTTTGATTTAATGGATACAGGAAATTGGAAAGCTACACAATATCGTTTTTATACCCTCCAACCACAGTATGGGGGTATACTCACTTTGTCATTCCGTGTGTAACACATCGAAATATCGGTCGGGGACCCCACAAAGTATATATAATATTGATCCATGATAGAATCTAAGATATTCTAGCGATGTCCGTCCGTCCGTCTGTAGAAATAACGATGCAGTCCAAACCAAACGAGCTAGACTCCTGAAATTGGTCAAAAATATCTCTTATTTTACTGGTAAGGTTAAATTCGAAGATGGGCAAAATCGCACCAGGGGGAAAAAGTTCCCCCTTGAAGAACTAAAATGACCCCTAAAAAATACGATATTTTTACGAGTTTTTTTTAATTTTTGCTCAACAAATGTAACATTTGTATGCTATATTATGTTCATAGACCTGCGCTAGGACCAAGGGGGTTAGAAAATTCAATTTTTTCAGGCCGCCCCCCTTTGGGGCGTGGTTATAGAAATTAATTAAAAATAACGATAAAAATTTATTATTTAAGCGTAAATATCATAAACAAATAATTTGTAAACATATATAGCGGGGGTACAGGTGTCCCCCACCAACTTCGCCGATCCCCCCCACGAAAAAAAACGCCCCTGGGATTTTGTTTTTAAATTTTTAACGTGTTGGAGGGTATAAAAGATTCGGCACAGCCGAATTTAACACTCTTACTTGTTTTTTTTTTATTATATGGCGGAGGGATAGTTTTGAAAAATGTATTGAAATCTAATCAGTACAGACATTTTTTACTTCTTCTTACAGCTTGTCGGATTTTGTCATCTAGCAAATTAGCTACATTAAAAGCTGATTATGCTAAGCAGTTATTAAGGAAATTTGTTGAACTTATGTCATATTTTTATGGACCAAAATCACATACAATGAATATTCACAACCTCATTCATATCGCAGATGACGTTGTTAATATAGGGGCGCCGCTATCTCAATTTTCCGCGTTTGATTTCGAAAATAGCCTAGGTTTTATAAAAAGTATTATAAATTCTCAAACCAACCCCATCGGAGAAGTTCAAAGAAAACTTCATATTTTTCGATCAAACGATTCATCAAATAATTTTCCATTGCTTTATCGTATCAATAGAATCTTAAAATATTCTCTTGGAAAAATTTTAGAAACCTCGAAAATAGGAGTTACTTTTAGCTTTGTTATTATCGAAGGCAATAAAATTTCACCACTTCCTCCTGATAACGTATGCTTACTAAGAAATGGAAATGTTATTACGGTTAACAAAATTTTTAGTAGGAAAGTGTCGAATTTCAAATGTGATGATATTTTTTTTAAAGGCAACGTTTTTCTTGAAGTTACTGATTTTGTGGAATATCCACTTCCATCAAGTAAAATAGGATTGATTGTATGTTAGAAAATTAGATGAAAATAACACTAAAATTAACATAAGTATGGTAGAATTCAAGTGTATTCTTACTACATGTGATGATAAAACAATTGCTATTACTCTATTACACTAATTTTAATAATATATATGTAAATTATTTAATAACTCGTTGTTTATATAATAAAAGGTGTTATAAAACAATATTTAATCGAAATCCAACCGCTTAAAAATAATTAATAAAAAAATAAATGGTCGTAAATGTTGTATAAAATGTACTGGCAGAGTACAATTCTGTTTGTAATTGCCAACGTTGAAACGCTGTTGGCATTTCCAATAAATCCAGTGCTCCGCCAGTACAATATTTTTTGTACGGTTGGCAGTTTCTGATTGGGTACATTTATTTCATTGTAGTTGTAAAATTTTAGTTCGATTTTTGTTGTCAGTTTTTAATGTGTGATTTGGTTAGCCTGGGTGTAAGTGTGTGAGTGAGTTTTCATGTTTATTGTCCTTTAGTATACCATTGTGTGCGCTTATATCTCGTTTCAATTCGTGCTTGTTGTCCTATATATTTTTGTTCATACATTTCATTTATTTTTCCATTAAAAGCTTACAATATGGTATTTTATTATAATTACTATCGATTAGTTTTAAAATGACTGTCATATTTATAAGTGAGTTTTTAAAAAGGCTTTGTTAAAAATTGTAAAGTTGGTGTACATAAAAAAATTTTATGTAAGTAAGACTTTACATTTTATAAAAAAAAAAAAAATGGAAATGTTTTGAAAAAAAAAAAAAAATATATATAATTCTAGAATTGATTCTAGAGAACATTTTCAAAATTATAAAACCACTGTGGATACCCTCGGTAGCTTTTTAATGTTAAAAACTTGAACAAGTAAAATCCTTTGTTCATGCCTTACGGGAAAATAAAATTCGTACTGTGATCCGTACAACTCCAAAACAACAATTTAAAAGATTTAAACTTTTACTGAAATTTTAATAGGTCGCATTTCAAATTTATTTCCGGAAATATTCGCTTCCGGAATCTTCAACGTGCACAATTCGTCATGGCTACGCCACTATAACCATTAGGGTGGCAGCTATTTTGCAAAACTTCGAATTTGAAGGAGTGCACCCCTAATCTTTATTACATTTGGTCTAAAAATGCTATGCTAAAAATTTCAGCCAAATCGGAAAACGTTAACACGAGGCGCATCGAGGTCAAAGGTCAAAGGTCAAAAAATAGCCATATTTTGATGAAAATCATTAAATAAATGGTGTTGTTTTTTGAATATATTGTTAAAAAGTGGAACACGAGTTGTTTATAGTATAAGAAGATAAATTAAAAATTTTTGGGTTTTCAAAAATTAACCTTTGTAAGTCTTTCCGGGTCAAAATGACCCAATTTTCACAAAATGACCCCTAAAACACGAAAATCAGCCCCAATTTTCTAAATTTATTGAAATAAACCAATGTAAACCCATATTTATATTCTATTCTATCATAAATACTCAGATATGAAATACTGTCTTTCTAGGATGTCATTCACCCGTTTCACGGTAAGGCCAAAAATATGGATTTTATTTGGCGTGGTTCTCAAAACTGATATTTTGTTTTTTTCAAAATTTTCTTAAGCAAAATTAAGAAAACTGCTAAAAAAACCACAGAATCTTATAAAATATATGTTAACATATAAAAAAAAAAATTTTTGGGGGATATCCCTCTGATAGTTTGGCGGGGGCATCGATTTAAACTCAGCGGATTTCGAGGAAAATGCCTTTTTTGCCCACAATTTATTCAATATGGAAAAAATTTGGTAAATATTTTAAATTTTGACAAAGTCAGGGCCATAAATTATTAAAAACTATGTTTAACCCTAAACGTTTTAGGAAAATAGAATAATATTAACCCGGTTTTTATTCGGGTCAAAGGTCAAATTTAGGGATATTTGGATTTTTTTTGGAAAAAGGCATCTAAATATGAAATGTTTATTGCGATTTTTTATAAAACTTGGTATAATTATTGTACGAGCTCAGAAAAATAATTATTTAATTTTTTTTAAATTAACCCATAAATGAACATGGGGTGAAAATGGCCCAGCACATTAAAATTTCTTTATATAGATTTTTATATTTTCTTTCGATTTTTATAAAACTTGTTATGATTATGTGCGAGGTCAGAAAACTAATTATTTGATTTTTTTTACTTAACCCATAAATGAACATGGGGTCAAAATGGCCCAGCACGTTAAAAATTCTTAATATAGTTTTTTTTTTCTATTTCTATTAAACTTGTTATTATTTTTATGCGACGCCTGAAAAAATAATTATTTGAAAATAGAAAATAGAAAAAAAATAGAAAAAAAAAAAAGAAAAAAACTATATTAAGAATTTTTAACGTGCTGGGCCATTTTGACCCCATGTTCATTTATGGGTTAATTAAAAAAAATCAAATAATTAGTTTTCTGACCTCGCACATACTTATAACAAGTTTTATAAAAATCGAAAGAAAATATAAAAAATTTATATAAAGAAATTTTAATACGCTGCGCCATTTTGACCCCATGTTCATTTATGGGTTAATTTTAAAAAAATTAAATAATTATTTTTATGAGCTCGTACAATAATTATACCAAGTTTTATAAAAAATCGCAATAAAAATTTCATATTTAGACGCCTTTTTCCAAAAAAAATCCAAATATCCCTAAATTTGACCTTTGACCCGAATAAAAACCGGGTTAATATTATTCTACTTTCCTAAAACGTTTAGGGTTAATGTCTAACATAGTTTTTAATAATTTATGACCCTGACTTTGTCAAATTTTAAAATATTTACCAAATTTTTTCCATATTGAATAAATTGTGGGCAAAAAAGGCATTTTCCTCGAAATCCGCTGAGTTTAAATCTATGCCCCCGCCAAACTATCCGAGGGATATCCCCCAAAAAAATTTTTTTTATATGTTAACATATATTTTATAAGATTCTGTGGTTTTTTCAGCATTTTTCCTAATTTTGTTTAAGAAAATTTTGAAAAAACCAAAATATCAGTTTTGAGATCCACGCCAAATAAAATGAATATTTTTGGCCTTACCGTGAAACGGGTGAATAACATCCTAGAAAGACAGTATTTCATATCTGAGTATTTATGATAGAATAGAATATAAATATGGGTTTACATTGGTTTATTTCAATAAATTTAGAAAATTGGGGCTGATTTTCGTGTTTTAGGGGTCGTTTTGTGAAAATTGGGTCATTTTGACCCCGAAAGACTTACAAGGGTTAATTTTTGAAAACCCAAAAATTTTTAATTTATCTTCTTATACTAAAAACAACTCGTGTACCACTTTCTAACAATATATTAAAAAAAACAACACCATTTATTTAATGTTTTTCATCAAAATATGGCTATTTTTTGACCTTTGACCTTTGACATCGATGCGCCTCGTGTTAACGTTTTCCGATTTGGCTGAAATTTTTAGCATAGCATTTTTAGACCAAATGTAATAAAAATTAGGGGTGCACTCCTTCAAATTCGAAGTTTTGCAAAATAGCTGCCACCCTAATAACCATACTACTCCCGAGGGCTAATATGTTGAGCTCTTCGCTGCACGCAATCGCGTAGTGCAACTTGTGAATAACCCAACACACATTCCGTGTGTTGAAGGGAAATTCCGCAATACCATCGACCTTTTTCTCAATTCGCATTATGACAAATAATAGAAATGTTTTTACTCAAAGTACTTGGGGTCAAGTTAGTTTAACCGAGATTTTTTTAAGTATTAAAAAAACATCATTGTTTTCCAATAGAAAAAAAATTTAGAGAGTTATTTCTAGAAAAAAAAAACTTGGCCGTACTGATGTGAGCTCAGAAAAAAATGGTCACCCTAACCATGACACTAAAAAAAATATTTGTATTTTTAATGCTCTCAGTTGCGAGTTTCGTTGACATTCGCGTTGTCTACGTGCAAATAACCAATTTCATTATGCACCTGGGTGCAATGGGTGCCGACCACTGGTTTATATCATCCCACCGAGTCTTTAGATTTTAAGAAAGTAAAATATTACCAAAGTCTTAATACTGCCAAAAAATCATAAACAAAATCAAACAGACATTTTTAAAAACAGCTGTTTGTATGCAAATCTAATAACACACAGCCATTTTTTGAAATATTTCATAAAATCAAAAGTATTATTGGACTGTCAACAAAATCAGATTACACACGATTTTTTGACAAGTCTTAATACTTGGTGGAATGATGTAAACATAGCTTTACTATGTCCAAGATGTTCTTTCGAGCACGTGCAGTAAAAAAGGTACTTGAAGATCTCAACATAAATAATTACCCGGGGACGGGTGGGTTACGGCTTTAGTCCTGAAGGAGTTTGCATTGTCGTTATCTCGTCCTTTGGCAGTATTATTTAGCTGCTACAAACCTTGAAAACCACCGCCCAATAGCAATATGCTCTACGCTCTCGAAGGTCATGAGAGCAAAATCAATCACCAATTGGTAAATTATTTGGAGTCTAATTCACTTTTGTGCAGGGTTGGCAACCGAAACGAATAACGGTATCGGTAACGGTATTGGTATTACATATTTTTTATATCGGTAACGGTAAAGGTAACGGTATTTTTGATTATTTAGGTAACGGTTAACCGTTACCGAAACAACGATACCGGTACGTACCGGTATTATGAATAAAATTTACCCAACATGTTAAAAAGTCACAAATTTTTTAAAAACACGTAAAAACTGAAAAATGTTGTGCATTTCAACATATAATTATATAGAAGTACTTAATACTTTAATTAATTAACACAGAATTAAATTAAAATATTCACGCAATATTGTAATTCAACAAATAAATCATTGATTTTTTACGTGTTTATAAGATTTCTCTGCCCAATCAGCAGTAATATCTGAACTTTGAGCCATTTAAGAAATCTGATGGTTTTAGCAGAGTCTGCAGAAAAATATGTCAAGACCACAGATAAATTTGCGGCTTTAAGTTGAAAAATCTTCTGATTTCAAATAAACAGCCTGAACATCGAAATTATATTTTATTAAAGTAAAAAATACTTATTTTTGTTAAAAACTGTTAAAAAAAGCGAAGTTTTTCATTTCAATAAACTTTTCAAATTTTTTTCATTTTTTTTTTTTTCAAGAAAATATTCTTACAAACAAGACAATTACTGTAAAATTATTAAAATAATCAGCTGATTCTTTCACATTTGATTAATTTTTAGTTTTAATCGTTTAAATTAAACAAAAATTAAAAAAAATGCCAACAAATTTTTTGGTAAAATTACAATATAATCTGCTAAAATTTTAACAAAAATATTTTTTAAAATAAGCAAACAGAGTCAGTAAAAACTCAGAAAAATGTCCGTTATTTTTTAAAACTTAATGACAGAGAATTAAGTTAAAAGTTTTCATTATAGCAGAAAAATCTGGTAAAAGCTTTCTAATTCAAACTGAAAGTTGTTTTACAGATTTTTCGACAGAGTTTTTCTTCAGACTGTACGACTCCCACGCTTACCCGCGTGGATGACAACGCCAGCAAAACTTGAGCGAATCAGGTTTGTCGTGGCACTCACTTTTCTCTTCAGAAATTTTTAGGTAAATAGCGAATGTGATCATTAGGGTGGATCGAATTTGGCTTTTGGGCGAATTTCGTTCCGGCTCACCAACAGATGTGTTGGAATAGACCTAAAAACAATGTGGTTAAATTTTCATGCAGATCGGTGGTCATCTTCCGCTGCCGAAATGACGTTGAAAATCCGCGATTTCTTAAAAAATAATATTTATTTTAAAAAATTGCCAAAATTACAAAAATCAATTAATCTTCTTTTTTATTTCAGTCAGTCCTTTCAATTCGATCATATTTTCTTAGAAAAAAATTTCAGCTTAATAGGACATTGTTAACCCCTCTAAAACGGTTGCCAAAAATGACCCATACATTTTGCCCTAAACTCAAAACCACGAAATTTAAAAAAAAAAAAAATTTTTTGATTTTAAGTTGCACAATCTAAAGTTTTTATTGCATTTATTTCAAGTATATATAAGTTTGTTTGACAAAAAATTTTTTTGAAAAAATACGAGATTCTTAAACAGCGCGTGTAACGGTCTGTTTCCAGGACATTTTGGGAAAATGGCATTTTTTTTTATAAAACTCAACATTTTTAGTTAAAAACTTTTCATTTTACACTAGATTTATTATAAATTATAAAACTTAATATAGAAATGTTGGATTTTAAGAAATTCTTTAACCCTAAACAGCTTTGGGCCCTAAATGACCCATGATGAACAAATGCATCTAGAAATAAACCGCTTTTGGCGGGCGACTAACCATTGGGAACATATTTTTTTAGTTAAAAATGGGAGCGTGAGTAAAGATGGGAGCGTGAGTAGAGATGGGAGCGTGAGTGAATTCGAGCAACTCACGCTCACGAAGAAAAAAAAATTTCTCACGCAAGAAATTTTTGAATTTTGCATACATTTTACGCAGGGTTACATGAGTGTCACATTTTAATCTCACTCAAGCTGAATTTTGATGTGTTTCATTTTTCTGTCACCATAAAAAATCATGCAGACTCACGAAATTTTACTCACGTTTAACAGTGCAATTTTAAAAATTATGTTTTTAATGCAAATGAAACAAAAAAAGTTCAAATAGCATTCAAATAGTATTCCCGCTTAAATGCACCCACCCTTTAAGCTTTTTCCGTACCCACCATTAACCATTTATTTATATTTGACACAAAAAGTAATTCACATTTAAACAAGAATATTGCTGAAAAAATTCAATAGAATATTTACTTGCTGCATTCTGGCATTTGAGGGGATAATGCTTTCGGGGTGGGTGCATTTAAACGGAAAATAGTATATAAACTTGCTTGCATAAAATATATGGATCACTTTTTTATTTTGCATTAAAACTATAATTTGTACAAATGCACACGTGGCACAAATTTCAGGAATCACTCGTAAACGTGAGTGAAATTTCGGGAGTTTGCAAGATTTTTTTATGGTGACAGAAAAATAAAACACGTCAAAATAAAGTTATGTTGAGTTTTCGGGAGCGTGATTACAGCGTGAACGAGTTAAATTTGATTCATTTGCGTGATCCTGCGTAAAATGTATGCAAACTTAAAAAATTTCCTGCGTGAAAAATTTTTTTCTTCGTGAGCGTAAGTTGGTCAAATTCACTCACGCTCTCATCTCTTCTCACGCTCCCATCTTAACTCACGCTCCCATTTTTAACTAAACAAATATGTTCCCAATGGTTAGTCACCCGCCAAAAGCGGTTTATTTCTAGATGCATTTGTTTATCATGGGTCATTTAGGGCCCAAAGCTGTTTAGGGTTAAAGAATTTCTTAAAATCCAACATTTCTATATTAAGTTTTATAATTTATAATAAATCTAGTGTAAAATGAAAAGTTTTTAACTAAAAATGTTGAGTTTTAAAATAAAAGTGAAATTTCCCAAAATGTCCTGGAAACAGACCGTTACACGCGCTGTTTAAGAATCTCGTATTTTTTCAAAAAAATTTTTTGTCAAACGAACTTATATGTACTTGAAATAAATGCAATAAAAACTTTAGATTGTGCAACTTAAAATCAAAAAAAAAAATTTTTTTTTCAAATTTGGTGGTTTTGAGTTTAGGGCAAAATGTATGGGTCATTTTTGGCAACCGTTTTAGAGGGGTTAACAATGTCCTATTAAGCTGAAATTTTTTTCTAAGAAAATATGATTGAATTGAAAGGACTGACTGAAATAAAAAAGAAGATTAAGTGATTTTTGTAATTTTGGCAATTTTTTAAAATAAATACTATTTTTTAAGAAATCGCGGATTTTCAACGTCATTTCGGCAGCGGAAGATGACCACCGATCTGCATGAAAATTTAACCACATTGTTTTTAGGTCTATTCCAACACATCTGTCGGTGAGCCGGAACGAAATTCGCCCAAAAGCCAAATTCGATCCACCCTAGTGATCATTGGTTGGACCGATTTCCACATAATTTAGAAAATTGCGAATGTGATCATTGGTTGGACAGACTTTTTCATTGTTTTTGCCCAAATGACAATCCGGTTTACAATGAACAAAAATTTATTTATTTTACCAACATTAAAAATATTTTAATTTGATTTTTATCTGCAAAAAAAATAAAAAAAGTAATATTAAGACAACCGAAACAAAACCGATATAATACCGGTAAAAATCCGAATAAAGGTAATGGTTTTTAATCGGTAACGGTATTTAAAATTTTTTATTTCGGTATTGGTAACGGTAACGGTAGTCAATATTAAAGGGTTTTTAATCGGTAACGGTATTGAAAGGGTAACGGTAGCCAACACTGCTTTTGTGTGATCGACAGTATGGCTTTCGTCGATGTCGTTCTACGGGAGATCTGTTTGCGTTTCTTTTGGAACGTTGGAATCGTTCCATTCACCAATTCGGTGAAAGCAAAGTAGTTGCTCTAGATATTTTTAAAGCGTGGAACGGTGCACTCGTTTGAAAACTTATTGCGGTTGGTGTCGGTAGTGATTTCTTTCGATTTATATCTAGCTTTCTCAGAGACCTATCTATACGTGTTGGGTTCTCATCAGACGAGTTTCATTTAAATTCAGGGGTACCGCAAGGCTCTGTTCTTTCTCCTACATTTTCTTATTTTTCTTAACGAACTCCTTGGTCTAACTTCCAATCCTATCTATTCTTTCGCAGATGACAGCAACATTTGTAATTCATTTTTCTTTAATCATAGACCAAACCTTACTGAGGTTGAAGCTATAAGGCAGAACATGATTGACACACTCAATCATGACCTTACGACAATATCCGAGTGGGGTCTCGCGAATCGGGTCGATTTTATTGCTCGTAAGACCCAATATTGTATGTTGAGCCACGGACGGCTTGTGGAATCAGCGTCATCTGTATCCATATATCCAAGATATTGAATTACGAATTGCTTAAAAACCCACCATATTCTCCTGATTTAGCTCCCTCTGACTTTTACCTGCTCCCAAATCTAAAAAATTCATTGCTGACAAACGTTTTACATCGAAAGAAGATGCAATGGCAGCTGTAAATGAGTATTTTGAGGAACTTCAGGAAAATTATTGTAATTAAGAGATATAATTGCTAGAAAAACGTTGGGCTAAGTGTATTGAAGTTTCTGGAGATTATATTGAAAAATAGAATAATTTTAAAAATCTCGCTCTTTTTTTTATACCCTCCACTCTAGTGATAGAGGGTATATATAAGTTTGTCATTCCGTTTGTAACACCTCGAAATATTGGTCTAAGACCCCATAAAGTACATATATTCATGATCCTCGATCGATTTTAAGACAATCTAGCGATGTTCGTCTGTCAGTCTGTCTGTCTGTTAAAAAACACGCTATCTTTTGAAAGACTTTACGAAGGCTCCTGAAGTTTGGCATATATGTTGGGCATTTACCTGGTCAGGTTGGTATTGCAATCCAGCGAAATCGGTCCAGTTGTTTAAAAGTTATGAGCAAAAGACTGAATTTCGGCAAGGGTTGTCATGATTTTAAGAGATAAAACACACGATAACTTTCGAATGACAATTCTGAAAGTGCTGAAGTGTGGCATATATATTTGCCGTTACTCTGTCCCGGTTTGTTGAATATCTCAGTCAAATCGGTCCAGTGGTTCAAAAGTTATAAGCAAACCCCTAAATTTCCGATTGGTTTCACCTAAAATTCACGTGTTGAAAAACCCGAGTTTAAAAAAAAAAGCTTTAAAAACAATTATAAGCCACAAAATTACTTTACTGAGTATTTTTGTCACTCAGAATTATTTTTACAATAAAAAAAATTTACACTCGAAAAAAAATTTACACTAAAAAAAAAATTAGTAAATTATTTTTTTTTACAAAAATGACAAAAAAAAGTTTTTTACTCAAAATAAAATATTTCTAATCAAAATTGTTAATTTTTTTCACATTAAAAAATTTACTATCCTTTAAAAAGGGCATTGTGGAGGGTTTTCATAGATTCGGCCAAGTAGAATTTAACTCTTATACTTGTTCATTGTTAGGCTAAGAACATTTCGAATTGCCCTCTAATCTTTTATGAATTAAAGTTAATGAAGTATTCGAATTACAAGAATTATAAATGAAATCTTTGAATTACAAGAATTATCTTGGAATTACACTTGACCTTTTACGAATTAAATTTGTAAATGGTATAGAGATATTAGAAGCAATCGCTTAATAATAATATATTTTTGTTTAGTACTTCAAGGCTCAAAAATCTTAATTCAATTTATCATCCCCGTTTTATCTAGTAAATAATGTTTAATTTCGTCACAATCAAATTTCACTTAAAAAATCTCATTCTCAAACAACTTGATGTTAAAAAAATGTATCTTCCCAATCCCCTGTTTTAAATAAACATGGTATGTTTATTATTAAAAGTTCAATTACCTTTAACCGTAAAGGATTACAAAAAAATTATACAAACAAAATGCAATACTTTTCTACAACACTGCAGATACATAAATTGATTAAAATAGAATCTGAACTCAATCTTTAAGTCTATATGGAATGGGTAAAAACCAATGCACAGCCATAAAAAAAAGAATAATGTATGCTATACTTATAAAAACTCTGAGAGCAAGAAATTTATATTTACCTTATTTTCCAGATCTTTCATCCATAACATGGCACAACTATGCATGTAGATTCTAAATAAAACCATACATATATGTTGAGTTCATTTTTTGCCCTAATGTCTGGATCTTCTAAGAGTTGTGTAATTTTTTACAGTAAAAACCGTGGCTGGCATAAGTGTGTGTGTGCTTATAAATTTAGATAAAAGTTGAAACAAATTAAATAAGAAAATTATAAATAAAAATACAGTAAAACTGGATAAAGACAAACTCTAAGGGATCAGCTAGAATAGTTTAAGGGAAGTTCGTAGTACAGAGGATTCAGTGATCCCACTTAACCTTTATGTGCTCGGTAGTCTACATTTGTAGCATTTTTGCAGAAAAAGTTGAATAAAAAAAAACTGTCCACAACAACAGGGTCCGATATTTTCAGTAGCTTCCTAAAAATCAATTCTAAGCAGTTTTAGCCACTAACCCTTTAAAAAAATAATTTACTGCACCTCCCAGACCCTACTTTTCAAAATGACCATCTCCTGGCGGGTAGTCTACAAATGTAGACATCATATAAAATGTATGGAAATTCACATCACTTTTAGCTTTTATTTGTCGCTGGCGTTAATAAATTAAACGATGAAGATACACATGCATTGTGGAGTACAGAAGCAGTTTGTAATTACCGTGCAATAATGCCGAAATCCCGGTTCAAGGGCATTTTGCGGTTTATTTGGTTTGATAGAGTTGCTGGACAGGTTAACGATAAGGTTGATCTAATTTCTGCTTTATGGGCTATAATGAGCAACAGTCTTCGCCGGTACTATCAACCATCGGGAGAAATTACAGTTGACGAACAACTATTTGCATATCAAGGACTTACGCATCCCACCCAAGCCTACAAAGTATGGCATATAAATCTGGTTCACATGCGATGTAAAGTAATTTTTTCCTCTCAACAGCGATATTCTTGTATAAATCTCGCTGTTGAGAGTAAAGAAGAGCTCAAATGCAAGCCGTGCAACAAATGTTGGAGAGAGTGTCGTGTGTGACAATTTTTTTACATTATTGAATCTGGGTAGGCATTTGATGTCAAAAAATCTATCTTTCAAAAAGTCAAAACTCAAAACTTTGCTCTGGTCTTTGGCAATATTTTTGAACATGCTAGATATATGCGCTCTACCTAGCCGCATTCATTATATTTTCGGAAAATAACGACCATATCTACCAAACAGTCAAACGACGAAAGTTCCGGCGAAGCCTTGCAAAGTATCCCTTCATGCCAGCAACTGTACAGCGCTCTGAAAATGCAAGGGTATTAGGATATGCTCTAACACACCTGGCCATTGAAGTGGCGCTTGATAGTTTTCCTGTTTCTGGCACTAATATGAACCACCCGCCTGATATTTCTAACAACATACAGCCCATGCACCCTGATCGTTGTCTATATTGTGAAGTTTAAATTTAAACATTTTCACATTAACTTTTTATCTAAAAATCATATATTTCTTAATAATTATGTATTTAAGTAGAACACTCTGCGTGCTAGTGTTTTTTCATAACATATTTGCTACAAATGTAGACTTCCGACCGCCAACGTAAGTTTACCATCCCGAGCACATAAAGGTTAAATTAAAATTTTTACGTAATTCCGAGACCTGGGAGGTTACCAAGTATTTCAAATCGAAGCAAAAACTCTTTTCAACAGAATTTTCTTTTCGTAAATAACACTACTAAACATTGAAAATGCGACTGGGACTGGGACTCTTAACACTTGATTACAATAGTTCTGCTGGCCAAAAATACGGTCTCCAAACTTTTTCATCTTATTAGGTTTTTGAGAAAATTGGGGTCAAAGTTAAAAAAAATCGATGTTTTGGGCATTTCTGGAAACTCATAGAAGATGAACCCGATGTGATGGCGACTTCAGTGATGAAAATACATTAGTAAAAGACAATTAGTGCTCCAACGGTTAAAGCGACTGATCAAATGAGTTATGCATCTTAAAAAGCAATGTTTAAGCTTTACCCTTGACTTATTTTTAAGTCGTCAGCACATCGGGTTATTCCGCTACGAGTTGGCAAATATGTTCAAATTTCTAAAAACCGGACGTAATGGAAAAGTTTGGAGACCGGATTTGTGACCAGGAGAATAATTGTAATCATGTATATATGGTGAAGTTCCATTCGGCTTAAGCTATTTTTTCATATGATTTGTAGCGAAAAAAAACGTTTTTTTGGAAATAAGACATAATTGAGAGACAGTTGGTGCCCCAAGGGTTAATGCGACGGAACAAAAGAGTTCAGCATCTTAAGAGCAATGTTTAAGCTTTACCCTCGACTTATTTTTAAGTCGCTATTCCATCGGGTTCATCCGCTATGAGCTGTCAAAAATTAACAAAATTGTGATTTTTTTCAACTTTGACCTCAATTTTCTCAAAAACCTGATGTGATGGAAAAGTTTGGAGACCAGATTTGTTATCACTTGAACAATTGTAATTAACTGTGTAAAGTCGCGTTCCAGTCGCATCAATTTTTTTTCAAAATGTTCAATAGTGTAATTAAAAAAAATATAATTTTACGATTATGTATTTTTTGTTTCAAAAGATTTTAAATTCCAACCAATTCTTTCGAATTTAGCTAAAAGGGGAGGTAAAAATTAGTTCGTTATAACATAGAATTCCTCTTAACGCGTTTGTAATAGTAAAGTTTTACTGTATACTTTAAAGCACAACAAATTTTGCTTTAAAACACACGCCAAGGGATCAGTGTTTCAATACACTAGTCGACAATGTTAAAAGGTCACTTTTTAATTCATCTTGAAATTTTAGCATTAGTATTGGGCTTAGGTTATAGGTAGCGGAGTCAAAGACTCCTCATATAGTCCGGATGGTCCATAGCGAAACCACAATAATTCCTCACCGACGCTAATTGAACGCGTTTGTCCTTATCGCGAATTGTATTATTTGCCTTTGGGCACCATTCGAAACAGTTTCCAAGCTCTTGAAGACTCGTCTGCCCAATATGTGCAGGCGGGTTCTGGCCAAAGCGGGACACGAATATGTTCGACCGTTCCCTCAGTGTTTGGTTCATCGCATCGGAAATAAGTCCCATTTTCTTTCTATGGTAACCTACAAGGCAGTGCCCGGTGGGCGTACAGCAGTTCCATCTGGTAAGTGAGAGTAAATAGTTAGTTTTCTTCAGATTGTAGAGTGACCACAATCTTCTGCTTTTCGTACTTGTTTTTAGCTCTATCCACTTTCTGTAAGCCATTACGGTGTTTAGATTGTCGCGTAGGGGTCTGAAGTGCTAGATTGTTGGATCGATATGTACAGAATTATCAATACCATCACCACATTGTTTCTCGAGCTCGTCCGCTCTCTCGTTCCCTTGAACACCTATGTGGCCTGGTACCCATATTAGTTTCACCTTTTTCATTCTTTGTAAGTTCTCAAAGCATTCGAAAACTAGTTTCGACTTGATACAAAAGACTGAACGAGCTTTTAGAGCCGCTTAGCTGTCAGCATAAAAGTTTAAATCCCTATTTGTCTTACCAACGAACTGTAAAGCTGCCTTGCTTATGGCAACTATTTCGGCCTGAAATATGCTAGAGCCCAAAGGAAAGATAAAAGTCTTTTCAAAATTGTTTTTAATTTTTTGTGGACATGGTTTTGAATTTATTAGGTATTGGTTCGGTATTGCACCTCGAATCAGTGTTGGTACTTAACACTATGAAACCTTTCAGGGAGTCTTGAGTGGAGGAGGAGGGGCATTCCAGATAGTAGAGTGTCCATACAGTTTTACACAGACAGATCGAAGCTGCACGTACAAGTGGTCTTTGAAGTCTAATCAGGAGATCTTGGGTTGAGCCTTGTTGAAAGATTGCCATATCATTGCAATCTTAAAGTCAAGCCGCGGTCAAGTTCCTGGAGTCAAAGCTCCTGAAAACAAGATTTGCCCTTAACTGTCTCAAGTCTTTAAATAAGAGGCCAAACACTTTGACATACGACTCATAAGTATTTCAGGCACAGGGACATCCCAGTGAATTGCGATGAGCTTGCAGGACTGGCAATTATCTTACATATTCCTACGGATTTAGAATATGTTGGTGTCAGTGTTCGGAAAAAAAAACACTAACGAACGGTACTTTCGTGTTCTGTACTGAATTTTGTCGCTGAAAGTACGCAAATACATTCCCAACGAGAAATAATATACCAGGGTTGGCAACCGATACCCACCTGGAATAACGGTATTTGGCTATTGTACCGCAAGCAATAAAGATATGGACATTTTCAAAAGCGATTATGAAAGATGATGAAATTTCTAGTATTTTAAATGTATCACTTCGTGTTTCTACCGGTTCGTTTTCGAAATATAGGCCAATACCTTTATAATACCGTTTGAAACGGTATTATAACGGTATTGGCCTATAAAACTAAAACGAACCGGTAGAAACACGAAGCGACACATTTAGAATACTAGAAATTTCATCAGCTTTCATAATCGCTTTTGAAAATGTCCATATCTTTATTGGTTGCGGTACAATAGCCAAATACCGTTATTCCAGGTGGGTATCGGTTGCCAACCCTGTAATATACGCAAAAACTACATTGTAGTGGTTGTGTACTTCTTAAACGATCACAAACAAAATATAGTACTTTTAATGTACTGTTTTCGTACTTATAATTAGCACATTAAAAAAAAAAAAAAAAACTTAAATATAGAGCAAAACAGAGCAAATTTTTGGTTCTTTGGATTACCATAGTATCACTGTCCCTCTTCACTTGTGTGGACCTTATGGGTCCTAACTTTGAATCTTAAAGAGAAAATTTTTAAAATGCACATATCTCGCTAAATACTGCCGACACGAATTGGTCGCTAGAGGAAAGGGGTCTCTCGAAACAAAATCACTTGCAAAACTGATAATTGGGGACAAATCTGATTGCTATACAATTTGATATATATGTATTTTATCCTAAAGTTCAATGGACGAACATACACAGAAAAAATTTGAAACGAATTTCAATCAACAAAAACGCAGATTCAATCAATTTTTTGATTGAAATTCCTCCAATTAAAAAAATTGTTATACCAATCATCAAATTGTAGGTGATTGATTGAAATTTTTTTCAATCAAACAATTTTTCGATTTTGATCAAAAATTTTATCGATTTTTTATTTAAAGTCAATCAAAATAATGATTGATTTAACAAATGAATTGTAAGCTTATGACAAAATTATCAAAAAATTCATCTTTTTTGCTTTACAATATGTTGCCAACAATAAAAAAAGTAAAGCCCGATTATTTTGTATATTTTTGAATTAACCTATTCAAATAAATTAAAGCGGAAAAAAAATCTGGTACTTATGTTGAAAATTTTTAACAAAAAATAGCAAAAATTTTAATCAAAACATTGATTGACTCATTTAAATTTTGTTGATCAATACATTTAATTGAAAATTTTTAGCCAATAATTTTTTGTCTGTAGGGCCACAACAAACTTTTTCCATTCTGATCTGTCTTTTGACAAATTTTGTATATCACGCTAGCTTTTTCGAGTTTATTGTATTTCACTTTCAAGCATCCTTCTCCAAGTATGAGATGGCTTTCCTGGTCGCCTACTGCCTTTTAAATTCCAGTCAATTGCCATTCGTGCAATATCTTCTTGTGTTCTTCTTAATATATGACCCAACCAATTCCATTTTCTCTTGAGGATTTCACTTTTAACAGGTATTTGGTTTGTCCTTCTCCACAGCTCAGTGTTTGATATTGTTGCTGGCCGAAAGATGTGAAGAATTCTTCTTAGGGACTTATTGACAAAAACCTGCAGGCTGTTAACCGGCGTTGAGAAGTGTTCCAGGATTCACAACCATAGAGAAGGGTGGATGTTACATTTGAGGAGAATAGCCGTAACTTTGATTTTATTGTGTACTGAGAGGATATCCATACAGGAGCTCTAAATGCCTGCTTAGCTTTATTTATACGACTTTTGATATCGTCATCATATCGTCCAGTGGACGAAATTATGCTTTCTAAGTAACAAAAGCTGCTTACATCTTCTAATTCGTTTTCGTTTATTTTGAGCTTTGCTGTATTGTTAGTGTTAATTCGCATTAGATTTGTTTTAGCAAAGTTGATCTTTAAACCGACTTTCATTCCCAATTCATGGATCATGTTAAGTTTGGTCGACATACATATGCTCAAAGTTATGTGAAAGTAAGAATATATCGTCTGCAAAGTCCATACAATTTGATTCGATTATAATCAAATCTATTTTTACTTGAACTTAAAAATAACTTTATTTCTGCTAAAAGTCTTTCTATTCTCCGGGGCAGTAAAACCTGATGTCGTTTCTAAAGAATGCACTATCCTCAATGACTCCAAAAGCTAACTGCAAGTCAAACATACGAAAAATAAAACAAAATATTTATTGTCGACCAGTGTTATCAACAACATTTTCATCATGATCACTGTGGTTTGTTTTTTATCAAATGCCATAGCCGTAGTTCTAAATACACATACTAATGCAAATTTTCAAAGCTATACTACTATGCAACTACGAGTAAAAATTTCGATTTCAAATAGAGAAGAAGTTTATTTTTAAACATAGCCCGATTGTTCAAAAAAAAAATAATAAAAATCCACATACAGACTGTCCGACTAAACTGACAGACAGCCATGAGCACAGCACCAACATCATCTTCAGCAGCACCACCACAAGTGGCAACCCCAACTACACCCCTCCTTACATACACGGTTAGGCTAAGTAGTGCACTGCCGTCATACTTTTTTTTACGTTGTACTTGTGCTTCGTTTTTTCTTACTTTGAACAATGTTTAGATTTTTTTGTTTTGTATTCAGAACTCTCACTGAGCCTCAGTATAAACATTTTTGTATTTTTTTATTTTGGCTAAATGTTTAATGATTATTTTTTAGCTCGCGTCAAGTACTTGTACTCGTGACTATATCTAGTCATATCTTACCATATGTGTGTAGTGGAATATGAGCGAGCCATTACGTATGTATTTGTTTTTGTAGATTTCCAAATATTGTGCTCAAATTTTCCCTAAAATATTGTGTATATGATTCATAAAATTTTGTTGTTTACATATATTGGTACATATTGTAATCAATTAGGAATAAAGCCTAATTATATGGGGGTTTTAGTTAGCACTATTGAAAGGAAATTAGAAATAAATATTTATTCTTTAAGGGAGTTCAAATACTTCCGTTAGTATCGATTGTTTTTACAAAACCAGAGTTTTGTGCTCCACACAAAACATATTTCAAATCAGCCATATGGAATGAAGTCATACTATATGAAAGTGAAATGTATAACCATGCCATACAAAATTCGAAACGAATTGTTTTTATTAGTTTTTATCTGTTTTATCTGTATTTGTTAACTTAATTTTAATTTCGAACTCCTAAAAGTTCGAAAACGAATTCTTCCCTCTGCTGAACAAACATTAGAAAACATCATACACTGACGGTCCTTTTACGACCATACATTTTCGCCCGAAGTGATTTTGATTTTCTTTTCATTTTTGTGATCTGAGACTTTATGAAGTTGCGCCACAACAAAAATTAGATCCCGAAACAATTCCATCCCCCTCATTTTTGTTAGTGAACAAATTTGTCTCTTAACAATTTTGGAGTTTTGGCCAAACATATTTGGATTTTTTTGTGTTTAGGTTAGATTTGGTTGAATGGGAATGTCATTTCCCAACTTCCCATCTGATACAAAAATTTTACTTCTTAAAACCACCCCGATTCTCTAAGATATTCTGATAGAGATAGCAATGAGGCACCGTTTAGTCATCGAAAAATATGTGCCCCAAATACTTCATCAGACCTGAACATTCACATTTTGTGATTATATAGATCTGCAACTTAATAGTTATTCTACAGAAACTTGATCCTCTAAACCCTCTTTTTGACCATAAAATCACACTCAAAATAATAACTCTGTTAAATACTCTGTAAAATGACTGTAATCTCAATTCGACAGATATTTGACAAAGTTATCTGTCGAAATACAGATTTTAAGAAAAATCTTTGTATTTTCTTGTGGCCGAAAAACAAAATTTTGTAAATTGGAGTTACTCATTAAAAACTTGTAATTTTCACAAAAATAAAAAAAGCTTGAAATTGAACAAAATTTTAATTTTAATTTTAATTAATTTAATTTTAATTAATGTTTTTGAATCAAGAAGTTTTACTCATAAAATGGATTAACTAAAACTTTGTAAATTTACAGAGTTTTTTTTGTAAAATTTTATAGTCATTAAATGCATTTAACTAAAACTCTGTTAATTTACGGAGTTTTTTTGGTAAAATTATTTTCGGTTTTATCAATATTTTACAGATAATTCTGTAAATTTACAGTTTTTTTTGATCGAAATCATTTTACAGAGTTTTCTTCGTAAAATAACAAAAAATCTTGCTGGTTGGAAATCTATGGTATTTTCTGCTGGCTCAGCAGAGTATCTCTGTAATTTAACAGAGTGATTATTTTTAGTGCACTTTTTATCCCTTCTTATTTTCCAACGGGTCCTTGTTATGTACATTCGGGAGAATGTTGCGTACCAGCTTCGGCCACATCTTGGCTGTGGCGATACGGAATTGAACTCCCATTGGTTTGGATTCCAAATAAGGTCGCATGTTCCTTACTTCGGGCTCATCTACAGATGCATAAATATGAAAACTTTATGTAGTTGCGCCACAAAAAAAATTGGACTCCAAACTCTCTTCCATCCCCCTTATTTTTGTTGGTGAACAAATTTGTCTCTTAACGATTTTGCAGTTTTTGCCAAATCTATTTGGGCTTTTTTGTGATTATATAGATCTGCAACTTTATAGTTATTGTACAAAAACTTGAATTGCTAAACCATCCTTTTGACCATAAAATCACTTTCTATCCCTTTTCCAACGGAGCCTTGTTATGTACATTCGGGAGAATGTTGCGTACCAGCTTCGGCCACATCTCGGCTGTGGTGATACGGAATTTAAATCCCTGTGGTTCAGATTCCAAATAAGGTCGCATATTTTTCAATTCGGGTTCATCTACAGATGCCCAAATGTGGAAACGGAGAGGTCACATAGTGCATTTGTCTTCATTTCTGATGAAATTATTGTTGCTGGCGATTTTAATGCCCATAATTCTACCTGGCTTCGTCATTCCAGCCACACGACTCTTGAGGACCAAAACGTTGAACTGATCGCTACACACAACCACCTTGTGAAACTAGTGAATGATCTAACACACATTCCGTGTGTTGAAAGAAAATTTTATAATGTTCTCGACTTTTTCCTCACTTCGCACCCTGACAAGTATAAAGCTGAGTTACTTGCGCCTCTCGGCAACTCAAATCACCTTATCATTTCGTCGTGCTTCTCAGCCAACGCCGAAACGCTCTTTATTTGTCTATGAAAAGGCTCGTTGGGCTCAGCTCAACGAATTGTTTCGGCATTTCAACTGGAAGCTCTGTTTTCTTGATAATAATGTCAACGCTGCTGCATAAATGATTGTGAATGTGATAACGCTGGGAATAAAATCACTTATTCCATCTTAGCGTATTTCGATAAAACCACGACATAAGTGTTGGTTTAATAAGACGTGCATGAGTGCAATTAGATTAAACAGGCGATAAATGAAGTTGTTTAGAACTCAGACGTGAAAAGCTTCTATACGAACAGTGTCCGTGTACAAAGGTCTTGCTGTTCCGATTAAAAAATAATGCTAGTTCCTCTATTCAAACTCTTATATGGAATGACCAAATATTCACTGACCCGGTTGATAAAACTAATCCCTTTGCTGAGATTGTTGCAAACCACTTATATATACTTGCCGGTTAGCAATCAACCACTTCCCAGACTCGAAAGAGTATCCTCTACTGTGCTCAAGATATTTTTTCGGGCTTGTGCGGTAAAAAAGGTTTTTGAAGATCTTAACGTCAACAAGTCTCCGGGGCCGGGTGGAATTACTGCACTGGTGCTGAAACAGTGATCTTCGATGCTCGTGTAAGGCTACATTTTTTAGCATTTCTTACCGTGTGGAAGTCTTCTCCTCTTGCTGAAAGGTAACCAATGTTCAGCCCATCCCTAAAATGGGTGAGGCTACTAACACTGACATTTACCGTCCAACTGCAATTTGCTCAGCGCTCTCTAAAGTTATAAAGAGCATTGTTAATTTCCATCCTGTGAACTATCTAGAGTATAATTCGCTTCGATGTGATCGACAGTATGGCTTTCGTAGGAGTCGTTATACGGGAGACTTGTTAGCGTTTCTTACGGAACGTTGGAGTCGATCCATACATCAATTTGATGAGAGTAAAGTGGTGGCTCTGAATATTTCTAAGGCATTTCATCGTGTGCGGCATGACGCACTTCATCAAAACTTATTGCACTTGGTGTTGGTGATGATTGCTGTCGAATTATATGGAGCTTTCTCCGTAACCGCACTTTACGTGTCGTTACCTTCGAAGTCAACCTTCGTCGACCTTCTAAGTCAAACCATTAATCCCATATACACTTTTGCAGGTAACTGCAACATTTTCTTTCGATATCCGGCCAAGCCTTTTAGAGGTTCAAGCCATGAGACAGAATATGAATGACGCTCTTAAACATGACCTTTCTGCGATCTCCGAGTGGGGTCTGGCGAAAAGGGTCGATGTTAACGCTCGCAAGACCCAATGTTGACCCACAGACGATCTGTGAATTCTTTTTTTTTTTTTTTGTTAAATACTTTATTATCTGGATTATTGAATCTGCCTATTCTTGGCCTAACAATAAGTGTATAAATCTTACAAAACTAACTTAAATACTATCTGTGAATTCAACGTATAACTTTTGAGGAATCAAACACTCTTGATGCTATGGGCATGAAAATACAATTTGATGTTCGCATCCAATCTCCCTACTATATCGTATATGATATGTTTAGATTTTTTATTTTTTTTTGTTTTATGCTAAGTGTTCATTCTTTTTTTGTTTTATTCTAAGTGTTCTTTCTTAGTAGTAAAAAAGAATTTCAATATTAAATTTTTTCCAAACTAAAACATGCTATCTGAACTTAGAATATCATTGCAAGTTACTTTAATCTACTACAAATTTATAAATTTTAAATAAATTCTATTACAATTGTGATTCGAACACAGAAGGTCTCAAGGTTCTATCTCATACCCGAGATATCGTCAAAAAACTTTGAAGGCGATTATATCAAAACAAGCTTTTTAGACTTAGAATGTTTTAGAATGGAGCCGTCATATACCAGCTATATTCGCCCAAATATGGAATAAAACTCTCAATTATGGGCAGGGACTTTCGTGTTTAAGCATCATTCTGGAGCATCATCGTAGTGTTGGTTGTGTGGCACTCTTCTATCGATATTATTATGGAAGGTGATCATCTGAGATAAACGAAATTATTTACCAATCTCGAGTGTTTCTTCGGAATGAATTCCCGTCAGAGGTACTTCCTGTCACTTATAACTTACAAACATTTTAATTAAATATCCACAAAAACTACCCTGTAGTGCCCAACGCATTACAGAGAAAATTCGTTTTTCAGTCGACCATTCGTATGTTAAATGAACTCCCGTCAGAGGTATTTCCTGTCACTTACAAAAATTTTAATCAAATACCCACAAACAACACTCCCTATTTTCTCATTCCCATGCTCTATTTGCCTGATCAAAACAATGCCCAGCATCAGTAAGGGCATCCCCTGAGTGGTGAAAAAATTGAAGGCATTCAGTTACTATCAAATTCGAATAGATTTTTTTGTTTGACAATTCATTAGAAAGCTCTCAGAAGATCTGCATCATTTTCTGCGTTAGTAGGGGACAACACCAAATTATTGGTTTATATTAAACTTTAGTAAATACTAACTAATACGTTAAAACCCGCTGACAGTTTTTTTAAGTTTCTTTAATTCCAAGATCAAATAATTGGCTATTTCTCCAAATCCGCTACATTATGTAGGATTAATCATAATTATATTCTGAACTACTTAATAGTTTTAAGTATCAATCTACGCAATAGAAAACAATGAAAAATCCTCACAGAAATGTTCTGCGTTTTTAAATCTATTTTGGATACAGACTTATTTCTATCCCCAAATCTCTGGTCCCCTTCCTTCCAACTTTCTTTTAAGTTTTTGAAATTCCAAAAAGTAATTAATTTAATCTTGTAATACAAAAAATAAACATTTAATTGAAATTGTTCAATTAAATTTTCACATACAAACTTATTTCGCAACAAAGTTATTTTACGTTTTTGAAAATGTTCTATAAGAAAATCTTTAGCCAAGAATATCTTTCAATATCTGCTGTTGATGTTCAATTCACATTAATAAAACAACAAAATCTGTTTAATTATTTTCATTCTTATTTAAAAAAAAATGTTCTTATTTTGTTGTTTTAAACGCATACTAAATTTATATATATATAATATCGTATCTGTACCTACTATATGAATACACAAAAACTATATAGTATATACTTATATCGAGGCTAAGATGTTCTGAATGATCTGCCTGTGCTTTTTGTTTTGATGCTCATAGCCAACTTGAATTGGTTTTCTTAAATCAGTATCCATTCCGTCTTCAATACAGTTGGACTCACACAAGAGCAACAACACAATTACGACGACGACGCCAAGAACGATGTGATTTAGTTCCGTGTTTTTTTCAATACGTTTTATTTTGAAATTTTATATATAAAAACAAAAACAAATACTACAACAATAAAAATTGAAATCAAATTGTATTCAACAACATTCAACCTCATCTATAAACAACACCAGGCAATATCGCATCGAGTGTTTAGAAAAAGAGCGATTCGTGCCACTGATGTGAATATTATACTCTATAACAAAATCGGTTAAAAATAGCATCAAAGTCTCTACTGAGTGTGTGGCATACATTGTGCAGCCTTTGGACGGTTTTTTTTTTCTTGAAATTCGTGTATTATTCTCTTCCTCAACCTAAATCTTAGAAACGGGTAAAGTAATATTTTTGTTTGTATATTTAAAATTAGTGTTGTAAATATTTTTTTAAATATTCGATATAATTTGATTACTTTAAATGTGGGTGCTTGTTGCCACTTTAAAGTGAAATATCAGAACAGTGATGAATTCAACTCTGGAATATTTACTTTATGTTTTGGTATCTTTACACAATTGTTATTAATCATCGAATTTTAGTTGGAATTTATAAACTGAATCTTTGAAACACAAATAGAATATTAAAAATTACATTGATCTTATAAGAACAACACCTGTAAATGATGTAAACAAACCTTCGGCTGAATGAAAGCGCATAATCACGGCTTCACTAAAATTAACTCCGATATTTTGCATTGGAAAGTGTATTTTTAACTAAAATTATTGTATAAAAAACTGTAGCCTACATTTAGGCATTTTTAACATTTTATGGAAATGTAAACATTTATGAAAATATTTGGTTTACAAATTACTGGATGTTAAAAAGGCAGAAGAAGACGTTGACTTTTATGTATTTGCTTCAAGCTTGCAACACCATTTTCAAATGAAATTCTAAAAAAATCAATTGGATTTCGAAGTTTTCATATTAAATTTTAAAACTCTACTTAATAATTTTCTTAATCTTTGAATTTCAATTGGAATTTACAAATTGAATCTTAGAATTTTAATTGATATACGAATAAAATCTGTAAATGGTGTAAACAAATCTTTGGCTGAATTATAGAGCAGAATCACGGCTTCACTAAAATTCTGCTTTGATTCTAACTAAAATTAACTCTGACATTTTGCATTGAAAAGTTTTTGTTTTTGACTGAAATTATTGTATAAAAAACTGTAGCCTACTTTTAGGCATTTTTAGCATATAAATAGAGTCTTAGAATTTTAATTGATCTTATACGAATAACATCTGTAAATGGTGTAAACACACCTTTGGCTGAGTGATAGAGCACAATCAAGGCTTCACTTAAATTCTGGTTTATTTCTAACCAAACATTTTGCATTAAAAAAATCTGTTTTTTTGATTCTAAAAGTATTGTATAAAAAATGTAGCCTAAGTAATCTGTTGTAAATTTTTTATGTATTTTTTTATAAAAAAATCATTTGTTTTACAAATTTCTGGATGTTAAAAAGAAGACGTTGATTTTTCTGTATTTGCTTCGAGCTTGCTACACCATTTTGAAATGTAATTCTAAAAAAATTATTCGAACTTCGAAGTTTTCCTATTAAATTTTAGAACTCCACTTAATAAATTTCTTAATCTCGATTTTTAATTGCAATTTAAAAAAGAAATGAATCTTTGAAATACAAATAGAATCTTAGAATTTTAATTGATCTTATACGAATAACATAAATGGTGTAAACACACCTTTGGCTGAGTGATAGAGTATAATCACGGCTTCATTTAAATTCTGGTTTAATTCTAACCAACATTAACTCCAACATTTTGCATTAAAAAATCTGTGTTTTTGACTCTAAAATTATTGCATAAAAAATGTAGCCTACTTTTAGGGGGTTGTAACATTTTATAAACAAATTTTTGTAAATTTGTTATGTATTTTTTTATGAAAAAATTATTTGTTTTACAAATTGCTGGATGTTAAAAAGGAAGAAGAAGAATTTGAATTTTCTGTATTTGCTTCAAGCTTGCAACACCATTTTCAAATGTAATTCTGAAAAAGGATTTCGAAATTTTTATATTAAATTTTAGAACTTTACTTGATAACTCTCTTAATTTTCGAATCGTAATTATAACTTACAAATTGAATCTTCGAAAAACAAATTGAATCTTTGCTTCAAGCTTGCAACACCATTTTCAAATGTAATTCTAAAAAAATCAATCGGATTTCGAAATTTTTATATATAATTTTAGAACTTTACTTAAAAATTCTCTTCGAATATTTATTGGAATTTACAAATTGAATCTTTAAAATACAAATAGAATCTTAGAATTTTAATTGATCTTATACGAATAACATCTGTAAATGGTGTAAACACACCTTTGACTGAGTGATAGAGCACAATCACGGCTTCACTTAAATTCTGGTTTAATTCTAACCAAAATTAACTCCAACATTTTGCATTAAAAAATCTGTGTTTTTGGCTCTAAAATTATTGCATAGAAAATGTAGCCTACTTTTAGGGGGTTGTTATATTTTATAAAAAAATTTTTGTATTTTTTTTTTTTGTATTTTTTTGTGAAAAAATTATTTGTTTTACAAATTGCTGGATGTTAAAAAGGAAGAAGAAGAATTTGAATTTTCTGTATTTGCTTCAAGCTTGCAACACCATTTTCAAATGTAATTCTGAAAAAGGATTTCGAAATTTTTATATTAAATTTTAGAACTTTACTTGATAACTCTCTTAATTTTCGAATCGTAATTATAACTTACAAATTGAATCTTCGAAAAACAAATTGAATCTTATAATTTTAATTGATATTATACGAATAACATCTGTAAATGGTGTAAACATACCTTTGGCTGAGTGATATAGCACAATCACGGCTTCACTTAAATTCTGTTTTAATTCTAACCAAAATTAACTCTTTGCATTTAAAAATCTGTGCTTTTGACTCTAAAATTATTGCATAAAAAATGTAGCCTACTTTTAGGGGGTTGTAACATTTTATAAAAAAATGTTTGTAAATTTTTTAGTATTTTTTTATGAAATAAAATATTTTTTTTACAAATTGCTGGATGTTAAAAAGGCAGAAAAAGAATTGACTTTTCTGTAATTGCTTCAAGCTTGCAACACCATTTTCAAATGTAATTCTAAAAAAATCAATCCAATTGAAAAGTTTCCATATTAAATTTTAGAACTTCACTTAATAATTCTCTTAATCTTCGAATTTTAATGGGATCTTCGAAATACAAATACAAATAGAATCTTAAAATTTTAATTGATCTTCTACGAATAGCATCTGTAAATGGTGTAAACCAAATTTCGGCTGAATGTTAGCGCACAATCATGACTTCACTAAAATATTGATTTGATTCAAAATAAAATTAATTCCTTCATTTTGCTTTGAAAAGTCTGTTTTTGACTGAAATTATTGTATAAAAAACTGTAGCCTACTTTTAGGCATTCTTAGCATATAAATAGAATCTTAGAATTTTAATTGATCTTATACGAATAACATCTGTAAATGGTGTAATAAACAAACCTTTGGCTGAGTGATAGAGTACAATCACGGCTTCACTTAAATTCTGGTTTAATTCTAACCAAAATTAACTCCAACATTTTGCATTAAAAATCTGTGTTTTTGACTCTAAAATTATTATATAACAAATGTAGCCTACTTTTAGGGGTTGTAGCATTTTATGAACATTTTTGTTAACTTCTTTTGTTTTTTATAAAAAAAATATTTTACAAATTACTGGAATGTTAAAAAGGCAGAAGTCGTTGACTTCTCTGGATTTGCTTCGAGTTTGCTACATCATTTTCAGATGTAAAAAAATCAATCGCAATTTGAAGTTTTTATAATAAGTTTTAGAACACTCAATAATTCTTTTTGCGTTTGAAATTGATCAATTCGCAATTTCCTCTATAAATGAACCAACAGAACAAGCACGACATGGGGGACGGTTTCTAATTTGAATGCCACCACCTTTAATAAATAGAGCAAGTTTTATTTCACACCGGTACCGGCCACCGGTTTATTCTGTCAAATCGTACGGAAAAGTCGTGCCGGGCTTGTTCTGTCTGAGTGTGAATGATTTGCATTTCAATCACATGATTGTGAGTGAGCGTGAGTTGAAAAAAATATGCGTGAGTGATTCATTAATTTTCTGCGTGAGTTTGATTGATTTGATTTTACTTACTTTTTTTGTTTTCATTTCTTAGAAAAAAATATTTTTATTTTTTTGGGTAAGATAATTTTATAGCGTGAGCAGATTTTTCGTGACTCACGCGTGATCGTCATTAAATCTGGCGTGAGTCACGCGTGAGCGTGAGCAATTATATTTTTACTCACGTTAATAGTGAGTGTTC
Organism: Pegoplata infirma; assembly: GCA_963921195.1. Classification (NCBI taxonomy): domain Eukaryota; kingdom Metazoa; phylum Arthropoda; class Insecta; order Diptera; family Anthomyiidae; genus Pegoplata; species Pegoplata infirma. Next base: position 214,833,033 of record OY992540.1, read on the forward strand.
ACGCGAAAACTATGGGACTTATCTCGGATGCCAATTGTAGAAAATGTGATGAACCTAATACAGATGAAACAGTTGAACATATTCTGTGCAAATGCCCCGCATTGGCCAGACACCGCGAGCGAATACTAGGTAAAGCAGAAATCGAGAATCTGGATGATATCGCCGCTACGGACCTTACGCAACTAAAACTGTTCGCAACATGGACTAACGCGTTTTATCCTCGTCGCTGAAGGAAATTGTGGTATCGCTATGGACCAGCCGGTCTATGCGAGGAGTCTGAACTTTAGGCTCCACCACCCCTAACCTAACCTAACCTAACCTAACCTAATAGTGAGTGATCGTGAGTAAAAAAAGTTTGCGTGAGTGATTCGATTATAGTTTGCGTGAGTAATTAAGTAAGCCCATTACTATTTTATATTATTTAGCAGATGATAGTGACATTTATCATTTACCTCACTTCAATTATAGACCTACAATCTCAGATTGGGTCTCACAAAGTTGGCACGCAAAAAGTCTTGTATGTTAAACCCATTGGCGTAGGAAGCCAACATTTCTGGGGGGGGGGCTAAAGCCCCCCCAGATTTTTTTTAATTTTTTTTTTTTAATAGAAAACCCCAGACCTATTTCTGAAGCGTTGCCTTTATCATGTGTCTAGGTGTCCTAGAAACGAATGCCCTCCGAAAGCGGTTAAAAAATCATAGTTTTTTTTAAACAAATTTTGATTCTGAATTAGAACTTCCAGATATGTTATGAAAACGAAAGATTTTTAATGTTTTTCCTATAGTAAAAAAATGATTTTTTTCAAGAAAAAGTTCTGATGATTGCAAAAGTTGATGATTATTAGTCAAAATTCTCAGTTTCTTTCTTCCAATAACTTTTGTCTATAAAAAAACACTTAGAATTTATAAACTTTTTTAAATCAAAGAACTTAAAATGTTTTCCTGAAGTTAAAATTCTAAGATTCGGTGAAGTTTTTATTACTGACAAAAACATCAGATTCATATAAAAACTTTTTGCAATAATTCAGATTATTTTTCAATGGGAAAATCTATTAGATCTAATATAATAATCAATACGAGTCCTTAAGACTCGTAGAATAAGCATAACGAGTCCTAAAGACTCATTATTATTATTTATTGTTGCAAAAATTAATGAAATCATTAAATTATTAAAAAAAAAATTGTGAATGATTAAAATTCTGGGGGGGGCTAAAATTATTCTGGGGGGGGCTAAGCCCCCCCCATACAGGGCTATCTACGCCAATGGTTAAACCTAAAGGTGGTCACACACCTGTAGTATCGTCGACAACTTGTTGGATGGACGTGTGTATTTTGTAATTGTCGTCAAACAAGCCCATACACGATCAAATAGAGTTGTGTCGTTCACGAACGAACTAGTTCAATTGAACTATTCACTTAACTGAGCGGTTTATCTAGTTCGTTCATTTCCGCTCTTTTAGGTCTTTTCGTTCATTCAGCTCAATTTAATTTTTGATTAATTTTGTCATTAGGCGTTAGTTTTCTCTTCTCTTGGCACGCTTTCTCAGCATTTATGTTTTTTTTACAAAAATTGTATATGTTTTTTTTTAATTCATGTTTTTATTCAACATTTTTGTATTTTTTGAACGAAAGCCAAAAAAATAGACATGATCAAGATGATTCGTTCACGAACTGTTGAACGAAAACAAAAACTGACCGATTTGAACTAGGTGAACGACCAACAGACATGATCAAAATGATTCGTTCACGAACTGTTGAACGAAGACCACAAAAGAGCGATTGAACTAGATGAACGAACTAGGTCTTTTAATTGAAATGAACGAAAATGAGCGCTCACTCAATTGAACGATTAATCACAAGTCTACGATCAAAATAGCATTTAAATCCAACAAATTGAAGAACAGTACTGTTAGTGTATGGCAGTGTTGCCAGTTTAGGGGTTTTCCCCCCAGATTTAGGGGTTTTTTTCTCATTTGGGGGTTTTTTTAGGGGGTAAAAATTTGAATTATTTTTTTGGGGGTTTTTTAGGGGTTTTTAAACAGAATTTAGGGGGTATTTAAAAAAAAAAAATTTTATTGCAATATTTTACAAATACAGTAGAATCTCGCAAATTAGAACCACTTTGTTCCTCGGGTAGTTCTAATTTCTGAAAAGTTCTAATTTCTGGACATTTTTTTTTCAAAGAAAATTATAAAATAATAATAAAAACAGTTACGACTGCTTTATTTTAACACAAATCTTTTTTTTTTTTTGTTAATATAAAATTACTATAACACATTAATATTGTAGAAAACATTTTTAAGGGCTTTGAAATGAGAAATAATAGGCGTTACATCGATTATATCATCGTCACTGCTATTTGATCCATCATTAAACCCATCTTCATTCCATTTTTCGATTTCTCTTACACTTATGGAATTGTGAAAATAAAAACAAACAAAAAAGTCCAGAAATTAGAACCACTGGTTCTAATTTTAGAGCGTTAACTACATACAATTCGGGTTTTCCCCTATTTAGTATAAAAAAATCTATAAAAAAATATTTTGTAGTGTAAAAAAAAAAAAAACTTCCAGAAATTAGAACCACAAGTTCTAATTTTAGAGCGTCCAATACATTAAAATAGCCGGTTCTAATTTCTGGACAGTTCTAATTTGTGAGAGTTCTAATTTGTGAGATTCTACTGTATTGCTGTAAAGTTTTTTTTTCAAAAATGAAAATATATAATATAAAATATTCACAACAAACTGTAAGAATTTCGTTCTGGTATCAAAAATGATTTTAAAAAGTACTTTTTTACCTCCAAAGACTTGTTTTTTGATAATTTTTTCAAGAACTAAGAAATCCAAAAGAGCAATACTTCAATTAGTTGTAAATTTTGTATAGAACAAATAAAGATGATGATGCAGGGATGGAAAAGTTTGATATCCTAAAGTAAAAACATGAAACTCAAAAATATCAAATGTGGTCCAATGCAAAAAAATCTTATTGAAAAACAACCTTTATTATTTTTTTGATAAAAAAATTATTAAGAAAAAATTTTGTACATTGAAAAGTACTTTTTAAAATAAGTTTTGATATCAAAAGGAAATGTCTATATCTATATCGCATTCTTGTGATGATATGCTAGAGTTTTCTGGTACGATCTAGTGTGTGTGTCCTTCTCCGTGAAATCAATCATGAATTTTTTGTCCCCTTTCATATTGATGAAATTTGGTTTAGTTGTTAAACTAAGTGAAAAACTGACAAATACAATAAATTTTAGCCCTGTAGTTCAACAGGGTCCGAAATTACGATTGGTCACAGTTTAGCCCAGAATCTTAAAATCGCGACACTCTTACACCTTAAAAATTCAATTCAATTGAATTAGTAAACTTGATGCAGATTTTTATGCTGTAATGGATATTTTTTCTGAATTCTCTGTCATTTAGTTCTAGAAAATACCACAAATAAGTGGATTATTTAGCTAATTTGTTTTGTTTTAAGGCCCTATGCTCCTTATAGGATCGACGGGAACATATATATATACAGCTGCGGTCAAAAAAATAGCACCAGGATAAAACAAAATTTTCTTCGTTGGGTTTTTTTTAACAATTTATACTTATGTCACTGAAAACGTGTCATAAGTTACTTACAAGAGTGTGCAACAATATTACATAAGAAAAGGCTAATTTGGTTTTTTATATTATTTAAAATTTTCAGAGTTTTTAAAAAAACTTCAAAAAGACTCAGTCAAAAAAATAGCACCACAATACTTTTTGTATTTAAATTAACTTCTTAAATTTGAAAAACGAATGGATTATGAATTCAGTATTGTTGTGATATCTTTAAATATTAAAAAAAAAATTTTGTCGGGTGCTCATTGTTGACAATTACCTATGTACAACGTTATTGTACCGAATTCAAGAGATTTTGGTATCTTTAATTCGAAATTGAGTTCCAGATTTGCCAAACAGCCACCCAAAGGGCTTCATTACAAGTTGGTTGTATTCAAGATACTCCCTTCTCTATATCTGTCCATTAACTTTCGATTTGATCTAGATCTGAGGACTGACCAGGCCATTCCATCACGTTTACATTATTGTCCAGAACCAATTTTTTGCCAATTTCCCGTCATGCTTTGGGTAAAGGACGTGGTAAAAGACCTAAATTAGTGGCATTTGCTCAGAAACTTATAGTAACATTACTTTCTGGATGATATAAACGTTAAGTGTTTAGCCACGATTGTCCTAGTCCAATATGTGAGCCATGGTCCAATATATGAACCCCACTCCACAGTAGTAAAATATCCTCCACACCATAAGCACCATTTTAAGATATTTTTATTTCGAATTTTTGACTGAATTCCGCGTTATAGGGTCTTCTGACATAGGTTTGTGTTCCCATGTCTCCAAATAAAACAACAATGGATTCATTTGTCCATAGAACATTGATCCACTTTTAAGCTGGTAATTCTGAGTCACTGTTAGCAAACTTCAAACGACTTGCAGCATGCTTAAGTGAGAGTAGACGCAATTTTTCGAATCTACAAGCGTTAATTTTGTTGTTTTGTAATCTTCGACGAACATTTTCGGCATTTGCAGTCCTTTTTTAGCTCTGGAGCTGCCGTAAATGAGGCCTTCTTGCATTGTCTTTACAAACACCTAACCATTAATGGTAACTGACGTCGCTTGTGACTAAGTTTTTCAAGCTCTAAAGTTAATTTTGTTGAATTTTCAATCATTTTATCAGCGCATCCAACCAATTTTCCTGTTTCAGAATACGGTTTATGTTTAGAAATTATATTTTTTACAAAAGCACGTTTTTGAGGAGTGTAATGCTTTCCACGTCCTATTTTTATGAAAATAAACATCAAATTTTGTAATGAATTAATTTTTTTATAAATAAAAACTATCTTCCTTTAATATTTAACACTTTTATTTTAATAATTTAAACAATATTAATTTTTTTAATGAAATTTTGTCATTCGGTGCTATTTTATTGACTGCACTGATTCAGAGTTTTTTTAAAATATCGATCATTAAAAAAGAACCGTCCACAATTTTTGGAAAAAGTAAAAACATTTAAGGGGTATATACTTAGTATAAGAGTATTACATATTTACTTTAAACGAATACACACATAATATTTTGTTTTAATTGGATGAATAGAGAGTTTGTCATTGGTGCTATTTTTTTGACCGGCACTGTATATATATTAGACTGCCCAGAAAAAAAGCGAAGTTTTTATTTTCTTGGGGGATACCTGCAAATTTTGTTCCTTTTTGTGCAAAAAAATTTCGGTTTTTTTTTGGGATTTTTAAAATAATATCTAGAGGTCGCGATCTCGCGTTTTATAACGATTTATTTTTTTTGAGTTTTTTATTATTTTAAATTGTTAAATATGATTAATATGATAAAATATTAATAATTTCAGACAAAAAAAAAATTAAATTAAAAATTAAATATCGCTCATTCCATGAGATGTCTCCCAGCATCTAATCAAATGTTCCTTAATTTATTTGAAATTTTGCACACATGAACACTATGAAGCCATTAAAATAAATCAGTTGTTAGTTCCGAGAAAATCCGTGAATTCGCGAATATATTCGCGTTCGCGAATTCGTGGATTTTCGCGAAACTAAAAACGAATTTATTTTAATTGCTCCATAGTGTACCTGTGTGCGAAATTTCAAATAAATTAAAGAACATTTGATTAGATGCTGGGAGACATCTCATGGAATGAGCGATATTTAATTTTTAATTTAATTTTTTTTTTGTCTGAAATTATTAATATTTTATCATATTAATCATATTTAACAATTTAAAATAATAAAAAACTCAAAAAAAATAAATCGTTATAAAACGCGAGATCGCGACCTCTAGATATTATTTTAAAAATCCCAAAAAAAAACCGAAATTTTTTTGCACTAAAAGGAACAAAATTCGCAGGTATCCCCCAAGAAAATAACAACTTGGTTTTTTTCTGGGCAGTCTAATATATATATATTTAGCTAATTTTACAGAAATATTTAGTTATCCTGTTTTCATGAAAAGTTTTTAACACCTTAAAATTTTGTTGAAAAAATTACAATCGCTTTTTTATAAGTTAAAAAAATATGCTCAAAATCTTTTATAAGTCTTTTACACGTATAAAATAATTTTTAGATGTTAATCTAAAAACAGAAGAATGCTTTGCTAAAACCAGCAAATTTTTCTGCTAAAATCAGCCAATTTTCCAGCTGAAATCAGCTGATTTTTTTGCTGTCTTAGCAGATTTTCTCATATAGCTCAAAATGGGTGTATTTTCAGCAGATTTTTCTGCTAATTGGACAAAGGTTTTATTTTGAGTGCACAATTTGTGTAACAACTAAACCAAATTTAGTCAAAAATTGGAAAGGGGTCGAGAACATTTTTTAGCTATTTTTGAATGATTTGACAAAGAATGACCCATATAAGTCGTCAATAATATATTTTGTTTGGTGTTTTTCGGCAATTTATATAATTTTTTATATTGATTGACCTTCTTAATTTATTAAATATCTATATTTTTTAAGTTAAAATTTTTTAGGGGTTTTATTTTCAAAATCGCTCAAATCTAGGGGTTTTTTTGACATTTTGTAAGGCTGGCCAAAAAAATATATTTTGCTTTAATTTGATATAACTAGCAAAAATTAAATTATGTATTTCAATTTAAAAAAGTTTAGGGGATTTTTTTTTGAAAATTGACCTAATCTGGGGGTTTTTGAAACTTTTTTAGGGGGAAGATAAAAAAGTACCTGGCAACACTGGTGTATGGCCACCTTACGAAAATAATCACAATTGGAGAGGCAAGTAGTTCTCCGCAATTGTCCTTATAGAATTGAATCTAGTATGGCGGAAAAACGCGGCGGAATTTTGTTTTCATATAAAACGTATGTGAACAGTTGCGGAAAAACGCTTCCCGCTCCAATTGTGATTATTTTCTAAGACCGAAAGCGAAAAAAGCTTCTTCATGTATACACTGAACGAAATGTTTTATAATTTCTCGTTTAACGTTACTTTATAGAAAGCTTTACAGTGGTTTTAAATTTTCAAAAATTGAGGAAGCTCTCCAGATTCTATTTTATTGCATTTAGAGTGTGTTTAAATTAGGACGATTAAGCTTTTTAATAACACGTGTACACTGAAGGAAATGTTTGATACTTTCTTGTCTAACGGCAGAACCTGGAGGGAGATTCAGTTTTAAAACTTTTGAACCATGATCAAAGTTCTAAAGGGTAGTCAAGTTCTTTTCGACGATGCTCCAAAACCGTCAGAAATTAAAATATTTTTTTTTAAAACTAAAAATCGTACGCCGTAATGATTTTCCAGGTTGAAAAGTGATCTTCTAAAATAAGAAAACTATTCTTACAATCTTAAGTATTTCTGTGTAATACTCGCTTATTCACGGGTATTTTATAACTTGTACTGAATATATTTGACTCCCAATGTAATTTTTGTAACCAATTGAAAATGTGTATACATACATAATTTACTGTTAAAAGGAATATGTTTATTGTGATCGAATACAGATGGGGTTGTATGAGAAAATATCTTCTCTATGCGCAAGCTTTAACCAAGTTGGCTATATATATATCTCTGAGTATTGTTCATTATTTAGCCAATTCAGTATTTTGAATTAATTCAAATCGTGAAGTAAAGTACAATTCAAAATCATCTTTAATACATAAGACGACGACTACTTATACCCTGTGCTTTATATTAGTCGCCTACACATAGTCTATACCACTACACTTGCTCTCTCTCTAAGTTTTCGTAATCTCCCGTAAATCATAAAACTGTATTTGTTTTGATGTGAAAAATTTTCTTAAACAAATTTAATTTTAGTCCAAGGTTTAAAAGCATTAGAGGCAGTTGTAGTATAGCATTGGTTAGCTTTTACTCTTGGTTCATTTTCACTACTCCCTCCCTCCCCCTCCTCCGCAAGAGAGAACTCACTTAAGTTATCGTGTTATATAGAATTTATGTTTTCATTTCGTTTATTTTTGTTTCGTTATTACGATATTTCTTGTATGGTTTCAGTTGGCGCAAATCTTAACTCATCTTATTGTTTAACGTGAGCACTGTGTGTGTAAGCATCTCTTCGTTAAGTTTTTCCTCTACTGTGTGTTTTCTTATGTAGATTTTCTTGCATTTTCCAAATATTTTTTTATTAGTGTTGTTGTTGTTTTAAGTTGTTGGGGTTTTTCTTTCGTGTGATTGTATAAGTTTATTTTTATAAGTTTACGTTAATACACACAGGTATGTAGTAACACATATTAAATATTCTGTATTGCGTTGTAAAATGGCTTTTTTGGTGGAAAATTTGTGAAAATTATTTATTTATAAGGGGTGTCAATTTTGAAGAAATTGTTGCATTATGTGTATAGTATCGATGGTTTTTGTAGCGATGATTTTTATTTAAGAAACAATCTATAGCTTGACTGAAACGGACTTCTGAGAAAGTTAAAAACAGTTTTTTTAGAGACTTTCGAACGTAAAAACTGGGTTTCTTACAGAAAATGCAGCAGATTAATTACAATTGGAGCAAGTAATGTTTTCCCGTTTGTATGAGAACAATTACGGAAAACCGTTTCCCGCTCCAATTGTCATTAATCTCTCATACGGTAAGAAAGATAATTGGCATGGGATTATGAAAATTAATATCTTCGTTCTCTTAAAGCCTTGAAATCAAAGTAATGTTGTGTAGTTCATAGACGAAGTAGTTCAATTGAATTCACATTACTACACGATTTGACCTAGTTCATTAGGTATGAGTGGATGAGTGTCTACCATTTAGGGAATTCGCTCGGAGGCCATAAGATCCATTGTGATTCACTTAATTATTATTATTCTCTAGCAGAATATCCCTAAGATATTCTGCTAGAGAAGTCAATGATACATCGTTAAGTTCTTCAAGCTCATCGAAAAATCTTTGACCGAAGTGCCTAAGGCAGTGATTCATCAGACCCGGACATTTACTTAACAAGAGCTTCACTGACTCATCCTCCTTCATTTCCCACAACTCCTGCAGAGGTTCCCATACGCTGTCAAAAATTCCCATACGCACGGCCACTTGACCGATCATTCAATGTCCTGTCAGTACCTAGTTCATTTCTTCCAGCTTTTTTAGATCATTCCGTTCAATTAGCACAAGTTCTCACTATTGGCGAATTTATATACAGGGGACCTCAAAGTGTATGCGTGCTGATGCCACTTACAACCTATGCGCTCAGAAGTGCTATCAGTTGATTATGAAGACGATTGCCACCTTTATTTAATTCCATTTATCGTAATTATCAGCTGTCATGGACAAAGGTTGACATCATTAAATTTATGATTTAATAATGTCCTGATCATATGGCCACTGCATAAATTGAAGTGAGGATAAAAAGCCGTCAGTGCAGCTCCTATGTGTGAATCCTCAGAGAGAAAGGAAAAGTGTTTAAGTAACTATTGGAAACATTTTTCGAAAACACAGTTCGCCTCCCCAAAGCTCACAGTAAATTATATATCGAAGATTCCAGTTTTTATTTGAAAAAGATAAATTGAAATTCAATGTCAAATATTCCAATTATAATTCGAAAAATATCAATTTAAATTTAGTTGATATTTTTATACCCTCCAACCACAGTATGGGGGTATACTTACTTTCTCATTCCGTGTGTAACGCATCGAAATATAGGTCTATAACCCCATAAAGTATATATGTATATTATTGATGAGATCGATTTTAACACATTCTAGCGATGTCCGTCTGTGGATGACACGATACAGTCCAAAGTAAAAGAGCTAGGCTCCTGAAATTCGACACGAATATGTCTTATGATCTTGGGCTGGTTAAGTTCGGAAATGGACAAAATCAGATCAGGGGGGGAAAAAGTTAACCCTTAAGGAACTAAATCAACTTCTTAAAAACCTCAACTTTTCACGGGCTTTTTTGTAATTTTGCTTTTATATAAGAAAAAGTTCATATTCCTAAAGTTCGATCCAGGGAACAAGAAAATATGGTTAATTCTAGTCCGCCCACCATTTGTGGGCTTGGATAAACAAAAATAATTACAATAATGCTAAAATTGTATAAGTATAGTGCAAAAAACATAATAAATGAATTAGTAAACATTTATCTCGCGGGGAAAAGTGTCCCTCACCAACTCTGCCGACACCCTCCTCCCCCAAAAAACAGACGGTATAAAAAAGAGGGTATAAAAAAGAGGGTATAAAAAAGAGGGTATAAAAGATTCGACACAGCTGAATTCAACACTCGAGTGTTGAATTACAATTCTAATTTTCGAATGACAAATAGAATATTCGAATTACAAGTAGAACCTTCGAATTACAAATAAAAACTTCAAATTACAAATTCGATATTCGAATTACAACTGATATTTTTCGAAGTACGTCAATAAATGGTGTAGAGGTCCATTTTATACAAAGATATAAAAAATGGGATGAATAATTTGGAATTGCGAGGTCAATTTTAAATAAAATTAAGTCCTATTTTGAGGGAGCAACTTAAGAATACGTTACAGCGAAGCCCCAAAAAGTGTTAAAATAACGATTTTTCAATATTCAAACGCATATATCTTTAAAATAAGTGTAATCTGAGCTGCAGAATAGGTGTTTCACTGGGCTATCTTGTGGACTTCAATAGGGAATCTGGGTGGTTTGATGGATCTGTCATAGTAGGTAATTTACCACTCTTCTTTTCTAAAAGTCCCTTCACAGTTACTTCTGTAATATCAAACACATTTTGTAAACCATTTAATTCTATGCATTGCCTTGTTTTTATTTCCCTCTAAACCCCTTTACAAAGTTCGTGTCTTCAATTATTTCGTCTAACTATGTATTTGTTCTGTTATCAGTTCTTTATATAAATTTTGGTTTAAAAGTTAAATAAATTAGATATGAGAATAAGAACTCAGGTAATATTTGAAATCAAAAAATTGTATGTGGTTTAATACAAAAAAAAACAAAGCTTTGCTTATCAGTGACAACAAAAACGGCAGAAGCAATAACAACAACACTTATAAAAACGATGACTACGATTCCACCTGACTTTACGTAAATGCGCCATTGTTGCGCATAAAATAAACATACACCTTCAACCATACTTACATACTTAACGGTACTACTACAGCTACTCGAAAACAACAAACTTAACTTTTAGCTCTACTTGATAATAGGTGGGTGAGGTGGGTTGATAACGGCAACGAAAAAAACCCCACTCGTATTAATATACTCTAGGCAAAAGAAAAGCTTATATGATAGAAGACTACAACAAAAAATAATAACCGTATCATTATACGATTTTTTTTGTAAGATAAGAACCAAGTTAACACCAGAAAAGAGGCCATGAAAGAAAAAAGTGTATAAATAAACGAAACATTACAAATATTCTAATACTGACAGATTAAAGAAGGGTATGGTAAACCCAAAAAATGTTCCATTAGTTTTTGGGGTTAAGCCCTTGTTTGGTTTTTAACTTCCACCATTTTTTTGTTATAAAACTCACCCCTTTTGGAATATAAACTAGTATTGGTGCAATGCGCAAGTGTTTAATTTAAGCTTTAATAAATTTCTATGCTCTTTTTCTACTTCTCTCTTTTAAAACTCTCTCTCTTTCTATTTGTTTATCACGCTCTTTATCAGTGTTTATATCTTTTACAAAGGAAGTCTAAATTTAAAACTTTGATTTTTATGAGTCAGGTTGATGACTTCAAATGGGTGTTTACCCTATTTTTATATTTTCCACCAAGACTTAAAAGTGTGTGTTTTTTTATGTGGTTATTAAGGTACAAGTACTGACTCGTGCAGCTAGCAAGTTGTATGTATGACTTGTGTTCAGGATTTTAAAGAATCAAATCTTTTAAAATAGTCACAACATTTTAAAATATTCAAAATAGTAAAATAATCATCGAATTAAGAGTTATTTTGTAGCGAAAAAAATACTAATTTCCCAAGTTAAAAATGGTTTCTCAATGAAAATTTCTCAGAATAAAGTAGAGTTTTAGAAAGTTTTTTTGTGCAATCATGGGAGTGTTGATTTAAAATTAAAAAAAAAAACAAGTGAAAGTGTTAAATTTGGCTGTGCTGAATCTGTTATACCCTCCAAAACGATAAAATAAAAGTTCCGTCGGGGGAGGGGTGGTCATTGGAGGCGGGAGGAACACCTTTGTCCTCGCGATAAATGATTCCCAATTCTTTTATTATACTTTTTGCACTGTAGTTATACAAGTTATTTATAATTATAATTATTTTTTTTGTCCGATCCCGAAAAGGAAGCAAACATTTTCAATTCCCCTGATTCCAATTGAAGGATTTTGCACTCCTTCTGACATAAAAATGTTTCATTCGCTTAGCAAAATAACAAACAATTGCTGGTTTTCAGAGGTTGGTTTAGTTCTTAAATGAGGAACTTTTTTTCTCCTTGATTTTTCCCATTTCCGAACTTTACCAGCCCAAGAATATAAGACATATTCGTGCCAAACTTTAGGAATAAAGCTCTTTTACTTTGGACGGTATTGTGTCTTTCACAGACGGACGGACAGACGGTCATCACAACTTTTTTTTAAGTTTTTATATGTAAGCTGTGTTGTTTTGCTTCCGGTTTCCCTTTAATCAGCACAGGCAGTTTATTTGAGCAAGCGTTTTTGGCAATTTGTTTTGTTTAGTTAAAAAATGTCTTAGTTGTGTCCAGTGTCCAAACTTAACTTCGAAATTACGTTAGCTATACCGGTATGAATTTCGCTGCAATTCAGACCTACTTACTGATCCAAACTATTAAAAATAAACCACTGTGCACCGTATGATTGTTATTTAAAGGCAATTACAAAATAAAGTATACGCCACTTATACAGTTTCCAAGTAGTTACACAATGCATAAACCAAAATCGGAATGGGATGAAACCAAAAGCAAATAAAAGGTGACATATTCCATAACAAAACCCTCAAGGCTTTTTATACCCTCCAACTACAGTATGGGGGTATACTCACTTTGTCATTCCGTGTGTAACGCATCAAAATATCGGTCTAGGATCCCATAAAGTATATATATTTATCATCAGTGTTCGATTCTAAGACATTCTAGCGATGTCCGTCCGTCCGTCTGTAGTTAACACGATGCAGTCCAAAATAAAAGAGCTAGACTCCCGACATTTGGCACGAATATGTCGTATGTTCCTAGGCAGGTTAAGTTCGTAAATGAACAAAATCGGAACAGGGGGAAAAAGTTCCAACTTGAAGAACTAAACCAACCTCTGAAAAATACCATATTTATAAATGATTTTTTGTGTTTTTGTTTAACAAATCCAACACTTTTATGCTACAAGAAGTTTAAAGTCCTGCATTTGGACCCACAGAATTAGAAAATATCGTCCCCCTTTTATGGGCGTGGAATAAATTATTTTTTTTATATAATGATAAATTTGTATTTCTTTAGTGCAAAAAGCATAAGAATTAATTTTTTTAACACTTATTCGAGAGGAAATGTGCTCCCCCCCAATTACCACTACCGACCCCCCCAACCCAAAAGAAGACGCCCCTGCAATTTTTTTTATTTATTTGCATGTTGGAGGGTATAAACCACAGTACAGACTAGTATGCAAACACTGCACAGTGGTAAATTCCGGCCAAAACCCTATAACTTCTTTAATTTTTTATGTAAAATTATAAAATATTGTAGGTAGGTTAAGTATATAATAATAAACCAATTTCGCGAAAAAAAAAATTTTTTTGAAGGTGTTTTAAGATGTTGTGTCTTAATCGTCAGTATTTCATCCATCTTCTTTTTTATGTGTTTTCCACAGCTCAAAAAGCTCTTTATTTGATATAAATGACCCAACTTTAAAAGGCTCTAACTGAAAGACTTGGTTAAACTTGGTACTGATGTTAATTAGTACTTACTTGGGAACCCTTATACTAATTTGTGGTATAGCGACTTAAGAGCAATTTTGAGCAAAAAGTATTTTTTTGGGCTTTCCAAAGTTTGTATTTTTTATAAATTTTTTATTTTTTTAGATTTATTTTCACCACCACTGTTTAAATTGATCCACGCTCTCGAAATTACCGAAATGCATATTACATGTAAAAATAATGCTAAGTTTTCAAAATATATCAATTTCAAGACAAATTTTTTTTTTTAAGTTTACAGCCTACTTGGATTTCAAAGTTGCAAATCACAACTTTTAAATTTTAAAAATAATAAATACAATTACTCAACTTTGCTTCGTTATAAAACCTAAACTAGTCAAGGGATTGGGACAAAACTTTGTAATCGCATGTTTTGAAGTGCTAGCTCATCAATTTGGAAAAAAAGAAAAAACATTTTTTTTTTTAGTTTTGGCCGGTTTTTACCTCTGTGCACTGATGCTAATTGCGTACTTTCCAATATGGTGGTTTGGTTTTTAGTACAGAATTATAATCGCTGCCTAGTGTAAGTGTGCCTGTACGTGTGAGCTTTTTTGTATATATTTATGTTGTTTGTTTACGTTTTGTATGAAACGTCAAAAGTTACACCGTGTGCTGTCACTAATACTTGCACACATCAAATGCACCTCTGTGAACCTACTACACATGTACTGTGGTATAAACGATTTGGCACAGCCGAATTTAACACTTTTACTTGTTTCAGTTCAGTTGGTGAACTTTTATTATAATTATAATAATAATTCCTTGGAAACTGTATGAGGCGTATACTTAATTTTGTGCAATTGCCTTTCAATAACAATCATACGCAACGGTGCACAGTTTTTTTTTTTGATAATTTGGCTGTTCAGTAAGTAGGTACTGAACCGATTGAAACGAAATTCATACCGGTTATAACTGATGTTATTTTGAGCTTAAGTTTGGACGCTGGACCCCAAATGCCCAATAAGGACACCACCAGGGGCTCCTAAAGTAGGTCATGTTTAGTGCAACAAAACTTTAAATGCTTTAAAATTTTGTTTACCAATAAAAATTAGGTGGAAGCAATGGGTTTAGGGTTCCAATTTTTTAAATTAAAGTACGAACATTAAAAGAAACTAGAAATTGATTCCGTAGTCAAAGTGTTAAGACAAGTTTTTGATCTGTTGATTTTCGTTTTTTTTTTTTTTGGAATAATAATAGTATAAAATTTTTTTTGGAATATATACCTTAGAATCTCTGCTTATATTATTTCATTTTCTTTTAAATCTATCTTTAACGTTATATTGTATTTTAGCTCTTTCAGTTGGGGTTTTTCTTATCTCACAACGTAACTTTAACTTATTTTACTTTTTACTATTGTAGTTTATATTCATTGTTTAATTATATTATGTAGAACATACTACACAGTACAACTTTATGACAGGTTCTAATCTATAGTTAAAGATTAGATATAAAAATAAATATAAAGAGTATTTTGATGAATAACTTAGTTTTAAATGAAATTAAAGTTAGATGAGGTATTTGGAAATATCTCGATAATATATTTTAAAAGTTAATAATTTTATTTAAAAAAATAAAAAAATCGGCGCTCGAAACGTTTCTAAAGACCCTATGGCACTAGCTTTTTTTGTATTGAATTGATATTGACGGCAATGTAAAGCCACAGACTAATACATACTCAACATAAGTGACAGGTGTCAAAAAAGTAGTCTTAAACCATATGGTTAATGTTTTCAAATTATTCTACGAATTAGGTTAGAAAGAGAAAGCAAATATAACGCGCCAAAAGAAAAATAGATGCCAGATCGGTTTTTATTGTTTCACTAACTCCTAAGTCGTAGAAAGTGTTGCCATGTTAGCTTAAAACGAGCTGAAAACCGCTCTGTTTTCTCCTAAAATCGCTTATTTTTCCCCCGATTTTTTGTTATAAAACTCGAGTCTGTATATAGTCTGTGGTAAAGCAATGTTAATCCTATTGACAGCAATGTAAATCCTACCGAAATCCTCCGATTAAAATTTTTGATTAATCAGAGGACTTTAACTTCTACACCATTTACAAATGTAATTGGAAGAAGATCAATTGATCTTTTAGAAAATTCCATTTTTAATTCGAAGATTTCATTTGTAATTCGAAGTTTGCACTTGTAAATCGAAAAAATCCACTTGAAATTCGAATATTTTAATTGTAATTCGAAAAACTCGGAAAAATATCAATTGAAATTTTAAAAATTTACAGTTAACAAGTGAGAGTGTGAAGTTTGGCTGTGACGAATCTTTTGTGCCCTCCAACATGCAAATAAATAAAAAAATAAAAATTGTATGGTTTTTTTTGGGGAGGGGGTGGTGTTGGTTTGGCAACGGTCCTTGGGGTGGACAAATTTAGGGAGTCTAGCTCTTGTATTTTAGACTGCACCGTGTTAACTACAGACGGACTGATATCGCTAGAATGTCTTATAGTGCATTTACACTGCACTCAAAAAAAAAAACTGTAAAGTTGGCAAAAAATTTAGTTAAATTTAACTAAAAAAACACCTGATTTTGAACCTACTAAATTTCTAGTTAATTTAACAAAAAATATTTAGTTAACTTTTCGTAGAATGAATGTAGCAAAAAAACAGTAATTTTAACTAATAATTCAGCTGAAAATTTTGTAAAATTTTTTATTAGGTGAATTCAGCTAACCTTTTTTTTTAAATAAAAAAAACAAATTATTTTTCACAGCGTTAAGTTCAGCTTAAGTAGGACTAATGAGATTTGCATAGGAGGCTACACAAGAAATGTTTAAAATTTTCGACTTGACAAAAATGTTACAAAAAATCAGCAAATTAATTAGTAAAAATTCGTAAACTCAGTTTTAAAGTCAACAAAAAAAAATTAATTCCAAATTTGTACAAAACTAGTATTTTCGTAAATCGAACTTAACTAAAAAAAGTAGTTAAAACGCTGATTTTAACTAAAAATTTGCTAAAAAGCCAGTAAACTCGAGTTAACAAAAAAAAGTTTGTTAACTTTACAGTTTTATTTTTTTGAGTGTGGTCCTCTAAGCTAGCTTAAAGTAGATTGTTGCTCCAATCCAGTTTCAATCTATTAGATTGCCCATACAAATTTATTTTTTTCAATCTAGTAGTTTAGACTCTAATCGGCAAACGCAATCTGGTAAAGTTAGATACAACTCTGTATTTCTCTTATTTGCATTTTCCAACACTGAAAAACACCGACACAAAGCCTGCCGTTTTGATGACGCCGCCAAGTATATCTTAATCTTCTCAAATGTAATAAATGTCAATGTAAAAGGTACAGATTGCAAAGTAGATTAAAATCGCAATTTACTAGATTAGAAATCCAATGTAAACGCACTATTAGAATCGATCACTGATCATAAATATTTATACTTTCCTACACAGATATTTTGATGCGTTACTCATGGAATGACAAAGTGAGTATACCACATACTGTTTTTGGAGAGTATAGACATTTTGAATTGGAGTCGTTGGGGGACTGTTGGTTTTTAAATGCTCAATGTTAGGTAATTATCCGCGTAGACACGGTCTTTAGCGTAGTCCCTCAAAAAAGTCTAACGGCGCACTAATTGAACCGATTTTTTTGAACCACCACTTTTGTAGTAAGTTTATACTATTTTTACGCATTCTTCGGTTATTAGGTTGTAAGTGGCTACTGACATTTAACGTCAGCACACGTAGACTCTGAGGTCCATTAAACGATCCATATTCGGTTATTAAACGATCCATATTCGTGAATGACAAACCTTTAACTAAATAAATGACACTTCAAACAGATATTTAGCAGCCTTGTCAGAACGGTGGTTTTGAAACCACAAAATGGATAGTCTGTCAGCCAATATAAAAAATCTAGACTCCTGAAGTTTGGCCTGGATATGTCAAAATCAGACCAGGCTGAAAAAGTTCGATCCCTCCTGAAGAACAAAAGCAACCTTTAAGAATCTCCATTTTTATACCCTCCACTTACAAGAAAGGTCTCCCTGATAACACCCGCCGATCTTTATGGAATTGGTTTAATTTTGTAGAGTAGGAAAATTAAAGGGACACGTATTTTTTTTAGCGGCCCAAATTCATGTTTAGGGGTTAAAAATGACGGTAGAAGAAATGGTAATTTTTGAGTTTTTTGCGTTTATCTCCTATATTATACAAATAAACCTAGTCATGTTACATACCAAATGAAAGGTCTTTGGAAAACCTTTCTTCATGTGCTAAGAACGTGTCCAAACATGCGCAACTTTTCGTCATATTGAGTAAAATTAGAAAAATTTTTGGACATGTTTGTTAATAAGTCGAAAAATATTTATCTTTTTACACGTTGTTAGCATCACAAGATAGGTATTTTAAATACATTTAATCTGATACCAAATATACCCATATTAGTAAATAGGCGTTAATCGTAAAAAACTGAAAAAGGTCAATTTCCCCCCCATACAAATCGACCCCCCTAAAAATGAGTTGGTCCGCTAAAAAAAATATGTGTCGAATTAATTTTCGTTCGGAACAACATATCCAAATTTCATGAAGATCGAAGGGTGACACCAGGGAGACTCTCCTTGTTAGTTATAGAGCAGCGGTTACCAACCTTTGGTACGCGTACCACTAGGGGCTACGCGAAAATGCCCGCGGGGGTACGCAAAATTTTAGTAATTTGGTATTAAGTTTAACCTTTTAATGATGGTTCCGCAAAATTTTCCATAATGTCAGGCTTTTAAGAAAGTTGAGGTCAAAATTCACAAAAAAAAACGTATTTTTATGCAATCTAGAGAGCATTTTTTCGATGCTGATTCCGAATATGGTTACCAAATTTTTTTATGATGTCAGGTTTTTGAGAAAATTTACGTCAAAGTTCTCAAAAAAAGTGTTTTTGGGCATTTTTGAGACGGGTTGTGATAAAGTGGACATTTTGGTACCATTTTGTTAAGCTCAAAATGCCCTTTCATTGTTAATACGAGTGTGTTTCTTTCGAAAAGTCACGGAATTATTGATCTGCCCTCGTATTAAAAAAAACATTTAAAAAAAAATTATTAAAAAAAAAAATAAAATGTTTTTTTTTAAAAAAATTTAAAATTTTAGAACTTTTTTTAAGAGTTCAAAAACGTCCGTTGTTTTAATTTTTGGTTTAGAATCGACTGGTGAAATCAGATTTGCAATATTTCAGCCGTTTTTGCTCTTCAGAAAAATCAGATAAAAATCCGCGTTTTCAGATGCATTGAACCACCCCAAGGAGCAAAGATTTTTCCATAAAAATACCACCATTGTTTTTATCTCAACTAAATCCTTTCATAAAACCAGCAGAACACAAATTTTTAAATTAACTTTAATATTTGTGAAGTTTTTTAACGAAAACAAAAACTTGTTAGGGGGTACACGGCTGATAAAATTTAGAATTAGGGGTACGCGAGACAAAAAGGTTGGTAACCGCTGTGATAGAGGGTATATATAAGTTTGTCATTCCGTTTGTAACTCATCGAAATATCGGTCTAGGACCCCATAAAGTATATATATAATTGATCAGTGATCGATTTTAAGACATTCTAGCGATGTCCGTCTGTCTGTCTGTCTGTGGAAATGGTGATCACGACCAAAATATTACACGGAGATGACTGAAACTTAACATATTTATTGAAAGTTCTCCTGTTTGGTATTGCATTTGAGCGATTTCGGTTCAGCGGTTCAAAAGTTATGAACGAAAATGTAAGGACACTTCAAAAATTTTGGTACATTCAACATAACCTAGAAATACAAAATGCTTTAATTCGGCTGCTGGTTGACATATGTGAATATATTTGAACACAAAATGGTATTTAAACAAGTACGAACATATTTTTTCACAAAAAAAAAAAATAAAAAATAATTTGTAAACGTTTGTTGCGAGGTGAAATGTGTCCCCCAACAAAAAATTTCAATTATAATTCGTGTTTGTTTAATCAAACGATTAAACAAACACGTTCCATGTTTGGAACTATGTCTCATTTCTGGAAAACAATGGTGTAGGGTACTATATGGTCGGTCTTGACCAACTATAATTTTCATATGATTTTATTATGATGATTTAACATAAATAACAATTACTATGAATCGTTTTTTTGTTATTACAATGGTGAAAGAGTGTTTTACGTTAGTATACAAATTAAGCGAAGCTCCTAGTGTAAGCTTATCACAACAACTATAAGAACAACAAACAATAAGTGTGCTCTTCTTATCATTAGCCAATATTATAATGGTGGTAGTAGTGTTTACCTTTACATTATTGTACAATACACATAAGTAAAGAGCACAACGAACGACATTTATAGATGTTTAAACCAAAGAGACCACCACTACAAATTAAACTCTAGCTAAGAATATTTCCATCCATACATCCCATATATACCCCCAAAAACAAAATAAACATAAAGCGCGTTTTTATCTAAACCCCCACACAGATAGTACGAGCAGGAGTATGTACGGCAGTAATAATACCCATACAATATTGTATAAGTGTGATTGATTAATTTTGTTGTTCTTGTTTATGGAGCTACATTTACAAAAAGAGAGTAAAAGAGCTGCAATTAGAGTAAATACTAACAATAAACTGTTATGAAAAAGGCACTTGAAATTAAAAACACTTGGTTGTTTTTTATTTTCTGACTTTATTTCTGTTTACTGTTACGGTTTTTTTATACCACAATTTTACCTCATGGGGTAAAATTGAGTTTAGTTCAAATTTAGGCTTTAACAAGATCAGAACAACGGAAATAAAAGAGCTGCAATTATTGTGACATAATCTTTAATTACACCTATCTGATTTCATAAAATTCCAGCTTCAAAACGGATCTCCCAAGCCGAATGAAAATGGAAAAAACACCCCGTTATACACAGCGGGAGCGTAATATGGTTTTGGGTTATGCTGCCCAATACAAAGAAATTATTGAGAATAAACGTACCGATGCCGAATCAAATCGTAAAAAGGACGAGGTGTGGCGTCAAATAGCCAAAGAATTTAATGCTCGTGTTTATCATCAACGCTCCTCAAAACAATTGAGACAGTTGTATAAAAATATGAAACTGCTGTTGAAAAAGGATTTGTGTGGTGAGGGCAAAGGAAATCGTACATTTATGGATTTACTTAATACTATATCGCAACAAGAATCAGTGGCCCAATATATATCCGAACAAATGTCACCGAGTGGTTATAGTAATGGTCGTCAAAAGTACGAAGATGATTATGATGATTCAAAGGTAAGTTTTAAGTACTGTTTGTTTTTTTTTTTTTTGTAAGAATGTATTAGTGTTGGGTTTTTTTTATAATTTTGTTCAAAAAGAATGTGAGGTATTTGGAAATAGATAACAATAAACGGGCTTTGGAAAAAATACACCTCTTAGCAATCTAATATTAAAACAACAAGTGGAACTTTTGATAAAAAAGCTTGTATTTTACGATTTGATTTTAATTCCTCAAGGTTTTTTCATGAAATTTAAGGGGAAAATATTTTTTTTTGGTAAACCAAAGTTATAATTAATCGGAGTTTTAGTACAAAACTACACTCTGTGGAAGACAACCTCAAGAAAAGGATAAGCTATGAGGATATACTAAGTTCCTAAATGCATATGGATATTTAAAAATATGTCCAATAAATAAACAAAATTTAAAAAGTAGTGCGAAAAGAAACAACCTCTTCAAAAAATTTTGGAAATATACATTGGTGTTCTGATGCTTTTCGGAGAGGCTGAATTTATCTTCCTAAATTCACTTTTATTTATTTTTATATCTCCAACCACAGTATGAGATTTGCATTCCGTGTATTACGCTTCGAAACATTGGTCGAGGGCCCATACAGTATATATTTTATTGATCCATGATTGATTCAAAGACATTCTATGAATATTCGTTCCGTCAAAGACATTCTATGAATGTCCGATGTAGTCCAAAATAAAAGGCAAGACTCATGAAGTTTGCCACAAATATGTCTTAAGGTTTTAGGCCGGCTAAGTTTGTAAATGGGCAAAATTTCCCAAGGGGAAAAATTTCTCCCTTGAAGAACTAAACCAACCTCTGAACGCCATATGTTAACATGTTTTTTTGTTCTTTAGTTAAACAAATAAAACAATTTTTTGTCTGAAAACCTTCAAAGCTCTGGGTTCAACCCAATGAGGATTGGAATACGTCTCCTTTTTTGTGGGCGTGGATATAGCACTTTGTTTTAGAATATTTGAAATCACAACTTTTCTTTGATTTTAATTTTTGTTTGGAACTTGAAAGTTAAAAATAAATAAAATCAGAATACTTGTAAAACTCAAAAAACACACGTCGTCTTATTGGCGCCCAACGTGGGGCTCGAACCCACGACCCCGAGATTAAGAGTCTTGCACTCTACCGTCTAAGGGATCCGGGACTCTTAATCTTGTGGTCGTGTGTTCGAGCCCCACGTTGGGCGCCAATAAAATGGCGTGTGTCATTTGAGTTTTATAAGTGTTCTGATTTTATTTATTTTCAATATTTCAAATTCTAAACAAAATTAAAATCAAAGAAAAGATGTTATTTTAAAATTCTAAAACGAAGTATTATGTAAAATAAAAGAGTTGGGACTTCATAAATATAGGAGTCCCACAAAGTTAAATAATGGTAGAATTGTACTCCTTTCAAGCAAAACTCACATTGAATGCAGTTATTAACACTTATCGCTAGTGGAAAGCTGTCCTTCAACATCCTCCGCGCCCCCCCCCCCAAATGTCTGACAATTTTTTACATATTGGCGGGTAAAAAAGATTCAGCACTCTTGTTAAGTTTAAATTGTAAATGAAAAAGATTGGTGCTTTTTGCGCTGTTTTGATCCTAAGCTAAATCTTTTGGGTGCTTCTTTATAAAATTAATGTGCTTTTTGTTTTAAAATGGTTGGAATCACCAGTGTGCCTCATTTTAGCAATCTCTGATACTGGCAGTGTGCTTAGCGAATTTGTTTCAAAAAATTTGGCATCAAATCGGAAATCATTGTTTCTCTACGACCGGTAATTGTCCACCGCGCCATGCTTGGTCTGTTTATACTATATTAGAATGACGAGAAAAATCACAGCAAGACACAATTTAACACGAAATTGATTTTATTTCCATCGGAGACGTGGTTCAAGAACTGTCGAATTAAAGTTAATGAGCTTAAGAGCAAGCACGGTACGTTTACACTTCGAACGGGCACTTGTGTCCCTGTTTCTTTAAATGGTATAATTATCCCACAGTCTGAGAGTGTTACATACCTTGGTATTCACTTAGACAGACGTCTAACATGGCGAAAACACTTAGAAGCTAAGAGGCTTCATATGAAGCTAATTGGTTAATTAACAAACATTATAAACTTAGCCTTGACTCGAAAGTCACCCTGTATAATTGTATTTTAAAACCAATATGTCTAATATTGAACTCATACAGAGGGCACAATCGAAAATTTTGAGAATCATTACGGGTGCACCCTGGTATGTCAGAAATGTGAACATTCATAAGGACTTAAATATTCCGCTAGTTAGAGAAGAGTTTATAACCATCAGACTAAAATACGAGGAAAAGCTCGGCAACCACCCAAATCCATTGGCGAGTGCCCTTACTCGGACCCAAGCGCACACCAGACTGCAACGTGCAGATTTACCGCCAATTTAATTATTAAAAAAAAAATCCATCGCGGATTCTCTGAATCCAATTCTCTCTATCTCACTCTAGTGTTGCCACATTTAAAAAAAATATTTTAAAATCACATGTGATGCCAACTTATTGACATTGATAATGTGTTTAACGATTTTTTTCCAAAAAAAATCAAGCTTTTTAAAAAAAAATTAGAGAAAAAAACTTTTGATAAAAATTAAAAGCCAATTGTCCCGTAAAATTGCAGGCTTGTTAGGTAATTTTTAATTCTGTAACTTTTTATTGCAAACATCCTGAATAATTTCAAAATAATTAATAATTAAAATAGTTTCCTATATTACAGCATCCAATACTAAATTACGATGGCATGGATCATGATGTTATTGTTATCAAATCTGAAGATATCAGTGATAATGAACAATCTAACAATGAAGCCATGGATGAAGATGATGATGATTGCTTAAGTCCCAAAGATATACCAGAAGTTTGTTTAGAAGAAGAAGATGAAGAATTATTTGCCACAGATTTAAGACAACAACAACAGCAGCAGCAGCAACAACAATCACAAAAAACAACACAAAGTCAACAAAAGGAGCAACAAACACCAACTCAACAAACACAAAATCAGCAATTGCAACAATTACAACATCACTCACAGCAACCTGAAATTACTATACAAAATATTGGAGGCATACGTGTGGGCAGTATAGGTAGTATGGCTAATATGAAAGCTTTACAAAATGCCGTAAATAACAATAGTGGAACATCGAATTCAGCATTAAGTATAACACATGCCAATGGTTCTTCAGCAGGTCAACCTATTAATTTAAGACAAACAAGTGCGGAACAACAATTACTATTGAATGGTTTAGGTTTAAGTGCCGTAAATCCTGGAAATAGCCAAGACACCAACCAACAAAGAATGCCTTCTTTACAAAGAGCTAGTCAACAACAACAACAACAGCAGCAGCAGACACACCATCATCATCATCAACAACAGCAGCAACAACATCACAATAGTATACATCTTAATACACATAGTGCAGCTACACAACAATTACTTTTAAATATAAATGGTGCCAATCATTATAATAGTAGTACACCCGCAAAACATTATGGCCATCAAAGACACACGTCCACACCAAATAGTGCCTCCCAAAAGGCAACACAAAATGATTACTTTATGCTGGGCATAGAGGAAAGAAAACTTAAAATCGAATTATTAAATGCACAAATTGACTACTGGAAAAAGTTAACTAAAAAACTAGATGAAAATCCTGGCCATAATCCTAATCCATCTTGCATGTGCCATTTCCCCGGTAAAGTGAATGGCGTACAAACTCCCTCTTCCACCAGCTAGGAGGAGGAGAAAGAGGAGAATTTAGCTAAAGAACAGGTTAGAAAAGAGGAAAAGGTTTTAACCAAAGACCTAGAAACTCTACAACCTAGTCGTGATTCTTCTCCCACTCTTCTAGAACCCTTAAATTATGAAATTATACAATTAGATGATGATGAGGACGAAGAAGAGGTAGAAGAAATTACAGAAGTAGAGATGGAGGAAGGAGAATTTCAAGAAGAAGCTAAGTTAAATTTAGAAGAAAAGAATATTAAGAATTCTAACAACACATTAGTGGTAGATATTAGTCAATCTATTAAATGGCATGAAATTATACAAGAAAATAATGATGATGCTGATGATGAAAACAAACCAAAGTTAAGAAAACGTAAATTGAATATAAAATAATTAGAAAGAAAATTTTAATATGAAAGACTGAATCCCTGAAGAAGAAAAAATGGATAAATAAAGGCCTGTATAAAAAAAAAAGAATTTAAGTTCATAAAATATTAAGATTTTTTTGCATTACCAAAAAAAGCAAAGTTTTTGTTTTTTTTTTTTAACAAAAGTGTATATAAATTTTAGTTAAAAATTTAAATTAGAAAGTCTTAAACAAATTATATATGAGTTTGGGTAGAACAAGCACGACACGGTGGATGGCAACGCCCAAAGTTGTCAGAAGATATCAGAAGCGTAGGTGGAAGAAGAAGAATTTCAAGATGTGCTCAGTGTTGCAATTTTTGATGAAAAAAATCGTAATTTTATGAAAAAATTGTTTAACACATTATCAATATCGCAAAGTTGGCATCACTTTATTTACACTTTTTATTAAAATCTGGCAACACTGGAATGAGAGAAAGAGATTAAGAGAAACCGTTAGTGAAATTAAATACATTTAATTGTTCGCTGTGCGCACAGTGGGAAAAATTGCCAATCTAGCGGGAAATAATTCAAAATATAACTAACAGATTTTAACAAAGTTATAATGCGATTTAAAAGTGGGATAGTGACTGCGTTTTAATCCGTTAAGAACTTAAAGTTTAGTTAACCCATTAGGGAATTACACACTATCAAATATTGACAATTTATTGGGCTCCCACAGTTAATTGTTTATAATAGTAAACTTGTCATCGCCATGTATCGGAAGGGGTAAGCCGTTACCTACCAAGTGTTTGCTTTCTTTTAAATGGTGCTATTAGGTATATTATGTATAAATTTCCATACGTTATCTCTTTTGCGAAGGCTCCCTCGTAACGAATTACATAAACAACGTTTTTTTTAACTTGTTTAAATTCTTATGGAGCTACAAAAAAAACGCTGTCAGATGCTGCTTAATCTTTAATTACACTGTGCAACAAGAAAAATGAGCCTCAATGGCTTCAACGCCATATGAAAGTAGACCATCAAATGGACAAAATCACCAAAGGGTTTTGCAAAGTCAGTTCGGATTTCTTTTTTATAGCCCACTGAAGTTTTCATTATTTTATCAAAGGCGTTTGGAAAACGTCAAAAATACTATAATAAAAACACATCTGAGCATCAAAATATGATTTGATGTCTTCAGTGAAATTTTATGGTGGTTTTTTTCTTAGAACATTTTAACCCTCTAACTGCCATTTTAAGGGGTCATTTTAGTTCTTTTTCAAAAACTAAACACAGAAGTCTAATAAAACGTCCATTTAGAGGGTTAAAATGTTCTACAAATATTTTCCCCATAAAATTTCAATAGGGGTTGTCAAATGGTCAAAGTTTGTGCGACATGCGCAAAATGCTTAAAAAGGGTCAAGTATTAACAATCAATGTTTGTTACTTTTTTTACCAAAGCAGTGTTAACAAATATCGACAAAAAACAGTGCAAATATACTTTTGAGCTTAAAATGATGTTCTGATGTGTTTTATAAAATTTTATGATGATTCTTTTCTTTGACCAAATTAACCTTCTAGCTCCCTTTTTAAGGGGTCATTTTTGTCCTTTTTTAAAATAAATACAAAAAAGTCTATAAAAAAGGCAGTTAGAGGGTTAAAATGTTTTACAAATATTTTCTGCTTCAAATTTTACTAGGGCACTAAGACAGAAAGTTCGTCCAGCATAAAGAAAATGCTTAAAAATTTTATAGTATTCAATTTTTTTTTTTTTTGCTCCGTAATATAAAAAAAAGTTTTATAAATATAAAATTGTTTTGCTTAAGTGCAAAAAGCATAACAAAAATTATTTTGGTTTTATTGGCCAAAAAGTCTCGGTAAATTTGGTTGTTACAGTTTAAAAGCAGTACTGCTCCATTAAAATATCTACAAACCATCAATACCAATAGTATACAGCATTGAAACAAATGTGTTAAAATGTGTTAAAATCAGTGGCCCTTACCACAAGAAAACAAAAAGCCTATGTTAACAAAAGTTTTATTTTAAATTTCAAATTTTCTATACAGTTTTTGAAAGTCGATTTTAAAAACAAAAACAATTTGTATGGAAATAAAATTAAAAGCTGATTTTAAATATATTTTATTTTCTATGGTAGGGCTGAATCCTCTTAAACGTTGAATACAAAAAACATAAATGGAAAATTTGATTTAGTGAAGCTAAACAAAAAGAAGGTAAAACAGCAACATTTATTATTTTTTTAATAAAATAGAGATATTAGTGCAGTTTGATTCAGAATCAGAAAATGAGAGTGATGATAACCTAATTTTTCAGCTGCCATCATTATCGAAAAGACCTCGAACCATATAATCTTTTTTTTTGTTACATGTGAAAAAATTATTAAATTATTATTTTATTATTCAATTTAAATTAAAAAAAAATAATCACCTAGCTGTAGAAAATGTAAAAAAGTATAATTTTAAAGTATTAAAATTTGTGAAGAATATAAAAAAATTCTATGTGCAAATTTTACAACTTTACTTTTCTTAGCATTTTACATAGTCCTAATGTATTTTTTGGCTTTGACGACCCCCAGTAAAATTTGATGCAGAAAATATTTGTAGAACATTTTAACCCTCTAACTGCCTTTTTATAGACTTTTTTTATTTCTTTTAAAAAAGGACAAAATGACCCCTTAAAGCGGGTGGTAGAGTGTTAATTCTGTCAAAGAAAAGAATCATCATAAAATTTTAAAACACACATCAGAACATCATTTTTAGCTCAAAAGTATATTTGCACTGTTTTTTGTCGATATTTGGTATTTTGTAGAACATTTTAACCCTCTAACTGCCTTTTTATAGACTTTTTGTATTTCTTTTAAAAAAGGACAAAAATGACCCCTTAAAGCGGGTGGTAGAGTGTTAATTCTGCCAAAGAAAAGAATCATCATAAAATTTTAAAACACACATCAGAACATCATTTTTAGCTCAAAAGTATATTTGCACTGTTTTTTGTCGATATTTGGTAACACTGCTTTGGTAAAAAAAAAGTAACAAACATTGATTGTTTATACTTGACCCTTTTTAAGCATTTTGCTCATGTCGCACAAACTTTGACTATTTGACAACCCCTATTGAAATTTTATGAGGAAAATATTTGTAGAGCATTTTAACCCTCTAAATGGACGTTTTATTAGACTTCTGTGTTTAGTTGTTAAAAAAGGACTAAAATGACCCCCTAAAATGGCAGTTAGAGGATTAAAATGTTCCAGGAAAAGGACCGCCATACAATTTCACTGAAGAAATCAAACAATATTTTTAAGCTCAGATGTGTTTTTATTATAGTATTTTTGACATTTTCCAAACGCCTTTGATAAAAAAATGAAAACTTCAGTGGGCTATAAAAAAGAAATCCGAACTGACTTTGCAAAACCGTTTGGTGATTTTGTCCATTGGATGGTCTACTTTCATATGGCGTTGAAGGCATTGAGGCTCAAAGCGATGACCCAAAATTTGTTGCACAGTGTTATAGATTATTCTACATATAATAAAGTATTACTATTCAAAAAATTAGCTGCGTAGGCCTGCGTATCGATTTTTTAAAATTATTTTTGTAATTTTGGTCTTTCAATAATAACAATTCTAAACCTAGGCAGCGATGAACGCGACTCACGTATATGTTGAGAATCGCGAAGGATTGTTAGTAATTTGTTTTTAACATAGTAGAGCGTCGAAATCTTGAAAACTTCGTGCTGAACTAAAATTATTTTTGATTTTATGATTTTTAAATAACCGATTTAAGTCGCATTCAGTTGGTGAAAAAATTCTTAATAAAAATATTGTTATATATAATAATAAATTTAATACTACCATTTGAATTGGTTAATAAACTCTTTGGTTTTTTTAAATTTGTTTGACATGTCATTTCAACGGAGAGAGATATTTGAAGTTTGGCGTAAATGCGACAGTGCTTCTGATCGGAACTCAACAGTTATCAATTATATCTTGTCCAAACTTGGAAATAACATCTGCAATGAGAATGATAGCTATAAAAAAATAACTTTTAGTGTGCGAGATTTATGTAGTAAATTTAAATGTAGATGGGCCAGTGTTTCTCCCAATTTATATAGTTTTGAAAATCATTACAATATATGGTTCAATGAAAATATAGATTTTCTAGTAGAAGACGAAGAACCAGGACCGTCACAACCTCGAGGGCGTCCTTTGAAGACTTTTTTGGAAACAACAAAAAAATCCAAGAGGAGTCGTGTTTCGGATCTTGTACAAAATAACATCAATAATAATTATTGGGCGCTACGAAAGTAAGCCTGTACAAATCTGGGAAGAGAGATGCAGCCCAATTATTAGATGAAATTAAAAAAACACCAAAAAGGGCTACAAAGATGAAAAAGCCGTATTTTACCCCTCCGAAGCACCGACATAATACACACCAGAAGAGACAATAACACTATACATTGACAAAAGGTTAACTAAACATTTGTGCTAAGACTCCTATTTTAGTTATATGCTGGATGTAGGGTATATGTCCAAATGTTATCAGATTTCTCTTACAATATTAGATAACCCCATTTACTTTTCAAAAAGTATAAAATTCTTATTTTAAACATAATTTTCCACAGCTAACAGGTAAAAAAAAAAAATACTCCTGAGGTAGTCGTATATAACACCTTTTGGGGCACCCTGTATTGAAAAAAAGTTTCTTATTATTCATTATACAAAAAGCTCATATCCTTAGCTATAAAATCTCCAAGTATTGTTATCGGATCAGATTAATAGTTTAGAAGATATGATTTTTTCCTGCCAGATTGGTGTTTTTTCCCACTGTGGTGCGTCACAAAATTTCTAACTGTTAAATCATGTAATAAAATTGACGTGTCGTGATTATTCTGTTCATTCTCTAAAAACTGAAAAATTTTTAAAGAATTATTCACTTGGAAATAATTACTAAAATTAAACATATTTAAAAATTTAGTTAATCGAATTCCTTTTTATATACAATTTTCATTTACAGAAAAAAATCAATTAAAATTTAGAAAATATTCGAAATTCAGAAAAAAAAATTAGAAAGAATCAATTTCTTTTCAAAAAAATTATAAGTTGGAACTCAGAAAATATCAGTTTAAATTTAGAAAATACTTTAAATTCAGAAAACCCAATTAAAATTCAAAGTTATCAGGACTTTTGTTAATTCAAAAATTTTAATTAAAACTCAAAAATTATGAATTAAAAAAAGTATTGATTTCAAAAATATTTATTAAAAATCTGAAATTATCAATTAAATTCTAACAAATATTGAAAAAAAAAATATTGTTTTTAATTAATGTTTTTATGCTTTAATTCATAATTTCTGGATTTTAGTAATTATTTCGTAGTTCAATAATTCTTAAATTTTATACATTTGTTAGATTTTTAATCATAATTTCTGAATTTCAATAAACATTTCGAATTCAATAAAATTTGAAATCAGATATTTTTTAATTCACAAATTATAAATAAAAATCTAAAATAAAATTAAATTTTAATGAATTCAAAATTTTTTATTAAAATTCAGAAATTATTAGTTAAGATTTAAAAATATTGAAAAAGTTTTTTAATGGTATCAGTATTTTTAGAAATTGATTTCTGATTTAATAAAAATTCCTAAAATTTTGAAATTTAGAAACTTCAGAAAAAAAAATTAACTTCTATTAATATATTCTGAATTTCAATTAATATTTTCTTAGTTTCATTTAAATTATATTTTTCTGAATTACATTCAATTGATATTTTCGGAATTTCAAATTATGAATTTCAAGTGATACTTTCTGAATTTCAAAACTTGATTATTTTAATCATTCAAAACCTTTTTTTTATAAAATTTTTATAAATTTTTCAAAGATTTTTCGTTTGATTTAGAAGACTTAGCAAACATTTTATTATAATCGTGTAATTTCGAATTTTTTTAATGTACAACTAAAAAATGCCATAGATTTTTCATGTGTAAAATTTTTCATTAAATTTATCATTAAATTATAGTTAATACTATTTAAATAACATCTAATAAAATATTTTATTATGTCTTAAGTTAATATTAATGAAATTATTGTATGTTGTACAAACAAAAAGTTAAGTGGTTCCTAATCTAGTCCTTATTTGTATGTATTATTTACTAAAAACATAGAAATGTGTACTTCAAAAACCTTAAAAATTTTTATTGAAATTATTTTTTATGTATTTTATTTAATTATTTTTCTACAAATGCCAAATAGTTTTTAATTATTTTTTTTAATAAGGTTTTGTCCTTTATAACAAATTTTAAGTAAAGTAAAATTTAATTCATAGTAAAACTGGCAAAATGGTTTGCAAAGAAATTTGTATGGATAAATTTTTTCATACAAAATTTTCTAGCACAATTTTGTTTAATAAAAATTATTTTTGAAAAGAAAATATTTACAAAAATAAATATACTGAAAAAATAATCGCTTTCTATTTCTAACCTAACTTTTTTTAAAAAAAATTGTTGGAAAAAAGTTAGGTTATAGTTTTTTTTATAGAAAAGGGGTTGTTTTTGTGTTATAACAAAAAAGTATTTCTTATTGAAAATACATCTCAAAAAATATTTTAGCTTATTCTACTCTCAGTTTGTTTTTTGCTTTATTTTAAAATTTGTTATATGCCTGGATAATCCTACAGTTATACCAAATATTTTTTTTTAATACGTTTGCTTGCCATATTGTTTTTTTTTATAAAAACTTTTATTTAATTTTTTAGTATTTAATTGTTAAACATGTTTGTACTTAATAATTTATTTAAAATTACATATACTTAAATATGTACTTAAAAATTTTAAATTTTAATTAAATAAGTTTAGAATTATTACAAACCAAAAACCTAAATCCTATTTTAAATGTATTTTTTCTAGTCTTTGTACATACTAAATAGTAATTTAATAAAATGTATAAAAATATAAAACAAATCTGAAAAAAATTATTTTAATATAATTCCCGGAATCTCAGAAGCTTGAAACTTTTCATAAAAAAAAATGTTTCAGAGTCTGAAATTTTTTTTAATACAGTCAAACCCGGTTTTTTTTTTTTTTTTTTTTAAAAGAAACAACACTCAGGCAATTCTGCCTATCAATTACTAATGTAACCGTGATGCTTCTTTCGGAAAAGGGATAGTAGAGAGATGAAAGATTTTGAAAGATAGAAGGGCTTCAGTATGGCAACACTGTAATTGCGCGTGTTGATAGTTTTGAGTACAGTAGTTGCATCACCATCTGTTATTGATCTGGCGAATTATTTTTGAAGCTGCCCAGACAGAAAAATGCAATCGGAATAACGTCAGAATAGAGTTGGCGGAGGGCATTCCAACACCAAAATGAGATCCTATTTACAAAATTTATGGTGTTACTATAACATTGAAATGATAACGCCAAAAAACAATCGCCTGACTTTTGTTTCCGACGTCGTCACAACACCAAAAAATGAAATTTACTGGATTAAAATTACGTTGTAATAATAAGTTTATGACCTTAGGATGGTGTTGAAAGACAACACTGGTAACGTTATTTCGACATATTTTTGGCGTTATTTTGGGGTGTTTTATATTAGAAATACAGTATATAAAAATAATTTTAAATAAATAGAATATTTTCAAAATATTTTTTTTTTAATATCCGGGTTCGCAACAAAAATTCGACTTTTCTAAAAATTCGACTGTCAATTTTCGAAAATTCGACTTTTTTAAAAACCCGACTTTTTCCAACCTGTAAGCGTCCAACCTGAATCAAATTGCGTCGCGTAAGGCGTAACGCCCAATAATTTTTCGTTTCTAATATTTAAATGTGACGTACCTAAATCAAACGGACGTAAAAATTTAAAATTTGATGTGTTTGTTTTTGTTTTTTTTTTACGTCTTGCGCGACGCAATTTGATTCAGGTTCGACCCTAAAAGCCGATATTTTTGTAAGTTAAAATTTTATTATTTTTATCAAGGTTGTGTACCCAAAATAAGTAAAAATAAATCGAAAATTTTTGATTTATAAAACCGAATTAACAGTAACAGGAAACCGAATTAACAGTAACAATGCATTGCAATGCAGGACTTTGAACTTCTTGTAGCATAAAAATGTTGCATTTGTTAAATAAAAACACAGAAAATCATGTAAAAACATGATATTTTTTAGAGATTGGTTAAGTTCTTCAAGGCGGAATTTTTTTCCCTGTAGAGCAATTCACTAACTTTTTAACGACAAAAATCGGTAGTTATATTGTCAAAAATCGTTAGTTATCGACAATTGTCTTTGAAAGCAATTCTATAACTTTTTTCTACCGAATTTTGTCGTTATTTAACTTATCAACAAAAATTTTTTTGAAGTTAAAGTTAACGAAAATTTTCGGTTCTGAATTAATTCTTGTCGATAATTGAAAAATTTATAGAATCACATATTCGTTAAAACAACCGACAATTCTCGTTAGTTAACGATATCGATAATTTCGTTAAAAAAGTTACTGAATCGCACTACTGGTCTGATTTTGCTGATTTACGAACGTAACCTGCCTAGAAACATAAGATATATTCGTGCCAAATTTTGGGAGTCTAGCTCTTTTATTTTGGACTGCATCGTGTTAACTACAGACGGACGGACAGACAGACGGACAGACAGACGGACGGACATCGCTAGAATGTCTTAGAATCGTTCACTGATTATAAATATATATGGGGCATTCCATGCCAAATCACTCACTTTTAGGCCCGACCCCCTTCGATTAATTTTATTTTTAGATATGTTTTAGTACGTATGCAACTTGCAGCCAAATTTTCAGCCTTTTATACCAAGGTGGGGTTGAGTAATCAATTTTTCAAAATGGCGATTTTTTCCAAAAAATTAAAAAATTTAAATTTTCAATCAATTTTGACCAGTAAAAAATATGGATATTTTAAAAAAAGTTGGACAACGTTTTGTTGGTATTTAAATGTAGTTTTAGAAAAAAAATGTGAAAAAATTATTCGAAGTAATTATCACTTATTTTTTGACGTTTAAAAATTAAAATCGACTTTTTGAAAAAGTCCGAAACCTTCGATTTTTTTTTAAAAAACTATAAGAATTCTACTCTAAATTATGCAACTTTTAAGCCATAACTCGAGATGTGATCACAATTCTTTCTATTTTTTTTTAATTTTTAAAATTGCACCTTTTATGTTTTGGCTCTGATTTATTTTATATGGAGCTCCAAAAAAAAAAAAAATGGTGGATACTGACCCTAACTTACCCTAAATATATTCATTTGGAGGTAAATATATATATAAATATAAATATTTTTTTTTTTTTGAAAATAGAGATTTCAAAAGGGTGAGGAAAATGCAGGCATTTTTAGCACTAATTTAAAAAATGTTAGCAAAACACAATATGAAAAATACTTTTCATCTAATAACATTTGAACTTGAAGAATAAAAAAATGTTATTACAGTAGAAAATTTCAATGAATTTCAAAAATCGGATTGTATTGATTAATCAAGTTGTCTGCCACACGTTAGATGCCTGGGGAAGTTGTAATAACTTGGCTGATTTCGGTTTTTATGACCTTAATAGAGAGACATTTTACTCTACATTTCAATTCTGTAACCATTTGAATTCAAAATTAACTTAAAATACCAAAAAAATTAAGAAAACAGAAAAAAATGCATATTTTCCCTTGTAATCCGATTTTCAATCTTCAAAGCCGATGCGGCACGCCTTACCCATGTCCGATCATCCTAAAATTTTCTGAGACGTATTTTTACACCCAAGTTAATATATTTAGGGGAAGTTACGGTCAATATTTACCAAATTATTTTTTTTTGGAGCACCATATAAAATAAACCAGAGTCAAAAAAAAAAAAGTGCAATTTTCAAAATTTGAACAAAAATAGAACGAATTACGATCACATCTCGAATTATGACTTAAAAGTTGCGTAATTTAGAGTAGAATTTTTTGACATTTTTAAAAAAAAATCGAAGGTTTCGGACTTTTTCAAAAAGTCGATTTTAATTTTTATACGATAAAAAACGAGATAATTACTTCGAAAAATTTTTTCATATTTTTTTTCTAAAACTACATTTAACTACCAACAAAATGCTGTCCATCTTTTTTTAATATATCTATATTTTTTACTGGTCAAAATTGATTGAAAAATTTTTTTTTTTCATTTTTTGGAAAAAATCGCCATTTTGAAAAATTGATTACTCAACACCACCTTAGTATAAAAGGCTGAAAATTTGGCTGGAAGTTGCATTTAATACGTACTAAAACATATCCAAAAATAAAATTAATCGAAGGGGGTCGGGCCTAAAAGTGAGTGATTTGGCATGGAATGCCCCATATACTTAATGGGGTCCTATGCGGATATTTTGATGCGTTACACACGGATGATGCGTTACCCTCCATACTGTAGTTGGAGGGTATAAAAAAAATTTACTAAACACTTTCTGCTTCATGGTAACAACGAACCGCCAAAGATTTAAGGGGTTCACACTTAAGAATGCGATATTTTTTTATAATATTTCGATTTCTACCAAAATTTAATATAAAAATTGTCAGAAACAAAAAAGTTGCAGCTTTTTAAACAAAATCAAAATACAGATCAAACGGGTGGACCGATTTGGGATCTGTTTTTTTCAGTTTGAAGAGAATTAAATGGAAGCTTTTTAATTTTTTTTATTTTATACATATTTTTTGTTAAAAAAATCGATTTTTTTGAGTTTTTTTGAGCACGTATGCTCAAAATTTAAGAATCTACGTCAGGAACTAGATTTTTTAACATAATAATAAGAAGATTTTTTTTTTCATCTGCCACCAAGTGAAAAAACTAAAAAGTCGAAAGTAAAAGTCCATTTAGATTTTTTATACAAAAATCAATTAATCGACTTTCCGACTATAGAACCCTTATTCTCCTTGCACATTTCATAATGAAAAAAAAATATGCAGTGGCATTTTTACATAAAAAAAATATTTATAATTAAATAAAATAAAGTCAGAAATTTTGTAAAAGTTTACCATAGTAAACCTTTTCCGATTATAATTTTAAACTCTTATGTAACGTTGGTTCTTTTAAAATCCAATGTTGTAATGGTATTGAATTTTTTGTTTTCAAGGTATTGCATTTTTAAAGTCGTATTTTTGTATTTCCAATGTTATAATGGTATTGTATTTTTAGAAGAGTCGTAATTTCTGCCTGGGTGTGTTTATAGCCATTATTTTATTATTTTACTTCGTTGACGTTTAAGTGCTATTTATCAACGAAGGAGGGTGCTGCGATAGATATTAGTTATAAATAGAAACTAATAAATATCTGAAAAAATTTTGTTCTGCCTGAGCTGAGAATCGAACCCAGGCTTGCTGGCTAGTAGTCCAACGCGCTAACCACTAAGCCACAGCACCCTCTAAGCTCAAACATTAAATATTTAGGGTCTTATTCATAATACTTAAAGTGTACTTAAAGTAGGTTTATTTGACAAATATTCATGCAATATCAGTCAAATAAACCTACATTAGATTTAATTTACTCATTATGAATAGTCCAGTTAAAAAATAGTCCAACAGTTTATATTTATTTATCAAATATTTTTTTTCCAACGACCTAAACAAAAATCATAATTTTTAAAATACGTCCAATTCTTTTAATCATAAATTTTTTGTAAACCAAGGAAATTTTCAATTATTTTCATATCTCATTACTATACACTTAGCTGAATTAAAATTATTAAACAATAAAATCTTTTCTTTGTTTACCAAAAATTGATGGTGTAAAGAATTGGAGGTCAAAAAATTCGGATTTCTTCGACTCATTTCTTCGACCATTGGAAAAATTGTTTCATAACGACCTAAACAAATTTTTAAGAAAATTTCTTAAAAACGTTTTTGATTTTTTTTTTTTAATTTCCATTTCTACCCTCGTAGCATATTTAATATTAACACAATCTGGACGCCATTAAGCTTAAATTAAAGCTTGATAAATTACCTACACTTGTTTGATAATAATTAGGTCTATTTTGATAAACTTTGTCTTGAATGGATTGCTAACTAATATCTATCAACAAAAGCGAATTGTGTGCAATTCGGCTTAATAGCACGCTGCAATGGAGGAGCAGCGATTGTGGTCACAAAATGTGGACTGTGCTCCCTCTTTGAGCCTCTTTGAGTTCCACTTTACCACTATGATACCATCCAGGGACTCTTGGATGGGGCCACCATAAATTTTTACACAGATGGATCGAGGCTGCACGAACAAGTGGTCTTTGGAGTCTATTCAGAAGAGCTTGGATTGAGCCTGGCTCGAAGATTGCCAGATCATTGCAGTGTTTACCAGGCAGAGATGCTGGCAATAAAGGAAGTGGCTGACTGGTTGAGCTGCAATGTCTTGTCTACAACCGCAGTCAACATCTATACTGACAGTCAAGCCGCGGTCAAGTCCCTGGATTCAATGTTTCTGAAAACAAGATCTGCCCTTAACTGCCGCACGTCTTTAAATGAGATGGCCAAGCAGTTTAACATACAACTCAAATGGGTCCCAGGGCACAGAGACATTCCAGGGAATTGCAAAGCCGATGTGCTTTGCTTTGGAACTAACTTACAGGTTTGGTTTGGAACTAACTTACAGGTTCCAACAGAATTGAAATGTGTTGGTTTGCCTCTAGAAACTTGCAAGCAAAACCTACGGCTTTGTTCTGCGACGGAGACTAATCAAAGATGGGCAAATGAATGGACGTGTTAGACAACACGACTGATTTGGCCTCTTCTTAATCAGGGGCGCACAAGTGAGCTGATATCGCTTCCAAGAGGAGATTTCGACGATGGTTTCTATAATTACCGGACACTGTCTTAGCGTCCAACCTGAATCAAATTACGTCGCGTAAGGCGTAACGCCCAATAATTTTTCGTTTCTAATATTTAAATGTGAGCTACCGAAACCAAACGGACGTAAAAATTTCAAATTTGATGTGTTTGTTTTTGTTTTTTTTTACGTCTTGCGCGACGCAATTTGATTCTGGTTCGACCCTTATAGGGAAGCACGCAGAGCGGTTAAATGTGCCGTCGAATGACTTTTGCCGAAGTTGCATGGATGAAGAGGAGTTGGAAACTATCGAACACGTTATTTGCCATTGCCCGGCACTTTCTGGTCAGAGACTTGCTTCACTGGGATCTAGGGAGCTGTACGAAATTTCTGATTTGTCGGATGTCAAAATTCAATATCTGTGGAGTTTCATAAGAAGCTCAAACTGGTTTAAGTACAGGGACTAGTAGGGAAACCTATTACGGTCCCGTGGTATCACAATGGACCTCAGAGTCTACGTGTGTTGACGTAAAACGTCAGCAGCCACTTACAACCTAACTTAACCTAATATCTATCACACGAAATAAGCTGCGAACCACATATAATTATTTTATGCAATTCCATACAATAGCGTATTGGTCCTGTCCATAATTGGCTTCTTAAATTTGTTATTGTCAAAAATGCATAAAATGTATATGGAGATGGTTATATCATAGACTAAATACAGACTCGACAGTAGAGTTTTACAAGAAAAAATGAAGAAAAACTAAGCGATTTTAGGAGAAAACACAGCGGTTTTTAGTCCGTTTTACGCTAAAATGGCAACACTTTCTCGACTTAGGAGTGAGTGAGACAACAAAAACCGATATGGCATCCATTTTTCTTATGGCGCGTTATATCAGTTTTCTCTTTCTAACCTAATTCGTAGAATAATTTGAAAACATTAACCATATGGTTAAAAAATACTTTTTTGACACCTGTCATATTTGTTGAGTCTGTATTAGTCTGTGGTTATATGGTCTCTATTAAAATTAAGACGCTTTTAGTAAAATTCCTGATGGTTCGGATTTTCCCAAAGACCATATCAAAAGGTGGCAACCCTTTTTAAAATGTGACATTGGGCAGACAAAAAAAGAGAAGTCTTATTTTTCTCCCCTCTTCCATATGCAAGTTTCCGGACAATTAGTGGGTGCCTATTTAAATGCCTCAATTGTTAGTGGAGGGTATCAAAATCGTCTTTTAATAATTAAATACATTACTTTTTATGTCTGCTGCCTCATTGTGATAATAAATGTAAAGACAACTTTGTAACGGTTTTAGTTTTACCGCTAACCAACACTTTTTCAAAACAAAATTTTGTTTTTGCGTTAACCAACACTGTTTTTTTAAAATGCAACTCTGTTGTTATTTTCGAAAATGTTGTTTCGAACAAACTGTCAATTTTGACATTTCAAGCGCCACCTATCGAAATAAAATATAACTATTCATCCGTCGTGTTATTAATTTAGTTTGGATTTTGAATTAAAAAGAAAGAAAAATTTTTGCGACGGGGTTTTCAAGTGAAAATTTTGTGTATTTTTTACACAAAAAATTTGTGTGGTTAACAAAATTTGCTTAAATAATCTAAAATATAACAGAATTAAACGGAAATTCATAAAAATCTATAAGTTTCTAAAGAAATAAATCAATTTTTATTAAAAATATTGCAAACACACACAGCCTGCTGGCTGTATTGTCTACGTCGTTTTTTAGATAATTTTTCTTTTGTATATGATCTTATTGTCTGTGCTTTTTAAAGTGAAAATATAGAGGATAAAAACAATTAAAAAAAGTGAATTTGTTAAAAAGTAATTTGTTCATAGTGTTTGTAATTGTTTTTATGATTTTTTTATGCAAAATTTACAAAAGCAATTAAAGGATTGGAAAAAGCGGTTTAGAAAATCATTGTGTATAAGTGGTAAGTGTGACAAAAAGTTGGATATTTTTTTGTATTTTACATATTCCTATGGGTCGTGCCCCATCCGGTGTTTCTTTTCTTGTTACATATTTTTTTCTTTTGTTCACTTGCTATGAATTCTATCTATGCATAATATATATATGGAAGTGTTTCTGTGTATTTGTCTACTTATGCTTTTATAAAGTATGTGGGTATATTGTAACAACAATAAAAAGCACACAAATTATAATAAGGGTATTCATTTCAGCATTTTTTTGGTTGTAAAAATGAAAAATTGGAAAAATGTAACTTTTTTTTACAACAAACACATGAAAAAATTTTCAACTTAAAAGTTGCAATTTAAACAACCTATATCCAAGTGTAAAATTATCAGAGTAAAAAGTTACATTTTTCCAATTATTAAAGCGTTGCCATTCATTACTAATTAAAGAAAAAGTACCAAAATATGCTACTGTTATTTAAGTTTTTTCTACCTCGGCAGCCCTTATTAAACATGTGTTTGAAATTTTTCTTAGAAGAAAATATTTATACAAATAATTTTGGTTATAATAATAGAAATTAAGAATTAAACAACAAGAAAAAATTGTCAAAATGAGTAAAAAGTGTAATTTATAAGTTAATTGGTTCATTCGTTGAATAATTTAATTATTTTTGGAAACTTTTTATCACAATTTTTTTATGTACCCGTTCACATCATTGAGAGTGGAATCTTACATTTTTCATTTTTCCACTTTTACATTCTCTGAAATGAATACCCTTAATATTTTTGGAGCGCATACTCCAAAAGTTGGAATCTCCAGTTTTTAGTTTTTATTGACAACAAGAGGGTGCATTTACTAAAAAAAAATATTTTCTAATAAAGATTTTGTATATTTAATTAAATTTGTTTGATTCTTTTTATTGCTTATACATATTTTATTTATTACTGGTACGCCGCCCTCATCTCCAATCATCATCATCATCATTCTATTAGTCATTCATCAATTTATTCAATTTCATTCACTGTTTCAATTCATCTTTTTCGTTTTTTTGTTTCCTATTTTTTTATTATTTGTTTTAACGTCTGTTTATTTCTCTGTTAAACTTTTAAGTCTGTAGTCTTCCTAAGTGTGTGTTTGCAAGTTGGTTAATTGTAAGTCTGCCATATCATCTACAGGAAAAGTGTCTCAGAATGTGATAATTTTTCTATGGAAATAATGTTTTAGAATGGGAAAATTTTTTTAGGCAAATATCTCAGAATTCGATAGTTTTAAAGTGGAAATTTTTGTCTTTTTTCCAAAGAAAAAAATCTCAGATTCTGGTATTTTAAGATCTGAGAATGATTCTATGTAAAAATTATTCTAAACAACAATAAAACAGCCAAAAAAAGGATCTGAACCAGAAAGCGGACCTACAAATCTTAATGTTTTTCGACCCCTTGAACTCTAATCTGCAATCCAAAAAAAATCTATCGTGTTTTCCTGTAATCTTACAAGAAAGTCCCCAAAGTGATCATTCCAGAACTCTTTGAAATTTATACCTACCTATAGAGAAAAAACCTAAATCGAATCTTTATGTATTTTGAGCTCCTGAACTCGATTCCACTTAGACAGGTAGATCTTACATTTTTTTATACCCTTTACTCTAGTGATAGATGGTATATGTATATTAGAGTTAATTTTAAAATTTGATCTCGGGTATCATCATTGTTTTAAAGGATTTTGGGGAACTAAAAAGAATGGCGGTATTTTTTTAGAAAAAAATTCGCTCCTTGGGGTGGTTCAACGCATCTGACAACGCGAATTTTGAGCTGATTTTTCTGCAGAGCAAAAACGGCTGAAAATATCGCACATCTGATTTCACCAGTCGATTCTACAGCAAAAAAAAATACAATGGCCGTTTTTCAAACTCTTAAAAAAAGTTCCAAAAACCCACCACAGAGGTCGGAAATATAAGGTTTTTCCATTTTCTTTTTAAATTAATTTTTTAAATATGCACAATTAAAGGGCATTTTCAGCTTAACAAAATGGTACTAAATTTTCCGTTCTATCACAACCCGTTTAAAAGTTATAAGCGCTCAAAAATGGACAAAAACACGTTTTTTGAGAACTTTGACCTAAATTTTTTCGAAAACATGACGTGATAGAAAAATTTGAAAACTAGATTCAGAATCACCATCAAAATGTTAATCGAAAACAAGTTTTATGATCCCAGAATATGATCCAAAAACATCACAAACAAATGCTCTCAATAATGCACAAAAATGCGTTTTTTTTGAACTTTGACCTAAATTATCTCAAAAACCTGACGTTACGGAACATTTTGGAAAACAGATTTGGAATCAGCATTGAAAGGAAAATCGAAAACGAGTGACCAGACCGCTGACCCATCCAAACAAATTTTTAAATTTCGGTCAGTGTTTTATAATTTTGCCATTAGAAAAACAACTTTGAAGCCTTATAACTTTTTAATGGGTTGTGATAGAAAAGTACTTTTTGTACCAATTTTCTTAGCAAAATCTGTCTTTTCATCGTGAACAATTAAAAAATAATTTAAATTTAAAAAAAAAAATCGATTTTCCGCCCCCTGCTGTGGGTTATTGGAACTGTTTTTAAGAGTTCAAAAAACTGCTATTGTATTAATTTTTGCTGTAGAATCGACTGGTGAAATCAGATTTGCAATATATTCAGCCGTTTTTTCTCTGCAGAAAAATCAGCTCAAAATCCGCGTTTTCAGATGCTTTGAACCACCCCAAGAAGTGAAAATTTTTTCAAAAAAATACCGGCATTCTTTTTAGCTCCCCTAAATCCTTTAAAAAAATGATGATATCCGATAAACAGATGAAGTGACATAGTCACCAAACGAAGCTTTAAAAACATTGTTTAGTCACAAAAATATTTTACAAAGTATTTTTGTAACTCAAAAACATTTTTACAATAAAAAAATATTTTATACTCAATTTTTTTTTTTCAAAAATGACTAAAAAGTTTTTTACTCAAAATAAAATATTTTTAATCAAAATTGTTAGTTTTTTTCACGTTAGAAAATCTACTATCACCTCAAAAGGCAGGGTTGTCAGATTTTTTTTTACGCTCATCGCCAAAGCGGATGTCAAATATAGCCAGAAATCGCCAAAATTCAAATTGTTTCAGTTTTTGTTAAAAAAAATAATTATTTTTATTTAAAAAAATATATTTTGTCTTTTTAACAATGTCTAGAAAACAATAATACTCAAAAATCGCCAAAAACAAAGAAAAATACATAAAAATCGCCAAAAGTAAATTTTTTTAGTTTTTTTAATTTTTTACTTCAGTCGGTAATTTATAAATTACTCCATATAAAAATTTTGCTAATTATTTCTAAAATCTGTCTTGTTTTTTACACTAATGCAAAAACCGCCATCGACCCATGATAATCGAAATATTTTGAATATTTCCTAATATTATCGCTATTTTTACTCAACAACAGTTTACAAAAGTGTAAAATTGGAGAAAAAAAGTAATTATTTTTTTGTGATTCGCGTATTATAGTTTTTGGCTCTCCTAGACACTGGACAAATTTACCAAATGTTTTTTTTTTTTTTTTGTTTTAATTCATAAAGATCCGCTTAGACGAGCAGATTTGTAGAAAGTCTGTCGAAAATGTTAAAAAAAGTGTTTACTGTCTAAGCGCAGCAAATGTAAATAAAATTTGATAATTTGACATATAGATGGTTCAACTCATCTTTTGAAAATATTCAGAAAATAATTTTACAAAATCGACGAAGAAATCGCCATTTATTTTGTAAATCGCCAAAAATTCGCCACCCAACAATAGAATTCCATTTTGATGGTGAAATTGAGTTCAGGAGATCAAAATACATAAAGATCCGGTATAGATTTTTTTCATAAAGTTCAAAGAAATACGATTTTACGATTCACCTAAAATGGTGAATTTAAAAATTTGATTTGCTTTTGTATTTGAAGATTATTAAATTTTTTCTTGTAATTATTAAAGATATTAACTAAATCTATAATTGTTACAAGAAAAAAAATTTAAAATCTTAAAATTCGAAAGAATATCAATTTTAAAAATTAGTTGAATGGTGAAATCGTATTCCAGAATCGAGCACAATATCAAAAAACCAAAGCAAAATTTACAAAAATAGTAATTTTTACAGTATCATTTTAAAACGCAAGTGTAACCTACCCAAACGCAAAAATTTAAAAGAAATTGTATTATATGTTGAAGACCATAGCTCAATTGAAGGGCTTTTTGTAAAAACTCGATAAGCAACATTTCATTTTATGGTGGTTTTTGCCTTAAAACTTTTAAATAATGCAGAAAAAATAAATTTTGCAGAAATTTTATTCTCAATATACTTGAACGAAGGGTTAATTCAAGACTTCTGCCAAAAATCTGTCAATGGAACACCAGCAGAA
The DNA here is from genome assembly GCA_963921195.1 of Pegoplata infirma. Taxonomy (NCBI): domain Eukaryota; kingdom Metazoa; phylum Arthropoda; class Insecta; order Diptera; family Anthomyiidae; genus Pegoplata; species Pegoplata infirma. Next base: position 214,877,434 of record OY992540.1, read on the forward strand.
GGCGAAAAACACGAAAAAATAAAATGTTGCTAATCAAGTTCTTGCAGTAAGCCCTTCAAATCTACTATTGCGCTTTATACCAGATTTTTTTTTCCATGAAATGGCTGCTGTACAGGCTTTCAAAAAATTGAAAATTCGTAATTTTGCGCATTTTCAACGGTGAATAACTAAAAATCTATACGTTATGGAAAAGTTTGGAGAACAGATTTGAAATCAGAAGATCAAATACTACGGGGTATATTAATAATACTTATAGTATCCTAAATGTATGTTTATTTTACAAATATTCATGCAATATTAACATACTTCAGTTTTTATGAATAAACACCTACTAAAATTGATCATCAGAATTCACACCATTTAAGGCTTATTGAGTGAGCGATGTAATTTAACAAGAATGTCAAAATTTTTTTGACCAAACATATTTCTTTTCGTCAAATTTTTTTTTTAAATAAAAATTGTTTTATTCGACTTATAAAATATTATATTTCGAGTAGGTTTATTCAAGTTCGAGGTAATTTTTCCTTTACCAATTAAAACTATGATATTATCAAAGAATTATTTTCACGAAAATTATTTTTCTGATTTAAGTTTATCTATGTTGACACGTTTTTCAGAATTTTTCAGATTCCATTTCAGCAAATATAAAAACTCTATAGTACAAGTAGCTTAGGGAATTAAAATGACAAATCGCTAGTGTTCAAACAAAAAATTTAATACATATTCAAATCTACGCTTATTTAGAATTAAAAGAAGAAAATTGTACATTCTCTTAGTTTAAACACCACTGTCCTATTAAACTTTGAACTGTGAATTGCAATTTAACCTTAATATTAGCTTTTTTAAGAAAATTTGCGGATCTAATAAAACTTCATCTTATGTATTAAAATATTTGCTTTACAATATTAATACCATAGCTGTATGCTATGATTGAAATAACGAAATGAATAAATAACAATATTTTTTCAAAAATAATCAAATAACAGATTATTTAAATATTTGAAAATGAATAATATTTATTTTGATTTTATTTGAATAACGAAAAATCGAATAATTTTTTCTGATTTTTTTTATTCAAACAAACAAAATAGAATTTTTCAAAATAATCAACAAAAATTTGTGATTTTTTTTGGTTATTCACAAAAATTCAAATAAATAACGTATTATTCAAACAACAAAAAATAAATATTCTTGAAAATTTTGTGTTTGAAAAAAAAACTATTTTATTTATTTTGTACAGTTTAACAAAAAATTATTCTTACAAAACAGTTTTGTTTTAATATCAGGTTCTTATAAATTGTAATTTTCTTATAAATTGTAAAAGTCCATTTGAATTCAGAAAAGTTAAGTTGTGATTTAGGAAATTCCAAGTGCAGAGCTATAAACTTATGCAAATACATATTTACTTAACAAAACTTTTTTTTTAAAGAAAAGTATAAAAATCTGTAAAAATTGGCGACTTTCATAGGTTGGTTTAATGAGTATACTCACTTTGTCATTCCGTGTGTAAGCATCGAAATATCTATCTATCTAACAAACCATAAAATATATATTATTTATTAGTGATCGATTGTTACACATTCTGCAGATGTCCGTCCGCTCGTCTGTGGAAGACATGATAAAATCCAAAATAAAAGAGCTAGACTGCGAAAATTTGGCAGAAATATATCTTATGGTCTGAGGCTGGTTAAGTACGGAAATGGGCCAAATCGGATCATATTTAAAAATTTGAAAAAAGGCAGAAGCAAATGAAATATTTCTATGGCAGAAGAACTTCAACGTCCTGCAGTTGAATCCAGGGGACTAGAAAATGAAATTTTATGATAAAATTTAGCGGTCATATAACCAAATTTAAAAACATGCGATTTGCGAAATGGAATGATATCTGATAATAATGATAAATACCGAAATGTTTATTTATTACATACACTCAAAATATTATGTCAGTAAATTCAACAGAAAATACGTTTGAAACTAATGAAACTTTATTTAAAAAAAAGACTACTTATATAAATAACTGTAAAAATCCGTAAAAACTGACTGAAAAATGTTTACTATAAAAACGGTTAAAATTACGGAATGTACATTCATTTTTGATTTTTTAGAAATAATTTTAAAAAACATCGAACCTGAGGAGAATCGAACTCATAATTTCGGGTTGATAGCCCAGCACGCTATCCTCTGTGCCACAAGCTACTTACAAGAAATCAACAATTAATTTCCATTTTCCCTTTTTTAAAAGAAATGCCTAAAAGTATTTAAATTTTCAGAGTACGTTTTGACCATTAAGGTCTAATTGTAAGTAGTTAGTCTAAAAACGTAAACGTACTGCATACTCTATGAAATATGCAATTTCTCTATAGCTTCTCGTTTTCGAGATATTCGGAATAGAAATTTAAAAAATGTTATTTATAAGCGTTTTTGTAGCACCACTGTTAGACATTATTGCGTTAATGTCAAAAACTAAGAGTGGATTTTATATAATATGGACCTGTAGAATCCAAATCTGTCATCTAAAATGCTGTAGCTTGTTTCGTTTCTTGTTTTTCGCGCTTAAAAATGTGCCCAATTCCATACCATATAAAATACATTCAAAATAATTATGTTTAATTTTTGACCGTTTGAATACTGCAATGTAAATTTTTTTGAATACTTTATATAAATGCATAATTCCAAATAATATTTGTTTTTTTGATATCTCTAGTTTTCGAGAAAATTCGAATATAATAATCTTTTGCAATTCAACCGCGATTTTTGAAAAAAGTGCTCGATCGATGTTTTGGTTTTTGTTCCTATATTATTCTTAGACATTCCAAATACGTATTCAAAAAAGAAAATATAGTATTCGCACTTTTAGGCAAAAACTGTTTCCAACCACCCGTGTTTTACTTGGTTGGTCAAAGTCACAAATTTTACCTGGCCTATGTGATATAGTTATAAAGTAAATTTGAAACATTTTTGATATATTATAACTTATTATTTTAATTATTTTCAATATGATACTTCCCCAGAGAAATTTCATGCACTAATTCGTAGAATATTTTTTCCCTTTTGGTAGACTTCAATGTATCTCGCTTAAAAAATATAACAGTTAATCCGTAAAAAGAGGGATAGACGGATAGATCGTTATGTGCTAGAGAATCACAATAAATTACATCATCAGTACAACATCAGTTTTACCTCAAAAGTAGTCAAAATAAAAAAATATTATAAGCAAATATGCATTTAAATTTTAAAAATAGAATAATGCATTTTCTATTGCAAAAATGTTCAATTGTATAAAGAATGAAATTTTTTTCGATTAAAATAATTTTTGTGTAGTAGAAACATTTCACAGTTAATACTAAAGAATATTTTCTTAAAAATGTCACCAAAGCAAAAACCCTTAAAAATCTCAATGTTTTGCAAAATAAACCTTTACAATTAAGGGTATTTAAGTAATTATACATCCTTTCACGACTTTTTATTCTTTAAGAAAAATATCGAAAAGTCTAATCAACTAGAGTATTTTCCATAAGAAAATGTTTTAAGAACATTTTTTAATCAGTAAAAGTCAATTTGGGAAAAAATTAAAAATAATCTAATTAATGTTTTAGTAAAGAAAACCTTAAATAAGTAAAACAATAGTGGTTTGTAAGAATAATTGTGTGTTTTACTGTATAATAAAATTCAAAATAAATAAAAAAAAAATTATTTTTCAAACACAAAATTTTCAAGAATATTTCTTTTTTTTGTTTAAATAATACGTTATTCATTTGAATTTTTGTGAATAACCAAAAAAAATCACAAATTTTTGTTGATTATTTTGAAAAATTCTATTTTGTTTGTTTGAATAAGCAATCAGAAAAAATTATTTGATTTTTTTGGAAAGAAATATTATTTCATTTTTATGAATTTGAATAAAATAAAATTTTATTTTATTCAAACCAAAATAAATAAAATAACAAAACATTTTATTTTTTGATAGCCAACTAAAATATCAAAGTATTTTATTTTTTTCCAAAAAATCCAAATAAAAAAAATCAATAATACAGCTATGATTAATACCTTTGCTTAAAATTTACTTTGCTTCCTCACTTTAATCTATAAATTCCATATAATTTTCATTTAAATACACATTAATAAATTATTTTTTGTTTTTATAATTTTTAAAACTTTACCGTTAATAAAAAATTAAAACCTAACAAGTAAATAACATGTTTTACACATTTACATTATTTTTACCATTATTTACCATTACAGTTTTTTGTGTGTCGACTACTCACTAACAAGACATCGCTTTCGTATACGATCATATAAGTAATAAATACCATCACATCCTGCTTTAATAACTTCAAATGGGGCCGTCATAATTAAACGCCCACTTGCGAACATAAATAACATATTTTCTTTTGTACCACCACAACTTTTGCCATCATTGTCCGATTATAATAAATTTCAACTCTACAAAAACAACATTAACTAGTGCCATGAAAAATCATCATACATCCACATAAATACCATACAGATAGGATTGTCGTCATAATTATTTAAAAGAAAAAAAATCCTTCTTAACATTTAACATCATTGTCATCAATTTAAGCTGAAAAAAGAAACTAAAAGATTTTACTGATTAACACTGTGTGGATTTGAGGTTGAGTGTATTTTTTGTGTAAATGAAAGATCTCAACCATAAAAGAAAGGTGACATAAATCAAAATCCTAACAAGAATTATCCACCACCAACAAAAAAATAAGAGGAATACATACATTAACAAACGCGTGCCAATATATTTGCTTTTAATACTCACTGCCATAATCTCTGCTTAACAAAGACAAAAACAAAAACCCAAAATATTGAATATTCTTACTTTCTTTTTTAAACAAATTTTTGGGTAGCTTTTTAATATTAACTTGAAAAACGCTTAATCACCAGCTTCATTTGTTAACATTAAAAATATATCGTGCTTAAGTTCCACTACATTTTACATCACTATCCTCATCCTCTATCCTACGTAGTTTTTTTTGGGAACTCATGCGAGTGTATTGCGTGTGTCATAAATCGTTTTAACCGTTACATTTATATATATATTTTCATATTGCTGTACGATTTCTTTTCCCTACGTGTACAAAAATCTTTCAAAATTCTACCCAATATTTTACCATTACCCCCCAAAATGGCAGATTTAATACGCCTGGGCAACGTGGATGTTGTCATACAGAAAGATAAACTTGGCTCACCCATTGGCGGTTCAGATGATGGTAATTTAGCTGCTTTTGGTGGCGGTGGTATTAATAATTTTGTTAGTGGTATGACAGCAACTGGCGGCGGCGGTGCTGTTAATTTCGATATGGGTGATTTACAACAGGAATTGGATCAAGATGAATTTGATGGAATTAATATGATGAATGGTAAGTGGATTATTATGTGATTTTTGTTTTTATTATTTTATGTAGTAGATTTTTTTATAGTTAAAATAGTTTTTTTTATTTGAAAAATTAAGAAAATATTGCAAAGGCAACTTTATTATTGATTTAAATTATTTGCTAATGTTGGTATACCTATAAGATTACACCGTCCGACAAAAAGAAAAAATGTAATTAAAAACGAATTGTATAGTATACGTTTAAAACTAGAGACCAACTGCAGCAAAACTGCATTTACACTTTTTCATGTCGTTATCCTGTTTTCTTTTAAACAAACTTCAGAGTTTTAGAGGATTACATTTTTGTAAAATATTTCGTCACCTTAAATGCAAAACAACGTAACAACAAAAAAATCAAAATCGAGTTTTTGATTGATTATGATGCATTTGACTAAACTACATGTCTCTGGAAAATTTTGGAAGTCAAAGTTCAAAAATTGCGAATTTATTAACAATAAACAAAAAAACGTATCAGCAAGTGCATGCATTTCATAAACCAAAACAACGTAACATCAGTGTTACACACACAATTTATATGTAATCGAGCAAATATTAATATATTTCAATATATTTTTATATATTGAAATCGCATAAATATTTAAGACATTCACCATACAAATTGAATAAATATTTTTGATTAAAATTTACATAAAATTTTCAAAAAATTTATCTATTAAATTTTTCCAAAATTGTATAGTTTTTTTTATTTATCGTTTTTTTAACCAAATATTTTTTCTTTTAATTTATTGGGTACGTTCGATTACGTTACGACAATCTACTCTTTTTTACTATTTTTACTACAGCTGGAAATTTTTAATACAAAAAGTAAACAAAACTTTCCAGTTGTAGTAAAAATAGTTTGAATTTTTGGTAATCGAATTGACATAATGTTTGGCTTTGTTAAAAAAGAACGTAGCTTCTATTTAAAATTAGTTTGAGAAATTGAATTTTAAAACGTCGTTTTTTTAACAGTAATTCCGTGGGGTATTTTTTTTTTGTAAATGAAAATAGCTAGATCCGCAGGTTTTTCGAATCCTGTTTCAAATTCTGTGTAATTTACCAGTTCAATTGGAAAGTTTTTCCTAAGAATACACAGATTTTTTTAAAAATGTATCGTTTCTTCCTAAAACTTTTCCTATACCAAAACCAATTTCAAGAACTTAAAATAATATTAAAACTTCAAAATTTTCTTTCCAAAGCCAACCCTTTGATTCTGAGGTAAAACTTTAAAAACTGAGGTAAAACTTTAAAAACTTTTTTTTAAATATTTTTTTTTAACCAAGTGAGATCAAAAACTTTTATTTTTTAGGATCTTTACTACAGCAAAATTCTTTAAATATGTTGATAAACCCTTACCTTTTATAATAACTCTTAAAAATGTTAAGTATAAAGGTTTTTTCAATAATTTTTGAAGATCTCGAAGTTTTTTTTGAAAGATGCAAAGCAAATGCTTAAGTTTTGTTTTTGAAGATATTGACGATATTATACCATATTCGCATTCATTTAAACTAGTTTATTTATTCGTTTTCTCCATACGTTAAACGGCAAATTTAAACGGCGTTTTATTTTAACAGATAAATTGTATAGGAAAAACGAAAAATGTATCTAGTTTTACTAAATGCGAATATGGTATTAAGGGCGGATTACTCAATGAAAAGTTAGATGCTAACTGCCGATTTAACGGAGCCTTATGTCAAAATTTGTATGAAAAAGTTAAATTAAACGGCCTAAATCATTTAAAATGTTTAGCCTAAATCATTTAAAATGTTTAAGAACCAAAAACGAATGGAAAAAAATCTAAAATTTTAAAAACATGTATGCTTAAATCTTTGTTGGCTTGTAAACATGAATGGGGGTTTGGTTACATTGCACCCCTCTAGAAGCGACTCCTAGGCAATTGTTTTGGCAAAAAAGTGGCGGTAAAGGGTAAAAAAGCACCAACGATTGCATCGGGGTCGCTTCTAAAGAAGTTCAATGTAAGATTGACCCCCATTCATTTTTAGAACCCAATATTTTTCCTAACAGTTCTACTCCTTCTCGTTACTCCCGAAGGGAGCATCCATACAAAATTAAATTTTTATAAAATTAACTCTCATCTCTCTAACTGTCGCAAGGATGCTACAACACTGAAAAAAAATTTCATGAATTTTCATTAAATTTATTTAAATTTAACTAAAAATGGGTTATTTTCCTTACTATAAGGAAAATAAAGGCGGCTGCCAAAATTAGCCAATTTTGGATGGTGCTGGCGGACGCAATATTTAAGCCTCGAATTTTATTTTTGATTTAAACTCATCTACACGAGCTTTCAAACTAGTAAAAACAATCAACATGTTCTAAACGAAACTTTTTATCTAGAGTCAAAAGAGTGTTGGTACTTTGTACAAAAAAAAATTATTTTTTTTAATTTTTAACTTTAAAATAATGTGATTTCGGACTAAAACAAAATATCGGTTTGTTGTTGTTTTTAAAAAAAAATCAGAAATCTATATAATTTTCAAATGAAATTAGTTTAAGATAAATTGGAATAAATTCGGCTTTGCCGGCGTCTCGGTTCTATCTCGGAAAGTATAAGAGATAACCACACCCACTAAATAGGTTTTTAGGCCGCTACTAGCACATTGTCCGCATATATTTTTTTAAGAAATATGATAATAAACAAAAAAAAATGGCAATTGTTTTAAGTGTTCGTATACAAAAGGTGCCCTACTTTGGGGGGTTCTGCTGCCTCCCCCGTTCAACCGCTGGACTCCAACTTCCAAACTTAAAATACGTTAGCTATAACCACTACAAATTTCATGGCTCTCGGTCCAGTACTTACTGAATGGCTGAATTATTTAAAAAAAATTACCAATTTATTCAACTTTGTGATGTTACGTCGTTTTGTTTTACAAAACACGATTCCACGAAAAACGTAACCCACATATCTCAAAAAATATTTACAAAAACGACTTTTTTATTTCAGAAATGGATTTATCGCTGTTTTTAAAGCTAACACTTCACAAAAGTCTTTTATATTGCAAATATTTTTCATTTAATAACGTTTTTTGCTTCTCCTGTAAAATTCTAAAAAGTGTTGTTACGTTGTTTTGCATTTGTGGTGACGATTTGTTTAATATTAAGTTCAATATTCAAACGCATATATCTTACCAACGGCATGTGATAGAATAATTTCGAAAGCAGTCTTTGAATCAGGAGGTCGAAACCTAGCTTATTCATGTATTTAAATTTATGGGAGTGCGATTTTTTCTGAATTTGTTCAGCAGTGTTATTAAAAAAAAATTTTCAAATTAAATATTTTTTTTAAAACAATTTTCTTTTATTTATCCCTTGGAGTTTTAATAGCAACTATATTTTTTTTAATACTCTTTAAACTTTTTTGTTTACACATTGTTCTATTTAACAACAAAAATATGTATATGAGCATAAAAATATATGACAATGTATGCAAAATAATGCTGCAAAAATAAAAAAAAAATAAAGTACTTCTCGTAAGGTAAATTGTGTGAGTCACTTGGACTTATATTTTTTGTGGCACAGTAGCTATATAAACAAAAACCAACAATCAAACAAAACGTAAAAGTAGAAGAAACAAATTTTATACACTTTATAAACATCCAAGCACTTAACACAAAAAGACAGACAGTCAGACAGACGAATGGATGGTGGGACGGACAGATAATAATTTAAAATGACTAGAAAGGAAACAAAATGTAGGAAAAATAAAAATAAAGCGTTTAAACAACATAAAACTCAGAGCACATACTCGCCGCCGCAACTCGTGCGTTAGGAATATGGTAAATTAAAAAAAAAAAAATAAAGCTAGAGTTATTATTCATACGGTCATAACAGATTTTAGGTACCCTATTTGAAGTTGAGGGACACTTTCCCATAGCGATTAGTGTTGAAAAATACATAAATAAATTATTTAATTAATATGTTACTACTACAATTTTATCATTATTTAAATTATTTTTTTCTATACACGCCCTTAAAAAGGGCGATTAACTTCATACGGCATAAAAATGTTTCATTTATTGAACAAATACACAAAAAAACATGTAAAAAAATTGTGTTTTTCTAGGATAGATTTAGTTCTTCAAGGATGAACTTTTTTTCGCCTGAACCGATTTTGGCCATATACAAACTTGATCAGGATATAACCGTAAGACATATTTGTTTAAAACTTCAGGGGTATATCTCTTTTGGTTTAGACAGCATCATGATTTCTACAGACATACAGACTCGCGGACATTCATTGAATGTCTTAGAATCAGGGATCAATAATACTTTATGGGGTCCCCCACCGATATTTCGAATACGTAATGACAGTGAGTATATTCCCATACTGTGGTTGGAGGGTATAAAAACGAGTCTTTTTAATATAATATGTCTACTTGGCTGTGCTGTAGAGTACTCCCATAACAAACCCCGAAGCTAAGTACATAGTAGCAGTATTTATGACGCGAGGTTTTTTCATTCTTTGTCATTTAAATACGAGTAAAAACATTTAAATTAACATTAAGTATAAAAAAAATCTTTACACTTTTTTTTCGTAAGATAAAAATCTGTTGAAAGCTTTAGTTCTATACTGGTTTTTGTTTATTTAAAAAAAAAATAACGATCTGATTTTTTTTAACATCAATAGCTAAAGTTTAAAAAACTCATAATGCGTATAATAAGTAGATGTTAGTCATTTCTTGGGCAACAAACAAAGATTTCATTAACACTACAATTTTGCTGCCATTAGTCATTAATAGTTGGGGTATTTCTGAAAAAACAAAATTGATTTAATTGAAATTATTAAAGTTTTTTAATTGATTATGAAAATTTTCAGACATGTTTTCTTCAATCGTTTTAAGTTTTATTAATAGTACGAAAAATATATAGAAAAGGGTTTTAAATGCGATCCACATAACCCCTTTATCCAAAGGATCCAAAGAACGCCATTTTAATGTTGTAATTTTGATTCTTTTTCGTATAAAAAAAACGTGAAGTTTGAAGAACATATATAAAACTGGTGTTTTTTCAGAGGTTGGTTTAGTTCTTTAAGGGAAACATATTTTACCCTTGAGCCGATTTTGCCCATTCACGGACTAAATCTGCTGACAATCATATGGCATATTTGTGCCAAATTTCAGGAGTCTAGCTTTTTTATTTTGGACTACATCGTGTTATATACAGGCAGACGGACGGACATTTATAGAATGTCTTAGAATCGATCATGGATCAATAATATATATATACTTTATGGAGTCCCCGACCGATATTTCGATTCTTTACACACGGAATGACAAAGTAAGTATACCCCCATACTGTGGTTCGATTGTATAAAAATATATCAAATGCTTTTAAATGGGATCCAAGAAATTCTTTGTGATCTTTAGTATTTTATTAAAAACGATCATGTGAAATTGAAAGCTATTTCTTTTTATTTGTTAAGAAACTACATAGTTGTGGTTTACAATTCTATTTTGTAAAAATGACGTATAAAATGTTTCAATGTCATGCAAATTTATAAAAAAAATGAAAGTGTTTTTGTTCTTATAAATACTTTTTTATATAAAACGTTTAAACATGATCCTAATGTGAAGTTCACACTTGCTGTTTTTGAGTGTTCTAAAGCGAGGTGTTTAAAACGTGTTTACGTTTTTATTCTGTTACTGGTGTTTTGTTAAACAACTTGTTTAAGGTCGCAAGTGTAAACTCCACATAAGATTTTGTAACATAGAGTGGCCGACAAATCTAACTCATTAACGACAATGCTAAAAATAATGGACCTAATTATTATCAAGAAAGTATTTTTGTAAAAAGTGCTGTGTAGGTAATTTATCAAACTTTAATTAAAGCTTAATGGCGTACAGATTAAGTATACGCCAATACCCCGGTTTGCTTCGATAATTAAATTAAAAATTTAACAAATAGTCCAATACTTTATATTCAGTAATCAACAAATTTGTTCAGCGACTCGAATAAAAAGTAAATTTTTTTAAATATGGTAAAAGAAATCCGCATGATAACTAAATATAAACTATTGGACCATTTTTGAATTTTTAATGTTTGAGCTTGGAAAAAATCGACTTGAAAATATTTAAAAAAAAAATCTAACAAAAGTCTTTCAATAATTTCAATTTTCATTTCAACCCTTATATCACATTTAATATTTAGTCAATCTGGACGCCATTTGGCTTAAATTAAAGCTTTTTAAATTACCTACACAGCACTTTTTACAAAAAAAAAAAATATGTATGTATAAGTGTCCGTTGGTCCTGTAAGGAGCATAGGGCCTCAACAAAAGTTGTGCATTGGTCTTTATCAGACGTCATGTTGTTAATTTCACCCCAGCTTTTATTAGCTTTAGCAACTTCCTTCTCTATGTGCCTTCTGTCTCCATGCATGTGCAGAGCTACCTTTTCTACGGACTTCATTTAATTGCGTTTCGCAATTAAAATTTCGACGGACCGAAAAAGGTCTTTAGGACGGCACTTTTTTGTGGTTGCTTCAAATAACTCCATGTGGAACAAGGTTACTCTAGACATACATAATTGCCTATCTACCCACAGCTTCTTGTCCCGGTCGTAGCACAAAAATTTTGAGAAATCGGCAGTTTAACTTATGAAGTCGTGTGTTTTCCATGAAATATTTCCATGAAATTCTGATGGTGTTTTTCGGTCTTTAGGACGGCACTTTTTTGTGGTAGCTTCAACCCAATTGGAAAATATGTCACTGAGGAAATTTCCACAGTATTAGTTTGGAACAAGTAGTTAGGTGTGGGACTAATAAACTGGAGGTTCCAGGTTCAAATCCAGTTGGGACTAAAAAAGGCGAAAAGTTTTTTCTAAATATGAGAAACATAATTTATAAAGGAAAATGGATAAAAGTAAAAACTAAAGGAAATACGAAAACTTTTTGAATTTTCGCATGACCTACGTTAGACATTTCCCCAAAGAAGTCTTAGGTGACATGTCCCCAGAAGGTCAGCCCTGACCACTGCTGACTTTGAGTGAGGACAATTTGAAAATTTTTTTGAAACTGTCCTCAACCCAGTACATAGAGATGTCTTGTGGATATCAGCAGTGACTCTGACATGTCACCGCTCCGTCGCTGAGGATGGCTCGAGGACGTTTCTAACTGGGAAATGACTCCATATGGAATGAAAGGATATTCTAGACATGACTGCCGATCTACCCACAACATTCTAAGAAATCGGAAAGTCGCGTTAACGGTCTTTAGAACTGCACTTTTTGTGGTTGCTTCAAATGACTCCTAATGAAACAAGGATACTAAAGACATAATTGCCAACCTACACGATTTTTTGTCCCAGTTGTAAAACAAAAATTTTGAGAAATCGGTTAAACTCGAGATATTGGTTTTTTAAAATTTTTAGGAATGAGAATTTTTAATTTAAGACCTATTGAGTCCACACATGGATAGAGGAAGGCTGTTCTATATTTTTCTTTGTTGTCTTTCTTTTGAAAATGTTCTCGGTTTTGCTCCATCTTGCTTAGCTCTATCTTGGTTAGTATTTTTCATTTATAGTGAAAATAACACAAATCTAAATAATATTCAATTTTCGACCCTTAATAGATTCGTAAAAGTGGTTCTTAATTAAAATTAAATAAAAAATGAAAAAACTGGTCTACTCGGGTAAACCGGTCGACCGAAAGTCCGGTTAACCGGGTAACACGGGTAGACCCGTCTACCCGGATAGACCGAAGAAAACAAAGATCGGTCTATCCGGGTAGTCAGACCTGGTAACCGGTCTTAACCCCGGGTAGACCGAAACCCGGGTAATGGGGGGGCTCTACTTATGTCGAAAAGTTATTTTGACCCAGGGCATAGACAAGCCCCAAGTTGGGCGTCATAGTACTTAACAGCTTCCAAATTCCAATTATTTAAATTTTGCTGTTAAATATGTTAAAAAGTGTATTAAATTTTTTTCTGGCTATATAATTTTGTTCAGGTTTCAGGCTTAGTTTCAGAATTATTGTCCTACTAAAATTGTTAATTTTGTAGCTGGAAAAGTTAACGTACAAAGCCCTGTAGAATGTTAAATATTATTAATATTTTCTGAATTTCAATTGAGCTTTTTAAATTTCAAATGAATTTTTAGAATTTTTATTCTAAGAAAATTTGTTTACAATTACATATAAGATTTGAAATAGTTAAGTACTTTTTTATTGTTGCTATTAATATTTTATTCAACAATAATATGCGTGATGGATATTAATATAAAGTTCATTTTTTTTTTAAACTCGACAAAAAGAATAAAAAAAACGAAATGATAAAGACTTCATTCAATACGCATCATATGAGCGTGAAGTGCAAATAAAGAGACGACGAGATGTCGACCCCAAAGCCAGTCACATTATAGGCAGCCACCATTAAATGATTCAGATAATAATGACAACTAACTAGGAAGGTATGCCAACAGAACATTTTTGATTTCTTTCAAATTTATAAAAAAAAAATAAAAATAAATCTAAATTAATAATTTTTTATTAACCCAGAACTATTTCTGCTAGTTCGGAATTATAATGAGTTTTCCAGAAAGACCATATTTTTCTTTATATGGGTGTGTATACGGGTTCGACTCTCAAGCTTTTAAATGTTATTAATTATATGATAATACAGGATTAAACTGACATGTTTTCTTTGACGTTTGACTCTATTTTTGCTAGTCCGGGATTAAGTAATACGAGTTTTCCAGAAAGACCATATTTTGCATAATATGACAACTTTGTTTATAAAACAAAAACTTATAAGCTGAAACAGTTTCAAAAATATCGGAAATTCCCACTTAGAATACCTTCTTCGTAAGACCAAATATGTGTGCGTTTAAGCATATAAAAAAGGAATTGAATAGATTGAAAGACTTTTTATATATTGAAGCCAACACGCAGACCAGACACAAAGATAGTCAGTCAGTCAGTTGGTCATCATCAACATCACCATTTGTACAATAATAAATAAACATAATAAATTCCAGATTTGGTTTCAATATTGTTGTTGTTTTTATTATTGACAGATTCTTTTTTTATAAGAAAAGAAAATGCATTAAGTTTTGTTTTGTATTTCTACACATTATTTAATAATATTTTTATTGCATCTTATCAGTGTTTGAAAATTAAAAAAAATAAATTAAAGAAATTACACAGAGCTACAAAAATATTTTCATTAATTTATTTAAATTTTATGACCTCAAGGCAAACTAAAATCCTGAATACTTTAACTGGGATTTTCTGAATTTTAATTTTTTTTTTATTTTTAATTGGTATACATATTTAAAATTTTAATTTAGCTTTTTTAATTTTAATTTTCGAAATTTTAATTAAGCTTTTTTGAATTTTAATTTGATTTTTTTAAATTGGACTTTTCTGAATTTAAATAGTTTTTTTTTTAATTTGAATTTTTTGAATTTGAATTCCAATTTTTTCGGCTTTTCTGAATTACAATTAGGCTTTTTTTAATTTTAATTGGGCTTTTCTGAAATTAAATTGGCCTTTTCTAAACTAATGTAAATTGTTTTTTATTAATTTTAATTGGACTTTTTTTATACCCTCCACTTAGTGATAGAGGGTATATATAAGTTTGTCATTCCGTTTGTAACTCATCGAAATATCGGTCTGGGATCCCATAAAGTATATATATTCATGATGCCCGATCGATTTTAAGACATTCTAGCGATGTCCGTCTGTCCGTCTGTCCGTCTGTCCGTCTGTCCGTCTGTCCGTCTGTCTGTCTGTCTGTGGAAAATGCTCTCGCGGACAAAATATTGCACAGAGATGACTGAAACTTAACACATATATTGGAAGTTCTCCCGAGAAGTTTGGTATTGCATTTGAGCGATATCGGTTCAGCGGTTCAAAAGTTATGAACGCAAATGTAAGCACACCTCAAAAATTTCAGTACATTCAACATAACCTAAAAATACAAAATGCTTTAATTCGGCTTCTGGTTGACATATGTGAACATAATTGAACAACAAATGGTATTTAAACAAGTACGAACATATTTTTTGACAAAAAAAGAAAAAAATCGCGGATTTTTTTTTAACAAAATTTTTTTTCGCGGAAATTTTTTTTTTTTTTCAAAAGTAATTTCCTTTTAAATAAAGTTGTTTGCAATAATCTTTTTGAAATTGTGGAGGGTATTACTACATTCGGCAAGGCCGAATTTAACTTTTTTACTTGTTAAATTTAAATCCCAATTTTTGAATTTTTAATTTTGCTTTTAAAATTTTACTTGCGATTTTCTTGACTTTAATTGTGTTGTTCTGAATTTCAATTTAGATTTTTTTAAATCTTAATCTAAAACAATTGATATTTTTTAAGTTTAAATTGGAAAAGGTGTAGTTTAAATAACCCAGTCGGCAAATAAAATCACACCTGACATACTGCTGACTCTCCCTTTATAAAATTGATGACATCTTCATACAATTTTTCAAAATGTCATCCATGACATGTCAGCAGTTGGTCAGCGGTTGTTTAAACGAATTGTTAGTGGCCACCGATACTGGTGGACACTGCTGACCAACTTCTGACATGTCATTGATGACATTTTGAAAAATTGTATGAAGATGTCAGCGATTTCATAAAGGGAGAGTCAGCAGTATGTCAGGTGTAACTTTATTTTGCCAACTGGGAAATTGAATCTCAAAAACCACAATAATTATTATATTGTGGAAGATGAAATAATAACAAAAACTACATAATTCACAGCTGCAAATTATATAATAAAACTTCAGAATAAAAATATAGTCATACATAAATATATAAAATCTTTGTGCAAACAAAAAAATGATTACACTGTGCTACACGATTTTGTATCTTAAATTATAAAAGAAAATATAGAGTATACCAATAGTACACTTAAAAAAATTATTGCGGGTACTTCATGACGGTGGTTTGTGTAGTAAGTAGTAGTTGTTGTTTTCAACTACAATTTCAGTTGTTTTTGTATAGAGTTGTCAAAACCGATTTCCGAAGTATTCGAAAAATCGATTTTTTTCTATTTTTCCGGTTTTTTAAAACCGGTTTTTTGAAAAGGCCGGTTTTCGAAGTATTCGAGAAACCGATTTTTTGGTCTCGAATAATCGACTTTTTTATATATATTTTTTTTTTATTTTGCATTCAATGTCGTTTTTTAATAGCCATCTCAAAACTTTGAAGAACATTTTAATTATAACTTAAAATAAATTTAAAATCCTGTATTGAAAGAGGGTTTTGACTAGCTACTACATAGATAAATTATCTAAAAGATCTTCCAAATTAGATCTGCTTTACAAGGAATTACTGAAAAGTAATGGGAGTAATGATTGTTGTTGTTTTTTTTAAGTTACTGCACAAAAAAAACTTGTAAAACGGCAAGAAATTTTTTCAACAATTCCTTGTAATTTTTCAAGCTTTTTACCAATAATTTTGTAATTTTACAAAATTTTTACCAATAAAATCGTAAATTTATGACGTGATAAAACTTACAATGAGGTTTCGTGTTTTTACTAGATTTTTTTGTTACCTCCTTTTTTACGAGAATTCATATACAAAATTACGAGCTCTTCGTAGTTTTACAAGATTTAAACCAATAAAATTGTTAATTTACAACTTTTTTGGCGCAGAAAAACTTACTAAAAGGAAATCTCGTGAATTTACATTTTTTTTTGTAAAAAAAAACCTTAGAAATTTGTAAAATTACAAATAAAAATTACAAAAATGTTTCTTTTGTTTTACAAAAATAAAAAAAAAACATGTTAAAAGTGTCGTTTATCAGATGTTGGTTTAGTTTTTCAAGGGGTAACTTTTTTCCCCCTGGACCGATTTTGTCCATTTGCGAACGCAGCCGGCCTACAACCATAAGACATATTTGTGACTAGCTTTTTAATTTTGGACTGAATTGTGTTTTATTTGGACGGACATGCTAGTTTTGTTTAACTTTTTATTAAATAAATAATTTAAAAAAAACCGAAAAACCGATTATTCGAAACCGGTTTTTAGTTACAAAACCGAAAAACCGATTTTTTTAAACGGCGGTTTTTCGAAGTATTCGAAAACCGGTTTTTATAATAGACGAATATTTGACAACTCTAGTTTTTGTATGAAAAATCTCAAACAACTTTTTTTTTGTAGTTGTAAAAATTACTACATTGTAGTGACAGTTGTTTTATGTAGTTGTTTTTAGTCCCTTAAAAAAAATTAAATTTCTCTATAAATGTTAAGAAAAATGGATTTGTTGAACGAGTTGGAAGTGTGGGATGCAGCAGGAACTATTACCAAATAAATAATAAATTTGCTTAATTAGATTTCGTAGTTAAAAAATTTTGTTTGCAAAACTTGTTTTTTTTTACACCTGTCACGTGTGTTTAGTCTGTGGTTAAACGCACCAAATGTAAACAAAAAAAATAAGTAAACACCACAAAAAAATCTGTAAGTGTACTTTTTCTACCTTGTATACTACAATCACGTAAGTTAAATTAAGTTTATTATTTATTTAAGTTCACCAAAAATTGTTATTAATTTCAATTTAAGGATGGAATTTTCCTTCACTTACCTACTGCTATACCACATTTAATCAATGAATACTTTCATTCATTTCATGAAAAATTTGATAAAACTTTTTAAACAAGTTTTGCGAATATTTTCTTATTTCCATGTAAGTTTTCTTTAAAATGAACTTTAATGACACCAGTTTCATCGATCAAATGAAACCTGTCTTCTGTTAAAAACGTAATTTTCATTAAGCTTATGTAATTTTTCATTACTTTCAAGAAGCTTTTTTCCAGTATAGGGCTTTTGAAATACCCTAGTAAGTAAGATGTTCATGCTAAATGTTTTTTAAATGGACATTTGGTTTAAAATGACTCATATGAATTTTGTTATTTTTGTTTTAAACAAATTATAAAATGCAATTGAAATTCACGACAAGCCCACTAAAAAGTCAAGTTGTAAAAACAAATCAAAAAAAATTAAGAAGGAAGTTAAAACCAAATTAAGTAAAAACACAAAAAAAAACAATCCCAAATTACCAACAACCAATAAATGTTTATTTTATATGTCACTGTTATTACGACTGCCATCATAACCCGTTGCTTTTTTTACTATGTACTCACTTTACCAGTAAGTACACTGAAAAAATAGGGTATACAAATTGTAACCAAAATTAGGGTATAATTTTAACAAGTTTTTATGTAAGAAAAAATTTAAAAAACAATGGACTTGGCTGTAAAGCCAGCTTGCTTACATTATTGTAATTATATATCGACCTGGGGGCTTATTCTCGGAGTCGATAACGATCGAAATTTTACTCGAACATGCGATTTTCCAATTTTTCTTGAAGCCTAAAATTCTGCTTTGATAAATACAAGTTTTTTTATTTGTTTCTTTTACAACGCTGAAAAATAAAAACAAAAAAATATATAAAAGCTTGTATTTATTAAAGCATAATTTTAGGCTTACAGAAAAATTAAAAAATCGCACGTTAGAGTGGAATTTCGATCGCTATCCGAGCGTAGGCCTTGTGTATTCCAGTCTAAGAAATTTTTAACCAAATACCACCTTTGTTGTCTTAAATAAATTGGAAGTTTTTTTTAACGTGTACTAAAACTTGGTTAATTTTACTTAACTGAATACTACATATATTTTTTTAATATAAAAAAAGTTTTTGATGTTTGTAGCACGTGCTTTATTTGGTAAAAGTTTGTTTTTATTAACTTTCAATATTCAGTATTACCTTACAATGAGTTATGAGAAGTTTTTCATATTGTTTTTGTTTGACAGTTTTTTTTTTAGTTTTGTTTACACAGCAAAAAACAAATTGGTCAAGAGGAAACTAGGCGTCATTCATCATAGTAGGAGTTTGGTTTAATTTCATTGTATTATGAAATCATGGTTAAGGTTAAATTACTTTTTTTTTAAACATGACACAAATTAAACTGTAGCAGATATTTGTTTTGTGTATCTATTTAAAATTTATGTTTTCTAGGGATGTGCGATTAATCGATTAAAAAACTTACAAAGGAACTATACCTAACGTGGCAACGAATTTTTTATCAGTTATAATAAGCTGAGACACCCTAACCTTAAAATCGTATTTTTTATATATATTTAAGTTTCAGGAAAATCGCTGTATAACGGTTGGGACAGTTTCTTTGTTAGTGACTAATTGGAGAATTGATTAATCGATTTGACAATAGGTTAGGTTACGAAGGATGCGTTGGTGGAAACCAACGTCGATATAGGCCGTGATATGGCCCATTATGATTCCTTTGAAACTTTGACCCTCTCTTTTCTTCTCCGTGTATCCCAAAGTTACTCTTATTATACGCGTCCCATTTTGATGCTTTATAAGTGCTTGTATGGGCCAGGGATTCATGCCTCGTGATTCCGATAAATTCTGAAAGACAAAGGAGTCAAAAACTTTTAATCTACTAAAAGATAGTGCAGGGCATTCGCATAAGAAATGATAGGTGTAGAATTCCCTGCACCATCTGCATGTAACATAATTTATCGATCAAGAATCCAGTATCACACCTGTATATTGGTAACATTGAAATTTTCTGAGCGACCTTAGCTATCGCATACATTTCGGCCGGGAAGATACTACAATCGTTGTCTAGACTTATGCAGGTTCTAGGACTAATGGTGGTTCAGTTGCACGCAGTGAAAACCACTGCCAATGCCCGCCAACATTTTAGAACCATCCCTAAACACGTTAATTTTTTAAAGTTTTACTCTGTTGTTTAGCCAATCATTCAGTAAAGGAATCACACTTTCCAGTCTTTCATCAATTACGTTTAAGGGATATCATAATCTTTCCTTATGTTCCGTTCCAACAACCAATTACAGTTGAGGGGGTTAGAGCACAAGGGGTTCAAGTGCCTTATATTTGATAATGAGAAAAAAGAGGTTAAAGTTAAATTGCAATAAAAAATGTTAGATGCTATCTATAATATTATTTTTTAGTTAATAGAGATCCTGAGATATATTTTAATCTAACAAGTTAAAAAAATACCGTCTTTTACACCCTTTTGCACCCAAAAATTGCATCTGAAGTAAGTAAGTGGCACTTATACCCCTTGTGCTCTAACTTTTTTTATAAATTTCTATTTAGAGCACAAGGGGTTCAAGTGCCTTATATTTAATAATGAGAAAAAAGGGGTTAAAGTAAAATTGCAATAAAAAATGTTAGGTGGTATCAAGTATATTATTTTTAAGGTAATAGAGCTCCTGAGATATATTTTAATCTAAAAAGTTAAAAAAATACCGTCTTTTACACCCTTTTGCACCCAAAAATTGCATCTGAAGTAAGTAAGTCGCACTTATACCCCTTGTGCTCTAACTTTTTTTTATAAATTTGTAAATTCGTAAAATGAAAACAACATTTTATTAAGAAAATCTGTAATGGTTCTTTGTTTAATTTTTTAGTCGTCATAATCAGATTCCATGACATCATTGGGATCATCTTCATTAGGGCATCACGTCAAATGTAAACTTTCGAATTTCGTACGTTTTCGACCAAAATTCATCCTCATCTGGCACACAAATTAGGAATTTTTGGGAAAAATATTTAAAAATTCCAAAATAGCAATTTTGGTCCACAGATGCTGATTTACAATCATACAAAATATGTTTAACCAAATTCCTCTTAAAAGTAGCAAAATGTTGAGTATGTGAAAAATATAAAAATAAAAACACGATTTTGGGCCAAAAATGCTCATAAGCATCTGTGGACCAAAATCTCTGATCAATTTTTGTGGACCAAAATCGTGTTGTTATACTTTTTTTAATATTTTTTAGATAATATGCTTTACATTTTACAACTTTTGGGACAAATTTGGATAAGTAAAAAAATTGTGCAGAAAAATCAGCATCTGTGGACCAATATTTTCTTTTTTTTTTAATGTGCTCGATTCGGGAGTACTCTTTTACCATTCACCTACATTTTAAAAATTTGATATCCTTTCGAATTTTAAGATTTTTAAATTTTTCTTGTAATTATTTAAGATATTACTATATTTTAACAAGAAAAAAATGTAAAATCTTGAAATTCAAAAGAATATCAAATTTTTAAAAATTTGGTGAATGGTGAAATAGTACTCCCGAATCGAGCACAATATTTTTCCTACGCATTTAGCAGTTGTACGCAAGAACTCTTAATTTTTGAGCCGGATTTGGTTAAAATATTCGGACATGAATTTTGGTCGAAAAACGCCATTAAATTGCAATAAAAAATGTTAGATGATATTTAGTATATTATTTTTTAGTTAATAGAGTTCCTGAGATATATTTTTATCTAACAAGTTAAAAAAATACCGTGTTTTACACCCTTTTGCACCCAAAAATTGCATCTGAAGTAAGTAAGTGGCACTTATACCCCTTGTGCTCTTACTTTTTTTATAAATTTGTAAATACGTAAAAGGAAAACCACATTTTATTAAGAAAATGTGTAATGGTTCTTTGTTTAATTTTTTAGTCGTCATAATCAGATTCCATGACATCATTGGGCTCATCTTCATCTTCATTAGGGCATCCCGTCAAATCTAAACTTTCGAATTTCGTATTATAATACCTGCCGAAAATTATTTAACCAAATCTGGCTCAAAAATTAGGAATTTTTGAGTACTTTATGGGAAATTTTTTTTAAAAATTGCACTATAGCGCTTTTGGTCCACAGATGCTGATTTTCAAACATAAAAATTATTTTTAACCAAATTGGTCTTAAAAGTTAAATTTTAATAATTGCTTGGAGCACAAGGGGTTTAAGTGCCTTAAATTTAATAATGGGAAAAAAGAGGTTATAGTTAAATTGCAGTAAAAAATGTTAGATGATATCTAGAATATTATTTTTTAGTTAATAGAGATCCTGAGATATATTTTAATCTAACAAGTTAAAAAAATACCATATTTCACAAATACAAGCACCCAAAAATGGCCTCTGAATTATGTAAGTGGCACTTATACCCCTTGTGCTCTAACTTTTTTTATAAATTTCTAAATTATGAAAAGAATGTTAGTTATTTGTAAAAGGAAACCACATTTTATTACGAAAGTCTTTAATGGTTCTTTGTTTAATTTTTTAGTCGTCATAATCAGATTCCATGACATCATCGGGCTCATCTTCATCTTCATTAGGGCGTCCCTTGAAATCTGAACTTTCGAATTTCGTGCCGTGATACCTGCCGAACGATGGACATGGAGTAGCTAATTGTGGGAAAATTTATGAAAAATTTTTGCAAGGTCATTTTTAGTCTGCAACCAGCGCACAGTGGGTTGAACGATAGGCAAAATGGGGATTAATTCAGGGATGCCGTAATTTTGCAATATTACAATTTTTTATTGATGAATACTTATTAATCAACAAAAAGCTACTATTTTGAAAAAAAAAAATAAAGAAAAAAAAATTTTTAACCTGCTAGGCACTTTTTCGATTTTTGGAAAAACTTATCTTGAGTCACAATTTTTGCTGTAACTTTGGAAGCAAAAGCGATAAATTAATGAATCAAATTGCAAATTAAAGAATATTTAATGCGTTTTTAATAAATTTAAAAAAAAATAAGTACTTATTATTATTAGAATAATTTTTTTTATAAAATTTTATTTTTGTGGTTCATAAAATTAAAAAAATTTTAAATTTTCTTCAAAAAAAAGGAAATACAATTTTTTTTATTTAAAAATCATATTCTTTTCATTGTCCAGGTTGTATTTTTAATTTATTTTATTTGGTTTTTTTTATTTTTTACTGCAGCTATTTCAAAAATTTCTGAAATTTATGGCATACCAGGCATAGTAAACTTTTTTTCAATGAATTATTTAAACTGTACGACTAATACCATATTCACATTGGCATGTTTAAATTTAAACATGTGTTTCCCCATACATTCAAAACAAAACATAGTTTAATTTTAAACATCTCGAAAACATTTCCAAAACATCTCGGAAACACGAAATAACAACCCTGTGTTAAGTTGTCATCAAAAAAACA
Organism: Pegoplata infirma; assembly: GCA_963921195.1. Classification (NCBI taxonomy): domain Eukaryota; kingdom Metazoa; phylum Arthropoda; class Insecta; order Diptera; family Anthomyiidae; genus Pegoplata; species Pegoplata infirma. The sequence continues at coordinate 214,900,814 of OY992540.1, forward strand.
ACCGCTGCTAAACGACCCAGAAGAGAAGCGAATGCTTTTTTAAACTACTGACAATGCGAACACTTTCGTTTAATTTTGAACACAAAATTTAAACGATGTTTTAAACATTGTATGCGAATATGGTATTAAGTTTTTGTTTTTTTAATTAAACAGTTAAACTGAACAAATTACTCCAAAAAATAGAAGAAGCCATACATAATTAAATTGAGTTGGCCATTTTGAATACATTTTGAATACGTATATTTACACAATAATCTGGGTTTTTGCAGCAGCCTTAGTGTCTCTTCACAATACAGCAGCAAGCAGCAGACAGCAAAATTTTTGCATGTATTTTATTGTTGCGCTAACAACAAAATACATGTAAAAATTTTGCTGTCTGCTGTTTTCTGCTGTATTGTGAAGAGACACTTAATCTATTAGTTGCGTTAAGCGAGGTTGCACTGTATTTCTAATTGAGTTTATACAATAGAGTGGACTGAAAATCCATTATGACAAATTTTAAAGTTTGCAGCTGTTTAGATATTTTAAGTGTTTTGCACTTTAAAAACTTTTAATGCTCAATTTGTAATATAAATAATGCTGTTTTTTATACCGCGATCATGGCAAAAATATTAACCAGATATCACTGAAACTTAACATATTTACTTCTAGTTATCCTAAGCAGTTTTGTATTGCATTTGAGCGATATCGGTGTTGCGGTTTAAAAGTTATGAACGAAAATGTAAAGCCACCTCGAAAAATTTGGTACATTCCACATAACCTAAAAATGATAAATGCTTTAATTTGGTTACTGGCTGAGAAATGTGAACAAAATTTGATACCGATGTAATTTAAACAATTTCGCGAATTTTTTTTTTCAAAAACTGTATGGGATATGTACTTTTTAGTATTTTAAGCAAAAACATTACCAATTTCGATAAATAGTAGCTTTACACCCCACTCTAATATATATGATCATTAAAATTATTTGTTATTATAATTATATTAAACATTTACAATAAATATATATTCCAACCTCATTTTGTAGATTGTTGTACCCCCGGTTATGCGGTTGTCGCAACCTCAAAAATGAGGTTTGCATTTTTACGGTTGTGACAACTGTATTTGTTATGTGAGTGTTATCTATTTAGAATAATTTTCGTATTCTCCTTAATGAAGAAACATTTCTAAATCTTCGGTTGACGTAGTCCTCATTGCCATTGTTAGATTCAACAGTGTAGTCCTATTTACTAATTTTTAATGAGTCATCATGAGTCGTATATTCAACGACAGGCCACAATATGTTAGCACTGGCCGGACGACCTCAGTATATAACCAATGAAAGAGCTTGGATTGCAAACCCCATTTCTTTCCAACTAATCTTTGACAAGACTACACTCATAATCACAATGGACCTCAGAGTCTACGTGTGTTAACGTAAAACGTCAGCAGCCACTTACAACCTAAACACTCATAATAATTCTGCAGTAAAAATATTAGTGAGTGATTTGGTACCAAAATCTACTACCTTTTTGATCCGTTTTTTTTTTTTAATTTTTGTCCATTTTTACTTCCAAGAATTTAGCTGAATCCGAAAGTTACAGTCTTACGCCATTCAGTTTCGGGAAGTTGAAACTAGGTATCAATATTTTTCCTGTGCATAAAACCACTTCCGTCTTCCTCGGATTCATGTTCAATTCACATGCTTATGTCAAAAAAAAGCATCTATTCTATTGGAATGGATAAATAAAACTATGATTAATCAATTAACTAATTAGATTTATAGGTTAGGTTAGGGTGGTGGTGCCAGATGGGCACTCCGTATAGACCAATTGGTCCATAGCGATACCACAAAACTTTTTCCGCTTATCGATGTAAACTAAATACATTGACCTTCATTGCGAATTGTTTTAAACTTTTCAGGTCTATCTTCGTAATTTCCTCCAAAGTCTCGAACTGTGAACTTGCTATAATTGATAGTCGAGTTCATGCCAAAGCCGGGCAGTGACACAGGATGTGTTTAATGGTCTCCTCGACGTCTGGTGTCTCGTACCTTTTGCAGCTAGCGTCCGTAATAAGATTCTTGTTCTTAGCATGTTTTCCGACAAGACAATGAATGTCCCGTTATTAAACCTGCCAACATACGACTTCTGTTCTCGTAAGTGTAAGTAAGAATTTAGTTCTTCCTAAATCATAGCGTGGCCATAAAATTCTGCTTATACGACTTGTCCTAAGTTCTCTCCATCTTCGATTTGCCTTGGCGACAGTAAGGGTATTTCGTTTAAGTTTGTAATGCTGGAGTGGCGGTGAAAGCATTATGGTGGTACCTATGCCATCTACTCCAAGTTTCGCGAGTTCATGGTTCATGGTGCCCTGGTACCCATAATAAGGTAACTTCATAATTTAAGCAAAGTTGTTTTAAATTCTCGTAACACTTTAAAACCGTTTTTGATTTAATTTGGTAGCTCAAGAGTGCCTTTAGAGCAGCTTGACTATCCACGTAGAAATTAAGGGTTGCACCTTTTTCCTTTGCTCAGCTTTTGATATAGCAGCTATCTCAGCCTGAAAGATACTCGAGTCTACGGGTAATTTAAAAGATAAGTGTTGGTCTAGTTCCAGTATCGTGAAACTAGCTCCCACACCATGCGATTGCTTCTATCCATCAGTAAAGATATTAATTGAGTTCGCAGGAGGGCCCTGCCAAATCAACCAGAATTCTCGATCCGGAAATATAAAGTTAGATTTATAGTTTCAGTTGGGGCACTGTGTAATCAGAGTCAATACGGTCTATATTAGCAATGTTACTGTGTCCAAAGTTGCGATAATTAGATTTATGATGATTTTCATGAGCAATCATTATAAAAAACTGTACCCGAAAATTTTCCTAGTAAAATAAGGATTTAAGATATTCGGATAGGATTCTGAAAGTAATTTGTTTCAATGACATAATTAAGGATTTTCCGAAAAAAATAAACAAAAGATCTATAATCCGGACACGAATATATCTTATGGATAGGCTGGTTAAGTTCGTAAATGGGCAAATAAGACGAGGGAAAAAAGTTTATTTTTGACACATTAAAAAATCTATAAAAAATTTAACTTTTTACAGTTTTTCTATACTTTTGTTTCACAAAAGAAAAGTTTTCATGTCAGAAGAAGTTAAAAGTCATACACTTGGACCCAGGGGATTAGAAATTGTAATTTTTTGTGAGGTTAAAAAAAACAAAAAAATTATAAAATTGTATTACTTTAGTGCAAAAATCATAATAAATGATTTTTTTGACATCTATCGCGAGCGGGAAGTTGTCCCCCAACGTGAGATTGAACCACTAAAAAATATGTCATCTATTTTTCTATTCCTTATAACCGCCTAAAATTTCATTAGAATGGGAGTGCCCCTCTTGACGATCTTCCTTATAATCATTATTTATGTGTTTGTTTTTTTAAATACAATTATATGCAATAATTGTTTTTCTTTTTTCTAAGAATTAAATAATAAAAAATAAATAAATTTCAAGTGAAATGATCAATTTAAAAAAATATATATGAATGTTCACAACTTGTGACCTGATGGTCAATAATTTAATGGCCCATTTGTTTAGAAATAAAACCTAAATTGTATTGATATAATATTGTTTAGATTATTAAAAGAATTATACAACCACAATAAATATAAACAATATGGTGCCAGAGCTTTTAAAGTATTAATTTTTTGTTATAAGATAAACAAATAAAAAAAGTTCAATTCGACTTTATTTTAAATACATACATACAAATAATTTTAAAACGAAAAACACTTTTCTAGAAATTGTAAATTTTTCAACGTAAAAATTGTATTTTGAGTAAAAAACCTGTATTTAGTCATTTTTGTAAAAAAAAAACTTTTGATTGTCAATTTTTACTAAACATTTTTTTTCACAAAGCAACCCATGCCGGACCGATTTCATCATAAGTGGGCATATATCTTTTGTTTTTGAAAACTTGTTTTTATAGGAAAGGTTTCAGAACTTAAGACTTGATAAAATTCTCTTTTAGTTTTATTAAATATGGAATTCGTTTAAAAATTGATTTTTAGAAGCTCTGGCTATACATTACGATTTCGTGGAATTCTTTAAGAAAATATAAATCTAAATTTGTGACTTTAAAAAACTTATTAAAAAAAGAATTGATTCTTTAAAGCTCTGTATGATAATGCATTAATAAAGAGAGCCACACAGGGTCAATAACTTGTTAATATTTTTTTTTTATAAATAACAAAAAAAAACCCAAAACCTAAGATCTTTGTAAAACGCATTAATTAAATGTTGAAAAAAAAAAATAATTATAATTTTTAAAATTAAACTAATCATGAAAAAAATTTTAATTTATTACAAATTACATTTGATTTACAATTATAATTTAAATGAAAGTTTTTTGTTTTTATCTCTAAGAGAATAAATATTTTTAATTTCATTTTAAAATGACATAATGTCAATTAACTCTTTGTAATTATATACATATTGCCACCTGATTAGTAATTGTAAGTGTAATTAACATCACATCACTGGGTAATAAATGATACACAGAGTCAGAGTAATTTTATTCGATTATATTATGCATTCTGTAGACATGATGACTACTACTTGACTACAAAGTATGTGTTCGTCGAACATACAATATTGTGTTGTGTTTAATTTGTTAAAATCCCTTGATGATTTTGACGCCTAACTTCCTATACGACGAATTATTGAAAATTTGTTAACATAGAAAAGAAAAACGAAAATACGAAAAGTCCCATGAAATACTGCTGGTTCATATAAGTCGACGGACAGACGACATGGTAGTTTACATCGTCGTTAGTCAGTCATTTAGTCCATTTGGTTCATAACATGGCTTTTGTTTAATGCATATTAGAGTGAATCGAATTTGGGTAAATTTCGTTCCGGCTCACTGAGAGATGTGTTGGAATAAATGTAAAAACAATTTGCTTAAAATTTATATTTATGAGACATTTTTCTTATAGAAAAAGTGACAGAATCTAAGACATTTCTCCTTTAGAAAAAGTCCCAGATTCTAAAACATTTTTTTTATAGAAGAAGTCCCAGCCTCTGAAACATTTTTACTACAGAAAAAGTCACAGACTCTGAGACTCTTTTCCTATAGAAAAACTCAAATTCGGAGAAATTTTTTCTATAGAAAAAGTCTCAGATTCTGAGAAATTTTTCTTATAGAAGAAGTCCTAGATTTCGAGACATTTTTTCTATAGAAAAAGTCTAAGATTCTAAAACATTTGTTCTATATAAAACGCCTCAGATTCTGAGACGTTTTTCCTATAAAAAAAAGTCTCAAATTCTGAGTCATTTTTCCTACAGAAAAAGTCTCAGAAAAACATTTTTCCTATAGAAAAAGTCTCAGATTCTGAGACATTTTTCTCAGTCTCAGATTCTGAGACATTTTTTCCTATAGAAAAAGTCTCAGATTCTAAGACATTTTTCCTATAGAAAAAGTCTAAGATTCTGAGATATTTTTCTTTTAGAAAAAGTTTCAGATTCTGAAATATTTTTCCTATAAAAAAAGTCTCAGATTCTGAGACATTTTTCCTATAGAAAAAGTTTCAGATTGTGAGACATTTTTTCTATAGAAAGTGGCATTTTTCCTATATAGAAAAATCTCAGATTCTGAGACATTTTTCCTATATAGAAAAAATAGCAGATTCTGAAACATTAGATTCTGAGTCTGAGACATTTTTCCTATATATAAAAACCTCAGATTGTGAGACATTTTTTTGTAATTAATACAAAGTTATGATTAAAATAAAATTTTAAATTTTTTTAGAAAATTATACATTTTTTGTGCAAGAAATCAAAAAAAAAATGAAAATATAAATTTGTTTGTTTTAGTTTCTCGAGCGTGATTATTTCGTGAGGGTTATCAAAATTTTAGTTACTTACGTGAGCGTGCGTGAACGTGAGCAGAAAAAAAATCGTGCGTGAGCAATATTTTTATTTTGTGAGCGTGAGAGTGCACGAGTAAAAATTCACTCACGCGCCCATCTCTACTCTCCAACCACAGTATGGGGGTATATTCACTTTGTCATTCCGTGTGTAACGCATCGAAATATCGGTCGGGGACCCCATAAAGTATAAATATTATTGGTCAGTGGTCGATTCTAAGACATTCTAGCGATGTCCTCCGTCCGTCGGTAGAGGACACGATACCGTCCAAAATAAAAGAGCTAGACTTCCTAAGTTTGTGTTCGGAAATGGGCAAAATCGGACCAAGGGAAAAAAGTTCCCCCTTGGAGAACTAAACTAACCTCAGAAAAACCGCATTTTTTGCAGGGTTTTTTGTATTTTTGTTAAGCAAATGCAACATTTTATGTCAGAAGAAGTTCAAAATCCTGCATGTTGTCCTAGCGGATAAAAAAGTTTCACCCGCCCCGTTTGTGGGCGTGGATAAAAAACTATTTAAGTAAAGATTAATTGGATTATCGCAAAGGGGAAGGTGTATCCCAACGACAACCACCAACCCCCCCTCCCCCCAATCCTCCCAAAAAAAGCCCCTGAATTTTTTTTTTATTTTTACATTTTGGAGGGTATAAGAGATTCGGCACATCCGAATTTAATACTTTCACTTGTTTTTATTTAAAAATGGTGGATTTTTAACGACTCAGTGGCAGCAGACGATGACCACCGATCAGTATAAAATTTTACATCTTTTCCAATACATCTGTTGGTAAGCCCAAAAGCCAATTTCGATCCACCCCAATGCACATATGCACTCTTGTGGGGTTTTATGTGTGTTATTATCGGCTATTATCATCATCATAGTGTTCACTTATACTCGTACAATGTATTTTGTTTAGCTTTTCCTTTTTTTCCATGGATTATAACCTCCTCATCGTACACACATACAGTATAGTATTCATATGGTTGGGGTTTTTATTTTATTTTAATTTATATTTTTCATTGTTTATTTGTTTTCACATTTTGTTATCTTTGTCATTGTTATTACAATGATGGAAATAAATGCAATTGTTTTGTTTTTCTTAAAGTTATTACATAGAATGTAACTTTGTAACTCTCTCCCACTCTAAATATATTTTTAATTTCGATGAAAAGTGAATTTAAGTTGTCTCTCTCTCTTTTTACCCTACACAACACTGTGATACATTGAGATTGTTTTGATGTTTGTAACAAAGAAAATTATTTGCACCAGGTCCTTGTTTTAGTATACCGATCAACTCAGAAATACTTTTAGTGATGTCCATCCGTCTGTAATACCATATTCGCATTTATTTAAACTACCCAGGCAGAAACTGCCAACCGTTCCAAAGAAAAGTCTCGGAATAGCACTTTATTTTTTGTGTAGAAGGTAGTATGAATTCGAAAAAGTGCTTTCCAAGCGCTTTGTCAATGTTTTTCTATTTAAATCCATTCAAAGTATAAATTTTTTATTAAAATTTATTAATTTTCATAACAATTGGAATATTTTTTATTTCAATGCAGGATAAGTGGCCGGTCCTTGATAGTTCTCATGATATGTCACTTATACACAATGACCTACATATAACAAACTTGACACCTTTTATATAAAAACACCTGTTTTTTTCGTGAGAAAGTGTCTTAAACTCCGGATACATCACCCTTAAACTCCGGATACACACCTGTTTCGGTTCAATACACCACTTTTTTCGGGACTTTTCCAAATTTTTTCCTAAAAGCATTTTTAATAAATATTTTATTCCAAAACGCAACGAAAACTGCAAACAAATTTTTTCCGGGACTTAGAAAATTGTTCAAAATTTGTTTAAAATTTTTTTATCCTAATTAATGAGTGAATAATTTTTATACCCTCCAACCACAGTATGGGGGTATACTCACTTTGTCATTCCGTTTGTAACGCATCGAAATATCGGTCGGGGACCCCATAAAGTATATATATTATTGATCCATGATCGATTCTATGACATTCTGTGAATGTCCGTCCGTCCGTCAGTCTGTAGATGGCACGATACAGTCCAAAACAAAAGAGCTAGCCTCCTGCAGTTTGGCATGATTCAGTCCAAAATAAAACAACTAGCCTCCTGAAATTTGGCACGAATATGTCTTATGGTCCTAGGCAGGTTAAGTTCGTAAATGGGCAAAATCGGCTCAGGGGGAAAAAAGTTCCCCTTGAAGAACTGAACCAACCTCTGAAAAAATACACTTTTTTTACATGTTTTTTGTATTTTTGTTAAATAAATGAAACATTTGTTATATTTATCGGGATGGAAAGGTGCTCTCAAAAGTTCCCCCTTGAAGAACTGAACCAACCTCTGAAAAAATACACTTTTTTACATGTTTTTTGTATTTTTGTTAAATAAATGAAACATTTGTTATATTTATCGGGATGGGAAGGTGCTCTCAACGTCCCCCACTGACCCCCATCACCCCCCCCCCCCCCCCCGCCTCCCAAAAAAAAAACAAACGCCCCTGACAATTTTTTTTACATTTTGGAGGGTATAAAAGATTCGGCACAGCCGAATTTAACACTCTCACTTGTTTTATCCTAATTTAATAAATTTCTTTATTCAAATAAACACCAAAAAAAGTTGTGCCTTATGGACTTACAGTGAGCGTCAAAAGAAAGTGTACAGGTCTTAAATAGATGTAATTCCTTAGCGAAAAAGTTGACAATAAAACCCCTTATTATTATCAATCGACTGTCATTTAAAAACATGCTATAAAGGAAATTTTCCAAGCTTTAATTTAAGCTTGATAGCGTCCAGATTAAGCAAATATTAAATGAGATACGAGGGTCGAACTGAAAAATTAAATTATCTATAGACATTTTTTAGAAAAATTTAAAAAATATTTTTAGGTTGATTTTTTTCAAGTTCATACACTAAAAATTAAAAAAAAAAAATAGTACAATGGTTTAAATTCAGTTATCAACTCATTTTTCCAATGACCCAAACAAAAACCATTTTTTTTTTTTAATGGAGTAAAAAAATATGAATTTTTTTGACCTCCAATTATTTTGACCACCAATTTTTTGTAAACAAAGAAAATTTTTAATTATTTTCATATCTCTTTACTATACACTTAGGTGTTCTTAAACTAGTAAACAATGAAATCTTTTCTTTTTTTACTGCATTTAAAAAATTTTGATTTTTGTTTGGGTCGTTGGAAAAATGAGTTGATAACTGAATTTAAAATATTGTACTATTTGTTAAATTTTTAATGTTTGAACTTGAAAAACATCAAATGAGAAATATTTTTTAAAAATTTTCTAAAAACCGTGCACAAAAATTTTCAATTTCCAGCGCGACCCCCGTATCTCATTTTATATTTGCTCAATCTGGACGCTATTAAGCTTAAATTAAAGCTTGAAAAATTTCCTTTATAGCGTATTTTTAAATGATAGTCGGTTGATAATAATAAGGGGTTTTATTGTAATCTTTGTCGTTAACGAATTACATCAATTTAAGACCTGTACACTTTCTTTTGACGCTCACAGTATGTATACAATTTAGATACGTCCCATTTTTTTGTTCTAAAAGTGATATAATAGTACCATATTTTTTGTTTTTAAAGCGCTTTCAATGCGCTTTAAAATAGCAACGGCATACCGTTTACCGTGGTTATCATTTTGGACGCTGGGAGAGTACTAAACGTGGATGCTTTCCCAGCACACAAGCGACCATAAAAGGTACTTTGCCAGCGCTCTCCCGTTCGTATTTTTCTGCCTGGGTAGTTGAATTATTCGTTCGAATATTGTTTAAGTCCAGTAAATGGAGTTACACAATATTTGGATACAATGGATACAATTTTTAAATAGCAACTGATTTGGATGCAAATTGGATCAAAAAATAATCTTTATTGACAGTAACGAGTGTAAAACACAGAGTGTAGGATATTATAAGGTCGGTCTTGAACAACAAATTGTATTGTTTTAATTTGGGGAAGAAGCCAAAACTTTATGAACTGAAGTGTCGTTGGGTCGAAAAAAATAAAGTTTTTTAATTCCCTGGGTCCAAGTGCAGTACTTTAAAATAACAAAAATACAAAAAAAAATTAAACTTTAAATTTCCAAAACAATCAGGCATTTCTATATATTAATATCTATTCATAAAATGTCTCTCTTATCACTTTCAATATCTCTTTGAGTATATTTCGACATTCTCTTTTATTTTCTTTATAATATTAAACTTTACTCACAAAAAATTTTAATGCGAGAGTGTTTTATTTATTTTGATTTTATTTGTTGCATTTTAAATATTTTCTATTTTATTAATAATATTGTTGTGATTGCGCGCATACACACAACAGAAAAAATAAATAAAAAAAAAATATTTGAAAATATTAAACTAAAAAAAATATTTAAAAAAAACTTTGGTGTGAAGTGTACAAACCATCTCGCGTAGTGTTTAGTAAAATGATTGCCTTTATACATTCACTAGTATCATGACTTTTGAAGACTTCATAGAATATATAATTAAATTAAAAAAATCATTAATAAAAATATAGAAAAAAATAAAGTGTGTATGAGTTGATCACAAAAAAATTAATAATAAAAAAATATTTCAGTGGGAATAACAAAAAAATCTTATATTAAAAAAAGTTTAGATTAATTTTAACGGTTTGTTTTTGAAATCGGTTTAATAAAAATGCTTAATTTTAAGAAAAAAAAATATTAAAATGATTAAAATTTCAAACAATGCATTGTTAATGCAAATATGTCAGTCAATTTGTTTACCCACTATGAAATTTGCATAATAAATATAAATTTCAAATAAAACGTTTAATAAAATCAAAAAAATAAATAAAAATTTAGTAACTATCGATAAACAATAAACAAAGAATACGTGTTTTTAAGTGTTCAATATTTCAAGAATGTTTTTAACGGTTATTGATATTTGAAAAATAACGGTTTAAAACGGAAGTCATAATAAATTTTAAAAACTTTTATCTAATCCGTAACGATATTTTATCGTTATTTAAATAATAACAGTATTTTAAAAGGGTTTTAATCATAAACGATTGCCAATTGAAAACCGTATTAAACCGATAAAAAGACCCAACGTTGTTTAAACCCAAATCCGCTTATCTCGACTTAAGCTATTATGGTCTATTGCAACAGTGAAATAAAAGTGTTTAAACATGTGTTTTTTTGTAAATTGCTGTCGTCATTTGGTTCATATTCCAATTCAATTTCTTTTAGAAATGAATAACCGTTAATTTTGATTAAATTTTTTGTAATTAATTTAAAAAAAAAAATAAAAGTGTTCTATTTCTGTTGTATTCTCAATGATTTTACAACATTTATTGGTGTATTTTAACAATTTCATATACAACTATGTCTTTACATAGTTTTAAATCATCATCTACTGCCTCCGATTCATCCTCTTCACATCATATGTTGGATACTTCGTCTATGGATCTTATGACAAGATCATCAATATGTCAAAGTACAAGAAGGAATAATGTTGGTGTTAATAATAGTACTGATGATATTGGCGGTATGATTGTTGATTTAGATAATGTTGATGCAATTATCAATTATGTGATTAAAATGCAATATATTTGTAGTGAGTAAAAAGTTTTTAATTTCAAATTTATGTATTTTGCTTTCAAACATTTCCTGTTCATTCATTGTATGTTGCATGTTTATTGTATTACTGTTAATTGCAACTGAAAAACAAATGAATTAATTAATATTGTTTTGGAAAAATTTATAATGAAGAAAACAATGGAAAAAAAAACGGGGATGGTCGTATAAGTGACATGATTATTTAATACTTTTTATTAATTTAATGAAAAAAAATGGGAAAAAAATATTGTTTACCAAATTTACAAAAAGGTCGAAATTTTTGGTTTATATTATAATTTTGATAAAATTTATTTAAAGTTTTAATGTTTTCTTTCCAAAAAGTAGTTTATTTATAAAAAAAAACATCAAATGAAAAAATTGGAACTTTTTTTTGGAAATAAAATTTAGTTGATATAAAATATACCCCGATTATAGCGAACTTCGCCTATAACGAACTATTTTTACTGGAGTTCGTTTTAGCCGGGTTTGACTGTATTTTGAACAAACTAACGCTCTATCTCCAATTCCTAAGGGGGCTCCCACACAAAATAATATTTTTTTTTAAATTTGCTCCAACGGCACTAACTGCCCCTAAGAGTGCCCCCAGAGCAGTCAAATGTATGACCAACCCACAATATTTTTTTAATCCAAATATTTTCTCAGAACATATCTACCCTATATCTTTAACACATAAGGCGGTCCCCAAAGATTTTTTGAAATTTTTTTTTTTTAATTTTTCAATCTTTAAATCAGGTCCACTGCTCGAATGGTGCGACATAAAGGGGTAAATGACAAGAATGACACCAATTAATTTTTATTCCTAAACATATATTTCAAACAAACTAATGCTCTATCTCCAATTACTAAGGGGGCTCCCATACAAAATGACATTTTTAAAATTTGCTCCAACCGCTCTAACTGCCCTAAGAGTGCCCCTAGAGCAGTCAAATGTATGACCGACAAATAAATTTTTTTTTATCCAAACAAAATCTCAGAACATATATCTTTAACACATATGTAAGGCGGTCCTCAAAGATTTTTTGGAATTTTTTTTTGCAGTTTTCCAATCTTTCAATCAGGTCTACTGCTCGAATGGTGCGACCTAAAGGCGTAAATGACAAGAACGACCCCCTTAATTTTTATTCCTAAACATAAATTTCAAACAAATTAACGCTCTATCTCCAATGACATTTTTTAAATTTGCTACAACCGCTCTTACTGCCCTAAGAGTGCAGTCAAATATATCGGCCATTCCATGAGAGACCGCCTAAAAATTGCCATTTTTTGACCGACGGTCCTTAGATTTCCTTAATATTTTGCAGAGAAATACTCTTTGGTCCCATATAAAGATTTCATTTTTGAGTTCGCCAAAATTCAAAAAACTCGCGATTTTATTCGATTTTTAAATTTTTAAAAAACCAAAAAATCAATCAAAAGTGTCTCAATTTAAAAAGCCATATCTTTGGTAGTTCTTAATGGATCTTAATGCTCAAAAGCGTGTTGGAATAAGACTATTGTCTACTTTAAGAAAAATATTACAACAAAATATTTTTGATAAAGTAAACTGCATTTTTCCGCAGTTGCATTTTTCATTATTTTTATTTTTTGTTAGCATTTTTCGAAAATTTAGAATTTTTACTTTAAATTGGCATCCTCAAATCTCTGGGACGCGCCCATTTACTATGTTAAATTTATTTTTTAAGAATTTTCTTCATTAAAGAGAAAAAAATTCAAATATTAAGGTTTAAACTTTTTTTTGTTAGGTAGCAATCGTATACTTAACTTTAATGGGACATATATTCTGCTGTGGTGATTATTTCTGAATGATTTTAAAAGCATTTTAAAATCAGCGAAAAATGCATTTGAAAAATGCAACTGCGTATAAATGTAGTTTATTTTGCCAGAAATATTTTATCGGATTTTTTTTCTTAAAGTGGACAATAGTCTTATCCCAACACGCTTTTCAGCATTCGGATCCATTAAGAATTACTGAAGATATGGATTTTTAAAGTGAGACACTTTTGACCGATTTTTTGGTTTTTCGAAAATTAAAAAATCGAATTAAATCGCGAGTTTTTTGAATTTTTGCGAACTCAAAAGTGAAATCATTATATGGGCCCATAGAGTATTTCTCTGCAAAATTTAAGGAAAATCTAAAGACCGTCGGTCAAATTTTGGGTGATCTCTCATGGAATGGCCGATATTTCTTAAAAATACAATATTTTTTAATCCAAATATTTTTAAGAAATTGCCAACTCTCTATCTTTAACACATAAGGCAGTCTCCATACATTTTTTATACATTCGACTGTCCTAGGGGCACTCTTGGGGCAGTTAGTGCGGTTGAAGCAACGTTTATAAACGTTATAAAAACGTTTGTGCGGGGTACGTATTACAAAAATTCAAGAACCGCTGGACTGATTGACACCAAATTGGACAATATAGGTAGAGCAAAACACAATATAGGTTGAGCAAAAAACAACTTTGTAAATTATGAAATTGTATAGAAACAAAGTTGTATTTTGTTCTATATCTAGCAGTTTTATATCTTGTGTGACCGCACCCTGAAGATTAATCTCGATAGATGGCGCTGTTGTCGTAATATTTATTTTTTTTATTTATGGTACGATTTTGATGAAATTCACAAAATATGTTTATTAAACAAAAATATGTTTCCTGATTAGGCGCCCCAGTAGGCTATTTAGTAGCGTGCTAGCCTATGAGTCTGGGGGTCGTGGGTTCGATTCCCACCAGAGGCCTTGGTCTAATTCGCTACAACGAGACAATGGTCATTGTCACCCGTCTCGGTTAGGTTAATTTAGTATATGATTTGTAACTATTTTTTAAAAATTCAATAAAATAACAGTTTCCTGATTAAATTTGAACACAATAGGTGGCGCTGTTGTCGTGATATTTCAATTTTTTGTACATATTTACATACGGTACGATTTTGCTCAAATTCACGCAATATATTTATTAAAGTTATAAGTTTTCTAATAAAGTTTGGACCCAACAGATGGCGTTAAGGTGAAGTTATTAACAAAATTCTTATTTTTTTTTAATTATGTACGATTTGGCTCAAATTCTCAAAATATATTTCTGAAAAAAATAAAAAATACGTTGCCTGATATAATTTTGATCCGGTTGATGGCGCTGGGGTTAAAAACACTCGATTTTGATTATTTTATGTCACGTTGATTTGCATTTTAACTGAAGATTTTCTCTTAAAATTGGCTTTCCTATTTTTTTATTCGCAAAATTATACTTAACATAAACTTTTCAATAATTCTATAATATTAAAGAAAATATAAAACACCTGTCGTATTTATTTTGTTTAAACTAAACCAAACAAAAAAATAAATAATGGTATGTTAATTCCTCACCTTAAACGACTCATTGAAATACCCCTTTCATTTTTTGCCATTCTCCACTCGCAATCTCTCACAATTTAAAATTATTACACGCGACTTACGCATAATTTTTATACAAAATTGTTATTGTTTATTATTAAATTTCATTTGGATAAATTGGCACATGCTTATTTTATGCGGCTTTTGGAAAAATAAACACCTACAGAATTATATTATAAAAAGATACAAATAAAATACATGAACCAAAATCAGTAGCTGCGTATTAAATATTATGTTGTTTTGGGATATTTAAACCTTTGATGCTACAAATAATTAAATTGGGAAATAAGTTTTTTTTTAAACTGTCCACTTGGTGGTAGAGGGTATTTATAAGTTTGTCATTCCGTTTGTAACTCATTGAAATATCGGTATGGAATCCCATAAAGTATCTGTAATATGATTTATCCGTGACCGATTCTAAGACATTCTAGCTATGTCCCTCTGTTGAAATAGCGTCACGTCCAAAATATTATTCAGATAAGACGGAGCAAGTAGATACTGCATTTGAGCGATATCGGTTCAAAAGTTATAAAGGAAAAAGTTAGGACACCTTGAAAATTTTGGTACATTGCACATAACCTAAAAATACAAAATGATTTATTTCGGTTGCTGGTTAACAAATGTGTACGGAATTCGACACTAAATGGCATTTAAACAAGTACAAACAAAATTTTTTTCGCGCATTTTTTTCACCAAAAATTTTTTTTTACGCATATTTTTATTTTTTCAAATAATCTTTTAGACATTGTGAAGGGTATCAATTAGAGATGGGCACGTGAGTGAATTTTGATTCACGCGTGCTCACGAAATAAAAATATTGCTCAATTATCACACAAAATTAATGGACCTGTAGGGTAGTGTCATTGGGTGTCTTTATACCCTACACCACTCTGTGGTACAGGGTATAATGAGTTTGTGCTGAGGTTTGTAACTACCCGAAATATTGGTCCTAGGCCTACTCTCAAGTATACCGATACAGGTCGCAATTTTCAACCAATTGACTTGAAATTTGAAACTTAAGCATCTTTTGGCCTAAGGACGAAACCTATTGAAATTGAAAAAAATCGGTACATGTTAAGACCTAGCCCCTATACAAACGCCCCTTTTGGATTAGGCTTAAATGACTCTAATAACTGTATTTTAACAGATATCGCTTTTAAATTTAACAGGTAATCAAACTTTGTATCCAAATTTCAAAGGAATCGGATCAGTCCTTCTGGTAGTCCCCATACAAACCACCCTCCCGATATTCACATAATTCCCTCAAAATTCATAAAAATGGAAATTTTTGATAAAAATTTTATTTTAAGGTGTTAAACGTGTACTTTATTAACCAAATCAAATTGGAAAATAATTGGACCATTTTTGGACTTAGTCCCCCATATCAAAATTTCGACCGATATTCAGTTAAATCGGTCTATTGGCAAACAAATAAACCAATTTCACTAAAATTTGATCTGTGTGTGTTTTCTACACTATATAAAGATCTAACAAAAGATAGATTCAATCGGTCCATGTTTGGACTTGAGACCCATTTTCCGGAAAACACTGGTGTAGGGTATCATATGGTTGGTCTTGACCGACTATAACTTTCTTACTTGTTATACCCTCCACTTAATGATAGAGGGTATATATAAGTTTGTCATTCCGTTTGTAACTCATCGAAATATCGATCTGGGACCCCATAAAGTATACATATTCATGATGCCCGATCGATTTTAAGACATTCTAGCGATGTCCGTCTGTCCGTCTGTCCGTCTGTCTGTCTGTCTGTCTGTCTGTGGAAAATGCTGTCGCGGACAAAATATTGCACAGAGATGACTGAAACTTAACATATTTATTGGAAGTTCTCCCGAGAAGTTTGGTATTGCATTTGAGCGATATCGGTTCAGCGGTTCAAAAGTTATGAACGAAAATGTAAGCACACCTCAAAAATTTCAGTAAATTCAACATAACCTAAAAGTACAAAATGCTTTAATTCGGCTTCTGGCTCACATGCGTGAACATAATTGGACACCAAATGGTATTTAAACAAGTACGAACATATTTTTGGGGAAAAAAAAATCGCGGATTTTTTTTACCAAAATTTTTTTTTCGCGGAAATTTTTTTTTCAAAAAGATTTTTTTTTCAAAAGTAATTTCCTTTTAAATAAAGTTTTTTGCAATAATCTTTTTGAAATTGTGGAGGGTATCACTACATTCGGCAAGGCCGAATTTAACTTTTTTACTTGTTTTTAACTTAAAAATGGAAAAGTTCCGAGCAAAGTAAATCAAAAAAAAAATGTTAACTTTATTTAGCTTCAAATCTTTTGAACATTGCTGCGTGTTTTTAAATTATTTAAAAAAAAAAATATTTTCCATTTATCACCAAACAAAAAATGGTTCATGGGCTAAGAAATTATGAGCAAAACCGTGAATATTTTACAAAACTCAACTTAAAGTAAAAAAAATTAAAGAAGGTTTATTCTAGCTCGAGGTCATTTCCTTTACTAATTAAAACTATGAAAAATTACCTCGAGCTAGAATAAACCTACTCAAAAAAAATATTTTAAAATTCGAATAAAACTATTTTTATTTTTTAATAAAAATTAATCAGAATTCGTAAAAAATGTTAGACTCAAAAAAAATTGTACAACCAAACAAAATTTTTACACTCAAAAAATTTTACACACATTTTTTTTACAAAATATTTTTTTTTAGTAAAAATTTTTATACTCATTTTTTTGAAGGGTTAAAATGAATCATTCATGGAAAAGGCTACTACCAAAATAAGAGTATAAACTCTTTTTGGTAGTTTGTCTCTTTTTTTTATTTTTAAAACTTCATTAACATTTTTTCATATATGGAATTTTACAAAAACAAAAGTAACAATTGGTTGGTTTCCTCTATGTTTACGGTTGACAAAGAATTCTTTAATATTTTGTTTTCCTCATATAGTGTCGGTTGTCGTTTTTGCAATATTTTCTTTTATTTTTTCTTTTTACAATATTTTTTTAATAATGTATTTTTATTTAAACACATTTTTTCTTTGTAACCAAAATCATCCAACAACAATAAAATGTTATTAATTATAGTTTTTAATACAATGATTTTTACCACCATAATAATTGCTTCCCTTCTCTACTTTGTGCTGTTTTGTGGATTTATTTATTTCATCAAAAAATTTCATCATCATGCTTGGCGTTTTCCTGGGATTTATAATTTTTGTGTGAAAATTTATATGTGGTTTCCTGGAAATGCTAAATTTTTAGGCGAACGACCTGCCATAATAGCGCCACCAGAAAGTGAATGGTATCATGGACGACTCGATCGTTACTCAGCTGAATCACGATTACGTGGTAGCAGCAAACTGGGGAGTTATTTGGGTAAGTTAACAAATAATTAATAAGAAACAAAACAAACAAAAATATAGAAATGATGAGTAAGAATTAAGAAATAATCTATTCAATGATTTGTGAAGAAATTTTAGTAAATTTTTAGAACTTTTAATGTAAGAAATTATACTAATTTTACAGATCAAATTCAGAGACATTTTTTCTAATACCCAGTTCACACCTGAGGTTAAATCTTGTTTGAACGATATTTCTATAATACGGAAGATTATAAAATGATACAATACCATATGATCGAAATCTCGTTCGAACAAGATTTTAACTCAGGTGTGATTAAGGACCTTAACGACCTTAACCTTTTCTAAAAGACTTTATTTTCTGAAAAATGTTGTTCTATATAGAAAAAATATCAGATTCTGAGACATTTTTCCTATAGAGAAAAAAGTCTCAGATTCTGAAAAAATGTTCCTATAGAGAAAGTCTCAAATGTTGAGACATTTTTCCTATATAGAAAAAGTCTCAGATTTTAAAACTTTTCTCTCAGATTCTGAGACATTTTTCCTATTTAGAGACATTTTTATGTATAGAAAAATTCTCAGATTGTGATACTTTTTTCTTATAGAAAAATTCTTGGATTTTGGGACTTTTTTCTTATAGAAAAATTCTGTTATTTTGAGACATTTTTCTTATAGAAAAATTCTCATATTTTGAGATATTTTTCGTATAGAAAAATTCTCATATTCTGAGACATTTTTCGTTTAGAAAACTTCACAGATTCTAAGACATTTTTCGAAAAAAAAAAAATTCTCAAATTCTGAGACATTTTTTGTATAGAAAAATTCTCAGATTCCGAGACATTTTCGTATAGAAAAATTCTCAGATTCTGAGACATTTTCGTATAGAAAAATTCTCAGATTCTGAGACATTTTCGTATAGAAAAATTCTCTGATTCTGAGACATTTTCGTATAGAAAAGTTCTCAGATTCTGAGACATTTTCGTATAGAAAAATTCTCAGACTCTGAGACATTTCGTATATAAAAATTTTGAGACATTTCTCGTATAGAAAAATTCTAGACTTTTTCTAAAAAAAAAAAAACACTTAATTTGGTTAACACTATTTTTTCCTTTTTCTTCTATCACAGTGCGAGAAAGCGATCGTAAACCAGGCTCCTATGTGCTTAGCTATTTGGGTCGTACTGGCATTAATCACTTTCGGTAAGTTTATCTCTTCTAATCTAAATATACTCTTTATTATATTAATGTCCTATCTCTGTCTACTTTTAGCATTACGGCCGTTTGTGGTGATTTCTATATTGGAGGTCGTCAATTTATATCGCTTAGCGATTTAGTAGGTTACTATACCTCCTGTAGCGATCTCTTGAAACGTGAACGCTTGGTTTTTCCAGTGCCACCACCCGAACCGGTCAATGATAAAAAACGTGTAGTTGCCATACTACCCTATACCAAAATGCCCGATACGGATGAATTGAGTTTTCAAAAAGGCGACATATTCTTTTTACACAATGATATGGGCGATGGTTGGCTTTGGGTAACAGCACATCGTACCGGGGAACAGGGCATGATCTTTCGTGAATTAGTAGACGATTTAGATCCTGCCATAGATCCTAATACAGTATTTCCCTGGTTTCATCCAAATTGTACGAAAAATGAAGCTGTCGATATGTTAGTAAAGGGTAAGTCTGAAAGCAATAATAATTTTATAAACATTCAAAATATTTGTTTATATTTTTAGCTGGTCCTGGTAGTTTTTTGGTACGCCCCAGTGATAATTCTCCTGGTGACTATTCTCTATTCTTCCATATCAACAATCAAATCCAACGTTTTCGTATTGAAAAGAAAGGTGTACGTTATCTAATGGGTGGTCGTACTTTTGAGTGCTTAGATGCTGTAATCAATCGTTATCGTAAAGAACAAATTGTCGAGGGTCACTGTTTAAGTCATCCGGTGGTTAATGGCACCCAACCAGAATTTAATCAACAATATGTAGTAGAAAAGGCAGCTGAGAAAATTTATGCTACTTTACGAGAGTGTCGTGATCAAATTGGTTTAAAGAAAATCAAAGGCATTAAACATCATGGTCATTTGAATAAGAAATCCGATAAGACCGCCAAATGGAAACAATTGTATTTCGCTTTAATCAGTGAGGGCTCCGAGACACATCTGTGCTTCTATGACAATCCTAAAAAGACTAAACCCAAAGGTCTTATCGATTTATCATGTGCTTATCTATATCAGTGTCATGATTCTTTATGGGAGCGTCCATTTTGTTTTCAAATTGTTGAAAGAGCTTTACCCTGTTTGGCCACTGTTACGTATTTGTGTGCTCCTAGTCAAGAGAGTTATGTAGAATGGATAAATGCCTTAAAGGCCCAGTGCGTATCGCAATTAAGTAAAGCACAGAAAAAGGTGCCACGTTTAAGAGAATTACGTTGTCTCAATTTACATATATTAGAAGCTCATAGACTGCCATTTAAATTAGTGCCACATCCCTATTGTAGTATTTCATTGAATCAAGTTAAAGTGGGTAAAACAAAAGTGAAGATTGCACCGGATCCAGTTTGGGAAGAGGAATTTGTATTGGAGTAAGTATTGAAATAATATTTACGTAAAAGTTTAAAAGTTTATTCATGAAACAAAAATAATGTTGTAGAATATAATTAAGTTTTTCAGTCCGTTTGTAACACATGAAAAATACATATTTGTGATCCTTGATAGATTTTAAGACGTTCTAGCTATTTCCGTCTGTCTGTTAAAATGTCAATGTCAGAAATAACAGTTTTTATGACGAAAATACTTTTCGATGTTTCGAGAAGTTTGGTATTGAATTTCACCAATATCGGTCCAGTGGTTTAAAAGTTATGAACGAAAATGTTTGATCACCTCGAAAATTTTGGTACATTCCACATAACCTAAAAACACAAAACGCTGTAATTCGGCTGCTGGTTGACATATGCCAACGGAATTTGTTACAGAATGGTATTTAATCCCAATTTAATCGCAAAATACTTTTTTTAAACACAAAAACCCCTTTTTCGCAAAATTTTTTTTTTCACTAAAATAAAATTTTCGGTGATAAATTTTTACCAATTTTTTTTCTTTGTAAAATTATTATCTTTTTCAATTTATTTTTTGTCACCAAACTTCTGGAATTTTTGTTTGTTTTTGAGCCATTTATTCTTTACTAACTATATGATGTTTTCATATGGGAAGAATGGTTTTTCATGCCTATCGTTAAATAATATTTTGACGAAAATGTGCAAAAATTGTGTAAATATTAGTTTTAGGAAAATCGCTTCATAAAGGTTGGAGTACTTTCCTTCTAAGAATCCCTGGGACGTTTTCTATTAAAAATTTTTCCCAGAATCTGATACTTTATATAAAAAATTTCATAGAATCTGAGACTTTTTTCTCAGAATCTGCAATAAATTTTTTTTGGAAGACAAGACTTTTTCGTAAAAAAATTAAAAATTTTTAATAATATAACACTTTTAGCATACAACTAACCATTGTTTCATTAAATTTTCCAGTGACGTACCACCAGATGTCGTATCTTTAACCATTACCTTAATATCACGCGGTAAACGTGGTAAGGACAGTGAAGTAGCTGAATTAACCATTGATCTGGCTAGCTTAAAAAATGGTCAAGAAACCGAAGAATGGTATCAACTTACCGGTATGACACCCATGGGTGAATGGGGTTCTTTACGTTTACGTATGCGTTATTTAGATGATCTCATAATGCCATGTGAAGAATATAGTCCTTTACAACAACTATTACTGGAACCCGAATTGTATGCTGTCAAAGCTTTAGCAGAACTATGTCACAATGATCGTGTCCCTCTAGCTCAAGCATTACTCAAAGTTTTTAGACATGAAAAACGGGAAACAGAATTAATACGTGTTCTCTGCCAGGCCGAAGTTGCTAGAGAAAATGAAACTACAACCTTATTTAGGGGAGCTAGTTTAGCTACTACCTTAATGGATTTATATATGCGCACAGAATGTATTGGTTTTCTACAGGCAGCCATTTCTGAAACTATACAACGTATTATGGATAGTAAACAATCGGCTGAATTAAATCCCACCAAAATGGATGTTAATGATGATGCCTGCTCGAATGCTGAGTTCCTTTTACAAATATTAGATCTTGTAACACATTCGATATTTACATCACCCGAAGCTTGTCCTCGTTCCGTGAGATTTATATGTAATTGCTTGCAAAAAGCTGTAGTAGCCAAGTGGCCCTCAGAACGTTTGGTTAGAACTAGAGTGGTATCGGGTTTTATATTCTTACGTTTATTGTGTCCGTCTCTATTGAATCCCAGACAATTTGGATTGGTTAGTGAGACACCACCAACAGCTGCTACGAGATCATTGATAATGGTGGCAAAATGTTTACAAAATTTAGCCAATTTAATTGAATTTGGAGGAAAGGTAAATAATTTTTTATTTTTATAATAACTATTTATTACACTGTGCAACAAATTTGGGATCAACGAATTTTCGAAAAATTCTACACTAAAAACAACGGTTTCTCAAATAACTCGAAACCCGCCTTTTTTTAAAACCGGTTGACAAAAACCGGAAAAATAGAAAAAAACGTTTTATCGAATTATTCGGAAACCGGTTTGGGCAACTCTACTTAAAACGCACGTTCTAAAAATGACAGCAGATAGAGGGTTAATATGTTCTAAGAAAAGAATCGCCATCAAATTTATTTATTAAAACGCCTTTGGAAAAAAAAATAAAAACTACAGTGGGCTATAAAAAAAAACTCAAGCTAAGTTTTAAAAAGCCTTCAGGGATTTTGGTCTACCAATTCAAGTAATAAACTCATGTTACACAGTGTTATAACATAAAATCCTTTTTATCTGCTATATTCGTTCGATTTAAAAACAAATTTAATTTCTTTTTTTTTCAGGAACAATATATGGAAGTTGTTAATCCTTTTATTTTAAAAAATAAAGAACGTATGATTGTTTTCCTCGATCAATTATCAATGGTAACAGATCCTACTGCTCCTCCTGGCTGGAATTCAGAACAAAATTCAAATCAAAGTCCCCAAGATACTGGTAAGTCCAAAATGTTTTATTTTTATTTTGTTTTTATATCAACTACAACTTGACTTTCATAAAACTCTGAACTGTATTAAAAATTCATTCTCCTCCTCTAAAAACAAAGGTCGTGAACTTGCTACTTTACATCATATTTGTGTTTCATACTTACCGGAATTGCAAGAATTATCAAATATACTCTCAATTAAAAAATTAGTTACTGTTACCGATATGCTTACAAAACATAAACTTAAGTATCGTGAAATGATTAGTTAAGTTACTAAAATTATAATGCGAACAAACAAACAACTTTTTTATATTAAGAAAGACATTTATGTACTACAAGAAGATTAAATGATGATGATAATGAATAATTTCTCTCAAAATACAGATCACACAAATTACCACACACATTACCAAATAACTCTTTTTTTTATACAATAATATATATAAAAAAATCTTTCTATTAAATAAAAAAACGTCTTTATATATAAGTGATTTAACACCAATTGCAACGATTTATCTAAATCGTTTGAAAATAAAATAATCGATTTTATACCTAGAAAAATATCAAACAAAAAACAAAATTCAGCAACATTAACTTAGATTAGTAAAGCTTTTTTTCTCATGAATTACATAAAATAAACAGATGGAAAGAAGAAAATTATTAAACAATTTTTTTTTAGAAATTTTTATTCTAATTTGTAGTACCACATCACGCCCCCTTTTCAAGCAAGTTTAGGTTTTGTAAAAATGGTGACAAAATCCTAGCTGATACTGTTTTCGAGAAATTGCTAAAAAATTACGCTGTTCGACAACAAAAACCTCCCAGTGAAACATCCAACTGATTCTTATAAGTTTTGCTGTTCTGATTCCAAATTGCCATCCAAATTTTTCCAGCACGTACCGTTTTTGAGATATTTACTGTTACAAAGTCAAAAAAAACTTATAATTTAGCACTTTTGAAACTCCTGTAAACTCGTGTAAAATTGGATTAGATTTTATCTGATCTCTGTATGTCTATTCACATATGATATTGTCTGAGTGCATATAATTATATCTGAAATGACTAAAATCGATATCTAATTATATCTCGGATTTGGCCAACATTGGAACAAATTTTACATTTTATTATAAGATACAATTATACACAATCAGATGCAATTATATATTATCACATCAAAGCAGATCTGATAATATCAAATTGATTTTAACACGGGATCGATCCACTGTTGTGTATTCTTACGTTGCTTTCAAAAAATAAGATTTGATTTCATATTAAATTGATATCCTGATTTCAAAACTGCAATATAATTTTTTTAGCTTGTTCCGTTTTCGAGATATTCGCGTTCGAGACATTCGCATGAAAAAAATTTTCAAAATGTAAAACACTTCACCGACATTATAGTTTTTTTTTTTTTGGCCAAACTTGTAAGAAAAACACGTCACTGACATTGCCGTTTAAGCCTAGTTTTAAAATTCCGTTTAAGGTTTTCAAAATAATTAATTAATCAAAATTAATTTTATTCTAAAGCTGAATTCACAATGACAGAGTACTCTGTGCCAGAGAGTGGATTTTGTTCCTTTCTCTTTCGCACTTACACATATTTTGTATAATGTCTTCTGTATATTTAGAGATGGTACTTTGTAGTACCGAGTACTCCAACATTGTGTCGGAGCCTTAACGGTTTTCCTCTTAACGGATTTTGTTGTTAAATTTGTAGGAAAAACACGTCACCGACATTGTCAATCAAGCCTAGTTTCAAATTCTCATTTTACTTGTCTTTTTGATTTTTATTAAAAAAAATTGCAGAAAACTACTACAAAAAGAAGAAAAATCTAGCGTCATTTAGACTAAATAACAAGTCATAAAAGTCTAACAACTATTTTTCTTAAGTATTTCCAATTTAGATCCACTTTTGTTTAGAAAAGTCTTACACCGTCCGACAAAAATGAACACGAACTGAATAATATACGTTTGAAACTAGAAACTAAACGTAGTAAAACCGCATTTACAGTTTTTCATTTCGTGATCCTGTTTCCTTTTAAAAGGACTTCAAAGTTCCGGAGGAATAAATTTTATAAAATATTTTTTAATATTTATTTTTGCCCTAGGATGCAACTAATGATAGCAAATGCAAGTGGAGGACCTCCCCTAATTCCCCTATTTCATTATTTTTACATATCAGGAAAAAGAAAGTAAATTACAACCTTTCAAAACTTTATCCTTCAGTATCATTCGAATTTTTCAACAAAATATTTTGATAAAGTTTTCAAAGGACTTTATTCACATCATTTTATCCTGATATGGAAAAATGATAAAATGGAAAAATTAGGGGATATCCTCCTCTTTCATTTTCCATCACCAGTGGCATCCTAGAACAAGTACATACAAATATTTCAGAAATATTTAACAAAATGTATCCTTTAAAACTTTGAAGTCATTTTTAAAGAAAACAGGATCACGAAATAAAAAACTGTAAATGCAGTTTTACTCCATTTGATCTCTTTTTTCAGACGTATATCATCCGGTTCATGTTTAATATTGGCTGTAGGACGGTGTTATAGGTACTACCATTTAGAATTAGAAATTTCCAAAAAAAAACTTTACAAACTTCACTCTCTTCACTCAACACTCTGTTTTTTACCAAGTCATAATCTCAACCTCTCAAATATAAAACAATAACAACAAATTATATAATTCAGTTAAAGATAACAAATCTACACAAATAATCCTTATAATTAGAGAGAGAAAACATAATTATTTGCATTTTTAAGTAAAAGTTTGTGTAAAATTATTTTTTTATGCTTTATAATTCTATATCCTGAAAGCCCCCAAAATGCTCTCTCTATCTTAACGAAAAAAAAACTAAAAACAAAATACCGAAAACTACTCTTTACGTTTTTACTATAAACATATTTATATCAAAAATAAAATAAAAAAAAAAATATTTAATCCCCCTCTAGCTTTTATCAATTATATATTTACCTTAATTAAACTTAGTTATATTTTTTTAAAAGTATTTTTCTTAGCATTTTTTCTTTAAAAACAAAAAAAATACATACTGGTTGCAAATTTTTGTATATAATTTCCCAAAAATTTGTTTTTTTTATTATATTTTTTTCTTGTTTTACAAAAAATTATTTATTAACAAGGTGTTTTACAGTTTTTTTTATATAAATGTTTGTTCTTTTTTGTTTTAATAATAAATAATATAATTTTTTAGTTTTTTTGTAATTGTGAAAAAATATTAAAGTAGCTGAAAACCATTTTTTTTATATATATAAACGAAACAAAAACAAAAATACATTTTGCATCCTAGTCAAAACAATAAAAAAAAAATAATTAAAAATAAGGACTTTTATTTAGCAGATAAAATGAGGCTTAATTTAGAGATATGACTGGCCAAGCCCCTCTTCAAGCAAGGTTAGGTTGTGTTATAATGGTGACAAAATCGACTAATGGCATTTCTCTCCATTTTATTTCTAACTTTAAAAATCGTTAACAGGAAAACCCTAGCTGATACTGTTTTCGAGTCATTGCTAAATAATTACACTGTTCGACAACAAAAACCTCACAGTGAAATACCCAACTGATTCTTATAGATTTTGGTCTCCTGAATCCAAATCCATACAATTTTTTCTAGCATGTACCGTTTTTGAGATATTCGCTGTTAAAAAAAATCAAAAAACCGATAATTTCGCAGTTTTGGGAGTCCACTGTTACAGATTCTTCCAAATATACTGCTTCATTTCATATAAAATCGGCCTCCTAATTCCAAAACTGCAATCCAAATTTTTCTAGCATGTTCTGTTTTCAAGATATTCGCGTTTGAAAATATTTCCATGCGTGGAAAAATTGTAGAAAAATTATTGTCGAACAGTGTAATTAGTTAGAAATGACTCGAAAACAGGATCAGCTAGGATTAAAAGGAGTGAAATGCCATTATCCGATTTTGTCACCATTTTAACACAACCTAAACTTGCTTGAAGAGGGGTGTGTGGTTATTACTAATTTTTTTTTGGTTATTTTTATGAAAAAATCGTTCTAATATCAATTTTTCCCCAAAGCATGCCCAAAAGTTTCCTGCCTTAAAAAAAGAATTTCTTCAATTTGCAAGTGTCTTGCCGTTGAATAAAATTAGTCTATTTTCTTTCCTTCTTATCGCAAAAAAATATTTTTGGGAGTGTGTATTGGTAGATTCTGATTTAAGATTAGTGAGTTCTAATTTCAATTTCAAATTGGATTCAAAATATTTTTCTAACTACAAATTAACACCCAAAAAAGAAAAATGCCCACATATTTTTCCATTGGGCTCATCCACTTCACCGTATCAAAAATATTTTTTAAGGAAAAGGAGAAAAGAAAATACCCCGAGTAAAAAAGATTATATATAATTTTACTTATTTTTATATAAACATATATTATTTGTAAATTTATACGTAAATTGTTTTGCTTTCGTATAAGATTATATATATTTACACTTCGTATCTTTTTCTTATATAAAATTATATAAAAGAAAATGTTAAGTTATACATAATAACATATGATTAGAGTGAGTTTATATAATTACATATGAAATATAAAAATTTGTCTGTTTGTTTTATATAATTTAATATAACAAAATATTTGAAGACATTTTATATAAAACTTTATGCAACTTTTTTCTGAATCATATGTAATCTTATATGAGTAAAATTAAAAAAAAATCTAAGTCCTTTATATATAACTAGCTAACTCGCCCGGTACTTCGTTACCGGTTAGCTGTAAAAAAAAAAACAACTTTATTACTTCAAATTCTTATTAATTTTTAAATAAACATAAAAATTGTTAGTTTCGACCTTTAAAATATTATATTTTGAGTAGATTTAAAGTTGCAAAAAACTTTATTCTGGCGAAACGATCCCATAGTTCAAACTTTAAGTTTCAAGGAACATTAGTGCATAAGGAACAATATGTACCAAATTGAGGCGAAAATTCAAAAATTTATTTTCCCAGAATGTAATTTCCGCGAGTGGATCGTAAAGTACCAATTTTAAGTATCTCAACTTTCTCTCTTTTCCCCAATAGAAGCAGAATTTTTATAAAAGTACTTATTTTAGAATCTTATTTCCGCGAAAGGATCGTACAGTCCAAATTTCAAGTATTTAGGACCATTAATTCAGCAGATACAAAATTGCCCTACTTTCCCCATTTTCCCCCTTAGAAGCAGAATTTACTAAAAAAGTGCTTCTTCCAGAATGTTATTTCCGCTAGAGGATCGTACAGTCCAAACTTCAAGTATCTAGAACCATTAGTTCAGCAGATACAAAACAGTTAAAAATTCAAGTATCTACACTCAAAAAATTTCATAGGTAATATGTACGAAATACTTCGTACATTGTACGAAATATTTCGTGGTTTTGCCGGAACGAAATATTTCGTAATATTTACCTATGGCATTTCGTAAATATTACGAAGTTTTTTTAGTGATATTTACGAAATAAATACGAAAATATTTCGTAAATTTACGAAATATTTAGTATAATTACGAAATATTTCGTAAAAATACTAAATATTTTCGTACATATTACGAAGTTTTTTTTTTTGTAAATACGAATTATGTATATTTTTACGAAAATATTTTGTAAAGTTACGAAATATTTTGTATAACTACGAAATATTTTGTATAATTACGAAATATTTCGTAAAAATACAAAATATTTTTGTACATATTACGAAGTTTTTTTTTTGTAAATACGAATTATGTTTAGTTTAACGAAAATATTTCGTAAAGTTACGAAATATTTTGTATAAATACGAAATATTTTGTATTATTACGAAATATTTCGTAAACATACAAAATATTTTGTACATATTACGAAGTTTTTTTATGTATTATGTACAAACATTTAGTTTATGGTACGATATATTTGTTTTGTATTTGTATGAAAATTATTTGTATTTTTATGTATGACATTTTTTTGGTTAAGTTGTATCATCTTATGGGACATGTCATTGAGTACATTCCGTCCGGAAGTGGGATCGAATATTTTTTAAAAACGTAAAATAAAATATTTTTTTCGGAATCAAAACACTTCCAAATATTCACTGTAATTTAAAGTTTCTTTACGAAAAAAATATTTTCCCGAGCAAACATTCAATTCCATTTCTAAACGGAATTGACGCGGTGACATGCCCGTATAACTTTTCACTAATGTCGCAACACCTAACAGACTGCAATGAAAAATATATCTTGGGTGATTTGACTTTGTGTTATGCTGAAAATAATTTAAAATTAGAAACCGTAAACAAAAATTAAAAAGAGTAGGAACAAATTTTTGTTCATAGAGAAACATAGAGGCGAAGGCGTCAAAAATTGAGTTGTCAAAGTACAACTTGTATACATGTATTTGTTGTCAAAGTACGACTTGTAAACATGTATTGTGTTGTGAATTCACATCGACAACGTACGTGTGAGAAATTAGAAAAAGATAGTGATATTATTTTTTCTTTCACCTTCGCCTCTATGTTTCTCTATGTTTTTGTTATTCAATTTTTTTAATTGTTTAATCTGTTAAATCTAGTAATTCAGATAAATAAATCAAACCCCTTGATTTTGTGATTTTTTTTTTCCCAAAAATATTTTGTTAAATTACGAAATATTTCGTTAAGATACGAAGTATTTCGTATTTTTTTGGCTACGAAATGTACTTCGTAAAATATACGAAATTTGTATTTTTACGAAATTCCAAGTTTTCGTAAAATTACAAAAATTTCGTAATATGTACAAAAATTTCGTAATATGTACGAAAAAAATTTTACGAAATAATACTTCGTATTTTTATGCATGAGATTTTTTGAGTGTAGGACCATTAGTTCAGCAGATACAAAATTGCCCTTCTTTCCCCCTTTAAAAAGTAATTTTCAAAAAAGTACTTCTTTCAATATGTTATTCCGCGTGATGATCCTATGTTGCAAATGTCATGTTTTTAAGACCATTTGTTTAAAATTTACCAAATTGCCCTATTTTGCCCCTCTTGGCCCTCCTTAAAACCAAAATTTTCAAAAAGTGTAGTTTTCAAAAAATAGTTTCCGCGAGAGGATCAGAACTTAAAGTTTTAGTTCAGAAGATACAAAATTGCCCTATTTTCTCCCTTCTACTTTTTTCAAGATGTTTTTTTTGCGAGATGAACCTAGAGTTCAAATTTCAAGTTTCTGGGACCATTTGTTTAAAACATAAATAATGTACCGATTTTCTCTCTTTCCCCCCCCCCCTTTCCCACCGTGAAGGAGGAATTTTTAAACAATATTTTTTTCGGAATGTTATTTCCGCGAGAGGATCCTAAAGACCAAACTTCACGTTTCTGGGACCATTTGTTCATAAGATAAAGATAAAAAATTCACCGATTTTCCCTATTTTCCCACCCTTGGAGGCGGAATTTTCAAAAAATTTTGTTTTCCGCATGTTAATTCTGCGAGAGGATCCTAGAGTCCAAATTTCAAGTTTCTGGGACCATTTGTCCAGAAGATAAAAAATGTACCAATTTGCTCTATTTTCCCCACCTTGGAGGCGGAATTTTCCAAAAAATATTTTTTTAGTTTTTTTTTTCGCGAGAGAATTATAGAGTCCAAATTTCAAGTTTCTAAAACTATTAGTTCAAAAATACAAAATCCCCCAAAGGGCCCTACTTTCCCCTTTTCCCCCCTTAGAAGTGGAATTTTTAAAAAAGTTCTTTAAGTTCTTTAAGTATGTTATTTTTGCGAAAGGATCATTCAGTTCAAATTTCAAGAATCTAGGACCATTAGTTCAGCAGATTCAAAATTGCCCATCTTTCCCCCTTTTTCCCCCAGAATTTTGAAAAGTACTTCTTAAGAATGTTATTTCCGCGAGAGTATCGTTCAGCCAAATTTCAAGTATCTAGAACCATTAGTTCAGTAGATACAAAATTGCCCTACCTTCCCCGTTTTCCCCTTTGAAATCGGAATTTTCAAAAAAAGTACTTCTTTCAGAATGTTAATTCCAAGAGAGAGGATCGTGCAGTCTAAATTTTAAGTATCTAGGACCAGTAGTTCAGCAGATACAAAATTGCCCTACTTTCCGCCTTTTCCCCCTTAGAAGCGGAACTTTCCACAATAAGTACTTTTTCCGCAAGAGGATCGTACAGTTCAAATTTTAAGTATCTAGGATCATTAGTTCAGCAGATACAGAATTGCCCTACTTTCCACCTTTTCCCCCTTTAGAAGGAGAACTTTCAAAAAAGTACTTCTTCTAGAATGTTCTTTCCGCGAGAGGATCGTACAGTCCAAACTTCAAGTATGTAGGACTATTAGTTAAGCAGATTCAAAATTGCCCTACTTTCTCCCTTTTCCCCCCGTAGAAGCAGACTTTTAAAAAAAGTACTTCTTTTAGAATGTTATATCCGCGAGAGGATCGTACAGTTAAATTTTAAGTATCGAGGACCATTAGTTATACAGCAGATACAAAATTGCCCTACCTTCCCCATTTTCCCCCCATAAAAGTAGAGTTTTCAAAATATTACTTTTTCTTTGAGAATGTTATTTCCGCGAGAGGATCGTACAGTCCAAATTTCAAGTATATAGGACCATTATTTCAGCAGATACAAAATTGCCCTACTTTCCCCTTTTTCCCACTCAAAATCGGAATATTTAAAAAAGTACTTCTTTCAGAATGCTATTTTTCAAAAAGTGCTCCATTCGAATTTTATTTCCGCGAGAGGATTGTGCAGTCCAATTTCAAGTATCTAGGACTATTTGTTCAGCAGATACAAAATTGGCCTACTTCCCCCTTAAAGAAGAATTTTTAAAAAAGTATTTCTTTCCGAATGCTATTTCCGCGGGAGGATCGTACAGTCCAATTTTCAAGTATCTAGGACCATTAGTTCAGCAGATTCAAAATTGTTCTATTTTCCCCTCTTTTTCCCCTTAAAAGAGGAATTTTTAAAAAAGTATTCCTTTCCGAATGTTATTTCCGCGGGAGGATCGTACAGTCCAATTTTCAAGTATCTAGGACCATTACTTTAGCATATACAAAATTGCACTACTTTCCCCCTTTCTCCCCCTTAAAAGCGAAATTTTCAAAAAAGTACTTCTTTTAGAATATTATTGCCGCGATATGATCCCATATTCCAAATGTTGTTTCTAAGACCATTAATTTAAAGTTTAGCAAATTGCCCTATTTTCCCCCTTTTGGGCCTCCTTAAAACCAAAATTCTCAAAAAAAGTATATTTTTCAAAAGATATTTTTCAGAAGATACAAAATTGCCCTATTAAACCCCTTCTAACCACCACCCCACCCTTATAAAAGGATTTTTCAAAATATTACTTTTTACAAAATGTTTTTTCCGCGAGAGTAGAGTTAAAATTTCAAGTTTTTGGGACCATTCGTTCAGCTGATACGAAATTGCCCTTCTTTCCCCATTTTTCCCCCTTTAAGCTAAGTACTCTGTTTCTTACGGTGAAAATTTCACTTAAACTTTAAACGCCTCAAATTGCAATAAAACATTTAAAAATCAAGAACTTTTGACAATGATAAGAAAGAAACGATCATAACAAAACTGAAATGTCACTTTTTCACGGCAATTTAAATTGTCTTGTATAATAAAAATGAGTGAAAACTTTTTTAACAATTTCCCCTTAATTCCTCGCGTTGCCAATTTTTTTTTTTTTATATGGAGTTTGACAGATTTTTTCCCGTGAAACCGAACAGAGTACTTAGCTTTAAAAACGAATTTTCAAAAATGTACTTCTTTTAGAATGTTATTTTCGGGATAGGATTGAATAGTTCAAATTTTAAGTATCTAGGACCATTAGTTCAGCAGATACAAAATTGCCCTACTTTCCCCCTTTTTCCCGTAGAAGCATAATTTTTAAAAAAGTTTTTCTTTAACAATGTTATTTCCGCGAGAGGATCGTACAGTTGAAATTTCAAGTATCTAGGACCATGAGTTCAGCAGATTCAAAATTACCCCACTCACCCCCTTTTTCCCACGGAATTTTCAAAAAGTACTTCCTTTAGAATATTATTTCCGCGAGAGGATTGTACAGTTCAAATTTCAAGTATCTAGGACCATTAGTTCAGCAGATACAAAATTGCCCTACTTTTCCCCTTTTTCCCCGTAGAAGCGGATTTTTTGAAAAGTTCTTCTTTAAGAATGTTATTTTTGCGAAAGGATCGTACAGTTTAAATTTCAAGTATTAAGTACCATTAGTTCAGAAGATTCAAAATTGCCCTACTTTCCCGATTTCCCCCCAGAATTTTGAAAAAGTACTTCCTTTAGAATGTTATTTCCGCGAGAGGTTCGTTCACTCCAAATTTCAAGTATCTAGGACCATATTTTCAGCAGATACAAAATTGCCCTACCTTCCTCTTTTTCCCCCTTTAAAGCGGAATTTTCAAAAAAGTACTTTTTTCAGAATGTTATTTCCGCGAGAGGATCGTGCAGTCCACGCGAGAGGATCGTGCAGTCCTATTTTTTTAGCAGATACAAACCGGAATTTTCAAAAAGTACTTCTTTCAGAAAGTTATTTCCGCGAGAGGATCGTACATCCCAAATTTCAAGGATCTACGACCATTAGCTCAGCAGACACAAAATTACCCTACTTTCCCCTTTTCCCCCTTAGAAGCGAAATTTTCAAAATAGAACTTTCTTCACAATGTTATTTCCGCGAAGGATCCCATAGTCAAAATTTTTAAGTTTCTCGGAAAATTATTTCAGAACATACAAAGTGTACCAAATTGTCCTATTATCCCCCTTTTTACCACCCTAGAAGCGGAATTGAAAAAAAACTTTGTTTCGGAATGTTTTTTCCGCGAGAGGATCTTATGGTCCAAACTTTAAGATTCTGGGACCACTAGGTCAGTGAAAAGAAAATGTACCAAATTGCCCAATTTTCCCCCTTTTCCCCTTCTTAGAAGTGCCTTTTTAAAAAAGTACTTTCTTCAGAATATTATTTCCGCGAGAGGATCCTATAGTCCAAATTTCAGGTTTCTGGGACCATTAGTTCACAATATAGAAAATGTTCAAAATCGTTCTATTTCCCCCCCAAATTTGAATGAGAAATTTTCCAAAAATACTTTCTTCAGAACATAATTTCCGCGAGAGGATCATATAGTCCAAATTTTTAAGTTTCTAGGACCATTAGTTCAGAAGATACAAAATGTACCAAATTATCCTACTTTCCCCCTTTAAATCAGAATCAGAATTAAAAAAACTTTGTTTCAGAATGTTTTTTCCGCTAGAGGATCTTATAGTCCAAACTTTAAGTTTCTAGGACCATTAAGTCAGAAGATAGAACATGTACCAAATTGCCCTTTTTCCCCATTTCCCCTTCTTATTTCATTTAAAAAAATACTTTTATTAGAGTATTATTTCTGCGAGAGGATCCTATAGTCCAAATTTTAGGTTACTGGGGCCATTAGTTCAGAAGATCGAAATGTTTAAAATTGTCCTATTTCCCCCTAAATTTAAGTGATTAAATCAATAAATTCCCAAAAATTAAAAAATAAATGAGAAAAAAAAATTGAGTAAAAAATTTGAGTCAAAAAATTAAGCGAAAAATATTTTGAGTAAAAAAAATTTGGGTGAAAACACCTTCCAAGTAAAAAATTTTATAAAAAAAATGAGTAAAAAAACTGAAGAATAAAATACAATTGAGTGAAAAAAATTTTTATTAAAAAAAAATTGAGTAAAAACAAATTTTGAGTAAAAAAAAATTTTGAGTAAAAAAAAATTTGAGTGAAAAAAATTTGTAAAAAAAAAAAATTTTGAGTGAAAAAAAATTTTAATTAAAAAAAAATTTTGAGTGAAAAAAAATTTTGGGTAAAAAAAAATTTTGAGTGAAAAAAAATTTGTAAAAAAAAAAAAATTTGTAAAAAAAAAAAAATTTGTAAAAAAAAAAATTTTGAGTGAAAAAAAAATTTTGAGTGAAAAAAAATTTTGAGTGAAAAAATTTTAGTAAAAAAATGTTTTTGCCCCGAGAGGATACTATAGTTCAAATATCTAGTTTCTAGGACCATTAATTGAAAATTCACCAAATTGCCCTATTTTCACCCTTTTTGGCCCCCTTAAAACCGGAATTTTCAAAAAAGTACTTTTTTCAAAATGTTATTTCCGCGAGAGTATCCTATATTCAAAATTTCAAGATTGTAGGACCATTAGTTCAGAAGATACAAAATGTACCAACTTGCCCTATTTTCCCCCTCCCCCCACCTTAGAAACGGAATTTTCAAAATATTACTTTTTCCAAAATGTTATTTCCGCGAGAGGGTCCTAGACTTCAAATTTCAAGTTTCTGGGACCATGTGTTTAGAATATAAAAAATGTACCAATTTGCCCTATTTTCCCCTTTTTCCCCCCTTGGAGGCGGAATTTTCCAAAAAAAATTTTTCCGAAATTTTATTTCCGCAAGAGGATCCTAGAGTTCAAATTTGAAGTTTCTAGGACTATTAGTTCAAAAGATACAAAATCCCCCAAAGGGCCCTATTTTCCCCCTTTTGCCCCCCTTAGAATCGGAATTTCCAAAAATCCCTTCTTAGTGGGTGGTTTTGTCGGGAGCCGAACCTATATTCCAAATTTCAAGTCTCTACCTTCAGCCGTTTGGGCTGGGCGATGATTATTGCCAATCAGTCAGTCAGTCAGTCAATCAGTCAGTCAGTCACCACACTCTTTTATATATATAGATTTGATATAACTTTTGAAAATTTTTCTAAGTCCAGATTTTTTTTTTTTTTTTTAAGTTCCAAACCTAAACCTTAAACATTTGTTTTAAAAATTTTATATGTTATTATATATAATGCAAAATTTATGAAAAAAAATCTAAGTTCTTTATATATAATTTAATATAATTTTTTTTGGTGTTTTTTTTTGGATTTTTTTTTATTTAATTATATATAATTGCATAAATTTTTCTAAAAAAGGGGCCAATTTTCGCATCAAATCATATAAAATTATATTAAAATCACATCAAATTATATCAAATTTAATGCAACTTTATATGGTTTTATCGACTCATTTTTCGCATCAATTTCTATATGAATATATATGATGTCTTTATATAATTAAATATAAACATATATAATCTTTTTTACTCGGGACACTAATTTCAACAGGAAGACACTTGCAAATTAGTAAATTTTTTAGGAGGCTAGAAGCTTTTGGACATGCTTTGTTTAGTACTTCAAATTGGAAAAAAAAATCGTTTGAAATGCTTTTGTATTCGAAATACGCAATAACCCTCCAGTAATATACACGTATAACGGTAAAAGTAAATAAAAAGAAAAAAACTGCAAAATTAAAAAATAAATAAATAAAACGGCCAAATTTGAAAAAAAAAAATGGTTAAAAAAAACATAAAAAAATAAAATCTTTAAAAAAAACATTAACAAAAAATCTTTAAAAAAAAAACAAAAAAATAAAAAAAATCTTTAAAAAAAAACAAAAAATAAAAAAAAAAACTTTTCATCTTGGAGATGCCGGGGTTTGAACCCGGGACTTCTCACATGCGAAGCGAGCGCTCTACCACTGAGCTACATCCCCACATCTGCTCTGTTTGCCAAATGTGTGTTTTGTTTATAGAATGTATTTTGCTATAAACCAGAACCATTGACAAACAAAGAACATTCTGTTGTTTAGCATTGCCAACATAAAATTTAAAACTTTTAACATAATAAACTCATGCTAAATATTAACAGAGACTGTTAAGTTTAAAAACACTTTCAAAAAAAGTGGTGTGTGTAAGAAAAACGAATTTGTTTTAATATATATTAAAACAAATTTATTTTAATATGTATTAAAATTAATTGCAAACAATTGTGTTAGTAATGTCGCCAATTTTTAAAAACATGTATTTAAAGTGATGTTTAAATTTCAATAACAAAAAATATTTTTCGGAAAAAAGTGCAAAAAACCTTTTTGTTGGTAACGAGTTTTTTTTGTGACAGTTATTCTATAAACCATTTTCCACCATTTACAAATAGCTTGTGCTATTTTTTAAACAAAAAAAAAAATACGTTTGAATACTCGCCAGTGTTGCCACCAGTTGAATTGGAAATTACACACAAAATTACACAAAATCTCACAAATTACACAAAAAGAATTTTTAACATGTATTTCATTTCACTAAAAAAATTATAAACTTTTTTTTGTTTTTTCAAGAGGTTATAGTTTTTGTTTTGTCCATTTTTCTTAAACTTCAATAGTACGTTCAAAATAACACCTCCATTTTTCAATACCTTCTTTTGTAAAAAGTATTGATGCAGTTGTATTTGTCGCTAATTATGTAATTTTAAATAGCAGTTTAGACAATTAGTATTTCAGTAAGATTTGTCCTTTCGGAGTACCTTTGTAAAATATTTGATCTGCTTGTCAAATAGTTTTCGGAAAAATTTCAAAAGATAAGGAGATATATTCGTATTTCAAATTATATAAATTTATTTATTCTGGCTTTGCTTAGGCTATGAAAACAAGAGTTTGATTCAAAAATTTTGTGACTAGTAGTCTACTCGTTTGAAAATTCTTTCAACTGAAGAATTAAAAGAAATTGAATAACTATTTTCAGATTTTGGAAGGATTCTCCAGAACAATTTTTAATTTTATAAACTTAAGATTAGCTTTTTAAGGTCCAAAAGTGCATGTTCGTTTATTATCTAGTATTTGGTATTTGGATGTTATCAAAGATGTTTTTAAGCCGAAAATGGCGATAAAATGATGAAAAAAAGCTTTAACAGAAAAAAAAAATAGTTTAAAACTTTGTTG
Source organism: Pegoplata infirma (assembly GCA_963921195.1). NCBI lineage: Eukaryota > Metazoa > Arthropoda > Insecta > Diptera > Anthomyiidae > Pegoplata > Pegoplata infirma. The sequence goes on from OY992540.1 coordinate 214,938,920, forward strand.
AGGTAAAATTACGCAAAAATTACACAAAAAATGTCATTATCCAAAAATTATCCAAGGATTTCGAAATTGTCCCACTTTTGGATAATTATCCAGAAAGTGGCAACACTGATACTCGCGCCCTTTTATTTATAAAATATTCAAATCCAACAGCTTTCAAATTAAAAAGTGCTACCAAGTTTACGAATTTCTTGTTATCAGCATCGAATGATTGTTTGAAAAAAATAAAATAAAGAAGAAGCATATAATTTGTGTAATTGTGATTATTTGTTGTAATTTGTGTAAAATGTGAGAAATTATATTTTGTAGTGAATAAAATGTGAAAGTTCCTGCGAAAAATTATATTTTATAGTGAATAAAAGTTTAAATGGGTAAGTCTATCAATAACTCATAGATTATCAATATTGGTTTCCCCTGAGATAAAAAAAAAATAATTTCAATAGTGGGGAATAGACCAAAGGTTGCCCCAGAGCTTCCAGCCCCCAAAAAAAGAATTTCACTAATTTGCAAGTGTGTTCCCGTTGAATGCGATTAGTCCATTTTCTTTCCTCATCCGCAGAAAAATATTTTTGTGAGTGTGTGTAGATTCTGAATCTGAGAGTGTATTATTAGTGGATTCTAATTGCAATCGCAATTTCATATTTGATTTAAAGTATATTTCTACACTACACTCAACCAAAAATCATTGTATTCCCAAAGAAAATCGCTGTAAATTCAACAGAAATCATTGTTGATTTTGACCCTACAAATATTTATGTTGATTTCAATAAAAATTATTGTCAGTTTTTGTAAATGTTGATCAACTCGTTTTTTTGTAAATCAACTCTTATTTTTTGTAAATTCAACTCATATTTTTGTTAATATAAGAAATTTTATTAAAAAAAAACTTGTTGTTATTTGTTAATATTCTTTTATTAAGCATAAATCACAATATTTTTGTATTATATATATATATATATTTCCTTTTATTTATATAAATTAATAAATTTGGCTTTAAACAACGGATAATGATTGGAACTTGGAACATTTTTGTATTATCGTCGGCTTTTTAAGCTGCAATATTTGAAGATTTTCACACACACTTCGTTTATTAATGTTATGCACTCATAAGCCATTCTCCAGTTTTCTGATGATACCAAACAAAATCCTTAAAAAAACAAAAAAGTTTTAATATAGTATGAATACATAAAGTAATCAATTAGGGAATTCACATGGGTATCGTATTTGGTGTTGTATGTTGTATGTCCTATCTAAAAACAGGGTTGGTTAAACTTTAAATTTATAATACGACACTTACACGATATGACGATACAACATTTATACCTATGTTTTGTGTGCTATTTTCAAGTATGCTAACAAGAAGAGAATCTAAGAGAAAATTATCAAATGAGCGATAAATAATTTTTACCAACCCTGTTTTTGGATAGGACATACAACATATACAACAAATACGATACCCATGTGAATTCCCTAAATGTATTTTTTTACTTACCAAATATTTACAAATCAGATCCTATTTTTATTTATTCTTATAATATTAAATATTTTTATAAAAAACCAACACATAAAATAATTTTATAAGAGATAAACACGATTCACATTGCTACCAACTCACTCGTCACTCGTTAATAATAAAAGAAAAAATTAACGAACAGGGTTGTTTTTTCTATTTTGATTTATCTATTGAATTCTGTATAAGCGTTGTAAAAAGTTGATTCAACTTTACTGATTATTCAATGATATCAACATTCATTTTTGTTGAATACGGCATTATTCTGTAAAACTTGATCTACAATGGGTTTACTAATTTTTCTACTAAGATATTTCCATGAGTGTACAAATGAAAAACTAAGCAAACAGAAGAATTCATTAAAAAGTATCTGCGACAATATTTTTTCAGTGGGGTTTTTTGCGATCCTTGCTATGGGCCAAATAGGCTACGCAAACTACTTGCGCAAAAACGAGATTGAACATTCTGCACCATTTACAGATGTAATTCGTAAAAGATCAATTGTAATTCGAAGATTCTACTTGTAATTCGAAGATTCCATTTGAATTCGAAGATTCCATTTGTAATTCAAAGATTCTACTTGTAATTCGAAGATTCTATTTGTAATTCGAAAATTCTATTTGTAATTCGAAAAATATCAATGAAAATTCAGTTGAAATTTTTCGAATTACAATTGGAATCTTCGAAGTACAATTGGAATCTTCGAAATACAAATAGAATCTTCGAATTACAAGTAGAATCTTCGAATTACAAACGGAATCTTCGAATTACAATTGATCTTTTACGAATTATATCTGTAAATGGTGTAGTTGTGTATGGGGTGTGTCCCAGTAAAAACTTGGTAATAAGTCCCCATTACCGCCTGCATTCTATGTAATGAAGACTCGTTACCAGCTCGATTACTTCCTGTTCACAAATAATGAGTTACCGATAACCTCATACAGAACCGGTTACTTCTTATTAACAAATAATGAGTTACCAATAACCTCATACAGGTCCGGTTACTTCTTATTCACAAATAATGAGTTACCGATAACCTCATACAGAACCGGTTACTGGTAAATACGATTTAGGCTGGATTACTCAATGATCCGTTATAAAATAACTCTCCGTTAAATTTAACTTTTTCATACAAATTTTGACATAAGGCTCCGTTAAATCTGCAGTTAGCAGCTAACTTTTCATTGAGTAATCCGCCCTTAAAATATTTAATAAGTTGTCCAAATAATTTTTTTTTTTATTGAAATTTAAAAAATGCTAAAGAAAATTTAGAAAGAACTTGCACATTTAGCTTAAACAAGATTAGCATTTCTCTACTCTGTAGAGAAATATTTATATTTAATTCAGGAATTCTGATTAAAATTGGGAACAGGCAAATTAAAGTTTAGAAAACCAAATTGATATTTAAAAACCTGGATCTAGCTGACACTTAATAATGATTTATGAGCCTTAATTAGTCTTTACATAACTTCTATTGAAGTTTTCTGGATTTTAATTTGCTTTTCCTAAATTGTAATTGTTTTTCTAGAAATTTTGGTGCGTTTTCCAAATTTTAATTTAACTTATTTGTTTGCCTTGTTGTTTAAAGTATGTTAAAACTGGTTAAAAGGTAAAAAACCATCACAGACAGTATTTCCCTTAAAAACATGAAGTGAACATTTTACTTTTGACGCAATTCCTTTCTGAGGGAAGACGGCCAATTTTTTGGGACTAATGTATGCTGTTATTTAGTAGCATTTTTGTAAGGATAAGGTAACGAGTTATTTTTGGGCTACTGGTAGCTACTTATTTTTAGGACTAATGTATGCTGTTATTTGGTAGCATTTTTGTAAGGAGTGGGTAACTAGTTATTTTTGGGCTACTAGTAGCTCATTATTTGTGGTACTAATGTATGTAGTTTTTCAGTAGCATTCTCGTAAGCGAGTGGGTATGCGGTCATTACTCCAATGACATCGCCGTGTTAAAATAATGAGTGTTTCACCAACCTAGTAAGTAGCTACCACCATCTATTTTAAGGCGAAAACCTCATTACTTGGTAATAGAAGTTTTTACTGGGGTTGTGCTGCTTGTACAAACAAATTTTCTGTTTGAGAAAAAATCAAAATGATTTTGATTCACACTCACTTACGCTTACGACTGGAAAATTCCAATCACACACACTCACAACCATATTTTTATACCCTCCACTCTAGTGATAGATGTTGCATATAAGTTCGTCATTCCGTTTGTAACACATTGAAATATTGGTATACGATCCCATAAAGTATATATATTCAGGATCCTCGATCGATTTTAAGTCGACCTAGCGATGTCCGTCCGTCTGTACTGTACAGAATACAAACCTCCGTGAAATTAGCGGTATCACTAATTTAAAGACTGTTAAATACACTTTTAAAAAAATAATGTAGTATTGAATGGGAAGAATATAAAACGGAAATTATTGTAATATGTATATGTTTGTATTAAAAAATATTTGCTAGCAATTGTGTTAGTAATTGGTGGCCACAATGCTCTATTTTACAAAAAAAAAAAAAAACACATTCGATATTTTCGAAGTACCTATCTTAACAGAAATGGTCTCCTTACCCTTTATTTTTCTTGATGAAAAAATTTGCCCTTTGACGATTACGCAGTTCTGGCCAAAGCTTTTGCTATTGGCTGTATATTTTGAGATCTAAAACACAATAATAGTTACTCCATAAACCCCCCTAATTTTGTTAAAAAAAGTAAAGATCCTTTTATCCCTGAAATAGAGATTATTTTTCAAACTTTGAGGACTTACAGTCAATCAAATTAGAGACTTCATGTAAACTAGACTTATTTTGCCGGTGCACTACTATACAATTCATCTTTTGGCAAAATTACCCTATATTTTACCTGAACAAAAATAGTCGCCAAAAAAGCTTTGGCAAGTATACTTGCCGGGGGATCGTTAAAGGGTTGAAGATAATTTTAGCACAAAACACACGCATTCGTTCTGATGAAATTGCATTGAAATGTTATGGCCGTTCTAAGAATATTTTTTTTTATGAAATTAATACAAACTTTGCTTTTATACAGTGGTAACATATAATTCTTAGCTAGAATCAATTATACAAACTTGCAATAAAAGTGCCGGTGCACATAACTATAAAAATAAAATGGTTTAATTGATGCCACAAAACATAACATTTTGCGCCTATGTGCAATGTAAGTTTTTATTTTCTTTGAATTTATGATTTTAAAGTCAATGGTAATACAAGTTCCCTACGGGGCCCCGCGGGTTATTGATTGTTGCTACAGGAAAAATTGATCCGAAAAACCTATCCTACGATTGTTCAACGCTGACTATTCACATAATACTAATTCTACGACCAGTAAAAATATGCCAATTGATCTGAAAAACCAGTTCGCGTCCTAGGATCTTGCCATATTATAGTGGCAGGCCTCTTTCGTCGCTCTAGGACCGGTCCTCAATTATTCACCTTTCCCGCAGGGATGATTTTATTGTCAGAACTGGGAATTACAAAAAAAGTAATAATTGGCGTGGATTTAATAAGAAAGTTATTGATTGCTGTACTAAAACTAAAACATATAAAAAAAAAAACAAAATGTTGGCTCTTTCTAACTTATTTTGACCCTTTTTGGCCTTCAACTTGGCACTAATTAAAAATTATCATACTGATACTTGTTGGTTGTAGGTTTTTTATTTGACAAATATTCATGCCAATATCTGTCATATAAACCTACTTTAGTTATAAATCAGTTATTATAAAAAAAACCTTGTTATTTATCTTTGGCAAAAAGTAATATTACAAACTAGCTTACCATCCCGGTACTTCGTTACCGGTTGTATTGAATACCGGATAATATAAGAATCATTATTACTCTATCGATTTAAAAAAAAATCCTATACAGAGTTTTTGTTTTATTTACTTGTAGACGTTTAAGTCTTTCATAAAATAATATTTTAATAAAAAATTTAAACAATAAAATTTTAATAACTACGCTGGTACGTCATCATGCTCGTTTCGGTGAAAAAATATATTGATAATTTTTGAGCCCTTATATCGGGTTGTAAGATTTTGAGTGAATAAATATTTCAATGAAAAAAAAAATTGGAATAAAAATAAGTTTGAGTGGAAAAACATATAAAGAGAACAAATATGGAATCAAAAAAGTTAAATACGTAAAATTTAAGTAAAAAGTATCAATCCATATTGTTCCCAGCTCTATTCCACTTCGTTCCCCGTTCTATTCCATTTCATTTCCAATTCCATCTCCTTTCGTTCCAAGTAAGTTTCAAAGTTCTATTGTCTTTATATTGTAGATATGAAAAGTACCATTTTACACCACTGTTACCAGGTACACCTTTTTACCCTAAAATTTTAAAATATGTCCTTGTCTTGGGTGTTATTTCTGCGGCTTTTAGTTCAATAGTTAGATATCTCAAAATAACCATTTGCCCCCTTTTCCCCGTAAAATTATATTTTCCAAAAACTGTTTTTTTGTGCTAGGTGATCTTTTATTTAAAACATCAAGTTTGTGAACCATTATTTCAAGAAATATAAGAATAACCAAATTTGCACTTTTTATCCCCTTTACGATCGGTCGCGACCCTTAGAAACAGAATTTCCAAAAAATAACTTTTTAAAGCATTCAAAATTTCAGTGCCTAGGATAATTACTTAATGAAATATAAAAATTATCAAAAAACACTTTTTTACAGCTCTAGAAACAGAATTTTTTGAAAATACTTTAGCAGAATGTTTTTTTCACCAAGTCCCCTACATTCCAAAATTCAAGCTTCAACGGTCATTATTATAGGAACCAAAAAAAAAGTACCAAAAGTACACTTTCTTACCCCCGTTAGAAACGAAATTTCCAAAAAGTACCTCTTCCAGAAGGTTTTTTCTTCACCGAAAAATCCTACATTCCTTTTTATAAAATGTACTTTTTATGAAAGGTATTTTTATAAAAGGTACTTTTTATAAAAGGTACTTTTTATAAAAGGTACTTTTTATAAAAGGTACTTTTTATAAAATGTACTTTTTATAAAAGGTACTTTTTATAAAAGGTACTTTTTATAAAAGGTACTTTTTATAAAAGGTACTTTTTATAAAAGGTACTTTTTATAAAAGGTACTTTTTATAAAAGGTACTTTTTATAAAAGGTACTTTTTATAAAAGGTACTTTTTATAAAAGGTACTTTTTATAAAAGGTACTTTTTATAAAAGATACTTTTTATAAAAGGTACTTTTTATAAAAGGTACTTTTTATAAGAGGTACTTTTTATAAAAGGTAATTTTTATAAAAGGTACTTTTTATAAATGGTACTTTTTATAAAAGGTACTTTTTATAAAAGGTACTTTTTATAAAAGGTACTTTTTATAAAAGGTACTTTTTATAAAAGGTACTTTTTATAAAAGGTACTTTTTATAAAAGGTACTTTTTATAAAAGGTACTTTTTATAAAAGGTACTTTTTATAAAAGGTACTTTTTATAAAAGGTACTTTTTATAAAAGGTACTTTTTGCAAAAGGTACTTTTTATAAAAGATACTTTTTATAAAAGGTACTTTTTATAAAAGGTACTTTTTATAAAAGGTACTTTTTATAAAAGGTACTTTTTATAAAAGGTACTTTTTATAAAAGGTACTTTTTATAAAAGGTATTTTTTATAAAAGGTACTTTGTATAAAATGTACTTTGTATAAAATGTACTTTGTATAAAATGTACTTTTTATAAAAGGTACTTTTTTTACCCTTTTTATCCCCGTAGAATCAACATTGCCAAAAACCCAGCCTTATTGAATCTTTTTTCCGGAAGGTGAACCTACATTACAAATTTCAAGTTTCTAGTACCATTATTTAAGTAAATGTAAAAGGTACCAAAAGTGCAGTTTTTTACCCTTTTTACCCCTTTAGAATCATCATTGGCAAAAAATCCAGCCTAAATGGATCTTTATTCCGAGAGGTGAACATACAGTCCAATTTTCAAGTCCCTATGACTATTATTTCAGAAGATATAAAAAGTACCAAAAGTACACTTTTTTACCCATTTTACCCCCGTAGAATCAACATTGGCAAAAACCCAGCCTTAGTGATTTTTTTCCGGGAGGTAAACCTACATTGCAATTTTCAAGTTTCTAATACCAATATTTAAGGAAATAAAAAAGGTACCAAAAGTACAGTTTTTTACCTTTTTTACCCCCTTAGAATCATCATTGGCGAAAATCCAGCCTTAGTGAATCCATAGTCCGGGAGGTGAACATACAGTCCAAATTTCAAGTCTCTATGACCATTATTTCATGAGATATAAAAAGTACCAAAAGTACAGTTTTTTACCCTTTTTACCCCGTTAGAATCAACATTGGCAAAAATCCAGCCTTAGGGGATATATATTCCGGGAGCTGAACATACAGTCCAAATTTCAAGTCTCTAGGACCATTATTTCAGGAGATATAAAAAGTACCAAAAGTACAGTTTTTTACCCTTTTTACCCCCTTAGAATCAACACTGGCAAAAATCCAGCCTTAGTGGATCTATATTCCGGGAGGTGAACCTACAGTCCAAATTTCAAGTCTCTAGCTTCAGCGGTTTGGGCTGGGCGATGATGAGTCAGTCAGTCAGTTAGTCACATTACTCTTATGGGGCATTCCAAGCCAAATCACTCACTTTTAGACCCGACCCCTTACGATTTATTTTATTTTTGGATATGTTTTAGTACTTTTTAAATGCAACTTGGACACCAATTTTCAGCCTTTTATTTCAAGATGGTGTTGAGTAATCAATTTTTCAAAATGGCAATTTTCCTAAAAAAATTAAAAAATTGAAATTTTTAATTAATTTTGACCATTGAAAAATATAGATATTTAAAAAAAAGTTGGACAACGTTTTGTTGGTATTTAAATGTAGTTTTAGAAAAAATTATTCGAAGTAATTATCACTTATTTTTTGACGTCTAAAAATTAAAATCGACTTTTTGAAAAAGTCCGAAACCTTCGATTTTTTTGTAAAAAATTGTAGAAATTGTACTCTAAATTACGCAACTTTTAAGCCATAATTCGAGATGTGATCACAATTCTTTCTATTTTTTTTTAAATTTTTAAAATTGCACCTTTTATTTTTTGGCTCTGATTTATTTTATATGGTGCTCCAAAAAAAATAAATTGGTAGATATTGACCCTAACTTACCCTAGATATATTCATTTCGAGGTAAAAATACGTCTCACAAAAATTTAGAACGATCGGAAATGGGTAAGGCGTTTAGCATGGTCCTTAAAGTTTAAAAAACGGATTACAAGAAAAAATATGAATTTTTTTCTGTTTTCGCAATATTTTTGGTATTTTAAGTTAAGTTTTATTTCAAGCAATTACGGAATTGTGATGTAGAGTAAAATACCTTTCTAATAAGGTACTAAAAACTTAAATCGGTTGAAAATCAGCCAAGTTATTACAACTTCCCCAGGCATCTAGCGTGTGTCATACCGCTTGATTAAAGAATACGAGTCCCTTTTTTTAAATTTATTGAAATTTTCTACTGTAATAACATTTTTTTATTATTCATGTTTCAGTGTAATATTTTTTTGGTTTTTCCAAATTTTAAAACAAAAAAAAAAATTTTTTTTTTTAAATAGAGATTTCAAAAGGGTGTTGAAAATGCAGGCATTTTTAGCATTAATTTAAAACATGTTAGCAAAACACAATATGAAAAATACTTGTCATCTTATTACATTTGAACTTGAAGAATAAAAAAATGTTATTACAGTAGAAAATTTCAATGAATTTCAAAAATCGGATTGTATTGCTAAATCAAGTTGTCTGCCACACGTTAGATGCCTGGGGAAGTTGTAATAACTTGGCTGATTTTCAACCGATTTTAGTTTTTAGTATCTTATTAGAAAGGCATTTTACTCTACATCATAATTCTGTAATTGCTTGAATTTAAACTTAACTTAAAATACCAAAAATATTGAGAAAACAGAAAAAAATTCATATTTTTCCTTGTAATCCGTTTTCTAAACTTCAAGGCCCATGAGGAACGCCTTACCCATTTCCGATCGCTCTAAATTTTTGTAAGACGTATTTCTACCTCGAAATGAATATATCAAGTTAGGGTCAATATCTACCAATTTAGTTTTTTTGGAGCACCATATAAAATAAATCAGAGCCAAAAAATAAAAGGTGCAATTTTTAAAATTTAAAAAAAAAATAGAAAGAATTGTGATCACATCTCGAGTTACGGCTTAAAAGTTGCGTAATTTAGAGTAGAATTTTTGTAGTTTTTTACAAAAAAATCGAAGGTTTCGGACTTTTTCAAAAAGTCGATTTTAATTTTTAAACGTCAAAAAATAAGTGATAATTACTTCGAATAATTTTTTCATATTTTTTTTTTAAAACTACATTTAAATACCAACAAAACGTGGTTCAACTTTTTTTAAAATATCTATATTTTTTAATGGTCAAAATTAATTGAAAATTTCAATTTCTTAATTTTTTTGAGAAAATCGCCATTTTGAAAAATTGATTACTTAACACCATCTTGAAATAAAAGGCTGAAAATTGGTGTCCAAGTTGCATTTAGTAAGTACTAAAACATATCCAAAAATAAAATAAATCGAAAGGGGTCGATTTATTTTATTTTTGGATAACTTGCGCTACTTTTTAAACAAAAAAATCCGTTTCAATACTCCCGCCTTTTTATTTATAAAATATGCAAGTCCGGCAGCTCTTAAATAAAAAGTGCTACCAAGTTACCGAATTTCTTTTTATCAATGTCAAGTGATTGTTTGCTAAAAAGAAGAAGCAAGTAATTTGTGTAATAAAATTTTGTGTAAAATGTGAAAGTTCCCGCGAAAAAATATATTTTATAGTGAATAAAACTTTATATCGGGTTTATAAGTGGGTAAGTCTGTCAGTAACTCATTGATTATTAATATTCGTTTCCCCTGAGATAAAAAAAAACAATTGCCAAAATCGATACCTTTTCAATACCGTTATCCGTTTCAAAACCCTTTAAATTGAATACCGGTACCAATACCAATACCGAAACTCAGTTTTGGTATCGGATACCGGTATCCAAAAACCTTTTCCTTCGGTATCGATACGTACCGGTATTGAAACGGTTTTTCTTAAAAGCCATGTTTAAAAAAAAAAAATTAATAGAAAGTTTGTAAATTTTTTGTGAATCGTACTCCAAATGCCTCACCGAAGTCTCATAAAAATCAAAAAAATATTTTGGCACCCACATCCTGAATTAAATAAAAATTTCAAAAAATCCATACTTCAACCGCGATGCGAGAGCAAAAGATAATTATTGATTTTCACGAAATTTTTATGGATTCATTTTGACTCCCAATAGAAACTTTCTGGAGCCCTTTTGTATAGTATAGTTTTTTGGGGATTTTTATTTAATCCGTGATGTGGGTGTGCAAGGATTTTTTTGATATTTACAGGACTTCAGGGAAGGCATTTGGAATACTAGCAGGAGGTTTTTCTCCATAGCATAGTTTTTTGAAGTGGCTTAACTCGTAGAAATCGTCCATAATTAAATCGTCCGCGAATTAAGGGACCTTAATTCGCGAAAAAAATTTTTGCAATATTTTTGAATGTGATCTTGTCTAGACAGGGAATACCTATTTTTCCAAATATATAACACCCATAGGCGTAGAAACGGGGGGGCTGGGGTGGGCACAGCCCACCCTAGACTCGATTTAGCCCACCCCAGACGTTTTGCATTTAGCCCACCCCAGACAATTTTCCTTTTTTTTTAATTATTTAAACTTTGATATGCTTAAATCCAAAATTGTCAGGAATATTTATTTAAACTTTTAGAAGTAGCAATAAGCCTATCTTTTAGTTCTGATAGTTGTGAAAGAGGTTTCTAAGCTATGCGTTGAATAAAAACGTGGTTGCGAAGTGCAATGCTTCAGGAACGATTTTCAAACTAAGAAGTTTCAAATGTTAAAAATGAAAAAAGTGAAATGTAACGTTTTATTCACTCTTTCCATTATAAATTGATTTTAATATACTAATTACACTACATTACAAAAATCATCTTCTTTCGCACAGAGTTCTAGGGTACAATTTCTAAATTATTTTGGCCTCCTAAACACGCCTTCTCGAGAAATAGGCATTTAAATTTTTTATGGAACAAGCCCTCAAAATCGAAAAATGTTTTAATATTTTAAAATTTTATGTATAAGATATTCATAATTTTTAAGATATTCATAATTTTTTTATTCAAATTCCCAATAAAATTACTTAATTTTTGCAAGAAATCCGGATTCGGTGCGATCAAGGGTATCATCAGGACATTATAAGGAAGTTCAAGATGTCCTTTTTATGGTTACATCCTTATAAGTATTCGAATTTCGCAATAAATATCCTGAAATATTTGAAAATTTTTGAAAAAGAAATTTTTGAAAAAAAACAAAGTTTTGAACCAAATTTGCATATTATTTTCGCACCAATTTTTATGATTTTTTTGGTAAAATTAAAAAAAAAAAAAGATTAAATAAATTTCACAAAAAAAGTTGCCCGCTAAACACTAATCAGTCATCAGAAAAATTGTATCAAATCGCCTTCTCGAGATATAGCCATTTTCAATTTTTGTGGAACAAGTTCAAATAAAAAAAAAAATATTATTATTGACTTTAACATACACTTTTTTAATATTAAACAAATTTCGGTCTTGAGGGCTTGGTCCACAAAAAATGAAAATGCCTAAATCTCAAGAAGGTGATTTGATACAACTTTTCTGATGACAGATTCGAGTTAAGGAGGTCAAAATATATAGAAAATGTATTCAATATGTCTTTGCAAAAACCGTGTAGAGTTAACGAAAATAGTAGTTAACTTTAATTTTTTAAGGCTGGATTACTCAATGTTCCGTTATAAAATAACTCTCCGTTAAATTTAACTTTTTCATACAAATTTTGACATAAGGTACCGTTAAATCGGCAGTTAGCAGCTAACTTTTCATTGAGTAATCTGCCCTTAAATACATTTTTATGTTTTTTAGTTTTAATATTTTTTTTTGAAAAAAAGTTTTTTTTTTTGGGAAGGGGGGGTCTTTTGCCCACCCCAGAATAATGGTCTAGCTACGCTTATGATAACACCAACAAAAAAACTTGATTGCCTCGAAATCAGCTCAAACAAAAAAGAAGGTAAAAATCTGTACGCCTTATATTTATGTACTAAAGACATAATAAAATGTCCAGCAAAAGCGGTCCAGTGCTTCAAAAATTATGAGCAAAAGTCTGAATTTCGGCAACGGTTTTTCGTGAATTTTCGAGATAAAAAAACACGCTAACTTTCGAAAGGCATTCCTGAGGAGCCAAATCGGTCCAGTGGTTCAAAAGTTATTAAGAAAACAGTGATTTTCAGATTGTTTTCACCTTAAATTCACTTGTTGAAAAAACCGTTAAACCAGCTTTAAAAAAATTGATGAGATAGGAAAATATTTTACAAAATATTCTTGTCACTAACAAAAATTTTTCTACTAAAACAAAAAAAAACTTACACACGAAAAAAAATTTACACTAAAAAAAAATGTTGCCAATTTTTTTTTTTTTTCAAAAATGACTAAAAAAAGTTTTTTACTAATCAAAATTGTTAATTTGATTCACGTTAGAAAATTAACTATCAATTAAGAAGGGCATTGTGGAGGGTATTGATGGATTCGTCCAAGTCGAATTTAACTTTACTACTTGTTTTTACAAATTTTTTTAAAGTTTTTACACTTTTTTTTATTATTTAGCATTTTTTCGATAATACCGGTACGTACCGGTATTGACGTTTCGGTATCGGTAATACCGTAACCGATTCAATCCAAATACCGTAACCGATACCGAAATAAATAAAAAAGCGATACCAATACCGATATCGATACCGTTATTCGTTTCGATTGCCAACCTTGAAAAAAAATCATTGCAATAGCTTAATCGTATATTATATAGGGACCAAAAGGTTTCCAAGAGCTTCCAGCCTCCCGTTAAATGCGATAGGTCTATTTTCTTTTCTACTTACTCGCAGAAAAATATTTTTGAGAGTGTGTACTACCAAAATTATTATACCAAATTCGCATTCATTTCATTTACCTAAAAAGTTTAAATTTAAACATGTTTTAAAAATGAATGCGAATTAAGTATAAGATATATTAAGGCCTATTCACACCTGAGGTGAAATCTCGGTCAAACGAGATTTCGATCATATGGTCTGTATCATTTTATACACAACCATATGATCGATTGTTAAAACAATGAAAGAAATACAAAAACCACCTCTAAACACATACTTCATCACCACAAAATACTTTAGTAAAGACCACAGTAAAAACCATATGTTTCTGGTGGTCTTTTTTTACGTCGACACTGTCATTTGGAAAAAATGACATTAAGAAGAAGAAGAAGACATATGATCGAAATCTAGTTCGAACGAGATTTCAGCTCAGGTGTGAATTGGGTATTAGTGGATTCTAATTGCAATTTGGATTCAAAATATTTTTCTACACTACAAATAAAAAAACTATGCTCCCCGGAAGTATTTTTTTAGCGGGTTCATCCACTTTACAGTATAATACGTATTCTATAGTAATCTTTAGAATAGACCTTTTTTTGAAAAAGTAGTTTTGCACAAATTTATATTGCCAACAAGTAGGTTTCAGGGCTGCTTTTAATTGGTTTAAAAAGACTTAACTTGTGTTTTTTAGCGGTACTTTTGTTGTACTTAATATTTTTTTGAGGCTTACATGACTTCGCCATTGTATCGCGTTATGGACCAAATAGACTGCAAACTACGTTCGCAAAAACTAGATTGTACATGCCAGTTGTGTATGAGGGGGTTTCGCGCTTGTCCAAAAAAATAGGTTTGAGTAAAAACCAAAATGATTTTGATACATATTTACGCAATCATTTAGGTTTTGTGCACGCTGTTTTTGTAGTGTGCAATGAATTTAACTCAGTTCAGCTGTAGTTTTTTTACAAGAAAACATTATGAAGACAAGGGAAAGAGAAAAGATCAAAAATAAAATATAATAGGCTTGCCCAGTAAAAACTTGGTAATAAGTCCCCATTACCGCCTGCATTCTATGTAATGAGGGCTCGTTACCTGCTCGATTACTTCTTGTTAACAAATAATGAGTTACCGATAGCCTAATACAAAACCGGTTACATCTTGTTAATAAATAATAAGTTACCGATAACCTGATACAGAACAGGTTACTGGTAAATACGATTTAAAATAAGTTGTCTAAATAATTTTTTTTAATGAAATTAAAAAAATGCTAAAGAAAATTTAGAAAGAACTTGCACATTTAGCTTAAAAAAGATTAACATTTATCTACTTTTTCTAATAAAACTCTGTTAACAGAAATTTAAATTCAGGAATTTTGATTAAAATTGGGACAAGGCAAAAAAAAGTTTAGAAAACACTTGATCGTGATTTATGAGCCTTAATTAGTCTTTACATAACTTCTATTGAAGTTTCTGGATTTTAATTGGCTTTTTCTAAATTGTTATTGTTTTTTCTAGAAATTTTGTGATATTTTCCAAATTTTAATTTAACTTTTTTTGCCTTGTTGTTTAAAGTATGTTAAAGCCGGTAAAAAGGTAAAAGAACCATCACAGACAGTATTTTCCTTAAAACCTAACTCACTCTTATATAGACTTAAGATGGTGTTTAATGCGGTTTCCATTGGCTGAGCAGCAGTGTATTCTGTATATTTGTTATTGGTAATGTCCTAAGTAGCCAAATGTCCCTTTCTACGAGGTTCCAAGATATATTTTCGGTCCTGTAATATTTGAATTTTACAATCAAACATTTGGAGGGAAGGATATCAACGTAAACATTGGTTCCGTTGGCACATTGGATCATTTCCATTTCCGCATTTGCCCGC
This sequence comes from Pegoplata infirma, assembly GCA_963921195.1. Classification (NCBI taxonomy): domain Eukaryota; kingdom Metazoa; phylum Arthropoda; class Insecta; order Diptera; family Anthomyiidae; genus Pegoplata; species Pegoplata infirma. The sequence goes on from OY992540.1 coordinate 214,954,302, forward strand.
TTTTTGGCTTGAAATAAACGCGTTCAACATGAACTTGTTCAATTTCATAAAAGAATCAAAAGCTGCTATTTGGTAGCATTTTTGTAAGGAGTGGGAAACGAGTTATTTTTGAGCTACTGGTAGCTACTTATTTTTGGGACTAATGTATGCTGTTATTTGGTAGCATTTTTGTAAGTAGTGGGTAACGAGTTATTTTTGGGCTACTAGTAGCTTATTATTTGTGGTACTAACCCAGCCAGAAATTGCCAACGGTACAAAAAAAAGTGTACTGGCAGAACATTGGCTACACAAAAAATACTACGCTTTGCAGAAATATCGAATAGCATAAAAAATAATGTACTGGTAATACACTGGTTATACCAAATATACTACGCTTTGTCGAAATTTCTCATTACATATACAGTACAAAAAAAAATGTACTGGCAAATCATTGGGTACACAAAAAATACTACGCTTTGCGGAAATAGCGAATAGTATAAACAAATGTACTGGCAACAAAATATTACTCTTTGTCGAAATTTTTTCATTACATACAGAACAAAATATTTTTTTTTTTTAATTTATTTTTGGAAATTTTATATTAAATAATGTTTTAATGATCATCTTAACATTTAAGAATTGAATAATAGAACTGATATGGGGGTTTTCGTGTCAACTGACACAACTTTTGAAACCGATGTCTTCCGATCGGGATGAAATTTGCACCAAGGTTAGTCCTATTGGATAGTAGTTCAGACACAATTTTTCAGCTAGATCGGTCAAGGACTCTCTGAGTTAGAGGGGGTCGAAATTTGACATTTTGGCCAAAGAGGTGTTTATTCTCATCCATGTAACTTCTTACCTATTGTTTTTAGCAAAGTGTGTCCCAAAGAGTTTAGATAGCTATTTCTTCAGTCTTTCGAAAAAAAATTATAAAAAAAATAAAAAAAAAATTTTTGATTTTTTTTCTTAAAAATCTAAAACTTTTTTGACTTTTTCCTCAAATTGGGCCCTTTTTTTTTTTTTTTTTTTTTGATTCAAAAGAAAGCTTAGGTCTTTTCCTTTAAGAGCTATGGGGTCGCTTAGTGGGATGCGAGTGGGATATCTATGAAAAAATTATTTTTTTAACTTTGGAACACAAAAAACGGTTCTTCAATTTGCACTATTAGGCGTGGGAAAGCTAACCAGTTTTCGATTTCGATCCGCGATACCCTCTAATTTTTATAGGTTCGAAAAAGAAAGCATTAGCCAAAAAATAAGGGCGGTGGGGTGGGGCCATATGGCCCCACATCGGGGTCAAATTTGGGCGTAAAGAGGTAAAATCCTCAAAAAGCCCCAAAACTGCCCTAGAAACGCCCCTGGAGGGGTGCAATGTGAGACGAACCTCCAATAATTTTCTGCCCCCAACATTTTTCTTGAACATACCTTACCCTTATTTCCACTTCCTATGGGGGCTCCCATACAAAACATTTTCAAAAAATTTGATCCTACCATTCTAACTTACCCTAAAGTGCCCCAAGTGGAGCCAAATGTATGACCGACCCCCATTATTTTATTAATTCCAACATTTTTTGCGAACACACCTACAATGTATCTTTAACCCTTAAGGTGGTCCCCATACATTTCTTTTATTTTTCATAAATTTGTTTTATTAAACCAGCTCCTACCGCCCCTACCGTGCCTCCTAGAGAGGCAAAATTTATGACCAACCCCCATTATTTTTTAGTTACCAACATTTTGTCCGAACATAATAACACCCTATCTCCACTCCTTAAGGGGCTCCCATACGTTATAAAAACACGTATTTTTAAAAACTAATAAAAAAATAAAAAATAATGTATGGGGACCCCCTTAAGAGTTGAAAATAAAGGGTAGGTATATTTTGAGAAAATGTTGGAGATGAAAAAATATTGGGGGTCGGTCATATATTTTACTTCTCTAGGGGCACCCTATGGACAGTTAGAGCGGTAGGAACAAATTATATAAAAATGTCATTTTGTATGGGAGCCCCCTTAGGAAGTGGAAATAGAGGTTAGGTATATTCAAGAAAAATGTTGGGGGCAGAAAATTAATAGAGGTCGGTCTCACATTGCACCCCTCCGTGGGCAGTTCTAGGGCAGTTGTGGGGCTTTTTGAGGATTGTAGCCTCTTTACGCCCAATTTTGACCCCGATGAGGAGCCATGTGGCCCAACCCCACCGCCCTCATTTTTTGGCTCGTGCTTTCTTTTTCGAACCTATAAAAATTAGAGGGTATCGCGGATCGAAATCGAAAACTGGTTAGCTATCCCACGCCTAATAGTGCAAATTGAAGAACCGTTTTTTGTGTTCCAAAGTTAAAAAAATAATTTTTTCATAGATATCCCACTCGCATCCCACTAAGCGACCCCATAGCTCTTAAAGGAAAAGACGTAAGCTTTCTTTTGAATCAAAAAAAAAAAAAAAAAAAGGGCCCAATTTGAGGAAAAAGTCAAAAAAGTTTTAGATTTTTAAGAAAAAAAATCAAAAATTTTTTTTTTATTTTTTTTATAATTTTTTTTCGAAAGACTGAAGAAATAGCTATCTAAACTCTTTGGGACACATTTTGCTAAAAACAATAGGTAAGAAGTTACATGGATGAGAATAAACACCTCTTTGGCCAAAATGTCAAATTTCGACCCCCTCTAACTCAGAGAGTCCTTGACCGATCTCGCTGAAAAATTGTGTCTGAACTACTATCCAATAGGACTAACCTTGGTGCAAATTTCATCCCGATCGGAAGACATCGGTTTCAAAAGTTGTGTCAGTTGACACGAAAACCCCCATATATATTATTGGAACTACGTATGTAAAAGAGTCATTGCAGTTTTTTCGATATGAAATGTTGTAAGAATACATTTAAATTAAACCATCCCAGCAAAACTTAGATTACCAAATAAGGTATAAAATAAGGTATATGATCTCTTATTTTATACATTGCAGCATTGATGATTTTAACAGGCGATGAGACTCAAAGTAATGCATCTACATTATCACATAGAATACCAGTAAGGTATAAAATAAGTCATAAATTTATAACGAAGAATACCAGTAAGGTGTAAAATATATGATATTTTATAGGTTACGAGTAAGGTATATAATATAGCATACCAGAACGTAATATATAAGGTGTTACGAGTAGTGAAAAAGTAATTTTGTATTAAATTTACTCACGTGATTGTAAGTGAGTGTAAGTAGATATAATATGCTAGTGAGTGTGTGTCGTTAGAAATTTCTTGTCGTGAGCCCATCTCTAGTTTAAACTTATGCATTTTTTTATAAAATAATTATTTTTTATGTTATTGTAATGCATTATGCATTTAATTCTAAATAATGCATTATTTCAAACTTTTAAATAATACATTATGTAACCAAATATAAATCATCCATGATATAATGTTTAGAAATAATAAATATGAAATACATTTTTCCAATAATCATGCATTACGTAGCAAATTATTAGTAATGCATTATTTTTCACTTTAAAATAATACGTTGTGGAACAAATGTTTGGTAAGACATCCTAAAATAATGCTACAAATAAGGTATATACATTACCTGGTAATGTGTTATATAATCACTACCCATTACCAAAGTTTTGCTGGGATGCTTATATTAATATCAGTACAAACTTCATCAAAATTTTTAACATATTAAAACCAATTTCACTTGACGGCATTGGATAATCAAAATAATCAGAAATTTTAAGAAAAATTTTTCTTTTCAAAAATATGTCTTTAAAATGGTAATTAAAGAAGTGGCCACTTCAAATCGGTACGCACTGTAGTAATCGTAACAACGCCCCCTGTTATCAAAATGGAAAAACAATAACTTCCGTTTTTAACCTCAAATCTAACGTTAATCTACAATGAATTGCGAGTCATTAAGTTTAATTTTAAAAAGTGTAGACACAATGGAAAAAGAAGCTATAAATAAAATTGTGCACAAATATCTAGAAAATCCGACTTTGGCGGGTTCAATTATAGCCAAATCACTTAAAATGGCTACATCTACAGTGTGTAAAGTTTTTAAAAAAGTACAATAATAAATTATCCACTGAAATAAATATCTAAATTGTGAAAAAAGAGGAACTCGCGACAAAAAATGAAAGCAGACAGTGCTAAGGTCTCTCAAAAAAAAAAACCCCCAGGCTTATCAAACAATAATCGTGCCAAAAAAAGTCAAACTAGCAGAAGTTGTGTACGTCGAATTCGTAAAAATGTTGGATTAAAGTCCTACCGTGCTAATTAATATCCAAATAGAACAGAAAAGAAAGAACCAGTAGCGAAAAAGTGTAGCAGATTGCTGTGTGATCAGGCTTTTACCAATTTTAAGGGCTGCATTGTTATGGATGATGAAAACACATCAATCCACCTAAATGCTCAAATCTTCGTCCAATCAAGAAATATTGGGCAATTTTTAAACGCAAATTGAAAAAGTGTGCAGGAACAGTAAATAACCATATTTTGATGAGAACAAAGTGGAAAAAATTAGCTTGAGAGTGGAAAGAAAAGTTGTGCAGAAGTTTATAGGAGGCATTAAAAGAGCAGCCAGAAAATTTTTACGAAATAAGGACCCATAAACTTCAAATTATATTTTTTTTAAAGGTTAATAAATTACCTTTAATTTAATGTATAAAATGTTAATATATGTTGTTTCATTTAAAATTTATGGTCGCTTTAATACGTCCCGATTTTAAGTGGCCACTTCTTTAGAACGTTTTCTTGTAAAAAATCTTTTACAACTACAATATTTCCATTTATCAGTACGTTATCGGGAGAAACAGATGTAATTTTAAAACCGTGAGGATTAACAAACGAAAAAGTAACGATTGATCCAGATCTTTCTATTACATTTCTACTACATTTCCCAAAGAATATTTAGTGTGTATTGATCTTATTAACTACTGGAATGTTATTTAAGTGTCAGAATGAAAAATATACAGTTTTCTTTGAATTTGGGCAATGGGATTGTTTTTCAATTCGCTGGGAAAGTATTCACTTTATATTAAAAAAGATAAGTTTCAATAAGACAGAAATATGGTACAAATGTTAGCTTAAACTGACAAGAGTACCTCTAGGTTGCTTTTATGTGTTTGACTCTAAAACACTCCACTTTGTTTTTAAATCAAACTAATATATACACCAAGAATTATTCAATGTGATTGCGATGAATTAAGTTTGTTTTCTTGACACTTTAAAAACACTTTGCCACTTTGAATTTTATAGACTAAAAACTAATCATCCAGTACAGTATTTTTTGTTTTTACCACGGTTTGCCAACATTGTCTAGAACCGTGGGCACACGTACAACTGGCGTTATCATTTAGATATTTTGCCAGTACAATATTTTTTGTTTTGCCCACGGTTTACCAACATTGGCTAGAACCGTGGGCACACGTACAACTGGCGTTATCATTTAGATATTGGGCCAATACGGTATTCGTTGAAAAACAGATATTTTGCCAACGTTTGTTGTCCCGGTTTCAACGCTTTCCCAGTGTAGGCCCCACCGTATTTTTCTGCCTGGGAATGTATGTAGTTTTTCAGTAGCATTCTCGTAAGCGAGTGGGTATGCGGTCATTACTCCAATGACATCGCCATGTTAAAATAATGAGTGTTTCACCAACCTAGTAACTAGATACCACCATATATTTTAAGGCGAAAACCCCATTACTTGGTAATAGAAGTTTTTACTGGGTGTTTTTTGCAGACCGGATTAAGATTAGTATTAACTTTATTCAGTTAAAAAATGTGTATAATTTTTTTCTGAATCTACATTCAATTTAGTAAATATAAACAGGAAAAAAAATTAAAGCATTGTCCAAAATGTAAAATGGTATAAATAAATCTGATTTAGGCTGGATTACTCAAAGCTCCGTTATAAAATAACTCTCCCTTAAATTTAACATTTTCATACAAATTTTGACATAAGGCTCCGTTAAATCGGCAGTTAGATGCTAACTTTTCATTGAGTAATCCGCCCATAATGGGTTTGACTGGATTTAATTAAATTTATTTTTTATTCTTTATATTTTTACCTTAGATTACTTATGTTTTTACTTTATTATCATTAGTAATAGGATGTAAATTCAGAAAATTGTTTGGCCATATACCTATTTTTTAAATAAAATAAATTTAATCCTAATCTTAATCCAGTCTGCAAAAAACAAGCCTAATAACTTTGCTAGTTATCTAGCGATGTCCGTTAGTCTGTACCGAATTCAAACCTCCGTAAATTAAAATTGTTTTTTTTAATAAAAAATAAAAAAAAATTCTTAGGAGTAAAAGGGACAAAATAAAAAAGACTGCAAAAAACCTAAAACCTTTCTGTTATTTGTTGTAACTTTTTTTTTTTTTGCCCACGGTCATTCTAATAACCACTTTTAACTGGGTATATCTTATACCCTACACTCAAAAAAATAAAACTGTAAAGTTAACAAACTTTTTTTTGTTAACTCGAGTTTACTGGCTTTTTAGCAAATTTTTAGTTAAAATCAGCGTTTTAACTTCTTTTTTTAGTTAAGTTCGATTTACGAAAATACTAGTTTTGTACAAATTTGGAATTAATTTTTTTTGTTGACTTCAAAACTGAGTTTACGAATTTTTACTAATTAATTTGCTGATTTTTCGTAACAAATTTGTTAAGTGAAATTTCTTGTGTAGCCTCCTACGCAAATCTCATAAGTTCTACTTAAGCTGATGAAAAAAACAGAAAAAATAAACTTAAAATTTTTTACAAAATATTTTGTAAAAATCTAAAATACAATTGACTATTTTTGAAACACAAATGTAAGACCTGAAATACAATTGAAAATGGTGTAGTTTGAGAGTGCGTGAACATAATTAAAAACAAATATTGCGTTTAAAAATTAAAAACAAATATTGCGTGGTTTTTTTCCTACACTCATAGAAATATCTTAGTACACTCATAGAAATATCTTAGTAGAAAAATTAGTAAACCCATTGTAGATCAAGTTTTACAGAATATTGCCGTATTCAACAAAAATTAATGTTGATATCGTTGAATAATCAGTAAAGTTGAATCAACTTTTTACAACGCCTATACAGAATTCAATAGATAAAACCAAAAAAGAAAAAACAACCCTGTTCGTTCATTTTTATACCCTCCACTTAGTGATAGAGGGTATATATAAGTTTGTCATTCCGTTTGTAACTCATCGAAATATCGGTCTGGGACCCCATAAAGTATATATATTCATGATGCCCGATCGATTTTAAGACATTCTAGCTATGTCCGTCTGTCCGTCTGTCCGTCTGTCCGTCTGTCCGTCTGTCCGTCTGTCTGTCTGTTGAAAATGCTCTCGCGGACAAAATATTGCACAGAGATGACTGAAACGTAACATATATATTGGAAGTTCTCCCGAGAAGTTTGGTATTGCATTTGAGCGATATCGGTTCAGCGGTTCAAAAGTTATGAACGAAAATGTAAGCACACCTCAAAAAGTTCAGTACATTCAACATAACCTAAAAATACAAAATGCTTTAATTCGGCTTCTGGTTGACATATGTGAACATAATTAAGCACCAAATGGTATTTAAACAAGTACGAACATATTTTTTGACAAAAAAAGAAAAAAATCGCGGATTTTTTTTTACCAAAATTTTTTTTCGCGGAAATTTTTTTTCATTTTTTTCAAAAGTAATTTCCTTTTAAATAAAGTTGTTTGCAATAATCTTTTTGAAATTGTGGAGGGTATCACTACATTCGGCAAGGCCGAATTAACCTTTTTTACTTGTTGTATTATCAAGTTGGTAGCAATGCATTGCAATGTGAAATTTGTTTGTCTCTTATAAAATCATTTTATGTGTTTGTTTCTTATAAAAATATTTAATATTATAAAAATAAATAAAAATAGGATCTGATGATCAGATTCTGTTCTGTAAATATTTGGTAAGTAATAAAATACATTGGCTAATCTAAGTATTCATACTATATTATATTTTGTTTGTTTTTTTTAAGGTTTTTGATTTGGTGTCATTAGAAAACTGGAGAATGGCTTACGAGTGCAAAACATAAATAAACGAAGTGTGTGTGAAAATCTCGTGCAGCTTAAAAAGCCGGTGATAATTCTAAAAAATATTGTGATTTTTACTTAATAAAAGAATATTAACAAATAACAACAAGCTTTTTTATTAATAAAATTCCTTATATCAACAAAAATATGAATTACGTTTACAAAAAATACGAGTTGATTTACAAAAAAACGAGTTGATCAACTTTTACAAAAACTGACAATAATTTTTATTGAAATCAACATAAATATTTGTAGGGTCAAAATCAACAATGATTTCTGTTGAATTTACAGCGATTTTCTTTGGGAATACAATGATTTTTGGTTGAGTGTAGAAAAATTAGTAAACCCATTGTAGATCAAGTTTTACAGAATAATGCCGTATTCAACAAAAATTAATGTTGATATCGTTGAATAATCAGTAAAGTTGAATCAACTTTTTACAACGCTTATACAGAATTCAATAGATAAATCAAAATAGAAAAAACAACCATGTTCGTTCATTTTTTTTTATACTATTAACGAGTGACGAGTGAGTTGGTAGCAATGTGAATCGTGTTTATCTCTTATAAAATTTATTTATGTGTTTGTTTTTTATAAAAATATTTAATATTATAAAAATAAATAAAAATAGGATATGATTTGTAAATATTTGGTAAGTAAAAAAATACATTGATTACTTTATGTATTCATACTATTATTCATATTAAAACTTTCTTGTTTTTTTTAAGGATTTTGTTTGGTATCATCAGAAAACTGGAGAATGGCTTATGAGTGCATAACATGAATAAACGAAGTGTGTGTGAAAATCTTTGTGAAAATCTTCAAATATTGCAGCTTTAAAAGCCGACGATAATACAAAAATATTGTGATTTATGCTTAATAAAAGAATATTTACAAATAACAAGCTTTTTTTATTAATAAAATTTCTTATATCAACAAAAATATGAGTTGAATTTACAAAAAATAAGAGTTGATTTACAAAAAAACGAGTTGATCAACTTTTACAAAAACTGACAATAATTTTTATTGAAATCAACATAAATATTTGTAGGGTCAAAATCAACAATGATTTCTGTTGAATTTACAGCGATTTTCTTTGGGAATACAATGATTTTCGGTTGAGTGTACTTTACATTTTTTTTAAAAAAACCGTTAATTTAAAATTTCGTGATTTTTAGGTTTTTGTCAACAAGTTGGCATCAGTGACTTCCCCCTTTATTTTTTGTTCAAACGATCAATGAAAAAGATACGCTGCATAAACTTGGTAACACTCTTGATAGAGTTGCCACATTGATATTATTCGGCAACTTAAAAAAACGTTGGGCCTATTTTTTTAAATAAAATAAAATTTTTTGATATATTCTTTCGCAATAATTTTATTTATTTTGTTTATGATTTTTTGTTTTTTATTTTGTTAATGAAATTTTTTTCATACATAATTATATGTAGAAGATTTATTTTGTATATTTTGTATTGAAAACTACATACTACAGGATAATTTCAAACTAAACTAGATGCTTAAATGTATGGTATAGTATATACGGGATTTCTTTTACTTTTTTCTAATTAATAATTATAATTGAAGCATTTTTTTCCAATAAGCTATTAATTTTTTTTAGCAAAAAATAGTTTTCTTCCTTTTTTTAGTTTTTCTTTTTTTTAATGAAAACAATTTAAAATTTGGGATAATTATACAAAACATAGAAAACGTAATAGGTGAGGTTTAATTAAAACGTAATAAAAACCTGAGAAAATATAAAGCTAAAAAAAATTTAAATGTAACAATTAGGAAATTTATTGTAGATTTTATAATAAACACAGAAGTTTATTCTGACAGATAAGTTATCGATTTTCAACCCTTTTGGGATCATTTAAATAATTTTTTTAAGCTAAATTCATTAAGCTGAAATCTAACGATGAGTGTTTTTAAACACTAAATTGATCCAATTTAGATAAAAAAAGATTTAAATAATGACTTTAAAATCCAGTCCCTATTCACTTTTTAACTAACTTTCCGTTCAAAAAGATTTCTCTTTTGAACGAGATTTCAGCTGTTCCATTCACATCTGTTCTAAAATCTCGTTAGAGCGAGATTTCGATCATATGGTAGCATATAAAAAGATGCCGTACCATATGATTGAAATCTCTTTTGAATGAGATTTCAGCTTAGGTATGAACTAAGTATTAGAATGAGGTTTAAAACTATTCAATAAAGAGTATTCTGAAATTTTAAAACAAAATCACAATTTTTACAGAATGTTTAATTTTTGAAATTAATGCTTCTTCGTATAACATATAGAAAGTTTTAAAATTTTAGCTTTTAAAGTTTGTGTGGAAAATATATTTTTTATAATATGTCGAACATAATTTAACAATTTGTTTTTATTTTCTTTTTTTTTTTAAGAAATTCATTAGTAAAGATACATATATAAAATTAAAACTAAAACAAAAAATTTTAAATTATTGATTATTTTATTTAAAAATAAAATGAAATATATCACAGGGTTGTATTTATAAATAAATAAATGAAACATAAATGTTTTAAATTTTAACATGAAAGAAAAGTTTTTTTTTTTTTTTTTAAATAAGCCTCCTTAAGCTTAAAAAACTTTTCTAAAATAATTTCTTCAAAAAAATTTCTCATATTATAAAAAAGTTTAAATGATTTTTTTTTTTATATTTATAAATTTATATAAATTGTTTTTTTTTATATAAATATTGGTTTAAATACATAAATATTTGTCTAAAGCATTATTTTTTTTTGTTATTGAATAATGTTTTTAACAGATGTTTTATTAAGAGGTATTAATATTATTAAAATATTTTTTCACGTTTTCTTTAAATTCTTTAAAAAAATTTTAATTTAAAAACTTTTTAAGTTTTTTGGTTTTTATGAATTTAATTTTTGTCTTGTTTTTTTATAACATAGCCTCTTTTTTATCAAAATTTCCAAACATTTTTCAATATTGCACCAAGTCCCAGCTTTATCTATTTTGTCGTTTAAATTTTTCTAAGTTTTTGTTTTGTTCTATAATTAATTAATTTATATTTAGGGTAAACACTAAACTTATGTATAATGTTTTTAAAGAATTTAAAAAATTGGAATATATTTTTCTTTTGTTTATTTACTATATGTATGAATTTTTTATATAATTTATAGTTTTAAATACACACTGAATTTGAATTGCTTATTTTGTTGGATTTTTGTTGAATCTATACATAAAAATTTTAAATATTTTTTTAACATTTTTATAAAATTTTTCAAATTTATTTAATAGCGGGATTTTTATCTTTGTGGTTTCATAAAAATTTTAGCAAAATTGTATGCAAAATGTTTATTTTTTTATAGCTTTCTAAGAATATTTTTTATTTAATTATGTTTTTGGCACACATTTGTTTGTTTTTTATTATTATTTATTAAATTTGCATAAATATTTTATTTAAGTGGGAAATTTTAAGCAGAAACCTAAAAAGATGGTATACAAATTTTATAGAAACATTTTTTGTCCAATTTTTTTTTTTTAATTCTAAAATTGCAAAAATATGCTGAAATCTAAATTTTTATTTCATACAAAATTTAATTATTAAAATTCAAAAAAAAAATATTTCAAAGTTTAGAAAAATTCCATATAAAATCCAAATTATTTCATTTGATTTTAAAAAATAAGAAATTTTTTAAAAATTGAATAGATTTTAAAGATTTTCAATTCAAATAAAAGTTTTTTGAGTTTTAAATAAAAAATTTATAAATTAATTAAGATTAAATTTTCGGTATTTTAATACATATTCTAAAATAAATTGTAGGTGTAATAACACTGTGCTACAGTGAAAAAATACTTCTGATGTGACATAGTATAGGTTGTTGGTCTTGTCGAGTAGATCACAAAAATGCTCATTAAACTTGCCAGATACCCTCAAATTTTAGAGTTATTGTCAAAAAACGTTTTTTTGGGACTTTTCTAACTAAACCTTGTGTAATTCAGAAAATTTTCAACCGATTTTAAATTTTTAAACTGTTTTGGATAGAAAAAGGATAGGGCTTTCCATGAGTGTTAATTAGTCAATACGAAAAAGAAAGATATCTATTGAATTTTTTTATAAAATCATTTTTTTTTGTTATTTTTTGAAAATTTTTTGAGTTTATCGATTTTTTTCTGCTATAGTTCGTTTAACAACCTTTATATTTATGAGCTTTTTTTAAGGATAATTTAATTCTAAATAAGATAAGCTTTATCCTGAAAAAATCGGATAATAATTGACAAAGTTGTGATAATTTTTCTAAAAAAGAAAATTAAGATTTTGCAGAAAATCGCCGTTCAGATAACCCAGGCAAAAAAAATAAATTTATCATAAATGGTCATGTACAATATTTTGAAAGGTTTTTGGCGCGCTGAATCCGAATCTGGCCTTTAAATTGCTCTATCTCGTCAGGTTTTTGAGATATTTAGCATAAATTGATATATCATAAACTTAATAAGATAGCGCAATTTCAAGGTCAAATTCGAATGCAGGAGGTCAAAAACCTTTAAAATAATGATACGCGACCTCTCAGTATGTTCGTTAATTTTTTTATTTTTTGCCTGGGTTATCCGCACTGCAATTTCATACAAAATCTTAATTTTCTTTTTTAGACAAATTATCACAACTCTGTCAATTGTTATCCGATTTTTTTTGGCATAAAGCTCATCGTATTCACAATTAACTTTTCTTTAGGAGTACGTTTATTAATATAAATGTTGTTGAACAAACTATAGCAGAAAAAAATCGATAAACTCAAAAAATTTTCAAAAAATAACAAAAAAATAGATATGGTTGAAAAAATCAATACTTATCTTTCTTATATGTATAGACCAATTCACACACATGAAAAGCCCTATCTTTCTTCTATCCAAAACAGTTGAAAAAATAAATCGGTTGAAAAATGTTTAAGTTACACGTGGTTTAGTGAAAAAAGTCCCAAAAAAAACGTTTTTTGACAATAACTTTATAATTTGAGGGTGTCTGGCAAGTTTGATGGGAATTTTTGTGATCTTTTCGACGTAACCTACAACCTAAACTACCTCATTTTAAAAGTATATTCGATTTTGTGTTTTTTGTAGCACAGTGTAATTATAGTGTATACTAATACAGACTCTACACATATACACAAAAAAATATTAAAAAATTGTGTCAGTTTGTGGGATAATACAACTTATAAAGTGTTATTGGTTATGTTACCAAAGTTTTTTCTCTTAAAAACTCAGGTAATTTATCTAATAACACTTTACAGGTTTTAATTAACCCTAAAATTAGCACAATATTTTTTATATGACAGGTGTCAAAAAAGTAATCTGATTCATGTGTTCAGTTTTTTCATTTGGTTCTAATATTTGGGTTAGAAAACTATAACCCGCCATATGAAAAATAGATGCCATATCGGTATTTATAGTTTAACTCACTCCAAATTACTAGGAAGTGTTGCCAAGCTTGGTTAAAAATCGCTGTTTTACCGAAAACCTTTCCCGTGTTTTGTTATAAAACTATACTAGCGTGTCTGTATTAGTCTGTTCTAATTGGCATAAACCAAAACAGACTATTTCTCTTTCTAACCAAATTAGTAGAATAAATTAAAAAAAACCCATATGGTTCAACACTACTTTTTTGACACCTGTCATTATTGTCGAGTAAAAAAAAAACTACAGCATAAAAAACTAAAACAATATTTTCAGGTTTCCGCCTTTAATGAATAATTACAATTGGGTCGACTAGCGAAAAATCACCTAAAAATAAAATATAATTATGTGATTTGTTATATTACACACAACAAAAAAAATCCATTAAACGCATTTTTTTTGCACAAATTACTTAAAAACTTGGTAAAATGTTACTGAGCTTGGTAAAATGCTTGCTTTTCAACTTTTTAAGCAGCTTTAGCAGCGACTTTCTACGAGAATTTCGATAAATACAAAATTTTTGCTTAAAGTTTCGAAAACTGAAGTTTATTTTTTTTTTGGTTTGGGTCCATATTAATTATTTCTGAGAAATAATAATTTTTTTTTGCACAATGAGAAAATCCAAAACAAATAAACACAGGCTAAATGGAAACTTAGAAAAACCCTTTTTAGAAAAAAATCCCTTTATAGAAAAACCCTGATAAGGATATAAAAAAAAAACTTGTTTAATGGAACATTTTTTTTGCGTGTATAATGGAAAATTGTCAGTTTTGAGATCAATCATCCAGATTTAATTCTGTTCTGTTTTATTGCTGATGAATTTTTGCTTGTTGTCATCAATTGCAATTAATCTTTTAACTCCTTTTAAACAAATTGAATACATATAATTTTTTTTCTAACAGTGTATTAATTAACAGTTGTCCAGCACAGGGTTGTATTTTTTGACAACTTTATACTTCCTCTGTTATACACTTAACAAAATATTTAATTTTGTTTTGTTTCTAAAATTAAATCTTTTATAAATTTGCCTGCAATTTTAATCCCTTTTCTCTGTATTTTTTGAAGCAAAAATTTTATCTACAAAAATGGTTTATTTATATTCAAAACTAGTTTGTTTAGTTTTTATACTATACTTCAACGTTTATTTAAAAAATGTTCTTTTAAATTCATTTTTTCATATTTTTTCTTAATATTTTTTTTTTTTTTTCAAATATTCTTCAACTTTTTATATTAAATAATTTAAAATAAAATTTCTTTTAAACTAATGAAATTTTACAAAATTAAAAAAATAATGGGTTTTACAAAAATAACTCATACAATTCATAAAAAAAGGTAATACAATAATTCATTTCAATTTCATTCGTTTTCTTTTAAATTTTTTTAAATTCAAAATCATAAATACATACATAAATTCAAAATATTTTCGCAAATCATACAAAATATTTTATATAATAAATAAAGATTTTTTTCTTACTTATTAGTTCAATAATTTACTAAAAAACAGTAAAAAAAATAGTATTTAAATTAAAATTACATACTTTATAAAAATTATTCAGTCACTATTATTATCGACATTTGAAGCTACAGACGATGAACTACGGTCATGGATTAACATCGATAAGGTTTCTAAACTGCGGCGGACCTAAAATCAAAAATAAATATTTATGTTAAATTAGTCATACTTTTATAACTTTTTCCATACAAATTAAATAACTTTAATATTAGTCATAGGTCTAAGTCTAAACAATTTTTTTATGATCCCTTAAATTACTTGCCACAATAATTAATCAATTGCTGCGTTATTTTTTTTTAAAGAAAAAATTCAATCAATAAGTTTCCCACGCACCAAACAACTAATGACTCACATAATGTGGGAAACTTCTGATTTTTTTATGCGTATAATTGACTTAATTCTATTATCTTTTTAAGTAATTTTTATATATTAGAATTGATAAATTCAGGTCTTAAGTTATCATATATACAAGCATATGACCGCCGGTATTGGAGTTTTTATTGATTGATTATAAGCATAACGTAATGGGAATTTTAAAATTGGGTATTGGTAATTTTTTGTTTTTTTAATTCCACTGTTTGACAACTAATAGATTTTGCTCTCTTGATTCCAATTATGCCATCCAAATTTTTCTAGCACGTGCCGTTTTTGAGATATTTGCTGTCACATATTTTCACGTTGCTTCCAAAAACAAAGACTTGATTTCATATAAAATAGACCTCCTGATTTAAAACTGCAATCCAAATTTTTCTATCATTCTCCGTTTTTGAGATATTCCAGTTTGATTTTTTTTTCACCCGAATATCTCGAAAACGGCACATGATAGAAAAATTTTGATTGCAACTTTGGAATCAGGAGGTTAATTTTATTTCAAATCAAGTTATTTAACCAAAAGTGCGAAGTTATTGTTTTTTAGACTCTTAACAGCGTATATCTCAAAAATGGTACGTGCTAGAAAAATTTGAATGGCAGATTTGGAATCAGGAGAGCAAAATGTATAAGAATTTAGTTGGATATTTCACAACTTTAAAAGTTATAAGTAAAGACCCTATTTTTCACCATTTTTACAAAACCTAAACTTGCTTGAACAGGGGTGTGCTCTGACTGTCTGTTAAAATGGCGATCAAGGCCAAAATATTACACAGAGATCACCTTTTTCCAAAATCCGACCAGGGGGAAGAACTAAAACAATCTCTAGAAATGAAACATTTCCTGAAATCAGACCCAGGTAATAAGAAAATTAAAAATTTTTTGACCCGCCTCTTTTTATTGAATTTCATTTAATAAATGCAATCAAATGTACAAAACAACAACTAAATGAAAGTTCCTTTTCACGTGAAAAAATTCATTTCAAAATTGTGGAATTTTCCGTAAACTAAATTATTTTTCAAAATAAAAGAATGCAAAGCGGAATTTATAGAAAAATATTGTAAAATTTGTTTACCTTAGCTTAATATTCAACTAAACTTATTAAAAACAAGGGAGAGTGTTACATTCGGCTGTGCCGAATCTTGTATACCCTCCAAAATGTAAAAAACAATATAAAAAAAATCCAGGGTCGTTTTTTTTTGGGGGGGGGAGGCGTTGGTGGGAGACGTTAGAGGGCACCTTCCCCCCGCGATTTTGAACTTCTTCTGAGATAAGAATGTTGCATTTGCTTAGCAAAAGTACGAAAAACCCTGCAAAAAATGCGGTTTTCTTAGGTTGATTTAGTTTGTCAAGGGGGAACTTTTTTCCCCTTAGTCCGATTTTGCCCATTTCCTGGCGGACGGACGGATGGACATTGCTAGAATGTCCGAGAATCGTTCACTGATCAATAAAATATATACTTTATGGGGTCCTAGACCGATATTTCGATGCGTTACACACGGAATGACAAAGTGAGTATACCCCCATACTGTGGTTGGAGGGTATGTTGGTGAAAATTTGACATTTTGGGTTTGGGTTGACTGAAACTTTCTCGTTAATTTCTATAGTTTTTATTACGATTGTAGAACTCTAAAGTTAGAAACAAATTTCGCCGAAGGAATCATAGAACCAGACTGGCTTTAAAATAAAAAATAAAAAACATCACTTGACCTAACACAACAATATTGTCTATTTTTTATTTTTTTTTTGAAAACTCTATATATAATTTTGATTGACACTTCAAATCTAATTTCTTTATCAAAAGCTTTTTACCAGATAAAATAACTTAATTTCCCGAGTAAAAAAGTTCCTATATAATTATATATAGTTTTATATATACATATATTATTTTGTAAAACTATATGTATTTTTTGTTGCATCATATGTGATTTTATATATTTGCACTTCTAATTTGTTTCTTATATAAAATTATATAACAGAAAATATTGACTTTTATATAATAACATATGATTTAAAGTTCGTTTATATAATTACATATGAACTTTAAAATTCTGTCTTCTTTTTTATATAATTTGATAAAACAAAATATTTGAAGAAATTTTATATAAAACTTTATGCAACTGTTTTTAAATTATATGTTATCTTATATGAGTAAAATTTAAGTCCTTTACATATAATTTAATATAACTTTTGATAATTTTTCTAAGTCCAAAAAAAATTAAAATTTTCTAAGTCCCAAAATTTTACGACTGATGAAAAATTGAAAAAAAAAATACAAAAAATTTTCTAAGTCCAGATGTTTTTTTATTTTTTTGAAAATTTTCGAAGTCCTAAAAATATTTTTGAAAATTTTTAAGTCCTGGAAACAAATTTTTTTGTAAATTTTTTGCGTTTTGGGGTAAAACATTTTTTTCTTATATATAAATATATTTAATTATATATAATTGCATCAATTTTATACAAAAAAGGGTCCAATTTTCGCATATAACTATATAAAATTATATTAAAATTATATCAAATTTGATCAGATTTGATCAGATTTGATAAGTTTTTATATCGTTTTATCGACTCATTTTTCGCATTAAACTATATATGATTATATATGATGGCTTTATATAATTTTATATGAATATATATGATCTTTTTTACTCGGGTTATAAACAATAAAAAAAACGGCTACCTAAAATCATAAATAAGGTTCTAACTACGTTAATTCCAGCATATATATTACTTTTAAAAAATATAAATACAAATAAAAGATAAGACCTTGTCGCTTCAAGTTGTTATAATAAAATTTATAATTTCTTTTACTGCGATGAGTAAATTATAAACTTTTTATCAAAACTTACCTTAGCGATTTGTTCTAAATTCGTTTTAAGTATATTCTGAGCTTCCTCAGTGCTTTTAAGTTGTAATTGTTTTTGAAAGCGTAAAGCTTCGGTAAATATATCATCATCATTACCAGAACGCTGGAAAAGACAGAAAGATTTGTTTATTAATAAAATAAAACAGTGAAAAATAAAATTTTATAAAATACGTTTGGTTATTAAAATTTATATTCCAATATTGATTATTTTCTTCATTGAATCAATGAAAATATTAATTAAATCAATTAAAAAACTAATTAAATATTTGTTTGTATTCGACAACAATTTTAATCACTTTATCTTTTGTGTATACGTCAAGTCATATTTTCTTAATTTTTTGCCAACTTACCCAATTAAATTCTACAGGAGATCGATAACCACTAGTTTTAGCTTCAATATCTAATATCCGATATAATAGGAATATTGAAAATATCGCTAATAGTAAGGTGAGCATTACACCCAAATATACCACATGTATTTCAGTGGGAAACTTTATATGTAGCATTAGTTTTTCGCTTACACTTCTAAATATATTCATAATATGATTAGCTTTAGAACTTGGCAAAGTCATAACGGTGGTGGGCGAGGATGTAGTCGATGGTGTGGGTGTGGTAGTTGCTGATGTGGTCGTGGAAACACAGCCAGCTATAATAGTGAGATTACCATCTAAACCAGAAGGCGTTAGGGCGGGTTGTAACACTGACTTAAGCCCGATCAAATTAACAACACCCCCATTACCATTAACATAGTGGGCTGAGGCTGGCGCTGAGGCTCTTAAGGAAGCTGTATTTGTTGCGATTTTGGCATTTAAAGGAATGTCTGAGTGCCTAAGCTTTTCGGCTGAGCTTTCGGCAATACTTAAATTCGAACTACCTACTGAACGTCTCAGTATTGTTTGACTAGTTTCGTTTCCATTTGTGGAATTTGTTTGAGCTGGACTTTCATTGCCGCTTATCGAACAACTGCTATCGTCTTCAATTGAGTATTCTTCGGAGATTTCAATATTTGCTGGATCTTTGGGTAATATTTCAGCTACTCCCAATGGTGGGCAGACACTGCACATTAACCGAAAGGCTGCCTCACGACTAATGAAACTGCCAAAGACATGGCGTTCGTCAGCAGTAGCCACACCCACAGCATTAGGTATAATTTTAGCAGTTTTCTCTTTGGAGATTTTAGTAACGGAGGAAGTGGGTATAACAACCTGGAAAAAAGCAAAAAATTAATTCTGTAATTTCTTCTCTCTATATATGTTTTTTAAAAGGGTTACCTTAGTAACATAACCAAAAACATTTGAATAAAATGCAAAATGGTGATCTGTTATATAAAGATGTCCTTGCAGTAAAATATCACTGACTAGTGCACAGGAAAAATCTAAAACAAAAGAAAAAAAAACAAAAATAAATTAAAAAAAGTTTCCAAAAAGCGATATCATATAAACAAAAGATTAAAGAGTTTCTTTGATTAAAAATATACAGCCTTACCATAGAAAAATAAAATATATTTAAAATCAGCTTTTAATTTTATTTCCATACAAATTGTTTTTGTTTTTAAAATCGACTTTCAAAAAATGTATTGAAAATTTAAAATTTAAAATAAAACTTTTGTTATAATAGACTTTTTGTTTTCTTGTGGTAAGGGCCATAAAATTCTTAACAAATACTATAAAGCTTTTAAAATAATCTGATTTTCAAAGTAAAGCTGTGCTACTTCGAAAGAACTTCGTTTATAGCAGTTATGAAAATGTTTATACATTCTATGAAATATTTATTAGAAGTGAGCCAATGATTTTTTCATTGGATTAATGAAATGAAAAGTTTAATTGCAATAGTGAAAATATTTATACATTTAAAGAAAAACTTTCATAGGAAGAAATACATGATTATTATAATAAATGCAATGATTTTTTTTTAAAAATTTTATGAAAAAAAGTCATATCCATTATTAAATAAATCATTGGCTCATTTTGAATAATAATTCTTTCTGTATGTATAGACGTAATTTAAAAAAAAATTATAAACTTTTTAAATATTTTGGCAGTTAAAATTTAAATTCGAAAAATGCTTTTTAAAATCGAAAAGCTTTAAAAGCAATTCTATCAAACAAAATCTTTAAGTTATTTTTAACTAAAAACACTAAGGTGGTATTTCATAAAACCTGAAATATATTTAAAGTAGGTTTATTTGACAGATATTGCAGGAATATTGTCAAATAAACCTACAGTAAGTCTACTATAAGTATTATGAATAAGAGTCTAAGGCTCTTATTCATAATACTTATAACAGACTTATTGTAGGTTTATTTGACAATTATTCCTGCAATATCTGTCAAATAAACCTACTTTAAATATATTTCAGGTTTTATGAATAACCACCTAAATGGTTAACAAATAGTAAAAAACGATTTAAAGCTATTTTTCAAAATAAGCTTTTCTAAAAGTAAAAGTAAAAAACTCTTTAGATATTTTGGCTCAATTAAAGCTATAATTTAAAAACTTTTGCTAATAAAAACTTTTTAAAATCTAAAAACTTTAAAACTTACAGTTTATTAATTTTTCATCTTTCGACACCTGAGAAAAATGTCTATGGAACTTTTTTACACGCGAACTCGATACTTCTTTGCGTTTTTTCTCTTTTTCGGGGGGCGTTGTGGATGCATTTGATGTAGTAGCAGTAGCAGCAGCAGCGGCCGACGCTGCTGCTGTTGATTGCTCATGCTTGGCCGTGCTGCTGCTGTTGCTACTCGCACTACGACGTGAAGGACTAATGCTGCGTAAACTCCCGGACGAATCTAACGTCTGAAGGGGAGCTAAAGATGACGAACTATGTTTGAGAGATCTAAAATGATAAAAAAATAAGAAAACCATTAAATATCAGTGAAAAAAAAATTCGAAAAAAAAATTTTATGTAAAAAAATTTACTTGTTTAAATATCTTTCTACATACATATATCAATATTTTTGAATATGTCTACCATCAGCCGAATAAGAGAATTTTGTTACTTATTATGGTTAATGTACCAAAATTTTTGAGGTACCAAAATTTTCGATGCAATTTTCTGATATCGCTCAAATGCAATACCAAACTTCTCAAACAACGAGCAAATATTTTATAAATACAGTCTAATATGTTGACCGTGAGCGCCATTTCAACAGACACAAAGCTAGATAATCTTTTCTTTATTATCTGCTAGATTATCAGAATTAGATACCATAAAGTATTTAAACCAGTACAAACATATTTTATGCCCTCCAACCACAGTATGGGGGTATACTCACTTTGTCATTCCGTGTGTAACGCATCGAAATATCGGTCTCGGACCCCATAAAGTATATATTTTATTGATCAGTGATCGTCTGTCCGTCTGTAGAGGACACGATAAAGTCCAAAATAAAAAAACTAGACTTCCGAAGTTTGGCACGAATATGTCTTATATTCCTAGGCAGGTTAAGTTCGGAAATGAGCAAAATCGGACCAAGGGGAAAAAGTTCCCCCTTGGAGAACTAAACCAACCTAAGAAAAACCGAATTTTTTGAGGTTTTTTTTGTACTTTTGCTAAGCAAATGCAACTTTCTTATCTCAGAAGAAGTTAAAAATCGCAAGGGGAAGGTGCCCCCTAACGTCACACACCAACCCCCCCCCAAAAAAAAAAAAACGACGCCCCTGAACCTTTTTTTTATATTGTTTCTTACATTTTGGAGGATATAAAAGATTCGGCACAGCCGAATGTAACACTCTCACTTGTTTTAACTCAAAAATTTTTTTTGCGGATTTCTTTTTTCGCCACAATTTTTTTCCCCTGAAATTCCACAATTTTTTCCCCTGAAATTTTTTTTAAAAATATTTATATTTAATTTTTTTTGCAAATAATCTTTTTTACATTGTGGAGGGTATCAATACATTCGGCAAGGCCGAATTTAACTTTTAACATGTTTTATTTGTTTTTTATTTTAAATCACGTGTTTTATCAATATTTTTATTGGATTTCAATATTTGTGTTTAATACTTTCTGTTTATAGACCTAATAATCTCAAGCGTTATTGTTTAAAATTGATTTTTAAATACATATGTGTTTTATACAAAAACAAAAAAAAAAAACAATTTAAATATTAATCAATGACATTATTTGATAACACTTTAAATTTCATTTACCACTTGAGTTTAAAAAATAAATTTAATATCAAAATGGACTTCTTTAGGATTTCTGTAATCTAACGGCTATCAAACAACGGTTATCAAAACAATTGCTTGCTAAGTCATAACACCTGTAGAAAGATATTTTTCATTAAAAATAATGTCAAATAGTAATAAAATCCCAAATGACTCATTAGAGGCATAGAAAATTTGATCAAAATAATTTTGTGTGAAGATAACAACACAAATCAGCAAATATAATTCTCATATAGTTTATGATATTTACTAATGCAAAAAGTCATTTGACTTTATAGTCATAAAAAAATGTGACGATAATAAAAAATTTATATAAAACCATAAGAGACAGTAAAAAAGTTATTGTTTTCGGAAAATATAAATTAATCAATAATAAAATTAATAATTTGTATTGTCAAGAACTTTTCATTTTCCATACTTTGTTTGTTTTTTTTTTTGTAACTTTGACAGAAGGTATTAATGTTTTAGGGATTTTGAAAATTCTGACAAAATTAGAATTAGTTCTAAAGCACGTGTCGGTATTGATTGACAACTTAAGCAACTATAGAGTTATTTATAATAATTATAAATATTTAATTCTGCTTAAAGTATAAAATGTTGTGATGAATTTTGTTAATTATTAAAATTATCATAAAATCTTATCTTTATTTACTTTAAAAACATGTATACAGTATGTTTGATAATATTTGTTTTTTTTTTTCAAACAAATTTTACGTTTGCGCCAACATATTAATATTTTTTTTTTGCGACTGTCATAACTTTTTTTGTAGTGACGTCTAAATGATAAAAAATCATACTGTTTGTATTAAAACAGTTAACTATTTTTAGCAGGAATTTCTTTAAATACGTCATTGATAAAATGATAAACATTTTGAATGAAAATAATTAAAAAAATGAGTAGGTTTATTAATCATTTTGATTTAATGTTCAAAATTTTTAAAACAATTTTCTATACACTTAGTGATAGAGTGTATTTAAGTTTGTAATTCCGTTTGTAACTCATCGGCCTGGACCCATAAAGTATATATTTTATTGATCATTGATCGATTCCAAGACATTCTAGCGATGTCCGTCTGTCTTTTGAAATCGCAATCACGGCCAAAATGTTACGAAGATGTGACTGAAACTTAACATATTTACTTGTTGTTGTCCCGAGCGATATCGGTTCAGCGCTTAAAGTTATAAACGAAAATATAAGGAAAATTCGATAATCGTGGTATATTCCACATAACCTAAAAAATACAAAATGCTTAAATTCGGCTGCTGGTTGACATATGTGAATGGAATTGGATGCCAAATGGTATTTAAACAAGTACAAAATAGTTAAATATATGAATTAAATAAAAATACATAAATAAAATATTTTTTTACTCCAAAAAAATTTTTTTTGGATTTTTTTTTTTTTAATCCGCGTATTTTTATAAAAAAAAAAAATGTTTTCACTTGTTTAAATACTATTCGGTATCCAATTCAGTTCACATATGTCCACTAGTAGCCAAATTGAAGCATTTTGCATTTCTCAACATTTTCATTCATAACCTTTGAACCACTCAATCGATATCGCTCAAATGAAATTCCAAACTTCTCAGGACATCAAAATTACAAGGTTTATTTAAAAATAGTCGTACAAAAAAAAAAATCGGTCACGAAAGGGTTAAAAGTTATTAAACTGCAATTATAGTAACAATATTAAAGTGGTAAAAGTTATTAAACTGTCATTATAGTAACAATATTAAACATATTATTAAAAATACAATTTTGAAAACAATTACAAGATAAGTGGAATCAGTTATTTGCTTTCAATTGAAAAAATGTGATTTGAATCATAAAATGGCAATTCAAGAGGTCTTGTGATATTTTTTATTTCGAAGAAAAAAAGTTTCTGTATCCAATTCTGTTAGCATGTGTTCTCAAGCAGAGTTAAAGTGTTTTGTAATTTTAGGTTATGTGAAATTTGCAAAAAATTTCAAGGTGTCGTTGCATTTTTCTTTCAAAACTTGAACCGTTTAATTTTTTCGAATTCATCGACAGGGGTCCAATATTTCAATGGGTTACAAATAGAATGACAAACTTATTTATGCCACGAAGTAGAGTTTTAAAAAAATTTAAAAAGTATAAATTTTAAAGCTGAGAAGGAATTACTAAAATCATCAGAGGTTCACTTGTAAAATTAAAGTTCTTATATTGAATCTCTATTGTATAACCATTCTTGTCCAACATTGTTTTTGTCATGTTCATTATACATTTACCACTCTTGACTAATAACAAAATAAAATAATTACAAAAAGTTGTAAATTTGTAAAATGATAAGATAAAATTCGGTTTGAAATACGTTTCTTTCATCAATAAGTCGTAAATTATTTAATGTTTATTGCATAGAACTTTTTTTTATCAGTAGATCGAACAGATAATTTTCTAAAAAATAATTCTTAGAAAATTTCAATAATTTTGGTACATTGAACTTTGGTTTATCAAATTGGCAACACTTAATTGAGGTATTAACTTTGTATGGAACGATAGCGACAAAGAAACATCGATTTAAAAATTTAGCAATTTTTATACCCTACACCACTCTGTGGTACAGGGTAAAATGAGTTTGTGCTGATGTTTGTAACTACCCGAAATTTTGGTCCTAGACCCACCTTCAAGTATATTGATGGACTTAGAATCACCTTTTGAGTCGATTTAGCAATGTCCGTCTGTCTGGAAACGCCATTAAATTTCACTAAAGACATCTTTTAACATTATTTGCCTCAGAATTAGATTTACCTTTTTTGGACTTATTCCAAACGCCTTTGAAAAAAATTTAAAACTTCAGTGGGCCATAAAAAAGTTGAGGTAAGTTTTAAAAAACCTTCGGGGTGAAGTGAAAGTATTAGTATACTTGCACTTTAGTATACATTAGTATACTTTCACTGTTGCACAGTGTTAACTATGATTATATCAGAACATTTTTACTCGGGTCTTGGAAAAATTTGTTGTTAACTGAAAATAAACTATTTGTACATTTTTTAAATTTTTAAGGTTTGAACTTGGAAAAAATCAACTTCATAACATTTTTAAAAAATTTTCTAAAAAGGTCTTTTAATAATTTCAATTTCCATTTCGACCCTACCTACATCTACCATTTAGTCGTACATGGACTTGGCGGCCACTGTACGTAAACAGAATTATACACCGAGAGGTATTTAAACAAGTACAAACATATTTTTTTACCCGTTTTTTTTTACAAAAAAAATTTTTCGCGGAAACTTTTGTTCTTAAAATCATTAATTGAAGGGCTTATTGTAAAAACTCGATAAGCAAAATTTCATTTTATGGTGGTTTTTGCCTTAAAACTTTTAAAATATTGTAGAAAACAGAACTTTTGCAAAACTTTTATTCTCAATATACTTGTACGTAGGGTTAAAGCAAGACTTCTGCCAAAAATCTGTCAATGGAACATCAGCAGAAGGCGACAAACACGAAAAAATAAAATGTTGCTTATCAAGTTTTTGCATTAACTGCATTAAGATGGAAACTTTTCGTTAACTTTTTTTTTTATATTTCTAAGTTCAGACTGTACTTTTTCGATGCCAGATTTTCTTAGAAATAATTTATTTATTATAATTAAAAAAGAGCCGGCTTAAGGGTTAAAACAACGCTTTTTAGATAAATATTTTACAATGGAAGTATGCTTTTTTATTTGACTGTATAGTTTTTTTTGAGCTGGCAAAACTATTGTTAAAGGAGGACAGAAAAATTAAAGAAAAAAAAAAAACGAAATTTAAGATAAATTTTTTTTTGTATTTTTGTGTTCCCCACAAACTGTAGTTTAACCTTTTAATTTTTGCCTGTACTTACTGCATAGATCTAAAACGTTGTAAATTTGTTTCCAAATCTCCCGAACTATTTGGGGACAATTCAATCATTGATATACGTTTATATTTTTTCTCATCAGTTGAACGCCGACTACTGGATTTTGTAGAAAATTTATCTTTTGGATTATATGATCTTATACTACTGCTATTACTATGCCGTAGATTAATCATTGATGTATTCATGTTGACATCAACGTGATCTTCTTCCTCATATTCCATATCGGTAATATAATTATTAAAAATATAATCTTCAAAAGAATTTATATCACTCTCGTTGCGAGGCTGAAACACACTTTTAGCACTTTCTACCAAACTTGTCAAAGTATCATAAACCATAATGACAAGAAAATGTCAAACAAAACAACAATAACAGTGTTATTTTGAAACGTCACTTTAAAAATCAAAACAAAATTAAAAAAAACGTTGTTTTGTTAATTGTAATAGATTTTCTTTTTTTAAATAATCGAAAAATTGCTATCAATTATTATTATTTTTTTTTTCTATGGCTTCAACTCATGGTATATTTTTTATTGAACTTTTCCATAGTTTTTTTTTTAATAAATTTTAATAATAATAACAGTAAACCGTTTATAATGCTTGTTACTCGCCAACTAAATTTTAATAATGGATTTTTATGTCTCCAATGTTCGCGTTTAGTCAATTTGTTGTCCGTCCATCATTTTGTTGCTCATTTATTGTAGTTGTTTTTTAACCAACAATGGATTTTTGTTGTTATTTTTTTTTATTATTTTGTGAGTAAATTTAACATCTTATCAGTCGGTTATCAGACACACAACACCGACGAATGAATTTAGGTGGAAAAAACTAAATTTATAAAAGTAAAATAATAACAAAAAAGTTAAATAGGTGAGCAGAAACAAAATACAAATAAAAATATAGAACTTTTTATAACAATTTAACCCGTTAAGGGGTGAATTTGGTAAATAGTAGATTGCTTTATTAATAAAATTTTATAATAATTTATACTATTATTATTTTTTATATATACGCCCACAAAAGGGGCGGGCCGAAAAAATGGAATTATCTACAAAAAAGTGTTTTATAAAATAAACAATAGTTCAAAAAAAAACTTTTAAGAAAACAGGGGGGTAATTATGTAACTTGATAGTCGACAATCGTATCGTTTCCATCGTTATTCCATTACCATATAGTGTCATTTTATGGTAATGGAATAACGATGGAAACGATACGATTGACGACTATCAAGTTACAAAATTACCCCCCAGAGTTTATCAGACATTGTTCTTCAAGGGAAATTTGTTTCTTTCTGGTTAGCCTTTCGCCTACATTATTCTTTTGAAAATAGTGTGGGAATGTCTTAGAGTTCAGAATGTCTTAGAGTTCAGAATGTCTTAGAGTTAAGGTGGGTAAGTTGCTCCGTTTTCACGTGAAAATCTGTCAAACTCCATATAAAAAAACATAAATTTCACACTGGCTTTACAAAAGCGTAAAAATTTCGCTGAAGAGGTATTCTGTTCACTGGTGAAAAACAGCGTTTGAAAGGCTACGTTAGCTACCCGTTTTTTTGATTTTGCTTTTCATATCACTTCAAACAATTTCAATATTATAAGTTATAGCTTTTGTTTACTTTTCTTTTTTGTGTTTGCTTAAACTACAACAACATGAAAAAAATAAAAACTCCAAACAGAGCAGTAGCGGAAAACAAATTTTATTGTTGTAGCCTACAAATATACTACAGTAGTATATTTGTAGGCTACAAATATACTACAGTAGTATATTTGTAGGCTACAGTATTACTACAGTATTACTACAGTAGTATTACTACAGTATTACTACAGTATCACATTGTAAACAAATGTTGCAATATAAAAACGTGATCATATTAAAAATTTCGTTAAGATGGTGGAAAATGAATACAACATCCAAAAAAGAATAATAATAATTTTTAATAAAATTCTTTTAATTTTGGTCAAAAAAATATAGAAAAATTTGGAATTTTGTCGAATTTTTCGATATTTTCGAATATGTACGCGATTTTAATATTATCGGTCTAGACGCTCAGAAGTTATGAGAAAAACCGTGACATTAACATTGGGTTAGAGATGGGCGCTGGTCATTTGATTTGCGTGATTCACGTGAATCACGCGTGAGTGATTTTCATTTAAATCACGTGATTGTGAGTGAGTGTGAGCTGAAAAAAAAATCTGAGGGAGTGAGTCATTTATTTTTTGCGTGAGTTTGCGTGATAAGATTTTTAGATTAGCCCAATTTTTTTATTTTTTGTAAAAAAATTTTTTTGGAGTTTTTTTTTTTGGTAAGAGAATTTTATTGCGTGAGTAGATTTTGCGTGACTCACGCGTGAGCGTGATTGAATCTGGCGTGAGTAAGATTTTTATTACTCACGTGAATAGTGAGTGAGCGTGAATAAAAAAAAAATTGCGTGAGTGATTCGATTATTTTTGCGTGAGCTTAAGTGAGTGTGAGTCAAAATCCACTCACGCACCCATCTCTACATTGGGTTTTTCGAAAATTCACGTGGTGAAAAATACACAAAACATGGTTTTAATTAGAGATGGGCGCGTGAGTGATTTTTGACTCACACTCACTCACGCCCACGACAGGAATTTTTGAATCACGCACACTCACTCACGAGCAAATTTTTTCTACTCACACACTGACAATCACGTGAGTAAATTTAATACAACTCACACTCACTCAAGCTTCCCTCACACTCTCGTTGACTCACACTCACGAAACTCTTATTCATACAAAAAAAAATTAAAAACTAAAATTTGAAAAATCTTTTAAAATTTTCAACAAAATTTAAAGTTCAGCGTAACTTAAAAAATCGACTCACGCACACTCACGCAAAAATCTTACTCACGCACACTCCACTCACACGCGCGTGAGTAAAATTGAATTTAGTCACACTCAAGCGTGGTCACGCGTGAATCACGTTCTAATCTGCTCATGTGCCCATCTCTACTTTTAATGACAAGGGAACACCACAACAATGTTTGCCAAAGTTTTTTTTTGAGAAGTTGAATTATAATTTTACATTAAAACAATCCAACCCTATTCTTTATACACATTAAAATAAAACAGTTATGTTAAACAAGATAAGTGTGTGTGTGTGTTATAGTTTTATTAAATTTTTTCTTTGTAGGCTACAAAAACAATATTTGTAGGCTACCAAAAATAATTTGTAGGCTACAGGTAGGCTACCAAAAATAATTTGTAGGCTACAGGTAGGCTACCAAAAATAATTTGTGGGCTACTTGTAGGCTACACAATTCTAATGTTTTTGTTTTTTTTGCTACTTATTCATTTTTAAAAACAATCGTAAGCTCTCGCTACAAAAACAGAAATGTGCAAGTATTAGTAGCTATAGCAATTGAATGATTTACATATTGTTTGTTTTTAAAACTACACATATTTATTTATTTTTTATTTTATTTAATTCATATATTTAACTAACCGAGCCCTTGGGGCCGTATATGGTTAGTGAGCTAACAATAACAAAAATATAATTTAATTAATAATTATTATATACATATCTTAAAGCTAAATAAAAAAATTTAATTAATGAGATGATATAATGAAATAAATTAATGATAACTGCATTTCGCATAAAAATTATTTGTTCATAATACAGAATAATGCGACATATTTCTGATCAACAACAAAACCCAATGAAGGTAGATTCTAGCAATTAAGAAAATTAAATATTATGCAACGAAGCCTCTCCCAAAAGTTTATTTTTAAATACATTAAAAGATAAAGCAAACGATCTGAGTGCATGTGGTAGTTCGTTCCAAATTCTTGTAACTCTCACTTGAAAAGAGTGCTCAAAAAACGAGGTCCTGATACGTGGGAAAATTAACTGTGGATGTCTTACAGAACGAGAAAATAAAAAATGATTAAACAAATATTCCGGGCAATTGGACTTTATAACTTTATAAAAATGTAAAATAATTCTAATATGCAAAAAAGAACCAAAATCACACCCCAAGAATTTTACAAAGTAACTAGTTATATGATCTCGAGTTCTAACATGATAAACAAAACGAACAATTTTATTAAGAAGAAGGTTATACTTTTTCATTTCACCAGCAGTCGTTCCTGTAAAGACCTCCGCACAATACAACATTTTCGACATCAATAATGCATGTGCAATAGTTTTCTTAACATTAAAAGGCAAATAAAGATTCAAAGCATATAATCGTCTTAAAGTAAAATTAACTTTCGAGCACAACATATTTATGTGCTGATCAAAATTTAGATTACTGTCGATGAGAACTCCAAGACATTTCATACAGTGTACAAATTCAACCACAACACCATTTATCCTTACCGTTAAGTCAACTTCCAACATAGGAGCCTTAAAAATCATTGCTTTAGTCTTAGCAGGGTTTATAGAAAGATTGGAACTATTCATCCAAACTGACATATCATTCAACAACACGTTTATAACTTGATTCAAAACATCCAGAAACTGTCGCTCCCCAGAAAAAAATAGCTGAATATCGTCCGCAAAAACAAATGCCTCACAAGAAAATCCATCAATAACTGTAAAGAGATCATTTAAATAAATTATAAACAGCAAACAGCAAACAGCATATCGTCAATTTTGGTTGTTTAAGCTACTTTCTTTGTAGTAATTTAAACGCTGGTGAAAAACCGGCAAAATAACCCGGTATATGTTGCATCAATACGCATCAACACTATAAGCAACATTTTTTTAAATTGTACAGACCATTTAAAAAGCGGTGAAATTTAACATTCAGATGTAAAATGAAGTAATTATAAGTGTTTGGGACTGTAAACATTAATAATAGTGGTGTTTTTTTCGTCCCGAATATAAAAATTTCATACAAATTTTTGTCTATATACGCTTAACTAAGACATAAAATTTATAAGTGCTTAATAATTTAGCACTTATAAAAATGCTACCAAGTTTGTAAATTTGTTATCTTTTAAAATTATCTACGTCTGTTTTAAATGTCAACAAGAAAAAAATATTTACACTTCTTTGTATTATTTTTAAAATCAAATTTAAAAAATCGAAAAATATGGAATTTAAAGTTTCCAGAATATAAAAAACATGGAATGGAACATTTCTGGATGGGACCTGATTGAAACAAGCATTACAAAAGGATTTTATGGCTATCGAAAAACACATGGAAAAAGGCAACTGCTATGCGAAAGTTTACGGGAGATGTATGATACCAGAAATTGACTCAAATAAAATTCTATTTTTCTTAACGCTATGCACATTAAATAAAAAGTAATCGTCCTTATAATTAGAGAATTTTTTTCCACATAAAAAAACTTAAAATTGGTACCATTTAAACTATCCAATGGGTTTTTTATTTCCATTTATTTACAATTTACTACCTCCGTCCCAAAATATTTTTAACATTTCTATAGATTTTTTTGTCCCAAAATAAACTTAACATTTTATTAAGCAGTGTTTTAGTTGAAATAATACAAGATAAAGTTAAAAAAAATAATCTTATACTAATCTCGTGTACTAAAACTGTAACAAAATTAATTAAAAATATTTGCAAGATGTCCCTATTGCATCCATAATGCATTTATTAAAAACCGTTAAAAGGGCCTCTAGCGTAAAATTTCTTATTTCATACGCCGCATTTTGTAATAATTTTCATCTTTTCGACCATAGTGGACACCATGCCTGTTTGTAACGTCGAAAACAAGTTGTCTCATTTATCTGGATGCAGTTTATTGCATCCATTTTGCACGTGAATTGAAAAATTGCAAAGCTATAAAGAATTTTTAAATTATTGATATGTCCCGATATGTATTAACAAAAAAAACAAAGCTTTTTCAAAAAATCCTCCATAATCCCAGCCAAAATATAGAAATGTTAAGATTATTTTGGGACGGAGGTAGTAGTTTTTATTTCTTCAAACCACAGTATGGGTTCTTCATTACATGTGTAACTCATCAAAATATTGGTATGCGACCCTATAAAGAAGCCTATTCCTTATGCCTGATAGATTTTAAGACGATTTGGGGATATTCGTATGTCTGTGGAAAACACTGGCGAGCCTAAGCGAAAAGAGCTACACGGCTGAAGTTTTGTCATAATAAACATGTCACAGGCAGGTTAAGTTCGTAAACGCCTAAAATCGAACCAGCGCTGGAATATTTCCTATGTAAAAACAGCTACCACCATTGAAAATCGTTTTCATATAGGTTTTTTTTAAAATTTTTATTACATATATTTTTTTTTAAACCAAACGTCAGTTTTTTGTTATAAATAAAAAGTAATACCAAGTTTGCATAGTGAAGCGTAGATGTAGTTTTTGTCGAAACTGTTTATCTAAGCGTTGAAAGGGATAGACAAAAACACCACTAATATCACATAACTTACCAAAAAATATTATTTAAAGTTATTTTATGTATTCTGACGCGCAAAACATAACCAAACATATGACTGTCAAATTTTCGCTACAAATTAATTGATGTTTCGAAACATTTTTTTTCACCGGTGAACAACTTACTTGCTTTAGAGTTAAAAAAAAATTCGCGGAAAAATTTTTTTCTTAAAATTTTTTTTGGGTAAAAAAATTTCTGTACAAGTGAAACCCACTGTATTTTCCAAAATACTGAAGCTTTAATTTTTAAAGCCTTTTTTTAAATCAGCGACCCGGAAAAGCGTAATTTTCTAACCCCCTGGGTGCAGGCTAGGGTTGCCAGACGGCCTGGAATGGCCTGGATTTTCCAGTTATTCGAGGTCTGGTCCAGTTTCCAGTTAAAACATAATTTATCCAGTTGAAAAAATTTATTTTATTTTAACAATTATTTTTTTTTTTAAATATTTTTTACAGTTTTTTGGGACTACTTTTTGAATAAAACATTAAACATAAATATAACAAAAATGCCTCTTTTGTATACGGAAAATGTGCTCTTTTTGCTGCATTTTCACTAATTTTCTTACAACTTTTTCGAGCATTTCGGCCAGTCTAGCATTGATTTCGGCACGAATGTTTTCCTTGAGCTCGTCGATGATTTAAGGATTCTTGGCGTACATTTTGCTTTTAAAATAATCCCACAAAAATATGTCTGGATGGGTCGAATCTGCAAATGATGGTCAGTTGATGTCGCTTTTTTTGACTTCGCACGTCCCGGAAATTTAAACTGTCCTAGATTTCCAGATTTGACCACTTTGAACTTAATTTTGTGGGGTTATTTAAAAAGAAAAATATACTCTAACAATCCTCAGGCCAATAACGAAAAAGTAATATAAATGCTTAAAAAAGGCACATTTTGCCTTGGCAAATATAGACGGCCATTTAGTCCAAACGAAAAATATGTGTCTCACATATGAAAATCGGTTGATTTTTTTTCAAATTATTAAAAAAAAAATTATGCATGGGTCCAGTTACTTTTTCAAAATTCAGCTGAAAATTTTCCATTATCCAGTTATTAGACTTCAAGTATCTGGCAACCCTAGTGCAGGCGCAGGACCTTTTTCCCCCTGGTCCGATTTTCTCTTTTATTTTGGAATGCAACGCGTTTACTACGGACGGACGAACATCACTAGAATGTCTTAGAATCTCAAGTAACTTGGCTGTTTTGCATTTTTAAAGGGTTAACTAATAAATTTAATATGCATTAGGAATATGTAAAACAATTTAGAGTCCACCTCTACTTTTATTATTTTTGTTAATAACAAGTTTAATAAAACACAGAAATTAAGTATTCAACATGTTTGTGCATGTCATATAACAAAGTATGTACAACAGAAATAGGAGGAAGACTATCAAATGTTAGTTAAACAAATATCAGGGAACTGAATTTAAAAATATAAACAAGGACAAAATAGTTGGAATAACACTACTAATCATCGAAAATGCGACTGGGACGCGATCTTATACACCTGATTACAATAGTTTTGGTGGTCAAAAATCCGGTCTCCAAACTTTTCCATCACATCGAGTTTTTGAGAAAATTAAGGTCAAAGTTCAAAAAAATTTTCTCATAAACCTGATGTGATAGAGAAGTTCGGAGACCAGATTTGTGATCACTAGAACAATTATCTGTATAAGGTCGGGTCCCAGTCGCATCATTTTTTTTAAACGTTCAGTAGTGTAATTTATTCAATTTTTAATTAATTTTTTTTTTGTCATATTAACAATAAAATTTATTGTATCAAATTATTAATAAATTATCTATTAGTTTATACAATATTTTTTTCTAAAAAAATGTTTAATTTCATCACTCTATTTTTTTTTTAAATATTTTAGAAAAGTTATTAGATAAAGCAACAATTTAATTTATCAAAAAAAAATTCTTAATTCTACTGTATTTTTATTATAGTCACACAAATTTATTGTATATTGACAGACTAACCGTTACAATCCATTTTTTTTGGTGGTGATGGGAGTGACATTTAAAAAACTATGTACTGAAATTTATATTAAGTATGTTCCTATACTTGTTGGGTAAAGTTTAATAAAATGAGAGTAAATCAAAAATATTCTCACAAATCCAAAAAAAACAAACCAAATATGCTAAAAACATTTTCGCAAGAAAAAAAAATAGTTACAGTTGATTTTATTACACTCGAAATAAAATTATCTTTCCAATCATTAGAAAAATACTCTAAAAGTATACCGAGTTTGAGCCATTGCACTATGGTTCCAAATCCATTTTTTTTGGCAGAAATTAAAAAAATAAAATTTAACAAATTTTCAAAAGCTTATACATTTCCTCAATGTCAACACTATAAGCTATCAAGAAAGTATAATGAAAAAAATTTGGTGCCAATACTTTCACTTTGCAAGGCTTTCAAAGTTGAAAGTTTTAAGACGTATAATATAACCGGAGTGAAATCAATATTACACTTATACAAACGGCAAATGGGAAAAACTAAAATTATAAAGAGGCTAAAGGGACAAATTGAAACCTAAGGATACTAGTTCTTGTTTAAAATTCCTATTTTACAGTTAATGCATCCTTGGCGTTATTCTTGGTTGTTTTGATTATGAGGATTTTGGAGCCAAAATAGCCTATATCTTTCGTGGACAAAAAGTTGTGTTTGGGCACGAACTTGCATGAGTCTTTAAACGTGAAAGTGTTTTCAATATTGTATATTTCATATTAAAATTTACATCTTGCCAGCATTTTTTGGCAAACTCCCACAATTTCCATTTTAGTTTAGCTCAAATTTCGGCCAAACTTGCTTTTTTTTGCGTGACACGGTTTCAAATTAATTTTTTTTATAATTGTTTTGCCTTCCGTAAAGCTAATTAATTAAGAAAAATATATTTAAAAAAAAAAAAAACAAAAAAATTTTTCAAAAAAAAAAAAAAAAAAAATTAAAAAAAAAAAACATTTTTTTTTGACAATCGATTTTTGATTGCGCTAAGAGATAAAAATCATCCCAGAATTAATCCAAGTGACCTTGCTTCATTTTTTGAATTTATGCCAAAAAAATGCATTTGGAACCATAGTGCATTGGAGAAATGTGCTTATTTCAGCATACGCGGTTAATGATTTTATATAATGAAAATCTTTATTTAATCATCATTAAAATCTGTAAAGACAGCTGAAAAATTTTGTCAATTTCAACTGAAAAATATGCTAATTTCAGCAAACAAATCTACTGATTTCAGCAGGCAACATTAGGTTAAAGTTGTAATTTGTGTACCCTTCAACGTTCAACGTTGACGTGAAAAGTCAGAAGCCACTTACAACCTAACCTACAACCTGTACCCTTCAACCACAGCATTGTGGTATACTCACCAGAGAATGCCAATAAGTACTCATTCAAAAATGATACTTGAGTATATACCATACTTTTCGTGTTTTTGTATACTCATTCTTTTAACAAAGTAAGCTTTGTTTTTTTGTTCCCACTTTTTATACCCTCCACTCTAGTGATAGAGGGTATATATAAGTTTGTCATTCCGTTTGTAACACCTCGAAATATCGGTCTGGGACCCCATAAAGATATATATATTCATGATCCCCGATCGATTTTAAGACATTCTAGCGATGTCCGTCTGTCTGTGGAAATGGTGATCACGGCCAAAATATTACACGTAGATGACTGAAACTTAACATATTTATTGGAAGTTCTCCCGAGAAGTTTGGTATTGCATTTGAGCAATATCGGCTCAGCGGTTCAAAAGTTATTAACGAAAATGTAAAAATTTTAGTGCATTCAACATAACCTAAAAATACAAAATGCTTTATTTCGGCTGCTGGTTGACTTATGTGAACATATTTGAACACCAAATGGTATTTAAACAAGTACAAACATATTTTTTGTCAAAAAAAGAAAAAAATCGCGGATTTTTTTTTTTTTACCAAATTTTTTTTTTCCAAAAATTTTTTTTTTCAAAAGTAATTTACTTTTAAATAAAGTTTTTGCAATAATCTCTTAAAAATTGTGGAGGGTATCACTACATTCGGCAAGGCCGAATTTAACTTTTTTACTTGTTTTTATTTTGATTGTCACGTAAGAAAAAATTAGCGAGTACTTGTTACTTTACCAGTTGACTAACGAGCCCTTAATGCATTTTGATTGTCACGTAAGAAAAAACAAGCGAGTACTTGTTACTTTACCAGTTGACTAATAAACCCTATACAAATTTAACATTGGCCCGTTAATTTTTAACTCGTAAAATTTTCGACGTTAATTTTTCACTTCGATAATTATATGGGTGTTATCAGTTTATTGTGATTGCCGTTGTCAGAATCTATAAAAAATATGAAAAGTGTTGCTAAGTTTATTTTAGTCGTTTGTTTTTTGCTAAACTGCAGTTCACAGAACACGCAAAAATTAACCACACTTTCTAGAATAAAAAAAAAAAAATAAGCTGAAATTGGGTAGGGTAAGGATACGGTTACAAAATGTACTAACTGATAACAAGTATTGTTTTTTTTTTGTGAAGTTTTGTATAGATTTTTTCTCCCATTTTTCCTGCGTAGCCGGGCTCAGGGAGTACAAACTCCATCCAATAGACTGGAAGGCGGATAATCGACAAGACGTTTGCAAATAAAATTGTCGGTAGCTTCACGAAATTATCTCCGATGCAGTCAGGAACTTGATAAGAACAAAAAAAAAAAACATACTTTTGATAATCCATACCTTGTGGCCTGGCACAAAGTTAATTCCTTTCGAAAGTGGTTTTAAAGTTTTAGGCGCTGTTCCAAAAAAAGTAATTCACATAAAAATGTGAAACATACTTTTGATAATCCATACCTTCGGCCAGACTCAGGCATTAGAAACTCCATCCCTTAAATCACTGTGGGCAAGATCCTCCACCCTCTCCGCAAAATAAAGTTTTTTTGGTAGCATTCCCAAAATGGTGGGAAATCTATGGATAACTTCACCCATACAAGTATTATATTGTCTCTTGTTTAAAAAAAATGTTTGTTTCCTTTTATTTACAGATTTATGTACATTGAAGGTGGAGGTTCAACAAGACGTTTGCAAATAAAATTGTCAGTAGCTTCGCGAAATTAACTCCGATGCAGTCAGGAACTTTTGATAATCCATACCTTCGGCCGGGCTTAGGGATTACTCAATCTCTTAGACAACTGTGGGCAGGACCCCTCTCCGCAAAATAAAGAATTTTTTGTGTATAATTTCCGCATTCCCAAAATGGTGGATAACTTCACCACACAAGTATTTATATTATCTCTTGTTTAAAAAATATTTGTTTCCTTTTATTTGCAGATTTGTGTAAATTGGAGGAAGATCGGACAAGATGTTTGCAAATAAAATTGCCGTTAGGTTTACGAAATTAAGTTCGTGCAGTCA
Source organism: Pegoplata infirma (assembly GCA_963921195.1). Taxonomy (NCBI): domain Eukaryota; kingdom Metazoa; phylum Arthropoda; class Insecta; order Diptera; family Anthomyiidae; genus Pegoplata; species Pegoplata infirma. The sequence continues at coordinate 214,992,329 of OY992540.1, forward strand.
GGAACTTAATAAAACATACTTTTGATAATCCATACTTTTGGCCGGGCTCTAGGATTACAAACTCCATCCCTTAGACCAGTATTTATAGTATTTATACCATCTCTTGTTTAAAAAATGTTTGTTTCCTTTTATTTGCAGATTTGTGTACATTGAAGGCGTAAGATCGACAAGACGTTTGCAAATGAAATTGTCGGTAGCTGCACGAAAGTTACTCCGATGCAGTCAGGAACTTCATAAAAAAAAAATATACTTTTGATAATCCATACCTTGTGGCCTGGCACAAAGTTAATTCCTTTCGAAAGTGGTTTCAAAGTTTTAATCAAAAAACGAAAAATTAAATAATTTTTTAGAACAAAACCACTTCTATGCAATTCAATTCCACTTTGAAGTGATTTCATTCCGAAAAAATAATAGTTTTTCCGCGACAACCACTTATTCCACTTCCAAACGGAATTAAGTCCCTTAAATTACGAAGAAAACTTAAAGATTCGGCTTTAATTTTATTTATTTTATTTACACGTCCTTACTAGGATGAATTATTGGTTTAGATTTTTTAAAAGGTGTTTAATTAAAAAAAAAAGGTAAATAATATTTAAATTACGGTGAAAACTAAAAATATTTGGCTTTAAATATATTGAAAAACTATTTATTTACACGCCCTTATACCCTGTTATCACGTAGAGTTAAAAACCGTTTTTTAGCAACATTTTCTGTTGATATACTGTAACAGAATAAAGTGCTAAAAAATAATTCTGCTAAAACCGGTTTTTAGGTGTACGTGGGAACAGGGTATTACTCGTTTTAATCACGGTATGAATGGTAAGGAATTGAAAAATACCAAATTCGGCCTTTTTTTCGCAAAATTTATTTTTTAAAAAAATTATAGCGCCTAAAAGTATGCTACGATTTTTTATTACTATAAAAACAGCGCCATCTAGATTTTTCATTTGAAAATTTTTAAAATCAAGATTTCAATCTGGCAACATTTTGCTCGGGAAGTGATATTTTACCAGTGCTGCCAAGTTCGATTTCAGGGGAATTTTTCTCCAGTGATGCCAGATTGTTCCAAATTACAAACAGTTCCCGAGTAAAATCAAACTTGGCAGCACTGGTAAAATATCACTTCCCGAGCAAAATGTTGCCAGATTGAAATCTTGATTTTAAAAATTTTCAAATGAAAAATATAGATGGCGCTGTTTTTATACTAATAAAAAATCGTAGCATACTTTTAGGCGCTATAAATTTTTTTTTTTGATAAATTTTGCGAAAAAAGGCCGAAATTGGTATTTTTCAATCAATTTATGCGAAAAATTAACAAATCAACTAGTTTTACGCAGTTTTCAACAAATTTTGTAACGAAATAACAGTAAATTTTATTTTTACAGCCCATAACACAAATTAACTGGAATTTAGGTTTTGCGCTAACCGAATACATAGGTATATAACAAATTTGTAAATATTTTAACTGTACATTGTGTTTAATATAATAAAAAAATCTTAATATATATAAAAAAGGTTTGTGCGGATTATGTGTTACAAAAACTTAAGAACCGCTAGACCGATTGCCACTAAACTTGGGCAAAATATAAGTTTAGTCTGGAGCCAGGGTTCTCTTAAGTTTAATCACGATAGGTGGCACTATTGTCGTACTATTTAGTTTTTTTGTATTTATGGTACGATTTGGCTGAAATTCGTTTTCGGATAAAATTTGGACCCGATAGGTGGCGCTGTTAAATATCCATTTTTTGTATTTATGGTACGATTTTAACAAAATTCTTCATTTCAGCGAAATTTGACGGCACTTCAGAAACCAATAGAAGAAGTGGCCGTGTCGATTTAAGTCGACACGGGCAACGCCGGCCGCTTCAGCTAGTAATCTATAATAAGAAAAAAAAGTCACACTTAAATACATTTTAAAACACTATCCAAGCATATCTTCCTTCCAGACATTAACCGATTGTGTCCGGAAGCAAAAAAGACAAAGCTGTAATACTTACTGCAATGTATTTGTTGGCAAGACATGTCTCTTCACAACCATGCACTAGTGCTGGTGTATGGATTTTAGTTGGGTGCCTCTTACACTCATACTTTTAAGTACGAAATACCCATGGGTATGAGTATTTAGTCGTAGATACCACAAGTACTTATAAGTATAAATAGAGAATATGAGGAAGAAATCGCATAGGACAAAAAACTTAAAATGAAGATATTTCGAAAACTAACAAGGGAAGTCTCTTTAGTGTCACCCGCGGATCTTTATGGAATTGGTTTTATTTTGTAGATCAGAAAAAATAAAGGGACACGTATTTTTTTTTGCGGCCCAAATTCATATTTAGGGGGTAAAAAGGAGGGGGGAAGACAAGGCAATTTTTAATTTTTTTTCGTTTATCTCCTATATTATGCAAAGAAACCTAGTCATGTTACATACCAAATGAAAGGTCTTTGGAAAACCTATCTACGTGTGCTAAGAACGTGTCCAAACATGCACAACTTTTCGTCATATTGAGTAGAATACCAAAATTTTAGGACATTTTTGTTAATAAGTCGAAAAATATTAACTTTTTTGGCCCGTTGTTAGCACCACGAGATAGGTATTTTTAATACCTTTAATCTGGTACTACACATGCCTATATAAATTTTGCTTAAATAGGCGTAAATTATAAAAAACTGAAAAATGTCAATTTCCCCCTATACAAATTGAGTTTGGGCCGCTAAAAAAAATACGTGTCGAATTAATTTTCGTTCTTAACAACATATCCAAATTTCATGAAGATTGGAGGGTGACACCAGGGAGACTTCCCTTGTAAGCCAGATAGAGCAGAACGGAGCATATTTTTGATTCTTTTAATCACTCTATAGTATCGTCTACCCTCTTCACATGTGTGGACCCAAATGGGTCCTAACTTTGAACCTAAAAAAGTTGGCACTTCCGAAAATTAAAAAATGCGTACATCTATCTAAATATTGCCTACACGACAAAAAATCTGAAAGCATTTTTGTAGCTCTTGATTAGTAAAACATGATCGCCGATTAATATTTTATGGTTTTACGAATTCTTGCTTATTTATTCCAATTTTTGCGTTTGGAAACACTTTTTGGAATAATTAGTGTAGACGTGGTAAAGTACGGCAACGAACCTATTTCCATGACTTATTCAGAATTTTTTATATACACGATTTGTGTTTTTTTAATAAAAAATACATGTCAATCAAAATTGACCAATTTTTGCGTTCGAAAATACTTTTTGCGCTAGAACGAACCTATTGTCATGACTCATTCACAATATATTAATAAATAGTTTATCGTTAATATTGCTTTTAGGACAGGACTCCAGTTAATAGTATTACAAGCATTACTATTATAAAAAAAACTGTTCAACTTAATCATACATACACTCAAAAAATATCTTAAGTAAAAAAAGTAAATTTTTTGGAAATGTTGGAAAAATTATTTTTTTTTCATGCTTTTTGAAAATATTTTGCTTATAAGCACCACAAACATTTTCTAAATAAATTTTTTAAAAAATTTAATAGCAATAATTTGGCTTTTACAGATTGAAAAACTATCAATTACTCGACGAGTTATAGCCAAAATTAGTAGGGGGCATCCCCTGAGTGTTGGCTCAAAGTAAAAAAAAAACATATAAACAATATGCTGAAAATCGGCATTTGACTGCAAAGTTCGATTAAGAAAAAATTCGAACTAACATAAACAAACGCCGCGATACGGGTCTTCTAATTAAGCCTCTATTTTCAACCCTCAGAATCGACCTAACTTTTGCTAACCTGAATTTGTTCCACAGTGTAATTTAACCCAGTATAAAAACATACTACCTCCGTCGCGAAATATTCTTTACATTTCTATTGATTATTTTGTCCCAAAATAAACTTTTCATTTTATTAATTAACTTTACCAGCACGGTGTCCAGCTTGTTAAACAATTAACTGACCAAAAAATTGTCCAAAAAAAAAATTTCATTTGCAAAAGTTATCTTAACAAATACTAGAATTAATGTAGCGAAAAACTGAAATAATAGCTTTTGTTAAGATAACTTTTGCAAATGAAAATTTTCTTGGCCAAAATTTTGGTCAGTTTATTGTTTAAGGTTTCCACATTAAAGATGGACCCTTAAATCATCTCGTAAAGTGATGATGCCATAAAAAATACGGTTCTTCGTTTCTGACATGATGGTCCATATTATATAGATTGTTTTTGTCCTTTATTCGTAGTGTTTAGTTGTCTTTATGATACACTTAAAGTAAGTTTTTTTTTATCAAAGACCAATTTTGCGATTAAATCCGCGAAAACATAAAAAATTAAGATATCCGCGAAGTCATATCTTTGTTTTCCATGCCATCTAATTTAATAATCATTAACTTTGGAAATGTTTCATTAAAAAACCAGCTGAAAATCAGTCAATCTTTAATGACATTTTGCAAGATAAACGGAGTACGCCATTCGAATCAGCATGTCCGAAATTTATAGAAATAGTGGTCGTAACTAAGGCAACAGAAAACTAGCAGTTATGAATTTATTTTGAGGCCTAAAACTATGCAACAACATATTTGAAAGAGTAGTCAGAAATAAAACAAATTTTCATTAGAGGTATTCAGAGTCTTGCTTGCCAGACCTGGCACTGGTGGTAAAAGAGCACTTTTCAAAATTACTTTTCAAAATACATGTATTTTTTGAAAGAAGTACTCTTTTGCTACATTGCCAGGGGTGGAAACAAGACTCTGAATACCTCTATTGAAATTTATTTAAAGTAATAAAGAATTATTAAGGATTGTCTTGATTTCCTCCTCTTGAAGGTTTTAGGATCATCTAAAAATATTTGCTTTCATTTATTTAATTTTACGATATACTTTATTTGTATAGCATAGTTTTATGCCTTAAAATAAGTTCAAAAATGCTAGTTTTCTGTTGCCTAGTCGTAACTCTTGTTATTCTTTGGCTGTTCCGCAGTGTAATAAAAACTTTTTCTTTTTGAGTGTTGCTACCTATTGTTGTGCTCTATTAAATAGAGTCTATTTAACGTTTGGCACAAGATATTGATCTAATACACACACAAGTAAATTAAAAAGAAATGCCTATTTCGATAATTAAAATTTTTTTTATTCTCAAAATAAAGGTAACTTTTAGCACACGTTTTAATACAGTTTTATTGATATTTATCTGTTATGTACATAAAAATCATTTGTTAGATTAATTAAAACCAAATCAACAAATTGTTCATTAGTATGGAAGTAGTTAAATTTAAAACACATGTTTTTTAGCACGCTACATTTTGAAAGGAGATGGGAGAACAGGAGAACCAAAAATATGTTCTTATAAATTGGTTAAATTTTCTTTAAAACGAATGAACCTTCCCAGCAAAATTTTCTGTTCCAAATTATCGGTTCCAGAACGCATCATATTACTCTGCAACCGATTCACTTAACATTTCAGAATCAATGAATTTTGTTTGAAATTGTCCCGAAAGCAATAGTTTTTTTGAGCAAGTAGTTTTTTTGAAAAATAATTTTACATAGAAAATTTTGTTGTGATTACCGTGTGATTCAAGAATCTATTGTCGTTAGGAATTTGTTCCAAAATACCTATTTACCTGGGTTAAAAAATGTGAGTATACCCCCCACAGTATGGGAGGTATACTCACTTTTTCATTACATTTGTAACGCATATCATACATATCAATCAGGGACCCCTTAAATTATATTATTTATCCATGATCGATTGTTTTTAACACAAAAATTTTTTCGCGGATTTTTTCTTTCACCAAAATTTTTTCGCGGATTTTTTCTTTCACCAAATTTTTTTTGCGGATTTTTTTTTAAATTAATACTTTTACCAATTTGTTTTAAATATTAGCGGTATTCGCTCTTGGGAGCAAACTACCCTTGCAGACCTTTCAAAGCTTGCAGATCTTGTATAAATACAAGAGTATGGAAGACCACAACAACAAAATACATGAAATAAAAATATACAAGACTTTCATTTATATGCAAGACTAAAACCCATTGCATATTCTGGCCTTTCAAACTTACAATACTTAACATCTTTTCAGTTTTTCCGGAAATCAATAAGAAAACTTAACAAACTTTCATATCTTGTGTAAAAAAAATAACAATAGATTTTTAGAACAAATTATAGGGTTTCTAAATTCCCGGACTTTTTCAATTCCCGGGAAATCGTTTTAAAAAAATCGTATTCCCGGGAATTCCCGGGAATTTTTTAATTAAAACAAATTTTGAACTCAACCATATAAAAATTGTTATATTACAAATTATGGTCGTATTTCCAATTTAAAACCATTTTAGATGTATTCTTTTGTAAAATAATTTAACTAACCTCTAAAATATACGTAGAAAGTTAATAAAATCTATTTTTTGTAGAAATATTGGACCTTATCATAGTTTTAGTATTTGAATTGACGTATTTCCACTCCATGCAAAATTGTTCACAATTCGGAAATACCCGATTTTGCATCAAATGCGGTTTTAATAATTTTTTTGAAAATTTTTCTAATTTTGACTACGCCAACCGTAAGAAAATTATATCTTGAAGATGTATTTAATTAAACTTTCGAATTATTAAAATTAATTGGTTTAAGGCATTCTGGCCAAAATGAGAACACCAATGTACTATATAGCCATTGTAACGACGTATTTTCTCTGGTGGCTGGGATAGAACTCGCGGCGGCCAAGGTTCGTTACAAAATATTTTTTTTACACGACCGATAGATATCAGGCTTTTACTTCATATATGAAATTTTAAGCTGAAAACCAGATTTGTTATATATTTTTTAAAATATTGATATTTTTGTTTAAGCACTATAAAGATTACTGTTCTGAATATGAAATACTAAATTTCGTAAAGAAGAAATCATTGGAATTTTAGATTAAGAAAGCTTTTGCCAATTTGCAACCAACATTTGAAGTGAAATTTATTTTGATTGAAAAATAATAATTATTAGGCCTAAATAATATGCAAGCTCTAGCATATCCTCACTAGTCTTTCTTTAAAAATTGTAATTCTTTCATAGTTTTAATGTAATTTTTTAATAAATCATTTAAGATTGTGTTAAAAATGTGTAAATTAAATATATTTTTATTAAAAAATTAGCGACGAATTCCCGAAATTTCCCGAAGAAAAAATCCCGGGATTTTAAGAAAAATATTTCCCGGGAATTCCCGGGAAATTTTTCCCGAATAGAAACCCTAACGAATTATAACAAAAACTAACCAAAAATTAGAACAACGAAAATGAAAAAATAAAACTATTTCATCTTCTTTGCGAGCAGCACTGATGCCAACTATTTTTCAAACAGAAAATCGCTTAATTCTACTAAAAAATCGCTAGAAAAGCGATTTTCGAGAGAAAATAGCTATTTTGACAACAGCGGAATGTTATAAAAACAGCTGTTTGTAAAACACAGTACAGACACAGACTAAATACAGACTCGACAGTAGAGTTTTATAAGAAAAAATGGGGAAAAACTAAGCGATTTTAGGAGAAAACACAGCGGTTTTTAGTCCGTTTTACGCTAACATGGCAACACTTTCTACGACTTAGGAGTGAGTGAAACAACAAAAACCGATCTGGCATCCATTTTTCTTATGGCGCGTTATATTAGCTTTCTCTTTCTAACCTAATTCGTAGAATAATTTGAAATAATTAACCATATGGTTAAAGAATACTTTTTTGACAACTGTCACTTATGTCGAGTCTGTATTAGTCTGTGGTACAGACTAGAATGCAAACAATGGTGCTAATTTCGTACTTTCCAATATGGTGGCACAGACTCGACATAAGTGACAGGTGTCAAAAAAGTATTCTTTAACCATATGGTTAATAATTTCAAATTATTCTACGAATTAGGTTAGAAAGAGAAAACTGATATAACGCGCCATAAGAAAAATGGATGCCAGATCGGTTTTTGTTGTTTCACTCACTCCTAAGTCGTAGAAAGTGTTGTCATGTTTGCGTAAAACGGACTAAAATTCGCTGTGTTTTCTCCTAAAATCGCTTAGTTTCCCCCCCATTTTTTCTTATAAAACTCTACTGTCGAGTCTGTATATAGTAGAGATGGGCAAGTGAGTGACTTTTGACTCACTCACGCTCACGACAGGAATTTTTGAATCACGCACACTCACTCACGAGCATATTTTTTCTACTCACACTCACTCACAATCACGTGAGTAAATTAAATACAACTCACACTCACGTGAACTCACGCAAGCTTCACTCACACTCACGTTGACTCACACTCACGAAACTCTTATTTATACAAAAAAAAATTTAAAAAACTAAAATTTCTAAAATCTTTCAAAATTTTCAGCAAAATTTAAAGTTCAGCGAAATTTTACATTTTTTTTTGTCTTTTTCGGACGAAATCTTAAATTAAGTCAAATTTTACAATTTTTTTGTTGCTTTTTTTGGTACGACAGGAAATATGAATAGAAAATAAATCACGCAAACTCACGCAAAAAAATTGACTCACGCACACTCACTCACGCAAAAATCTTACTCACGCACACTCACTCACGTAATTATTTTCTCCACTCACACTCACTCACAATCACGTGAGTAAAATTGAAATCAGTCACACTCACGCGTGAATCACGCTCTAATCTGCTCATGTGCCCATCTCTAGTATATAGTCTGTGATGGTGGTATGGTTTTTAGTACAGAATTATCACCACTGCCTAGTGTATGTGTGCTTGTACGTGTGAGCTTTTGTGCATGTATTTATGTTGTTCGATTACATTTTGTATGAAACGTCAAAAGTTACACCGTGTGCTGTCACTAATGCTTGAACACATCAACTCTGTGAACCTACTACTCATGTACTGTGTTGTAAACTCACAATAAAAACGAAAAAAAGACGCTCACGCCACAGACTAATACAGACTCGACATAAGTGACAGGTGTCAAAAAAGTAGTTCTGAACCATATGGTTAATATTTTCAAATTATTCTACGAATTAGGTTAGAAAGAGAAAACTAATATAACGCGCCATAAGAAAAATAGATGCCAGATCGGTTTTTGTTGTCTCACTCACTCCTAATTCGTAGAAAGTGTTGCCATGTTAGCGTAAAACGGACTAAAAACCGCTGTGTTTTCTCCTAAAATCGCTTATTTTTCCCCCATTTTTTCTTGTAAAACTCTACTGTCGAGTCTGTATTTAGTCTGTGCTCACGCCTTGTAGCATAAAATCGTAGCATTAATACTACCCTTGCAAAAATGCTATCAAAAGCGAATACAGCTATTATTTTTTCCATTGGGAAGGGTATCCATTATTAATTTTTTTTATCTTAATATTAATAGTTTTACCAATTTTTTTAACATTTTTTTAAAAAATCTTTTTTCAATTGAAAAATTTTTATTTGTTACACTTGTTTTTAATTTCACAATTTGTTTCTGTCTGTGTAGGGTATTTTATTATCGATCTTTAACACTTTATTTACTACTTCCTCGAATTTTAAAAATTTTTTGTTTGTTTTTATTAAAACACCTGTGTTTAATCACATACGATTTGGTATGTTTAACAAAGATATAAATAAGTTAATTTAAATGATTAGAAAAACAAAATAAAAATACACTGTAAAAAATAAATGCTAAGTAGTAAACACAATGAAGGAAAATAAAAGGAGTTAAATTAAGGATTTTTCACTCTTGATAGAAGTAAACAAGTAGAAACCTTGCAAAATTACAAAAAAGCTTGTAACTTTTACTAGGAATTCTTGTTAAATAGGAGGTAGCAAAAATTTTAGTTTTTTTTTGGTAATTTTACAAGATTTTATTTTGAGTGTAATCTTTACTGTGCTAGTACACTCAAAAAAAAAAAAAAAAATTAAAAGATTAAGTTTTGTAAAAATTTTACTAGCAAAAATCCTTGAAGTATTAAAAGAATTCCACTGTAATCAAAAATTACAAATATAATTTGTATTTTTACATATTTTGTTAGCAAAAAATTTGTTAAAAAAAGGTAAATTTTTCAAACAAACAAAAAATTTAAGAGTTAAACGGAATATTGATAAATTTACGAAAAATATTTGTAAATTTAACAAAAAAGAATTGTAAATTTAACAAAACAAGAATTGGAAAAAAATAAAACAATTTTATTAACTTTTAAATTAAAAAAAAAATATTTTTTTTCGTGTTTTATGATAAAAAAAATAACAAGAAAACCTTGTAAATTTACAAGAACTTTTGCTACTACAATTTTTACATAACCTGTCCTGTAAAATAACCCCGATTTTTTATTAATTTTTTTTTTTAAGTGTAGAGTAGTACCACAGACTAAATACAGACTCGACAGTAGAGTTTTATAAGAAAAAATGGGGAAAAACTAAGCGATTTTAGGAGAAAACACAGCGGTTTTTAGTCCGTTTTACGCTAACATGGCAACACTTTCTACGACTTAGGAGTGAGTGAAACCACAAAAACCGATCTGGCATCCATTTTTCTTATGGCGCGTTATATCAGTTATCTCTTTCTAACCTAATTCGTAGAATAATTTGAAAATATTAACCATATGGTTAAAGAATACTTTTTTGACACCTGTCACTTATGTCGAGTCTGTATTAGTCTGTGGTAGTACTATGAATTTGGTTCAAATATTATCTTTAACCAAAAAAAATTGATGATAAGGTTAGGTTTTTGTTTTGTTGTTGCTTCCCTGCTTAGGAAAATTAGCAGGTGTGCGAAATTAAACATAGTACAATTGGTCATTTCTCGAAGTAAACATTATTGAAATTAACCACACAGCTACTTAGAAATAAAATAAGTTCTTGTGAAATTTTCAAGTGGTTTAAATTAGTGGAATCAATATATTGATTGTTTTTAAATCTATTAGTTTCTTAATTTTTATTGCTTTTTTTTATTAAGTGAAATGAATATTTATAACTATTTGCAAATGACCATTTTCATTTCTAAAATTAATTCTTTACACACGTGTAAGGCCATTGGGATTATTTTTGACATGCACATAAAATAATACAGGGGGGTCCAATAACAAGTATATTTTTTAAAATGCAATAAAATTAACAATACTCAACATTGTTGGTATGTTATGGCTTTATTCTAAAGAGTAAACATTCTAATTACACTACTCTACAAGGATTTTGCACAGACATGTTGATTACATTTTCTAAAGTATTTTGGCCTCCTAAACACGAATCTGTCATCAGAAAAGCTGTATCAAATCGCCTTCTCGAGATTTATGCATTTTAATTTTTTGTGGACCACTTAGGCTGCGTTTTTGACATATCGCTTTAACTTAGTTTAAACGGGAGTTTTATTAAACTTTATTAAATTAAAACCAAGTTTAACCAAGCATTCTGTTTTTCAGTTCAAGTTTAGCTAATGTCGATTTGTGCGGTATTGCCATGCCAAATATCGCATTTCCAATTAGAATAGTTGCCATCATCGCACATTTTTTCCATTAACATGGCAACACTAACCAGTATATTTGAAAATCAGAGGTGTTTTTTTGACATTTTTGTACCTAAGTTTAACTCTCCATCATTGGTTAGTTAAACTTAAAATAAACCACATCTCAAAAACAGAATTTGTGGTTTTAACTCAGTTTAAACCTAAAAACAATACATATTACAACTCAAAAACTCAGCCTTAGGCTGCGTTTTTGACATATCGCTTTAACTTAGTTTAACCGGGAGTTTTATTAAACTTTATAAAAATAAAACCAAGTTTAACCAAGCATTCTGTTTTTCAGTTCAAGTTTAGCAAATGTCGATTAACGCGGTATTGCCATACCAAATGCCACATTTCCAATTAGAATAGTTGCCATCATCGCACATTTTTTCGAATAAAATACCACAACATGGCAATACTAACCAGTATATTTGAAAATCAGAGGTGTTTTCTGACATTTTTGTACCTTAGTTTAACTCTTCATCATTGGTGAGTTAAACTTAAAATAAACCACATCTCAAAAACAGAATTTGTGGTTTTAACTGAGTTTAAACCTAAAACCAATAAATTTTACAACTCAAAAACTCAGCCTTACAAGGGAAGTATCTCAACCCTTATGAACCGATTTGCCTGAAACTTAAAATTTATATCAAAGAGACAATTCTAAGGTTGGGGTGTCTCGGCTTATCGGCCATATCGGGGATTTAGGGGTTCAAAACATGGGTCAAAAAATGGCGAAAAAATCGTTTTTTGGATTTTTCAGCCATTTCTTTTTAAGAAACTATATAATGTTTTCATATGAGAAGAAAGGTTTTTTTAATGCCTATCCAATGGTGGCATAACCTTGTAAAAATTAGGCTTCTTTAAATATTTTTTTCAGGAAAATGTGTAAATTTTGGGGGGTACTTATGTGAAGACATAGACCTACGATATCCATATTGATAAGAAATAATCTTTATTAAATTTAAGTCGACCCGTATTTTTGCCCTAGATGATATTCCTGTTAGTTCGGAAGCTATCAAAATTTTCCCGAAGGTCCACATGGTTTCATAAGGGGACAACGAAATTTTTAAACACCGATATGGCCGATAAGCCGAGACATCCCAACCTTAAAATCGTCTCTTTAATATATATTTTAAGTTTCAGGCAAATCGGTTCATAAGGGTTGAGATACTTCCCTTGTTAGTGATAGAGGGTACACCCAAAAAAAAAACGTGGGTATTCAATACTAAAAATTTAACTAATTTTAGTCCAAAAGGACCTAGTGCAGAAATTGGTAACCAATACTAAAATTTTTAACTAATATTAGTCAAAACCAGTAAAAATGACTAATTTTAGTACTTTGAAGATACTAAAATTAGTAACCAATTAGTAGATTTTTGTACAATATCACTTACTAAACCTTTTACCACAGACTAAATACAGACTCGACAGTAGAGTTTTATAAGAAAAAATGGGGAAAAACTAAGCGATTTTAGGAGAAAACACAGAGGTTTTTAGTTCGTTTTACGCTAACATGGCAACACTTTCTACGACTAAGGAGTGAGTGAAACAACAAAAACCGATCTGGCATCCATTTTTCTTATGGCGCGTTATATCAGTTTTCTCTTTCTAACCTAATTCGTAGAATAATTTGTAAATATTAACCATATGGTTAAAGAATACTTTTTTGACACATGTCACTTATGTCGAGTCTGTATTAGTCTGTGCTTTTACCACAGACTATATACAGACTCGACAGTAGAGTTTTGCAAGAAAAAATGGGGGGAAATTAAGCGATTTTAGGAGAAAACAGAGCGGGTTTTAGTCTGTTTTTCGCTAACATGGCAACACTTTCTACGAATTTGGAGTGAGTGAAACAACAAAAACCGATCTGGCATCAATTTTTCTTATGGCGCGTTATATCAGTTTTCTCTTTCTAACCTAATTCGTAGAATAATTTGAAAATATTAACCATATGGTTAAAGAATACTTTTTTGACACCTGTCACTTATGTCGAGTCTGTATTAGTCTGTGCTTTTACTGTAGAATTATTTTGAGTGTATACATAAGTTAGTCATTCCGTTTGTAACTCATCGAAATATCGGTCTGGGACCCCATAAAGTATACATATTCATGATGTCCGATCGATTTTAAGACATTCTAGTGATGTCCGTCTGTCTGTCTGTCTGTCTGTCTGTGGAAAATGCTATCACGGACAAAATATTGCACAGAGATGACTGAAACTTAATATATTTATTGGAAGTTCTCCCGAGAAGTTTGGTATTGCATTTGAGCGATATCGGTTCAGCGGTTTAAAAGTTATAAACGAAAATGTAAGCACACCTCAAAAATTTGAGTACATTCAACATAACCTCAAAATACAAAATGCTTTAATTCGGCTTCTGGTTGACATATGTGAACATAAGTGAACACCAAATGGTATTTAAACAAGTACGAATATATTTTTTGACAAAAAAAGAAAAAATCGCGGATTTTTTTTTAACCAAAATTTTTTTTCGCGGAAATTTTTTTCAATTTTTTTTTTTTTCAAAAGTAATTTCCTTTAAAAAAAAGTTTTTTGCAATAATCTTTTTGAAATAGTGGATGGTATCACAACATTCGGCAAGGCCGAATTTAACTTTTTTACTTGTTTAATATTGGAAAAGTGTATGTCAAAGTTGTTCATATTTTTTTTTTCGAATTCCCAATTAAATTACCTAACTTTTTCAAGAAATCCGGACTGGATACGATCAAGGATACCATCAGGACATTATAAGAAAATTCAAAATGTCATTGTTTTTGCTATGTCCTTATAAGTATCCGAATTTTGCAAGAATCTTCCTGTTCAAAGCAGATATGAAAAGTAGACACTCCAATAAACCTGGGGTTAAAATCCAAAATCCATAGAGTATATCCACAAATATTTGCAAAAGAAGTAAAAATTTTGAACCAATTCTGCATATTTTTTTTCATCCTTTTTTTTATGTACCAATTTTTATGATTTTTTGTTAAAATTAAAAAAAAAAAGTTTAAAACACAAAGTATTTTTGCCTCCTAAACACGAATCTGACATTAGAAAAATCGTATCAAATCGTCTTCTCGAGATATAGGCATTTTCAATTTTTGTAGGTGTGAATTGAGTATTAAAAGTGATTTAAAAATCACGTTTCATATCGCGATCTGCATTCTCAGTGTAAACTAAATTTCAATACATACTGTTTGTGTCACTTTTTGTGGTGTTAAAACGTTTTAACAAAAATATTAATAAATAATGTTCTTTTTTGTAGTATTCTATGCATCAAATCTTTTTATGAAGATTTATTAAGTCATCACGTGTAGAATTTTATTATGACAAATAAAAAAACGCTTTTTAAAAAGTTTTTTTTTCGCATTTTTTCTACAATTTTTGTTTAGCAAACGTATTCAAATAATGATCTCACACTCGTTGAACTTTGGAGAAAATTAAAAGGAATGATTAATTAGTTTTGAAAAATAAAATGAAACCTAAAAAGCGTCATATTCTATTCAAAATTATTATGATGATAAAGCAGACTATAACTTCATAAAAACACTTAAAAGCTATACGCAAAAAAAATATTTGCCAAGCGCTTGGGAGGAATCACGTTAAACAATATTTTTTCGTATATTATGCAAAAACTTATAACATTTTACCAAGCGTTTGCTTGTTTTATCTTAAAGTTAGTAAAATTATGCAAGCTCATGGGAAATTTCTTGAAACGTTTGCAAAGTTAGGTATAATTATGCAAGCGCTTGGTAAAATATTATTAGTTCTCGCATAATATACGCAAAAATTTTGTTTAATGTGATTCCTCCCAAGCGCTTGGTAAAATATTTTTTTGCGTGTACAAACAGTAATTACTCAAAAAAAAAATTATAATTAAATTTAATTTATATAAGAGATGAATAGAATTTAGAAAAAGTTGTAGTTAAAGACCGGAATTGTATTATTAACACAAGTGAAATTTTCTCTACACCGTTTTTAATTGAAATTTAAAAACAAAAATTTTATTGAAATTTTAAGATTTCATTTGAAATTGATAAAAAAATTAATGGAAACTCAAAAAGGGGAATTTAAATTTAGAAAAAGATTTTATTTTGAAACAAAAACAAATCACGAAAATCTTTTTAAAATATTAAACCGAATTAACTTTAGGCAATTTTAATTGTGGCAATTCTGATTTTATGGTGTATCAGAGAGAGGGGTAAGACTCTTCCCTCTCTCTCCGAATTGCGGCAATTAAAATTGCCTAATGTGAATACGGCATTACACGAGAAACTTTTTTCAAGAGGAATTTTTTTCCCTTCAGACCGAATTTACCGTTTTCGAACAAAAGCTGAAACCACAGACTATATACAGACTCGACAGTAGAGTTTTATAACAAAAAAATGGGGGAAAAATTTTAGAAGAAAACAGAGCGGTTTTTAGTTAAAGCTAAAATGGCAACACTTTCTACGACTTAGGAGTGAGTGAAACAATCAAAACCGATCTGGCATCTTTTTTTCTTATGGCTCGTTATATTAGCTTTCTCTTTTTAACCTAATTCGTAGAATAATTTGAAAAAATTAACCATATGGTTAAGGACTACTTTTTTTGACACCTGTCACTTATGTCGAGTCTGTGCTGAAACGGTCGTATTTATTTGTTATTCACTCAAAAAATTATGTTAGTAAAATCAACTGAAAATGTCAGTTAAAATAACTACTTTGTAAGTTGTTTTGGGGTCAACTACTTTTTCAGTTAAATCAACTAACAATGTTAGTTATTTTAACTGACAAAAAACAACTGGCTTATGTAGTAAAAACTACTTACATTTGTTGTCAAAACAACTAAAATGTAGTAAAAATAAAAAAATAATAAATAATTTTTTTTTCAAAAAAATTTTCAGAAAAAAAATTAAAGACCAAATATTTTTAAAGTTTCTTTTTTTTAAAAAAAAAAGTTTTGAAAAATAAAAAAACTAATATTTTTTTTTTATTTTTTGGAAAAAACTTTGAAAATTTTTCAGAGATAAAAAAAAATAAAATTAACTACTTTAAATAACTGTTACTACATTACAGTACTTTTTTGTTAGTTATTCAAAAAAACTACTTAAAATAACTAACAGAAATAGTTGTTTGATATTTTTCATACAAAAACAACTGACTTTGTAGTTGAAAATAACTAACTACTGTAAAATATACAAACAACTAACATGTAGTAACTTACATAATTTTCTGAGTGTTCGGGCAAAAGCCAAACATCAACATTTCCAAAAAAAAAGTTTTCATTACAATTTTTTACACTCAAAAAATTATGTTAGTAAAATCAACTGAAAGTGTCAGTTAAAATAACTACTTTGTAAAGGGTGCTTTTCACTATCACACATTTCGATTATAGAAGCGTAATTTCACCATGTCAGCGAAATATTTTTTTAAAAAATTTGGCCAGAAATTGTTTACTTATTAGCTACGACTAGGTTTCAATGAAAAAAGAATCCAAAAATCTTTAGGAAGTTGTTAAACTTTGATGTGTATAATGGAAAAGTGTGATAGTGAAAGTACCCTTAAGTTGTTTTGGGGTCAACTACTTTTTCAGTTAAATCAACTAAAAATGTTAGTTATTTTAACTGACAAAAAAACAACTGACTTATATAGTAAAAATTACTAACATTTGTAGTCAAAACACTAATATGTAGTAAAAATAAAATAAACAATATAGGTATATTTTTTTTCAAAAAATTTTTCAGAAAAAAAAAATTAAGACCAAATTTTTTCCCAAGTTTTTTTTTTTTAAGTTTTAAAAAATAAAAAAACGATTTTTTTTTTTTCGAAAAAACTTTAAAAAATTTTCAGAGATAAAAAAAATAAAATTAACTACTTTAAATAACTGCTACTACATTACAGTACATTTTTGTTAGTTATTAAAAAAAAAACGACTTAAAATAACTAACAGAAACAGTTTAATATTTTTCATACAAAAATAACTGACTTTGTAGTTGAAAACAACTAACTACTGTAAAATATACAAACAACTAAAAATATACAAACAACATAACTTACATAATTTTCTGAGTGTAATAGAATAAACGCAATAAAAAAATTACAACATTTTTTGTTACTTACTACGCATTTATCTTATTAATCTACGAATCAATAAATTAATAAAAATCTCCTAAGCTATATCGCAAAAAAAAAAAAAAAATTAGCCACATTTTTCGTTACTACGCTGTTATCTCATATCAAAACATTGTTATCTTAAGATTTTAAATACTGTAATAAAAAATAAGTAACAGTTGCCAGAAAAATATTTAGTCATGTTCCCATTTTCAAAATTGAAATTCCCAACCCCCCCCCCACACTAGTTTCCCAAATCCGTTTGTTTGTTTGTCCCCAATTTTTGTTCAAAATCGGTCGAACGGTTTTCGAGACATCGTTAAAGAATTTTTAAAAAACAAATCTAAAAATTTCAAATAGCGAAACCTTTCGACCGATTTGATTTTTTTTCGATATTTGTGTTCAGCTCATCACTCTATGCTAGAGATGGGCGCGTGAGTGGATTTTGACTCACACTCACTCACGCTCACGCAAAAAATAATCGAATCACTCACTAATCACTCACGCAGTTTTTTTTTCTTACTCACGCTCACTCACATTCACGTGAGTAATAAAAAACTTACTCACGCTCACGCGTGACTCACGCCAGATTCAATCACGCTCACGCGTGAGTCACGCAAAATCTACTCACGCAATAAAATTTTCTTACCAAAAAGAAAAAAAAAATCCAAAAAAAAATTTTTTTACAAAAAATTAAAAAAAAATTGGGCAAATCAAAAAATCTAATCACGCAAACTCACGCAAAAAATAAATGACTCACTCACTAATCACTCACTTAGATTTTTTTCAACTCACACTCACTCACAATCACGTGATTGAAATGAAAATCGCTCACACTCACGCGTGATTCACGCGTGATTCACGTGAATCACGCAAATCACGTGACCAGCGCCCATCTCTACTCTATGCCCAAATCAGAGTCAAAATCCCCATTTTGGGGGCAAACCCCTATATCTGGCAACACTGGTTGCCATAACAACAGATAAACAAGCCGATTTAAAAATATCGGCGGCGGAGTTCAAAATAGTACTCTGTTTTTTACCGCGAAAATTTCGCTTAAAATTTAAAAGCCACAAATCGTAATAAAAAAAAAATATTAATCAACAACTTTTAACAATTCTTAGAAAGAAACTATCGTAACAAAACTAAAATGTCACTTTTTCACCACAATTTATATTGTCTTGTATAATAAGGCCCTTATTCATATTGAAATTAACAAACTTATAACAGGTTTATAAAACGGATTTTGTATGGAAATCTGTTTTATAAACCTGTTATAAAGTGTTCAAGTTTTAATAGGAATAAGGGGCTAAATATGCGTGAAAATATTTTTAACAATTTTATTAAAATTCCTCGCGTTACCTTCTTTATGGAGTTTTCACTGTAAAATGAACAGAGCATTTTAAATACTCTGTTTAATTTTACAAGAAAAAATCAGTTAAACTCCATTTAATCTCTTCGATTTAACGGAAAAAAATCTGTCAACCTCCATATAAAAAAAATAAATTTTGGCAACGGGAGGTGTTATAGGGAAATTGTTAAAAAAAAGTTTTCACGCATTTTTATTATACAAGACAATTTAAATTACCGTGAAAAAGTGACATTTCCGTTTTGTTATGATCGTTTCTTTCTCATAATTGCCAAAAGTTGTTGATTTTTAAATGTTTTATTGCGATTTGAGGTGTTAAAAGTTTATGTGAAATTTTTACTTTAAAAAACAGAGTACTTAGCTTAAAAAAATTGGCAACGCGAGGAATTATAAGGAAATTGTTAAAAAAGTTTTCAGGCATATTTATTATACAAGACAATTTAAATTGCCGCGAAAAATTGAATTGTCAAAAGTTTTTGATTTATGGATTTTTATTACGATTTGGGGCGTTCAAAGTTTAAGTTAAATTTACACCGTGAAAAACAGAGTACTATGCTTTAAACGTCTCAAATCCTATTACTTGTATAAGGCTATTATTCAAAAAAATACGTTAGTAGATTTACAAATTTTTTTTTGATAATGCTAGTTAGCTAACTTTTAGCAAATTTTTTAGTTGAGATTAGGTCAGGTTAGGTTAGGGTGGCGGTGCCAGATGGGCACTCCGCATAGACCAATTGGTCCATAGCGATACCACAAAACTTTTTCCGCTTATCGATGTAAACTAAATACATTGACCTTCATTGCGAATTGTTTCAAGCCTTCCAGGTCTATCCTCGTAATTTCCTCCAAAGTCTCGAACTGTGAACTTCCTATAATTGATAGTCGAGTTCGTGCCAAAGCCGGGCAGTGACACAGGATGTGTTCAATGGTCTCTTCGACGTCTGGTGTCTCGCACCTTTTACAGTTTGCGTCCGTAATAAGATTCATGTTCTTGGCATGTTTTCCGACAAGACAGTGTCCCGTTATTAAACCTGTCAACATACGACATTCTATTCTCGTAAGTGTAAGTAAGAATTTAGTTCTTCCTAAATCATAGCGTGGCCATAAAATTCTGCTTATACGACTTGTCCCAAGTTCCTTCCATCTTCGATTTGCTTTGGCGACAGTTAGGGTATTTCGTTTTAGTTTGAAATGCTGGAGTGGCGGTGAAAGCATTATGGTGGTACCTATGCCATCTGCTCCAAGTTTCGCGAGTTCATCTGCTTTCTCGTTTCCTTCTATTCCTTCGTGCCCTGGTACCCATAATAAGGTAACTTCATTATTTAAGCAAAGTTGTTTTAAATTCTCGTAACACTTTAAAACCGTTTTCGATTTAATTTGGTAGCTCAAGAGTGCCTTTAGAGCAGCTTGACTATCCACGTAGAAATTAAGGGTGGCACCTTTTTCCTTTGCCATATATTCCACAGCTTTTGATATAGCAGCTATCTCAGCCTGAAAGATACTCGAGTCCACGGGTAATTTAAAAGATAAGTGTTGGTCAAGTTCCAGTATCGTGAAACCAGCTCCAACAGTAGTTGAGATTAGCATGTTAGCGAAAAATTCTTGTAAACTTCATTTAGCACATTAGCAATTTTAAACAAACTTTGAACTAATTTCTTTTGCTAAGACTTGAAATTGAGTTGACAACATTTTTACAAGATTTTTTGCTAATATTAGCAAAATAAATGGTAAATTTTTTTTATTTTCAGAAAACTTAAAATGGCGCTATCTCGGAAACTAAGCCAGATAGAGCAAAATGGAGGCCGTATTTGCTTCTCGAGCTCTCCATAGTATCGCCGGTCCTAATGGGCCCTAACTTTGGATCCAAAAAAAGTTAGCATTCCCGAAAATTTTAAAATGCTCATATCTCGGTAAATATTGCCGACACAACAAAAAGTCCAAAAGCATTTTTGTAGCTCTCAACACGTAGATCAAGACCGCAAAATAGTCAAAAGCTCTCCGAGTTATAGTTTTGAAGTTATCGAGTTTTTTAATTCTCAAGACCTCAGTGGTCACCTATAATTACGTATCTCAAAAACTAAGCAAGGTAGAGCGAAACGGACACAAATTTTGGATCAAAAACTATGACGATTTTTAAGAAACCCTCTAGGCCCATCGGGGTCTGGACCTATCGGGTCCGAACCCAATGGGGTCCTCAGATGTGTATGAACTAAGTTAAAAAAAAAAAAAAATTTGTTAACTAATTATTGGCAAAACATTTTTGCTAACTTTAGCAAAAACATTGTGGGTTCAAAATCAGCAAATTTTCTTGTAGCTTTTTTTGCTAACATTACAGTTTTTTTTTTTGAGTGTAGTGCACTTATTGTAAGTTTATTCGACAAATATTCCTGCAATATCTGTCAAATAAACCTACTTTAGGTATATTTCAGTTTTTATGAATAACCACCTCAATTTTTGGCAACACCTTTTTAGTACAGTTTCAATTGGAGCTGGAGTGCCATGAAATAAAAGCGGGATATTAAGAGAAACCGTCATGATAATAAAATAAATAGCGGTTGTAGTATCGGGAATGATTTGTACAGCAATAGCTGTCAGTCGTTTTAAGCCGTCAAAAAATTACGGCGGCGGCTAATCGGCGAGATTTGTCTGGCTGGTATCTAGATTACGTTTTATTTCTAAACGTAATTTAATGATTTTGGTAAATTTATTGTACATACACTCATAGAAATATCTTAGTAGAAAAATTAGTAAACCCATTGTAGATCAAGTTTTACAGAATTTAACAAAAATCAATGTTGATATTACAAAATTCAATAGTTGAAAAATTCATAGTTGGAAAAAATTGCATAAAACATAAGTACATGAAATGTACAACACTGTTTTTGCTGATCGCCATTTGTAAATTTTTGTTGTCTTGTATGGAAGGGATGTTTCTCAAAAAAAAACTTTTTTATAACAAAACTAAAAGAAAATATTTGGTGAGTAATTAAATATATTTGTTATTTAATTCATTACTAAAGCAATTTTTTATTTTTTTTAGCAATTTGTGATTTGGAATCTTTCTAAAAACTCCAGAAGATAATCACGTAAAATGATTGCCGACAGCAAAACAACAGCGAAATACATCACAGTCCAAGGAAACAAAAAAATATCATCTAAAAACAAAATAAGTTTATGTGAAAATAATGAGTTAATGAAAACCACGAAAAAATATTGTGAAAATATTCAATTAAATAAAATAACATATACAACACAAATAAGAATTTCATTTTAATAAATAAAATTGCATGAATATACAAAACAAAACGAGTATGATTAACAAAAATACGAATTGAACCAACAAAAATACGAGTTAATCAGCTTTTACAAAAACTGACAACAATTAATGTTGAAATCAACATAAATATTTGTAGGGTCAAAATCAACAATGATTTCTGTTGAATTTACTACGATTTTCTTTGGGAATACAATGATTTTTGGTTGAGTGTATTATTGTTAATACCTCGCAGACTTTGAAGTTTTTATTTACAATACACAAATTTGTGCCCCAAAAGTATTAAATATGTTTTCAATAAATATTGGTTGTTTACTAAATTGAGTTTATTTTTTCAAAACAGGTGTTTGGAATAAATCGTTTTTATTACCGCGATATTTGTGCAAATGTGATTTTATTTGAAAATATTTATCCAAATAAATAACAGTTTTTAGGGGATTTTTTTTTTTTATATTGTACCCTGAATGATTTATGTGGGAAATAAAGTTTTAATTTGAACAACCCCCCCCCCCGAAGATTTATAAAAGAAATTTGAAATTTCATATATTCAAACTTACCTTGCACTTGAATATTCACTAGACGTTGCACAACCTATCGACGTTGATTGTAGGGATTCAGGTATCGATAGTTGTTGTTGAAAAGCTCTTTTCGATTTAAGTGGTGGACTAGACGAAGAAGATTTCAAATCGTTTTCTAAGGTATTTAAACACTGAACACTTTGACATTCAGTGTGTGTTTGCAATGGTGCCATGGGCGCAATAGAGTCTGTGGGTAACTGAGCAAGTGTACTAACGCTGCTGGTTGATCTGGAAATAAATAAAAAAAAAAAAACATCGTAAAATTTTTATTTTCATAATATTAAATTTTTCTTAAATCTAAAATTTTATAATTTAGTAAACATTTTCTTAAATATGTATTTTGACCTATTTTTGTTTTGTTTACTTGAAATATTTTAAAGGTTTTTTTTAGTCTTTCTAATTATAGATATTAAGTGTGTTTTTTACGCGTTTGTATTAAGATTTACCGAACAAAATAAATCCACATGCCACAATAGATTAAAAAAGGTTGTTGTCAACACTAAAAACTACTAAGTTTTACAACGCAGCATTGTTTAGAACTCTTTTAGTACTACTAATGAGAGAAAATAAAGAAAAAAAAATAAATAAAAGCCAATGATGGGTACCAATACCTTTTCGATACCAATACCCGTTAATACCAATTCAAATTGAAAACCAATACCAATTAAAAACCAATACCTTTATTTGTGCGATACCAATACCGATAAAAAACCAATACTGATTCCCCACTACCAATACCAATTAAAAACCAATACTTTTATTCTTCAAAACCAATACCAATAAAAAACCAATACCAATTCATTTTTTTCTACTTTCGTATCGGTTTTGTTTCGGTTTTTTTGTATTCTTATTTTCGTTTGTTTTAATTGTGACGTCAAACATTTTCTTTTCATCACATTATTAGGTTTTACCTGACTAACGAATTGCTACAGATGTTTACAAAAGATGTTACATCAATCAGGGGGCTAATTCTCGCAGTCGTGATCGAAATTATTTTGTTTCGAGTTAAATATCGACAGTTCGAAATTTGCGGATGATGGGACTCGTTACTTTTCGATTCGGTTTTATGTTTCAGTGTTTTTGTAGTTTTTTAAGCATAGTTTTAGGCATGTAATAAACGTATGATTTGTTTTTGTTTTAAATGTAAAACATGTTTTTGTCGCTCAGCCTAAACATATGCATTTATAAATATTTAGTTTTATTTTAATAATTTCGAATTATAACAGGCCTTTATTGTTGGCATACTTATCCATGTTCTGCCATACAAAGTTCACGGTTATGTGTTAACGTCAAAAATTCGGGTAGATAATATTAAATGCAATACATTGTAAATGAGTTTTTAATTGTAAAAAATGTTTTGCCGTCAAGCTGAATTGTATTAAATAATCAAATTTTATCAATATATTTTCAAAAATGTAGAGTTATTTACCCGCTTAGTTTAAACCGATAACTTACTTGAAAAAAGCAAGTATCATACAGAGAGATGGTCGTATGAGTAAATTTTGACTCACAGTCACCTACGCTCGAATCACTCACGTAAATTTTTTGTTTTAATCATGCTCACTTACTAATCACGTGAGTAAAAAAAAATTGTTCACGCGTGACTAACGCCAGATTTTTTTTAACTCACGCTTACTCACAATCACGTGATTGAAATAAAAATCATTCACGCGTGATTCACGCAAATCACGTGACCAGCGCCCATCTTTAATACACACTTCAAAAGCTTTAAATACAAAGTTCAACTTGTTAAATAAGATTTTCCGTTTTTTTTTTTGTATTTGTCTCTTAAAAAATGTTATTTGTAATTTTATACAAAAATTTAATACAGTAATATCATAAAATACAGAAATAAACGGAATATCGAAAGCAAATTTGCTATCGAATGAAATACCGTCGATAACGTATAAACACTCGCTCGATATCGAATGACATCATTAGAAATTTCGATACACATAACTCGATCACGAGTGATATCATCCCAAAAGAAAAAAAATTGCACGTTCGAGTAGAATTTCGATCGCTATCGACTGCGAGAATTAGCCCCCAGTAATCGTTTGCATGCAAAGTCATATAACAAAAAGGAGTTAGCTACTTGAATTTTAAAAGCCATAAAAACATAAAACAAATATTTTTTTGTCACGTTACGTGATTTTTATGACCCCTAATAAAAGTATATCTTAAAAAATTTAGACCTTTTCTGTAATGAAATTTTTTCTTTTGCAAACATTATTAATATGTGATGCACATATATTGAATGTCACTGCACTGTTCTTTGCGTTGTAAAAAAAATACTAATGTCCTTTTTTGGAAATCCCAAAATTTTAATCAAGCAGTCGTTACAAAATTATAAGTCACAACACCAGAATCCAGAAAAAAAATTTTGTTTGTTTTATTAGAGGCACAGTCATATTAACAAAGAATTTAAGAATGCATAATGTGCGGTTCACACTTGGCATTTTTGAGAGTTTAAGGGCTACGTGTTTAAAAAATTATTTGTTCTGTATCCATTACGTTTTTATTCAGTTACTGGTGTTTTGTTAAACAAAAAAAATTTGTCCGTGTAATTACAAAAAGATCTAAAATCGAAAAAGGGGCCCCTGCACGATAATCCATTTCAATCACTTAAAAAAATATGTATGAAAGGATGAATTTCAGGTATATTTTGTTACAAATGTTAAGTGTCATCTTTCTGCAATTAAAAAATATCTCCCCTTACCACAGCAATTTATATGGCTTTTCTGGAATAACGGAATATTAAACATTTTTTTTGACAATATTTTTAAAAAAGTACCTTTTTCCAAAAAAGGAAAAATAAAATTGAATCTTATACCCAATTCACACCTGAGGTAAAATCTTGTTCGAACGAGATTTCGATCATATGGTTGTGTATAAAATGATACAGACCATATGATCGAAATCTCGTTCGAACGAGATTTCACCTCAGGTGTGAATAGGCCTTTAGTTTTATAAAATTTCCTTTTTTTAATTTTTCTCAAAAGAGATAAAATTAAAACGCCTTAAAATATATATTTTTGTAAACCACTTTTGATTTAGTTGGCTTTAACTTTAATTTTATCATTATTATTTAAAAAAGAAGCGAAAAATAAGTTCTTCTCGCATTGGTACAATGGACATAAATGGAGTAAAAACTGACCAATAAAAATTAGATAATTTGTTACGCATTTGAGATTATCGAAAATCAAGGAAATTTTTATTTTTTATACCCTCCAAAATATAAATATATAAAAAAATGTTAGGGTTTTTTTTTAATTTTTCCTCCGCGCGATGAATGCTGTCAAATAGATTTATTATGATTTTTGCACTTCTTCTCCTTCTTCTTTT
The DNA here is from genome assembly GCA_963921195.1 of Pegoplata infirma. Taxonomy (NCBI): domain Eukaryota; kingdom Metazoa; phylum Arthropoda; class Insecta; order Diptera; family Anthomyiidae; genus Pegoplata; species Pegoplata infirma. The sequence goes on from OY992540.1 coordinate 215,018,427, forward strand.
ATATTGATCGTGTGTGGGTAAGATTGACTATTGTACAATGGTCAATCTAACCCATACATGGGAATTTTTAATTGGCATTGAATTTTCATTGGCATTAGTTGGAACTAATGCCACTGCCAAAAAAAGCATTAGCATTTATTGCCAATGAAATTTTTTGGCATTGGCATTATTTGTACTAATGCCAATGAAAAGGCACAAATGCCTAAAAAACTATTTACAATTGATAAAAAAAAATTAGAAAATTAGAAAAAGTGAATGCTCTATTGTATTAAGTATGACTTGATGCACCTTGTCTGTAATTTTTGTAAAAATACACTGAAAGAATTATTGTTCATTATATCTATGAACAAATTTCATAAAACCCAATTCATAGAATCTATGAAACAATTCATTTGCTGAATGAATATTCATTAGTATTCTGAAATATTTCATAGAATTTTATTCATAGATTTTATTGAATTCATAGAAAAAAATCATAGAATTAATTAATGTCATTCATAGAAGAAAATGCCATCAATATGCCATTTAATTTTTTAAATAATTAAAATAATGTTACAATAATTAAAACAGTTGAATAAATTTATTAAAAAAATAAAAAAAAAATAAAAAAAACATTAAAAAAAAAATTTCATTGCTGCCCTGACCGGGGCTCGAACCCAAGACCTACCGGCTGAAGTGGTAATTGTCGACGCCTTAGCTATCAGCGCTACCAAAGAAGAAAAATCTCGTCAACTAACGCTTGGTTTTATAACGCTTCATTTTTGTAAATACACAAAATATTTGTTTTCTACAAACACACACACAGCTTTTGGCAGAGCATTGTGACAGAGCAAAAACACAAACTCAATATGTTAGCAGAATATTATTCAAATTTGATTTTAAGTGTTGTTACTTGTTTATATAATTTAGCTAAGTGGCTAGAGACTAAGCTTCACGAACAAGAGGTTCTATGTTCGAATCTCGATGGGGATAAGTTAAAAAAATATATAAATTTTTAAAAATAGAAAATTGTAAATAAATAAAATAACAAAAATAAATAAAAATAAAAAAAAATAAAATTGAAATAATAAAATAAATACAAAAAATAGAATTGAATAATAATTTTTTTTTTGCCATAGCCTATGAACTTTTTCATAGGTTTCTGGTTTCTATGAATTCGTTTCATAGATTCTATGAAGGGCATCATTGGCTCACTTCTAATGATTTTTTTCATAGAATCAATGTACGTTTTCATAGCCATAATGAACAAAATTATTTCAGTGTAGGTACAGCCATTCTCTTGGAATGATCAATCACAAATAAAATATTTATGTTTAAATCTCCATATACCGTTATCAAAAAAGCTAACAAATTTATACATTATTAAGGCGGGACTCTGTTTTTATTTTTTGATTAATTTATTTGACAAAAGGATGTACAACTTGTAAATGGGAATGGACAGTTCTTGACTCTGTTTTTTTGTGATTTTTAAATTTTTTTTTATTTAAATTTTTTAAAATTGTTCCATTTTAAATAGTTTTTCCAAAATGTTCCGCGACATAATCCAAAACTAAGGACGCCAAAATCTTCGTTGGTTTACTAGCATTAAGACTGACCTGCCCCTTTTGCCCGTTTTTTCGTCTGCGTTTAAAATATTAATAGAAAGGGAGATGAACAAATCTAAAGTTGTTAAAATGAGCATTTTATAATTGAATAAATTAATTTTATGAATTAACAATTTTTAAGTTTTTCCAAAAGTACAAACATATTTATTTCTATATTAATACTGGATAAAATGAAACCCGAATACACAAAAAACCGAATTCGAGAAAACCCGGTTACACGAAAATAGTTTTTTATCGTATTAAAAATTGTTTTCAATACATTGAAAAAAAAGAAATACCCGGTTAGGCGGTCCAGACAGTTTTTTGAAGTAGTGTGGTACTTTTGATTACGACGAGTTTAAAAAAGAGGGTTTTCACAATAATTTTTTTATTTTTTTTTTTTAATTTTTGGCATTTCAATTTGTGTTGACTGGCACAAGCGGGCAAGTTTTTTGTAAAGTATGGATAAAAAGGATAATTCTGGTCCAAACAGTTTTTTGAAAGGGCGTGGAACTTTCTATAACGATGAGTTTTTAAAAGGGAGTTTTCAAAAAAAAAATCGATTTTTTTTATAAATTTTATTTTTTTATAAAATTTATTTTAATTCCATTTTTGAAAACGGGCAAATTTTTTGGAAAGTTATATAGATAGAAAGGATAATTCTGGCCCAGACAGTATTTTGAAAGGGCGTAGAACTTTTGATAACGATGAGTTTAAAAATGAGGTTTCCACATTTTTTTTTATTTATTTTTTATAAAGGGGTTTTTCAAAAAAAAAAATCCTTCACGCAAAAATTCGACCCACTCTCTAGACACTCACTTAGAATTTTTCAACTCAACATCACGTGATTTAAATGAAAATCACTTCTTTGAGTCACGCAAATCACGGGACCAGCGACCATCTCCAATTCAAATACATAAACAAGAGACAAGTGTCTCTTCATTTGTTTAATCTATAACATCTGTAAATTTTAATTAAAATGAAGTGTCCACCCTTGAAAAAATTTCCTTGTAGGTCTGAGGGCCAATTCTGTTTCTGTGATAAATTTATCACTGAAAAAATAATGTCACTATGCCTATTAGTTTTCAATGAAGTAAACTGACATATTTTTTCATTCATACGTTTTTCACAGAACCAGAATCGACCACCTGAATCCAAAAAGTTTCAAGGCACTTATATATTACCCTAGGTTACGCTAGGTTAACCTACCCTAATATAGTGTTGTAAAAGTATTGAGTATTTGAGTACTGAGTACTCAATACTGCCTGTTTTTTCGAGTACTCAATACTCAAAAGTAACTACTCAATACTTTCAGGGTTGTATTTTTTCATTAGAAACGCATAATTTAACCAACAAATATAACCATAAAATGCAACTCTTGTGTATAAAAAATATTTTAGTTGTTTTTTTCTAAAAAAATAATTTTTAAGTTGATTAAAAATAATCTAAACATAAAAGCGAATCCATTGTTATGCAAACACAAATAGAATTTTGATAAAAATTAATGAAATTGTAATTTATAAAGCTCTATTTTAAAATTTTTCAATTTCAAAAAAAGTATTGAGTAGTATCGAGTACTCAGTTGAAAAAGTATCGAGTAGTATTGAGTAGTCAAAAGTAACCACTATTTACAACACTACCCTAATATAGTCACTTAATTTAAATGAAAATCGCTCAATAATCACGTGATTTAAATAAAAATCGCTCACGCCTGAATCACGTGGTTTTTTGAGTCACGCAAATAACGGGACCACAGACCATCTCTAATTCAAATACATAAACAAAAGACAAGTGTCTCTTCATTTGATTCATCTATAACATCTGAATTTGATTAAAAATGAAGTGTCCACCCTGAAACAGTTTCCTTGTAGGTCCGATTTCAAAAACTTTCAATACACTTATTAATTACCTTAATATAGGCTTAATTTCTGAATTTCAAAAAGATCGGTTAACATTTACGACCTGTAGAGACTTTTGGCCAAAAAACCTACCATCACGCCCCAGTGTGCACTGTGGGGCGGACAGAAGGACGACGTACGTTAAATAAATTAATATTAACGACAAAACCTTTTGCATACAAATACCAAAACCGATACCAATTCGAGGCTAAAACCAATACCAATACCCAATACCTAAATAATTCAAAACCAATACCGAAACCTATACCAATTCAACAAAAAATGAAAACCAATACCTATACCAATACTAATATAATTTTAAAAACCAATACCAATACTTTTATCGAATTGGTACCCATCCTTGATAAAAACACATTGTACGCTTTCAAACACCGTACGTAAATTTTTACAAGATTATTAATTTTTTTTTGGTGAAAATAGTAATAGAAATGATTTATATCAATATTATTACTTTTAAAAGTTGTTTTGTGCTAAATATACACAGAAAAAAATAAAAAAAAATTTTGAGTAAATTTTTAATACTATTGAGTAAAAAATTACTCAATTTTCCACCAGTAAACGATTTAATAGTATTGAGTAAACTTTTAATAAAAAATTATTAAATGCTTAATAAAAAATTTGAGTAAATTATTAATTCACACAATTAAATCTTTACTTAAAATTTTTTAATATTTTTAAGTAACTTTTTAATTGTGTCAAGTAAAAATTTACTCAAAATGTATCAAATTATTTTTTTAAAAAGTTTAAAAAGTTTCTAATTTTTTTTCCAAAAAAATTGCTTTTACAAACTTTACCAAATATACTTATGTCTTCAAGACAAAGTAAAATTTTATAAAGATGATTTCAAACTTTCATATACATATACAAAAAACAATAAACTAAATGAGAATTCAAAACACCAAGAGAAAAAAAAAATAAATAAAAAAAATATTAAATTTGTATTAAATTATTTACTCAAATTTTATTTTCAATTTTTGAGTAAATTTTTAATTGCGTCAATTAAAAAATTACTCAAATTTTTTTTAAAAAATTAAACAAGTGATTACTCAAATTTGTTTCCTCCATATTTTTTTCTGTGTAAAGAACGTTTTTATAAAACAATAGCTATTCATGTCATTTATTTGTAAGTTACAATGAAGAGTGAGTTAAATGCCGTCAAGCCATTTACATTTAAAATAGAGCCGCGGCCGTCTGGATTGTTTCACATAAACTAAAAATATGAATTAAGTTAATCTAAAAGTGCAAAAAACAAACCTATTGTTTTTAGTAGTTTCTCTAAAAACTTGTACAAAAACATTTTGGTTTTAAAATATTTTCAATATTTAAATATATTTTGACATATTTTGATTAATGATTGCTTTTTATCTTTGAGTCACGTATTGTATTTTTATTTAAACTAAAAGTATTTTGTTTTTAATCTTTTTTAAAATATTTATATAGTTTGTTAGAAAAATTCTCATGGAAAATTTTAATACATAAATATATTGGCACAAAATTTTGAAAAATTTATTTTAATATAATACAAAATTTATGAGTTTTTAAATAAAATAACCAAAATATAGACAGACGGTCAAGGTAAAAATTTCTTTTAAAATGGAAATATATCGATGAAACAAAAATTTGACAAGTATTTAAAAATAGTTTAAAAAAACATATTTTTAAAAGGGAAATTCTTAAAACAATGACAAAAGAAAATTTGTAATAAAAATTTTAAATTTTTCCATAGTTTTTTGGTTTGCAAAAACAATTTGAATGTTAACTTTAACAATTTCCCTATAATTCCTCGCGTTGCCATTTTTATTTTTATTTTTGTAGTTTAAGCTAACAAGGGAAGTCTCCCTGGTGTTACCCTCCGATCTTCATGAAATTTGGATATGTTGTTAAGAAAGAAAATTAATTCGACACGTATTTTTTTTAGCGGCCCAAACTCATTATTAGGGGGGTCGATTTGTATGGGGGGGGAAATTTACCTTTTTCAGTTCTTTACGATTTACGCCTATTTAAACAAAATTAATATAGGCATGTGTGGTATCAGATTAAAGGTATTAAAAATACCTATCTCGTGGTGCTTACAAACGGGCCAAAGAAGTTAATATTTTTCGACTTATTAACAAAAATGTCCTAAAATTTTGGCATTTTACTCAATATGACGAAAAGTTATGCATGTTTGGACACGTTCTTAGGACACGTAGATAGGTTTTCCAAAGACCTTTCATTTGGTATGTAACATGGCTAGGTTTCTTTGCATACTATAGGAGATAAACGAAAAAAACTGAAAAATGGCCTTGTCTTCCCCCCTCCTTTTTTGGGGGGAAGCTAAGAAAAAATACGTGTCCCTTTATTTTTTCTGATCTACAAAATAAAACCAATTCCATAAAGATCCGCGGGTGACACTAGGGGACTTCCCTTGTAAGTACTCTGCTTCTTACGGTGAAAATTTCACTTAAACTTTAAACGCCTTAAATCGCAATAAAACATTTAAAAATCAACATCTTTTGGCAATTATAAGAAAGAAACGATCACAACAAAACTGAAATGTCACTTTTTCACGGCAATTTAAACTGTCTTGTATAATAAAAATGCGTAAATTTTTTTTTAGCAATTTCCCTTTAATTAATCGCGTTGCCAAAATTGATTTTTTTATATAGAGCTTGACAGATTTGTTCCCGTGAAATCGAACAGAGTACTATGCTTTAACAGTTTGTTTCTCGTGAAGACGAACAGAGTATTATGTTTACGCAAAAACATTTCGAATTAATGTGGATTTACTATTTTATTTACTTCTTAATAAGAAGTTCTTATTCATAAATGATACTTTTTAATAAGTTAAAAATAGTATTTTTTATAAAAACTACCAAATTAGTGCTATTTTATAAAAAAAAGTACTAAAAATAAGTTGTATTTTTGCAATAAGTACCAAAATAGTACTTTTTATAAAAAAGGACCAAAATTGTTCTTTTAAATACAAGTATTACAGTAACATTTTGTTCTTTAACTTTTGATTTAACAAAACAAAGACCAAAAAATTATGTGGTACAAATTTGCGGACAACCGGATTAAATTAACCAGTGGCACCCTGTGATTAAAGTTTTGAATTTTTAAAAAATAAAAAAATGTATTGGCGATGCATTATATTTATAAATTTTGATGTGCTGAGTAAACACAAATATCGGTGGAACGGTTTTTGAGATATCGTTATTTGAAATTTGGTAAAAAAATGGCAGTTTTTCGTACGTTTAAGAACTTTTTTGAAAAAAATCTTAAAACTCCTTTCTCGGCCCTTTCATAAAGCTTAAGGCAATCTTTTATTTAAACTTTATTTGAGCCAAATCTGATATTTTTAGTCTGTTGCGCCCTACGCTCAAAATTTTTAATTTATTAAAAATTTATACCAAAATGTTGAAATATTGAAAAATAAAAAAAATATTTTGCGATTCATTATTTTTATTAATGTTGTCATCCTGAATACAAATATTTAAACAATTCTGAAATCAGTCTAGCGGTTTTTAAGATATCGCCATTTGGAATTTTTCAAAAAATTTCCTATAGGAATACGTTCAAGAATTTTTTTTTTAAAAAAGGCGACTTTATTTCGACCCTATTCATTTGCGTAGATCAAGGGTTACCTGTACTAGACTGTTTAAGGTTCGATAAGGTTTACAATTAAAAATTTTAATGCTGCATGTTTTTAGGCGTTTAATTTTTCTTGAAAAAAGTTTTTATCAACAAAAGTTCTTATCAGCTAAATTAATTCAATGGTTTCTAATATTGAAAAAGAATTGTTAAACAAATTTAAATTAAACGTTTGCGGGTAAAGTTAAAAAATATGTAATCTACTTTGGGGCTTTAAGCGCGTTCACAAAAGGGAGGAAATATTTCTCAGAATCTGAGACTTTTTCTGTGAGAAAAGTTTCTTTATAAAATTTGTTTTATAAAGTTAATAAAGATGTAATAATTGTTATAAGCAAACTGATAAGACTTTTTCTTTAAGAAAAATGTCTCTTAAACTTATAATTTTTTTTAACTTTGACTTCGGCAAAATGTCACTTACTAAACAACTTAGTTGTTTTAACTATAATTTGCCTTTGATTTTACTTGCAAAATTGATTAAGTAAGACATTTAAATCCCTAAATATAAAATTTTATTAAAAACTTTTAACATTTTTCCATCCCTATAACCTTATTTTAATTGATAATAACTTATTGATGTAAATTGTGTAAACGCCCTCCTTTTATTTCAAATTCCCTGATAGATTATCTAGTAAATATTTATTTATTATTTACATCAAATTTAATATTAATATTTATTAAATTATGTTGTTTATCATTTATATTTAATGTTTAACAAACAAATTTTTAAAGAGGCGTTTTTATTAACGATCACCCAAAAAAAAAAATAACAAAACTAAATATTTTGTGGCATATGAATGCCACCAATATAATTTTCAAAAAGCAAAAAAAATATATATTTAGTGTTTATTTACTGTTTGGACACCGACCCCTTAACCAAATATACAAAACAATTAAAACTTATTTAACGCATGAGGAAATTTTATACAATTTTAAGTTGCAGACAATATTTATTTACAAAATGCGATAATAAAAAAAATTAGATTAAGGTCATCAAACTTATTAAGAAAATAACAAAAACAATTTTTTGAAGATTTAAAAATGAATGGGATTTTATGAAAAATAAATTACTTTGTAAGAAAATTTTCTGCTTAATTATATATTTTATACATATTTGTTAAAGTACTTTCACATTTTAGTTGATTTTTTGGGTGTTTGAAATTTTAAAATGTGAAATATTTTTAAAATTGTTAAATTTACCATAGCACCAATTAAATAATAGTTGCCAATATAAAGCTAGATTTTTTTCACGATATTACAAAAAAATTTAGTACACTTAAATCAGTGATGGGCATTTTTGTAATTCCTATTCCCGCGGGAATAGGCTAAAAAATGGTGCTTGTGCGCTGTCGACACACGTACACTATAAAATTCTGTTGCTTGAGGAAATTTGTTGACTTTTCGCTTGCTACTACCCACACAAGCATAAATGTTATAGTATGTGTTTGCGCACCACTGACTTAAATGTACTACTCAGTGGGTATCAGGTTGGTTGGCTACCATTTAATTTCCTCTCTCAAAAAGTTGGTTCTCTTAGTGTTGTATATGCTATTGCATGTAAAATCTCTCTTAAACATTAAGAGAACCAATTTATATAAAGTGACATATTGTTTTGGGGCCTATCAAAATCTCTGATATATTCTTTACACAGAAAAAAATAAAAAAAATATTTGAGTAAATTTTTAATACTATTGAGTAAAAAATTACTCAATTTTGCACCAGTAAACGATTTAATAGTATTGAGTAAATTTTTAAATTTTAAATTTATTAAATGTTTGCCGAAAAATTTGAGTAAATTTTTAATTGTCACAATTAAAAATTTACTCAAAAATTTATCAATTTATTTTTTAAAAAGTTTAAAAAAGTTTTAATTTTTTTTACAAAAAAAAAAACAAAAAACTTGTTTTTTCAAACTTTACCAAACATATTTATGTCTCAAAGACATAGGAAAATTTTATAAAGACGATTACAAACTTTCATATACATATACAAAAAACTATAAACTAAACGAGAATTTAAAAACTATGAGAGTTAAAAAAAAATTAAAACAAGTAAAAAAGTTAAATTCGGCCTTGCCGAATGTAGTGATACCCTCCACAATTTCAAAAAGATTATTGCAAAAAACTTTATTTAAAAGGAAATTACTTTTGAAAAAAAAAAAAATTTTCGCGAAAAAAAATTTTGTTAAAAAAAATCCGCGATTTTTTTTTTTTTTTTGTGTTCGTACTTGTTTAAATACCATTTGGTGTTCAATTATGTTCACATATGCCAACCAGAAGCCGAATTAAAGCATTTTGTATTTTTAGGTTATGTTGAATGTACTGAAATTTTTGAGGTGTGCTTACATTTTCGTTCATAACTTTTGAACCGCTGAACCGATATCGCTCAAATGCAATACCAAACTTCTCGGGAGAACTTCCAATAAATATGTTAAGTTTCAGTCATCTCTGTGCAATATTTTGTCCGCGACAGCATTTTCCACAGACAGACAGACAGACAGACAGACGGACAGACGGACAGACGGACAGACGGACAGACGGACAGACGGACATCGCTAGAATGTCTTAAAATCGATCGGGCATCATGAATATATATACTTTATGGGGTCCCAGATCGATATTTCAATGAGTTACAAACAGAATGACAAACTTATATATACCCTCTATCACTAGAGTGGAGGGTATAAAAAATATCAATTTTTTATTAAATTATTTACTTAAATTGTTTTTAAAATGTTTGAGTAAATTTTTAATTGCGTCAATTAAAAAATTACTCAATTTTTCTTTTTAAATTTGAGCAAGTGATTACTCAAATTTGTTTCCTCCATATTTTTTTCTGTGTACTCTATGGTACTACTTATGTTCGTTTCACAGGAAAAACTTTGTCAAACTCCATATACATATATAAAACAAATTGGCAACGCGAGGAGTTGTAATTTAAGCATAGTACTCTGTTCGATTTCACGGGAAAAAATCCGTCAAACTCCATATAAAAAATAAATTTTGGCAACGCGAGGAATTATAGGGAAATTGTTAAAAAAAAAGTTTTCACGCATTTTTATTATACAAGACAATTTAAATTGCCGTGAAAAAATGACATTTCAGTTTTGTTATGATCTTTCTTTTTTATAATTTTATTTTTACTGTAAAAAACAGAGTACATACTAGGTAGGCTTGAATACGAAATAAAAACAAACACTTTTAAATATTAGCATAAAAAAACAATTAAAACCCATCTTAAATGCCTATTTTAATGTTTCTGATAAAAGTTTAGAACATATTCATAACAGTATTTAACCTTGTGTAATTTTACAAACTTTAACCAAAATTATGCAAATACTTGGTAAAATGTTACAAAATTTTTCAAAACTAATGTAAATAACTTTAAAAACGCATATCCTTTCAAGTTATTGGTAAAATATTTTTTTGTATGTATGCAGTTTGATATACATACTTAAAATAAGTTCAAGCGATCTCCCCACAATACAGCCGCGTTGCCAAACATATTTTTTTTATATGGAGTTTGAAAGATTTTTTCACGTGAAAACGAACAGAATATGCACCTTTAAGTATAGTTCTCTGTTTTTCACAGCGAAAATTTCCCTTAAACCTTAAACGCATCAAATCGCAATAAAAAAATGTATAAATCAACAACTTTTGACAATTCTAAGAAACTATCAAAATAAAACTGAAATGTCACTTTCACCACAATTGAAATTGTCTAATATAATAAATATGCGTGAAAACTTTTTTTATAACCCCTCGCGTTGCCAATTTTTATATCCTCTAACCACAGTATGGGGGTATACTCACTTTGTCATTCCGTGTGTAACGCATCGAAATATCGGTCTAGGACCCCATAAAGTATATATTTTATTGATCAGTAATCGATTCTAAGACATTCTAGCGATGTCCGTCCGTCTGTCCGCCTGTAGAGGACACGATACAGTCCAAAATAAAAGTGCTAGACTTCCGAAGTTTGGCACGAATATGTCTTATATTCCTAGGCAGGTTAAGGGGGAAAAAAGTTCCCCTTTGGAGAACTAAACCAACCCAAGAAAAACCGCATTTTTGCAGAGTTTTTTGTACTTTTGGTAAGCAAATGCAACATTCTTATCTCAGAAGAAGTTCAAAATCGCAAGGGGAAGGTGCCCCTAACGTATCCCACCAACCCCCCCCCCCCAAAAAAAAGACGCCTCTGGATTTTTTTAAATATTTTTTTTACATTTTGGAGGGTATAAAAGATTCGGCACAGCCGAATGTAACACTCTCACTTGTTTTATATGGAGTTTGACAAATTTTTTCCCCGTGAAATCGAACAGAGTGCTATTCTTTAACCGAAAAACTCTGATTGAAAAATTTTAAAGTTTCAAGATTTTAAACAAAAAAATCTTTATTTCCTAAATTTATTTTTTGTAAAATTATAAAAATCATTCTTTTATATTAAAAAGTCTATGCATATGTATGTCTGTCTGATCTTTTATACCTGTTTTGCACTATATCACTTATCCGTTGCCAACTTAGCAAAGAGTTGAAGATATTTTTTTCTTTTCATTATTTGCGTTTAAGAAATTTTTATTACGACTTTAAAAATCAGGGCCTTTAAAAATTTTTTTTTTAAAATTTTCTTTTATTTTTTTTTTAATTTTCTATCATTTTATTTTAATTTTTATGTGTTTTTTTATATTTCCACTAAATTTTTTTCTTTTATTAATAAAAAAAAACTTTTTACAAAAATTGTTAAAAACAATTTTTATATTTTAGTTTTAATTTCACATTCATTTGCCATGTTTTTTTTTTCTTGAAAACTGTTACACAGATCTCACAAAACCGCAAAACATTGAATTCACGAAAGAATATAAAATTAAACTGAATTCAACATAATTTGGCAAATAAACAGTAACCTAAAAATCATTTCAAACACCGAAAAATAAATTGTACAAAAAAAAAAGTTTACAAAAAAATTAGTTAACAAGATACAAGCAAACAAAAAAATAGTTAAAAGAGAGTTAACCGTAATGTTCAAGATAAACAGAGTTGCCAGAAATTATTTTATTTGGTTATCATAAAGGTGTATAAGCTGTTTGTGTTTACGTGAAAAAAATCTGTCAAACTTCATATAAAAACAAGTAAAAAAGTTAAATTCGGCCTTGCCGAATGTAGTGATACCCTCCACAATTTCAAAAAGATTATTGCAAAAAACTTTATTTAAAAGGAAATTACTTCTGAAAAAAAAAAAAAATCCGCGAAAAAAAATTTTGGTAAAAAAAAAATCCGCGATTTTTTTCTTTTTTTTGTCAAAAAATATGTTCGTACTTGTTTAAATACAATTTGGTGTTCAATTATGTTCACATATGTCAACCAGAAGCCGAATTAAAGCATTTTGTATTTTTAGGTTATGTTGAATGTACTGAAATTTTTGAGGTATGCTTACATTTTCGTTCATAACTTTTGAACCGCTGAACCGATATCGCTCAAATGCTATACCAAACTTCTCGAGAGAACTTCCAATAAATATGTTAAGTTTCAGTCATCTATGTGCAATATTTTGTCCGTGACAGCATTTTCCACAGACAGACAGACAGACGGACATCGCTAGAATGTCTTAAAATCGATCGGGAATCATGAATATATATACTTTATGGGGTCCCAGACCGATATTTCGATGAGTTACAAACGGAATGACAAACTTATATATACCCTCTATCACTAAGTGGAGGGTATAAAAATGTTTTTGGCAACGCGGCTATATTGTGGAGAAATCGTTTAAAATATAAAACCACATTTCTTTTGCAATAAAATTGACCTTTAAGATTTGTTATGATTGTTTAATAGCTTTTGTTACGATTTTAGGCGTTTACAAATTTTTCAAGGTAAAAAAAACTTACTTAGCTTACTGCATAGTACTCTGTTCGATTTCACAGGAAAAAATCTGTCAAACTCCATATAAAAAAAAATAAATTTTGGCAACGCGAGGAATTATGGGGAAATTGTTAAAAAAGTTTTCACGCAGACAATTTAAATTGCCGTGAAAAAGTGACATTTTAGTTTTGTTATGATCGTTTCTTTCTTATAATTGTCAAAAGTTGATGATTTTTTAAATGTTTTATTGCGATTTGAGGCGTTTAAAGTTTAAGTGAAATTTTCACCTATGCTTAAGACATGAGACTTTTAAAGCATAGTACACTGTTCGATTTCACGGGAAAAAAATCTGTCAAACTCTGTATAAAAAAAATTGGCAACGCGAGGAATTATGGGGAAATTGTAAAAAAAAGCTTTCATTCATTTTTATTATACAAGACAATTTAAATTGCCGTGAAAAAGTGATATTTCCGTTTTGTTATGATCGTTTCTTTCTTATAATTGTCAAAATTTGTTGATTTTTAAATGTTTTATTGCAATTTGAGGCGTTCAAAGTTTAAGTGAAATTTTCTCCGTAAAAAACAGAGTACTTAGCTTAAGGGGGAACTTTTTCCCCCGTGGTCCGATTTTATCCATATCCGAACTTAACCAGCCTATGACCATTAGACATATTTGTTCCAAATTTTAAGAGTCCAGCTCTTTTATTTTGGACTGTATCGTGTCCTCCACAGACGGACGGACTTCGCTAAATTGTCTTAGAATCGATCACTGATCAATAATATACATTAGACTGCCCAGAAAAAAAGCGAAGTTTTTATTTTCTTGGGGGATACCTGCAAATTTTGTTCCTTTTTGTGCAAAAAAATTTCGGTTTTTTTTTGGGATTTTTAAAATAATATCTAGAGGTCGCGATCTCGCGTTTTATAACGATTTATTTTTTTTGAGTTTTTTATTATTTTAAATTGTTAAATATGATTAATATGATAAAATATTAATAATTTCAGACAAAAAAAAAATTAAATTAAAAATTAAATATCGCTCATTCCATGAGATGTCTCCCAGCATCTAATCAAATGTTCCTTAATTTATTTGAAATTTTGCACACATGAACACTATGAAGCTATTAAAATAAATCAGTTGTTAATTCCGAGAAAATCCGTGAATTCGCGAATATATTCGCGTTCGCGAATTCGTGGATTTTCGCGAAACTAAAAACGAATTTATTTTAATTGCTCCATAGTGTACCTGTGTGCGAAATTTCAAATAAATTAAAGAACATTTGATTAGATGCTGGGAGACATCTCATGGAATGAGCGATATTTAATTTTTAATTTATTTTTTTTTTGTCTGAAATTATTAATATTTTATCATATTAATCATATTTAACAATTTAAAATAATAAAAAACTCAAAAAAAATAAATCGTTATAAAACGCGAGATCGCGACCTCTAGATATTATTTTAAAAATCCCAAAAAAAAACCGAAATTTTTTTGCACAAAAAGGAACAAAATTCGCAGGTATCCCCCAAGAAAATAACAACTTTGTTTTTTTCTGGGCAGTCTAATATACATATATACATTATGGAGTCCCCGACCGATATTTCGATGTGTTACATACGGAATGACAAAGTGAGTATACGCCCATACTGTGGTTGGAGGGTATAAAATTTTTTTTTATAGGGAAATTGTTAATAAAAGTTTTCACGCATTTTTATTATGCAGGACAATTTAACTGTGGTGAAAAAGTGACATTTCAGTTTTGTTTCGATAGCTTCTTTCTTAGGATTGTCAAAAGTTTTAATTTATAAATTTTTTATTGCGAATTGAGGCGTTTCAAGTTTAAGTGAAACTTTCGCTGTAAAAAACAGAGTACTAGGTTTAAATTCCTAAATTCTCTCATGGGGAAAAAATCCCACTAATATGGCATCTTCAAGCTTTAACCAAAATCAGAAATAAAAAAATCTCAAGCTCAAAAAAATCTCTAATTTTAAAACAAAAAAATAAAAGAGAAAAAAAAAATCACGGCTAAACAAAAAAAAAGTTTAAATATATTTATAAAAAAAAAGTTCATTAAACCCAGCAAACCTTTGCACGATAGTAAATATGATTTAAAAAGATTTCATAGTAAAATGTCATGATGTTCGTGTTTAAATCTTATTTCTCTTTACTATTTGAAATTTCTATTAGTATCTTTTTTATTATATTTTTCTTTGTTTCTTGTGTACTTTCTTTAATGTAATTGAAAGTCATTAAACTGTTTATTGTCACTTGTAGACAAACAAAAATAATAATAAAAAACGATTATTTTTTTCAATCTCAAGTCTACTTCTTGATGGTCATTAACAATTTCTTTTTAAATGCTGCGTACTAAAGATTTTTTTTATTATTTGCATTTTTTGTGGTTTGGAGGAAATAAATCTTATTCGTCATAACAAGAAGATAAAATTAAAGTAAAAGTTTATTTATATTAATTTTTTTATGTTTGGACATTAAATAATTTCGCCAAACTTTCTAAAAGGATTAATACTTGCTAAAAATTTTTTTAAACTTTAAACGCCTAAAATCGTAAAAAAATATTATTAATCAACAAGTTTTGATAATTTTATGAAAGAAACTATCATAACAAAATTTAAATGTCACCATTTCACGGCAATTTAAATTGTCTAATAAATATGCAGAAAACAATTTTATTATAATTCCTCACTTTGCCAATTTTTTTTTTAACATGGAGTTTAGACAGATCTTTTGACGTGAAAACGAACAGGGTACTATACTTAAAATATTGATTGGCAACACTGATCAACAGATGTTTAGTTAGCATATGTTCTCTGACAGCTTTTTTAATATCTCCCATTTAAAAATTTCATGTGGTTATTCCAATTTTTTTTTCAATTAATTTTTTTCCATCTATGAAATAATTTAAAGAATCATTAATCAAAATTTAAACAAAATCATTAATTCCAGCAACAGGGTTACTTAAAAAAAAGTTTTGAGAATAGAAAAACACAACTGATTGTCAAGGTTTAAAAGTTTATTATTAACTTTAGAATGAATAAGTATAAAGATCCAAATAAACATTATGTGGAGCACACCTTATTAAAAATAAATCTAAAAACACAACAAGAACAAAACACACCTTATAAACTTGTAAGTGTGGTACCCAATGAATAGGTACAAAAACCATTGGGTACTAAAAATAAACCGTTAATAACCTAAAACAGCTGTTAAAATACAAAACCAACCTTTTCTAAACCTAAAACCGTATAGAAAAACCCAATGTATAAACAGCCGCATAATTCACCATACCGAATACAAACAACTGTGTGGTAAAGCTTTTAATA
The DNA here is from genome assembly GCA_963921195.1 of Pegoplata infirma. Taxonomy (NCBI): domain Eukaryota; kingdom Metazoa; phylum Arthropoda; class Insecta; order Diptera; family Anthomyiidae; genus Pegoplata; species Pegoplata infirma. The sequence continues at coordinate 215,034,761 of OY992540.1, forward strand.
ACTAGAAATAAAAAATTAAATGTTTTAAAGAAAACATCAACTAATCACTTTAATCTGAAGCCCCACCGTTTAAGCATAGTACTCTGTTCGTTTACGGTCGAAAACTCCATATAAAGCATAGTGCTCTGTTCGATTTCACGGGAAAAAAATCTGTCCAACTCTATATAAAAAAAAATAAATTTTGGCAACGCGAGGAATAATAGGGAAATTGTTAAAAAAGTTTTCACGCATTTTTTTTATACAAGACAATTTAAATTGCCGTGAAAAAGTGACATTTCAGTTTTGTTATGATCGTTTCTTTCTTATAATTGTCAAAAGTTGTCGATTTTTAAATGTTTTATTGCGATTTGAGGCATTTACAGCTTAAGTGAAATTTTCCCTGTAAAGAACAGAGTACTTAGCTTAAAGCATAGTGTTTTATTTTTCACGGCGAAAATTTCACGCCTTAAGCATAGTACTGTGTTCGATTTCACGGGAAAAAATCTGTCAAACTCCATATAAAAAAAATAAATTGTTGCCATAATTTATTACAGGGAAATTGCTAAAAAAGCTTTCACGAATTTTTATTATACAAGACAATTTAAATTGCCGTGAAAAAGTGACATTTCAGTTTTGTTATGATCGTTTCTTTCTTATAATTGTCAAAAGTTTTTGATTTTTAAATGATTTATTGCGATTTGATGCGTTTAAAGTTTAAGTGAAATATTTACCGTAACAAACAGAGTACTTAGCTTTAATTATCAATAAAAAAATTGTAAAGTAACTAACAACTTTGAGAAGAAACTATCATAAAAAAGAAACTATCATAAAAATACTGAAATATCACAATTTCCCTATCATTCCTCGCGTTGCCATTTTTTTTAATATGGAGTTTAACAGAAAACGAGCAGAGTAATATGCTTTAAAAAAATTGGCAACGCGAAGAATTATTATGAAATTGTTACAAATGTTTTCACACATATTTATTATACAGGACAATTTATATTGTGGTGAAAAAGTGACATTTTAGTTTGTTTGTGATAGAACCTTTCTTACAAGAGAATTATTCCAACCCTTATGAACCGATTTGCATAAAACTTAAAAATATATAGTGGTTATGCCACCTTGTAAAAATTCGGCTACGTTAAATATTTTTTTTTACGAAAATATTTTTCCAGCGAGTTGGTTTGTTCAGGTTTTATAAATTGCCAACTGAAGTGTCGAATAAAATGTCAATTTTAGTTGGTAATGCAATCAGATTTCCTCAAATGCCCCATCTTTATGAGTTTGATTGCTTATTTTTTTTGACGCGAGTTGCCAACTATAAAGTAAAATGTAAGATCCTTGTCGCAATTGTGTAGAAACCCCACAACAATAAAACTTGTTTGACAGATTACAAATGTCAATTTTTTTTTTAATTTTTACCAACTGAAGTGTCGAATAAAATGTCAATTTTAGTTGATAATGCAACCAGATCTCCTCAAATGCCCGATCTTTATGAGTTTGATTGCTTATTTTTTTGACGCGATAGGAGTTGCCAACTATAAAGTACAATGAAGAGCCTTGTCACAATTGTGTAGAAACCCCACAACAACAAAACTTGTTTCACAGATTACAAATGTCAATTTTATTTTTTTTTTTTTTATTTTTTTACATTGCTAGTGTAGACAATCTATTGTGATTATATACAATAATGGTTTACAATTGATGGTAGAGCAACTGCTATTCCATAGATTGCTCGAAAACAATTGTCAAAATGAAATTGCCAACTATTGCTTACCATCGAGTTGGGCGTTTGTAAACGTGACATTGAATTACCATCGTAATGGTAGTTGCAAATATAGACATGGTCTGTTTAGCTCTTGCGATTTGGACTGCTTCATGATTTTTACAGACGGACGGACATACTAATCTCATAGTCATAATTTCGATGCGTTACACAAGGAATGACAAAGTGAGTAATCCCATACTGTGGTTAGAACAGGCACGGATCTAGCTACTAAAAAAAGGGGCTGGGTCCACGGCTGTATTTAAGAGTATACAAATTAATAGTTGGTAATGCGAGAAATTATAAAGATCATTTAAATTCTGACATAAAATTCATATTTCCGATTTGTTATGTTAGCTTCTTCTTACAATTATCAAAAGTAGTTTATTTTCATAGATTTTAAAAAAATTTAAGTGATTTAAAGTTTTGAAAAAATTTCCGTGTATGTATTACCTTTCAAATTATAATTCCAACAATTTACCTCAACTGTTTAGGGTCTTTTCTAGTTCTTTGAACTTTTATAATTTTTCTTGTAAATGAATTCATTTACATGATAATTTTTTTCTGCTGTCGTTACTAATTAGTTTTAGACATTTTTACTATTTTTACTTTTTTTTTTAAATTCAATTTTCTTATTAACAAGCTGCTTGTATAATAAGTTAGTATAATACGCGAGACATGTTTAGACCAAGATAGTTCTGCTATGTAAGTTTCATTCATGCGGAAGTTTTTCGTTAAAGTATGCAGTAGTAGTAAAAAATGTTGTTTGTTCATATGCATAATAATATTTTGTGGCAATAAGTGATAAAAGCTTAAGTCGACATAAAAGAAAATATTATTTTAAATGAGGAGCAACACATTTAGGTACAACAATCGTTTCGAAATTCCTTTTAGATCGTAAGTAAGAGCCGTTTTTTTTAAAGCGATTAAAAAAACGGTTGTATTCACGAAAAATTAATCGTGAACTAAAAAACATTTTTGGTTAATACTGTGGACTTTAGCTAAATTCCAATCCAAAATTTGGAGTTCAAATAATTTTTGTTTATCAATTTGTTTTGCAAACCTAAATTTCTTAAGACAAAATTTTTCGACTTAAGCTATTATCAATTATAAAAACAGAGTACAAAATTTATGGTAGACTAACTATACTTATGTACATTATACACTTTTAAACAGGTTACATTAGAGACTTAGACGTCTTCTTCACCTGTTTATTAACACTAAAATGAACAAGATGGCAATTTTCGCAAAATTATAATTTAACAAACGTTGCCAATTGTTAACCTATTTTCACCCACTGTTAAATTTTGGATAGAAAATTGGCAAACGTGTACTTTTACCCACAAAAATCAAAAATTTTTCCCAATCAGATAAAAAACAAATAAGAGTGTTATATTCGGCTGCGCCGAATCTTTTATACCCTCCAAAATGTAAAAAAACAATCCAATCCAGAGGCGTCTTTTTTTTTTGGGGGGGGGGGGTAAGTGGGATACGTAAGGGGGCACCTTCCCCTTGCGATTTTTTAACTTCTTCTGCGATAAGAATGTTGCATTTGCTTAGCAAAAGTACAAAAACCCTGCAAAAAATTCGGTTTTTCTTGGGTTGGTTTAGTTCTCCAAGGGGGAACTTTTTCCGCTTGGTCCGATTTTGCCCATTTCCGAACTTAACCTGCCTAGGAATATAAGACATATTCGTGCCAAACTTCGGAAGTTTAGCTCTTTTATTTTGGACTGTATCGTGTCCTCTACAGACGGACAGACGAACGGACATCGCTAGAATGTCTTAGAATAGATCACTGATCAATAAAATATATACTTTATGGGGTCCTAGACCGATATTTCGATGCGTTACACACGGAATGACAAAGTGAGTATAAAAATGTTTTCTAAAGCGAAAATTTCACTTTAAAAGCCTTAAGCTAAGTACTCTGTTTTTTACGAAGGGTGAAAATTTCAAATAAACTTTAAACGCCTCAAATCGCAATAAAACGTTTAAAACTCAACAACTTTTGACAAGTATAAGAAAGAAATGATCATAACAAAACTGAAATGTCACTTTTTCACGGAAATTTAAATTGTCTTGTATAATAAAAATGCGTGAAAACTTTTTTAACAATTTCCCGATAATTCCTCGAGTTGCCAAAAAAATTTATATGGAGTTTGATGGAGTTTTCTGGCGTTGCCCAGCAAAAACTTGGTAATGACACATCATTACCATTCGAATTACTTAGTAATGACAGAAAATTACATTTAGCATTATTTTGAAATGTAAAATAAGGACTTATTAATAATGACTTACATAAGTCATTATAATAAAATAAAAAAATTTCAGAACTAGATTTTCACTTTTTGACTCACTGTACATTATTTTGAATAAAAATAAAATAAATTTAAATATTTTTTTATTTTTTTAAATTTTTTTTAAAAATAATATTTTCATTAACTATAAGTATATATGTAATTAGTTATAAATACTGGTTTGATAATCATTACATTTGGCACATTAGCTTGTTAATGTAATGGGAAAGGTAATTCGAATCAGAAGTAGTTATAACTTTTGAATTTCCCATTACACATTTCATTACTTAGTAATGCAAGTTTTTGCTGGGTGGCTTTGAATTTTGCATGTTTCAATACGTTTTGTTCTTAGAGCAAAATTCTAAGCCAACGCTGACGTTTTTTGCTCTACATACCATTTAAAGCCAACGCCAGAATTGTAATTGCACACTAAGTGTTGCCAAAACAAATAAACAGCGTTGCCAAACATTTAAGATGATTTTTTTTTAAATGGAATTTTTGGTGAATACGCTTTTTCTTAATACGACCGATCATTACAGGGTTAACTTCTTATATAAGTGAGTGTTCCTGCGATGTTAATGTTATTAGAACTCGATTTTGTCCAAAACCGCGATGATTAAGTATGAAGATGTTCTTTTAAATTTTACATACACTTTCCTGTTATTTTTTAACTATTCTTCTTTAATTCATTATTTGTTTATAAAGATCGATGAGGTGTTTTTTTGTGCCTTTATCTTTAGACAAAAGAATTAAATTTTTTTCTACTTTTTTATGCAAAATGTTTGAATAACTTGTTTTTGCTATTGGTTAAAATAAAAACTGGATTTATTTAGTGGATTTTCTCCTTATCTTTAAATAGATTTATTTCTATTGTTTTGTTTCGTTGGTTAGAAGTGTGGATAATTTAGAGGTTTTTTGTTAAAGCATATTTCACGTGAAAAAAATTGTAAAACTCCATATAAAAAATTGGCAACGCGAGGAATTATAATGAAATTGCTTAAAATATTTTAACGCATATTTATTATACAAGAAAATTAAAATTGTGATAAAAAATATGGCATTTCAGTTTTGTTATAATAGTTTCATTCTTAAAATTTATTACAATTTGAGGCGTTTAAAGTTTTAGTGAAATTTTAGCCGTGAGAAATAGAAGAAATTTGAATGTCGATGGTAAAATATTAACACCAAACTTAAATTTTCATGCAAGCATCGATTTGGTGAAGTTCTAAGATAACTCTGTTTTTATAATGAAAATTTTACATGAACTTTTAACGCCTAAAGCTAAGTACTCTGTTCGGTTTCACGGGAAAAAATCTGTCAAACTCCATATAAAAAAAAAAAAAATTGGCAACGCGAGGAATTAAGGGGAAATTGTTAAAAAAGTTTTCACTCATTTTTATTATACAAGACAATTTAAATTGCCGTGAAAAAGTGACATTTCAGTTTTGTTATGATCGTTTCTTTCTTATCATTGTCAAAAGTTCTTGATTTTTAAATGTTTTATTGCAATTCGAGGCGTTTAAAGTTTAAGTGAAATTTTCACCGTAAGAAACAGAGTACTTAGCTTAAAGCTAAGTACTCTGTTTCTTGCAGTGAAAATTTGACTTAAACTTTAAACTCCTCAAATCGAAATAAAATATTTAAAAATCAACAACTTTTGACAATTATAAAAAAGAAACGATCATAACAAAACTGAAATGTCACTTTTTCACGAAAATTTAAATTGTCTTGTATAATAAAAATGCGTGAAAACTTTTTTTACAATTTCCCTAAAATTCCTCGCGTTGCCAAAATTTATTTTTTTTATATGGAGTTTGACAGATTTTTTCCCGTGAAATCGAACAGAGTACTTAGCTTAAAGCTAAGTACTCTGTTTTTTACGGTGAAAATTTCACTTAAACTTTAAACGCCTTAAATCGCAAGGAAACATTTAAAAATCAACAACTTTTGACAATTATAAGAAAGAAACGATCATAACAAAACTGAAATGTTACTTTTTCACGGCAATTTAAATTGTCTTTTATAATAAAAATACGTGAAAACTTTTTTAACAATTTCCCTATAATTCCTCGCGTTGTCAAATTTTATTTTTTTTTATAAGGAGTTTGACAGATTTTTTCCCTGAAATCGAACTATGCTTTAAGCTAAGTACTCTGTTTTAAAATTTCACTTAAACTTTAAAAGCCTTAAATCGCAAGGAAACATTTAAACATCAACAACTTTTGACAATTATAAGAAAGAAACGATCATAACAAAACTAAAATGTCACTTTATCACGGCAATTTAAATTGTCTTTTATAATAAAAATGCGTGAAAACTCTTTTAACCATTTCCCTATAATTCCTCGCGTTGCCAAAATTTATTTTTTTATATGGAGTTTGACAGATTTTTTCCCGTGAAATCGAACAGAGTACTATGCTTAAAATGGTAATATAAAATTTATAAATTAAGAAATTTTGACAATTCTAAGAAAAAACTATCATACCAAAATGTCACTTTTTTAGCACAATTTAATTTTTCTTGTGTAATAAATAGGCGTAAAAATATTTTCAACAATTTCATTAATATGTCTCGCGTTGCCAATTTATTTTACAGAATTTTCACATGAAAATGAACAGAGAACTATGCTTTAACATAGTAAACGTGTGAAAACATTTTTCATAGAGAAACATAGAGGCGAAGGTGAAAGAAAAAATAATATCACTATCTTTTTCTAATTTCTCACACGTACGTTGTCGATGTGAATTCACCACACAATACATGTTTACAAGTCGTACTTTGTCAACAAATACATGTATACAAGTTGTACTTTGACAACTCAATTTTTGACGCCTTCGCCTCTATGTTTCTCTATGACATTTTTTTACAATTTTAATATAATTCCTCGCGTTGCCAATTTATTTTATATATGGAGTTTGACAAATTTTTTTCACGTGAAAACATACAGAGCGCTATGCTTTAATTGGAAATGGTGTAAGCAGATTATCTTATATAAATCTTTATTCATTCTTATAAGAGAAAGTATTTTTAAAGTATTTATGATTTCAATAAAAATTGTATACAATTTAAATTCATTGTCTATTAAATTGTTTTGTTTTAAAACCGACTTAAGTCATTAAAACAGATGTAAAAGTGAATTGAAACATTAAATAAAGCATTATTTTTTTTAAGGGAAATTATTATTATTATTTATTTTTTTAAATAAATTTAAATTGACATTTTAACGCGGCCACATTTCCACATGCATTCATTTTTTCCAATTAGATTAAATAAAAACAAATCACGTCTTGTAGAAGGAAATAATGGTTTAGAACAAACAAACGAGAATGTCGGTTATTACAATAAAATAAAAAGAGTTGAATGACTCTTGGGGTATACAAAATGAGCATGAGTTGAGTGTGGATGGATACATGTAAAGTAAATTTTATAAAATAAATATGAATAAAGTTGGAATAATCATATGAGAGATATTGTGTTTAGACTGTCTTAAAATTTGCAAGACTTTCACGCGAGTTTTTGGTATAAATATCAAATTCTATTAGTTTTCACGGGAAAAATCTGTAAATCTTTAAGCTAAGTAATCTGTTTTTTATGGTAAAAATTTCACTTAAACTTTAAACGCCTCAAATCGCTATAAAACATTTAAAAATCAACAACTTTTGACAATTATAAGAAAGAAACGATCATAATAAAACTGAAATGTCACTTTTTCACGGCAATTTAAATTGTCTTGTATAATAAAAATCCGTGGAAACTTTTTTTTAACAATTTTCCTGCAATTCCTCGCGTTGCCAAATTTTATTTTTTTTATATGGATTTTGACAGATTTTTTTCCGTGAAATCGAACAGAGTACTATGCATTAATCTTTAAGCTAAGTACTCTGTTTTTTGCAGTGAAAATTTCACTTCAATTTTAAACGCCTCAAATCGCAATAAAACAAAAAATAAACAACTTTTGACAATTATAAGAAAGAAACGATCATAACAAAACTGAAATGTCACTTTTTCACGGCAATTTAAATTGTCTTCTATAATAAAAATACGTGAAAACTTTTTTAACAATTTCCCTACAATTCTTCGCGTTGCCAAAATTTATTTTTTTATATGGAGTTTGACAGATTTTTTCCCGTGAAATCGAACAGAGTACTATGCTTAAACCATAATCGTTTTAACGGGGTAAAAATCTGTCAAACTCCATACAAAAAAAAATGGCAACGCGTCGAATTATGGGGAAATTGTTACAAAAGTTTTTAAGCAGATTTATTATACAAGGCAATTTAAATTGTGCTGAAAAAGTGACATTTCAATTTTGTTACGACAGTTTCATTCTTAAAATTCTCAAAAGTTGATATGTACATTTTTTATTATAATTTGAAGAGTCTAAAGTTTTCGCCGCAAAAAACGGAGTACTATGCTTTAAGGGAGTACTAAAATTTACAGAACTTACGGCTAAGATTTAGATTTTCGTCGAAATATAGTAGATTCATAATCAAGAAATACATTTACAGTGTTCGAAGCTCGAGGTTTAAGTTTTTTCCAACGAAGCGTGGTATTTTAAGTATTTTCAGTGTAAACGCTGTAAAAATATATGTATTTTAAAATGCATATCTATAAATATTTTTTATTTACCGTGCTTTGACTAGGATTTTTATCTGGCGACGAGAATTTCCATTTGTATTTGCAGCCATTGATACAGATCTTGTATAGAAATGAGTTTGAGGAGTTGATGATGTTATTAAATCAGCTGCATCGAGGAGGGGATCGATTGGAGAATCAACAGAATTTCTTTGTTTTGGTGTTGCTAAAGGTAAATCAGTGTTGGCAATACTCTGTGCCAAACACATCATTGCACTACTGTTGTTATACATTTTGTGGTTAAATGATGATAAACACTATTTCCATATAAAAATTTAATAATAATTTTATTTAAACATAGGCGTTGGATGATTTACAATGATTTTTTTTGTATTTTTTGTTAAAGAAATTGTTTTCAAACACTTAATATTTTTTTTTGAAAGCACAAGGTTTTTGTGTTTGTTAAACTTAAATTTTAAGTTGTTTTTCAAAACAAAAAAAAAACACAAAAAACAGATGTTGGTGGTGTATTCGACAAAAAAAAAAACTAGTTTAGAGCTTAAGCCACTCACTAAACAAACATTTTATTACATTTATTTGCTCATAGTATCTTATAGATACTTTTGAATCTATCTTTTTTGAACAACACTGCACTATTAAATAAGTAAATACAAATATTTAATTATAATTTTTTATTTTTTTATAAATTGATAAAATTTTAAATTTGCTAAAATATTTTTTAAGTTTGTTTTATATCTTTAAGATTCTTCAAAAAATATAGATTTCTGAACTTTCGAAACAAATTATTTCAAAAATAAACTAAACAAGTAAAAAAGTTAAATTCGGCCTTGCCGAATGTAGTGATACCCTCCACAATTTCAAAAAGATTATTGCAAAAAACTTTATTTAAAAGGAAATTACTTTTGAAAAAAAAAAAATTTTTTTTTTCGCGGAAATGTTTTTTTTTTTAATTTTTTTGTTTAAATACCATTTGGTGTTCAATTATGTTCACTAGAGTGTCCCTTATTTTGGAAATGTTGGAAATCTTGAGACGGTACCCGCTCATTTTTTTCCTTTTGACTTAAAAATAACTCAGGAAAAATTTTACGCCCCTAGGACCACGCCTTCCCTACGCGACGGGGCCTTAAAGAGCGGGGCCTAAAAAATCATTTTTCCATACAAACCAAAAAAATTTTTTTTTGATTTTTAATTTTTTTGTTATTAATTATTATATTACTTGGTTTGCTTATTCACGACAAAAAATTTGATTTTGGAGGGATAAGTCTTTCAGCGCTAAAAAATTTTTCGCAAAAAAAAAATTTGGGCGGCCGGGGTCCTACAGTAAAAAATTTTTAAAAAATATTTTTTTTTAGTTTTGACCAGCAACGGTTTTAGCTGCTATGTTGCTTTAAATGATATATATTCCAAAAAAAAAATTATTCATATCTGTGACATCTTTATCTTTTTCGAAAAAAAAAATTTTGAGCCGTAGGAATCCTACGGTAAAAAATTTTTAAAAAATATTTTTTTTTAGTTTTGAAAAGCAATGGTTTTAGTTTTTATGTTGTTTTTAATGATATATATTCCAAAAAAAATATTATTCATATTTGTGACATTTTTATCGTGTATCGAAAAAAATCATCAATGCATTTTTTACCCTTTTTTAGAACACGATTAAGATGTCACAGATACAAAAAATATTTTTTTATGAATATATATCACTTAAAGCAACATAGCAGCTAAAACCGTTGCTGGTCAAAACTAAAAAAAAATATTTTTTAAAAATTTTTTACTGTAGGACCCCGGCGGCTCAAAATTTTTTTTTGCGAAAAATTTTTTAGCGCTGAAAGACTTATCCCACCAAAATCAAATTTTTTGTTGTGAATAAGCAAACCAAGTAATATAATAAATAATAACAAAAAAATTAAAAATCAAAAAAAAAATTTTTTGGTTTGTATGGAAAAATGATTTTTTAGGCCCCGCTCTTTAAGGGCCCGTCGCGTAGGGAAGGCGTGGTCCTAGGGGCGTAAAATTTTTCCTGAGTTATTTTTAAGTCAAAAGGAAAAAAATGAGCGGGTACCGTCTCAAGATTTCCAACATTTCCAAAATAAGGGACACTCTAATGTTCACATATGTCAACCAGAAGCCGAATTAAAGCATTTTGTATTTTTAGGTTATGTTGAATGTATTGAAATTTTTGAGGTGTGCTTACATTTTCGTTTATAACTTTTGAACCGCTGAACCGATATCGCTCAAATGCAATACTAAACTTCTCGGGAGAACTTCCAATAAATATGTTAAGTTTCAGTCATCTCTGTGCAATATTTTGTCCGTGACAGCATTTTCCACAGGCAGACAGACGGACATCGCTAGAATGTCTTAAAATCGATCGGGCATCATGAATATATATACTTTATGGGGTCCCAGATCGACATTTCGATAAGTTACAAACGGAATGACAAACTTATATATACCCCCTATCACTAAGTGGAGGGTATAAAAAGGTTTTAGGAAGATTTTTAAATTGTTTCATCATTACTTCAGATTTTAAATTGTTTCATTATTACTTCAGAAAACGGTGCGTATTGTTAATTAATTCAGGTGTACAATACATTAATAATACGCACTGTATACTGAAGAAATGATAATATAAAAAAAAAAAAATTTTTATACCCTCCAAAACGTAAAAAAAATGTTTGACGGGGGTTTTTTAGAGGGAACGGGGTCGGCGGATGCGTTGGGGACACCTTTCGGCTGTACCGAAACTTGTGTGCTCTCCAAAATGCAAATTATAGTCAGTTAAGTCCGATCATATAATACCCCACACCGGTGTTTTCCGTAAAATGTGTCCCAAGTCCAAACATGGACCGATTGGATCAGTCTTTTGTTAGACCTTTAATTAGTGTAGAAAATACTCAAAAACCAACTTTAAGTGAAATACACAGAAAAAAATTGAAACGAATTTCAATCAACAAAAACGGGGATACAATTAATTTTTTGATCGAAATTCCTCCAATTAAGAAAATTGTTATACCTAACATCAAATTGTAGGTGATTGATTGAAAATATTTTCAAAAAACGCGGATTCAATAAATTTTTTGATTGAAATTCCTCCAATTAAAAAAAAATTTATACCAATCATTAGTGTCCGACCGAACGTTCGGGTTCGGTTACGGAGTTCGGCAAAAAGTGACGTTCGGCCACTGTTCGGTATTCGGTCAATTTTTAGCCGAACTTTACCGAACACCGAACTTTTGTATGTATTGCATTTTATCGTCTTAAAATTAAGCCATATTACAAGTGCAACTACTTTACGCCTAGAATCGGGCTATAGTTTAAAAGAAATATATTTTTTTTCCAAAAAAAAATCAACTTGAGCTATATTTGTCCACTTTTTAAGTATACAACTAATAAAAAATAACACATTTTTTAGTTGTTTTTTTCATAACTATTTGCAAAAACAACTTTTTTTTAATAAAAAAAAAGTTCGGGTACGGGTTCGGGTTCGGCCGAACTTTGCAAAATTTACCGAAGTTCGGGTTCGGGTTCGGTCTGAAAAAGTGCGTTCGGTCGGACACTACCAATCATCAAATTGTAGGTGATTGATTGAAATTTTTTTCAATCAAACATTTTTCGATTTTGATCAAAAATTTAATCAATTTTTTATTTTTAGTCAATCAAAATAATGAGTGATTTAACAAATGAATTGCAAGCTTATGACAAAATTATTAAAAAATTCATCTTTTTTGCTTTCTAATATGTTACAAACAATAAAAAAAAGTACAAACAATAAAAATAATGAGTGATTTAACAAATGAATTGCAAGCTTATGACAAAATTATTAAAAAATTCATCTTTTTTGCTTTCTAATATGTTACAAACAATAAAAAAAAGTAAAACCCGATTATTTTGTATATTTTTGAATTAATCTACACAAATTAATTAAATTGAAAAAAATCTGGTATGTTAAAAATTTGTAATTGGACAGTTAAAGAAAATAACTTCAATCAAAACATTGATTGACTCACTTAAATTTTGTTGATCAATAGATTTAATTGAAAATTTTTAGCCAATAATTTTTTGTGTGTAGGCCTATTTTTACAGACCGATTTAACAAAAGATCATTTGAAATTTGTATATGAGGACAAAAAAAGGGTGGTCATCAATGATTGGATGGGCGTTCGACAACACTGCGTGACAAAACTAACCACTATTTTAGAAAACAAGAGGTACGACCATCATTTCAATATATTTCAGACATGCTGAATCGAATGGCGTACTCCGTTTTTCGATGTATGGTACAGTTTTCTTGTAAAATGTCATTTAAGATTGGCTGATTTTCAGCTGTTTTTTTAACAATAAAAAATCCAAAGCTAATGATTTTTAAATTTTATGACATGGAAAACAAAGATATAACTTGTAGCAATATTTCTAATATAAATTTGGTTTAAAGCTTTTCATCTTAAGCCCTTAAATTCGCGGATTTCTTAATTTTTTTAAGTTTTCGCGAAATTAACTGCTAAATTGGTCTCTGATAAAAAACTTGCATTTTGTGGATCGTAAAGGCGTCCATGACACTACGAATAGTGGACAAAAAACATCTATGTTATATGGACCATCATGATGAAAATCGCGAAAAACCGTTTTTTGTATATGGCAGCATCACTTTAGGAGACGATTTGAGGCTTCATCTTTTAGTATATAATGTGGGAACCTTAAACAATGAACTGACCCAAAATTGGTTCAAAAAAGTTTTCATTTGCAAAAGTTATCTTAACAAAAACTATAATTATTGCATAGAAAACACCGAAATATTAGTTTTTGTTAAGATAACTTTTGCAAATGAAAACTTTTTTGGCCAAATTTTTGGTGAGTTAGTTGTTTAAGGTTACCACATTATATACTAAAAGATGGAGCCTTAAATCATCTCGTAAAGTGATGCTGCCATATACAAAAAAACGGGTTTTCGCGATTTTCATCATGATGGTCCATATAATATAGCTGTTTTTTTCCCACTATTCGTATTGTTAGGGATGCCTTTTTGATTCACTAAAAGCAAGTTTTTTATCAAAGACCAATTTGGCTGTTAATTTCGCGAAAACCTTAAAAAATGAAGAAATTCGCGAATTTAAGGGCTTAAATTAAAAAGCTTTAAACCAAATTTGCATAAGAAATGTTGCTACAAGTCATATCTTTGTTTTCCATGTCATAAAATTTATAAACCATTTACTTTGCAAATTTTTTTTGTTAAAAAACTGGCTCGTAATCAGCAAATCTTTAACGACATTTTGCAAGAAAACTGTACATCGAAAAACGGAGTACGCCATTCGAATCAGCATGTCCGAAATATATAGAAATGATGGTCGTAACTCTTGTTTATTTTTTAGTGTTCCGCAGTGCAATTTGGCGAATTCACTCGGAGGCCATAATTCGCCAAATATGCAAGTTTCGAGAAAATCGGTGGGTGCCCATAAAATTTTTCCGGAAGAAACGACTGGAAGTTCTAAAGGATATTAAGGGACAAAGTTTGAAAGGATCTTATTGACATCCTTTAAACCTGATATGACAAAACAAACATATTTTAAAAATCGAAGAGACTTTACTCTTTCATTAGCTTTTTATTGTAGCATCTTAGGATAAGTAGAAATACTTTTTTCTATTTTTATACCCTCCACTTAGTGATAGAAGGTATATACATATAAGTTTGTCATTCCGTTTGTAACTCATCGAAATATCGGTCTGGGACCGCATAAAGTATATATATTCATGATCCCCTAACAATTTTAAGACATTCTAGCGATGTCCGTCCGTCTGTGGAAATGGTAATCACGGCCAACATATTACACGGAAATGACTGAAACTTAACATATTTGTTGGAAGTTCTCCCGAGAAGTTTGATATTGCATTTGAGCGATATCGGTTCAGCGGTTCAAAAGTTATGAACGAAAATGTAAGGACACCTCAAAAATTTTAGTACATTCAACATAACCTAAAAATACAAAATGATTTTATTCGGCTGCGGTTGACGTATGTGAATATAATTGAACGCCAAATTGTGTTTTAACAAGTACGAACATATTTTATGACAAAAAAAGAAAAAAATCGCGGATTTTTTTTTAAATTTTTTTTTTCGCGGAATGTCCGAAAACATATAGAAATAAAATAATTTCCTTCTAAATAAAGTTTTTTGCAATAATCTTTTTGAAATTGGGGAGGTTATCGCTACATTCGGCAAGGCCGAATTTAACTTTTTTACTTGTTTTTACTTTAAATGTCCTTCAAAACTTTGTCCTCTAAAATGGACAAATGATCACCGAATGAAAAACTGTAAATGCAGTTTAAATCCAGAGGGGCTCTTTTATCAAGTGTATAAGGTCTGGTTCTAGTGTTAAAAAAAGTGGAAATTTGTCTTAGAGTGTAATCTATCAAATGCTTTTATTGCTTAAAAAATTAAAATTAATCCATTTTAATTAAATTTAATGCAATTTTAAATAACAACAATTTTAAAAATATGTCACAGACTCAATTCCGTTCGGAAGCAGAGTTAAATGGTTTACTCGTAAAGTCTAGTACTCTGTTTTTCACGGCGAAAATTTCACTTAAACTTTAAACGCCACAAATTGTAATAAAAAATGTATAAATCAACAACTTTTGACAATTTTAATTAAGAAACTATCATAACAAAACTGAAATGTCACTTTTTAAACACAATTTAAATTGTTTTGTATAATAAATATGCGTGAAAACTTATTTAACAATTTCCCTATAATTCCTCGCGTTGCCAATTTTTTGTTTTATGGAGTTTGACAGATTTTTTTCCGTGAAAACGATTAGAGTACTATGCTTAAAACGCAAAACAAATATTTTTTTTTTTTCGAAATGAAATAACTTTCGAAAATCAAAGTGAAATTGAATAGCATCAATGTGGTTTCATTCCGAAAAATTAGTTCGTTTTACGTTTTTGGAGGAAAACTTTGAAACCACTTCCAAACGGAATTGACTCTGTGACAGTCCCGTATGTATCTCTGTTCAGATTACCAAGAATTGCCTAACTTTGTTTAGAAATTTATGTAAAATTTATATTAATTTGTTGATTTTCCAGGTTGGAAACTAGTTTTATCTCTTTGTTTAAGAATCTTAAAGATATTTTTTTCGAGTTTCTTTTCATTTAAAAGATTTTTTTTTTACTTTAAAAGAATTTTAGCAAATTTTTTTGTTTTCAATTTTTCTTTTACATATTTTTTAACACTTTTTTTTCACTCTTCCACCACTTTTTTCATTACATTTTTAGTCCATATTTGAGGATTTTTTTTCACATTACACATCAACAGTTCGTTTGATACTGTTTTTTTGTTGCACACGCAACGTGTTAAACCTCACTAAGCAAAAATTATATTGTATTTTACAAAACAATGAGTATCTATACCACGACATCAGCAGTACGACCAGTACTACTACCACCACTACCTTCCCCACCTTCACCTCAACCACTACTACACATTAACTAGCAACAACCAGACCAGACCTTTAAGTTCATAAAATACAATCAAAAAATGAAAACTTAAGACACTATGCAGTTCAGGGATGGAAAATCGAAATTTTGAGATGGTACTGGAGCTGAACCAAAAAAGTACTTTTTCTTTCTCGACGGTACTAAAAAAATAATGTCTAGTTTCTGTACGACGACCAGCGACGAAAAACGTTTGTCGTATAGAAACTGGGCAGAATTCAATACAAAAGTTCTTAAATTGAGAACATCCTTATCCATTTATTTATTTAAAAAAAAACTCCAATAAAGGTTGACTTAAATCAAAAATTTCATTAATTCGAAGCTTTGTAAGCATTTTTCCAATGAAAATCAATAGATTGATTTGATATTAAATAGAAATGGTATTAATTCAGTCACGGGGGTACAACGGTATCTTTGGGAGTGAAAAAGTACTGAAAAAAGTACTAAAGTACTAACTTTTCCATCCCTGATGCAGTTATTCTTCGTTCATTCGGTTGTTCGAGTATCTGTATCTATCGAAGTGCAACAAAAGAATTACTTTTCCAGAGATACACAACACACAAAGACATTTTTTCCAAAAAAGAAATATTGTACTTTCGAAATGATGGCGCAAAATAACAACAATAAAGAATAAACAACGAAATAAGCAATAAAACTTTCTGTAATAATTACAAAAACTTTGACAGAATTTAAAGGAATTAATTCTTACGATACTACGAAAAAATCAACCCTGACATACTGCCACAGACTACATACAGACTCGACAGTAGAGTTTTATAAGAAAAAATGGGGAAGAACTAACAAGGAAGGTCTTTCAGAGGGCACTCACCGATTGTCTTAAAACTTGCATATGGGAATGAGGGGAGAAAAACAAGAGTTACCTGTTTTTTAGCTGCACAATCTCAAATTTAAAAAAGGGTTGCCACCTTATGAAAAAAGGTGGTCTTTCGGGGAAATCCTTATAAAAGCCGAACTAGCAGGAATTTCGCAAAACGAAAAAATACGGGTCAGCTTAATATTAATAGAGAATATTCTATATAATTTTGGCGGTCGTACGTACCTCTCCATATAAACTACCCCTACGATTTTATGTTTTCGAAAATAGGACCTTAACGAAGCCGAATTTGGAAACGACCGCCATTGGATAGGCCTTCAAAAAACCTTTCGATCTGTATAAAATGTTCATATAGTTTCTTCTGAAGAAATGTAAAAAATTCTTACCTAATTCGTAGAATAATTTGAAAAAAAATTAACCATATGGTTCATGACTTCTTTTTTGACACCTGTCACTTTTGTCGAGTCGGTATTAGTCTATGATACTGCTGACCCTCAATTTGTAAAATTTTTGAAATCTTCATACAATTTTTTCAAATGTTCCCAAGAACAAGTCAGCGGTTGTCTAAAAGCAATGCTTACTAACTCCTGACTTGTTATTGGGGACGTTTGGAGAAATAGTATGAAGATGTCAGCAATTTAATAAAGGGAGGATCAGCAGTAATTATACTCTACACTACTCTGCGGTACAGAGTATGAGTTTGTGCTGATGTTTGTAACTACCCGAAATATTGGTCCTAGACCTACCTTCAAGCATACCGATCGACTCATAATTACTTTTTGAGTCGATTTAGCGATGTCCGTCCGTATTTCCGTCCTTCTGTCCATCTAACAGTTTAAGCACGATACAGGTAGTAATTTTCAATCAATTGACTTAGCCGAAGGGCGAAGTCTATTGAAATTGGAAAAAATTGGTTCATGTTAAGACCTAGCTCCCATACAAACGCCCCTTTTGAATTTCGCTTAAATGACTATAATAACCGTATTATAATAGATATCGCTTTGAAAATTACCAAGTTTTCTGATTTCGTATGTACGAATCATTATTCCAAATCGGGTCTGTCCTTCTTGTAGTCCCCATACAAACCACCCTCCTGATATTCACATAATTCCCTCAAAATTCATAAAAATGGGAAATATTCAATTCAAATTTTGTTTGTACGTGTTAAACGTGTACTTTGGTAACCTAATAAAATCTTAATATAATTGGACCATTTTTGGACTTAGTCCCCATATAAAAATTTCGTCTGATGTCCGTTAAATCAGTTGGCAACACAAATAACGCAAGTCCACTCAAATTTGATTGTTGTGTGGTTTCTACACTTAAGTATTAAAAATCTATCAAAGTATAAATCAAATCGTTACACGTTTGTACTTGGAACCCATTTTCCGGAAAACACTGGTATAGGGTATCTTGACCGACTATAATTTTCTTGTTTTTTTTAGGGGTGATTATCACTGGAGCCCTAAAAACAACATCAGCTGCATCCATAGACATCATACTGCATCTGCTGCTAATTGAAGTCTTCACTTAGGTTGATGTAAATAAACCATTCCTCATTTTTAGAAATTATAGCATGGGCAAAAACGTTGACACTGACTACAAAGTGCTCAAACAACTTTTCGACCGGAATTTATAAATAAAGTTCCCGACTCGAGAGAATTGGCCGAACTGGAGTAGCAGTTTAAATGACGCTTTAAATATTTTCACAGAGGATTACAAACAATCGACTGAAGTGGGAGCAGGATTTACTGCGAACGTCTGTGGTATCCAAAAATCTTTTAATTTACCTCTGAACAGTAACATTTTCTAGGTTGAAATAGTTTCTATAAATAAAGCAGCCTTACAGTTACTTGTAGAATGGAAAAAAATAAGCTATTACGGCTCTAATTGTAAGAGCCGTATCTCTAATATGGGTACCAGGGCAAAAGGGAGTATACGGAAACGAAAAAGCTGATGAACTTGCAAAGCTGGGTGCAGATTGGATGGAAACTTATATTCATACTGAACCCCCAAATCAATACTATCGATCGAAAAGTGATTGCCAGTTTTTTTTGTTAATGGCAAACAGGAAATTGAGAGAGTAATGTGGAGTTCACACTTGAGACCTTAAACAAGTTGTTTAACAAAACACCGGGGGGTCGATTCTGGTTCTGTGAAAAACGTATGAATGAAAAAATATGTCAGTTTACTTCATTAAAAACTAATAGTCAAAGTGACATTATTTTTTCAGTGATAAATTTATCACAGAAACAGAATTGGCCCTCAGGAATATAATAAAAACGTAATGGACACAGAACTAGATTTTTTTGAACATCTAATCTTGAACACTCAAAAACATCAAGTGTGAACCTCACATTAAGTACATCAGAATTACCAGAATAATCATAGAGGAATAAAGTAAAGAGATTGTAATTGGTTCAACTCTCTTTTTTCTCTCTCACGCGAAATTAGTCTGGGATCAAGTAAATATTTTGGTTTTTTAAAGTCTGGAATTTGTACTTTATTTGCACTTTTAATATTTTTTATACCCTCCAACCACAGTATGGGGGTATACTCACTTTGTCATTCCGTTTGTAACGCATCGAAATATCGGTCGGGGACCCCATAAAGTATATATATTATTGATCCATGATTGATTCTAAGACATTCTATGAATGTCCGTCTGTCCGTCCGTCCGTCTGTCTGTAGATAACACAATGCAGTCCAAAATAAAACAGCCAGACTCCTGAATTTTGGCACAAATATGTCGCATGTACATAGGCAGGTTAAGTTCGCGAATGGGCAAAATCGGCCCAGGGAGAAAAAAGACTCCTGAAGTTTGCTCAAATATGTCTCATGTACATAGGCAGGTTAATATCGCGAATGGGCAAAATCGGCCCAGGGGGAAAAAAGTTCCCCGTTGAAGAACTGAACCAACCTTTGAAAAAATACACTTTTTTTACATGTTTTTTTGCATTTTTGTTTAATAAATGAAACATTTGGTATATTTATCGCGATAGGAAGGTGCTCTGAATGGCCCCACAGACCCCATCACAACCCCCCCCCCCCCCCCCAAAAAAAACGCCCATGCCAAATTTTTTTTTTTTTTTTATTTTTTATAGATTTTTGAGGGTATAAAAGATTCTGAACAGATGAATTTAACACTCTCACTTGTTTTTTTAATTTTATTGAATCATTAACATTTTAAGAACGTAAATTTCATAAATTTGTTTTGTTTAAAACAATATAAGTGTTTTATTAAAGAAAACAAAAAGCCTTTTTTTCAATTCCTCTTTCAACCTTCATTCTATTAATCTCATCCAGTTAAAGTTATTTCTCACGAGAGCCACGAATAGCCCCTGAAATAATCAGGTCGCGTTACGACCTCAGGAGAACTTGGTACCTACTTTATCTTAACAGAAGGGAATGTCGTTTACTCACGGGAGTTGTCACAGGACACAGCCCAGGTAAGAAAAAGAAAACTAATAAAAAGCGCCATAAGAAAAATAGATGCCAGATCGGTTTTTATTGTTTCACTCACTCCTTATTAGTAGAAAGTGTTGCCATGCTAGCTTAAAACCAGCTAAAAACCGCTCTGCTTTCTCCTAAAATCGCTTAGTTAAAAAAAAAAATCCTATCGAGTCTGTACATTATCTGTGACAATGATATTGTCAATGTAATGAATTTTTAGAAACTTGTAAATTGATTGTTTTAAATTTGATAGGTTTGGTAATTTTGCAGTAGGTTTGGTGTTTCGATCTGTGTCAAAGATCATTATCATGACTCTTTAGCAAACTGACATACGTCCATTTATTAAAACTCAAATTATTGAATTTATTCCTTTACTGATCTGCATTCACAATTCATGTACAAAATTTATGCAAGCATTAACAGAAAAAATTAACCAGAGAAAACTCAAAGAAAAAGCAATAAAAAAACAGTCCACCACCCAGCATACTCCCGCAGAATTGTTTCTGCAATTTCAGCTGTTTATATTTTTTATTACTCTTCTTAAGTTTTCAACTTTCCTTTCGTTTTTATCAGTTGTTTTTATTTTAGTTTATTTTAGCACTTTTTTTTCATTTTCTGTTTTACTATTCATTTCTTAGATACATTTTGCGGTTCCAGTTCCATAATAACAAAAAAAAAACTCAATTTTTTGTATTTGTTAAGTGGTGAGTTCTTTCTTGAGTGGAATTTAAAAAAAATCACCACTACACTATTACGCTCATTTCCAGTAAACTACTCTCTTTTGATTAGAGAGTCATTTTTAAAAGACTCTTATTTATCTTTACTCACATTCATTCATAAATATTTCAATATGTTAAACAGCTGATTACAGTGGGTTTTAAGAAGATATTTTTATATAAAAAAAATTTGTTAGAAACTGAGATTTATTTCTATAAAAATGTTTCGAAATCTGAGAATTTTTCTATATAGAAAAAAATGTTTTAGAATCTTTTTTATATTAAAAAAATGTCTCAGAATCTGAGAATTTTTCTATATAGAAAAAAATGTCTCATAATCTGAAAATTTTTCTATATAGAAAAAAATGTCTAAGAATCTGAGAATTTTTCTTTATAGCAAAAATGTCTCAGAATCTGAGAATTTTTCTATATAGAAAAAATGTCTCAGAATCTGAGAATTTTTCTATATAGAAAAAATTTCTCAGAATCTGAGAATTTTTCTATACAGAAAAAATGTCTCAGAATCTGAGAACTTTTCTATATAGAAACAAATGTCTGAGAATCTGAAAATTTTTCTACATAGAAAAAATTTCTCATAATCTGAAAATCTCAAAATCTAGAAATTTTTTTTATATAGAAAAAATGTCTCAGAATCTGAGAATTTTTTGATGAAGGAAAAATTCATAAAAATCTGTGAATTTTTCTATAGAAAAAATATTTAAAATTTATTACCTAAAATTTTAAAATCAATACGATTTATGAATAACAAAACTATTTTCAAATATGTACAAAAAAACTTGAACAAAAAATGTCAATAACACTTTGACATGCGAAGCTTAAAAGAATTGATTAGATTTTTCAATACATAATTGGATTACATATTTTACACTTGGCAAGAGTTCATACATAAGTCATCATACGAGGTACGTTGTCCATTTAAAATGGGGGGTTTTAAAAGTACTGGCAAAGGCGGTGTGGGGGCTGTGGTATTTTAAAAAAATACTACTCATGAAACTGATTTATTTAAATCATAGCATTTGGAAACTAAATAAGCCGAAGGTAGGAAAGAGAAATAAAGGCTTATTTAAATAATAGTTGTAAATATATAATATTTTATAAAATGTAAATGAATTACAAGTTGTTTGGGGGGTAAATTTATTGCATTTTCATGTTGTTGACATTAAAAAATATTATTTATTTAGGGGGATGATTAAAATGGGGTTTGTTAAATATCTCACCCATTTATAGGAAGGTTAGATTTCCTAGGTTTCCTGTTAGTTACTTCCCTTTTCTGGTTAGAAAATGAAAAATGGATAATTATATAACACCATTTCAATTTTTATTTTTTTTTAATTGTTCTTGTAATCTAAAAACTTTAGTCCAAAAGGACCTAGTGCAGGAACTAGTAACCAATACTAAAACTGTTTACTAATATTATTCAAAACCAGTTAAAATAACTAATTTTAGTACTTTGAAGATACTAAAATTAGTAACTTATTAGTAGATTTCGGTACAAAATATCTGTGAAAATAATTAGTGTCCGACCGAATATTCGGCTTCGGCCTCGGCTTCGGCCAAAAAGCACTATTCGGCTTCGGCCACAATTTTGGCCGAATAGGCCGAATACCGAATAATTGTATAATATTTGTGCTCACGTGTTGAAAAACATACTAAACTAACTTTGAATCACATTAGTAAGCCAAAAAAACATTTTAATAAGTGTTTTTGCAACTAAAAACATTTTTTACATTAAAAAAAAATTTTCGATCGAAAAAAATTT
Source organism: Pegoplata infirma (assembly GCA_963921195.1). NCBI lineage: Eukaryota > Metazoa > Arthropoda > Insecta > Diptera > Anthomyiidae > Pegoplata > Pegoplata infirma. Next base: position 215,057,674 of record OY992540.1, read on the forward strand.
ACACTCTAAAATATATTTTTTTACAAAAATGTGCTTAAAATAAAATCATTCTAGACAGCATTCTCATGCATTTGAGTATCCCGCCGAGTCGACTTTTATTTTTTTCTTGTTTTTACTACATAAATATATATTTTTTTTAATATTCGGCTTTGGCTTCGGTTTGGCCGAATAGTGAAAATTTGGCCGAATATTCGGCTTCGGCCAAAAAAGGTGTATTCGGTCGGACACTAAAAATAATTGAAAACAGCCTAAGTCTATAAAAGAGCAAAAACAGTTTAACTAGATCCATAGTTATAACAAGGACAAAAAAATAAAAATATCCTTTTGAATTAATTAAGTTTGAATTTTTGCATATTTCTGAAATACAAATACAGTTTAACTATATCTATAGTTTTAACAAGGACAACGATTTCTAAAAATATCCTTTTGAATTTATAAAGTTTTAATGTTTGCATATTTCTGCATATTTTGTTGAAAAGGCATATTTTATGTGAATTTTGATTTTAAATTCATATTTTTTGCATATTACTAATTTTTTTTTATGTTTAAATGCATATAATTTCTTTAGAGCATATTTTAAGCGCATATTTTTTTGGTGTACAACTTGAAAATGGTGTTGTAAAAGCTACCTAGGTTTGTCTATGTTTTAAAGCATAGAAAATATATCTGTGAAAATAATTGAAAATAGCCTAAGTCTATAAAAGAGCAAATACAGTTTAACTATATCCATAGTTTTAACAAGGACAAAGATTTCTAAAAATATCCTTTTGAATTAATAAAGTTTTGATTTTTTGCATATTTCTGCATATTTGGTTAAAAACACATATTTTATGGGAATTTTGATTTTAAATGCATATTTTTTTTGCATATTCCTAACTTTTTTTATGTTAAAATGCATATTTATAATATTTTAGGGCATATTTAATTACTGTTGCCAAGTATTTTTAACCTCACTAAAAAAGCGCTAGAAACCGCCAAAAATAAATTTAGCGGGGAAAATTTAAAATTCTCCCGCTAAATTATGAAAAAAAGCGCTGAAAACCGAAAAACTTGGCATTTTTGATTGAAAAAAAAGAAAAATTAAAAAAAAAAACTTTAAATTATTTTTTCTACGAAAAATGCGCAAGAAACCGCCGAAAAAAATTTAGCTCGAAAATATAAATGAGTTTGTGCTGATGTTTGTAACTACCCGAAATATTGGTCCTAGACTCACATTTTAGTATACCGATTGACTCAAAATCACTTGTTGAGTGGATTTAGCGATGTCTGTCCCTCCGTCCCTCTCCCCGTCCGTCCGTTTGTCCATGTAAACGGTGTAAATTTTAAACTTAAGCCTCTCTTGGCCCAAGGACGAAGCCTATTGAAATTGGAAAAAAATCGGTCAATGTTTAGACCTAGCCCCCATACAAATGTCCTCTTTAATTTTGGCTCAAATGACTCTAACAGCCGTATTATAGCAGATATCCTTTCAATATTTGTCAGATAACCATGTTTTGTTTTACAAAATCACCATTCTAAATTAAAAAGAAATCGGACAAGTTTTCTTGTAGCGCCCACCTTCCCAATATTCACATAAATCTCTAAAATTTCATGAAAATATAAAATATTTTAAATATTTAATTGAAATTTTGTTTGTGTGTGTTTAACGCGTACCTTAACAACCCAATCAAATTTGATTACAATTGGACCATTTTTTGACTTAAGCCCCATATGAAAATTTCGCCCGATATTCAGTTAAAGTGGTTTACTGACAACAAAAAGAAGCCTATTTCACTCAAATTTGCTTTGTGACTGATTTTTTACACTTATTAAAGATATAATAAAAGATAGTTCCTAGAGGTCCAAGTTTTAATTTGAGACCCATTTTCCGGAAACCACTGGTGTAGGGTATTATATGGTCTATAATTTTCTTACCTGTTTTTTTTTTTTTTAAACAAAGCTTTTTCTCAAAACAATCTTTTGTCGACATAAGCTATTTTCCTTTATTGCCACAATTATATATTTAGAAATTTGTTGGAGTAAAAACACCATTTGTCGCCAATGTATAGACGACTGCCTGAATGGCTGCTCTATCCCACAACATGCAATTTTATTTATAGCCCTTTAAAGTACATAGATTTTGATTTTACTAAACCAGAGATTCTTAATTGGTGTTTTTTAGAGCTATAAAAAATCAAGTAGAAAAGTTAAATTCGACTTGGCCGAATTCATGAATACCCTCCACAGTAACCGTTTTAAGTGATAGTAAGTTTTGATTAAAATTATTTTATGTTGAGTAAAAAATTTTTTAGTCATTTTTGTAAAAAAAATTGACATTTTTTTCTGAGTGCAAAATTTTTTTCGAGTGTAGTTTTTTTTAGTGTAAAAACATTTTTGAATGATAAAAATACTTTGTAAAATATTTTTGTGGCTTACCAATGATTATAAAGCTTGTTTTTCAAAGCTTGAGTTTTCAACACTTGCATATACACTCAAAAAAAACCTTGTGAAATTAAAAGAAAAGTTTGTAACTTTTTTTTGCTACCTCCTATTTTACAAAAATTCTTTGTTATTTTACCAGCTTTTTACCAATAATTTTGTAATTTTACAAGCTTTTTACCAATAATTTTGTAATTTTGTAAGCTTTTCACAAAAAAAATGTAAATTTACAATTTTTTTGAAGCGATAAAACTTACAAGGAGGTTTCGTGACTACTAGATTTTTTGCTACCTCCTATTTTACAAGAATTCCTAGTAAAAATTACGAGCTTTATTGTAATTTTACAAGATTTTTACCAATAAAATTGTAAATTTACAACTTTTTTGGCGAAATAAAACTTAAAAGAAATTCTCATAAATTTACTAGATTTTTTTGTTAAAAAAACCTTGGAAATTTGTAAAATTACAAGAAAAACTGTAAAATCACAAAAAATCGATCGAAAACTATTTGTTAAAAAACAAGGAAAACTGTCAAATATTGGTAAAATGGGATTTCGAAACTTTTTCTAGTAATTTGACAAGGTTTTTTTTAAAGTGGTTTGCTCATAATTTTTGAACCATTTGACCGATTTCGCTGAAATTTTGTACCAAGGAGACCAGGGGAACGACAAATGTATATGCATAGCTTCAGGGGAACTACAAATGTATATGCATAGCTTCAGCAGCCCCAGAGTTGATTTTTAAAAGTAAAAGTAACTCTTTCAGAAATTCACTCTTTTGCTTATAGATTTTGAACCACTCGACCGATTTTGCTGAAATACAATACCAACCTGACCAGGTAAATTAAAAAACATATAAGCCAAACTTCAGCAGCCTCAGGAAATTCTTTTAAAAGTTATCGTGTTTTCTACAAACAGACGGACGTACATCGATAGATTGACTTAAAATCGATCAAGGATCATGATCAAGGATATTGGTCCTTGACCAATATTTCAAGGTATTACAAACGGAATGACAAACTTATATATACCCTCTATAAAAAAATTTTTTTAAAAATATAAAAATTAAAAATCAGGGGTTCTCAATGGTTGACATGAAACTTATCATATTTATACAGGTCCGTGTAAAAACTGAATTTGGTCTGCTATGCCCATTAACGCGTCCCGAATTTGTTTTTTTTTAATTGAAAATGCCAAATGATGCGCAATTAGGATCCATTTAAAACCAGCTCCCACCAGCTGCATTTTTGTTTTTCAAAAACATGACGCCAAAAGTTGATCAATGTAGAGCGGTCGATTACCTTATTACAATCTACTATTTATTAATAATTTTACTACACACAAAAAATTATTGGCTAAAAATTTTCAATTAAATCTATTGATCAACAAAATTTAAATGAGTCAATCAATGCTTTGATAACAATTTTTTTATTTTTTTATTGTTAACAACATACTGGAAAGCAAAAAAGATGAAGTTTTTGATAATTTTGTCATAAGCTTACAATTCATTTGTTAAATCAATCATTATTTTGATTGACTATAAATTAAAAATTAATCAAATTTTTGATCAAAATCGAAAAAATGTTTGATTGAAAAAATTTTCAATCAATCACTTACAATTTGATGATTGATATAACAATTTTTAATTGGAGGAATTTTAATTAAAATATTGATTGAATCCGCGTTTTTGTTGATTAAAATTCGTTTAAAATTTTTTCTGTGTACAGCTGCAAATTTTAATTTTCAATCATAGTAATAGTTTGAAATTGGGGTAATCGAACAGGCGTAAAACTTTTCGATTGCAGTATAAAAAGTAAAATAAAAATAGTAATCAGACAGACATTTATTGCCAAACACTATAAATCGATAAAGATTAATCAAATGTACGATTAGTGGGGTTATCATGACTACAAGAACTGATCCCAGCAAAACTTAGATTACCAAATAAGGTATAAAATAAGGTATAGTATCTCTTATTTTATACATTGCAGCATTGATGATTTTAACAGGCGATGAGACTCGAAGTAATGCATCCACATTATCACAAAGAATACCAGTAAGGTATAAAATAAGTCATAAATTTATAACGAAGAATACGAGTAAGGTGTAAAATATATGATATTTTATAGGTTACGAGAAATGAAATAATATAGCATACCAGAAGATAATATATAAGGTGTTACGAGTAGTGAAAAAGTAATTTTGTATTAAATTTACTCACGTGATTGTAAGTGAATGTAAGTCGATAAAATATGCTCGTGAGTGTGTGTCGTTAGAAATTTCCTGTCGTGAGCCCATCTCTAGTTTAAACTTATGAATTTTTTTAAAAATAATTATTTTTTTATGTTATTGTAATGGATTATGCATCCAATTATAAATAATGCATTATTTCAAACTTTCAAATAATACATAATGTAACCAAATATAAGTCATCCATGATTTAATGTTTAGAAATAATAAATATGAAATACATTTTTTCCAATAATCAGGCATTACGTAGCAAATTATTAGTAATGCATTATTTTTCACTTGAAAATAATACGTTGTGGAACAAATTTTTGGTAAGACATCATAAAATAATGCTACAAATAAGGTATATACATTACCTGGTAATGTGTTATATAATCACTACCCATTACCAAAGTTTTGCTGGGATTGTTTGATAAAAAATACAGAGAAACAAATATCATTATTTTCAGAACAGAGAAATTAAGCACCTTCCCCATTGCGATAAAAGTTGCCAGTCATTTATTATGACATACACATTACCTTAAATTAGAGTTTAATTTGGGGGGGGGTGGGGTAATTCGGCGGCAGGCGTTGGGGAACACCATCCCCACGCGACAAATGTTGGCAAATTTATTTATAATGATTTTTGCACTTAAGAAATACAATTTTATCATTATTTAATTTTTTTTTATATCCACACCCACAAAAAGGGGCGGGCTAAAAAAAAATTATATTTTTTAGACCCCTAGGTCCAAGTGCAGGACTTTGAACGTCTTCTGACATAAAAATGTTTAATGCGTTCTTTTTTAATTTTTAAATTAATAAAAATTATTTAATATTCGACCTTCAAAATTCTATTTTGAGTAAGATTATTCTAGCTCAAGGTCATATTTCATATTTCAATTTAAAACAAACAACTTTAAAAATAGTTTCTTGAAAATTACTTTGACAATATCATCGTAATGATTATTAAAAAAATATGACCTTGAGCTAGAATAATCTTACTCAAAATAAAAATGTTTCATACGTTTAACAAAAATGCAAAAAACATTTAAAAATTTCGTTTTTTTAGAGGTTGATTTAGTTCTTCAAGGGGGAACTTTTCCCCCCTGTCCCGATTTTGCCCATTTCCGAACCTAACTACACACAAAGAAAAAGCTTCATTAATATAATGAAACTCATCCTAAAAGATGGTCCAATGAAACTGTTTCATTATATGTATGGAAGGTTTCATAAATATTCATAGTATTTATGAAACATTTCATTATATTTATGAAAATTTTCATAATATTTATGAAAACTTCATTAAAAAGTATCCTTGGACGAACTATTATGACAAATTGTTTTCCAGTTCTTTGAGTGTAGCCTATGATCATAAGATATATTCATGTTAATCTTCAGCAGTCTAGATCTTTTAGTTTGCATCGAGCTTTCCACAGACAGACATTTATACAAGGTCTTAGAATCGATCATGGATCAATAATATATGTACTTTATGGGATCCCCGACCAATATTTTGATGCGTTACACACGGAATGACAAACTGAGTATACCCCCATACTGTGGTTGAAGGGTATAACAAAATAATTTGAGTTAAAATTTTAAAATTTAACTGCTTTTAACTGCATTTTATGTAGACCAAAGTTTAAATTAATAAAAAAAATTATACACTAGTAAACAAGTTTAACATTTAATTAAGGTGTTGTTTAACTGTTAAATTTTTCATTCAAACTGTAAAATATTTTATTTAAACTACAACATTTTTTGGTTTCGATTTGAAAAGTTTAATAGCGTGACTTTAAATCTATTGCTTAAAACTTTTTTGACATCATGTCAAAATTAATAAATTTTTAACGTGATGTAAAAAATTTCTGATATAAAACACGCTATCAAATTTTTTTCAAATTTAACTAATTAAAATTTGTTGCATGGTGTGCTATTGTTCGTTATTGTTATTATTGTTTTAAACACAATTACAAGTGTTTTTAAAATGTTTTATACTAATATTTTTTTTTTTTTTTATATATTTTTGTTTATAATTGTGGTCAACAAAAAAAACTGTTTATGATTTCTTATCATATCCCGTGCTATAATAACGAGGTTTTAAAATTTATATCATGATTATTATAAATCATTTAAAATTTTGTTTACTTTTAAAAATACATTCATCAATAACAAACCGGCATAAAAAAAACTTGAAAACTTATTTTAAACAATATGTTATTTTCAGAGACCAAATAAAACAGTTATATGTGTTATTTTGCGTTAAAAAAATCATTAAACGAATGTTGTCCAAAATATGCATTATATATATGAAAAGACTTCTAGAGATGTCCCGTGTTAAAATTTGCAATAACTTTTATTTTTTGATTTTTATCAATAAAAGTATAAAATAACAGTAATTAAAAACTTTTTGTTCAAAAAGTTTAAAATAACATTTATTTATTTTAAATAACTGTTATAACAGTTATTTTTAATCAAATCAATCAAAGTTTTAATGTTCAAATCAATAATTGAAGAATTAGCTATCAATAGGATTCTTTTGTATGCGTTTATTTTAGTTTTACTTAAATATATCAAATTTTATAAGGCTCAAAGAGTATTTGATAACAGTTAAAAAAAATAAAAGTTTTTTATTTCTGTTATTTTGAACAGATATTTATATAAATTTTTTGAAACTGTTATTTTAAATTTCTATTTCAAAATAATATTTTTGAACAGTTATATTTGAGTTTTTTCAATAAATCTCATAACGGTTATGGTCTCTGGTTATTTTTAAAACTAGCTAAAATTTACCGGGTTTAACTGGGTCGACTAAAATGTTTTTTTTTGGCAATTTATTATTTATTGAACTATAAAGGAAAAACAACGGGAGATAGAAAGCTGAAACTTGTAAGGAATAAAATATACCAAATTGATCCAGAGTGGAGGAAGACACTAGCCACATCTACAGCACAAACTAAATGGATGTAAATTAAAAAAAAAAAAATCACAAAATAAAAACCACCTTTTCACTAAAAACTTGTATTGTTATTACTAGAGCTACAATTTTCATGAACTAAAAAATGGCTTAAAATATGCACAACAAAATCAAAAAATGTGCCAGCAGAAAATACCATACACTCAAAAAAAAAAGTTTGTAAAATGACATAAAATCCCCGTGATTTTACGGGGTAGGTTTTGTAAAATATGTACTAGCAAGAATCCCCGTAATGTTACGGGGATAATTTGTAAATTGATTTAACAAAAAAATTACGGGGAGAAAGTGTAAATTTACAATTTTTTTTGTAAAATATTATTGTAGACTTAAAAAAAAAATTTGTAAATTTACGAAAAAAAGTAGAAAATCAAAAAATAAAATTGTAAATTTACAAATTGTTTGGTTTAACTACAGTTTTTTATGGCAAAAAACTTGTATACTTACAGTAAAAAGTGGTAAATTTACAATTTTTATTGTAAATATACCATTTTTTCTTATTTTTTTGCCGTAAAAACAGTAGTTTAACCAAATACTTTGTAAATTTACAATATTGGTTTTGTATTTTCTACTTCATTTTTGTAAAATTACAACTTTTTCTGTAAGTATACAATTTTGTTTTCTAAACTTTCATATTTGTTTTGTAAATTTACAAAAAATTTGGTATATTTACATATTGGTTTTGTAAATTTAAAGGTTTTTTCCATTGGTGCATTTCATTTTTCCTTCTTCGGCAGCTGGAGTAGCACTTTAACAACCTGAAATGATTTCTTTTTTTCACTTGAACACTTTTAACAAACTTTTTAGAGTATAACACTGCACTTTTTTTCGGAATTTCGTTTTTCTTAAGTAGAACATATGAGAATTGCGAAGGAGGCTACACAAGAAATTTCTTATATTTTCAAGAAAAACTAGTCAAAAAAATTACCTTTTTTTCGAATTTTTAATTATTTTAGCAAGTATTTTTAAAAAATTATAAAAAAAACTTTGGATATTGTAGATTGGACGTTTAAGTACCTGATAAAATAAGAAAAAACTTAATTTTTCATAATTGACAGCTTTTGATTGACATTTTAGTGCCAGATTTAAACAAGTAGAAAAGTTAAATTCGACTTGGCCGAATCTATGAATACCCTCCACAATGCCCATTTTAAGTGATAGTAAATTTTCTAACGTGAAAAAAATAACAGTTTTGATTAGAAATATTTTATTTTGTGTAAAAACAATTTTTTTAGTAATTTTTGAAAAAAAAAATAATTTACTAATTTTTTTTTTTTTGAGTGTAAAATTTTTTTCGAGTGTATTTTTCTTTTGTTTTGGTATAAAAATATTTTTGAGTGACAAAAATACGTTGTAAAATATTTTTGTGACTTACCAATGGTTTTAAAACAGGTTTAACGGGTTTTCAACACGTGAATTTAAGGTGAAGCTAATCTGAAATTCACGGTTTTGCTAATAACTTTTGAACCACTGACCGATTTGGGTGAAATTCAACACGAACTAGGCTGGAGGAACGAAAAATATTTATGCCAAGCTTCAGCTTCCTTAGAATTGCTTTTCGAAAGTTATAGTGATTTTTATCTCATAAATTCACGAAAAACCATTGCCGAATTTTAGTCTTTTGCTCATAACTTTTGAACCACTGGACCGATTTCGCTGGATTGCAATACCAACCTGACCAGGTAAATGCCCAACATATATGCCAAACTTCAGGAGCCTCTGTAAAGTTAGCGTGTTTTCAACAGACAGACAGACGGACGGACATCGCTAGATCGTCTTAAAATCGATCGAGGATCATGAATATATATACTTTATGGGGTCCTAGACCAATATTTCGAGGTGTTACAAACGGAATGACAAACTTATATATACCCTCTATCACTAGAGTGGAGGGTATAAAAAAAAGTACCAAAAAAATATGGTAAAATTACCAAAAAATGGTAAAAATACAAACAAAAAAACTAGAACAATAATATAGTAAAAACATATAAAAATTGTGGTATTTTACTTAAAGCAAGTTACTAAAAAATTGTCTTGATATTCAATTTTTTGATAAAGCTTACAACTAATTAAAAAATGTTTGTATCCGGAACTTAAAAAATTTTCAAAATTTTTTTATGAAATTTTTTATTTATAAAAAATAATTTTTAACAAAATATGGACTTAGAAAATTTTTGCGTCTCCTATTGTTGCATAATTATTTTTCAATACAAATTTTTGTTTAATTACATTTTTTTGTGTCAAAATACTGAAAACCTTGTAAACTAAAAAATCTTGAAAAAAAAAAAAGTTTGTAATAAAACATTTTTTGGTAGAAAGACTAAATACTATCAAATAAAATGTTGTTGTACAATTACAATTTTCTTGTGTAAAACAACTAAACACCTTGTAATTTTTTTTTAATTTGTAAAATAATTAGTTTTTTTGTTAATTTACCTAAAAAAATTGTTAAATAAATTTACCAACATATTATAGTAAAATTACAAAGCGCACGGTAGTTTTTGTTTTATTAAAAATACAAGAATTTTTGTAAATAGACAAAAATATTAGTAAAATAGAATTACAAGACCTTTTGCTTGTAATTTTACAAACTTTTTTTTTTTAGTGTAGATTTCCAACCAGCAAGATTTTTCGTTATTTTACAAAGAAAACCCTGTAAAATTATTTCGATAAAAAAAGCTGTAAATTTACAGAATTATCTGTTAAATGTTGATAAAAGCGACCAAAATTTTACAAAAAAACTGTGTAAACTTACAGTTTTAGTTCAATACATTTTATGAGTGCAAAATTTTACAAAAAATTTAAGTTTACAAATTTTAGTTTAATATTTTTACAAAGAAAACTTCGGTCACATGAAAATACAAAGTATTTTCTTAAAATCTGTATTTCGGCAGATAATTTTGTCCAATAGCTGTCGAATTGAGATTACCGTCATTTTACAGAGTATTTAACAGTGTAATTATTTTGAGTGCATGTTTGACTTTTGAACTAGTATAGTCTGTAATCCGACCACTTTCGATTTAATTAATATTTTATATTTTTTTTGTCTAATTCCCCCTTAAAACAAGTAATTATGACATCAGCAACTATTTTTTTAAACAATTAAAATATTATATAAAAATATATAATATTCGATCATTAGAATATAAGTTTGATGAAAATAATATGAATATTTTTTTTTCTAAACTTTAAACAATTAAACTTTTACTAATGACAGTGAAAAAGGAAATGATAAATTAAGTGTATGAGAATATTCACATCAGATTATATTTCAAAAATGATATATGACAATTAAATTTTCTATAATTTCGTTTTAAACAATTTCCTCCCAACTTGAAACCAGTTTTAACTGAAATACGTAGTTTTTCATATATTTAAAATCAATATATAAGAAAACTGTGAATACCCTTAATTAAATTTTAAGCCACAGAATAAACAGACACGACAGTAGCACAGACTAAACAGAAGCGACAGTAGGGTTATATAAAAAACAAGGAAAAACAAATTGACTTTCGGAAAAGGCGGTTTTTAACTAACTTTTACTAAACGAGTTCGAAATCAAAAAAAAAAAAAACAGGAAAAAAAGAATGAAGGGAAGAAAAAAGAAGAAATTGGAAAAAAGAGAAGAAAACGAAAGAGGAACTGGTTTTACAGTGAGAATAGATTTTCAGAATCCAAAAAGCTTTCTGACCCCCGGATTCGGTATTGAAAAAAACATTTTTGGGAGTCCGCGATTCCCAGGATCGCGAAGAATTTTTCAAAATTTTGGGCATTTTTGGGATTTTCTTAACTTTTGTTGTGGCTCATCATTATCAACTTTTTGCAGCTTTAACCTTATGAATCTTCAAAAAATGTTTTATAAAAACATAAAATTAACAAGTAGAAAAGTTAAATTCGACTTGGCCGAATCTATAAATACCCTCCACTATGCCCTTTTAAAGTGCAAGTAAATTTTATAACGTGAAAAAAAAAAAAATTGATTAGAAATGTTTTATTTTGTGTAAAAAACTTTTTTTAGGTAATTTAAAAAAAAAAAAGTATAAATTTTTTTTAGTGTTCAAATTTTTTCGAGTGTATTTTTCTTTGTTTTTAGTGTAAAAATATTTTTGAGTGACAAAAATACGTTGTAAATATTTTTGTGACTTACCAATGTTTTTAAAACATTTTTAACGGGGTTTCAACACGTGAATTTAAGGGGAAGCTAATCTGAAATTCACGGTTTTACTAACAACCACTGGACCGATTTGGCTGAAATATCAATACGAACCATGCCAGGGGAACGCCAAATGTATATGCCAAGCTTCAGCATTCTCAGAATTGCCTTTCGAAAGTTATCTTGTTTTTTATCTCGTAAATTCACGAAAAACCCTTGCCGAAATTAAGTCTTTTGCTCATAACTTTTGAACCACTTGACCGATTTCGCTGGATTGCAATACCAATCTGACCAGGTAAATGCTCAACATATATGCCAAACTTCAGGAGCGAAAAACCCTTGCCGAAATTCAGTCTTTTGCTCATAACTTTTGAACCACTCGACCGATTTTGCTGGATTGCAATACCAACCTGACCAGGCAAATGCTTAACATATATGCCAAACTTCAGGAGCCTCCGCAAAGTCTTTCAAAAGTTAGCGTGTTTTTAACAGACAGACAGACAGACGGACATCGCTAGATCGTCTTAAAATCCATCGAGGATCATGAATGGGGTCCTACACCAATATTTCGAGGTGTTACAAACGGAATGACAAACTTATATATACCCACTATCACTAGAGTGGAGGGTATAAAAAAGTTTTTAAACACGTTTAAGCAATTAAACATGTTTATGTACCTTGACAATTTTAATTTAAACATGTTAAAGTGGTTAAACATGTTTAAAAACAATGAATGCAAATTTGGTATTAGGATTTGTCAAAATCCCTTTCGCCAAACCACCATTAGCTTTTAGAATCTTTTTGCAAGCTTTACATTTTGCAAACGGTTTACATTTTGATTTCACAAAAAATGGTACCAGACGAAACTTTTGTCGGATGTGCTCTACAAAATTCATATTTTATACAAATTTTTGAAAAAATATTAAAAAAAACACCCAGTTGGCGACGTCCTCGAGCCATCCTCAGTGACGGAGCGGTGACATATCAGAGTCACTGCTGACATCCACAAGACTGGTTTGAGGACAGTTTCATACAAATTTTCAAAATGTTCGCACTCAAAGTCAGCAGTGGGCTGACCTTTGGGGGACATGTCACCTAAGAATTCTTTGGAGAAATGTGTGACGTAGGTCATCCGAAAATACAAAAATGTTTCGTATTTCCTTTAGTTTTTACTTTTATCCATTTTCCCTTATTAATTATACAGCTCAACAAGAAAATGCGTATTGGATTCTGGATAGTGTCTGTTGCGCTGATTCCAAATCCGGAGCCCAAATTTGTCTATCACGTCAGGATTTTGAGTAATTCGCGGTTAAAGTGCCGAAAAAGGGCATTTTTGACCCTTTTTAAAAGCTTATAAAATAAAATCCTGACATGCAAATAACTTGGTACCAAGCTCATTCGAAAGCCTGTAATTTTCTCTTAAAGATAAGATAAAATGTTCTAAAAATTTAATTTTCTAAAATGGTAAAAGAATCATTAGCAAAAAACCTTCCATTTTTTCAATATTTAGTTTATTTACACAGTGTTTTTTAACAAATTTCCATACAAATTCATACGTAAATTTTAGATTTAAAGCACTTGTGGCTAATCATTTTTTTACCATTTTAGAAAATTAAATTCCAAGAAAATTTGATCTAGTCTGAAAGAGAAAACTACACACTTTCGAATGAGCTTGATACCAAGTCATTTGCATGTCAGGATCTTATTTTATAGGCGTTCAAAAATGGTCAAAATGGGCATTTTTTGACACTTTAACTGCAATTTTCTCAAAATTGTGACGTGATAGAAAAATTTGAGTGACCGTTTTGGAATCGGGGCACCAAACCCTATCAACTTTTTTTGGTTTCATCCAAAACGCAGCGACAAACCTAAGATTTGTAGAGCGGTGTTATCTTTCTCATATTTAGAAAAAACTTTTCGCCTCTTTTAGTCCCAACTAGATTTGAACCTGGAACCTCCAGTTTATTAGTCTCACACCTAACTACTTGTTCCAAACTTTATTTTGAAAATTGTTTGTCTATTTATTACTTTTATACTACTTGTTAGATTTTGATTTTATTTTAAATAAATGGCATCTTTTTTTTGGAAATTGAAGAGTTGCCAAGATTTAAAATTCTAATTCAATATACTGCTTTTCGGAAGACATTTCCTTTTCGACGTCTTAGAGGAATTGCCCACACTCCTAAAGCAAACATTCAGTGCTGACAATGTTAAGACATGTCATCAATGATTACCTTTGATTTGTCAGAACTTGAGGACATTTCCTCAAGGAATCACTGTGGAAATTTCCTCAGTGACACATTTTCCAACTGGGCAATAAAAAATCTCGGGATTGAAAATCAGAAAGTCTGAAATTCGGAATTGACAACCCTAGTATGTGGGAAAATTTACATTTTTTTTCGATATTTATTTATTTTAACAACAAAGTTATTCTAGTTCTAACAGAATCCACTTAAAAATATTAAGCAATTTAATTAAATCATATTTACCATTTTATAACATAAGATATATTTCAAATATATATTTATTAAAAAATTATTAACGTACCTGCAAATAGACAAAAGAGAAATAAAATGTTATTTTTAAATTTTATTTTTAGTTACTAAGCTAATATAATTAGAAATCAATTAAAATTTTTAATTAACATTATGTTAAACAAAAATTGTGACATAAATAACAAATTAGCACAATAAATTGACAGTTAGAGGAGTTAAAGACGCTAAATCAATATAGACAAAATGAATATTGTATATAATTTATTGCCATTGTTCCCAGTGGTAATTTGACTGTGACAGTTTTAGTTTTGCGATGATATTTTAAATGTGTACTTTTTACCTAAGTTTTAAGTGAAAAATTGTTTTCTGAATTAATTGAAAACTTCAAGGGCGGACTACTCAATGTACAGTTAGTTGCTAGCTCTTGATTTAACGGATTCTTATGTCAAAATTTGTATGAAAACAATTAAATTTAACGGAGAGTTATTTTATAACGGAGCATTGAGTAAATGTTAATGTGTAGGGATGAGATTTCCATGCAAATGCATGTTTCTTGTCGGTTGTCTAAACATGATACCGACCAATTATCTTTCCGAATCAAGAAATTTGCGTAAAAATGGCATCGATTTGTTTTTGCATATTTTTGCATATTTTGGTGAAAATGCATATTTTTGCATATTTTGATTTTAAATGCATATTTTGTGCATATTTCTAACTGTTAAGTGCATATTTTTGCATATTTTGGCATAAATTAGCAAAAACACAAATTGAAATTTATTTTTTCCAAAAACTATTTTAAATTTTAAAAACTTATTTTGAAAATAAGAAAAAATCTTTTTTTTTTCTTTTTAATTTTTTTTAATAGATTTTCTTATTTTCTAAAAAAAAATGCTTATATAAAGTTCTAAATGTTACTATTTAATCCTGGCGTTATTTTTTGCTTTTTAAGAACTTTCTCCTATGAAAACAAGATTTTTATTGTATACATTATATTTTTTAGTGCATATTTTGAGGTTTTTAAGTGCATATTTTGAATTTTTTAGTGCATATTTTAAGCGCATATTTTCGATTTTTTAGTGCATGAAAATCTCATCCCTATTAATGTGTATTGTTTTACCTAAGTTCTTAGTAAAAAAAATGTTTTTCCCAAATTGAATCACTTAAAATATAATTAAATATTTTTTTCCTCAAAAAATGTACAATTTTATTCGGATTTTTTTATTAATTTTAAATTTAAAATATTTTTTTAATAATTTAAAAAAAATCAATTTTGGAAAAAAATACTCTTACCAAAATTAAATAAAAAATTCCACAATTTTTTTTTTATTTTCTTTTAACATTTTAATGCAAATTTAACTTTTTTCTTTTTCTTATTTGCACAAACGTACAATACCACCGTATTTGTAAAACATTCATTTTAAATATAAAAAAGTTTTTGTTTTATTTAAAAAATTAAAAATTCACACAACGTTTTTATTTTATTTGAATTTTTTGAGAATACTGTTTGGCATAAAGATCATACTATACGCCCGTCCTAAACAAAACTGATTGTTATATGGAGGAATGATCGACCAAATGAATTGCAAATGGGTGATTAGTTTTTGTTACAAACTGTCAATATACATATTATATGTAAAAAAAATTAAATATACATATAATAAAAATCAGGGGCGTATTGTAAAAATTAGGGGGAGTTTATTAAATTAAAAAAAAAAAATCTAAAAAAAAAATGTGATGTAAAGTGAGAGATAAGACTACACTATTTGCAGATGTAATGCGAAAAATATCTATCGAAGTTAGAAAATTCTATTTGAAGTTCGAGAATTTCATTTGCCATTTTCAAAATTCTTTTTAACAAGTGAAAATTCAGTTTTTTTATTTTAAAACCTATTTAAAACAACTGAGGGTGTAAAATTCGGCTGTGCCGAATCTTTGATACATATAAAAAAACGAATTGTTATATTGACCCCCATATTTGTGAATACAATTAATTTTTTCACTGAAAGTGGTTCTATACGGAAATTTGTTACATCAACAAACGTTTGTTAATTTTGATTGTTGAAAAAAGAATTTTGTTTTTTTCAACAAAGAAATTCAACAACACAATTTGATGATCTGACAAAAAAAAAAATTCTTAATTTTTTTTCAACAAAGAATTTCAACAAACACAAACACAATTTGTTGATCTGACAAATGATTTTTTTTTCAACAAAGAAATTTAACAAACACTATTTATTGACAAAATAAAATAATTTTGAAATAAAACAAGTAAGAAAATTATAGTCGGTCAAGACCGACCATATAATACCCTACACCAGAGTTTCCCGGAAAATGGGTCCCATGGACCGATTAGATTTATATGTTTTCAAATCTTTAATAAGCGTAAAAAACACTCACAAATCAAATTTGAGTGAAATAGACTTCTATTTGATGACAATAAACCGCTTTAACTAAATATCGGGCGAAATTTTCACAAGGGGCCTGAGTCCAAAACTGGTCCGAACTGAGACATTTATGTGAAAATCGGGAAGGTGGTTTGTATGGGGGCTACAAGAAGAACTGGTCTGATTTCCTTGAAATTCGGAATGGTGATTTGTGAAGACAAAATATGTTTACCTTCCAAATTTCAAAAAGATACCTATTATAATACGGTTATTAGAGTCATTTGAGCCAAAACTAAAGAGGACCTTTGTATGGGGGCTAGGTCTAAATATGGACCGATTTTTTCAATTTCAATAGGCTTTGTCCTTGGGCCAAGAGAGGCTTAAGTTTCAAATTTCAAGTCAATTGATTAAAAATTGCTACCTGTATCGTGTTTACACCGTTTACATGGACAGACGGACGGACGGACATCGCTAAATCGACTCAAAAAGTGATTCTGAGTCGATCGGTATACTTAAAGGTGGGTCTAGAACCAATATTTCGGGTAGTTACAAATATCAGCACAAACTCATTATACCCTGTACCACAGTGTGGTGTAGGGTATAATTACTTGACTGAGTTTGTTAAAACAAAATCGAAGTTTAGTATTGTGGACAAAATGGCGGCCGTTTTTACTAAATGTTTGGTTGATTTACAATTGATGTTTGTTGATTTAAATTTGACGATTTTATTTTCTGTGTACCCTCTATCATGTTAAAAATTTTTTTTTTAAAATCCAGGGGCGTATTTTTTGGGAGGAGGGGGGGGTGGGTGTGGGATACCTTCCCCCTCGTGATTAATGTTTACTAATTTATTAGGCCCTTTGCATTTTAGAAATTCTATTTTACCATTATGATTTTTATTATATCTCCGCCCACAAAAGGGGGCGGGCATTAAAAAAACGTAATTTTTTAGTCCTTTGGGTCCAAATGCAGGACTTTAAACTTTTTCTAGCATTAAAATGTTTTAATTGCTTAAAAAAATTTAAAAACACATTTAACAAAATGGCGGTTTTCAAAAGCATAAAAGTTTAATTCGACTAGGCCGAATCCAAAAATACAAGAGTCCGACCGAATATTCGGTTTCGGTCTCGGTTTCGGCCGAATAATGGGGTTTCGGCCTCTATTCGGTATTCGGCAAAATTTTGGCCGAATATTAGCCAAAACCGAAACTTTTTGGTATTTTACAAAATATGCAAAAAAGTCGCTGAATTTTTTGATTTCGTATTTCAATACACTTGTTTCAGTTCAATTGAAGAAAATGTTACAAGTTTATGCAATAAATGTAAAAATGTTTCAGTTCAAAAATTATTTTCTCCTAATCTACAAACGAAATATACAATTTTTTTGTAAGTTTTTTAAAAAAGTATTTTTTTTTTTCAAAAATACAACAATTCCTATGGTTTAAAGGCATTATATTTATCTATAACAACTTTTTAATAATTTAATTCGTACCAGGCGGTAATTTTTTTAAAGTTTCGGTTTCGGTTCGGTTTCGGCCGAATATTACTTTTTCGGCCGAATATTCGGTTCGGTTTCGGTTCGGTCTTGAAAACTGGTTTCGGTCGGACTCTAAAAAATACCCTTCACAATGCCCTTTTTAAGTGATAGAAGAATTTTCTAACGTGAAACAAGATAAAAAGTTAAATTCGGCCTTGCCGAATGTAGTGATACCCTCCCCAATGTAAAAAAGATTATTGCAAAAAACTTTATTAAAAAAAAATACTTTTGAGAAAAAAAAATTTCCGCGAAAAAAAAACAAAATTGGTAAAAAAAAAAATCCGTGATTTTTTTTTTTCTTTTTTTGCAAAAAAAACATGTTCGTACTTGTTTAAATAACATTCGGTGCTCAATTTTGTTCACATATGTAAGCCAGCAGACGAATTAATGCATTTTGTATTTTTAGGTTATGTGGAGTGGAATGCACCAAAATTTTCGAGGTGTAATTACATTTTGGTTCATAACTTTTGAACCGCTGAGCCGATATCGCTCAAATGCAATACCAAACTTCTTAGGGCAACAAAAATTAAATATGTTAAGTTTCTAACTCATCGAAATATCGGTCTAGAACCCATAAAGTAAATATACTATTGATCAGTGGTCGATTTAAAGTCATTCCAGCGATGTCTTTCTGTGGAAATTGGAAGTTTCAAATGACTGAAACTTAACATTTTTATTGGAAGTTCTCCCGAGAAATTTGGTATTGCATTTGAGCGATATCGGTTCAGCGGTAACTTTTGAACCGCTGTAAGGACACCTCAAAAATGAATGAAAATGTAAGGACACCTCAAAAATTTCAGTACATTCAACATAACCTAAAAATACAAAATGCTTTAATTCAGCTGCTGGTTGACATATGTGAACATAATTGAACACCAAATGGTATTTAAACAAGTACGAACAGATTTTTTGACAAAAAAAGAAAAAAATCGCGATTTTTTTTTTACCAAACAATTTTTTTTCGCAGAAATTTTTTTTTCAAAAAAAAAAAATTTTTTTTCAAAGTAATTTCCTTTTACATAAAGTTTTTTGTAATAATCTTTTTGAAATTTTGGAGGGTATCACCAGTGTTGCCAGAAAATATTTGGCTCTTGTCCCCAATTTGAAAAATGAAATCCCCAAAAATACCCTACAAATTATATAAAATCCCCCAAAAAATTTAATGAATATTCAAATATAAACTCTCTTTTAATTAAAAAAATGGTGTTTATTAAACAATATTTTTATATTAATTATAAGTTTAGACCTTTTTATGATATTTCAATATTAAATTTTAAATACAAAAGTTGTATTAAATCGCCTCCTCAAGATATGGGAATTTTAATTTTTTGTGAATCAAGCCCCCAAATCCAAGAATTCTGTTGATATTAAAAAAGTGTAAATGTTGTCTTTTTATTCCTCTTCCCTACAAAATTACATAACTTTTGAAAAAAAAAAAAAAATCCGGCGTCGATAAGATCAGGAATACATCAGAACATTGTAAGGAAGTTAAAAATGAAATTTTTTTGGTTTTATCCTTATAACTATTCGAATTTTTAAAAAAAGAAAAAATACTGTTCAAATCAGATATTTGCTTTTGCAAATATTTCTGGATATACTCAACGAAATTTGGATTTTAACCCCACGTTCTCTTTATTTGAGTATCTACAGGATTTTTTTTCACAATTCGAATAGTTAAGGATAAAACTAAAAAAGGAAATTCTGTACTTCTGTACTACTGTACATGTCCTGATGGTATCGAGACTGGATTTCTTGCAAAAAATAGGTAATTTTATTGGGGGGGGGGGCAATAGAACTTTAACACACACTTTTCCAATCTTAAGAAATTAAATTTTTCTGATAACTGATTCGTATTCAGAAGGCAGGAATACTTAAGAAAATGTCTTTTCAATTTTTTCTTTCAATATTACCAAAAAAATATTAAAATTGGTACAAAAACACTTATCTTTTAAAATATGCATATTTGGTTCATAATTTTGACTTTTTTTTCAAATATTTTTCGGATATAATCAATGGATTTTAAATTTTAACCTCAGGTTCTACTTATTGGAGTGTCCACTTTACATATCTGGTTTGAACAGGAAATTTCTTGCAAAATTTAGATATTTATTGCAAAAATGACGTTGTCAACTTCCGTGACATTACCTGATGGTATCCCTGATCGTATCGAGCCCGGATTTCTTGGATATAATTGGATTTTTTATAAGAAATTTGAATAAAAAAAATTTATTCCTTAAACATACACTTTTCTAATATTAAAAGAATTGTTGGTTTTGAAGGCTTGGTCCACAAAATATCTAAATGCCTTTATCTCAAGAAGGCTATTTGATACAACTTTTCTGATGACAGATTCGTGCTAGGAGGTAATACTCCAAAAGTTTCTATTCGGTTGTCAAATAGTTATTTAAACGACCCACAAAAATACTAAAAGTCAATCAATACAGTTGGAGACACCAGTACATATTTTTTAGCCTTCAATACTTTTGACCACCAGTTTTTTTTTGTAAACAAAGAAAATAAACAAAATTTTTTTTTATTGTTCCCAAATAAATTGGTGGTCAAAAGTATTGGAGGTCAAAAAATAATGGTTTCTTTAGCTGTATTGATTGACTTTTAGTATTTTTGTATGTCGTTAGAAAAATTATTTGACAACTGAATATAAACTATTCTGAGTTTGAAAAAAATTAACTTTGTTCCACCCTCGTAAAACTTTTATTATTTACTAAAATTATTCCCGACCAGCTTCTAAAGACTGCAATCTTACAATTAGTGCATTTAAAAACAATATTTTTGTTTTTCAAAAAAAGTCAAAAAATAATTAAAGCATTGTTACTTCAATTTTACTACTTTGACATTAACAAATGAATGCAGTTGTAAGGGTTCAAGTTGAAAAAATGCAGAAGAAAAATTGAATTTCTAAAAATTATAGACATTTCTGGTATTTCCTATACCGGTTTCAAACACCCCAGTTAGTGTCATCTTCAGTAGGATTTTAAATGTCGGTTTGTCTTGTTTATGAAAACTGTTTTTTATATATGTGAATATTTATAGTTTCTACAGAATAAATTTTGACAGTTTTCAACACTACAATTCTATTTCTAGCAATCTCAACCTAACTTCATACTTTCTTTCAACTTTTTTCTCTTACATTGTTTTGCAAGGGTTACCAACATGATCTGGAATTGCAGACACAAATGAAGGAATTTGCTTTTTCTGTTTCGGAGACGTGCCTAATGGCGACATATTTTGTCAGTAATTTTATTTGATTTTTTCTGTAAGTACAGATCGAGCACGGGCTCTAATTATATTTGTTATAAGGGTTCAAGTTGAAAAAATGCAGAAGAAAAATTGAATTTCTAAAAATTATAGACATTTCTGGTATTTCCTATACCGGTTTCAAACACCCCAGTTGTAATTTTTGACTGCATTCTGTGTAATTTTAAAAATTAAATTTTTGAAATAAAGAAAATCCCCAAATTTTAGAAAAAATCTCCAAAAATTAGCGAAATCCCCAAATCCCTCCCCTGAAAATCTTGTCCCCAAACCAAACTCGAAATCCCCATTTTGGGGACAAATCCCCTTATCTGGCAACACTGGGTATCACTACATTCGACAAGGCCGAATTTAACTTTTTTACTTGTTTATTTTAAAATCTAAAATTTGATTTTCCATCCTTCTCCCCCCCGCCTTCCCCTTACGGTCCTGTTTAAACTGAAGACTGTTACCGTATTTAGTATACATGTGTATTTTTATAATATGTACATAATTTTTTTTTCCAATTGGTGATAATATAAACTGCATATATAAAAACCAAAAAAAAAATTGAAAAATAAAACAACCTAACAAACTAGTACTTGTCACGTTGAAACATTTAATATTATTTTAATCACTCACACTATACAGGCCGGTCAGTTTGACAGTTAAGTAGTCAATGTTCTGATGAAAAATTTGTTTATCAGTTTTTTTTAATAAAAGTGTACACAGAAAGAATAAAAACTGCGAATATTTGTCAATACAAAAATTACGCGTTTTTTTTTCTGTGTAAAACAAAGCCATAGCACAGACCAAACAGATGCGACACTTACGACACAAAAAAACGGGGAAAATTATGCAATTTTAGGGGAAAGCAGATGAGTTCATAAAACTTTATACTAAAAATTCTTTAAGTGTACCATTCACACTTGATTGAAAACAACAACAACAAAAAATCGTTTGTAATTTAAAATGACCTTTTGAGCAGTGATTTTAATTAAACCTATCCCAATATCTAGAATTTTAAAATATTTTTTTTATTGCTCCCACACACTTCATTTCAAAAGATGGGTGTTTTTTTTGTTGTTATTCAAATTCATACACACAAAAATATAGATGTATTATTTGTTACAATTGGGGTGTAAAAAGTTTTGTAAACTAAACAATAATTTTGTAATATTTTTTAGACTTTCTAAATAAAATTTAAATTGAAATGTAAAAAATTATTAATTATATTGAAAACCACATGGTTTTAATATTTAATGGTTTAACTAATGTTTTATAACTTGAGGTTTAAGCCTTAATTAAACGCCTTAAATCGCATTAAAAAATTTAAAATCAACAACTTTTGACAGTTCGAAAATATTAAACTATCAAAACAAAACTGAAATGTCAATTTTTCACCATAATATAAATTGGCTTGTATAATAAATATGAGTGAAAACTTTTTAACAATTTCCCTATAATTCCTCGCCTTGCCATTATTTTATTTTTGTAAAAAGTTTGACAAATTTTTTCCCGTTAAAACAGAATACTATGCTTTAAGCCTACACTCAGAAAATTATGTAAGTTACTACATGTTAGTTGTTTGTATATTTTACAGTAGTTAGTTATTTTCAACTAAAAAGTCAGTTGTTTTTGTATGAAAAATGTCAAACAACTATTTCTGTTAGTTATTTTAATTAGTTTTTTTGAATAACTAACAAAAAAGTACTGTGATGTAGTAACAGTTATTTAAAGTAGTTAATTTAATTTTTTTTATCTCTGAAAAATTTTCAAAGTTTTTTTCCAAAAAATAAATTTTTGGTTTTTTTATTTTTCACAACTTTAAAAAAAAAGACTTTGAAAAAATTTTTTCTTCATTTTTTTCTGAAAAATTTTTTGACAAAAAAAAAAAATATTTGTAGATTTTTTATTTTTACTACATTTTAGTTGTTTTGCCTACAAATGTAAGTAGTTTTTACTACATAAGTCAGTTGTTTTTTGTCAGTTAAAATAACTAACATTTTAGTTGATTTAACTGAAAAAGTAGTTGACCCCAAAACAACTTACAAAGTAGTTATTTTAACTGACATTTTCAGTTGATTTTACTAACATAATTTTTTGAGTGTAGTACTCTGTTGTTCGCGACAAAAATTTCACTAAAACTTTAAACGCCTCAAATCATAATAAAAATTTATTCAATCAACATTTTTTGACAATTCTAAGAAAGAAACTATCAAAACAAAACTGAAATGTCACTTTTTTCCACAATTTAAATTTTCTTGCATAAAAAATATGCGGAAAAACATTTTTAATAATTTCCATATAATACATTGCGTTGCCAAAATTTATTTTTTTATATGGAGCTTGACAGATTTTTTTCAGTGGAAACGAAAAGAGTACTATGCTATAAGAAAAAACTTTAAAAAAATACGTAAACAATCGAAAAAAAAATTGTTTAAGAAAATTTCTTCAAAAATGTTCTGTTTAGAGTAAACCCCCATTTTTGATCATTACTTAAGTTAATGCAATTATATGTATTTCTATGAGTGTACACTAGAGATGGGCGCGTGAGTGATTTTTGACTCACACACTCACGCTCACGACAGGAATTTTCGAATCACGCACACTCACTCACGAGCATATTTTTTCTACTCACACTCACTCACAATCACGTGAGTAAATTTAATACAACTCACACTCACGTGCACTCACGCAAGCTTCACTCACACTCACGTTGACTCACACTCACGAAAATCTGTTTTATACAAAAAAAATTTCAATAACGAAAATTTCAAAAATCTTTCCAAATTTTCAGCTAAATTTAAAGTTCAGCGAAATTTTAAATTTTTTTTTGCTTTTTTCGGGACAAAATCTTTAGTTAATCCAAATTTTACAATTTTTTTTTGCTTTTTTTGGTCCGAAAGAATACACAGCTCAACATGAAAATGCGGATTGGATTCTGGTAAGTGATTTAGGTAGTGTTTGTTGCGCAGATTCCAAATCTGCTACCCAAATATGTCTATCACGTCAGGATTTTGAGTTATTCGCGGCTAAAGTGCCGAAAAATGCCATTTTGGACCCTTTTTGAAAGCTTATAATATAAGATCCTGACATGCGGCCACATTTTTGGCCGAATATGGCCGAATACCGAATAATTGTATAAAATTTGTACTTACGTGTTGAAAAAAACACTAAACACATTTTGAATCACATTAGTAAGCCACAAAAACATTTTATTAAGTGTTTTTGCCGCTAAAACAAGATTTTACACTCAAAAAAATTTTTCAATCGAAAAAAATTACACCCAAAAAAAATTTTATTTACAAAAATGTCTAAAAAAAGTTTGTTGCTCAAAATAAATCGTTCTAGACAACATTTTTATATATTTGTGTATTCCGCCAAGTCGAGTTTTAATTTTTTCTTGTTTTTACTACATAAATAATTTTTTTTTGTAATATTCGGTTTCGGCCGAATAGTGAAAATATGGCCGAATATTCAGCTTCGGCTTCGGTCAAAAAATGTGTATTCGGTCGGACACTACAAATTTCCATACAAATGCATACGTAAATATTAGATTTAAAGCACTTGTGGCTAACGATTTCTTCATCATTATAAAAAATTAAATTCTAAGAAAATTTGATTTTGTCGTAAAGAGAAAGTTACGCACTTTCGAATGAGCTTGATATCAAGTCATTCGCATGTCAGGATCTTATTTTACAGGCGCTCAAAAATGGCCAAAATAGTCCTTTTTTGACACTTAAACCGCGATTTCCTCAAAATTGTGACGTGATAGAAAAATTTGAGTGACCGTTTTGGAATCGGGAAACCAAAACCTATAAACTTTTTTCAGTTTCTTTCAAAACGCAGCGACAAACCTCAGATTTGTAGAGCGGTGATATTTAAAGAAAAAATAGATCACGCAAACTCACGCAAAAAAATCGGCTCACGCACACTCACTCACGCAAAAATCTTACTCACGCACACTCACTCACTCAATTTTCTCTTCTCAAAATATTTTTCCGTAACTTTTGTAGTTTGTTGTTTTAACAACTGTATAAATCATTCAATATTTTATTTTCCTTGAAAAATAAACGATAAAACGTTTAAAATAACTTTAACTAAAAACTTTTTGAATAACCGTAAATAGTTACTGTAAAACTTTTCTGGGTGTACAATTTTATTGGTAAAAACCTTGTAAAATAACAAAATTATTGGTAAAACGTTTGTTAAATTATTAAGAATTATTGTCAAATAGGAAGTTAGATAAAAAAAGTTTAACATTTTTCTTGTAATTTAAAAAGTTTTTTTTGTTTGAGTGTATGAAATTGATTGATTCTATGAGTGTATGAAATTGTTTATACATATTTAAACTTTATTTATTTGTTTATTTAATTTTTTTTTTTCAATTTATTGATGGGGGTATTTTTTCTTCCAATTTTTTTTTCTTAAATTATCATAGACAAATTAAATTATGTGTAAACATTTTTATAAACATTTAGAATTTTTTGAAATAAGAAATCAAAACAATTTTTATTTTCATACATCATTAGACAGATTTCATCATTAACCTATGTCAAGAAAGTAACTGGATAAATAATTTAACAAACACTCTCAAATAAAAAACTAATAAACCCTGCAAACGAAACTTTACGACATCGATTCGCCGTTATATTGTCGAGACGATAAATTTTATTGCGGCAATTATCGAATTCGTATCGCCGGCGATACACCTTTCGGTAGAAATTGTTACCCGACAGCAATACATCCCGGCGATAAATTATTTTATTTTAAATTGAGAGAGAAAAACAAAAATTTTCGTTCGTGTGACAAAACGGCGATACAATAAAAATACTACTTTGTTTTTTTTTATTGATATGATAAATTTCCATTTTGCCGCAATATCGTTTCGGCGATATATCGCCCTATTGTTTGCAGGGAAAAATGTGCTAAAAGTTTTGGAAATATTAATATGCCAGTTTTAGTTTAAATCTTTATTAAAATAAGTTGTGACAATTTATTTGTAATTTTGAGAAAGATTACTCTGGCTCGAGGTCACATTTTTTTTATTCTCCGCTTAGATTTTCCCTTCTTTTTATACCCTCCACTTACAAGGGAAGTATCTCAACCCTTATGAACCGATTTGCATGAAACGTAAAATATATATAAAAGAGACAATTCTAAGGTTGGGGTGTCTCGGATTATCGGCCATATCGGGGATTTAGGGGTTCAAAACATGGGTCAAAAAATGGCGAAAAAATCGTTTTTTGGATTTTTCAGCCATTTCTTTCTAAGAAATTATATGATGTTTACATATGAGAAGAAAGGGTTTTTTAATTCCTATTCAATGGTGGCAAAACCTTGTACAATTTTGGCTTCGTTAAATACTTTTTTCATGAAAATGTGTAAATTTTGGGGGGTATTTATATGAAGACATAGACCTACGATGTCCATATGAATACGAAATAATCTTTATTAAATTTAAGTCGACACGTATTTTTGCTCTAGAGGCTATTCCTGTTACTTCGGGAGTTATCGAAATTTTCCCGGAGGTCCACATTGTATCATAAGGGGACAACAAAATTTTAAAACACTGATATGGCCGATAAGCCGAGACACCCCAACCTTAAAATCGTCTCTTTTATACATATTTTAAGTTTCAGGTTCATAAGGGTTGAGATACTTCCCTTGTTAGTGATGATATATAAGTTTGTCATTCTGTTTATAACTCATCGAAATATCGGTCTGGGACCCCATAAAGTATATATATTCATTATGCCCGATCGATTTTAAGACATTCTAGCGATGTCCGTCTGTCTGTCTGTGGAAAATGCTCTCGCGGACTATTGCACAGAGATGACTGAAACTTAACATAAATATATATTAGAAGTTCTCCCGAGAAGTTTGGTATTGCAATTGAGCGATATCGGTTCAGCGGTTCAAAAGTTATGAACGAAAATGTAAGCACACCTCAAAAATTTCAGTACATTCAACATAACCTAAAAATACAAAATGCTTTAATTCGGCTTCTGGTTGACATATGTTAACATAATTGAACACCAAATGGTATTTAAACAAGTACGAACATATTTTTTGACCAAAAAAAAATCGCGGATTTTTTTTACCAAAAATTTTTTTCGCGGAATTTTTTTTTATACCCTTTACTTAGTGATAGAGGGTATATAGAGGTTTGTCATTCCGTTTGTAACTCATCGAAATATCGGTCTACGACCCCATAAAGTATATATATTCATGATGCCCGATCGATTTTAAGACATTCTAGCGATGTCCGTCTGTCTGTCTGTCTGTCTGTGGAAAATGCTCTCGCGGACTATTGCACAGAGATGACTGAAACTTAACATATATATTGGAAGTTCTCCCGAGAAGTTTGGTATTGCATTTGAGCGATATCGGTTCAGCGGTTCAAAAGTTATGAACGAAAATGTAAGCACACCTCAAAAATTTCAGTACATTCAACATAACCTAAAAATACAAAATGCTTTAATTCGGCTTCTGGTTGACATATGTTAACATAATTGAACACCAAATGGTATTTAAACAAGTACGAACATATTTTTTGACACAAAAAGAAAAAAATCGCGGATTTTTTTTTTTACCAAAATTTTTTTTCGCGGAAATTTTTTTTCAATTTTTTTTTCAAAAGTAATTTTCTTTTAAATAAAGTTGTTTGCAATAATCTTTTTGAAATTGTGGAGGGTATCACTACATTCGGCAAGGCCGAATTTAACTTTTTTACTTGTTTCAAAAGTAATTTCCTTTTAAATAAAGTTTTTGGCAATAATCTTTTTGAAATTGTGGAGGGTATCACTACATTCGGGAAGGCCGAATTTAACTTTTTTACTTGTTTATCCTCCGCTTAGATTTTTCATGCTTTTTGTTATAAATCCCTACTGTCGCATTAGTTTTAGTTTGTGCTCTAGCATTAATTTGTCTAAATTTAAACACTCCAAAAATTATGTAGGTAAATTCCACTGAATATTCACTTAAAACAAATGAAATTTTTTTCCATTCCACTGTTTTTTCATTTAAAATAAAAACACATTACATTCAATTTTAGATGTTAATTTAATGACTAACCAAAACATTAAAAAACTACTGAATATTCACTTATTTTGTATTGAAAAACAGTAAAACTATAGAAGAAATTTTTTACTGCCGAAAATGAATGTAACAGAAAATTCGTTTTTAAGACAGTAAATTATATTTTTTAAACTACAGAAACAGTAAAAAAATTAAATCCTTTATAAAATAAGTGATTTTTCTTTTAAAATAACTTTACTGATTACTTTTTAAAATAACCTACAAACAGTTAATGACATAATTTTCTTAGTGAATATAAAATATTTCCACACTCAAAAAAAAAAAGTTTGTAAATTTACAAGTAAAAGGTCTTGTAACTCTATTTTACTAATATTTTTGTCTTTTTACAAAAATTGTTGTATATTTAATAAAACGAAAACTACAGTTTGCTTTGTAATTTTACTATTATATGTTGGTAAATTTATTTTAAAAATTTTTTAGGTAAATTTACAAAAAAGTGAATTATTTTACAAATTTAAAAAATATTACAAGGTTTTTTAGTTTTTTTTCACAAGAAAACCAACGACGGTAGTCGGCGTTGCCTTTATAAGGATACCAAAAAGTTGGATTTGAAATCCAAATTAGCAAATCCAAATCCACCAACGACGGTAGTCGGCGTTGCCTTTATAAGGATACCAAAAAGTTGGATTTGAAATCCAAAATAGCAAATCCAAATCCACCTGGTGGCGCAAATCCAAGGTTTACTACACAAAATGTTGGGAAGAATGGTACAAAACACCGCGTCAACTGAAAAAAGGTCCGAAAAAAGTCTAGAAAATTGTGAAATAAATCAAAAAATTCAAAATAATAATTTTTAACTAAATTTTTGTTAATTATATTTTCGTTCAGTTTTCACATTTTTCTCATAAAAGCAGCTAATTTCTTAAAAAAAAATAAAACAATTAATAATAAACAATAAAATATTGATTTTATTGTTTTATTTTTATTATTTGTCCCCTAATAACGCCATTTTTTGCATTAAAAACAAAAAATGTACTAAATATAAAATAAATGTACTAAATGCTCAAAATGTAGAGGCCAACATTTTGTGTTGTAAACTTTGGATTTGCGCCACCAAGTGGATTTGGATTTGTTAATTTGGATTTCAAATCCAACTTTTTGGTATCCTTATAAAGGCAACGCCGACTACCGTCGTTGAATCCACGTGGTGGCGCAAATCCAACGTTTACAACACAAAATGTTGGCCTCTACATTTTGAGCATTTAGTACATTTATTTTATATTTAGTACATCTTTTGTTTTTAATACAAAAAATGGCATTATTAGGGGACACAAAATAAAAATAAAACAATAAAATCGATATTTTCTTGTTTATTGTTAATTATTTTAATTTTATTTTTTTTAAATTAGCTGCTTTTATGAGAAAAATGTGAAAACTGAACGAAAATATAATTAACAAAAATTTAGTTAAAAATTATTATTTTTATTTTTTGATTTGTTCCCAATTTTCTTGAATTTTTTCCGACCTTTTTTTAGTTGTAGCGTTGTTTTGTACCTTTCTGCCCAACATTTTGTGTTGTAAACGTTGGATTTGCGCCACCACGTGGATTTGGATTTGCTAATTTGGATTTCAAATCCAACTTTTTGGTATCCTTATAAAGGCAACGCCGACTACCGTCGTTGGAAAACTGTAATTGTACAACATAATTTTACTTGATGTTATTTAGTCTTTTTACCAAAAAAATGTTTTATTACAAACATTTTTTTTTTTTTAAGATCGTTTACAAGGTTTTCAGTTTGAAATGTATGTATTGAAAAGTACAAAATTCCAATATAATTTTACAAACCTTATTTTATTACTAGAATTAATGTTGTTTTACAAAAAAAAATTAATTATTTAACAATAGGACACGCAAAAATTTTCTAAGTTCAGATTTTTTTTTGCGTTTTGTAGTAAAAAATTTAGTTAAAAATAATTTTTTATAAATAATTTTTACACCATTTTTTTGGTAATTTACGTTAAGTAAAATACCACAATTTTTATGTGTTTCTACTATATAATTGTTCTGGTTTTTTTTTTTGTATTTTTACCATTTTTTTGGTGATTTTACCATATTTTTTTGGTAATTTTTTTTTTTAAATTTGGTACCTAAAATGTCAATAGAAGGCTGCCAGTTATGAAAAATAAAATTTTTTTTATTTTAACTGGTACTTAAACATCCAATCTACAATATCCAAAATTTTTTTTTCCGATTTTTTAAAAATACTTGTGAAAATAATTAAAAATTCAAAATTTTTTTTTTATTTTTTGACAAATTTTTCCTGAAAATATAAGAAATTTCTTGTGTAGCCTCCTTCGCAATTCTCATATGTTCTACTTAAGAAAAACGAAATGTCAAAAAAAAATAAAAAAGTGCAGTGTTATACATTAAAAAGTTTGTTAAAAGTGCTCAAGTGAAAAAAAAATCTTTTCAGGTTGTTGAAGTGCTACTCCAGCAAGGAAAAATAAGATGCACCAATGGAAAAAACCTTTAAATTTACAAAACCAATAAGTAAATAAACCAATTTTTTTGTAAATTTACAAAACAAATATGAAAATTTAAAAAAACAAAATTGTATACTTACGAAAAAAGTTGTAATTTTACAAAAATGAAGTGGAAAATACAAAAACAATATTGTAAATTTACAAATTTTATGGTTAAACTACTGTTTTTACGGCAAAAAAATAAGGAAAAATGGTACATATACAATAAAAATTGTAAATTTACCACTTTTTATTGTAAATATACAAGTTTTTTGCATAAAAAACAGTAGTTTAACCAAATAATTTGTTAATCTACAATTTATTTTTTTTCATTTTCTATTTTTCCTTGTAAAATAACAACCTTTTTCTGTAAGTTTACAATTTTGTTTTGTAAATTTACCAAATTTTTTGCAAATTTACAAAAAAATGTTCACCTCGAAGATGATATTTTACAAAAAAAATTGTAAATTTACATTTTCTTTTGTTAAATCAATTTACAAATTATCCCCGTAACTTTACGGGGATTCTTGCTAGTACATATTTTACAAAACCTGCCCCGTAAAATCACGGGGATTTTATGTCATTTTACAAACTTTTTTTTTTGAGTGCACTTACTTTTTTGGCAAAGGGTATTTGTTTTAATAATTGATGAAGAAATTATGAAGTATGTAGTATTTTTTTTTTTTTTACAATTTTCTTTCAAATAATGTGGCAAAACTTAAGTAAACAAACCCACCCAGCCAGAAATTGCCAACCGTTCCAAAAAAAAAGTACTGGGAAAGCAACTTTTTTTTGTATACCAAGCTCTTTTTAGTAAAGTACTTGGTTTTACCGAACTAATTACTTTGCTAACTCTTTTTTACCAAACTAAAGGCGGTTTATATTACACTCAAAAAAAAAAGTTTGTAAAATGACATAAAATCCCCGTGATTTTACGGGGCAGGTTTTGTAAAATATGTACTAGCAAGAATCCCCGTAATGTTACGGGGATAATTTGTAAATTGATTTAACAAAAAAATTACTGGGAGAAAGTGTAAATTTACAATTTTTTTTGTAAAATATGATTGTAGACTTACAAAAAAAGTTGTAAATTTACGAAATAATGTAGAAAATCAAAAAATAAAATTGTAGATTTACAAATTGTTTGGTTTAACTACAGTTTTTTATGGCAAAAAACTTGTATATTTACAGTAAAAAGTGGCAAATTTACAATTTTTATTGTAAATATACCATTTTTTCTTATTTTTTTGCCGTAAAAACAGTAGTTTAACGAAATAATTTGTAAATTTACAATATTGTTTTTGTATTTTCCACTTCATTTTTGTAAAATTACAACTTTTTCTGTAAGTATACAATTTTGTTTTCTAAACTTTCATTTGTTTTGTAAATTTACAAAAAATTTGGTATATTTACAAATTTTATTTTGTAAATTTAAAGGTTTTTTCCATTGGTGCATCTTATTTTTCCTTCTTCGGCAGCTGGAGTAGCACTTTAACAACCTGTTTTGTTTTTTTTTTACTTGAACACTTTTAACAAACTTTTTAGAGTACTTTTTTATTTTTTTTTCGGAATTTCGTTTTTCTTAAGTAGAACATATGAGAATTGCGAAGGAGGCTACACAAGAAATTTCTTATATTTTCAAGAAAAACTAGTCAAAAAAATTACCTTTTTTCGAATTTTTAATTATTTTAGCAAGTATTTTTAAAAAATTATAAAAAAAACTTTGGATATTGTAGATTGGACGTTTAAGTACCTGATAAATAAGAAAAAACTTAATTTTTCATAATTGACAGCTTTTGATTGACATTTTAGTGCCAGATTTAAAAAAAAGTACCAAAAAAATATGGTAAAATTACCAAAAAAATGGTAAAAATACAAACAAAAAAACATATAAAAATTGTGGTATTTTACTTAAAGCAAGTTACCAAAAAATTGTCTTGGTATTCAATTTTTTTGATAAAGCTTACAACTAATTGAAAAATGTTTGTATCCGGAACTTAAAAAATTTTCAAAATTTTTTTATGAAATTTTTTATTTATAAAAAATAATTTTTAACAAAATATGGACTTAGAAAATTTTTGCGTCTCCTATTGTTGCATAATTATTTTTCAATACAAATTTTTGTTTAATTACATTTTTTTGTGTCAAAATACTGAAAACCTTGTAAACTAAAAAATCTTGAAAAAAAAAATGTTTGTAATAAAACATTTTTTGGTAGAAAGACTAAGTACTATCAAATAAAATGTTGTTGTACAATTACAATTTTCTTGTGTAAAACAACTAAACACCTTGTAATTTTTTTTTAATTTGTAAAATAATTATTTTTTTTGTTAATTTACCTAAAAAAATTGTTAAATAAATTTACCAACATATTATAGTAAAATTACAAAGCGCTCGGTAGTTTTTGTTTTATTAAAAATACAAGAATTTTTGTAAATAGACAAAAATATTAGTAAAATAGAATTACAAGACCTTTTGCTTGTAATTTTACAAACTTTTTTTTTTGAGTGTATTAATTTGAAATATTTTTTTTTAACAATTTTACTAAATTTTAACATTTAAAAAAACTCTTAATTATGTAATAAAGCAATTGCAATGGTGTCATTATAAAATTTAGTAAGAATACATTTTGATTCTACTATATTGATACTGATTTCAATGTTATTTTTATCTAATTTATTAACATTGTAGAGTCCTATTTCTCTTGATGGTAGTGGAAATTGAAAAAAATCGCTACATTCAGTGAAAATATTGCCTTTCAAAAATATATCATCACTTTTGTATTTAGACTGCTTTCTACTAAAAATTTCAGTAACGATAATAACGTTTTCTTTGTCGAGTAAACATACGTTATCTGGATGAATAGGTTTTATTTTAAAACCTTTAATGTTTACGAAAGAAAATACAACTTTTGATTCCGAGCTTTGTTTTATATTTCCTAGAGAGTATTTGGAATTTCTATTAAGCGGATATAGCAATGGAATATTATTAACTGAGTTATCGGAATGAAAAATATGTAGTTTTCTTTGGATTTGAGCAATAGGGTTAGTTGGGGATTTTATAATAGGTTTTAAATAACCAAGACTGTTTTCAAAATCAAATGGCGAAAACTGTGATATAGGGGCGCCCATATTAGCTACATCGTCTGCAATGTGAATTAAGTTGTGGATGTTCATTGTTTGGGAATTAGAACCGTAAAAACTTGACATAAGTTCGACAAATGTTCTTAAAATCTGCTTAGCAAACTTATTTTTTAATGTAGCCAATTTCTTTGATGATAAAATTCTGCATGCCGTGTAAAGAATTAAAAAATGCTTGTATTGATCAGATTTTAAAACGTTTTTCAATATGATACCTCCACCGTATAATAAAAAAAATCGGAATTGTGTTGCTTTCCAGTTTCCTATATCATATAAATCGAATGACTTCCTCTGAAACTCTGATGTAATATCTTGAGACAAATTTAAAAAGTTTTTTTGTAAAACAGCAACATTTTCTGTAGAAATAAATGAAAATGATTTCTTATAAATCATCTTTTGAAGCAAATATTTGCTAATGCCGAGATGCAACATATGCATCTCATCCAGAACAACATTCTTGACTAGGTCAATATTTAAAATTTCAAGTAGTGGGCTATTTTCCTTTGTTAAATGATGTTCTGAATTTATTTTTTCTTTAAATGACTGCAAAGTCCTTTCATCGCAGTTAATTTCTTTAAAAACTCGAGTTTTGTTATCTGTTTCTCCTCGTACTGTGCATCTTTCACAGGAAAAAAATCTAGTATGGCTTTTAGTGCACCTAATAAAGGCACGGGCAGGCATATCGCAACAGAATGCTAGAACTTTAAAGTTAAAAATATTTTCCACTTATATTTACACCTTTAAAAATAAAACCAAAATTAATCTTGAATTCATGTTTTTAGAAATATTATACCTTCATTTATTAACAAATTGGATTCCACAACGACTTCTTCCAAAAACTCTTGTGAGGAATATGGTTTTGAATTTCCGTAATATAAGCCTATTAAAAAAGGTTTACTCATATAATCTGGTGCAAACACTTTTCCCATAATAGACCAAAAACCTTTTTTTGGATTTGTTAAAGACATCCATGCCATCCACATGAATTATCAACGATATACCTGCCTCAACATACAGTTTAGGGTTCACAATATCAACAAGATTTTATTTTATTCCAAAATACTGGAATTTCCCAAAAGTGTCATCTGAACTTTTCATAATTTTTGTGCAACCGCTTACAGCTGAAATTCCTAGCAATGTTTTAGAGGATTTTGGTAGTGACGTATATCCTTCTTCTCTCAAAACTATTAAAAGTTCATCGATTGACTTTTGAGTTAGGGTTTTTATATTTCTTAAAACCCAATTCTTTAACCTGAGCTCTAAATGGCCGTTAATAAGGTTGCTAAAATCAGTTTCCGTTGTTTCAGGTATAAAATCCTCTGTACTAGATGAGGACATCGCTGTCAACTTCACAAAAAATTTCCTCATCCGTTGTTTCAAGATTTTGAGCATCAATAAATTCATCGTGAACGTCGGTTTTGAAGCTAATCATTTAAGTTTATTAAAATAAATTTTTAAAGCTTTCCTCACGAAACAGTTTCCGAGTGAAACTGAAGCCACAGTTTTTTCAAAGATAACTCGCTGGCTATCCGCAGCAAAGGATCAATGCGGAGGTCGAACTGAACGATAAAAATACGATAAAACTACATAACCATTTAAGTCAAATTCGATTATATTAACATTTGAAATGTTATTTAAACGAAAATATTTTTTAACTTTAACATATAATTTATTTAAAAGGATAATTAATATATAATTTTTTTAAAATGAAAAAAAAAAATATTTCGTAAGTACGAATTAAATAAAAAATAATTTAATTTAACACATTTTAAATTTTTCAATTAATTATTTAGTTAAAATGCATGGGAAAGTAAATTTTAAAATATCTCGGATATTACTTTTGAAATTACTGGGAAACGCTCTGGAAAGTACTGGGAAAGCCCAATATTTGTTGTATTCAATGTACTCTTATATTACTTTATTTTGATTCAACAATTACTTTGCCACTACTAAATGGTGTTATCATTTAGCATCTTAGCAAGTACAAAAAACCCAAAAAAAAGGTACTTAGCCAGTATTAATACTACCTTATTAATTACTTTGCCAGATCTGGCCCGTATGTATTTTTCTGCCTGGGCAGTTTTGACGCCTTTTATATAGAGATTTGTAGATTTTAGCATGATCTTTTGATTAAATTTTCTATAGAAAGTAAAATTTATTTTTAGACTTAACGAAATATTGTTGGTACATCTATTTATGACTAAATCCAAAATAGATGTAGAGAAACTGTAAAAGTTTTTAAAATAGATTTTAGTCAAAGTAAAGTAGATTATGTAACTAATATGTTACAGATCTAATTATTTATAATAAATCTTTTTTTAGTCCATCATAAATATTTCAATAATTTCCTATTGCTATTGTTGCCTCACTCTTTTTCAGACATTTTTTTCCCATAAATTTCAATAAACATTTGTAATTTCATCTCTACAACTTGTACTTTTTTTTATTATTTCCACACAAATTCTTGTTTATTGTAGTATTTTTTTTAATATTTTTTTTTTCTTCTTTTTATTTTTCAATATGCAATATTTAAATTGCATTTATTTGTTTATTGAAACTAGGTCAATTATTTATAGATTGTTGTTCTTTTGATATTAATTTGACATTTTTATTAATTGTTAATTTAATAATAAAAAAATATGAAAAATGGCATATTGTTTATTTGTTCTATAAAGAAATTTTAAATAACTTTTGATATTTATTTGTACTATCTGTAGTTAATTAATTATATTTATATGTAGATTAAATCAATAGCAGCTAATGTTTACAGTTTCTTTGTTTTTTTTATAATCCCGTTAAAGTCTTCCGCATTTTAAAAATGTCATAAATTAGATGATTGACGTTGATTCGGCAAAAAAAAAAAATTATAAGAGATTAAAAAAATAATGGGGGCAATTTATTAAAAAAAAAAATAATTGCACTATGAACGAGTTTGAAAAACTATAAGAAGAATTGTAAACAAATTTCAATCACGAAAAACGTGGTTTCAATAAATTTTTGATTGAAACTCCCCCGATGAAAAAAATTGTTATACCAATTACTAAATTAATAAGTGCTTAATTACATATTTTTTGAAAAACTATAGAACGAACTACAATATTTTTTACTAAATGTTTCAGAAGAATTTAAAACAAATTTCAATCACGAAAAACGTGGTTTCAATAAATTTTTTGATTGAAACTCCTCCAATGAAGAAAATTGTTAGACCAATTACCAAGTTAATAGGTGTTTAATTACATATTTTTTCGATTAAATTTTTAATTGGTGGTCAATCGCAATAATGATTGATTAAACGAATAATTGTAAGCTTATAACAAAATTATGCAAAATATATTTGAAATAACAAAAATTTTGAATTTAAATTTTGTTGATTAATAGATAGATCAATAATTTTTGCGTGTCCTCTACAAATTTTTCTGAATTTTTCAAAATTTTTTTAATTTTTCTGAATTTAACAAATTTTTTGTTTTAATTTTTTAGAACTTTCCTGATTATTTTTTTATTTTTTTAGAATTTTACCGATTCTTTTTTAATATTTCAGTAGTTTTTTACATTTTTCTAATCTGATTTTTTCTAAATTTTTTCTAATATTCCAGTATTTTCCTGACCATTCTTGTATTTTTCAAGTTTTTCCTGAGCTTTTCAGAAATTTTGTTATTCTTAAGACTTTTTTTAATTTATCTCAAATTTTCTTAGTTTGTAAAAATTTTACTGAATTTTTTAAACTTTTTTTTCGAATTTTTATGATTTCATATATTACATCCATGCGCGCATCCAGCTTTTGGTTTTGGGGGGGGGAACATTTTTTTTGCTTCAAAAAATTTTTTTGTAGGGAACTTCAGGTCGAATTTGAATCATTGGTTAAGGTTTTTTACTGCTCAACTCTTATTTATTATAATTTTTTCTGTAGAAACATTTTCAAATTTTAAAAATTTATTCCTATAATAAAAAAAACTTGAATGTTTGATATTTTGAAAAATTTCTCTTCAAGAAATTTTCAGGTTCTAAAGCATTTTTGTGACAGCAAAAGACCCAGATTCTGACATAATTTTCTAATAGAAAGTTTATGATTCTGAGACGTTATCCCAATAGAAAACTTCTGAGGTTCTGAGACACAGAAAAGATTTTAAAATTTATACAAAAAAATTTCAAGTAGGTTTATTCTAGCTCGAGGTCATTATTTCCTTTACTTATTAAATATATGATTATTAATATTAATGATATTAAGGTCTAAATAAGTAAAGGAAATAATGACCTCGAGCTAGAATAAACCCACTAAAAATATACTATTTTAAAGTTAGAATGTAACGATTTTTATTTTTGAATAAAAATTAATCAGAATTTATACAAAAATTTTTAAATTCAGACACACCTTCATATAGAAAATTTTCAGATACTTATGCAATTCTCACACCAAAAATTTCTATATTTAGAAAAAATTTTCGTAAAGAAAAATTCTCAGATTTAGTGAGTTTTTTTCCCACTGAAAACATCTTAGGTTCTGAAATATTAAAAAATTTTTCTATTCTAGTTTTCTACAGAAAAGGTTTAAGATACCAAAACGATCTTTCTACATCAAAAT
Organism: Pegoplata infirma; assembly: GCA_963921195.1. Taxonomy (NCBI): domain Eukaryota; kingdom Metazoa; phylum Arthropoda; class Insecta; order Diptera; family Anthomyiidae; genus Pegoplata; species Pegoplata infirma. The sequence goes on from OY992540.1 coordinate 215,096,405, forward strand.
TTGTAGGGTTCGAAAAAATATTCCGTAGAAAGTACCTGAGATTAGAAAAATTGAAGACTTTAATGCTTTTTTAAATTTTTAGTTGTTTTTCTGAGAAACTTTTCCCTAGAAAAAGTCTAATATATTTTCTGAGAAATATTTACATAAGAGAGTTTAAGAAATTGTCTCCTAAAAAAATGTTTTATTTTCTGAGTCATTTTTCCCATAGAAAAAGTCTTAGAGTCTGAGTCTCCGAAGTTTTTCCTACAAAAAAGGTCTGAGATTCTGATTCATTTTTCAAATAAAAAAAAATCGGAATCTAAGACATTTTTTAGATTCTGTGATATTTTTTCTAAAATTCTCAGAATACTTTTTCTAAAATTCTCATGGCCGTATTCAAAATGAAATTCTAGACACTGTCTAGATACTGGTTAAGGATTTCTTATTCAAAACACATTTTCTTAAACTTATAATATAATAATAATAATAATAATTTGATCCAATGATCAGTTTTTTATTTTATTTTTCCAATTTAATTACAAATCATTTTTAATAATTTTAACCTACACGAGAACTGGTAACAATGACCGTCGTCTCGTTGTAGCGAAATCGACCAAGGGTTTTTTTGGGAATCGAACCCACGACCCCCTGTTTCATAGGCTAGCACGCTACCAACTAACCTACAGGGGCCCCCTTTTCTTAAACTTTGAACATACGCTGAACATCTCTTGCCTAACTGACGCCATATTGATTTTGTAAAATGTAAACAACAAATTCAATGCCAAAGAGTTAAAGTTATTTTAAAACTCTCGCTTTTATTAAAAACCATTTCCACAACTTGCTTTTATAATTAAAGCCATTTTTAGTAAAAAATTAAGATATTTTTTGTGGTTTTTCATAATTTTTTTTGTTTATTTCTTATTTGATTTACTAAAACAGGGATGGTCAACTTTTTGTTAAGCAGACTTAACTAAAATCATTTTGAATAGACTCTTGAGCAAACAGTGAACAAGCCTTAAAAACATTTTAGTTACGAACTCGATGTTCAGGGTGAACAAACCGTGTCTAAAACTTCATTTTGAATACGGCTGTCAGAGTCTAAGGCAATTTTTATAGAAAAAGACTCGGATTCTGAGTTATTTTCCCTATCGAAAAAGTCATAGAATTTAGAGTATTTTTTTAATAATTAAACTCAAAAATTCTGAGATATTTTTAATATTGAACAAATTGGAACTTTTTTCTAGGATTCCAGGACTTTTTTCCTAAAGAAAAGGTCTCAGATTTTCCTATTAAAAAGTCTTAGATTCAGGACATCTTTCTAATAAAAATAATCTCAGATTCTGAGACATTTTTCCTAAGGAAAAATACTTACATTTACATTTTGAAAAAATTTTCGTCTAGAAAAATTCCCAAATATTTCGTCTAGGAAAATGTTTGTATTTTTTATAAAGAAAAGTTTTAATTTTTTGAGACATTTATCACATAGAAAAATTCGAACACTCAGAAACATTTAAGGATTCTTAGACATTTTTCTTAGAAGAATATCTATAAAAAAATTTCTCCTATAGAAAAATTCCCCAATTTTTAACTAAATTTTAACATTCCGCAACATTTTTCCTCTAGAAAAATTTTAAGATTCTTTAAAATTTTTCATAGAAAATTTTTTCAGATCCTTTGACATTTTTCATAGATTTTTTTTCAGATTATTTCCTTTTCACTCTCCTTTTTCCTCTTCTTTTCTTCTCTTTTTTTTTTCTTTTCTTTCTTTTTTTTCCTTTTTTTCTTTCGAATTCGGTTTGGGGGGGGGGGGGAATTTCCTTTTCCCCCGTGGATCCGCGCCTGCTACATCCATGTTCAATTTCAAGACATTTTATAAAGTGTGCGACCTAATACACATTTTTTGGGCCGAAGTCGAATATTCGGCTAAATTTTCACTATTCGGCTAAGTCGAAAAAAAATATTTATGTTGTAAAAAAACGAAAAAAAAGTTAAACGCGACTCGGCGGAATACACAAAAAACACCTTGTAAAATTACATGAAAAGTTTGTAACTTTTTTTGCAACCTCCTATTTGACAAGAATTCCTTGTTATTTTACAAGCTTTATACCAATAATTTTGTAATTTTATAAGCTTTTTACCAATAAAATTTTAAATTTACAATTTTTTTGACGTGATTAAACTTACAAGGAGGTTTCGTAACTTTACTAATTTTTTTGCTAGCTCCTATTGTAATAGAATTCCTATTAAAAATTACGAGCTTTTTTGCAATTTTACAAGATTTTTACCAATAAAATTGTAAATTTACAACTTTTTTGGGTAATTAAAACTTACAAGGAATTCTCGTAAATTTACTAGATTTTTTTTGTAAAGAACCATATAAATTTGTAAAATTACAAGAAAAACTGTAAAATTACAAAAAAAAAGTGTAAATTTCGATCGAAAATTATTTGTTAAAAAAGAAAAACTGTCAAATATTGGTAAAATGAGATTACGAGACTTTTTTTTAGTAATTTGTCAATGTTTTTTTGAGTGCATAAATAAATGAATATGTTGTTTAAAATATTTTGATCAAAAAATTTGTGGCCGAAGCCAGATAGTGGACTAATAGTAATTTTAGGCCGAAGCCGAATATTCGGTAGGACACTAACCCCCAGTTTCTTTAACACGAACGCCATTTGCATGTATTTTGTTATTGTAACAAAAACAAAATGCATGCAAATTCATCGCAGACGAATGACGTTCGTGTTACAGAAACTGGGGGTTAGTGTCCGACCGAATATTCGGCTTCTTTGTCTGTATAAGACACGATGCAGTCAAAAAAAAAAAAGATCTAGACTCCTGAAGTTTGACACGAATATGTCTTATAATCATAGGCTGGTTAAGTTTGTAAATGGGTAAAATCGGGTGGGGAAAATAGTTCCCCCATGTACTTTACCTACCTCTACCTCTGAAAAATACAATTTTATTTAAATTTTTTTATACTTTTGTTAAACAAATGAAATATTTTTGCGTTAGAATAACTTTTAAGTCCTGCACTTGGAACCAGGGAAATAAGAAAATACAATTTTTTCGGTCCGCCCCCTTTTGTGGGCGTGGATATAAAAAAATTATTTAAATATAATGATAAAACTGAAGTACTTAAAAAGAAAAAGCATAATAGACACAATTGTAAATATTTATCGCGACAGGATAGTTTTCCAGGTAACATCCCCTGAAGGCCACTCCCCAAAATGGCCCTGACAAATTGTTTGTAATTTCTTTGCATGTTGGAGGGTATAAAAGAATCGGCACAGCCGAATTAATTTTAATTAATTTATCTTAATTTTTTTTTTGAATTTTTCATATTTTAAATTATTTCTGAATTTTACTGACTTTTTTCGAATTTTTCAGATTTTTTCAGATTTTTTCTAATTTTTTTTTTTAATTTTCTATTTTTTTCTTGATATTCCTGTTGTTTTTTTTATTTTCCTAAACTTTTGAGATTTTTTCTAAATTTATTTGATTTTACTGTGGTTTTTCTAATTTTTTACTGAATTTTCGTAAATTTTTCTTTTTTTTTTATTCTGCTAAAAGTAGTTTTAGCCTGTCCGTCCGTCTGTAGAAAACACGCTAACTTCGAAAGACTTCAAAGAAAAAAAATATTTGCCAATGAACGAAATGCATAGTATTTATGAAAAATACATAATTATTATGAACTTTTCATTAATTTTTTTAACTTTTTCATAGAATTTACAAAAAACTTTTGAATAGTTCTTATATTTCGCATATTATGATTTATTTATAAATACTATGAAAAAGTTTATAAATATTATGAAAACGGTTAATAAATTTTATGAATTTGTTCATTAATACTATGAAAGTCGTGAAGGTTGGCATATATGTTTGTAATTTACCTGGTTAGGTTGATATTGCATTCCAGCAAAATCGGTCCAGGGGTTTTTAAGTTATAATCAAAAAAGTGAATTTTGGGGTTTTCGCAAATTTTCCAGATTAAAAAACGCTTAGTTTTGAAAGACAATTCCGAATCTGCTGAAGCTTGGCTCTAGTGGTTCGAAAGTTATAAGCAAAACCCTGAATTTCAGATTGGTTTCACCTTAAATGCAAGTGTTAAAAATCCGTTAAACAGGTTTTAAAAGCATTGGTAACTTACCAATGCTTTTAAAACTTGTTTACCAATAATGAGTTACAAAAATATTTTACAACGTCTTTTTGCTACTCAAAAATATTTTTCACTAAAAAAGTTTAAAACTTCAAAAAAATTTTACACTCAAAAAAAATTTTACACTCAAAAAAAAATTTTACACTAAAAAAAAAAAAAATTGGTAATTTACCAATGCTTTTAAAACTTGTTTACCAATAATGAGTCACAAAAATATTTTACCACGGCTTTTTATTTTTACACTAAAAAAAAAATACACTCGAAAAAAAATTTACACTCAAAAAAACTTTTACCTTTGAAAAAAAATTTACACTCAAAAAAAAATATTGGATTTTCTTTTTTAACAAAAATTACTAAAAAAAAAATAAAATATTTCTAAACAAATAAAATATTTCTAAACAAAGAAATGTTACTGTTTTCCTTTGGCCAAAATTTTTTTCTAAAAAAATTACCAAATATCCGAACATTAGGACAAACACTACTCTTCGCAAAACACAGGAAATTTAACTTTTTAAATATTCATACAAAAAAGCAAATTTCCTTTTGAAATATTTTGCGTAATGCCAACGGAAATCCGTTAAACATCTAAAGAAATAAATATTCGAATTTTAAAACTCTTTTTTTATATTTTTTTATTTATTATTTTTAAGTTGCAAAATTTTAAATTGCCGGCCATTAAGAAAGAAAAAAAAATTAAACTTAAAGAAAAAATTTATAAAAATTTCTTAAAAAAAAAACACCGTGAAAAGAATAAAACATGCAAGACAAAAAAAAATTGTAATATTCGACAAACACGAGATGATAAATGTGTGGAAGACACGTAAAATAGATTTCACAAGTAGATAGTGAGAAATTTTACAAACTTAGAAGTCTAGGGCGAACGACCAGTAATTACAAATGGAAAAGTTTGTTTTTAGCAATTGCAAAAAAAGGGTTCACTATATAATTAAAGATAATCATTGAAATATTGTAAAAGGTTAAAATTTAAATTATTTGCTTGTTGTTTTAGAAAAAAACACATATTTTTACAATATTGTGTGAAAAAAAAAAATGTTAAAAGAAAATTATATGTAATTACAATTTCCACCAAAGCTGCAACAATTTAATTTTAAGGGTGGTGACTATGGCGTCAAATGTTGCATTTAAACCAACCTAATGGTGTCATGGTTTCCCCATCAATGAAAAAAAAAAAAGTAATTTTACTCTTGTTACAATTTTTTTTCAAATGGTACTAATTAAATGGTGTTAAATGTGTTCAGGGTTTCCATAAAAGTTTTAAGTTGCAAAAGCAATAAAAAATAACAATTAAAATACACATTTCAATTGAAAATGTTTTTATTAAATGATCAAATACTTTTTATGAAAACAAAAATTGTAGACGAGTTATGAATGTTTTATTGAAATTTAATTGATTTATAAAGCGGTAATAGATCCCAAGTAAAAATTCATTAAAAAAAAACTAAGCTGTGAAGCCATAATCGTACTTTTTTTAAAAAGTCCCATACAACAACGTACTTTTAGATAAAAAGAATACAAAACAGTACCAAAATAGTTTTTCTAATAAAAAGTACCAAAATAGTACTTTTTAATAAAAAGTACAAAAAAAATGTATTTCTTTATAAAAGTACCAAATTAGACTTTTTAATAATAATTTGTAATTAAAAACAGAAAAAATAATAGTTTATAAATAGTACAACTGCTTTTTTATAAAAAAGTACCAAAATAAATAGTAACTTTTTAATAAAAGTTTGATAAAATTATATAAAAATTTCTATAAAAAGTACAAAATAATTTTTTTAAATAAAAATTACAAAAATAGTGCATTTTTATAATTATTATCAAAATAATAATTTGTAATAAAAAGTACATAAAATAAAGTTAAACGTTTATTAAAAGTACTAAAACAGAGTACATAGTACTTTTTGAAAAATAGAAAAAATAAATACAAAAACGTATCAAAGTAGTATTTCTTAATAAAAAGAAAAAAAATGTACTTTTTAATAAAATGTTGATAAATAAATACACAGAAAGTATATTTTTTTAATAGTACATTAAAATAATAGTTCTCTAATTAAAAGTTAAAAAATACAAAAAAGTACCAAAATAGCATGTCTTAATAAAAAGTACCAAAAAGTACAAGGAAAGTATTTCTTTATAAAAGCACCAAAGTAGTACTTTTTAATAATAATTTATAAAAAGTGCCCAAATAGTTGAGTTTAGTTGAGAATGGGTTGTACAAGCCTAAAATAAGTAAATTTGTAGGGAAGTCCATGGTGCTCAGACTTAAAATAGTCCATTGTACCCAAATAGTACTTTTTCATAAAAAGTACCAAAATACACAGTATTATACATAAATATAAAAAGCACTAAAATATTAATTCTAAATAAAAAGTACAAAAATATTACTTTTTAATAAAATGTTGTTAAAAAAAATACAAAATTTTTTTTTTAATAAAAATTTTAAAAATAGTACATTTTTATAATTATTACCAAAATAATAATTTGTAATAAAAAGTACATAAAATAAAGTTAAACGTTTATTAAAAGTACTAAAACAGAGTACATAGTACTTTTTAAAAAATAGAAAAAATAAATACAAAAACGTATGAAAGTAGTATTTCTTAATAAAAAGAACAAAAATGTACTTTTTAATAAAATGTTGATAAATAAATACACAGAAAGTATATTTTTTTTAATAGTTCCCAAATTAAAAGTTAAAAAATACAAAAAAGTACCAAAATAGCATGTCTTAATAAAAAGTACCAAAATAGTACTTTTTAATAAAATTTTGATAAAAAGTACAAGGAAAGTATTTCTTTATAACCACCAAAGTAGTACTTTTTAATAATAATTTATAAAAAGTGCCCAAATAGTTGAGTTTAGTTGAGAATGGGTTGTACAAGCCTAAAATAAGTAAATTTGTAGGGAAGTCCATGGTGCTCAGACTTAAAATAGTCCATTGTACCCAAATAGTACTTTTTCATAAAAAGTACCAAAATACACAGTATTATACATAAATATAAAAAGTACTAAAATATTAATTCTAAATAAAAAGTACAAAAATATTACTTTTTAATAAAATTTTGTTAAAAAAAATACAAAACATTTTTTTTTAATAAAAATTAAAAAAATAACTAATACATTTTTATAATTATTAATAAAATAATAATTTGTAATAAAAAGTACATAAAATAAAGTTAAACGTTTATTAAAAGTACTAAAACAGAGTATATAGTACTTTTTGACAAATATATACAAAAACGTTCAAAGTAGTATTTGTTAACAAAAAGAACAAAAAATTTACTTTTTAATAAAATATTCATAAATAAATACACAGAAAGTTTTTTTTAAAACAGTATATTTTAACAATAGTTCCCAAATCAAAAGGTAAAAATGCAAAAAAGTACCAAAATAGTATTTCTTAATAAAAAGTACAAAAATAGTACTTTTTAATAAAATTTTTATAAAAAGCAAAAAAAAGAATGTAAATCAAACACACTTATTAAATTTTGTTCTGTTTTCTTCGTCTTTATTCAATGGTGGTTACAATTTATATGCTGGAAAATTCTACACAAGCCGTCTACTTCGATTAAATTTAAAAATTAAAGCTACCAGATGAATAAAATAAATATACAGAGTTACCATATATAATAATACATAGAGATACCAGATTATATAAATAATTTAAAAATCAAAATCATCCCACAAGAACTTAGTTTTTTAAAAAGTACCAAAATAATAAATTTTTAATAAAAAGTACAACAAATTAAAGTTTACCAAAATATATCCTAATAAAAACTACACAAATAGTCCTTTTTATTAAAGTTGTAATAAAAAAACAAAGAAATTATTTTTAAATACCAAAATATTTTTTTTTTGTAAAGTACCAAAATAGTGCTTTTTATAAAAAGCACCACAATAAAACTTTCTTATCAAAAGTACCAAAATAATTCTTTTTTACAAAAAGTATGTGCCCGGAAAGTACCTTTTCTTATAGGAAACTGAAACTTCAACAAAGAAACCGTTAGTTTCCATATTTTTTCCAAGTACTGGTAAAAATTGTTATGGAAACATTCCAAAACAAAAATGGCTCATTTTAATAAAAATTTTGTTAAAAAGTTCAAAAATAGTACATTTTAATAAAAGGTTTCAAAATTGTACTTTTTATAAAAAGTACCAAAATAGCGATTCTTTATTTAAAGTATCAAAATAGTAATTTCTTATGAAAAGTACTAAAATAGTACGATTTTATAAAAAGTATCAAAATAATTCTTTTTTATAACAATAATGTGCTAGGAAAGTGTTTTTTTTCCTAAAGGAAACTCAAACTTCATCGTTGGTTTTGTTATATTTTTCTTACAAAACCCCCAAATTCTGGTAGAAATTTTTATAGAAATATTTCATAACAAAAAAAGTCACTTTTTTAAAAAGCAGTTCCAAAAAAGTACTTTCTGAAAAAAGTATCAAAAAAAGTACTTCTTTATAAAAAAAAAATACAACAATAGTACTTTTTTAGAAAAAGTACCAAAATAGTACTTCTTTTTATAAAAAGTACCAGTTCTTCAATAAAGAAATCGTTAGTTTTGTCATATTTTTCCTTCAAAAATTCTTAAGTTCTGGTAAAAATTGTTATAGAAATATTCCATAACTAAAATAGTCCTTTTTAATAAAATTTTGATAAAAAGTTTAAAAATAGTACATTATATTGAAAGGTTTCAAAATGGTACTGATTTATAAAAAGTACCAAAATAGTTTTTTTTATTAAAAGTACCAAAATAGTACTTTCTTATAAAAAGTAAAAAAATAGTACTTTTTTATAAAAAGTACAAAAATATTACTTTTTTATGAAAAGTACCTAAATAATTCTTTTTTTAAAAGAAACATGTGACAGAAAATTTTTTTCTATAGCAACCCCAAACTTCAATTAAAAAATCGATAGTTTGTCATATTTTTTCTTGAAAAATTCCCAAGTTCTTGTAAAAATTGTTATGGAAATATTCCATAACAAAAATAGTTCTTTTTAATAAAATTTTGATAAAAAGTTCAAAAATAGTACATTTTAATCTACCAAAATGGCAGTATTTTATAAAAAGTACTAAAATATTACTTTTTTATAAATAGTACCAAAATAGTACTTTCTTATAAAAAGTACAAAAATAGTGTTTTCTTATAAAAAGTAACAAAATTATTCTGTTTTTATAAAAATAATGTGCCAGGAAAGTGATTTTTTCTTCAAAAACTCCCAAATGCTGGTAAAAATTTTTATAGAAATATTCCATAACAAAAATAGTCACTTTTATTAAAATTTTGATAAAAAGTACAAAGAAAATATTTTTTTTTATTAAAAAGTATAAAAATAGTACATATTAAAAAAAAGATCCAAAAAAGTACTTTCTGAAAAAAGTACCAAAAAAGAATTTTTTTATAAAAAATACAACAATAGCACTTTTTTAGAAAAAGTACCAAAATGGTCACAATTTGTCACATTTTTCCTTCAAAAATTCTTAAGTTCTGGTAAAAATTGTTATAGAAATATTCCATAACTAAAATAGCCCTTTTTAATAAACTTTTGATAAAAGGTCAAAAATAGTACATTTTAATGAAGGGTTTCAAAATGGTATTGTTTTATAAAAAGTACCAAAATAGTGTTTTAGAAAAGTACCAAAAATAGTACTTTCTTATAAAAAGTACCAAAATAGTACTTTCTTATAAAAAGAACAAAAATAGTACCTTTTTTTGAAAAGTACTAAAATAATTCATATTTTAAAAGAAATATGTGACCAAAGTACTTTTTTTCTATAGCAAACCCAAACTTCATTTAAAAAATCGTTAGTTTTGTCATATTTTTTCTTCAAAAACTTCCAATTTCTAGTAAAAATTATTATGGAAATATTCCATAATAAAAAAGTTCTTTTTAATAAAATTTTGATAAAATGTACAAAAATAGTAAATTTGAACGAAAAGTTGCAAAATGGTTGTATTTTATAAAGGGTACCAAAAAAGTATTTTTTTCTAAAAGTACTAAAAAAGTACTTTTTTATAAAAAGTACAAAAATAGTACATTTTAATAAAAAATAACAAATTAGTACTTATTTATAAAAAGTACCAAATTTCTTATAAGAAGTACAAAAATAGTACTTTTTTATGAAAAGTACTAAAATAATTATTTTTTTTAAAGAAATATGTGACTAAAGTACTTTTTTTTCTATAGCTAACACAAATTCCATTAAAAAATCGTTAGTTTTGTCATATTTTTTCTGCAAAAACTCCCAATTTCCATAACAAAAAAAAAATAAATTTTAATAAAATTTTGAAAAAAAGTACAAAAATAGTACATTTGAATGAAAGGTTCCAAAATAGTTGTATTTTATAAAGTGTCCAAAAACAGTAGTTTTTTAAAAAATACTTTCTTATAAAAAGTACCAATATAGTACTTTCTTATGAAAAGTACCAAAATAGTACTTTTTTATAAAAAGTATCAAAATAGTACTTTTTTATAAATAGTACCTAAATAGCACTTTCTTATAAAAAGTACCAAAATAGTACTTTTTTATAAAAAGTACCTAAATAGCACTTCTTATAAAAAGAACCAAAATAGCACTTTCTTTTAAAAAGTACGAAAATAATATTTTCTTATAAAAAGTACCAAAATAGCACTTTCAAAAAAATTCAAAAATAGTACTTTAAAAAAAATCAAAAAAGTACTTTTTTTATAAACAGTAGGTACCAGGAAACGCAAACTTTAATGAAGAAATAATTTGTTTTGTCATATTTTTTCTTCATGTTCAACACAATCTTATAAGTATAACTTAAAACTTATTAACAGGAAACCCGTTATTAGTCTTCATCAGTGATTTAACACGTTTTAAGTCTAATCATTTATTCAACATCAGGGACGGTCAATCAATTGTTTTTATTCCAAAATACATTTCATTTTCATTCATTTAAACTACCGTTTTATTCTTTATTTGGTCACGTTGCACAATGACTTTTTTTGTAGTTTTAGCCATTTGGTATTGCTGGCAGACGTTTGGCAATTTGGTGGTTCCTTTTTTTTGATGGCTTTTGTTTAAAACTAACAAACGTTTTTTTTTATGTCTTCCAATCAAATTTAAGAAAGCAACAAATTAAAAACAAACATAATTATAGAATTGTTTATATTTGTATACATGCGATTTGTTTAATTTTTTTTGGTTGGAACGTTCTGATGTTGGTCATAAAAATGTATATAGGAATTGGCAAAGAAATAAAATTTTGAAAAAATAATGTGATTAGAATTTTTTATAGACTTTTTAAAGTTTTATGGATTTAAGAAAAAATATATGTGTACAAGTTAAAATAATGTGGCAGCCTTTTCTAGAGTTGCCACATATTTATTTCCAAGCGTTGCCAAACATTTTATTAAATTTTGAGAAATTTCTTTTTAAAAATGTTTGGTAATTCTTGAGAAAATTGTGGTAATTTTGGAAAAGTTGCCATATTATTGTACAAGAAATACACTTTTCTTTTGTGGAAACATGAAATAGGGCCGATTTAAATAAAAACAGAGGAAAATACATCTAAATATAAGAAATTCATTAATAAGTTTTTGAATTCATGTGAGACACAAATATCTTTTTTAGCTCAAATTTCAGAATTTGTTTGGCCTCAACCATGGGTGCAAAGTCTGTTGTACAGTGTAATGGAGTCCTTTTTTTGGATGTGTAGAAAACATTCATTGAGGATTAATAAAACAAGTCTTTTTAGTGCGCAAATTCTACATTTTACAATTACTTTTGATAATTTCGATTTAAAAACACAATTCTAGGAAACAATTTGTAATCCTTTAACAAACAGAAAAATTTAGAATAATTCATTCATAGCAGCCTCTTAAAGAAAACAATGAGAAAAATCCACAAACTAAAAAGAGAAATTAATAAAAAAAAAAAATTTGTTCACCTTTGCACAAATAAAAACCCTCGTTTTATATATACTTAAGAAAATACTCGACCTTGAACTTTTTTTTTGTCCATAGCAAAAGATTTGTGGAGAAAACAAATTTGCCACAAAATAAAATTTAAGCTGTGCAATGTTTAGAATTACACCATTTCTGAAATGAAAAGGCTGCATTGTAAAAAAATGCGTTTTACAAAAGAACCAGTAACGAAATTGGGCTACCTAGTAGTACAGGGTGAATCATTCCGCTTCCAAGTAGTAGTGAACGAGTTTAGTGGCCTATCCGACTGACCTGAATCGGACAGAATCTCAACAGAACAGAAACCATTTGATAAGAAAATCGTTAAACAGAGCATGTGTTTAAATGCACCCTGGAATCAGGAGCCTAAATCCTTGATGTAGTTTCCGGACGTATTTAAATAGAGAAATAAGGATAAATATGTTCCCAACTTCCAATGTCTTCAGGGAAAGCCGCTTTAATATTTGAGGCTAAGTTTAAAGTTGTTCATATCCAAGTGTCTTTGAAGGAAGGCACAGATTCCTTACAATCAGTCAGCATTGAAAACTCTCAAGCTTAAGATGTGTGACTTCAAAGGAAGGCAAGAAGGTCCTTACAGTCAGGCAGCACTGAAGCCCTTAAGCTTAAGACGTGTAACCCGACTTATCATGAGCTCTGATAAATCCCTTAACGAGTAAGGTATGGATAACGACTTAACACTCATCTGTATTCCAGTTCCCGAAGGTGATGCGGGTAATGATTATTAGGTAAATTGCAACGTCTGTCAATCAATAGCCAAGTGTCTTCGAATACAGATAAGAGGTTCTTCTCTGTAAAATTCCTTAACGAATTAACATTCTTCTGTATTCCACAAAGCTTTTGCTGGTAATGATTGTTTGACGAATCGTGGTGCCTGACAATCAATAACGAAGTGTATTCAAGGAAAGGCACCAGTAAAGTTTCAGTTTTTTTTTTTTACGTAAACGCGAGCAGAATGTGGGCCTTCAAGTTAAAAATGAATGTTGAATCACTTAACGAATACGTTATAAATAACGTTTTAACACTCGTCTGTATTCGGGGTCGCGAAGTAGATACAGGTTATGATTTTTCGGTAAATCGCACTGCCTGTCATCCAATAACCGAGTGTCTTTGAACACAGTTAAGAGGTTCTTTATATTCTGCTCCCGGACTGAAAGCTCTCATGGCTTTAGATGTGTAATCTCGACTCATCATAAACTCTGTTAAATCTCTTAACGAATTACAACTCTTCTCCATTCGGGGTCACGAAGCTTATACAGGTAATGATTGTTTGACAAATCGTGGTGCCCCGACAATCAATAACAGAGTGTATTCAAGGGAAGACAAGAGGTTTCTTACAGTCAGGCAGAACTAAAAGCTTTCATGTCTTTAATGATTCTTCCCGACTTATTATGAACTCTGTTTAATACTTTAACGAATTAGGCAAATATAACGACTTAACTCTCATCTGTATTCCGGGACGCAAAGGTTTTACAGGTAATGATTATTTGACAAATCGTGGTGCCCGCCAAATAAGCGAGTGCCTTCGAAGGAGGACAAGAGGCTTCATATAGTCAGTAAGCACTGAAAGCTCTCATGTCTTTAAAAACGTTACCCGACTTATCATGAAGCCTGTTAAATCTCCTAACGAATTAGGGTACTATAACGACCTAACCCTCATCAGTATTCCGGATCTCAAAAGTTACACAGGGAACGGAATTCTCGATCAATCAGCAAATCGTGGTGTCCGTTAACCAATCACTGGTCTGAAAACATTCTTCGGTTTACTATCGGCTATTGATTGCATAGGGTGCCAACGGGTATCATTCAAGAATATCTGTGTTTTCACCGATAACCAAGGGGCTATTAAATCCCTAGCGGGTGTGCCTACACCATCTGTCCAAGAATATCGGGCGTCTTCAAATGAGACGGCGAGACATTCAAATGTGGCACTCATCTGGGTGCCTGGACATATGAGCATAAATGGTACCGATGTTGTCGATGAATTAGCCAGGCAGGGAACGACTCTACATTTTGATGGGCTCGATCATACGTGTGGCATCCCGCTAAATGCGAGTAAACAGCGGTGGCGACGCGAACCCACGTGCGCTAACACGAGGATGGTGTGGCCGTCATATGATCGCCAGCGTACGGGTAGGATCATTCAACATCCTTGGAATCAGCTACGCAACCTGGTTGCAGTCGTTCCGGGGCACATTGAACGCTTCGGTGTACTCACCAGTAAAATGGGAAACACCCAAATGACAATTGCAGGGGATGTCAGGACGTGAAGAGGGAAGATACGGCATCAACCTTTCTCTGTCAATATTTGGGATATGCCCATCGGAGGGCCGAACATTTTGCCAGCTGGCTCACTTGACATGTTTGTCTGGTAGGGACATCAGTAGGACACACTTATTCATTAGGGACTCCGAGAGATTCAGTTTGGATCTCAGTGAGACCACTTGAGCATTCTTTCCTATCTCTTACTCTCCTTATCTTCTCTTTCCTTTCTCTTATAGGTAACACAAAGGGATTACGTTCATCGAAGGACCCATGTGAGCTGATCAATAGGCCTGCTTACCTAACATCGAAACACGTGAAAAACTCAAATTTAGGATAAAATTAAATGAGCACCTGCGCTGGTTGCAGGAGTTTCATACCATCCAGCATGTTAAAAAAAATACCACCATCTCTTGGCAAAAATTATCTTCAAAATGAATACTGCCATCATAATTACCAATTGAAGGAAGGCCACGCATTTGGGCAGCTCTCCCAGAAATTTTTAAAGAATTACCCCTAGTGAGCACCTTTTAGAATATCAATTTACGTCTAACGCCACATTATTAAGAACAAAGTGAGTACTTTCCATTGATAATATGATCATAGGATTATCCGCAAAATTAGAGGATATCTCAATTATCGAGGGTGGTACAGATTTTGGTCCGAATCCTAAAGTCATTGAGTTTGTTCATATAAAATGCTTAAGGTAATCAATTTCATACTAATTTCTATCAGAACCCAAATCTGGTCTAATATGACATTGTTAATAAACTCTCCTTTAACCTAAAGGATTTTCACTGCTTCTTTATTCTACCGAGAGTAATACCTCGAATATCGCGACCTTAGGACAACAGTTGTGCCTTTTTCTTTAAGCAAATAGAACCTTGTTGTCCTAAGGTCTCGATATACCGAAGTGCTAGTAAGGGATTTTTGTATATGCGATCGAAAGCGATTCTGGGGTGTTACTGCGAAAAAAAAACTGTTCAAATTGGAAAACTTTTAAGACCAATATTTTGAAATACACATTCTGGGGAATTACTGCGAGAGAAACTGTTGGAATTGGAACACTTTTTTTTAAGACTAATATTTTGAAATGCACAGTAACGCCTCTGATTGTCAAAGTTATAAAAGATGTTGGACTACAGACATTACCAATGTTCGGCAGCCGAAAGGTCGGCCAAATCAAGTAAATATCAAGTTCGAACTTTAATATTTTTGCAAAATTCGGAATTAACCTTAAACATTTAAAATTCAAAATTGTCCTCAATCGTTCTACTATAATGTATCGATTCCTTGATACATTATAGTATCAAGGAATCGATTCTACCAAACATTCGACAACCGGAAAGGTCGTCCGAATTGAAAAAAAAAGTTCATGTACTTTTTGCTAACTTTGGATTCATCCTTAAACATTTATAATCCTGAATTTTCTTTAATTGTTCCTTTAAAAGTTCGACCATTACCAAAACTTGTACCAAATGTTTCCAAGAATTTCGATCAAATTCCGGATTTTTAACATCTAACAAAATGTTCCCCGAATCCTGGAATTGATTTTACCAAGCATTCTGCACACAAAGAAAAAGCTCGTCCAATGAAACTGTTTCATTATATTTATGGAAATTTTCATATTTATGAAAACTTCATTAAACAGTTTCATTAAACGAACTTTTATGACAAATTGTTTTACAGTTCTTTGAGTGTGGAATCAATGATTTTTCGTTTTTTAGAACAAGTAATTTTTATGGAAAAGTATTTTGAAATAAAATTTTTTGTGATTACCATAAAAAACTCTAGAATCTGTTACAATAGTAATCTGTGTCAAAAGTTTTCCTAAGGGCCTATTCACACCTAAGGTGAAATCTCGTTCGAATGAGATTTCGATCATATGGTACTGCATCATACACTACCGTATGATCGAAATCTCGTTGGAACGAGATTTCTCTTTAGATGTGAATTGGGTATAAGACAAATTAAACTTCCAAAATTTTACTTGCAAAAATTTTAAATTCTAATAAAATTAAAAAATTTTTTGAAATGGTGTTAAAACTAAAAACAAATTTAATGATTTTAGAAACACATACCTTTGTTCAGTGACTACACAAGGTGGGTTGTTGTTAATGTTTACACACGTGGATGACAAATCCTTTTCATCTTCTTCTTTTAAAACAGCCAATGAATCTACATGATGTACTATAGAAGAGCAAACAGAAGGTTGAGAAGAAGAAGAAGAAGAAGACGAACAACAACAGGGCGAAGAAGAATATAAGCCAGATGATGAGCTAAAATCCTTTAAGTGATGATTATGATTAGATGACTCAAGTGTGTGAACATCATTTACAGTTATTACAACATTACAAGGTTGTAGATGATGATAATGCTGTTGTTGTTGTTGTTGTTGTAATAATTCATCCTCTTGGTTAATTGAATCCTTATGATCTTCAACATCTTTTAAATTACCTATATCTTTACAGCAATCTTTATTTGATTTAGATTTTTTGAGCGACGAAGATGCATCTGAGGCTGAGGAAGAGGTGGAGGAGGAAGACGAGGAAGTAAAACTTATATGATGTTGATGATGATATTTTTTCGATGACGAAAAACTTCTACGTATAGATTGTAAACTATGTCTTATAAATGATTCTCGTTTAATATGAGACGTTTCAATATCATCTAATGTTTTAGATTTTATTACCGGTTTATGATGTTGTTGAGTCAAGGGCATAGATTGGGGCCGTTTTTTAATAATTGTTGTTGTCGGTGATGCAACATCATCTTCTAGTATTATTGAGGGTTTTCTTAATAAATCTTGAAATTCTTGTAAGTTTTCGGTAGAATCATAAGTAGATTTAGATTTTTTTAATTTTTTAAGTTTTGGCGCTTTTTTGGGTTTTTCTATTCTAACGGTTTTTTCAGTTTTATTAAGTTTTTCCATTTTTAAATTTGAATTTTCCTTTGCTGGGGTAGTAGTTTCCATTTGATTAATTGTTACCGTTTCTTTGGATTTTTCTTTGGTTGGTGATGCTTCTTCTAGCATTAGTGTATGATATTTTTCAAATTCTTCTAATTTATTTTTTATATTTAAGCTTTTTGGTCGTTTATTATTTGTTTTATCAATAAATGAATATGATTTGATAAGAAATAAATTTGATTTATTTTTTTCTACTTGTAATTGTTGTTGTGAATCTAAAACTTCACTATCGCTGGTATTTTGTTGTTGTTGTTTTTGCTGGTCTAGTTTCATATGTTGTTGCTGGTTTTCATTTTGTTGTAACAAATGCTCATCTAAGCTGGCTCTCTTAAGTGGTGAGTGTTGTTGATCTTGCAAGCACGTGTCGGTCGTGTCATGCTCATTTATATCTTTTAATGTTTTCTTTTTACGCGCCATATTTATTGGTTTTCTTACTCACACTTTTAAAATGAAAGAATACGTTACGATTTTAAAAACTGTTATTTTAGCGTTGCCAACTTTTTTTTACAAGATTTAAAACTTTTATGAGCACTTTACTTAATATTTCAAAAACTGTACCTATTTCAGTGTTTCCGACTTTTATTAATTTTTCAAGATTTAAACCTTTTGTAAACACTTCGCTGAAATTTTTTCACAAATTTGGTTTTAAAATGTTTCTTAATGAAACTATTATTTATTTCAGTGTTGCCAACTTATTTTCTTCCCAGCCAAATTGGTGACTTTTTGTATTACTTTGTAGATTTTATTTTTTAAATTAATCCTTTCTAAAAGTTGCTCACATAACTTTTTTTTTTTTAGTGTTGCCAACTTATTTTATTTTCTACAAGATTAAAAACATTTTTGGTTTACGCTAAAATTTTTTCAAAAATTTGCTTTTTTAAAGGATTTTTATTTATTTCAGTGTTGCCAACTTATTTTCTTCTCAGCCAAATTGGAGACTTTTTTGTATTACTTTGTAGAATTTATTTTTTAAATTTATAACTTTTTTATGTCAGTGTTGCCAACTTATTTTCTTTTCTACAAGATTAAAAACTTTTTTGATCATTTCTTATTTTTCTTCACTGAATTTGTAATACAAATTTGTTTTTATCGGATTTTTCATGATGAAACTATAATTTATTTCAGTGTAGCCAAATTAACTTTTTTATTTTAGTGTTGCCAACTTATTTTCTTTACTACAAAATCTTAAACTTTTTTGATCACTAATTAATTTTATTTTTCACTGAATATTTAATAATATTTTTTCTTGATGAAACTATAATTTATGTTAGTGTTGCCAACTTATTTTCTTTTCATCCAAATTAAAGACTTTTTTACTTCACTTTGTAGGTTTTTTTTTAAATCAAGTTTTGCAACAGTTCTTCATTTATTTTAACTTTATATTATAGTGTTGCCAACTATTAATTTTTTTTACAAAACTTAAAAATTTTTTGATCATTTCTCATTTTTTTTTTTCAATGAACTTTTAATACACATTCGTTTTTTATCGGTTTTTCTTGATAAAACCACTATTTTTTTCAGTGTTGCCAACTTATTTTCTTAGTCAGTTTGAGACTTTTTTACTTCGTGTATTTTTCCCCAGAAGTTTTAATAAAAATCACAATTTCATTCGATTTTTCTTCACGAAAATAATATTTATTTCAGTGTTGCCAACTTAGTTATTTCTCAATCAGATTTGAGACTTTTTTGCTTCACTTTGTAGGATTACCTAAGAAGACTGGGTTTTTAAATGAAAAACCTTTTACACAACTTTGTATTCTTAGCGAAGTTTTCTACTAGTTCGCCATTCGTTGTTATTTCAGTGTTGCCAACTTATTTTTTTTACAAGATTTAAATATTTTTTGATAACTTCTTGAATTTTTCCACTGAACTTTTTATACACATAAAATTTTTATCAGATTTTCTTGACGAAACTATTATTTATTTACGAGTTGCCAACTTATTCTCTTCTCAACCAAACTTTTTCACTTCACCTTGTAGGATTTTTTTTGTAAATAAAAACCTTTTGCTCAACTTTGTGTTTTTAACGAAGTTTTTTACCAGTTCACTATTTTATTTCAGTGTTGCCAACTTAATTTCTTTGTGACAATATTTAAATCTTTTTTGATAACTTTGTGGATTTTTTTCGCTGAACTTTTTATATAAATTACAATTTTATTAGATTTTTCTTGACGAAACTATTAATTTCAGTGTTGCCAACTTATTTTCTTCTCAACCAAATGTGATACTTCTTCACTTCACACAACTTTGTATTTTTAGCGAAGTTTTCTAACAGTTCGCCTCTTAATTTAACTTCTGATTTCAGTGTTGCCAATTTATTTTCTTTTTTATAAGATTTAAAACCTTCATAGATTTTGTTCCTTGAAAAATTTATTTTCGGTCTAATTTTTCTTTACGAAACTATTATTAATTTCAGTGTTGCCAACTTATTTTCAACTTAGCCAATATTTAGACTGTTTTACTTCAACTTTGTAGTGGTTTTTATCGTTATTTTTCTAATTTCCACTATTATTTATTGCAGGGTTGCCACCATATTTTCTTCTCTCCTAGATTACGCTTTACTTTGTAGACTTTTTGTAAAGTAAAATTGTTTTAGCAGCAAATTTTTCTTCCAGTTGATCTTGTTTTAAGCGGGTTTTCCCCCCAAAATGAATTGGCGTTTTTCAACACTTCTTTTAAGTGTTATACAGATTTATATGTTCTGGCGAATTTTAAAATTTTGTTGCTGACACTTTTGTTGATATTTAATTTATTAAATACTTTTTTCTTTATAGTTATTGTTTATGTTATTTTAATTTTAATTGTAATTTGTTTTTTATTTTATTTGTAAATTTTATTTATTTATTTCTTTTTCTTTATTTTTTTTTATCTTTTTCACTAATTAGGGTTATAAACACAAACACTTCTCTTAGATATTGTGGTATTTGAAAATATTATTAACAAAAAAAAAATTATGCTGTTTTTATATTTGTTGCTAATTTTTTGTTATTATTTTTGTTGTTATTTTAGTTTTTTTTTTGTTATTATAATAATGACATTCGAGGTTGTGATTTCTAAATTTAAGTTTACCAAACAAAAATTGGCGAATATATTAATTTTATGTAGTTTTTTTTACCAAAGTGAGGTCATAAAATTATTTGAAAGAAATGTTGAAAAACTCAAAATTTTTGGTTTAAAAAATTGTTTTTAAACAAAATTAAAACCTTCACTTAGATTATATCTAAGGCCAAGTTTTTAGGATCTATGTTAAATCTATGTTATTTGGTTTAATTAATCTAAAAACAGATTTGTTGTGGCATTTATTGAAATAAAATAATAATTCACATTTCGCCGAAAGCATCTGAGTTTCTGATTACGTTAAACTAAGTTAAAACCTAATTCACATCCCAAAAACTCGGCCTAAGTCAAATATTTCTGTGTTAATAACTTAGGTCGACTCTTAGGAACAACACAAGTGTATTACACATTAAGGCGCACATTTACATCCACCCACGTTTTGAAATTCCTCTTACTATGGCAACCCTATGTCAATCAAAGACATAGATAATAAAGACAAGACTTAAGACGATCTAAAAGCATTGCCAACTAGAGTTCCTTACTACTTTAATTGCCAACTAGAGTTCCTTACTACTTTAATTGGCAACTCATGAAGAAAAAATAGGTCCTGACGAAATAAAAATGTATTTATTTGGTCTTTATGTATTCGATAACAGTATTATTCGAGTTCGAGGCCCAAAAATTCTATTTACGACATTCTCATAATAGATTATTTATATAGAGGGTGATTCAGTCACGACTCACCGAATTTCACCAGTGTATTCCTTGGCTCATTTTATAAAAAATGTCCACTACGACCATCCCCGAAAATGCAAAGTGTGCGAAATGGCAGCGGTTTAAAAATTTTCGGATTGGTAGTCGGAGAGTAGTAGGGTATAATGGTTGAATTCTGAACAAGTAATCGATTTTTTATGTTTTTGGGAAAGGTCTTTCTGAGTCCTTTCAGAATCAATAACAAAACAATTATAAAAAGTGAAATAGACGCGATACAGAGCTTTTAAAAAAAAGTTGGAAAAAAGAGATAGGAAAGTGCACATAACCTCAATTTGCTCAGCCAGACAGCAGGTAACTTATGTTTTTTTTTTCTCTTTAAAGATAGTCCTACCTCTTACTTTTCCAAAATGCCTTAAACGAAGCTCAGCTTACCGTTCCAAAGTTAAAACCATTTCACTGCTAAAAATTTAAATAAAGTAAAGTCTAAAACAAAAACAAATGAATGTGTGCTGTTATTTCGACTCCAAAAACAAAAAACAAAATATTTTTACATTTCAGTCAAATGGTCATAACTTTGGAAAGTAAGACCTCTGGGCTTCGTTAAGGGCATTTTAGAAAGTTAGCGCTAAAAATATACATCATTTCACTGCAACTAAAGAGTGCTCTAAACTGTGACATCGTCCACAGAAATCATACATGAATTCGGATGACTTAGATGCGCTCCTTGACTCGTGATTCCTTTCCAAAAGCTTCTTCCAGTTCAGCTAAATTTCTTTTGGGGTAATACTATCGTTCAAAAATGTTCTACAGTAAACATTGCAGTAGGTATTCGTTACAACACTCTTTCACAAGCTGTTCCTCTTCAATTAATAAAGCCAAATGAAATAACACTCCACTTGCCGGCCAAAATTTTGACCAACTCTTCCCATTAACGGTATTTTTTGTGTTTTTTCGTTAGTGTTTTAGAATCTGGCCCCATCTTGGGAGCCATTTTCTTGAAAATACTATTAAGCTTTTTCCTTGATATAGAACGAATTTCCTAATATGACAAAACCAAAATGGCGTTTTTCTAATTTGTCAGTTATTAGGAAGCAGAAAAATAAATTTTTCAGTAGTTCATAACTTCAATTGACTTTAATAAAGCTAAATGAAAAACCCTAAACGTTTGCTGGGCAACATTTTGAGTTTTCCCCATTAACGGTATTTTTGTGTTTATTTGTTAGTGATTTAGAATCTGGCCCCATCTTGGGAGCCATTTTCTTGAAAATACTGTTAATCTTTTTCCTTCATATAGAACGAATTTTCTAATATGACAAAACCGAAATGGGGTTTTCTAATGTGTCAGTTATCAAGAAGCAGAAAAATCAAATTTTCAGTAGTTCATAACTTCAATTGACCTTTTTCGAATAACATCTAAAAATGGTGTATTTAAAGAAAAGAAGCTAAAACGGGGTTCTTATTGCATAATTCGGTTTGAATAGTTTCTCGTTTTCGTAAAAGCCCAAAAAAAAACATTTTTGTATCAAAACCTGACGTAATGGAAAAAATTTGGAAACCAGAGTCGGAATCAGCATTAAGACATTAATCGGAAATAGATCCCAGACAAAAGCTGTAAAAAATGCAAAAATATACGATTTTTGTGAGCTTTATCCTCAATTTGCATCAAAACCTGACATGATGGAAAAATTTGGAAACCAGATTCGGAATCAGCATCGAACATAAGCAAACATTTTACAAAAAAAAAAAGCTCTAAAATATGCAAAAATATACTATTTTTTTGAGCTTTGCCCTCAATCTCTAAAACCAGACGTGATGAAAAAAACTTGGAAAGCAGATTGGGAATCAGCAGCTAAAGATTAATCGAAAAAAAATTAAAAAACCTGACGTAATGAAAAAAAATTGGAAACCAGAGTAGGAATCAGCATTAAGAGCTTAATCGGAAATAGATCCCAGAAAAAAGCTCTAAAAAATGCAAAAATATTTTTGTGAGCTTTGTCCTCAATTTTCATCAAAACCTGACGTGATGGAAACATTTTGAAACCAGATGCGGAATCAGCATCGTACATAAACAAACATTTTACAAAATAAGTTCTAAAATATGCAAAAACACACGATTTTTTGAGCTTTGCTCTCAATCTCTAAAACCAGACGTGATGAACAAATTTGAAATTCGTAAAAAAAAATCAAAAACCTGACGTAAGTATAAATTAGGACTCAGCATAGAAAAGTTAATCGAAATCAAGTGCTCAAATCTAAGAAATACCCAACAATTTTAAAACTGTTGGCAAGTGTTATTGTTTTTCATACAAAACCAGATTGGGAATCGGCAGCTAAAGGTTAATCGAAAAAAAATAAAAAACCTGAATTAATGGAAAAATTTGGAAACCAGATTCGGAATCAGCATCAAAAGGTTAATCGAAAACGTGTGGTTAGATCTCAGAACAAATACAAAACTTACAAAAAAGCTCTAAAAAATGCAAAAATACACGATTTTTCTGAACTTTCCCCTTAATTTTCATCAAACCTGACGTGATGGAAAACTTTGGAAACCAGATTCGGAATCAGCGTCGAACATAAACAAACATTTTACAAAAAAAAGCTCTAAAATATGCAAAAATATACGATTTTTTTTTTAACTTTGCCCTCAATCTCTAAAACCACCGTGATGAAAAAATCAAAAACCTGACGTAAGGAAAAATTAGGATTCATCATCGATTTTTTTTCATACAAAACCAGATTGGTGATCAGCAGCTAAAGGTTAATCGAAAAAAGAAATAAAAAACCTAACGTAATAGAAAAATTTGGAAACCAGATTCGGAATCAGCATCAAAAGGTCGAAAACGTGTGGTATGATCTCAGAACAAATACAAAAATTTTATAAAAAAAGCTCTTAAAAATGTAAAAATACATGATTTTTTTCCTCTTAATTTTCATCAAAATCTGACGTGATGAAAAAATTTGGAGACCAGATTCGGAATCAGTATCGAACATAAGCAAACATTTTACAAAAAAAAGCTCTAAAATATGCAAAAATACACGATTTTTTTAAACTTTGCCCTTAATCTCTAAAACCAGACATGATAAAAAAATTTGAAATTCGTAAAAAAAAATCAAAAGCCTGAGGAAAAATTAGGACTCAGCATCGAACAGTTAATCGAAATCAAGTGCTCAAATCTAAGAAGAACCCAAAAATTTTAAAACTGTTGGCAAGTGCAATTGTTTATCATACAAAACTTCTACAAAAAAGCTCTAAAAAATGCAAAAAATACACGATTTTTTTGAACTTTCCCTTTTATTTTCATCAAAACCTGACAAGATGGAAAAATTTGGAAACCAGATTCGAAATCAGCATCGAACAGAAAACAATCACTTTACAAAAAAAAAGCTATAAAATATGCAAAAAAACACGATTTTTTTGACCTTTACCATCAATCTCTAAAACGTGATGAAAAAATTTGAAAACCAGAAACCTGACGTAAGGAAAAATTAGGACTCAGCATCGAAAAGTTAATCGAAATCAAGTGCTCAAATCTAAGAAGAACCCAACAATTTTAAAACCATTGGCAAGTGTAATTTTTTCTCATACAAAACTTTTGAAAAAAAGCTCTAAAAAATGCAAAAATACACGATTTTTTTAATAATTCACGATTTTTCTGACGTGATGGGAAAATTTGGAAACCAGTTTCGAAATCAGCATCGAACATAAACAAACATTTTACAAAAAAAAGCTCTAAAATATGCAAAAATATACGATTTTTTTTAGCTTTGCCATCAATCTCTTAAGCCAGACGTGATGAAAAAACTTGGAAACTAGAAATCTGACGTAAGAAAATATTTGGACTCAGTTCCGAAAAGTTAATCGAAATCAAGTGCTGGAATCTAAGGAGCATCCAACAATTTGAAAACTGTTGGCAAGTGTAATCGTTTCTCATACGAAAACGTATTATTAAGTATTATTGTTTTAAGATGTGGTTTCCCTATGGTTACGTTTCCATAATTATATGATAACATTTTTTACTATCGAAATTTCCAGTCATAACAAAAGTAATATCGCTTTCGATATGAACGTTTTTTCAATTATACTTTCCAAACAAGGCAATAGTAAAATCGTTAAAACTTAGAAAATGTTGGTATAATTCCACAGGAACGTTTACCATCTACTACGGGAAGATGGTGGACATTTTTGCTATTATAATTTCCAGACAAGGCCATAGTTAAATTTCCAAATTTTCAAAAATATCGTCATAATTCTACAGGAAGATGGTGCCGTAAAGGGTTTAAAACATGTGATGCATTTTCGCTAACACTTGTCGTTTTTGTGTTAATTGGGTTTTGCGATTTAAGATTAAAGTGCACAGTTTTCAATAACAATAAGATAATCGACCTTTGAAAGTAATTTCAAAAAAAACGTTTATTGTTAAGTTTTGTATATCAAATTTGACGTCCTGAAATTGTCTCGTGACATTATTAGATTTTTGTTTTAAATTTAAAAACTTTATTTTATTTAAATTTTATTAAATTTATAATTTTTTATATATTTTTTTAAGTTTTATAAAAATTATTTGGGAATCATTGAAATTATTTGTTTTAAAATTTTTCTTTATAAACAACTTTAACTTTTAAAAA
The DNA here is from genome assembly GCA_963921195.1 of Pegoplata infirma. Lineage (NCBI taxonomy): Eukaryota > Metazoa > Arthropoda > Insecta > Diptera > Anthomyiidae > Pegoplata > Pegoplata infirma. Next base: position 215,122,142 of record OY992540.1, read on the forward strand.
TTTTATTATTTTCAACCTTTAACTTTTAAAACGTGTAAATTCTTCTTTACATTTAATACATAATTTCTTTAATTTTTTTTTTAATACGGTATTTTTTTAAAATTTTTTCACAATTCTTTTAAATTTGTTATTTAATTTTTTTACTTAATAATTTTCTTAAATTTTTCAATATTTTCTACAGATTTCGCAAGAAAGGAAATAAAAAGAAAAAATCTTCACCACCGCCCATTGATTTATAAAGATTTTTGTGTATATGCGCGTCCGTTACTCTCGCATGTTTATTTTGCACTGAAAAATTTATATCAAAAATGTATAAAAAAAAAAATTGTTTTTGCTGAGTATCGCTGTGCTATTTGTGAGTGTAGTTATAGTACGTACGTTAGGGTGGAGCAAATTTAACTTTTTTCGAATTTTAAAATCGTCGAGGTCGGAAAAGTTGTCTTTTAGGGTCAGTTTTAACACAAAACAAGTATAAAAGTTAAATTCGACTTGGCCGAATTAATGAATACCCTCCCACAATGCCCTTTTTTTAATGATGGAAAATTTTTAGAGTCCGACCGAAACCAGTTTTCGAGGCCGAACCGAAACCGAACCGAATATTCGGCCGAAAAAGTAATATTCGGCCGAAACCGAACCGAAACTTAAAAAAAAATTAAAAATGGCATGAATAAAATTATTAAAAAGTTGTTAAAGATTAATATACAGCATATAATGCTTTTAAACCATAGGAATTGTTGTATTTTTGAAAAAAAATATGTTTTTTAAAAAACTTACAAAAAAATGTGTGTTTTATTTGCAGATTAGGAGAAAATAATTTTTGAACTGAAACAGTTTTACATTTATTGCATAAACTTCTAACATATTCTTCAATTGAACTGAAACAAGTGTAATGAAATACGAAATCAAAAAATTCACCGACTTTTTTACATATTCTTTAAAATACCAAAAAGTTTCGGTTTCGGCTAATATTCGGCCAAAATTTTGCCGAATACCGAATAGAGGCCGAAACCCCATTATTCGGCCGAAACCGAGACCGAAACCGAATATTCGGTCGGACTCTAGTATTCATAGATTCGGCCAAGTCGAATTTTACTTTTCTACTTGTTTGACTTTACTTTGGTCGGAAATTTCCGATTTTCAAGTCAAAAAATTAACCCAAAATTGCCCTACAAATCAAATATTTTTATATAATAATTTTTTAAAAAAATTTTGTAAGGACCACAAAAAAAAATTTTTTATCATAAAATCCAAATATTAACTAATATTTAACGCTAAAAAAATCAAAAATGTTCACTTTGTTCGGAACTTTCCGATTTTCAAGTAAAAAGGAACCTAAAGACACTGTTCTACAGGTCCAAATTATGTTTGTGTAAATATTGCCATTAAAAGTCAACTTTTCCTACCCCAACGATTTTGAAATTTAAAAAAAAAAAAAAATAGCTCCCCCCTAACGTACGTATAACGTGTGGTGTCTTGCCTTGCCGGTCGTTTAGTCCCACTTGCTTGCTTGAATTGCTACCCCTTGATAACAAAAAAAAAATAATATTTTTTTGTTTTAAGCTCTTAAAGTATTTTAAAATTTATAATAACAACAAAAAAAAAAGTGTCAACGACATAAATATGTAAAATTAACAACCAAAAAAAGAATAAATGTATTTAATAATACAAATTTATAAACATTTTCAAATTATTAATTTTTTTGTTAACAATTATATAATACTAGCCCCCAAATCCCCAAACGTTGTTTTGTCCGGAAATATCTAAATAACTTCACCACTAGCGCCACCTATCAGGTACATTCATGCATTCAAAATTTTCTCACGACGAAACATGCAATACATACATTTTGAAGTGCCATGAAATTTCATTAAAATAAAGAATTTTGTAATTAACTTTCACCCAGCGCCATCTACCGGGTCCAAATTTTATCAACAAACTTATTTTTCTTCAAAATTATTTGCGAACACACAAAAAATTATTGGCTTACAAATTTCAATTAAATCTATTGATCAACAAAATTCAAATAAGTTAATTAATATTTTGATTAAAATTTTTGGTATTTTCTTCGCTTTAATTTTTTGAATAAATTAATTCAAAAATATACAAAATAATAAGGTTTTACTTTTTTTATTGTTGGCAACATATTGGAAAGCAAAAAATATGAATTTTTTGATAATTTTGTCATAAGCTTACAACTCATTTGTCAAATCAATCATTATTTTGATTGACTTTAAATAAAAAGTTGATCAAATTTTTGATTAAAATCGAAAAAAATGTTTGATTGAAAAAAATTTCAATCAATCACCTACAATTTGATGATTGGTATAACAATTTTTTTAATTGGAGGAATTTCAATCAAAAAATTTATCGAATCCGCGTTTTTGTTGATTGAAATTCTTTTCAAATTTTTTCTGTGAAAATAAATTTCAATTTGAAAGCATTTTTCTTTCGAATTGATTGCATTTTTGCTAGAGAGTCGGTTATAGAGGATACTAAATTGCGCTAGTTTTAGGTAAGTTGCAACCAACAAAGCGTATTTTGCTAAAATTACACAAGTTTTTACTTAAAAAAACTTAGGTAATTTATCCAATAACACTTCATTGGTTGAATTATTTAAAAAACATTTTTTTTTTGAAGTAGATTGGTTTTCTTTTGTTAAATCACCAAAGATACCCCCGTCTATATGAGCAATTACCATAACAATGGTAATCGAAAGGTCGTTACAATTTTGTTCACATCTGAGTACTCTGGCACTTTAATTTCTTGCCTGCTTTCGTAGCAGTTCAATGACCGAGATTTTGTTATACCGCCAGGATTTCAACGCCTCCTCTCTGAATCACAGTACATTCTTGCACGTCTAGTTAAGCCATTATTTTTTTCGACTCAATGCCATCCAATTTCATAATTTCGTTGCCCAAAATTCCCTTCCCATATATACAATTTTTTTTTCAAACAAATTTCTTTTTTAATGACTCAGTTTGTTGGCAATTATAAAATCACCACCTATAAACTTTTTATTTTTATTGTTTTGGAAAAGTATTATTAAGTATTGGAAATTTGTTGTTATTTCCATTATTGCTGATACTTAATTTGGGTTTTGCTGTTGCTTAACAATTTTTTTTTATCTAGCGATAAATGAACTTAAGGTATTATAAAGTTTCGTTTACAATTATTGATATAATGATAGAATTATTGAAAAAAATAAAAAAAATTACAATGAAAATTCATAAACTCAATGAATTCATGAAAATTCATAACTTTAGAAAAGTCGACATTAAGTTCAGAAAAGCCAATTTAAAACTTTTAAATGCCCTCCAAAATGTTAAAAAACAAGTAAAAAAGTTAAATTCGACCTTGCAGAATGTATTAATACACTCCACAATATAAAAAAGTTTATTTGCAAAAAAACAAAAAAAAAATTCGAAAAAAAACCGCGAAAAAAAGTTTTTGGTGAAAAAAAAAATCGGCCAAATTTTTTTTTTATTTTTTGTAAAAAATATGTTTGTACTTTTTTTAATACCACTCGGTGATCAATTCTGTTCACACACTCAAAAAAAAAAAACTGTAAAGTTAACAAACTTTTTTTTGTTAACTCGAGTTTACTGGCTTTTTAGCAAAATTTTAGTTAAAATCAGTGTTTTAACTACTTTTTTTAGTTAAGTTCGATTTACGAAAATACTAGTTTTGTACAAATTTGGAATTATTTTTTTTTGTTGACTTTAAAACTGAGTTTACGAAATTTTTACTAATTAATTTGCTGATTTTTTGTAACATTTTTGTCAAGTCGAAAATTTTAAACATTTCTTGTGTAGCCTCCTATGCAAATCTCATTAGTCCTACTTAAGCTGAACTTAACGCTGTGAAAAATATTTTTTTTTTTTATTTAAAAAAAAAGGTTAGCTGAATTCACCTAATAAAAAATGTTACGAAATTTTCAGCTGAATTTTTAGTTAAAATTACTGTTCTTTTGCTACATTCATTCTACGAAAAGTTAACTAAATATTTTTTGTTAAATTAACTAGAAATTTAGTAGGTTCAAAATCAGGTGTTTTTTTAGTTAAATTTAACTAAATTTTTTGCCAACTTTACAGTTTTTTTTTTTTTGAGTGCATATGTCAACCAGCAGCCGAACTAAAGCATTTTGTATTTTTAGGTTATGTTGAATGTACCAAAATTTTCGAGGTGTCCCTTCATTACTTTTGAACCGCTGCACCGATTTCGCTCAAATGCAATACGAAACTACCTGGGACAACAACAAGTAAATATGATAAGCCTTAATCATATTTGTGTAATACTTTAGCCGTGATCACCACTTCCACAGACGGACAGACAGACGGACATAGCTAGAATGTTTTAAAATCGATCACTGATCAATAATATATATATATTATGGGGTCCAAGATCGATTTCGATGAGTTACAAACGGAATGACAAACTTAAATAAAGCGGTTATTAAATGTTCTTCAAAAAATTTTGAAATACACATAGCGGTTCTGGTTGGCGCACCGACGATATAAATGTTTCAAGGTAAGTTTTTTGGGGAGAAGTCGGCGAAGGACCTTCCCCCTCGCGATAAATGTTTACCAACTCAATTATTATAATTTTTGTACTCCAATAATACAATTTTATCATTATTTAAATTATTTTTATATTCACTACCACAAAAGGGGATGGAAACAAGGAATTTGAATTTCTTCTGATATAAAAACGTTTCATTTGCTTATTAAAAGTACTAAAAACCTACAAAAAATTGGGTTATGGTTGGTTTAGTTCTTTAAAGGGGAACATTTTCCGCTGGTCCGATTTTGACCACTGCCGAAATTAATCAGCCTATGACCATAAAACATATTCGTGCCAAACTTCAGGGGTCTAGCTTTTTTATTTTGAACTGTATTAGTGTCTTCCACGGGCGGATGGAAAGACGAAAATCGCTAGAATGTCTCCGAATAGGATCCTAGACCGATATTTCGATGCTTTACTTACGGAATTACAAAGTGAGTATGCCACCATACTGTGGTTGGAGGATTTTTTGATGAAGAAAACATATTTTTATAAAAAAAAAAAAAAAAACACAATCGCTAAAGTTGGCATCACTGTATGTGCTTTTAAATGATTTTTTAATAAAATGCGAAAACTCTGGAGTGAGAAAGAGGGAGTAAATTAAGAAATACCGTTAGAGAAATTCGGGTGTGCCGAATTTTTTGCACCCTCAGATTCTTTGACGGTATTTACACACAGCGTTTTTTCATGCACGCCTTTTTTATCTGAGTTTTTTTTGAAGGCAATCGGGGGTGAGAAGCATAGAAGAAGGAAAACAGAATTCGTGATTTTTTTTCTACCCCGTTTTCTTTTCACCCCCGTTTGCCTACAAAAAAAAAATTGCAAGACTTTATTGCAAGCAAAAAAAGGCTGTGTATAAATACCTTAGATTCTTAGATTCTGAGACATTTTTAATTTTTTTTTATTTGAAATTTCACTTTTCACCACTATTTAAAATTTCTTTTTAACAATTTGTCTATAATTCCTCGCGTTGCCAATTTTGTGTATGGAACTTGCCAGATTTTTCCCGTGAAAACAGAGAAACGCATTTTTTTGGAATTTTAATTTGTCTTTTAAAAATATTTTGATGAGATTTTCACAAGACAAAAAAAATTAATGCTGCGTTAAAATATTTAAACATTTTTTTCTGAGGAAAAAAAGTTTAACACCTCGAAATATTGGTCCAGGACCCCTTGATCGATTTTAAGTCGATCTAGCGATGTCCGTCCGTCCGTCCGCCCGTTCGTCGGCCCGTCCGTCCGTTTGTTGAAAACACGCTAACTTTTGAAAGACTTTGCTGAGGCTGCTGAAGTTTGGAATATATCTTTGTTATTCGCCTGGTCAGGTTGGTATTGCATTTCATAAAAATCGGTCTAGTGGCTCAATAGTTTTAAGCAAAAGAGTTAAAACAAGTAAAAAAGTTAAATTCGGCCTTGCCGAATGTAGTGATACCCTCCACAATTTCTAAAAGATTATTGCAAAAACTTTATTTAAAAGGAAATTAATTTTGAAATTTTTTTTTTGAAAAAAAAATTTTCTCAAAAAAAAAAAAATTGATAAAAAAAAAATCCGCGATTTTTTTTTTTTCTTTTTTTGTCCAAAAATATGTTTGTACTTGTTTAAATACCATTTGGTGTTTAATTATGTTCACATAAGTCAACCAGCAGCCGAATTACAGCATTTTGTATTTTTAGGTTAGGTTAGGTTAGGGTGGCGGTGCCAGATGGGCACTCCGCATAGACCAATTGGTCCATAGCGATACCACAAAACTTTTTCCGCTTATCGATGTAAACTAAATACATTGACCTTCATTGCGAATTGTTTCAAGCTCTTCAGGTCTATCCTCGTAATTTCCTCCAAAGTCTCGAACTGTGAACTTCCTATAAATGATAGTCGAGTTCGTGCCAAAGCCGGGCAGTGACACAGGATGTGTTCAATGGTCTCTTCGACGTCTGGTGTCTCGCACCTTTTACAGTTTGCGTCCGTAATAAGATTCATGTTCTTGGCATGTTTTCCGACAAGACAGTGTCCCGTTATTAAACCTGTCAACATACGACATTCTATTCTCGTAAGTGTAAGTAAGAATTTAGTTCTTCCTAAATCATAGCGTGGCCATAAAATTCTGCTTATACGACTTGTCCCAAGTTCCTTCCATCTTCGATTTGCTTTGGCGACAGTAAGGGTATTTCGTTTTAGTTTGAAATGCTGGAGTGGCGGTGAAAGCATTATGGTGGTACCTATGCCATCTGCTCCAAGTTTCGCGAGTTCATCTGCTTTCTCGTTTCCTTCTATTCCTTCGTGCCCTGGTACCCATAATAAGGTAACTTCATTATTTAAGCAAAGTTGTTTTAAATTCTCGTAACACTTTAAAACCGTTTTCGATTTAATTTGGTAGCTCAAGAGTGCCTTTAGAGCAGCTCCACGTAGAAATTAAGGGTGGCACCTTTTTCCTTTGCCATATATTCCACAGCTTTTGATATAGCAGCTATCTCAGCCTGAAAGATACTCGAGTCCACGGGTAATTTAAAAGATAAGTGTTGGTCTAGTTCCAGTATCGTGAAACCAGCTCCAACACCATGCGATTGCTTCGATCCATCAGTAAAGATATTTATTGAGTTCGCAGGAGGGCCCTGCCAGGTCGACCAGAATTCTCGATCCGGAAATCTAACTTCATATTTCCGGCCGAAAAATAGTTTGGGCACTGTGTAATCAGAGTCAATAGGTTATGTTGAATGTACTAAAATTTTTGAAGTGTCCTTACATTTTCATTCATAACTTTTGAACCACTGCACTGTGGGCCAGCATCCCTGAATTTTGGCCATAAATAGACCGCTTAACCTATATGTCAAAAAAGTATTGCATATGGGTGTTAAAGGATCGCTGATCACGATTCTGGAAAAAAAATTTCAAAATTCAAAATGGCGGATCCAAAATGGCGGACATGATTTTTTAATTCTTTGTTTATTGTGTTTAATATAATCATTATCGATGTATTTGGGCTCGTTAATAACGAATATGAGCTCAGACTTTTAAAATTCAAAATGGCGGATCCAATATGGCGACAAATTTAAATTTAAGATTTTTTATATGTTGTCTCTTTTGGCCAAAAACTTCGATTTTAATGGTTTTTCGGATGTTAAAACTGATTTTGGAATTAAAAATTTGAAATTCAAAATGGCGGATCCAATATGGCGAATATGCTTTTGCAATTCTTAGCTAATTGTACTTAAATTAGTAATTTTTTATGTATTTAGGGTCAGTAATTACGAATATGAGCTCCGATTTTTTAAATTCAAAATGGCGGATCCAATATGGCGTCAAATAAAATATTAAGTTTTTTTCTATGTTGTCTGATTTTGATGGTTTTTGAAATACCAAATCTGATTTTAGAATCAAATATTCAAAATAGCGGATCCAATATGCCGGACAAGATATTTAAATTATTGATTAATGTTTCAAAATATCACTAGGAAATGATTGCACAACACGAATACGAACTCAGATTTTTTGAAATCAAAATGGCGGATCCAAAATTTAGGACATAGCTTTTTAAAAAAATGTACAATGTTTAAATTTTTAAGTTTTTATAAATCCCTCTTTTTGCTTTTATCAGAAGATTTTAATAAAATATTTCTCTTTTAAATGCGTCAAAAAGTTCATATATTCAGTGGCTCATTTAAGAGAGAACTTTTTATTTCCAATAAGCATTTGCCATCCTAAATGTAAAAATAATGCTACAAGCTTACAATTTCGTAAAAAATATTAAAAATGCTATTGCCAGAATATGCCCGCTTAAATGCGTTACCAGCTTTAATTTTTAGCACTACAGATGGACGCTGGTCACGTGAATTACTCGTGATCGAAAGTGATCGTGATTAAAATTGTTTGTTAGTGAGTGAGACCATTTTTTTGCGTGAGTGATTCGTAGTGAGTGCAATTTTTTTGAGTGATTCAAAACTATTTAATTGTATTGATTCAGTTTTTACAATTTTATTCGTGTTTTAAAGGTTTAGCGTGAGTTACGAGTGAGCGTGAGTCACACGTGAGTGGTGTTTTGTTTAATCACGTAAATAGTGAGTAAGTGTGAGAAAAAAAAACGATTGAGCAAATTATGTTTTTTTGCGTGAGCGTGAGTCAACGTGAGTCAAAATTCACTCACGTGCCCATCACCAGTTATCACGCCAATGTTGTCAAAGTGAGACATTTTTTATTAGAAATCAATAGAAACAAAAATATCAAAAAATTTTGAAGTTCTATTTTAGTGCATTTCTAAACGTCATATTTTGGTTTATTGCCTCTAGATCAAAAGTTTATGAACGGTCGCACAGGGTCGCAAAAATGTGAATAGAATACATTGTCAGAGACAGATCGTAGTTCGAGGTTTGTCAATATCGTTTGGACTTTTTTGGACTTTGGTGTTGAAAAAAGGCAAATTTCAACAAAAGTATGAATTTCCATTATTTATTAAAAAAAAATATGCTTATAGCTTACTTTTTGGCAGTTTTTATCATGTGTTCAAGAAACATGTATGTCTTTAGGAGAACTTCACTGAAAATTTGAAAAAATATTGTGTTGAAGTACAAAAAAAAATTATTTGTTTCATAAATAAAAAATATAAAAAAAATCACAAACTTTGACTTTAACCTCATGCAAAAAAAAAACTTTAAGGTATAATAAAAAGATATTAAAGATGGACAAAATTCAAGACGTCGACATTCCGAAAAAATATTTTTAAATACGTGTTGCCTTACAGACCTTATTGGCCAAAAAATGGAAATCCTGGCCCACAGTGCACTGAACCGATATCGCTCAAATGCAATACCAAACTTCTCGGGAGAACTTCCAATAAATATGTTACGTTTCAGTCATCTCCGTTTAATATTTTGACCGTGATCACCATTTTCACAGACAGACACACGTACAGACGGACATCGCTAAAATGTCTTAAAATCGATCACTGATCAATTATATATATAGTTTATGGGGTCCCAGACCGATATTTCTATGAGTTACAAACGGAATGACAAACTTATATATACCCTCTATCACTAGAGTGGAGGGTATAAAAATCTCGCTAACTTTCGCAAGACAATCCTGAGGCTACTAAAGCTTGACATATATATTTTTCGTTTTCCTGGGTATTGAATTTTAGCAAAATCGGTCTAGTGTTTCAAAAGTTATGAACAAAACCGTGAATTTCAGATTGGTTTCACCTTAAATTCACGTGTTGAAAAAAACAAGCTTAAAACATTAGTAACCCACAAAAATATTTTACAAAGTATTTTTGTCACCAAAAAATATTTTGACACTAAAAAAATTACACTAGAAAAAATGTACATAACAAAAATTTTTACACTCAAAAAAAATTTGTACACTCAAAAAAAATGTTTTGGTAATTTTTTTTACAAAAATTACTAAAAAAAATTTTTACTCAACAAAAACATTTCTAATCAAAATACACTCGAAAAAATTTAACACTCAAAAAAAATTTTAACTAAAAAAAAAATTAAGTCAATTTTTTTACAAAAATGACAAAAAAAATTTTTTTTTACTCCAAATTTATTTTTTTTTTTTAAAGTTATAAAATTTACTAGGGCATTGCGGAGGGTATTCATGAATAATTCAGCCAAGTCAAATTTAACTTTTCTACTTTTTTTGAACTGCACTGTACTCATTACTTAAAATATATATTAAATTTATTTTAACTAAAAATTCATTTTCTAACGAATTTCAGTTTTCAATTAATGTTTTTATGTCATTCAATTCTTTTGATTTTTTTTTACATAAACATAAATAAATTTTAACAATTTCACTTTCATAGAATTTTTTTTTTTAGTAAAAAGACCTCATTTTTCGTACACAAAAATAAAACGTTTTAAAATAAAAACAAAAATAATGAACAGACATAAATATTATTCATACATACAAATGTATACGCAGTTCATTTATAAATATTAAACAAAAAAAAAACATTTTCTTTAGGACACCATTTTAAGAAATAGTTTAGGAATATTTTTTTTAAAAATTGAATTTTCATTTTTTTTTTCAAAAACAAAAAAATTAAAAATTTTACTTTTGCAAAAATGCAAAAATATTCAAAAACATTTTCTTTACGAAACCATTTTCAAAAATAGTTTAGGAATATTTTTTTTCTGAATTTTAATTTTTTTTTCTAAAGAATTCTGATGATGGGAAAATTGGAAAATTTCCAAAACGATCGTAAATTCATTCTTACAAATTGACAAATTTTTTAAAAACAGACACTCCATGAGTATTCAGAAATAAATAGTTTTGGAATATTTTTTTCAAAAATTTTAATTTTCTGAAAATTTTTTTAAATACTCTATGAGTATTTAATGAGAGAATATTCCTTATAAAGAAAGTAGAGTTAACATAAGTTCTTGTTATGTTAATTTATATTGGGAAACTGGCCTCGAACTAGAATAAACTCTATTTTATTAAAAAATAGCTTTGAAAATTTTACGTTTACAAAAATTCAATATTCAAATCTTGGTTGTTAAATATTTTTATACAATTCTGATTTTATTTAATTCCAATAGATTTTCAGATTTTACTTCATTTTTATAAATATAAATAATTTTGAAAGTTCTATTGAACAAATCTAAAATTGAATGGTTCAATTTTTAAACTTTTAGTTCATTTTTAACTACAATTAGAATTAGTGTAGTCACATAATTTTTAAATGAGAAAAATGGGGAAAAAGAAAAAAAAAACAAAGAAAACATTATTTTGAAACAAATATGTACATAAATTCTTTGTTAAATTATAGTAAAACAGCTAAAATTAAGAAAAATATACAAGCAGACAAAACAATTTTCCTGGTAGACAAATAATTTTCTTTACGTATAATTTGTACGAATGTCTAAACAAGATTTGCCATTAAGAAATTTTAAAATAAATGAAAATATAAATAAACAACAAACTAATGTGTTATTTCCATCAAGGAACATAAATATCTCCTTTAGGGAATAAACTGACCTGGGTGGACAAAATATTTTTTGGCATTTTGAGGAAATGTCAGAAGTCGGGGGGTTTTTTTTTGGGTGGATTTTGAGTAAGTGGCATAAGAGTGACATTTTTTCATCAACTTTTGATTTCCCAATTGTCTAAGCAATTTTTATACCCTCCACTCTAGGGACCCCATATAGTATATATATTCATGATCCCCGATCGATTTTAAGACATTCTACCTGTCCGTCTGTCTGTGGAAATGGTGATCACGGACAAAATATTACACGGAGATGACTGAAACTTAACATGTCTATTGGAAGTTCACCCGAGAAGTTTGGTATTGCATTTGAGCGATATCGGTTCAGCGGTTCAAAAGTTATGAACGAAAATGTAAGGACACCTTAAAAATTTTAGTACATTCAACATAACCTAAAAATACAAAATGCTTTAATTCGGCTGCTGGTTGACATATGTGAACATAATTGAACACTAAATGGTATTTAAACAAGTACGAACATATTTTTTAACAAAAAAAAGAAAAAAATCGCGGATTTTTTTTACCAAATTTTTTTTTCGCGGAAATTTTTTTCAAAATTTTTTTTAAAAGTAATTTCCTTATAAAAAAAGTTTTTTGCAATAATCTTTTAGACATTGTGGAGGGTATCACTACATTCGGCAAGGCCGAATTTAAATTTTTTACTTGTTTATTCTACTACGCCTAAAAATTATGTGGTACAAATTTGAGGTCAATCTGATTAAATCAACCTGTGGCGAACGGCGATAAAAGTTTTGGCTTTTGAAAATTTAAAAACAATATATGTCTTGCGATACATAATATTTATTATTTTTGATCCTTTAAACACAAATATCAAAAAAAAAAACTAAAATCGGTCGAACGGTTTTCGAAATATATCGCTATTTAACATTTGCAAAAAAATTGCGGTTTTTTTCCTACGGTCAAGAAATTAAAAAAAAAATCTCAAAATTTGTTCCTAAACTCTTTAATAGATCGTGAGATTTTTTGATTTTTGTGACTTTTTAATATTTTTAGTACATTTTATTCATAATACCGATACGTACCGGTATTGATGTTTCGTTAACGGTTTATTTAATTCCTAATCTTCCTCTTTTGCTTCACTTTTAAACAATTCCCAACGACCTTGTCTGTTAAATCGAAAAACTATTTCGTTAAACTTCAAACAAAACTTTATATCTGATTTATTCGCCAGACTACCTAGCAATAGATTAACGTCTAGAACGCCCCCTGTAAACGTTTCCCCTTATTTAGTTTTAAATCATATCATATTAAAAAAGATTTACGTATTTAAAAAAACTCATATGAGTTGTGATAATGAAATATTTTCTTTATAATTTATTAGTTTTTAAAGGGGCGTCTAACAGACTTTTTTTTAAAAAATATTACACGTTCGTTAAAAAAATGAAAAAAAAAAAAAAATCAAGCAAAAACTGTTTTTGCAAAATCACGTCATAGATGAGAAATCAAAGTAATTGTTTGATATACTGAAATTTTTATAGATAATGTAGACTTGAAAGATAAACCCCTTATTTTGAGATAGGGGTATTTATTAGTTTGTAATTCACTTTGTAACATGTCGAAATATAGGTCTATGATATCATAAGGTATAAATATTCAAGATCCGCGATCTATTTTAAGACGTCTTCCGATGTCTTTGCAGTCTATCTATCAGTTGAAAACACGTAAGATCGGTCTAGGACCCATTACATCAAGCTTAAGATCATAAATTTTTTTTTTTTTCACAAATTATAAATTTTTTAAAAAAATTAAAATCATTAAAAAAGTGTTTTTCTACTTGAACATTTCAAGTTCAAATCATTTGTATTCAAAATACTACTACTTTTTATTTATTGTGCAACATAAATATCAAAAAAAAATGTGAAAATCAGTCAAGCGGTTTTCGAGATATCGCTATTTAAAACTTGCAAAAATGGCGGGTTTTTTTCCTACGTTCAAGAATTTTTAAAAAAATAAATCTCAAAATTTCTTTTCCTTGACCCTTTTATATCATTTTCATTTTTCAATCTTGTATTTAAATTAATTTGAGTCAACTCCGGTCATTTTAACCCGTGGCGCCCCTCGATCAAAGTTTTTTTAGTTTTCAATTTTCAAAAAATTAAATAATCAAAATAAATTATTTTTATTAATTTTGGCATGCTGAATACGAATATCATTTCAATTTCTGAAACAGATCAAGCTGTTTTCGAGATATTGCCATTTTAAATTTGTCAAAAAATGTTCCTACGTTCAAGAACTTTTTTAAAAAAATCTCAAAATTTTTCTATTGACATAGACAAATCAGACCATTTTAACTTACAGTTGTCAAATATTCGTCTATTTCAAAAACCGGTTTTCGAATACTTCGAAAACCCGCCTTTTAAAAAAATCGGTTTTTCGGGTTTGTAATTAAAAACCGGTTTCGAATAATCGATTTTTTGGTTTTTTAAATTATTTATTTAAAAAAAAGTAAAAGGGAAGGAAAACAAAACAAGCATGTCCGTCTGTATAAAACACGATTCAGTCCAAAATAAAAAAACTAGACCCCTGAAATTTGGCACAAATATGTCTCATGGTCATAGGCCGGCTTCGTTAGTAAATGGACAAAATCGGACCAGGGGGAAAAGTTCCCCCTCGAAAAACTAAACCAGCCTCGACACATTTTAATATGATTTTTGTATTTTTGTGAAACAAAAGAAAAATTTTTATGGTAGAAAAAGTTCAAAGTCTATCTTTTGGACCCAGGGAATTAAAAAAAAAAAAGATTTTTTTTCGGCTCGTCCCCTTTTGTAGGCGTGTATATAAAAAATAGTTAAAATAATGATAAAATTGTATTTTTATAGCGCTAAAAGTATTATAAATGAACTTGAAAACATTAACCGTGAAGACCAAGGTGTACCCCAATGATCTATTTCAAAAAAAGTCGATTATTCGAGACCAAAACATCGGTTTCTCGAATACTTCGAAAACCGGCCTGTTTAAAAAACCGGTAACCGGAAAAATAGAAAAAAATCGATTTTTCGAATACTTCGGAAATCGGTTTTGACAACTCTAATTTTAACTAGAGATGGGCACATGACCATATTAGAGCGTGATTCACGTGATTCACCCGTGATCACGTGTGAGTGTGACTGAACTCAATTTTACTCACGTGATTGTGAGTGAGTGTAAGTGGGGACAAGAATTGCGTGAGTGAGTGTCCGTGAGTAAGATTTTTGCGTGAGTGAGTGTGCGTGAGTCGATTTTTTCGCATGAGTTTTAGTAATTTATTTTTTCTTCCTATTTCCTTTTTTAAGATTTCGTCCCGAAAAAGCAAAAAAGTATGTAAAATTTCGTTGAACTTTAAATTTTGCTGAAAATTTTGAAAGATTTTCGAAATTTTAATTTTTTTTTTGTGTAAATATGAGTTTCGTGAGTGTGAGTGAAGCTTGCGTGAGTGTGAGTTGTATTAAATTTACTCACGTGATTGTGAGTGAGTGTGAATAGAAAAAATATGCTTGTGAGTGAGTGTGCGTGATTCAAATATTCTGGTCGTGAGCGTGAGTCAAAAATCACACACGCGCCCATCTCTAATTTTAACCCATGACATTCTTCCATCAAAGTTTAGTTTTTGGTGAAATTTTCTAAAAAATTAAACTTTGGTCGAAGGGCGGGACGGACTAAAATGATCGGATGTGGCTCAAATTGATTTTAAATTATAGTTTGTCTCAAGTTTAATGAAAGGGTAAAGGAAAAAAAAATGTCTTGACCGCAGGAAAAAACCGCCAATTTTTGGCAAATTTCAAATAGCGATATCTTGAAAACCGATCGACCGATGAATCGTAAGATATATTATTTTTTTTAATTTTCAAAAATCCAAAATTGGGTTCAAATTTGTACAACATGATTTTTAGGTCTTGTATTTTAAAAATTTGACCGGACATTTGGAAAAATTGAAAGTTGAAGAAAAAAGTGGAGGGTATTGATCAATTCGCCGCTGAAGACGAATTTAACTTTTTTTACTTGTTTTGCTTGTTATACCCTACACCACACTGTGGTACAGGGTATAATGAGTTTGTGCTGATGTTTGTAACTACCCGAAATATTGGTCCTAGACCCACCTTTAAGTATACAGATCGACTCAGAATCACTTTTTGAGTCGATTTAGCGATGTCCGTCCGTCTGTCCGTCCGTCTGTCTGTCTGTTCATGTAAACGTTGTAAACACGATACAGGTCGCAATTTTTAATCAATTGACTTGAAATTTAAAACTTAAGCCTCCCTTGGCCCAAGGACGAAGAAATTGGAAAAAATCGGTCCATATTTAGACCTAGCCCCCATACAAAGGTCCTCTTAAGTTTTGGCTCAAATGACTCTACTAACCGTATTATAATAGGTATCTTTTTGAAATTTGGCAGGTAAACGTGTTTTGTCTTCACAAATGATCATTCCAAATTTTAAAGAAATCGGACCAGTTCTTCTTGTAGCCCCCAAACAAACCACCTTCCCGATTTTCACATAAATCTCTCAAATTTCATGAAAATAGAAAATATTTAATTAAAATTTTGTTTGTGTATATTAAACGCGTACCTAAATAACCTTATCAAATCTGATAATCATCGGACCAGTTTTGGACTTAGGCCCCTTGGGAAAGTTTGGCCCGATATTCAGTTGAAGCGGTTTATTGTCACCAAATAGAAGCCTATTTCACTCAAATTTGATTTGTGATTGCGTTTTACACTTATTAAAGATTTGACAAAATATAGATCTAATCGGTCCATGGGACCCATTTTCCGGAACTCATTTTCCGGGAAACTCTGGTGTAGGGTTTTATATGGTCGGTCTTGACCGACTATAATTTTCTTACTTGTTTTTATTTATTTTAAATAAATTATAAAAAATTATGTAGATATTTATAGAAAATAGATAAAGGGAATTTTAAAACGAGATAGTGTTAAGAAAGTCATTCGGGTAACGGGTATGTGTATTTTGAATTAAATTGATAAATAGATGAATTTTCAAACGTAAAAAAATAGTGTTTTTTTTTTCGTTTTCAAATGTGAATATGTCGAGAACAAAACGTATTAGAACAATTAAAAAAATTAAATTCACACACCACAATGTAAAAATGAGTATTGGAAAAAATTTTATTTGAAAAAAAAAAATTGTAAAAAAAATATTGGTTAAAAAATTAGTAAAAGAAAATAACACCGCTCAACAGTCATTTTCCGGTTTGAATTCTGGTGATAAATTTTAATAGACTTTGATCTCCTGATTCCAAATCTGTACTCCAAATTTTTCCATCAAGTTATTCACGGTTAAAAATGCAAAAAATTACTATTTTTGCATTATTTGAAAGCCTGCACAGCAGCCATTGAGTGGAATACAAATCTGGTATAAAGCGCAAAAGTATAATTTGTCTTTGGTCTCCAACATAGAAAAAAATTTTTTTCTAATTATTGCGTTTGATTGGATTAACATTGCGTTTTCAAATGACTCTGTTAAAATTATAATTTTTGTAAAAAGATAAGATACCTTAGTTTTTTTTTTTGATATTTTTCAAAGAAAAACTAAAAAATAAATATTTTACAAATTTAAGTTTTTTTTTTAATGGGCTTAAAAGTCTATAAGAAAGAATGAACTTTTGCCTAAATTTTGAGCTCATCACAGTAAAGATTGATCATCTGGTTTTTGTTTTAGAGCCTTTTAAAAATGCTGCTTTTACTAATTTTTTCACAGTGTTTTTTAAAATACATGTTTGGACAATAATAGTGCAACAACTTCAAATTTTTTTGATCATATAGTTGAGATCATACACAGAAAATAAAATCGCCAAATTTAAATCAACAAACAGCAATTGTAAATCAACCAAACATGATATCAACCAAACATTTAATAAAAACGGCCGCCTGGTAGTCTATAGTACAAAACTTCGATCTTGTTTTTGACAAACTCAGTCAAGTAATTTTATTTCAAAATTTTTTTATCATGTCAACAAATAGTTTTTGTGTTTGTTGAATTCTTTGTTGAAAAAAAAGTAAGATTTTTTACGTTTGTCAGATCAACAAATTGTGGTTGTGTTTGTTGAATTTCTTTGTTGAAAAAAAATTTAAGATTTTGTACGTTTGTCAATACAAATAATAATTTAAGAGAACTATTACAAACTCGTTTATCAATTTTTTTTAAATTTTTTTTTCAACAATCAATATTTACAAACGTTAGTTGATATCACAAATTTCCGTATAGGAGCACTTTCAGTGAAAAAGTTAATTGCATTCACAAATATGGGGGTCAATATAACAATTCGTTTTTTTCTGTGTAGTTCAATTCTACTCTAACGCTTTATACCAGATTTTTATTCCACCCAGTGGCTGCTGTGCAGGCTTTCAAAAAATGCAAAAATCGCGTTTTTTTCGCATTTTCAACCGCGAATAATTAAAATTCTAGACGTGATGGAGCACAGATTTGGAATCAGCGAGTCAAAATCTTTAAAAATTTTGTATCAAACTTCAAACCGGAGCACACAGGGCCAGCATGATCCAATTCCGGCCAAAAGTCTTTATCGTTGTTAGATCCGTCTGAAAATGTGCTTCTAGAGGAATTCGAGGTCGCTGATTTCAAAATTTAGCTAAAAACCAAAAAAATCAAAATGGCGGATCCAATATGGCGGACAATTTTTGTTTTTTAATTGTCCGATTGAACTCAAATTTTGTTTTATGTGGGTCTTGGAGTTACTGAATAAGAATTGTTACTCCGAATTTTGAAAAACAAAATGGCGGACTAAATATGCTTCTTAAAGTTTAAAGAATGATCCAACTCCGGCCAAAAGTCTTTATCGTTGTTGGATCCGGCTGAAAATGTGCTTCTAGAGTATTTCGGGGTCGCTGATTTCAAAATTTAACTAAAAACTAAAAAAATTAAAATGGCAAATCCAATATGGCGGACAAATTTTTTTAATAATTGTCCGATTTAACTCAAACTGAATCAGAATTACTGGCGTGAATTTTGAAAAACAAAATGGCGGACTAAATATGCTTAGTAAAGTTTGTTACAAGTAATTAAAAAACAGTTATATTCCATTTCTTTGTTGAAGTTAGCTAAAAGTGTGACGTAGTAAATTTTCGGGTCTGTTATCTAAAAATCGAACTGACAAAATTCAATATGGCGGAAACAATATGGCGGCTAGATTTTTTAACTTTTTCTAAACTAACTAAAAATTAGTTTTAAGAGTATTAAGAGTGTCTGCAGTTAAATCTACTCACGTAATTTTTATATAATTTTTTTTTTTTTTATATAAATATGGAAATGGTGTAAATGACTTACTTAGTTTAAAAAAGCTTTTGGAAATGGTGACGACAAATTATTCACTTTTTTCCATTATTTTGGAAATTCAATAAAAAATCTTTGAATTTAATTGGAAATGGTGTAACTGATATTTTCCATAATTCTACAAAAAAACTAAAAATGTAGATAATTTTTTTTTTCCTACACCTAAGGCACTCTCTGTCGATAAAAAAAAACTAATCAAAAGTAAAACATTATTTTGGGTTAAATTATTTTTTTAAAAACAAATCTCGGACCACTGCATATATTGCTGTAATTTCGCCATTTATCATTTCGAGCAAGTTTGGGCAACTTTTTTCGAAAGATATGGATCCATTCTATATCAAAAAAAATATAGACCAATTGTATCGAACTGAGGATCGCTGAGGATTTTTTCGGCGCGAGGTAAATATCTAAAAAATTATTACTTTTTTCACAAAAACGCGAATCGCTGCCAGGCAAATGAGTTATATTTGTCCATGTTATTTTCGTTACAAAGGCTTATATATAAGGTTGAACCACACAAACAAAAAGTTAAACATTAGCAATAGAAGTTTGGAAAAAAAATTAAAAAATTATCTCAACTTTTAAAAATTTTTTACCAACTTTTTTAACTTTGAAGCCCTGTCAAAGGAAAGGGTGTAATTGGATCATAAAGGTAAGTTCAGAAAACCTGTTTCTATATATGCCCAACAAGCTGGTAAACATTTATTTAAGAATTTACAAATAAGGACTTTTGGCCGGAAATCGATCTGTCTGGCCCTCTGTGCGGAGTCAAAAACCTTCGATTTGTTGAGAGGTGTAATTTTGAGAAAAAAATTTCTGCGGAAAAAAATTTGGTGAAAATAAAAATTTTGTCAAAAAATATAGTTTCGAAGTGTCCTTACATTTTCATTCATAACTTTTAAACCGCTGAACCGATATCGTTTTAATGCAATACCAAACTTCTCGAATCAACAATAAGCAAATATGTTAAGTCAAATTCATCTCAGTGCAATATTTTGACCGTGATCGACATTTCAACAGACAGACGGACATTCGTTTATAAAACAAATGTTTATTCATTGAAAATCAACTTAATGAAAAACTTTTGAAATATTCTACAATTCATTAAAGTAAAAATTGTGGTAATTTCATGACTGGAAATTTTTAAAAAATTTTATTCAATGACTTAATGTGGCGCGTTGCCACAACTTTATATTTGAGTTGATTGATTATGGATTAGCGCACCCATATGGCAAAAATATCGGGCATTTTAAAATTATCATAAATTCGATGACGAGTTTTTAAACATTAAACAAAAAATACTATTATTAGTGTGAACATATGACTAAATTTTAAAAGGATTTGTTTAAAAAAAATTCAAAATTTGATAACGATTTTTTTTATCAATTTTAGCGAACACCTGTGGAAATTTGGGTGATTTCTACTTTTTTGGGCAATATCGTTTTTTGATAAATTATTGTTTAAGCAAATCTATTGTCATAAAAAAGAAAATAATTAATATTTTTTATAATTAAACACCTGCAGGCCATAATTTTATAGCATTGAACTTTTGTTTTAAAAATTTATAGCAATATTAAATATTATAAAAAATGTTACAAGAAAGGAGATAATTTTAATAAAAGAATGATTTTTTTTATCAGATTAATAAAATAAATTTAAATATATTATTTTCACTTTGTTTTTCTACTTTTATAGCATTTTTAGTTTAAAAGAAGTTTTTTTTTTTACAACTCAAGATAACCCGGTGTGTTAATAGAAACAGAAAAATTATAATATAGTAAAAAATTAGTACATACGAGTATTTAAATTTAAATAATTTTTGCCATATTATTTTTGTGTTATAAACTTTATCAGTTTTTATTTTAAAAACATTGCCCGCTAACAAAAAAAAAAAAAAAAAAAAAAACAAATTAAAAATAATTAACAAGTGAATTTGACAATAAAAATTCTATATTTTTTTGTTTTAATGAATGAATTGACGTAAATAACCTTTTGAAACAATAACAAATATTGTTTATTTTGTTTACTCTTTGCTTTTCTAGAAATTTTGAGATAATACTCGTAAATTTAAAAATTTTCGGAAATAATATTAATATTTTTAAATACTATTTTCAAATAAATTTTATTTTAAACAACCCCGATCAACATTTCACAAAATTTTTGTACACTGAAAGTAAAATAAATATTTCATGAAAATATGGATTTCGGTAAGATTTCCTATTTCAATCCCCCTTAAATCTCTGATTGGTAAATTTTATGCAGATTTCAGATCTGCTTTTAGATTAACCGTATTTTTATAGAGGTTTTTCTTACGTTCAAGATTAAAAAAAAAAAACAAGTAGAAAAGTTAAATTCGACTTGGCCGAAACCATGAATACCCTCTATAATGCCCTTTTGAAGTGGTAATAAATTTTCCAAAGTGAAAAAAAAATTAACAATTTAGATTAGAAATATTTTATTTCGAGTAAAAAACTTTTTTTGTAATTTTTGAGAAAAAAACTAATTTTTTTTTTGAGTGTAAAATTTTTTTCGAGTGTAAAATTTTTTTCGAGTATATTTTTTTTTTAGTGTAAACATATTTTTAAGTGACAAAAATAAAAAATTTAGATTAGAAATATTTTATTTCGAGTAAAAGACTTTTTTTTGTAATTTTTGAGAAAAAAATTTCAATTTTTTTTTTAGTGTAAAATTTTTTATGAGTATAAATTTTTTTTTTTCAGTGTAAAACTTTTTTCGAGTGTAATTTTTTTTTAGTGTAAAAATATTTTTGAGTGACAAAAATACTTTGTAAATTATTTTTCTAACTTACCGATGTTTTTAAAGCTTGTTTAAGGTTTTTTAACACATGAATTTAAGGTGAAACCAATCGGAAATTCACGGTTTTCTTAATAAATTCTTTAACCACCCGGCCGATTGGGCTGAAATTGAATACCAACCAGACCAGGGAAACGACAAATATATATGCTAAGCCTCAGCAGACTCAGGATTGTCTTTCAAAAGTTAGCGTGTTTTTAACTAGTAAATTCGTGAAAACCCTTGCCGAATTTCACTCTTTTGCTTATAACTTTTGAACCATTGGACTGATTTCGCTGGATTGCAATACCAACTTGCCTAGGAAAATTACAAACATACACAACAAAGAATTATAGGCTAAAAATATTCAATTAAATCTATTGATTAACAAAATTTAAATGAGTCAATCAATGTTTTGATTAAAATTTTTGTTATTTTCTTTAACTGTCGAATTACAAATTTTCAACACACCAGATTTTTTTTTGCTTTAATTTATTTGAATAGATTTATTCTAAAATATATACACTCAAAATAATTCTACAGTAAAAGGTTTAGCAAGTGATTTTGTACCAAAATATACTAGTTAGTTACTAATTTTAGTATCTTCAAAGTACTAAAATTAGTAATTTTTACTGGTTTTCATAATTTCATAATTTTCATAATTTTTCCATAAGCTTAAAATTCATTTGTTAAATCAATCATTATTTTAATTGACTATAAAAATTTTTTTTAAATTTTTGATTAAAATCGAAAAAATGTTTGATTGAAAAAATTTTAAATCAATCACCTACAATTTGATGATTGGTATAGCAATTTTTTTAAATGGAGGAATTTCAATAAAAAAATTGATTGAATCCCCGTTTTTGTTGATTGAAATTCGTTTCAAATTTTTTCTGTGTATATGCCAAACGTCAGCAGCATTAGTAAAGTTTTGCAAAAGTTAGCGTGTTTTCTACAAACAGAAAGACGGACGGACATCGTTAGATCGACATAAAATCGATCGAGGATCATGAATATATATCGTTTATGGTGTCCTAGACCAATATTTCGAGTTGTTACAAACGGAATTACAAACTTATACATACTCTCTATCACTAGAGTGGAGGGTATAAAAAGTCAGGAATATGCAAAAAAAATATGCATTTTAAATCAAAATTCACATAAAATATGCGTTTTCAAGAACATATGCAGAAATATGCAAAAATATGAAAAAAATCTCTAGAGTGGAGGGTATAAAAATCTCAAAATTGGTTTCTCTTGACCCTGAGATTTAACTTTAACATTATTTGAGCCAAATCCGATCATTTTAAACCCGTGGCGCCCTTCAATCAAAGTTTTGGATTTTTTAAAAATTTCCACCAAAATTTTGAATTTGCGAAAAATTAAAGTTGCTATTATTCGACCTTTCCAATTTAAATAAATAAAAATTCTTTGAGCTCGAGCCTTGTAAATAAATATTCTTTTATTCCATTCCAATATTTCGATTTTCTTTGAGAATCATCATCAGGGGATTTAGTGAATTTTTATGCACATAATAACTTAAAAATATGTTGTGGAGGTTTCAACACAACAACAGCTGTTTTAGATGTTGAAACCTCCACAACATATTTTTAAGTTTTTATGTGCATAAAAATTCACTAAATCCCCTGATGATGATTCTCAAAGAGAATCGAAATATTGGAATGGAATAAAAGAATATTTACAAGGAAAAACTGGCCTCAGGCTCGAAGAATTTTTATTTATTTGTGAAAAATTCAAAAATAACAAAAACTATATCTTGCCATATTTTATTTTTTATTAATTTTGCCATGCTGATTACGAATGCCAAAAACTTTCTGAATTCGGTCTAACGGCTTTCGAGATATCGTCATTTAAAATGACGTCAAAATGTCAAGAATTTGTTTTTATAAAATCTCAAAATTTTTTCCATTGACTATTTCATAGAGCTTGAGACAAACTTTCATTTAAAATTAATTTGAGTCAAATCAGATCATTTTAACTCATGGCACCCTTTGATCAGTTTTTGTTGAAAATTTAAAAAAAAAAAAAACAAAACTTTGATCGAATGGAGCCACGGTTCAAATGATCTGATTTCGCTGAAATTAATTTTAAATGAAAGTTTGGCTCAAGCTCTATGAAAGTGTCAAGGAAAAAATTTTAAAAATTTTTTTAATTTCTTGAATGAAGGAAAAACCCACAATTTTGGGAAATTTTTTGACAAATTTTCAATAACGATATTTCAAAAACCGCTAGACCGATTTCAAAAATTATTTGATATTCAGGATTCCAAAATTAATGAAAAATAATGTGCTCGATTCGGGAGTGCTCTTTCACCATTCACCTAGTTTTTAAATATTTGATATCCTTTCGAATTTTAAGATTTTAAAATTTTTGTAAATCTCGTAAATATTGAAGATTTTAACTAGAATTTTAATTTTAACAAGAAAAAATTTTCAAATCTTAAAATTCAGAAGATTATTAAATTAAAAATTTGGTGAATGGTGAAAGAGTACTCCCGAATTAAGCACAATGTATCGCAAGAGAATTTTTTTTATTTTTCAAAAATTCAAAATTTTGGTAAAATTTTTCCAAAAATCCGAAGTTTTGATCGGAGGGCAGGTTTGTTTCAAATTAAGTTTAAATGAAAAATTTTCTCAAACTCTATGAAAGAGTCAAGGGATTTTAAAGTTTTTTTTTTTTCAATTTTTTGAACATGGAAAAATAAAAAAAAGCAAATCAAAAACAATTTAAATAAATTTTCAATCAAGGTGAACTTTTCAATAAAAATTCCTAAAATTCCCAGAAATTGTTTAATTTACGGTCTGGCCTGTCTTCGTGTTTATAAAAATTTTCTAGACAAATAAATTAAATTTTTTTCTGAAAATAGTGATCGTAAATTAAATTTAAAAGTTTTAAAAATATTTTTTGTGTTTTGTTATTTAAAGTTTTTTTTATAAAATTTCAATTTAACGATTTAACACAAAGTATGTGTAGATTTGTTAATAAACATGCATGTTTTACTTTCATATTTAAAAATAATTATACTAAAAATAATAATGAAAAGATTTGTTGTTTTGAAAATAGCCGCACACATTTAAAACATTTGTCGCTTTTATTTCAAATAAAGCGTGATAAATGGGGAAACGGGGAGACTTTATGTCTATGTTTAGATTGGTTTTATAAATGATGAGATAAATTGAAACATTTTATTTAATAATATTAGACAATTTGGAATGTTTTTTAAATAAAAATAATTTATAGAACTTTTTTTTTGTAAACTTTTCTTATTTTTGAAATTTACAAAGTTTTTTAGGTAAATTTTTATTTTTTTTGAAATAAGCAAAGTTTTTTTTTGGTAAATTAACAAAGTTTTTTTTGGTAAATTAACAAAGTTTTTTTGTAAATCCACATTTTTTTGTAACTTTTAATATTTGTTTTTTTATGTAAAGATTTTTATATTAAATACATCTGTTTTACATTATTTAAAATACGTAATACACCAATACCTTTTTATACGGCCATCTAGGTTTTTTTAAAAAAATTATGTTAAGCGAATCAATATGTTTTTGAGATTAATAACATTATAACTTTTTGTTAAAAAATTGTAATAAAATGGGTTACAATTTTTCCTACACCCCTTAGTAGCGATTTTTATTTGCTTTCCATAAAACGACAATTCCGTTATAACGAATCGCCGTATTGCAAGGGACTTTGTTAAGTGCTTTGTTTTGTTAACATTTTGAACTTTTTTAAAATTACTATAATTACCGTTTTATTGTAAAATGTAATTATTTAAATTATCTTTTTATAGCACATTTCAATTATTATTACTTTTTTTTATAGCTCAAAAAGATTTCATATGATAATTTTTGTTCAGAAAATTATTAAAATTGCTATTTTAAAACACTTTTTTTTTGCAGACTTTGATTTAATAAACAATTTTTTTTTATTTATATTTTTATTAGTCTGCCCTTTACAACATTTTAAACTTTTGTGACCAGAAATAAAGAGAAAAATTATAAAACACTGAAACATGGTCAATGTCACGAAATCAACGAAATACAAAATTAAAATAAAAAAATAATGTTACAGTTGGCAAATTTTCATTATTTAAAATAATAAAGAAACAACAATGTAATTGTACTTTTTTTAATGATAGACACACGTGTGTTTTAATATTATATTGAATTTATGAAAACAAAAATATAAAAAAAATTTAAATTTAAAACAAAATATAAACTTACCTTGAAAACCGTTGTTTAACATCTTCACTTAATGGTCTCGAAGTTGAAGGTGCTAATCTGAAAAAAAAAAATGAAATTATTATAAAGAAAATTTCAAAATTTCTTTAAGTGTAGGCTATATCAAATAAGGAAAGAAACATCAAAACAAATTTCTAACAATAAAACCTGACCTATATTAAAGATCGCAAAAATTTATGCAACAGAATATATTTTTTAGCAACGCAATTTCATATTAAAAATTTGAAAATTTCAGTAATCTTAAAAAGAAAATAGTAAAACTAAGAAAAAGTCGAAAAAAATATTGAAAAAAATGCTTAAAAATTTAGAAAATTTTAAAAAAGTTAAAAAACAACAAATGAGAGTGTTAAATTTGGATGTGCCGAATCTTTTATTCCCCAATGTGTAAAAAAAAAATAAACAAGTCAAATTCAGCGTTGCTGACTGTATTGCTGAATTGTGATTTTTTTTTGCAAAAAATTGGTTTGTTCTTGTTTAAATAACATAAGCATCAAATTCATTTCACAAATTTCAATCAGCAGCCGAATTAAAGCATTTTGTATTTTTAGGTAATGTTGAATGTACCAAAATTTACGAAGTGTCCTTACATTTTTGTTCATAACTTTTGAACCGCTTAACCGATATCGCTCAAAGGCCATACCAAACTTCTCGGGGCAATAAGAAATAAATGTGTTAAGTTTCAGTCATATCCGTGTAATATTTTGGTCAATTTTTTTTCAAAATTTTTGTTTTTTTACATACTTTAAAAAAAAAATCCCAAAAAATTCTTAAAAGCGCTCTACACCATTTACAGATGTAATTCGAAAAAGATCAATTGTAATTCGAAGATTCTACTTGTAATTCGAAGATTCCATTTGTAATTCGAAGATTCCATTTGTAATTCGAAGATTCCATTTGTAATTCGAATACTCCAATTGTAATTCGAAGATTCTATTTGTAATTCGAAGATTCCAATTGTAATTCGAAAAAGATCAATTGTAATTCGAAAAAGATCAATTGTAATTCGAAAAAGATCAATTGTAATTCGAAAAAGATCAATTGTAATTCGTAAAAGATCAATTGTAATTCGAAAAAGATCAATTGTAATTCGAAAAAGATCAATTGTAATTCGAAAAAGATCAATTGTAATTCGTAAAAGATCAATTGTAATTCGTAAAAGATCAATTGTAATTCGTAAAAGATCAATTGTAATTCGAAAAAGATCAATTGTAATTCGTAAAAGATCAATTGTAATTCGAAAAAGATCAATTGTAATTCGAAGATTCCATTTGTAATTCGAAGATTCCAATTGTAATTCGAAGATTCCAATTGTAATTCGAAAACCAACGAGTAAAATCGTTTCTTACGCTTTTAAAAACATTGTGTTTTGTTGATTTACTCGTTGGTTTTCGAATTACAAATGGAATCTTCGAATTACAATTGGAATCTTCGAATTACAAATGGAATCTTCGAATTACAATTGATCTTTTTCGAATTACAATTGATCTTTTACGAATTACAATTGATCTTTTTCGAATTACAATTGATCTTTTTCGAATTACAATTGATCTTTTTCGAATTACAATTGATCTTTTACGAATTACAATTGATCTTTTTCGAATTACAATTGATCTTTTTCGAATTACAATTGATCTTTTACGAACTACAATTGATCTTTTACGAATTACAATTGATCTTTTTCGAATTACAATTGATCTTTTTCGAATTACAATTGATCTTTTTCGAATTACAATTGGAATCTTCGAATTACAAATGGAATCTTCGAATTACAATTGGAGTATTCGAATTACAAATGGAATCTTCGAATTACAAATGGAATCTTCGAATTACAAATGGAATCTTCGAATTACAAATAGAATCTTCGAATTACAATTGATCTTTTTCGAATTACATCTGTAAATGGTGTAGTATGCGATTTTTAAGTTTTAAAATTTAAATCTCATTTTTGAAAATGTTTGTACTCTTCGATTTTTTTAAATTTTTTTGTGTAAAACTTCTATCCATTCTACAAATTTTTTGCCCAGGAGGATTGTGGGATAACGATTATTACTATTTTTTTAAATTTTTTGAAAAAATGTTATTGTAATTTTCCAATCTTAAAATCATTTCTACTGCTCCAATGGTGCGTCATAGAGGGGTCCTTTATAAGACCGACCCCCATTAATTTTTACGTCTTTACATTTCTTTGGAACAAACTAATACCCTATCTCCAATTTCAAAGGGGGCTCCCACACAAAACGACATTTTTTAAAATTTGCTCCAACCGCTCTAACTGCCCTAGTAGTGCCCTTAGAGCAACAAAATGTATGACCGACCCACAATATTTTTTTAATCCAAACATTTTCTTTGAACACACCCACCCTCTATCTTTAACTGTTAAGGCGGTCCCCATACAATTTTTTTATTTTTTGTAAATTTGTTTTATTTAATCAGCTTCTACCGGTCCAATGGTGCGTCCGAGAGGGGTCATTAGTGAGACCGACCCCCATTTATTTTTACCCTACAACATTTGTTTAAAACATACCGATTGTCCTGAAACTTGAATATGGGAATGAGGGGAAAACATAAGAGTTACCTGTTTTTTTTAGCTGCCCAATCTGAAATTTAAAAAAGGGTTGCCACCTTATGAAAAAAAGGACTTTCGGGATAATCTGTATAAAATTCGAACTAGCAGGAATTTCGCCAAACGAAAAAAATACGGGTCAGCTTAATTTTGATAGAGATTATTATATATGATTTTGGCGGTCGTACGTATATACATCTCCATACAAACAACCCCAACGATTATACATTTTTGACGATAACGAACTTAACGAAGTCAAATTTGGACACGAATACACCATTGGATAGTCCTTCAAAAATCCTTCCGACATGTATAAAATGTTCATATAGTTTCTTTTGAAGAAATCGGAAAAATCCTCAAAAAAAGAAAAAAATCCCGTTTTCCCCCTCCCGTTTGACCCGCTAAATGTGCGATTTGGCAGCTATATAAAAAAAAACAGGTAACTCTTATTTTGTTCCCCTCTTTCCGATATGCGAGTTTCAGGACAATCGGTGGGTGCCCTGTGAAAGAGTTTCAGGACAATCGGTGGGTGCCCTGTGAAAGACCTTCCTTGTAAGTGTAGGGTATAAAGCTGTGTTTTTCTGGGGTAATTTAAGTTATTCAGGGGGACTCCCCTTGGCCAGGCTATGACCATAAGACATATTTCTGCCAAACTTTAGGGGTCTAGCTCTTTTGGTTCGGACTGCATTGTGTTTCGATGCGTTACAAACGGAATAACAAAGTGAGTATATTCTATTAAAATTGAGTAGATATTTAGCCACTTGTCTAGTCTAATCAAGAGTCAACTGATTTGACCATTGTTCCATGAAAATTAACTTTATGTGAAAGTTGATCTAACGCATTATCCATCCCAGCAAAACTTAGATTACCAAATAAGGTATAAAATAAGGTATAGGATCTCTTATTTTATACATTGCAGCATTGATGATTTTAACAGGCGATGAGACTCAAAGTAATGCATCCACATTATCAC
Organism: Pegoplata infirma; assembly: GCA_963921195.1. Lineage (NCBI taxonomy): Eukaryota > Metazoa > Arthropoda > Insecta > Diptera > Anthomyiidae > Pegoplata > Pegoplata infirma. The sequence continues at coordinate 215,151,585 of OY992540.1, forward strand.
AAAGAATACCAGTAAGGTATAAAATAAGTCATACATTTATAACAAAGAATACGAGTAAGGTGTAAAATATATGATATTTTATAGGTTACCAGAAATGAAATAATATAGCATACCAGAAGATAATATATAAGGTGTTACGAGTAGTGAAAAAGTAATTTTGTATTAAATTAATCAAGTGAGTGTAGGTAGATAAAATATGCTCGTGAGTGTGTGTCGTTAGAAATTTCCTGTCGTGAGCCCATCTCTAGTTTAAATTTATGCATTTTTTATAAAATAATTATTATTTATGTTATTGTAATGCATTATGCATCCAATTATAAATAATACATTATTTCAAACTTTCAAATAATACATAATAAAACCAAATATAAGTCATCCATGATTTAATGTTTAGAAATAACAAATATGAAATACATTTTTTCCAATAATCATGCATTACGTAGCAAATTATTAGTAATGCATTATTTTCACTTGAAAATAATACATACGTTGTGGAACAAATGTTTGGTAAGACATCATAAAATAATGCTACAAATAAGTTATATGCATTACCTGGTAATGTGTTATATAATCACTACCCATTACCAAAGTTTTGCTGGGATGTCAAGACTATACCAATCTGAGGTTCTGGACTATGAGAAATTGTATCGGAGCCAACTAGAGATGGGCGCGTGAGTGATTTTTGACTCACACTCACTCAAGCTCACGACAGGAATTTTTTAATCACGCACACTCACTCACAAGAATATTTTTTCTACTCACACTCACTCACAATCACGTGAGTAAATTAAATACAACTCACACTCACGTGTACTCACGCAAGCTTCACTCACACTCACGTTGACTCACACTCACGAAACTTTTATTTATACAAAAAAAAATTTCAAAAGCTTAAATTTAAAAAATCTTTTAAAATTTTCAACAAAATTTAAAGTTTAGCGAAATTTTAATTTCTTTTTGCTTTTTTCGGGACGAAATCTTAAGTAAAGCCAAATTTTACAATTTTTTTGTTGATTTTTTTTTTGGTACGAAAGGAAATATGAAGAGAAAAAAATCACGCAAACTCACGCAAAAAAATCGCCTCACGCACACTCACTCACGCAAAAATCTTACTCACGCACACTCACTCACGCAATTTTGTTCACCACTCACACTCACTGACAATCACGTAAGTAAAATTGAGTTCAGTCACACTCACGCGTGAATCACGTGAATCACGTGAATCACGCTCTAATCTGCTCATGTCCCCATATCTAGAGCAAACGTTTGCCAAAGAATCGGCAATCTAGTTTCCCCGTATTCCTCTATGACCCGAAACCCACAGAAGACTGACCCTATTCCCATATGAGACCTTATTAAGTCTGCGTCTTCACTTCTGGACAATTTTAGATGAAGAGACTTAAGATTCCAGTGCACTAAGCGCAGCCTGACTATCACTGCAAATACTGGTTCTTGTATCCATCCATCTATTTTATTTTTCCCGGTCGTTACTTCCAAAATATCAAACTTTTCAGTCTGTAATACTGTAGGTATTTTCCGTATAGCATTTGCTCGCATAGTCAAAACACCATACAGACCCAGAGCCATTTAAGCCACTTGATCCATCCGTGTAGAAAGTCTCCGTATAATTTTCGAGTAGATCTTCTGGGTTGACAGTCTTCCCTACTCGGAAATATTACAGTAAACTTCCTACCGAACTCGTTGCAGGAGGTTGTCCAAAGGCATCTCACATTGTTTCATTTGCCATTACATGTTTCACTTTTGCGGAGCCTGCGCAAAGCCTGCGAAAGGGAAGCATGTCTTACATATCGTCTAAAGATGCTCCCGCGGTGATGCTCGTAGGGCTGTCAAACGGGATCGGTTTTTTAAAATCCCGGGATTCGGGATTTGAAAATCGAAATCCCGGGATCCCGGGATTTTTCGGGATCACGGGATTTTTCGGGATCCCGGTATTTTTCGGGATTCCGGGATTTTTCGGTATTAAATTTCTTTGATTATAAAAGTAAAAAAATAGTAGATTCTTTATGTTTCAATTTAATTGTGCATATAAAGGGGGCTACTGTGAGTTAGTTTATATCGTGCTAGCCTATTAAACAGGGAGTCGTGGGTTTAATTTAAAAATTAAGTATACGCCACTTACGCAGCTTTCAAGTAATTATTATTATTAAATATTTTGCAATGAACTAAAAAAAGCTTTGGAGATTTGTTATGGAAATTGACAACTTTTATTTGCTTTTGGCCCATTCCGATTTTGGTTGTTGCAGTGTAAAATTTTAAAACTAATTTAAAGAAAATTTAAAATGATAAAATCATTTATAGGAGAAAGGTAATAATATAATACATTAGACTTGCACTTTTTTGTATAAAAATGTTTTTCTTCCAATTTTGAACGTCCGGGGAAAATTTTTATTCTCCTAGGCCTAAAAATTATGTGGTACAAATTTACCCGTGGCGCCCTTTGATCAAAGTTTCGGTTTTTAGAAAATGTTTGCCAAAACCTGCAAACTTTTGTCAAAGAGCTCAGTGAACGTGCCTCAATGGTTATTTCGTTGGATTATTATTCATCTAGCCTGGGTAGAATTCTTTTTTAAAAAAAAAGTTCTACACCATTTACAGATGTAATTCGAAAAAGATCAATTGTAATTCGAAGATTCTATTTGTAATTCGAAGATTCCATTTGTAATTCGAAGATTCCATTTGAAATTCGAAGATTTCATTTGTAATTCGAATACTCCAATTGTAATTCGAAGATTCCATTTGTAATTCGAAGATTCCAATTGTAATTCGTAAAAGATCAATTGTAATTCGTAAAAGATCAATTGAAATTCGTAAAAGATCAATTGTAATTCGTAAAAGATCAATTGTAATTCGAAAAAGATCAATTGTAATTCGTAAAAGATCAATTGTAATTCGAGAAAGATCAATTGTAATTCGTAAAAGATCAATTGTAATTCGTAAAAGATCAATTGTAATTCAAAGATTCCATTTGTAATTCGTAAAAGATCAATTGTAATTCGTAAAAGATCAATTGTAATTCGAAAAAGATCAATTGTAATTCGAAAAAGATCAATTGTAATTCGTAAAAGATCAATTGTAATTCGTAAAAGATCAATTGTAATTCGTAAAAGATCAATTGTAATTCGAAAAAGATCAATTGTAATTCGTAAAAGATCAATTGTAATTCGAAAAAGATCAATTGTAATTCGTAAAAGATCAATTGTAATTCGAAAAAGATCAATTGTAATTCGTAAAAGATCAATTGTAATTCGTAAAAGATCAATTGTAATTCGAAGATTCCAATTGTAATTCGTAAATTATCAATGTAAATTCAGTTGATGTTTTTCGAATTACAATTGGAATCTTCGAATTACAATTGATCTTTTACGAATTACAATTGATCTTTTACGAATTACAATTGATCTTTTTCGAATTACAATTGATCTTTTACGAATTACAATTGATCTTTTTCGAATTACAATTGATCTTTTACGAATTACAATTGATCTTTTTCGAATTACAATTGATCTTTTTCGAATTACAATTGATCTTTTACGAATTACAATTGATCTTTTACGAATTACAATTGATCTTTTTCGAATTACAATTGATCTTTTTCGAATTACAATTGATCTTTTACGAATTACAATTGATCTTTTACGAATTACAAATGGAATCTTCGAATTACAATTGATCTTTTACGAATTACAATTGATCTTTTACGAATTACAATTGATCTTTTTCGAATTACAATTGATCTTTTACGAATTACAATTGATCTTTTTCGAATTACAATTGATCTTTTTCGAATTACAATTGATCTTTTACGAATTACAATTGATCTTTTACGAATTACAATTGATCTTTTACGAATTACAACTGGAGTATTCGAATTACAATTGGAATCTTCGAATTACAATTGGAGTATTCGAATTACAAATGGAATCTTCGAATTACAAATGGAATCTTCGAATTACAAATAGAATCTTCGAATTACAAATAGAATCTTCGAATTACAATTGATCTTTTTCGAATTACATCTGTAAATGGTGTAGTTTTAATTTGTTGATGTAAATGCAACAATAATTAAACAAAGTCGTATTTAAAAAAAAAATCTCATACATTTTTAATATTTCAAAAATCCGGGGATTTTTAAGCTCAAATTCGGGATTCATTTTATGACAAAAATCCCGGGATTTCGGGATTGACAGCCCTAGATGCTCGTGACACCAGTAATTCCCAAAAGCAGCTGATCTTTGTGTGTTTAGCTTGGATCCAATAGCCTTCACCATAGTTCTCGGCTACCAGACTACCGCCGCATACGTCACAATAGATCTTATTATTGCTATGTACATTAGGGGTATAACCAAAATAAGAACCTATCATAACGGTATGGGCAATGTTATACTGATAACAAAAAACGGTATCCGGGGTCATTTTGGTCCAAAAACCTTCGGCACCGATTGAAATTTCTAAAACACCTCATATTTTAATTTTTGTATGTTTTATGGTGGGAATCCGTCCCTTTCAACGTTATTTTGATTTTCGTCGTTTTACAACAAAAATAAAACTAGAAAAATTAGCAGTATGATTTTTAACATTTGAAACATGTGTTGAATAAATATTTGAAAAAAAAATATTAGCAAAAACTTCATCGCGATCGGTGCCGAACCTTTTTTAACATTCGCGAAAAAAAGAGGACGCATTTCTTATTGATTTTCTATGTACTTTCTCACTATGATAGGCCCTTTTTGATATTTTCAAAAATATGCAAATGGTTATATCCCTAATGTACATCCAATGTACACTAGCAGGTTTTAGACCCCATGTTTTTCCAAAAGCTCCCCGACACTGCCAGAAAATCCGAAATGCCTTGTCCACATTAGTTTACTATCCAGGATAACCCCAAAATACATAACCTCCTCTGGAGACAGTTGAAGAGTCACGACCTTCAACGCAAGCTAACCTCCGTGAATTTTTGGCCCACTCACCTTCACCCGCTAACAATCTCCGAGAGAAAACAAATCCATTTCAACAGAACCGGAGCCAAACCATGCAATGTAGCCGAAGTTTTTATAGAATCAAACACCCAGAGTATAAGTCTTATGTATGCATTCCCTTTACAATCTTTAAAACGAAATCGTAAAGTACCGACTCACAAGATCTACCATTCTGATACTATTGAGGAGGCTCTTGATTAATGCTACTGACCTATTGAATTTCTTAACCATTCGTTGAAGACTCTTCAGTAAAAAAGACGATAAACTGAAAACTGTAACAATATAGGATATATACCATCTGGTTCAGAAAATGTATAGTTATCAAAGGACGTTAAGGCGTATCTAATCGATTCCTCAGATACCATTGATGCTATATACCGGTACTACCGACATAATATCTGTAGTTACGTTGTCACTTTACATCCTGAAAAGTGAGTTTGCAATATAATGTCATTGACCTCCCGTTTATTGTTTGTCTTCACTGCCAGTCAGCATCCTTTCGAGATCTCAAGGCTCTATTAAGAAGATATCTTGAACCTTTTCTTAGCTTACCAACTTCTATGTTTCCACAAGGAACTGAGTAACCTGGTCTGCTTTTCTTTAACGGACATACAGTCTCATAGCACTCGGTTAAAGTTTTACCCAATTTCTCAGACTCCACTCCAACCGACTCTATACTACTAGTTTTGGGATGAGATGTAATCTTTCATGTAGTAGTTTTTTAAATCTTTCCCAATCCTCTTTTCGGGGGTTTCGGTCCTGTATTACACAGCCGATATAAGTATCCTAAGTTTATTTGCAAAGTTTATTAAAACGTTTAAGATTTTTTTTCTATTTATTATATTTTATCTCCTTATTTTTTCAAGTGTATTTCTCTCTTGGAATTTATTAACCATTAATTCTCTTTATCTATTTAATATATCCGGTGTCCTCAATTGAATATGCAACCCTTCTCTATTATTGACACTGACATTCATTGAGAAAAAATGTGGAAAACGAGAAAAGAAAGAAAAAGCAATATTATAAAGGAAAAAAATAACTAGAGTAGTGGTACGAAAAAGCCTTCCATAGTTTTCACTGTATAAAAAAATAGCAGTTGTTGAATTAATAGTAGTGATGCTATTTTTTTTTACCCCTCACAGAAATTTCCACTCTTATGAATTTAAACATTCATATTTTTAGCAACGCCCTTGGTTAGTTAAAGTTACACATGAGCGAACTTTTAATATAATAAGTTTATTTATTTTTTTATTTTATTTTTGCACTTTAATCATGTTAAGATTAATTAAACGATAAACAGTTGCTATTTTCTTTTTTTGTAATAAAAATGTAAAACAGCTTTAAATGTGCAAAGAAAAAATTATATTATAATTCCTGTGATATTTTCTCAATTGTGCTAATGTGTTTTTTTTTTATAATCCCAGTGATAATTAAATTTTCTTGGAATATAATATTAGCAAATTATAATTTTTCAAAGTATGTCTCTAGTGTTTTATAGCATACAAACATACAAAAAATTGCAAATATGGGGAATTCCATTACAATTGAATTTATGAGGAATTCAATATAAAAAATATCACTGTAGTGAAGGAGTGACAACACCGTGCGGCAGAAAAAAATTGAATTGAACCAGACACAAACACATGAAACTAGAAGTAGAATGTAGTAAAACTGCGTTCTCAGTTTTTCATTTTATGATCCTTTCTCCTTTTTAAACGACTTCAAAGTTTATAATATTTCTTTTTAAATATTTCTACCTATCAGGAAATGGTACTTTTTACAAACAGGTACAAAATAGAGACGTTTAAGATCCATTTAAACGGATTTAGGTTAGGTTGAGAGGTTGACGTTATGTCCACAAGGAGTGATAACACTGTAGTGAAGGAGTGATAACACCGTGCAGGTAAGGTTAGGTTGAGAGGCTGACGTTATGTCCACAAGGAGTGATAACAATGTAGTGAAGGAGTGATAACACCGTGCAGCAGTAAAAATTGGAATTGAAACAGACCACAAGCATATGAAACTAGAAGTAGAATATAGTAAAACTGCGTTCTCAGTTTTTCATTTTGTGATCTTGTCTCCTTTTTAAATGATTTCAAAGTTTTAAGGATATAAAAATTTATAATATTTTTTTTTTTTAAATATTTCTACCCATCAGGAAATGGTACTTTTTACAAACAGGTACAAAATAGAGACGTTTAAGGTCGATTTAAACGGATTTAGATTAGGTTAGGTTGAGAGGTTGACGTTATGTCCACAAGACCAGATCCTGATACATAGTGATACCTCATGAAAAGGGGGTGTTGATGGGGGGCGGGGAGGGGGGATTGTGGTGGGGTGTTGGGCTTCTTTACACATTAATTCACGTTCGCGGATTTAGAATTCCTTTGTTAAACCAAGCGAAATTTTTAGGAATCATTTTAGACAGTAAACTATCATGGAAGCAAAACACTGATGAAAGGATCAAGAAAGCATACAACGCCTTCTAAGCAGGCAAGAAAATGTTTGGCGCAACTTAGGGACTGAAACCAAGGATCACTTACTGGATTTTTACATCTGTAGTAAGACCAATCTTACTGTATGGTGTTATTGTCTGGTATAACGCACTGGAGCGTAGTGTGACGCATTAAAAATTTCAGAGAATTCAACGTCTCATGGGTTTATTCATCAGAGGCGCTCTGTGAACAACATCAGCTGAATCTATTGACACACTACTGCACCTGATACCAATTGACATCTTTGCAAAGGGAAAGGCATGTAAGTCCCCAGTTGGCAACGTCCTCGGGCCATCCTCAGTGACGGCGCGGTGACATGTCGGAGTCACTGCTGACATTCACAAGACATCTCTATGTACTGATTTTGAGTTGGGGACAGTTTCATATAAGTTTTCAAAATGTCCTTACTCAAAGTCAGCCGTAGTCAGGGCATGCTGACCTTCTGGGGACATGTAACCTAAGACTTCTTTGGGGTAATGTCTGACGTAGGTCATACGAAAATACAAAAAATTTTCGTATTTCCTTTAGTTTTCATTTTTATCCATTTTCCTTTATAAATCATCTTTCTCCTATTTAGAAAAAAACTTTTCGCCTTTTTTAATCCCAACTGGATTTGAACCTAGAACCTCCAGTTTATTATATAAATAAATCGATAATATTTCCATAATTTTTTTGGGAAATGAAGAGTTGCCCAGATTTCAAATTCTAATTTAATATACTGCTTTTCTGAAGACATTTCCTTTTCGACGACTTAGAGGAATTGTCCACACTCTTAAATGAAACATTCAGTGCTGACAATGTTAGGACATGTCATCAAAGATTACCTATGATTTGTCAGAACCTGAAGACATTTCCCCAAGAAATCACTATGTAAATTTTCTCAGTGACACATTTTCCAACTGGGGCCTGCCTTCGTCTCAAAGAGTCAAATAACAAATAACTCAGACAATTAAAATGATATTGCCACCGATTATAAAGGGCCCAAACTTATTTTTGACTGAAAATACGACGTAGAATTTCCGACTCGAGAATTTTGGTCAAACTGGCAAAACCCCCCAATGAACGCTATTAACATACATATTCACATATTCACAGACGGCTCCATACAATCCATGGGAGTCGGTGCGGGATTTTCAACAAGTTTTCCCAATTTGGAGAAGACTTTTATCCTTCTATTGGACTCAAGCATTTTCCAGGCCGAAATAGTTGACATAAGCAGGGCAGCTTTACAGTTCGGTGATGAGACAAACAAAGAATTAAACTTTTACGTTGACAGCCAAGCTGCTCTAAAAGCTCTTAAAAACTTTTATATCAAGTCAAAAGTAGTTTTCGAATGCTTTAAGAACTTACAAAGTTTAGGGAGTATAAACAAGGTGATACTAATATGGGTTACATGTCACATAGGTATTTAAGGGAACAAGAGAGCGGACGAACTCGCGTAACAAGGTGCTGATGGTATTGGTATTTCTGTACACATTGATCCAACAATCCAGCACTCAGTGTTGCCACTTTCTGGATAATTATCCAAAAGTGGGACAATTTCAAAATCCTTGGATAATTTTTGGATAATGATATTTTTTGTGTAATTTTTGTGTAATTTTACCTCAATAAATTTCCAACTTTTTTTATCATTTTATCGACATTTTTGACTTAAAAAATCATAGACAACAACTACTTTAAAATGTTGATTACTAAATACAAGATAATAAATGACGAACATGAATTTTTGGACCATTAAAACCGTAATTCATGACTTAGATGTCGAAAAACAACGGTCTAATTTTTTTTTTTTAAATTAAAAATTGTTTTGGAGAATACTTATTCCCAAACGCGATAAATGTTGGCAAGTTGATTTATAATCATTTTGTAATTAATTATTACAATTATATGTATCAATATTAAAACCACTTGTCATTATTAAATTTATTTTTTTTATCCACGCGGCGGACTGAAAATTGTATCATTTGTTGAACAAGAATTCAAAAAAATCATCCAAAAGATGTCGTTTTACAGAGGTTGGTTAACTTTTCAAGGGGAAACATTTTTCCACCTGGACCGATTTTGCCCATAATACAAATTCGTTCCAATCTTCAGGAGTATAGATATTTTATTTTGGACTGCAGTATGTTTTATACAGACGGACGGACGAACATTCAGAGAATGTCTTAGAATCGATGAAGGATCAATAATGTAAATATACGATATTTCGATATTTTTGTTTGGAATCCATCAAAATATACGCAAAGTGTTTTTTTTTTTTTGTTTATTTTGTATATCTAATTGCTTATTGCCACGAAAAAATCAGGTGTAGACCAGAAGTTACAAATGGAATGACAAAATAAAAAATTTTGTGTAATTTGTAAGATTTTGGATAATTTTTTGTGTAATTTCCAATCCAATTGCGACAATCAAAACACAGCAATGGCTAACATAAAGTAAAGAGAGAGCTAACAACATGTAAGATCTGAAGAAAACTGAAGAATCTGAAGAAAACTAACTATTTACTCTCACTTACCAGATGGAACTGTCGTATACTCACTGGAGTGATCACCGGGTACTGCCTTATAGGTTATCATAAAAATAAAATGAAACTTATTTCCGATGCCAGCTGTAGAAGGTGCAATGAACCTAACACTGAGGAAATGGTCGAACATATTCTTTGCCAATGCCCTGCTTTGTCCAGAACCCGACTGCACATATTGGGCAGAGCTGTCTTCGGGAACTTGGAAACAGTTTCGTATGTCGACCTAAAGCAAATAGTAAAAATCACGATTAGTACAAACGCGTTCTATCAGCGTCGCTGAGGAATTATTGTGGTTTCGCTATGGACCATCCGGTTTATGTAAGGAGTCTCTGACTCCGCCACCTCTAACCTTACCTACCCATCAGTTAATGTTAATATAATTATCAAATGGAAGAGGACAATCTTTAGAAATGAAAATCTTAATAATAATGTTTGTTAATTGTTTGATAATCATGATCAAACCAAGGTATAATTTTCTTTTAATGCTCAATTAGTGTAGAGAAGAACATGTATTAATATTTTTGTTTGGACATTGTCGATTGTCATTTAAATTTACTATGTTACTTGAAATATAGGGTTTTTATATTTGCTAAATAGTCTTGACGATGGAATCTGACAAATTGCGAAACACGTGTCGGTCAAGTCTTGCAAAAACCATCGAGAGCGAAAACCATTCCCATGGCAAATGTCTCAGATTCGGAGATCTTTTTGCCATAAAAAGACATTTTCTCATAAAAAAGTACATATTGGACTTTAAGACCATTTCCAAAAGGAAAAGTTTCTGATTCTGAGTAATTTTTTCTACAAAAAAGATCTCAGATTCCTATCGAAAGTCTTCCGCCCGTACTTATTAAAAATGAAATACGAGTGCCTAATATCGAGTATCTATCTTTTTAAATCAAGTTTTTTAGATGATGAAGCTTTCATCGAGAGCCTTGCTTTCCCATGTTAAAAATTGCGAATAAAACATTTATATTTTGAAAACGGCCGTTAGATTCTGAGACACTTTTAGAAAAAGATTTATATTCTTTCTCTACAGAAAAAGTTTCAGATTCTGAGACATTTTTTCTACAGAAAAATTTTCAAATTTTGTCTTAAGACTCTAAAACTTATTTCCTGTAGCAAAAAAAAACTTAGATTCTGAGAAAATTTTGTCTATAGAAAATGCCCCATATATGTAATTACTTTTTTGCGTAACAGTTTTACGCGGTTACATTCTAATGTATATTTTTTTTTGGTATCTCATACATTTGTTTGTGATTTGGAATATTAAAAATGTCAACATGCAAATAACTAACTAAACACCCTCCAAATTAAAGGGTGATCCAATAATAAGTATATTTTTAAAAGTGCAACAAAATGAATAGAGTCCGACCGAATATTCGGTTTCGGCCGAATAATGGGGTTTCGGCCTCTATTCGGTATTCGGCAAAATTTTGGCAGAATATTAGCCGAAACCGAAACTTTTTGATATTTTAAAAAAATATGTAAAAAAGTCGCTGAATTTTTTGATTTCGTATTTTATTACACTTGTTTCAGTTCAATTGAAGAAAATGTTACAAGTTTATGCGATAAATGTAAAACTGTTTCAGTTAAAAAATTATTTTCTCCTAATCTAGAAACGAAATATACAATTTTTTTGTAAATTTTTAAAAAAACATATTTCTGTTTCAAAAATACAACAATTCCTATGGTTTAAAAGCATTATATGCTGTATATTTATCTTTAACAAATTTTTAATAATTTTATTCATGCCAGGCGGTAATTTTTTTTAAGTTTCGGTTTCGGTTCGGTTTCGGCCGAATATTACCTTTTCGGCCGAATAATCGGTTCGGTTTCGGTTCGGCCTCGAAAACTGGTTTCGGTCGGACTCTAAAAATGAACCATACAGGTATGTGATAGAATTCAATCGATTTCATTAAAAATCAAAATTTAAAAAGTGAATAGAAAAACCAAAATAATTTGAAACTGTTTTAAAAAATACGAGTTGAAACAAATATATGAATTTATAAAATTTCATCTTATTTCAACTATAAATATATTAAAATAATCGAGATTAGAATTTACAAAACGATCTTCATTTTGGAATGTTATTTATGGCAAACGACTTTATTTATGCGGCTGCAACGGCTAGCTTCACAGTAGCTCGTTGTATTGCGTTCCCAAACTGTGCGTTTTTACAAATAAATTTTTAACTGATATAAAGCACCCAACGGAGGTTATGTTTATGTTAATAATCGAATTGATGCATCTGTGGATCGGAAAAGACGATATTGAATCAATCTTATCAAAACTGATCTATTGAGAGTAAGTTTTGAGTTGCAGAATCACTATAGTCACTATGGTGTATACACCATAATTTCGAAAAGACATCTAGAAGCTCCATTTTCGTCAAAGTGAGAGCTACAGAGCCATGAATACCGACTTTTTGTTGGCCGTCATAGAAGACATCCACTTAAATGACATTTGTTTTCAATAGGTTCCCGGTGTCAATTGGCCACCTCAGAGCTGCGATTTGAACCAGACATATTTTTGAGGTGTGTCGTTAAAAATCGATACAATGTGAAATATCTAGAAATTATATAGGCCATTTAGGCGAATGTAACAACCAGAAACATTCAAAAAGGTTTTGGAAAAATGGGTTGCGAGAATACGCTATTGCCGAGCTAACCTAGGCAGCCGCATGAATGAAATCGTTTGCTATAAATAACGGGAATGCTTACTTTTTGAAATAAAGCCACAATATATCACAAATGTCGAGTATTGTTAATTTTATTTCATTTTAAAGAATATATTTGTTATTGAACCACCCTGTATAAGTTACTTGGTTGATATGACAACACAAAGTTAATTTTAGAAATTATTTTTTAGAAAAAACATTTACAAAATGTTTTAAATTTTAGCAGTGATGGTTTTGTTATAAAACTGTAACATATTAGTGGCATTAGTCATCATATGTTAATATTTAAAAGACACAAAGAGGGGCTTCCTAACGGAAGTAATACTAATATAAATAAAAATGCAAAATCCAAAATTTAAGAATTTTTCTAGAGAAAAAACTTCTCTCAATCTGTGAGTTTTTCTTTAGGAAAAGTGTATTACTTTTCTATAAGTAAAGGTTTTTTTTAATTGGCATTTTTCTATACAAAATTAAATCCGAATTTACTTTTATTTTGCTAAAATTCAACTTTAATCCGCAAAACAGGCTCCTACTAAATTAAACAACACAGTTTTTAACCAAAATAAGCACCCCTGTGCTTGCAGAACACAATTCAAAATAAATTTTGTATCAGCTGTTTTTTTTATGTTATAAAACAAATAAAAGAGGAGTCTTAATCGAGATCGCGTCGGAGAAGCATCTATTCGTCGCTGAAATTATTTCATAAATTTAGAAACGTGTTTGTGTTTGTCGGTCGCTAGTATTGGTTATTTCTCCGCGAGTACCGTTAGACAACGGTGTCTAACCATACTCAAACACACGCACGTGTTAAGGAAGCGTCGTTTCACTCTTCCATTGCAAGGGCAATGTTCGTATTGTGTCCGGAGTTTCCCACGTGTTAAAACCCCACAAAAACTTTATCCCCACAAAGGTGGCATATAGACTTCGTGTCTCGGTCACCTTTTTATTCGTCCATTCGTGGACAAGGTGTAGCATTGCTACACCACTGAAGAAGAAGAAGAAAACAAATAAAACATAAGAAGTTTATTATAAAATTGGTAGTTTTGGCAGTGCCAAATATTTTAAACCCTCCAACATGTTGAAAAATTAAAAAAAAAATACAGGAGCGTTTTTGGGAGGGGTCGGCGGGGACACTTTCCCCTTTGCGATAAATCATAACAAATTCATTTATTATAGTTTTTGCACATACATAAGTAATAGAATTTTCCTAAAAACCAGTAACAAATTTTGTTTTTCAAAGGTTGGTTTAGTTCTTTTAGGGAAACTTTTTCTCCCTGTTCCGATTTTGCCTATTTTTGAATTTTACCAGCCTTTGAAAATGAGAAACTTCAGAAGCCTAACTTTTTAGTTTAGAGAATTTTTTAAAATTTTTCAAAATTATTCCAAAATTTCTCGGAATCTGAATATTTTTCTATAGACAACAAACATAAAAATATTCGAAACCCGAATCGGTTTCGCCTCAAAAAGTGGTTTCGATCGGACTCTAGAAAACTGTCTCAGAATCAGTCAGATGTGAGAATTTGTTATAGGAAAAAATGTCCCAGAACTTAAGAATTTCTTTAAAAATGTCTCAAAATTCAATAAAAAAAATCTTAGAATCTCAGAAGACTTTCTTTGGGAAAATTTTTTAGAATTTGAAAATGTTTCTATAGAAAAACTTTCTCAGAATTTGGAAGTTGTAAACATTTTTTATAAAAAAAATATTTAAGAATTTGAAAATTTTTCCAAAGGCGAAATTTTTGAGAATGAGAATTTTTGTGAAAGAAATTTATGTCGGAATCTGAATATTTATATACTTTTCTTAGAATCTGAAACATTAACATTTTAAATTCAAATTCTAATAATATAATGGAACATTCTAGAGCAGATGACCTATTTTGTTAACTCTATTTTCTATTTAGACAATTTTCTTGTTAAGCCTCTAAGAGTTATCTATAGTCTACTTTTGTTATAAGATGGTAATCTGTAGCTTTTTGTTTGCATACAAAATACAGTATTTAAAATGTAATGTAAAATTTGTGATAATAAGTCAAAATAGAATATGTTGAAAACCTTAATTTAAAAAAAAAAAAAGTAGATATGTTAAATTCGACTTGGCCGAGTCCATGAATACCCTCCATAATTTCCTTTTTAAGTAAAAGTAAATTTTATACCGTGAAAAAAAATTGTTAAAAAAATTTTTACCAGAACTTTTTTTAGTCATTTTTGTAAAAAAAAATTTAATTTTTTTTTGGGTGTAATATTTTTTCTAGTTATTTTTTTTTTTTTGTGTAAACATTTTTTTAATTTACAAAAATACTTTGTTAAATATTTTTGTGGCTAAAGGCCTATTCACACCTGAGGTGAAATCTCGTTCGAACGAGATTTCGATCAAATGGTCTGTATCATTTTATACACAACCATATGATCGAAATCTCGTTCGAACGAGATTTCACATCAGGTGTGTCGTGTGTCGTAAATCGTGTTTTTTTAACACGTGAATTTAAGGTGAAAATAATCTGAAATACGCGGTATTGCTTAAAACCTTGGGCACCACTAGATCGATTTCGCTGAAATTTAATACAAACCTGACACGGAATATGACAAACACATGTGCCAAGCAGTTGCACTTTCTATGTTGTCATTATCGTGTTTTTAAACACGTAAATTCGCGAATAAAACGGTTTTGCTTATTGCTTTTCAACCACTGGATCTATTTCGCTAAAATGCAATACCAACCTGAACATTTAAATTACACAAATACATATATGCGAAACCTCAGGTACCTTAGTTTCGTCGTTCGAAAGTTAGCGTGTTTTTAACAGACGGACGGACATTGCTAGGACGGACATGAGTGAATGAATCTGCCATTCAATTTTTTCGAGCACGTACTGTTTTTAAGATATTCGCAGTTAAAAAGTCAAAAAAACAATAACTTCGCACGTTTGGGGCCCACTGTTTTGTTGCTTCCAACAAATAGGACTTGATTTATATAAATTGGACCTTCTGATTCCAAAACTGCAATCCAAATTTTTCTAGCATGTTCCGTTTTTGAGATATTCGCGTTCGAAGTTTTCGCGTGGAAAAAATTTCAAATGCGAATATCTCAAAAACGGAACATGCTAGAACAATTTGGATTACACACTCAAAAAAAAAAAACTGTAAAGTTAGCAAAAAATTTAGTTAAATTTAACTAAAAAAACACCTGATTTTGAACCTACTAAATTTCTAGTTAATTTAACAAAAAATATTTAGTTAACTTTTCGTAGAATGAATGTAGCAAAAAAACCGTAATTTTAACTAAAAATTCAGCTGAAAATTTCGTAACATTTTTTATAAGTTGAATGCAGCTAAACTTTTTGTAAAAAATTTTAAGTTTGTTAAATATTGGTTTTAAACACTAACACTTCACTTTTTTTTCTTATTTTTTTCACAGCTTAAGTAGGACTTATGAGATTTGCATAGGAGGCTACACAAGAAATGTTTAAAATTTTTCACTTGACAAAAATGTTACAAAAAATCAGCAAACTAATTAGTAAAAATTCGTAAACGCAGTTTTAAAGTCAACAAAAAAAATTAATTCAAAATTTGTACAAAACTAGTATTTTCGTAAATTGAACTTAACTAAAAAAAGTAGTTAAAACGCTGATTTTAACTAAAAATTTGCTAAAAAGCCAGTAAACTCGAGTTAACAAAAAAAATTTTGTTAACTTTACAGTTTTATTTTTTTGAGTGCAGTTTTGGGAACCAGGAGGTACATTTTATATAAAATCAAGTTCTATTTTTGGAGGAATCTGTAACGGAGGACCACCAAAAGTGCGAAATTATTGGTTTTTTGACTTTCTAACAGCGAATATCTCAAAAACGGTACGTGCTAGAAAAAATTGGATGGCAGATTTGGATTGAGGAGAGCAAAATCTATAAGAATCAGTAGGATATTTCACTGTAAGGTTTTTGTTGTCGAACAGTGTAATTATTTAGCTATAACTCGAAAACAGGATCTGCTAGGATTTTCGCGTTAACGATTTTTAAAGTACAAAATAAAGAGGAGTGAAATGCCATTAGCCGATATTGTCACCACTTTAACATAACCTAAACTTGCTTGAAGAGGGGTGTGCTTTATGGGGTCCTGAACCAATATTTCGAGGTGTTGCAAACGGATAAAAAATCGCTTAAATGAAAATCGCTTAAACAAAAAAAATAAATCGGTATAAAGGAATTTGTATTACGAGATAAATTCTTGTTTGGTTTGGATTTTTGTTCAGAGAAATAACCGTGTTTTTAATCGCTTTGACAATAATCTCTAACTCGGGTTCGGGTTCAAATGCCTTTCTTGTAAGAGAAATTTAAAATCATATTCAAAAAACTTGATTTAGTCTTACATATATTGACTTAGGCCCTTTTTACTTATTAACACAGAGATAATCCAATTAAAATTTTAAAATATTTGACTTGAAACACAATTGTTAAATGACTCTTGATATCACCTTATTTTGTTGCAAAATTTTTTTAACTAGACTAATGTAAGGTGGTGGAAATACACTGTATTTAAAAAAGTGACCTGACATACAAAATGTCAGTCAATCAAAGTTTACAACCCTTAATATTTTAAATACTAATACAGATGTAATCGTATGTAGAGTAGTAGAGACAAATTTGGATAATGTTTAAAAAGCTTACCTTTTTAATACAGATAGCAAAATTTTAATAATTTTTATTTTCTAAAAAATTTAAATTTTTAATCCTTTTTTTGAAAAGGATTTAGCTAAATCTTTCTAAATTTTTAACTAAATTTTAGGTTACATAATTTAGTTCTCCTTATTTAGTAGTAGGAGTTTTCAAAAACTTTAGCACTTTTTTTATAAATTTTTATTTAAATTGAGCAAATAACACTTAAGTATAGACACACAAACACTATTTTTTTTTTAATTTTTAACCAAGGAAAATAGAAATAAATTTTCCCGTTTTTATAAAAAAGGAAGACCGATTTTTTGCTGCTTATTAAAATAAAAAAAAAAACTTTAGATTTGTTAAATTTTAAATTTTTGTGTATTTTTCTTAAATTCTTTGCACAAAAATTTTTGTTTTTTCTTTAGTTTTTTTTTTTGTGTATTACACTGAAAATTTACACCGCAATTGATTAAATGACACTGCTGCTGCACTAGTATAGAAAACTTTATGAAACCAATATGGATGATGATTTTAGCAAAAAGGTAAAAAAGAATACCGTTTTTTATGTATGGTATACCCACGAAAATAACAAAAACAATAAAACAAAATGACAACAACAACATGAGTATTATCATGAACTCAATGGAAAGAAATGTCAAATAAGTAAGTGTGTAGTAACAACTACAACACAAACAACACCAACAACACACAACTAAAAGCTGTAAGCATAAACAAAGAGAACAATAATAACAGTAAAAGCACCCCATTTTGTGACTAGGACACAGAGATGATTAATAAGAGTAAGAAAAACTAATAAAAAGTACTTTTTAGTACACATTTTTTTTAGAGAAAATTTCTTAGATTGTGAGATTTTTTTCCATAGAAAAATTTTCTAAGATTCTGAGACATTTTTTTTATAGAAAAATTCTCAGATCCTGAGACATTTTTTCTATAGAAAATTTCTCAGATTCTGAGACATTTTTTGTATAGGAAAATTCTCAAATTCTGAGACATTTTTTCTATAGAAAAATTCTCAGATTCTGATAAATTGTTTTTATAGAAAAATTCTCAGATTCTTTAAAATTCTGAGAAAATTTCTCAGATTATAGAAAAATTCTCAGATTCTGAGACATTTTTTCTATAGAAAAATTCTAAGATTCTGAACTCTCAGAATCGGAGATATTTTTTCTATAGAAAAATTCTCAGATTCTGAGAAATTTTTCCTGGAGAAAAATTCTCACATTTTGAGACATTTTTTCTATAAAAAATTTCTCAGATTCTGAGACATTTTTTCTATAGAAAAATTCTTAGATTCTGAGAAATTTATCTTGTAGAAAAATTCTCACATTCTGAAACATTTTTCGTAAAGAAAATTTCTCAGATTCTGAGATAATTTTCTATAGAAAAATTCTCAGATTCTGAGACATTTTTTCTATAGGAAAATTCACAGATTCTGATAAATGTTCTATAGAAAAAATGTCTCAGAATCTGAGAAATTTTTTATAGAAAAATTGTCTCAAAAATTTTTCAGATTCTGAGACATTTTTTTTATAGAAAAATTCTCAGATTCTGAGACATTTTTTCTATAGAAAAATTATCAGATTCTGAGACATTTTTTCTATAGAAAAATTCTCAAATTCTGAGAATTTTTCTATAGAAAAAATCTCAGATTCTGAGACATTTTTGTTATAGAAAAAAATTTTTGTCATAGAGATGATTAATAAGAGTAAGAAAAATTTATAAAAAGTACTTTTTAGTCAACATTTTTTTTAGTGAAAATTTCTTAGATTGTGAGAAATTTTTTCTTTTGAAAATTTCTCAGATTCTGAGACATATTTTCTATAGAAAAATTCTTAGATTCTGAGACATTTTTTCTAAAGAAAAATTCTTAGATTCTCAGACATATTTTCTATAGAAAAATTTTTAGATTTTGAGACATTTTTCTATAGAAAACTTCTCAGATTCTGAGACATTTTTTCTATAGAAAAATTATCAGATTCTAAGACATTTTTTCTATAGACATTTTTTCTATAGACAGTTTTTCTATAGAAAAATTTGTCAGATTCTGAGACATTTTGTCTATACAAAATTTCTTTGATTCTCAGAAATGTTTTCTTTATAAAATTTCTCAGATTCTAATAAAATTTTTTTTAGAAAATTTCTCAGATTCTGAGACATTTTTTTAGTTTCCGAGACAATTTATCTACAGAAAAATTATCAGATTAGGAGACATTTTTTCTTTAATAAAATGTTCACATGCTGAGACACTTTTTCTATAGAAAATTTCTCAGATTCTGACACATTTTTTCTATAGAAAAATTCTAAGATTCTGAGACATTTTATTCGATAGAAAAATTCTCAAATTCTGAGACATTTTTTCTATAGAAAAATTCTTAGATTGTAAACCATTTTTTCTATAGAAAAGAAAATTTCTCAGATTCTGATAGATTTTTTTTAAAGAAAAATTCTCAGATTCTGAAACATTTTTCCTATAGAAAAAGTCTCAGATTCTGAGACATTTTTCCTATAGAAAAAGTCTCAGATTTTGAGACATTTTTCCTATAGAAAAATTCTAAGATTCTTAGACTTTTTCTGTAGAAAATTTTTTCTATAGAAAATTTCTCAAACTCTGAAACATTTTTTTTCAGAAAAATTCTCAGATTCTGAGACATTTTTTCTATAGAAAAATTCTCAGATTCTAAGACATTTTTTTTAAAAAAATCAGATTCCTTTTTTTTCTGTCAGATTCTGAGACATTTTTTCTATAGAAAAATTTTCAGATACTGTGACATTTTTCTATACAAAAATTATCAGATTCTGAGACATTTTTTCTATAGAAAAATTATCAGATTCTGAGACATTTTTTCTATAGAAAAATTATCAGATTCTGAGACATTTTTTCTATAGACATTTTTTCTTCTCAGATTCTCAGAAATTTTTTTCTATAAAAAAATTTTCAGATTCTTAAACATTTTTTCTATCGAAAAATTCTCAAATTGTAAAAAAAAGGACTTTTAAATTTTTGCTCCTAAATTATTGAGAAACCTAAAACAAATGAGCGTATTTAGCACTCTGTTTTATAAATTTCTCTTTATTGTCTCCTTTGTCTCTCTATTTTTATGTCACCTGCAAAAATATCATCCAGAGTTGTCAGATGTTGCGATTGGCGGCTAGGTGGAGGCAAGTTGTTCTTAACGACCCAGTTAAATTTGGTTTTTAGTCGACTGGTTTTCAAATGAATTCAGCTAGCAAAAATATTTTTTAATTCTTTTCCATAGAAAAATGTTTCTGAAAATTTTTTCTATAGAAAATTTCTCGGATTCTGAGAAATGTTTACTTTAGAAAATTTCTCAGATTCTGAGACATTTTTACTATAGACAATTTCTCAGATTCTGAGACATTTTTTTCTATAGAAAAAATATTTCATTTTTACTATAGACAATTTCTCAGATTCTGAGACATTTTTTTCTATAGAAAAAATATTTTCTATTTTCTATAGAAAAAATTTCTCAGAATCTGAGAAATTTTCTATAGAAAAAATTTCTCAGATTCTGAGACATTTTTTCTATAGAAAATTTCTCGGATTCTGAGAAATTTTTTCTATAGCCAATTTCTCACATTTTGAGAAATTTTTTCTATAGAAAAATTCTCAGATTTTGAGACATTTTTTCTATAGAAAAATTCTCAGATTCTGAGACATTTTTTCTATAGAAAAATTCTCAGATTTTTAGAAATTTTTTCTATAGAAAATGTCTCATATTCTGAGCAATTTTTTCTATAGAAAAATTCTCAGATTCTGAGAATTTTTTTTTATAGAAAATTTCTCAGAATCTGAGACATTTTTTCTATAGAAAATTTCTCAGATTCTGAGACATTTTTTTCTATAGAAAATTTTTCAGATTCTGAGACAATTTTTCTATAGAAAATTTCTCAGACTCTGGGACCTTTTTTCTATAGAAAAATTTTCAGATTCTGAGACATTTTTACTTTAGAAAAATTGTCAGATTCTGAGATAATTTTTCTATAGAAAATTTTTCAGATTTTGCGACATTTTTACTATAGAAAAATTCTCAGATTCTAAGACATTTTTACTTAAGAAAATTCTGCGACGGATTCTGCGACATTTTTACTATAGAAAATTTCTCAATTTCAAAGAAATTATTTCTGATTCATACAAATTAAATTGTTTGTTGCTTAAATTCTTTAACAAAAAATTTTTAAACTAATAGGCAGACATTTTAAAAAGATAATCTATTTTGGCGATTTTTTATAATTAAATTGGTAATTTGGCAACCCTGTCATTATCAATTGTTTATCAACTACCGGTCTCATTTACTAAAAATCTTTGTTTATTTTGTTATTGCTGTTTTTTTCAGCATCGTGTGTTTTTTTGACTACCCGTTATTTTGCATCAACAAAATGGGGTTGGTATTTTACAATAAAGCCCATGCGCTTTCAAAGAAAACAAACAGAAATGCAAAAATCTCTTGTTTATGCTGTAAACAAGCGTGGGTGTGTAATGCTCTTTTTCTCTGATTTTGTTTTGAGGGGAACTTCGTTCGTTTGTTGGTTATATGTGGCGTATGATTATTATATTCCTCATTCGCACATTTTCGTATGACTTTGCAATTTTGTTGTTTGGAAGTTTTGCTGATTTTCTTTTTTACGTAATATGTATTATGTTGTATGTCTGAGTAGTTATTGTTGCTGTAACTGTTGTTATTGTTGTTATTTAATATCAATACAATGATTAATTGTGTTGTCAAATTACTTAACAACGGATTAATTATATTTTTCGTTTAGGTCTCAAAAATTCATTACGCTCCAAATTAGAAAATTGTGTTTTGACAAAAAAAACATAAAACACAAATAAGTGTGTTTAAGCATGTCCTTTAAAAAACCCTAAGGAATAAAATGAGACGTCATGTAAGATGATCTAAGAAAATATATGTCTGTAGGGTGGCCATCTTTTTAAGGAATGATAAGAGTTCTGAACAGCTCTATACAAAAATTTATCAGAATTTTATTATAGGAAAAATCTAAAATCTGAGACTTTTTCTATATAGAAAATCAGAATCTGAGACTTTTTCTATATAGAAAAAATGTCTCAGAATCTGAGACTTTTTCTATATAGAAAAAATGTCTCAGAATCTGAGACTTTTTCTATATAGAAAAAATGTCTCAGAATCTGAGACTTTTTCTATATAGAAAAAATGTCTCAGAATCTGAGACTTTTTCTATATAGAAAAAATGTCTCAGAATCTGAGACTTTTTCTATATAGAAAAAATGTCTCAGAATCTGAGACTTTTTCTATATAGAAAAAATGTCTCAGAATCTGAGACTTTTTCTATATAGAAAAAATGTCTCAGAATCTGAGACTTTTTCTATATAGAAAAAATGTCTCAGAATCTGAGACTTTTTCTATATAGAAAAAATGTCTCAGAATCTGAGACTTTTTCTATATAGAAAAAATGTCTCAGAATCTGAGACTTTTTCTCAGAATCTGAGACTTTTTCTATATAGAAAAAATGTCTCAGAATCTGAGACTTTTTCTATATAGAAAAAATGTCTCAGAATCTGAGACTTTTTCTATATAGAAAAAATGTCTCAGAATCTGAGACTTTTTCTATATAGAAAAAATGTCTCAGAATCTGAGACTTTTTCTATATAGAAAAAATGTCTCAGAATCTGAGACTTTTTCTATATAGAAAAAATGTCTCAGAATCTGAGACTTTTTCTATATAGAAAAAATGTCTCAGAATCTGAGACTTTTTCTATATAGAAAAAATGTCTCAGAATCTGAGACTTTTTCTATATAGAAAAAATGTCTCAGAATCTGAGACTTTTTCTATATAGAAAAAATGTCTCAGACTTTTTCTATATAGAAAAAATGTCTCAGACTTTTTCTATATAGAAAAAATGTCTCAGACTTTTTCTATATAGAAAAAATGTCTCAGACTTTTTCTATATAGAAAAAATGTCTCAGAATCTGAGACTTTTCTATATAGAAAAATGTCTCAGAAAAATGTCTAAGAAAAATGTCTCAGAATCTGCGTCGTTTTTCTCAGAATCTGAAACTTTCTATAAGAAAAATGTCTCGAAATCTGAGACTGTCTATAAGAAAAATGTCTCAGAATCTGAGACTTTCTATAAGAAAAATGTCTCAGAATCTGAGACTTTCTATAAGAAAAATGTCTCAGAATCTGAAACTTTTTCTATAAGAAAAATGTCTTAAAAAATGTCGTATGGGAATCTGAGGCTATTTCTGTAGGAAAAATATCTCAGAGTCTAAGACTTTTTCTAAAGGAAAAATTTCTCAGAATCTGACACTTTTCTATAGGAAAAATTT
Organism: Pegoplata infirma; assembly: GCA_963921195.1. Classification (NCBI taxonomy): domain Eukaryota; kingdom Metazoa; phylum Arthropoda; class Insecta; order Diptera; family Anthomyiidae; genus Pegoplata; species Pegoplata infirma. Next base: position 215,175,281 of record OY992540.1, read on the forward strand.
CTCAGAATCTGAGACTTTTTCTAAAGGAAAAATGTCTGAAAAGAGTTAACCTATTTGTAGTATCGTTCAACACCATTACCTATTAAATTTGACATTTTATTTATCATTAGAATATTTAACATGATACATGACTTTTATTCAATTAAACTTGTCTTGTAAAGAGACCTATTTGATTGTCCCTTATGCAAATAAGATAAGAAAAATACACTTCATAAAAACCGACACACTGCCAGTTAGATAATATTATAGATAAATTATGTCAAATGACATTTAAAAAATAAAAATACAACAAAAATGATAAAATATGTAAATACTCAAATTATGACATGTCATAACAATGATTTACATTGCCACCTTCGCAATAAAAAATATAACAGGTGTATTAACCTCCCAACAAAAAATACACTGAAAATAAACATCAATATAATAAAAAAACCGCCGAATATGCAACAATTAGATAAAATTGTTCTACAGGATATTGTAAACAAATCTGTGAAATTAAAAACTTCGAAACTACATTTCTTGAAAAAAGTTGGCAACACTGTCAAGAATTTGGAGGTTATGTAAAAATATGGCGACTTAGGCTGGATTACTTAATGCTCCGTTATAAGAAAACTCTCTGTTAAATTTAAATTTTTTACACAAATTTTGACATAAAACTCCGTTAAATTGACAGTTAACAGCTAACTGGACATTTAGTAATACGCCCTTAATAGAATTTTAGTCATTTTCAACGTTAATACGGGAATTTATAAAAAGTTATTAAAAGTTGATAACACTGTTGTCAATAATCTAGCGATTATTGGTATATAGCGTTTTATATATATATTTAAGCGATTTTCGTGGTTGATTTAGCCATTGTTGGCAAATCAAATTTTTTTTCAACATTTTAATATTAAATTTCACTGCCATAAATTATAGTTTCATTTTTCTAACTGTACCTTTCTCTTAACAATTACAATTACATTAACCTTAACAATTACTTACCTTTCCATACTTGCTGCTCGAAATCCCATTGAAGCAGTTGTTACTTTAATTGTTTGTTTTAATAATGATCCCAAAGCGGCACCACTTCCGCTACGTTTACGTTCGTTAACAAATAAAGGCGTAGGTATACTATCCGTTGGTGATGCTAGTTCATCGTTTGATAATGATGTTTCATCATTTCTATTTGAGGTTACCTCAATTTCTGGTATCCGTAATATAGGTACTGATATATGTCTAAATGGCTTTTCATCTTCAACACCCGGATCCGTATTACAACGTGGCCTGTATATTTCCGATACTTGTGCTTTACGGTGAAGTTTCTTGCGCGCTCGACCGAAACAAAGATTATCAATCGATTTATGATGAATGGAAGAATTTGATTCACTGGAACTGGTACGATTGAGATTGTATTGTGCTGAAAATAAATAGAAATAAATTCACATTTTTTAAAAAAAATCTTGAAGAGTATTTTGTTAAGAGTGTTTATGACTTAAATTCTTTCACTAAAATAACTAAAATAATTTTATGAAAAACATCGCTTAATATAAGTCATTAAGTTGACATCATTGCTTAGCGCTGCCAGATACTTTATACCGTTGTCCCCAAATAAATAACAAATATCCCCCAAAAATCCCTAAAAATTCCAAACCAATTTTTTTAATGACGGAACAATTTTTTTTCAAAAAAATGTTGGGGTGTAAAAATAATAGGAGTCGGTCTTATAATTGTTGAGCTGTTTGAAATTCAAATAAGTAGAAAACTTAAATTCGCATTAAGCGAACCTATGAATACTCACCACAATGGAATTTTTAAGTGATACTAAATTTTCTAACGTGAAAAAAATTAAAGTTTTGATTTGAAATATTTTATTGTGAGTAAAAAACTTTTTTTTATTAATATTAATACTAAATTTTGTTTTTTGCTTGTAAAATTTGTTTGAATGCATTTTTTAATGTTTTTTTTTAGTGTAAAAATGTTTTTAAAAGACAAAAATGTGTTTTAAAATATTTTTGTGAATTACTTATGTTTTACAAGCTTGTTTTTAACAGGTTAATTTAAGGTGAAAACAGTCTGAAATTCACGGTTTTGCTCATAACTTTTGAGCCACAGACCGATTTTGCTGAAATTCAAAACGAACCAGACCTGGGGACGAACAATATATATGCAACACTTAAGCAGCCTCAGGACTGTCTTTTGAAAGTTAGCGTAACTCCTAAATTCGCAAAAAAAACCCTCGCCGAAATTCCCTCTTTTGCTTATAACTTGTATATTTTATGTACCGATTTTTCTGAAATGCAATACCAACCTGACCAGGTGAATAACAAATATATGCGCCAAACTTCAGCAGTCTCAGTAAAGTCTTTTCAAAAGTTAGCGTGTTTTCAACAGACAGAAGGACGGATATCGCTAGATCGACTTAAAATCGATCGAATTGAATTATACACTTGAAATTGTGATAGTCACTTGCGCCATCTACAAAAACAAGTTTTTAGAAAATGGAATAAAATAAAAAACAAGTAAGAAAGTTATAGTCGGTCAAGCCCGACCATATGATACCCTACACCAGTGTTTTCCGGAAAATGGGACTGATTGAATCTGTCTTTTGTTAGATCTTTATTTAGTGTAGAAAACACACACAGATCAATTTTTAGTGGAATTGGTTTATTTTTAGTCAATATACCGATTTAACTGAATATCGGTGGAATTTTTTATGAGGAGGACTTAGTCCAAAAATGGTCCAATTATATTCCGATTTGATTAGGTAACTAAAGTACACGTTTAACACCTAAAAATAAAATTTTTATCAAATATTTTCATTTGTATGAATTTTAAGGGAATTATGTGAATATCGGGAGGGTGGCTTGTATGCGGACTACCGGACTGATCATCCATACAAAATTTGATTACCTGCTAAATTTCAAAGCGATATCTGTTATAATACGGGCATTAGAATTATTAAGACGAATCCAAAGGGGGTGTTTGTATGGGGGATAGGTCTTAACATGGACCGATGTTCTCCAATTTCAATAGGCTTCGTGCTTGGGCCAAAAGATGCTTAAGTTTCAAATTTCAAGTCAATTGATTGAACAGACGGACGGACATCGCTAAATCGACTCAAAAAGTAATTCTGAGTCGATCGGTATACTTGAAGGTATGTCAAGGACCAATATTTCGAGTAGTTACAAACATCAGGGTTACAAACCCAGTACCACATAGTGGTGTAGGGTATAAATACCACTTTTTACGCCGATCGAAGTTCTAATCGCGTATATCTCGGCAAATAAAGAATTATTGTCGACCTTGGCCCGACACTATATTTCCACTGTATTCAAAAACACATGTTTTCGCAAATCATAACGCTCTGCTCTTTGTGTTTTGCAAAAACATGTGTTTTTGAATGCAATGGAAACATAACATAACCCCCGGTTTCTGTATGACGACTATTTTATTGTTGTCGCACGGTTTTATATAAAAAAAGTTAGTGGTATTGAATAAATTACGTATCGAAAAAATTCCGAAATATTTTTTGTACCCCTAAAAATTTGTTGTCCTTGTTGCTCTTATCAAATTTCAAACTTTGGTTACAAATTCCCAAGTCTGGCAGCCCTGTGAAGATAATTTTAATAATTCCTAAAATATTTTTTGAAATACCCATAAAAAATCCATATCCTTAATTGTCTCAATCATTTTGTTTTGCATCAAATCCACAAAAAAAAAAAAAAAAATAAGAAAGATTGTTTTGAAATATAGTTTTTCCAACCGATTGAAGTTATCAAAAATATTGTCTAAGCTTGTTAAAAAATGCATAATCAAGCCATAGCCGAATCGAAACATTTGGCAACACTCTAATATAAATAATTGTTTTTATTAAATTAATATTTTTTAATTAAATTAAAAAAAAAATTATAAATATGTATTAACACTTACACATTGCACTTGTTGACCTAAAATACTCCGATGCATCCATTGATATTGACAAATCTGGACTAACCGATCTAACATCCGGTGAGGCCGAACGTCCCTTACGTGTCCTATGTTTTTTACGGGCAATTGGACTTAAATAGTCCTCATGGCGCACGGATAAAAAATTTCTATTTTCACTCATATTGGAATAAATTATGTGTTTTTAATTAATTTTTTTTTTTAATTTTTTTAGTATTTTTTTTTTTTTATTTAAATTATAAAATTTCCACGGTTTTTTATTTTTTAATTTTCCCACACTTAGCACTTTTTTATTAGCTGAATTTAATTTTTTTTTTTTAACACAAATTAGTTGTCATTTGCACTAAATGTAATGAGCAACTATATGTTGAAAATAAAAAAATATTGAAAATTCTTTTAAATGTTTTGTTTTATTTAATTTTTTTTTTGTGATTCTACATTCGCGTTTTTCTTAAAAAAAAAGAAAATAACATAATAGGGGGTGGTGTTACAACATGTAGTTGACAAGTAAAGTAAAATTTTGTAAATAAACAACAAAACCCATGAAAAACCTTGGTTGGTCATAGTATACACTCAAAAACAGATGTTAGTCAAAAAAAATTTAAGACATAAAGTATTTATATTATTGGTCAGTGATCGTTTCTAAGACATTCTAGGGATGTCCGTCTGTCTGTTGAAATGGTGATCATGGCCAAAATATTACAAAGATATGGCTGTAACTTCACATATTTACTTGTTGTTGCTTCGAAAAGTTTTATATTGCATTTGAGCGATATCGGTTTAGCGGTTTAAAAGTTATGCACGAAAATGTAAGGACACCACATAACCTAAAACTATTAAATGTTCGGCTTCTGGTGGGCATTAGACTGGATTTTTTGTATGACAAAAAAGTTTTTTCCGATTTTAAACGTCCGCGAAATTTGTATTCTTCTAGGTTTAAAACTTATGTGGTATAAATTTGAGGCCAAACGGTTTAAACTAACCCGTGGTGGCGCCCGGCGATCAAAGCTTGGTATTTTTGAAATTAAACAAAAAATAAAAAAAAATTAAACAAGGGTTGTTGGCAGGGGTCATGGGGAATACCTTCGCCTTCGCGATCAAATATTTACAAAATTTGTTTGTTATGCTCTTTGCACATAGAATACAACAATTTTGTAATTATTTAAATAATTTTTTTTTTTATCCACGCCCACAAAAGGGGGCGGGACGGAAAAAATTTCAAAATCTTATCCCTTAGGTTTAAGCGCAGTACTTTCAACTTCTAATATAAAAATATTTCATTTGTTAAACAAAAAATACGAAGAAAACATGTAAGCAATTGCGTTTTCAGAAGTTGGTTTAGTTCTTTAAGGGGACAATTTTTTGTATCTTGACCGATTTTGAACCATTAACGAACTTAACCTGCTGCCGAGCATAGGACATATTCCTGCCAAATTTCAGGAGCCCAGCTTTTTTATTTTGGACTGCATCGTGTTATATACAGACGGACAGACAACGGACACTCAATCAATAATATATATACTTTATGATGTCCTCGACCAATATTCGATGAGTTTCAAAGTGAGTATACCCTCATACTGTGGTGTTGGAGGGTATAAAGATATGTCTTGCGGCACATCATAATTTTGATGCGCTAAACACGAATATAAAAAAAACAAGTAGAGAAGTTAAATTCGACTTTGCCGAATCTACACTCAAAGAACTGTAAAACAATTTGTCATAAAAGTTCGTCCAATGAAACTTTTTAATGAAGTTTTCATAAATATTATGAAAATTTTCATAAATATAATGAAATGTTTCATAAATACTATGAATATTTATGAAACATTTCATAAATATAATGAAACTGTTTCATTGGACGAACTTTTATGATGAGTTTCATTATATTAATGAAGATTTTTCTTTGTGTGTATGAATACCCTCCACAATGCCTTTTTTAAATTATAGTACATTTTTAACGTGAAAAACATTAACAATTTTGATTAGAAATATTTTATTTTGAGTAAAAAACTCTTTTTTTGTCATTTAAAAAAAAACGAAATATTACAATTTTTTTTTTTTTTTTTTGAGTGTAAAACTTTTTTCGAGTGTAATGTTTCTTTTGCTGTAAAAATATTTCTGAGTGAATACTCGTACGTATGTACACAAAATATTGACATTTTTGTAAAAAAAAACTAATTTTTTTTTGAGTGTAAAATTTTTTTTGAGTGTAAAATTTTTTTCGAGTGTAAAATTTTTTTCGAGTGTAATTTTTAAGTTACCAATGCTTTTAAAACTAAACAAGTTTAAAAAGCATTGCTTTAAAACTAAACAAGTTTAAAAAGCATTGCTAAGTTACCACCAATGCTTTTAAAACTTGTTTACCACGTGGCATTTAAGATGAACCCAATCTGAAATTCGGGGTTTTGCTTATAACTTTTGAACCACTGGATCGATTGAGCTGAAATTCAATACCACGCAGACCTGGGGAACGGCAAAGATACATGCCACGTTTCAGCACGTCTCATTAATGCCTTTCGAAAGTTATCGTGTTTTTTATCTTGTAAATTCGCGAAAAACCCTTGTCGAAATTTTCTCTTTTGCTCATAACTTTTGAACCACTGGACCGATTTGGCTGGATTGTAATACCAACCTGACCAGGTAAATGACCAACATATATGCCAAATTTCAGTAGCCTTTGTAAAGTCTTTCAAAAGTTAGAGTGTTTTCTACGGACAGACAGACAGACGGACGGACATCGCTAGATCGACTTAAAATTGATCGAGGATCATGAATATATATACTTTATGGGGTCCTAGACCAATATTTCGATGTGTTACAAACGGAATGACAAACTTATATATACCCTCTATCACTAGAGTGGAGGGTATAAAAATTGAGATATCGCTGTTTTTACCTATACCCTACACCACTCTGTGGTACAGGGTATAATGAGTTTGTGCTGATGTTTGTAACTACCCGAGTAAAAAAGAAATGATATAGTAATATACAATATTGTATAGGAATATAGATTTGTATATGTTTATATCTGACACTTTATGTTTCTACTTAGATAAAATTATCTATTGGAAAAAATATTTCAATAATTTCCAATATAGTCTGAGATAATGTTATATATTATTATATGTGATCACATACATATACAACTCCACATATAAATATATATGGTACCATGTCAAATAATATATTATTATATTACAGCAAAAAAGCAAAAATTTTCTAAGTTAATTTTGATATTATTTTATGTAATTTTATACAAAAAAAATCAAAATTGTTGAAAAGAAAACCAAATAATAAAAATTTTACCAAAAATTAATTTATATTTTTACCAAATTAAAATGATTAAAAAAAAAACAAAACTTGGAAGATTGTTGCTAATTTTAATACAACCCAAAAAGAAAAAACCCTAAATGAATTCAATAACAACATACAAATATTTGTTTTAAGTTTTAAAATTTTTGGTCCAAATTTTTTTTAAAAAATTTATATGAAATATCAGATTATATAATTTTTAATATAATTTGATAAAATTTTACAAATCAACATTAGACCAAAATTCGGATCTAATTAAATCTAACAATATCATATATGATATTATTAGACAATTTTAGATAATTTCTGATACAGCCAATTTTGAGATCAGATTAGATCAATTAAGAGCTGCTACCAGATTAATTAAGATATAATTACATAAAGGACCAGATTATTTTTTTTACTCGGGTACCCGAAATATTGGTTCTTTGTAACTACCCGAAATATTGGTCCTAGACCTACCTTCAAGTAAACCGATCGACTCAGAATTACTTTTTGAGTCGATTTAGCGATGTCCGTCCGTCCGTCTGTCCATCTATCGGTTAAAGCACGATACAAGTTGCAATTTTCAATCAATTGATTTGAAATTTTAAACTTAAGCAACTTTTGGCCCAAGGACGAAGCCTATTGAAATTGAAAAAAATCGGTCCATGTTAAGACCTAGCCCCCATACAAACGCCCCCTTTGGATTAGGCTTAAATGACTCCAACAACCGTATTATTATAGATATCGCTTTGAAATTTAACAGCCCGTGTAAAAATGTATTAGATCTTATCTGATCTGTTCATATATGTTAATATATGATCGTATCTGATTGCATATAATTATATCTGAAATGTCCAAGATCGAGATCTATTTATATCTCGGATTTGGTCAACATTGCCACAAAATTGACATTTAATTATATCTGACCAGATATAATTATATACAATCAGATGCAATCATATATAATTAGATAAAAGTAGATCTGACAAGATCTAATCGATTTTTACACGGGAGGTATTCCCCGTATAAACCACCCACCCGATATTCACATAATTCCATCAAAATTCATAAAAATGGAAATATTTAATAAAAATTTTATTTTTTTATGTGTTAAACGTGTACTTTAGTAACCTAATCAAATCGGAATATAATTGGACCATTTTTAGACTTAGTCCCCCATATAAAAATTTCGACCGATATTCAGTTAAATCGGTCTATTGGCAAACAAATAAACCAATTCCACTAAAATTTGGCATGGTTGTGTTTTCTATACTAATTAAAGATTTGACAAAATATAGATCTAATCGGTCCATGTTTAGACTTGGGACCCATTTTCCGGAAAACACAGGGGTAGGGTATCATAAGGTCGGTCTTGACCTTGTTTTTTTTTTAATTTTATTCTAAAAATTAAAAAAAAAAACTAAAACTTTGATTGCCGGCCGCCTGGGTTAAATTTAATCTGATTGTCCTAAAATTTGTAATGCATAACTTATAGGTCTAGTATAATCAAAATTTTCCCGGACACTTTGGAAAATCAAAAGTAGAAAAAAAATTTCACTCTAGAGGACATATGAGAACATAATTGATATCACTGCGTGACAAAAGTAACTACTATTTTAGAAAACAAGAGGTACGACCATCATTTCTATATATTTCGGACATGCTGAATCGAATGGCGTACTCCGTTTTTCGATGTATGGTACAGTTTTCTTGCAAAATGTCATTAAAGATTGGCTGATTTTCAGCTGCTTTTTTAACAAAAAAATTTCCAATGCTAATGATTTTTAAATTTTATGGCATGAAAAACATAGATATAACTTGTAGCAATATTTGTCCACTATTCGTAGTGTTAGGGATGCCTTTTTGATTCACTAAAAGCAAGTTTTTTATCAAAGACCAATTTGGCTGTTAATTTCGCGAAAACCTTAAAAAATGAAGAAATTCGCGAATATAAGGGCTTAAGATGAAAATCTTTAAACCAAATTTGCATAAAAAATATTGCTACAAGTCATATCTTTGTTTTCCATGCCATAAAATTCATAAATCATTAACTTTTCAAATTTTTTTGATAAAAAACTGGCTCGAAATCAGCAAATCTTTAACGACATTTTGCAAGAAAACTGTACCATACATCGAAAAACGGAGTACGCCATTCGAATCAGCATGTCCGAAATATATATAAATGATGGTCATAACTCTTGTTTATTTTTTAGTGTTCCGCAGTGTATTTAAACAACTACAAAAATATTTTTTATATAATTTTTTTTTCGGATTTTTTTTTCACCAAAAAATTTTTGTCCGCGAATTTTTTTTTTTAACAAAAAAATGTTTTTTCACAATTAATTTTTTTTTACATTAAAAAAAGAATTTAAGGAATTTAACATTTTTACTTAACAGTTTTACACTTTTTTTTATTTTTGAGTGTATAGCACGTTTTTCTGCTCAAACCAAACAAACGCGATTCGAAACCTTTTGTGGTGGTGTTACAACAATTTAAAAACAAAAAGTTGAGGAGAAAAAATTTTATGGCAAATAGCCCATTAGATAAGATTTTTTTTTTTGTGTTGTTTAGCTGAATGAATTACAATAAAAATAACAAGATTTTCTGTGTCATTTTAATTTAATTGTTGTCTACTTTGTTAGACGTTTAGATTTGTACTAAAATACAAAAAGGAAAATTTATTTGAAAAATTTATTTATTTAGTTGATTTTTTTTTAGTTTTTTTAATTAAAAAAATAAATATTAGCACCTTTTAATGTATAGGCGCTTTTTTCATTGTATATAATTATTAATCATTTGTAGAGGAAAAATTCCATAAACATTAAAAATCAACGCTTTTCCAAATACTTAACATGAAAAATTCTACTTTATTTTAAATAACCTACAAATGTTGTTGATTAATATTAGATACGACATAAAGTTATTTCGAAATTATTTTTTAAAAGGTAATCCATTTTTGTTCTTTCACAATTTCAGTTTTTATCAGACAAGGAAAAACAATAAAATTTAAAATTCGTTATTGATAAAATTCAATTTTGAATTTTTCAAAAAATTCAAGAAAGAATTTTAAATATAATTCTTAAAAATTTTATTTTAAATTCTTAGAAGAAATAAAATTCAAAAAAATTTTATTTAAAATTCTTTAAAGAATTTTATTAATAAAAAAAAAAGAATTTTATTTCCATAATAACAAATATATTTTGAACAAATAAATATTCAAACCAAAAGTAAAATAAAATTAAACCAAAAATAAAATTCAAAAATAAAATTCAAACCAAAAATAAAATTCTTTTTTTTTTGAGAATTTTATTTTTGGAAATAATAAAATTCAAATGTTTTTGAGAATTTTATTTAAACAAAAATTTTATTTCAAATACCTTATGAATTTTAAATAAAATTCGAATTTTTTGCTTGTCTGGTTTTTATAGAAAATGTTCTACTTTTAATAAAATTAAAATTTTTTTATAAAAAACCAGAATATTTGTCTACAGATAAAAAAAAATGCCTCAGAATGTAAGAGTTTTTTCCTCAGAACAAAAAAAAACTTATCACACACAGAAAAAGAAGTAGTTGGGATTCAGTTGTAATTATCAAATTTCTATTATTAAATGCACAATTCATTTCTTCTTACACATTTTCGACAGTAAAGGAAGAAAAACTATATTAATAATCATATAAATACTTGTGTTACCATATATTGGTTATATAAACAACATACACACAAAAAAAAATCGAGGTAATATTACCTAAAATTATAGTATAAAAATACCTTAGCGCCAGGCAAACGGGGCATTTGCTTAGTTAAAAGGTAATGTTACTTAAAAGCTAAGGTAATTCCTATGTTCGAAAATTTATTATGGTTGACAGAAATATACCTTAGCTTTTTAGGTAAAATAGCATTGATAAATAGGTGATATTACGTAAATAATTTGGTAGTATTACCTTGCATTAGTAATGGCTTTTTTACACCATTTCCTTTTAAAATTTAAATAAAAACTACGAAAAGTTTATTATTTTTAATTAATTTATTTTTTTTTAATTTTTTGAATGTTTACAAATTTTAAAGAAAAGTTGATAATAAGAAAAATGTCTCAGAATTTTATGAAAGATCTGAAAATTTTTTGCTATTAAACATTTTTTCAATAAAAATACTCTCAGATTCTAAAACTTTTCTACAGAAAATACTCAGTATATTTTTTCTTTTGAAAAATCTGAAATCTCAGAATCTGAAAATTGTTCTATAGAAACATGTATCACAATTCAGAATATGAAAACTTTTTATAGAAAAATGTGTCAGAATCTGAGAATTTTTCTAAAGAAAAAATGTATCAGAATGTGATAATTTTTCTATAGAAAAATGTCTCAGGATCTGAGAGTTTTTATATAAAAAAAATGTCTCAGAATCTAAGAATTTTTCTACAGAAAAAATGTTTCAGGATCTGAGAATTTTTCTAAAGAAAAAATTTTTCAAAATCTGATAATTTTTCTATAGAAAAAATGTCTCAGAATCTGAGAATTTTCCCATAGAAAAAATGGCTCAGAATCTGTGACATTTTCTATAGAAAAAATGTCTCAGAGTTTGAGAATTTTTCTATAGAAAAAAATTTTCAGAATCTAAGACTTAGAATCTGACAATTTTTCTATATAAAAAATATTGGATTCTGACACATTTTTCAATAGAAAAAATCTCAGATTCTGAGACATTTTTCTATAGAAAAAATCTCAGATTCTGAGACATTTTTCTATAGAAAAAATCTCAGATTCTGAGACATTTTTCTATAGAAAAAATCTCAGATTCTGAGACATTTTTCTATAGAAAAAATCTCAGATTCTGAGACATTTTTCTATAGAAAAAATCTCAGTTTCTGAGATATTTTTTTATAGAAAAAATCTCAGATTCTGAGACATTTTTCTATAGAAAAAATTTCAGATTCTGAGACATTTTTCTATAGAAAAAATCTCAGATTCTGAGACATTTTTCTATAGAAAAAATCTCAGATTCTGAGACATTTTTCTATAGAAAAAATCTCAGATTCTGAGACATTTTTCTATAGAAAAAATCTCAGATTCTGAGACATTTTTCTATAGAAAAAATCTCAGATTCTGAGACATTTTTCTATAGAAAAAATCTCAGATTCTGAGACATTTTTCTATAGAAAAAATCTCAGATTCTGAGACATTTTTCTATAGAAAAAATCTCAGATTCTGAGACATTTTTCTATAGAAAAAATCTCAGATTCTGAGACATTTTTCTATAGAAAAAATCTCAGATTCTGAGACATTTTTCTATAGAAAAAATCTCAGATTCTGAGACATTTTTGTAAAGAAAAAATCTCAGATTCTGAGACATTTTTGTTCTATAGAAAAAATCTCAGATTCTGAGACAGTTTTCTTTAGAAAAAATCTCAGATTCTGAGACATTTTTCTATAGAAAAAATCTCAGATACCGAGACATTTTTCTATAGAAAAAAACTCAGATACTGAGACATTTTTCTATAGAAAAAAATCTCAGATTCTGAGTCAATTTTTTATAGAAAAAATCTTAGATTCTGAGACATTTTTGTGTAGAAAAAATCTCAGATTCTACGACATTTTTGTATAGAAAAAATCTTTTTTGTATAGAAAAACTCTCAGATTCAAAGACATTTTTCTATAGAAAAAAATCTCAGATTTTGAGACATTTTTGTATAGAAAAACTCTCAGATTCTGAGACATTTTTGTAAAGAAAAAATCTCAGATTCTGAGACATTTTTGTATAGAAAAAATCTCAGATTCTGATAAATTTTTGCATAGAAAAACTTTCAGATTCTGAGAGATTTTTCTATAGAAAAAATTTCAGATTCTGACACATTTTTCTATAGAAAAAATCTCAGATTCTGAAAGATTTTTCTAAAGAAAAAATTTCAGATTCCGAGACATTTTTCTATAGAAAAAATTTCAGATTCTGAGACATTTTTCTATAGAAAAAATCTCAGATTCTGAGACATTTTTCTATAGAAAAAATCTCAGATTCTGAGACATTTTTCTATAAAAAAAATATCAGATTCTGAGACATTTTTCTATAGAAAAAATCTCAGATTCTGAGACATTTTTCTATAGAAAAAATCTCAGATTCTGAGACATTTTTCTAAAATCTCAGATTCTGAGACATTTTTCTATAGAAAAAAATCTCAGATTCTGAGACATTTTTCTATAGAAAAAATCTCAGATTCTGAGACATTTTTTTATAGAAAAAATCTCAGATTCTGAGACATTTTTCTATAGAAAAAATCTCAGATTCTGAGACATTTTTCTATAAAAAAAATATCAGATTCTGAGACATTTTTCTATAGAAAAAATCTCAGATTCTGAGACATTTTTCTATAGAAAAAATCTCAGATTCTGAGACATTTTTCTAAAATCTCAGATTCTGAGACATTTTTCTATAGAAAAAAATCTCAGATTCTGAGACATTTTTCTATAGAAAAAATCTCAGATTCTGAGACATTTTTTTATAGAAAAAATCTCAGATTCTGAGACATTTTTCTATAGAAAAAATCTCAGATTCTGAGACATTTTTCTATAGAAAAAATTTCAGATTCTGACACATTTTTCTTTAGAAAAAATCTCAGATTCTTGAAGATTTTTCTATAGAAAAAATTTCAGATTCTGAGACATTTTTCTATAGAAAAAATCTCAGATTCTAAGACATTTTTTTCCTATAGAAAAACTCTCAGATTCTATGACATTTTTCTATAGAAAAATTTTCAGATTCTGAAACATTTTTTCTATAGAAAAATTCTCAGGTTCTAAGACTTTTTTTGTTAGAAAAATTGTTTAGATTCTGAGGCATTTTTGTCTTCAGAAAAATTTTCAGACTCTGAGACATTTTTTCTATAGAAAAACTCCCAGATTCTGAGACTTTTTTCTATAGAAAAGTTCTCAGGTTTTGAAACATTTTTTCTATAGAAAACTCTCAGATTGTGAGACGTTTTTCTGTAGAAAAAGTCTCTAAATATCTGAGTATTTGTCTATAGAAAAACTCTGAGATTCTGAGATGTTTTTCTTTTCAAAAGTTTTCAGGATCTGAGGCATTTTTTTAATAGAAAATTATTCAGATTCTGTGAATTTTTTTTATACACAAATTCTCAGATTCTTTTCTATAGAATATCTTGAAAAAATCTCTGAATTTTCTATACAAATTGAGACATTTTTTCTGTGGAAATTGTAAAAAATATTCTTATATATAAAAGTTGATTTATCTTGAATTTGTACATAAATCTTGATGGATCGAATAAACATCTTGATGGATCGCATAAAAAATCTTGATAGAATCTCTTGTTCACACGACATTTTTCCCTCAATGTATTGATGTTATAACAATTAAATAAATATGTGAATCTTGATAAATCTGCATAAAAATCCTTGAGTCTTGTTTTCTCCACATCGTTATTCACGATATCTAAACAAACGGAAAACAATAAAATTTGCACTAATTTTTTTCGCAATGATATAAGAGATAAACTTACTGATTCTATTTCTTAAGATCCGTTAATTTTCAGCTAGTTTTATTATTCTGTACAATTATAAAAAAATATATATGTATGTACATCAATAAACAAAATGTTGATGTTTTATTTTTTATTTAATTTTTAATAATTGTCAACAATTTCTAATTTCGAATTTTTACCTAAATTGAAAAGTAAAAGTTGCATAGCCAATAGGTATTTAAATTACGTAGTGCTAAGGTAATAAACCTTATATTTTTGATTTCATAGAAAAAATAAATACCTATGCCAGCTAAGGTGTTGTTACCTCGATTATTTTTTTGTGTGTATTAAAATACTAAATCTGTTCCAGCAATTACCAGTACAAGTAACTATTTAAAATACAAAAATTGTATATCACAATCGTTTATTAGTCGTTTTTAACAAAAATTGTTTTCTGGGATTAATGTCACAAAAAATTATTGAAATCTATTTTATTAAAATTTATTAAAAAATTCTAAAACCAAAAAATTCTTATTGTTAAACCAGTTAATAAAAAAAAATAATTAATAAAAAACCATGCTAAAAAATATCAAATAAAGGAATACGAGTAAATGATAGTAAAAGGGCAGATCAAACATGAAGAAATCGACAAATGAAACCGTAAGTTTTTTTAATAACATGAATATTGCTCTTAGTTTATTGACAATTTTTTTTTAGAGATTTACAAGAGGAACACGTGTGGTTCAGCAAAAATATATTGTAGAAGAATGTGTTGAATTTGTCCAAGGAATTCACGAAGAGTAAGAAAAATTAGAAAAAGAAGGGTGAAGATGCGAGACGTTAATGGGAAAGACTTTGTTTACGGAAATTGAAGGTACATATTACAAAGGATTTTAGGAATGATAATATCATGTGTTTTGGCAAATTTTCGAACTAAAAAATATCTCGGATTTGGAATTATTCTATAGAAAAAATGTGTCAGAGTCTGAGTATTTTTCTATAGAAAAAATGTCGCCGAATCTAAGAATTTTTCTATAGAAAAAATGTCTCAGAATCTGAGCATTTTTCTATAGAAAAAATGTCTCAGAATCTGAGAATTGTCTATAGAAAAAATGTCTCAGAATCTGTGAATTTTTCTATAGAACAAATGTCTCAGAATCAGAGAATTTTTCATAGAAAAAATTTTTCAGAATCAGAGAATTTTTGTATAGAAAAAATGTCTCAGAATCTGTGAATTTTTCTATAGAACAAATGTCTCAGAATCAGAGAATTTTTCTATAGAAAAAATGTCTCAGAATCAGAGAATTTTTGTATAGAAAAAATGTCTCAGAATCAAAGATTTTTTCTATAGAAAAAATGTCGCAGAATCAGAATTTTTCTATGGAAAAAAGTCGCAGAATCTGAGAATTTTTCTATAGAAAAAAGTCGCAGAATCTGAGAATTTTTCTATAAAAAAAAGTCGCAGAATCTAAAATTTTTTTATAGAAAAAATGTGTCAGAATCTGAGTATTTTTCTATAGAAAAAAATGTCTCAGAATCTTAGAATTTTTCTATTGAAAATGTCTCAGAATCTGAGAATTTTTCTAAAGAAAAGAATCTGAATATCTTTTATAGAAAAAATGTGCCAGAATCTGAGTATTTTTCTATAAAAAAAAAGTCTCAGAATCTAAGAATTTTTCTTTAGAAAAAAGTCTCAGAATCTGAGAATTTTTCTTTAGAAAAAATGTGTCAAAAGAAAAAATGTCGCAGAATCAGAGAATTTTTCTATAGAAAAAAGTCTCAGAATCTGAGACTTTTTCTATAGATAAAATGTCTCAGAATCTGAGACTTTTTCTATAGAAAAAATGTCTCAGAATCCAACACATTTTTTCTAAAATTGTTTCAGAATTTGAGACTTTTTCTATAGAAAAAAGTGTCTTAGAACCTGAGACTTTTTTTACAGGAAAAAGGGTCCCAGAATCTGAAACTTTTTCTATAGAAAAAGTGTCTCAGAATCTGAGACTTTTTCTATAGAAAAGTGTCTCAGAATCTGAGACTTTTTCTATAGAAAAGTGTCTCAGAATCTGAGACTTTTTCTATAGAAAGAGTGTCTCAGAATCTGAGACTTTTTCTACACAAAAAGTGTCTCAGAATCTGGGACTTTTTCTGTAGAAAAAGTGTCTCAGAATCTGTGTCTCAGAATCTGAGACTTTTTCTCAGAATCTGAGACTTTTTCTGTAGAAAAAGTGTCTCAGAATCTGAGACTTTTTCTATAGAAAAAGTGTCTCAGAATCTGAGACTTTTTCTATAGAAAAAGTGTCTCAGAATCTGAGACTTTTTCTATAGAAAAAGTGTCTCAGAATCTAAGACTTTTTCTATAGAAAAAGTGTCTCAGAATCTGAGAATTTTCTATAGAAAAAGTGTCTCAGAATCTGAGAATTTTCTATAGAAAAAGTGTCTCAGAATCTGAGACTTTCTATAGAAAAGTGTCTCAGAATCTGAGACTTTTTCAATAGAAAAAATGTCTCAAAATTTAAGTAAAAATGTCTTTGAATTTTCTTTAGAAAAAGGGTACTAGTTTTTGGAGCATTTTTCTCATAGAAAAAAAATTCAGACCTTAAGATTTGAGACATTTTTCTTGTGTGTCAGATTTTTTCAAAAATTTCTTAAATTCTAATACATATATTGTTCCTACGGAAATAATTAAAAATGTTAAATCATTTTTTCAATAGAAAATATTTCAGATTCAGATCCATTTTTAATTTAAGATATTTACCTATTTTTATTATTTTCTTGTTAGTTTTAATCTACCTATATATTTTTGATTTTCGGAATTTTTTTTAATAAAAAATTTATTAAAAATAAAAATAAAATCATTTTTTGATACGGTGTAGTATTAATTACTTTTTGTGGAACGTATAATATCAGTCGCTACAACCATTTTTGTATTATAGTTTTTCGTTGGTTCAACAGAAAAATTCAGTTGCTCTAAATGAAATTTGAAATAAATACCTATTTATTAAAACCAAATTCGGTTGATCGGAATGAAAATATTAGTAATCACAACTGATAAAAGAGATAGTTGGCTGGACTACGAAAATTTGGTTGGTTCTAAATTTGGTTGGCACAACGAATTCGTTTTCTGTGTGCAGAATATAAGAATTTTTCTATTGGAAAAATGTCTCAAAATATCACAATTTTTATATAGGAAAAATGTCTCAGAATCTGAGAATAATTTCTTAAAATTTGAGAATTTTTCTATAGGAAAACTATAGAAAAATGTCTTAGAATCTGAGATTTTTTTTTAATGGAAAAATGTCACCTAGAATTTGAGAATTTTTTTGCAGGAAAAATGTCTGGACCAAGTGATACAAAATAAAACTTTCCGAATCGGAATGGGATGAAACCAAAAGCAACTGAAACTGAAAAAACCCTCAATGATTTTTTTCAGTTTATCGCTAGATTTTTTTTAAACGCACTTAAAATTGGTGATTTTAAAGTTTTTGTGTACTAATTTCGAGCTTTTAAGCTCGAAATTATGTTAGCTATAACCGTTATTAATTTCGCTGCAATTGGTCCAGTACCTACTTACTGAATAGCCAAATTATTAAAAATAAACCACTGTGTACCATTGAGTATGATTGTTATTTAAAGGCAATTACAAAATTAAGCATACGCCACTTATACGGTTTAAAAAAATTATTTTGATTATAATTATGTATAATAAAAGTTCACCATTTTCAAATGCATGTAAAAAAATCTAGCGCTGAACTATAGTTTTTACTCGCTCGTGGTTTCATTTTATTAGGGTCCGACTTAACTTTTTATAGAACAGAAAAGTTCAGAAAAAAAAAATAATTAAATATATTGTTAAACTCGAAAAAATGTACATTGAATCTGAAAAATTCCGAAAAAGTAGAAATAAAAAATTTCAGACCAAGTATTTTCTTAGGGTTACCATAGTCATTTTTGTACTCTCCAGTTGGCAATAAAGGAAATTTGAAAAAAATCAGAAAATAAACAAAACTCTAAAACTTTGGTAAAAATGCAGAAAAATTAAAAATAAATCATAAAAAATATGAAAATTCTTAAAATTTCAGAAACAATACAAAAAATATCGGAAAATTCAGAATAACAAAAAAAGGAGCTCTTAAAAAAATTTGGAAATCGTCAGGAAAATTCATTCAAATTAAAAAAAAAAACAAGTAAGAAAGTTTTAGTCGGTCAACACCGACCATATGATACCCTATACCAGTGTTTTCCGGAAAATGGGTCCCAAGTCCAAACATGGACCGATTGGATCTTTCTATTGTTAGATCTTTATTTAGTGTAGAAAATGCACACAGATCAAATTTTAGTGGAATTGGTTTATTTAGACCGATTTAACTGAATATCGGTCGAAATTTTTTTATGGGGGACTAAGTCCAAAAATGGTCCAATTATATTCCGATTTGATTAGGTTGCTGAAGTACACGTTTAACACCCAAAAACTTAATTTTTATCAAATATTTCCATTTTGAGGGAATTATGTGAATATCGGGAGGGTGGTTTGTATGGGGACTACCAGAAGGACTGACTCGATTCCTTTGAAATTTGAAATGATGAATTGTGCATACAAAATTTGATTACCTGCTAAATTTCAAAGCGATATCTATTAAAATACGGTTATTAGAGTCAATTAAGCCGAATCCAAAGGGGGCGTTTGTATGGGGGCTAGATCTTAACATGGACCGATATTCTCCAATTTCAGTAGGCTTCGTCCTTGGGCCAAAAGATGTTTAAGTTTCAAATTTCATGTCAATTGATTGAAAATTGCGACCTGTATCGTGCTTAAACCGATAGATGGACAGACGGACGGACGGACATCGCTAAATCGACTCAAAAAGTCATTCTGAGTCGATCGGTATGCTTAAAGGTAGGTCTAGGACCAATATTTCGGGTAGTTACAAACATCAGCACAAACTCATTATACCCTGTACCACAGAGTGGTGTAGAGAGTAAATTTCGGCTGCGCCGAATTTTTATACCCTCCATAAAGCTGTCCATTCACTTGCAATATTATTGATAAACTTTTCAAATTGTGCAATAATATCGCTTGTGTGTATGTTATATTTAAGGTTGTGCAATATATTGGAGAATATCAAAACACTTTTGATTTTTATTGTACAAACAAGAATATTACAATATATTTTTTTAGTGTGTTGTCTATATTGTACAATTTGTTTATGTTCAAAAGTAAAGAAAACAGCTGACGTAAATTTGTTTGTATTAAAATTGAAAGCATTTGCTTGAAATCATTTTTAAACATTTTATAAAAGGAAATAAATATAAAGTGTAATAAATAAGAGTGAAAACGGAATAAATAGTTTGAGGTTATGTTTACATTAATTCTTGCACAATAATTTTGGTTTAAGTATTGAACAACTTTATTTAATGTGTAGGTAAAGACGACAATAATATTGTAAAATAAAAATTTTAAAAATTGCACAAGAATATTGCAAGTGAATGGGCAGCTTAATGTAAAAAAAAGTCAATAAAAAAATTGACCGATGCGCTTTTGAAAAAAAAGGTGGTTGTCGGGGAATATTTCTTTCTTTGCGAAAAAGTTAACAAATCATTTTTAATGCTTTTGGGACTTAAATAGTGCAATTTTATCATTTTTCTGTATAACCTCGGACCAAAAATTAGCATTTCGTAATTCCCTCGATTCAAGTGCAGGACAATGAACTTCGTATGTCATAAATATATTTAATTTGTTAAACAATAATTTTCTGTAATTATTATAAATAGTTTTTCAATGGCTAATTTTCGCCCATGTCTGATTTTGGCATTTACGAACTTAACTAGTTCTTAATTTGAATTATTTTTATTTAGAATCAATTCTCTTTTTTATTGAAACTTCTTATATTTGAACTAAAATAAGTAAGTGTTAAATTCGGCTTTACCAAATCTTTTATACCCTCTAAAATTAAAAAAAAAATTGTCAGATAGGTTTTTCGCGGTGGGGAGGGGGGGAACAAATTAAGTGTTGAATTCGTCTGTGCCAGTTCCCAAATGAAAAAATAAATTGGCAGGGCGTTTTATTCGCGGAAGGAGGGGGTTAGTGGCTTTCCCTTGCGATAAATGTTAACAAATTCATTTATTTTGTTTTTTGCACTTAAGAAATGAAATTGTATTTTTATTTAAACTATTTTTTATATCCACGCCCACAAAAGGGGCGGATTTAAAAAAACTAAATTTTCTAATACCCTGGGTCTAAGTGCAGGTGCTTGAAATTTTTTGAGCATAAAAATGTTTAATTTGTTTGACAAAAATACAAAAAAACAAGAGTGTTAAATTCGGCTGTGCCGAATCTTTTATACCCTCCAATATGCAAAAAAAATGCAGGGACGTTTTCTTTTTTTTTGGGGGAGTCGAAAGTGGTGATTGGAGGGGCAAATTTTCTCTCGAATATGTGTTTACAAATTCATTTTTATGCTTTATGCACTAAAGAAATACAAGTTTATCATTATTTAAAAAAAAAAATTATTCCACGCCCATAAAGGGGGGGGGGGGGGGGGGGTGGACCGAAAAAACGGCATTATCTAATTCTCTGGGTGCAAATGCAGGACTTTGAACTTTCTGTAGCATAAAAATGTTGCATTTATTAAACAAAAACAAAAAAATCATATAAAAAAGTAGTATTTTTCATGGGTTGGTTTAGTTCTCTAAGGGGAAACTTTTTCCCCCTTGGTCCGATTTTGACCATTTCCGAACTTAACCTGCCTAGGAATATAAGACATATTTGTGCCAAACTTCGAAAGTCTAGCTCTTTTATTTTGGACTGTATCGTGTCCTCTACAGACGGACGGACGAACGGACGGACATCGCTAGAATGTCTTAGAATCGATCACTGATCAATAAAATATATAGTGTATAGGGTCCTAGACCGATATTTCAATGCGTTACACGGAATGACAAAGTGAGTATACCCCCATACTGTGGTTGGAGGGTATAAAAAACATGTCAAAATAGTGTTTTCAGGGGTTGATTTAGTTCTTTAAGAGAGAATTTTTCCCCCAGGTCCAATTTTGCTAATTTACGAACTTTATCAGCTTATGACCAAACACATACTTGTTTTAAATTTTGTTCTGTTTTATTTTGGACTACATTGTGTTAACTGCAGACGGACAAATGTCTTAAAATCGATCATGGATCAATAATATGTTATACTTTATTGGGTACCCGACCGATATTTCAATGCGTTACACACGAAATAAGAGTATACTGAGACTTAACATTCGTAACCATATTTACCCGTAATTCCACCTCTTTTATACATAAATATTTTTTTGAAAAAGATGTTCCTACTGTTCGAAAAATCGAACAGAGGATCGAAATGGGTTAAAAGCCGGAAATTTTGACGATTTATGTTCTTATAAAATCTCTAGATTTTTATCTCTAGATTTATATGCACTCTTTTGGCATTTTTTGTAACCAGAAAATTGCAAGAGTTTTGTGCACTAAAATTTTTTGGCCATTTTCTAGTGAATTTTAAGAACGATCAAGTTTATTTTTTTTTTTTCAAAATATCTGGTCTACAAGAACAATAAGATTAAGATATTTTTAACATTTACTATATTTTTTACGAAAAAACCTTTTCCTTAAACCAATATTTTTAGTTAGCGCCTAAAAGTATGCTTAACTTTAGCGCCAAGTTTTTCCTAAAACAAAAAAAAAACTTGTGTAAAGTAATTTTTGTATAGTTGTCTTCCTCACCAACCAACCTTCAAATTTATAAACTTGAAAGCATATTGACTGACGGTCAAGTTATAAAGTCAAGGTTTGTTAATGTGGACAATGCCAACACTACCACTCCTTATGACCTTAATAGACATGTAAAGGTATTCATATTCAAGTTATATGAATAAATATACACAGAACAAATTTTGTACATAAATAGAATGAACTGCTTTCATTGATTTCAGTTCATACTATATATCAAAGACTAACAAGACTTCCAACTCATTTTGTTTTGCTGTCAGAGCACCTAACTCTTTGTATGTATTTGAGTTAGGTCCTCATTAGTATTAGTGCACCTAACTTTTTTCACCACCGACCAAAATTAAATTCACCATACACAGAGTTACTTTTGTTTATCAATATTTTTTTTGTTTTGGAATTTTTTCGTAACAAAAAGTGGGAAAGCATAAATAAACATAAAACATAACTTTTCATGGGGGCTAGTACCGGTATAAATGCATATTTGCAATTAAAATAAGAAAAAAATCAAATGGAAATACTTAAAAATATCAACTCTGAATTCGATTTTTGAATTTACCACAACTACTTCACCTCTAAATAATGACAAAAGTCAATTTAAAAAATAATAATAAAACTAGAATTTTTTTGTACTACAAAAAAAAAAAAAAAATATTTATAATCACTGCTTTTAATATGGCTGTTAAAAAGCTTATTCCAAAGAAGACGCCAGTGACTAAAGTTATCTGTGAAGAAAACCAGGTAAAAAAAGATGTTGACCAACTTCCTCATCCAAGTGTTTCGCTCTGTCAGATGGCCAAAATACATCGAAATGGATTTTACACAAAAGCAGTTAAAGATGCCACCATCAGCTTACTCAAACTTTGAAGATATACCGTTCTGAATCTGAGCTATTGCTATTGCTCATGGTTGAGTTGGTATTTTTCTTGGCTGTCCTGTGCCACAATGGGTGTTTCATACTTTATTGTTAAAGGGGTAAGCCCGTCGTAGTTATTGGTTCGTAGGAAGATCTGCACGGCTTTGACCAATGTTGAAGCTAACGATAAGGCCACGCGGGTAAAGCTATTAACGCTACCAATACCAACTTCAAATGTCGTCACGATGAAATCTGCAAAATTGGACCGGGCCATCTATTTTTGTAAGATCTAATGGGTTCAAACTTCGGAACTGCTTTGTTTGTTTCTAAAGAATAATAAAACTCATTTTAATATTTAAAAAAAAAAAAACAATGGGTATTTTTGTTGCATTATTTGCGATTTATTTAGTTTAATGTTTTCTATATACTTATACATATACTAAGCTTTATTTTTCCTATAGAAAAAAACCTCAGTTTCTGAGACTTTTCCTATAAAAAAAGTCTAAGATTCTGTAATATTTTTTCTATGGAAAAGTCTCAGATTCTGTGAAGTTTTTCTCGGGTTCTGAGACATTTCTCCTAAAGAAAAAGTCTCAGATTCTGAGACATTTTTCCTAAAGAAAAAGTCTCAGATCCTGAGACATTTTTCTATAGAAAAAGTCTCAGATTCTGAGACATATTTTCTATAGAAAAAGTCTCAGATTCTGAGACATATTTTCTATAGAAAAAGTCTCAGATTCTGAGACATATTTTCTATAGAAAAAGTCTCAGATTCTGAGACATATTTTCTATAGAAAAAGTCTCAGATTCTGAGACATTTTTTCTATAGAAAAAGTCTCAGATTCTGAGACATTTTTTCTATAGAAAAGTCTCAGATTCTGAGACATTTTTTCTATAGAAAAAGTCTCAGATTCTGAGACATTTTTTCTATAGAAAAAGTCTCAGATTCTGAGACATTTTTTCTATAGAAAAAGTCTCAGATTCTGAGACATTTTTTCTATAGAAAAAGTCTCAGATTCTGAGACATTTTTTCTATAGAAAAAGTCTCAGATTCTGAGACATTTTTTCTATAGAAAAAGTCTCAGATTCTGAAACATTTTTTCTATAGAAAAAGTCTCAGATTCTGAGACATTTTTTTTTTTAGAAAAAATATCAGATTCTGAGAGATTTTTTCTATAGAAAAAATCTCAGATTCTAAGACATTTTTTCTATAGAAAAATTCTCAGATTCTGAGACATTTTTCCTACATAAAAGTCTCAAAATCTGTGACACTTTCCCTACAGAAAAAGTTTCAGATTCTGAGACATCTTTCCTGGAGAAAAAGTCACAGATTATGAGGCACTTTTTCTATAAAAGAAGTCTCAGATTCTGAGAAATTTTTTCTATAGAAAAAGTTTCAGATTCTTAGACATTTTTTATAGAAAAAGTCTCAGATTCTTAGACATTTTTTATAGAAAGTCTCAGATTCTGAGACAGTTTTTGTATAGAAAAAGTCTCAGATTCTGATACATTTTTTCTATAGAAAAATTCATAGATTCTGAGACATTTTTCGTATATAAATAGTCTCAAAATCTGTGACACTTTCCCTACAGAAAAAGTTTCAGATTCCGAGACATCTTTCCTAGAGAAAAAGTCACAGATTATGAGACATTTTTTCTATAAAAAAGTCTCAGATTCTGAACATTTTTTCTATAGAAAAAGTCTCAAATTCTGAGACATGTTTTCTATAGAAAAGGTCTCATATTCTGAGACATTTTTTCTATAGAGAAAGTCTCAGATTCTGAGACATTTTTTCTATAGAAAAAGTCTCAGATTCTGAGACATTTTTTCTATAGAAAAAGTCTCAGATTCTGAGACATTTTTTCTATAGAAAAAGTCTCAGATTCTGAGACATTTTTTCTATAGAAAAAGTCTCAGATTCTGAGACATTTTTTCTATAGAAAAAGTCTCGGATTCTAAGATATTTTTCCCAAAGAAAAATCCTCAGATTCTGAGACATTTTTCCCATAGAAAAAGCTGCAGATTCTGAGACATTTTTTTCTATGGAAAAAGTCTTAGAATCTCAGACTTTTTTCAAAGCTACAATGTGACATTTTTCATATAGAAAAAGTGTCAGATTCTAAGACACTTTTCATATAGAAAAAGTCTCAGATTCTGCAACATTTCAGATTCTGAGACTATAAAAAAAAAATCAGATACGGAACTTTTTCTGTAGAGCCTTTTTCAGACTTCCCGAAAAGCGGGTACAACCAAACGCAGTTGCAAAAACTGATGAGACCACAGGAACCACTTTTCCTTACCCTAAAGTTTGCATTGTTAAAAGGACGAGGTCTTTCGGAAAATTATTGCCAGTACGTAAAATCAGAACTCCACAGAAAAATATGCGACTGAAAGACACAAAAGAACAACGCTAAAGATTAGAATATAAACCAAAACAAACTAAAAAATACTAAGCAATGACTACCTTTGTTAACATAATTTACTATTCCATGCACAATATTCATTGCACATGTACATATTTTCATCCCCTCTTTACAACCGCAATCTGGAAATAATCAAATGGAAGTTTATACGATTTAGAGCTTAAATAATACAATTTATTAATTTAAAATCAAAATATATATTAGATTCTAATGTACTTACCAAGTTTCTTGTGCAAAAAAACAAAAATCGTCCAGAAATTCCATATTTTACCAAAAAAATAATTAAACAACCCAGCAAAAAAAGAACATACTAAAATGTTAATAAAAAGTAGTTCAACTGCTGCTAAAGTAGTTCTAACTTTGCTGAAACTCTAGTGAATTTAACATGGTGGTGTCGCGCAAAATAAGTAGTTTTTTTTACATTTTTTAAGTACATATAAAGGAGTACTCATACTGTTGTCATAGTTTAAGTTTTTGTATGTAAAGTTTAATTACATCTTTAAGATCACTATTTAAGAGCATTTTTGCACTACTTAAAAAGTGTCTTTTTAGAATTCATTGGGAAGTAGATTTAGTAAGCGATTCTGACGATGCCAATGTTCTAATAACATTACTAAACATCGAAAATGCGACTGGGACGCGACCTTATGCACTTGATTACATTAGTTCTGCTGGTCAAAAATCCGGTCTCCACACTTTTCCATCACATCTGGTTTTTGAGAAAATTGTGGTCAAAGTTCAAAAAAATCGCCGTTTTGGTCATTTTTGGAAACTCATAGCGGATGAACCCGATGCGATGGCGACTTCAAACTAAGTCGAGGGTTAAGCTAAAACTTTCCTCTTTAAGATGCATAACTCATTTGGTCAGTCGCCTTAAATTTTTGGGCACCAATTGTATTTCAATGCTGTCATATCAAAAAAAGTTTTTGGGGGAAAACACTTTATTAAAAGACAATTGGTGCTCCAAAGGTTGAAGCGACTGATGAATTGAGTTATACGTCTTTAAGAGCAATGTTTGAGCTTTACCCTTAAAAAGTATGGAGACCGGATTTGTGACCAGGAGAATAATTGTAATCATGTTTATAAGCCTTATACTATAAGGTGGCGTTCCATTCAAATAAGGTTTTTTTTTCATATGATTTGTAGCGGCAAAAATCGTTTTTTTTTTTGGGAACAAGACATCATTGAGAGACAATTGGTGCCCTAGGGGTTAAGGCGACTGACCAAAAGAGTTCAGAATCCTTAAGAGCAATGTTTAAGCTTTAGCCTCGACTTATTTTTAAGTCGCTATCATATCGGGTTCATCCGCTATGATTTGGCAAAAATTAACAAAACGGCGATTTTTTTTTAACTTTGACATCAATTTTCCCAAAAACTTGATGTGATGGAAAAGTTTGGAGACCAGATTTGTGATGAGTAGAACAATTGCAATTAACTGTGTAAGGTCGCGGCCCAGTCGCATCAATATTTTTTCAAAATGTTCAGTAGTGTATTTTTTAAATAATTATCATGTGAGGGTATAATACAAAAGTTAAAAAAAAAACTCCTGGGGAAGTTTTAAAAATTGCATTTGGTGTGTGAACTTTTTTTCACCAAAATGAACTAATGAAATGATTTTTATTATCTGTACAACATTGCCCATCGCGTGGTTGGATGAGCTCTTTTTTGATATAAAAAAGTTATAACCCTATTATACATATTTACGCCCACAAAAGTGTTCGTACCACAAAAAATTTGGTCCAAGTTCAGGACTTTATACTTCATCCGACATAAAATTGTTTAATTTGCTTGACAAAAAAACAATGATCGCTAAAAAATTGCGTTTTAGAGGTTGGTTCGCTTCTCCAAGGTGAAACTTTTCCCCTCCGGTCCGATTTTAACCTACCTAGAACTATAAAAAATATTTGTACCAAACGTCAGGTGGATAGCTGTTTTATTTTGGACTACATCGTGTTACATACAGACAGACGGAGGGATGTTCATAGAACTTATCAGAATCGATCACTGATCAATATAATATATTGTCACCAAAAATCCAACACATTTTGCTTTTTTAAAGTAGCAGCGAAAAACGTTGTGAAACATTTTTTTTATTTTGTTCATAAGTCCGTCATTTTTCATCGGATAGGTCTGCATTTTTGGAAATGGTTTCAGTTAATGAATTGTATCACAACTAGAAAATCACATTTTGATAATTTTATAGGGGGACAATACATCACAATCAATAACTTGATTTTGAAAAAAGTGTTGTCACTTTGTTTTGCATTTTAGGCGACGATTCTCTTTATGGGAATGACCAAGTGAGTGTACCCTCTATACTGTAGTTAAAAGGTATAAAAACAAAATCAGTTTACACCAAATTTAAGATTAAACAAATTAAAAATAAAACAAATGTTTTTATTCCTGGAATTGTAACCTATCAAATATTAACTTTTTGCCTTTCAATTATATATAAAACTATAGTTTAGACTAAAACTCTATTAAATAAATTTAAATAAATATGTTCTTTTCATTACGTTTAAAAAATATTAAAAAAAAACTCATTCCGACTATAGTGTTCTAAAGTAGTGGAATCCATATTATTGTCCTTCTTATTGACATATTTGGATGTTATTTTAAACTACTTTTTTTTGCAACAAAAAATATTCACTAATTGCTACTTTTTATGTAGTTTAAGTCTACTTCGTTTTGAACTACTTCGATTTTTTTTTGCTGGGAACTTTTTTGTTTATATTTTGATTTCAAATGTCATATTTTTGTTACTTCACCACACTTTCACAACTGTGTTGAAATACACAGTACCTGTATGTGTGAATAAATTTATTGAGGTTATGTAGAGTCGGAGGTCTTGTTAGTCTTTGCTATATATGAACAAATTGCTACTATTTATGAATCATTCCTTATTCGTTTCAAATTCCAAAAAATTTCAAACAACTAGTTGGTTTGAAATAAAAAAATAATTGTCAAAAAATATTTTTATTTGATTTGTTAAAAAAAAACGTGTTTTATCGCAATTTTCGCTAGTTGTTTGCTTTTAAAAATAAAAAGGTAAGGAATTTTTGAGGATACATAAAGTAATTATCTGTAATGCAACAGCATTATCTTTCTTTTTTAGAAATGCAGACTTTATAAATCCAGCTTCTACAAGACACAGATGTGCGATATTTCTGTTTTCTCCAGCGTACTTGTGGAATGTTTTCAAGATTCATCAAGTCCGAATGGTATTTTTTTAATTCTATAGACATAAATATATGTTTTATATGTACTTCATTTTTCAATGTATTAAATAAAATGGTGAAAACTAAGAAAATTACATCTTTTATTGCATTTGCATTCAAATGTGCGTTCATTATTTTAATATATGTAATTGTATTATTTTTTAGGTGAAGAAAAAAGCGCAAATTTTGCTAAAAACCCCATCATGATTTTTTTATAATATGTATGACCAAATTCATACTATGTATGAAAATGTTTTGGGAAAAAAAAGTCATGTTCGATTCATACTATGTATGAACAAATTTATTCCATGTATGAACTTTTTTTTTCTGTGTAATAACATATAATTTTTCCAATATCAATAAACAATTAATTTGTTCAAAACATGTGAGAATTATAATAATATAAAAATATTTATTTTTAATTTCTAAGATAAAAATAAAAAAGACAAATATTACACTCGTTTTGGTCGAATAGACAAATAAGTTTCAAAATGTGCAAAAAAAAATTTTGAAAAAAAAATTTTCAAGTTACAAAAATATTTTTTGTAAATTTTTTTATTTTTTTTTTTGAGTGAATAAATTTTTTTTTATTTCTACGGTAATTAAGGCTGTCAGACTTAAAGATTCATCCCCAAAAGAAGAACCAGGCAACTCTAAATCAGGTATGTTTACCTCAGCTGATTTTCAAGGTGTTACAAACGATACGACCAATTTATATATCACCAAGTAAACGATGTAACAAGTCTTACTAAAAGAAAACAAATTTCAGGATTTTTTTATTTTTATTTATTTATAATATTTATTAACATTAACTTATAAATGCTTAATTTTTTTTAAGCTATTTATTATTTAATAATAATTTCTCTAAAGTTTATAATATTTTCTAAAGTTTAGTATAGAGAGTATATAGAAAGAGGAAAAGAGTATTGTTTTGTAGTTGATTGATTATACAGTTAATTATATTTTTATTTGTTATAAACATTTAAATAATTTAAAAGTTTGAAACAACTTAAAACTAATAATGCACATTTTTGTTATAGAGCCAAAAATGGAAATTCAAACGAAAATTAATAATTTAAAATAAAATAATTAAAATAAAATTTAAAATTGATTTGTTATACCCTAGACCAGCGGTTACCAACCTATGGTACGCGTACCACTAGGGGGTACGCGAAACTGTCGTCGGGGGTACGCAAAATTTTAGTAATTTGGACATTCGTTTTAGATTAACCTTTAAATGCTGGCTCCGTATCTGGCTTCCAAAATTTTCCATAACGTCTGGTTTTTAAGAAAGTTGAGGTCAAAGTTTACAAAAAAAAAGTATTTTTTTGCAATTTAGATAGCATTTTTTGCTATATTTTGAGATCTGATCACTTGTTTTTGATTAACCTTTCGATGGTGATTCCGAATATGGTTCCCAAATTTTTCTATGATGTCAGGTTTTTGAGAATGTGTATGTCAAAGTTTTCAAAAAACATGTTTTTGGGCATTTTTGAGACGGGTTGTGATAGAGTGGAAATTTTGGTACCATTTTGTTAAGCTCAAATGCCATTTCATTGTATATACGAGGGTGTTTCATTCAAAAAGTCACGGAATTGTTGATCTGCCCTTGTATTTAAAAGAAAAAACATTTTAAAAAAAATTAAAAACATTATATTTCCGCCCTCTGCGACGTGTTTTTGGAACCTTTTTAAGAGTTCAAAAAAACGTCCGTTGTTTTAATTTTTGGTGTAGAATCAGATTTGCAATATTTTCAGCTGTTTTTGCTCTGTAGAAAAATCAGCCCAAAATCCGCGTTTTCAGACGCATTGAACCACGGATCGAAAAAATTATAATACCCGCAGATCAAAAATTTAAAAATCAACTCAAGTATTTATACGAAAACTTTATTAACGAAAACAAAAAACTCGTAAGGGGGTACGCGGCTGATAAAATTTAAAATCAGGGGTACACGAGCCAAAAAGGTTGGTAACCGCTGCCCTTGACCACTCTGTGGTACAGGGTATAATGAGTTTGTGCTGATGTTTGTAACTACCCAAAATATTCGTCCTAGACCCACCTTCAAGTATACCGATCGATTTAGAATCACTTTTTGAGTCGATACAGATCGCAATTATCAACCAATTTGACTGAAATTTAAAACTTAAGTTTCTTTTGGCCTAAGGACGAAGCCTAAGTCAAAACATAGGTAAAACGATAGGTCAATGTTTTACAAACGTCCCCTTTTAATTTGCCTCAAATGACTCTAACAACGGTTTTAAAAAAGATAACCTATCGAAATTTGGCAGGTAATCGTGTTTTGTAGTCACAAATCACAATGTCGAATTTTAAAGCAATCGGACCAGTTCTTCTTGTAGCCCCCATACAAACCACCTTCCCGATATTCACAAAAATCTCTCAAATTTCATAAAAATCAAAAATATTGTATTAAAATTTTGCTTGTATGTATTAAACGCATGCTTTATTAACCTTATCAAATCTGATTATTATCGGACCATTTTTGGACCTAGATCCATAGACAAATTTCGCCCGATATTCAGTTAAAGCGGTGTATTTGAAACAAATAGAAGCCTAATTTCCTAAAACTTGGTTTGTGGGAGTTTTTTTTTGTACTTATTAAAGATTTAACAAAAGATAGATACCATCGGTCCAGGTTTGAACTTGGGACCCATTTTCCGGGAAACGCCGGTGTAGGGTATTATATGGCCGGTCTTGACCGACTATAACTTTCTTCCTTCTTTTTTTTAATTTGCAAAAAAGATTTTCATCAAATTTGGCAGAAAATCATTTTGTGGAAAATTTTCAATTGGATTGAAATTGATTTTATTTTGTTTTCTTGTTTGGTAGTAAAAATTCTTATCGAAAAGGAGGAGAGTGTGGGGTGGATCAAATATAGCTTTTTTCGAATTTCAAAATCTTCGTGGTCGAAATAGTTGCCTTTTGGAGTCAATATTAACACAAACAAGTAAAAAAGTTAAATTTGGCCTTGCCGAATGTAGTGATACCCTCCACAATTTCAAAAAGATTATTGCAAAAAACTTTATTTAAAAGGAAATTACTTTTGAAAAAAAAAAAAAATTTGAAAAAAAAAATTCCGCAAAAAAAAAATTTGGTAAAAAAAATCCACGATTTTTTTCTTTTTTTGTCAAAAAATATGTTCGTACTTGTTTAAATACCATTTGGTGTTCAATTATGTTCACATATGTCATCCAGAAGCCGAATTAAAGCATTTTCTATTTTTAGGTTATGTTGAATGTACTGAAATTTTTGAGGTGTGCTTACATTTTCGTTCATAACTTTTGAACCGCTGAACAGATATCGCTCAAATGCAATACCAAACTTCTCGGGAGAATTTCCAATAAATATGTTAAGTTTCAGTTATCTCTGTGCAATATTTTGTCCGTGACAGCATTTTCCACAGACAGACAGAATGTCTTAAAATCGATCGGGCATCATGAATATATATACTTTATGGGGTCCCAGACCGATATTTCGATGAGTTACAAACGGAATGACAATTTATATATACCCTCTATCACTAAGTGGAGGGTATAAAAAATAAAGGACCTGTAGAGTATTAACTTTGGGTTACTTTTTTTTATTTAAAAATCGGAAAGTTCCGAACAAAGTGAAAACAAATAAAAATGTTAAATTCGGCCCAGTGGGTATCAGACTACATGGGGCTGAAAAAAATGCACTCTTTTTTTACAAAGGAAAAAATGGTTCTCTTAATGTATAAAAATATCTGCAAAATTTAAAAAAATGCTGCAAAAACAGGGGAAAAAGTAGAAAGAGTAAGCAAAATGCTCCAAAATCAGGGGAAAAAGTAGGGAAATTAGTTAAAAGAGAATTTAAATAACGGAAACAGTGGTAATCCTCTCAATAGAGATAGGAAATCCTCTCAATAATAGTGGTAAAATTTACTCATTTTCTAATTCTCTTTGATCTTTTTACAAAATTTTTAAATGTCTGCAATACATTAAGTTTACCAATTTTCATAAACTTGCAGACTTATTTTGGGTCATTTCAAAATCTCTTACTTTCCTTACTCTATGATTCGGCCTTGCCTTTTATTTTAATTTCTCTTATTCATAAACAAAAGAAGTTAATAAAAAAAACCCAATACAAATCTGTGCAATGTTAGCTTTCAAAATCGACCACTCTTTTGTTTGTAAGTGATGACCAGTGGGTATCAGACTACATGGGGCTGAAAAAAATGCACTCTTTTTTTACAAAGGAAAAAATGGTTCTCTTAATGTATAAAAATATCTGCAAAATTTTAAAAAAATGCTGCAAAAACAGGGGAAAAAGTAGAAAGAGTAAGCAAAATGCTCCAAAATCAGGGGAAAAAGTAGGGAAATTAGTTAAAAGAGAATTTAAATAACGGAAACAGTGGTAATCCTCTCAATAGAGATAGGAAATCCTCTCAATAATAGTGGTAAAATTTACTCATTTTCTAATTCTCTTTGATCTTTTTACAAAATTTTTAAATGTCTGCAATACATTAAGTTTACCAATTTTCATAAACTTGCAGACTTATTTTGGGTCATTTCAAAATCTCTTACTTTCCTTACTCTATGGTGATGACAGCCAAAAAGTGCTGCATTAGATGGTTAAAGACAAGATATTAGCATAATAGGGTCATATCTATGAAACAAAAGGAAGTTGGCCATAATGGACCATAAAGCACTTGTTGTTTTTTAAAACCTTTCATGATTTAAGCTTATTGTTAGTACTCTGTTTTTTAATGTGAAAATTTCACTTAAACTTTAAACGCCTCAAATCGCAATAAAACATTTAAAAATTAATTACTTTTGTCACTTTTCACAGCAATTTAAATTGTTTTGTATAATAAAATTGCGTGAAATTTTTTTCCACAATTTTCCCATAATTCCTCGCGTTGCCAAAATTTAGATGGAGTTTGACAGATTTTTTCCCGTGAAATCGAACAGAGTACTATGCTTTAGAAACAAAAATTGGGGACAAATAAGGACATTTTTTTTGTATATTTTTAGATCTCTAAATCAATTTCCAAAATGGGGGTATTACTCAAAATTTATCTGACATCACTGGTTTTAAGTGGTGTGTACGTTTTTGTTTAGTGTGGACACCAACTTCAATTAATTCTACTATATTTTGGGATTAAATAATTAAAAATTTTATTAAAAAAACTAGAATTTGCAAGTATCTGTGAAAAGTATAAAATTGTCGCTATTGTCGCTATGTTACCAAAGTTATTTGAAACCAAAGTTTTGTCCTTCTAAAATCAATTACACCGCCCGACAAAAATGAAAAAATGTTGATCACGAACTGGATAATATACGTTTGAAACTAGATACCAAATGTAGTAAAACTGCATTTACAGTTTTTCATTTCGTGATCCTGTTTCCTTTTAAAAGGACTTCAAAGTTTTTTAGGATTAAATTTTATAAAATATTTTTTTAATATTTGTACTTGTTCTAGGATGCCACTATTGATAGCAGATCAAAGAGGAGGATCTCCCCTATTTTTTTTATTTTATTATTTTTACATATCAGGAAAAAGGAGGTAAGTTACATCCATTTAAAAATGTGTCCTTTAATATCATTCAAAATTTTCAACAAAATATATTGACAAAATTTTCAAATGACTTTATTCACACCCTTTTATCCTGATACGGTAAAATATAAAAATGGACAAATTAGGGGAGATCCTTTCTTTCATCTGCCGTCACTAGTGTCATCCTAGGACAATTACAAATATTTCATAAATATTTTACAACATGTATCCTTTAAAATTTTGAAGTCCTTTTAAAAGGAAACAGGATCACGAATTGAAAAACTGTAAATGAAGTTTTACTCCATTTGATCTCTACTTTTAGACGTATATCATCCGGTTCATGTTTAATATTCGCTGTCGGACGGTTATAGCTCATTCTTTTAGTATACAAAAAAAAATTCGTTTGAAATCCAGAATTGGATTGTTAAAATTATAAAGTAAATTTAAATATAATTTGTGTCAAGTTTATAATAGATTAATTTTTGTAATATTGTAAATGCAAAATTTAAAGATTATAAATAAATTATAGAGAAAAGTTAAATAAAATAAGATTTTGAGACATTTTTTTTAGAGAAAAGTTCTCAGATTCTAACAATAAGATATTTTTCTAATAGAAAAATTCTCAGATTCCGAGATATTTTTTCTATAAAAAAATTCTCAGATTCTGAGACATTTTTTCTACAGGGAAACTGTCAGATTCTGTGATATTTTTTTTTTAATACGAAAATTCTCAGATTCTAAAATATTTTTTCTGAAGAAAAATTCTCGGACTCTCTGGTATTTTTGCTTTAGAAAAATTCTCAGATTCTGAGATATTTTTGCTATAGAAGAATTCTCAGATTCTGAGTTTTTTTTCTATGGAAAAATTATTAGATTCTGAGATATTTTTTCTATAGGAAAATTCTCAGATTCTGAGATATTTTTTCTATAGAAAAATTTTCAGATTCTGAGATTTTCTTTCTATAGGAAAATTTTCAGATTCTGAGATATTTGTCCTATAGAAAAACTCTCAGATTCTGAGATATTTTTTCTATAGAAAAATTCTCAGATTCTAAGATATTTTTTCTATAGAAAAATTCTCAGATTCTGAGATATTTTTTATATAGAAAAATTCTCAGATTCTGAGATATTTTTTCTATAGAAAAATTCTCTGATTCAGAGATATTTTTTGTATAGAAAAATTCTCAGTTTCTAAAATATGTTTCTATAGAAAAATTCTCAGATTCATGAATAATGTTTTCTATAGAAAAGTTCTCAGATTTTGAGATATTTTTTCTATAGAAAAATTCTCAGATTCTAAGATATTTTTTCTAAATAAAAATTCTTAGAATCTGAGATATTTTTTCTATAGAAAAAATTTCAGACTCTGAAACATTTTTTTATTAAAAAAAATTATCAGACTCTTAGATATTTTTTATTAAAAAAATTCTCAGATTCTGAGATACAGAAAAATTTTTTGATTCTACGATATTTTCCTAGAAAAAAATTCTCAGATTGTGAGTTATTTTTCGTATACACAAATGTTTTAAAACTTTAATAGAAAACAAAACAAAAAGAACAATCTCAATTCATTAAAAAAAATAATAACAAACATTTACTAAAAACTGAAAATTCGTTTAAACCTAAAAGGTTTTTTTTTTTTAATACCACACAACTTTTCATCTAAGCAGCTCCAGTTTCATAATCAAAACCCAAAAATAATGAACACCATTTACGATGTTTAGCACCTAATAAACTTTCCGATTTCTTCAAAGCTAATAAAAATTCATATGAATTATAGTCAAATTTACGTAAATGCACATTAAATTGTTGTTTTTGTTCAGGCGTTGCGGGTGGAGAATACATGCCCACCAAATCACCACTTAATAGACGGACACATTGTTCCACTATAAATTTTAAAGAAGCACGACGATGTAATTCAAATGAATCTCTTTCACCATACATATTTTTCTGATCATCACACAAACGCATATCATGGGCAGATAAATTACAACAATATAAAAATGATTTAAGACGAGGCTCTCCGATACCGGAACGATCTACACCCGGTAACATTAGTTCCAATATTTGTGAAGGACATTTAACATCGGCTATTAAATAATAATTGATTAATTCTTTTAAGTCGTGTAAATTTTGTAATTCATCTGAATCATAATAGCAATGCTGATAGGCTTGGGCTATAAGCAGTTGACGATAGTGATAACTGCTATAGTCACTTATATGTTTGCGCATAAATTTTTCAGAACGCATTATTTCGGCACGTATCAAAGTGGGAGCATTTTGTAAGACCCACTGACGATGAGACCAGGCATGATAATTACTGGAACTACGATCAGCACAACGTTCGCAGATACCAATTTCCAAATGCCAGTCAATAGATTCAGCACCTAGGAAAATATTTAAAGAAAATTATTCTAAATTGAGATTTGTAAATGTTTTGGAAAATGATGGAAAAGACTTTAAATAAAAAGATTATAAAAGTATTTTAACAGAAAAATGTCTCAGAATCTGAAAATTTGTTTATCTAAGAATTTTTCTATAGAAAAATGTTTTAAAATCTGAGTTTTTCCGAAAACTTTTTAATAATTTATAAAATCCTTAACATTAAAATCCATTTATCCACCAAGAACCTTCTTTTAAATTTACATTACTCACTTTGAAATGAAAATAACCATCTACGATAAGCAAATGCCTCATTAGATTTTGGCTTTTTACTCAAAACCAAAGCTGAAAATTTCAATTCTCTATTCATTTTTAAACGATTCTTTTGCACCAGTTGTCGGCGTATGTGCCAGAAACCCGTTACATCGGGATTTATTAATAATGCTACATTCAGGTACTTTAAGACTACATCACTTTGTTGTACATAACGTTGCAAAGGTTGTTTTTTAAAATTCATTAACATTTTATGGGCATGATCGTAGACATGTTTGGCACACCATGATTCTAAACCCAAATTATGTTCTACATGATTTACAGGCGACTTATTACGATTTAAAACCGTAGGTATAATTTCAAACGAGGATCTGAAAGAATTAATATAATTAATGATAATTTAAGTGTTTCCTTAATTAAATCTAAAATTCTTTTTATCAAAAGTGTTTATAAATTTCTCTTCCTTATGACATTTTATCAAAGAGCTCTATCACTTTCCTCTCCTCTTTTCAAACTTTCTCTTAAATTTTCCAGATAACATTTTAAAATATGGAGGTTATTTTTATTATAACAAGATGCTTTTAAAATAATAATAAAATTTATGCAATTTTTTTACATTTTTATCAATTTAAATAATTAAACAACAACACTATACTTTAATGAAAACTGACATTGAAATGACAATATGTGTATGAGTTCGTATATAAATGTAGGTGCAGTTTACAATAATAATAGCACACAAATGGAATTAAATGAAAAATATACTGCTCACTTTAATAGAAATATAAAATTATCACAGATAAATGTAGTAAAATAAATAGAGGGGTTCGGAGTGCTACTTGTGAGCCATGGGTTTTTTTAATAGGAAAAATTTCAGAATATACTTTTTCTTTATATTAGATTTTTTCCATACCAAAAATGTCTCAGAATCTGAGAATCTTTCCAAAGGCAAAATCTCTTAGAAACTGAAATATTTCTATGGGGAAAATATCGCAGAATCCGAGACTTCTTCTATGGTGAAATTGTCGCAGAAACTGAGAATTTTGATATGAATATCTCACAATCTGTGACTTTTTCTATAAGAAAAATGTCTCAGAATCTGAGACTTTTTCTATAAGAAAAATGTCTCAGAATCTGAGACTTTTTCTATAAGAAAAATGTCTCAGAATCTGAGACTTTTTCTATAAGAAAAATGTCTCAGAATCTGAGACTTTTTCTATAAGAAAAATGTCTCAGAATCTGAGACTTTTTCTATAAGAAAAATGTCTCAGAATCTGAGACTTTTTCTATAAGAAAAATGTCTCAGAATCTGAGACTTTTTCTATAAGAAAAATGTCTCAGAATCTGAGACTTTTTCTATAAGAAAAATGTCTCAGAATCTGAAACTTTTTCTATAAGAAAAATGTCTCAGAATCTGAGACTTTTTCTATAAGAAAAATGTCTCAGAATCTGAGACTTTTTCTATAAGAAAAATGTCTCAGAATCTGAGACTTTTTCTATAAGAAAAATGTCTCAGAATCTGAGACTTTTTCTATAAGAAAAATGTCTCAGAATCTGAGACTTTTTCTATAAGAAAAATGTCTCAGAATCTGAGACTTTTTCTATAAGAAAAATGTCTCAGAATCTGAGACTTTTTCTATAAGAAAAATGTCTCAGAATCTGAGACTTTTTCTATAAGAAAAATGTCTCAGAATCTGAGACTTTTTCTATAAGAAAAATGTCTCAGAATCTGAGACTTTTTCTATAAGAAAAATGTCTCAGAATCTGAGACTTTTTCTATAAGAAAAATGTCTCAGAATCTGAGACTTTTTCTATAAGAAAAATGTCTCAGAATCTGAGACTTTTTCTATAAAAATGTCTCAGAATCTGAGACTTTTTCTATAAGAAAAATGTCTCAGAATCTGAGACTTTTTCTATAAGAAAAATGTCTCAGAATCTGAGACTTTTTTCTATAAGAAAAATGTCTCAGAATCTGAGACTTTTTTCTATAAGAAAAATGTCTCAGAATCTGAGACTTTTTTCTATAAGAAAAATGTCTCAGAATCTGAGACTTTTTTCTATAAGAAAAATGTCTCAGAATCTGAGACTTTTTTCTATAAGAAAAATGTCTCAGAATCTGAGACTTTTTTCTATAAGAAAAATGTCTCAGAATCTGAGACTTTTTTCTATAAGAAAAATGTCTCAGAATCTGAGACTTTTTTCTATAAGAAAAATGTCTCAGAATCTGAGACTTTTTGTATAAGAAAAATGTCTCAGAATCTGAGACTATATCTATAAGAAAAATGTCTCAGAATCTGAGACTTTTTGTATAAGAAAAATGTCTCAGAATCTGAGACTTTTTCTATAAGAAAAATGTCTCAGAATCTGAGACTTTTTCTATAAGAAAAATGTCTCAGAATCTGAGACTTTTTCTATAAGAAAAATGTCTCAGAATCTGAGACTTTTTCTATAAGAAAAATGTCTCAGAATCTGAGACTTTTTCTATAAGAAAAATGTCTCAGAATCTGAAACTTTTTCTATAAGAAAAATGTCTCAGAATCTGAGACTTTTTCTATAAGAAAAATGTCTCAGAATCTGAGACTTTTTCTATAAGAAAAATGTCTCAGAATCTGAGACTTTTTCTATTAGAAAAATGTCTCAGAATCTGAGACTTTTTCTATAAGAAAAATGTCTCAGAATCTGAGACTTTTTCTATAAGAAAAATGTCTCAGAATCTGAGACTTTTTCTATAAGAAAAATGTCTCACAATCTGAGACTTTTTCTATAAGAAAAATGTCTCATAATCTGAGACTTTTTCTATAAGAAAAATGAGACTTTTTCTAAAAGAAAAGTGTATCAGTCTGAGACTTTTTTCTAAAAGTAAAATGTCTCAGAATCTGAGACTTTTTCTATAAGAAAAATGTCTCAGAATCTGAGACTTTCTCTATAAGAAAAATGTCTCAGAATCTGAGACTTTCTCTATAAGAAAAATGTCTCAGAATCTGAGACTTTTTCTATAAGAAAAATGTCTCAGAATCTGAGACTTTTTCTATAAGAAAAATGTCTCAGAATCTGAGACTTTTTCTATAAGAAAAATGTCTCAGAATCTGAGACTTTTTCTATAAGAAAAATGTCTCAGAATCTGAGACTTTTTCTATAAGAAAAATGTCTCAGAATCTGAGACTTTTTCTATAAGAAAAATGTCTCAGAATCTGAGACTTTTTCTATAAGAAAAATGTCTCAGAATCTGAGACTTTTTCTATAAGAAAAATGTCTCAGAATCTGAGACTTTTTCTATAAGAAAAATGTCTCAGAATCTGAGACTTTTTCTATAAGAAAAATGTCTCAGAATCTGATACTTTTTCTATAAGAAAAGTGTCTCAGAATCTGAGACTTTTTCTATAGAAAAATGTCTCAGAATCTGAGACTTTTTCTGTAAGAAAGTCTCTTAGAATCTGAGACTTTTTCTATAAGAAAAATGTCTTAGGTTAAGTTGGATGGGCGCTCGCCATTTGGAGAATTCACTCGCAGGCCATAAGACCCATTGTGATTCCCTTAATCATATTTCCCTACTCCCCCTCTGTCGTAGAATCTGACACTTTTTCTAAAAGAAAAATGTCACAGAATCTGAGACTTTTTCTATAAGCAAAATGTCTCATAATCTGAGACTTTTTCTATAAGAAAAATATCTCAGAATCTGAGACTTTTTCTAAAGGAAAAATGTTTCAGAATCTGAGACTTTTTCTATACGAAAAATGTCTCAGAATCTGACACATTTTCTTAAGGAAAAATGTCTCAGAATCTAAGACATTTTTTGCGTAAGTTTTCCAAAAAATTCCTTGTTATTTTTTTATGTTGTAGAGCACAAAATGTATGGAGAAACCTCATAACTGTTTATTAGAAATATTGCATTAATTAGAAAGGGAAAAATTCAATTATGTAGTTTGATGGTGAGGATAATGTTTTCATTATCATTATCATATTAATAAAACAAAAACAAACAAAAAAACAAATACATATTAAAGAATGCATGAAAATGAATTGAAATACTAAACAAGTAAAAACGTTAAATTCGGCCTTGCCGAATGTATTGATACCATCCACAATTTCAAAAAGATTATTGCAAAAAACTTTATTTAAAAGGAAATTACTTTTGAAAAAAAAAAAAAAAAAATGAAAAAAAATTTCCGCGAAAAAAAAAATTTGGTAAAAAAAAATCCGCTATTTTTTTTTCCTTTTTTGTCAAAAAATATGTTCGTACTTGTTTAAATACCATTTGGTGTTCAATTATGTTCACATATGTCAACCAGAAGCTGAATTAAAGCATTTTGTATTTTTAGGTTATGTTGAATGTAATGAAATTTTTCGTTCATAACTTTTAAACCGCTGAACCGATATCGGTCAAATGCAATACCAAACTTCCGGGAGAACTTCCAATAAATATGTTAAGTTTCAGTCATCTCTGTGCAATATTTTGTCCGTGACAGCATTTTCCACAGACATACAGACGAACAGACGGACATCGCTAGAATGTCTTAAAATCGATCGGGCATCATTAATATATAAACTTTATTGGGTCCACAATTTCAAAAAGATTATTGCAAAAAACTTTATTTAAAAGGAAATTACTTTTGAAAAAAAAAATAAAAAATTGAAAAAAAATTTCCGCGAAAAAAAAATTTGGTAAAAAAAAATCCGCGATTTTTTTCCTTTTTTGTCAAAAAATATGTTCGTACTTGTTTAAATACCATTTGGTGTTCAATCATGTTCACATATGTCAACCAGAAGCCGAAATAAAGCATTTTGTATTTTTAGGTTATGTTGAATGTAATGAAATTTTTGAGGTGTGCTTACATTTTCGTTCATAACTTTTGAACCGCTGAACCGATATCGGTCAAATGCAATACCAAACTTCTCGGGAGAACTTCCAATAAATATGTTAAGTTTCAGTCATCTCTGTGCAATATTTTGTCCGTGACAGCATTTTCCACAGACATACAGACGAACAGACGGACATCGCTAGAATGTCTTAAAATCGATCGGGCATCATTAATATATATACTTTATTGGGTCCCAGATCGATATTTCGATGAGTTACAAATGGAATGACAAACTTATATATACCATCTATCACTAAGTGGAGGGTATACAAAACAATTGACAAGATGACAAAGTGTTTGTTATTTTTGAATATTTCTACGATATAAAATTGACCTTGACCTCCTCTGACAATAATAATAAAAAAATACAAACAAACCAAATAATATAACGGTAAATTAGGTTTAAAATTACTTTTAATAAAATCTAGAAAAAAAGGAAATAAAGGAGAATATGGTAGAAGAGAGAGTGAGAGGAATTGTTATTAAGCCTTTAAAATGTCAATAGTTAAAGATGCAGTTTTTTTGTTTAAATTGATTTAAAAGAATTATAGATTTTTTTATAAAAAAAATTACTACGTGTACTTACAGTTCTGTGTCCTTGAGAAATACAGTATGAAT
Source organism: Pegoplata infirma (assembly GCA_963921195.1). Taxonomy (NCBI): domain Eukaryota; kingdom Metazoa; phylum Arthropoda; class Insecta; order Diptera; family Anthomyiidae; genus Pegoplata; species Pegoplata infirma. Next base: position 215,217,885 of record OY992540.1, read on the forward strand.
ATCATTGATGATTTTTTCACATAACACCGTCTGTTCATTATCTGAATCTGGATCCATTGTTGAGATTTTTTGTTGCAATATTTCTACAATTTCTTTTATTGATTTTATATTTTTAATTTATTATTTTTGTTAATTTAACATAAATTATATAGAGCACTGTTTATTAAAACAAAAACAAAAAAATACCGCCACCGCAAATTAAAATCACCAACTCAGCTAATTTTTTTTTCTGTTACTTTTGTTGTACTTAATTTTATGGTTATTTTTAAAAAACCAAAAATATTTTTTGTTTAAAATAAAAAAAAAAAATACTTTATCACATCACAATAACAAAAAAAAGCAGTGGAATAAAAAGAAAAAAAAAAAACAAATCAAGTATAAAAAATTAAATCTTAGCACATTTAAATTGTGGTACCGAGTCGCTTGAGATGACAAAATATATTAAATTCAATAAATTTTAATTTAAATAACAAATTTATTCACACTACAACAACAATACCACTCACAATTCTAAACATTCATTAAAAAATAAAAATACAATTTACTAAATTAAATTCTTAATTTAAAAATATTTCTCTTATAAACAGCAAAATGATGGGAAAAAGGAGATTTTAAATTTAAAACGCATGGAAAAAACAACAAAATAAAATAAACCACAACATTAATGAACAGAATTAAAAAAAAACTTTTTCTAATCTTTATGCTATGAAAACAGATGCAAAATAAAGTTTTCTTTTAGAAATTTAATGAGTTTTATATTTTTATTTGCAACTTTTTATAGAATTCTGAATTCTTTAACTTTTAATTAATTTTAATTAAGAAAAAAAAAAAAACACCAACCAATCAACTTGTCGAGAAGTACTATAAACACAAAAACAAAGTATAAAAAGAAAATTAAAAAAGAATTGTCAAAAATACACTGATGTCAACTATTTAAAAAGAAAAACGCTTTTTTTTCTTGTAAATTTTTTAAAATCGTTACCGTTCAAAATATCGCTACCTCAGACGCAAAAGGTCCCATTTCCCCGTATAACATAATTATGTAGACATAAAGCAAAAAACACAAACAAAACAACAAAGTAAAATATATTATTGTTTTGTGTATGTTGCTTTATGTCTACATAATTATGTTGGTGTAGCCATGGATTAAAGGCCAATTGTTACCATAGATTCAAAGAATGAAATCCTTTTCGAATGAATTCTATAAAAAAATTCAATTTTCATAGTCAGTGAATGCATTTATAAATCAACATTGAATGCAGTCCTTGGAATTCATTCAATTGAATGAAAAAAAAAAAAATTAATGCATTCGATTTCTTGTTCATTCGATTTAGAAAAATTGAATGCATTCGATTTTTTATCATTCCACTGCGAATGCAATCGATTTTTTAAATAGATAAACCAAAACAGAGACAAATTTTGGTCCATAGTATCGCCGAATCTCTTTACATACGATGAGAGATATTATTAACTGCCTACACGACAAAAAGTGTGAAGAGTGTTGGCGATACTAAGGACAAAAAATTGGCTCCGTTTTGCTCTATCTTGGTTAGTTTTGTTAAGTTTTTTTTTGGCAATGAATGGATAAGCCATTCGATTTTTCAAATTGAATGAAAAAAAATCGATTGCATTCGCAAGTGAATGTATTCTATGTTTAAAAGTCGAATGAAAAAAATCGAATGCATTGGATTTTTGAAAGTTTAATGAAAAATAAATCGAATACATTCGATATTTATATATCGAATGAGTCTAAAGTGAATTCATTCAATTCGCTAAAATGTGATTGGGGAATGCAATCACTAAATTTTCATTCAGAATGCCAAATCGAATTAAGGAATGAAATCCTTCGAAGCTCTAATTGTTACGATAAGATTTTTCGTATTATTTTTGTAAAAAATGGGATTCAAAAAAAGTCACTCTTCATAAAACTTGGATATGTTGTTCAGAACAAAAAATATTTTTTTGTATTTTTCACGTATTTCTTTTAGCGCTCTAAACTGATTTTTAGGGGTGTACGGGGAATAAGTTGACCTTTTCAGTTTTTTACGATTTACCACTATTTAATCAAAATTAACATACACTCAAAAAATTATGTTAGTAAAATCAACTGAAAATGTCAGTTAAAATAACTACTTTGTAAGTTGTTTTGGGGTCAACTACTTTTTCAGTTAAATCAACTAACAATGTTAGTTATTTTAACTGACAAAAAACAACTGACTTATGTAGTAAAAACGATTTACATTTGTAGTCAAAACAACTAAAATGTAGTAAAAATAAAATAATCAATATATAATTTTTTTTTTCAAAAAATTTTTCAAAAAAAATTGAAGACCAAATTTTTTGCAAGTTTTTTTTTTTTTTAAGTTGTGAAAAATAAAAAAAAAAAACGAAAATTTATTTTTATTTTTTGAAAAAAAAACTTAAAAAAATTTTCAGATATAAAAAAAATAAAATTAACTACTTTAAATAACTGTAACTACATCACAGTACTTTTTTCTTAGTTGTTCAAAAAAACGACTTAAAATAACTAACAGAAATAGTTGTTTGATATTTTTCATACAAAAACAACTGACTTTGTAGTTGAAAACAACTAACTACTGTAAAATATACAAATAACTAACATGTAGTAACTTACATAATTTTCTGAGTGTAGGCATGTTTGTTATTAGATTTAAGATATTTAAAAGACCTATCTCCCATCTTTCCACTTACTAACTAAAACGTCCTAAAATTTTGTTATTTTAAATAATAATATGAAAGATTGTGGATGTTTAGACACTAGGGATATAACCATTTGCGTTTTTTTTTGCATATATCAAACCTATCATAGTGATAAAAGATATTCAGGCAACCAACATTTCTAATGTTGAAAATCAGACTGTTATTTTGTTATTGTTGGATTTTTACCTTTTTTTCAAGTTACACTCAAAAAAATACGTTAGTAGATTTACAAATTTTTTTTTGCTAACGCTAGTTAGCTAACTTTTAGCAAGTTTTTAGTTGAGATTAGCATGTTAGCAAAAAATTCTTGTAAACTTCATTTAGCACATTAGCAATTTTAAACAAACTTTGAACTAATTTCTTTTGCTAAATTTGAAATTGAGTTGACTACATTTTTACAAGATTTTTTGCTAATATTAGCAAAATAAATGGTAATTTTTTTTTTATTTTCAGAAAACTTAAAATGGCGCTATCTCGGAAACTAAGCCAGATAGAGCAAAATGGAGGCCATTTTTGGTTCTTAGAATCTCCATAGTATCGCCGGTCCTCTTCACATGTGTGGACCATGATGGGCCCTAACTTTGGATCCAAAAAGGTTAGCATTCCCGAAAATTTTAAAATGCTCATATCTCGGTAAATATTGCCGACACAACAAAAAGTCCAAAAGCGTTTTTGTAGCTCTCAACACGTAGAACAAGGCCGCAAAATAGTCAAAAGCTCTCCGAGTAATATTTTTGAGGTTATCGAGTTTTTTAATTCTCAAGACCCCAGTGGTCCCCATAATCACGTATCTCAAAAACTAAGCAAGGTAGAGCGAAACGGACACAAATTTTGGATCAAAAACTATGACGATTTTTAAGGAACCCAACTAGGTCTAGGCCCATCGGGGTCTGGACCTATCGGGTCCGAACCCAATGAGGTCCTCAGATGTGTATAAACTAAGTTCAAAAAAAAATATTTAGTTAACTAATTATTGGCAAAACATTTTTGCTAACTTTAGCAAAAAAATTGTGAGTTCAAAATCAGCAAATTTTCTTGTAGGTTTACAAGCTTTTTTTGCTAACATTACAGTTTTTTTTTTTTGAGTGTACTTGTTGCTGGATTTATTAGTGTTTTCTATAAAAATTTCGATAACTTCAACCAAAAATATTGAATTTATCGTAATTCCCATTAAAAAATCCCTAATATATGCAGCAACAAGTAACTTGCAAAAAGCAAGTATCATAAAGGCATTAAAAAGCTTTTCTTTTTTAATATAACACTCTAGGTCTATAAATTTATTCTGGCATAAAATGTTTTATATGTTTTACAAAAGTATAAAAACAACTTAAATAAAAAAATTTCTGTCTTTTTCCCCTGGTCCGATTTTGCTTATTGACGAACAGCACCGTTTTATCCATTAGAGCATACGGGGCAGCTTTTGATATTACCAATTTCCGAACTTAAGCGGACTATGACCATAAGACATATCCGTGCCAAACTTCAGGAGGGTAACACTTTTAGTTAGGACTGCATCGTGCTTCCCATACGTGAAAAATACATGCACATTGTACATAATATTGAATCTTCTGTAGAGGCCTTTAGAACCGATCACAGATCAATAATATATTTCATGGGTTTCCCGAACGATATTTCGACGCTTTACAAACGGAATGTCAAAGTGAGTACATCCCCATACAGTAGTTGGAGGGTATACAAATATTTTTTTCTTGTCATGCGACTTTTTGCTTACCAGGGCTACCCCAAATTCTCGTATGACCAAGGGTCTCACCACACCTTAAGACGGTGCTGTTTACGAATTTAACCAGCCTACGATCACAAGACATCTTCGTGTCAATCTAGCTTGGTTTGGTCTCTGTTATGTGTAAAGGCCTCTACAGACGATATAATATTATGTACAATCTGCATGTATTTTTTTCAGTTCAATATTTTACACAGTATTTTTATGTATGCCAATCGTGAGTAAACGTCAAAAATATTGTGCTTAATATTGCGTCGTCTGTAGGTACCTTAAGATGTAGCTTTTAGACGGAAGAACCCAGGGGGCCACAAAATTTAATTGAAGGGTATGGCAACACCTTCTATAATTATGTAACTTTTTCCCGAAAACCTCAATGTCTTTACCCTTTTATTATTAAGCGTCAGTTTAGTCTATGAAATTATCGTCACAGACTAAATACAGACTCGACAGTAGAGTTTTATAAGAAAAAATGGGGAAAAACTAAGCGATTTTAGCAGAAAACTCAGCGGTTTTTAGTCCGTTTTACGCTAACATGGCAACACTTTCTACGACTTAGGAGTGAGTGAAACAACAAAAACCGATCTGGCATCCATTTTTCTAATGGCGCGTTATATTAGCTTTCTCTTTCTAACCTAATTCGTAGAATAATTTGAAAACATTAACCATATGGTTCAAAACTACTTTTTTGACATCTGTCACTTATGTCGAGTTTGTATTAGTCTGTGTTATCGTTATATAAAAACGGCAACGGTTGCAAAACCTTAAGGGCCTAATTTTGTAAATCACTCGCGTTGAACGCATCACCAACGTTAACGTGAACGCGAGGCTCAAAAAGTGCAATTTTGTAAATCACTACGTCACAGACTAATACAGACTCGACATAAGTGACAGCTGTCAAAAAACTAGTTTTGAACCATATGGTTAATGTTTTCAAATTATTCTACGAATTAGGTTAGAAAGAGAAAGCTAATATAACGCGCCATTAGAAAAATGGATGCCAGATCAGTTTTTGTTGTTTCACTCACTCCTAAGTCGTAGAAAGTGTTGCCATGTTAGCGTAAAACGGACTAAAAACCGCTGAGTTTTCTCCTAAAATCGCTTAGTTTTCCCCATTTTTTCTTATAAAACTCTACTGTCGAGTCTGCATTTAGTCTGTGACTACGTTATTGCGTTCAATTTTTACGTTATCACTTGAAATGTCAATTATATTAGAATCAGTGTTACCAGACATTCTAAAATTAATAAAATTTACTACCCATTTTGTAGGGGATACACACCCATTATCGTAGGGAAACACATATAAAATAAGGCAACACCTGCAAAGAGAATATTTGAGAACAAAGAGAACAAACAAAAACGTAAAATAAATTAGTTGAAAAAAACAGCAAAAATCACAACAAGCAGCTTAGCTGTTTTCGATGTTTTTCTTCTGCCGGAGGAGTTTTTTTTACACATTTATTACTTTTTTATTGTATGTTTACATATTCCAACATTATTTATTTATTTTTTGGTATTTAAAAGCAAATTTGTTACATCAACGCCCCAAAATTTCAAGTGACCATTTTGACACTTCAAGTGATGGAAAAACACTCTCTCGCGTTCTACAAAATTCCGTTTTCCATACAATTTGTTCTCAAAACACGTAAGTCAACGCGAAAAAAACAGCTGTTCAGTGCTCGCGTTTTACAAAATAGAAAATTGTACAACGCGAGATGAAAAGGCGCGTTGCGTTTTACAAAATTAGGCCCATAGAAAAAAATAGAAGTGTAACAGAGTCGTATTTTGCTTGAATAAGTATTAGTGACAGCACATTATGTAACATTTGACGTTTAATAAAAACAATGCAACATAAAGGAGAACAACAACAAAGAAAAGAACAAAAGAAAAAACAAAAGGTTTTAAACTATCAATAGTGCGTATTATTTTTAAAAAAACGTTGAATAAAGCAAAATAAATAATAAATTTAATTAAATGAAAGACAAATTCCATTTTTTAAAAACAAATAATCTAATTTGATATTAAATACGTGTGAGATGAGGAAGAACAAGCATTTTGCCACCATATTGGAAAATACATCAAATACAACACTGCGTACCTTCTAATCTTTTCTATGATTAGGCCCTAAATTTATTGAATTAGAAATAGCATTGAAATCGCTTAATTAGCATCACTTTGTATAAAAGGAAAACAACAAAACAAAACAGCAGCATTGCCAGCTAAAACCTTTTAGTTATAGCAACCAGGGATGCCAACTTAGTGCTTTTCGCGCTAGATCTAGTGCTTTTTGATGTGTTAAAACGCGAAAATTTTTGACCTAGTGCCAAATTAGAAAAACGCACTAACTTGGTGCTTTTTAAATTTTCAGTTGGTGCTTTTAGTGCTTTTTAAAATTAATTTTTATAGCCTCCAAATAAAGTATGGCGGTATACTTAGTATATTAGTGGTTTTCACGTCATTTGCACCCGATTTCCATATTATGCATATAAAATAAATTATTTTTTACTTGTTGTGAGCGTCCCAGTTTTATTCAATTGGAAACTGATATAAATTTTATTTTTTCACACGCACACATCCAAACAAGAGTTAAGAAGAAGACAAAACAATTTTCTTAACATCGTTTACTATCATTTTATTTATTTTTTTACTTAATAAAAACATTTTTCTTATTTTGTTAATTGATTTAATTATTTTTTCTAAACAAACACCACATTTTAATTAAAAATGTTTTAATGATTGTTCAAATGTCAAATTAAATGCAACTCTGTTTGTTATTTCCTCACAGATATATTTTGTTTGCGTGTGCAAATGAAATATACACTTGCTTTTTTGTGAGGATATGAATAAATTCGTGAGGATAAATGCAAGTGCAAATGAAATGTCAAACCCATATAATTTGTTGTTGTGAGTTTGCACACTTTGCAAATATTCCTAGTTTATCAAGTTTGCACCGTTTATTACCCAAAAAGCAAATGATGTGAGCTCCACTATTATTTCGAGTGTAACGCATCGAAATATTATTCGGAGACTTCACAGGGTATATATTTTATTGATTTTTAATCGATTCAAAGACATTTTTTGAATGTCCGTCTGTCTATCTGTGGAAAGCAATATGCAGTTCAAACTAAGAGCTAGACGCCTGAAATATGGAACGAATTTATTATTATGGTCAATAACCATTGGTCGTATTAAGTAAGTTCGGAAATAAGGGCAAAATCGGACTAAGGGAAAATGTTTTCACTTGAAGAACTAAACAACCTCTAAAAAATGCCATTCTTTGTAGGTTTTTTTTTGTATTTTGGTTTAATATTTGAATTCTGTTCTGGGTGAAGTTCAAAGAATAAATTCGGCTTTTGAAGCAGAAAATGTAGACCATGTAAGATTGTACAACGATTTATATCGGTTGCTTAAAAGTTCAACCAACAAACTCATCAAAAATTTTGTTTGAAAAAAAAAATATTTTTTTTATCTATTTAAAAAACAGTGCTTTTTTACCCTTTTTTTCAAGCAAATTTACGCGTTTTTACCCGTTTATAAATTTTTTGTGCGCGTTTTGCTCTCAAATAGTTGGCATCTCTGATAGCAACTAAACACAGAAATTACCAGCTGATTGTTATCACACAAAAACAAACTAGAATTTCAAAGAATCTTCTGTGAAAAATATATACAAATTAAAACAAAAATTAATTTGTACAACTCACAACTCGAAAATTAATAGTATTTTTAATAATAATGGCCACAAAAGTAGTAGCTACCGCTACAGTAAGAGCTTTAAAGGGTAGAAAATTAATACCCACAAGAGCAGCATTAACATTGGTAAGTTTTAAAAGAACCTTAAAAATGGGAAATGTATGTCATAACAAAATCTTGTGATGAAATTATCTTATTTTATATATGTAGACACCCGCAGCAGTGCAGCGTATTAAGGATTTACTTAAAGATCAACCAGGATTTGTAAGTTTTTTTGAAAATTATTTCTTTGACCATTAATGAAATTATTTTTTTTGTTCATCCTTAGACTGGCTTAAAAGTGGGAGTTAGACAACGTGGTTGCAATGGTTTGTCTTATACTTTAAATTACGCCAAAGAAAAAGGTTGGTTCATTTTTTTTGTTTTCTTAATATACATTTTATTAATATTCTTTATTAAATTTTAAACACCCAGCAGATAAGCTAGATGAAGAAGTCACACAAGATGGTGTAAAAGTTTTTATTGATAAGAAGGCTCAATTATCTCTTTTGGGTAAGTTTGTTATTATATAAATGTATGTATATAAAAACAAAATTTGTTGACAAAGTAAACAAATGACCAAAAACAACATTTTTTTTGGCACAATGACAAAGTGTGTTAATTACGTAGATAAAAGTATGTACGTTGTACGAATTATAAATATAAATATGTATATGTGAACCGTGTAATATTGCTCACATTTTTATTGTTAGATTTAAATGAAATCGTTTTTAACTTTCATCCTATTCTCAAAAAAATAGCTTCTAAATCTTACCCTAATGTGTGGATTTTGATTTTTATACCCTCCATACATTTAATTTGTCGTTCCGATTGTAACGCATCGGATATTATTATTGATCCATGATCGATTCTAAGGAATTTCAGCGATGTCCGTCTGTGGCAAGCACGGTTTAGTATAAACAACACCTTTTGTAGATGTAATTCGAAGATTTTAATTGTAATATACAGATTCCATATGTAATTCATATATTCCATTTGTAATTCTAAGAGTCTACTTGTTATTCGAAAACTCCAATTGGAATTCGAAAATGTTCAATTGCAACCCGAAAAACATTTATTTAATGCAGGAAAAGAAAAAACACGGCACGGGGGACGGTTTAGTATTAGAGTTTTACCACCTATAAAAAATAGAACAAGTTTTATTTCACACCGTCGCTGGCCACCGGTTCTAAAAATATTAACTGAATTCCAATTGATCTTTTTCGAATTAAAATTAAAATCTAACAATTACAATTGATCTTCTTCAAATTACAATTGATCTTTTCCGTATTGAATTTATCTTTTTGGAATAACAATTGAAGGTTTTTTGTAAAATCTAGACAAACGTTCTAAAATAATGAAGATAATTGGACTTAAAATTAATTTTTTTAACTTACAATTGTTATTTTTCTTCAAATTAAAAGCAGAAGGGGTTCAAGTGTAGTTTTTTTTTTAATTGATTCTATTCGTTTTCTCAATTTCTTCGATGTTTCCAGTTAATTTAATCAAATGATTACTGAATTTTGATTTGCAGTAAAGGCATAATTACTTGAGCGAATACGGTTCGGAGACGTGTCAGCTGATACGTTAGCTTGTACTAAAATATATAGAAATAGGTACTTAAACGAATACGTGACGGTGTATAGCGGCCTAACTTTAAAACGATACATAATCTTTTGCTATATAAGTTGAGTGTAATTGGATTTAATGGTATCGTATTGAAATGGTTATCTTCATATTTGAGAAATCGTGAGCAATGCGTTCTTTTTAGGCAGACACATTCTAGATTTATAAGTGTTGCTTCTGGTGTCCCACAGGGCAGTCATCTCGGTCCTATCCTATTCTTGTTGTTTATAAATGATCTCCCATCCTCTATTATTCATTCTAATATTTTGATGTTTGCTGATGATGTTAAGCTTTTTCTGTCTTACAGTTCTCCTGTTGGACAGGTATTGCTGCAGCATGACTTGAATAGATTTTACAATTGGTGCGATTGTAATCTCATGGAGCTGAACTTGAAAAAGTGTAAGCACATGACATTTGCTAGGTCGAAGTTTTTGACTTCTCAGTACTTATTAAATGGTTCAATTTTGGAATCGGTTGATTCTATTTTGGATCTTGGTATTCTTTTAGATAGAAAGTTGACTTTTAATGCGCATGTGGAGACTATGGTAAATAAGGCCTATGGTGTTCTTGGATTCATGAAACGCTGGGCGAAGGAATTTTCTGACCCCTATATAACGAGGCAATTATTTACTTCATTGGTAAGACCAATTTTGGAATTTGGTTGTATTGTTTGGGATCCATATTATGCAGTTCATAGTGATATGATTGAATCCGTACAGAAACAATTTTTACTTTTTTGTCTTAGGAACCTCAACTGGGGTCCGGACTATAGCAATCTTCCATCATATAATGCAAGATTGGCGTTGATAAAACTTCCTACTCTGAAGAGTAGACGTATTATGTTAAATACTGTGTTTATTTTGAAGATTATTAAGGGCGAAGTTGATTCTGAATTTCTTGTTGGGAAGTTGTTTTTTAACGTCCCTTTTCGGCCTACTAGATATTACAGCTTTCTTTATATTGATATTTGTCGCACGAATTATGCGTGTGCAGATCCTATTCGTAGGATGTGTACTGATTTTAACTCGTTATACAGGTTTGTTGACTTTTCGGAGAATTATGCTCTTGTGAAATCAACTATTTTGACATATTTGAATAGATTGCGTGACGATGATTATTTTAATTTCTTTGAACGTTTATAGTTAATTTATGATTATTAATACTAAATTATCTGTAGAAGTTTTGTAGTTGTAGTAATTGTATATAAATGTATTTAGTGTCCATATAATAAACCGACTGATGACTGAGAGTTTGTAGTTGGTTTATTACTATCCTTACTTATCCAGCCTAATCCGCTATGGTTCGGACCATGGTGTGTACGTGTTCCCCCGTCATGGGAACGAGCCCTCTCGGTCGGTTGGGGCGGGTAAGTGTGAGGTGGGACCGTTCGTAAAAAAAAAAAACAAACAAAAACAGCCCGTCACGCTACATCACCGCTACAGTAGCGCTCAAGTGCCTGGGCCTTAAATTATCTGTCTAACAAGGCAACAAAACCTGAAATCAGTTAAAAATCGTAAAATCTTTGAACCTTTGAATTTATATTTTTGAATAACATCTGAAAATAGTGAAGACCAATGAAGTTTGACACATATACGGCTTATGGTCATATGCTAGGTAAGTTCGGCGAAATTGGACCAGGGGAAAAAGCTACAAAAAAAAAATAAAAATAAAATAACCATTGAAAAGCACGTTTTTTAACCGTTTTTTTTTTGTACTGTTCAACAAATAAAACATTTGTATGCCAGAAGTCCTGCACTTAAGCAATGAGATTAGGAAATGCCATTTTTCGTCCCGCCCCATTTTAAGATAAAAAAATAAATAATGTGCTCTATTCGGGAGTACTTTTTCACAATTTATCTAATTTTTAAAAATTTGATATTTTTTCGAATTTTAAGATTTTAAAATTGTTTGTTACAATTAAAGATCTAGTCTAGCTTTAATAACTACAAACAAACATTTTAAAAATCTTAAAATTCTAAAGATTAGATTCGAAAGATTAGATTATCATTTTAATGAAGATTAAAAAATAATAACATCGATTGACAATATTCATCTAGTAGAAAACTTGATATAAAAAGATAGACGCTCGATATCAGGCACTCGTTTTTCATTTTGAATACGGCCTAGTATTTAACGCTAGTATTTAAGTAAATATCATCAAAAATTAATTTGCATATATTTTTTAGGGAGAAGGAAGGTGTCAATCAACGCCAACCCATTTCTTACGTCAATAACATTATTAATTCATTTTTTTTTTTCTTTCTTTCAGGCACTGAAATGGACTATGTTGAAACTAAGCTAGCTAGTGAATTTGTATTCAATAATCCAAATATTAAGGGTACGTGTGGCTGTGGCGAATCATTTAGTTTATAAATTTATAGTTTAAAGCAATAATGTAAAAATTGGCAAATTAGATTGATGAATAAAAAAAATGGAACATACAGAATATTAAATTATAAAAAACAAGAACACAAGAGAAACGTTTCTCTTCTTTAAAATAAAAATTATAATTGTTGCTTAATAATGATAAGAAAGCATTGTTAGATATTTTTGTTTCTTTTAGTTAGCATAATTTTTAAAAATAGTAACTAATTTAATATTTTTTTTGTTTAAGCTTAAATAACTTAATAAAAAATTTAAAGAGCATAAAATAAAATAAAAAAATTAAAAAAATATATATTTTACTTACCTGTTTGATTTTAATAGATTTTTAATTCAATTTCCTGGCGCTTTAGGGTTTTAATAACTTTATGCATGACGAAAAATAGTTTTGTATTGGTATTGCAGCAACTGAATGGACGGACTGCTTTATTTTAAATAATCACTTTTTTTATATATTTGATGAATTTCATTATTGAAGATTTTTGATATTGTTTATTTTGATTTTATCATTTAAAAATTAATATTTTAAAAATATATTTTTTCTTTTTATTCAAATTTACTGCAACAATTTGATTTTTTCATGTTTTTTATTTTGAATGCATTTTTTAAAATAAATATTTTTTTTTCTTTTTATTCAAATTTACTGCATTTGATATTTTTCTATAAACACACAATTTCTTTTTTATTTTTTTTATTTACCGTTGCAAGCTGTATAACCATTTTCTTCATATTCATCTCGTGTAAGTAATAAATCCTTAAAACCTTCACTACTAGCCAATTCTTTGCCACCATACCAACCATAACTTATGGGATCTTCTGGAAATATTAATGAAACTTCTAAATCATCTGGAGCCAAAGCTCTTATCTCTGTCTTAAGTCTTGGTATAAAACCTGGAAATAATGATGAACCACCAATAACAAGAATATTACGTAAAAGTTCATGATGTGTATAGGAAGGGCATTCTTTCAAAGAGTCTATAACCGCTTCTGGTATGCCAATTTGTTGTATACCCACATCGGAAGGTTGAAATAACAATTCTGGTACTGTAAAACGTTCATTACACAATCTGACCGATTGTTGATCTGAGTCATCAACTAAAGGATTATTTGTAGAGTCCTTTTTTCTTATATATCCTCGTTTAACGGAAGTAAAGTCTGGTAAAACATAATCCACTACAACTTCGGAACGTTTTTTATTATCCGCATGTACGCGCATGTCCTCAGCAAAATTTTTCGAAACAAAGCAAATATCTTCTTTTATTTGATTTACTACATAAGATTCATCCATAACATTGAGATGACGATATGAGATTAATTCTTTTAAATGGTTAGTTAATACCTTACCACCCACCTCAATGCGTCTTATTCCTTTGCAAACTCGCTTTCCACGCACAAAGGGAACTATATGAGTAAAACTATAACCCACATCTACTACTATGCAATTTAAGGCGAGCATAGAAGTCTCTTCACTCTCAGCACAATAATTATAGGCGGCCAATTCAGCAGTGGTGCTCTTGTGAATACCCGCACAGTGAAATTCTTCAAATAGTATTTCTATCATGGCTTCTTGTATGCTGGAAAAATTTAGTTGCGGCTCCGTTACTAGCATATGGCGATCTTCTAAACTAATGCCTGAACCTTCCGCACTAAATATATGATCCCAAACGGTTTTTTGAACATCCCAGTTAAGAAGATAGCCTTTTTGAAAACACAGTATGTAAAATAAACCTGAAGCATCCCGGCACTCATCTATTTGACTGCCAATAAATGCACGCCGGCGTTCGGACTTTGCTTTCATGATACAATTTAAAGTTATCTGGGGATCATCTTGGGAAGCTAAACCCAATTTAGCGGTATAAGCGCCATTATCCAATACAACAGCAGCACCATTATCATCCATTTTAAACGCAAATTTAATAATTTTTGTAAATGTTTTAATTAGAAAAAATTACACTAGAAGCGCTTTACTTTTTGTATTCACTTTTGTTTACCGCTATGCTCACTAAACACAGTTCTTGAACTAATATCACCTTCTTGTTTTTTATACACAATCTCTAAGGAATGATAACACAGTGTATACTGGTGTATACTGACAAAATCAGCTGTTAGACACTCATGCCAACTATTTTTTTTTAATCGCTTAAATGGATAAACTTGGTAAAATGCACTTTACGGGGCATACAAAATTTATAAAAAGAAAAAAATGCTACCCCTTTAGAATATTTTTGGCAAAAGTGCACTTTACGGAGCACAAATATTTTGGCGGGAAAAAATTGAACCCCTGTGGAATTTAAAAAAAGAACGAAATTAAAATTTAAGGGGGCTGGACCCCGGGGCCCCCTGGAGCCAAAAAAAAAACGCCCACCCACCTCCAGGTTTGTGTAAGCACTAAAATTAAAGGCAATTAAAAAAGAAAAATATATGGGAGACTAGGTCCCTGGCCCCTCTAGTAGAGATGAGCGCATGAGTGATTTTTGACTTACACTCACTCATGCTCACGACAGGAATTTTGAAATCACGCAATTTTTTTTACGTTTTTCGCAAGGGAAAGATGTGTTTTACAATAATGAAATTTACGAAAAATTCTACGTTAATTTAAAATCGCTAGTTCTCAAGGAAAAATAGCTAAGTTGGCATCACTTCTGCCAGCTGTCAAATTTAGTTTGGAAGTTTTTTAGTTCTTGATCAAAATTTTATGTAATAAGCGAGTTAAATACTCAACTTTTATTTAAAAATATGTCCCTGGTCAGACAAATTTTGCAAGCCACCAAACAAACACAACAATGGTAAGTGTTGGTTATAGCAAATCCCCACAATATTAACAAAATATTCAATATAAATCTTAAAGGTCTCCCATTTTGTGTCGCGGCATGGCTTCATTGCGTGATGCCCCTGTCATTGATGTGGACACAGCTTTAGCCAAACCGGAAGAATTGGAACAAAGAAACAAATTGCAGGGCACCATTACTGTACCCGTTAAGGTTGATATTAGTCCTATTACCGGAGTACCAGAAGAACATACCAAGGGTCGCAGAGTACGCATTCATGTGCCTCCCAAAAACGCTATGCAGAGTGGTACCGATAATGTGAATACCTGGCAAATTGATTTTGATAATCGTGAACGTTGGGAAAATCCTTTGATGGGCTGGACTTCGACGTAAGAGTTTTTTTTAAGTGTTTTATATAAAAAAATTTATATTTACATGCATTTTATTTTAGTGGTGATCCCTTGTCTAATATGCATGTCGAATTTGGTTCCCAGGAAGATGCTATTACTTTTTGTGAAAGAAATGGCTGGCGCTGGTTTGTCGATGAAGGAGATCAACCCAAAAAGGATCGTGTTAAGAATTATGGTGTAAACTTTGCTTGGAATAAACGCACTCGCGTATCCACTAAGTAAATGGGAAGTGATTTAAAAAACAAACCATTTTAAAAGGAAATGTATAACTTTATGTGGTTGGATAACAATGTTAATGAATTAGTAAATTTCAAATGAATACAATTAATGAAAATTCCATTTCGAAGTGTTTTCTTTAATAGAATGGAACATTTTTTAACTTTACCAAGAATTGCTAAAATACAATTGAAGGGCTTACTGCAAGAACTTGATAAGCAACATTTTATTTTTTCGTGTTTTTCGCCTTCTGCTGATGTTCCATTGATAGATTTTTGGCAGAAGTCTTGCTTTAACCCTTCGTACTAGTATATTGGGAATAAAAGCTCTGCAATAGTTCTATTTTTTACATTATTTTAAAAGTTTTACGGCAAAAACACCATAAAATGAAATGTTTATCGAGTTTTTACAATAAACCCTTCAATTGAAAACATTTCCCAGATTATTCGTTAAAAAAAATCAAAAAAGTAATTACAATGAGGAGAAACAATGTTGCTGCATTTTTTAGTTTTTAATTTGTTTACACAAAAAAACTTATTTGTAAAATAATCTGAATGATTTGAAAAATAATCTGAATGATTAATTTTTAAGCGTTTGGATCTTGTAATATTACCATCTTCAGATGTCCTTAAAGACCTCGAATCTCTCAGTAACTTTTTATTTTATGACTTTCAGATCTTCTAATAATTTACATCTTGAGATGCCCTAACCGACCTGAAGTGGTTGCCAAAGGTACATGCTTAACTTTTATTATATTCCTGAGTATTCTTACCTTGTTTCCTGACTTCTTCTTTCTACGTCTTATTGTGAGATTTTCTACAGTGAGACTTTTCATTATAATGATCCTCCCTTGATAAAGTTCTATGAGAGATTTTTCTATTAACGTCATTATTCTTTCCGTACTCTGTTTTAGGAGATCGACTTCTTCGTTTTTTGTGATAACTTTCAGGTTGCTTATTTGGGCTTGATTGTCTATGGTATTCCTTATAACTTTCTGGTTGATTATTTGTGCTTGATTGTCTATGGTAATCCATGTTTCTTTCTTTGCTTCTTTTTCTTTTATAATGATCATCATGACTATAACTTCTACTACGTCTCTTACTTTCTTTAATTCTTTCTTTGCTACTTTTTCTGCTTTTATAAGATCTTTCTTTACTACGACTTCTATTACGTCTTTGGCTATCCTTAGATCTACCATTACTGCGACTTCTACGTTTATAACTTTTATCAACTCTTTCTTTGTCACTTTTATGGCTATTATAAGATCTTTCATTACTACGACTTCTACTGAGGTATCTGCTTTCTTTACTATGACTACTACGTCTACGACTTTCTTTGCTTCTCTCTTTACTTTGACTTCTACTACGTCTTTTGAATTTGCTATATCGTTCTTTATATGAATTTCTATAATGTGTTTTACTATCTATAATTCTTTCTTTATATGATCTATGATGATCTCTGCTATGGCTTTCTTTTCTCTGTTTAAAATTCAATTTCTTATCCTTCTCTTGCTTTTCCACATTTACACATTGATTTCCCATGAATTGTAATAAAGCCTGCATTTGCAAGTCTACCAATGATCTCACTTCCTCTATATGGGTTGGTTTACTTTTACGGAATTTACGTTTCTTCTGTTTTTCCTCTCGTTTCTTTTGAGCAACAATTTCTGCCAAAGAAATTTCACCGTCAGCTCTAGAAAAAGAGGTAATTATTCCAAAAATCATTTTGAGTTTAACTATTTTATTACTTACACTTTGGCTACCGTATTATTTTCCAACTTTTCGGTATGATTAATAACATGTTCATAGATTTTTAACTTTTCTTCGCGTGAAAAATTTGCTTGTAAATCACGAAAGTTTTGAGGAGCTTCAATTTCATTATTTTTAAGTAATTGTTGTAGTTGTAGAGTTTCTGTAATATTGAAAAGTTAGTTTTGTATTTAAAATATTTCTTTAATAATTTCTTTTAAACTTTCTTACCTATGCTGACTGAATTTTTAGTTATACAACTTTCAGGATATGTGCTTTTTAAAGGTGGGCAAATCTTTTTTGCTTTTTGAAAGTTTGTTGACGCTACAGAATTTGAATTAAAATTCTAAAATTAAAAAAACATAAGGGCCTTTATTCATAATACTTAAAGTGTACTTAAAGTAGGTTTATTTGACAAATATTCATGCAATATCAGTCAAATAAACCTACATTAAGTAGATTTAATTTACTCATTATGAATAGCCCAGAAGAAATTTAATTAGAAATGTTTTTCAAAAGGCTCTTATACCAAGTTAGAATGTTTTTGGATTTGATTTGTTAAAAAACAAATGTTTAATATTCACGCCTACTAAAGGTGGGCGGTCCAAAACAAATATATTTTAATAGGCTGGGGTTATTGCAGAAGTTTAAATCTTCTTCTGACATAAAAATGTAGATTCTTTTACAAAAGTACAAAAAAAAATCTGCAAAAAAAAACATACGTTTATCTGAGGTTGGTTTAGTTTTTTGAAGAGGAACATTTTTCCGACTAATAAAATCTTTTCCATAACAGAACTTAACTTGCCTATAACTACAACACATATTTGTGACAAATTTTAAGAGTCAAGCTCTCTTATTTTGTACGACACAATCTCAGTGTTCAATATATAAGCTTTATGGGGTCGTAAACCAATATTTCTTTCGATGCGTTACACTGTTAGTAGGAGGATTTAACGAATGCAATAAAAAAAATAGCTGGTCGGCGGGGACGCTTGGAGGTCAACTTTATCCTTGCGATAAATTCATTATTTAAATTATTTTTTTTTAGATCCTCGGACTTCGGGAGGACTTTAAACTTCTTCTGAAATAATAATGTAAAAATATCGTCTTTCAGAGGTTGGAACTTTTTTTCCCCTGGTCCAATTATACAAAACTCCAGACTTTAGGAGTCTAGATCTTTTGGTTGGGACTGTAGTGTGCATTTAGTAATATCAAACTTCCGAAAAATATACGCAGAGAAAGAAATACACACAATGATCGGACCTGAAAACTTTCAGGTTCCCTAATAAAATACGCTAGATCATCCCGTAAAACATCCACTATAGTGATGCTATAGCATCTCATATTGTAAGAGTCCTTTAACCATCCCAACAAACCAAAAAATAATACTCTATCATAACTAATATAATTTTTTACAAAAATTGTGAGTTATAAATTATCATTATAATGATAAAAAAATTGTATCATGAAAATATCTAAATATAATCATTTATGTTTGTTTTGATAGTTTGGCTGGAAATTTTTAATTTTATTTATTTGTGAAAGCAGTCAAAACTTTTCAAAAAATATATTATTTTCTTTAAAAATGTATTCTATTGGAGACACTATTGCGAAAATTGCTCTCTATACTAGCAATTCTCATCATTCCCACAATGCAATAATTAAACCCAAGGTATGTAAGCTTACATAACTATATTAATAATTGTATTCTGTTAATATATCATGGTGTGTTTTTAGGTTTCATCACGAATTTGGATATTTCGTGGATATGGATTCTTAGCTGGAGCTTCATTAACAGTAAAAAACGCTTTACTTTCACAGAGTAAGTCCCCAATTAATACATTTTAGGAAAAATCTCACAGGATCTGAGACTTTTATAGGAAAAATGTCTCAGAATTTAAGATTTTTTCTATAGGAAAAATGTCTCAGAATCTGAGACATTTTCTATAGGAAAAATGTCTCAAAATCTGAGACTTTTTCTATACGAAAAGTGTCTCAGAATCTGAGACTTTTTCTATAGGAAAAGTGTCTCAGAATCTGTGACTTTTTCCATAGGAAAAGTGTCTCAGAATCTGAGACTTTTTCTGAAGGAAAGATGTCTCAGAATCTGAAACTTTTTCTATCGGAATAATGTCTCAGAATCTAAGACTTTTTCTATAGGAAAAATGTCTTAGAATCTGAAACTTTTTCTATATGAAAAATGTCTCAGAATTTGAGATTTTTTCTATAGGAAAAATGTCTCAGAATCTGAGACTTTTTCTATAGGAAAAATGTCTCAGAATCTGAGACTTTTTCTATAGGAAAAATGACTGAGACTTTTTCTATAGGAAAAATGTCTCAGAATCTGAGACTTTTTCTATAGGAAAAATGTCTTTTTCTATAGGAAAAATGTCTCAGAATCTGAGACTTTTTCTATAGGAAAAATGTCTTAGAATCTGAGACTTTTTCTATAGGAAAAATGTCTCAGAATCTGAGACTTTTTCTATAGGAAAAATGTCTCAGAATCTGAGACTTTTTCTATAGGAAAAATGTCTCACAATCTGAGACTTTTTCTATAGGAAAAATGTCTCAGAATCTGAGACTTTTTCTATAGGAAAAATGTCTCAGAATCTGAGACTTTTTCTATAGGAAAAATGTCTCAGAATCTGAGACTTTTTCTATAGGAAAAATATCTCAGAATCTGAGACTTTTTCTATAGGAAAAATGTCTCAGAATCTGAGACTTTTTCTATAGGAAAAATGTCTCAGAATCTGAGACTTTTTCTATAGGAAAAATGTCTCAGAATCTGAGACTTTTTCTATAGGAAAAATGTCTCAGAATCTGAGACTTTTTCTATAGGAAAAATGTCTCAGAATCTGAGACTTTTTCTATAGGAAAAATGTCTCAGAATCTGAGACTTTTTCTATAGGAAAAATGTCTCAGAATCTGAGACTTTTTCTATAGGAAAAATGTCTCAGAATCTGAGACTTTTTCTATAGGAAAAATGTCTCAGAATCTGAGACTTTTTCTATAGGAAAAATGTCTCAGAATCTGAGACTTTTTCTATAGGAAAAATGTCTCAGAATCTGAGACTTTTTCTATAGGAAAAATGTCTCAGAATCTGAGACTTTTTCTATAGGAAAAATGTCTCAGAATCTGAGACTTTTTCTATAGGAAAAATGTCTCAGAATCTGAGACTTTTTCTATAGGAAAAATGTCTCAGAATCTGAGACTTTTTCTATAGGAAAAATGTCTCAGAATCTGAGACTTTTTCTATAGGAAAAATGTCTCAGAATCTGAGACTTTTTCTATAGGAAAAATGTCTCAGAATCTGAGACTTTTTCTATAGGAAAAATGTCTCAGAATCTGAGACTTTTTCTATAGGAAAAATGTCTCTGAATCTGAGACTTTTTCTATAGGAAAAATGTCTCAGAATCTGAGACTTTTCCTATAGGAAAAATGTCTCAGAATCTGAGACTTTTTCTATATCTGACACTTTTTCTATAGGAAAAATGTCTCAGAATCTGAGACTTTTTCTATTGGAAAAATGTCTCAGAATCTGAGACTTTTTCTATATCTGAGACTTTTTCTATAGGAAAATTGTCTCAGAATCTGAGACTTTTTCTATAGGAAAAATGTCTCAGAATCTGAGACTTTTTCTATAAGAAAAATGTCTCAGAGTCTGAGACTTTTTCTATAGGAAAAATGTCTCAGAATCTGAGACTTTTTCTATAGGAAAAATGTCTCAGAATCTGAAACTTTTTCTATAGGAAAAATGTCTCAGAATCTGAGACTTTTTCTATAGGAATAATGTCTCCGAATTTGAGACTTTTTCTATATGAAAAATGTCTCAGAATCTAAGACTTTTTCTATATGAAAAATGTCTCAGAATCTAAGACTTTTTCTCAGATTCTATAGAAAAAAATGTCTCAGAATCTCAATGTTTCAGACTCTGAGATTTTATAAAAAATTTATTTGAAAAAATTAAGATTTTCGGCAGTAAAATTTAATTTAAACTTTATATTTTTTCAGAAGCTGGAAGTATTTTACGAAAATCCAGAGCCGATGAACGTGTAAAAGGAACAAGTCAATATGCTGTTTTATTGTTCTTCATTTATGTAATTTTTATAATTTAAATTAATTGTTATTTATTATTGATGTAAATTATTTTAAGTCAAAAAATGCATTAAAAGCAAAAAATTAAAAAAACCCCGTTTATTAATTTTAGTATCATTTAGATATCATAAAAAATATTATATTTTTAGTTTATATTGATATCGAAAAGATATCATATTTTAATGGAATAATGATAAAATAACGATAAAATTCCAGGAATTTATCGAAATTATTGTTGCGCTGCTTAAAATTTTCGATATCATTATATTGTAATTTTTTATTTGAATTTCGATATTATTACGATAGGTACCTTCTCAGCAGCTACCCCGATTATATTTGTATCATGTATAATATTATTTTCGGGCAAACTTATCATTGATATTATATTATTATGATATACAAGCAATATCTTTTGGTTTGTTGGGATGGTACTCCGTCCACAAAGTTCCCACAGAACTCATACGCCCAATAATAAGCTTTCATGTTGTTTTCATATAAATATAAGAATGTCCTTATACTTGATTAATACCTTCGAAGGTATTTAGTAAGTTTACTACATAGTTTTAAAAAGACATTTTTACATTTATCCCAAACCCATGGAGTTTGCAATTCCATAAATAGGGTTGCCAGATACTAGAAGTCAAATAACTGGAAAATGGAACATTTTCAGCTGGATTTTTAAAAAGTAACTGGACCCATACATTTTTTTTTAATAATCTGAAAAAAAATCACCCGATTTTCATATGTGAGATACATATTCTTATTTTGGACTAAATGGCGGTTTCTATTTACCACGGCAAATGTTCCCTTTTTAAGAATTTTTATTACTTTTTTGAGCATCTCGAACGTCTGGCAACCCTATCCATAAATGATGCTTCCCAACATATGAGGCTCCACAGACAATTTATTTTTGTGTCTCCTGTAAATTTCAGACTTTCCAATCATACCTGTAAAACTCCCTCTTCTGTCCAATTAAGTTGTTCCAATAGTTTCTGCAATCTTGTTTTGCATTTTAAAACGAAATTTTGCAAGTCTTCGCAATTTTGTGCCATTATTTTCTTCTTAATTGTTAAAAAAATATATAATTTGGCTTTGATATTACTCCGTACCCTTGTGCCTAGTAAAGAATGGGAGGTTCACTTGGCTGGTTCTATTGGAAAAACGCAAAATTTGATTTTAAAGAAAATTTTTGTGGAAAAATGAAAATTTGTGGCGGCGATTAATACAAAATGGATGGCAATGTCTTTTTTGACAGAACAGCTGCGACAAAAAGGGATACCAAATTTCATTACTGAATATGACATATAGATGGCACTAGTGAATACATATGAATAAATAAGTTGGCAACGCAAAACACACTAAGGACTCCGTTTACAGCATTAGATGCTGTTTGTTTTTTTACATAAAGCATAGTACTCTGTTCGATTTCACGGGGAAAAATCTGTCAAACTCCACTTAAAAAAAATAAATTTTGGCAACGCGAGGAATTATAGGGAAATTGTTAAAAAAAAGTTTCACACATTTTTATTATACAAGACAATTTAAATTGCCGTGAAAAAGTGACATTTCAGTTTTGTTATGATCGTTTCTTTCTTATAATTGTCAAAAGTTGTTGATTTTTAAAATTTTTTTTTATGATTAATTGCCAGCAATAGTTGCTCACACAAATTGCCAAGCAATAATTGCTATATATATTTTGGCGTTATATCAATTTAGACGTTATTGCTTAGTATTTTTATCAGTTGTGGACGAGCTGTAAAGGAGCATAAGCTGTTCGTGTTCACGTGAAAAAATCTGTCAAACTCCATAAAAAAAAATTTTTTTGGTAACGCGGCTATATTGTTGGGAAATCGTTTCAAATGATGTTAAGTATACACGCAAAAAAAAAAAAAATCTGTGTCAGATTGAGCAATCCTACTTGGTAAAATTTTTTTCATACCAAAAAAAATGTTTACCAAATTTTTGCTAAAATTATGCTTGTCGATGTTAAAGTAACATAATTATTTTTTTATGTAAAGTAACCAAATGGCTTGCACAATAACGCAAATTACTTGCACACAAAAATTTATCGAAAGAAAACAACAAAAAAACAAAAACAGACCGCCATTTTCATTTTTTATTTTTGTGTGCGTGTTTCGTTTATTTTTTGTGTTATAAAAACGCAAAAAGGAAATTGATAAATAAAATTAAAATAAATTAATAATAATAAGGGCGGATTACTCAATGAAAAGTTAGCTGCTAACTGCCGATTTAACGGAGCCTTATGTCAAAATTTGTATGAAAAAGTTAAATTTAACGGAGAGTTAAGTCTTTTAAAAGATAAATAAATGTAATATAAAAAAATGCTAAAGTTAATTTTGCTGTCATAACTTAAAACACAATTCATTTAGCAAAACCAATGGAGTCCCAGACGTATGTTTCGATGAATTTCAATGGAATAATAAAGTGAATTTACCGCTATTCCGAAGACACCAAAAAGGTTTAATAGATTTTTAGTTAAAAATTAGTGTTTGTTAATAATTTTCTTTTTTTACAGGGTACTGCTAAATAAATTTTTGAAGCTATGGCGAATCCTTTACTACAATAAAGAGCGTGGGCACCAGTCCTTCCTTTAGTTATAAAATTAAAACCTAAAAACTCATTTATATAGCAAAGCCAATGGAGTCCAGATTTTATATTTTACAGGATGCTTTTAAATAAATTCGTGAAGCTAAAGCGGATCCTTCACTTCAAGAAAAAGCGTAGGCAGCAGTCACTGGAGAAAATTGTACAAAAAGAGGGTCAGTTGATCGGTGGTAAATTAAATCCAACACAATATTTATTATATTAATATTGATTTATTCTGTGAAAATTTTAAATTCAACAAATATACAAATTTTTACAAAAATTTATTTTAGCATAAATGTCGTAATTTTTTGCATTATTTTTAGTCACCTTTTCTAATAATTTTGGTATATTTCACCATATTTCTTTTGGTACATTTTACCAAGTTTTTGCTTAAATAGCATTAGCATTTTCTTCAAAATTTTTTACATAAGCGTTTTGGCTAAATTACGAAAACCACTTCGTCGGTTGTAGTTTTAGCATATTTTTGGTAATATTATGCCAGATTTTTGCTCACTCCGACACAGATTTTTTTTTGCGTGTATAAAACCACATTTCTTTTGCACTAAAATGGACATTTAAAGTTTGTAATGATAGTTTTTATCAGAGTCATAGAGTAGCCCAACAAATGGCGTTTGAAAAAGTAGTAAACAAAAACCATATGGTATTGTTTACGAAATTTTATCACAAATCGAAATGTGAGCGAGATGGAAGATACCAATTTTACAGTGAGAATGCAGATTGTTTTTGTCTCTCTTTGCTTTACGTTTGAACTTTAGTTTGGCATTGCCAGAATTTTCCAATTATCTTTGGTGATGCCAGATCTACAAAACAGTCGATGGATTACTATGTCACTATGGTTTTTATCACGATTTTCACGTGAAAAAATCTGTCAAATTTGTAGAGTCCGACCGAATATTCGGTTTCGGTCTCGGTTTCGGCCGAATAATGGGGTTTCGGCCTTTATTCGGTATTCGGCAAAATTTTGGCCGAATATTAGCCGAAACCGAAACTTTTTGGTATTTTAGAAAATATGTAAAAATATCGCTGAATTTTTTGATTTCGTATTTCATTACACTTGCTTCAGTTCAATTGAAGAAAATGTTACAAGTTTATGCAATAAATGTAAAACTGTTTCAGTTCAAAAATTATTTTCTCCTAATCTGCAAATGAAATATACAATTTTTTGTAAGTTTTTTAAAAAACATATTTTTTTTTTCAAAAATACAACAATTCCTATGGATTAAAAGCATTATATGCTGTATATTAATCTTTAACAACTTTTTAATAATTTTATTCATGCCAGGCGGTAATTTTTTGTAAGTTTCGGTTTCGGTTCGGTTTCGGCCGAATATTACTTTTTCGGCCGAATATTCGGTTCGGTTTCGGTTCGGCCTCGAAAACTGGTTTCGGTCGGACTCTACAAATTTGAGATAAAAAAAATATTTCTGGCAACGCGGTAAATGTCTATTTTATTGCAAAATTTCTGCCGTTAATTATACTTAAAATCTGTTTAAAAGATTTTCCTACAATATAGCCGCGTTGCCAAAAATATTTTTTATATGCAGTTTGACAGATTTTTTCACGTGAACACGGACAGAAAATGCACCTTGAGTCCAACATTTTAAGCCATTGTAAAATTTTTCACAAGACAAACTGTACCGATCTTTATGTAAATAAAAGCTTTTGGTATCCAACCTTGAATCTTTGTCTCGCTTTGCCAACTACACATATTTTTTTTTTTTTTTTTTGTACATTCAAAAATTCAGTTTGACACTTGTTCTTTCTATTTTTTTTTCACTATTCCCTCTATCCACATTTTCGCTATAGTTTTTTTCATTTGTTTTCATAACAAAAAATTTTTTAAAATATAAAAAATAATTATATTTCATAAAATATTTAAAAATATTAATCGAAATTTAGAAAAATTAAAACATATAAATGTTTAGCAAAAAGTTATTATTAAAAATATATTGTAGTTGTGAGAAATTTTAGAGGCCAAAGTTCTAAGTGATTTGTAGGGATTTTTTTCTGTAGAAAGTTGGAAAAGAACAAATACGTAAACATTTTTTTTTGCAATTTATATCTATGTGACAACAAAGTAAAACAAAAAAAAATTAAATGTTTACCATAATGGAAAATCGAAAAAGACCACGTTTGGAGTTGGTAAATAATAATTCTTCTGAAACTATACAGGGAGTGGCTTCTACAGCATCAAATATGGGTACGGCAACTTTAGCCACCATAGGGGGACAGAGGTGGGTGTAACAAACTGTGTAATTTAATAGTTTTATCATTTATAATACATATGCATTTTTATCTGCATTTTTTCCACAGCTATATTTTAAGTAATTCATCTGCCTCAAGCCTTCCCGCCAACATATTGTTGTCAATATGTGATGATAATTCAGATGAATCAGAGGAGTATATTATAGATAGCTCCGTATTAACACAAATTAAGCAAGAAAATTCGGTAGCCACCCAAACATCAAATGCGCCACAACAGCAACCTGCATTAGTTACTACGGTACCACAATATCGTATATTTAATCAATCCGCTAAGCTTCTTAATAATAATTCATCTTTAAATTCTTCAACGGTGGTAAATACACCCGTTACCTCTAATTCATCCTTTATATCGAATAGTGTACATTTGCCACCAGGCTGTGAAATTTATGTAATCAAAGAAGTTATTAATTCTCCTAAACAAGTAATTGCTGAATCTACAAGTCCTAAAAATTTAGGAAATACTACCATTAAATTAGAACCCATGTCCCCTTTGCCAGCATCTGCTGCCAAATCTTTACAAGTCGTTCGTAATACAATATCTGGCAATACACCAACAACTATTAATACAACTTCTACTTTTTCGAATATTTCTACGGGTTCAATTAATACAACAGCTGCGACAGGAGTAAATACGTCTTCA
Source organism: Pegoplata infirma (assembly GCA_963921195.1). Lineage (NCBI taxonomy): Eukaryota > Metazoa > Arthropoda > Insecta > Diptera > Anthomyiidae > Pegoplata > Pegoplata infirma. The sequence continues at coordinate 215,244,851 of OY992540.1, forward strand.
ACTGATGACACTGTTAAGCGTAGCCTAATATTAGAAGCTTATAAAAAACGTGATGATAAACGTCGTGCTACCCACAATGAAGTTGAACGTAGAAGACGTGATAAGATAAATAGTTGGATATTTAAATTAAAGGAAATGTTACCATCTGAAGTAACGCCCCCAAATTCTAATTTTAATAAAGAATCTTCTACATCGACGTTGTTGTCGAATGCTACTCCGGCGTCTTCTGTACAACAAAACACTTCCACACGCCTTTTAGTACAACAAGGTACAACACGCACACCGCCTAGTGATTCAAAATCTCAGATACTTATAAAGGCGTGCGAGTATATTAAAACAATGCAGGAGGAAATTCAGAGGTAAATAGAGAATTAAATACAAGAGATAAACATATTTTCCACACAAAAACATAAGAATTTGGTAAATTTTCTATTAGCAAATGTCTCCTAAGCTTAGAATTTTTCTGTAGGAAAAATGTATCCCTCGCTTAGAATTTATCTCAGACTTTTTCTTTGGGAAGGATATCTTTGTAGAAAAAATATTCCAGAAGCTGAGATTTTTCTATTGAAATAATTTCTGAATCTGAGTCTTTTTCTTTAAGAAAAATTGTCTCAGAATCTGAAATTTTTTTATAGGAAATATATTGTAGAATAGGAAATTTTTCCCATAGGAAAAATTTTGCAGAATTTGGAATGTTTTCCATATAAAAAATGTATCATTATTTAGAAAGTTATGTTTGTAATATTCTAAAGAAACCTTTTCACCATTTACAGATATATTTCGAAAAACATCCATTGTAATCCGAAAGTTCCAATTGTAATTCGTAGATTCCATTTATAATTTGAAGATTCTACTTCTAATTCGAAGATTCCATTTCTAATTTAAAAATTGCATTTGTTATTCCAAAATTTCAATTTTAATTCGAAAAAGATCAAATATAATTCAAAATAGATCAATTGTAGTTCAAACAAGTCAAAAAGTAAAATTCTGTCTTGACGAATGTAGTGATTCCCTCCACAGTTTCAAAAAGATTATTGCAAAAAAAAATTTTTAAAAAGAAATTACTTTTGAAAAAAAAAAAAATTTCCGCGAAAAAAAATCCGCGATTTTTTTTTTGTCAAAAAATATGTTCGTACTTGTTTAAATACCATTTGGTGCTCAATTCTGTTCACATATGTCAACCAGCAGTCGAATTAAAGCATTTTGTGTTTTTAGTTTATGTTGAATATACTAAAATTTTTGAGGTGTCCTTACATTTTCGTTCATAACTTTTGAACTGCTGAACCGATATCTCTCAAATGCAATAGCAAACTTCTCGGGAGAACTTCCAATAAATATGTTAAATTTCAGTCATCTCCCTGTAATATTTTGGTCGTGATCACCATTCCCACAGACAGACAGACATCACTAGAATGCCTTAAAATCGAATGCCTTAAAATCGATGAACTAAAATTTTTGAGGTGTCCTTACATTTTCGTTCATAACTTTTGAACCGCTGAACCGATATCTCTCAAATGCAATAGCAAACTTCTCGGGAGAACTTCCAATAAATATGTTAAGTTTCAGTCATCTCCCTGTAATATTTTGGCCGTGATCACCATTCCCACAGACAGACAGACGGACAGACAGACATCACTAGAATGCTTTAAAATCGATCGGGGATCATGAATATATATACTTTATGGGGTCCCAGACCGATATTTCGATGAGTTACAAACGGAATGACAAACTTATATATACCCTCTATCACTAAGTGGTGGGTATAAAAAGATGAATTGTTATCCGAAGATTCTAATTCAAAAAAGATCTATTGAAACTCAAAAAAGATCAATTTTTATTCGAAAAAGATCATTTGTAAATCAAAAAGATCAATTGTAATTCGAAAACGATCAATTGAAATTTAAAAAAGACCAATTGTAATTTGAACTGGATTAATTGTAATTCGAAAAAAGCAATTTTAATTCGAAAAAGATCAATTGTTATTCGAAGATTCCAATTGAGGAGTTCCATAACAAAACGCAACAATTCCACTTTAACAGTTTTTGAGATAAACGCACAAATTTAAACAAAGTCAGCAGTGAGTTTGAGTGTAATTACTAAGCTTTGAGAAGTTTCAAAATTAAAGTCAATAGGGAATTGCAGTGTAAATATTGAGCTTTGGGATGATTTTTAGTAATGGTTGCAAAGATTTTAATGTGTAGAATAGGATTCAGCCAAAAGAAAAAAAATTCAAAAAGTGGAATTGTTGCGTTTTGTTATGGAACTCCTCAATTGTAGTTCAAAAAAGATCAATGGAAATTCATTTGATATTTTCGAATTATAATTGGAATCTTCGAATTACAATTGATATTTTTCAAATTACAGTTGATATTTTTTGAATTACAATTGATCTATTTAAATTTCCGTAATTTTTTAGATTAAAGTTAAGTAATGCAAATCATTTAAGTGAAAAATGTGTCTTAGGCCTCTGTTCTGTCTTTCACAATTTTCAATTCACATGAAAATTTCCGAATCACATGAAATCAAGTTTAGTGTTTTGTTAATCACGTTTTCATTCGAAGTTGAAATCGAATAATCAAAATTTTAACAATTATAAGGAAAAAAGTGCATTCGTTTTACTTTCACCAAATTTAATTTATGTGAAACAAAACGAAAAAGAAATTCGGATGTGAAATCGAGAACACCAAAAATATTCGGAAATTTTCATTTTCACATTTTTTATGTGAATTACTATTTTTGGAACAGCGGCCTTAATTAAATATTTTTTCTATTAAAAACATTTCCCAAATTTCTTTTCAGCCTCCGCGAGTGCCTTACGGAAAATGAAAATTTACGTTTGAGCAATGAACGTTTACAGGATGAAATAAATAACTTACGTAGCAAACAAAATAACAACAATATATTATTAAATACTAATAACAATAATAATTGTGAATTAACTTTAAATTCTTTAAATACAACATACGCAAATGTTCAACTATTTGCACCCTCATCTAACAGCTCAAATCTATCGGGATTAGTGGGTCTAACAACAAATTCCAATGCAAATACAACACCAACAGTTAATGTAACATATGCCAAACGTGAACTAATTATAAGAGATTATGTGGATTAAAAACAAATTGGGAAGGTAAAATGAAAGAATTTAGTTTATTAGTAAAAAAACAAAACGATTTTAATTTTAGTCAAATTAAAAAAAAAAAATGCTAATTTTCGAATTATTTATGTACACTTTTAAGTTTATAGATTTTTTTGTATGTAGTTTAAAACAATTGTATACCTCGTAAAAGGAAAAGGATTATTTTTTTTATATTTTATTTTTTAGCCGATTTTTAAATTCAAAATTTTGGTTTTGATATCAGAAACAGTTAACAATTTTTTTTATGAAAATTGATTGAAATTATAATATGGACTCAACATTGAACCAAAAATAAGCATTTGCGAATTTAAATTGAACCCTAAAAATATGCAACAAATTTTTTGTAAAGTGAAGGAATTTCTAAAAATAAAGATTCAAGAATGGATGAAACAAATATGACCAACCTTTTGCTTCTATACACCAATACCCCGGTTTGCGTCGCTTCGGTTTGCGTTGTTTCGAAGTTGCATCGTTCCAAAAAATGTCTCTGACTTCTATGTTGCGTCGTCTTTGATTCAGTTTGCGTCGTATGGGTTCGAAGTTGCGTCGTTTATGCTTTAGTTTGCGTCGCATGGCTTCGAAGTTGCGTCGCCATTGCTTCAATTTGCGTCGTTAAATTTTATTTTTTAACATTAATTATTCCCGTGGCGCCTTTTGATCAAAATTTTGGTTTTTTAGAAGATTCTTATAAAATGTTTAATCACAGTTTATTTTTCAAATCTATGTATTTAGATTTTATTGCATACTTTTTGGGGCAGTTTCATTATTGATTTGAAAATATTGCATATTTTTAGGCATCACATTTAATTCAAGAATACATATTTTTGGTTTTCCTGTTTAAACAAGTTTATGATAAAATTTTAAATTTAAAACTCGGCTTTTTATAGTTTTATGTAGTTTAAAAAAATCAAATACCTCTTATGAAAAGGATTTTATTTTTGTATTTATTTTTTATATATTTTTTTTATATATTCATTTATTTTTTTTATTGTATTATGTAGTCTTAGTTATTTATTTATTGTGAAAGATTTTAAATCTCTTTTTTTATATGTAGTTTATTCAAGGGTTCAGATATTTACTTATTTTTAAACTTGAGCATAGTACTCTGTTCGTTTTCACGAAAAAAAATCTGTTAAACTTTATTTATAATACCTTTCGCAGTGCTAAAAAGTTTATTGCAAACAATTTTATTTAAAAACAAGTAAAAAAGTTAAATTCGGCCTTGCCGAATGTAGTGATACTCTCCACAATTTAAAAAAGATTATTGCAAAAAACTTTTTTTTTAAAGAAAAATACTTTTGAAAAAAAAAAATTTTTTTGACAAAAAAAATTTCCGCGAAAAAAAATGGTAAAAAAAATCGCGATTTTTTTATTTTTTTGTCATAAAATATGTTCGTACTTGTTTATATACCATTTGGTGTTCAATTATGTTCACATATGTCAACCAGCAGCCGAATTAAAGCATTTTGTATTTTGAGGTTATGTCGAATGTACTAAAATTTTTAAGGTGTCCTTACATTTTCGTTCATAACTTTTGAACCGCTGAACCGATATCGCTCAAATGCAATACCAAACTTCTCGGGAGAACTTCCAATATATATGTTAAATTTAAGTCATATCCGTGTAATACTTTGGCCGTGATCACCATTTCCACAGACAGACAGACAGACGGACATCGCTAGAATGTCTTAAAATCGATCGGACATAATGAATATATATACTTTATGGGGTCCCAGACCGATATTTCGATGAGTTACAAACGGAAAGACAAACTTATATGTATCCTCTATCACTAAGTGGAGGGTATAAAAAAGGTTAAAAAATTTAGTTAAAATTAATAAAAAAAAAAATTTAACAAAAAAAATTCGCGGTGAAACAAAATTTTTTGTACTTGTTTAAATACCATTAGGTGTTCAATTCTGTTCACATATGCCAAACAACAGCGAATTACAGCATTTCTTATTTTTAGGTTATGTAGAATGTAGCAAAATGTTCGATGTTTTCTTACATTTTTGTTAATAACTTTTAAGCCGCTGAACCGATATCTCTCAACACCAAATTTATCTGGGAAACAACAAGTAAATATGTTAAGTTTCAATCATACCTGTGTAATATTTTAGCCGTGATCGCCATTTAACAGACGGGCATCACAAAAATGTTTTAAAATCGATCACTGATCAATAATAACTTTATGGCGTCCTAGACTGATATATCGACGAGTTACAAACTGAATGACAAACTTATAACTACAATTAAGAGAAGGGTATTAAAAAAAATGTTGGTAAAAGATGATTTATATTGAAACTGCTAAAAAAGTTTTCACGCATATTAATTAATGATAGTTTCTCTTTTAGAATTTTCAAAATTGGTTGATTTTCAAATTTTTTATTACGATATGAGGCGTTTAAAGTTTAGGTAAAATTTTCGTTGTGAAAAACAGAGTACATACTAGGCTTTAAAAGAAAAATTTCATTGATAAAAATCTGCACTAAAGATTTTTTTTAAAGAAATCTTTAAATTCCAACCAAATACTGTTCCTTTGATATTTTTTTTTTTTAAGAATAAATATAATTTATTTTTTGTTATAAAGAAAATAGTGCAATAATTACAAAAACAAAACATGTTAACATTGTTATGCCTAAAAAAAATAAAACCAAAACACTTAATTAAACTTAAAACAAAAATGTTACACTTTTTAAAAATATAAAACAAATGTTACACTTTATATATAAAACAAGTTAAACATAAAATAATTAATAAAAAATTAAAAAAAAAAAAATATTAAACACAAACAATTAAAAACAAGAAAAAACACATTTTAAACAAAAACTTGAAACTTTAGCTAAAAAGTAGTGCTTCCTAATAACAAAAATTTCAACTTAAACTTTTTTCTATAGAACTCTTGCTCTTTCTTACTTAGAAATAAAATTCGAATCGGTTTCTCTTCAAAAATAATAAAAAAATTCAAAAATTCAAAAATAAATTGGTTTTCTTTTTAAGTAGACAAATCTTAACTTAATTTTTTTTGCTTTCAAAATCTATACCCAAAATTCAAAACTTGAAACACTAACAAAACTTAATTGAAAAATAAATCAAAAATGTTTAAAAACTAAAAAAAAACAATGTGAATTTGAGAAACAATAAAGTAGAAAACACACAAATAAAAGTTTAAAGAAAACATAATATACATAAACAATAACAAATGAAACCCTTTAAAATTATTGTTAATTATATATAAAACAAATTATTAATTTTTCTAAAAAATAATTGTTGTAAAAATATATACCATGCAATTACATATATAGTAAATACTTATGTATAATATATATTGTTATAAAAATATACATAAAATTGTTAATGAAAAATTACATAAAACTCTTTAAATTGTTTTAAATATTTTTTGAAATTATTATGAAATCAAGTTTTGAGACAAAAACAATTAACAAATATATAAAATTTATAAAACAAGTACCTAAAATCGGGTGTCTATCTTTTTATATCAAGTTTTCGACTATATGAAGCTTTTCAATCGATGTTATTATTCTTTTATCTTCATTATAATGATATATTGAAAATTCCGAAAAAAAATTTAGACACTATGTTAGGTACTTGTTTTTCATTTTAAAAAAATAATTATCATAACTAAAAAATTACACATAAAAACAAGCAAGAGTGATTTATTCGGCTTTGTCGAATTTAAAAAACAAAAAATTGCAAACTGTTTTTCTAAAAAAGTAGTTCAGAATTCATCAATTGTATTTTAGATTAAAAAAATCCGAAAGAATTTTAGATTTAAACAAAAGTATTTCAGATACATCATGACAAAATCATTCGATTTAAAAATCTTAAATGTTGAACTTTTATTTGTATTCGGTTTTCAGAACAGTTGCTCGTATAATAACGTAAATTAAAAAATTATAAAAAAAACTATTAAAGAAATCATGTTAAATATTTGAAATTAAAAAAAAATATTAAAAAAAAATGAATTAAAAAATAAATTAATAAAAAAAATTAAAAAAAAAAAATTAAAAACAAATCATTAAAAAAAATAATTAAAAAGTTTTACAATTTGTAACCATACAATTTAATTAAATAAAATTATAAACAAAAAATATTTGATTTTACAAAAAAAATATATATAAAGAAATTCTTAAATAAAATTAATTTAAATATAACTTAAAAAAATTATATAAAGGTATTAAATGAAATAATGATAAAAAAAAACAAATCCCTCATATAAACAGATTCAAGTTCAATTAAATAAAAATGAATTTTAATTAAATTAAAAATGTTATCTGTTTTTTATTTAATTGTTAGATAAGAACATGGTTTTCAGTTTTTAATCCTTTTACTCCTGTTATCTCCAAAACGACCCGCAAATAAATCACGTACATATCTAATCATTTTAGTTATAAGTAGGGCTGTGATTTTCATGTCAATTATATTTCCGAATCATGAAATTTTTGGTTAAAACGGCATCGATTTGATTTTGCATGTTTTTGTGAAAATTCACATTTTTGCATATTTTGGCTTTAAATGCATATTTTGTGCATATTTCAAGCTTTTAAATGCATATTTTGTCAAAAACTAGCAAAAACCACAAACTAAAATTTATTTTAGTGTTTTTATCATCGTATGCCATTTCTGTTTCTTATTATGGGCAGAGCTTCGAACGAATTAATTCTATTGAGAATTAATTCCCAAAAAGTTCAATTCTGTTTTAAAAAGTTTTGAATTATCATTCCTTACTAGCATTCAACACGAATTAATTCAAAGGCTTAATTCTCAAAGCTTAAATCAAATTGATTTAATTCCCGAGAGAATTAATTCCTTCCAAGCTAATCATTCAATTGAATGATCAAAATTGTTCATCATTCAAATCTATTACAAATTGAATGATGATTTTTTTATTTCATTCCCTTTATATTTTCAAAAAATGTGTTGCTTGTGTGCATTTTAAGCATCTTCGTGTGTAAACGATTGGCTGTTGTTTTGTCGACCTCTCGTCTGCTGCTTACCACACAAGCATAAATGTGTGTGTACGTGTGTTGCGCTTCACTGTTTAAAATTGAATGATAAGAAAATTTCACCATTCAATTTGTAGTAGATTGATTAGGATAAAAAAATAGTTCATTCCTTAAGAATGATCATTCTTAAGGAATGAATTCTTGAAAGAATTAATTCTGTGATTTTGAAAGTTGAATGATTTTAGGGAATGCCAAATTCTATCTTTTTAATTCGAATTAGAAAATTGAATTAAAGAATTAATTCTTTCGAACCTTTGATTATGGGTTTGTGATTGAAGAAGAAAACATTGTATTTCTAAAGATTATTTTTAATGTGGATTTATTTCAGACCATGGTTTCTGTAGCCACCTCTACGTCATCAGTGGAGAAAATTACATTAGATTTAAATTGTTTGATTTTTGTAAGACTGTTTTTTCTATATGTTTTTTTCATCAACAGACTTAACTCTGATTGGAATAGAACCCATGTTCTTAAAATTTTCCATCAGTTTGCAAGGCAAGCACTCTACCATCTGGGCTATCGCTCTGCTTGACAAACTAACAGCAGAAGTTGGTTCGTATGTCATTACAGATGTTAAGTTTGTGACGTCAACAGAAGATTTTTATTTTACACAAACATTATTACGCTCCTTAGAAACAACAACATTCCTTAATCTCTATTTGTCTCGTTTTTGCACATTACAATTTTAGCGCTGAATTATTTGTTTCAAAAATTATTTAAATTTTAAAAATGCAAAAAATAAAAATTTTTTATAGATTGTTTTTATTTGTCAAGAAAATCTTGCACTTAACTGTTTATGTAAAATTTTTTAATTTTAAAGCCCGGCGTTATTTTTTGCTTTTTACGATTTTTTTTGTATAAACAAAGGATATTTATTGCATATATTTCATGATTTTAGTGCATATTTTAGATTTTTTAGCGCATATTTCCGATTTTTTAGTGCATGAAAATCTCAGCCTTAGTTTTAAACTTTTAAACAATACCTTCAGCGAAAAAAATATTTTGTTAAAAAAAATCTGCGAAAAAAATTTTGGAATAAAGACATATCGTCGATACGCCAACCAGAACCGCTTTATTTCAATGTTGGCAATCGATACCTTTTCAATACGGTTATCCGTTTGAAAACCCTTTAAATTGAATACCGGTACCAATACCAATACCGTAACTGAGTTTTGGTATCGGATACCGGTATCCAAAAACCTTTTCCTTCGGTATCTGTACGTACCGGTATTGAAACGGTTTTTCTTAAAAACCATGTTTTTTACAAAAAAAAAATAATAGAAAGTTTGTAAATTTTTTGCTTTTTCTAAATGAAGAATCGTTCTCCAAATGCCTCACCGAAGTCTCATAAAAATCAAAAAAATCTTTTGGCACCCACATCGTGAATTAAATAAAAATTTCAAAAAAGCCATACTTCAACCGCGATGCGAGAGCAAAATATTTTCACGAAATTTTTATGGATTCATTTTGACTCTCAATAGAAATTTTTTGGACCCATTTGTATAGTATATTTTTTTTGGGGATTTTTATTTAATCCGTGATGTGAGTGTTCAAAGATTTTTTTGATATTTATAGGACTTCAGGGAAGGCATTTGGAATACTAGCAGGAGGTTTTCCACCATAGTATAATTTTTTGAAGTTGCTCGTAGAAATCGTCCATAAAAGTCCCATAATTCGCGAAAAAAATTGTTTGCAATATTTTTGAATGTGATCTTGTCTATATATAAAAACACGCTTACTTTCGAAATGCAATCCTGAGGATGCTGAAGCTTAGCATATATATTTGCCGTTCCCCTGGCCTGGTTCGTATTGAATTTCAGCCAAATCGGTCAAGTGGTTCAAAATTTATTAAGAAAACCGTGAATTTCAGATTGGTTTCACCTTAAATTCACTTCTTGAAAAAACCTTTAAATCAGCTTTAATAAAATTGATGAGTCAGGAAAATATTTTACAAAGTATTCTTGTCACTCACAAAAATTTTTATACTAAAAAAAAACTTACACTCGAAAAAAAATTTACACTCAAAAAAAAAAAATGTTGGCAATTTTTTTTTTCAAAAATGACTAAAAGAAGTTTTTTACTCAAAATATTTCTAATCAAAGTTGTTAATTTGATTTACGTTAGAAAAATAACTATCACTTTAGAAGGGCATTGTGGAGGGTATTGAGTGATTCGTCCTAGTCGAATTTAACTTTTCTACTTGTTTTTTAAATTTTTTTTAAAGTTTTTATACGTTTTTTTTATATTTTTAGCATTTTTTCGATAATACCGGTACGTACCGGTATTGACGTTTCGGTATCGGTAATACCGTAACCGATTCAACTCAAATACCGTAACTGATACCGATACCGAAATAAATAAAAAAACGATACCAATACCGATATCGATACCGTTATTCGTTTCGATTGCCAACCTTGCTTTATTTTGACCTTTCGTGGTGCTTTAAAACAATGTTTCTTTTATAAATATTTAAATAACATTGAACATTTTCTATTTAAATTAATTTGAATTTTTAAAAACAGCGCAAAAGTACCAAAATTAACTGTTATAAAAGTCGCTTCAAAAAATTTTGAAATACACATATACACCGCTATAGCGGTTCTAGTTAGCGTACCGACAATATGCTTTTACTTATTTAAATAACTTTTGGCCGAATTTTATATTTAGGTTATGTGGAATGTAAGATTATTTTCAAGGTGTCCTTACATTTTCGTTCATTACTTTTGAACCGCTGAACTGATATCGCTTAAATGAAATACCAAACTTCTTAGGGCAACAAAAAGTAAATGTAGCCGTATTTTGTTGGCATAATTATCAGTGTTCTATCATACAAAGCTCACGTTAGTGTTAACGCTCAAAATTCTAGAAGTTAAAAATTAACTTGCATTCATTGTGAATGATTCTCTTATTGTTAATGTCTTTCTTTGGTATTAAAAAAAGATAAATGTTTTTGTGTTGGTTTCAAGCATTTAATAAGCTATCAATTTTATCAATATTTAATCGAAAATGTGTAATATTTTACAAAACTATTACAAATGACGCTAAATTAAATTGAGAATTTTATGGAAGTTAACGTTTCGTTTTTTTCGTTTTGATGCATGGTAACAATCAAAGTTTGTCAACAAAAAAGGCCTTGTGTTAAGTTTCAGTCATATCAGTTTATTATTTTTGACGTGGTAGCCACTTCAACAGACGGGCATCTCTGGAATTTTTTAGAATCGATCAGTTATTGATCACTTTTACTTTATGGAGTTGCAGACCAATATTTCGAACAAAACAAAATGACAAACTTAAATCGAAAACTGAGTTAGATCAAAATCGAAGGCATTTTTGGTTTTTAGAATCTTCGTAGTTTCGCCGGTCCTCTTCACATATGGGACCCTAATGGGATCTGGACCCAATAAGTAAAATGGACCAACAATTTTGGATTATTTTTCGTGTTGGGAGTATTTAACGAGGTATGTGCATTTTTAAGTTTTCGGGAGTGGCAATTTTTTTTTTAATTCAAAATTTGGACCGATTAATGTAAAGAGGACCGACAAAACTATGGGGGTGATAATTCGAATTTATTGAAAAGTTAAATCATAGAGTTGAAGTAGTAAATTCCACAAAATTTTTATACCCCACAAAAAAAAATCAAGTCAAATTTTATTTTTTTTACAATTTACTTTTATTTACACTTTTTGAATTCTTAACAAACTCATCTATAGCTTTAGTATAAACTGTACCCTTTCGTAATTTTTCGATCTCCTTAAGCTCGTTGCTCATAGCCAGCATAAGTTCCTCTTGGCAATGCACTCTTATTAAACGTTTTGTAATACGCACAGAGTCCCAGGGTAAATTAGCATAATTTTTAATTTTTGGCCAAAAATGTTCTTCAATTTCCAATTCATTTTCATATATCTGCAAAACAAAACCCAATTGTTCTGCTTTTACGGCCGTTAATTTTTCACCAAATACTAAAAGATTCGTAGACCAAGTTTGACCAAATTGTCGTGGAAAAGTCCAGGAAGAACAGGCTTCGGGACAAATACCCAATTTAGTAAATGGTGTTTGAAAATAAGCATTTTTAGTACAATAAACAGCATCACAAAGAGCAGATAAAGTAAAACCAATACCAATGCAGGGGCCATTTACTAAACACACAAGCAATTTGGGACAAACGAGTACGGTTCTGATAAGAGATCTTAAAACATAATTTGCACTACGATAATAATCTTCTGGTTGTTTATAATTTTTTATATTTTTAAGATCGTTGCCTGCTGTAAAAATATCTCCCACACCCGTTAATACCACCACTTTGATGTCTCTATTATGTGTTGCTTCGTTTATTGCAGCAATCAATTCATAAATTGCATTACGATTTAGGGCATTTTTTGATTGTGGACGATTAATTTTTATAATTAAAATGTTATCACGACGTTCCAAAAGTAATTCTTTAGATCTTTTCTTTGCAATTCTATTAGTATTGGATGGTAACAATAAAGATGTTGAAGGTGACGTTGACGCCATAGTATATTAAGAAAAATTTACAGTACCGGTTAATGCACTCTTATTGGATACTTGTTTACTACTAAATCAGTAGTTAATGCGCTTGTGGTTTTCTATAGGCAGAAAACCAAGCTGTTATTTGCTGTTTGTTCGAGGCCTTGTTGATTTTATTATAATTCACTTTTTTTTACCCTACACTTAGTGATAGAGGGTATATATAAGTTTGTCATTCCGTTTGTAATACCACGAAATATCGATATGGGAACATTAAGTGAATAAATTCATAACCCTCAATTTTTGTTAAAAACATGTTAACGTTCGAAAAACAAGTCAAGGCAGGAGAAGCTTGGTATATAGGAGATATCGGCCAAGGGGCTCAAAACTTATATGAAAAATAGTTAATTTTTGATGGGTTTATTCTTGAATTCACGTGTTAAAAATCATGTAAAACACGCTTTGAAAGAGATTGGTAAGCCACAAAAATATTTAACACAGTGATTTTGTCACTCAAAAAATCTTTTTTTTTTTACAAAAATTAAAAAAAAAAACGTTTTTTATTTAAAAAATAATTTTGTACAAATTTTTTTACCATTAAATGAGTTACAATTGCCAAAAATGTGTTATTTTGGGCATTGCGGAGGGTAGTCATGGATTCGTCCAAGTCGAATTAAAGTTTTGTGCTTGTTTTATATGTAGATTAAGAACTAAACTGAAAAGAGCAGATAACATGATCATGGGTACAATTTATGAGACTATGTACAGTAGGGTGGCAGTACTTTATGTGAGAGAAAACATGTTTTGTTGTGTGCCACAAATTACGAATAATGATCTGGGAGGTAGAACATTGCAGCATTGAATAAAAGTGTTTGGTAAGTAAAGTCACAACCAGTATTTATGACCTTCTGAAATTTACATAATTTTGTACAAAGGGTTTTGAAAAAGATATCGTTGCTGCTCCAACGAAAACACCCATGCTTTGTTGGATATAGATGCGTGAATGATATGTAGGGGTGGTTTTTAATTTTTTGCTTTTTAACCATAAATAAAAAGTATACTTCTTTAAAATTATGGCTAACCTGAACAAGCGCCACTTTGTTTATCATTCAACCCAATGTGCGGTGGAGCAAATTTAAAAAAAAAGTAATTTTGTATGGTAGCCCCCTTAGCAATTGGAGGTAGGATTTAAGTATGCATAGAAAACATGTTGGTGGGGGTTAATATTTGGGGTAGGTCTTACTTCTAACCACTCCAAATTGCACCATGCGATCGGTAGGAGCTGATTTAAAAAAGCAAATTTATAAAAAAAACATTGTTTGGAGACCGCCTTGAAGACAGAGGGTAGATATGTTTTAAAGTATATTGGAGTTGAAAAAATATTGGTGGTCGGTCATGCATTTGACTCCACCAGGAGCACAATTAGAACATTTAGAGTAAAGTTAAATAAAAATTTAATTATTGTATTGGAGCACCATTAAGTTGAGTGGAGATGGAGCTTAAGTATGTTTGGAAAAAATGTTTGGGGGGAAACAATCTTACATTTTACCTCACTAGGCGCGACTGCGGGGAGTTGTGAGGCTTTTTGTGTATTTTTACCCCTTTATGTCTAATTTTGACTTGGATCTTTAAAGGGGCAGCTGACGCTTATTCTCCCCCACGGGGTGCGCCAGCTGACAGTCGTATTTGGAATATTTTTAGCATTATTTATCCACCATAAAAGTTTCCTGCTAAGAAAAAGTTGCAACAAGAGCGGTTTTTGTCCTAGAGGCAAAACTTGCTGCTCTTTTTTCAACGATTTGAGATTACTTCATTCTTCTTCATTACCTTATCCTCCTTCATCCTCTTACCAGGATTTAAACGCCATCCCCAATTTATTTTTATTAGTTCTTCCAAATATGGCCTTAGATTAGCAGTCACGAAGAATAACGGGACGCTGGAGTTGCCACTGCACACAAAAAATGTCCTTTGCAATGGAGGCAGTGAAACAATGCTTCCAAGCGACCACAGACATTTAATCAGACCACAAGTGTCTGACGCAATGTCGAGTAAAGCAGCAGAATCAAATTAATGTTAACAAAATAACCAACAACGAAATCTATGGTCAATCTGCCAGTAGCAACTTCCCATCTTTGGTTGATATTAGTATATAATTGGAATTTTAGCTTACCTTTAATTTTATATAATTTATTTAATATTTTATTCTATTTTCACGCACTTATTTTAATTTAATTGCTTCACTAATTCACACTACATCATTTTAGAAAAAAATAACTGTTCTTGCCGCCAAATGTATCGGAAGTTCATAAAAATCTAGGGTTGCCATGTAATACATATTTAAATGATGTCAAGTTTGTTTAATAAAAAAACGCTTAACTAGCATTAAGGATTTCATTCCTTAATCCGATTTGGCATTCTGAATGAAAATTATGTGATTGCATTCCCCAATCACATTTTAGCGAATTGAATGAATTCACTTTAAACTCATTCGATTTTTAAATCTCGAATGCATGCGATTTATTTTTCATTCAACTTTCAAAAATCGAATGCATTCGACTTTTTTCATTTCACTTTTAAAATCGAATGAATTCCTTTACGAATGCAATCGATTTTCTTTTCATTCAATTTGAAAAATCGAATGGCTTATTCATTCATTGCATACAAAACTAACCAAGGTAGAGCAAAACGGAGCATATTTTTTGTAAATAGTATCGCCGGCACTCTTCACATGTATTGATTCCAATGGGCCGTAATGTTGAATCTAAAAGAATACCAATTTTTTTTGCATTCAAAATTAGGGCCCATTAGGGGCCCTAATTCGGCGATACAATGGACCAAAATTTGGCTCAGTTTTGCTCTATATATTTAAACATCGATTGCATTCGCAGTGGAATGATAAAAAATCGAATACATTCGATTTTTCTAAGTCGAATGAACATGAAATCGAATGCATTAATTTTTTCCATTCAATCGAATGCATTCCAAGGACTGCATTCAATGTTGATTTATAAAATCGAATGCATTCACTGACTATGAAAATTCAATGGATTTTTTGCAGAATTCATTCGAAAAGGATTTCATTCTTCAAAGCTCTGCTTCAAATGCTTTGAATTTTGCTTTTTTCCATACATTTCAGTAATTGAATTTAGATTTAGATTAAAAAATCTGAAAATTAGAATTGCCGAATTTTTTTAGCACTCTCGAATATTTTTACTCGTTTTCTCACAATTGGTGAAAGTAAAACGAAACATTTGCTTCGTTGATTTTATGTGATTCAAAAATTTTATGTGAATTGAAAAGTTGTAAAAGACAGAACAAAGTAAAGCCTGACAAATCTTTTAGCGATCTATTCTTATGGCGCGATAGAGTATTGTCAATAGAGTATCGACAAACCCACAATCAGATTTTTTTGACATATTACAACCATTAATGTCAAAAAAATCTGAAAATACTTTTAATAATGATACAACAAATGTCCAAAACTTACCAGACAAGGAAAAACAATAAAAATTAAAATTCGTTATTGATAAAATTCAATTTTGAATTTTTCAAAAAATTCAATTTTGAATTTTAAATAAAATTCTAAAGAATTTTATTTTAAATTCTTAAAAGAAATAAAATTCTAAAAAATTTTATTTAAAATTCTTAAAAGAATTTTATTAATAAAAAAAAGAATTTTATATTCATACAAATATGTAAATAGATTTCAAACAAGTAAATATTTTAATAATGTTCGAGTATTTCTATATATTAAGGTAACTTAATTAGCTAAATACATCCTCATATGATAGTAAATTGCGACTATCTTCTAATTTAATTTAATAATATAATTAATAATTTTTATAATTAATTAATTTAATAATATACTTTGTTCAAACTTATAATGCAATAGTATTTTTTTTAGTATTTTCCAAATTCTGATCCACTTATTTATAGAAAACCTCTTAAAAAATTCTCATATTTTAATGTAATTCTCTGATTCTGAAAGCTTTTTCGAACAGAAACTTTATAAAGAAATTTTGTACACTTTTCTAAAAATAGAATCGTTAATTTTATAGCAATTTTCTATAAAAAAAAAGTGTTTTCTGAGGCAGTTTTTCAGATTCTGAAACATTTTTCATATAGAAAATTATTAGGGTCTTAGACATTTTTCTAAAGAAACATTTTAAGACACTATTTCAACAGAAAATTTCAAGATTTAGAGATAAATTTTCTATAGAAAATTCTTACAAACAGAAAAATGTTTAGATTCAGATTCTTAAACGTTTTTCCTATTGAAAAGTTATCCGATCCTGAGAAATCTTTTTTGCAGAAAGATTCTTGGGATTCTGAAACAGTATTTTTTAGGAAAAATTCCCAGTTTCTGAGGGATTATTTTTCATAGATGTTATAACCTTTAATATATTTTTCCTACAGAAAATTTTTTAAAATTGTGGAAAATCTTTCAATAAAAAAACTCCTTTATTCAGAGTCAAATAAGCATTTAAATATTTTGTAAAGATAATGTCTGGAATTCTGAGACATTTTTCTATAAAATATATTGAGATATTTGTTTTCCCTTAGAAAATGATGAGAAAAGGTGTTAGATTCAGTTAAAAAATGTCCACGACTATAATGCCATTTAAGTTTTTTATATGCAATTTTTTTAATTCTGAAATATTTTATCTTAAGGATGTAAAAAATTTATTATGTAGAGACTAACTTTTGCATTCTATCTATGTTAACATTCATTGTAATATGGATTTATTAACTTCTTTTTAATCAAAATTTACCATTAATTAACATACATAGTATTTAAAAATTCTAGTTTACCACATTAGTATTAACTAACAATTATTACTTTGTTTTATTATTATTTGTTTTACAAAATGAAATTCAAACCAAAAATAAAAATCTTTAATTTTTTAGAATTTTATTTATAGGAAAATAAAATTCAATTTTTTTTGAGAATTTTATTTTTGGAAATAATAAAATTCAAATGTTTTTGAGAAATTTATTTAAACAAAAATTTTATTTCAAATACCTTATGAATTTTAAATAAAATTCGAATTTTTCCCTTGTCTGAAACTTACTAAAAGAAGAAATAAAACAACCTTTAGTTTTTAAGTTTAGATGAAATAAATTCTATATTCGTTACTTATTTCATCCAATATGGTTTTGTATTTTGTTTTTTTTTTTGTTTGTTTAATGATTTACATTACATAATTTTTATTTTCAATTAGATAATACAAATATTGTTTTTTTTAATGATTTTTTAGCCCAAACACAGAAAAATTAAAACATGAAATAAAAAATAAAGGGGAAAAAAGGATTCATAAAAAAAATTAAAAAAATCATTATAAGATATAACATATACTAAAAGTAAAATAAATTTAAAATTTATAAATCCAAGATAAATTGTTTATAAATCAAAGTAATTATAAAAAAATATAAAGAAAGGTGTATCAAACATCTTTATAAAGGGCAAACAAAATTATTAATATAAAAAATAGCTTCTATTTAAAGTAAAATTTATATTGTTTTAAAGAATAAATACTTCAAGATTCACATAAAAATTGAAACTACTTATTTATATAAATATATTGAAGGGGGAAAATATAAGATGTAAGCTGCAAGGATTTTAAAAGCAGTGGAGGTTTAATGTTTTTTAAAATAATTTATTTTTTATTTTAACATAAAATCACATTTTGAAGCAGTAATTCTTCTTTTAATTTGTGTAGATTTCTATGTTTAATAATAATTTATATTTTATGTATTTTAATGATTTGTTTTGTTTTTTTAAGAGTAATATAATTTGTCTATTATTAAATTTAAACATTATTTTGTGTTATTTTTTTTGCTTTGCGTAGGTTTTTTTTTTAATAATAAACGCCCTTTAAGTTCTATCTAGTTTAGTTTTTTAAAAGAATACATTTTTTAAAGCAAAAAAAAAAATTAAAAAATAGAGAAAAAAGAGAACATTCGATCACGTACGTAAATTATAGCAATTACTAAATTATAATTAAATAAACCAGACTTTTTTTTTGGTTAGAAAGTTAAATTATCTGGTGTTGAGGTCTGGCAGATGGTGTTAAGAAATGTTTTATTTCTTTTTGTTGTTAGTACTGGTGGTATCAGTAGATGGTGTAATATGACTCTTTAAATGATCTTTATAATCTAAAATGCCACCTTTCCATTTTGTAACAGTTTCTTTTTCACAAATCCAAATTTCTTCAGCAACCTTTAAAGAAAACGAAAATGTATATGAAATTATGATAATGCTAAAATATTAATAAGAGTATATTTTACTGTTTTTAAATACAATTAGGCGTAACTAAAAAAGGTACTGCTTTTAAAAGCAATTAGACGTAATTAAAAAATTTTAATTCGAAAAAGTTGAATTGTAATTCGAAAAATATGAATTTTGATTCGAAAAAGATCAATTGTAATTCGAAATAGATCAGTTGTAATTCGAAAAAGATCAATTGTTATTTGAAAATAATCAATTGTAACTTGACAAAGATCAATTGCAATTTAAAGATTTCAATTGTCAGTTGTAGGGGCTATCACCCTTTTCAAAACGGTCATAATCCCAATGGGGATTATGTCGTTCCCCGTTGGGATTACAACCTAACTTTTTTCGGTTATAACCCCCATTCATATTATCGGGACTGAGTCCAAAGCAATTTCGGTCATAATCCCTGTTTTTTGCGGAGAGGGTGGGTTTAATCCATGGAGTTAGTAATCCCGGAAATGGGGATTATAACCGAATACTTTACGGTCATAATATCCAATGTTTGTTGCATGGGCATCCTTTCCAAAACGGTCATAATCCCAATGGGTATTATGTCCATTCCCAGTTGGGATTATGGGGACTAAGTCCAAAGCAATTTCGGTCATAATCCCTGTTTTTGCGGAGATTAGGGTTGGTGCCCCGACATAGCCCCCATAGACATTACCCCTATAACGGAAATAGGAATTATGACCGAACAGATCGCGGTCATATTTATTTTAGATTACCTTACACAATATATCAATTGCACAACTTACCTGATTAATCAATCTGAAATCGTGAGAAACTAACACCATACCACCATCAAAATCATTAATAGCATCAGCTAAGGCATCTATAGTTTCCATATCCAAATGATTGGTAGGTTCGTCAAGTAACAATAGATGAGGCACTTGCCAAGCCAACCAGGCGAATACAACACGACAACGTTGACCATCCGAAAGTTGTCTAATGGGACAAACTTGTTGCCTGCCAGTCAAACCATATCTACCAATAATTTTACGCATTTCTTCTTTCTCTTTAACAGCTGGGAAGGCACGCATCATATAATCCAACGGACTTACATCCAAATCCAACAATTCATGTAAATGTTGATGATAACGTGCTATACGTAAATGGGAATTTTTACGTATCATTCCCGTAGTGGGCACTAAATCACCATATAGCAATTTCAATAGTGTCGATTTGCCGGCACCATTGGGACCAACCAAAGCCAAGCGAGTATCTAAATCAATACCGAATTCCAAATTCTTATAGATCCATGGTGTCTGATCATTATAACGGAAACTAACATTTTGCACCATAATGACTGGTGGTGGTATACCACCGCAAGATGGAAAATAGAAATTCAGAACCTTATCATCGCTGACTTTTTCAGTTAAACCTTGTGCCACCATCTTGGCTAATGTCTTTTCCTTGGATTGAGCTTGTCTAGCCAATTTTGCAGAACCGTGACCGAAACGAGCAATATAATTTTTCATATGGGCAATTTGATCTTGTTCCCAATTGTATTGTTTCATTTGATTTTCCAACAATTCCATACGGGTACGGCAGAAAGATTCATAATTACCGGTATAGTATTTAAGACGTTTTTGGGTCATGTGAATGATGTTGGTACAGACTCCATTAAGGAAATCTTGGGAATGAGAAATCAATACTAAAATACGTTTGTAGGTTTTTAATTCTTCTTCTAACCATACGCAAGCTTCCAAATCCAAATGGTTGGTAGGTTCATCGAGCAACAGTAAATGGGGTTTAACAAAAAGAGCACGAGCTAATGCAATACGCATACGCCAACCACCTAAGGACAGGGATAGAAAAAAATACTCGCATGAGCATAAAGTGGTAAAAAATATTTTTTTTAACAGAAACATTTATGTCACACAATTTTTTATAGAAAAATCTATGTCAGACATAATTTTTTATAGAAAAATTTATGTCAGACATAATTTTTTATAGAAAAATTTATGTCAGACATAATTTTTTATAGAAAAATTTATGTCAGACATAATTTTTTATAGAAAAATTTATGTCAGACATAATTTTTTATAGAAAAATTTATGTCAGACATAATTTTTTATAGAAAAATTTATGTCAGACATAATTTTTTATAGAAAAATTTATGTCAGACATAATTTTTTATAGAAAAATTTATGTCAGACATAATTTTTTATAGAAAAATTTATGTCAGACATAATTTTTTATAGAAAAATTTATGTCAGACATAATTTTTTATAGAAAAATTTATGTCAGACATAATTTTTTATAGAAAAATTTATGTCAGACATAATTTTTTATAGAAAAATTTATGTCAGACATAATTTTTTATAGAAAAATTTATGTCAGACATAATTTTTTATAGAAAAATTTATGTCAGACATAATTTTTTATAGAAAAATTTATGTCAGACATAATTTTTTATAGAAAAATTTATGTCAGACATAATTTTTTATAGAAAAATTTATGTCAGACATAATTTTTTATAGAAAAATTTATGTCAGACATAATTTTTTATAGAAAAATTTATGTCAGACATAATTTTTTATAGAAAAATTTATGTCAGACATAATTTTTTATAGAAAAATTTATGTCAGACATAATTTTTTATAGAAAAATTTATGTCAGACATAATTTTTTATAGAAAAATTTATGTCAGACATAATTTTTTATAGAAAAATTTATGTCAGACATAATTTTTTATAGAAAAATTTATGTCAGACATAATTTTTTATAGAAAAATTTATGTCAGACATAATTTTTTATAGAAAAATTTATGTCAGACATAATTTTTTATAGAAAAATTTATGTCAGACATAATTTTTTATAGAAAAATTTATGTCAGACATAATTTTTTATAGAAAAATTTATGTCAGACATAATTTTTTATAGAAAAATTTATGTCAGACATAATTTTTTATAGAAAAATTTATGTCAGACATAATTTTTTATAGAAAAATTTATGTCAGACATAATTTTTTATAGAAAAATTTATGTCAGACATAATTTTTTATAGAAAAATTTATGTCAGACATAATTTTTTATAGAAAAATTTATGTCAGACATAATTTTTTATAGAAAAATTTATGTCAGACATAATTTTTTATAGAAAAATTTATGTCAGACATAATTTTTTATAGAAAAATTTATGTCAGACATAATTTTTTATAGAAAAATTTATGTCAGACATAATTTTTTATAGAAAAATTTATGTCAGACATAATTTTTTATAGAAAAATTTATGTCAGACATAATTTTTTATAGAAAAATTTATGTCAGACATAATTTTTTATAGAAAAATTTATGTCAGACATAATTTTTTATAGAAAAATTTATGTCAGACATAATTTTTTATAGAAAAATTTATGTCAGACATAATTTTTTATAGAAAAATTTATGTCAGACATAATTTTTTATAGAAAAATTTTGTCAGACATAATTTTTTATAGAAAAATTTATGTCAGACATAATTTTTTATAGAAAAATTTATGTCAGACATAATTTTTTATAGAAAAATTTATGTCAGACATAATTTTTTATAGAAAAATTTATGTCAGACATAATTTTTTATAGAAAAATTTATGTCAGACATAATTTTTTATAGAAAAATTTATGTCAGACATAATTTTTTATAGAAAAATTTATGTCAGACATAATTTTTTATAGAAAAATTTATGTCAGACATAATTTTTTATAGAAAAATTTATGTCAGACATAATTTTTTATAGAAAAATTTATGTCAGACATAATTTTTTATAGAAAAATTTATGTCAGACATAATTTTTTATAGAAAAATTTATGTCAGACATAATTTTTTATAGAAAAATTTATGTCAGACATAATTTTTTATAGAAAAATTTATGTCAGACATAATTTTTTATAGAAAAATTTATGTCAGACATAATTTTTTATAGAAAAATTGATGTCAGACATAATTTTTTATAGAAAAATTTATGTCAGACATAATTTTTTATAGAAAAATTTATGTCAGACATAATTTTTTATAGAAAAATTTATGTCAGACATAATTTTTTATAGAAAAATTTATGTCAGACATAATTTTTTATAGAAAAATTTATGTCAGACATAATTTTTTATAGAAAAATTTATGTCAGACATAATTTTTTATAGAAAAATTTATGTCAGACATAATTTTTTATAGAAAAATTTATGTCAGACATAATTTTTTATAGAAAAATTTATGTCAGACATAATTTTTTATAGAAAAATTTATGTCAGACATAATTTTTTATAGAAAAATTTATGTCAGACATAATTTTTTATAGAAAAATTTATGTCAGACATAATTTTTTATAGAAAAATTTATGTCAGACATAATTTTTTATAGAAAAATTTATGTCAGACATAATTTTTTATAGAAAAATTTATGTCAGACATAATTTTTTATAGAAAAATTTATGTCAGACATAATTTTTTATAGAAAAATTTATGTCAGACATAATTTTTTATAGAAAAATTTATGTCAGAAATAATTTTTTATAGAAAAATTTATGTCAGACATAATTTTTTATAGAAAAATTATGTCAGACATAATTTTTTATAGAAAAATTTATGTCAGACATAATTTTTTATAGAAAAATTTATGTCAGACATAATTTTTTATAGAAAAATTTATGTCAGACATAATTTTTTATAGAAAAATTTATGTCAGACATAATTTTTTATAGAAAAATTTATGTCAGACATAATTTTTTATAGAAAAATTTATGTCAGACATAATTTTTTATAGAAAAATTTATGTCAGACATAATTTTTTATAGAAAAATTTATGTCACGACATAATTTTTTATAGAAAAATTTATGTCAGACATAAAATTTTTTATAGAAAAATTCATGTCAGACATAAAATTTTTTATAGAAAAATTCATGTCAGACATAAAATTTTTTATAGAAAAATTCATGTCAGACATAAAATTTTTTATAGAAAAATGTATGTCAGACATAACATTTTTTATATAAATATTTATGTCAGACATAAAATTTTTTATAGAAAAATTTATGCCAGACATAATTTTTTATAGAAAAATTTGTCAGACATTTCTTTATAGAAAAATTTGTCAGACACAATTTCTTTGTTTTAAATTTTTTACCTATTCAACTTACCAGAAAAGTCTTTACACATTTTCTGTTGCATGCCCTTATCAAAACCTAAACCATGTAAAATACGAGCAGCCTTTACTTCAGCCAAATCGGCAGACATATCATCAAGGCGTTCATAGATATCACACAGTTCTTCCTGATCAGCATCACTCTCACTCGTAGCTAATTCTTCGGCTAATTTTTCCAATTTAATTCGTTCCTCATCTACCTCCATAACACACTGCAAAGCCGATTTTGAACTGGCCGCAATTTCACGGGTCAAATAGAATATATCAATATGATCGGGAATGGGTACCTCACGATTACCCAAAACGGCTAAAAGAGATGATTTACCGCAGCCATTCAAACCAATGACACCATAACGGCGACCACAATTCAATTCCAACATAGTATCTTGCAACAACTCGCAACCATAGAAGGTAATGGAAAAGTTTTCAATTTTAATATCACGCGAACGAGCATGAGAAGCCAAAGAACCGGTACAGGCACGTGCCTCAGCAGAAATGCGAGCCTCTTCTTCAAGTTTAGCGCATAATAACTCCTCTTCGGTCATTTCACGAGCTGGCTCGTTTCCATTGGCAGTGCCATTGACACCTTTATTTGAGGATGAAATTACTGTAATTTTTTTCTTGTTGTTTTTTGCGGCATTATTTTTTTTAGGTGGCATGGTGTCTCCTTTTTTTAGTTTTTAGTAATGCAGGCGATGAAAATTTAGAATTTGGCAATAACTAGAATTGAAATAAAAATAACGGTAAATATTTAAAAAAATGCTACACTGTAATTTAAACTAATGCCTGTTAAACAACAAACACTATAAATTAGCAAAATTGACAAACGTCAATAAAATTTAACAACCTTCTAATTTTGTAAAACGTAACGAGCAGCGTTGCCAAAATTTCTGTGTGAATTGTTTTTGTTACAACAATAATTTACTAACAAGCCAGAGACCGTGAAACCCCCTAATATTTGCAATTTCTGAATACATAAAAAAATGTTTACTTTTGTTAAAAAAAAACGCTCAATTGCCAACACTGCAAAAATTATCACAAAAACTTTGCTACGCACCCTGGCAACCAAAATCAATTAATCTTTTCCCTATTCTCTTTTGCTCCTTCTTCCGTACTCTTTTGAATACCACAAAATATGAGAACATTTTTCAAAAGAAAATACAAAACACACATGTGTGAACAAAAGTATAAAATTAAAAAGAAAAAAATTATTACAAATTTACAAGAAAAAAAATTACGTGTTAAAAAAAACTTCCTTAACAACAAAGAAAACACGTAAAACTTTTATAAATTATACACTTTCAAATTTAAACTTTCTTCATGCAAACTTTATTTCCTCATAGAAAATGTAATGGAATTTTGTTCACCATTTTTTTTTTCTTGAATAACCCTGAAAAATTCAATACTGATTTTTTATCTATTTTTTTGTTGTGTAAAATAAAATTGCTAGATTTTTATAGAACTTTTTCACAAATTTGTCACTTTTTCTTTAATTATTACACACCTTTTCAGATGAAAAAAAAAATATTAAATTGCAATTAGCTTTTCTTTGTATGATTAGTTATGATTCAACTGCAAATTTTCCACCGAGCTTTTTTTCTTTATGCTTCCGTTTTTGGTATTACTGAATTTCTTCTTTTTTAAAACGTATAAAAACGCAAAGAAATAAATATATTTCTTTTTTCTTCACGTGTTTTATTAAGCACAACGAAAAAACGTCAATCCACAGCCACGGATGGAAATAAAGTGAAAGAGAATTGCGTTTTCATACGGTGTAGTTAAGTTTTTTTTCTTTTTTTAAAGTTATTAACTAGTTATAGAAAGTTTTATTAAGGCTTTACAATATTATTAATTAAATAACTGCTTAATTTAGCTTTTAAATGTTATTTTTTAATAAATTTAATTGATTTTTACAAAATAAATTTAAATTCTACACAAAAAAACAACTCTGTTGTAGAGAATGTGTAATGTGTACGTTCAGTGGAAATTGCACGGTTGATATATACAGTAAAACCCGGATATGATAAACTCCGAGGGACCAGTTTTTGTATTTTTTATATTTTGGAGAACAGCGCAAATATATTTTCATAGGAAAACTGACCAAGTGTAAAGAGGTAACAATATCATGAAAAAACTTTAAACGTCAAAAAATATACGGGTGTTATCGATAATTTTGCAGTGACTGTAAAAAAAAATATAATAATTTTCAACTTGAAATTGACATTTCCAGAATAAAATGTTAACAGTGTTGCCAATTTCATTTGTTTTTGCTCGAATGAAGCGGTTTTACATATCTTTTGGGTGTTTTTTAGCTATTTTGGGCGAGTTATTTTAAAAATAAAAGTTGGCAATATTGTTTTTTTGTTTTGTTTTTATTTTATTGTATTTCTTGTTCTTTCTCGCATTTGTTGTTATATTCGATTAATCCTAAAAAAATCTAATACAGAAACTAGCAAGTATCATACCACCTTAAGCGGGGTATATTTTATTATATCAACTCAGTTTTATTTAACCCTTTTTTGTACATGCGTCAACGTCGCAATAGCAGCATTTTTAGCCTAAGCCTGTGGGCATAGGAATTATAAAAACTGTTATAAACAGAAATGTTTGCAAGAGAAATCCAAAGGATTTTTTCTTTTTTGCCGAATCCCTCTGCCATATAAGAAACAAGTAGAAAAGTTAAATCCGACTTGGCCGATGCCCTTTTTAAGTGATAGTAATTTTCATAACGTGACAAAATAACAGTTTTGGTTAGAAATATTTTATTTTGAATCAAAAACTTTTTTAATAATTTTTGTAAAAAAAAATTGACTAATTTTTTTTGAGTTTAATTTTTTTAGTGTAAAAATATTTTTGACTGACAAAAATACTTTGTAAAATATTTTTTTTACTTACCAATGTTTTTAAAGTTTGATTAACGGTTGTTTCAAACGTCAATTTAAGGTGAAACCAATCTGTAATTCACGGTTTTGCTAATACTTTTTGAACCACTGGACCGATTATGCTGAAATTCAATACCAACCACACAAGAGGAACTACAAATATATATGCCAAGCTTCAGTAGCCTCATAAATGTCTTTCGAAAGTTGGCATGTTTTTTATCTGGTAAATTCGCGAAAAACTCTTGCTGAAATTCACTCTTTTGCTTATAACTTTTGAACCACTGGACCAATTTCGCTGAATTACAATACCAACAATTCGGCCCCAGTTTTTTGATTGGATTATTTTATCAACAAAAAATTTGGGCTGCACAATAAAAATGTTATAGCCAAAATTAAAAAAAACATTTGATTTGGGCAATCGCCAACGGAAGTGACTAAACAACAACTTTTTTAATCTTTTTTGATTTATTTTGATTCATATTTATTAAAACACGCCCTTTTGTGCTTCTCCTGTAAAATTAATATAATGTTAGTTAGGGCTTTTTGCATTTTAGGTAACGATATACCCTCTATCTCTAGAGTGGAGGGTATAAACATGAAAACAAAATAAAAAATTCTAATTTAAACAATTTAAATTCCAACAGTTAATTGGCAATAAATAAATTTAACTCTAACATTTATGCCAAATTATTAACGTATAAGGTAAAAGTACATAAAAAATATTTTGTAAACACCAAAGATGGTCAATTTATTTAAATTTTTCTAATATCATAGTACAAAAATGGTAAACAACTTCCGAAAAAGTACCTTGAACTTTTAACATACCATATGGGGACTATAAAACACAACTCTGTATTGAAAGTGGAGAATATGAAAACACTGAACGTACACATTTGCGTTAGACAAGAAAAATCCCAACAAGAAAAATGTGCAGTTTTCAGTAAAGTTTTTGTGGGGGCGGAATCGAAAATGTTTTAGCGGAAGGAAATTGTGTTATTAATAAAAAATAATTATTATAAAGAAAAGAAAAACTTGAACAACATTTTTAAAACAAATTAAAGAAAAAGTATAAAGTTCTAAAACGATATTTAAGAAGTTTTATTAAATTTGTATAAAAAGGATTTTTGCTGTATATTTGATAAAAGTGTTTGTGTATGTGTGGTAGAGTAGCAAAAAAAAAGAGTTTAGTAAGTTGCTCTCTTTTAATGACAAAAGAGGGAAATGCAGTTTTTATTTTAAAAGTGTACAATAACATCTACAACAACAACGATTATTACCAATTGACATTTCTTGTTGTGAACAGGGTTGCAAATTAATAAAAAAAAATTTAAACTTAAAAAAAAAAAAAATGCCCAAAATACCCGGAAGATGTCTTTAAGGACTTTAGTCCTATATGCCACTAGCTTTATTTTGTATTGGATTGATATTGACGAAAATTTTATAAATTTACTTAATGAAAAGTAATGTGTGTGAAGAGTTCAATTATATAACTACACAATTTACATTCTACAAGTTTTTTGACAAGCGGACAAAATTTGATGATTACACACATTTTGGTAAGTCCAATTAAGAAAAATTGGAAATTTTGCAAAAATTTAAAGAATTTGAAGCACTAGCGACTGCAGAAATAGCCAATAAAATCTTGAAGTTAACAATTGAACAAGGCCCCGAACATAAATCAATAGACATGATTAATTTTTGTAAATTTAAATGTATGCAAACTCTGGAGTCAATGGCCTATTCTCGTCAACAGAATGGTTAAATATAACATAAGTGCAAAAAATGCGAGCGATGGTGACTGAAGGCAATCTTCCGAATTATCTGTGGTCTGAAGCAGTATATGCTGGTATATATATTATTAATCAAAGTCCATTTAAAGCTATTGCAGTTCATAAAACTCCTGCGGAGCTATATTGTAATCAGAAATCTAATGTGAAGACATCAGATTTCTGATAATCAAAACACTAGTGTTAGTTTCGAATTAAACTTCCAAAGAAATAGCGCTTGGAGTGCTGCCTGACTATCAGAGAAGATTGAAATATAATTTTAGCTTATATCATAATAGCGTGAGTTTCGGCCTGAAAAACTGTAGACCACCTACCCATGAGCTCCAACTCCAGAGGTTTTTTTTGATCCGTCAGTATAACCAATCTGATCTACTCGTTATCACTATCTCAAATTTATTTCCAAAGCGAAGCTCAGAGTTAATCCTGTCCGACGGCATATCCAAGTTTTCCCATATTCCTATTGAAGAAAGGATATTGGAGTGACCGCTCAAGTTGCGAGGTTCAGAATAATCGATATTCATCCTAAGCGCAGCCATAGTTGTCGTGGATTTGATGAAAATATCGTAAAACAAATTTTGATTTTCATACGTCCCATGATAAGAGTACATGCCAAATTCTGTACCTTGCCTAGTTTTTCCGTAGCATCCCTTTTCATAGAAGATCCTAATGAATATTTTGGGGCTAAAACCTCAGGTCCTGCCAACAAATCTATTCGCTGCACATAATGCCTTAATAGCCTTTTTGATAGTGCAGTCCAAATGTGAATTCCAAGTACGTTTCGTAATCCAAGATTACGCCCATATAGTTTTGTTAGGGTTAATGGAAAGACCCTGTTCAGTGCACCAATTCATGAAAACAATGTCTGTCGTCTCGTTGTAGTGAATTCGAACAAGGGTTTTGGTGGGAATCGAACCCATGACCCTCTCTTTAATAGGCTAGCACGCTACCAACTAACCTACAGGGCCGTGACACATAATATCCGAAATGATATTGTCGAATACCCGATTGCTTCATACCCCCTTTTATCTAGCCTATGAGGCAAGGACCATAGCAGTGGAGATAGGACGCCACCCTGAGGACAGCCTTTAACGGCAATTATGTAGTAAGACTTTTGAAATTTGCAGTTTTCCAGTTAAAAAATTCTCGACAAAAAACGTGTGTATGATTTAGTTCCTGGTGCTACGAAAACTAATCCAGTCTTAAATATTGATTAAATCAACGATCTAGAGGCGGAGGAAGAAGTTGTTTCTCAAAATCATGGTGAGGTAGTTGGAAACTCAGTTCAAGACCTGTGCGAGGTTGTTGAAAATCAAACTTACACAGAAAAATGTTCAAATACGAAAAAAGAAATTAAGAATCGATTCATTGCTTGGTAACATTGATGTAGTCTAGTTTAATAACGCGGCGGCAAAAGATTACAGACCAATCAAATTGACATGTTTTCTTATAAAAAAACTGGAAAGTATAATTGATCTATATATTAGAGAGCATTTAGGTACACGTTTTCTTTCGGATGCACAGCTTGCTTACCGGCAGGGAAAATCCATAGAGACTGCGCGTCATTCACTTTGACAGAAGGTAGAAATATCCCTGGAGTATACGGAATTTGCTATTGCTGGAATAGAAGGGGCTTTTAACAATGTAAATACAAAGACGATAAGGCTTTGGACAAGGCTTCAACTAACAGTTGTTAAAGTGAATGGATAGAGCAAATGCTTTTATGTCCGGAAATAACGACCGAATGGGGCCATGCAAAAACATCTCGTTACGCTACTAAATGAACACCACAAGGTGGGGTTCTGTCACCACTGCTCTGGCTCCTGGTGTTGGACCCCATTTTAAAGGAACTGAAAACTTTAGGAACCACAAAAATAGCATACACAGATGATGTAGTTATTTTATCATGTGGCAAATATCTAGATACTTTATCCGAAATTTTAGAGGGCTCACTTAAGGTTAAGTGGAAGTGGGCTACAAAAAATGGACTTATTAACAACCCGCACAAGACGCAAATGGTCCTTTTTACTAGAACATACAAAATCTCGGAATTTAGAAAAGTCCGATTGGGAGGAGTTGAAATCCCAATATCACCGCATGGTTTTTCTGTAACAAGAACTCTGAAGAAAGAGTAAAATAGGCAAGGTTAGGTTAGGTTAGGGGTGGCGGAGCTCAAAATTTTGAACTCCTCGCATAGACCGGCTGGTCCATAGCAATACCACATGTTCCTTCAACGGCGTGGACAAAACGCGTTAGTCCATGTTGCAAACAATTTAACGCGCATAAGGTCCATAACTGCGATTTCCTCCAGATTCTCGAGTTCAGCTTTGCCTAAAATTTGTTTGCGATGCCTGGCCAATGCGGGGCATTTGCACAGGATATGTTCAACTGTTTCATCCGTATTCGGTTCATCACATCTTCTACAATTGGAATCAGAGATGAGTCCAATTGTTCTTGCGTGGATAAAATAGGCAAACAACGCGTATTACGCGTGTAAGAAAATGTTCGGTAGTACCTGGGAAAATGTTCGGTAGTACCTATACTTCAATCGTAAGACCAATCTTACTCTATGGAGTTTTAGTCTGGCATAAGGTACTCGAAAGGGATGTGACGCTTAAAATGTTTCAAAAGCTTCAACGGCAAATGGGACGGAGTATCGGTGGCGCTTTGAGAACAACATCAGCCGACTCAATCGAAGCTTTATTGATCTCTTTGCAAAAGTCAAGGCTTACAAAGCTTGCCTCAAACTCAAAGAGTCAAGTTGGTTTAAGTATCGTAACTTTGCTCACAGTAACATTGCTAATATAGATCGTATTGACTCTTATTACAAACCCAGTTGGAAAATGTGTCACTGAGGAAATTTCCTCAGTGATTCCTTGAGGAAATGTCTTCAGGTTCTGACAAATCATAGGCAATCCTTGATGACATGTCCTAACATTGTCAGCATGGAATGTTTGCTTTAAGAGTGTGGACAATTCCTCTAAGACGTCTAAAAGGAAATGTCTTCAGAATAGAAATATATGAAATTAGAATTTTAAATCTGGGCAACTCTTCAATTTCCAAGAAAAAGATGGCAATATTATCGATTTAATTAAAATAAAATCAAAATCTAACAAGTAGAATAAAAGTAATAAATAGACAAACAATTTTAAAAATAAAGTTTGGAACAAGTGGTTAGGTGTGGGACTAATAAACAGGAGGTTCCAGGTTCAAATCCAGTTGGGACTAAAAAAGGCGAAAAGTTTTTTCTAAATATGAGAAAGATAATTTATAAAGGAAAATGGATAAAAGTAAAAACTAAAGGAAATACGAAAATTTTTTGTATTTTCGCATGACCTATGTCAGACATTTCCTCAAAGAAGTCTTAGGTGACATGTCCTCAGAAGGTCAGCCCTGACCACTGCTGACTTTGAGTGAGGACATTTTGAAAATTTGTATGAAACTGTCCTCAACCCAGTACATAGAGATGTCTTGTGGATGTCAGGTGTGACTCTGACATGTCATCGCTCCGTCACTGAGGATGGCTCGAGGACGTTGCCAACTGGGAAGTGTCCAAACTATTTTTCGACCGGAAATATGAGATTTCCGGATTGAGAATTCTGATCGATCTAGCAGAACACTCCTGTGAACTTAATAAATATCTTTAGTGATGGATCGAAGCAATCGCATAGTGTGGGAGCTGGTTTCACGATACTGGAACTAGACCGACAATTATCTTTTAAATTACCCGTAGACTCGAGCATCTTTCAGGCTGAAGTAGCTGCTATATCAAAGGCCGTGGAATATATGGCAAAGGAAAAAGAAGCAACCTTTAATTTCTACGTATATAGTTATGCTGCTATATAGGCGCTCTTGAGCTACCAAATTAAATCAAGAACTGTTTTGAAGTGTTACGAGAATTTAAAACAACTGTGCTTAAATAATAAAAGTTAACTTGTTATGGGTACAAGGGCACGAAGGAATAGAAGGAAACGAGAAAGCAGATGAACTCGCGAAACTTGGAGTAGATGGCATAGATACCACCATAATGCTTTCACCGCAACTCCAGCATTACAAACTAAAACGAAATTCCCTCACTGTCGCCAAGGCAAATCGAAAATGGAGGGAACTCGTATGGAATTTTGTGGCCATGCTATAATTTAGGATGGACAAAATTCTTATTTTCACTTACGAGAATAGACTGTCGTATATTGACAGGTTTAATAACGGGACACTGTCTTGTCGGGAAACATGACAAAAACATGAATCTTATTACGGACGCAAGCTGCAAATGGTGTGAGACACCAGGCGTCGAGGAGACTATTGAACACATCCTGTATCACTGCTCGGCTTTGGCACGAACTCGATTATCAATTATAGGGAGTTCACAGTTCGAAACTTTGGAGGAAACTACGAGTATAGACCTGAAAAGTTTAAAGCAATTCGCAATGAAGGTCAATGTATTTAGTTTACATCGATAAGCGGAAAAAAGTTTTGTGGTATCGCTATGGACCAATTTGTCTATGCGGAGTGCCGTTCTGGCACCGCCACTTTAACCTATCCTATTGATGGAGTCGGGAGTGTTTCAGAATCCAAGATTTTTTTGCAAATTTTTAAAATAGACGGGGTTTTGAGAAAAAGGTTTAAGCAATTCGCAACATGTTTATGTTGTCGAATTGAGTTGAGAAACATACTTGTTTGTTTTATACTTTAAAACATTTAGTGCGGTTAACACAATATCCAGTTAAATCAAAGTTAACGTAACCTCCGGTTAGTCCCATACAAATTTGACATCTATAACCTCCGGTTAGCACTAAACCCAATTTATCTTCTTCGTTTGTGTTATCGGCCCTTAATGTTAAAATTGTGTATAAATTTATTTTTGTCACTCAAAGATAATTATTTAAACAAAGTACAATTTCTATTAAAAGCTTTTATAATTGTTCGCGTTTTTTTACATGGCTACAAATTACAAAATACTTCCCTTGTTAGCTGAATTGTCGTGCCGACTTTTTTAGGTTTTTTCATAAAGTGGCAATACTGGTGCTTTAGCAACGTCATTTCAAAAGACGACTACACCCAAAAAGAAGTGTATAAAGTTTTTGTTGTAAATGTTTTTTGACGCTTTTTTGTACTCATTTTTTCTTCTTGTAATATAAACATAAAACGGGTCTTTGTATGTTATTTTTTTAAGGAAATCGTAAAGTGTGTTTATGTGGGTGTAAGGAAACCAGAGTGTTTGTGAAAAAAAACTAACAAAAATCGTAAATTTTAAAAACAGTTGTAAAACAAATCATTTGGTGAAAAACCAGATAAAAGAAAGAAAAATTGTGGGTCGTTAAAATAAAAGAATAAAAAAAATATATACAAAAAACAACAAAAAAAGAGGATTTAAAACCGCCTACATTAATACAATAAAAAATATATATATAAAATAAACTACCAACAACAAAAATTATAACAAGATTAAAAGCAAGCAAAAAAAAAATTACTTTAATTTTTCAGTATACCACTAAATTTAATTTGTTTTACATTTATTGTGTTTTTGTATTTTCATGGTGCCATTTGTCTTTATTTGTGTTGAATTTTTATATTTATTTAGCCATTTAACATCCATACTCCATAAGTTTGTGGTGTGTCCCCTTTATTTCTGAAATTTAAATACATTGTGTGTAAAGTTTCTGTCGTGTTCTTGTCGTCATTGTCGTCGTTTGTTCATTGTCTTGCTTGTTGTCCTCTATATGATTATTATAACCAGACGTTTAAAACCAAATGTAATATGGATTGCAGTCTTGCAGATCGACAACCATCAACTTCTTCAACGACATCATCATCATCATCATCGACAGCAACAAAAACTCAACATCAGTTTTTAAATCCAACATTAAAATATCAACACCATTCTACTGTACAAACACTAGACGAAACGGTAAGTATCCCTATATTTAATATCAGACACAATTGTTTATTTAAACAATTTTCTGTTTAGTTAATACAAAAAAAAAATGACAACCTCATTCTGTACAGTTTCTGGTTTATTTCATTCCTCTTATTTATATTTACTTCTTTAAAAAAAAAAAAATCTTCAAAAATATTTCCAATTTCCCCAAAATTAAATAAACTCTTTGTTGTCTTTTAACTTTGACGCTCTCTTTTGCCCATTTTAATAACACTCTTTATTAGTGTTGCTCACTTTGGCGATTTACTAAATAAGCGGTTTTTAATTTTAAAACTCAAACGTTTTTTTTGAGTGTACAAACCTGAAATATTGAGAAGTTTCGTGAGAGTATTACAGATGGTTGCCGTTGGCAGAAAGTAGGCCTAAAATAATGACAGTGGAGGTCAACGGTAAAGGCTGTATTATCGTTGACTGGCCTTCAAGAAGGCTTATGTACAGTTTTAAAAAATTGCGAAAAGGCTACGTGAAAAAGCATAGTTAAAAACTTTTAACAATAAGTGTAGTGCTAATTTGTAGTAAAATAGAGTAAATTTATAGAAAAAATCGTTCAACACATTGTCAATGTCATTCGGTTTGCACCACTGTGCGTGCGTTTGTGAATGAAAAATATATTGTGAGTAAAAATATCCATTGTGAATGAAAAATATATATTTTTGTTTAAATACGACACCACTGGAGTTATAAAGAGAGAAACCAGAGAGAAAATAAACTACCAGTTTCCGCTTTTAAGATCGTGCACAGCTCGGGGACGCTTGCCGTTATTGGAGAATATAGGCCCAAATAAGCTTAATTGTATGGAGAAAAATCGCTAAACACATTGTCAATGTCATTAAGTTGACACTACTGTAGTGTCCATTGTGAGTGTAGGAACAGAACAAGCCCGGCATGACTTTTTCCATACAATTTAACAGTTAAAACCCGTGACAGGCACGGCAAAATATTAAAACTTATTTTATTTGTTCTCCGGGTTCTCTCATTATCTCTTCCTCTCACACTCCAGGGCTGCCGCAATTTCACAACAAATTTATATTTTTTCATTCACAATGGTGTAACGAACGTACAGTAGTGCCAACTTATTCACATTGACTATGTGGTTAGCAATTTTTTTTTCGTAAAATTACGCTAATTTTTTTAAAAGTTAGCACCACTGAACAAACAAATGACAATTTTTGCCTTCGCCGTCCCCGTCACTGTTTTGGGCTTATTTTCTCCGGCAACGGCAACCGTCCCCCGTGCTTTTTTTGTTCTTGAGAGTGTTAATTTTAGCTTTGCCAAATCTTCTACACCCTCCAAAATTTAAAAAAAAAAAGTCCAGGAGCGCTTTTTGGGTGGTTGGCGGGAGGCGTTCGGGAACACTTCCCCCTCACGATAAATGTTGACAAATTAATTTATTATGATTTTTGCAGTTAACCAATAAAATTTTATTATTAAAACATTTTTTTTATATACACGCCCACAAAAGGGAGGTGAACAAAAAAAAAAAATTTTTAAGTCCCCTGGTTCCAAGTGCAGGACTATGAACGTTTTCTGACATAAAAGTGTTTCATTTGCTTAACAAAAATGCAAAAAAAGCGGTTAAAAATTTGATTTTTTTTTAGAGTTTGGTTTAGGGAAAACTTTTTTCCCCCAATCCAATTTTGCCCATAAGACATATTCGTGCCAAACTTCAGGAGTCTAGCTTTTTTAGTTTGGACTGCATCGTGCTTTCCTCAGCACGATCATAAATCAATAATATATATACTTTATGTCGTTCCCGACCGATATTTCGATGTGTTAAACACGGAATGACAAAGTGAGCATAGCCCCCAACAACACTGTAGTGTGAGAGAAAGGGGGAATAAGAAAACCCGAAGAGAAAATAAAACAAGTTTTATACTCAATTTCTGTATGACGAACGTCATTTATTTGTGACGAATTAACCTACATATTGTTATTGTGCCAAAAGAAAAATATATGCAAATTTTTCACAGACGAATGATTACAATTTTTGCAATGTATTTTACATTTACAGTCCTTTTTTTGGCCAAAATATGGCAACGCCAAAAAAATGAGCGGAAAAATATGAGCGATAAAAAATAAACCCCCAGTTTCTGTATAACGAACGTTTGGCGAACGTCATACAGAAACTGGGGAAAATAGAATGTATCGACGGAAAATCGCAGCGGAATTTTGTTTTCATACAAAATATACAGCTAGAATTGTCTCTCGAATTGTGATTAATCTCACAACTTATTAAGCGAAACGCAACGACTATTTTCAGGTCCTTTCGATTACCTTACTACAACAATCTACTATTTTTTACTTGTTTTACTACAGCTGGGAAATATTTAATACAAAATGTAAACAAAACTTTTCAATTGAAAAATCCGGTTTTGTAATTTAAAATTTTCGATTTTTTGTTTATAATTGTTGACATCACTGCTCCTTAAATCAATTTGTTTACTTTTTGCTGCTGTTTTTGTTTATTTTACCGTAATATATTTTTTAAGTGTCATTTTGAATGTTAGGGTTACCATTAAGTACTTTTCGTGAAACACACAATGTCATTTTAATTTAAGGGTTACCATTAAGTACATTTTTATTTAACACTTAACAAAATTACTTTTATTTTTTTTTCTGTTGTTATTGTTTGTATCATTAACCCCTAAATTTTCTTTTATAAATTCTATTCATTTTATTTCTTAACTGCAGGTAGTTTTTCATTTGTATTCTTTATGACTCAAACTAAGCAAAAAAGGAAACTGTTGATTTTAATTTAAGGGTGTTTTATTTTTTAAGATTCATTCTTATGCCTTATCTTGCTACATATTAACAAGTTGTAATCCTCTATGCAAAAAGTTGGAAGCGTGTGTGAGAGTTTGTGATGTATTGCCTTGGGATATTGTTTATTTTATAGATGAGTCATAGTTTTGTTTATTTTTGTAAAAGAAGTTGTTATTTTATAAGAATGGCCGACAAAACATTGTCTTGGATTTTCCCATATTTTGCAAAGCTCTATTAACAATAAAGATGCAGGTTGAAATAAGATGTAAAATGAACAAGACTTTTTTTTTTAAATAAAGGAAGTTGGTTAAAAGATTATTTTTAGGATATTCCAAATTTTTCATAGTTTTTGATTTAAGAGGATTAAGAAAATTTGTTATAGGAATATTAATGTTTCGTCAATACAACAAAACTGTTGGGTCATAGCGGCTTAAATAACTTTTCCAGCTTGTCCTAGGCTATGTGAAATGGTTAGCTCGCCAAAACCTAATGCACTAGGAGTCAATTTGGTGGAACTTTTATTCAACACAGATTATCAAAGAATATTGCGTTAGATACTTATGCGAAGCTTCTTTATGCAGGAAGATTATGCACTGATACCTACTCCTCTAAACCCATACAGCTTTAACGAAATCTGGCTTTGAGACGTACATCCTATTACACAAGGTCCTGTGCTTTTCCCTTTTAAAATGCAAGAAGCTTTGCTAGAACCTTTAAATAAGGTAATAACAAAAGAATATTCTACCTAAAAAAGACATCCACTCACTGTCAACTGTCTCTAAGACCTTTCTTGCACATTCCTCCCTCACCACCCCAGTCTGATTTTGTGCTGTCGAGTTTAACAAAATAGACACAAATTCGTCACGAACGAATGGCGTTCGTATTACAGAAACTGGGGTAAGATTTGTTTGTTCTAGGATTCCAAGGTTTTAGGACCAGCAAATCTGTACACAAACTTAATTTTGATGGATAAATCCTTATTATGTTCCAAAATTATGTAGTATGTATAGTGTAGACTAGATTCAAGAGGCCCTATGCACTGCGACCAAAATGATCTTTTGTACAGCCTGAAAGGAGGTACCCTAAATATTCAGGCATTTAAAAAGGCCAAGAATCTTATTTGGTAAGGAGTTCTATCTCGCAGAATCTGCACGTGTCCGTGTCAGATAGATTTCTTCTTCTTAGATGGTAGCGTAAATTGCAATGTCCAGTAAGGTGGGATGTTAGAATCCGGAGATCCTTTTTGTTCAAGGATAGTTATGAATCTCTTTGCTTGCCTTTGCCCAGCACAAAAGTTCCAGTGTTCCATGAATAGTGTAAATATCGGTCCGATTCAAAATCCTGAATATCTGTCCTCGTTTGTCCCTTTGAACCTTAAACATTGAGATCTCTTGTTCAGTCTTTGATAGTCAGTCTTCGGCGTTGCCATTCTGACAACAAAAAAAAATTAACAACGCTCATCGTTGTTTTTTTCTTAATCCCCTCCCTCTCACAACAGTGTTGCCGCATTTTGAAAAAAAGCTTTAATTTTTATTAGCAGTAAGTAACATACCGTAGCAAATCTCCGTCTTTTCTGGGGTCTCTTAATTTTTGGGAAATGAAAAAGTCGCATAGGAGCTAAAATGAAGAATATGGTGGTTGAAACATGATTTTGGTGTTGTTTTTGGCCAAAATATCAATTACAATAAGCGACGAGTGAGCATGTGCATTATCGTGTTTTAATCGAGGAAAAGAGTGAGCAAACCCTTTACTTTCGGTCTAGGAAGAACGAGAAAATGTTATATTGCTATGGGAAAAATGGC
Organism: Pegoplata infirma; assembly: GCA_963921195.1. Taxonomy (NCBI): domain Eukaryota; kingdom Metazoa; phylum Arthropoda; class Insecta; order Diptera; family Anthomyiidae; genus Pegoplata; species Pegoplata infirma. The sequence goes on from OY992540.1 coordinate 215,284,068, forward strand.
TACAGTATTTCAAACTGAAGTGTTTGCGATTTTGAACATAGCGACCTAGATAAGTGAAAATAGATGGAGAGATAGGAGAATCAGTATCTGTTGCTACAGCTAAGCTGCGCTTAGGGCACCCGATTCTCCAGTCACTTCATTTAAAATTGTCCAGGATTGTAGGAGTAGACTCAATGAAGTCCTATGTGGGAATAGAGTCTGTCTTCTGTGGGTTTTGGGTAGTGGGGGAATACAGGGAAACAAGATTGCCGATTCTTTGGCAAATGTTGGCTCCAATATAATTCCTCACAATCTGGAACCTCAGATTGGTATAGGTTTGACATGGATGATTCTTTGGATCAACTCTCACATAAAATCAATTTTCATGGAAAGATAACCTAATGAGTCAACATGCATGAATACTAAACGCTTTGTATTCAGACCAATTAAGAAAGTGGCTAACTATATACTTAGTCTGAGTAAAATGGACACATAGGGACACAATGTGTAGTAATTATGCCAGTACAATGGACTGTTTATGGTCTGAGCGCCATGGACTTGCCTATTTCTCTTATTTAGGCATGAACAACCCAACCTCAACTCTATACTCCATATAGACCGTATGACCTTATGATAAAAATTCCTGACGCACTTCGCCACGGTAATAGAGGAAAACAGTAAGCAAAATCTTGACATACGTTCTTCCATTAGGACGATAAGGTATGGTTTCGACATCAAAACCATATACTCACCTCTAATTTAGACTCATTAATGACCCCTTAAAGGTAATTAGAATCATCATTGACGTCATTAAACAGTCCTGAGCCATGGTCATGCGACGTTCTTCAGGTCAAAATTAAGCAATTAGCCGAGCACATCAAACACTACTATGTATTTAGAAACAAACTATTGGTGCTATATTTGAAAAAAAAAATATATTGGTCTACCTGAGCTGAGAATCGAACTTAGGCTGGCTAACCATTAAGCCACAGATCCCTGTTCATACCCTTTGGCGGTTTCTTGATTTATTTGCTTGACACCTTGATCCTTCCAGATTTTGTAATTTCCTTAGCAGAGCGACATATTCGCCCCGTGATCTTGATGAAAAAACGGTTTGAGACTCAACAATCCATTTTTAATCATTTAAACCTAACCGAGAACTGGTAACAATGACCGTAGTCTCGTTGTGGCGAAGCATTCAAAGGTTTTTGGTGAGAATCGAACCCACAACCTCGCGTTCAAATGCTAGCACGCTACCAACTAACCTACAGGGGCCCCTACATTTACTGTCTTAATTTCTTTTGTTTGTTGTTTTAACGATCGAGAGTTTTAAGTAATAACCAATATAAAGAAATTCATCAGAAAATGAGCGTAACTTATCTCAAACTTTTTTATATTTATGATGTCTTGAGCTCGGCTGATCTCCGACAAGATAAGTTTGCTTAATTAAAAAACACAGCTGTAGGAAATTATCATGTTAGATTTCTTTTAAATATCAAGCAGCTTGGATAAGATTAAGGGTTGATTTATTATCTTCTTATTTTTAGAGTTTAGTAAAGATTTTAAGGCCATTTTCATTTGTAACTTAAAGATCTCTCTATAAACCTTCTATTGGAAAACCTGATTTTTGCACACTAAAATACTACATATCCCAAAACTCGGTAGGATACTTGAAACACTTTCATCCTCTCTTATTTAACACTTCATATAAAGTTCTTTACAGAATCTCTATTATAAAATTAAACTAAAACATTGTCCTTTAGAAAAAAAAACTCATAAAATCCAATTTCCTTTAACTAATGAAAATTTTCACGCCTTGTAGTCAATGAACGTGTTTAGTCCTTAATTTGTTGTTAGTCTATGACTAACCTTGAAACCATTTGTTTGTTGTCTCAATAATTAACCACAGCTGTTGTGTATTCATACACACACAATCATTTAAAACAACAAAACGTTTAAAAAACAATAGAATTTATAAAATACGTATACAAAAATGGCTTAACTCAAACTTGGACTTAGACAGTGACTAAAAAAAATCATATAAGATTGCTACATTCGTCATACATGACGAATCAAAAATGCCCTCCACAATTTTTCAGAATATTTAAAACAATTTTTGATAGCGAAGTGGCTTAATTTTATCCCTAGATCCTCGTGAAGCAAGTATCTGACCAGAAAGTGCCTGAAAATGGCAGATAAAGTGCTCTATAGTTTTCAACTCCTCATTAATACAAAAATAAAAAATCAGTGTGCTTTCCGGCAAAAATCTGTGTGCTTTCCTATAAGGCAGTGTCTGGTACTAACAGAAACCTCCGTCGAAATTTCTCCTCCTGGAAGGGATATCTGTCGTGTAGTCCAACTCGTCCATCCATGTGCCCATCTCTGATTAGTCTCCATCGCGGAACAAAACCGTAGATTTTATTTTTAAGTTTCTAGAGGCATTCCAACAAATTCCAATTCCATTGGAACCTGTAAAGTAGTTCCCAGTCTTGCAAGCTCTTCGGGGTTGCACTTCCCTGGAATATCGATGTAACCTGGGAACCCATATGAGTCGTATGTCAAACTGCTTTGACGTCTCATTTAAATGGATGTTGATTGTAGTTGTAGACAAGACACTGCAACTTAACCAGTCAGTAACTTCCTTTATTGCCAGCATCTATGCCTGGTAAACACTGCAATGCTCTTGGCAATCTTCGAGGCACACTCAACCCAAGCTCCTCTGAATAAACTAATCCCACTTGTTCGTGAAGCTTCGATTCCTTTGGTAAAAATTTATAGAGGCTCCACTACACGGAATGCCCCTCATCCATTACACCCTGGATGGTATCACTCAAAAAGGCTTATAGAGGGAGCACAGTCCACATTTTTTGGCATTGTTATCTTTTTCTTTTGTAGAACCTGACATCTCGGTTCCTATAGTGGAATTGATGAACGAAATTGATTGGATATCTAAGAATAGAATGAAAGATATGTCACTGACTACGTGCAGAATATCAAGAACCCTGTGGCCACTACCAAATCCCAAGAGGACAAACAGTTTTCTTACTTTTGGCAAACGAACGGTTAGTCTATTAGTAGGAGTACTTATAGGACACTGTATAATTGGCCAGATCGCCGTGCGTATGGGAATTTCTGATAGGGACTATTGTAGTAGTGTTGAAGTGGAGGGGGAGCAGTCTGTGAAGCACTTGTCATGTGGATGTCCGGGTCTAATGAGAAGCCGCCTTAAGCATTTAGAAGAAAGATTTCTCGATGACCTGGATTGTCTAAGCTGTGTCTTATTGACGTCTCTAGCAGAATACCTTAGAGAATCGGATTGGTTTAAGAAGATCATTGTATCAGAGGGGTAGTAGGGAAATAGATTAAAGGGAATCACAGTGGGGCTTATGGCCTCCGAGTGACTTCGCCAAATGGCGAACTCCCATCTAACCAAACCTTTTGTTTCTTAAGATCGCGCTCATCCACTGTAGTCTGCTGTTAAGTCGACTTGCCAAAGTTCCGCATACTGCCTAACCATCATGTCCTTAAGTATTAGGTGAAGGAGGATTTCTTTAGCGATACACATCGACGCCATTCTGTTTGATAAGGACACAGTTCCCTTTCGTCTTCAAAGCAGGCCATCAGACAATGATTCCATAGATCAGAATTGGACGTTCCATTGCTGTATAAATTCAGTTACGGATCTAGGGCTATAGCCCAATCGTTTTCCAATAGATATTTTACAGGAATACAAAGCAAAAGTTGCTTTTCTCACCCGTTCCTCAATACTACGTCTAAAACTTAACTTCCTATTTAGAAATACTCCAAGATACTTGGCTAAAAAAGAAACGATAAAAATCAGGAATCCTTATTTTCCTTATAAATAATACAAGTTCAGTTTTACTAGGATTAACTCTTTCAGAGAACCCTGAAGAATGTTCCTTAATGCTGGCAGGTGCTTTTCCTTTATCGCTTTTGCGACATCGTCAGCATATGCGACAACATGACAACCACGTGCTTCTAGAGAGAGCAGCATTGAATTCAGTGCCAGGTTCCAAAGAAGCTGCGAAAGAACATCTCCCTGTGGTGTGAACCTATTGAAAAATCAATATATTGCAGAAGTTTTCAACTCACAAGGGAAGTCTCCTCTCCAATTTTCATTAAATTTTGATATGTTCAGAATAAAATTAATTAGACACGTATTTTTTTTTAGCCGCCAAAACTAATTTTTAGGAGTGTCGATCAGTTTTTTATGATTTACCCATATTTAATTAAAATCTTGAATGCTATCTTTTTTGATTTATTAACAAAAATGTCCTAAAATTTTGGCATTTTGTGAAGAGTTGTTAATTTTTTGGTGTCCATTTATTTTTCCTGCTATAAACCATAAAACCAATTTCACAAAGTTCGGAGGTGAGGTGACACTATGGAGATTATCCTTGTCATACGTTATATGTCTATTGCCAAGTAGATTTTTTATCATTAAAACGAGCCCATGCTTCTCTCCTAGATCAGACAATGCCACTGATCATACACAGTTTGAGTTTCAAGATCAATTTCGACGAGTTACAAACGGAGTGATAAACTTATATATACCCTCTATTACTAAGTGCAGGGTATCAGAAAAACAAAAGGATATTACACAGTTGCAACACGTTTTTATTCTTTGATTTGACAAAGCGGGTATTGTCAAAACAAAAACAACTATGTACACTACACTACAGCACATTAAAAATATTTTAAATAAAAGTTTTTAAAACGAACCTGGCTTTTACAGAAAAAAGTCACGTATTTTTATAAATTTTTGTTGTTGTTTAACTTTATTTTTTTTTTTCCTATGATGATGCATTTTTATCCAATGTGTAATGTATTCTTCCATCATATTAAATAGCCAACCAACCAACCAATACACGGAGCATATTAAATTTATAAAGTTGTGAATGCAGCACGTACTAGCGGTTACTTTTTAACTTCTTTATCACTATTTCTTTATAATATTAACAACATTTCTTTATAAAGTCCAAAGAAATCAACAATATTTATACAAATTTATTTTATTTAGTGTTACAAATTATTATAGATTAGTTACTGTGTATTATTGGATTACTAAAAAGAACTTCTTCAACGAAGTGTTGATGTAATTGAGATAATTCTACTCAGAATTTCAAGATTAAAATAATTTCCTAAGAAAATCATCATTTTAATTAATAATTTGACTGATTATGTTAGCAATGATAATGAGTTAAAGAGATTAAAACTGTATTTAAACGAATAGCTTAAAAATGTTTTTTTTTTGTTTATAGAAAGAGAGATGAGACGATGATTTTAGAAAAGGGTCACAAAAGAAACTGGTTTTTGTATAAATATCTATTATCTAGTTTAAAAAAAAAATCATTTGACATTTTAAAGATTAGAAATTTTTTGACCTGGAAAACCAACAACGTATGTATTGGAAGATGACAAATTGCATTATTGCTTACAATATGAAATCTCAAAATCAAGTAAATAAGCTACGAGAGTTAAGCCAGTAAGATCATTTGCTAGCCTAAAGTGTTACCCTAGGTTCTCATAAAACCATTGCTGGTTGGTTCTCGTTTTTTTCGGGACCCGTTGATATACGAGGGTGGTTTCAAAATTAGCCGACCTAACAAAGAAAACACAAAAAAGTTGGCAAAATTTTCATTTATTTTTCAACATAAACTCCTTTTAGCTCGATACTCATTTTCCAGCGATATTCAATATCTTCGATACCCTGTTTATAGTAAGAACAGTCTAGCTTCTTAAAATAGCCATTAACCACAAAATTCACCTCTTCACTTTTTGCAAATCTTTTACCACCGAGCCATTTTTTAAGTTTGGAAATGGAAAATAGTCCGAGGGAGCTAAATTCGACGAATAAGGTGTGTGATGAAGTAATTCCAACTTTATTTAATTAATTTTGGTCATCATTCTGGACATCTTCACGATGCTGTTTTTGCTCTATTGTGAGCAAATCTTCTGTCAATATATGATGTAAAGCACTTTTTGAAATGCCTATTATTTCAGCTAGCTAATTCCTATCCAGAAATACTCCAAGATACTTGGCTCCATCTGAGAAGGTGATTTCAGTGCCGTCCAGAGAAATAGAATCAAAAGCAGTAATCTTATTTTTCCTTGTAAACAAAACAAGCTCCGTTTTACTTGGATTAACTCCCAGACCACAGTCTCTTGCCCATTTATACAGATCTTTCAGAGAACCCTGAAGAATGTCTCTCAATGGTGGCAGATGTTTCCCCTTAACAGCTATAGCGACATCGTCAGCATAAGCGACAAAATAACAACCACTTGCTTGTAGAAATAGCAGCATTGAATTCAGTGCCAGGTTCCAAAGAAGCGGCGAAAGAACACCTCCCTGTGGTGTGCCCCTATTGACAAATCGGGATATGACCGACTCTCCCAATTCAGACGTTATACGTCTATTGCCAAGTAGGTTTTCCACCATTAAAACGATGGTGCATGTTGCTTTGTGTAAAGCAACCTCTGGTCAATCACTCTACGCAAATATGAGTCTATCATTCGTTCCATTTAACAAAAAATCCTTCGGAGCTCTGTGGGAACTTTTCCCAGCCTTCGGGATAAAGACGACTCTGGTATCCCTCCATTCTAAAGGAATATACGACCAGTTGATGCATGCTGTGTATAGATTGTACAGTAGCGCGTCCCGAATTCGGCTTTTTTTAGAATTTGAAAATGCTTGCCCCCTCAAAAGATGGGGATTTAGGACCCTTTTACGGGAAAAATAACAAAAAAAGTTTTGGACAAAAAACCAGTTGGCTACCAGCGGCTAAAGATTGCAATCTCAGTGCATTTTGAAAAAAAAATAAATTTTTTTGTGTTTAAAAAAATGTATGCCAAAAGTTGAGCAATATAGAGTACATTTGAGGAAAAATATTAATAAAATGTCCATGGAGTAATTTTGGTGCAGCGTTGCATCTTAAAGATGAAAAGTGTGACTTAAAATTTTTTTATTTTTTCTTTTAAGCTAAATTGGTCTCAAAACCTGCACAAAAAAGAGCACATTCGTTAAAACTGTGTCAAAGCAGATTTTGAGAATAATTTAGCTTAAAAGAAAGAAGAAGTAAAAATTAAGTACACATTTTGATCTTTGAGATGCAACGCTGCACCAAAATTACTTCATGGAAATTTTATTAATATTTTTCCTCAAATGTACTCTATATTGCTCAACTTTTGGCGTCAAATTTTTGGACAACAAAAAAAAAAGATTTTTTTCAAAATGCACTAAGATTGCAATCTTTAGCTGCTGGTAGCCAACTGGTTTTTTGTCCAAACATTTTTTTGATAATTTTTTCGTAAAAGGGTCCTAAATCCCCATCGTTTGAGGGTGCAAGCTAAAAAAATTTGAATTCGGGACGCGCTATTGTACAGCCAATGGGCTATTTAGTCCGACACTTGCTGCATCTCAGCCGGGATTATACCATCAGGTCCCGGGGATTTATAGGGCCTGAAGCTTTTAATCGCCCAGATCAATGTTGGCGTATTTATTATTTCCGAAGCAATTTCAGATGCTTGGGCATCAGAACGTTCCAAAGATTGAAACGGCGTTATGGAATTGCCCGGAAAATGCGTGTTTAGAGGGAGATCCAGCGACTCTCCACTGGAGGCAGACCCCAGGGTGCAAGGAGAAGAAGCCAGAACCTTGCGCAGCCTGGATGCCTCAGAAACTTCTTCTATGTTTCCACAGAAGACTTTCCAAGAATCACATTTGGCAATACTGATCATCTTATAACTCTTCCCAGTTGGCAAAATAAAATCACACATGACATACTGCTGACTCTCCCTTTATGAGATCGCTGACATCTTCATACAATTTTTCAAAATGTCCCCAATGACATGTCAGCAATTGGTCAGCAGTGTCCACCAGTATCGGTGACCACCAACAATTCGTTTAAACAACCGCTGACGAACTGCTGACATGTCATTGATGACATTTTGAAAAATTGTATGAAGATGTCAGCAATTTTATAACGGGGGAGTCAGCAGTAGGTCAGGTGTGATTTTTTTTGCCGACTTGGTTAATTCGCAGCCTGTATGCAGACCAGTGCCCGTCCGCTCTTGAAGATTTAGCCTTATTAAAGAGCTTTCTGCATTAATCTCTGCTCGTCTGCAACTCATTTGACCACCAAGGTGGCTACAGTTCTCGTCTTGGCAGCTCGTACGGCCTCGTTTAAACTCTAATATCCAATATTATACAATCGTAACCGAAGTAGCAGACTCCCCCTGATTATAATCTAGCTCGGGTTTAATATTGGTTGGACTGATACCCTTCAAATGGAAATATTGAATTGTCCACCCAAGACGATAGATTTCGACGGTGGTTGCTGTAATTAACGGTGAAAGACGCTAAGCAACTAAAGGTGCCATTAATAGACACACGATTCATGTTGAAAATGGTGTTTAATAGTTAACATTACTTGTTGATTCTTAAATATTCTACAATCAAGTTGTATTTGTAATTCACATTGAAATGTTTGTTAAAATTTTCTATCAGTTAAAATAAAGAATTCAATAGGTTATGGGCCCAGCCAACTCTGAATAATATTTCAAAATAAAGAAAATTTTGAAATTAATTAAAAAAAAAAAAATAACAGATTGTTTGTTGTTTGGAATAATAATTTAATTCAAAAACCGCTAATTTGGGGCAATTTAACAGAAGTAAATCTGCAAGCCAATAAGCTGATCGTGAAGTATAAAAGAAACTATCAAGAACTATGGAATTTTGCAAGAATATAAAACCATTGTCTGGTGAGAGTGAATGGCCAATCTGGAAAAGGAAAATACGAGATATTTTAGATTTTCATGAGGGAGCCCTAGACGTAATAGATTTGAAGATTACTAAACCTGGACCCCTATCCGAAGGCGCCACAGATGCTCAAATCACAGAACACAAAAAGCGTGTAGAATTTTATAAAAAAGCAAATTCGTATGCTAAAAATGTAATAAATAGTTGCGTTACAGACTCGGTTTACCAAAAAGTGATGGATAAGGAAAATGCTTATGATACATGGGAAGCGCTGAACAACATTTTTGAAGCAACCTCAAAAGATCAACTCTTTAAAAAAATGTACAGACCTTTTTTCATTTGAATGGCAAGAAGATCAAGATGTTTCGTCCCATATAGCTAAAGTGAAAAGTCTTTGGGATGATCTTAACAATGGACTTAAAATTAAAGGTGAGAATAAGTTACCCGATTTGCTGTTAGTGTGTAAAATATTGCATATTTTGCCGAAGAGTTTTGAAATGTTTCGGTCTAACTGGGTGATGATGGTGGGGGAAAGTGAGAAATCTATCGACGAACTTACAACACAACTTTGCATGTTCGAAAGAAATTTTAAAACTCACGAACATGGAGTTGCATATGACAATCAAGAAGCATTGTTTTTAAACGAACGGAAGAATCGAAAAGAAAGAGATTATAAAGCAAGTAAGATGAATGACATTTGCAATTATTGTAGAAAAAGGGGTCATTGGTTGAAAGAGTGCCGTAAATGGTTAGAAGATGGACGACCATCGAAGAACATATCGGATGTAGAGAATTATGTTCAAGAAACAACTATTGCGCTAAATGCTTTAGAAAGTCAAGTAAGTGTGGGTAATTCTAAAATAGATTGGTGGATAGACAACGGGGCCACAAAGCATATTACTAATTGCTATGAAATGTTTAAAGAATATACCGTTTTTCAAAAACCACATTTTGTCCAAGCAGCTGGCCAGGAATCTCTTCAAGCACTAGGCAAAGGTGTAATTGAAATAAATTCAAAAGTTAACAGCAAATGCTTGAAGATGAAGCTTAAAGAAGTTTGGTACGTTCCTGATATTTCAAGAAACTTGTTTTCAGTCTTAGCGGCTCAGGATCGAAATCCAAAAAGCGAATTCAGGTCAACAGCGACTGAATGTTTTTTGACGGTTAATAATAAAATTGTTTTGTGTGGTAAAAGATCAATGAATGGAAATTTATTTAAGGCCAATTTTAAAGCAATAGTTAAAAATCCGATCTCTAAAAGTGCTAATGATTTAAAAGGAACTAAGAAGGAAAAAACAGAAAATGTTTTAAATGTTATAGGAAAAGTTCAAAAATCTAAGAGGGAAGGAAATTACATTAAACAACGTTATCAAGATTCAAAACAGATTTGCAAATTTGGTGAAAGGTTATGTTTTAACAATAATAAATTAGTAGAAAATCAAGATTGCGCTAGGGCTTTTAAGCCAGTTGCAATATCAAAGCCTTTAGTTTGTAACTTGTTTTGACATTTTATGTAATTGTTTTTATTGTTAACTTTTTAAACAGGGGAAAGTGTTGAAAATGGTGTTTAATAGTTAACATTACTTGTTGATTCTTAAATATTCTACAATCAAGTTGTATTTGTAATTCACATTGAAATGTTTGTTAAAATTTTCTATCAGTTAAAATAAAGAATTCAATAATTCATTGGGTTCTGGGCAGGTGCATGATTTCTCGAATGTCGAAATACAATATCTTCTGAGCATCATAATGAGCTCAAATTGGTTACGTTATAGGTACCCAATTCACTTCAGTATCTATGTGTGCTCTTATAAAGCGTTAACAGACACGCCAAACATAACCTTAAACCTGATGTGTGCCGACGCAAACCAAACTTACAACATCCAAGAGAAAATGCTTTTAAGAGTGTTTAGGCACATTTTTACATAAATAGTTTATATAAATGTTACCATATGGCAAGGGGTTAGTTTTTGGTAAATCGATTAAGTTTGAACTTAGATTAACATATGTGCATAATTTTAAACCCGAAAGCTGTCGTTTTAAAAAAAGGCAGCCACAATTTTGTTTGTTAACTTGGTAATGCCAGATCTAATCTGCTTTTAGATTAACTGTTTTCAGATTAAACAAATGGCATAATAGTAATGTTTTCGTAGTTTCGGAATTTAAATGTGATAAATTACAACTATTACAAAGGTTTATTAAAATTCTAAAAGTAAAACAATTCACAATAGGTTTAGCCATTTACACTATCATTTCATAGGGCACACTTTGTCATAATTAAATAGGATTAAACATCTATAAAATAATTCTAATCACAATTTGGCAATACTTCCGTTTAAATTTATGGATTTTAAGCATTTGGTATGTGCATATACATATCAATATCGATAATTTTATTGTATTTCATCACCATTAGTATTAGTTTTTCTTTCGTATACAAAACGCCATATGTCACATGTGTTTTGACACTAATTTATGTAGACGCCATTTACTCTGTTACAGAGACTTCGACGACGACATTAACAACGACTATGACGTTTTCACACACAATCGTACTCTTCCATACGTTAATACAAGAAAATCTTTTGGTACGAAGTATATTATTTTAATATTGCACACCAGGGAAGATAATATTGGGACAGTTGTGCATTTTTTCTGTTGGTACAATTGTAATGGTACTGCAGAAACGTGAAATAATTTATATATTAACTTCAACATATGGGACATTATATCACCAAAGAGAGAAGAAAAAGTCCTGCTGGCTGTCTCTTGAAAAATCCAACAAGAGTTTAAGTCAGTTCGATTACCATACAATCTATTATTTTTTACTTTTTACTACAGCTGAAAACTTTCAATACAAAAAGTAAACCAAATTTTTTAGTTGTAGTAAAAATAGTTTAAATTTTGAGTAATCTGTCATCCTGTCTTCCATGGTTGCTATCCAAACCATGTCACCAAATTTTATTGCGAGGCATATACTCGGTTTTTAGTTAAAGCTATTCAACACCCTACGAGATCTTTTACCTTAAGAAAACAGGTATCTAGTGGTGTTAATTCGATGGCCTTGTTGGTGTTCTCTAACCACCAGCTGCAATTCATAAAGGATACCAATTGTGAGTTTTAAAAAGCCCGCTCACCTTTGTGTGATCGACAACATGGTTTTCGTATAACTCGTTCTATGGGAAACCTGTTAGCGCTCCTTTCGGAAATTTCCTTTCCTATTCACTAATTTGACGAAAGCAAAGTGGTTTCTCTAAATATTTTTTTTTTACGTTGAACTAAGACTCAGGGGATGCCCCTATTAATGCAGTACATTGTGTTGATATCAGGAAAATAGGTTATGAGGAGGAGGAAAGAGGAAGTAGTGTTGGTGGATATTTGACTTGAATTTATCTACATTGAAAGAAACTGGGAAGACCTCTGCGAGAAGATTATTCCACATACGGCTAGTTCGACTGATGAACGAACCTTCGTTCATCAGTCGATTGATGACAATTGATTGACAATCGATTTTGACAATCGACAACAAACGGATGTGATCTACTAGACAACCGAGTGTTGCGAACAAAAACTCGGGCTCTAGGGATAAGTTTACTTATCTCAGCAGAAAACTTTCCATGGTAATATCGATAGAACAGAGTCACACAACCCACATTCTGACGATGCTCCAATGAGTCAATACAGTTGGACACACTATTGTCATTGATTAGCATCAACGCCCTCCTTTGCACATGGTCCAAGAGCTCCGAAATAGACTTTGAAGCCCCTGCCCATATATGGGAGTTGTATTCCATCTTCGGTCGGATGTAGGTGGTATAAATAGTAAGGAGATCTGATGAGGTGAAGTACTTCTTACACCGGTTTAAAAACCAAGACACTTGAATACTTCTTTCGACTCTTGACAAACGTGCTTATTCCAACGGACATCACACTGAATTTTCATGCCTAGAACATCAATAGTGTCAGATTCCTCTATACTTATACCACCCATATGTACAGATGACACTGTTGATTCCACATTCCTGTGGGTCAACATACAACATTGAGTCTTGCGTGCATTAAACTTGACCCTATTCGCAAGACCCCACTCCGAGATTGTCAACAGGTCTTGATTAAGTGTGTCATTAATAATCTGCCTTTGCCCTCAAGTTCAGCAAGGCTTGGCCTACGATCAAAGGAAAATGAATGACAAATGTTGCCGTCATCTGCTAAAGAGTAGATAGGATTTGAAGTTTGACTTAGAAGGTCGTTAAGAAAAATAAGAAAAAGTGTAGGAGAAAGAACAGAACCTTGCGGTACCCCTGATTAAAGCCGAAACTAATCAGATGAGAGCCCATCTATAACAACACGTATAGAACGATCCCTGAGGAAACTCGAAATAAATCGAGAGAATTCATTACCGACACCAAAGGCATTAAGCTTGTATATGAGCGCACCGTGCCACACTCAATCAAATGCCTTGGAAATATCCAGAGCAACCACCTTACTCTCACCAAAATGGTGGATCGAACGAATCCAACGTTCGGAAAGGAACGCCAACAGATCCCCAGTAGAACGAGTTCTCCGAAAACCATACTGTCGATCGTTTAAAAGTAAGTTAGCCTCCAGATACCTAACAAGATGACAATTTGCCATACTCTCCATTACCTTTGAGAGCGCTGAGCATATTGCGATTGGGCGGTAATTATCAGGGTTATTAGCCGCACCCTTTTTAGGGATTGGCTGCACATTGGCAACCTTCCAACATGATGGAAAGATTCCCTTACGGAAGGACAAGATAAAAAGGTTAGACAGTGGACGTGCTAACGTCGAAGCACACTGCTTCAGCACCAGTGCTGGTATACCATCCGGTCCCGGTGACTTATTTACGTTAAGAGGCATGCGATCGTGTGTGTAACGGTGCACTCGTTTCGAATCTTATTGCGCTTGTTGTCGATAGGGATTTCTCTTATATTATATCGGGCTTTCTCAGAGACCTTACTGTTGTTATAGATGGGTTCTCATCAGATGAGTTCTGTATTAATTCAGGGTTACCGCAAGGTTCTGCTCTTTCTCCTGCACTTTTTCGTTTATTTCTTAACGAACATTCTAAGTCGAACTTCCAATCCTATCTATTTTTTCGCAGATGACAGTAACATTTGTCATTAATTTTCCTTTAATCATGACACACTCAATCATGACCTTTCGGTAATCACCGAATGGGGTATTGTGAATAGGGTGGATTTTAATATTGACCCACAGACGGATTTTGTAATCAGCGTCATCTGTATCCATGGGTGGTATATATATTATCACTATTTATACCGCGTATATCCGACCGAAGATAGAATACAACTCCCATACGCCGAAAAAATGTAAATCTATTCTTGAATATTTGAAAAAATACCTATTTTGGAAAACACGGGGGCTTAAAATTCATTTTCTTTGGCAAAGTTTCTTCGAATGACCTAAAAAATTTGACCCATCCCAATAAAAGTTCTCCCAAGATTGCTAAAAAGGGTCCAAAACTTAGTGCTTATCATCTCTGATGTCCACCATAGTTTTGTACTTGACAGACTGCGTACAATACATTCGTTCGTTTATTTATTGCTACTTCACTGCCAACTGCCAGTTGTGTTACTTTACCAGTTATACTGCCAGCCCTATACACCACGGAGTATAGTACTAAAAAGGACAGAAACAGACTGAAAGAATTTCTGCAAATGAGTAATGTAACTACACAAATATGGAACATTCCTTTGTTGCAATTCTAAATTATTTTCTATATAGTTTTGTTGTTGGATTTTTGATCTTGATAACTGAAGTATCATGTTTGAGTTTTACTAGTATTCACTACTCTTTTTTTTTATGGTAAAGAATATGCATTTTTCATATTGCATTTGGTTCATCTCTCTCTATTATTTTCATCTGTGTGTTTTGATTTAAATATGCTCTTGTTTTATGTGAGAGATAGTTGGTGTGATAGAGAGTAAATGTGAATAGGGTTGCCATTTAGTGTGAAATGCCAAAAACACTATTTCTAATTGGAAAATTTCTTACGCCCAAAAAAAACAGGAACATTGGAGGGAATTGAAAAGCCTATGAGCTTGCAAAACATGAATCTATCTTTCAGGTTTTTACGTAATTGGAATGTGTCGCTATGCTTCAAGAAACTTGAAAGCAAAATCTTCGGCTTTGTACCGCGTTGGAGATTAATCAAAGATGGGTAGATGGATGGATGTACCTACATGACTGATTTGTCCTATTAATCAAAAGCACACAATTGAGCTGCCATTGCTTCCAAGAAGAGAGATTTTTAAGTGGTTCTGTAATTACCGGTTATACCCAATTCACATCCGAGGTGAAATCTCGTTCGAACGAGATTTCGATCATATGGTTGTGTATAAAATGATACAGACCATATGATCGAAATCTCGTTCGAACGAGATTACACCTGAGGTGTGAATAGGCCTTTACTGCCTTAGGGAAGAACAAGCTAAGCTGCAGTAGTGCCGTTTAATAACGTCTGCCAGAGTTGTATGGATGAGGAAAATTTGGAAGATCTAGTCCTTACTGCCGGCACTGCGACTCTTATGAGTCTTTTGTGCCAAGATCTTTAAACTCTGCTCAGGGTTCCTAATGAACATTAGAACAGAGGATGGAGGCCCCAGCCAAAGTGATATAGTAGGATAACAAATGGCGTTTGAAAAAGTAGTTAACATAAACCATATGGTATTGTTTACGAAATTTTATCACAAATCGAAATGTGAGCGAGATGTAAGATACCAGTTTTACAGAGAGAATCCAGATTGTTTTTTGTCTCTCTTTGCTTTACGATTGAACTTTAGTTTGGCATTGCCAGAATTTTCCAATTATCTTTGGTGATACCAGATCTACAAAACGGCCGATGGATTACTTTATAACTTTGGCCCCAGCCTTATATCCTCAGAATTAAGAATATCAGCTTGAAAAACTAAAGACCACCTACCCATGGGTTCGAAGATTCTCGTGTTTGGATCGTAAACACCAGCTCCCACTCCAGAGGACATTTTTGATGCGTCAGTATACAAGTTTAGGCGTCTAGTGTCCACATATAGGCCACCTTCATCCCACTCTAGTCTACTCGGTATTACGATCTCAAATGTATCCTATCCGTCGGCATATCCCAGTTGTCCCTAATTCCTATTGAAGATTAAATATTGGAGTAACCGCTAAAGTTGCGAGTGTCAGAGTAATCAATATTCATCCTACGCGCAGCCATAGTTTCCGTAGTTCTGATGAAAATGTCGAGAGGTATGAGACCTAAAATGGATTCTTGGGCCAATGTTGGACAGGTTTTCATAGCACCTGTGTTTTAAGTACAAGCCAGATGCTGTACCTTCCCTAGTTTTGCAGAAGCATCCCTCTGCATAGTTTTCGACCGCCAGACTAAGGCAGTGTACGTCATGATCGGTCCAAAATCATATTGTATGGCTATTTTAGGGCTCAAACCCCCAGGTCCTACAAACAAGTCTATTTGCTGCCCATAATGCCGCAATTGCCTTTTTTTTTAGTGCCGTGGAAATAGGAATTTCAAGCAAATTTCGTATCCAAGATTACTTACAGATATTTAACCTTCTTAGAGAGTTGAATACTTAGCAGCATTCTCTACAGAAATTGTACCTAAATTCTGATTTCTTCTCCTAGTAAACGGAATTATAATAGTTTTTTTTGGGGTTAATGGACAGGCCCTGATCAGTGCACCAATTAATGTTCACTTCAAACCTTAACTGCGCGCAAAAATATCTATTGGCTGTATTCGTTGTTTAAAAGCTTTTCTTGCTTATTATGACAAATGTTTCTAGTTTTCTTAAAATATTTAGGTTAGGTTGTAAGTGGCTGCTGATGTTTTACGACTGCACACGTAGACTCTGATGTTCGTTGTAATACTGCGGAACTGTAATAGATTTCCCTACTAGTCCCTGCAAACCAATTTGAGCTTTTTATGAAACTTCTTAGATATTGAATTTGGACATTCGACAAATCAGAAAGATCGTGCAGCTCCCTAGATCCCAGTGAAGCAAGTCTCTGACGAGAAAGTGCAGGGCAATGATCGATGAATTGTTCGATAGTTCCAATTCCTCTTCATTCATGCAACTCCGGCAAAAGTCATTCGACGGCACATTTAACCGCTCGACGTGCTTCCATGTAAGGCAGTGTCTAGTAATTACAGCAAACACCCTCGTAATCTCTCCTCTTGGAAGCGATATCAGCTTACTTGTGCGCTTCTGATTAAGAGAAGGCCAAATATGTCGTGTTGTCTCACACGTCCATCCATTTGTCCAACTTTGATTAGTCTCCGTCGTCGAAACAAAGCCGTAGATTTAGCTTGTAAGTTTCTAGAGGTATACCAACACATTCCAATTCTGTTGGAACCTGTAAGGTAGTTCCCAGTCTTGCAAGCTCTTCGGCTTTACAATTCCCTGGAATGTCTCTGTGGCCTGGGACCCATATGAGTTGTATGTCAACCTACTTGGTCACGACTTAAAGAAGCCCGGCAGTTAAGTGCAGATCCTGTTTTCAGAAACATTGACTGTCAGAATAGATGTTGACTGCAGTTGTAGACAATAAATTGCAGCTCAACCAGTCACTGCAATGATCCTTCAATCTTCGTCCAGGCTCAACCGAAGCTCCTCCGAATAGAATTCAAAGCCCACTCATAATATATGGAAAGACAAACTAAAAATCCCGAATGCTTCCAAGTTCTTAAGAAAATACCCTTTAAGTCACCATTTAAAAACCTTTTTAAAGTCGACAACTAAATGGCTTAATGCCAATATATTTTTTTAAAATACGGCAACCCTTGAATCTTATTATTCTTTTATAACTTCTCCCTTTTTCTCTCAATCTCTCTCTATCATTGTAAATTGTACTCTATTCATCTGTTTTTGTTTTTATTTATTTTTTGTAAATTTGGGGTATTGAGTTAAGACCTTGCGCACATGGACGTCATACATAAACTCGACTCGTACTCGTGACGTTAAGTTTTCGGTGTTCCAAAAGTTTCGGTCGGTAGTTTGGTTTGTTGATTTTTTTCATTATTGTTTGTTTTGTTGGTTCTGTGTGTGTTTTTTTTTTCTTCATTAATTTCACATACAACATACATAACGAAAAGTACAAAAGTGTGTATGAGAAGCTTTAAAAAGTGCTAAAAAGCATTTAATATGAATATTTTAAACGGTACAAATTGAACACAAAATACAAACGAAAAGTGAAGTAATTTATACTAGACAAAAACAACATACAACAACATACATATGAGAAAAAACAAGAATATATTTTGTTGTATTTTAATTTTTATTAATTTTTTTTTTTTTTGGTTTTTCTGCCATAAAACCGAATGTCGGTCGGGTCGTTTATACTGGCAGTCTGACAGACATGCAAGAATATATATTCAGTATTGTCTAGTGTGAGTGTATATTAAATATAATCGGCGGCACAAGTCTTTTTATTATAAATTTTTATGGAATAAATTAAACAAAACGGAAACTTTAAAATAAATTAATTGTATATTAAATAAGTCAGCCAAAAAATTGAAAAACATTAGAGGAAATTAAGTAATATACATATTTAAAAAAAAGTGCCTTTATTTTTAATAATTTAACAATAATTAAAATTAAAAAACATAAAACTTTTTAAATTCATTAATAATAATTTGTGTGTGTTGGTAATACTTAAAAAAATCTCTTGCAAGTGCTAAAACTGTGAAAATTAAATTAAGGAGGAGCTTTTATATTGGATTTATTTGGCTGGGTGTATTTTTAATTTGTTGGAAAATCAATGTCCTCCTTTTTGGTGGTTGCATAGAACAACTGCTGCTGTTCTTTTTGTTGCCTGACGTTTTTACTTCTGCTGATTTTCAATTTTATTTCACAGTTTTATATTAATTCAATGTAAGTACAAATTCCATTCTATTAATGAATATTAAACATTTTCTCGTTTTTATTGCAAGCCGAGTAAAACATTTTTTGATATAATTAAAAATAACACTGTGCAATTTTATATCTTGAATTGGACAAAAAAAAAATGAAAGCGAAGTAGATTTAATAAATTTTTTGACTTACTCCGAACGTCTTTAAATAAAATTAAAAAAAACTTCAGTCGGCAAAAAAAAAAAAAAAAAACTCGAGCTAACTTTTCAAAACCCTTTGGTGGTTTTTGGTCTACTAATGGTACCATAAATTTGTTGCACAGTGTAATTTAATTCACAATAATATATGTATGTGATTGATGCCGGTTAACACTATCCAGTTAAATCAAAGTTAACGTAACCTCCAGTTAGTCCCAAACAAATCTAAAAAATCTATAACCTCCGGTTACCGCTAAACCCAACGTATCTTTCGGTTCGATTGTGTAATTGGCTCTAAGAGAGAAATAGTGCTCGATTCGGCTCTTGGAGAGAAATAGTGCTCCATGCACCTAATTTAAAAAAAATATAATATCCTATAGATCTTTAATTGAGGCGCCCGACCAATAAGAACTAAGTACCACTCTTGTTCTTCTTGGCAGACTTCTCTTTTCTTCTGCGATGGGTGGGAAATGCCCTCCAAATAGGACATTCACTCAGTAGTTGGATGTTGTTGATCCTTTTTTTAAATTTAACTAAACTAATACTTACAAGGGAAGTCTCCCTGGTGTCACCCTCCGATCTTCATGAAATTTGGATATGTTGTTAAGAACGAAAATTAATTAGACACGTATTTTTTTTTAGCGGCCCAAACTCATTTTTAGGGGGGGTCGATTTGTATGGGGGGAAATTGACTTTTTTCAGTTTTTTACAATTTACGCCTATTTAAACAAAATTAATATAGGCATGTGTGGTATCAGATTAAAGGTATTAAAAATACCTATCTCGTGGTGCTAACAACGGGCCAAAGAAGTTAATATTTTTCGACTTATTAACAAAAATGTCCTAAAATTTTGGTATTTTACTCAATATGACGAAAAGTTGTGCATGTTTGAACACGTTCTTAGCACAAGTAGATAGGTTTTTCAAAGACCTTTCATTTGGTATGTAACATGACTAGGTTTCCTTGCATAATATAGGAGATAAACGAAAAAAACTGAAAAATGGCCTTGTCTTCCCCCCTCCTTTTTACCCCCTAAATATGAATTTGGGCCGCAAAAAAAAAAAATACGTGTCCCTTTATTTTTTCTGCTCTACAAAATAAAACCAATTCCATAAAGATCCGCGGGTGACACTAGGGAGACTTCCCTTGTTAGTGGATACCCCCTTATCATGCAGTGCATTGTAATGACCAGGAAAATAGGGTATGTGAAGGAGCAAAGAGGAAGTATTGTTTGTGGATGTTTGATTTAAATTTTTTTAAATTATAGGTAACAGGAAGAACTTCCGGGGAAGTTTGTTCCACATACGAATTGTTCGACTAAAAAACTATTTTTCTCTGTAATGCCTTGTGCGAAACACAGAACAATCAACTACAAACGGCTGTGCTCTTCTAGATAAGCGAGCATTACAAACAAATAATCGGGATCGAGGAATAAGTTCCATTATCTCAAATGAGCACCTCCCATGGTAATATCGATAAAAAATGTGTCACACAACCCACATTCCGACGATGCCCCAATGAATAAATATAGTTGGATACACTGCTGTCATTGATAAGCTCTACCGACCTCCCCTGAACTCGATCCAGAAGCTTCAGAATATACACTGAAGCTCCTGCCCATATATAAGTGTTGTATTTCATTTTCGGACGGATATAGCTGGTATAAATAGTAAAGAAATCGGATTAAGTGAAGTATGTCTTGCACCGTTTCTGAATACCAAGACACTTGAATGCCTCATTCGACAAATGTTGCTGTCATCAGCAAAAGAGTAGATGGGATTGAAGGTCTGACCAAGAAGGTCATTAATAAAAATAAGGAAAAGGGTAGGAAAAAGAACAGAACCTTGCGGAACATCTGAATTTATCTGAAACTCGTTTGATGAACCCCATCTAAAACAACACGTGTAGTGCGGTCTCTGAGAAAACTTTATAAATCGTGAGAATTCATTACCGACACCAAAAGCAACAAACTTTGACACGATCGAACATCTTAGAGCGAATTAAATCATGCTGTCGTATCACTGGACATTCATCTCAAAACATCGAAGATCTTTCCTGACATGTCTCGGGGTAGGATCACTTTCCGTATGGTGATGTTTCAAATGATTTCTTCGATGATATTCCTGAACCGGAAGTATATTTGTACATCCATCCAAATTGTGTTCTGAGGACATCTGAAGGCAGTCCGTTACGTTACTTATAGCTGCATTTTGACAACTCTGAAGTTTCTTCCACTGCGTTTTGTTCACACGCGGTGACCATACCGTCGCTGCGTCGTAGTTTGCCATTGGCCGGCCAACCGTTTTATAGATAGCCAGCAAGGGTTCTTTGTCCTTTTCCCACATGATTAATTTATGTATATCATGTTGCAGCTTGCACTATGGATGAATACAAACTGTCGAATGTTACCCATAATATTTTGGGATGGTTCACTGTCGGAATTTTAACGCCATCTACTAAAACATCCAGTTGCTGTTGTACTACTTTCGTCTATGTGGGAAATAGTGTCGTCGTTGATTTGGCGAAAGAAAGCGGAAGTGAAGAAATCCGTAAGATCATGGAGATATGCATATAACTTACCGCATAGCTAATCAATGTTATGGTCCCGTTCCATTAAGGTGCAATCGTCGGCATCAATTCCACCCCTTGTGTTGGATCCGGAAAAGGCTGGAGTTTGCGATGTCAAGGTGGCGTTTCGTAGTGGCATAAGGCAGATTATAATGACACACTTTATCAAGACCTGTTGGCAATCTCTGAGTGGGTCTTGCGAATAAGGTCAGGTTCAATGTTGACCCACAGGTCTGTGAAGCCAACAGCGTCATCTGTGCATATGAGTGTTATAAATATCGTAGAATCGAACACTCGTAGAATCGAACACTCTTGGGCTTAAAAATTCAGTGTGATTTCCGTTGGAATAACCACGTTTTTCAAGTGTCGAAAGAGCATCGAAGTGTCAGTTTTTTAAACCGGTGTAAGAAGTACTTTAGTACAAGGTAATCGTCGCAAAGGACGACCATCTCACACCTGGAGGCGACAAATTGAAACTGAAGCATATAAACTACATCATAGTTGGAATAAAATAAAGCATCGTTCATCAGATCCAGCCGATTGGAACAATCTTTTTGCGGCCCTATGCTCCTTGTAGGAGTAAAAGGAACCTATGTAAAGGAAGTACTTTACCTCATCCAAACTCCTTACTAGCTATACCACGTATATCCGACCGAAGATGGAATACAACTCCCAAGCGTTTCCAAAGAAGGGCGTTGATGCTCATCAATGACATCCAACTTTAATGACTCATTGGATCATCGTCGGAACGTGGTTGCGTGACTCTGTTCTATATATGTTGCCAGATCCCGAGCTTTTGTTCGCAGCACTCGGTTGTCCAGTTGATCGCACATCGCATTACAGAGGTTTGTTTGTCAATCGAATGTGGAATAAACTCCGCAGAAGTCTTTCCAGTTTCTTTTAATGTAGATAAGTTCAAGTCAAATGTCCACTGTTGAGCACAGTTTGCTAGCTCTGAAGCTTAGGTTGCAGTTCTTTAATTGATATATCAACTTGTTCCTTCTATAGTCGTTGACCAATTTTTTGATCTACAGATCTGGTTGGCCGAGTATGGTGTTGTTCCGGCGCATATCGTCACGCTCATCTGCAAGTTCCACCGCCTTTGCTGGGAAGTTTTGTCTGACTATTTGTATTCTAACAGCAGGAATAAAACGAGCGACTGCTGTTGTTACGAGTTTTTCAAAGAACTTCCCCGCGGAATGTACGCCCAAAGGAGGCGGCTATAAATTTGTGAAAGAGGGTATATAAAAGTTTGTCAATCCGTCCAAACTAAAAGAGGCAGACTACTGCAGTTCGGCACGCATATGTTATGTCTTATTATTATAGGATTAACACTAAGTTCGGAAATGGGCAAAATCGAATCAAGGGGGAACAAATTTCACCCTTGAACTAAACAAAGCTCTTAAAAAGGTATATCTTTAACGCGTTTTTTGTACTTTTGTTAAACAAACGAAACATTTAAATTATTTTTTTGTTGTAATAATTGACGTATTATTGATTTTGGTGGTTTATTTATTTAAAAAAGTTCATTTGCACTATACTAAATAAGACTATAATTTTTTTTTTGTTTTTAATTTTCTTAAGAATTTTTTACTTTTGTTTATTTTCTTAAAATTTTGGCAAAATATTTTGTTCTGTCTGTCTTTCACGGTATCAGTGTTGCAATATATTTTGTTTATTTTCTTAAGAAAACTAAACATTGCAGATATTTTTTTTTATATCTTTTACCATTTCTTGAATTTATTAATAAATTTTAATGTTTTGATTTCCTGTAAACCGTTTTTTTTTATAATGTTCATTCTTATGCCACTGTTGTTTACTTTGCACATGCATTTCCTTTTTCCATTTCATAACGCCCGTTTTTGTAGATACTTTGAAGTTTTTTTTTCAGTATTTTTTCCATATGAATGAAGTTTTTTTCAGTTTCTTTTTTTTTGCCAGAGTAAAGTTGTTTGTTTTTTGTAGTTGTTTTCATTTTTCTGTGGTATAATGTGTATAGGAATTGGCTGTATGTGTTATTGCATAAATTTCCTTTTAAACAGATCTTTGGAATGAATTGGAAGAAATTCTCATTAAATTGCTGGATCACGTACTTTAAATATTTGCCCAATAAGCCTTTTTTTGCTTAATGTTGCTGCTATTTTAACTTTTTTTTTTCTTTCTAAATGGTCTTACATTGTAGGCCACTACATATGCTGACACACTCATAAAAAATAATTAGTAGAAATTAAAAATAAACAAAAATTTTCACAAATAGGAAGTCATAACAAGTTTATATATTGGTTATAGAAAATAATAAATGTTGCCAATTTTGTTTTTTTTTTTTGTTGCGAATATTGTTAATTTAGCGGTTTTCTATTAAATTTTGCTCAGTGTTGCCAACCTTACAATTGAAACATAACACTGTTGAACAAATTCATAGAAATTCGTACTCCCATGAATCAGAATGCATGAATTAAATAGATTTTGACCTCCTGATTCCAAATCTCCTTTCAAAATATAGAAAACAATTGCTGGTTTCTAAAATACCAATGAAAAATGTAATTCGAAACATATCAGTTGTAATTCGAAGATTCCATTTATAATTCGAATATTCTACTAGTAATTCGAAAATTCTATCTGTAATTTGAAAATTTCAATTGTAATTAGAAAATTCCAATTGTAATTCGAGAAAGGTCAATTGTAATTCGAAAAGGATCAATTTTAATTTGAACAGGTGAGAGTGTGTCACTCTTCGTACTACACCTACGGCTGTATTGCCATTGGACATATTAGATACCCAATATACGGCAACGTTGGCAATTCGACTTAATGGCACACTTTAATGGAAGAGCAGCGATTGTGGCCACAGCGCGATCTTGAAAAGATAACAATACCACAGAATGTGGACTGTGCTCCCTCCATGAGCCTGTTTGTGCGCCGTTTTACCACTATGATACTATCCAGGGAGTCTTTGATGAGAGGCATTCTGGGTAGTTGAGCCTCTAAAAATTTCTACACAGATGAATCGAAGATAAATGAACAAGTGGGCTTTGGAAAAAGCTTGGGTTGAGCCTAGCTCGAAGATTTCCAGATCATTGCAGTGTTAACTAGGCAGAGATGCTGGAAATAAAGGAAGTGTTGGACTGGATGAGTTGCAATGTCTTGTCTACAACCGCAGTCAAAATCTTTTCCGACAGTCAAGCCGCGGTCAAGTCGCTGGAGTCATATTTCTGAAAACAAGATTTGCCCTTAATTGCGCATGTCTATAAAATGTAGCACAAAACTGCTCTCGAACTGCGAAGGAAATTCTAGGCGTCCGAAAGAAAAACCAGAAGCCTTGGATCAGCGAAGAGACGTGGGCCGAAATAGCAAATCGCAAGCGTCTTAACAAAATAGTTTCAAGAACGCGAAACCCTGATGAGAAACTTGAAGCGAGAAAGAACTACAGATTGTCAGCGAACTCCGTAAAGAAATTAGTACGAGCTGACCGGGAACGCTACTTTAACAGCATCGCAGAGGAAGCCGAACAAGCAGCGAACATTGGTAACATGCGTGGGGTTTATAAAGCAATTAAAGATCTAGGAGGCAGAAACATCAAGAATATATCAATGCTAAAAGATAAACACGGTCGTGATCTCACTACAACTGAAGAGAAACCAGAACGCTGGCAAGAATTTTTCACCTCTGGTATATCACAGAATAATACCTCCGAATTTAACTTAAATGGCTGCCCTTGGCTCTCTCGCCGTTGTAACCCTCGCAGGGAAATAGCTACATCTCCACCAACCTATCAGGAAATCTTTTCAACATTGTGCAATTTGAAGGAATCAAAGTCTGCCGGTCCCGATACAGTACAGGCAGAACTGCTGAAATATGGTGCTGGCCCCATTGCTGAGGTGCTCTTGCCAATAATACAGTCTGCATGGCATAGCAATATTATCCCAGAATGTTGGAAGGCTGGTGTGATCATCACTATACCCAAGAAGGGTGATCTGAGCTACTGCAAAAACTGGCGAGGGATTACATTGCTAAACGTAATCAACAAAGTAATGGCCCTTCTTCTTTTGCAAAGAATAGCACCAATTGTTGAACCGCTGTTACGTCAGGAGCAAGCGGGTTTTAGGCCTGGTCGATCATGCGCGGACCATATAAATACTCTACGAATTATCATAGAGCAATCGCAAGAGTTCAATAACCACCTCTATATGCTGTTTGTAGATTTTGAGCGCGCCTTTGACACCGTATACAGACCGGCAATATGGGCTGCTCTTATGAGTAAAGGCGTACCCGATAAGATTATTGATCTCATTCGTGAACTTTACAATGGTGCCGAATGTAGAGTTAGATTCTGTGGGCAAGAGAGCCGTCCATTTGAACATAATGAGGGTGTCAGACAGGGGTGTGTTCTATCGCCGACTTTATTTCTAATACTCTTAGATGGAGTCATGGAGCACACAAACATCGAAGCTCCGAATGGCATACGTTGGAACCTACGTGAACGTCTTAATGATATTGACTACGCAGATGATTTATGCATGATGGCCCATCGGTTTGAAGATATCGAACAGAAACTCATATGTCTTGACAGAAACGCAAGAAAAGTAGGTCTTAGAATCAACGTTAATAAGACAAAACTAATGAGAATTGGTACAAATAACTCAACACCTCTCATATTGCACGGAGATCTTATTGAGGACGTTGACTCTTTTTGCTACCTAGGTAGCCGCATAACAAAAGATGGTGGTTCTGGAAAAGATATAGAGGAGCGCATCAACAAGGCTAGAGTCGCATTTCACTCATTAAATAAAGTCTGGCGAGCAAACAACATCTCAAAAGCTACGAAACTGCGAATATTTAACTGTAGTGTTAAGTCTGTCCTGCTATACAGTTGCACAACATGGAGTACAACACAGGCCACCCAAAGAAAGCTGCAGACATTCGTAAATCGTTGCCTTAGACAGATTCTGCGTATCTTTTGGCCATGCTGGGTAACAAATGAACAACTTTTATATCTAGCCCGTTGTGAACCTATAGATATTGAAATTAAACGTCGTAAGTGGTCTTGGATAGGCCACATATTAAGAAGACCGACCAATGAAATCACCAGAGCGGCTCTTGAATGGAATCCGCAAGGTCATCGCAATCCTGGTCGCCCGCGAAACACCTGGGTGAGGATGGTGAGAAACGAAGGTCAAAGTTGCAACTTGTCTTGGAATCAAATTAAGTCGCTAGCCAAGGATCGTTCCAAATGGAGAGAATTTGTAGACGCCCTATGTTCATTATGAACTTTTATATAATTTAGTTAATACATATTTATCTTACTATTTTATGTAAATAAAGGAAATATATATATATATATATAAATAAGATAGCCAAGCAGTTTGACATACGACTTTAGCAGTCTGACATACGACTCATACTCCTAGGGCACATAGACATTCCAAGGAATTACAAAGCCAATGAGCTTGCAAGACTGGGAACTACCTTACAAGTTCCAAAAGTATTGGAATGTGTTGGTATGCCTCTAGAAACTTGCAAGCATAATCTACGTCTTTGTTCCGCGATAGAGACTTATCAGAGATGGGCAAATGGATTAACGTGTGAGACAACACGACAGATTTGTCCTTCTCTTAATCAGAGGCGCACAAGTGAGCTGATATCGCTTCCTAGAGGAGAGATTTTGACAGTGGTTGCTGTAATTACCAGACACTGTCTTATAGGGAAGGCTGGTAAATGTGACGTCGAATGACTTTTGCCGGAGTTGTATGGATGAAGAGTAGTTAAAATTATCGAACACATCATCTGTCATTACCCGACAATTTCTGGCCAGATACTTGCTTCACTAGGATCTGGGGAGCTGCTTTTTCTTTCTGATTAGTCAGATGTCAAAATTCAATATCTTAGGAGTTTCATAAGAATTGGTTTAAATTGGTTTAGTCCCGTGGTATCACAATGTACCACCTACGTGTGCTGACGTAAAACGTCAGCAGCCATTACAACCTAACCTAACTGTCAACGCAGGCTGGTATCAAGGGCGAATGAAACTCGTTGCTTTTGGGCATGAAAGATCAGCAGCAGTGTTTAAGGTTGCCATTAGCCAAGTGGGAGAGAGTCAAACTGGAGGCCGTGAACAAACATGATATCCTGTCGCAGCCCGGGGCTCATGCATGGATTCCGATGGGTACAAGTCACACTGAAGCCATCTGAAGATGATCAGAATCTGCAATCCTGACCTTCCAACTTAAAATTAGGAGATCGCCAAATTGGGTGAGATGTAGGGCGCTCGTCGTCAAGCATAGATCTTGGTTAATGACGAATGACGGCTTGATTAGATTTGGCTTTTTTTCATATAAAAGTCAATATCTACAAGGGCGACCAGAAGCCTTTTTGGACGCAGCTAAGCCAGTGACGGGGTCGGCTGAGGAGAAAAATCCGGAAGAGGTTAATACTCAGATGAGGTTAATACTCAGATGAGAACCCATACTGTATTAAATCTGGATGGCGTTGATGACGCAGATTCTATGCTGATAGAAGATCTGGCATATTCGAAACCGAATCTGGTAACACATGACAACTCTGTGATAACACGGAAGACAACGCTGATGTCACAGTGGTAGGCATTTAAGTCAAAACCCATACAGTAAAGAATGTGGAGAGTTTTGTTGCCTCCAATTCACAGCATATGGGACACACATCTGGCTCATTTGAAACCGAATCTGGGGACGAATGCGACTTCCATAATAACATGGAGTACGAGCCAATAACACAGTGGAGGAAATTCAAGTTGTTGCGGTTCCAGCAAATAAACCTCCATAATTGTAAGGCATCCTCAGTTGCACTCTTGATGCGCCTGATGAGCTTGATCTTTTTCAAAATACAATTGATATTTTTTGAACTACGATTGATCTACATATTTTGAATTAAAATTTATTTGTTTCGAATTACAATTGGAATCTTCGAATTACAATCGATCTTTTTTGAATTACAATTGATCTTTTACGAATTGCACTCGAGTTTTTTTTACATTTCAATTGAAATTTTGAATTAATTATGGAATTTTCGAATTACAAGTGAATATTCGAATTACAAATTTCGAATGGATTCTTCGAATGACAGAAGAATCTTAATAATTAATAATTAATCTTTTTCGAATTACATCTGTAAATAATGTAGCAAGAGTTTTCAAGTTTTTGATGTCAACTAATAAACCTTGTAAATTTAACAAACAATAACTGTTAAATTTTTGTAATAATTTTTGAGTGTACCAGTATGTCAAAAGTACTTTTTGCTTGTGTATCATATAGAACTTTTTTTGTTTTTAATTGCTTTTAATTACTCTGAAATTGTAAATATTGTTTGAAAAAAAGACCAGATAAATAAACTCACATACATCACATCAGTCATTTAGATACAACACACAGTCTGACTTTTAGTCATTTATGGTAACAGTCGCACAGTCAGTTAAATCAGTCAGTCATTTAAACAATTATATACATAGTTACTCATTTAGTCATACAAAATGTAAGATTTTTTTTTTTTGTATTTTCAAAAGACATTTCAAACTCCAAAATATCATGCCAACCATCATCTATCTATCCCATGCTTGCATGTTTGAAAAGTTTTTTTTTATTTACAAGCGCGCCCTTTTTTCTCGTTTTTATTTAATTTTTTTTTGTACGTTTTTGGTTTATTGTAAAAACCTCATTTTGGTTCTTTAATTTTTTTTTTTTGATGTAGAAATAAAAATAAGAATACAATATGTTCCCATTTTTAAATCAAACATATATTTTTGCGTTTTCTCCCACTCATGTCCATTAATAAGATAAATACTCGTACTAATATAAAGTGGTTACTTACAAAACAATGGGTACTCGATTAAAGATTTTTAAAAAATTTAAAATTTAAAGCTCTTAAAAATAAACAGTGACATTTGTCAGTGTCAGACATTTAAGGGTTAATATTGCTTTTACTAAAGTACTGAAATAATATTATTTTTCAATTCTACTGGTATTACATCACCTTAATTTCGATATATTTTTAATATTTTTGTTTACAACATTTTTAATACATTTTTAATTATACTATCTCTATTACCTTTAGTTTCTAACCTTGAGTTAATTTTGTTAGTATCAAATTGTATTGTTTAATATTGCGTACAATTTTAAACAATGTTGCTAATTATTTTTTGGCACCTTTACCAACATGAAATCAGATACCGTTGCTAAGCATAGTATTTGGTTCGTGTTCACGTTAAAAAAAATTATCCATAAAAGCCATCGAAGAGCCTCTAACAATTGTCAAAGTTTTGATTTTACAATATTAAATTCTGTTGAATTTGCCGTTGTTTTTTTTTTTTTTTTTTTTTGACTTAGCCAACACACAGGGGATGTCCCCTATAAATGCAGTGCATTGTGTTGATAATTAGGAAAATAGGTTATGGGAGGGAGGATAGAGGGAGTAGTGTTTGTGGATATTTGATTTGAACTTTTCCAAATTGTAGTTGACAGGGAAGACCTCTACAGGAAGTATATTCCACATACGGATAGTTCGGCTTATAAATGAATTTTCTTTGTAATGCGTTGTGCGGTACACTGGGCAATTGACAACAAATGGATGAGCCCTACTAGACAAGCGAGTATTCCGAACAAAAACCCGTGCTCGGGGGATAAGTTCGCTTATCTCAGCAGAACACTTACCATGATAATATCGATAGAACAGTGTTACACAACCCACATTCCGACGATGCTCCAAAGAGTCAATAGAGTTGGATACCCTACTGTCATTGATTAGCTTCGACGCCCTCCTTTGAACACGGTCCAGAAGCTTCAAAATAGACTCTGAAGCCCCTGCCCATATATGTGAGTTGTATTCCATCTTCGGCTGGATATAGGTGGTATAAATATTAAGGAGATCAGTAGAAGTGAAGTAGTTCTTGCACCGTTTTAAGAAACCAAGACACTTGAATGCTTCTTTCGACACTTGAAAAACATGTTTATTCCAACGAACATCACACTGGATTTTCATGCCCAGAACATCAAGAGAATCTGATTCCTCAATATCGATACCACCCATAGATACAGACGACAATGTTGGTTCCACAATACGTCTATGGGTCAACATACAACAACAACATACGTTGAGATCCTCAAGAACCCTTTTAACTGCACGAGCTCGGAAAGTGTGAATGATGAAAGTAAAACGAGTTGCCAGTACGAGCAAGTTTTTGCTCTTTCTATTGCTCTTACCTCTATCTTCTTGCGGCCAGAAAATTTTTTTCGTGTAAATGGGGACTGTCTTCGTTTTTATTGAAAACAGTGGAAATACTGGTAGATATCTATGTGAGAAATACCCTTGGGTAGCGGAGTCAAAGACTCCTCACATAAAAGAAGAAGTATCCTTACATCAGACAATTTCAGCGAGGCCCAACACGCCTATCTTAAGGGTAGATCTGTTGATAGTGCTTAAAGTGATGTCGGGTTGATTGAGTATACTCTTCACAAAAAGTGTATGTTTTGGCATCATTCTTGAATGTGGAAAGTGCGTTCAACAATATCAAAATACCATCAATCTTTAATGCCCTACAGGCTCGGATACACTGATTATTTTATGGAAGGGCAACATGCTGAAAAAAAAGGGCAAATAACTCGAAGATAGGTAATGGTGAAGCGAAGAAAGTCGTTATAAGGGACACTCCAGAAAGGTGAGTGATCTCTCACCTTCTGTGGAATATTGTAATAAATAAGATCCTTAAGCCACTCAACGGAATGGGTATCAAGGCGTTTACCTACGCTTTCCTAATCAAAGATAATGATCCTAATCAAAGATACGTTTTTGCCAACGATTATCGAACTCATGGAATCAGCGCTTAAGATACTCTCGTCGTGAGCAAAGGACAACGGTCTGGGAGTTAATTTCGCCAAAACTAAACTCGTCTTGTTCACAAAAATTACTTAGACAGGTTTATCCTTCCTAAATTAGATGGAATCAACCTGGAACTACCTAATGATGCGAAATACCTTGGTGTGATTCTTTACTCAAAGATTTCTTGGAAAAGGATTACAGAGGTAAGATTTAAAAAGTCGTTATGTGCTTTTTATTACACCTGCAGATGAATTTTTAAAAAAAGGTGAGGTCTAAAACCGTATACTATCCACTGGATGTATTGTGCGATAATTAAACCAACCCTTACCTATGGTCGACCTGGAAGTGATACTAAACATTCAGCCGTGGATATCTACGACAAGAGCACATCAGCAAAGTCGCCTCTCAGATTAAGAGAGTCGCAAATTTTTTAGCCACGCTCGACTATATTAACTACGGTGGACGGTACGATACTGGAATATAAAACCGACTATGTCTCACCACAGGCGAGATGTTACAGAACCTTCGAAGTCCAAATGCACAACTAGGGAACTCTGTTATAACAGAGTTTTCCCCCCACGGACGGCTACGTGTTCGGGAGTATACTCTGAATGCCTCGAAATCGGGGTCTGATTGAGACTTTGGACAAGTGAAGTGTTTTCCAGGCTGAGTTACTTGCAATTGATAAAGCCATTTTCGCAGATAGTCTTTCAGCTCTGAAGGCCTTATAATCAAAGACTGTAAAATTGGGAATCATTAGGAATTGTACACAATCACTTCGTGGAATAAGTCAGCACATATCAAGCTAATGTGTCCCTGGTCCCTGTACATAGTGGGGTCGCTGGGAATGAATTGGCTGATAAATGTGTGAAAAATGGATCTGAGTCGGTAGGGGAACGGGTGGAACCTGACATCTCGGTTCCTATATTGGAATTAATGAACGAAATTGATAGGATATCAGAGAATAGAATGAGGGTATATCACGAACCCTGTGGCCACTGACAAACCAAAAGTCTTCTCACTTTTGGGAGTAGTGGACACTGCAGGACACTGTACAATCGGCCAAATGGCCGTGCGTATGGGATTTTCTGATACGGACTATTGTAGAAATTGTTGGGACTGAAGGAGGAGTCAGTGATGTACTTGTTATGTGAATGTCCGGGTCTGATAAGGAACCACCTTAAACATTTGGGGCAAAGATTGATCTGTATTGTCGAAATGGTATCTCCTTGACGTCTCTAGCAGAATATCTTAGTAGGGAAATAACAATTAAGGGGACCACAACGTGAGCGTGAGTGAATTCGCCAAATGGCAACCACCTATCCAACCTAACCTAAATGGTGACTTACAATTTAAGCCTAGTACTCTGTTTTTTATGGCGAAAATTTTACTTAGGCAAAGAACTCTGTTCGTATTCAGGTGAACAAATTTGTCAACCTCCATATAAAAAAAATTGGCAACGCGAGACATTGTAATGAAATTCTAAAAAATGTTTTATTTATTATGCATTTGTAGTTCGGGGTGAAAAAGCTTTGTAATGATAGTTTCTTTCTTAGAATTGTCAAAAACTGCTTTACGATTTGAGGAGTTTAAATTTTAAGCCTAGTACTCTGTTTTTCACGACGAAAACTTCAATTTAACTTTAAACGCCTCAAATCGTAATAAACAATTTATACATCAACAACCTTTGACAATTCTTAGAAAGAGACTATCATAACAAAACTGAAAATTCACTTTTTCGCGACAATTTAAATTGTGTTGCATAATAATTATGTGTGAAAACTTTTTTAACAATTTCCCAATGTTTCCTCGCATTACCATTTTTTTCTAATATGGAGTTTGACAGATTAACTAAGCATTGAACAGAATAACTAAACATTGCCGAAAAGTAATAAAATGATGTCAACGACTACCCGTGTACCCAAATACTCTTTCAGTTCTATTACAACACCAATCCACTCACATTCACATTTGTACATTTCAAACAATTTGCCATCGTCGTTCTAAATTATTTTGTGTTCTCCATTCTTTATAGCCTCCCTTCTTCTTTTCCACACCAATTCAACCTTCTTACCTCCCCCCTCCTACTTTTGCCTTTTTTTTTATTTTGTTTTCATTTACTAAACGTTAACTTAACATCCATGTTTTTATTATTGTTGTTGTTACATATTTTCATAAATATTTTTATTGTCACTCATTTCCGTTTTTTTCGTACGTTTTTTTTCTATTTGTTTTTCTGCGTATTCGTTATTTTTTGGTTGCTTACATTTTACATTGATAGCTTTGAAACAGGGTTTCTTATTGGCTTTTGCTTTAGGAACAGCTGTAAGGAAATTTTTAATGACTAGCTACCCAAATTAGAAGACCCCTGACCATGGACGTATTCAGGGGGGGGGGGGGGCCCAGGGGGCCCGGGCCCCCCCCTTTTGGATTAAAATTTTTTAAAAAATTTATTCATTTGAACACATAATACAAGAAACAAACACATGTTTTTTAGTATTAAAAATATTTTGGTTTTTGAAGAAAAGTTTTTAATATATTTTTATAAAAACTCTTCATTTTGATAAATTTTCGTTTTTAAAAAATTATTTATATCGAAATATCTGTAAAAAATGTATCGAAAACACATTATATTGGTTTAATTTAATGAAAATTTTGCATCAGGATCATGAAAATAATTTTCTAAGGGAAAATTTGCATATTTAATTTTTAATTTTCATTCTAGCACTATTTTAAAAAATCGAGTTTAAAGTTCCAAATATTAAGAAACGACTTAGGAAAATATTTAAACTGACAAAAAAAATCGATTATTTTTTATCTAACCCTAAAATGTTGCGCTAACGCAATAATATGTAACAGTAGACTGGCATTTTTTTGTCATCTTTCGATTTTCCCAAATGTCCGGGCAAATTTTTATTGTCGAAGGTCTGAAACTTGTGGTACAAATTTGAGGTCAATCGTATTAAGTTAACCCGTGGCGCCCGGCGGTCAAAGTTTTGGATTTTTGAAAAATTTTTAAAAATAAAATTAAAAAAAAATTATCTTTCGACACATCATATTTGTTAATTTCGATGCGCTGAGCACGAATATCAAAAAAAAATTGAGATCGGCTTTCGAGATATCGCCATTTCAACTTTGTAAAAATGCCGGTTTTTTCCTCCGTTCAAGAAATTTTTTAAAAAAAGTCTCAAATTTCATTCCGCCGATCCTTTTGTAGAGCTTGAGACAATCTTTCATTTAAAACTAATTTTAAGCCGTGGCGCCCATCGATCAAAGTTTTGGTTTTTTAGAAACTTTTTAAAAAAACCCTAAACTTTGATCAAAGGGTGCCACGGGTTAAAATGATCGGATTTGGCTCCAATTAAGCTTAAATGAAAGATTGTATAGAGCTCTATAAAATGGTTAAAATAAAGAAATGTTTAGTTTTTTTAAAAAAATTCTTAAACGTAGGAAAAAACCCCCCGTTTTGCAATTTTTTGACAAATTTTAAATAGCGATATCTGGAAAACCGTTTGACCGATTTTAAAAATTTTTTGATATTCGTATTCAGCATGCTAAAATTAATAAAAATAATGTATCGCAAGATATTATTATTTTTATTTTTTCATTTTCAAAAATCCAAAACTTTGGTGGAAATTTTCCAAAAGTCCAAATCATTGATTGAAGGGTGCCACGGTAATAAATGGCTCAAATTAGTTTTAAATCAAAGATTGTCTCAAGCTCTACAAAAGGGTCGGCGGAAAGAAATTTTGAGACTTTTTTTAAAAAATTTCTTGAACGTAGGAAAAAACCACCATTTTTTGCAAATTTCAAATAGCGATATCTTGAAAACTGTTCGACCGATTTTAATTTTTTTTTTGATATTCGTGCTCAGCACATCAAAATTAACAAATATGATGTGTCGAAAGATATATTTATTTTTTATTTATTTTTTTTTTTTAATTTTTCAAAAATCCAAAACTTTGACCGCCGGGCGCCACGGGTTAATTTAATCCGAATGGCCTCAAATTGGTACCACATGAGGTTTAGGCCTAGTAGAATAAAAAAATGCCAGGACTTTGAAAATCGGAGAAGAAAAAATTTTGCTATACAGAAAAATGCCAGTCTAATGTTACAGTAGAGCCGTAAAAAGCGCTAAGAAATTAATAAATTTTTCAAGTTCAAATATCTCGATAACGGAATGTCCTACAACCATGTGGATTGCTGATTTGCGCGTATTATGGTTCTTACGCGTGAATACGTAGGAGTGAGCACTAAATAATATTCACTAAATTTTCAAACGTGAATATCTCGAAAATGGAACGCGCCAGCTTACGAATACGTATCAGTAGAGCCATAAGCACGCCTAAATTAGCAGTTTCGAATTTTCAAAGGCAAAAATCGGAAAAATGTTAAACTATATAAATATTTGGTAAGATAATTTGGAATCAGGAGAGCAAAACCAATATACTTTGATTTTTTTTTGCAATTCCAAATTTATAAAAAATACAAAAATAACATTTCTGGTGGTAGAACTTTTAGGTAACATATTGTTTCCAGGAACCATTTTTATTGGAAAAATACCTCAGAATCTGGGAATTTATTATACAGTTTTTCATAAAAAATTCGCAGATTTAAAGACATTTTTTAATGGAATATTTTCAGAATATTTTGTATATCAAATATATAAAAAAAAAATATATATTCTGAGTGAAGTTCTAAAATTCTAAGAAGTTCTCAAATTCTAAGACATGTTTTTATAAAAAAAGTCCTCAAACGCAAAAAACTTACACTTATGAGCCAAGTTTTTGGTAAAGTCCAAGACTTTTGCATAATTTAACAAAGTTTTTGGTAAAAATACAACTCACTAAGACTGCGAAGTTTTACCAAGTTTTTGTTCTAAAAAATTGGCTAAATTAAGCAAAAGAAATTGGTGAGTTGTATTTTTTACCAAAAATTTTACTAAAAGGTTTGCGTTTTTTGCGAGCAGATTCTGAGATGTTTTAAATTTTGATGAGGCTGAGATATACTTTCTCTATAAAAAATTCTAAGGTTTTTTTGTACAAGGGGAGGGGGGGGGGGGTTGTGAAGATTAAAAAAAATTTTCGAGTTGGGCCCCCCCCTTTTCAAATTCCTGGATACGTTGCTGCCCCTGACTATACCGTTTGCAGATGTAATTCGAAAAATATCAATTGTAATTGGCAGATTCTACTTGTAATTTTAAGATTCCATTTGTAATTCAAAGATTCCATTTGTAATTCAAAGATTTTATTTGTAATTCGAAGATTCCACTTGTAATTCAAAGATTCCATTTGTAATTCAAAGATTCTACTTGTAATTCAAAAAATTCCATTTGTTATTAAAAAAATTAATTTATAATTCAAAAATTTTATTTATAGTTCAAAAACCCTTATTGTAGTTCGAAAAAAATATCAATTGTTATTCGAAAAAGATCAATTGAAATTTGAAAAATTTATTTTGTAATTCAAAAATTACTTTTTTATTTTGAAAATTCTAGTAGTAATTCGAAAAAGTTCAATCGTATTTCGAAAAACATATCAATTGTAATTGGAAAAAATCAATTGTAATTCGAAAAAAATCAATTGTAATTCGAAAAAAATCAATCGACATTCGGAAAAGATGAATTCAAGAAATATCAATTGTTGTTCGACAAATATCAATTGTTATTCGAAAAAGATTAATTGTAATTCGAAAAAGATCAATTGTAATTCGAAAAAACTTTTTGGAAAAAGTCAATTGTAAATCGAAAAGGTTCAACTGTAAATCGAAAAGGTTCAACTGTAAATCGAAAAAAATCTATTAAATCGAAAAAGATCAATTGTAAGTGAAAAAAGATACATTTTTTTCAGAAAGATTAATTGTAATTCAGAAAAGATCAGTTGTAATTAAAAAAAGATCAATTGTAATTAAAAAAAGATCAATTGTAATTCGAAATGGCTTAATTGTAATTCTAAAAAGATCAATGGTAATTCGAAAAAGATCAATTTTGATTCAAAATAGATCAATTGTATTTTAAATAGAATTGCTAACTACAAAAAAGCAAAGATGGAATTGTAGAAATTTTCAACATATAATTATTTATTAAATTATTAAAAAAATCAATTCACTCATTTAAATTCTGTTAACATTACCTTCAAAATGTTGTTGTGTGTTTCTTTAGTTTTCTATACCCATTAACTATTTGACTTGATATCTTTTATTACAAAGTATTTTGTAATCATTTTGTAAAAAACAAAAAAAAAATTCTTTAATCAAAAATAGATTTATTTGTTACTAAAATATTAATAGGGGAATTCCAAAAATGTTTGATTTATCTTTTTTTAGCGAAAGTGTGAGAAATATCTCATGTTTGAACTGTTCTAAATTTTTAACTAATAATCCGATTTTTGAAAATTTTGAGCCATATGTCTATAAAATTATTAGCGCATTCCGAATTCGTTTTTTTTTAATTTAAAAATGCTTACCCTCCCAAATAATGCTCAATTCGAATCCTTTTACGGAAAAAAATAACGAAAAAATTTTGGACGAAAAACCAGTTTCTTACCAGCATTCAAAGATTCAAATCCTATTGTATTTTAATAATACGAAAAAAAATATTTTTGTAATTGAAAAAATTTCGCTAAAGGTTGCGCAAACTCTATATAAAAAAATAAATTTTGGCAACGCGAGGAATTGTAGGGACATTTTTTAAAAAAGCTTTCACGCATTTTTATTATACAAGACAATTCGTATTGAAGTGAAAAAGTGACATTTCAGTTTTGTTAAGATCGTTTCTTTCTTAGAATTGTCAAAATTTGTGGATTTATAATTTTTTTATTACGATTTGAGGCGTTCAAAGTTTAAGTCAAATTTTCGCCGTGAAAAAAAGAGTACACTCAAAAAAATAAAACTGTAAAGTTAACAAATTTTTTTTTGTTAACTCGAGTTTACGGGCTTTTTAGCAAATTTTTAGTTAAAATCAGCGTTTTAACTACTTTTTCTAGTTAAGTTCAATTTACGAAAATACTAGTTTTGTACAAATTTTGAATTAATTTTTTTTGTTGACTTTAAAACTGAGTTTACGAATTTTTACTAATAAATTTGCTGATTTTTTGTAACATTTTTGTCAAGTGAAAAATTTTAAACATTTCTTGTGTAGCCTCCTATGCAAATCTCATAAGTCCTACTTAAGCTGAACTTAATGCTCTGAAAAAAAAAAGAAAAAATAGTAAGTGAAGTGTTAGTGTTTAAAACCAATATTTACCAAACTTAAAATTTTTTACAAAAAGTTTAGCTGAATTCAACTAATAAAAAATGTTACGAAATTTTTAGCTGAATTTTTAGTTAAAATTACGGTTTTTTTTGTTACATTCATTCTACGAAAAGTTAACTAAATATTTTTTGTTAAATTAACTAGAAATTTAGTAGGTTCAAAATCAGGTGTTTTTTTAGTTAAATTTAACTAAATTTTTTGCTAACTTTACAGTTTTATTTTTTTGAGTGTACTGTGCTTAAAGCTAAGTACTCTGTTTTTTACGGTGAAAATTTCACTTAAACTTTAAACGCCTCAAATTGCAATAAAACATTTAAAAATCAAAAAATTTTAACAATTATAAGAAAGAAACGAAAATAACAAAACTGAAATGTCCCTTTTTCACGGCAATTTAAATTGTCTTGCATAATAACAATACTAAAATTTCACTTTTTCACGGCAATGTAATTATCTTGTATAATAAAAATGCGTGAAAACTTTTTTAACAATTTCCCTATAACTACTCGCGTTTGTTTGTTAGTTCTTAAATTACTTCATTGACCGTAACCAATGAAGGAATAATTATTAAACAATAATTATAATTATTTGGCCCTAAGGTACAGCCATCACCAATATTGCAGCCATGCTGCCATTTTCAGAAATTAACACCTAGGCTAACACCGAACACGATACACCATTGTCGTCACAATGGAGGAGTGATGCAATGCGACCAGGTGGAATAGACATAAATTCAGGCAACGATGCCCGAAAAATGTCGAAAGCACCAGCAGGACCGCAAAAAAAAACAAAAGGTACAGTTTTGCTTTTAACGAATTAACAACAACGCCGATGCTTAATCGACGGATGCCAGTAGAACACTCAACTCCTCGCGTTGCCCAAATTATTTTTTTTTTATATGGAGTTTGACAGATTTTTTACCGTGAAATCGAACAGAGTACTATGCTTTATGAGTTTGACAGATTTTTTGCCATGAAATCGAACAGAGTACTATGCTTTATCAAAAAATATACAGAGTTGTATTTTGCTTACTAGCAGTGATGCTAAATCAGCGGTTTTCTAATAAAAATTACGATTTTAAAGCTTTAGACTTGGAAAATTGTTGTCTGCAACTTTTTATTGCATTATTTTGCAAACTTTTTAAATTAAAGAAAATAATTGCAAAATTTTAAACAAAAAAAAAACATTTTAATATATGTATTTCACCCATACCGCTATTATTAATTTGTTATTGACACAATTTTCAAACAATAAATGTGTAACAAATTTTAATATTGAAAACTATAAATATTCATTAATTCTTATTTTTCATTATTTTATCAAACAAATTGTATTTGAATTTATAAAAATAGTGTTTTTATTTTTGCAAATTAGCCTTCAATTTGCATAAAAAAACAATTAAATATGAATTGTTTAGAATTCAAATAACAAAACAAAATTAGAGTGTCAAACAAAAAATTAAAAAAATATTTAAAATTTATATACCATGTCCCCTGTTTTATTTACATATTGTTTACATAAACCTTAACAATATAATAATAACAATTGCAACAATTTTAAATTTCAAATAGTTATGACAAAATTTTTTGTTAAATTCATCATCTGCCTGTACTTTTTTTTTTAAATAAAACTAGTTATAATAAAAAAAGTTTGAAACACGCACTGTATAATTATTATTTTTTCTATTTGTATGTATTTATATATTTGCAATAGATTTTTATATTTCTTTTTAGAGCGGAAAGTAATCACGTTCCAATGCGGTGTTTAAAAGACAATGTTTTTTAAACGTTTTTTATAACACACGTTATTATAGAGTGGGTATGATGTGAATACACTTTACTCACATGAACATGGTGTGTTTAACAATTGAATTGTAGAAAAAAAAAATTAAAATATGATACATTTGAAAGCTCAAATACCCCTACAAAAAGTTGCATTGTTTTATGATAAAAAAATGCAGAGGAATCTGTGAAATTTTGGGTAGAGATCTAAGCATCCAATCTTTTTTTATTAAATTTCAAAAACTATTTTTGGCAACTAAAAAAATTATAGCAAAATTGTTAAACATGTTTTAGAGCGTGCACAAACCAATCACGGCATCGATTTTTTTAATACAATTTGACAGTTAAACCCCGTTTAAATTGCTTTTTCTGTTTTCAAATGCTGCCATACTTAATAAACTTGTCGAAATAGTTGGCATCACTGTATGTTCTTTAGCTATTGTGAATGAAAATAATAAATTTGTTTACTTAACCGCTCAGCTACACCTTCCATAATTATGTGGACATAAAGCAGCAAACACACACAAAACAATAACAACAAATAAAAATTATTTATTGTTTTGTGTTTGTTTGTTGCTTTATGTTTACATAATTATGGAAGGTGTAGCTGAGCGGTTAGTAAAAAAATGTTTTATTTTCATTCACAATAGATAAAACACTACAGTGATGCCAACTTAACAAAAACGGAATTTCATGGAGAAAAAATCTCTATCGATTTTTAGAGTAATATGAAAAATTTTGTTTTACGCTTTTTTAGAAAAACCACAATTCCTCACCACATTTCCTCTACCGAACGGAATTGCAAATGACAAACAATTACTCAAATTTACGGAAATTAGTTTTAAGGAAATTTACCAAAATATTTGTGGGTGATGATGCTTGGTGTTTAGCGGCGTTGGAATATTAGCCAGTAGTCCTGGGTGCGATTCTCAGGCAGAACAACTTTTTTATCTACTGCAACACTCTTTTTCGTTGATAAATAACACCACATAGCTTCAAAAAGTAGTTCGCCAGATTAACATCAGATGGCGCTGCAGTGTTGTCATACTTACATCTTTTAAATCTTTCATCTCTCTTCTATTCCTTTCCGAAAGAAGCATTACGGTTACATTAGTAATTAATAGACATTGCCTGAGTGTTGCTTCTCTCTTTTTTTTTAAATAAAAAAATACTATTATGGTACTTTTTATAAAAAAAGGAAATCTTTGAAATTAAATGACCATTTTGTTTCTTCTTAAAAAGTACTATTTGTAGACCTTTTTTTATTAAACAGTACCAAAAAGTATTCATCCTTATTTCTAAATACGCGCATCACTTCGACGTCGAATGAGTTTCACTTTCGACGACCGAGTTTCGCCACATTCTATAATACTTCAGTGGTATCGGTGAAGGAATATCGATTAATTTTTGTCATCACTAGCAAAACACAAAAAAACAACAAAACATATAAAATAACATGAATTGTAAATTAATTAAAATCATATTGCGGGTCATATTTTATATTTATTTTCAATCTTACTATAATATATATAATTAAAAAATTAAGAATAAGTATTTTAAACTTTAGAAATTTAACAAAAAATCGCCATTAACGAAAATCCGTTATTGTGTGGCACAGTCCGGGAACAAATGCAGTTTGCATTTTCATGGTTTTTATTCTGCCGGAGACATTTTTATTACATAATTTATACAAAAATAAAACACTTAATTGATATTTAAAAGAAAATTCTATTATTTTTAATGATTTGGGTAAAAAAAACACAATTTTCTGTAAAAACGCGCCAAAAAAGATGTCGAACAAAAATGTATGAATCTGGCGTCGAAGACGAATTGAGGAATACGTCGAATGTCGACGATGACGAAAAAACATATGTTTTTCGTCTGTATCATCTCCAGCGTATTCAGGAATACCAAAAATTACCTTCGTCGCGTTTTAAGCGCGTTTATGACAACAGGAATAGCCCCGATTATAAATTTTGGTACTTTTATTAAAAACGTTAAAAAAGTATTTTTTTTGGATGGAGAACCCATTTACAAAATTGTTTAATTAATGTATGTATTTTTACTAATTTTTATGATTTGAGAAAAAGTCGCTAAAACATTGTCAATATTATTAAGTTGGCATCACTTTGCTGCATTTGCACACAAAATTTTAATTTTTCATTCACAATGGTGTAACAAACGTATAGTAGTGCCAACTTAATCAAATTGACTATGTGTTTAGCGAATTTTTTCCATAAAATTATGCCCATCCAATTAAAAATTAGCACCATTGAACAAACAAATGAACTATGTTACCGTTCACCAATAACGGCAACCGTCCTCATTGGCGTGCTAAATCTGTTCATACTCTTACCCCCAGTTTCTGTATGGCGAACGTCACAAATTTGCATGCATTTTGTTTTTGTTACAATAACAAAATATGTACATGCAAATTCCTGATGTCCGTCGAACGTTCGTCATACTGAAACTGGGGGTTATTCTCTGGACTGTCAAATAGTTTGAAAACTTTTATTTCGTTGGGTCCATGCAAAATAGTAATGTTACTTTTTTACGATCTCCGATCATAACAGTTTATACTGAAGGGCTCGTTACTCAACTGGTAACGCAACAAAAGTAGCACTAATAAATCAGCTGTTCGTTTTCGTCATATGGCAACACATGTAAACGATTATTGAATGAAGTAACATGTTACGTGAAAATCTAGTGCATTTTGATTGTCACGTAAGAAAAATCTAGCGAGTACTTGTTTCTTGATTACTTTACCAGTTGACTAACTAGCCCTTAATTCATACAATTAACATTTTTACTGTAAGGTTTTATTTAGTCGTCTTTACCTAAAGTTTTAACTTTTTATTTATAATGTTTCTAGTTTTAAGCTGACTTTTTATTTAATTGTTTAATGGTTTTATTATGAAAAATTATTTTAAAATTATACTTGAAACTTTTATGTAATTAAACTAGTTTTTAAAAACATAAATATGTATTTTTCAAAAGTGTTGAATGACATATCTGGGTAAAATTTTTGATTTTCTATAATGAGATAAATTATAAAGATAATTTTAAAGATATCACAGACCATATAGACATGCAATAAGCATGAGTTTTTTTTGGTACTTTCAATATGGAGTCATGGAAAATGCTACTAAATTTACATCACGTGATTTTGAAGAAAATCGAAATTTTTACGAATTTCACACCTTTGAAAAGAAGTGTTAAAAAGTAAGACACATTCGAGTTGAG
This sequence comes from Pegoplata infirma, assembly GCA_963921195.1. NCBI lineage: Eukaryota > Metazoa > Arthropoda > Insecta > Diptera > Anthomyiidae > Pegoplata > Pegoplata infirma. The sequence goes on from OY992540.1 coordinate 215,327,598, forward strand.
GAAATCAATTAACAATGAAGAATCAATTTTAAATGGTTAAAAAGAACATTGATGGATTAAGATAAATTTAAATTTAGAAGAAAAATTATCAAAATTTTGATAAATTTCTTTTTTTTTTCGAAATATATTTCCATAAAAATTTAAAGTAATAAATTTCCATAAAAATTTATACAGTGCCTTGTAAAAAGTATTCAAATTTTATTTTATATACTCCAGGGTTTAACAGGGGGATTAATTAAATACTTACAAATGTCAATATTAAAATATTTTACATGTTTTTCTTTTTTTTTTTAAATTAGAAAAAGTTTATAATCTATAGATTTATCTGAACATGTAGTACATATTGAACAAAAAAAAAAAACACTCATTCTTTAATTTAAAAATATATTTAGTTCAATATGTACAATATTTTATTTTTTCAATTTTCTTATATACTACTCCCTACGTTTGTTCTAAATTTCTTTGGAAATTTACATTTGTAGGTCGTATTTACATATTTCTATTTTCAATATTATATTTACTTTGTTTAAAATGATTCATTTAAATATTCTATATGCTACTATAATGGGGGTAGTTCGTTTAGCAGCAATTGTAATTGAAATCATTCATAAGACATTTCAATATTTTGACATAACAAATAAAGACGAAAATTTACAAAGAAATAGTACTTGAACAGCAAGAAAAAAAAACAGCAAATATGCACTTATAGTAAAGATGAAACGGAAATAAGAGATTTCCGTTGAATACTTTTAAAATTTTTATTATTTTTATTATTGTGTTCATAAAGATTATAAAATTATGTATTGAAAGAAAGACACACATGTTTTTATCAACATTAATAATAAACTAAAAACTATAAATCATTTTTTTTCCAATACGAAATGAAATCGACCATATGACAATAATTGTGTAATAAAATGTGCCAATACAATTTATCAACAAATAATACAAGAGAACAAGATTTATTAGGAAATTTAAATGAAATTATAAGCGAAAATTTTAATACATATAATAAAATATAAAATACTTATTATTGTGGATATGGTACTTGGGATACCTTACCATATTCTACTTTACGAATTTCTTTGATTTAAAATATCAAGTTTCTTTTGAATATTTAGTTTTGGAGTTTTTGATTTTTTTTTAAATAATTTTATTCAGTTTTGTTTGATTCGTTGTAAATAAAATTGTTATTTTCTATTTATTTTGTAAACCTGATGTCCTTTTATTTACATTTGGGGGCTCAACTCAAAAAGAAACAATTGTTGGCGTTAATTTGTAAAACGGAGTAAAGAATTATTAAAAGGTGAAGGCGTTAAGAAGAAGGAACGAAGAATATAAAGGTGAATACCATTTAAAGGAGTAAAGACGAGTTTTAAAGAAAAGAGACTAAGAAGCGATAAAGACGAACTATGGTGGCAAGTAGAAAGCTAATTTTAACGGATGCTGAGTCAATAACTGGAGGAACGGAAATTTTTGAAGATAACTTTTTCGATTTCGAGGATTCAGATAGTAAAAATACAGGAAGTACGGGTAATGGTAATGCTAAGAAGAATAATCAAATAGTCGCACGGTTTTCGGGAATAGAAGATATAGAAAAGGCTATTGACTGTTTTGACGGAGAAGATAATTCTGTTTTGCTTTGGGTGACCACAATGGAAGAACTAATAAAGATTTTTAACTGGACAGATCTAGAGGCGATATTTTATGGAAGGAAACAACTACGTGGTGCTGCGAAAGCATTCATGGCTATGCACCGTAATATGTGTTCATGGAGTGATTTTAAATCGAAATTAATAAGTGAGTTTTATGTGCAAGCTAGTGCTCGAGATGTTCATGAGAAGTTGCGTGCTAAAAAGAAGCTGTCATCAGAGTCCTGGAAAGTTTACTTTTACGAAATGAGAGAATTGGCATTTTCTGTAAACGTAGATATGGCGTCCACAATAAGTTATATAGTTGATGGTATTGCAGATGATTCTATGGACAAGGTAATGTTATATGGTGCTTCAAACTTTGAGGAACTGAAACAGAAATTAACGGAGTATGAACGTCTTAAGGTTACAAAATCAAGGAAGTTGCCCAAGAAATGCCAAAGAATGTGCTTTAGTTGTGGTGACTTTGGACATATCGCAAAAAGTTGTCCAAACGCACATAAGGGATTAAAATGCTTTAAATGCAACAGTTTTGGTCATATTGCTAAATTGTGTTTGGAGGAAGTCCACGAGGAAGTTAATGCATGTGCTAAAAATTTTATTGTAAATGTCGTAGATGAATTGCAAGAGGAAAACAAATTGGAAGTGCCCATGGATTTCTGTAATATAATTACGATCAATGTGGATACACAATGTGACAACAATGAACGTGTGGTTAGATCTCAAACAGTTTTAAACGACGAAGATTTAAGTAAGAAGTCAAAAGAAAGAATGGTTTTGTTAAAAGAAGGGATTGTATTACCAAGCGAATCTAGGCTTTCGAGTTTTACTCAACAATCGAAGTTGAATGCCGTTTGGAACTCACAACTTTTGGTCGATGTGCCAGAAATTATGTGTTCAATGTATAATCGGAGACCGATTATGTTTAGGAGGGGCCGTGTGGATATGGTACTTGGGATACCTTACCATATTCTACTTTACGAATTTCTTTGATTTAAAATATCAAGTTTCTTTTGAATATTTAGTTTTGGAGTTTTTGATTTTTTTTTAAATAATTTTATTCAGTTTTGTTTGATTCGTTGTAAATAAAATTGTTATTTTCTATTTATTTTGTAAACCTGATGTCCTTTTATTTACATTATTAAAACATTTTTCACAGCGAAAAATCATTTAAAGGAGAAATCGTATTAGAATCTATTAAACTTTACACGTTTTTTTGAGAAACCGTAAATTTAAATTGTTTCCCGTACGGTAACTGGTTTTAGAGTCATTGATATTTTCAAATGCATTCATTGAATCATTATTCAATACAAATTTCTATCATTGCCTAACTGTTCCTGCATTATGACTGGTTTTAACTTTTTTCTTGTCGCATCTGTTTTTAAGAGCCTGAACCGAACAAGCACGGCACTGAGGACGATTGCCTTTGTTAAAAAAAGTAGGGCAGAAACAATGCCGGTGGAAGGCGACGGAAGAAACTTTCATTTTTGTATACTGTAGTTGTCGTTTTTGAAAAAACGTAATTTAAAAAAAAAAAATCGCTAAAATATTATAATTGTCATTCATTTGACATCACTGTTTGTATTTTATGCCATTTTAATAAAAATAATCGTAATTGCTTTAAAAATGAGAGAGGGTGTACGAACAGTGTTGCCATATATCAAGATTTCCCTTTTTTTGCAAGTTTTTTGAGGTGCTAAAAAGATTTCAAGATTTTTTCTAAAAAAATAAGTTTTTTGGAAAATAATAAAGTTTTTTCAAGTTTTTCTTAATTAGTTAAAAAATACAAAAACACCAGTTTTTTTTTTTTTGTAAATACCCGAAAAATTGGTCCTACCCAGCAAAATTTTCGGTTGCAAAGAACCGATTGTGGAACAACTTATACTTCCCTAGAACCTGTTCTAATTCTTGTGCAACACCGATTCTTTTAACAATGGGATTGTCCCAAAAGCAACAGGTGTTTGTAAGCAAAATTGGAACACATTTTTGTTATTCGGAACCGGTTCTAGAAGTAAAATTTAGAACAGAAATGAGAATTAAAGAAATATTTTGAATTGCATTAATTTATTAAAAACAGATAAAGATAATCCTATATGACATCGTATATTAATTTTATTTTAACACACATACATCCTTTTTCGCCTCCAAAATTGCATTTTGGGCCTTGCAATAAAGATACATCAGAACATGAATTTTCTGCAAACAAAAATGAAAAACATTATTTTATTAGTGTTTGTCCCGACCCAGACAATCAAAATTTAATTTACTTACCTTCGTATCAACAATTTTCGTGATTATATCCTGATATTTTCATAGAATTTCGTGTTTTTTCTTGGTGAACACAAAAAAAATTATATTTATTTTTTAATTTTTTTGACACATAATTTTTTTTTTAATTCCTGAGAACCAAAATGTTATGAAATTTAGATTGCATAGAACAAGCTTCACAATAATATTCACATAACTTGTTCTGAATAATTAAAGTGTAATAGTGTTTGATTACCGAAGAAACTGTTCTGGAACAAGTGTTATCGGAATCGGTTCTGAAAAATTTTCCTGGGTAGACCAACCTTTTAGTATACCGACCGATTCAAAATCACTATTTGAGTTGACTTATCGTGTCCGTCCTTCAGTCTATGTAAACGGTTACAATTAAATGCGGCTTTATTATATGAAAATGTGATATATTCGATTCAAATTTTGTTTTTAGCTTGGTAACCTCTTTAAATCCATTTAAAATCAGAAAAATTTTTTACTTGGTCGCCATATGAAAATTCAACCCGATATTTACTTAAAATAGTTGGTAGCGTGCTAGCCTATAAAACAGGGCGTCGTGGGTTCGATTCCCACTAAACCGTTGGTCGATTTAAAAAAACGGATCATTGGATCAAAATTATTATTACTATTATATTTTAAGAGCGCTCAGAAAAAGGGACCATTTTGAACGGGGAAAAAAACCTATATTATTATTTTTTCTGAGCGTCTTAGAACTCTTTTAGCTATTTTCTAGCTCCAAATGAACGCTGGGTTGTTTTTTAATTTTTTTTTTTAACTTGATATAAAAACTGAATTGAAAATACATAAATTTGCATTTATTTTTAATTATTTCAATACTTTTGTAAAAAAAAAGATTTTCTTCACAAAAAAAAGATTTTTTTTCAGAAATAAAAAGATTTTTCAAAAAAATATATGGCAACACTGTGTACGAACAAAACAGGCCCGGCAAACTTTTTTCATTCGAATTGACAGTTGGAGTAGAAACAGAACAAGCACGGCACGGGGGACGGTTGCGTAGTCGGTGAATAAAATGTATTATATTAATTTAATTATTTAATGACAATTAATTAAATTAATTATTTTTATTTATTCTTTCTATTTATTTACAACTCATTTTTAATAAATTCCACCTAACCGAGAACTGGTAACAATGACCGTCGTCTCGTTGTAGCGAAAAAAAACCAAGGGTTCTGGTGGGAATCGAACCCACGACCCCCACGTTGAAAGGCAAGCACGCTACCAACTAGCCTACGGGGGCCCCCAGTCGGTGAATATATTCCCAAAACAATGACAAGGGACGGCGGCGCCAAAAATGTCATTTGTTTGATCAGTGGTGCTAACTCTTAATAGAACACGAAAACAATCGCCAATAACATACTCAAAGTGATTAAGTTAGCACTACTGTACGTTTGTTGCACCATTGTGAATGAAAAAATTAAAATTTTTGTGAAAATGTGTCAACCCTTAAGTGTGAGAGGAAGGGAGAATGAGAGAAGGTAGAATGGTTGCCGTTACCGGAGAAAATATACCCAAAACAATGACGAGGGGCGGCGACGGCAAAAAATGTAATTTCTTTGTTCAGTAGTGCTAACTTTTAATAAAATAAGTGTAATTTTTCAGGAAAAAATCGCTAATCACATAGTCAATGTGATTAAGTTGGCACTACTGTACGTTTGTTACACCATTGTGAATGAAAAGAAACCAATTTGTTGTGAAAATGCGGCAACCCTGGAGTGTGAGAGGAAGGGAGAATGGGTTCTCTCATTCTCCCTTCCTCTCACAGAGAACAAATTAAATAAGTTTTAATTTTTTGCCGTGCCAGTCGCGGTTTTTAACTGTAAAAAGTCGAGCCGGCACGGCTTTTTCCATACGATTTGACAGTTCAAAACTTGTTTTATTTTCTTTCCGGGTTCTCTCATTCTCCCTGCCTCTCACACTCCATTGTTCCCATATTTTCACAATACAGTTTATTATACCCTCCAACCACAGTATGGGGGTATACTCACTTTGTCATTCCGTGTGTAACGCATCGAAATATCAATCTAGGACCCCATAAAGTATATATATTATTGATCAGTGATCGATTCTAAGACATTCTAGCGATGTCCGTCCGTCCGTCCGTCCGTCTGTCCGTCTGTCCGTCTGTCCGTCTGTCCGTCTGTCCGTCTGTAGAAGACACGATACAGTCCAAAATAAAAGAGCTAGACTTCCGAAGTTTGGCACGAATATGTCTTATGTTCCTAGGCAGGTTAAGTTCGGAAATGGTCAAAATCGGACCAAGGGGAAAAAAGTTCCCCCTTAGAGAACTAAACCAAACCAAGAAAAATCGCTTTTTTTGCAGGGCTTTTTGTACTTTTGCTAAGCAAATGCAACATTCTTATCTCAGAAGAAGTTCAAAATCACAAGGGGAAGGTGCCCCCTAACGTCTCCCACCAACCACCCCCCCCCCCCAAAAAAAAAAGACGCCCCTGGATTTTTTTATATTGTTTTTTTTTACATTTTGGAGGGTATAAAAGATTCGGCACAGCCGAATGTAACACTCTCACTTGTTTTTTCATTCACAATGGTGTAATAAACGTACAGTAGTGCCAACATAATCACATTGACTTTGAAATAAGCGATTTTTTTCCGTAAAATGACGCTTATTTTATTAAAAGTTCGCACCACTTAACAAACATATGGTATTTTTGCCGTCGCCGTCCTATATGCTGCCTTTTTTCTTGCAATATAGTCATGCCTTTTTTGTGGGCAAACGGGGGTAAATAGCAAACGCGGTAGAAAAAAACTTTTTGATTTATCTGCGTGTTTCCTCTCAGCCCGTTTGCTTGCAGCTCAAAATAAAAGGGCTAGGCTCCCGAAATTTAGCGCGATTATGTCTTATGTTCCTAGGGTGGTTAAGTTCGTAAATGAGCAAAATCGGACCAGGGAAAGTGTTTCCCCTTGAAGAACTACACCAACCTCTAAAAAACACATTTTTTTACATGATTTTTTGCGTTTTTGTTAAACAAATGAAACATTTTGATGCTAGAAAAAGTTCAAAGCCATGCATTAGGACCGTGGGGGACTAGAAAATCTGTCTCTCCATCTGTTGAGTGGTTAAAAAAATAGCTTAAATAATAATAAAATTGTATTACTTTAGTGCAAAAAGTATAAAAAAATAATTTGTAAACAATTTTTTGAGGGAAAAGGTGCCTTCAAAGCCCCCCCACCTCTGTAATTTTTTTTTAAATTTTTTTTATAATAAAAAATTTGGCACATCCGAATTAAACACTCTCACTTGTTTTTGCTGGTTTTAAGACGAAAGTAAACACTCGCACTTGTTTTAAGACGAAAGGAAATCACGCAAACTCACGCAAAAATCTTACTCACAATCAATCACACTCAGGCTTGATCACGCGTGAATCACCCACTAATCTGATCATGTGTACATCTAGTTTCTTTCAATCTTCCTCTCGTATTCCAGTGTTGTTAAACTTTAACAAAAAACCTGTATTTTTTCATTCACAATGGCAAACGTTTTATGATGCCAACATAATGATATTGAGTATGGTTTCAGCGATTTTTTCCTGTAAAAACGCGTTTTTCATAAAAAATTAGCACCAATAAATAAAATTTAAGTAGAACGCAAATTTAAATCAATAGATTTTTTTTGTATACTCTTTTTTATAAATGCATGCCTTTAAAATTTACCTTATACCATAATCTACGTTTCAGTATTATTCAGCCTTTGTTTAATCAACCATAAGACATTATTGAATATAAATTTTGCAAATTCATTTAAAATTCAATTGTATGTACTTAAATGCGTAAATCTTCAATACATTTTTAATTCAAAATAAATCTTTATAAAACCATGATGACATTTAAAATCTTTTCACCCCAAAACATTAAAAAAAACATTCTCATATCTACGCAAAGAAAAAAAAATATATCAAGAACTCCAACAATATAATTGACATTTACAATGGGATGTCATTAGTGAAAATTATAAAAAATAAAATACCAACCAAATAGGAAAAAAGAAACGATTTCCATTATATTTATCACATAAAAAAAAGATGTGCAAAGTTCAAAATCAACAAGATTATAAAAATAAGCCAACAATTCTATAATAAAAAAAACACTGAAACTAAAGCCATCACACTAGCAACACTTAAATAGAGCGTTATTATATAAAAAACCGTATTGTGTCAAAATGCAGCACATATTTTTATGCAATGCTGCTCTGCAGCTTGCATAAAAAAACCGCAAGTTCTACGCAGTATATGACGCAGTTGGCAGAAGTTATAAAAATAAAAATAAGGATGAACTAAAAACATGTAAAATATTATATTATTTTAACACTTAAAGGAAATATTAATTTAAATGATAGAAAATTTTTTTTTTCAAAAAGATTTTGAAAAAGTTTTAGATTTTTTTTATCGTTAATTGACTTAATGTGTTGCCCCCGAAAGGGTACCAAATTTTCAAATTTCAAATCTTTGTCAAACCAATTTCTATTAATATTACACCTCTATTTTTCCAAGTGTATCCCAAAGAAAAAAAAGGGGCAAAAAAACCGTCACTAGTCATATAGTTTATGTAGTTATTTTATGTTTTTAAATGATGAAAACTTTTTTTTGTTTGTAATTTTATATATTTAGATCAAAAAGACATTAAAAACGGAACACAGCAGAAAAAATAACTTGTAGCCAGAATAGTGTATCAACACAGCCATTGAAGAATGTTCATATTTAGTACATTATTCTTAGGAACAAGATAGGGAAAAGCAGGGTGGTGCATGAATTTGTTAAGTACATATATTAAGTAAAAAAAACACATTAAATATGGCTGAATGATAAAAACGTACAATATAAAGAGAATTTTTTATTGTGGGATGTTTTTTTGTAGATCTATTAAACGAAGAAATTTATATAGTTGATTAAAAATGTACTAAAGAAATTATTTGAAGTACTTTTTTTTGTAGATAAAGATTTGAGATTTTGTGGTTGAACAAGAAATGATGTTATTTTCCTGGTTGAGCAACCTCAAGATTATTTCCTGGTCAAATTTTGTAAAACTGCTGTTCTTTATTAATGTTATACAAAAACAAATCAAATTTTTCATCGATATCGATCTTAGCCCTGATTAATTTAGTTTAAAAATGGCAAAAGATCGTGATGGTGACAAGAGCTTTTTCTTGCCACGTCCAAAACCAAAAATTATGATAAATAGCTGTTGAAATTAACTCCACGTTAAGAAAGACCGATGTAATTGACAAGACCTTTATTTTGCTCTTTTTTGTGCTGTATCATTCGACTACTCAAAACCGTGAAAAGAAAATAAACACACTGTTGTTAATATTTCATATAAAAAATGTATTTTTTATAATTCACTAGTATTTCTTAAGTATACAAAAAATTTGATTTAAAGTTTACAAAATTATTTTCTTTTCTCCTTGACGGTCACAGGCTAAGTAACTTTTTTTAAAAAAAAAATTCTTATGTTTGATATGAGTTTATATGACAAAAACAAAAAAATAAACTGTACAAATAAACTACAATTTTTTACAAATAGTTTTTAATGCTTGTCGCAGCTAACGGCAGAAAAATAACAAGAATCCACCAATTGCATTTGTACATTTGTATTCTATGTTTTGTTGTTTGGTTTTTTAAAACTGCTGATGTAATTACCAAAAAAACAAATAAAACTCCTTGTAGGAAATTGAGAGTACATATATAGAATATATAGATGAGCTACTCAACAGATCGCTTAAATCGCTAAAAGCTAACAGTGGGAATTCAGTGATTTTCGATGATAACTCAGCGATTTTTTGTGAAAAAATTAGGCAGCACTGAGAAAACGTGATGTAGTCCTCATTAATTACATTTAAAATGGCAAAGATTTTTATAAATCGCTTAAAAGATAACAGTGGAATTACAGTGATTTTCGATTATAACTCGGCGTTTTTTTGTGAAAAAAAGTGGGCATAACTGTTAATAAATTTACACTCAAAATATTTTGTCTGTCCAATACGCAGAAAAATCTGATGAAATACATCGTTTGTGCTTAAAAAAATGCAAACAAAAATTGCCACCACTGAACATCCAACAAAAAGGCAGTTTTTTCTGTCGCCGTCCTTACTTACTGTCGCCGACCACCGTCCTTAAAAATTAAGGCATATTTTCTGTAACAATCGTCCACTTTGCTGTGCTGGTTCTGTTCAGCATCTTAAACTTGTTCAGGATCTCAAACTTGGCTTAGTGGCTGCTGACGTTTTACGTCAGCACACATATACTCTAAAGTCCGTTGTGTTCCTCCCCTAGTTCCTGCCGTTAAACCGATTTCGGCTCTTTATGAAGCTCCTAAGATATTGAATTTTGACATTCGACAAATCAAAATAATCGTGCGGCTTCCCAAGATCCCAAATTAATCGAAAAAGATTTATTAAATCGCTTAAAAGATAACAGTGGGATTTCAGTGATTTTCGATTAAAACTCAGAGATTTTCTATGAAAAAAGTAGGCAGCACTGAGAGAACGTGATCATAGCCCTCATTAATTTAACTTAAAAATCACAAACATTTTAATAAAGCGCTTAAGAGATAACAATGGAATCACAGTGATTTTCGATTATAACTCGGCGGTTTTTTGTGAAAAAATATAGGCACCACTGTTAATAAAGATACACTCAAAATATTTTGTCTGTCGAATATGCAGAAAAATCTGATGAAATTCATCGATTAAAAAAAAAAAATGCAAACAAAAATTTCCACCACTGAACACAAAAAAGGCAGTTTTTGCTGTCGCCGTCCACCGTAATTTTTTAGGCATATTTTCTGTAAATATCGTCCACTTTGCTGTGTTGGTTCTGTTCAGGATCTCAAACTTGGTTAGGATCTCAAACTTGGTTAGTAGCTGCTGATGTTTTACGTCAGCACACATATACTCTAAAGTCCGTTGTGTTCCTCCCCTAGTCCCTGCCGTTAAACCAATTTAAGCTCCCTATGAAACTCCTAAGATATTGAATTTTGACATCCGATGAATCGAAATTATCGTGCAGATTCCTAGATCCCAGTGAAGCTAGTCTCTGACCGGAAAGTGCAGGGCAATGGCAGATAAAGTGTTCGATAGTTTCCAAATCCTCCTCATCCATGCAGCTCCGACAAAAGTCATTTGACGGTACATTTAACCGCTGTACGTGCTTTCCTATAATTACAGCAACCACCGTCGAAATCTCTCCTCTTGGAAGCGATATCAGCTCACTTGTGCGCTTCTGATTATAAAAAGGACAAATCTGTCGTGTAGTCTCACACGTGCATCCATGTGCCGATCTCTGATTAGTCTCACATTCAAATTCTGTTGGCACCTGTAAGGTAGTTCTCAGTCTTGCAAGCTCATCGGCTTTGCAGTTCCCTGGAATGTCTCTGTGCCCTAGGACCCATATGAGTCGTATGTCTAACTGCTTGGCCATCTCATTTAAAGACGTGCAGCAGTTAAGGGCTGATATTGTTTTTAGAAACATTGACTCCAGGAACTTGAATGTGAGAATAGATGTTGACTGCAACTCAACCAGTCAGCTACCTCCTATATTGCTAGCATCACCGCCTGGTAAACACTGCAATGATCTGGAAATATTCGAGCCATGCTCAATCAAAACTTCTCAGAATAAATTCCAAAGCCCACTTGTTCGGGAAGCTTCGATCCATCTGTGTAAAAATTTATGATGGCTCTACTATCCGGAATGCCCCTCATCCAAGAAACTTGGCTTACTTCAGCAAATTTTTCAGATGTTTGAACAGACTGATCGGACTATAGACCAGTCAGTCAGTCAGTCAGTCATTCTTTCTTCGTTTCTCCCGAAGACTCTAAAGAGGATTATAGATTCAACCCTTAGGATGTTAACGATGACAAACCTAAGGCAATTAGGTTTGCCCTAGACATCTTGGGGTTGCTAATACCATAACCAGATATGTCATGAATCTGCTCGTACATAAGATTATTAGATTAACTCTTAACAGGTCAGTGGTGACAAGGGCTGCAGTACGTGGTAATCCGCAAGGGGAATTTTTTTCACCGCTGTCATCAATGCCCAACTCGTCAAATTGGACGAGTAGGGTATACAACGGTCGCTTAAGCGGACGACGCGGCCGTTCCAGTATCCGGAAGATATCTAGGGATACTGTCTGAATTATCGCTTAGTCTTATTACAGAATAGTGTTCAGATAGTGCTATAGGGGTAAATGCAGGCAAAACTGATATTGGGAAATTCCTCTTTTCTCCCCCATTGTACCCGCGCATGTGTAATACCAGCGTCGTTCGTCTTCGACGAATGATTTTTGTGTTAGTTGTTTAAACTAAGTTTAAGCTAAAAACTTTTATATTCTTCCCCACATTTGGTGCTTTGTTCTATCAATCCTAAATCGATGGATGTCTTCTATTTAGCGGATTCTCTTTTGTTTCTAATAAGAATACCAAATCATTGTGAAATCTTCTTAGAATCATTTGTTGCATTATCTGAAATTGCTGTTAAAAAAAAATAATAATCTCATTACCTTAAAGATGTTTTCATTTCAAAACCATAAAATTTGAAATTTAATATTTACATTTAAAATCTTAAAATACCAAAAAAAAAAAAAACAAATACCAGCTGTGTTTCAAAAATTAAAACATTTCTTTCCATTGTAATAAGGAATTAAAATCTCAACATGATATTCCTCTTATTCCAATAATACAATACGAAAAAAACAGATGCAATTTAAACAACAGAAATCTACTTATAAATTAAAATAAGAAAAAGAAATCTTAAGGGATGTTTTTTTTTGTTGTTTCTTTAAAAGAAACTGCAACAAGTTTTTTTTAAGAAAAAGATCAGATCACGATCACTTCAACAACACGTGGAATGGTGGTATCAAATTGTATGTAGGAAGAACAAACAAAAGAAACAGATGGCCTGTTTTTTTTTTTGGTTTGATGGTTGTTTAAGATGATGATGGTGGATGGTTGGATGGCTATTATAATATCCAGCGCGCGTGCAACTTCAATATAAATATGGCCATAAGAAAACATTAACAGCAAAATCGCCCTTTTTTAAAAAAAAAAAAAAAAAAAAAAGACAAATGCACCTGCCCTTTAAGACAACAACTACATGTAGGGGCTGTTATTTTGATTATTCTTTCGGTTTCAATATAGCGTTAAAATTCATGAGTTTTTGAAATCAAATGAAATCTTAAACAAAAAAACGTATAATATGTTTCCACAAAACAATTCTTGACATGTTAGCCCCATACTTGAATTATCGTCTTGTAGAGATATAAATTGTATAAATAATATATATAAAAAATTGCAGCTGGTCGACCGCTCTCGGTCAACCATCATTATTTAAGAATAAAAAGTTTTAAAATTATATGCATTTAAAAAAGAGAAAAAAAATAATGATTTGATATAAAAGATATACAGTAGTAAGTTCATAAGTACATGGTTAGAATTACATATAAAACAACCGTTTCGGTTATAAAATTAAGAGAAAGAAAACATTAACCCATGTGAGTAGCCACCTTTATGATTTTTTTTGACATTTCTGAATGTCAGAGAATATAGGCCCAAAACAATGACGTGGGACGGCGACGACAAAAATGTCATTTGTTTGTTCAGTGATGCTAATTTGTAATAAAATAAGCGTCATTTTACGAAAAAAAATCCCTAAAACACATAGTCAATGTGATTAAGTTAGCACTACTGTATATTTGTTACACCATTGTGAATGAAAAAATAAAAATTTGTTGTGAAACTGCCGAAACCCTGTGGGGGTGTTCTGTAATTTATGCGAAAAGTTTTCGCATCGAAAAGTATGAAACAAAAAATTCCATCGTTTCTCGATTCTGGAAAAAAAGCTGTTTCTGTATATCAATGCGAAAACGGCAGCATTTTTATTGGAATATTCCAAATCAGCTGTCAAAAAGGTAAACAAGGCGAGAAAATAATAAAAATCACAACAAAAAAAAAACGCAATTTCACATTTTTTTAAACAACACTCGTAACATTGGCAAACAAAAATTAAATAATAAATTAAGTTAATAAAAATAATGTGTAGTATATCATTAATAATATTAGTTGATAGTATTTTCTTAAAAAAAATAATGTTTTTTATTTATTATAACTCAAAAGTTGTTTAATTTACGAAATATCGCACCATTTTTAAATGTGAGTGATTTTGACACTTCAACTTCAAAAGTTTTCGATCAATTGGTTTACAGAAACAGTTTTTCTCGCATCTTTCCAATAATTTTGAAAAAAATCATATTTGACAGAAAGTTTCCGCATAACAAAATTACAGAAACAGTCGAATGCGAAAAGTCAGGTTTTGTGCCGATTCACGATGTTTCTGTTTCGTTTTTCATATTTCATGTGAGAAATCTTTCGATTCGAGAGTTATAGAACACCGCCACTGGACTATGATCACGTAAAATGATAGTTAACTATCGTCGATTTTTGGAACCTTATTGCTCCTAAACTAATCAAAATATTTCCAATTTTTTTAATGTTTCTGGATTAGACAACAATTTTTAATAATTTAATTAAGAAAAACTTTCAAATTTCCTTAAAACGATATGTATTTTGATATCGTTTATGCATCGTCTATCGTTTTTGTTTTACGTGATTAGCCCTCTGGATTGTGAGAGAAAGTGAATCACGGCCAGTGTATTAAGCCGACCGACTCAAAATCGACGAAAATTTTGGGTCGGCAATTTTTATGTTTCTCTTTTGCGCTTGCCGTTTATGTTCACACACGGCAATTCTGTTCGGCAATTCTAAAAAGAAATGTAAAAATAATCTACAGATTGAAAATTGCGAATGAAAAAACACAACGAATTGCCGGTACGAGCAAGTTTTTTCCTCTTTTATTTCCTCTTACCTCTCTCTCCTATGTATAAACTAAGAATTGCGGCAATTAAAATTGCCCTGTCTGAATTGGGACTAACTGTCAAATCGTGTTGAAAAGGTAGTAGGGTATTCAATCGATTAACCGTTAATCGGTTAACCGATTAATTTTGGTCGATTAACTGTTCGAATAATTTAAAATTGTCAATTTTCAAATAACAAATAAACCGATTAATTTGTGTCGGTTAACCGATTAACCGAAATTTCTTTTTTTAGAACTTATACCTATTTTTTTTTTTTGCTTTATTTTGTGTTTTGATGTTTCATTTTCAATTTAAACTACGGTTCTGCTGAAAGAAGTTTAGGTCTAAAAAAAATTATCAAACTCTCTTTTAGCAACATGTAAAAACTTCGCCAAGAAAATATTTTATCGAGGTCCTAAAAAGATATTTCGGTTAAAAAAAAACAAACTTAGTAATCCTAGCCAATTTTTTATACATTATCAACAGTATACATATATTTTTCTAATAGTTTTTCATGCAACTAATCCGAATCGGACGTTAGAACTGATCTATCTCATCTTGAGATATTCAGATTTTCGATTGGCAATACTATATAAACTCAGATTTTCGCAATGTTCGGGACCCTATAAAACCGCGAATTATTTTATAATGTATAACGCCGTCCGACAGCCAATATTAAACATGAACCGGATTATATATGTCTGAAATTAGAGATCAAATGAAGTAAAACTGCATTTACAGTTTTTGATTTCGTTATCCTGTTTCCCAATGTTTGAAAGGATTACATTTTAAAAATTTTATAAAAGATTTTTTTAATATTTGTACTTGTCCTAGGATGCCACTGGTGATGGCAAATTAAAGAGGAGGATCTCCCCTTATATTTTATAAAATGTAATCCTCTAAAACCTTGAAGTCGTTTTAAAAGGAAACAGGATCACAAAATGAATGACTGTAAATGAAGTTTTACTAAATTTAGTCTCTAGTTTCAAACGTATATTACAGTTCGTGTTTAACGACTTTTTTTAATTTTTGTCGGACGGTGTAAATAGTTCAGCACATCGGAAAATACTACTATTTTTCTTCAAAATACTTTTGGAATCCTTTAGATATCTCTTTTCATTACAGAAATATCGACCGATGAAATTACTTCAATTTCGGCACTAAAAAATAAAAGAAAACAAATTTGGAAACCAAACAATTTTTTTGTTGATATTTTTAGTACCGAATTCAAAACTCTTTTAGGGGTGCATCTAAGCCCGGCAGCAATTTGGCTCCATTTTTCCATTTTTCCTTTTTAATTTTTTTTTTTTTTTATATTTTTTCACATTGAATTGGGGCCAATTTGGATTGGGATAATTTTTCAGGGTGCCATACAAAAATTCTTTATTTGGGCTAGCGGGTATTAAAAGCTTCGCCATATCGAATATAGATTTCTTATTAATAAAATTTTTAAAAGCATAAACAATTCGTGGTTTTATATTCAATTTAAATTTTAAATTGATATTATTCGGTTAACCGAATAATTCAAATTTAACCGATTATTAACCGATTAAATCTCAACCCCGATTAATTATTTGCTCGATTAACCGATTAAACCAGAACCTCGATTAATTGAATACCCTAAAAGGTAGTGTCGGACTTGTTCTGTTTACACTCTGTTCAGTGCTTAAAATTTTTAATAAAATGAGCTTAATTTCATAGGAAAAAATCACTAAACACATTGTCAATGTCATTAAGTTGGCACTACTGTACGTGTGTTACACCATTGTGAATGAAAAAATAAAGATTTGTTGTATTTGCACAACCCTGGCAACCCTGGAGTGTGAGCGAAATGGGGAATAAGGTCCCGGGGATAAAATAAATTTTAATTTTTTTGCAACAACAACTTATACCCTGAGAGATAAGTCGAAGTGAAGTGTTGTCAGGAAAGTACACAAGAGCTGGGTGATGAATTAAATGTGTGGCCCTCAGTCTTGTATGGAGCTTAGAAACAATAAGTTAAAAGCTCGTAGAATTAAACAAGGAGTCCCACAGGGTGGATTTTACTCCCTGATTACTTAACTTCTACCTTTATAAACTCCCGACACCAAACCAAGGGGAGGAATTGATGTCTTATACCTACGAATGCACCTAACTGCACGAGGTCGATGGAGTAAAAATTCCGACATTGAATTACACCAAAATATTGGCTGCTGACGTTTTACGACAGCACACGTAGACTCAGTGTTTGGTAATTACAGCAACCACCGTCGAAATCTCACCTCTTGGAAGCGATATCAGCGATATCTCTCCTCTTGGAAGCGATATGTGCGCCTCTGATTAAGAGAAGACCAAATCTGTCGTGTTGTTCTACACGTCAATTCATTTGCCCATCTCTGATTAGTTTCCGCCGCGGAATAAAGCCGTAGATTTTGCTTGCAAGTTTCTAGAGGCATATAAACATATTTCAATTCTGTTGGAACCTGTAAGGTAGTTCCCAGTTTTGCAAGCTCTGGGATTCATATGAGTCGTATATCAAACTGCTTGGCCATCTCATTTAGAGATGTGGGGCAGTTAAGGGCAGATCTTGGGAACATGGACCTCAGGGACGTGACCGCGGCTTGTCAGAATAGATGTTGACTGCGGTTGTAGACAAGACGTTGCAATATTAATAGTGGCTTTCGACATTTTTTATTCGTATTCGGCACATGCCACTACAACGTGCAATAAATTACACAGTAGAAACAAGGTCCTTAAGTCGCTAGCCGGTAGCACTTTCGTAAAAAATTTATTGAAATTCCTGAGAAAAAATTGTATCCAAATTGTTATGTCAAGCTCTAGCTAGAATTAAGTTAAGTTTCTCATAGTTTTTAGTTACTTCTAAGTTGGATGTTTATTAAATTAAATAAATTTATCGTTTCCTTCACAATGGGTTAATTGGTTGTCATAAATTTCCATCAAGTAAAAAAAAAAATAATAAAGAGGGATCTTTAAGTAGCCAGTAATTTTATGTAATGCAATTCACATATTTTATAATTTACTTTTTCTCCCAACCCTACAATTAAACAATAAAATCATGCGTCGTCTTTGGGGTTGATTTTCTTGAATGCATTCAACAAAATTTAGGGTATTCTAAAACTTGCAGTTGCAACTTTGTGCGGTTGAGTAAAAAAAAAAAACGAGTACAACTTGTTGCTTTATATTTTTTCAACTCCACCAAACATGTCAAGTGTTAATTTTTTATTTTCTCTTATATTTCATAAAGAAGACCAAAGGCCAGATGTTTAAGAAAAATTATGTTTTTTTCAAAAAACATGTAATGTTATACTTTGTCGTCTTCGCAGTAGTCCGCAGTTTATGTGCTGACATAATTAAGAATAATGTGTGAAATTATTTAATGATTATTAAGTATGCTGCTTGTTCATAGTATTTCACAGAGCACAAAAGACATAATTTTTAAAAATTTATTTTTGTAATAAATCGGTAGACACAATTATTGGATTAAAACATTAAAAAAGGCAAAAGTCAATGAACTCTTCAATTTATTTTTGGGAAGTGTTAAAGAAATAATGGAAGGAAATAAATTTTAAAGAAGAATGAAATTGTTTTTAAGTGATGCATTTTACAATTCTTAAACTTAAGTTTTGTAACATACGAGCCTGCTAGCTCTGTCGGTAAAGCACGAGACTCTTAATCTCGGGTTTGTGGGTTTGGGCCCCACGTTGGGAGCCATTTTTAACATACGAGACTGGGCCACAGTCTCAAAAGATGGAGACGGTTCAGTGTTTTAGAACTTAGCTTAGCTCAGCTGTTGTGTGTTATTTTTCGTAGACAATTTACCCACGACAGCTGAGCTAAGCTAGATTCTAGAACACCGAACCGTCTCCATGGAAACGGTTCGGTGCATCTATTGAAGGCTGTATGTTATTTTTTTGGTTATTATTTTTTAAAGTAAAAACTAGTGGATTTTCTAATGTTTTCTCCCTTTCCTTAAAGACTGAACGGATCATTTACGAAACGGCAGTTTTTTAACAAATGAGAGTATGAACAGACAAGCCGGCCACGACTTTCCATACGATTTGACAGTTTAAAAACGTAACCGGTACGCAAAAAATTAAAATTTATTTTTTATTTTCTCTCAAATTTTTATTTTTATATTCACAATGGTGTAACAAACGTACAATAGTGCCAATTTAATGACATTGACTATTTATTTAGCGATTTTCCCCATAAAATTCCGCTTGTTTTATTAAAAGTTAGCACCACTGAATAAACAAATTACATTTTTTTCCGTCGCCGTTCCCCGTCATTGTTTTGGGCTTATATTCTCTGACAACGGCACCGTCCCCAGTGCCGTGCTTGATATTTCCAAACTCTGACAGATAAAAAACCCATTACCGGCTTAGGCCGTCAAAAAAACTAAAATTTACCCCCAGTTTCTGTATGACGAACGTTTAACGAACGTCAAAATTTTACATGTATTTTGTTACAATAAAAAACAAGTAAGAAAAGTATAGTCGGTCAAGACCGACCATATAATACCCTACACCAGAGTTTCCCGGACCATGGGTCCCAAGTTCAAACATGGACTGATTAGATCTATATTTTGTCAAATCTTTAATAAGTGTAAAAAGCAATCACTAATCAAATTTGAGTGGAATAGGCTTCTTTTTGTTGACAATAAATCGCTTCAACTGAATATCGGGCGAAATTTCCACATGGGACCTAAGTCCAAAATGGTCCGATGATAATTAGATTTGATAAGGTTATTAAAGTACGCGTTTAACATACACAAACAGAATTTTAATTAAATATTTTCTATTTTCATGAAAATTGAGAGATTTATGTGAAAATCGGGAAGGTGGTTTGTATGGGGGCTACTAGAAGAACTGGTTCGATTTCTTTAAAATTCGGAATGGTGATTTGTGTGTATAAAACATTAATTCCTGCCAAATTTTGAAATGATACCTATTAAAATGCGACTATTAGAGTCATTTGAGCCAAAACTAAAGAGGACCTTTGTATGGGGGCTAGGTCTAAATATGGACCGATTTTTTCCAATTTCAATAGGCTTCGTCCTTGGGCCAAAAGAGGCTTAAGTTTCAAATTTCAAGTCAATTGATCGAGAATTGCGACCTGTATCGTGTTTACACCGTTTACATGGACAGACAGACGGACGGACGGACGGACGGACGGACATCGCTAAATCGACTCAAAAAGTGATTCTAAGTCGATCGGTATACTTAAAAGTGGGTCTAGGACCAATATTTCGGGTAGTTACAAACATCAGCACAAACTCATTATACCCTGTACCACAGTGTGGTGTAGGGTATAAATACATGAAAATGTTTGACGTTCTTCGATCGTTCGTTATATACAAACTGGAGGTTATTTAATTTCCATGATACTTTCTCTCATCTCTTTCTTATTTCATGAGACTCTAATATTTTTTCTAAAAAGTTTGATAACACTGTGCTACAGTGAAAAAATACTTCTGATGTGACATAGTAAAGGTTGTTGGTCTTGTCGAGTAGATCACAAAAATGCCCATTAAACTTGCCAGACACCCTCAAATTTTATAGTTATTGTCAAAAAACATTTTTTTGGGACTTTTCTCACTAAACCTTGTGTAATTCAGAAAATTTTCAACCGCTTTTAAATTTTTAAACTGTTTTGGATAGAAAAAGGATAGGGCTTTCCATGTGTGTAAATTGGTCAATACGTAAAAGAAAGATATCTATTGATTTTTTCTATAAAATCAATTTTTTTTGTTATTTTTTGAAAATTTTTCGAGTTTATCGATTTTTTTCTGCTATGAGCGTTTTTTTAAAGAAAATTTAATTCTTAATACGATAAGCTTTATCCTGAAAAAATCGGATAATAATTGACAGAGCTGTGATAATTTTTCTAAAAAAGAAAATTAAGATTTTGTAGGAAATCGCCGTTCAGATACCCCAGGCAAAAAAAATAAATTTATCATAAATGGTCATGCACAATATTTTTAAAGGTTTTTGGCGCGCTGAATCCAAATCTGGCCTTCAAATTGCTCTATCTCGTAAGGTTTTTGAGATATTTAACATAAATTGATATATCAAAAACTTAATAAGATAGCGCCATTTCAAGATCAAATTCGAATTCAGGAGGTCAAAAACCTTTAAAATAATGATACGCCACCTCTCAGTATGTTCGTTTATTTTTTTATTTATTTTGCCTGGGTTATCCGCACGGCAATTTCATACAAAATCTTAATTTTCTTTTTTAGACAAATTATAACAACTCTGTCAATAGTCATCCGATTTTTTTGGCATAAAGCTCATCGTATTCACAATTAAATTTTCTTAAGGAATACGTTTATTAATATAAATGTTGTTGAACAAACTATAGCTGAAAAAAATCGATAAACTCAAAAAATTTAAAAAAAATAACAAAAAATTAGATATTGTTGAAAAAATCAATACATATCTTTCTTATATGTATAGGCCAATTCACATACATGAAAAGCCCAATCCTTCTTCTATCCAAAACTGTTAAAAAAATTAAAATCGGTTGAAAAATGTTTAAGTTACACGTGGTTTAGTGAGAAAAGTCCCAAAAAAACGTTTTTTGACAATAACTTTAAAATTTGAGGGTGTCTGGCAAGTTTGATGTGCATTTTAGTGATCTTTTCGACGAGACCTACAACCTTAACTACCTCATTTTAAAAGTATATTCGATTTTGTGTTTTTTGTAGCACAGTGTAATTTTCATTCACAATTGTAGAAAAAACACAAGCAGTGATGCCAACTTAATGATATTAACAACATATTTAGTGATTTTTTTTTTAACAAAACAACGTTTTTTTATCGAAAATGATTTCGAATTCCGCATTTTGACTAAATAAAGTTTTTATCTTAAACTGTTCAGTTGGACACAAGATTTATCTAACATCCAATCGTAAAACAGTAACTATTATATCCTGAATTGTTCATTTGTTATCAACAGTTTGCAAATTTAAATTATACCTCTTTCCTAAGTAATAATTCACACAATATGTTAAACTTTTAAGTCATTGACCTTTATGATTGTTATTTTTTTTTTCACTCCTGTTAGTTCTAGAAGCAAAAAATAATAAAAAAAAGTTGTTGATTTTTTTTCCCTACCACTTTTGACTTTCTATTTAAACTGTTTTCACCAACCAACGAAACCAACTATTTTGCCATCCCATTTATCCAACCAACTCTCACACTAATTTTCTTGTGGTCTGCAAATAATATATGAAGGGTTTCATTTTCCCTAACCTAACGATTTTTATTTTTTTATAGTTTCTAGTTTTGTTTCCAATTGAAATGTAAGCTGGGGGAGATGGGAGAACTTTTAACCTCAAAATTATTTTCACTGTACTAAATAGAAAATATTTATATATTTTTTTTTTTTTTTTTTTTCAAAAAAACACTTTATTTTTCTTATCATTTACTATACACCACTGAATGTGAAGTTAGTCAAGTCACCCAGTAAAGTCAGTGAGCTCGTGAATGAGTAACGTTTTATTATAGTTTTGTATTTATTAAAACGTTAAAGCGGTGGTGGATAACCACGACACCGCCATCGTTTTAGTTTGGAAAAGCTCATATTAAAACACAAAACCTTCTATTATAATAATAATCGCGAAAATGTGTGTTTTTTTTTTTTTGTTTTATGTGGAGATGAATTTTTATATTTACTAAGATACACTTGAAAAAATAAATTGAGTTTTTTCAAAAGATAAGTTGAATTTTTTAAAGTCTGAACAAAAAAAGCACGGCACTATAGACGATTGCCGTTGTTGCAAGAAATGAACCCGAAAGGTTGGGGTACACCTTCCCCCTCTTCCAAAATATGTTGCCAAATAGATAAATTTAGATTTTTGCACTTAATTTATACAATTTTATTATTATTTGTATAATTTTTCATTATTCCACTCCCCCGGAAAGGGGCGTGCGGCAAAAAAAAAATTATTTTCTTATCCCCTTGGCCCAAGTGCAGGTCGATTACCTTCGTATGATCTTCACATATAGTAAATATGATCAGAGATTTTGATAGACCCCAAAACAATAAGTCACTGTATATAAATTGATCGAAATTTTACAACTTTTTTTTTGCTTTTTTCGGACGAAATCTTAAGTTTAGCCAAATTTTTAAGTTTTTTTGTTTTGGTAAAAAAGGAAATATGAAGAGAAAATAAATCACGCAAACTCACGCAAAAAAATCGACTCACACAAAAATCTTACTCATGCACACTCACGCAGTTTTTTCCCCCACTCACAATCACGTGAGTAAAATAGAATTCAGTCACACTCATGCGTGATCACGCGTGAATCACGCTCTAATCTGCTCATGTGCCCATCTCTAGTCAATATCATTAAGGTGGCATCACAGTATATTTACTATTGTGAATGAAAAGTTTATGTATTAATTCTTCTTCTTCTTCGAAATACCAATTACACTAGATAGCCATGTAGAGGGGGAAAAATTACCAGAACCACGAAGTTTATTTTGTGATTTTTGCTTTTGATTTCTTTTTTGTTGTGTTTTTTTTTAGATGCTTCTCTGACGCGATATCGATTAAGACTCCCAATAAGTAATAATACTTCAATCAAAATTTAAAAATCCGGAATTTTAATCAAAGGCGCGACGGGTTAAAATTATCGGATTTGACTCAAATTAATGAAAACACTTCTATGAAAGTGTCAAGGGAAAGAAATTTTGAGATTTTTACATTTTGCCCAGATTTCGTTCTCACAAACTTCATCGATCGATATCATATTTTTGTACATTTTTTTACCCTAACCTCAAACAAATCTGGGCTCAGATTTTGGAAAATCGAAATTAATCAAAATAAGGTCCACATTAGGGCGCACAAAGTCAACAAATCCCACGGGCACAGAATTGAAAAAAATATTTTTTGGAGATTTCTACACCCAAAAAATTTCCCAGTTACTGGCTACTAAATATTCAACTAAGTCCCAGTTGAAATACACCTAACTAAGCCCCAGTTGATTTATTCAGTTGACAATAACTAATTTTTTATAAAACTTTGAACTCAACTGAATTCCCAGTTATTGGTAACAAACTATTAGTTAATTTTCTAAAATTCTTGGAAATAGTTGAAAATAACTGTTTGAAAAATTAAAACTGTCAATAGGATCACAAAATTGTTCACTTATTTATTGCATTGAATAAAAAATCTTTATATATCGTCGGTGCGCCGACCAGAACACCTATGTGTTTTTTATGAATTGTTCAGGAGAGCAAAAAAACCGTTTTATTTTGCCAATTCGCAACATTTTTTTAAAGTAAATTTTTTTTATTTTTCCTAAACCTATTTAAAAATATTACGCGTTGAAAAACATACAAAATCTTTTTTTAATCTGAAGTGGTACAAGATTTTAACAAAAAACTACACATAGGTGATTTTGTTTCGGACTTTTTACATGTTTATAAAAAATATATAATACACATAGGTGTTTTTTTTTCTTAAATTTATTTTAAATAAATTTTTATTTGTTGTTCAAAAGTAAAAATTTTGCAAGTTATATATCCGCATGGACTTGTAGCGAAATATTGATGGTATTCATGTTAGAATTTTTATCCTTGCAATGTGCGAAATGCAACATTTACTACAAAAAACACACGTAAAATTATTTTGGTGTTTTTTTCATCCCATGTGTTTGTTGTAAAAAGTTTTTCATTTCGTACTTTGCAAGGCTGAAAACTTCTGATGTGAATTTTGTTATCACAAAGAGACGGAAAAACTTTACCAATGTAGAAAGTGATTATCAGGAAAACCAAAATAATAATAAGTAATAAGTCAAAAAAAGTATTAAATATAATTCTGATGCAAAAAATGGCAAAATGTATCTTCAGTGAAATGAAATGGCGAATCTTTTCGTAGAACATATTAACCCTCTATCTGCCATTTTAAGGGGTCATTTTTGTCCTTTTTTTAAATATCCTCATACAACACCACCTACACCACAAAAACGTACATTAACGGGTTAAAATCTTCTACAAAGATTTTCGGCATCAAATTTTACTAGGGGTTGTCAAAGTCCAAAAGTTCCTGCAAAGTGCAAAATGGTTAAAAAAGTAAAATTGTAAATTATCAAATATTGTTAAACTTTTTTTTTGCAAAAGTCGAGTTAAATAAGTCGAAAAAAAACATAAATCTGCTTTTGAGCTAAATAAAGTTAAGAGATAATTCAGTGAAAATTGATGGCGGTTCTTTTCTTAGAACATGTT
This sequence comes from Pegoplata infirma, assembly GCA_963921195.1. Lineage (NCBI taxonomy): Eukaryota > Metazoa > Arthropoda > Insecta > Diptera > Anthomyiidae > Pegoplata > Pegoplata infirma. The sequence continues at coordinate 215,352,644 of OY992540.1, forward strand.
AACCCTTTATCCTCATTTTGGTGCTTTTTTTAAATATCATCATAGTCCACTACTAAGGCATACGTATAAAGGGTTAAAAAATTTTACAAACATTTTCTGCATCAAATTTTACTAGGGGTTGTCAAAGGCCTAAAGTTCGTGCGATGTAAGCAAAAGGTTTAAAAAAGGAAAATTTTAAATTATCATAATTTGTTAAATTGTGTCTTACCAAGATACTTTACAATTTTACTTTTTTAAGCACTTTTCGCACGAACTTTTGGCCTTTGAGAACCCCTAGTAAAATTTGATGCAAAACTTTTTTGTAGAATATTTTAACCCTTTTAACGCACGTTTAAGTGAAGTTCTATGAGGGTATTTGGCAAAAGGACCAAGATTACTCCCAAAAATAGAAGATAATGTGTTCCAAAAAAAGAACCGCCATCAAATTTCACTGAAGACATCATCATTTAGCTCAGACAAAGATTTATATATTTTTTTTACTTATTTTACACGACTTTGGTGAAAAACAATTTAACAGTTTGTGATAATTTACAATTAAATTTATTTAAGCATTTTGCACTTTTCGCACAAAATTTTGACCTGTGACAACCCCTAGTAAAATTTGATGTAAAACTAATTTTTTTGTAGAACATTTTAATCCTTTAACCGCACGTTTTAATGCCGTTCAACGAGGATATTTAAAAAAAGTACCAAAACGACACGTAAAAATGGGACACACAGGGTAATGTATGTAAATGTATGTTCTTAGAAACGAACCGCCTTAAAATTTCACTAAGGACATCTTTTGATATTATTTACCTCAGAATTATACTTTATACTTTTTTTAGCTTGTTCAAAACGCATTTAAAAAAAAATTGGAAATTATTTTTTTTTAAATCGTGTTGCACAGTGTTATGCAATAAAGTTTCGGAATATTACAAAAAAAATGTTCAGAAAACTTTTAAAATATCAATTTATAAAAAAACCAAAGGCAGACGCAATGTTTTTACGTTTAAATCAAAAACAGTTATGTGTACTAATAACACATAAGTGTTTTTGCCGGAGAATTTCTATTATAGGTAACACATAGGAGTTTAAGCTAACTTTGAAACCATTTGAGATAACGGAAAACGCTCTGGGGGATAAATGCATCACCTGATAGGCTTCCTAATGGGCCAATAAAAAAAAAATAAAAAAATTACACATAGGTGTTCTGGTCGGCGCACCGACGATATGTATGCTTAATATTCACATTTTATTTTAGATAAAGTACATAACAATAGCAGATTTGACCAGTTTCGCACATGTGTCAGCGCATACACTGAAAAAAATAGCTTCGTGAAATTAATGAAAATTGACTTAACCTTAATGAAAAATGACTCACGTTTTCAACCGAAGACAGGTTTCATTTGATTAATGAAACTGGTGTCATTAAAGTTCCTTTCAATGAAAACTGGCATATAAATAATGAAAATATTCGTAGAACTTGTTTGAAACGTTTTATGAAATTGTTCATAAAATGTATGAAAATATCCATTGATTAAATGTGGAATAGTAGTTGGTAATGAGCGTATGATAATAGCTTTTTACAAGTAACTAGTTGCTAACTTTATTAAGGTTTTGATATGGGAATTACGATAAATTCATGTTGGTTGAAGTTATCAAAATTTCCTAAAAACAGCACGTATCATACACCCATAAGTGAAAATTTGCATTAATAACAATTTTGGTAAGTCACATGTAACCATCACTGTAACCGTCACTGAAATTTTATTTAGGGGCATGTCACAGACTCAATTCCGATCGGATTTGAAAAAAAGTTGTTACTCGTAAAACGCAAAACAATTTTTTTTCGGAATGAAATCACTTTCAAAAATCAAAGTGGAATTGAATTGCTAAAAGTGGTTTCATTCCGAAAAAAGTATTTGCTTTGCGTTTTACGAGTGAACCACTTATTCCACTTCCCGACGGAATTGAGTCTGTGACATGACCCTTAATTGCACACTTTTTATGGTTTTCACCTAGTTTTTACAAACAACAAAATTTTACTCCAAACTTAAATTGATCTGAATTGCCATATAAGGTAAACTATAAAAGACAAAAACGCGATGACTTTAAAAACACGTGCTGCCAAAACGTAGCAACAACGTAGCAATGGAACAACACAAATTACCCTACATTTCATCACAAAATTTTAATGACTTAAAAAACTATTTTTCTGTTTTCTTTCTCTTATTCGCAACGCAGAGTTGTATTTAGTTCTAAAAAATCGTATGATATTTTTTAATGAAATTATGAAATCTAATGAAACAAGTTTCATAAAATTTGTTCATAACATGCATGAAATTTCAATCAGCTTATGAATTCCTTCATTTAAGTAATGAAAACAAAATAATGAATCCGTTTCATTAATATCAGGAAGGTTATTTTTTTCAGTGTATCACCCAACTCCTTCACATCATAAATCCCTTTATAGGCTCCGAAATCACAGATTTTCAAATTTGTTAGCTGAAAAAATATTATCTGTTATTATGTTTTAAAGATCAAAATAAAAAAAAAAAACTTACCATGAATTAAAACCAGAATAATATTTTTTGTTAAATTTTTGTAATTAAATTGAAGTTTGTTTTTAAAATTTGTTAACAGTTTGATGAAATATTATTTACAGGGTAGCTGATATGTTGCTATAATTAACTGAATTACCAGTTGTTTTAAACAATACCAGTTATTTTAAAATTATTTCAAATCAACTGGCTTTTTTTGTAACTATCTAACTGGGGAATTTTTTCGGTGTATACAATTTTTTCCTAAGTGCACAAGTAAAATTACCATAAATTTAAAATTGTGAGGGAGTGTGTTGTGCTGTTTACAGTCAGTTTTTAGCGGGTTAGTTTTTGTGGTAATTTGTAACTTCCGAATTAGTGTTTTGTTTTTATTACATATTAAAAAGATTATTACAAATTATCGCTATAATTTGCCACTTTTTAATGGAAACAATGGAAGGGCATAAAATATTGTTTACATACAAATTATAGAATTTTGATAAAGTTTATAAAAAACGACTTTTAGTTTCAAGGTTTTTTTTTTACAAGCAAATATGTAATTGTTTATGTCGTCAAGAAGAGATTAGAAAGTAAGCATTGAATCAAACTTATTAGTTAGCAACGGAAATTATTGACGGAGAAAGGTTAGTCAGAAGATTTCAGTTTATACAAAAATATAAGCTGCCCTGAAAATATGACAACGGAGCAGTTTTTTTTTTAAATATTGTTTGTGAAAAGGTGTAGGTGTGACATTTATTTCAAAAATGTTTGATCGGAATTTTGTGTTTCATGGATCCCAAAAGATGGTTTTTAAAAATCTATTTCTGAATTCTGGGAATCAATCATAAACGTGTGTTTCCTTAGACTTTTAAGTCTCTCAAGTTTTTCCATATTGGATCCCAAAGGGGCTTTAGATTTTGGAATATTGTTAACAAAACCTGGGTTTTCTTACAATCAATTTCTGAATTCTGTCAACCAATCACTTCCGAAGGTATCAATGTCTCTAAATCTGGTTTAGTCATCTATTTCCCTAAATCTTGCCAACCAATCGTGAGTTTCCTAAGCTATCAAAGACTGTGAATATTGTCAGTTATTCCTTAATATCCTTAGGCATGGATCGTGGGTTTCCTACAACCTTTTCTTAGGAATCGAGATGAAATCTCTCTCGAACGAGATTTCGATCATATGGTTCAGTATCATTTTATACACAACCGTATGATTGATATCTCGTTCAAACGAGATTTCACCTCAGGTGTGAATGGGTATAACAGAGCTTTTTGTTTGACATCAATTTCTTAAAATCTTGTCAATTATAAGTTTCCTAGCCTTTTCAAACAGCTGGGAAATTCATTAGGTTTCTAAGTCTTTGATTTGAGTTAATTTTTCTACCATGTTTCCTTGGACCTCCGAGTCTCGAATCTTGTAAAACTATCGAAGTCCTTAAAACAAGGTTTCTAATAATATTTTCTCTAAATCTTGTCGGTCTATCGAAGTTTTTTTTCTTGTCAACCAATCATGAGTTCCCTTAGACATCAGACTCTAAGTCATGTCGAAACAATCGTGCATCTTCTTAGTCATCTAATTCTTCGAATCCGTAGTGGGTTTCCTATACTTTAATATTGTATGTTTTATTAAGACTCGGTGTCTTTAAATCCTCAACAATTGTAGTCCTTTAAACGCGTTAAGATTTCCGAATTTTGCCAGTCAAGTGTGGGTTTACTAGAAACCATTTAACTTTCTTCGGAATCGAAGTCTATACATCTCGTCGAACTATCAAAGGTATTTTGACATCGACCTCTCTAAATCTTATCTAGCAATATTGAGTTTCCTTCTACATTGGAGACTCGGAATATGGTCAAATAGTCAACGATGTTCTTAAGAATTTAAGTTTCCAAATGCGGTCGATCCATCGTTGGTTTCCTACGCCTTGAAATCTTATATTTCCTTTAAATTCTTAATCATGTCGGTCTATTGAAGGTTTTTTTGTCTTTAAATCTTGTCAACTTAGGCATCCGAAACAGATTAGATTTACTAGAAATCATTTAACTTTCGTCGGAATTGAAGTCTATACATCTCGTCGAACTATCGAAGGTTTTTTTGACATCGATCTCTCTAAATCTTATCTACTAATATTGAATTTCCTTTGACATTGGAGGCTGGAAATATGGTCAACTAGTCAACGATGTTCTTAAGCATATAAGTTTCCAAATGCGGTCGATCCATCATTGGTTTCTTACGCCTTGAAATCTTATATTTCCTTAAAACTTTACATCTTGTTTTTTCTTGGTTTTGATGTCTTTAAATCTTGACAACCAGTCTTGAGTTTCTTTAGGCATCAAAGACTAAATTTTGCCCAAAGATGGACTACTCAATGCTCCAGTATAAAATAATTCTCTTTTAAATTTAACTTTTTCATACAAATTTTGACTAAGGATCCGTTAAATCAACAGTTAGCTGCTAACTGTTGATTTAAGAAATCCGCCGTAAGTCTTTCACTTTTACTATCGAAGTCACAGGTGTAAATATTTAAAAATTTTATCAATTAAACGTTGGTTTTCAATAAATTATTTTCCTTTCTAAGGAATCGAAGTCTCCAAATCTTGTCGGTCTATCGATTGTTTTTTCGACTTCGATGTCTCTTAATCTTGTCAACCAATCGAAAGTTTCCTTAGGTATAGAGACTGATCCAATGATCAGTTTTTATTTACTTTTCCAATTTATTTACAAATCATTTTTTTTAATAATTTAAACCTATTCGAGATCTGGTAATGGTATAGAGACTGTGAATCTTGTAAAAACTCTTGGATGTTCTTCAATCATTAGCTTTCTAAAAATCATTCCATTTTCTTAGGAACAATTGTTTCTTTATCTTGCCGGTCTAGCGAAGGGTTTTCTTGGTATTGTTCTTTAAATATTGTTAACCGGTCGGGATTTTTCTCAAACATTCAAGACCGAATATTGTCCACCAAGGGGTCATTTAGGTTAGGGTTTGATTGGGTATCTGAACCTCTGACTTTTAGCATTATAGTCACATGCGTAACAATTTAAAATTCTTATCGATCAAACGTTGGTTTGCTAGAAATCATTTCACGTTCTTTCCAAAATCGATGTCTCCAAATGTTGTCAACCAATCGTAAGTTTTCTTATCTGAGACTGTGAATATTGCAAAAAAAGTTTCCTTCGCATTAAAATCTTATTTTTCCTTATAACTCAGAGTCCTTAAATGTTTAATTAACCGTAGATCTTTAAAGGCGTTAAGATTTCAGATTCTTTCTTAGGAAAAATAGTCTCTAAATTTTGTCGGTCTATCGAAGATTTTTCTTGGTATTGTTGTCCTTAAATCTTATCAACCAGAGGTTAGTTCCTTAGACATTGAAGACTGATTTTTTTCCACCAACCGTAGGGTTTTATTTGGTATCTAAGTCTCTGACTTTTACCATCAAAGTCACAGGCGTAACAATTTCAAATTCTTATCGATCAAACGTTGGATTTCTAGAAATCGTTCCACTTTCTTAGAAATCGAAGTCTGTAAATCTTTTCGGCCAATCGAAGGTTTATTCAAAATCGATGCCTCTTAATTTTATCAACCACCAAAAGTAAGTTTTCTTAGGTATCTAAGACTGTGTAAAAAAAACTTGAAAAAAAGTCTTGGGTGTTTTAAGGCATCTTAGTCTCCGAATCCAGTCGATCCGTCGTGAGTTTCCTTCGCATCAACGTCGCCTGTTTCCTTATAACTCCAAGTCTCCGAATGTTCAATCAATCGTAGATCTTCAAAGACGTTATGATTTCAGATTCTTGATTTATTTAAAAATCATTTCGCTTTCTTAGAAATTTTGTCGGTCTATCAACGTTTTTTTTTTTTTCTTGTCAACCAATCGTGAGTTTTAGCTATCGAAGACTCCGAATCTTGTCGAAACACTAGTTAATTCCTTAGATAGCAAATATTGTGAATCCTGTTAAAACACTAGTTAATTGCTTAGATAGCAAATATTGTGAATCCTGTTAATTTATCATGAGGGGTTCATGTGTTTCCTCAGACCTCGGAGTGTAGAATAAAAGTCTGTAAATTTAGTTGTTCTATCAAAGGTTTTTTCTTGAAAACCAATCGTGAGTTTCCTAAGGCATCGAATATCCGAATCTTGTCGTAACAGTTCAGTATTTTCTTAAGCATCTAAGTCATTTTGGATTTTCTACACATTAAAATCTTATATTTCCTTAAAAGATTCCAAAAAATCATGGATATCTGAAGGCAATTTGTCAATTCCGTTTAGAAGAAGAATGTAATGTTTACTCGAGAAACGTTTCGCGCTTTAAGGGGAAATAACCAATTCCATTCCACAACCGTATTAACTCAAATTTATTTTCCTTTAATTAAATATTCTTTCATGTTTATTCTTGCGAAAAAGGTCGGTTTCTTGATTTTCTTATTGGCCTCTCTATTAGCCTCAAAAGCCCTTGAAGATTAATTGTAGTTGTTTTTGTTTTTATATAAAAAAATAACCTTAATTCAAGTTTTTTATTAAATAAAAACCTTGAACTAGAGGAAGTCAAGCTTGTTATTTATATAAATTTAATTGTATATTTTTAAATTTACTGTTTTCTTTAAATATTCTTCTCTTTTTTTATCATCATTAACATTCATGTTGTTTATTTTCATTACAGATTAAAAATCTTACAAATTTAGCCGATACTTGTCAAAGTATTGGCAAAACTGTCACAGTTGCTACAAGTTCAAGTTTAAGTAGCGGTTGTAGTAGCCAGTACACAAGTCCCTCCAAAATAAGTGCAGATTTAAATAATCAACAATACCAGCAGCAACAGTCATTATCATTGTCATCATCGCCAGCTTATGCTGGTGTTAAATTACGTAAATTTTCTGAACGTAGTCTAACAACGTCTTCCTCCGAAGGCGGTGGTGCACGTTCCCATTCATATCGTATATCAATGGCGAACTTGGAAGAAACACAAGAGTCCGAACTAGATGTTATATTAGGAGAGTTGAGCCTTTTGGAGGCACAAATAACAACAGGAGATGCAAATTTCCTACCAGCGGCTGGAGCACCGGGCGGCATGTGTACCCCATCTTCAATACGCACACATTCACGCACAAATTCTACCATATCGGGAGCCACCTCTATATCAGGATCCTCCGAAACGGGTAGTAGCAGTACTTCACATTCGTTATGTTCCTCATCGGGTATATCAGAAAATGGTAGCCATAGCCATAATCCTTCCTTACAAATACATAATGGTAATCCTGGTGGTGGTGGTGGTGGGGGTGTTACTACTTTACGAGAACCACGTACCGAATCACCAGATAATGATTCAGCTTTTAGTGATACCGTTTCATTATTGTCATCCGAATCATCAGCTTCGTCTGGCATGAGTTCAGCCCTACATCATAAACGTATGATGGGCCAGCAACCGTGTCTACCATTAACGGGTCAAACTAAAGCGGCTAAAATACAATTAGCTTTGCATAAGCTAGAAACGGCACCCATAAGACGTTTATTTGTTAAAGCTTTTACGTCTGATGGTGCCTCGAAATCATTGCTGGTAGATGAACGCATGACATGCGGGCATGTTACGCGACTGTTGGCTGATAAAAATCATGTACAAATGCAACCGAATTGGGCTTTGGTAGAAAATTTAGGAGATTTACAAATGGGTGAGTAGAAAATGGAATTTATAAAATAATTTGGAAAATAAAGCAAAGGGATTAAAATATCTGGATTGCTTAAAAGCTCTGATTCTAATTTTTTGAGAGCCATAATTAAAAGATAATTTGGACAGTTTCCTTATACATCAAGATCTCCAAATAAACGATTCTAAAATAAACTCTGGAATTTCTGAATCTTGTCAATCATTTTTCGAAATCTTTTGACATTGAGGTGTCTGAAGTCTTTATTTCATAGTGAGTTTCCAAAGGCTTTGAAGTCTCCAAACTAGTACAATGTTCAATGATTTCTTTAGACATTTTGATCTCTGAATCTTGGTGATCTATCTTGGGTTTAATAACGAATAGATGTCTTGAAATCGGATATGTCGGATCACCTCGGGGTTTTTGGAAAGATTCTAAGGCGGTACTTTTTTACATCCTGAAAAGTCATAGAAACTTGAAATTGTACGATCCTCCAGCCGAAAAAAACATTCCGAAAAAGGACCTTTTGGAAATGAGATTAAAAGGGTAAAAATTGTCCTTTGGTAAAAATAATGGTTCTTTAAATATAAGATCATCCAGAGAAAATTCCATTCTAATTAAAGTACTTTATAGTAAGTTTTAATGGTAAGGAGGTAAAAAAGTGTACTTTTTCTATCTTCTAAAATAATAGCCATTAAAACTTAATTTTTTAATGAAGGATCCTTTTTTTAGAGCAAAACGGTCTGAATTAAAATTTTTTGGGAAGAGGGGAAAATGAATAAAATTTGGTACTTTTTTTTGTCCTGTAATAATAGTCATTGAAACATGAAACGTGGGAGCCTCCAGGCGAAAGAAACATTTTGAAAGAGGTACATTTTGGAAATTCCGATTTTAATGAAGTAAAAAGGGTACTTTTTTTATCTCCTTAAATAATGGTTCCAGAAACAAATACTCTGACGAATGTACTTTCTAGAATGTTTTGATAATAAAAAATTATAAAAGTGTTCTTTTGGTACTTTTTCGATCTTCTGATAAAATAATCTTAAAAACTTGATAACATTTTGAAAAATACTTAAGAGTTTCTGATTCTAAGAGGGTAAAATGGGATATAATATACTTTGGCACTTTTTCGATTTGCTGAAATAATTGTCTTATAGGCTTGAAATAAACCTTAAATCTTTGCTTTATTTTCTAAATTTTATCTTACAAAATATACGATTTTTTTTAATTTTCCTCTCTTCCAGAACGTCTCTTTGAGGATCATGAATTGTTGGTGGATAATCTAATGACTTGGAATTCGGATGCTGGCAATCGTGTACTCTTTCAACAACGCTCTGATAAAGTATCACTATTCATACGTCCCGAATTATATTTGCCCGGTCCCCAAATGGCTCCTGGTTCACAACATGATGAACATACACGATCTATGTTATTGGAAGAATTTTTTGAAACCAACACTGAGATACAAGTAGATGGTCCGCTCTATATGAAGGCCGACTCAAAGAAAGGCTGGAAAAGATATCATTTTGTCTTGAGATCATCTGGTTTATATTATTTTCCCAAGGAGAAAACTAAAAATGCTAGAGATTTGGCTTGTTTGACTTTATTTAGTGGTTATAATGTGTATCGTGGTTTGGGATGGCGCAAAAAATGGAAGGCACCCACTGACTATACCTTTGGTTTTAAGTCAGCGGTAGATTCTAGTTTGGGAAAGTCTTGTCGTACTTTGAAAATGTTATGTGCTGAAGATTTGGAAACTATGGAAAAATGGTTGACTGCTATAAGAGTGGGTAAATATGGCAAACAATTGTGGGAAAATCAAAAAGCTTTAATGGAAGAGCTAACCGGAGATGGTATATCACAAAGTAGTTTTGCTGTATCAATGCGCAGTGAATCGATAAGTAGTATTTCATCGGCTGTACCTTCACAGTGTGGTAGTGTTTCGTCAGCTATATCATCCATGTCTACTTCCTCTAGTGGTGGTAGAATATCAAGAGCCTCGTCTTCATCTTCGAGCGGTTGTTTATCCGATGATAATAATGGTTTTGATTCTGAATTTACTACCGGTACTATAAAGCGAAAACCATCAATGAAACCTAATTTACCCTTGACCACCATGACCAGACAATTAAAAGAAGTAGGAGAAATAATACAGGCTGGTAATGAAGATATGAATAATTCACCCGAACATAGTGGCACTTTGACTAGACGTCATAGTCGTCGCAAATCTCAAGAATCTAATGGTAGTGGTACTTTAAAGAGAAGACCACAAACAACAGGAGCCATGATAATGACAGGATTAACCAAGAGAGGTTCAGCGGAAAGTATGAATGCTAATAATTCGTCGGGTTCATCAAACTCTACCCCAACTCCTACGCCTAGCATATGTGCAAAACCTTTAGTATCCGCGGTAGCAGCAGTAAATTATGAAAATCAATTACCACCACCACCATCCCAAATGTTGGGATCAAATATTCCCACAGATATGATGTGCACTTCTACTCTATCATTAGATTCATTACCACCACCACCGCCACCACAAGCTCTAACAGAAGTGGATCATGATGTTTATGGTTCCCAATTGTCATTGGTTTCCTTACCACCACCACCACCTCCCGAAGATCAACATCTCATACTACAGCAACAGCATCATGTAATATTAACACCAGCCCAAACACAACAACAACACCAGCAACAACAAATTTATGCTGCTGCACACAGGGCTTTACCCCCCGTTGTACCAGCTAAACCTATAAAACCAGCCGTCAAGTCAGCACCTCCTTATAAAAATCCTCCCGACTATAAGGGAAACTCTGTAAATCCTTTAAACTCTCATCCTCCACCACCACCAGTGCAAAAAAAAGTTTCATTTGCCGATTCCCCAGTATTGCTGAGGAGGAAAATGCATTCACCGGAACCCTCACAACAGCAGCATCAAGAACCATTTTATGCACCGGGTCCATTACCACCACCCCGAAATGATCTCACACGCCTATCGAATTGTTCGTCAAATATATCATCAGTCTCACAACAACAAGATTTTGGTTCTCCTAAACGTTTACATGAGTCCACCTCAAATCCTCCTAGAGATTTTCTAAAAGATTTACAAAGAGTTATGCGTAAAAAATGGCAAGTAGCACAAAAATGTAAACTAGAACCAGCCACTACACCTCATGAAGTGCTAGGTTTCCGAGATTTCTCCTCCGAAGAACTTTTGGCACATAATCTCAATCAAAACTCACACTATTACCGCGATACAGGTAATGTTAGTAATTGGGTTCAAGAACATTATGGTGCGGGAGCACCACCACCACCCATGAATGAATATGCTTTATATGAAAATGTCCATGCTACAAATAGCCAAAATAATATAATGATGGAACCGCAATTTCCTCAGTTATCAGCGACGAATAATACAACAACCGGTAATGCGGCGGCAGCAGCAGCTGCTGCAGCTTTAGCGGCTGCCAATCAACGTAAGAAACGTCCTCCTCCACCACCACCCAAACGAAGTGATTCAACACATCTAACGCATCGTGTTTAGTGTTTTCTGGTAACGTATTTGTATTCACGACCATATTTTGGTAAGAAAAGCTAAAATATAAGGAAAATTTAACATAACCTAAAAGAAGAAAACTATTTTTTAGGTTCTCGAAATATGAAAAATTATTTTTTTTTTAATTATTATTTTTCGAGATAAAAGTATTTGAAAAGTTTAGATATGTTAGAATTTCGAATTAATAATAAATTTTTTTTTCAAAATTTTAAGTTTATAAAAATTACAAATGAATTTTAACTGTCTTAAAATGCAATTGGGAACTTGCTTAAGGCACGATAGACGATTGACGTTTTTAAAGAAAATAACCCCGAAAAAATAACGGGTTTAATGGGCTAAAACTTTAATTTTTGTGTTCAGCGCTTCCATCGCTTTTTGATGAAAAACCAAAAATCGTCTAACTTATTTTCAATGTCATTGAGTTGCCATTACTGCTTGTGTACTCGACTATTGTGAATGAAAATAATTGAAATTGTGAATGAAAGTCGTTAAAATTGTGAATGAAAATCATTGAAATAACTTTGGAATGGGAGAGTGAAAAGGTGTTTTAACAACGCGTCGCGTTTTACATAATAAAGACATTATTCTTTTTACTTTCTTATTCCAATGACTTGCATTTACAATTTATATTATTTTCATTCACAATAGTCTATTACACAATCAGTGATGTCAAGGTAATGAGTTTGCCAATGTGTTGAGCGAATTTTTTACACTTTCCCATTCCAATGTTGTTTTAATGGCTTTTAAGGCTGTTCACACCTGAGGTCAAATCTCGTTCGAAAGGGACTTTTACCATATGGTCACAGAATATATTCAGACTCGACAGTAGAGTTTTATTACAAAAAATGGGAAAAACAAAGCAATTTTATGCGAAAACAAAGCGGTTTTTAGCTAGTTGTAAGATAAAATAAACACTGAGTGAAACAATAAAAACCGATCTGGCATCTATTTTTCTTATAGTGCGTTATATTAGTTTTCTTTTTCTAAGCTAATTAGTAGAATAATTTGAAAAAAATAATTATATGGTTAAGGACTACTTTTTTGTTACCTGCCAGTTACGAGATTTGTTTTTATCGAAATCTCGTTCGAACGAGATTTCACCTCAGGTGTGAATTGGGTATAATTCACAATTTTTATTCATTTTATTCACAATAGTGGATTGTCAAAAACCTTCAATGATGACAACTTTTTTTTACGAAAAAGCGCTGAATCAGCTACAAAATGCTGGAATCCGCTAAATTTATGAGCAATAAAAAAATCTAGGTATTTTAAAGCTAAAGTGTTACAAAATGAGATGCCACCTGAATATTTTAAAAGTTTTTCTTCACAAATGTTGAATATTTGTAATCTTATAAATTTAAATAATTCAATATGTCTTTTTTTATTAAATCAAAGTTCTTATTTTAATAATTATATACTTTTCAAATACTTTTATTAAAAATCAATGATCTTTGCATACCACAACAAAAACGAATTTTATTTAATGCAATATTTTAAAATACTTTTTTTATTCGATTTATAATTTATAAATAAATACTTGTACATTAGTAAAAATATATATTTTGGCATTAAGTAAATTTTTTTTAGAATTAGTAATAAAAATTTATACAAAAAATATCGAAAATTACAAAAAAACTCAAAATTTTGAAATACAAATTTAGAATTACATAAGGAATTACTAAAAAAAATTGACTGAAGTATTTGAAATCCCTAAACTTTTAATGAAAGTCCTTTTAAGAGTGGGGATTTAGAAAAAAGCATTTTCTTTTATCAAAAATAACAAAGAGAAATACAGAAATATTAAAAAAAGGTATTGTTCCAAATAGAGCCAAGGCGCCATAATATTTATAGTTTTTTTTATTAATTTTAAAATATAATAATGATAGATAAAAAGGCATGGAATGCTTAATAAAATTAAAAATTAAAGAGTGGAAATAAACTATGAATTAAACAAAATTGAATTAAATAATAAAATTAAACAAATTTTATATACAATTAGAAATAAATACATAATTATCATAAGAAAACCTCTTTTCAAACTTTTGCCCTCACAAAAAAAAATAATTTAAATTCAATTTACATATTAACAATTTCAACTTACTGGTTTACTATTACTTGAAATATAATAGCCTAGTAAAATACGGAGAAAAATAAAAAAAAACTGTGGAATAAAAGGTATCTGACTGAAATTTTTGTAGGAGGAAAAAGAGTATAAATCAATCAGGTTATTTTGCATATTTTTGCAATGATCTCGCTTGATATTCGTCTAATGTAATGTTTTATCAAACTTGTAGAACAAACAAATAAAACTTACAAGAATTTCTCGTTTACTAGATTTTTTTTTTGTAAAAAACCTTGAAAATCTGTAAAATTACAAGAAAACTGTAAAATTACAAAAAAAGATTTAAATTTCGATCCAAAATTATTTGTTAAAAAACAAGAAAAACTGTCAAACGTTGGTAAAATGTGATTACGAAACTTTTTCTAGTAATTTGAGTGTAAGAGTAGAAACAGAACAATCACAAAACAATCGGAGAATATAGGCCCAAAACAATGACGGGGGACGGCGAAGGCAAAAAATGTCATTTGTTTGTTCAGTGGTGCTAACTTTTAATAAAATTAGAGTAATTTTACGGAAAAAATTGCTTATCACATAGTTAATTTGATTAAGTTGGCACTACTGTACGTTTGTTACACCATTGTGAATGAAAAAATAAAAAAATGTTGTGAAAATGCGGCAACCCTGGAGTGTGAGAGGGAGGAAGATTGAGAGAACCCGGAGATAAAATAAAATAAGTGTGCAATTACAATTCTGGCGTTGGCCTTGAATTTTGCTTGTTCCCATACATTTTGTATGTAGAACAAAATTCAAAGCCAACGCTAGCGTTTGCCGTTGCCGGAGAATATAGGCCCAAAACAATGACGGGGGACGGCGACGGCAAAAAATGTCATTTGTTTGTTCAGTGGTGCCAACTTTTAATAAAATTAGAGTAATTTTACGGAAAAAAATCGCTTATCACATAGTCAATGTGATTAAGTTGGCACTACTGTAGGTTTGTTACACCATTGTGAAAAAATTAAAAATTGTTGTGAAAGTGCGGCAACCCTGGAGTGTGAGAGGGAGGGAAATTGAGAGAACCCGGAGATAAAATAAGTTTTAATTTTTTGTCGTGCCGGTCACGGTTTTTAACTGTCAAATCGTATGGAAAAAGTCGTGCCGGGCTTGTTCTGTTCCTACCATCAATTCTATTTTCTTGGCTTTGCTCTCTCGTGAGTATTTTTTTTTTGCTTTGGCATTGCCAGTCATTTACAAAAAAAAGGGTTGATTTTGTTTATGAAACACATCTTGTTTATGAAACACATATGTGTATTGCAAAATTAAAAGAAAAGTACAAAAAAAAGAAAGGGAAATATAATTTACCGCCAATTATTATAAAAAAACAAGTATCAAAAAAATATCACCGAAAAAAAAATAAATTTCAGGAAAAATTTTTTTTTCTTCCACCAAATAATTATGTTTCTGTTATTCTATGTGTGTGTGTATACAAACAAACGCCAGAACAAAATTCAAAGCCAAAGCCTTTGTTTAAATCAAAAGCCCTCTCTTTACACAAAATTCAAAGCCAACGCCAGAATTGTAATTGCCAGAGACCATAACCGTTATGAGATTTATTGAAAAAACTCAAATTAAACTGTTCAAAAATATTATTTTGAAATAGAAATTTAAAATAACAGTTTCAAAAAATTTATATAAATATCTGTCCAAAATAACAGAAATAAAAAACTTTTATTTTTTTTAACTGTTATCAAATACTCTTTGAGCCTTATAAAATTTGATATATTTAAGTAAAACTAAAATAAACGCATACAAAAGAATCCTATTGATAGCTAATACCTCAATTATTGATTTGAACATTAAAACTTTGATTGATTTGAATACAAATAACTGTTATAACAGTTATTTAAAATAAATAAATGTTATTTTAAACTTTTTGAACAAAAAGTTTTTAATTACTGTTATTTTATACTTTTATTGATAAAAATCAAAAAATAAAAGTTATTGCAAATTTTAACACGGGACATCTCTAGAAGTCTTTCCATATATGTATATAATGCATATTTTGGACAACATTCGTTTAATGATTTTTTTAAAGCAAAATAACACATATAACTGTTTTATTTGGTCTCTGGTAATTGCACACTAAGTTTTAATTTTTTGTCGTGCCGGTCACGGTTTTTTACTGTCAAATCGTATGGAAAAAGTCGTGCCGGGCTTGTTCTGTTCCTACACTAACAACGGCAATTGCCATAGTGCCGTGCACTGTTGCCAAGTTGGAGGTTTTCCCGCTAAATCTAGCGCTTTTTGTTTTGATTTAGCGGGGGAAAATTGGTTTTAGCGGGAACGGTGCTTTAGCGGGAAAATCTAGCGCTTTTTGTTTGAATTTAGTGGGAAAAATTTAGAGGTGTTTTTTTTTAATTTTTCTTTTTTTTTAATCGAAAACGCCAAGTTTGTCGAATTTTAGCGATTTTTTTATAACTTAGCGGGAGAATTTTATATTTTCCCGCAAAATTTTTTCGGTCGTTTCTTGCGCGTTTTTAGTGAAAAGTCAATTTTCGTAGAAAAAATAACTTGGAGGTAAATTAATTTTTTTTTTGTCAATCAAAAATGACAAGTTTTTCGTTTTTCAGCGCTTTTTTAGCGGGATAATTTTAAATTTTAGCCGCTAAATTAATTTTTGGCGGTTTCTAGCGCTTTTTTTAGTGAAATTTAGATGTTTTTGGTTAAAAATAGTTGGCAACAGTGGTGCCGTGCTTTAATCACAGACTAAATACAAACTCGACAGTAGAGTCACAGACTAAAAACAGACTCGACAGTAGAGTTTTATTAAAAAAAAATGGGGAAAAACTAAGCGATTTTAGGATAAAACAGAGCGGTTTTTAGTCCGTTTTACGCTAATACCAAATTCGCATTATATTTTTTAAACATGTTTAAGTACTTAAACATGTTTATGTACCTTAACAAGTTTAAATTTAAACACGTTTAAGTAGTTAAACATGTTTAAAAAAGTGAATGCGAATTTAGTATAACATGGCAACACTTTCTACGACTTAGGAGTGAGTGAAACAACAAAAACCGATCTGGCATCTATTTTTCATATGGCGCGTTATATCAGTTTTCTCTTTCTAACCTAATTCGTATAATATTTTGAAAATATTAACCATATGGTTCAGAACTACTTGTTTGACACCTGTCACTTATGTCGAGTCTGTATTAGTCTGTGGATCTAGCATCCATTTTTCTTATGGCGCGTTATATCAGTTTTCTCTTTCTAACCTAATTCGTAGAATAATTTGAAAATATTAACCATATTGTTAAAGAATACTTTTTTGACACCTGTCACTTATGTCGAGTCTGTATTAGTCTGTGCTTTAATCTTTTCTTATTTTATATTTTTATAAACATTTTGTTTTTTCGAGTGATTTTTTTTCCTAAAAATTAGATTTTTTCATAAAAAACTTGGCACCACTGATCACACAAATTGTATCGGTCAAACGGTTTTCAAGATATCGTTATTTGAAATATACAAAAAATTACGGTTTTTTATTAAGTTCAACAAATTTACAAAAACTCGAATTTTTTTTCTAAACCCTTTAATAGAGTTTGAGACAGTCTTTCATTTAAACTTAATTTGAGACAAATTCGATAATTTTAACTTTTGTCGGCCTTCGATCACCAATATTTTGCATATTTGACAAATGAAACAAGTAGAAAAGTTAAATTCGACTTTGCCGAATCTATGAATACACTCCACAATGCCTTTTTTAAAGGATTGTTCATTTTAACGTGAAAAAAATTAACAATTTTGATTAGAAATATTTTATTTTGAGTAAAAAACTCTTTTTTTGTCATTTAAAAAAAGAAAAATTATTAATTTTTTTTGAGTGTTAAACTTTTTTTCGAGTGTAATGTTTTTGTTACTGTAAAAATATTTCTGAGTGAATGCCCGTACGTATGTACACAAAATATTGAAATTTTTGTAAAAAAAAAACTAAATTTTTTTTTGGGTGTAAAATTTTTTTTGATTCTAAAATTATTTTCGAGTGTAAAATTTTTTTGAGTGTAATTTTTAAGTTACCAATGCTTTTAAAACTAATCGGAGTTCACACTACCGACTTTAAACATCTCATGAGTGTTTAAGCGCTAAACAATCAAAATTTTACTTGTTCCCCCATACCCAGTTGGCAACGTCCTCGAGCCATCCTCAGTGACGGAGCGATGACATGTCAGAGTCACACCTGACATCCACAAGACATCTCTATGTACTGGGTTGAGGACAGTTTCATACAAATTTTCAAAATGTCGTCACTCAAAGTCAGCTGTGGTCAGGGCTGACCTTCTGGGGACATGTCACCTAAGACTTCTTTGGGGAAATGTCTGACATAGGTCATGCGAAAATACAAAAAATTTTCGTATTTCCTTTAGTTTTTACTTTTATCCATTTTCCTTTATAAATTATCTTTCTCATATTTAGAAAAAACTTTTCGCCTTTTTTAGTCCCAACTGGATTTGAACCTGGAACCTTCAGTTTATTAGTCCCACACCTAACCACTTGTTCCAAACTTTATTTTTAAAATTGTTTGTCTATTTATTACTTTTATTCTACTTGTTAGATTTTGATTTTATTTTAATTAAGTCGATAATATTGCCATCTTTTTCTGGGAAATTGAAGAGTTGCCCAGATTTAAAATTCTAATTTAATATACTGCTATTCTGAAGACATTTCCTTTTAGACGTCTTAGAGGAATTGTCCACACTCTTAAAGCAAACATTCAGTGCTGACAATGTTAGGACATGTCATCAAGGATTGCCTATGATTTGTCAGAGCCTGAAGACATTTCCTCAAGGAATCACTGTGGAAATTTCCTCAGTGACACATTTTCCAACTGGGTACATTTGGTTGTTTAGCTAAACAATCAAATTCGACTTGTTTCCCTGTTGAACATTTCGCTAAACATTTCAAAGGCAGGGTTCGGTATGTTTCCTTTAAATTTTCTTTATTCTATGCCAAAAAAAAAGATTTCATAGCAACCAGCTTCTGTATCTGTCTGCCATTTTCTTAGCAAAACATTGGAAAATTGAGAAATTATAAATATTTAAAAAACTAATAAAAACTACTGAAAATTCAGAAAAAAGTGTGTGTTTTATTTATAATTATATTGGAAAAACTGCACTAATAGTGAATTTTGCCTTCCATCGAAGTATAAATATGCAAACAGCTTCGGACAGGTCCGGAACAAAAAACAGAAAAATCTTCCTATTTACTTGGAATGAGTCAATAAAAAGGTGTTCCGTGTAGTGGTGTTATGTAAATGTTATAAAAAAATTAAATATCTTGTCTTCCGCCAAAGTTTAAAAGGTTTTTAGAAATATTTTTGCAAATTTTTTCAGAATTAGGTTATGTACGTTTGTTTACAAACGTTAAACACTCAAAGTTAAACGCGCAAAATGTAGTGTGAACGATTTTGTTTACTTTTTTAAACAAGTGGCTTAAACGAGTAAAAATTCTCTAGTGTGAACTCCGTATAAACGAGTTTAAAAAGCATTGCTTTAAAACTAAACAAGTTTGAAAAGCATTGCTTAGTTACCATCAATGCTTTTAAAACTTGTTTACCACGTGGCATTTAAGATGAACAAAATCTGAAATTCTGGGTTTTGCTTATAACTTTTGAACCGATTGAGCTGAAATTCAATACCAAACAGACCTGAGGAACGGCAAAGATACATGTCAAGCTTCAGAGGTCTCACTATTGTCTTTCAAAAGTTATCGTGTTTTTTATCCTGTAAATTCGCGTAACACCCTTGCCGAAATTTACTCTTTTGCTCATAACTTTTGATCCACTGGACCGATTTGGCTGGATTGCTATACCAACCTGACCAGGTAAATGACTAACATATATGTCAAACTTCAGTAGCCTTTGTAAAGTCTTTCAAAAGTTAGCGTGTTTTCTACGGACGGACAGACAGACGGACGGACGGACATCGCTAGATCGACTTAAAATCGATCGAGGATCATGAATATATATACTTTATGGGGTCCTAGACCAATATTTCGATGTGTTACAAACGGAATGACAAATTTATATATACCCTCTATCACTAGAGTGGAGGGTATAAAAATAAAATAATTATCTTGCGATGCATCATTTTTTATTTATTTTGGCATATCAAAAAATTCTGAATTTGGAGTCGAAAATGGCCGTTTTTCATACGTTCAAGAATTAAAAAAAAAAAAAATCTTATAATTATAATTTTTTTTCACTGACTATTTCATAAAGCCTGATATAAACTTTCATTTAAACTTTATTTAAGGCAAATCAGAACATTTTAACTAGGGCTGTCAATCCCGAAATCCCGAATCCCGAAATCCCGGGATTTTTGTCATAAAATGAATCCCGAATCCCGGGATTTTTAAGCTCAAATCCCGGGATTTTTGAAATATTAAAAATGTATGAGAATTTATTTTAAAAAATACAACTTTGTTCAATTATTGTTACATTTACACAAACAAATTAAAACTAAAACTGTTTTTTTAATTTTATCGTAGCTAATTTGTCTGAGCTGAGAATTCTACCGAGGTTTGCTGAATAATAGTCCAAAGCACTAACCATTAAGCCACAGTCACGGAGCCCTTTGACCAAAGTTTGCAGGTTTTGGCGAAAATATTCCAAAAAACCGAAACTTTGATCGAAGGGCGCCACGGGTAAATTTAATCCGACTGGCCTCTAATTTGTACCACATAAGTTTTTAGGCTTGCGAGAATACACATTTTTCCGGTAGTTCAAAATTGGAAGAAAAACTTTTTTTATACAAAAAAATGCAAGTCTAATGTATTATATTATTACTTTTCTCCTTTAAATGTTTTTATTATTTTAAATTTTCTTTAAATTAGTTTTAAAATTATACAGTGCAACAACCAAAATCGGAATGGGATGAAAACAAAAGTAAATAAAAGTTGTAATTTTCCATAACAAACCCCTCAAGGCCTTTTTTAGTTCATTGCTAAATATTTAATAATAATAATTACTTGAAAACTGCATAAGTTGCGTATACTTAATTTTTTAATTGCCTTTAAATAACAATCAGAATAATTATAAATCATTTTTTAATAATTTCGTTGTAGCGAAATCGACCCAAGGGTTTTTGTGGGAATCAAACCTACGACTCCCTGCTTAATATGCTAGCACGCTACCAACTAACCCACAGTAGCCCCCTTAATATGTACAATAAAATTGAAACATAAAGAGTCTACTATTTTTTTACTTTTATAATCAAAGAAATTTAATCACGAAAAATCCCGGAATCCCGAAAAATCCCGGGATCCCGAAAAATCCCGTGATCCCGAAAAATCCCGGGATCCCGGGATTTCGAAATTCAAATCCCGAATCCCGGGATTTAAAAAAACCGATCCCGTTTGACAGCCCTAATTTTAACTCATGGCTCCATTCGGTCAAAGTTTAGAGTTTTTGGTGAAAATTAAAAAAAAAAAAAAAATTGATATACGGGTTAAAACTATCGGATTTGGCTCAAATTAGTTTTATATGTAAGCTTAGGTCAAGCTCTTTGAAAGGGTCAAGGAAATGAAGTTTTGAGATTTTTTTTTTTAAATTTCTTAGGAAAAAAACGCCATTTTTTAAAATTTAAAATTGCGATTGTATCTCGCAAGCCGTTTGACCGATTTTAATTTTTTATGTATTCGTGTTCAATTTTTTCTAAAGTTTGATCCCAAAACTTTGATTGCAGGGTGCCACGGTGTAATTTAATCCGATTGGCCTTAAATTAGTAACACACAACTTTTAGGTCCAGTAAAATACATATTTGCCCGGACACTTGGAAAAATCGAAATTGAAGAAAAAATTTCACTCTAATGAACCATATCAAGGGAGATATTTGCAAGAAATGGAAAACCCCAAGATTTTCATGAACCTGTACATTTTTTTTTTATTACAAATATTTTTTTTAATAATTTTACCCTAATCGAGAACTGGTAACAATGACCGTCGTCTCATTGTAGCGAAATCAACCAAGGAAATCGAACCCACGACCCCTTGTTTCATAGGCTAGCACGCTATCAACTAACCTGTACAACCTAATTTTGGTACACTTTATCTTTATGGACTTATCCCACATTTTTTACAAAGTTACTTAAAATATCTATGTAAAAATTTAGCAAGATATCTATTATTCTGCAGATAAATTCTTATTTTACTAGGCTTTATTAAAGATTTTAGAAAAACCGGTCAGTTTTTACCAATTTTTCATATGACTAAAAAAGTTCAGAAATAAAATTTTAAAATTCAAAAACTGGGCTGTAAATTTAATTCATATAACATTTAAATAAATTTTTTATAAAAATTCTTTTGTTTTAAAATTAAAACCTTGAATAATAAAATGAAATAATTAAAATTTAAATTGTAAATGTATAAAACAAAAAATAAAACGCGTAAATTTGCTTTCATTTTTAACTAATAAAAAAGTAAAAAAAATATATTTAAATTTTATTGGCAGTTCTTTGTACTTATAAATAAGTTTAATAATACTACAAAATTTACAAAAACCTATTTAAATTAATAATTTTTCTCGAAATAATTTTATAAAACGACTCCATAATTATATTTAAATATTATTTTCCATATTTTTTTTTTGTTTTAATAAAAAAACTAAGCTTGTTCCTACAAATCAAAATAGTTTCAGTTTCTTTTAAGTTGTAACATTTCAAAGAAAGAAAAACAAAAACTTAAAATAGTCTATAATTTATAAAAAACCCACAAGAAATCTTTACAAATTATTAATATTGGTCCTTTAAACCGTTAAGTTTTTTGTTTTTCAATTGAAGTTTTAAAAAAACCTCTACTATTTTGTAAATTAGAAAACCTGTATATTTTTTTAAAAAAACTAAAGCAAATCATTCTTAGCAAACCGGAATTAATTTTTTTATATAAAAAAATATTTAAAAAATAAAAATATTTTTTTAAAATTAAATTAAAAATTATTTTTAAAACTAAAAAGGTAATTGATTGTAATTATTATAAGTGCCATAGGCCAAATCCAGCATACAAATTATAAAAAATATACAAAACATAAAAATACTATACAATTTAGTTTATAAGCTTTAAATATATGTATTATATAAAAAAAATACAATTTTATAATATTTTTTTTTATAATTTTTATGTTGTGCAGTTAATTTTTTTATAAATAAAATTTTCTAAAATTTTTTAATATAAAAAAATAAATCATTATTGATCTATTTCATCTATTAAAAAAAAAATATATCCTTAAACAAAAATTTTACTAACAATTTTTTTCTTTAGTTTGGATTTATTTTATGCATACAAAAAATATTTATAATGCTTAGTATTTTATTTATACATAATTAAAACAAAATTATTATTTCTTTTTTTATTATAATTTTAAATGAAAAAGAAAATTTAAATAAATATTTTTATTTAAAATAAAAATTAACAAAAAAAAAAATTGGTTCTTTTAATTGGCTTGGTTAGGATAAAAAGTAACAAAGTTTTGAATAAAACTTTGTATTTTGAAAAAAATTCAAAATTTATTTTAAAAATAATTTCATTTTAATTTAACTTATAAAATTTACACTTTTTTATATATTTGATTTTGAAACTTTTTCAGGGAAACAATAAGTCTTAGATCCCGAGATATTTTTTTAAATATATAAAAAATTTCAGATTCTGAGAATTTTTTTTATAAAGAAAAAGTCTTAAGATTCTGAAACATTTTTTAGAAATATTCTCAGACTCTGATACATTTTTCCTATACAGAAAAAGTCATAGATTCTGAAACATTTTTCCTATAGAATAAGTCTTAGATTCTGAGACATTTTTCCTATAGAAAAGTTTTAGATTCTGAGACATTTTTTCTACAGAAAAAGTCTTAGATTCTGAGACATTATTCCAATAGAAAAAGTCTCATATTTCCTATAAAAAAGTCTCAGATTCTCAAAAATGTTTCCTGTAGAAAAAGTCTCAGATTCTGAGACATTTTTCATATAGAAAAAGTCTCAGACTCTGAGACATTTTTCCTATAGAAAAAGTTTCAGATTTCGAGAAAAAGTGAGATTCTGAAATATTTTTCCCGTGGAAAGATTCTCAGATTCTGAGACATTTTTTCTATAGAAAAATGCTCAGATTCTAAGACATTTTTCTCATAGAAAAAGTCTTAGATTCTGACATTTTTCCTATAGAAAAAGTCTCAGATTCATAAACATTTTTCCTATACAGAAAAAGTCATGGATTCTGAGACATTTTTCCTATAGAAAAAGTCTTAGATTCTGAGACATTTTTCCTATAGAAAAAGTCTCAGATTCTGAGACATTTTTCCTATAGAAAAAGTCTCAGATTCTGAGATATTTTTCCTATAGAAAAAGTCTCAGATTCTGAGACATTTTTCCTATAGTAAAAGTCTTAGATGCTGAAACATTTTTCCTATAGAAAAAGTCTCAGATTCTGAAACATTTTTCTTATAGAAAAAGTCTTAGATTTTAAGACATTTTTCCTATAGAAAAAGTCTCAGATTCTGAAACATTTTTCATATAGAAAAGGTCTCAGAATCTGAGATATTTTTCCTATAGAAAAAGTCTCAGATTCTGAAACATTTTTCCTATAGAAAAAGTCTCAGATTCTGAGACATTTTTCCTATAGAAAAAGTCTCAGATTCTGAAACATTTTTCCTATAGAAAAAGTCTCAGATTCTGAGACATTTTTCCTATAGAAAAAGTCTCAGATTCTGAGACATTTTTCCTATAGAAAAAGTCTCAGATTCTGAGACATTTTTCCTATAGAAAAAGTCTCAGATTCTGAGACATTATTCCTATATAAAAAAGTCATATATTCTGAAAAAAATTCTCAGAGTCTGAGACTTTTTCTATTGAAAATGTGTTAGAAGATAAAATTTTTTCTAAAATTTGTCTAAAAGATATTAGCCACAGATGTCTCTAAAACTTAAGGTAAGTTCAAAAATTTCGTTTATTTGAAAAATTTTAATATTAAAATCCTGTTTATTGGTGTTTAAAAATATTTTTAAGCTACCAGTTCCTTATTTCCAACTCTTCTTTATTTAAAAATATTATTTAAACTCCCAACAAAAATATTAAAAATTTTACTGCCTTACAATATGCAAAGAAAATATAATAAAAAAACCATAAAATACTGTATTATATATTCATGGATGTCTTAATAAATGTCTAAAAAATTAACTATTTGATATAAATAAAAAAGAAAAACAAAAATATTGCTAAAAATCTTAAAAAATACAACAAAATATGACAAAGAATGCTGTTTATTGTATCAATAAATAAAGGAAATTGATTTAAAAAAGCCTAAAAGTATGCAATATAAAGTAGAAAAAATGTTAAATAGTCGACAAACGAAGGTATTAAGACAAATATTAAAAATAAAAATTGTTGAAAATATGTGACAAATTGAAAATGAAAAATTTAAATGCTTAAAAACTTATTTATTATAAAATAAAAAAAAAAACTCTTTTTTTTTTCTATAAACAAAAATCATCCTACAACTTATGCAATAAATATTAAACCATATAAGTATGCTAACAAAAAAAATAATAATATACAACAAAAATACATAAAAGACTTTAACTGGGAACTTATAGCCACTACAGACAAAATAATAAACCAACTACTTTAAACAAATTTTTTGATCATAATATATACAACTTACAATAAAAAAAAATATTAAATAAATACAAAAATCCTAAAAATATGCGATAATTTTTTTTTTTGGTATAACAAAATAATTAAATAAACCAACAGTTGCCATATAAATGTTGTAGTTTTTTAGTATTTGAAAATAAAAAAAAAATATTGCAGTAAAAAAAAAGAATCGTGAGAAAATAAAAGTTTTTGATAAAAATGTTTTTTGTATTTCAAAAAAAAAAAAAAAAAATTTTTTTGAGCTAAAATAAAAAAAAATAAAACATTTTTATATTTATAATTGTAACCGTTTTTTTTTTCTTTTTTGTAATTTTTTATAAAAACAAAAATAAAACATAAAAAAAGAAAACTTAAAATAAAAATAATAAAATATAAAAAAAAAATATTGTTTTAATTGTTAATATTAAAAGTTGTTTTTCTTTGGAGTTAATTTAAAAGAAAAAACTCATCAAACAGAATTAGTAAAAGTACAACAAAATGTCAGTAGTTTTTTTTTTAATTAAATGACAGATAATTTATTAAAAATATAATTTTAGCAGAAAAATCTGCAAAACATTAGTTAATTTAAATTAAAAGTTGTTTAATATATTTTTTGGCATAGGTTTTCCTTCGGTTGTTTTAACAATAAACTTGTTTAAAACTCTTCAAACAGAATCAGTTAAAGTACAGGAAAATTTAATTTGTTTACTGAAATTGAATGACAGAAAATTTAGTTGAAATTTTAATTTAAGCAGAAATTAAAAAAAAAAACAGTTTATATTGCAAGTTTTACATAGATTTTAGTCTGAGTGTGGTATGAAAACCCCTTACTAGTCGTGTGTTTTAAATTTCCATATTATCAACTATTAAGTTAAGTTGAAATTTTAATTTAAGCAGAAAATTAACAAAAAAAAAACAGTTTATATTGCAAGTTTTACATAGATTTTATTCTGAGTGTAGTTATGGAAACCCGTTTTTTCCAAATTATTTATGCGCTTTTTTAAAAAAACACAGTTGATATCACTTTTTACTCTTCTACGCAACTGCATTTGCATTAATTAGTTCGACGGTCTGTACTGTGGTTCGACGTTAGTATTTCTCCTCTATCGGTAAAGTTAATATGAAGTTTAGCAAAAAAAGTTAATAACTCTTGATAAATTCATTAAAAATATCGAAAAATATGTTAAAAATTATTAAAACCTTAAAGTGCAAGTGTTTTTAACAAAAAAACTATAAAATATACAACTAAAATCAGTGAAAATCTAATTAGAGCAAAAATTTCGGCAAATTTTGTGAGTTTCATTTTTCGTTTCTTTTTTTTTGCATTTAGTGGAGCACCCCACTCTCCACTTGTTTTTTTTTTTGTTAATCGTGCATATTTTTGTTCGTGTTGTTATTTTCGTAGTAAATATAAATCGTTAATGGGGTTCGGTGCGTCGTGATTTTTTTTTATTGCAAGCAAACATGTGCGCGTAGAAAACAATTTTTTTTGTTTATAAATTAAAATGTGTTAATATATTAGTGCTTTTGTTATTATTTAAATAAATTGCTAGATCCTATTCCGGTTAACATCATATAAGGGTAAGTTGAAAAATGCAAATTTAACAAGACTGTGTATTATTTAACAATAGATTAAACTAGTGTTATTTTCATTTTCATTCGCAACTTTCCTAAAAATGTAATGTTTTAAAAAAGGTTCAATTTGACCTTACTCACATAGCTCCGATCGCTTCAAAATTTTTACCACAGATAGAACTTTTAATTATAAATCAAAAATAATTTGTCTTAGGAAAAATGTCTTAGAATCAGAGATTTTTTCTATAAGAAAAATGTCTCAGAATCTGAGACTTTTTCTATAGGAAAAATGTCTCAGAATCTGAGACTTTTTCTATAAGAAAAATGTCTCAGAATCTGAGACTTTTTCTATAAGAAAAATGTCTCAGAATCTGAGACTTTTTCTATAAGAAAAATGTCTCAGAATCTGAGACTTTTTCTATAAGAAAAATGTCTCAGAATCTGAGACTTTTTCTATAGGAAAAATGTCCCAGAATCTGAGACTTTTTTTATAGGAAAAATGTCTCAGAATCGGAAACTTTTTCTATAGGAAAAATGTCTCAGAATCTGAGACTTTTTCTATAGGAAAAATATCTCAGAATCTGAGACTTTTTCTATAGGAAAAATGTCTCAGAATCTGAGACTTTTTCTATAGGAAAAATGTCTTAGAATCTGAGACTTTTTCTATAGGAAAAATGTCTCAGAATCTGAGACTTTTTCTATAGGAAAAATGTCTCAGAATCTGAGACTTTTTCTATAGGAAAAATGTCTCAGAATCTGAGACTTTTTCTATAGGAAAAATGTCTCAAAATCTGAGACTTTTTCTATAGGAAAAATGTCTCAGAATCTGGGACTTTTCTATAGGAAATATATCTCAGAATCTGAGACTTTTTCTATAGGAAAAAGTCTCAGAATCTGAGAATTTTTCTATAGGAAAAATGTCTCAGAATCTGAGACTTTTTCTATAGAAAAAATGTCTCAGAATCTGAGACTTTTTCTATAGGAAAAATGTCTCAGAATCTGAGACTTTTTCTATAGGAAAAATGTCTCAGAATCTGAGACTTTTTCTATAAGAAAAATGTCTCAGAATCTGGGACTTTTTCTATAGGAAAAATGTCTCAGAATCTGAGACTTTTTCTATAGGAAAAATGTCTCAGAATCTGAGACTTTTTCTATAGGAAAAATGTCTCAGAATCTGAGATTTTTTCTATAGGAAAAATGTCTCAGAATCTGAGACTTTTTCTATAGGAAAAATGTCTCAGAATCTGAGACTTTTTCTATAGGAAAAATGTCTCAGAATCTGAGACTTTTTCTATAGGAAAATGTCTCAGAATCTGAGACTTTTTCTATAGGAAAAATGTCTCAGAATCTGAGACTTTTTCTATAGGAAAAATGTCTCAGAATCTGAGACTTTTTCTATAGGAAAAATGTCTCAGAATCTGAGACTTTTTCTATAGGAAAAATGTCTCAGAATCTGAGACTTTTTCTATAGGAAAAATGTCTCAGAATCTGAGACTTTTTCTATAGGAAAAATGTCTCAGAATCTGAGACTTTTTCTATAGGAAAAATGTCTCAGAATCTGAGACTTTTTCTATAGGAAAAATGTCTCAGAATCTGAGACTTTTTCTATAGGAAAAATGTCTCAGAATCTGAGACTTTTTCTATAGGAAAAATGTCTCAGAATCTAAGACTTTTTCTATAGGAAAAATGTCTCACAATCAGAATCTGAGACTTTTTCTATAGGAAAAATGTCTCAGAATCTGAGACTTTTTCTATAGGAAAAATGTCTCAGAATCTAAGACTTTTTCTATAGGAAAAATGTCTCAGAATCTGAGACTTTTTCTATAGAAAAAGTCTCAGATTCTGAGACATTTTTCCTATAGAAAAAGTCTCAGATTCTGATTGTGAGACATTTTTCCTATAGAAAAAGTCTTAGATTCTGAGACATTTTTCCTATAGAAAAAGTCTCAGATTCTGAGACATTTTTCCTCTATAGGAAAAATGTCTCAGAATCTAAGACTTTTTCTATAGGAAAAATGTCTCACAATCAGAATCTGAGACTTTTTCTATAGGAAAAATGTCTCAGAATCTGAGACTTTTTCTATAGGAAAAATGTCTCAGAATCTAAGACTTTTTCTATAGGAAAAATGTCTCAGAATCTGAGACTTTTTCTATAGGAAAAATGTCTCAGAATCTGAGACTTTTTCTATAGGAAAAATGTCTCAGAATCTGAGACTTTTTCTATAGGAAAAATGTCTCAGAATCTGAGACTTTTTCTATAGGAAAAATGTCTCAGAATCTGAGACTTTTTCTATAGGAAAAATGTCTCAGAATCTGAGACTTTTTCTATAGGAAAAATGTCTCAGAATCTGAGACTTTTTCTATAGGAAAAATGTCTCAGAATCTGAGACTTTTTCTATAGGAAAAATGTCTCAGAATCTGAGACTTTTTCTATAGGAAAAATGTCTCAGAATCTGAGACTTTTTCTATAGGAAAAATGTCTCAGAATCTGAGACTTTTTCTATAGGAAAAATGTCTCAGAATCTGAGACTTTTTCTATAGGAAAAATGTCTCAGAATCTGAGACTTTTTCTATAGGAAAAATGTCTCAGAATCTGAGACTTT
Source organism: Pegoplata infirma (assembly GCA_963921195.1). NCBI lineage: Eukaryota > Metazoa > Arthropoda > Insecta > Diptera > Anthomyiidae > Pegoplata > Pegoplata infirma. Next base: position 215,382,277 of record OY992540.1, read on the forward strand.
TTCTATAGGAAAAATGTCTTAGAATCTGAGACTTTTTCTATAGGAAAAATGTCTCAGAATCTGAATATCTTAAACACTCAAAACAAACATAAATTTACGCCTTCTTTTAATTTGCCAAATATTTACCCCCAGTTTCTGTAATACGAACGCCATTCGTCTGCGACGAATTTGCATGTATTTTGTTTTTGTTACAATAACAAAATACACACAAATTCGTCACGAACGAATAGCATTCGTATTACAGAAACTGGGGGTTAGACTTTTTTTTAAAAAAACAATGTTGACATCACTTTTCACTCATCTACGCAACTGCATTTGCATTAGTTCAACGTTAGTATTTCTCTTCTATCGGTTAAGTTAATACGAAGTTAAGCAAAAAAAGTTAATAACTCTTGATAAATTTATTAAAAATATGTTAAAAGTTATTAAAAACTTAAAGTGCAAGTGTTTTTAACAAAAAAACTACAAAATATACAACTAAAATCAGTGAAAATCTAATTAGAGTAAAAATTTCGGCAAATTTTGCGAGTTTCATTTTTCGTTTCTTTTGTTTTTGTTTTTAGTAGAGCACCCCACTCTCCACCAGTGTTGCCAGATAAGGGGATTTGGCCCCAAAATGCGGATTTCGAGTTTGGTTTGGGGACAAGATTTCCAGGGGAGGGATTTCGCTAATTTTTGGGGATTTTCTCTAAAATTTGGGGATTTTTTTATTTCAAAAATTTAATTTTTAAAATTGTTAAGACTATTACCAATTAATGAGATTGACATTGGATTGAATGCAGTCAAAAATTACAACTGCATTCATTTGTTAATGTCAAAGTAGTAAAATTGGAACAACAATGCTTTAATTATTTTTTGAAAAACAAAAATATTGTTTTTAAATGCACTAAGATTGCAGTCTTTAGAAGCTGGTAGACAACTGTTTTTTTGTTATTTTTCCCGTTTGGATTGGGCAAGATAAAATAATTTAAGTCGGGAGTAATTTTAGTAAATAATAAATATTTTACGAGGGTCGAACAAAGCTCATTTTTTTAAAACTCTGAATAGTTTATACTCAGTTGTCAAATAATTTTTCTAACGACATAAAAAAATACTAAAAGTCAATCAATACAGCTAAAGAAACCATTATTTTTTGATGTGTGTGAAAATAAATTGAAATTGAAATAGCAGACACAAACCTTCTTTTTAACGCCGGTCATTTACATCGCATGTAATCAATTGCCTTGTGTGGCCACAAATCCTCTCTAGAAATTTTATATGTAAAATTGAATATTATGGGAATCTGAAAATCATTTGGGGTATCCCACTGTTAAATTTGGAAATTATACCCCTAATACTAAAAAACGTATATATTGTAGTTGACGCAACTATTTCCATTTGTCTTTTGTGGCCACAAATCCTCTCCAGAAATTTTATAGGTAAATTGAATATAATAGGAATCTGAAAATCATTTGGGGTATCCCACTATTAAATTTGAAAACTAGACCCCTTAGACTAAAAAACGTATATGGTGTAATCCACCCAGTGCACATTGGTTCCAAATCAAAATCTAGCTGGACAAAAGTCCAAAAATTAGTGTCCTTAAAATTGGGAATTAATAGTGCTAGGGGCAAGCTAAGGGTGTGTTCTGGTCAAACAAGTAACCATTTCTTGGAATTAGGTCTTTAACTTTGTTAAATATGAGAATGAAATAACATTTTTGGTATCCAATATTTAAAAAAAATATATATATCTATAAGTGTTCAACTAATAACATCATATTATCCATGTTACATCAATGGTTTCAAAATGGTTTATGTACAAGAAAGCTACAGATTTATACTTATTCTGCACTGCAGTGTTGCCATATATTTTTTTGAAAAAACTTTTTCTTTCTGAAAAAAAATCTTTTTTTGTGAAAAAAATCTTTTTTTTACAAAGTATTGAAATAATTAAAAATTAATACAAATTTATGTATTTTCAACTCAATTTTTACATCAAGTGTAAAAAAACAACCCAGCGTTCATTTAAAAGAGTTCTTAGACGCTCAGAAAACATAATAATATGAGTGTTTTCCTTTCAAAATGGTCCCTTTTTCTGAGCGCTCTTATAATATTTAATTACAAATAATTTTTAATACTTATTTAAACCTATCCGAGAACTGGTTACAATGACCGTCGTCTCGTTGTATCGAACTCGACCAAGGGGTTCGTGGGAACGAACCCACGACCACCTGTTTCATAGGCTAGGCTCATTAAAGATTCTGAAAAATGTTCATATTCTTTTTTGAGTCTTTTTAGACTCTTTTATGAATATTAAAAAAAAAATATTTTGAATTTTTTTACATATTCATAATTAAGAGTCAAATATGAATCTTTCAGGACTCAAAATTTCTAGCGTTGTATTAATATTTTTGAGCCTTGACAGAGTCATAATTTATGAAGGCTCAGAAAATTGTACACAGTAAGAAAATATCAAACACGGGTGCATGCTCGACAATCTATATGTGGTAAGATCTTTTATTAGTGCAACCAAGTCAAAGAATGGTCTGATTTTAAATGGATTTAATAAGGTTACCAAGCTAAAAACAAAATTTTAATCGAATATCTCACATTTTCATAGAATAAAGCCGTATATAATTGTAACCGTTTACATGGACTGAAGAACGGACACGCTAAGTCAACTCAAATAGCGATTCTGAATCGGTCGGCATACTAAAAGGTTGGTCTAGGACCAATATTTCGGTTATTTACACAAAGAAACAGATGATTTTTGTATGTTTTTACTAATTAAAAAAAAAATTGAAAAAACTCCATTATTTTCCAAAAAACTTATTTTTTTAGAAAAAATCTTGAAATCTTTTTAGCACCTCAAAAAACTTGCAAAAAAAGGGAAATCTTGATATATGGCAACACTGAGTTCACCCAACTATTTCCATTTGTCTTTTGTGGCCACAAATCCTCTCTAGAAATTTTATAAGTAAAATTGAATATTATGGGAATCTGAAAATCATTTGGGGTATCCCACTATTAAATTTAGAAACTAGGCCCCTTCAACTAAAAAAAGTTTATGGTGTAGTCCACCCAACTATTTCCATTTGTCTTTTGTGGCCACAAATCCTCTCCAGAAATTTTATAGGTACAATTAAATATATAATGGGAATCTGAAAATCATTTGGGGTATCCCTTTATTAAATTTGGAAACTAGACCCCTTAGACTAAAAAACGTATATGGTGTAGTCCACCCAACTATTTCCATTTGTCTTTTGTGGCCACAAATCCTCTCAAGAAATTTTATAGGTAAAATTGAATATTATGGGAATCTGAAAATCATTTGGGGTATCCCACTATTAAATTTGGAAACTAGACCCCTCAGACTAAAAACCGTATATAGTCTAGTCCACCCAACTATTTCTATTTGTCTTTTGTAGCTCGTGAAATATGCAATACATTGTTTACATGCGATGTAAATGGCCGTTTTTTTGTACCAATTTTTTTTTGGTAATATTGAGAGAAAAAATTTAAAAGGCATTTGCTTAAGTATTCCTGCCTCCTGAATACGAATCAGTCCTCAGAAAAATTAAATTTCTTAAGATTGGAAAAGTGAGTTTTAAATAAAAATTACCTATTTTTTCCCAAGTAATCCAGTCTCGATACCATCATGTAGGAAGTTCAAAATGTCCTTTTTTAGTTTTATCCTTAACTATTCTAATTGTGAAAAAAAATCCTGTATTTTTTTTTTTTTTTACTTTGAGCCAACACTCAGGGGATGCCCCCTACATATGCAATGCATTGTGTTGGTATTATGAAAATAGGTTATGAGGAGAAGGAAAGAGGGAGTAGTGTTTGTGGACGTTTAATTTGAATTTTTCCAAATTGTAGCTGGTTGGGAAGACGTCTGCGGGGAGTTTATTCCACATACGGCTAGTTCGACCGAGAAACGAATTTTCTCTGTAATGCGTTGTGCGATACATTGGACAGTCGACAACAAACGGATGTGAACTGCTAGAAAGGCGAGTACTACGGGCATGCACCCGAGTCTCAGGGATGAGTTCGCCTATCTCAGCTGAACACTTACCATGATAGTATCGATAGAACAATGTCGCACAACCCACATTCCGACGATGCTCCAATGAGTCAATAGAGTTGGATACCCTACTGTCATTAATTAGCTTCAACGCACTCCTTTGCACCCGATCCAGAAGCTTCAAGATAGACCTTGAAGCACCTGCCCAGATATGGGAGTTGTATTCCATCTTCGGCCGAATATAGGCGGTATAAATAGTGAGGAGATCAGACGGAGTGAAGTAATTCTTACACCGTTTCAAGAAACCAAGACACTTGAATGCTTCTTTCGACACTTGAAAAACATGTTGGTTCCATCGGACATCACATTGAATTTTCATGCCTAGAACATCAAGAGTGTCTGATTCCTCAATAGCTATACCACCCATGGATACAGATGACGCTGATCCCACAATCCGTCTGTGGGTCAACATACAACATTGGGTCTTACGAGCATTAAAATCCACCCTATTCGCAAGACCCCACTCGGATATCGCTGAGAGGTCACGATTGAGTGTGTCATTCATGTTCTGTCTCATAGATTCAACCTCATTAAGGCTTGGTCTACGATTAAAGGAAAATGAATGACAAATGTTGCTGTCATCTGCGAAAGAATAGATAGGATTGGAAGTTTGACAAAGAAGGTCGTTAAGAAAAATAAGAAAAAGGGTAGGAGAAAGAACAGAACCTTGCGGTACCCCTGAATTTAGCCGGAACTTATCTGATGAGAACCCATCTATGACAACACGTATAGTACGGTCTCTGAGAAAGCTCGATATAAATCGAGAGAAATCACTACCGACACCAAATGCAATAAGCTTCGAAACGAGTGCACCGTGCCACACACGATCAAACGCCTTGGAAATATCTAGAGCAACCACCTTGCTTTCACCAAATTGGTGAATAGAACGACTCCAACGTTCCGTAAGGAACGCTAACAGGTCTCCCGTAGAACGACTTCTACGAAAGCCATACTGTCGATCGCACAAAAGTGAATTGGACTCCAGGTAATTTACAAGGTGGTGATTAATCATGCTCTCCATCACCTTTGAGATCGTAGAGCAAATTGCAATTGGGCGGTAATTCTCTGGGTTCGTAGCCTCACCCTTTTTGGGGATTGGCTGGACGTTGGCCACCTTCCAACATGAGGGAAAAATTCCTACCCGGTATGAATAGCAAAATAGGTTTGCCAAAGGACGACAAAGCGACGCAGCACAACGCCTTAGCACCATTGCTGTAATACCATCCGGCCCCGGGGACTTATTTATATTAAGATCTTCAAGAACCTTTTTAACTGCACGTGCTCGAAAAAATACCTTGGACATAGTAAAGGGTACCCTTTCAAGTTCGGGCAGTGGTTGATTGCTTTCCGGTAAGTATGCGTTTCTTGCAAACATCTCAGCGAAAAGGTTGGCTTTATCAACCGGGTCCGTGAATATTTGGTCATTCATTATAAGGGTTGGAATGGATGAACTAGTATTATTCTTTACCCTTTTAACGAATGACCAAAAGGTCTTACTACCCCGAGGAGCAGCAAGGACCTTAGCACGCAGACGTTGTTCGTAAAGAAGTTTTTCACGTCTGAGTACTCTGGCACATTCGTTCCTCGCCTGTTTACGTAACGCGTCAGTAACTGGGTTTTTGTCGTTACGCCAATTACTGAACGTATCCTCTCTGGATCTGACTGCATTTTTGCACGTCTGATTAAACCAGCACTTATGTTTTGGTTTAGTCGAAACCTGCTTGGATGGAATAAATAATTTCATTCCCAGCATTATTACATTTACCATCATTTCTGCTGCAGCGTTAACATTGTCATCAAGAAAACAGAGTTTCCAGTTGAAATGCTGAAAGAAATCGTTGAGCTCGGCCCAACGAGCCTTTTCGTAGACAAAAATAGAGCGCTTCGTCGCTGGTTTTGAAGCACTTTGAAGATCAGAAAATGAAAAGGACGCAGAAATGAGGTTATGATCCGAGTTTCCGAGAGGCGCAAGTAGTTCAACCTCGTATTTGTCAGGATGCGAGGTGAGAAAAAGGTCGAGGGTATTACAAAACTGCCCTTCAACACACGGAATATGAGTTGGTTCATCCACTAGTTGCACAAGGTGATTGTGTGCAGCGAAGAGCTCAACGTATAAGCCCCCGGGGGACGTATGGCTAGAATGACGTAACCAAGACGCGTTGTGCGCATTAAAGTCCCCGGCAACGACTATTTCGCTACTCGGGCAGTTCTCAAGGATTGTAGTAATCGAATCGGATACGGAATCAAAACTATTATAGGAGCCCATCGTATCCAAATTCGGGCTCCTATAGACGAACCCGAGGTGTAAAATGTGCGACCTGATTTGGAATTTAACCCAAAGAGAGTTAAATTCCGCATCACTACAGCCTAGATGAGGCTGTAGTTGGTACACAACATTTTCACGAATATATACCGCAAGGCCCCGATGAAGAACAAAAAGGGATAGAAAGTGATACCCAGGTATTTGGAAATCCTGTGGATCAGCATCTCCTCCTACCTGAGTTTCACATAAGGCGAAAACATCCGGCCGATGAAATCGAATGTGAGCATATACATTGATGAAATTTGCTCTCAGTCCGCGTATATTGCAGAAGTCCAAACGAAACCTACCAGTCATAATACGGAAAAATTCAAATCAATATACCTGACAATGGTACAATTGGTTTAGCACCGGAATTGTTGCTATAATTTGCTGAATAGTGATCAGTGTTATACCTTCATCACTAGGGAGCACAACAACAATGCGATACCAAGCCACCTGTAAAATGTCTAAGAGGGGAAAACACGGGAAAAGGACAACAACAATGACACTGAAATTGGAGGCATAAAAGCCCTTTGCATGGTCATTGTAAAGTACGAAATCACAGAAGCTTGTTAAACGAAACATCGAAATATCGGTCTAGGACCCCATAAAGTATATATATTCATGATGCCCGATCGATTTTAAGACATTCTAGCGATGTCCGTCTGTCTGTCTGTGGAAAATGCTCTCGCGGACAAAATATTGTACAGAGATGACTGAAACTTAAAATATATATTGGAAGTTCTCCCGAGAAGTTTGGTATTGCATTTGAGCGATATCGGTTCAGCGGTTCAAAAGTTATGAACGAAAATGTAAGCACACCTCAAAAATTTCAGTACATTCAACATAACCTAAAAATACAAAATGCTTTAATTCGGCTTCTGGTTGACATATGTTAACATAATTGAACACCAAATGGTATTTAAACAAGTTCGAACATATTTTTTGACAAAAAAAGAAAAAAATAGCGGATTTTTTTTTACCAAAATTTTTTTTGCGGAAATTTTTTTTCAATTTTTTTTTTTTTCAAAAGGAATTTCCTTTTAAATAAAGTTGTTTGCAATAATCTTTTTAAAATTGTGAAGGGTATCACTACATTCGGCAAGGCCGAATTTAAATTTTTTACTTGTTTTTTTTAAATTCGAATAGTTATAAGGATAAAACCCAAAAAATTTAATTTTTAACTTCCTTACAATGTTCTGATGGTATTCCTGATCGTATCGAGGCTGGATTTTTTCAAAAGTTATGTAATTTTGTAGGGAAGAGGAATAAAAAGACAACATTAACACTTTTTTAATATTAACAGAATTCTTGGATTCGGGGCCTTGATTCACAAAAAAATTTAAATTCCCATATCTCGAGAAGGCGATTTAATACAACTTTTTTTGTTAAAATTTAATATTTAAATATCATAAAATGGTCTAACCTTAAAATTAATATTTGGGGATTTTATATAATTTGTAGGGTATTTTTGGGGATTTCATTTTTCAAATTGGGGACAAGAGCCAAATATTTTCTGGCAACACTGCTCTCCACTTGTTTTTTTGTTAATCGTGCATTTATTGTTGTTCGTGTTGTTATTTTCGTAGTAAATATAAATCGTTAATGGGGTTCGGTGCGTCGTGATTTTTTTTTATTGCCAGCAAACATGTGCGCGTAGAAAACAATTTTTTGTTTATAAATAAAAATGTGTTAATATATTAGTGCTTTTGTGATTATTTAAATAAATTGCTAGATCCTATTCCGGTTAACATCATATAAGGGTAAGTTGAAAAATGCAAATTTAACAAGTCTGTATTATTTAACCATAGATTAAACTAGTGTTTTTATACCCTCCGCTTAGTGATAGAGGGTATATATAAGTTTGTCATTCCGTTTGTAACTCATCGAAATATCGATCTGGGACCCCATAAAGTATATATATTCATGATGCCCGATCGATTTTAAGACATTCTAGCAATGTCCGTCTGTACGTCTGTCTGTGGAAAATGCTCTCGCGGACAAAATAGAGATGACTGAAACTTAACATATTTATTGGAAGTACTCCCGAGAAGTTTGGTATTGCATTTGAGCGATATCGGTTAAGCGGTAGAGCTGCAAAACTATCGATGGTACTATCGATAGTATCGATTGTTTTATTTTAAAAGAACTATCGATAGTTTTTACCCGATAGCGATATTATCGCCAAAAAAACATTAGCTTCAAAAAGATTGTCTTTTGCTGAAAAATTAATCAAAAAGTGAACAGTTTTTAAAATCTTTATATCATTTTGGAATAATTCTACTTTTTAAAGTGTTAAAGCAATGATAGTAATCTCGTGTTAATGTTATTGCGAAATTTAAGGTCCGAACATGACAAGCACGGCATGGTGGAAGATCGCCGAAGTGATTTAAAATAGACTGGAATGGCTGTGAACGGCAAAAACTGTAATTTGTGTGTTCAGAAGTACCAAGTTGCAATGAAAAAAACATAATTTTAAACAAAATCTTACAATTCTTTAAAATATCCGATACTATCGATAGTATCGATAGTTTAAAAACGAACTATCGAAAATATCGAATGGGACGACTATCGATAGTTTTGCAGCTCTATTAAGCGGTTCAAAAATTATGAACGAAAATGTAAGCACACCTCAAAAATTTCAGTACATTCAACATAACCTAAAAATACAAAATGCTTTAATTCGGCTTCTGGTTGACATATGTGAGCACAGACCTTTGAAGATTTAATTCCCTAATTCAATTTCTTAAATCTGATTTAAAATATTTGAATTAATTCCCTGTTTCTATAAATCGAAAAGAATTAATTCATTATTTAATTCACTTAATTTCATTGCAAAGAATTAATTCTTTGATTTGATTAAATTGAATTAATACATTTTGATTTGAATCAACTGATTCAAATCACTTTGATTTGAATCAACTGATTCAAATCACTTTGATTTGAATCAACTGATTCAAATCACTTTGATTTGAATCAACTGATTCAAATCACTTTTGATTTAAATCCACTGATTCAAATCACTTTTGGTTTGAATCAACTTGATTTAAACTTTTTTCACTTAAATCAAACACTAAAAATGCACATAATAAAAATCTTATCATGTCTGATTGCGTTAAAGTCATTGAAATATCGTCAATTTTAAACACACGCCATCAATAACAACACAAAAACAACACTCCAAATTGTACAGTTTTATTAAATGTGTACCTTTAGTCTAGAGTTGGGCGCTGGTCACGTGATTTGCTTGATTCACGTGAATCACGCGTGAGTGTTTTTCATTTCAATCACGTGATTGTGAGTGAGCGTGATTTGAAAAAAAAAAAAACTGAGTGAGTGAGTCATTTATTTTATGCGTGAGTTTGCGTGATTAGATTTTTTGATTTGCCCAATTTTTTTTTAAATTTTCGTGAAAATTTTTTTTAAAAATTTTTTTTTTTTGCTAAGAAAATTTTATTGCGTGAGTGGATTTTCGTGACTCACGCGTGAGCGTGATTGAATCTGGCGTGAGTCACGCGTGAGTGTGAGTAAGTTTTTTATTACTCACGTGAATAGTGAGTGAGCGTGAGTAAAAAATATTGCGTGAGTGATTAGTGAGTGATCCGATTATTTTTGGCGTGAGTGAGTGTGAGTAAAAAATGCAGCTTGTGCGCTGCCAATAAAATGTACACTATTAAATTCTGTTGCTTTGACTTTTTGCTTGCTACTACCGCACAAGCATAAATGTTATAGTATGTGTGTGCGTGTGTAAAGTAAATAGTACTTTGATTTAAGAAAAAAATGTTTAAATCAACTGATTCAAAACATTTTTGATTTGAATCAATTGATTTGAATCAATTGATTTGAATCAAATTGATTTGAATCAATTGATTTGAATCAAATTGATTTGAATCAATTGATTTGAATCAAATTGATTTGAATCAATTGATTTGAATCAAATTGATTTGAATCAATTGATTTGAATCAAATTGATTTGAATCAATTGATTTGAATCAAATTGATTTGAATCAAATTGATTTGAATCAAGTTTGTTTGATTTGAATCAAGTTTGTTTGATTTGAATCAAGTGAATCAAATCATTATTTAAACAAGGAATTAAGCAAAAAATTAGTTAATTCTTTCAACAAATAGTTGAAATTAATTCTTTTGAATCAAATCATCAAGAATTAATTCCTTGATTTATTAATATGAATTAATCTTTTTGCGAATCAAATCAAAAAGTGAATTAATTCTTCAAAGGTCTGTGTGAGCATAATTAAACACCAAATAATATTTAAACAAGTACGAACATATTTTTTGACAAAAAAAGAAAAAAATCGCGGATTTTTTTTTACCAAAATTTTTTTTGCGGAATTTTTTTTTTCAAAAAAATTTTTTTTTTCAAAAGTAATTTCCTTTAAAAAAAAAAAATTTGTAATAATCTTTTTGAAATTGTGGAGGGCATCACTACATTCGGCAAGGCCGAATTTAACTTTTTTACGTGTTTTATTTTCAATCGCAACTTTCCTAAAAATGGAATGTTTAAAAAAGGTTTAAGTTGACTTTACTCACATAGCTCCGATCGCTTCCAAATTTTTACCACAGATAGAACTTTTAATTATAAATCAAAAATAATTTGCTTTTTTTTCGGCGACTTCTGGAAAACATTTTTCTTATTAAAAAGGTCTCAGAATCTGAAACTTTTTCTATAGGAAAAATGTCTCAGAATCTGAGACTTTTTCTATATGAAAAATGTCTCAGAATCTGAGACTTTTTCTATAGGAAAAATGTCTCAGTATCTAAGACTTTTTCTATCGGAAAAATGTTTTAGAATCTGAGACTTTTTCTATAGGAAAATTGTCTTAGAATCTGGAACTTTTTATAGGAAAACTATCTCAGAATCTGAGACTTTTTCTATAGGAAAAATGTCTCAGAATCTGAGACTTTTTCTATAGGAAAAATGTCTCAGAATCTGAGACTTTTTCTATAGGAAAAATGTCTCAGAATCTGAGACTTTTTCTATAGGAAAAATGTCTCAGAATCTGAGACTTTTTCTATAGGAAAAATGTCTCAGAATCTAAGACTTTTTCTATCGGAAAAATGTTTTAGAATCTGAGACTTTTTCTATAAGAAAATTGTCTTAGAATCTGGGACTTTTTATATGAAAACTATCTCAGACTCTGAGACTTTTTCTATAGGAAAAATGTCTCAGAATCTGAGACTTTTTCTATAGGAAAAGTGTCTCAGAATCTGAGACTTTTTCTATAGGAAAAATGTCTCAGAATCTGAGACTTTTTCTATAGGAAAAATGTCTCAGAATCTGAGACTTTTTCTATAGGAAAAATGTCTCAGAATCTGAGACTTTTTCTATAGGAAAAATGTCTCAGAACCTGAGACTTTTTCTATAGGAAAAATGTCTCAGAATCTGAGACTTTTTCTATAGGAAAAATGTCTCAGAATCTGAGACTTTTCTATAGGAAAAATATCTCAGAATCTGAGACTTTTTCTATAGGAAAAATGTCTCAGAATCTGAGACTTTTTCTATAGGAAAAATATCTCAGAATCTGAGACTTTTTCTATAGGAAAAATGTCTCAGAATCTGAGACTTTTTCTATAGGAAAAATGTCTCAGAATCTGAGACTTTTTCTATAGGAAAAATGTCTCAGAATCTGAGACTTTTTCTATAGGAAAAATGTCTCAGAATCTGAGACTTTTTCTATAGGAAAAATGTCTCAGAATCTGAGACTTTTTCTATAGGAAAAATGTCTCAGAATCTGAGACTTTTTCTATAGGAAAAATGTCTCAGAATCTGAGACTTTTTCTATAGGAAAAATGTCTCAGAATCTGAGACTTTTTCTATAGGAAAAATGTCTCAGAATCTGAGACTTTTTCTATAGGAAAAATGTCTCAGAATCTGAGACTTTTTCTATAGGAAAAATGTCTCAGAATCTGAGACTTTTTCTATAGGAAAAATGTCTCAGAATCTGAGACTTTTTCTATAGGAAAAATGTCTCAGAATCTGAGACTTTTTCTATAGGAAAAATGTCTCAGAATCTGAGACTTTTTCTATAGGAAAAATGTCTCAGAATCTGAGACTTTTTCTATAGGAAAAATGTCTCAGAATCTGAGACTTTTTCTATAGGAAAAATGTCTCAGAACCTGAGACTTTTTCTATAGGAAAAATGTCTCAGAATCTGAGACTTTTTCTATAGGAAAAATGTCTCAGAACCTGAGACTTTTTCTATAGGAAAAATATCTCAGAATCTGAGACTTTTTCTATAGGAAAAATGTCTCAGAATCTGAGACTTTTTCTATAGGAAAAATATCTCAGAATCTGAGACTTTTTCTATAGGAAAAATGTCTCAGAATCTGAGACTTTTTCTATAGGAAAAATGTCTCAGAATCTGAGACTTTTTCTATAGGAAAAATGTCTCAGAATCTGAGACTTTTTCTATAGGAAAAATGTCTCAGAATCTGAGACTTTTTCTATAGGAAAAATGTCTCAGAATCTGAGACTTTTTCTATAGGAAAAATGTCTCAGAATCTGAGACTTTTTCTATAGGAAAAATGTCTCAGAATCTGAGACTTTTTCTATAGGAAAAATGTCTCAGAATCTGAGACTTTTTCTATAGGAAAAATGTCTCAGAATCTGAGACTTTTTCTATAGGAAAAATGTCTCAGAATCTGAGACTTTTTCTATAGGAAAAATGTCTCAGAATCTGAGACTTTTTCTATAGGAAAAATGTCTCAGAATCTGAGACTTTTTCTATAGGAAAAATGTCTCAGAATCTGAGACTTTTTCTATAGGAAAAATGTCTCAGAATCTGAGACTTTTTCTATAGGAAAAATGTCTCAGAATCTGAGACTTTTTCTATAGGAAAAATGTCTCAGAATCTGAGACTTTTTCTATAGGAAAAATGTCTCAGAATCTGAGACTTTTTCTATAGGAAAAATGTCTCAGAATCTGAGACTTTTTCTATAGGAAAAATGTCTCAGAATCTGAGACTTTTTCTATAGGAAAAATGTCTCAGAATCTGAGACTTTTTCTATAGGAAAAATGTCTCAGAATCTGAGACTTTTTCTATAGGAAAAATGTCTCAGAATCTGAGACTTTTTCTATAGGAAAAATGTCTCAGAATCTGAGACTTTTTCTATAGGAAAAATGTCTCAGAATCTGAGACTTTTTCTATAGGAAAAATGTCTCAGAATCTGAGACTTTTTCTATAGGAAAAATGTCTCAGAATCTGAGACTTTTTCTATAGGAAAAATGTCTCAGAATCTGAGACTTTTTCTATAGGAAAAATGTCTCAGAATCTGAGACTTTTTCTATAGGAAAAATGTCTCAGAATCTGAGACTTTTTCTATAGGAAAAATGTCTCAGAATCTGAGACTTTTTCTATAGGAAAAATGTCTCAGAATCTGAGACTTTTTCGATAGGAAAAATGTCTCAGAATCTGAGACTTTTTCTATAGGAAAAATGTCTCAGAATCTGAGACTTTTTCTATAGGAAAAATGTCTCAGAATCTGAGACTTTTTCTATAGGAAAAATGTCTCAGAATCTGAGACTTTTTCTATAGGAAAAATGTATCAGAATCTGAGACTTTTTCTATAGGAAAAATGTCTCAGAATCTGAGACTTTTTCTATAGGAAAAATGTCTCAGAATCTGAGACTTTTTCTATAGGAAAAATGTCTCAGAATCTGAGACTTTTTCTATAGGAAAAATGTCTCAGAATCTGAGACTTTTTCTATAGGAAAAATGTCTCAGAATCTGAGACTTTCTATAAGAAAAATGTCTCAGAATCTGAGACTTTTTCTATAGGAAAAATGTCTCAGAATCTGAGACTTTTTCTATAGGAAAAATGTCTCAGAATCTGAGACTTTTTCTATAGGAAAAATGTCTCAGAATCTGAGACTTTTTCTATAGGAAAAATGTCTCAGAATCTGAGACTTTTTCTATAGGAAAAATGTCTCAGAATCTGAGACTTTTTCTATAGGAAAAATGTCTCAGAATCTGAGACTTTTTCTATAGGAAAAATGTCTCAGAATCTGAGACTTTTTCTATAGGAAAAATGTCTCAGAATCTGAGACTTTTTCTATAGGAAAAATGTCTCAGAATCTGAGACTTTTTCTATAGGAAAAATGTCTCAGAATCTGAGACTTTTTCTATAGGAAAAATGTCTCAGAATCTGAGACTTTTTCTATAGGAAAAATGTCTCAGAATCTGAGACTTTTTCTATAGGAAAAATGTCTCAGAATCTGAGACTTTTTTCTATAGGAAAAATGTCTCAGAATCTGAGACTTTTTCTATAGGAAAAATGTCTCAGAATCTGAGACTTTTTCTATAGGAAAAATGTCTCAGAATCTGAGACTTTTTCTATAGGAAAAATGTCTCAGAATCTGAGACTTTTTCTATAGGAAAAATGTCTCAGAATCTGAGACTTTTTCTATAGGAAAAATGTCTCAGAATCTGAGACTTTTTCTATAGGAAAAATCGGAGACTTTTTCTATAGGAAAAATGTCTCAGAATCTGAGACTTTTTCTATAGGAAAAATGTTTCAGAATCTGAGACTTTTTCTATAGGAAAAATGTTTCAGAATCTGAGACTTTTTCTATAGGAAAAATGTTTCAGAATCTGAGACTTTTTCTATAGGAAAAAATGTTTCAGAATCTGAGACTTTTTCTATAGGAAAAATGTTTCAGAATCTGAGACTTTTTCTATAGGAAAAATGTCTCAGAATCTGAGACTTTTTCCTATAGAAAAAGTCTCAGATCAAAATCTCTGATCTTCTTTACTCTATGCAAAAAACCATAAAAATAAAAGTTGAGAAAAGTAAAAAAATTGAAATTTGGGCCCCTCGAAAATTATTTTTTTGATATATCGTAGTGGACTTTTTTTCCACATGCCAAAAGCTATTGATGAAAAATCGATGGCACAATATTGACAAATTTTGTCCTTACAAATCGGCCCACCCTAATGTCGACCTTAAACACTCAAAACAAAAATAAATTTTCACCTTCCTTAAATTTGCCAAATATTTAGGCTTTTTCTAAAAAAACAATGTTGACATCAGTTTTTACTCATCTACGCAACTGCATTTGCATTAGTTCAACATTAGTATTTCTCTTCTATCGGTTAAGTTAATACAAAGTTAAGGAAAAAAAGTTAATAACTCTTGATAAATTTATTAAAAATATGGTAAACATTATTAAAAACTTTAGTGCAAGTGTTTTTAACAAAAAAACTATAAAATATACAAGTAAAATCAGTGAAAATCGAATTAGAGTAAAAATTTCGGCAAATTTTGTGAGTTTCATTCATAGAGTAAAGAATATATCAGAGATTTTGATAGGCCCCAAAACAATTTGACACTTAATATAAATTGGTTCTCTTAATGTTTAAGAGAGTTTTTACATGCAATAGCATAGGCAACACTAAGAGAACCAACTTTTTGAGAGAGGAAATTAAATGGTAGCCAACCAACCTGATACCCACTGGTTTCATTGTTCGTTTCTTTTGTTTTTGTTTTTAGTGGAGCACCCCACTTGTTTTTTTGTAAATGGTGCATTTATTGTTGTTCGTGTTGTTATTTTCGTAGTTAATACAAATCGTTAATGGGGTTCGGTGCGTCGTGATTTTTTTTATTGTTTATCAAGAAATGTGTTAATATATTAGTGCTTTTGTTATTATTTAAATAAATTGCTAGATCCTATTCCGGTTAACACCATATTAGGGTAAGTTGAAGACTGTGTATTTAACCATAGATTAAATTAGTGTTATTTTCCATTTTCAATCGCAACTTTTCTAAAAATGTGTTAGAAAAACTTGGGGAACAAACAGAGCTGTCAGCATAGTTGGATGTAAAATTGTTTTAGTTTTGGAAATTTATAGCGATGACTTTTAATTTTTGCTCTAGGACCTTGAATTAAGCAGAGGTGGGTACAGCTTTAGAGTTTGTTGGAGGGGGGAGGGGGGGGGGATTTGTTTTTGTATTACTTCAAATAAATAAAAACAATAATTGGCTAAATTCTAGTTGGCAGACATTGCTCTGATCCGAAAAAAATACTACAGGTAGATCTTTTAATGTTGAGTCCAAATCTCGCCCATATCTCGGCGCCCATGGCTCCCGAGATATGGGCCTCCAAAGTTTGGAACTATAATTGGATATATCTTCTGTCATTATAAATATGACATTTACAAAAATTGGATCCATTAACCCATTGGGGTGCAACACCAAATTTTTGATTTTTTAAATGGCATTTTTGCAGTAAAATAATTTTATTTCAAAATAATGCATTATTAACCTACATATTTATGCAACCAAGCTTAAAGCTTAAGCTTTAATTTGACATTTAGTTCGATCCATTAACCCTTATAGAACCGGAGATATCAAATGTTGAACATTGATAAAATTTATTTTTATACCCTACACCACACTGTGGTAGAGGGTAAAATGAGTTTGTGCTGATGTTTGTAACTACCCGAAATATTGGTCCTAGACCCACCTTTAAGTATACCGATCGACTCAGAATTACTTTTTGAGCCGATTTACCGATGTCCGTCCGTCTGCCCGTCCGTCCGTCTGTCCATGTAAACGGTGTAAACACGATACAGGTCGCAATTTTTAATCAATTGACTTGAAATCTAAAACTTAAGCCTCTCTTGGCCCAAGGACAAAGCCTATTGAAATTGGAAAATCGGTCCATATTTAGACCTAGCCCCCATACAAAGGTCCTCTTTACACAGAAAAAAAAAAAAAATTGAGTAAATTTTTAATACTATTGAGTAAAAAATTACTCAATTTTGCACCAGTAAACGATTTAATAGTATTGAGTAAATTTTTAATAAAAAATTATTAAATGCTTACTAAAAAATTTTTAATGGATACTATTAAAAATTTAATTAAAAATTTTTAAATTTTTTAAGTAACTTTTTAATTGTGTCAAGTAAAAATTTACTCAAAATTTATCAATTTTTTTTTTTAAGTTTAAAAAAGTTTCACATTTTTTTTGGAAAAAAATGTTTTTTCAAACTTTACCAAATATATTTATGTCTTGAAGACATTGGAAAATTTCATAAAGATGATTTCAAACTTTCATATACATGCACAAAAAACTATAAACCAAACGAGAATTAAAAACACGAAGAGAATAAAAAAAATAAAAAAAAATTATTAAATTTTGTATTAAATTATTTACTCAGACTTTTTTTTTGGTTTTTGAGTAAATTTTTAATTGCGTCAATTAAAAAATTACTCAAATCTTATTTAAAAATTTAAACAAGTGATTACTCAAATTGTTTTTCTCAATATTTTTTTCTGTGTAGTTTTGGCTCAAATGACTCTAATAACCGTATTATAATTGGTATCTTTTCGAAATTTGGCAGATAAACGTGTTTTGTCTTTAGAAATCACGATTCCGATTTTTAAAGAAATTGGGAATTCTTCTTGTAGCCCCCAAACAAACCACCTTCCCGATTTTCACATAAATCTCTCAAATTTCATGAAAACAGAAAATATTTAATTAAAATGTTGTTTGTGTATGTTAAGCGCGTACTTAAATAACCTTATAAAACCTGATAATCATCGGACCAGTTTTGGACTCAGGGCCCCTGTGAAAATTTCGCCCGATATTCAGCTAAAGCGGTTTATAGTCAACAAGTAGAATCCCATTTCACTCAAATTTGATTTGTGAGTGTTTTTTACACTTATTAAAGATTTGACAACATATAGATCTAATCGGTCCATGGGACCCATTTTCCGGGAAACTCTGGTGTAGGGTATCATATGGTCGGTCTTGACCGACTATAACTTTGTTCTTCATTTTTTCCATTTGAATAACGTTATACTATAGTTTTTTAAGTTACATGTAGAAAATCGGAAAGATTTCTTAAAAAAATAATGCCATATTTTCAAAATCCCAAAAAGGCGAAAATCAGCCATATCTGTAAAGAAAAAAAAAATCGCGCGTTTTTGTTTTTTTTCCAAAAAATGGGATTATTAAAAATTCCACTTTACTCCTAAAAAATGGCAATAAGTGAAAAAAAAATAACAAAGTTGCCCAATTTCCTACAAATTTCAGCTTAATGATGTAAACTTTTCATAAAATACAAACGCTTAGAAATGAAAACAAGCTCTTTTTTAAGCAACATGAGCGATTTTTTAAAATAGAACTTTTGCAACACCTAAACCAAAATAATATTGAAAAAAAAGTTATCAATGTTGAACATTTGATATCTCCGGTTCTATTAGGGTTAATGGGTCGAACCAAATATCAAATTAAAGGTTAATAAGGCATAATTTTGAAATAAAATTATTTTACTGCAAAAAGTCCAGTTTAAAAATCTAAAATTTGCTGTTGCTCCCCAATGGGTTAATGGATCTAATTTTTTTAAATGTCATATTAAAGGTATTTCAATAAGCTTTCGAATGAAACCAACCAGATCGGACCATTATTTCATAAGATGTATCCAGTTATATGTAGCTCCAATCTTTGGAGGCCCATAACTCTGAAACCATGGGTCTCCGACAAATGTTTTTTTTTTGACTCACCTATTTCATCCCTATTTCTGAAATAAAAGGAGCAATGTCTGCCAACTAGACTTGTTCCAGACATTTATACTCATTATTGCTAAAACTGGGATTCTTTAAATATTTAAAAAATTTTAAAAGAAGAAATTCTTCCTACATAGAAGATATCAGCACAGTATATACAGTAGCGAAACTCTTAATGGTGAATTTTCCCCCTTTTTTATTCACCTCAATTTGCTCACACGTATAGGAAATGTGTGAATTCAACAAATTTGTCAGAAATTTGAATTTTAAAGACAGTTGTCTTTTTTATTTATTTTTATTGTATATATTTTTTTGTTTTCTTATTTAAAACTTTTTACTATTTTTATAAAATTAAAAAAAGCAAACAACCAAAATAAGAATTTAGTAATGCTGAACATTAGAACCCATGTGGCTATCAAAAATGGTGCAAATTTGGTGGAGAAAACGGAAATAACTCAAAAAATTTTGAATAGGAGAGCTCCTTGTTGATCCTTTTTCTCCTTTTGTTAAATAAATTAAATCCATTAAATGTGTTCTTAATAAAAATAAATAATGCAATATTTTTTTTATTATTTGATTTTTTAATGATTCAAGTAATATACAAATTTAAGATGTTCAGATATTTTTTTAAAGATGGTAAGAGATTCTGAGACTTTTTTCTTAAAGAAAGTCTCAGATTCACACATTTTTCTTATAGAAAAGTATCAGATTCTGGGACATTTTTCCTATAGAAAAAGTCTCAGATTCAGGGACATTTTTTCCATAGAAAAATTATCAGATTCTGAGACATTTTTCCTATAGAAAAAATCTCAGATTCTGACACATTTTTCCTATAGAAAAAGTCTCAGATTCTGAGATATTTTTCCTATAGAAAAAGTTTCAGATTCTATAGAAAGTCTCGATTCTGTGACATATTTTCTATAGAAAAAGTCTCAGATTCTGAGATATTTTTTCTATAGAAAAAGTTTCAGATTCTGAGGCATTTTTCCTATAGAAAATGTCTCAGATTCTGAGACATTTTTCCTATAGAAAAAGTCTTAGATTCTGAGACATTTTTCCTATAGAAAAAGTGTTAGATTCTGAGACATTTTTCCTATTGAAAAAGTCTCAGATTCTGAGACATTTTCCTATAGAAAAAGTCTCCTATAGAAAAAGTCTCATTTTCCTATAGAAAAAGTCTCAGATTCTGAGACATTTTTCCTATAGAAAAAGTCTCAGATTCTGAGACATTTTTCCTATAGAAAAAGTCTCAGATTCTGAGACATTTTTCCTATAGAAAAAGTCTCAGATTCTGAGACATTTTTCCTATAGAAAAAGTCTCAGATTCTGAGACATTTTTCCTATAGAAAAAGTCTCAGATTCTGAGACATTTTTCCTATAGAAAAAGTCTCAGATTCTGAGACATTTTTCCTATAGAAAAAGTCTCAGATTCTGAGACATTTTTCCTATAGAAAAAGTCTCAGATTCTGAGACATTTTTCCTATAGAAAAAGTCTCAGATTCTGAGACATTTTTCCTATAGAAAAAGTCTCAGATTCTGAGACATTTTTCCTATAGAAAAAGTCTCAGATTCTGAGACATTTTTCCTATAGAAAAAGTCTCAGATTCTGAGACATTTTTCCTATAGAAAAAGTCTCAGATTCTGAGACATTTTTCCTATAGAAAAAGTCTCAGATTCTGAGACATTTTTCCTATAGAAAAAGTCTCAGATTCTGAGACATTTTTCCTATAGAAAAAGTCTCAGATTCTGAGACATTTTTCCTATAGAAAAAGTCTCAGATTCTGAGACATTTTTCCTATAGAAAAAGTCTCAGATTCTGAGACATTTTTCCTATAGAAAAAGTCTCATATTCTGAGACATTTTTCCTATAGAAAAAGTCTCAGATTCTGAGACATTTTTCCTATAGAAAAAGTCTCAGATTCTGAGACATTTTTCCTATAGAAAAAGTCTCAGATTCTGAGACATTTTTCCTATAGAAAAAGTCTCAGATTCTGAGACATTTTTCCTATAGAAAGTCTCAGATTCTGAGACATTTTTCCTATAGAAAAAGTCTCAGATTCTGAGACATTTTTCCTATAGAAAAAGTCTCAGATTCTGAGACATTTTTCCTATAGAAAAAGTCTCAGATTCTGAGACATTTTTCCTATAGAAAAAGTCTCAGATTCTGAGACATTTTTCCTATAGAAAAAGTCTCAGATTCTGAGACATTTTTCCTGTAGAAAAAGTCTCAGATTCTGAGACATTTTTCCTATAGAAAACGTCTCAGATTCTGAGACATTTTTCCTATAGAAAAAGTCTCAGATTCTGAGACATTTTTCCTATAGAAAAAGTCTCAGATTCTGAGACATTTTTCCTATAGAAAAAGTCTCAGATTCTGAGACATTTTTCCTATAGAAAAAGTCTCAGATTCTGAGACATTTTTCCTATAGAAAAAGTCTCAGATTCTGAGACATTTTTCCTATAGAAAAAGTCTCAGATTCTGAGACATTTTTCCTATAGAAAAAGTCTCAGATTCTGAGACATTTTTCCTATAGAAAAAGTCTCAGATTCTGAGACATTTTTCCTATAGAAAAGTCTCAGATTCTGAGACATTTTTCCTATAGAAAAAGTCTCAGATTCTGAGACATTTTTCCTATAGAAAAAGTCTCAGATTCTGAGACATTTTTCCTATAGAAAAAGTCTCAGATTCTGGGACATTTTTCCTATAGAAAAAGTCTCAGATTCTGAGACATTTTTCCTATAGAAAAAGTCTCAGATTCTGAGACATTTTTCCTATAGAAAAATTCTCAGATTCTGACACATTTTTTCTATAGAAAAATTCTCAGATTCTGACACATTTTTTCTATAGAAAAAGTTTCAGATTCTGAGACATTTTTTCTATAGAAAAAGTCTCCGATTCTGAGACTGTTTTCCTACAGAAAAAGTCTCAGATTCTGAGACATTTTTCCTACAGGGAAAGTCTCACATTTCTGACATATTTTTCCTACAGAGAAAGTTTCAGATTCTGAGAGGTTTTTCCTATAGAAAAATCTTAGATTCTGATATATGTTTTCTATTGTAAAACTTTCAGATTCTGAGAAAGTTTCTGTATAAAAAGTGTGTCAGATTCTTAGGGCGGATTTTACAGTCTAAACTAAGTGCTAACTTAAGTAAAATCTTAGTTAAGATTTATTTAAGTATTTTTTATTACTTAAGTTAAATTCGATTTTTCGGTTTGTACTTAAGTTAAAAAGAAAATATGCTAAAAATATGGTAACACAAGGTATTTATTTTGATTTGACAATTCAAAAAGAATACAAAAAAATAAAATAATAAAAATATACAAAACAAAAATTATGTAAATTAACGAAAAATCCCACAAATGCTGTTATTTTCCCTTAAAATCTTTCACCGTGGGTATTGTTAGAACCATAACATTTAAAAACGCGGCTAAGGGAATCATTAAAAAATACTCCACCCACTTTACTTTGGATTTGCACACCAACAAACGCCTTCATGAAAATGTTGCTGTTATTTCCACCAAAACTTTTTTCGATTACGATTATGTTACCTATTTGATAGGAAATCTCCGCCATTCTTAAATAAAAGGTATTTCCATAAAATTGAGTGATATTACCATAAAAAAAATAGTGTTTAAGAAATGTTAAAGCTTTGGATAGGGTCCATCAAGTGGGTAACATAACCGGTAATCTTAATTCTTGTTGGAAATAACAGCAACCTTTTCACGGACACATTTTCAACGATACATGGACAATCAGACGGACGAACAGTAGATCAGTATTCTAAAATGTGGGTCTGGGACAAATAATTTGAGTAATTACAATCTTCATCACATACTCATCACATCACTCAATTGCTCTTCTATTCCAATACAATCATCTGCCTTGGGTCTTGTTAGAACCAAAACGACCAAGGTCATCATTGAAAAATTATCTATCCGATTGACTTCGGATTTCTACACCAACAAACGTTTTTATTATTTTCAACAAAATCTTGAGGAAACAGATTGGATGTTATCCATTTGATGGGTCATTTCCGCCAATCTCAAATTCCTTACAGATTTTTATTTATTTAATTATTTTTTTCGATATGATGGAAATATCTTGAAATTTGATGGTAATACCTTGAATTTGAGAGTTTCGGATGGAGATTTTAAAGGAAACGAAGAGCAATTGTTGGATTTTTTTTTTTTTGTATGTTTTTATTATTAATTGAATTTTGTTTTGTATTTCTTTTTTAAATTGTCAAATCAAAATAAATTACTTAAGTAAAACTTAAGTTATGATAATAGATGACTTAAGTTTTACTTAAGTAGATTTTATAAAATAGTTTTTTGGATTTATGAAATTTCTTAGCTTAAGTCACCACTTAGTGCTGACTGTAAAATCCGCCCTTAGACAGTTTTCCTAAAGAAAAAGTTTTAGAATCTAAGAAATTTTTTTTTAAGATAAAGTCTTCTATTTTGCAAATATCCGTTGTAGATTATTGCTGGAGAAATAAGATGAAGGATAGATTTTTCGCAAAAGAATATTGTCAGTTTTGTATGATTAATGAAATTTTGTTGAATATTGAGAGACACACACTGCTTCCAATTTTAATATTGTTGTCCTTCCCCCAATAGCTATTGGTGATGATTAATATATGTATGTTCATCTAAAAAAGTATTTAATTCAAATTTTTATAGGCATATATTAAAGTTTGAATGCAAATTTACCTTTCTAAAAGATAGTTTTCTATTTTATTATTTTTTTTTTTTAATTTTTATAATGTAAATATTTAGAAAATTAAAAGTTAACCGTCAAATTTGAATGTGGTGATTTTAAAATTATGACGTGTTCGTGGTTAGTTTCATAAAAATTATGACATTTCGATGTAACACCCAAAACAGTATGCTATAAAAAATTTTCTAATCGACAATTATTATAATGGGTGTTTTGTAAGTAATCAAATTGTTAAATTTTTGTTTCATAATTTTTATACAAATAAATAAATTTTATATATTTTTAACAATTATGCACGTTATTTAATACGAGAAATTAATATAAAATGGTTGTTTGATGCATAATAATGCTCATTTTATTAAATTTGTTAAGCGAACACCAAAATTACTATTACATCCTGTATCGAAATTTACCAATACAAATAAAACAAAATGTGATAATATTAGTGACAGAATGACTCAAATAAACCTAAAAAAAGAGTTTCGCTACTGTATATACTGTGATATCAGATCCTGAGACATTTTTCGTAAAGAAACGATTTTTCTTTTGGGATATTTTTTCTACAGAAAAGTTCTCAGATTCTAAGATTTCGTCAGCTTATTATTGTTTTGCTCCATACGCCAACAACTCGGTTTCGAGAAAAACGATAAAATAGGTTTACCACAAATTTTCTCGAAAAGTAATCGATGGATTTTGTTTTAATGTTTACCATTTATTGCTACATATATTGTTAACAAAGCTTCTAGTTTTCAGACTTTTACATACAATTGATCAAAAGATTTTAAGCTTTTAAGAAAATAAGATTTTATGGTATTATGCTCCATATCCAATTTTGCTTACACATTTGGGACTTTTGTGTGATATGGAGCAAATGAGTTCTCAACGCCAAACAAAATAACAATAAAACAAAAAGAGCTAGATCGACAAAACTGGGTATTTAGAACACTTATATAGTCAGGTTGCATGGTATTAAAAATGGGGATGATCGGTCAATGGACACGCCTACCTCCCACACAACCCAAATGGCAAATATGACATTACTTGAAATGTTTAGAAGTTACGGTATTAAAATTTGGTACGTAGAATAGTACCAACATAATTAATCTTCATTCCAAAAATATGCAAGATCCGTTAATTTTTAAATAATCTAGAGCCTTTTCTATAACTCAAATTTTCAAAAAACGTCAAAATGGTGTGTTTTTTCTTAGAAAATGCTGGATATCTCAAATTTGAAAAGATGTTTTAAAAAACGGACTTCGGAATAAGAAAGAGGATATTTATATTATATATATTCCATTCCTAACTCATTTTTTTCAAAATGGCGTATGGAGCAAAACAATAATAAGGTGACGATTTGTTTTGTATAGACAAAATTGTAGATTCTGAGAACTTTTTTCTATAGAAAAATTCTCAGATTTTTCCAATAAAAAAGTCTCAGATTCTAAAACAAAAAGTTTTAAACTCTGAAACCTTTTTCCTTTAGAATAAGTCATTTTTCCTTTAGAAAAAGTCCCAGATTCCGAGACATTTTTCCAATAGAAAAAGTCTGTAATCATTCTGATAGGTCTTCGAAGATGTTATACAGATGCTTTAACATGCTTTAACAACCCACAGATAAAATTTGGTTTTTTTATTACCACAAATTACAAAATCTGTATTTTACAAGAAAAATCTGCTAAAAATGTGTCAAATTCTAATAACAGATTTTTTTAAAAAATTATTATGTTGATTGTAAAACACATTTATTAAGCGTAAGTGTTTTCTGTAAAATGTCTATAATGATTAATGAATTTTTGTAAGCAACTGTACTTTTACTTTCTATATTTTTTATACTGTTTAATTGCCTATTTTTTTTCTTATTATTCATTTTTGCCTCCACTTTTTCCATTTTTTTTAAATACAAGTGCGTTTCACAAAAAAAATCTAAAAACCATTAAAAATTATGTTAAAGAAATACAATCACTTCCCAACTCCAACTCCTTCAACAAAAAATAAAAAAAAAATCCAAAGTGAAATGAAAAACACCCACAACAATGTACAATTCCAAGCAAAAATATTAAAAAAAAAATCAAAAAAAAGGGATAGTCTTTCAAACTTTTTTTTAATGAAAAATCTTTGGTCTTTGGCAAAGTGTAAAGTTAAAATAATTTGCATCCCCCAAAAACAAAAATCGAAAAAATCTGTTGTAAAGACCATCATCAAACCCTTTTTTCTTTTGTTACAAAAAATATTTACTTTCCCCCAAAAAAAAACTCATACATATTCATTGACCATTATTATCATCATTGAATTCCTTTTTTTTTGCACTTATTTTTAACTTTTTATGCTTCAAAAATTTATACTTATTTGAATATTTTTTTTTTTTGAATTCACTAATACTTTAACAATTCTTGCTTATATAAAGGAATTATTTTTTTTTAAATTTATTTCTCCTCTTTTTTATATTTATTTTGGAAAAATATTTACATTTTTGTTAAAGGATTCATTAAGAAAAAGTGTTTTTTGTGTTAATTAATGTTTTGACAGGTTTCAAGAGAAACAGCATTTAAATAATTTACTCTTTTTGACAGTCATTCAAAATTTTGAAATAATTACAGGGTCAATTATAGAAAATTTGCTTAAAAAATTATCAAAAATGATTTTATAAAAAAAAAAAATGTAGCATACTTTGTAGTGTTTGATACATTTAAAAAATGCTGCATACTTTAAGGCGTGTAAAAAAGTTTACCCTTGCGATTGTCAAGAATTTGGGATTTTTTATTAAGGAAAATGTCTTAGAACTTTAAAATTTACCCACAATATAAATGTCTCAGAATCGGAGACTTTTTCTGTAGGAAAACAGCATTTAAATAATTGACAGTCATTCAAAATTTTGAAATTGTTACAGGGTCAATTATAGAAAATTTACTAAAATGTTGAACAGAAATGATAATAAAATAGAAAAAATGTAACATATTTTGTAGCGTTTGATAAATTTAAAAATGCTGCATACTTTTAGGCGTCTAAAAAAAGTTTGCCCTTGCGACTGTCAAGCATTTCAAGATTTTTTATTAAGGAAAATTGCTTAGGACTTTAAAATTTACCTACATGATAAATGTCCTAGAATCTGAGACTTTTTCTGTAGGAAAATTGTATTTTCTGTTTTAAAAATATTTTATATTCTGATTAAAAAAACATGCTGTTCAAAAATGTTCATAAAACTAAAAAAAACTTAGCATATTCTGTATTGTTCCAAAAACTTTAAAAATGTTGCATACATTTAGGTATTTCAAAACTTAGCCATTGCAATTGTCAAGAATCTAGGACTTTTCTTAAAGAAAATGTCTTAGAACTTTAGAATTTATCTATAGGATACATGTATCAGGATCTGAAACTTTTTTTATAGAATGTCATATTTTTATATTTTAAAATGGTTTTAGAATTTTAGCCCCTTTTGACTGTCAAGAATTTGTAATTTATTTATTAAGGAAAATGTCTTAGAACTTTAGAATTTATCAGGATAAATAAATGTCTTAGGATTCGGGACTTTTTCTTAAGGCAAATTGTCTTAGAATCTGATATTTTTCTATTTTAATAAGGTTTTAAAGTCCGAGTCTTTTATAATAAAAAATTTGCTCAGAATGTTAAAAATTATCATAAAAAAATGTAGCATATTTTGCAGTGTTTGAGAAATTTAAAAAATGCTGCATACATTTAGGCGTTTCAAAACTAAGACATTGCAACTGTCAAGATTCTAGGACTTTTTCTTAAGGAAAATGTCTTAGAACTTTACAATTTATTTACAGGATACATGTGGCGTAATCTGAAACCTTTTTGGATAGAAAAGTTTTCATAGAATGCGTTATATTTCTGTTTTAAAAAGGTTTTAGAATCGTGGGGTTAATTATAGAAAATTTGCTAAAAAAATGAACAGAAATGATAATAAAATGAAAAAAAAAAAATATATAAAAAATAATATAGCATACTTTGTAGTGTTTAAGAAATTCAAAAAATGCTGCATACTTTTAGGTGTCTAAAAATTAGTCCTTGCTACTGTCAATAATTTAGAAAATTTTTATTTAGGAAAATGTCTTAGAACTTTAGAATTTATTTACAGGATAAGTGTCTCAGAATCTGATTTTTTTTTAAAGGAAAATTGTCCGACAATCTGATATTTTGTTATTTAAAAAAGGTATTTGAACCTGAGTCTTTTTTAATAAAAAAAAATTTCTCAGAATGTTAAACTTTGGACAATTCAAGAAAAATTGTATAAAAATGAGCATTTAACTAAAAAAAACTTAGCATATTTTATAATGTTTAAGAAATTTAAAAGAACGCTGCATACATTTAGGGGATTCAAAACTTACTCATTACCACTGAAGAGAATCAAAGACTTTTTCTTAAGGAAAATGTCTTAGAACTTCAGAATTTATCTACAGGATAAATGGCTCAGAATCTGAGACTTTTTCTAAAGGAAAATTGTCTTTGAGTTGAGTTGAGTTGAGGGTGGGTTGTACAAGCCTAAAAATGGGTAAATCTTTAGGCAAGTCCATGGCGCTCAGACTTAAAATAGTCCATTGTACCGTACCCAGAAAAGAAAGA
The DNA here is from genome assembly GCA_963921195.1 of Pegoplata infirma. Classification (NCBI taxonomy): domain Eukaryota; kingdom Metazoa; phylum Arthropoda; class Insecta; order Diptera; family Anthomyiidae; genus Pegoplata; species Pegoplata infirma. The sequence goes on from OY992540.1 coordinate 215,410,477, forward strand.
TTAAGTAAGGGTGATAAAAGGTTGAGAAGAAAAAGGAAGAAGAGTGCTTGCTCAGAATTTCTCAGTTGCTTTCACAAACTTGAGAAAATCAGACAAGGGAAGTCCATGGACCGTGTCCATAGACAGAATATCAGAACCCAATATCCGCAGTCTAGCCCTTGAGAACGCTGGACAACAACATACATAATGTTCAGTTGTGTCATCATCCTCAAGACAAGCCACGCATAATGGGTCTGATAAGACACCTAATCTCGTCATATGACGAGCACAGGCATTGTGTCCCGTAATTAAGCCAGTAAGTCTGCGACAGTCTATTCTACTGAGACTGAGTAGATAGTTAGCCACTTTCTTGTCTGGCTTAATTACAAAACGTTTGGTATTCTTGCATGCCAACTCATTTGACCATCTTTCCATGAAAGTTGCTTTCATATGAGAGTTGATCCAACGCATCAGCCATGTCAAGCCAATACCAATTTGAGGTTCCGGATTGTAAGGAATTGTATCAGAGCCAAGATTTGCCAAAGAGTCAGCAATCTCGTTTCCCCGTATTCCCCTATGACCCGGAACCCACAGAAGACTGACGCTATTCCCACATGAGACCTCATTGAGTCTGCGTCTACATTCCTGGACAATTTTGGATGAAGTGACTGGAGATTCAAGTGCAATGAGTGCAGCCTGGCTGTCACTGCAAATACTGATTCTCCTATTACTCCATCTGTTCCCAATTATCCAGGTCGCTACGTCCAAAATAGCAAATATTTCAGTCTGAAATACTGTAGCCATTTTTCCCATAGCAATATAGCATTTGGTCGCATCGTCCAAATACCAGCCAGACCCAGAGCCATTTAAGGTACTGGATCCATCCGTGTAGAAAGTATCCGTGTAATTTTCCAGTAGGTCTGCTGGGTTTCCCCAGTCTTCCCTACTCGGAAATATTACAGTAAACTTCCTACCAAACTCGATGCAGGAGGTTATATTGTCCAAAGGCATAGAAAACATCGGACAAAGTTCCGATAGCCTATTGAACAGACGACCATGTCCCGCATTGTACTCCCCATGCCATGTTCCGCTTTTGCGGAGCCGGCACAAAGATTTCATGGCTTCTCCTTGAATATGTAAGTCCAAGGGAAGCATATCTAACATAGCGTCCAGAGCTGCGCCTGGGGTGGTGCTCATGGCACCAGTAATTCCCAAGGCAGCCGCTCTTTGCAGTCCGTTTAGCTTGGATCAAATAGTTTTCACCATCGTTCTCGGCCACCAGACTACCGCCGCATACGTCACAATAGGTCTAATTACAGCTATGTACATCCAATGTACATTAGCGGGTCTTAGACCCCATGTCTTCCCAAAAGCACGCCGACACTGCCAGAAAATCCGAAGTGCCCGTGAAACTTTTTGTTCAACATGTTTTGTCCACATTAGTTTACTATCTAGGGTAACCCCTAAATACTTAACTTCTGTGGACAGTTGAAGAGTTATGCCCTTCAACGTAGGAAGCCGAAGACCCTTATGTTTGGTTCTTCGCGTGAACAACACGAGTGTTGTCTTATTTGGATTGACAGACAATCCATGTCGATTGCACCAGTTGTCCATCAAGTCAATAACGGTCTGCATTTTCTTGCATACCAAGTTAAGTGACTTTCCGGATACTAATGCGCACACATCGTCAGCGTATGCCTGTATGTGTACACCTAGAGCTTGTATTTCAACCAAGAGTGAGTTTACCACAAAACACCACAGCAAAGGAGAGAGAACACCCCCTTGGGGGCAACCTCTACTAACCTCAACCGTTACTTTTGTGCCCCACTCATCTTCAGCCGTCAACAATCTCCGAGAGAGCATAAAATGAATCCACTTGACTAGAACTGGATCCACGCCATGCAATTCAGCCGAAGTTTTCATAGAGTCGAAAGTAGCATTATCAAAAGCGCCCTCAATATCAACAAAAACACCCAGAGTATAGTCTTGTTTGTCAATGCCCTTCTCAATATTGACCACAAGATCGTGAAGTGCCGACTCACAAGATCTACCACTCTGATACGCGTGTTGCTGACTATTTAGGGGGCATTCGATTAATGCTACTGACCTAATGAATTTCTCAACCATTCGCTCAAGACTTTTCAGTAGAAAGGATGATAAACTGATTGGTCTAAAACTTTTTGCCAAGGTGTAGTCCTCCTTCCCAGGTTTGGGAATAAAAACAACCTTGACATCGCACCAAGATGATGGAACATACCCATAAGCCAGGCTGGCTCTGAAGATATTTTTAAGTACCTTCACTAGGGTATCTCCACCACTCTTCAACATCATAGGATATATACCATCTGGTCCAGGGGATTTATAGTTATCAAAGGAAGATAAGGCGTACCTGATCGATTCCTCAGAAACTACCCTAGATGCTATATACCAGTCCCTACATGTAGTATTACCAACAGGACTCTCAATAATATCTGTATTTATCGTTGTCACTTTGCATCCTGGAAAGTGAGTAGATAACAGAATATCATTGACCTCCTGTTGGTTGTTTGTGTAGGTACCATCTGGCCTTCTGAGGGAATCAAGCTTCGCTGAACTATCTTTTTGAAAGATTTTACAGAGTCTTGCCGTATCCCTCGTACCATTTACCTCCTCACAGAAAGTCCTATAAGACTCAAGTTTGGCTTCCCTCACTTTTTTCTTATATTCCTTTTGCATGAGGTGGTAATTGTTCCAGTCAGCATCCTTTCGAGATTTTAAGGCTCTATTCAGAAGCTTTCTTGAACTTTTCCTCAGCTTACCAAGTTCCACGTTCCACCAAGGGACTGAGTTACCTGGTCTGCTTTTCCTTAACGGACAAACAGTCTCATAGCAGTCAGTCAAAGTTTTACCCAATTTCTCAGACTCCACTTCAACCGACCCTATACAACTAGGTATTGGGATGGGACGTAATCTTTGATGAAGTAGTTCCTCAAATCTTTTCCAATCCGCTTTTCGAGGGTTTCGGCCCTGTGGGATTGTAGGTTTATCAATCCCAAGCCTAAACTCGATGTAGCGGTGGTCCGACAAGGATACCACATCAAGAACACGCCAATCCCTTATCATTGTACTCGCCTTACTGTTAGATAAGGTAAGATCAATGACCTGTTGCCTTCGTTGAGTGACAAACGTTGGAGAATTCCCAACATTTTGAATCACCAGATTTGAAGACAAGATGAAGTCCAACAATTTGTTACCTCTAGAGTTGCACTTTGTGCTACCCCAGATGATGTGCTGAGAATTGGCATCGCATCCAATAATCAACCCCAAGTTGTTGGCCTCCGCGTATCGTATGACTCTAATTAACTCCTCAGAAGGCGGGGGATAAATAGAATCATAGGGCAGATAGGCAGATACAACAATAGTCTCTACCACTTTACCCTCTATACGAAATCGCACACTAATTGCAACGACGTCTTGGCAACAAAATTGCCTCAACACCGAGCTCTCGATTGTCCTAGGGACAACCATACAGGCCCGTGGCCGCAGTGATCTTGTGTCATACAAGATTGATCCCCATCTAATCATACTTAAACCACAAACTCGTCCTTTGACTGCCCATGGTTCTTGTATTAAGATTATTTGTGTCTTAGAATCTGACATTTTTCTATTTCTAAAAGTTTTTAGAATCTGATTGTTTTTCAATAAAAATATGTTTCAGAATGGAACAATTTTTCTATGGGTTAATTAAAAAAAATGTCTAAAATGTTGTACAGATGTTATCATAAAACTGAAAAAACATAGCATACTTTTTAGTGTTTGGTAAATTTAACAAACGCTGCATACATTTAGGCGTTTAAAACTTTTGGAATGGCTACAAATGTGCTTAAATGTTGTACAGAATGCAGCAGAAAACTAGCAGTTATGAATTTATTTTGAGGCCTTAAACTATGCTATACAAAAAAAGTGTATCGTAGAATTAAATGAATGAAAGCAAATGTTTTCAGTTGAAGTAACACATCCTAAAACCTTTTAGAAGAGAAAATCACCCCGTACAGAAGAGGACATCACCTGTCCCGCAAATGTCCACTTTTTGGAATTTCGTTTGGTAATAGCAAACAAATATTATAGAGCTGATAATGAGAAAAATAATCAAAAATAAAATTGGAGTTTGTCTTTGCCTCCCTACAAAGAAATATATTTTTTGTTTTGACCGCTTTTGGTGTCAAAATTCGCGGAATTTTAATATTTATTTCAATTAAATCTATTGATCAACGAAATTTAAATGAGTCAATCAATGTTTTGATTAAAATTTTTGTTATTTTCTTTAACTGTCAAATTACAAATTTTTAACATACCAGATTTTTTTTTGCTTTCATTTATTTTAAAAGATCAATCACCTACAATTTGATGATTGGTATACAAATTTTCTTAATTGGAGCAATTTCAATAAAAAAAATTTATTGAATCCGCGTTTTTGTTGATTGAAATTAGTTTAAAATTTTTTCTGTGTACTGTTTCGAATATGTTGTTGCATAGTTTTAGGCCTCGCACAAAATTCATAACTACTAGTTTTCTGTTGCCGTAATAATAAAATTGAAAAAAAAAAAAAATGTAGCATACTTTATATTGTTAAATAACTTTAAAAAATGCAGCATACTTTTAGGCTCGCAAAAAAATTAGAACTTGCAACTGTCAAGAATTTGTGCTTTTTTATTAAGAAACTGTGTTAGAACTATAGGATACATGTTCAACAATATAATACATTTTTATAAAAAAGAATATCTTATTTTCTATAAGACAAATTTTTTATAGGAAAAATGTCTCAAAGTTCTGTAGAAAAAATTCTTAAAGTTTTTCCATGAATTTTTGTTAATGCCACAGTTGTTTAAAGAAAAAAAAATCTTTTGTTTAAAAGTTTTGAAGCAAAATGTTGTATTTTTTTCATTTATTAATTTTATTCGTATTTTATTTTTTTTGTATTTCATTAAAAAATTTTAATGGATTTTATTCTTTTTACGTTTTTTTTTAATATCCTTTTATATACTATGCTTCTCCATAATTTTTCCCCTATTTTAGCAAAAACAAAATTGACGCATATTGAAAAGTACTTTATAACGCGGATTTTTTTTTTGCTTTTCCAACTCCAAGAGTCCTTTTAAATTTTTTTCCATTAATTAGACAATGGTCGTTTCATGTATTTTGTTGTTTTGTTTGTGGCGTTTAAGAAAAAAGGGTTAGAAAAGAAAATAAAAAAGTTTTCTTTTTTTTTCTAAAAAAAAGGGTAAAAATCACAATTTTAGAAAATATTTCGTGCAATGAATTGAAGTATATTTTTTTTTTTATTTTTCTTAAAAAGAATACATTAAAAATTACAAGTTTTTTTAAGCGTCTTAGAAAGACTAGAAAGGAAAATGTGAGGGTGTTTTTGTTAGCACTTGTCCTTTTTATTTGTCCTGGAAAGCATAATTATTATCTTTACAATTGAGTAAACAGATTTATCATTAATTGTGACAGTTTATTTTTAATTTTACCAAAAAAAAAAGCTTAAGGTTAAATTACTAGGAATTACAAATGGAATTTGTGGTGGATTTTTTAATAAATTAAAAAAAACTGATCCTAAAAGTATGCAAAAGATTTTTAAAACTTCAAAAGTTTTTAAGTACTAAGTCCACTTAAAGAGTTTTTGATGTGTCGCTTAAACTTAGATTAAACGGTAGTTTTATTAAACTAAATCAACCATTTTTTTTATAAATTAAAAAAAAAAAAATTAAACAATTTTGTTAGGGTTGCCATTTTACCTATAAAATTGTAAAGGGAAAGTGTTTTGACTCGTCACAGCCAATTACAACTTTCTTACTTCTTAAACCGAAAAATGACAGAAAAATCAGAAAAATTTTTAATATTGTTAGACAATTCTGAAAAAACTATTTAAAAAATTTAAAAAATCAGAAAAAATTCGAAAAATTTAAAAAAAGCACAGAAAAATTAGAAAAAAAACGAAAAATTCTAAAGAAAATCACAAAAAACTAAAAAAAATTGGGAAATTTCTCGATATTCTAAACGGTTGGAGGAAAACTTTTGACTCGTCACAGCTAATTACAGCTTTCTTACTTCATTTTGTTTAAATATTTAAATCCGTAAAAGTTGCGCCTTAAAGTATGCTTTATAGTTTTTTTGTTTGATTTTTATTTTTAAATCCTTAAAGTGTTTTGTGTTTATAATGTATATTCCGCATTCTTAAGTAATACACACATGAAAACAGTGAAAGTGGTTTTAAAATGTAAATCACCTTAAAAAATACGAGATTTTCCTAAGAGGGTGAGTACGTAAGTCCATGTGTGGCTGTGTGTATTTATGCTAAACCCAGGAAAATTTTTCAGAACCGATTCTGACAACACTTGTTCTAGAACAGGTCCTTCGGTAACCATACACTATTACACTTCAATTATTCAGAACAAGTTATGTGAAAATTATTGTGAAGCTTGTTCTCTGCAATCAAATTTTCATAACATTTTGGTTCTCAGGAATTTAAAAAAAATTATGTGTCAAAAAAATTAAAAAATAAATATCAATTTTTTTTTGCCAACCAAGAAAAAACACGAATTCTATATAAAAATTGCAGGATATAATCGTGAAAATTGTTGAAACAAATGTGAGTAAATTAAATTTTCATTGTCTGGGTCGGGTCAAATACTAATAATATTATGTTTTTTATTTTTGTTTGCAGAAAATCCATGTTCTGGTATTTCATTATTGTAAGGCCATAAATGCAAACTTTGGAGGCGAAAAAGGATAAATAAATCTGTGTTAAAAATGTAAATATTCCATGTTAAATCTGATTTTTTTATCTTTGTTTAATAAATTAATGCAATTCAAAATATTTTTTTTAATTCTCGTTTCTATTCCAAATTTCACTTCTAGAACCGATTCCGAGGAACAAAAATATGTTCTAATTTTACTTACAAACACCTGTTGCTTCTGGGACAATCCCTTTGTAAAAAGAATCGGTGTTGCACAAGAATTAGAACAGGTTCTAGGGAAGAATAAGTTGTTCCACAATCGGTTCTTTGCAACCGAAAATTTTGCTGGGAAAACTTATATGGACAGAATCATATGTGCGACTACAGTGTATGGTGTCTGTATTATATTGTGCTAACAATGTCGTATTTACCAAAGTTGTTGCTTTTAACTTATTCTTCTCCATCTCCCATTCGAACGCCCACCACATCAGTCCCACTCATACCAAACAACAGCCCAGCCATCCAGTACACTCATGTAACATAACAAAGTATTAGGTATATATTTTAAATAAGATTTGATAATATTTAAAAAAGCATCTAACACTGAGAATTTTCCATTTACTACATCAGTAGCTAGATCTATTGATTTAAAAAAAAATTTTGCCTTACACTTTAAACACTACAACACCATTTACTGGGTCTTTTTCCTAAAAAAGTCTCAAATTTTTAGACAATTTCCTATAGAAAAAGTCTCAGATTCTGAAACCTTTTCATATAAAAAAGTCTCAGATTCTGAGACCTTTTCTTATAAAAAAGTCTCAAATTTTGAGACATTTTTCTAAGGAAAAAATCTCAATTTCTGAGACATTTTTCCTATGGAAAAACTGTCTGATTCCTAGACATTTTTCCTATAGAAAAAGTTTAAGATTTTGAAAACATTTTTTATATAGAAAAAGTCTTTGATTCTGCGACTTTTTTCCTATAGAAGAAGTCTCGAATTCTGATACCTTTTTCCTATAGAAAAACCATTATATTCTGAGACATTTTTCCTATAGAAAACTTTTTAGATTCTAATACATTTTTCCTATAGAAAAAATGTTTTAGAATCTAAGATATTTTTCTTATAGAAAAAGACTCAGGTTTTGAGACATTTTTGCTACAGAAAAAGTGTCAGATTCTAAGAAAAATTTTGAGAAATTGTTTCTATAGAAAAAGTCACAGATACTGAGACCTTTTTCCTATAAAAAAAGTCTCAAACTTTGAGAAATTTTTCTACAGAAAAATTTTCAGATTCTGAGACATTTTTCTATAAAAAATGTCTCAAATACTGAGAAATTTTTTTTATAGAAAAAATTCAGATTCTAGAAATTTTTTCCTAGAATCTGAGACATTTTTCTTAAAGCAAAAGTCTTACAAACGTCATACGTTCGTCATACAGAAACTGGTGGTTCGATTCTGAGAATTTTTTCCTATAGAAAAGTCTCAGATTCTGAAACATTTTTCCCATAGAAAAAGTCTCAGATTTGAGAAATTTTTCCTACAGAAAAAGTTTCAGATTCTTGGACATTTTTCATACAAAAAAGTCTTAGATCCTCAGGCATTTTTATACCCTCCAACCCCAGTATGGGGGTATACTCACTTTGTCATTCCGTTTGTAACGCATCGAAATATCGGTCAGGGAACCCCATAAAGTATATATATTATTGATCCATGATCGATTCTAAGACATTCTGTGAATGACCGCCTTTCCGTCCGTCCTTCCGTCCGTCCATCTGTCTGTAGATGTCACGATGCAGTCCAAAATAAAAGAGCTATCCTCCTGAAATTTGGCACGAATATGTCTTATGGTCCTAGGCAGGTTAAGTTCGGAAATGGGCAAAATTGGACAAGGGGGGAAAAAAGTTCCCCCTTGAAGAATTGAACCAACCTCTGAAAAAAAATACACTTTTTTACATGTTTTTTTTGTATTTTTATTAAATAAATGAAACATTTGGTATATTTATCGCGATGGGAAGGTGCTCTCAACGTCCCCCACTGACCCCATCACCCCCCCCCCCCAAAAAAAAAGATTACGCTCCTGACAATTTTTTTTTTATATTTTTTTTTACGTTTTGGAGGGTATAAAAGATTCGGCACAGCCGAATTTAACACTCTCACTTTTTTGAATTACAATTGACCTTTTTCGAATTACAATTGATATATTTCGAATTACAGTTGATCTTTGTCGAATTACAATTGATCTTGTTCGAACTACAATTGATCTTTTTCGAATTATATATATATATAAGTTCCCGTTGATCCTATAAGGAGCATAGGGCCTCAACAAAAGTTCTCCATTGGGATTTATCTGATGCCATGTACTTAATTTCACCCCAGGTTTTACCGGCTTTCGCAACTTCCTTCTCTATCTGTCTTCTCCATGTATGTGCAGGAGGCTTCCTTGAGGGTTCCATTCGATTGCGTTACGTGCAATATCATCATGTGTTTTTCGAAGGGTGTGTCCAATCCAATTCCATTTTCGCCTTCGTATTTCACGATCGACTGGGGTTTGCGACGTGATTGCCCACAGCCTTGAGTTGGAGATGGTATTCGGCCAGAAAATTTTGAGAATTCTTCGCAAACATCTATTAACAAAGATTTGTATTGAACCAATGTCGCGGGGGGCCGCATTCCAGGTTTCACAACCATACAGCATGATGGACTTTACGTTAGAATTAAATAGTTTAATCTTCACATGGCGGGATAGTGTTGTAGACTTCCATACATTACCAAGGCGACCAAAGGCTTGCTTAGCAGTTTTAATTCTATTTGCTATATCCGCGCTAGACCCTCCAGATTTTGTCAGGATACTACCTAAGTAGCAGAAAGAGTCCACATCTTCAATAACTCTGTCCTCAACTCTAAATTCCTCTGATACATCCGAGTTTATGCGTAATACCTTGGTTTTGGACACATTGACCCTTAGACCTGCTGCTGCTGTTGAGTTGGCGATTGCTTCAAGCTTGTTCTTCATATCTGTGAAACTATGAGATAACAGACAGATGTCATCGGCATAATCAAGGTCCTCTAGTCGTGATTGTAGGCCCCACATTATTCCACGTCCTTCTCTTGTGGCTCGCCTCATGGCTAAATCTAAAACGATGTTAAAAAGCATTGGGGACATCACGCATCCTTGTCTTACACCTTTATTAACAGATATCTTCCTACTTAAGCTGTTTTCATGCAAGATTCGACAACTAGATTCCTCATATAGCACTTTAATAAGAGATATCAGCTTTCTGGGAACTTGTTTACATTCGAGGGAGGACCAAATAACTTCATGTTGCAGTGTATCAAACGCCTTCTCAAAATCTATAAATATGAGGTACAATGGAGACCGCCATTCCACAGACTGCTCCACAATTACTCGAAGGCTGTTAACATGGTCTACGCAGGATTTATGCGGACGAAATCCAGCTTGTTCTGGCCGCAGTTCGGGCGTTAGTTTGCTTGAAAGCCTTTTAGTAATGATTTGAGCTATAACTTTATATACCATACTGAGAAGAGTTATACCCCTCCAGTTACCACGTTCTGTTAGATCACCTTTTTTGGGTATCTTTACGATGATACCCTCCTTGATCTCTTCTGACAACTCTTCATTCAACCAAAACTTTCTTATTAGAGGCATAATGAGTTGCGCACTTATGTGCGGGTCTGCTTTCAGCAGCTCTGGGGCTATGCCGTCAAAACCAGGCGATTTGTTACTTTTTAAAGCACAGATTGAGTCTATGATTTCACACTCGGTAGGGCATTGTGTGGATATATCTGACCTCTCTTCATGTGATGAGCAGTCACATATAAAGTTATTTTGGCTATCACCTTCTGCGAGCATATTAGAATAGTACTTTGCCCATAGCTCCAACTGTGCCTCGTTTGCCGTTACGAGTTCTCCATTGTCATCTTTAAGAGGTTTTCCTGATGCAGCAGTACGGTTATCTTTTTCGAATTAACGTTGATCATTTACAAATTACAATTGACCTTTTTTGAAATTCACTAAAAAAATCTTTGAATTACAATTGGAATTTTCGAAAAATAAATGATCAACGTTTTCGAATTAACGTTGATCATTTACAAATTACAATTGACCTTTTTTGAAATTCACTAAAAATCTTTGAATTACAATTGGAATTTTCGAATTGCAAGTAGAATCTTCGAATTACAAGTGGAATCGTCGAATTACAAATGGAATATTCGAGTTATAAGCACAATCTTCGAATAATTATACACTGATAAAAATTTGTACATAGCAATAACGAAAACTTACATTAATGTTATGAAAAATGACGTTAAAAAGGAACCTATGTAGGGTTTCATTAAATTAATGAAATAGGTATCATAAAATGTAATTGCAAGAACAAGTTTCATTAAATTAATGAAAATTGTTTATACAAAATATAAATTGTGTAAAAAAGGTTTAGTTCTGAGTTCGATGTCTACAACAGCATTTCATAACCTTTAGTATGATAGCCATACATTTATAGGATCCACATTGTCTCTAAGTATTACCATTCCTTAAATAATCTTTGAAATGGTGTTTTAAAAGTTTTCTTTTAGTAAAAGGCAAATATTGTCCATGCATAATACCCTAAAAGCATGTGCGTACACGCATGTGTCTGTGTTATATTGTCGTTTGAAGGGTGGGGGTTAGTTATGCTACTTTTGAGTAGGACATTGGTGGGCAATTTTACATTTTTGCCAAATTTACTAACATGAATACTATACAGGCAATATAAGTTTTTTTATGTGTGTGAGTGTGTGTTGGAAATTGTTCAGTGTGTAAATTTCAATGTGTGTTTGTATATGAATGAAATATTTTAAACTTATAATCAGGTTGTGCTTTGGAGTGGGAAGTCAATGTTAGAGTATGCAAGGTAATTTTATAGGAAGGACAGTGTAGGGCTTAAAATACACCCAAAGAAAAAAAGATATTAAAATTAAAATAAGAATAAAAGAACGTTAACTAAATCAGAAAATTTAAAAATAAGCATACTTTGAGGGGTATAGATATTTTGAAATTGTAGCATATATTTAGGGATTACCATTTTTTAAAAAACCAAACAATACAATTAAGAGTAACTTAGTTATTTCTTTCATACACTTTATTGAAAATGACTTTATTACAAAAATATAAACTGAAATTCAATTGATCTTTTTCGAATAACAATTGGAGTCTTCGAATAACAGTTGATCTTTTTAGAATAACAATTGATTTTTTATCGAATTTCTCTATTTGGAATTCTAATAGATCGTTTTTAAATTACAAATTGTTCTTTTTCGAATCAAAATTGACCTCTTTTGAAATACAATTGATCCTTTTCGAATTACAATTGATATTTTTCCAATTCCAATTGATATAGAACTACAATTGATCTTTTTATACCCTCCAAACACAGTAAGGGGGTATACTCACTTTGTCTTTCCGTGTGTAATGCATCGAAATATTGGTCAAGGACCCCAAAAAGTATATATATTATTTATCAATGATCGATTCTAAGAGACATTCTAGCGATGTTCGTCCGTCCGTCTGTCCGTCTGTAGAGGACACAATACAGTCCAAGATAATAGATCTATACTTCAGAAGTTTGTCACGAATATGTCTTATGGCCATAGGCTGGTTAAGTTCGGAAATAGGCAAAATCGTACCAAAGGGAAAAAGGTCCCCCTTGGAGAACTAAACCAACCTCAGAAAAACGGGATTTTTTTGCAGGGTTTTTTGTGCTTTTGTTAAGCAAATCCAAAATTTTGATGCCGGAGGAAGTTCAAAACCCTGTATGGGGACCCATCGGATAAAAAAAGTTTGACCCGCCCCTTTTGTGGGCGTGGATATTAAAAATGTGTTTTAATAATGATTAATTGGATTAAATAATTGCAAGAATCATAATAAATACATTTGATAACATATATCGCATGGGGAAGGTGTCCCCGAACGTCTCCCACCAAACCCCCCCAAAAAAGCGCCCCTGACATTTTTTTACATGTTAGAGGGTATAAAAGATTCGGCACTCTCACTTCACTCTCACTTATTTAAACTAAAATTGATATTTTTCCAATTACAATTCATCTTTTTCGACTTACAATTAACTTCTTCGATTTACAATTGATCTTTTTGAATTACAATTCATCTTTTTCGAATTATATTTGGAATCTTTGAGCTGAAAATGGAATGTTCGTAGTACAAATGGACTCTTCGAATGAGAAGTAGAATCTACGAATTATAATTGATATTTTTTTAATTACATCTGAAAATGGTGTAAATAAACTTAGGCAAAGGGAAACTTAAATTTTAGCCAAATTTGTTGGTTATTGTGGTCTTTGTGCTGTTTGAGCACCTGCTTTGTCTACATGGACAGAAAGACCGGCTAAAAAGTGGTTTTCAAATTTAAAATAACAAATAAATTAGTAACTCAACTAAATTTTTAATAAACTTCACTGATTAGTCACTGGGACAGGGAGGCTAAAGTTACTTTTTTAATTTGTCGTTGAATATTAGAATATTCCAAAAGGAAAAATGCCTCAAAATCTGAGAATTTTTCTATATGAAAAATGTCTCAGAATCTAAAAATTTTTCTATAGGAAAAATGTGTCAGAATTTGAGACATTTTCCATAGGAAAAATGTCTCAGAACCTAAGACTTTCTTTGTTTCAAAATCTATCTCAGAACATGCGACTTTTGCTATGTAAAAAATGTTTTAGAATCTGATACTTTTTCTATAGGAAAAATGTCTCAGAATCTGAGACTGTTTTCTATACGAAAAATGTCGCAAATCTGATACTTTTTCTATAGAAAAACTTTCTCAGAATCAGTGTTTTTTTTCTATAAGAAAATTGTCACAAAATCTAAGACTTTTTCTGTGTCTTAGAATTTGAGACTTTTTCTATATAAAATGTCTGAGACTTTTTCTATAGGAAAAATGTCTCTGACTCTGAGATTTTTTCTATAGGAAAATATCAGATTCCAGAATCTGAGACTTTTTCTTCAGTAAATAGTCTCAGAATCTGAGACTTTTGCTGTTGGGAAAATATTTCAGAATCTGAATATTTCTATAGGAAAAATGTTTTAGAATCTGAGGCTTTTTCTATATGAATCTGATGCTTTTTCTATAGGAAAAATGTCTCAGAATCTGAAGATTTTTCTGTAGGAAAAATGTCTCAGAATCTGACACTTTTTCTATAAGGAAAATATCTCAGAATCTAAGACTTTTTCTATAGAAAAAATGTCTAAGAATCTGAGACTTTTTCAATAGGGAAAATATCTCAGAATCTGAGATTTGTCTCAGAATCTAAGACTTTTTCCATAGGAAATATATTTCAAATTCTGAGACTTTTAATGTAGCAGCAAAAATCTCTCAAAATCTGATACTTTTTCTATAGGAAATATGGCTAAGAATTTGAGACTGAAAAATTTTTCAGAATCTGAGACATTTATTTTGGGAAAAATTTCTCTAAATCTGAGACTTTGTCTATAGGAAAGATGTCTCAGAATCTGAGGCTTTTTCTGTAGGAAAAATGTTGAAGAATCTGCGGCTTTTCCTATAGGAAAAATGTCTCAGTATTGGAGGATTTTTTTATAGGAAAAATGTGTCAGAATCTGAGGCTTTTTTATAGAAAAAATTTAAGGCTTTTTCTATCGTAAAAATTTCTCAGTATCTGAGACTTATTCTATAGAAAAAATATCTCAGAATCTGATGCTTTTTCTATAGGAAAATTGTCTCAAAATCTGAGGTTTCTGCGATAGGAAAAATGTCTTAGAATTTGAGCCTTTTTCTACAGAAAAAAAAGGTCTCAGAATCTGAGGGATTTTCTGGAGGATTTTTCTATAGGAAAACTATCTCAGTATCTGAGTCTTTTTTATAGAAGAAATTGAGGCTTTTTCTATAGAAAAAATATCTCTGAATCTGAGGATTTTTCTCTAGGAAAAATATCTCAGTATCTGAGTCTTTTTTATAGAAGAAATTGAGGCTTTTTCTATAGGAAAATTGTCTCAGAATCTGAGGCTTCTGCTATAGGAAAAATGTCTTAGAATTTGAGCATTTTTCTATAGGAAAAAAATGTTTCAGAATCTGAGGGTTTTTCTATAGAAGAAATGTCCCAGAATCTGAGGCTTTTTCTATAGGCAAAATGTCTTAGAATCTGAGCCTTTTTCGGATACTTTTTGTATAAGATAAATGTTTTAGAATCTGAATCTTTTTCTATAGAAAAAATGTCTGTCCAACTTTTTTAAGTTGTAGAACTTAATTTTAATAAAATTGCTTTTCGTTTTACTGCCTAAAATTTTTTTGGTTGTAATACCTAAAAAACACTCAGCAACATTTTCATTTAATCTTGTATTAAAAGCGCTCTAATGTATGCTACAATTTACACTATTGTACTCCAGGGTAGTTATACATACGAGTATAAACTAAAATGTGAAAGTAAATCTTTTTTTGAAAAGAAAGTTTTGGAAATAGATGGTTATAATAATAGTATATATGTTATGTATGTATATTTGTAAATAAATACATATTTTAGTAAATAAATTATAATATACAAAATATGAAATATTATAAAATTTAGAAAATCTCTTAATAGTTTCTTGATATAAACAAAAATAATTGGTGGGTATCTCATACAAATATTCTAACATCTACCTTTGTGTGGGTTTTTAAGTATATATTTTTAAGGACACATGTTTCCAAAGGTTTTTCTTGTTGTTACTTGTTATAGAAAGTCTATATTTGCAGTTTTCTGCTTCGTTTATTTTCAAACTAATTAAGCTTTAAAATAAGGATTTTTGTACATATTACTCGAGTATGTGGTAAGAATTTTATAATAATATTTTTTGTGCATAAATAATAAACTCATATTTAATTTATGGGTTTTATTTATAAAATTTTTTACTCCAATTAAAAATTTTCCAACATATTTTTTTTTGGGGGAAAAAAGTTTGTTTAAAATTTGTTTGAAAGTTTTGGAATTTTAATTTTTTTTTAAATTTGGGTTAAAATTAAATTAGGCTAAAGGACCAAATAATTATCTTAAGCATATTTGAATAATATATTAAATTTAACTCTTAAACTTTATTAAATTATAGAAGAAATGGTAGAATAATTGGCTAATTTGAATCTTTAAATACCCTAGATTGATCCTAGAAGTAGGTTAAAAAAAATAATAATAATTGGCTAGGATCCGTCTGGACGACAACTTTTTTTTCATAAAAAGTGTTTATATATTTATTTTTATAATAGTTCCGGTATTTTAATTAATTTTTAAGATTACGCTCTCAAAAGTAGGCAACACTTTTTTAAATTATTTTATGAATATAAAACAGAAGTATACTAGACTTCTGAATATAACACATATTCTGTTAAAAATATTTTTAAAATTGAAAGAATAAACATTTAAAATTATAACCCACAAAAGTAGGCACCACTTTTTTCAATGAAAAAATTGTGTAACATACTTCGCCAACATGATTAATGCCAACAAACTCCTTTGTAATGCTGTTTGCACTTAAGCTTTACAATTTTATAATTTTTTAATCATGATAATATGTATATCCATTTTTGTTTATATCCACGCCCACAAAAGGGGCGGACAGAAAAAAACGACGTTTTCTAATTTGAACTCCTCTAGCATAAGAATGTTCCCTTTTTTTAACAAAAATACAAAACAAAAACGATTATGTAAAAAGAAGTAAGAAAATTATGTTCAGTCAAGACTGATGATATAATACCCTACACCAGCTTTTTCCGGAAAATTGGTCAAAATAAGTCCAAATATGGAACGATTGGATCTATCTTTCGTTAGATCTTTAATTAAAGTAAAAAAAAACACACATAGACCGAATATAAGTGGAATTGGCCAATAGACTGCTTTAACTAAATATCGGGCGAAATTTTTATATGGCGGTCAAGTCAAAAAATGGACAAATTATATTATGAAATATATTAAGATTAGGTTACCAAAGTACACGTTGAACACCTACAATCAACATTTTAATCAAATATTTGCTATTTTCATGAATTTTAAGAAATTTAAGTGAATATTGTGTGGGTGAGTTTGTTGGGGGACTATAAGAAGAACTGATCCGATTTCGATTTGTGAAAACAAAATATGATTTCCTGCCAAAATCAAAGGGAACATATTTTTTCCAATTTCAATAAACTTTAGGGCTGTTTGTTTACCCAAATTTCTTACTATTTTTACTACAACTGGAAAGTTTTGTTTACTTTTTGTATTGAAAATTTCCAGCTGTAGTAAAAGTTGTAAAAATGTGTAGATTGTAGTAAGGTAACGAACAGGCATTTTGGAATTGGGACAATAGAAGCTTGAGTTTTAAATTTTAAAATCATATATAATCATATTTATGTATAAATGAAACAAATCATTTTTTACATAATTCTAAATAAGCTTAAAGATATATAATTCCATATTTTCAAACTGACCAAAAAAAAACTATGAAACTTAAAAAAGAAATTCTAAATATTGTCAACTACCCTTATAGAAAGAAATAACGAAATATACATCGTTTATTTTGAAAGTAGCATAAAGACACTTCTAAAAAAATTAAAAATTAAAATTATGAAAAGATTTTAAAAAAAAAATTAAAATCTTTTCATAAAAAGACAAAATTTTAACAAACAGACAAAAATTTAACAACATAAAACAAATTGTAAAGTCAAACGTTATTGTTTTATTTTATTAAATTTGAATATGCTGCATACTTTTTTGTGTTTACCACTATTCAAAACTAAACTGTTGTTATGCCACTTTGAAAATTAATAGTTCGCTTGTATAAGATGATTTGTATTAGCATTATCATATGAGGATTTCATACATACATAAATATAAAAATTTTTGTTGTTATGGTCAAACTCCTTAAAATATGTAAACTTCAATTTTGTGGACTATGCCTAAAAGTATGCTATGAAATATGTTTATTTAAAAATTATATACAATTTAAATCTTTGATTTTCGTTTTTTCTTATTGGATTTTTCTTATTGAGTGAGATTTTTTTTAAATGTTTTTTTTTGTTAACCCCTAAAAATATACTTAAATTTTATGGGTACAACAGTGCTTCAAAGTATGTTATAAATTTAGTAAATAGTATTAACAATTAGTAAAATTTGTACAGCACGTGATTTTTTATTTGTAAACTAGTGTTACACTCAATAAACTAAAAATTTATAAAAACTGAATTTTACTGCTTTTTACTCAAATGCATGTAACTTCATGCATTCAATCATTTGATTTGGGACTTTATCGGACTTGAACTGTAAACAGAGAAATTATTTAAAACAAGTTAAAAAAAAAAAATAATTTGAAGGGGGGGGGGGGTAGTTGGTGGGAGACGTTGAGGACACCTTTCCCTTGCGATAGATGTTATCAAATGGACTTATTATGATTCTTGCAATTATTTAATCCAAATAATCATTATTAAAATACATTTTTTATATCCACGCCCACAAAAGGGGGGCGGGCTTCCTTTGCCATAAAAATGTTGCATTTGCTTAACAAAATTCTCCTCCAGTGGAGAGTCGCTGGATCTCCTTTTAAACACGCATTTTCCGGGCAATTCCATGACGCCGTTTCAAGCTTTGGAACGTTCTGACGCCCAAGCATCTGAAATTGCTTCGGAAATAATAAATATGCCAACATTAATCTGGGTGATAAAACACTTCAGGCCCTATAAATCCCCGGGACCTGATGGTATAATCCCGGCTAAGTTGCAGCAAGTGTCGGACTATATAGCCCCGTTGCTGTATAATCTATACACATCATGCATCAACTGGTCGTATATTCCTTAAAAATGGAGGGATACCATAGTCGTATTTATCCCGAAGGCTGGGAAAAGTTCCCACACAGCTCTGAAGGATTTCAGACCAATTAGTCTGTCTTCTTTTTTGTTAAAGACAATGGAACGAATGATAGACTCATATTTGCGTAGAGTGATTGACCCGAGGTTGCTTTCGACAAAGCAACATGCATACAGCAAGGGTAGATCAACGGAAACAGCTCTTCATGAGCTCGTTAATACCATCGAGAGATCGCTTTCGGTAAAGGAGTACACTATGGTGGCCTTTCTTGATATAGAGGGGGCTTTTAATAATGTCATCCCAGACTCCATAGTTTTGGCATTGTCTGGTCTAGGAGTAAAGCGTGGGATCGTTTTAATGGTGGAAAACCTACCTCGATTTTTTAATAGGGACACACCACAAGGAGGTGTTCTTTCGCCGCTTCTTTGGAACCTGGCACTGAATTCAATGCTGCTATCTCAAGAAGCACGTGGTTGTCATGTTGTCGCATATGCTGATGATGTCGCGATAGCGGTAAAGGGGAATCATCTGCCAACATTGAGGGACATTCTTCAGGGTTCTCTGAAAAATCTGTCTAAATGGGCAAGAGACTGTGGTCTAGGAGTTAATCCAAGTAAAACAGAGCTTGTTTGTTTACAAGGAAAAATAAGATTCCTGCTTTTGATCCTATTTCTCTGGACGACACTGAAATCACCTTCTCAGATGGAGCCAAGTATCTTGGAGTATTTCTAGATAGGAAGTGGAATTTCAGGCGTAACATTGAGGAACGGGTGAGAAAAGCAACGATTGCTTTATATTCCTGTAAAAGGGCCATTGGAAAACGATGGGGTTTTAGCCCTCAAGTCGTTCATTGGATCAATACAGCAGTGGTGCGTCCAATTTTGCTGTATGGAATCATTGTCTGGTGGCCTGCTTTAGAAACAAAAGCGAACTGTGTCTTCATCACGAAGGTACAGGGAATGACGTCGATGTGCATCACTGGTGCTCTTCGTACTACACCTATGGCTGCATTAGAAATCCTCCTTCACCTGATACCATTGGACATATTGGGTAGGCAGTATGCGGCTGCGTCGGCAATTCGACTTAATAGCACGCTGCAATGGAGGAGCAGCGATTGTGGCCATAGGGCGATCTTAAAGAAGATAACAATACCACAAAATGTGAACTGTGCTCCCTCTTTGAGCCTCTTTGAGCGCCACTTTAACACCATGATACCATCCAGGGAGTCTTGGATGGGGGATACTCCGGGTAGTGGAGCTACCATAAATTTTTACACAGATGGATCGAGGCTGCACGAACAAGTGGGCTTTGGAGTATATTCGGAAGAGCTTGGGTTGAGCCTGGAAGAGCTTGGGTTGAGCCAGATCATTGCAGTGTTTACCAGGCAGAGATGCTCGCAATAAAGGAAGTGTCTGGCTGGTTGAGCTGCAATGTCTTGTCTACAACCGCAGTCAACATCTATACTGACAGTCAAGCCGCGGTCAAGTCTCTGGATTCAATGTTTCTGAAAACAAGATCTGTATTAACTGCCGCGCGTCTTTAAATGAGATGGCCAAGCAGTTTAACATACGACTCATATGGGTCCTAGGGCACAGAGACATTCCAGGGAATTGCAAAGCCGATGAGCTTGCAAGACTAGGAACTACCTTACAGGTTCCAACAGAATTGGAATGTGTTGGTATGCCTCTAGAAACTTGCAAGCAAAACCTACGGCTTTGTTCTACGACGGAGACTAATCAAAGATGGGCAAATGGATGGACGTGTGAGACAACACGACTGATTTGGCCTTCTCTTAATCAGGGGCGCACAAGTGAGCTGATATCGCTTCCAAGAGGAGAGATTTCGACGGTGGTTTCTATAATTACCGGACACTGTCTTATAGGGAAGCACGCAGAGCGATTAAATGTGCCGTCGAATGACTTTTGCCGAAGTTGCATGGATGAAGAGGAGTTGGAAACTATCGAACACTTAATTTGCCATTGCCCGGCACTTTCTGGTCAGAGACTTGCTTCACTGGGATCTAGGGAGCTGTACGATCTTTCTGATTTGTTGGATGTCAAAATTCAACATCTAAGGAGTTTTATAAGAAGCTCAAAATGGTTTAACGACAGGGACTAGTAGGGAAACCTATTACGGTCCCGTGGTATCACAATGGACCTCACACAGAAAAAAATAAAAAAAAAAATTTGAGTAAATTTTTAATACTATTGAGTAAAAAATTACTCAATTTTGCACCAGAAAACGACTTAATAGTATTGAGTAAATTTTTAATAAAAAATTATTAAATGCTTACTAAAAAATTTTTAATGGATACTATTAAAAATTTAATTAAAATTTTTTCAATTTTTTAAGTAACTTTTTAATTGTGGCAAATAAAAATTTACTCAAAATTTATCAATTTATTTTTTTAAAAAGTTTAAAGTTTTCTGTGCAGAGTCTACGTGTGTTGACGTAAAACGTTAGCAGCCACTTACAACCTAACCCTACCTAACCTAACCTAGCAAAATTACAAAAAGCACTGCAAAAAATAACGTTTTTCAGAAGTTGGTTTAGTTCTCCAAGGAGAATTTTTTTCTCCTTGGTCCGATTTTGCCCATTATCTCAACCCTTATGAACCGATTTGCTTGAAACTTAAAATATATATAAAAGAGACAATTTTAAGGTGAGAGTGTCTCGGCTTATCGGCCATATTAGTGCTTAAAAATTTCGTTGTCCCCTTATGAAACAATGTGGACGTTCGGGAAAATTTCGATAACTTCCAAACTAACAGGAATATCGTCCAGGCAAAGATACGTGTCGAGTTAAATTTAATAAAGCTTATTCCTTATTCATATGGATATCGTAGGTCTATGTCTTTTTATAAATAGCCCCCCAAATTTAATTTTAATTTATTAAAGTTTTTTTTTTTTAATTTATTAAAAGTCAATATCATACCGGCTTAAAGTGTAAATATTGAAATTTATTTGATTGAATTTGATAAATTTGATTTAAAATTTGTTGTTGTTGTTTTAAATTGTTTCATTTTAAATATAAAATTGATCAATATTGATTTAAAGACAAAGACAGTTTCTTTTGCAGTTTTTATATTATTTTTATTTTAAGTTGGCATAAAAAGGGTTGTTTATAATGAGATTCTAACTTAATTTAGACAACTTTTTGTAAGGATTTTTTTTGTATTTATAAAAAAAAAAAAAAAGTACAACAAAAACATACAATAAAATTACGAAAAAAATATTGGAAAATACAAAAAATTGTATAAAATTCTTTTAAAAAACTGCCCTCTTATTCTTGTTAACATGAAAAATATAATAAAAAAAAACAGTCTTTTACAAAAGAAAGGGGTAACACTAACAGATAACAAGCAAAAAGTAAACGCCGCTGTTGTTGTTGTCGTCATCATCATTGTGGACGGAGGACTCTTTAACATAGTTGAGACATAACGAATGGTCAAAAGGATGCTAACAACCAACCTCTATATTAAGGTGGCACCATGTTTAGATATAAAATAAAATAAAAAAAAAGATCGCTAAACACATTGTCAGTGTCATTAAAGTTGACATCACTGTACGTGTGATATCTATTGTGAATGAAGATATAGATTTTTGTAACAATGCGGCAGGCCGCCGGCAGCACTAAAGTGAGAGAGAGAGAGAGATTGAAAGAAACCGTGATTGAAATAAAGTAAATTTCGCGATTTTTAGAGTTTGAGCAAATAGGCACAAAACAATGACAGTGGATGCTAAAATTTTTATTAAAAAATAGTAAGTTCTTGGGGGAAAATCGCTAAAAACATTGTCATGATCATTGGGTAAGCATCAGTGTATGTTTGTTATCTATTGTGAATGAAAAATTTAGATTTTTGATTAAAATACTATGGGGGGAAACTTCTTGTCTTCTAACGAAAAGTGTTTGCATATTTTTTCTATGATAGTTGCTTAAAGAAATTTGTT
This sequence comes from Pegoplata infirma, assembly GCA_963921195.1. Lineage (NCBI taxonomy): Eukaryota > Metazoa > Arthropoda > Insecta > Diptera > Anthomyiidae > Pegoplata > Pegoplata infirma. Next base: position 215,432,960 of record OY992540.1, read on the forward strand.
TAAATGTTGGACCACCCTAATATTCATACAAAATACTTTCACCAGTTATTTTTTATACTATTGCAAAAAATAGTCTTTACAATTTTTTTTTTTCAAAAAAAGCCTGTGCGCGTGTTTTATATTCCAAAAAAATGCTATTCGGCCTCAACATCATCTGCAGGTATTACATAAGGCCAGGACAAATAAGAAGGGAGGCTTAAAAGTTTTACTCTTCTGTTGATGCAGAGTTGAGAAAGAATGCAATTGAAGCCAAAGAAAAAAATCTATTAATAACAATAAAAAGCAGCCATATTTATTTCGACCCGCCCTCTTTTGTAGGCGTGGATATATTTTTTTGTGTAAAATTATAATAAATGATGTTCTTAACATGTATCGCACGGGGAAACTGTTTCTCAACGTCCCATACGATCTCCGCAAATGCCCTCTAATTTTTTTTTATGTTTGAGGGTGTCAAAAATTCGTCACAACCGAATTTACCATGTTTTCGAAATTTTTTAATATTAATTACTTTTTTAATTAAATCAATTAAAAAATTATTTATATAAAGAAATTGATAAGAAGAGTATGTACAGGAAAAACATGGCACGATTTTTTCCATACGATTTGAGAGTTAACAAGTAAGAAAGCTATATTCGGCTGTGCCGAATCTTTAAATACCCTCCACCAATGTGATGATTTAAAAAACAAAAAAGTTTGTTTTATTTATACCTCAGGAAATAAAAAAGTAAAAAAAAAGTGTACTTTCGGTACCTTTAATAAAAGGTACTTTTTATTAAAGGTACTTTTTATAGAAGGTACTTTTTATAAAAGGTACTTTTTATAAAAGGTACTTTTTATAAAAGGTACTTTTTATAAAAGGTACTTTTTATAAAAGGTACTTTTTATAAAAGGTACTTTTTATAAAAGGTACTTTTTATAAAAGGTACTTTTTATAAAAGGTACTTTTTATAAAAGGTACTTTTTATAAAAGGTACTTTTTATAAAAGGTACTTTTTATAAAAGGTACTTTTTATAAAAGGTACTTTTTATAAAAGGTACTTTTTATAAAAGGTACTTTTTATAAAAGGTACTTTTTATAAAAGGTACTTTTTATAAAAGGTACTTTTTATAAAAGGTACTTTTTATAAAAGGTACTTTTTATAAAAGGTACTTTTTATAAAAGGTACTTTTTATAAAAGGTACATTTTATAAAAGGTACTTTTTATAAAAGGTACTTTTTTATAAAAGGTACTTTTTATAAAAGGTACTTTTTATAAAAGGTACTTTTTATAAAAGGTACTTTTTATAAAAGGTACTTTTTACAAAAGGTACTTTTTATAAAAGGTACTTTTTATAAAAGGTACTTTTTATAAAAGGTACTTTTTATAAAAGGTACTTTTTATAAAAGGTACTTTTTATAAAAGGTATTTTTTATAAAAGTTTTTTTTTTTATAAAAGGTACTTTTTATAAAAGGTACTTTTTATAAAAGATACTTTTTATAAAAGGTACTTTTTATAAAAGGTACTTTTTATAAAAGATACTTTTTATTAAAGGTACTTTTTATAAAAGGTACATTTTATAAAAGGTAATTTTTATAAAAGATACTTTTTATAAAAGGTACTTTTTATAAAAGGTACTTTTTATAAAAGGTACTTTTTATAAAAGGTACTTTTTATAAAAGGTACTTTTTATAAAAGGTACTTTTTATAAAAGGTACTTTTTATAAAAGGTACTTTCAATTTTTTTTTTAGAAAATTTTCAGAACCTGTTCCGAAATTTTCCATTTTTTAAAAAAGTCAATTTATTAAAAATCCGGCCATTTTTTTCAATTTTTTTTTGAAAGTTTAGATGTTTGTCTATCTACAAAAAAAAATCAGACATGTGTTTTTCGTTTTTTTTTTTTGAGAAAATCGCATTTGAATTTTGAACGCAATTTTCTGAGTTCCATATAGGGCTATTCATACAACCTATTCAGAAATTTCACGTGACACATGTTTTTCTGTAGCAGGACATTTGGTGTGGAATGCTTCATATACTCTCCATCACTACACTTAAAAGAAAAACTCTGTCAAAAAATCTATAAAACGACTTTCAATTTGATTTAGCAAACTTTTAGAAGATTTTTCTGCTAACATAGATATTTTTACTAAAATCTCTGTCACTTCAGTTTTAGAAAAAAACAGAAATTTTATCGCTTTTTTACTGATTCTGTTTACTAAATTTCACAAAATTTTTGAACTTATTTCAATGAACTTTGAAAATATTCTAAAATTTTCAAGACAATGTCGTAGATTTCTCATTTGATTTCAATTTTGACAGATTTCTCTGCTGATTTCACCTAAATAATCATGACAGATTTTAAGCAAACCGTGTCTGCTAAAATCAGCAGATTTCTCATATGGCTCAAAATGGATGTATTTTCTGCAGATATTTCTGCTGATTGGACAGAGAATTTTGAGTGTGACTGGAGGGTATAAAAACAGTGACAGACACGGCAAAAAATTAAAATTTACTTCATTTTCTCTACACTCAAAAAAAAAACCTTGTAAAATTACAAGAAAAGTTTGTAGCTTTTTTTTGCTACCTCCTATTTGACAATAAATCCTTGTTATTTTACAAGCTTTTTACCAATACTTTTGTAATTTTACAAGCTTTTTACCAAAGAAATTGTAAAAATTGTAATTTTACAAGATTTTTACCAAAAAAATTGTAAATTTACAACTTTTTTGGCAAAATAAAACTTACAAAAAATTTTTGTAAATTTACTACACTTTTTTTGTAAAAAAACTTGGAAATTTAAAAATTAATAGAAAAACTGTAAAATTATAAAAAAAAATGTAAATTTCAATCCAAAATTTCTTGTTAAAAAACAAGGAAAACTGTCTAATATTGGTAAAATGGCATTACGAGACTTTTTTTAGTAATTTGACAAGGTTTTTTTTTTGTGTGTACGGGATCTCTCATTTTCCCTTTCTCTCACACTCCAGGGTTGCCGAATTTTCGCAACAAATTTTTATTTTTTCAATCACAATGGTGTAACAAACGTACAGTAGTGCCAACTTAATGGCATTGACTATGTGTTGAGCGATTTTTTTACAAAAAATTTTCCAAACAAATTACATTTTTTACCGTCGCCATTCCCAGTCATTGTTTTGGGCGTATATTCTCTGACAAGGGCAACTGTCCCCGTGTCGTGCTTGATCTGTTCAAACTTAAAAATCCCCAAGCTGCTTTTATTTCCATCACGGATTTCTTCAATCGACCTCTCACTAAAGTGTTGCCGCTTTTTAAACAAAAGTTCTATATTTTTTTCATTCACAATAGATACTGGTGTTTAGCGATTTTTCCCATAAAATAACGAGGTTTTTTAAAATTTGTAATATCGATTAATTTTTTAATTAAATCATATAAAAGAACAAGTAAAAAGTAAAATTCTGTCTTGCCAACTATATTCATACCTTCTGCAATTTAAAAAAAAATGATTGAAATAAAATTTATTTAAAAAAATGTTTGAAAAAAAAATGTTTTTAGAAAAATATTTTTGTGAAAAAATTGTATTAAAAAATTTATAAAAGAAATTAATTTAAAAATATTTTTTTTTTAAATTTCCGCAGAACAAAAAGGCGGCACGGCTCTTTTCATACAATATGACAGTTAAATAATAATAAAGACACGACCGACAAGTCAAAAATTTATTTTATTTTCATCACGGTTTCTCTCAATCTCTTTATCTCTCTCACTTCAGAGTTGTTGCATTTTAACAAAAAATCTGTATTGTACAAGCACGGTACGGGGAACGGGTGCCGTTGTCAGGGAATATAGGCCCACAACAATGACGGTAGACGGCAACGTCAAAAATTTTAGATTTTTAAATATTTTTTCCTACTTCAAAAATGTTTTCATTTCTTAATATATCTGTTTGTGAATGGCCACAACTGGATATTTCTGTTTATTTATATTTTTTATTTTTTTTTCATTTCTGACCATCATATCATCTACATGCTGCATATATAAAATTCTGTATTTTTTTTTATATATTTTGCAAAAAAGGGTTAAAAAAGAATATAATATAAAATAACTTTCACTCTTTACCCTGGACACAAAATCCTCCTTCCTTGGATGGGTGGTAAAAGGTTGATAAGCATACTTTATCTTAGGCACATGTTGGTTTTTGTAAGGATTTTGTTTATATATATTTTTTTAGAATTTGTTTTTTTTTTTTTTTTTTTGGTTGGTCATGAATTTAGAACGTCCTGCAAAATTATATATATTTTTTTTTTGTATTTTGTACGTCTCTACGCATAATAATGAAAATATCATAAAAAATGTAAACACAAATAAACTTAGACTACATATTCTCATACTTTACATTACACCACTTTTTGTATATCTTTTATGAAATATACAAGGATATACTGACTTTATTATTTTGTTTGTAACTTATCGATATGTGGATCTAGGACTCCCCATAAAGTAGATAGATCGAGGTTTTATATTCAAAACCCTTTAACTCTTATTTTCACGAACATGAGTTTTAAATGGTAAAATATTTAGTAAAACAACCGTGTTTCGGAATTTCTCAGATTCCATTTTCAAGACTATTTAGCAAATTTAAAAACCCTATACTATAACAGAACAATCTTCACAGTGGAATTTGACAAACATCACAACACGTGTCCTCTAAGTCTGGCAAAAAGGACCAACATAAATAATTTTTAAACAGAAAATTAATTTTCTTGAAAATTATTCTCATCAAAGTTTTAATTAGTAAAGAAAAAATTACCTCGAGCTAGAATAAACCTATTCAAAATATAATATTTTAAAGGTCTTATTTTTTAATAAAAACTACTCAGAATATTTTTTAAAATGCAAAACCCTCTATCTCATAATTTTTTATGTATACACTTTAACAATTTTTGAATAGCAAAACCGTCTATCTCGCATAAAATCGTTAATGGCACAAAATTTTAAAAATCAACTATTTGTTGGATTTAGTAGTCGCTTTTAATAAATATTGTAGAATATAGAAATTTAAATACCTCCAGAACAGGCGAAATAAACAGTTTTTTTTTGTTTTTTCTAAGAAATCGCGTTTTTTGAGATAGAGGGTTTTATACACTAGCCCTCAATATACTTTATAGGTTCTAAACCATAAAATTTTGTCTTAAAAATAAGATGAAGGGTGCAAAAGATTCTTTTCTGCCATTTATAACACTTTCACTTGTTATATTTATTTTTGTTATTATAAAACAAAATTTGGAAAAAAAAATATATAAAAAATATTTTATGTATATAAATATTAAAGTAAGAATTCGCATAGTAAAATTATAAAAAAAAATGGCCACTAAAATTTAAAAACTCTTTTGGTATGTAAAGTAAAGGTCACTACATTTTTTTTTCGAAAAAAATTAAATATTTACCAAATTGTTTTAATTTTATTAACATAAAAAGTTAGAAAATTAAAAAAAAAATTTATTGGAGAAAAAATTAAATATTTGATATACTAAAAGAAAATCTGGATACGAAAAACTTAGAAAATATTAAGTCAAATAATGAAAATATTTCAATTGAAATATAAAACAAGTCAAAGTGTTAAATACCCTACAAAAAGAAAATCACTGGCCGTTTTAAGGCAGCAAGTGGAGGGGCGCGGTTGGGGGGACAACTGCCTCCTCGCGAAGAATGTTAACAAATTTATTAATAATTATTTTTGCACTTTAGTAAAACAATTTTATCAATATTTTAACTTTTTTTTTATCAACGCCCACAAAAGAGGGCGTGCCGAAAATAAATGTTTTCTAATCCCAGTGAGCAAGACTAACAAGAGAAGTCTCAATGGTGTCACCCTCCGATCTTCATGAAATTTGGATATGTTGTTAAGAAAGAAAATTAATTCGACACGTATTTTTTTTAGCGGCCCAAACTCATTTTAGGCGGGGTCGATTTGTATGGGGGGAAATTGACCTTTTTCAGTGTTTTACGATTTACGCCTATTTAAACAAAATTAATATAGGCATGTGTGTTATCAGATTAAAGGGATTAAAAATACATATTTCGTGGTACTAACAACGGGCCGAAGAAGTTAATATTTTTCGAATTATTATCAAAAATGTCCTAAAATTTTGGTATTTTACTCAATATGACGAAAAGTTGTGCATGTTTGGACACGTTCTTAGTACACGTAGATAGGTTTTCCAAAGACCTTTCATTTGGTATGTAACATGACTAGGTTTCTTTGCATAATATAGGAGATAGACGAAAAAACTGAAAAATGGCCTTGGGTTCCCCCCTCCTTTTTACCCCCTAAATATTAATTTGGGCCGCTAAAAAAAACAAAAGTACAAACAACTGTAAAAAATGCGGGTTTCAGAGATTTATTTAGTTCTTTAAAAAAGGGATTTTTTTTTTCCCGATCCGATCTTGCCTATTTCCGAACTTCAGGAGCCATTTGGACTAAATCGTACTTTTCACAGTCGGACGAACATTCAAAGAATGTCTTTTATTTTATCACTGATCAATTATATTTCGATTTAAACTTTTGATTCTCAAAAGTGTCCGCGCAAATTTTTGTTTCACTTAATCCGTGGCGATCAAAATTTTGGATTTTCAAAAATTAAAAAATAAAAAAAATTTGTCACATCACACTTAGAAAATTATTGCAGTTACTACATGACGGTCATTTGTGTAGTAAGTAGTAGTTGTTGTTTTCAACTACATTTTCAGTTGTTTTTGTATGAAAAATCTAAAACAACTATTTTTTGTAGTCGTTTTAAAAAATAAATACAAAAAATTACAAAATTATAGTAACAGTTGTTTTATGTAGTTGTTTTTAGTCTATAAAAAACTGATGTGTTGAACGAGCTGGAGTGACAGATGCTGCAGGATTTTTTTCCAAATAATTTTAACCGTTTTTGACGTTTAGAAGTTTTTTTTTTTTGTTAATAAAAAATTCAGACAATTTGAGTTACAGTAAAAACAACTGTAATTTGATATAGTTTTTACCGTTTTTTGTAGTTGTTAATCAATAGTTAAAAACAACAACAATTTTTGGTTAATATTACCGTAAAATGTCGTGGACGCCTAAACAACAGCAAATGTAGCTGTTTTAACTGTATTTTGTAGTGGAATCTACCATAATTTTTTGAGTGCATATTTATTTAAAATTTGCAAAAAATTTCGGTTTTTTCCTACGTTTAACCAATTAAAAAAAATATCGACGTTTTTCCCCTTGATCCTTTCATAAAGCTTGAGTCAAGCTTTTATTTAAATTTAATTTAAGTCAAATTCGATCATTTTAACCAGTGGCGCTTTTCCATTAAAGTTTTTTTTACTTAGTGATAGAGGGTATATATAAGTTTGTCATTCCGTTTGTAACTCATCGAAATATCGGATATTTAAGACATTCTAGCGATGTCCGTCTGTCTGTCTGTGGAAAACGCTATCACGGACAAAATATTGCACAGAGATGACTGAAACTTAACATATTTATTGAAAGTTCTCCCGAGAAGTTTGGTATTGCATTTGAGCAATATCGGTTCAGCGGTTCAAAAGTTATGAACGAAAATGTAAGCACACCTCAAAAATTTCAGTACATTCAACATAACCTAAAAAAACAAAATGCTTTAATTCGGCTTCTGGTTGACATATGTGAACATTAAAGGTGTCCTAATGACTAAGGTAATTTTTCAAAATCACTTTTTAATACGTGGTAGGGTCCTAAATTGTAGTTTTGTATCTAAAAATGAGTGAGCCAAAATTTGGAGACAATCGGATAAAAATAACTCGTGCCGAAAATGGATTGAAGTTTTGGGACACTCTTATCTGATGAAAAAACACGTTTTTTCAAGTTTTTTGAAAAATATTGGTATATGCTATTTTTTGTTAATTTTTTTGTTAAGTAATATGAAAATGGTAATAAATTACCTTTCCAAAAAGCTTAAAGAAATTCAAATCGGATGAAAAATAAGCATTTTACGCATACATGCCCCAGACCATTGCATGGTTTTTAAAGCCAAAATTTGAAAATTTTCAAAATTTTTAGGCAAAAAAATAAAAAAAATTAAATTTTACTTTATAATTATATTACATACATGTTATAGATAAAAACTAACAGATATGGTAGTCTAACTTTTTTTTCATTTGGCGTGGGTAGTGATATAATTTTCGCGGATTCCAAAGAAAATGAGTTTTTCTAAAATAATTTAGCAAATATGGGAAACAATTTTCTGTATTGTGTTATACGAAGTGAAATACATAAATTCTGTAAATTTTTTGAGAATTCGGGCATCTTTAACCCCTTTTCGTCGAGGTGAAATGACAAATTTGAGACGTTATACATTTCTATAATACAAAATATCTGCATATATCCGATTTCTCAAAAGTTACAGAATTTACGTTTTACATTTCGATCCGCATAATAGAGCACAAATTTTCAAAAATTTGCTTAATTATTGTAGAAAAACGCATTTTATTTGGAATCCGCGGAAATTTTATCACTACCCGCGCCAAATAAAAAAAAAGCTTGACTACCATATCTGCTATTTTTAATCTTAAACATGTTTTCAATTTGATCATAAAGTAAAATTAAATTTTTACTATTTTTTTGCCTAAAAATTTTGAAAATTTTGAAATTCTGGCTATAAAAACCATACAATGGTCTGGGGCATGTATGCGTAAAATGCTTATTTTTCATCCGATTTTAATTTTATTAGTCGTTTTGAAAAGGTAATTTAGTACCATTTTCATATTATTTCACAAAAAAATTAACAAAAAATGTCAAATACCAATGTTTTTCCAAAAACTAGAAAAAACGAGTTTTTCGTTCTTATAAGAATGTCCCAAAACTTCAATCCATTTTCGGCACGAGTTATTTTTAGCCGATTGTCCCCAAATTTTGGCTCACTCATTTTTAGATACTAAAGAACAATATAGGACCCTACCAGGTATAAAAAGGAGATTTTCGTTTTTAAGGACACCTCTAGTGAACATAATTGAACACCAAATGGTATTTAAACAAGTACGAACATATTTTTTGACAAAAAATGAAAAAAAATCGCGGATTTTTTTTTTTTTTACCAAAATTTTTTTTCGCAGAAATTTTTTTGTCAATATTTTTTTTTTTTCAAAAGTTATTTCCTTTTAAATAAAGTTTTTTGCAATAATCTTTTTGAAATTGTGGAGGGTATCACTACATTCGGCAAGGCCGAATTTAACTTTTTTACTTGTTTTTTTTTTAAATTTCCACCTAAAACTCTTAAATGTTCTGATTTGGCTGAAATTGAATTTAAATAAAAGTTTTTCTTAAGCTCTATAAAATAATCAGTGGAGAAAAGTTTTGAGATTCTTTTTTAAAAAAATTCTTCAACGTAGAAAAAGCCGCCATTTCTAGAAATTTTTGACAAATTTCAAATGATGATATCTCGAAAACCAATTGACTGATTTAAAAATTGTTTGATATTCATATTCAGCATACCAAATTTAATAAAAATAATCTATCGCAATATATTTTTTCTTTTTCATTTTGAAAAAATAAAAAATTTTCAACTTTTTTTTGCTACCTCCTATTTGACAACAATTCCTTGTAATTTTACAAGCTTTTTTCCAATAATTTTGTAATTTTACAAGCTTTTTACCAATAAAAGTGTAAATTTTTTGACGCGATAAAACTTACATGCAGGTTTCGTGTTTTAACTAAATTTTTTGCTACCTTCTATTTTACGAGAATTCCTAGTAAAAATTACAAGCTTTTTCGTTATTTTACAAGATTTTTACCAATAAAATTGTAAATTAACAAATTTTTTGATGCGATAAAAATTACAAGGAAATCTCGTGAATTTACTAGATTTTTTTTGTAAAAAATGTTGAAAATTTGTAAAATTACAAAAAAAATTGTAAAATTACAAAAAAACAAGTAGAAAAGTTAAATTCGATTTGGCCGAATCTATGAATACCCTCCACAATGCCCTTTTTAAGTGATAGTAAATTTTCTAACGTGAAAAAAATAAAATTTTTGGTTAGAAATATTTTATTTTTGGTAAAAAAACTTTTTTTATTAATTTTTGAAAAAAAAAATAAAAATAATTTACTAAATTTTTTTTGAGTGTAAAATTTTTTTTGAGTGTATTTTTTGTTTGTTTTAGTGTAAAAATATTTTTGAGTTACAAAAATACCTTGTAAAATATTTTTTTTACTTACCAATGTTTTTAAAACATGTTTAACGGGTTTTCAACACGTGAATTTAGGGTGAAACTAATCTGAAATTTACGGTTTGCTAATAACTTTTGAACCACTGGACCGATTTGGCTGAAATTTGAAACGAAGCGGATTAGAGTAACGGCAAATATATATGCCACACTTCAGCACCCTCAGAATTGCCGTTCGAAAGTTACCGTGTGTTTTATCTCGTAAATCCCAGAAAAACCCTTGCCGAAATTCACTCATTTGCTTATAACTTTTGAACTACTGGACCGATTTCGCTGGATTGCAATACCAACCTGACCAGGTAAATGCCCAACATATATGCCAAACTTCAGGAGCCTTTTTAAAGTCTTTCAAAAGTTAGCGTGTTTTCAACAGACAGACGGACGGACGGACGGACATCGCTATATCGTCTTAAAAACGATCGAGGATCATGAATATATATACTTTATGGGGTCCTAGACCAATATTTATATATACCCTCTATCACTAGAGTGGAGGGTATAAAAAAATGTAAATTTCGATTTGTTAAAAAACAAGGATAACTGCCAAATATTGGTAAAATGGGATTACGAGACTTTTTCTAGTAATTTGACAGTTAAAAAATTTAAAATCGATTGAATATTTTCTGAGTTACGTTTTTTTTTGGACAATAATTCTAAGGTTTGAGGGTCTGGCAACAACTTATATCATGTCACATCAAAAGTATTTTTCCATTGTAGCACAGTGTTATCTTTTCGAATCAAGAAATTTGCCTTTAAATGGCATCGATTTGTTTTTGTATATTTTTTTGCATATTTTGGTGAAAATGCATCTTTTGATGAAAATGCATATTTTGGTGCAAATGCGTATTTTTGCATATTTAAAAAAATTAATTTAACATTTTTGCATATTTTGGTTTTAAATGCATATTTTGTGCATATTTCCAACTTTTAAGTGCATATATTGGCATAAATTAGCAAAAACACAAATTGAAATTTATTTGTTTCAAAAATTATTTTTAATTTAAAAAATTTGTTTTGAAAATAAACAAAAATATTTTTATTTTTTCCTTTTTAAAAAGTTTTTCGTATAAAAACAAGATTTTTATTGCACAAATTCTATTTTTTTGTGATTTAAGATTTTGCATATTTTTAATTTTTAGCGAATATTTTAAGAGAATAGTGTCACCTACAATGCAAAAGGCCCTAATTAACAAAAAATTCAAAATCAGTTTTTTGATTGGTTCTGGATTATTTCATCAAAATACACGTCTCCTCAAAAAATTAGGACTGACTAATAAAAATTACCGATTTTATAGCAAAATTAAAAAAACATGTGATTTGGGCAATTGCCAATGGACGTAACTAAACAAAAAACTTTATTAGTATTTTTTGATATAAGTATTTCAATGTTGGCAATCGATACCAATACCAATACCGAAACTCAGTTTTGGTATCGGATACCGGTATCCAAAAACCTTTTCCTTCGGTATCGGTACGTACCGGTAGTGAAACGGGTTTTCTTCAAAACCATGATTTTTTTAAAAAAAAAAAAATTAATAGAAAGTTTGTAAATTTTTTGGTTTTTGTGCACACAAAAAGATTAGGGGCTAACAATTTTCAATTAAATCTATTGATCAACAAAATTTAAATGAGTCAACAATCAATGTTTTGATTAAAATTTTTGTTATTTTCTTTAACTATCGAATTAAAAATTTTCAACATACCAGATTTTTTTTCGCTTTAATTTATTTGAATGGGTTAATTCAAAAATATACAAAATAATCGGGTTTTACTTGTTTTAATTGTTAACAACATATTGGAAAGCAAAAAATATGAATTTTTTGATAATTTTGTCATAAGCTCACAATTCATTTGTTAAATCAATCATTATTTTGATTGACTATAAATAAATAACACTGCGTGACAAAACTAACCACTATTTTAGAAAACAAGAGGTACGACCATCATTTCTATATATTTCGGACATGCTGAATCGAATGGCGTACTCCGTTTTTCAATGTATGGTACAGTTTTCTTGCAAAATGTCATTAAAAATTGGCTGATTTTCAGCTGCTTTTTTAACAAAAAAATTTCCAAAGCTAATGATTTTTAAATGCTATGGCATGGAAAACAAAGATATAACTTGTAGCAATATTTCTAATGTAAATTTGGTTTAAAGCTTTTCATCTTAAGCCCTTTAAATCGCGGATTTCTTAATTTTTTTACGTTTTCGCGAAATTAACCCCTAAATTGGTCTCGGATAAAAAACTTGCATTTTGTGGATCATAAAGGTACCCATGACACTACGAATAGTGAACAAAAATATATATGTTATTTGGACCATCATGATGAAAATCGCGAAAAACCGTTTTTTTGTATATGGCAGCATCACTTTACGAGATGATTTAAGGCCCCATCTTTTAGTATATAATGTGGGAACCTTAAATAATGAACTGACCCAAAATTTGTCCAAAAAAGTTTTCATTTGCAAAAGTTATCTTAACAAAAAATATAATTATTGCATAGAAAACACCGAAATATTAGTTTTTGTTAAGATAACTTTTGCAAATGAAAACTTTTTTGGCCAAATTTTTGGTAAGTTAGTTGTTTAAGGTTACCACATTATATACTAAAAGATGGAGCCTTAAATCATCTCGTAAAGTGATGCTGCCATATACAAAAAAAACGGGTTTTCGCGATTTTCATCATGATGGTCCATATAATATAGCTGTTTTTTCCCCACTATTCGTATTGTTAGGGATGCCTTTTTGATTCACTAAAAGCAAGTTTTTTATCAAAGACCAATTTGGTTGTTAATTTCGCGAAAACCTTAAAAAATTAAGAAATTCGCGAATTTAATGACTTAAGATGAAAAGCTTTAAACCAAATTTGCATAAGAAATATTGCTACAAGTCATATCTTTGTTTTCCATGCCATAAAATTTATAAATCATTAACTTTGCAAATTTTTTTGTTAAAAAACTGTCTCTAAATCAGCAAATCTTTAACCATACATCGAAAAACGGAGTACGCCATTCGAATCAGCATGTCCGAAATATATAGAAATGATGGTCGTAACTCTTGTTTATTTTTTAGTGTTCCGCAGTGTAATTGATCAAATTTTTGATCAAAATCGAAAAAATGTTTGATTGAAAAAATTTTCAATCAATCACCTACAATTTGATGATTGGTATAAAAATGTTTTTAATTGGAGGAATTTCAATCAAAAAATTTATTGAATCCGCGTTTTTGTTGATTCAAATTCGTTTAAAATTTTTTCTTTGTAAATGAAAACTCGTACTCCAAATGCCTCCCGAAGTCGCATAAAAATCAAAAAAATCTTATGGCACCCGCATCGTGAATTAAATAAAAATTAAAAAAAGCCATATTTCCGCGATTTTTATGAATTCATTTTGACTCCCAATATAAACTTTCCGGACTCCTTTTGTAAAGTATAGTTTTTTTGGGAACTTTTTTTTAATCCGTGATGTGGGAGTCCAAGGATTTTTTGATATTTACAGAACTTCGGGGAAGGCATTTGGCAGGAGGTTTTCCACCATAGTATAATTTTTTGAAGTGACTTAACTCGTAGAAATCATCCATAAAAGTCCCATAATTCGCGAAAATTTTTTTTTGCAATATTTTTGAATGTGATCTTGTCTAGACAGGGAATACCTATTTTTCCAAATAGATAACACCAACAAAAAAAATTGGTTGCCTAGAAATAAGATGAAATATGTAATTTGTTGGGGTTTTTACTTTAACCGCGATGCGGGAGGGAAATAAATTTCACGGAGTCATTGTGACACCTAATAGAAACTTATTGGACCCTTGAAAGCTCAAACAAAAAAGAAAGGTAAAAATCGATACGGCCTTATATTTATGTATTAAAGACATAGGAAATGTCCAGCAAAAGCGGTCCAGTGCTTCAAAAGTTATGAGCGAAAGACTGAATTTCGGCAACGGGTTTTCATGAATTTTCAAGATAAAAAAACACGCTAACTTTCGAAAGGCAATCCTGAGGATGCTGAAGCTTGGCATATATATGCTGTTTCCCTGGCCTGGTTCGTATTGAATTTCAGCCAAATCGGACCACTGGTTCAAAAGTTATTAAGAAAACCGTGAATTTCAGATTGGTTTCGCCTTAAATTCACTTGTTGAAAAAACCATTAAACCAGCTTTAAAAAAATTGATGAGTCACGAAAATATTTTACAAAGTATTCTTGTCACTCACAAAAATTTTTATACTAAAACAAAAAAAGCTTACACTCGAAAAAAAATTTACACTCAAAAAAATTTTTTTTGTCATTTTTTTTTCAAAAATTACTAAAAAAAAGTTTTTTTACAAAAAATAAAAACTAATCAAAAATTTTATTTTTTCACGTTAGAAAGTTTACTATCACTTAAAACGGCATTGTGGAGGGTATTTATAGATTCAATCACGTCGAATTTAACTTTTCTACTTGTTTTTAAATTTTTTTTTAAAGTTTTTATACGTTTTTTAATATTTTTAGCATTTTTTATATAACACCGGTACGTACCGGTATTGACGTTTCGGTATCGGTAGTACCGTAACCGATTCAACTCAAATACCGTAACCGATACCGATACCGAAATAAATAAAAAAAATATGCCAATACCGATATCCATAACGTTATTCGTTTCGATTTCCAACCTTGAAATATTTTGATTCATATTTATTAAAAGAACGTCCTGACAAAATTTTAGCCAAATTCATTAAAAAACAGCAAAGTTATTAACAAAATTTAAAATATCATTCAAAAAACAACTTTTTTTGTAAATTTACAAATATTTTTCGTAAAACATATTTTTTAAAAGCTTTATGCTTTGTTTTTTTGTAATTTTACAAATGTAAATTCATAAAAAAATTTTTGCTGAAATTTTTACTAAAAAAAAATTTGTTCTAATTTTGGTCCACATTTTAAACGAGACTTTTTCTTGTAATTTTTTTTTTTTTCTTTTTTTAAACTTGCAAGTTTTCAACCCTACCAGATTGGAAGGTTTTTAAAAATAAAAACAAAAATAACTCTTAAAACCTTTTTTTATTCCCGAAATATGATATATTCATTTGGTGGTTTATTTTATATAATTTTTTTTTGAAATGTCAATCATCTGTTTAAAGCTTTTGTGACCCACTGGTCTATTTAGTTGAAAAGTCTCTAGAGTAAAACTTCAAAAAAAATTTAAGTGCTTTTGTGATTAACTTCAAAAGCATTTTCTTTTTCTTTTTAAAAAAGAAAGTAAATATTGAACTTTGTAAGTAAAGAAACAAAAAATATATAAAAAAAGAAAACTTCAATTCAGCATCTTAAAATAAAAAAATCAACAATTTTTAACCCTTTTTTCTATAAAATCAACATCATACATTATACAATGGTCCATATAGAAAAAAAAAACACCTACTACATTTTTCTTTTAACATGAATCCATTAGGAAAAAATAGCAAAAAAAAACTGTCAAAGTCAATGGAAATATTAACAAACAAGCAGCAAAGAAATACACCCTTGTGTTTGGTTATTGTTCTTGTACATTTTCTATTTTTATTTTTTTTTGCAAAAAAAGACTTAAAAATTCAAGACACGCTGGTCATATGCCTCAGGTTCTAATTTAAAACACAAATAAGACAAAAAAAAAAATTGAGTTTCAAAAAAAAAAAAAAAAAACGGAAAAATATTTACCATCATAAGTATTGCACATACACATGTAAAAGGGGTGGTTTATTTGCACACACACACACACACATACAACACTTTCAATAAAGAAAAATACCAACATCTATAAAAAAAACAAAAAAAAACTGAAAGTGAAAAAATGAAAAAATTGCTTAAAAAATGCTTAACACTGGACCATGTAGCCATAAACGTCAAAAGAAATTTTATTCAAACTTTGTGAATTACACAAAAACTCATACATTCACTCGCATAAACAACATCCCCCGCATACAATTTTTCTTAGTTTTTTTTTATCATTTTATTTCTAAGCAATTACTAAAGCATACTTTTAGGATGGCCAAATATGTTAGTTTAAGGAAAAAGTAATTTCTGAGACTTTTTCTATACGAAAAATGTCTCAGAATCTGAGACAGCTTCTGAGACTTTTTCTATAAGAAAAATGTCTCAGCATCTGAGAGTTTTTCTTTAAGAAAAATGTCGCAGAATCTGAGACTTTTTCTATAAGAAAAATGTCTCAAAATCTGAAACTTTTTCTACAGGAAAAATGCCTCAGAATCTGAAACTTTTTCTATAAGAAAAATGTCTCAGAATCAGAGACTTTTTCTATAAGAAAAATGTCTCAGAATCTGAGACTTTTTCTATAAGAAAAATGTCTCAGAATCTGAGACTCTGAGACTATAAGAAAAATGTCTCAGAATCTGACGCTTTTTCTATAGAAAAAATGTCTCAGAATCTGAGACTTTTCCTATAAGAAAAATGTCTTAGAATCTGAGAATTTTTCTATAGGAAGAATGTCTCAGAATATGAGACTTTTTCTATAGGTAAAATGTCTCAGAATCTGAGAATTCTTCTATAAAAAATGTCTTAGAATCTGAGACTTTCTATAAGAAAAATGTCTTAGAACCTGAGACTTTTTCTATAAGAAAAATGTCTCAGAATCTGAGACTTTTTCTATAAGAAAAATTTCTCAGAATCTGAGACTTTTTCTGTAAGAAAAATGTCTCAGAATCTGAGACTTTTTCTATAAGAAAAATGTTTTAGAATCTGAGACTTTTTCTAAAGAAAAAATGTCTCAGAATCTGAGACTTTTTCTTTAGAATAAATGTTTTAGATTCTGAGGTTTTTTCTATAAGAAAAATGTCTCACAAGGGAAGTATCTCAACCCTTATGAACCGATTTGCCTGAAACTTAAAATATATATAAATGAGACGATTTTAAGGTTGGGGTGTCTCGGCTTATCTGCCATATCAGTGTTTTAAAATTTCGTTGTCCCCTTATGAAACAATGAGGACCTTCCGGAAAATTTCGATAACTCCCGAGCTAACAGGAATATCGTCTAGAGCAAAAATATGTGTCGACTTAAATTTAATAAAGATTATTTTGCATTAATATGGATATGGTAGGTATATGTCTTCATATAAATACCCCCCAAAATTGGTACATTTTCATGAAAAAAATATTTAACGAAGCAGAATTTTTATGGGGTTATGCCACCGTTGGGTAGGCATTAAAAAATCCTTTCTTCTCATAAGAAAACATAATATAGTTTCTTTGAAAGAAATCGCTAAAAAATCCAAAAAACGATTTTTTCCCCAATTTTTGACCCATTTTTTGAACCCCTAAATCCCCGATATGGCCGATAAGCCGAGACACCCCAACCTTAAAATGGTCTCATTTAAATATATTTTAAGTTTCAGGCAAATCGGTTCATAAGGGTTGAGATACTTCCCTTGTCAGAATCTATCTCAGAATTTATGAGAATTTTTCTATTATAAAAATGTCTCAGCATCTGAGACTTTTTCTATAAGAAAAATGTATCAGAATCTGAGACTTTTTATAAGAAAGATGTTTCAGAGTCTGAAACTTTATATATAGTAAAAATGTCTTAGAATCTGATACTTTTTCTATAGGAAAAATGTCGCAGAAAAAAATCTCTCAGATTTTCAAGAGTTTTTTTTTTTCTGAATTTTTTGTAAATAATTTTTATCGTTTTAATTTTTTTCTTAACTTTTCTGAATTTGTTGTTTTTTATATCCTCCACTCTAGTGATAGAGGGTATATATAAGTTTGTCATTCCCTTTGTAACACCTCGAAATATTGGTCTAGGACCCCATAAAGTATATATATTCATGATCCTCGATCGATTTTAAGACGATCTAGCGATGTCCGTCCGTCCGTCTGTCCATCTGTCTGTCTGTCTGTTGAAAACACGCTAACTTTTGAAAGACTTTACGGAGGCTCCTGAAGTTTGGCATATATGTTGGGCAAGGGTTTTTCGTGAATTTACGAGATATAAGACACGCTAACTTTCGAAAGGCAATTCTGAGGATGCTGGAGCTTAGCATATGTATTTGTCGTTTCCCTGGGCTGGTTCGTATTGAATTTCAGCTAAATCGGTCCAGTGGTTCAAAAGTTATTAGCAAACCCGTGAATTTCAAATTAGTTTCACCTTAAATTCACGTGTTGAAACTCCGTTACATGTTTTAAAAACATTGGTATGTCAGAAAAATATTTTACAACGTTTTTTTTGTCACTCAAAACTATTTTTACACTTAAACAAAAAAAAAAATACACTAAAAAAAAATTTTTAAATTATTTTTTTTTTCAAAAATTAATAAAAAAAAGTTTTTTTAGACAAAATAAAATATTTCTAATCAAAAATGTTATTTTTTCACGTTAGAAAATTTAATACCACTTAAAAAGGGCGCTGCGAACGGTATTCATAGATTCATCCAAGTCGAATTTTACTTTTCTACTTGTTTTAATTTTCTTTTATTTTTCTGAGATTTTCTATATTTTCCGTATTTTTTCTGATTTTCTTATCATTTTTCAGAGTTGTTTTTTTGAATTTCTTAGCATCTTCCAAAGTTTTTCCCGATATTCACATAATTTTTTTTTGTAGGTGTTAAAGGTGTACTTTGATAACCTAATTTTATCTGAATACATATACACTCAAAAAAATAAAACTGTAAAGTTAGCAAAAAATTTAGTTAAATTTAACTAAAAAAACACCTGATTTTGAACCTACTAAATTTCTAGTTAATTTAACAAAAAATATTTAGTTAACTTTTCGTAGAATGAATGTAGCAATAAAAACCGTAATTTTAACTAAAAATTCAGCTGAAAATTTCGTAACATTTTTTATTAGTTGAATTCAGCTAAACTTTTTGTAAAAAAATTTAAGTTTGGTAAATATTGGTTTAAATATTGGTTTAAAAACATTGGCAATCGAAACGAATATCGGTATCGATATCGGTATTGGTATCGTTTTTTTATTTATTTCGGTATCGGTATCGGTTACGGTATTTGAGTTGAATCGGTTACGGTATTACCGATACCGAAACGTCGATACCGGTACGTACCGGTATTATCCAAAAAAATGGTAAAAATATAAAAAACGCATAAAAACTTAAATTTTTTTTCAATTTTAATACTAAAACACGTATTTACGTATTTATTTTTAGCATTTTTGCTAAAATGCGCTTTTAAATGTGAAAAAAAAATTAAATTGCGTTTTCTTAGGGGGTCGGCGGGGACGTTGCCGGACCACACCTACAAAAGGGGGCGGACCGAGAAAACTGTAATTTTCTTATCCCCTTGATCAAAGTGCAGGACTTTGAAGTTATTCTGACATAAAAAGGTTTCATTTGTTGCAGAAAGAAAAAAAAATATGTAAAAAAGTAGAAGAGTTAAATTCGACTTACAAGGAAGGTCTCCCTGGTGTCACCTGCCGATCTTTATGGAATTGGTTTTATTTTGTAGAGTATAAAAAATGAAGGGACACGTATTTTTTTTTAGTGGCCCAAATTCATATTTAGGGGGTGAAAATGAGGGGGAAATTCGTAAACTCAGTTTTGAAGTCAACAAAAAAAATTAATTCAAAATTTGTACAAAACTAGTATTTTCGTAAATTGAACTTAACTAGAAAAAGTAGTTAAAACGCTGATTTTAACTAAAAATTTGCTAAAAAGCCAGTAAACTCGAGTTAACAAAAAAAATGTTGTTAACTTTACAGTTTTATTTTTTTGAGTGTAGATAATTTTTGAACTTAGTGCCCAAACAATAATTTCGACAGATATTCAGTGAAATCGATTTATTGGCAACAAAAAAAAGTAAATTTCACTTAAATTTGGTATGTGTGTGTTTTCTACTTTAATAATAGATGTAACAAAAGATAGACCCACTCGACTCGGTCCATGTTTCGACTTGGACCCATTTTCTGGAAGACCCTAGTGTAGGGCTTTGACCGACTTTAACTTTTTTATACCCTCCACTTAGTGATAGAGGGTATATATAAGTTTGTCATTCCGTTTGTAACTCATCGAAATATCGGTCTGGGACCCCATAAAGTATATATATTCATGATGTCCGATCGATTTTAAGACATTCTAGCGATGTCCGTCTGTCTGTGGCAAATGCTTTCGCGGACAAAATATTCCACAGAGATGACTGAAACTTAACATATTTATTGGAAGTTCTCCCGAGAAGTTTGGTATTGCATTTGAGCGATATCGGTTCAGCGGTTCAAAAGTTATGAACGAAAATGTAAGCACACCTCAAAAATTTCAGTACATTCAACATAATCTTAAAATACAAAAGGCTTTAATTCGGCTTCTGGTTGACATATGTGAACATAATTGAACACCAAATGGTATTTAAACAAGTATGAACATATTTTTCGACAAAAAAAAGAAAAAAATCGCGGATTTTTTTTTTTTACCAAAATTTTTTTTCGCGGAAATTTTTTTTAAAAAAAAAAAAATTTTCAAAAGTAATTTCTCTTTAAATAAAGTTTTCTGCAGTCATCTTTTTGAAATTGTGGAGAGTATCACTACATTCGGCAAGGCCGAATTTTACTTTTTAACTTGTTTCTAGTTCTTTTATTATTTT
This sequence comes from Pegoplata infirma, assembly GCA_963921195.1. Taxonomy (NCBI): domain Eukaryota; kingdom Metazoa; phylum Arthropoda; class Insecta; order Diptera; family Anthomyiidae; genus Pegoplata; species Pegoplata infirma. Next base: position 215,453,703 of record OY992540.1, read on the forward strand.
ATCGCGAGTGAGAAGTTTTCCCCCAAAGTCTCCCTAAACATAACATTAATTTTACTCGAAAGTTTGTTTTAAATTGATAAATAACGGTTATATTGAATTCCAAACCACGACATGACTTTTTCCCCTACCAATTATGTATGTGTGTGAGTATAAATTGTATGAGAATGTTTCTGCTGTTAACTCGTGTCCAAATAAAAAAATTCAATTCGCTTCATTATTACAATAATTCGTGCGTTTTTTATACACTTCATCTAAAAAGATGAGGCTATACGCACTTTGACAATTCGTATGTAACAGCTAGCGTTGCACGTCTGGCTGTTCTCTTGTCTGTTGAAATCACGATAGAGCTTAAAATAAATGACATAGACTCCTGAAATTTGGCATTAGTAAATATTATAGTCCCGGTCAGGATGAGTTCGTTACAGGGCAAAATCGGACCAAGAGCAAAAAAGATGCTGGTTGAAAAACTTAGTAAACTTTTTAAAAAGTACAGTTATAATGAAAAAAAAGTTTATTTTAGTTCGAGGTAATTTTTTGTCCCCAAAAGGAACTAAAATTAAAAGTTCTAATTTTAATTATACTTTCTCTCTAAAGATGTTCTCCCAATAAATATTTATAAAGTTTCTGTTTTAAAAAATTTGGTAAATTTCGGGATTGAATTTACGATCGTTTCGGGAATTTTTCAATTATTTCCTCTCTTGAAAGTGCTCATAATTTTTTTTAATGTGTTTTTTCTTCACCAAATTTTGATGAAGGGTATATAAAATTCATCACAACCGAATATAACATTTTCATTTATTTCTATTCATTATTATTAAACTTGTTCTTGCTTATCAATGCGTAATATTCGTTGTTCTATGCATAAGTTCCATTTCCCTGTCTTTTACTCTTTTTTTTTGGATTTTTTTCTTTTGTCCATTTCATCTGTTTCGTTTTTTTTTTACATTATATACCGATTTTCTTCGTCATTTTTAATTTATATAAATGTCAATTTTCATTTACCATTAATACCCCTTTTTTTAACACAGCTTCTTAGAAAAAAATGCTCGTTATTTTTTTGTTATAATTCCTTTTGGATTTTTTTCTACAGAATTATTTTTTTGTGTAGTGTCTATTTATCCCTTTGGAGTTTTTTTTAGGAATCCTCCACTTTTTTAAGAGTTTTTTTTTTGGTTGAGATATTTATTATAATTAAAAAATTTTTCTTTTTTTTCTACCTCCCACTACTTATGAAAAAGTTTTAGCGAAAAAGATTGTGAAAAAATGAGAATTTTATAAAAGGGGCCATAATTAGAAACACATAAATACACTTCAAATTTTAAGTAATCAATATAATTATTTTTAATTATATTTTAAAAATTATTAAAAAGGTGTCCCGATTCCTAGTGAATTGAATCGTTTATTCCCCTAAAACATCTGCTATTCTAGAAATTTTATGACATCATTGTATACAAGTTTTGAAGGTTTTTAAAAAAAATTTGTCTGGAAACTCTACTTAAAACAACTGTTACTGCAGTGTGGCCTTTTGTAAGCACTTTATTTTCAAAACAACTACATAAAACAACTGTTACTACAGTGTAGTTTTATTTTTTTAAATAATTTTTAAAACTACTGCAAAAACAAGTTTTTGATATTTTTCATACAAAACCAAATGAAATTGAACTTGAACAACAATTAGCCAGTTCATTTAGAAAATTATAAAAATAAAACGGTTCATATAAAATTATTTTATTAAAATATCATAAAAACATAAACTTTTTTTTGGATACACTCAAAAAAAAAAACTGTAAAGTTAACAAAAAATTTAGTTAAATTTAACTAAAAAAGCACCTGATTTTGGGCCAACTAAATTTTTAGTTAATTTAACTAAAAATATTTAGTTAACTTTTCGTAGAATGAATTTAGCAAAAAAAACCGTAACTTTAACTAAAAATTTAGCTGAAATTTCGTAACGTTTTTATGTACATATATTAACAAAAAAATTAGTTGAATTCAGCTAAACTTTTTGTTACTTTTCGTAAACTAAAATTTAGAAAATATTTTGTAAAAAATTAAAAGTTTATTTTTTATATTTTTTCATCAGTTTAAGTAGAACTTATGAGATTTGCATAGGAGGCTTCACAAGAAATTCCACTTAACAAATTTGTTACGAAAAATCAGCAAATTAATTAATAAAAATTCGTAAACTCAGTTTTGAAGTCAACAAAAAAAATTAATACAAAATTTGTTCAAAACTAGTATTTTCGTAAATTGAACTTAACTAAAAAAAGTAGTTAAAACGCTGATTTTAACTAAAAATTTGCTAAAAAGCCAGTAAACTCGAGTTAACAAAAAAAAATTTGTTAACTTTACAGTTTTATTTTTTTGAGTGTACTATAATAAATGAACCAGTTCATCTAAAATATCTTGAAAAATTACCGAATTTATATAGATTCTAGAATATTGTGAAAATTAAACAGAAAAATTAATCTAGAATATCATAAAAAATTAACCGGTTCATCTAAAATATCATTAACATTGAACCGGTTAATTTATAACATCATGAACAATTAACCGATTCGTCTAAAATAATATAAATAATTAACCGGTTCATCTATAAACCTCTAAATAATGAACAGCTTCATCCTAATATCATAAAAAATGAACCGGTTCATACCGAATATCATGAAAAAATGAATAAATCATTTAAAATAACATTAAAAGTGATCTCGTTAACATCGAGTATTATTAAAAACACTCAAAAAATTATGTCGTTAACTGTATGTAGTTTATTTTATAAATTTTACGTTTAGTCGTTTTTAAAAGAAAAAACATTTGATTGATGTTCACTTTTTATTAATGACAACTTCTGTTCTTTGTTTCAAAAATAACACACTAAAAAATAAAGACTTTCATTAACATTTAATTTTTGAAGTCATTTATTTTTGTTCTGTAAGTAAAAACTACAGATTATTCTTTAAATTTTTAATGATTTGTGTAAGTAATTTTTTTTAAATTGGTGGTATTTTTTAATGAGATATCATTAGTTTTTACCTAGGTTAATTTTTTGTAGAAAAAAAGTTCAAAAAATTATTTATAGAAATATAAAAACATGTTTGTATCAAGTGACTTTGGCACGATGGGTAGAGTGTCTGGCCAGAATGTAGTTGATTGCGGGATCGATTCCCCAAAATTTTATTAAAAATTTTTAAAAAAATATTTCAATAGAAAATTGTAAAAAATAACCTTCGAAATCATTAATTTTTAATGTTTTCGTAGGTTATTTTTTTGGAATTTGTTGTTAAAAATAACAGAACTATCATTAATTTTTAATGTTTTTGTAGGTTATTTTTTTCGAATTTGTTGGTAAAAAATAATGAAAACAAGTAAAAAAGTTAAATTCGGCCTTGCCGAATGCAGTGATACCCTCCACAATTTCAAAAAGATTATTGCAAAAAACTTTATTTAAAAGGAAATTACTTTTGAACAAAAAAAAATTTTGAAAAAGAAATTTCCGCAAAAAAAAATTTTGGTAAAAAAAAAAATCCGCGATTTTTTTCTTTTTTTGTCAAAAAATGTGTTCGTACTTGTTTAAATATCATTTGGTGTTCAATTATCACATATGTCAACCAGAAGCCGAATTAAAGCATTTTGTATTTTTAGGTTATATTGAATGTACTGAAATTTTTGAGGTGTGCTTACATTTTCGTTCATAACTTTTGAACCGCTAAACCGATATCGCTCAAATGCAATACCAAACTTCTCGGGAGAACTACCAATAAATATGTTAAGTTTCAGTCATCTCTGTGCAATATTTTGTCCGTGACAGCATTTTCCACAGACAGACAGACGGACATCGCTAGAATGTCTTAAAATCGATCGGACATCATGAATATATATACTTTATGGGGTCAAACGGAATGACAAACTTATATATACCCTCTATCACTAAGTGGAGGGTATAAAAATAATAAATAAAATATTTAAGAATCAAAGAAATTCAATATGAAAAACTTAAACGTCAAATTTGCTAATTGAATCTGATAACTTTTCTTATCATTTTCTAATGGAAAAGTATTTTCTCATATATTTAAAATTAAGAAATGTCTCAAAATTCCAGAGTTTTCTCTTTAGAAAATATTTTGATAATTACACTGTGCTCGAATTTGAGCCTTTTTTTAAAAAGCTGGGCACCCTACCGGTAAAGTTAATTCGAGTACGCTGAATTTAATGGTGATAGCCGTTTTTCGAAGTTGGCGCTCGTATTCGCAATTTAAAATGTTGATGCTTATGTACAATAAAAACGATATTTTTAAACTCTTGCGGTAATTTTTAAATTTTAAACCATTCAACTCTGTAAAATTAACACAACATACCATAACACTGTGAATTTTATCGCGAAAAATGTTTTTTGTTCGCGAAAAATCTTTTTTTCGTAAAAAATGGGTTAAATACAATCAGTTTTAGCTTGATTAGCATTTATGTCACTTATCTTGTAAAGAAAGTTCATGTACACTGAATCCAATTGTAATATTAGTTTTTTTTAAAGTTTGCGTATGTATTAGCGATATTCCCAATTAATTTTTTTTATTTTTTTTTATTTTTAAGTAAAAAAACTATTTTTTATTTTGTATTATTTGGACAATTGCTGAATTTTTATCAACTAAACTCTATTGAATATACAAAAAAAATGTTTTTCGCCAGAAGTTTTTTTCGCGAATTTTTTGTCGCGAAATTTTTTTTCCAATTTTTTTTTAATTTGCTATTAATTTATGAAAATGAGTAGAATACGATACATTACAGACACAACATTTTTGGCAAAAAAAAAATGTTCGCGTTTTTTTTCGCATTTTTTTGTTCGCGAATTTTTTTTTTTTCGTAAAAAAAAATGTATTTTTTAAATTTATATTTAAAAACTATCCCAAAAGCATAAAAATCTAATTTTTGTAGAACTTCAGCCTAACAAATTTAAATCGCGAATACGAGCGCTAACTTCGAAAAACGGCTGGCACCATTGAACTCAGCGTACCCGAATTAGCTTTATCAGCAAGGTGCCCAGCTTGTTAATTTTTGCGACTAGCACAGTGAAATTATTCTATGAGAATACCATAGTTTACATTAGTAAATGAAATAATGACCTCGAGCTAGAATAAACCTACTCAAAATATTATATTTTAAAGGTCGAATAAAACAATTTTTTATTTTTTAATAAAAATTAATTCGAAATTAAATTTCTTTTACAGTATTTGAATCGAGTTTTAAGTTCTGAAAATTTTAATCAAAATATTTTTTATCTTCAACTACTATTTCAATTTAAATATTACTCATACGTCTGTGTAACTTAATTCTTCTATTTCAAATGAAATTTGAATAAAATACAAATTAATTTGATATTTTTAAGTGTTTTCATACACATTTTGAAAAACACTTCAATTTATTTTGTTATATTTATTTAATTTTAAATTGAATTCATAAAAAAAATAAAACATAACAAAAAAAAAAAAACAGTAAGGAAGATGTAACTCTTTTTTTTTTTTTTTTGAATACAAAAATCTATAAAAAAAAACTTCTTGTCCACAAAGAAAAAACAGAATAAAGGAAAAAATTCTGAGAAAAACCCTACTGAAGAAAAAATATTTTTATATTAGCGGTATTCACAGTCTTAATTGGCAGCGGTGGTAGTCGATCAAAATTTTTTTTAATTACATTTGTAACTCAACGAAATATTGGTCTGAGACCCCTTTAAGTATATATTTGTGATTCTGAATCGATTTTAAGACAATCAGAAATGTAAGCTGTGTAAATCTCTGTCTTCCTGTCTGTATGCCTGAAATTATGCTTTGTCTATCTCCGTCTGTCTGTCCGTCTTTCAATTGGAATCCTGTATTAGGCAAAACCACTAGTTCCTGGATTATAATTCTTGTGGTCGTTAGCGATCGAAATTCTTCTCGAACCTGCGATTTTTCAATTTTTCTGTATGACTTAAATTATGCTTTGATAAATATAAGCTTTTTACATACACAGACAAAATTTGGAACGAATTTTAATCAACAAAAATGCGCATTCAATTAATTTTTTGATTGAAATTTCTCCAATTAAAAAAGTTGTTATACCAATCATCAAATTGTAGGTGATTGATTTAAAATTTGTTTCAATCAAACATTTTTCCGATTTTGATAAAAAATTAGATCTATTTTTTATTTATAATCAATCAAAATAAAGATTACTTTAACAAATGAATTGTAAGCTTATGACAAAATTATCAAAAAAATTTTCTTGTTTGCTTTTCAATATGTTGCCAACAATAAAAAAAACCCGATTATTTTGTAAATTTTTTAATTAATCTATTCAGATTAATCTATTTAATTAATTCTATTAAAGCTAAAAAAAAATCTGGTATGTTAAAAATTTGTAATTCGACAATTAAAGAAAATAACAAAAATTTTAATCAAAACATTGATTGACTCATTTAAATTTTGTTGATCAATAGATTTAATTGAACATTTTTAGCCAATAATTTTTAGTGTGTAAAACTTAAAAAAAAAAAAAAAAAATCAAAGCATAATTTTAGGCAAAAAAATTGAAAAATAACAAATTTGAGAAGAATTTTAATAGCTATCGACTCCGAGAATAAGCCCCCTGGTTGTGAATCAAATGCAATATTCAAAGTGCTCTTTTGAAAACTTTTAGCCAACATTTTTTTGTGTGTAAAACTTTGAAAAAAAAAAATCAAAGCATAATTTTAGGCAAAAAGAAAAATTGAAAAATAACAAATTCGAGAAGAATTTTAATAGCTATCGACTCCGAGCTCTTTTGCCATATTACCAGGGCAAGTGTCCTAAATTGTGAAAACCTCTATTGAAAAATTTTCTTTTTGTTCAAAGGCAGATTTTTTTTTTCTTTTATGTAATTTTTATAAATTTTAAGAAGGGGGGGGGGGGGGATGGAGTAGTATAATACTGACCATTATGTACATACATTTTAATACATACATGGACACAGAAGAATAAAAAATGAAAGTAAAGGCTTAAATAAAATTGCGTATATATGTCTTCTATAACAAAAATAAAAATTTTCCAAGTCGTTTTCCCTCCAAAAACAGCCTCTCTTCGTCTCAGTAATCTTAACAAAAAATTTTTATAGAATTTTTTGATATTTTTTTGTTTTGTTTTTCTTGGTCATGTATAAAAAAAATAAAAAAAGGGTTGCAAGGACGATGTTACAATAAAAAAAAACACACACACTAACTACTACCAACACTAATACAACTTTTCAAAAAATATTTCAAATGGACCAAGCAAAAGCAGCATCATTAATTTGCCAACATACACACAAATACGTAGACTTATGCACTAACACACACTTTCCAACTGTTTGTTTGGTGTGTTTCTTATGCCATAGCTTATGATGGTGTTAGTGTTTTAGCTTAGGTATGTATGTATGTGTGTGTTAGACGTGCGTGTGTGTTTTGTTGTGTAGTTGCCAGCAGACTTTTAAATTGGCTTCGTTTTGTTGTTGATGGTCGTTTTTTTTAACTCTTTCCCTTCATTTACTGACACCACTGCATCCCACCCCCACCTTACTTTGTTGTCTTTTACCTCGTTCATGTGTTTGATTTACTTTGTTACGCAAAATGTTTTTTTTTTGTGTTTTTAGAGTGCGTAACTCACCCCACATATTTTTTTTTTGTGATCAGTTATCAAATTTAGAATTTTTATGTAGACATCCTACTTGTTTTTAATTTTTTCTAATTTTTCAAAGTTTTCCTAAAAATTTTTTAGATTTTTTTTAAAACTTTCCTGAAATTTTCCTTTTCTGAATTTTCCAAATTTCGGACCGGGTCGAAAAAATATTTTTTTAATCTCTAGGGATCAGACGCAGGACTTTGAACTTCTTCTGAGAACAAAATGTTTCATTAGTTGAACAAAAGTACTAAAAACCTGTGAAAAAATGGCGTTTTTCAGAGGTTGTTTTAGTATTTCAAGTGGGACTTATTTCCGTCTGGTCCGAATTTGCCTATTTATGAACTTTACCAGCTTATGACCATAATAAATATTTGTACGTAACTTCAGGCGTCTACTTCTTTTGGTTTGAACTGCATCGTGGTTTTTAAGGACAGACTGACGGACATCTCTAGAATGTCTTAGAATCGCTCATAGATCAATAATATATACTTTATCGTGTCTCAGCCGATATTTCGCTGCGTTGCACACGAAATGACAAAGTGAGTATATTTGAAATTTAGGAAATGCCTAAATGAAATTCAGAACACCCCAATTGAAATTCACAAACGCTCAGTGGAAATTCTAAAAATCCCAATTATATTTCAGATAAGCTTATTTAAAATCTGGAAAAGCTCAACTCAAATTCAGAAAAGCTTCATTGAAATTTGGAAAGCACAATTCTAATTTGTTTAGAAAATCCCAATTTATGTCCAGAAAAGCTCAATTGAATAAAATACAGAAAAAATTTGAAACGAATTTCAATCAACAAAAACGCGAATTCATTAAATTTTTCGATTGAAATTCCTCCAATTAAGAAAATTGTTATACTAATCATCAAATTGTAGGTGATTGATTGAAAATTTTTTCAATCAAATATTTTTTCTATTTTTATCAAAAATTTGATTCAATTTTTTATTTGTAGTCAATCAAAATAATGATTGATTTAACAAATGAATTGTAAGCTTATGACAAAATTATCAAAAAAGTCATCTTTTTGCTTTCCAATAAGTTGCAATCAATAAAAAGTAAATAAAAAAGTAAAATCCGATTACTTTGTGTATTTTTGAATTAATCTATTCAAATAAATTAAAGCGAAAAAAATCTGGTATGTTGAAAATTTGTAATTGGACAGATAAAGAAAATAAAAAAAATTTCAATCAAAACATTGATTGACTCATTTAAATTTTGTTGATCAATAGATTTAATTGAAAATTTTTAGCCAATAAATTTTTGTGTGCACCTTAATTGAGTTTTGGAAAGGCACAATTAAAGTTTAGAAAAGCTCAATTGAAATTAATAAAACCTCACAATTGCTAAAAGCACTATTGAAATATAGAAAATCACAATTAAAACTCAGAAAAAGCTCATAATTGAACGCGTAATTTAAAATTCGGTAAAAACAGATCAAATTCAGGAAAACCGACAATCCTAATAAATAGGGATGTGATTTCCAATGCATGTTTTTTGTCGACAGTCTAAAAACGATATCGACCAATTACACAGGGCAACACTTTTTTTTGCCCGGGTTCTGATGGCTAATTTCGGGTATTAGGGGTACGCTGATTTCAAATCTGGCTACCGTTTTTTTTGGGTCAGCTCTAGTTTTCGAGATATAGCCTAAGGAAACTTCGAAAATAGGCTGTTTATGGCATGTTTGTGAGTCTATATTTACCACCACTTGTCTTACATCCAAAAAGTGAATGACGATTTTAGGTATGTTGGATTTGCTGATTCCAAAAATGCTCTTACTTTTGTTGAGTCATCTTTAGTTTTTTAGAATCCTGGCAGCTAATATAGTTAAGTTCGTGTTTAAAACTGAGGCACTAAATTTTTTTTGCTTTATTTTTGCATATTTTGGTGAAAATGATTTTTTTGCACATTTTGGTTTAAAATGCATATTTTGTGCATATATCCAACTTTTAGGTGCATAGTTTTGCATATTTTGCCATAAATTAGCAAAAATACAAATTAAAATTTATTTGTCTTAAAAACTATTTAAAATTTTAAAAATTTATTTTTCAAATAAGAAAAATTATGTATTTTTTTTTAAATTTTTTTTTTATAGATTGCCTTAATAAATCTTGCTTACATAAAGTTTCAAATGTTACTATTTAAATCCGGCGTTATTTTTTGCTTTAAAGAAGGCTTTCGTATAAAAAAAATATTTTTATTGCACACATTTCATTTCTTAGTGCATATTTTTGGTTTTTTTAGTGCATATTTTGCATTTTTAGCGCATATTTTCGATTTTTTAGTGCATGAAAAATCTCATCCCTATTTATAAATAGTGAATTAAAAAAAGCTTTATTCAAAATTTAGAAAATCAATAAAAATTCCGAAGTCCCTATAGACATTCAAAAAGCACCAACCAAAATTCAGAAAAACCGAATTGAAATTCAGAAAAGCGTAATTAAAATGCAGAAAAGCGTAACTAATTCAGAAATTATTAATAAAAGTTCAAAAATATCAATCGAAATTTACAAAATCACAATATAACGTTAAAAAATGACAATTGAAACTTAGAAAAGTTCCATTGAAGTACTTGGAAGTAGAGTTTGCAAAACGATTAAAATCGTAATCGTAATCGCGATTAATCGCACCAATTAATCGTAATCGTAATCGACAAAAAAAACATGCGATTACGATTAAAAATTTTATATAAAATACACTGTTTTTGTAACGAATTTTAATCAGTTCCAAAATTTTTTGTAAACCCATTTTGAAGTTTCTATTAAAACTATTTGTCAAAAAAACTAAATTAGTGTTAAAAATGATTACTTTCGGTACAATTTTAAACAAAAATCATTGATTCTGGAATGTTAAGTAGACCGGAAAGTTTTGGTGGGTTGGCCCATGATTGATTTAACTTCTTTGCTATTTTTCTTTCCTTTTCTCGTAAAAGTCATTCAAATTAAAAGTAAAATTTAAATTCTGATCTGAGTAAATTTAAAGAGTTTAGTTTTTAAAATATACTCAAAAGGCTTTGGTCAACAAATTTGAACATGGAATTTTGTCAAAAAATTTGGACATGAAATTTTGTCAAAAAACTTAATTTTTTTATACTTTGACTGCTGGTCGACTAATGATGCCTTGTAAATTTTTTAAATAAATTTCTCACTATTAGCTCTTCACTGGCCATCGGCAGGTATTCTGACACGACCATGCAGAAATTTGGATAAAGCAGCTTTTGGAAAGGAATCATGATCCAAAGAGCGAATCCAAATCAGTCACAGTATAGAATACTCTTTAGTAGCAAAAATAAAAAGCTATTAAGACACAGTAAAATCATGTATCTTTTCAGCGCTGATTGAAGCACTCTTTGTAGAGTTTATTTAAGCGCAATAAAGATGTATGAAAATCTATTGTTTTTCTCCAAAAATCTTTTTGATCATTTAAAAAGTGTTGAAGATGTCAAAAATTAAAGTATGTGTAAAATTTTATCAACAAAGAATTTTAATTATAATTTTTAAAAAAATCTTAACGAAAAATTCTCAAGGGCGCTCGAGCGTAATGATATACTAAAAAAAGAGACTGTGGTGTCAAAATCTCGAATAATTTTTACTGGGAAAGTTCGAAAGCTTTTATTTTTTTCTTAAAAATAATAGTTTTTGTTCTTTAAAATACGTTCTAAAATGTAAATTTCAAAAGATTTTTTTTAAAGATATTGCAACTCAAATTATTTAAAAAATTCGATTAATCGTAATCGCGATTAACGGCAATTTTTTTAATTGTAATTGCGATTATGAAATATCTCGATTATTTGCAAACTCTACTTGGAAGCATATTTGCATTTCAGAAAAGCACAATTAAAATTTAGAAACGCCCAATTTAGAAAAGCCCAATTGAAATTTTATAAAGCCCAATTAAAATTTAGAAATCCCAAAAAAAAAAATTAAAAAAACACCAATTAGAAAATCCAATTAAAAATTCAGAAAATCTCTACTTAAATTTAGAAAATTCCAGTTAAAATTCAGAAATTCACAAATTCGAAAATCTCAATTAAAATTTAGAAAATTTCAATAAAAATTCATAAAATCCAAATTGAAATTTAGAAAATCCCATTTTTAAATTCCGAAAGTGAAAATTTAAATTAGGAAAACACCAATTGAAATTTATATAAAATCCGTATTTTAATCTAGAAAATCCCTATTTAAATTCAGAAATTCCAAATTGAATTAAGAAAATCCCGATTAAAATTTAGAAAATCATAAACTTTGGTGATCCCTTATTTAAATTTCGAAAATCCACATTAAAATTCAAAAAACCTAATTAAAATTTAAATTTTGAAAAGTTCCAGTTAAAATTCAGAAATTTAAACTTCAGAAAATCCAAATTAAAATTCAAAAAATCCCAATTAAAATTCAGAAATTTAAAATTGAAATTAGGAAAACACAAACTAGAATTTAAAAAATCTTTATTTAAATTTATAAAATCCATATTTACATTCAGAAAATCCTAATTGAAATTCGAAAATTCCAATAAAAACTAAAAAATCTCAATTTAAATTTTGAAAAATCCAATAAAATTTGAAAAATCCAAAATTCAAATTTAGAAAATCTCGTTTAAAATTCAGAAATTTTAAATTGAAATTAGAAAAACACTAACTAAAATTTAGAAAATCTTTATTTAAATTTAGAAAATCCATATAAACGTTCAGAAAAAAAATTCTTATTGAAATTCAGAAAATAATTCAATAATTCAATGAAAATTCAGTAAAAATTCAGAAATTCACACTCAACATTTTAAAATTCCAATAAAAATTAAAAAATCTCAATTGAAATTTAGAAAAATCCTATAAAATTTAGAAAATCCAAATTGAAATTTAGAAAATCCCAATAAAAATTCAGAAAATCAAAATGATTTTACTAAAACTCAAAAACCGAAACCAAACTTATGACAATATATTAGTTAAGTCTGGGGTAAGGGTTTTCTTAAGGTTTTTCTTAATTTAATCTAGATGGCACTGTTGTTGTGATATTTTGTGATTTTTTGTGTTTGTAATACGATTGGACTCAAATTCACAAAATATATTTATTAAACAAAAATAGTTTTCTAATATAATTTGGATCCGATACGTAGCGCTGTTGTCGTGATATTTATACCCTACACCACTCTGTGGTACAGGGTATATTGAGTTTGTGCTGATGTTTGTAACTACCCGAAATATTGGTCGTAGACCTACCTTGAAGTATACCGATCGACTCAGAATAACTTTTTGAGTAGATTTAGCGAGGTTCGTCCGTCCGTCTGTCCGTCCGTCCGTCCGTCTGTCCGTCCGTCCGTCCATCTATCGGTTTAAGCACGATACAGGTCGCAATTTTCAATCAATTAACTTGAAATATGAAACTTAAGCATCTTTTGGCCCAAGAACGAACCCTATTGAAATTGGAGAAAATCGGTCCATGTTAAGACCTAGCCCCCATACAAACGCCCCCTTTGGATTCAGCTTTAATGACTCTAAAACCGGTATTATAATAGATATCGTTTTGAAATTCAGTAAGTAATCAAATTTTGTATGCACAAATCACCATTCCAAATTTCAAAGGAATCGGGTCAGTCCTTCTGGTAGTCCCCATACAAACCACCTTCCCGATATTCACATAATTCCCTCAAAATTCATAAAAATGGAAATATTTAATAAAAAATTTATTTTTAGGTGCTAAACGTGTACTTTAGCAACCTTATCAAATCGGAATATAATTGCACCATTTTTGGACTTAGTCCCCCATATAAAAATTTCGACCGATATTTAGTTAAATTGGTCTATTGACAAAAAAAATAAACCAATTCCACTTAAAATTGATCTGTGTGTGTTTTCTACACTAAATAAAGATCTAACAAAAGACAGATACAATCGGTCCATGTTTGGACTTGGAACCCATTTTTCGGAAAACACTAGTGTAGGGTATCATATGGTCGGTCTTGACCGACTATAACTTTCTTACTTGTTTTTTTTGTATTTATGGTATTAAATGGCTGAAATTTACAAAATATATGTATTAAAAAAAAAATAAGTTTCCTGAAAAAATTTGGACCCAGTAGATGTCGCTATGGTGAAAAATTCTTTATTTTTTCTTTCAAAAATGTAAAAGAAAATAAATATGCTAATAAAATGATAAAATTATAAACAAAATTCTTTATTATTTCGTTATTTTCTTCAAAAATGTAAAAGAATACAGTTTGCTACTAAAGTTTGCACCCGGTAGATGGCGCTGGTGTTAGGTTTATTTCGAAATTCTTCAATTCAGTCCAATCTCATGGCACTTTAAACTTTATGTTTCGTTATGCGAAAGTTGTGTATTTATGAATGCACCTGATAGGTGGCGCTGGTGTGAAGTTATTGTCTCAAATGGTCCACTTTACTAAATTTTACTTCACATCTTAAATTCTTCTTTCATTTCCTTTAGCTACAACTAATGTTTCCTCAAAAAAATATACTTTTTGTGTAATGCTTGTCCACTTTCAATTTTTTTCCCCCAAAAAAAAAATATTTGTTGTATGTCTGTTTTTTACATAAGAAACGAGTACAATTTTAACAATTTTTTTTTTGTAAAAAAGGGTTAAATTTTTTTTTTGTTCTACCACTTTCTTTTTAACAAAAGTTAAAGGGGGTGGGTTGGTTAGTAGTTGGGTCGTTGTTGGGTCGGTTGGATAGATGAATGGTGTTCCTTGATTGTTGTTGCTTAATATCATCCAGCAAGTGTATTGTCATTTGCAAGAAGAGGGAGTATATATGAGTGACAATAGCAAATGTTGTTTGAATGTTGTTGTAGTTGTAGAGATGTTGTTTGGTTTGTGTTGTCTTTGTATAATATTTAATTTATATTGTATTTCTTTCTTGTGTTTTTTTTTTTTGATAATTTTATTTTTATTTTCTGTCATTCTGTTTTATTTTAGTTAAACAAGTTTTTTTAATTGAATTTTTCTTTTTTGTATTGAAAAAAAGGGACATTTTAAAAACAAATTTATGTTTAACAACAATCAAATAAACAATGAAATCCCTAGAAGCACACTAATTGAAATGTTAGGTATACAATTTTAGAAAAGCTCCAAATAAAAAAAAAAAATAAACAAAAATAAAAAGGTTTTTTAGATTTTTAATTAGTTTGGAAATAAATAAAAAGTCAGTTTACTTATTATGTGTTATTAAAAACTTAACCATAATTTGGGTTAAACTAATTATATTTTTAAACAGATTTATAAATTTATGAAAAAATAGTTCTTAAAAAATATTTGTTTTTATTATTTTAAGGATTTCTTAAATTAAAATTCAGAAAAGCTTCAAAAAAGTTCAGAAAATCTTAATTGAAGTGTTGAAAAGCACTTTTAAAATTAATAAAACCTAAATTAAAGATCGGTAAAGCTCAATTCAAATTTAGAAAGCTCAATTGTAATTTTGAAAAGCTCAATTTGTGAGACTCCTGTATTTATGAAGTCCCATCTCTGTAATTTTATAAAAAATACTTTGTTACTATTTATTTAAATTTTGAAAAACCATTTGTCTTTGATTTTAAATTTGTTTGTAAATTGAAAGTTGAAATAAATAAAATCAGAATACTTTTAAAACTCAAAAGACACACATCGTCTTATTAATTGAAATTCAGAAAAGCTCATTTGAAATTAAGTAGACCCAATTGAAATTTAAAAAAGCTCAATTAAAATTAAAGCTTAATAGACCTAGAGATAATCATAATGAAATCGTAATTGTAATTTGGAAAATAAGATGTGAAATCCAAAATTATCCAAAATTTCATAAATTCCAATATACATATGTTCAGAAAATCACAATTTAAATTCCCAATTAAAACTCAGAAAAGCACAACTTTAGGAAAGCCCAATTAAAATTATGAAAAGTCAAATTGAAATTCAGAAAAAAATCAGTAGGAATTCTATATACCGCTGAGCCAAATCCAAAAACCGCACCACTATTCAGTATATTTTAAAGGCTTTTAATTTTTTAATTTTTTCTGAGTTTTTCTTATTTTTTTTAATTTTTTTAATATTTTCTAAATTTTAGTACTTTTTTTAATTTTTCTGATGTTTTCTTAATTTTTTCTAAATTTTCCAAAATTTTTCCGAGTTTTTCTCATAAATTTTTTTTTTTTTTAATTTTTTCAAAATTTTCCAACAGTTTTCACAATATTATGATTTCCTTAGTAAAAAACAAGTAGAAAAGTTAAATTCGACTTGGCCGAATCTATGAATACACTCCACAAGAGATGGGCACATTTGCAGATTAGAGCGTGATTCACGTGATTCACGCGTGATCACGCGTGAGTGTGACTGATTTCAATTTTACTCACGTGATTGAGAGTGAGTGTGAGTGGCGAAAAAAATTGCATGAGTGAGTGTGCGTGAGAAAGATTTTTGCGTGAGTGAGTGTGCGTGAGTCGTTTTTTTTTTGCGTGAGTTTTCGTGATTTATTTTCTCTTCTTTTTTTCTTTTGTAACAAAAAAGCAACAAAAAATTGTAAAATATAGCTTAATTTAATATTTCGTCCCGAAAAAAGCAAAAAAAAAAAAAATGTAAAATTTCGCTGAACTTTAAATTTTTATGTAATTTTGAAAAATTTTCGAAATTTTAGTTTTTGATTTTTTTTTGTATAAATAAGTGTTTCGTGAGTGTGAGTCAACGTGAGTGTGAGTGAAGCTTGCGTGAGTGCACGTGACTGTGATTTGTATTAAATTTACTCACGTGATTGTGAGTGAGTGTGAGTAGAAAAAATATGCTCGTGAGTGAGTGTGCGTGATTCAAAAATTCCTGTCGTGAGCGTGAGTGAGTGTGAGTCAAAAATCACTCACGCGCCCATCTCTACCCTCCACAATGCCCTTTTTAAGTGACAGTAAATTTTCTAACGTGAAAAAACATTTTTTATTAGAAATATTTTATTTTGTAAAAGTTTTTTACTTTTTTTAAGAAATTTTTGAAAAAAAAAATAATTTACTTTTTTTGAGTGTAAACTTTTTTTCGAATGTATTTTTTTTAGTGTAAAAATATTTTTGAGTGACAAAAATACGTTGCAAAATATTTTTGTGACTTACAAATGTTTTTTAAACATGTTTAACGGGTTTTCAACACGTGACACTAAGGTGACACTATTCTAATCAAGGTTTTGCTAATAACTTTTGAACCCCTGCACGGTGGCCGAAACACCCAATCTAGCGGCGCTTAATTCGGAAATGTAAAATAATAAAACCCAATGCATATTTGTGATTATAAAACTTATAAAGAATTTAATTTTTAACCATATTTATTTATTTCAGTGTTTTTATGTATTTTGGGAAATTTATGTGAATATCGGGAGGGTGGTCTGTATGAGGACCAGAAGTTAAAATGTTCAGATTCCGTTAAAATTTAGAGTGATTATTTATGGCTACAAAAAAATTTAACAATCGAATTTCAAGAGGATATTTGTTTAAATACTATTGTTAGGGCTTTTTAAGTAAAACTGGAAGGGGAAAAATAGGTTTTGTTCTTTCGATAAGAAATCTTAAATTTCAAATTTTAGCCAAATAGATTGAAAATTGTGATCTGTATTGCGTTTATACTGTTTATTTGGACAGGCAGATGGGCCCTAATAAACCGAACAACTTGCGCGAACTAGCACGCCATACTGAAACGTCACAACAAAAATAACCCAAAATAATAAACAAAACAGGAATTGGACTGAATACGATCGAATTTTAAAAGTTGAAGTCCATGAAACTATAGTTTATATCACAAATGTAAACTGCTATAATGAACTAATAATAAACTAGATACACACAGGCCACAAACATTTATTTCTTAGTTAAAACATACCTTTTACTTTCAATTAAAAAAGAGAAAAAAGGAGAGGTGAAAAAGAGAGAGAAAAAGAAAAGGAATAATCTATAGAAAAAATATATCGGAATCATAGGAAAAAAACTCTGCGAATTTTTCTAAAGGAAAAATCAGAATTTTTCTAAAGGAATAATCAGAATTTTTATGTAGGAAGAATCTGAGAACTTTTTACAGAAAAAATTTTAAAGTTTTTCTATAAAAATGTCTAACAAGGGAAGTCTCCCTACACTCAAAAAAAAAAAAAAACTGTAATGTTAGCAAAAAAAGCTTGTAAACCTACAAGAAAATTTGCTGATTTTGAACCCACAATTTTTTTGCTAAAGTTAGCAAAAATGTTTTGCCAATAATTAGTTAACAAAAAAAATTTTTTTTTGACACATTTGAGGACCCCATTGGGTTCGGACCCGATAGGTCCAGACCCCGATGGGCCTAGACCTAGTTGGGTTCCTTAAAAATCGTCATAGTTTTTGATCCAAAATTTGTGTCCGTTTCGCTCTTCCTTGCTTAGTTTTTAAGATACGTGATTATAGGGGACCACTGGGGTCTTGAGAATTAAAAACTCGATAACTTCAAAAATATTACTCGGAGAGCTTTTGACTATTTTGCGGTCTTGTTCTACGTGTTGAGAGCTACAAAAATGTTTTTGGACTTTTTGTTGTGTCAGCAATATTTACCGAGATATGAGCATTTTAAAATTTTCGAGAATGCTAACTTTTTTAGATCCAAAGTTAGGACCCATTTGGTTTCACAAATGTGAAGAGGACCGGCGATACTATGGAGAGCCCGAGAACCAAAAATGGCCTCCATTTTGCTCTATCTGGCTTAGTTTCCGAGATAGCGCCATTTTAAGTTTTCTGAAAATAAAAAAAAATTTACCATTTACTTTTGCTAATATTAGCAAAAAAGCTTTAAAAATTTGGTCAACTCAATTTTAAATTTAGCAAAAAAAAATTAGTTCAAATTTTGTTTAAAATTGCTAATGCGCCAAATGAAGTTTACAAGATATTTTTGCTAACATACTAATCTCAACTAAAAATTTGCTAAAAGTTAGCTAACCAGCATTAGCAAAAAAAAAATTAGTAAATCTACTAATGTATTATTTTGAGTGTACGAATTACACCTGTAAATGGTGTAGTTAAGTAAAATTTTTTTAACTTGGGGAAATTAATTTTTTACAAAAAACTTAAAATGGCGATATCTCGAAAACTAAACCAGATAGAGCAAAATGGAGGCCATTTTTGGTTATTGCGATAGTATCGCCGGATTTAACCGAGCCGAGCCGAATATTCGATCGGACACTACAAATTAGTATGTAATAAACCACAAAACAAAAATTTGAAGCAATAAAATTCTCAGAATTCTAGAAAAAACCTTTAAATTTTCTGATTGGGTCACATTTGTCCCCTGCTAATATGGGCTAACGATGTCCAATAAAGTTAATAGTTCATAACTGAATTACAAATTTGGTCAGTTTATACGAAAATCGATTTTCACAAAAAAAAAAATATTATCAAAATTTTAATTTCCTCGAAATCCGCAAAAATCAAACGGCTCCAAAAAAAATTGAGTCGGTGGATATCCCCAATTTTTTTTTAAATTTCATCCTTAGGATGTATTTTATATGTGACTTTTATAGAAATGTAAAATTTAAAAATTTTGTTTAATAAAATTTTTAAAAAATCGAAAGTACTCATTTAAAGTACCCCACCCCCCCCCCAAATTCAAGCTAATTTTTCGATTAAAATTTTGAACGGGTTAATGATGTCATAGAAACTTAACTTGACATAATATTTTTCTAGTAGTTTTGAGTAAATGTTAAAAAAGAAATCATAATTTAATTAATTTCATAAAAATTATTCTTTTAATTTTTTTGAAGTCATGGTCTTTTTTCCCCAAAACCCGAAACTTTGACCTCAAAGTGGCACGGGTTAAACTTCTACGATTTTCTTGAAAATTTTACCCAATCATTTCTGCACCCAATTTCACAATATAACGACCCGTCCGTATTCAAAATCGAAAATTAAATTTTTAAGTGCCACTCCAATAAACAGTTTGTTTAAAGTTTTTTATTTCTCATATAGATTTTTGAATTCTCATTTTGTTTATAGTTTTATGTGTATGTATATAAAAAATTTATACCTTTATAAAATTGTCTCACTGACTATGACTTTACGGCATCAATATATGTGATAAAGTTTAAAAAAATATTTTTTTAAACCTTTTTATTTAAAAAAAATGTTTAAATTTATACAATTAAAATTTTAATTTGTTTCAATTTTTTTTCATTAAATTTTTAATTTATATAATTAAAATTTTAATTATTTTTTTTTTAGTTTTAATAAAATTTTTTAATTTATAGTATTACGTTTTTAATGAACTAAATATCCATTTTGTTTTAATTAACGACATACAAATATTTTTAATTTAAGTGATTGCTCCGGATTTAATTAATTTTTTAATTCAATTTACGATTTTTATACCCTCCACTTAGTGAAAGAGGGTATATATAAGTTTGTCATTCTGTTTGTAACTCATCGAAATATCGATCTGGGACCCCATAAAGTATATATATTCATGATGCCCGATCGATTTTAAGACATTCTAGCGATGTCCGTCTGTCCGTCTGTCCGTCTGTCCGTCTGTTCGTCTGTCTGTCTGTTGAAAATGCTGTCGCGGACAAAATATTGCACAGAGATGACTGAAACTTAACACATTTATTGGAAGTTCTCCCGAGAAGTTTGGTATTGCATTTGAGCAATATCGGTTCAGCGGTTCAAAAGTTATGAACGAAAATGTAAGCACACCTCAAAAATTTCAGCACATTCAACATAACCTAAAAATACAAAATGCTTTAATTCGGCTTCTGGTTGACATATGTGAACATAATTGAACACCAATGGTATTTAAACAAGTACGAACATATTTTTTGACAAAAAAATAGAAAAATCGCGAATTTTTTTTTTACCAAAATTTTTTTCGCGGAAATTTTTTTTTTTTTTTTTCTAAAGTAATTTTCCTTTTAAATAAAGTTTTTTGCAATAATCTTTTTGTGGAGGGTATCACTACATTCGGCAAGGCCGAATTTAACTTTTTTACTTGTTTTAATTAATTTTTTTTCCGTGTAGGAAAAATGTTTCGGAATCATAGGGGAAAAACACTCGGTATCTTAAAATTTTTCTACAGGAAAAATTTGAAAATTTTTCTATAGAAAAAGTTAAAGAATTTTTCTATAGAAAAAGTTTGAGAATTTTTCTAAAGGAAAAATCTGAGAATTTTTATAAAAGAATCAGAGAACTTTTCTTCGGGAAAAATTTTAAACTTTTTCTATAGGGAAAATGTCTAAGAACCTGACACTATTTCTATAGGAAATCAGTCTTGACTGACTACAATTTTAATTCTTGTTTTAATTGATATTTTTTAAATTTAATTATTTTTTTTTTATTTGTAGGTCAACGAATAACCGGCACAGCAGGTAAGGTAAGTAATGCTATAAATAAGCGGTTACCAACCTATGGTACGCTTACCACTAGGGGGTACGCGAAAATGTCCGCGGGGGTACGCAAAATTTTAGTAATTTAGACATTTGTTTGAGATTAACCTTTCAATGATGGTTCTGCATCTGTCTTCTAAAATTTTCCATAACGTCAGGTTTTTAAGAAAGTTGAGGTCAAAGTTTATAAAAAACGTATTTTTGTGCAATTTAGAGAGCATTTTTTGCGATATTTTGAGATCTGACCACTTATTTTCGATTAACCTTTCGATGCTGATTCCGAATATGGTTCCCAAATTTTTCTAAGTTGTCAGGTTTTTGAGAAAATGTATGTCAAAATTCTCAAAAAACGTGTTTTTGGGCAATTTTGATACGGTTTCTGATAGAGTAGAAATTTTGGTACCATTTTTTCAAGCTCAAAATGTCCTTTCATTGCACAATATACGGGGGTGTTTCATTCGAAAGGTAACGGAATTGTTGATCTGTTCTTGTATTAAAAAAAAAACATTTAAAAAATTCAAAAACATTATATTTCCGCCCTCTGTGATGTGTTTTTGGAACTTTTTTTAAGAGTTCAAACGTCCGTTGTTTTAAATTTTGGTGTAGAAACGACTGGTGAAATCAGATTTGCAATATTTTCAGCTGTTTTAGCTCTGCAGAAAAATCAGCACAAAATTCGCGTTTTCAGATGCATTGAACCACCCTAAGGAGCGAAAATTTTACCCAAAAGATACCACCATTGTTTTGATCTCACCGAAAGCCTTCAAAAAATTATAATACCCGCAGATCAAAAATTTCAAATTAATTCTAATATTTATATGAGAAGTTTTTTAACGAAAACAAAAAACTCGTTAGGGATACGCGGCTGACAAAATTTAAAATTAGGGGTACGCGAGCCAAAAAGGTTGGTAACCGCTGCTATAAATTATTAATATTACAGATTTCGAAAGAATTAGAAAATGTCAAATACTGCCATCCATTTCTAAAATATATTTTTGGGAAAAACGAACTGAATCTTCTGATTTAATACACGAACAATTTTAATATACCGGTGCGCCCTCCAGCGGAGTATATAAAAAGATTCCGATTTTTTTTTTTTAAATGTTCGATTAAAGTATTATTCTAGTTCGAGGCCCGAAAATTCTACTTATGATATTCTCATAGTTGATTTTTTTTTTTGCTTTTAAAAAGTTAGTCATCTCATAGTACATCTGTACAGATCTGTTACAATCTTTCTAAGGGATCTTCAGAAGATTTCAAAGAATCGTTGTAGGTCAATCAAACCAGACATAATATCTCAGAGATTTCAAAAATTTAATGAGAAATACAGGAGTTGTGTTATTATGAAGGTCCAAAAGCTGTTTCGCAACAAAAATAACTCTTTTAAAACAAAATTGTATAAGCTCCTGCATTCCTCCTTAAACTTGTAAAGTATATAAAATATTATGTCGGGTTTAATGTTTGATTGACCCACAATGATTCTCTAAAATCTGCTGAAGATCCCTTAGTAAGGGTGAAACAGAAAAGCAATAAATAGATATTTTATTATAAAAAAATTACAATTAGAATTTTAAGGCCTCGAACTAGAATAATACTTTAATCGAACCGAAAGGCCGAATAAATACAATATTATTTCGTCGTATCTTGTGGTACAAAAAATAAAAAATAAAATATTTTCTTTCTTCAAAAAAGTTTTTAAGTGTGGGGAAACACATTTTTTTAAAAATGTTTTGAGTTTTCTATAAAATATTATGTCGGGTTTAATGTTTGATTGACCAACAATGATTCTCTAAAATCTGCTGAAGATCCCTTAGTGAGGGTGAAACAGAAAAACAATAAATTAATATTTTATTATAAAAAAATCACAAATAGAATTTTAAGGCCTCGAACTAGAATAATACTTTAATCAAATCGAAAGGCCGAATAAATGCAATGCTTTTTCGTGGTATCTTGTGGTACAAAAAATATTATTTTTTTTTCTTCAAAAAAGTTTTTAAGTGTGGGGAAACAAATTTTTAAAAAAATACTTTGTGTTTTTTTATTGATAGACAATCTTGGTTTTTTTACTCATATTCTGATATCTTAGCAAATTTTCAAATCAAAATTCACTAAATTTTTCACAAGTTCCTCACACATTGCTCATGTGTTTGTATATTTTTGACAGACATTTTATTTTGAATTGATATAGCGCCTATAAATATGCAATCAAATAATGTGCGTAGCCCTCGTATGTAGTTTTGTATAAACGAATACATAAATTTCTTCTTTTGTACCCAAAATACAGAAACTGATTGTTAAATTCACATTCATATCTTCTATTGTAGTTCGGACTATATTTGTTTATTGTGTATGTGTTTGTTTTTAGAATTGGAAAAATAAGTGTAAAAGAGATGTTGCCTGTTTTTGGGGGTGGTGGTCATATTGGAAAGTTAGTGTAAACATTTTGAAGTTTTTAAATAAATTTATACAATACATTTGTTAGCTAGACATCATAATCATAATCATCTAATATTTAAAGCAATGCTTTGGTAATAGAAAAAAAATTACCCAGGAAGAAAAAATATTTTTAAAGTAAAAAGTGAGAATGAAGTTTGTATAAGAAATACAGAAATAAACAAATAAAGGAATTTTCATACGTTACTTAAAAAGAATCCTTTGGAATAAATTTATCACAAAATATTTAAAAAAGTCTTATGTATAAAAAAATTAAAAAATGTTGCATACTTTTAGGGGTAAATTTTAGTTCAAATTGTTGCATATTTTTAGGGATCAATTTTAGTTCAAATTTTTGCATACTTTTAGGGGTCAATTTTTGTTCATAATATATGTAATATATATAAAAAAAAGTCCTGCATACTTTATGGAGTAAAATTTAAAACAAAATCGATTTTTTTTAGCTACAATAACTGCTTTTTAAAGCCAAATACCAGAAATATGGACAATTCATGTACCAGTATAAACTTACTCCTCTCTTTTTTCTTCTTGGGTATTTTTTTGTTTAATTGTGCCCAAATGTTTGCCATGATTGCCGTTAGTTTTCTTGATTAGTGTTGAAAAACACAATAAAAACTCAATACCAAAACTATTTCTGCCTTAAACTATGTTAAACCTTCATTTAAAATATCAATGCCATACACATACAAAAGTAATAAATTGTTTGTATGTAAATTAGAATATACATAATACTGTATTTAAGTCTTTTGTTTTAAAGAACATGACATTTTACCAATGAAGTACTAACATAAAAGTACCCAAGGAATTTTATGTTTTTCTTTGTGTATGATTTTAAGCAATTAAATTTAATAATCTAAAGCAGCGGTTACCAACCTTTTTGGCTCGCGTACCCCTAATTTTAAATTTTATCAGCCGCGTACCCCCTTACGAGTTTTTTGTTTTCGTTAATAAATTTCACATATAAATATTAGAGATAATTTTGAAATTTTTGATCTGCCCCAGCAAAAACTTGCATTACCAAGTAATGAAATGTGTAATGGGAAATTCAAAAGTTATAACTAATTATGATTCGAATTACTTTTCCCATTACAACTACAAGCGATGGCGCCAGCTGTAATGATTATTAAAATAGTATTAATAACTAGTTACATATATACTTATAGGTAACGAAAAAATTATTTTGAAAAAAAATTTTAAAAAATAAAAAAATATTTAATTTTATTTTATTTTTAACCAAAATAATTTGCAGTTAGCCAAAAAGTGAAAATCTAGTTCTGAATTTTTTTTATTTTTTTATAATTACTTAGGTAAGCCATTATTAGTAAGTCATTATTATACATTTCAAAATAATGCTAAAGGTAATTTTCTATCATTACTAAGTAATTCGAATGGTAATGATGTGTCATTACCAAGTTTTTGCTGGGGCGGGTATTATAATTTTTTGAAGGATTTAAGGGAGATCCAAACAATGGTGGAATTTTTTGGAAACTCTTTGCTCCATGGGTGGTTTGTTCAATGCCAATTTTGAGCTGATTTTTCTGCAGAGCAAATTCGGCTGAAAATATTTTTTTAAAACGAGGGCAGATCAATAATTCCATGACTTTTCAAATGAAACACCCTGTATATACAATGAAAGGGCATTTTGAGCTCAACAAAATGGTACCAAAATGTCCACTCTATTCCAACTCGTCTCAAAAATGCCTAAAAACTGATTTTTTAGATTTTTGTAATAAATTGGCTCAAAAACCTGTCATCATAGAAAAATTTGGAAACCATATTCGGAATCAGCATCGAAAGGTTAATCAAAAACAAGTGGTCAGATCTCAATATATAATCCAAAAATATCGCAAAGAATGCTCTCTAAATTGCTCAAAAAATCCGTTTTTTGTGAACCTTGACCTCAACTTTCTTAAAAACCTGACGTTATGGAAAACTTTGGAAGCCAGATGCGGAACCAGCATTGAAAGGTTAATCTAAAACAAATGTTCAAATTACTTAAATTTTGCGTACCCCCACGGACAGTTTCGCGTACCTCCTAGTGGTACGCGTACCATAGGTTGGTAACCGCTGATCTAAAGGGTTAGAGTACATAGAAAAGGGATAATTGCTTGTAATACTACAAAATTTTCTAACGAAAAATTTTTACTACAAAATTTTCCATCGAAAATATTTTGTTATCAACATATCGATAACTCCATTTTCTCGAGAAAAATTTGTGGTGTCGATATATCGGTAATTCAATAATTTTCTATAAAAGTACCGATAACTCAATTTTCTATAGAAATAACTCTAGTTTTTATCAAAAATTGTGTGTTATCGATACATTAATTTTCTACAGAAAATTTTGTGTAATTGATAACTCAATTTTCTATAGACATTTTTGTGTTATCGATACAACAATTTTCATTAGAAAATTTTGTGTTATCGATATATCGATACTTTGTGTTATCGATAACTCAATTTTTTATAAAAATTTTATGTTATCGACAACTTAATTTTCTATAAAAAAATTTTGTGTTATCGATAACTCAATTTTGAATAAAAAATTTTTGTGGTATCGATAACTCAATGTTCAATAGAAAACTTTGTGTTATCGATATAACAATTTTCTATAGAATATTTTGTGTTATCGGTAACTCAAATTTCTATAGAAAATTGTGTGTTATCGATACCTAAATTTTCTGTAAAATATTTTGTGCTATCGATATATCGACAACTCAATTTTCTGTAGAAAACTGTGTTATCGATAACTCATATTTCTATAGTAATTTTTGTGTTATCGATAACTCAATTTTTAATACAAAATTCTGTGTTATCGATAATTAAATTTTATATAGACATTTAGTGTTATCGATAACTAAATTTTCTATAGAAAAACTTAATTTTCTATAGAAAATTTTGTGTTATCGATAACTCAATTTTCTATAAAAAATTTTTTGTTATCGATAACTCAATTTTCTTTAGAAAAATTTGTGTTATCGATAACTCAATTTTCTATTAAAAATTTTGTTTTATCGATAACTCAATTTTCTATAGAAAGTTTTGTGCTATCGGTAATTCAATTTTCTTTATCAATAACTCAATTTTCTATAGAAATTTTTGTGCTATCGATAACTCAATTATCTATAGAAAATTTAGTGTTATGGATAACTAAATTTTCTATAGAAAATTTTGTGTTATCGATAACTTTCTATAGAAAATTTTGTGTTATCGATAACACCAAACATTTTCTATAGAAAATTTTGTGATACCGATACATCGAAACAACAATTTTCTATCGAAAATTTTGTGTTATCGATTTATCGATACAACAATTTTCTATAGAAAATTTTGTGTTATCGATGTATCGATACAACATTTTCCTATAGAAAATGTTGTGTTATCGATACAACAATTTTCTATAGAAAATTTTGTGTTACAGATAACTCAATTTTCTATACAAAACTTTGTGTTATCGGTAACTCAATTTTCTATAGACAATTTAGTGTTGTCGATATCTCAATTTTCTAAAGAAAATTTAGTGTTGTCGATAACTCAATTTTTTATAAAAAATTTTGTGTTATCGATAACTCAATTTTCTATAGAAAATTTAGTGTTGTCGATAACTCAATTTTTTATAGAAAATTTTGTGTTATCGATAACTTAATTTTCTATGGAAAATTTAGTGTTGTCGATAACTCAATTTTCTATAGAAAATTTTGTGTTATCGATAACTCAAGTTTCTACAGAAAATTTTATGTTATCGATAACTTAATTTTCTTTAAAAAATTTGTTGATGTCAATAACTTAATTTTTTTTAGAAAATTTTGTGTAATCGATGATTCAATTTTCTAGAAAAAATTTTGTACTATCGATAATTCAGTTTTCTATCCTTGATATAATCGATTACGAAAACTAAATTTTTTATAGAAAATTTTGTGTTATCGATAACTCAATTGTCTCTAAAAAATTGTATGTTATCGATAACTTAATCTTTTATAGAAATTTTTGTGTTATCGATAACTCAATTTTTTATAGAAAATTTTGTGTTATCAATAACTCAATTTTCTATACAAAATTTTGTATTATCGATAACTCAATTTTCTATAGAAAATTTTGTGTTATCGATAACTCAATTTTCTATAGAAAATTTTGTGTTATCGATAGCTCAATTTTCTATAAAAAAATTTTGTGTTATCGATAACTCAATTTTCTATAGAAAGTTTTGTATTATCGATAACTCAATTTACTATAGAAAATTTTGTATTATCGATAATTCAATTTTCTATAGAAAATTTTGTGTTATTTATGTATCGGGACAAACATTTTCTATAGAAAATTTTGTGATACCGATATATCGATACAACAATTTTCTATCGAAAATTTTATTTTATCGATTTATTGATACAACAATTGTATCGATACATCGAAAATGTTGTGTTATCGATACAACATTTTTCTATCGGAATTTTTTTGTTATCGATAAATAAATTGATAGAAAATTTTGTGTTATATAGATACAACAGTTTTCTATAGAAAATTTTGTGTAATCGATATATCGATACAACAATTTTCTATAGAAAATTTTGTGTTATCGATAAATCGATACAACAATTTTCTATAGAAAATTTTGTGTTATCGATAAATCGATACAACAATTTTCTATAGAAAATTTTGTGTTATCGATAAATCGATACAACAATTTTTCATAGAAAATTTTGTGTTATCGATTTATCGATACAACAATTTTCTATAGAAAATTTTGTGTTATCGATATATCGATACAACAATTTTCTATAGAAAATGTAGTGTTATCGATACAACAATTTTCTATAGAAAATTTTGTGTTATCGATACAACAATTTTCTATAGAAAATTTTGTGTCATCGATACAAAAATTTTCTATAGAAAATTTTGTGTTATCGTTAAATTGATACAACAATTTTCTATAGAAAATTTTGTGTTATCGATAAATCGATAAACAATTTTTTAAAGAAAATTTTGTGTTATCGATATATCAATACAACAATTTCCTAAGAAAAATGTTGTGTTTTTGATAAATCGATACAACAATTTTCTATAGAAAATTTTGTGTTATCGATAAATCAGTACAACAATTTTCTATAGAAAATTTTGTGTAATTGATATATTGATACAACAATTTTCTATAGAAAATTTTGTGTTATCGATTTATCGATACAAAAATTTTCTATAGAAAATTTTGTGTTATCGATACAACAATTTTCTATAGAAAATGTAGTGTTATCGATACAACAATTTTCTATAGAAAATTTTGTGTTATCGATGAATCGATACAACAATTTTTTATAGAAAATTTTGTGTTATCTTTAAATCGATACAACAATTTTTTATAGAAAATTTTGTGTTATGGATATATCAATACAAAAATTTTCTATAGAAATTTTTATGTTATCAATATATTGATGCAAAAATTTTCTATAGAATTTTGGAAATTTATAGTGATGATCCCCAATTTTTGCTATTTTTGCTCTAGGACCTCAAGTAAAGCCAGAAAACGAAATAAAAGTTTTTTCTTATAAAAAATGAAAATAGATTTTTTTTTCGAAATTTATAGCGATGATCAATAATTTTTGCTGTTTTTGCTCTAGCTCTTCTAATTAAGCCAGCATATGCTAATAAAGTTTTTGTAAAAAAAAAAATCACATGAAAATGAATTTTTGGAAATTTAAACCATTGATCGATGATCCCCCATTTAAATGGATTTTTGAAAATAAATAGCTATGATCCCTAGTTTTGGCTATTTTTGCTCTAGCACGCCAAAAGGCAAAAATTGGTGGTTTGGTTTGGCTTTTTAAATAAATATATTTCTGTGATGTTTTATTTTTTGAAACTAATTTATAAATATACAATATTCTTTGTTTAATTGTTTTTTTTTTGCCAGATCCCTGATGATGGTTACCGGTGTTTGACTGAAATATCGGAAAACAAACATTTTAGTGAAAAATTTTAAAATTGAAAACAGTGTTTTTAACCTTAAGTAAAACTAAATCAACCACAAACATTCTTATTAAATTGGATTTTTGAAAATTAATAACGATGATTCCCAGTTTTTGCTTTTTTCGATCTAGCCCATCCAGTTAAGCCAAAAAATGCAATAAACATTTTTTTTCTTACAAAAAATTCATATAAAAAAGGATTTTTGAAATTTATAGCGATGATCTCCAATTTTTTCTATTTTTGTTCTACCACTTCTAGTTTAGCTTTAAAAAAAAAAGTTTGCCAGAAAATTAAATTAAAGCTTTTTTAAAAAAAACATCATATTAAAGTAGATTTTTTTAAATTATTAAAGTTGATCCCCGGTTTTGTTAACACGTCGAGTTTAGTAAAAAAAATTAAAGTTTTTGTTTTTTTTAACATTCATACAAAAATTAAGCTTTGGAAATTTATGGTCCCTAATTTTTGCTGTTTTTGCTCCAACACCTGTAGTTAAGCCAGAAAATGCGAATAATTTTTTTTCAAATCCTGTTAAAATGGAATTAATAGCGATGATCTCCAGATTTTGCTAATTTTGCTCTAGCACGTCTATTTAAGACAGAAATTGAAATTAATTTTTTATTTTAGAAAATGATTCATATCTATGTAAATGGATTTTTGGACATTTTTAGTGATTCCCAATCTTTGACATATTTGCTCTAGCACATCTAGATAAGCCAGAAAATGCAATAACGTTTTTTTTTTTAAATAGTTACATATTAATGAATTTTTGAAATTTTTCAGCGATGATCCCTATTTTTTTCTATTTTTTCTCTAGCACGTCAATCAAATCACAAAAATTGGTGATTTTTTTTCTAAAAAACTTAAATTGCGTTTTCCGGCTTAGCTGGAGGTACTAAAAAATAAAAAAGCAAACATTGGGGATCATCCATGTAAACTTACAAAATTTTAATTTTTATATGACTTTCTGGCTTTACTAGAGGTGTAAGAAAGAAAATAGCAAAAATTGGTGATCATACCTAAAACTGAAATAACAGTTTTTAAGATAAAATATTCAGATAAAAAAAAACTTTGGAAAATTTATGGGATGATCCCCAATTTAAATCAGAAATGAAGGGGTTTTAGAAAAAACTCATATCAAAGATGGGTTTTCGGAAATTTATAGCGATAGTCCCTAGTTTTTGCTTTATCACATCAAGTTAATCCAGAAAACTATGATTTAGTGATTTTTTGAAAGCTCCACCATAATTTTCTATAGACAATTTTATGTTATCGATAACTCGTTACACAATATTCTGTAGAAAATTTTGTTTATATGCAAAACTAGTTTCACTTTTGTAAAATGTTGTTGATGTTTCTTGTTTACTATTATTTTCAAAATTCTTCTCCCCAACCCTCCTCCCCCTTTATTAACTCCCTTCACCTTTTCTCCAAACCCCCTCCCCCACATTTATCATTTTCACTTTTCACACAAATTCAAATACGAGTTTTTGTGCCTAAATACACACAATAGAATTTTCTATCTAAATGTTCAAATCTACAAATATTCTACATAATATTTTACAGAAAAGACATTAATGTTCTGTTGTTGCCATTACTATTGCTGTTGTTGGTGCTGGCTGTTGTTGCTGATGATGATGGTGTTCGTAATGCTGTTGGTGTTTAGTTATTATATGGATGTGTGTGTGTGTGTGTTGTATTCTCTACACATATGCAAATTTTCGTTAAGAACATCATTTTCACCATTCCGTTATTCAAATTATTGGGGAGTTGTGTGTGTGGGTGGATGGGTGGTTTTGTTGTGGACCATAATATATATTAATGGTCATGAATTGGCATATGTAACGGGTGTTACTTGTATGTAGTATTGAGTGTGTGTGTGTATGTGTAAGAAGGGGTTGGGGTAGGGGAGTTCTTGTTTGGGGGGTATTTTATTTTGTCCTTTGCGTTGTTGCTTTTTTGCCTTTAGCTGGACTCTTATTTTAAGCTGATTTTATATATGTGTATGCAAAGTCTCTTAACTAACTGTATTGTTGTTTATGATTGTTGTTCTTTGTTAAAGGAGTACATGTGCGTGAGTGTGTAAAAGTATGAGTGTATGTTTATTGTTTAGTATGTGTACATTTATATTGGTATTAGTTATGCAAAAACACTTTAAATATTTAAAGAGTTGCCAATGTAGCACATAAACTTTAGATTTTTTTTTTATAAAATTCAAAAATTGAAGAACACGATTATTTAAGAAAAATTGTATACCTTTGGAAACTTAAAATTTGGAAATTTATTTTCTAGCTTAACAAGAGATGCTAAACCAAAAGTACATTTTTTGGCTTAACTAAATGTGATGGGGCAAAAATTGGTAATTACACCTATAAATTTTCAAAAAATCAAATTTTTTATAAATTTTTGTTTTATCTAGAGGTGTTAGAACGAAAATAGCAAAAATTAGTGATCATACCCATAAACAGTCTCTTTTTGTATGATTTTTTTAAGAACAGTTATTGTGTTTTCTGGATTGACTAATGCAAATATTGGGACCATCGTTAAAAAATCTAAAAATATAGCGAAAATATTAAAAATATTTTTTTTCTTTCCAAAAAAAACTTGAATTGTATTTTCTTGCTTAAGTTGAGGTTCTAAAGAAAAAATAGCAAAAATTGGGGATCATCGATATAAATTAAAAAAAATATCATTTAATATGAATTTCTGGGTTTACTAGAGGTGCTAGAAACAAAATATCAAAAATTGGTAATCATACCTATACATTTTAAAAAGCCTTATTTTTATATGATTTTTTTTTTTTTCTTAAGAACAGTAATTGTATTTTATGGCTTAACAAGAGCTAAAAAAGTAAAAATTGTGTTTTTATTACAAAAAAAAACGTTAATTGCCTTTTCTGGCCTAACTAGAGGTGCCAGAGCAAAAATCGCTCTTAATTTCCAAAAATCCAACACTATACGATTTGTTTTTCTAAAACTGAAAAAATTTGGGATTTTTTATAAAAACTTCAATTGCATTTTCTGGCTTAACTAGAGGTGCTAAGAAAAAAAGGAAAATTTTGAGATCAACCATATATATTTACAAAATTTACCATTTTTATATGAATTTTTGGCTTTACTAGAGGTGCTAGAAAGAAAGTAGCAAAAATTGGTGATCATACCTTTAAATTTCCAAAAGTTTTTTTTAGTATGATTTTTTTCTTAAGAACAGTATTTGCATTTTCTGCCCTAACTAGAGCCAAAATTGGGGAGTATCGCTATAAATTTAAAAAGTCTGCTTTACTATGATTTTTTTTAAAAAAAACTTTAATTGCATTTTCTGGCTTAACTAGAGGGGCTAAAGCAAAAATTGAGGGTCGTCGCTATAAATTTCCAAAAATTCATTATTATACTCTATGATTTTTTTTCTAAAAAATGTTAATTGCATTTACTGACTTAACTAGAGGTGAGGGCAAAACTAGCAAACATTTGAGATCATCGCTATAAATTTCCAAAAATCCATTTTTACATGAATGGCTTCCTTAAAAACTCTAATTGCATTTTCTAGCTTAACTGGAGGAGCTAAAGCAACAACAAACTAAAATTAACGATCACCGTAAAATTTCAAATGCATAGTGCAGATATTGCAAAAATGTACACATTCTGCCAAAAATTGGAGATCATCGCTATAAGTTTTTTTTTTTAAAAAACTTACATATATTGTATTATTTGCTTATCTAGAGGTGCTACAACAAAAATGGCAAAAATAAGTGATAGTATACATTTTCCCAATCTATTTTTGTATGAATTTGTTTCTTAAGAACCTTTAGTGACATATATTGGGCTTAAATAAAGGATAGATCAAAAATAGCAAAAATTGGGGATCATTGCTACAAATTTTAAAAAATCCATTTTTATATAATTTTTTTCTAAAAACAAACATTAACTGCGTTTTTCTGGCTTAACTAGACGAGCTAGGACAAAAATAGCAAAAATTGTTTATCACTGCTATAAATTTCCGAAAAACTACTTTCTATGAATATTTTCCAAAAAAAACTTTAATTCCACTTTTTGGCTTAACTAGAGGGGCTAAAGTAAAAATTGGGTATCATCTATACATTTTTAAAAAATCACTTTTAATGAAGTTTTCTAAAAACAAACATTTAATGCATTTTCTGGCTTAACTAAAGGAGCTAGAGCGAAAATACCAAAAATTTGGGAACACCGCTACAAATTACCTAAAAAACTATTTTTGTATGATTTTTGAAATAGCGAAAATTGAGGATCATCGCAAAAAAATTCCAAATATCCACTTTGATTTGCTAAAACAAAAATGTCCAAAATTGGAGATCGTTGCTTAAAATTAACAAAAACAATTTATGTACACTCAAAATAATAACTCTGTTAAATTACAGAAAAACTCTGCTAATTTAACAGAGTACACCATACTTTTCCAGCTAACAACATTTCTTGGTAATTTTACTAAAAAACTCTGTAAAATGATTTTGACAGAAAAAAACTGTTAATTTACAGAGTTTGTAGTAAAATATTAGTTAAATATAAAAGCTTTTTTACAGAGAAAACTCTGTAATTTTACTATTAAACTCTGTAAAATGCTTTGGACAAAAAAAAAACTGTTAATTTACTGAGTTTCTAGTAAAATATTGGTTAAATAAACCACCATTTAGCAAAGAAAACTATGTAAATTTACATATATTTGTAAAATACATTTGATGCAAAAAAAAAATACAGAAAAAACTCTGTAAATTTACAGAGTTTAGTTAAATGCATGTTATTTTGTAAAATTTTTATAAAATTTCTGAAAAATTTTTTTTTGATAACTTTTTTTGCTACTATTTAAACTTTTTCTCAAAAAATAAAAATATACAGATAAAATTTTAATGTTTGGTAACAAAAACTACTCAAAACAGAAAATTTTTTTGGTTATAAAAAAATACGAAGTATTTTGCTTAGGTCTGTATTTTAGCAGAAAACTCTGTTAATTATCTGTAAAATTAAGATTACGAAGTAAAAAGTAATATAACAGATGACTCTTTGTTTTTTTGTCACAACAAAATACAAAGTATTTTCTTTAAATCTGTATTTTGACAGAAAACTCTGTCAAATATCTGTTGAATTGAGATTACAGTCATTTTACAGAGTATTTTACAGAGTTATTATTTTGAGTATATGAATTTTCTTTTCTAATGCATTATCTGGCTTTACTAAGGGTGTTAAAGCAGAAATTCGCTAAAAAATTCAAAAAATCCATTTTGATACGATTTATTTGTTTTGAGCTAAAATTGGAGATCATTGCTATAAATTTTTAAAAATCAATTTTCTTGAAAAACTTTAATTGCATTTTCTGGCTTAACTAGATGTGCTAGATCAAAAACAGCCAACATTAGGGATGGCTGTTTAAATAAATTCTTTCTAAAAAGCATTAATTTCATTTTCAGGCTTAACTAGAGGTGGTATAAATTTTAAAAAATCCATTTTTATATGAATTTTTTCTTAAAAACAAACATTAGTAGCAATTTTAATTGCATTTTTAGGATTAACTAGAGGTGCTGCAGCAAAAATACATTTTTATATGAATTTTTTCTTAAGAAACTTTTATTGCATTTTCGGGCTTGACTAAAGGTGGTATAGCAAAAATAGCAAAAATTGGGGATAATTTCCATAGATTTTCAAAAGTTAGTTATATATAATTTTTTTTTTTTATAAAAATAACATTAATAGAATTTTCTGGCTTAAATGGAGATGCTAGACTAAATATAACGGAAATTTGGGGATCATCCACATAAATTTCTAAAAGTCCATTTTTTTATGAATTTTTTTTCTTTGGGACTTTAATTATATTTTCTGGCATAAGTGAAGGTAATGGAACAAAAATAGCAAAGATTAGAGATCATCGCTAAAAACATTATTCAAAAAAAAATTTTATATGACTTTTTTCTAAAAAACCTATTTTTTTTAATTTCTGCATTAAATTCACGTTCTTGAGTAAAAACTCTAAAAACCTATTTTTTTTTAATTTCTGCATTAAATTAACGTTCTTGAGTAAAAATTGTGAATCATCCCTATAAATTTCCAAAAATTTTATGATTTTTGTTTTAAAGAAACATTAATTGCATTTTCCGGCTTAACTGGAGGTATTAAAGCTAAAAAAAGGTAAAATTGAATACCATCGCTAAAATTAACAAAAATTTTCTTTTATACGACTTTTTTCTTAACAACTTTGTATTGCATTTTCTGGCTTAACTAAGGTGCTAGAGAAGAAATTGCAAAAATTGAAGATCATTAATTACACTTTCTGGCAAAAATTGAATAAGTTTTTAAAAATCAATTTTCTTAAAAAACTTTAATTGTATTTTCTGTCTTAACTGGAGGTGCTAGAACAAAAGTTAGGGATCATCGGTATAAATATTAAAAATCTAATTTTATATGAATATTAAAAAAAAAATAAATATTACACTCAAAATAATTACTCTGTTAAATACTCTGTAAAATGACTGTAATCTTAATTCGACAGATATTTGACAAAGTTATCTGTCAAAATACAGATTTTAATAAAATACTTTGTATTTTTTTGTGACCGAAAAACAAAATTTTATCTGTTATTTTACTTTTACTTTGTAATCTCTATTTTACAGATAAAAAACAGAGTTTTTTGTTAAAATACAGATTTTAGAAAAATACTTTGTTTTTTTTCCGTAACCAAAATACTAAAATTCATCTGTAATTTTACTCATTGGTCTGTAATACAGTTTTCAAATAATCTCTTCAAAAAACTTCCAAATATTTCAACCCATCTTAAAAACACGTCTTAAATTACAATAAAAGCTGGTTAATTTTGTTAAAATAGTGTTTTGAAATAATACTTGTTTAATTGTAAAATTGTTTTTAGAACAAATTTGTTTTGTTTATTTATCAATTTTGTCAATTGTATTTTTATTTGTACTTTTCCTCACTTTAATAAAAACATTAAATCTAATAAATTTTAAGAGAATGTCCTGTAAAATTGGGTACTCGTAAAAAACTCGTAATTTTCACAAAAATAAAAAAAAAAGTAAATTTACATTTTGGAAACATTAAAGCGGGCAAAATTACACGATGGTATTTCCCAATTGTCAACACAACTTGTGACTGTTGTGTAAAAGCCATATCAAGTTAATTGAAAAAATATATAAGAAAGTCAAAGTAAAATTCTGGTCGCTTTTTATCCACATTTTACAGATAATTCTGTAAATTTACAGTTTTTTTTTATAAAAATTATTTTACAGAGTTTTCTTCGTAAAATAACAAAAAATCTTGCTGGTTGGAAATCTATGGTATTTTCTGCTGGCTCAGCAGAGTATCTCTGTAATTTAACAGAGTGATTATTTTGAGTGTATTGTAATTTAAGACGTGTTTTTAAGATGGGTTGAAATATTTGGAAGTTTTTTGAAGAGATTATTTGAAAACTGTATTACAGACCAATGAGTAAAATTACAGATGAATTTTAGTATTTTGGTTACGGAAAAAAAACAAAGTATTTTTCTAAAATCTGTATTTTAACAAAAAACTCTGTTTTTTATCTGTAAAATAGAGATTACAAAGTAAAAGTAAAATAACAGATAAAATTTTGTTTTTCGGTCACAAAAAAATACAAAGTATTTTATTAAAATCTGTATTTTGACAGATAACTTTGTCAAATATCTGTCGAATTAAGATTACAGTCATTTTACAGAGTATTTAACAGAGTAATTATTTTGAGTGTAAAAGCTGGTTAATTTTGTTAAAATAGTGTTTTGAAATAATACTTGTTTAATTGTAAAATTGTTTTTAGAACAAATTTGTTTTGTTTATTTATCAATTTTGTCAATTGTATTTTTATTTGTACTTTTCCTCACTTTAATAAAAACATTAAATCTAATAAATTTTAAGAGAATGTCCTGTAAAATTGGGTACTCGTAAAAAACTCGTAATTTTCACAAAAATAAAAAAAAAGTAAATTTACATTTTGGAAACATTAAAGCGGGCAAAATTACACGATGGTATTTCCCAATTGTCAACACAACTTGTGACTGTTGTGTAAAAGCCATATCAAGTTAATTGAAAAAATATATAAGAAAGTCAAAGTAAAATTCTGGTCGCTTTTTATCCACATTTTACAGATAATTCTGTAAATTTACAGTTTTTTTTTATAAAAATTATTTTACAGAGTTTTCTTCGTAAAATAACAAAAAATCTTGCTGGTTGGAAATCTATGGTATTTTCTGCTGGCTCAGCAAAGTATCTCTGTAATTTAACAGAGTGATTATTTTGAGTGTAATTGCATATTTTGGCTTAACTAGAAGAGCAGAAACTCGCTAAAAAAAATTCCAAAAATCCATATTGATACGATATATTTGTTTTAAGCTAAAATTGGGGATCATCGCTATAAATTCTTAAAAATATAATTTTTATAAGAATTTTAACTTAAGAGTATCATATTCTGGCTAAACTACACATAATGTAGCAAAAATGCCAAAATTGGTGATCATCGCTAGAAATTTCCAAAAATTTATTTTTATGTTTTTTTTTTTCTAAAAAAAAATTTAATTTTATTTCCTGGCTAACTACAGGTGCTAGAGCCAATATAGTTGATCTTCCATATTAATTTTCAAAAATCCATTTTATATTAAAATACTTGGATTTGTACGCTTTACTTGGATTTTTACGCTTAACTAGAGTTGCCAGAGCAAAAATTAGGGATCATCACTGGAAATGTCCAAAAATCCATATTTCATACGATATTTTTTGAAAAGAAAAATTTAATTGCATTTTATGGATTAACTAGAGATGCAGAATCAAAAATTGGGGATAATCGTTTTAAATTTTCAAAAAATTCCATTTGCTTTTTTTTTTTAATTTTTCTAAAAAGCTTTAGTTGTATTTAATGGCTAAACTAGAGGTTTAAATATTTAAAATCTAATTTTATATGAATATGAAAAAAATATATATATTAATTGCATGTTTTGGCTTAACTAGAGGTGCTAGAGCAAATATATCAAAAATTAAAGATCATCGCTATAAATTTTCAAAAATCTATTTTCTTCAGTTTTGCATATTTTGGCTTAACTAGACATGATGTAGCAAAAAAAAGCCAAAATTGGTGATTACAGCTATAAATTTCCACAAATCCCTTTTTATATGTTTTTTTCTAAAAAACTATAATTGTATTTCCCGGCTAACTAGAGGTGCTAGAGCAAAAATAGTTGATCATCCATATTTATTTTCAAAAATCCATTTTTATATTAAAATACTCTTTACTTGGATTTTATCGCTTAACTAGAGGTGATAGAGCAGAAATTGGGGATCATGGCTGAAAATATTAAAAAATTCGTATTTTATATGATTTTTTCTGAAAAGAAAAATTTAATTGCATTTGCTGGTTTACCTAGAGGTGCTAGAGCAAAAATTGGGGATAATCCATTTGTATTTTTTTTTTTAATTTTTTCTAAAAAGCTTTAGTTTGATTTAATGGCTAAACTAGAGGTATAAATATTCAAAATCTAATTTTATATGAATATTAAAAAAAAATTTATTTGCATTTTTTGGCTTAACTAGAGGTGCTAGAGCAAATATATCAAAAATTGGGGATCGCTATAAATTTTTAAAAATCCATTTTTACAAGAACTTTTTTCTTAAGAATTTCATATTCTTGTTTAACTAGACGTGATGTAGAAAAAACAGCCAATATTGGGGATCATCGCTATAAATTTCCAAAAATCAATTTTTTATATGATTTTTTTCTGAAAAAAAAAATTATTGCATTTTATGGCTTAACTAGTGGTGCAGAAACAAAAATTGGGTATAATCGTTTTAAATTAAAAAAAAAATCCATTTGTCTTTTTTTAAAATTCTTTCTAAAAAGCTTTAGTTGCATTTATTGGCTAAACTAGAGGTATAAATATTCAAAATCGAATTTTATATGAATATTAAAAAACAAATATACATTAATTGCATGTTTTGGCTTAACTAGAGGTGCTAGGGCAAATATATCAAAAATTAAAGATCATTGCTATAAATTTTCAAAATTTATTTTTCTTAGCTAAAAAAGCAAAAATTGGTGATCATCGCTATAAATTTTCACAAATCCGTTTTAATATATTTTTTTCTAAAAAACTTTAGTTGTATTTCCCGGCTAACTAGAAGTGCTTGAGCCAAAATAGTCGATTAATCATATTAATTTTTCAAAATCCATTTTTATATTAAAATACTCTTTACTTGCATTTTCTTGCTTAACTAGAGGTGCTAGAGCGAAAATTGGGGATCATCGTTATAAATTTTCTTAAATATTTTTTTTTAATTCTTTCTAAAAAGTTTTAATTGCATTTTCTGGCTAAACTAGAGGTGCTATATTAAAAATGGAAAATATCGGTGATCATCCATAAATAAATTTTTAATACCTTTTTTTCTAAAAAACTTTAAATGCGTTTTATTTCTTTGATCTTTGAACAAAAAAATTTCAAACACCCAATTTTAAATTTGTCTTCCCTTGAGATTTTTTAACACAATCAACTTCCATAGATTTTACCATAACCAATTATACCCTCTTTTTGAAAATTCTACTTTATGGCAACTCCATTTTTAAGCTTTTATCGATATCCAAATGTTGAGTAAGTATAGAGTACATAAAAATAGTTTACCTATAACTAGAGTAGAAAACTTTAAAATGATGTCCCCAGGGATAGACAATAAACAACAAAAGCCTGCAAATCAAGGACAACACAAGAACAGGATCCTAAAATACAAAAAAAAAAAAAACGTACTAACAACGGAAAGCAACGACAAGGATATTACAAAAAAAAAAAAAACAACAGCAGAGACTACAAGTACATGTGTATGAAGAAGCAACATTAAACACATAGAAATGTTGAAAAGGGGGATAACTAAACATAACGTATGATATGCATGTTGTACTAACTAACAACAAAAAATAATACACTAAGCCGGAAACTACCACCTTAAAAAAAAACAAAAAATTTCAATGTTACCATAGTTATTTCTAAATGTAAAATTAATAGAGATGAGAAGAGGATTTGAAGAAAATCCAGTAATCATTTTAAAATTTAAGGTACCAAGTTTTTTTTTGGAAACAATCTTTGGGAAAGTCGTCTTCTTTTAAGGTGATGTTGATAATTAGGCTATTAGGTATTGGGAAGGAGGAAAGTGAGACGATCTTCTTTGGGTATGATCCAGAAATTTTTGAAAAGCCGCTGAAGTTTATATACAAACTTTTAAAACGACAAGAAAAGTTTGTAACTTTTTTTTGCTACCTCC
Source organism: Pegoplata infirma (assembly GCA_963921195.1). Lineage (NCBI taxonomy): Eukaryota > Metazoa > Arthropoda > Insecta > Diptera > Anthomyiidae > Pegoplata > Pegoplata infirma. The sequence goes on from OY992540.1 coordinate 215,494,415, forward strand.
TATTTGACAACAATTCCTTGTAATATTTTTGAGAAAGATTATTCTAGCTCAAGGTCATATTTCTTTTACTAATCATTACGATGATATTGTCAAAGTAACCATTTTCAAGAAACTTGTAATTTTACTAGCTTTTTACCAATAATTTTGTAATTTTACAAGCTTTTTACCAATAAAATTGTAAATTTAAAAATTTTTTGACGCAATAAAACTTACAAGGAGTTTTAGTGTTTTTACTAGATTTTTTACTACCTCCTATTTTACGGTAATTCCTAGTAAAAATTACGAGCTTTTTCGTAATTTTACAAGATTTTTACCAATAACTTACAAGGAAATCTCGTGAATTTAATAGATTTTTTTTGTAAAAAAGTCTTGGAAATTTGTAAAATTACAAAAAAAAATGTGAAATTACATACAAATTTGTTAAATTACAAAAAAATGCAAATTTTGATCGAAAATTTTTTGTTAAAAAACATGGAAAAATATTGTTTTGTTAAAAAACATGGTCAAATATTGTTAAAATAGGATTACGAGAGTTTTTCTGGTTATTTGACAAGGTTTTGTATGTCGGTGATAAGTTGAGAATCATAGATCTTTGCATTTACAGCGAGTTTGTCTTAAAAAATCCCTATGATGCGCTGTGTATCAAACACGATCCGATGAGGTTTTCTAGGTAAGCCGGACTGAAAAATATTATTCTGACGTTGATCCTAAGAGTTAGGTTAGGTTCTAATTGGCTGCTGACGTTTTACGTCAACCCACATAGACTCTGTGGTCCGTTGTGATACCACGGGACAATTTGACCTTCTTATAAAACTCCTAACATCCCGTGTAAAAATAGATTTAATCTTATCTGATCTAATTTCATCTAACTATACATCATTGGACCTGATAGTATATCATTGCATCAGGTCAGATCTAATTGGATGTCGAATTTGTCCCAATGTTGGCCAAATCCGAGATATAACTAGATCTCGATTTTGGGCATTTCAGATATAATAATATGCAATAAGATACGATCATATATGAATAGATATAGCTATATCAGATCTGATCCATTTTTACACGGGATATTGAGTTTTGAGATCCGACAAATCAGAAAGATCGTGAAGCTCCATAGATCCCATAGAAGCAAGTCTCTGACCAGAAATTGCCGGGCAATGGGAGATAAAATGTTCGGTAGTTTCCAACTCCTCTTCATCCATCCAACTTCGGCAAAAGTCATTCGACGGTGCTTCCTTATAAGACAGTGTACGGTACTGACAGCAACCACCGTCGATATCAGCTCACTTGTTCACTTCTGATTAGAAGAAAGGTCAACTCTGTAGCGTTGTCTCACACCCCCATCCATTTGCCCATCTCTGATTAGTCTCCGTCGCAGAATAGAAGCTTACCGCCACATTCCAATTCTGTTGTAACCTTTAAGGTAGTTCCTAGTCTTGCAAGCTCATCGGCTTTGCAATTCCCCGGAATGTCTCTGTTCCCTGGGACCCATATGAGTCATATGTTAAACTGCTTGGCCATCTCATTTAAAGACGTACGGCAGTTAAGGGCAGATCTTGTTTTCAGAAACATTGAATCCAGGGACTTTACCGCGGCTTGACTGTCAGTATAGATGTTGACTGCGGTTGTAGACAAGACATTGCAGCTCAACCAGTCAGCCACTTCCTTTATTGCCAGCATCTCTGCCTGGTAAACACTGCAATAATCCGGCCATCTTCGAGCCAGACTCAGCCCAAGTTCCTCCTAATAGACTCCCGAGCCCACTTGTTCGAGCAGCCGCGATGCATCCGTGTAAAAATTTATGAAGGCTCCACTACCCGGAATTCCCCTCATCCAAGACTCCCTGGATAGTATCATAGTGGTAAAGTGGCGCTCAAGAAGGCTCATAGATAACCCACAGTCCACATTTTGTGGTATTGTTATCTTCTTCAAGATCGCACTATGGCCACAATCGCTGCTCCTTCATTGCAGTGTGCTATTAAGTCGAATTTCCGACGAAGCCGCATTTTGCCTACCCAATATGTCCAATGGTATTAAGTGAAGGAGGATTTCTAATGCAGCCGTAGGTGTAGTACGAAGAGCACCAGTGATGCACATCGACGCCATTTTCTGTACCTTCGTGATAAAGACACAGTTCGCTTTTGTTTCTAAAGCAAGCCACCAGACAATGATTCCATACAGCAAAATTGGACGCACCACTGCTGTATAGATCCAATGAACGACATGAGGGCTAAAACTCCATCGTTTTCCAATGGCCCTTTTACAGGAATATAAAGCAATAGTTGCTTTTCTCATTCGTTCCTCAATGTTACGCCTGAAATTCAACTTCCTATCTAGAAATACTCCAAGATACTTGGCTCCATCTGAGAAGGTGATTTCAGTGCCGTCCAGAGAAATAGGATCAAAAGCAGGAATCTTATTTTTCCTTGTAAACAAAACAAGCTCTGTTTTACTTGGATTAACTCCTAGACCACAGTCTCTTGCCCATTTAGAAAGATCTTTCAGAGAACCCTGAAGAATGTCCCTCAATGTTGGCAGATGCTTCCCCTTTACTGCTATCGCGACATCGTCAGCATATGCGACAACATGACAACCACGTGCTTCTAGAGATAGCAGCATTGAATTCAGTGCCAGGTTCCAAAGAAGCGGCGAAAGAACACCTCCTTGTGGTGTGCCCCTATTAACAAATCGAGATATGACTGACGCTCCCAATTCAGACGTTATACGTCTATTGGCAAGTAGGTTTTCCACCATTAAAACGATCCCACGGTTTACTCCTAGACCAGACAATGACAAAACTATTGAGTCTGGGATGACATTAGTAAAAGCCCCCTCTATATCAAGAAAGGCCACCATAGTGTACTCTAAAGGTGTCCTAGCGACTAAGGTAATTTTTCAAATTCACTTTTTAATGCGTGGTAGGGTCCTAAATTGTAGTTTTGTATCTAAAAATGAATGAGCCAAAATTTGGAGACAATCGGATAAAAATAACTCGTGCCGAAAATGGATTGAAGTTTTGGGACACTCTTATCTGATGAAAAAATACGTTTTTTCTAGTTTTTTGAAAAATATTGGTATATGCTATTTTTTGTTATTTTTTTTGTTAAGTAATATGAAAATGGTAATAAATTACCTTTCCAAAAAGCTTAAAGAAATTCAAATCGGATGAAAAATAAGCATTTTATGCATACATGCCCCAGACCATTGCATGGTTTTTAAAGCCGAAATTTGAAAATTTTCGAAATTTTTAGGCAAAAAAATAAAAAAAATTAAATTTTACTTTATAATTATATTAAATACATGATATATATAAAAACTAACAGATATGGTAGTCTAACTTTTTTTTCATTTGGCGTGGGTAGTGATATAATTTCCGCCGATTCCAAAGAAAATGAGTTTTTCTAAAATAATTTAGCAAATATGGGAAACAATTTTCTGTACTGTATTATACGAAGTGAAATACATAAATTCTGTAAATTTTTTGCCGAGGTGAAATGACAAATTTGAGACGTTATACATTTCAATAGTACAAAATATCTGCATATATCCGATTTCTCAAAAGTTACAGAATTTACGTTTTACACTTCGATCCGCACAATAGAGCACAAATTTTCAAAAATTTGCTTAATTATTGTAGAAAAACGCATTTTATTTGGAATCCGCGGAAATTTTATCACTACCGGCGCCAAATAAAAAAAAGCTTGACTACCATATCTGCTATTTTTAATCTTAAACATGTTTTCAATTTGATCATAAAGTAAAATTAAATTTTTACTATTTTTTTGCCTAAAAATTTTGAAAATTTTGAAATTCTGGCTCTAAAAACCATACAATGGTCTGGGGCATGTATGCGTAAAATGCTTATTTTTTATCCGATTTTAATTTTATTAGTCGTTTTGAAAAGGCAATTTAGTACCATTTTCATATTATTTCACAAAAAATTTAACAAAAAATATCAAATACCAATGTTTTTCCAAAAACTAGAAAAAACGAGTTTTTCGTTCTTATAAGAATGTCCCAAAACTTCAATCCATTTTCGGCACGAGTTATTTTTAGCCGATTGTCCCCAAATTTTGGCTCACTCATTTTTAGATACTAAAGAACAATATAGGACCCTACCAGGTATAAAAAGGTGATTTTCGTTTTTAAGGACACCTCTAGTGTACTCCTTTACCGAAAGCGATCTCTCGATGGTACCAACGAGCTCATGCAGAGCTGTTTCCGTTGATCTACCCTTGCTGAATGCATGTTGCTTTGTCAAAAGCAACCTCGGGTCAATCAATCTACGCAAATATGAGTCTATCATTCGTTTCATTGTCTTTAACAAAAAAGAAGACAGACTAATTGGTCTGAAATCCTTCGCAGCTGTGTGGGAACTTTTCTCAGCCTTCGGGATAAATACGACTCTGGTATCCCTCTATTTTAAAGGAATATGCGACCAGTTGATGCATGCTGTGTATAGATTATACAGCAACGGGGCTATATAGTCCGACACTTGCTGCAACTCAGCCGGGATTATACCATCAGGTCCCGGGGATTTATAGATCCTGAAACTTTTTATCGCCCAGATTAATGTTGGCATATTTATTATTTCCGAAGCAATTTCAGATGCTTGGGCGTCAGAACGTTCCAAAGCTTGAAACGGCGTCATGGAATTTCCCGGAAAATGCGTGTTTAAAAGGAGATCCAGCGACTCTCCACTGGAGGAAGACCACACCCCATTAGGATCTTTCAGGTATCCCAGAGTGCAAGGTGAAGAAGCCAGAACCTTGCGCAGCCTGGATTTCTGAGTTTCAATCGTGCCATTTTTAATTCCAATTTTATCCTTCTGAGTTTTAATTGAGATTTCTGATTTTTTTATTAGTAAGGAAGGTTTATCTGGATGACCAGGGTCCCGCATAGTCTTTAGGGCTTTACTGAATTTTAGCTGGGCTTTCTGAATATCTATTATTTTATCTGGATGGTCAGAGTTCCGCATAATTAGTATCATTTTAAATGAGACTGCGCCATTTTACGTCTGTTGAAATGGCTATCAAGGCAAAAATATAGCATTAAGGTGACTGTATTAATTATTTAGAAATTTATCGATGCTTTGAGCAGTTTAATATTGTATTTACGCGAAATCTGTCCTGTGGTTCAAAAGTTATAAACGAAAATGTAAAGACACTGCGAAAGTATTTTAAATATTTATTATTTCAGTTTATACAAAACTCAATTTAATATCGAAAATATATTAGCTTTATCAATTATAAGTATTGTCTAAAAAAAGTACCATTGTACCACCTTTATCATCTCTAAGACACACTCACACACAAATACACTCCGCTTACAAATGGTAACAACGGACACTACACATATAGTTAGTAAGTACTTATACGCAAAAATGTTTCCTTTTTGCATGGCTTATAACTGGAAGTAGAGTGGACATTGCTGTTGTGCAAATATAATTTTACAGAAATTCAAAAACTGAAATTCAAAAATGAAATTTGGCAACATGTCAGAGAAAGTCGGAGATGCTTATTTTGTTTGCCAAATAAAAAATGTATGGTCAAGCATAACAATTTTTTTTTTGCTGTTTAAAATGGTCTTCTGCCAGTGGTTTCCTAGAGCCACTGGCCTTAAGAATACAAATTTTTTTAAAAAAAAAAAAGCTCTTGGAGTTTTTTAATGGTTAACAAAAGCAAAATTTTAAGCACATGTGTATGTGTGTGAATACTACATGCGCACTACTACACATACATTAAAAAACCATACACATGAATTTTTGTAAATTGTTAAGATTCAAATTTTTGTTTAGCCCTTTGTGTTATTAAATGAATGAAGAAAGAGGAAACGGAAGGAGTGGGAGGGGTGGGAGGAGGTCAGGATAATAGAAACTAGTGGAAGGGGATAAAAGAGACGAAAAGGGGGGGGGGGCTATTTTTTAAGCAACAAAACTACTCATATTGTGTAGTACACTGAGGGGAAAAAAACATATTTAAATTAAAAATGTTCAATTTTATTTTGAATATGCTATTTGGTGTCCGAGCATATTTTTATTCTATTAGAGTTATTCCTACAAGTGAAGTCGCCAAATGGCGAACGCCCATCCAACCTATGTGATACAAACTTAAGACCAATCGGATAAAGTTTATTCGTGGCGCCCGGCAATCAAAGTTTTGGATTTTAAAATCTATCAAATGGTTTTTGAGACATCGGTGTTGAAATTTGAAAAAATTACCGGTTTTTCCTAAGTTCAAGAATTAAAAAAAATAATCTCAAATTTCTTTCTCTTGACCCTTTAATAGAGCTTAAGAAAAACTTTCATTAACATTAATTTATGCCAAATCCAATCGTTTTAATCCGTGACGCCCTTCAAACAAAGTTTTGTCTTTTAAGAACATTTTCACCAAAACCTCAAAATGTTGATCGAGGGGTGCCATGGGTTAAAATGTTCTCATTTGGCTCTAATTAAGTTTTAGTAAAAGTTTGTCTCAATGCCTATGAAATAGTCAGTGGAAAACAAGTAAAAAAGTTAAATTCGACTTGGCCGAATCTATGAATACCCTGCACTATGCCCTTTTTAAGTGATAATAAATTTTCTAACGTAAAAAAATAACATTTTTGATTAGAAATATTTTATTTTGTGTAAAAAAAACCTTTTTTTTTAACTAATTTTTGAAAAAAAAAAATTATTTACTAAATTTTTTTGTAAAATTTTTTTTTGAGTCTAACACTTTTTTCGAGGGTATTTTTTTTTTATTTTTTAGTGTAAAAATATTTTTGAGTGACAAAAATACGTTGTAAAATATTTTTGCGACTTACCAATGTTTTCAAAACATGTTTAACGGGGTTTCAACACGTGTTTAAGGTGAAACTAATCGGAAATTCACGGTTTTGCTAATAAATTTTGAACCACTGGACCAATTTGGCTGAAATTCAATACGGCCAGGGGAACAAAAAATTTATATGCCAAGCTTCAGCATCCTCAGAATTGTTTTTCGAAAGTTAGCGTGTTTTTTATCTCTTAAATTCACGAAAAACCCTTGACGAAATTCAGTCTTTTGCTTATAACTTTTGAACCACTGGACAGATTTCGCTGGATTGCATTACCAACCTGACGAGGTAAATACCCAACATATATACCAAACTTTAGGAGCCTCCGTAAAGTCTTGTCAAAAGTTAGCGTGTTTTCGACAGACAGACGGACACCGCTAGATCGTCTTGAAATCGATCGAGGATCATGAATATATATACTTTATGGGGTCCTAGACAAATATTTCGAGGTGTTACAAACGGAATGATAAACTTATACATACCCACTATCACTAGAGTGGAGGGTATAAAAAATGTTGAGATTTTAAACCCTACACCATTATGTGGTACAGGGCATAGTTATAAACATCAGCAATACCCGAAATATTGGTCCTAGACCCACTTTAAGGTACACTCAAAAAAAAAAGTGAACTAAAATCTGGGAAAACTAACTCAAAAGATTTTTGTTCTTGGTTTTAGTTCATAATTTTCCCAAAAATAAGGAAAACAAAGTTATTTAATTTTAGGCCAATTTTAACTAGAAAATGGGAAAAATTATACTTCACATTTTAGAAATAGATTGGGTCTAGACCCTGGACCCATGGGTTCGAACCCCATTTAACTCGAGACCCCATTGGGTCCTTTAAGGGTCCCCATAGATTCTTAACAAAACTTGTGTCCGTTTCTCTCAATAACTTGCTTAGTTTTTGAGATACAATAATAAGGGGCCTGATAGGGTCTTGAGAATCTTAAAAACCGGATAACTGAAAAACTATTAATCGGAGGGCTTTCGAGTATTTTGCGGAAGTGTTCTACGAGTCAAGAGCTACAAAAATGCCATTGGACCTTTTCTCGTGTTGGCAGTAGTAACCGAGATATGTGCATATATAAAATCTCGGGAATTTCAAATTTTAGATCTAAAATTGGGGTCTTGAGACCCCGACAGATATGCAGAGCTAGGCAATTCTTTATTTTGCTTTGTAGTCTTTCTTTTGAAAATTTCATCCGTTTCGCTCTATCTCGCTTAGTTTTCGAGATATCGCCATTTTGAATTTTTAACTAAATTTTAAGAAGTTATTTACTAAATTCTCAGAAGTCATTAACTAAATTCTAAGAAGTACAATTTCTCAATTCAAAGAAGAGAAATACGATGACGTTTTTTTTAGTAAATTTTAACTAAACTTGAACTAAATTGTTTTTTAAGAAATATGTCTTAAAAAAAAGATACGATTCTTAGATTTGTGGAAAATTTCTTTGGCGGTAAGAATTTTTTTCCATATATTAAAAAAATCCATTTAAAGAAAACTATGAACTAATTATAAGTAAATGAACTAAAATTTTTTCCTCATTGTTAAGAAAATTTCTCATTTTTAAGTTAAATTTAACTAAATTTTAGGAAAATTCATGATAAATTTTCAAAAACATTTTTTCCTTAATTTTAGTTATGTCTTTTTTTCAGTGTATAGCAATCGACTCCGAATGACTTTTTAAGTCTATTTAGCGATGTCCGTCCTTCTGTCCGTCTGTCTGTCCGTCCATGTTAACGATGTAAACACGATACAGGTCGCAATTTCTAATCAATTGACTTGAAATTTGAAACTTAAGCCTCTCTTGGCCCAAGAACGAAGCCTATTGAAATTGTAAAAAATCGGTTCATGTTTGGACCTAGCTCCCATAGTAAGGTCCTTTTTGGCTCAAATGACTTTAATAACCGTATTATATTAGGGACCCTTTCGAAATTTGGCAAGTAAACGTGTTTTATATTCACAAATCACCATTTTAAATTTTAAAGGAATCGGACCAATTCTTCTTGTAGCCTCCATACAAACCACCCTCCCGATATCCACATAAATCTTTAAATTTTCATGAAAATCGAAAATATTTTATTAAAACTTTGTGTGTTTAACACGTACTTTAATAACCCAATCAAATCTGATTATAATCACACCATTTTTATGGGGGTATACTCACTTTGTCATTCCGTGTGTAACGCATCGAAATATCGGTCTAGGACCCTATAAAGTATATATTTTATTGATCAGTGATCGATTCTAAGACATTCTAGCGATGTCCGTCCGTCTGTCCGTCTGTAGAGGACACGATACAGTCCAAAATAAAAGTGCTAGACTTCCGAAGTTTGGCACGAATATGTCTTATATTCCTAGGCAGGTTAAGTTCAGAAATGGGCAAAATCGCACCAAGGGGAAAAAAGTTCCCCCTTGGAGAACTAAACCAACCTAAGAAAAACCGCATTTTTTGCAGGGTTTTTTGTACTTTTGCTAAGCAAATGCAACATTCTTATCTCAAAAGAAGTTCAAAATCGCAAGGGGAAGGTGCCCCCTAACTTTTCCCACCACCCCCCCCAAAAAAAAAACCCTGATTTTTTTTATATTGTTTTTTTAAATTTTGGAGGGTATAAAAATTGGTATTGAAATTGGTCCATATTTAGACCTAGCCCCCATACAAAGGTCTTCTTTAGTTTTGGCTCAAATGACTCAAATAACCGTACTATAGTAGGTATATAACGTGTTTTGTCTTCCTAACTTCCCCTAACTTCTCCCACCAACCCCGCCCCCCCCCAAAAAAAAAAGACGCCCCTGATTTTTTTATACCCTCCAACCACAGTATAGGGGTATACTCACTTCGTCATTCCGTGTGTAACGCATCGAAATATTGGTCTAGGACCCCATAAAGTATATATTTTATTGATCAGTGATCGATTCTAAGACATTCTAGTGATGTCCGTCCGTCTGTCCGTCTGTAGAGGACACGATACAGTCCAAAATAAAAAAGAGCTAGACTTCCGAAGTTTGGCACGAATATGTCTTATATTCCTAGGCAGGTTAAGTTCGGAAATGGGCTAAATCGGATAAGTGGGGAAAAGTTCCCCCTTGGAGAACTAAACCAACCTAAGAAAAACCGCATTTTTGGCAAGGTTTTTTGTACTTTTTCTAAGCAAATGCAACATTTTTATCTCAGAAGAAGTTCAAAATCGCAAGGGGAAGGTGCCCCCTAACTTTTCCCACCACCCCCCCAAAAAAAAAAAAAACCCTGATTTTTTTTTATATTGTTTTTTTTTAAATTTTGGAGGGTATAAAAATTGGTATTGAAATTGGTCCATATTTAGACCTAGCCCCCATACAAAGGTCCTCTTTAGTTTTGGCTCAAATGACTCTAATAACCGTACTATAGTAGGTATATAACGTGTTTTGTCTTCCAAAATCACCATTCCGATTTTTAAGGAATCGCACATTGGATCCCAGACGCGCATTTGAGAGCCAAACAAATGTTTAGTTATTTACAAAAATTGCTCATATTTGCTAAATAGACACCCTAGGAGAAAGAAAACCGTTTATAGAAAGAAAATCCATCGCTTAGTTTAGTCAGGACATAAATTCAAAGTAAGGACTTTTCCCAAAAATTAAAAAAAAATAATTTTTTTTGAAGACCTTTTTTATTTTATTTTTTTAAACAACTTCCAATGATGAGATTTTCCTGAAATTAAGTGAAGATTGTAGCTATAACTGGTACTTTTGTTACCCATTTTATTTTTTTTAATATTACTCTTTGTAAGTAGGAAATACAGGCCATCAAAAAGTGTCAAATTTTAAAAAATTAGAAAAAAACAGTTTATATTTTGGATTGCAACTTTTGTGGGGAATGAAAGGGAATGGCGATTCTTTTTGTACAATAAACTAGAAGTATTACTTAATACTCCTGGGGTAGAAACTAGTGCAGCCAGGTGCAGCTGCGGCCTGGAATGAGGTTTAAAGTGGGGTCTATTAACGAAAAAAAATATTTTTAAAGGGATTATTTTTTAAAATACTTTACTTTTAATCGTTTTATTATAAAAATTTAGGAGTTTCACCTAATGCTTGTAACTAACAGGCTTTCTTGACCGCATTACGGTCAAAATAACTGGAAAGAAGAAGATATTATAAAACGGGTTGATATAATACTTCAGTGTATAAACGCAAATGCAAAAAAAAATAAGTGTAGTTTAGAAAATACACACATGAAACTGAAAAATTATTTGTTGAAAAGTATGGTTGGTGGATCATGAGTCCCACTATGTATACAATTCTAGCTTATGACATTTTAGACAAGAATTGTGATCACTGTTGCCAACTATTTTTAACCAAAAACCTCTAAATTTTACTAAAAAAGCGCTAGAAACCGCCAAAAAAAAATTTAGCGGGGAAAATTTAAAATTCTCCCGCTAAATTACGAAAAAAAGCGCTGAAACCCGAAAAACTTGGCACTTTTGGTTGGCAAAAAAGAAAAAGTTAAAAAAAACCTTCAAATTATTTTTTCTACGAAAATTGACTTTTCACTAAAAACGCACAAGAAACCGCCGAAAAAATTTAGCGGGAAAATATAAAATTCTCCAGCTAAGTTATAAAAAAAGCGCTAAAAATCGACAAACTTGGCGTTATCGATTGAAAAAAAAAGAAAAATTGGAAAAAAACCTCTAAATTTGCCCCACTAAATCCAAACAAAAAGCGCTAGATTTAGCGGGAAAACCTCCAACTTGGCAACAGTGATTGTGATTGCCCGTTGGTATTAAAATTATCCTTTACTAATTAAGTAACATATAAAAATATTTGTCTTGTTTCTTGACAATTATTGGAGGAGGCTCTGAAAAGATTATATAGGCGCTTTAAAACAACCTGCAAGATGTTTTTAATAAGTTTATGATTGAGTCCAATCCAAATATAACCCTAATAAGGCAGACAGAAATGTTGGAAGAACTGATTATAGAGTAGTGTTTTTATAATATTTTTATTTTACCAAATATCTTAACAATTATTGTAAATAATGCTTTTTTACCGTGTGTTTCTTCTTTGTTTGATATTTTTCCGCATTATTTTTGTTTAAAAAATCGAAAATGATAATAGATTAATAACAGTTAATTTTGCAGGTTATTTTAGTGTAGGGTGTAGACTGCACCAAAATATGAATGAAACACTTCGTATTGAATGGTAAGCTGTTATATTGTCACTTAAAATCAAATAGTTTCTTAAATAATTGACCTCCATTTTATTTTTTTATATGAATAAATTAACCAACTTTGCCTTAAATTTACAAGTAGGGTACAAATGCGAAAAATGTCCAATCCGCATGTGTGAGTTCCTTAAGGTCTCCAGTTTTTATAATGGTAAAGAATGTCGTGAAATTCCTATCCGTTCAAGAGTTATAACAAAAAAACGTCGATGCGCGCCTTTTTCACACAAAGTTCCCAATGTGAATCGGGCCAATTCTTCTTGTAGCCTTCATACAAACCACCTTCCCGATTTTCACATAAATCTCTCAAATTTCATGAATATGTGTACATTAAACGCGTGCTTTAATAACCTTATCAAAACTGATTATCATCGGACCATTTTTGGACTTAGACCCCATCTGAAAATTTCGCCCGATATACACTTAAAGCGGTTTATTGGCAACAAATAGAAGCATATTTCAGTCAAATTTGATTTGTGACTGGTTTTTACACTTATTAAAGATTTCACAAAATATAGATCTAATCGGTCCATGTTTGGACTTGGGACCCATTTTCCGGGAAACACTGGTGTAGGGTATTAGATGGTCGGTCTTGACCGACTATAATTTTCTTACTTGTTTTTTTTTTTAACGACTGTCTCAAGCTCTATGAAAACGTCAACAGAAAGAAATTTTGGGATTTTTTTGTTAAATTTCTTAAACGTAGGAAAAAAACACAATTTTTGGCAAATTTCACGACTTACAAGGGAAGTCTCCCTGGTGTCACCCTCCGATCTTCATGAAATTTGGATATGTGAACGAAAATAATTTCGACACGTATTTTTTTTAGCGGCCCAAACTCATTTTTAGAGGCGGTCGATTTGTATGGGGGGAAATTGACCTTTTTCAAACATATTAAGGCATGTGTGGTATCAGATTAAAGGTATTAAAAATACCTATCTCGCGGTGCTAACAACGGGTCAATGAAGTTAATATTTTTCGACTTATTAACAAAAATGTCCTAAAATTTTGGTATTTTACTCAATATGACGAAAAGCTGTGCATGTTTGGACACGTTCTTTGCACACTTAGATAGGTTTTCCAAAGACCTTTCATCTGGTATGTTACTTGACTAGGTTTCTTTGCATAATATAGGAGATAAACGAAAAAAACTGAAAAATGGCCTTGTCTTCCCCCCTCCTTTTTACCCCCTAAATATGAATTTGGGCCGCTAAAAAAAAATACATGTCCCTTTATTTTTTCTGCTCTACAAAATAAAACCAATTCCATAAAGATCCGCGGGTGACACTAGGGAGACTTCCCTTGATAGCCGAAAAATGTTTCGATCTCGTCAACATCTTCTCAAGACTATTTTGCAAAATGACCAACATAAATACATAAATTTAAAACAGAAAAATAATTTTCTTTAAAATTATTCTATGAGAATATCATAGTGTAATTAGTAAAGAAAAATTACCTCGAGCTGGAAAAAACCTACAATAAAAATAAATAACTAGAATTGTTTCTTTGTTCTAAATATTTCATCACTGTTTTATATTTATTTAAAGTTGTTTCTGCTTGATTTTAATATTTTTGTTTTTCTCAGTGTATTTGTCGTATAAGGTCCATTTATGGTTTCACTAGGTTTGACTATGCAAGAAGGCCACAGCTGCCTGCCTTGCCTTGCTGCCTTTAGCTAACAGAAATTAATTTATTTAAATTTTAAGAGCAGGAGTATTAAAAAGATGTCAGTGGAGTTGGGTTGGGGGGATGGGTGGTGAGTTGAGTGGGTGGCTAACATATTATAATGATGAAACAGCAAACGTACATGTAAAATTTTAAAATTTTTTGCGTGTAAGGAGTTCAGACAATACTACAAAACAACTCTACTTACTACTGCTACTACTAACTACTCATATGACTATACGGATGGTTGGTTAGATGAATGAATGGATGCTTGGTTGGATGAATGGTTGCCTTGGCTTGCCTTGACTGACTGAAACTGTATTTTGAATGTTAAGGTTTGTTAGTAATATGACCAGATATATGTATTTCGAAAGTAGTTAGTTTTTGGGGGTTAGGGAAGATTTTAAGCAAATGAGTTACCTACCATACACTTTTGACTGGAAGCCCAGTAAGACAACTTTTGAATAACAAGACACGCACGTTTATGTTTATGCATGTTTTTTCAAAAAATTCAAATACACTTACATAAACATACTTTTACATGATTACTTACAATACATCGTGGCAAATAGATTTACGATTTCTATAAAGAGAATATTTTAAACTCATGATGTGTTTTTTTTTAGCAAACTGACTGTTTTCAATTATAGCCAGGAGTGAGTTAAAGGAGATTGTATGTGGAATTGAGTTGGCAGAATTTTCAAAATAGTAGACCATAATGGTTAGTTTAAAATTAACCACCTTCTCTATGCTGCTATGGCCAACAATTCAAGGAACATACCAAATATTTATAGCGATGGAGAGAAATAGAGCACGGTTGAATTTAGGGAATTTATGCAAAAACAAGTGAGAGTGTTAAATTCGGCTGTGGGGGACACCTTCTTATCGCGATAAATATACCAAATGTTTCATTTATTTAACAAAAACACAAATAAAAACATGTGAAAAAAGTGTATTTTTTCAGAGGTTGGTCAGTTCTTCAAGGGGGAACTTTTTCCCCCTTGTCCGATTTTGCCCATTTCAAACTTAACCTGCCTAAGACCACAAGACGTAATCGTGCCAAATTTCAGGAGGATAGCTCTTTCATTTTGGACTGCATCGTGCCATCTACAGACAGACGGACGGACTATACCCCCATACTGTGGTTTGGGGGGTATAAAAAACAATATAAACAAGTAAAAAAGTTAAATTCGGCCTTGCCGAATGTAGTGATACCCTCCACAATTTCAAAAAGATTATGGCAAAAAACTTTTTTTTAAACAAAATTACTTTTGAAAAAAAATTTCCGCGAAAAAAAAATTTTGTTAAAAAAAAATCCGCGATTTTTTTTTCTTTTTTTGTCAAAATATATTTATGTTCGTACTTGTTTAAATACCATTTGGTGTTCAATTATGTTCACATATGTCAACCAGCAGCCGAATTAAAGCCTTTTGTATTTTTAGGTTATGTTGAATGTACTAAAATTTTTGAGGTGTCCTTGCATTTTCATTCATAACTTTTGAACCGCTGAACCGATATCGCTCAAATGCAATACCAAACTTCTCGGGAGAACTTCCAATGAATATGTTAAGTTTCAGTCATATCCGTGTAGTATTTTGGTCGTGATCACATTTTCCACAGACAAACGGACAGACGGACATCGATAGAATGTCTTAAAATCGATTGGTTATCATGAATATATATACTTTATGGGGTCTCAGACCGAAATTTCGATGAGTTACAAACGGAATGAAAAACTTATCTACCCTCTATCACTAACAAGGGAAGTCTCCTAACAAGGGAGTGTCACCCGCGGATCTTTATGGAATTGGTTTTATTTTGTAGAGCAGAAAAAATATATGGACACGTATTTTTTTTAGCGGCCCAAATTCATATTTAGGGTTTAAAAAGGAGGGGGGAAGACAAGGCCATTTTTCAGTTTTTTTCGTTTATCTCCTATATTATGCACAGAAACCTAGTCATGTTGGTAGGAGACGTTAAAGGGCACCTTCCCCTCGCGATTTTGAACTTATTCTGAGATAAGAATGTTGCATTTGCTTAGCAAAAGTACAAAAGTTTTCCAAGGGGGAACTTTTCCCCCTTGGTCCGATTTTGCCCACTTCCATACTTAACCTGCCTAGGAATATAAGACATATTCGTACCAAACTTCGGAAGTCTAGATCCTTTATTTTGGACTGTATCGTGTTCTCTACGGAGGGACAGACTGACAGACGGACATCGCTAGAATGTCTAAGAATCGATCACTGATCAATAAAATATATACTTTGTGGGGTCCTAGACCGATATTTCGATGCGTTACACACGGAATGACAAAGTGAGTATACCCCAATACTTTAGTTGGAGGGTATAAAAAAATCCAGAGGCGTCATTTTTTTTGGGTGGGGGAGGGTTGGTGGGAGACTTTATAGGGCACCTTCCCCTCGTGATTTTGAACTTCTTCTGAGATAAGAATGTTGCAGTTGCTTAGCAAAAGTACAAAAAAACCCTGCAAAAAATGGGGTTTTTCTTAGGTTGGTTTAGTTCTCCAAGGGGAACTTTTTTCCCCTTAGTCCGAATTGCCCATTTCCGAACTTAACCTGCCTAGAGATATAAGACATATTCGTGTCTAGCTCTAGCTCTTTTATTTTGGACTGCATCGTGTCCTCTACAGACGGACAGACGGACGGACGGACGGACATCGCTAGAATGTCTTAGAATCGATCAGTGATCAATAAGACATTGACCGACATTGCGATGCATTACATACGGAATGACAAAGTGAGTATACCCCCATACTGTGGTTGGATGGTATAAAAAAGCTTAATTGAAATTCTGAAGAGCTCAATTAAAATTCAGAAAAACTGAATTGAAATTCAGAATAGGTGAATTTTAATATCACTATTTGATTAAATGAGTTATCTTTCGGAAAATTGCATGCTGTCATAGTTTTGTAAACAAGAAATATTTCCACACAAGAATATAAGTGATCTCATATTTTTTGCTATATTAGCCGCTATGCTGAAATACAGCAAAAATATGAGATCACCCATATTCTTGAATAGAAATATTTCTAGTTAACAAAACCAAAACGTCAACTACGAGTTCCTTTAATAGTTTTTGAAACAAAATTTGTTTTTAGGTAATCTCAGATTTTAATTATTTTGTTATTTACTGTTGTTATAACTTCTAAAACTAAAGTATCATCAGAACTGTTATACTGCTATAAAAAACAAGTATCAGCTTAATTTATGTGATCTCACATTTTGGCTATTTTCGTATTTACTGTTGCTATAACTTATAAAACTAAAGTATCATCAAAACTGTTATACTGTTATACAAAAAACATTTGTCTCAGCTTAATTTTGCACACTTCTCTACCATTTTATTCTACATTTTGATCATCTTTGTACTATTTTTATTGCCAACTCTGTTAATATCTGCACATTTATGTAAAATGTTATTGTATGAATTTCGTTTCTATTTTTTTTTATTTTTTTGCTTAATTTCAAATTAAATTTAATGTATTTTCATCATCATCATCATGCATATTGTGCTGGCCGTTTTTCATTGATATAGTGGTGTTGTGGGGGGTGTGGGGGAGTAGAAAGCAAAGCTAAAGGTACAACTTCAAGTAAGAGTCAATGGAGCTCTTTTCATAAGTATATTTCATCATATACAACAACGCACACATCTTACATTGATTGCTTTGTGGTGGTGTTGTTGTCTGTTTGTTGTTTGGCCTTAAACAAATTCATATTAAATTAAAAATTTTTGACGTTTCAGCAATAAATGCGTATGTATAAGATTATTATTGTATGTGTCGGGGATGGTCATACCCCAATAAATGGACACTTTTAAGGGAAAGAGACTTTAAAAACTCATTTGGTTAGATAGAAACCAAAAATAAGGACTGTTTGAGGAGATTTCAAGATACTGGTACTTTTTATGTGAATTGTAAACAGTTTTGGTACTTCTTTGAAACTTTGTTGGTACTTTTTTTAATTTTATAAGGAATTGATAATCTTTGAATAGATTGCATGATTTTGGTACTTTTTAAAGAAGTTTGCAAAACTGTTGGTACTTTTTTGAAACTTATAAATGTATGAAAAGTTTTTGGTACTTTTGAAACTAATAAATATGTTAATGGTTTTTATTACTTTTTTTAATTTCGTAATGATTTTAGAATGTTTGGAAAAGTTTGCAAAGCACTGGTACTTTTTTTATAAAAATGTTTTGTTATTGTACTTTTATGAAATTTGTAAATGTATGAACCCTTTTTAGTACTATTTTTTAATTTCATGATGATTTGAATATATTTAAAAATTTTGGAAGATACTGATACTTTTAATTCATATTTTTGAATTGTTAGTACTTTTTTGGAAACTTTTGTTATTTGTTTATTTTTATGAAAATCGCGGCATTTTTCAAACTTTTGGTACTTATTTAATTACATGATGATTTGATTATTTTCAAAAAGTTTGCAGGATACTGGTACTTTTTAATTGAATTGTAAACATGTTAGGTACTTTTTTTATTATTTTTGAAAAGTTTACAAAACACTGGTACTTTTTTATAAAAATGTTTTTTTTTTGTACTTTTATGAAACTTTTAAAAGTATAAACACTTTTTGGTACTATTTTTAATTTCATGATGATTTGATTATATTTAAAAATTTTGCAAAATACTGGTACTTTTTAATCATGTTTTTAAATTGTTGGTACTTTTTTAGAAACTTTAGGTAGTCTTTTATTTTTTTATGATTCGTACATTTTTTAAACTTTTGATACTTATTTAATTACATGATGATTTGATTATGTTTAAAAAGTTTGAAAGATACTGGTACTTTTTAATTAAATTCTAAACATGTTTGGTACTTTTTTTATTATGTTTGAAAAGTTTTCAAAGCACTTTTTAATAAAAGTGTTTTATTTTGGTACTTATTATGTTTGAAAAAGTTTGAAAAACACTGGTACTTTTTTATAAAAATGTTTTTTTTTTTGGTACTTTCATGAAAATTTTAAAAATATAATCCCTTTTTGGTACAATTTTTTAATTTCACGATGATTTGATTATATTTCAAAATTTTGCAAGATATTGCTACTTTTTAATCAAATTGTAAAATTTTTGGTACTTTTATGAAAAATTGTTACATTTTGTAAACTTTTAGTACTTACTTATTACATGCTGATTTGATTATGTTTAAAAAGCTTGCAAGAAAACATGTTTGGCACTTTTTTTATTATGTTTAAAAAGTTTGCAAAACACTTTTTGATAAAAGTGTTTTATTTTTGGTACTTATTATTTTGCAAACGTTTATTATGTTTATAAAAGTGTTTTATTTTGTTTGTACTTTTATGAAACTTTTAAATATATGAACCCTTTCTGGTACTATTATTTTAATTTCATGACAATTTAATTACATTTCAAAATTTTTCTAGTGGTACTTTTTAACCATATGGTAAAATTGTTGGTACTTTTTTGGAAACATTTGTTATTTTGTTGTGTTTTTAAGTTTATTTGACTGCGTTTAAAAAGATACTGATACTTTTTAATAGGTTGTTGAATTTTTGGTACATTTTAGAAACTTTTGGTACTTATATAATTACATGATGATTTGATTATGTTTGAAAGTAAGTTTGAATAAGATTGCACAATTTTTGGTACTTTTGGAACATTGCTTTAAGCAAAATGTTTGACCAGATTGCAAAGAATTTGTACTTTTTATTAAAACCTGAAGTTGTAAATATTCAGTACTTTTTGAAACTCACGCATATTGTAAAAATGTTGGTACTTTATTCAATCTTTGAACAGATTGCATGACTTTGGTATTTTTTAACAAATTTGTAAAACTGTTGGTAGTTTTTTTAAAACTTTAAAGGGTATTTTATACTTTTGAAACTATGTATAGTGTTTGGTACTTTTTTAATTTCATGATGATTTGATTATGTGTTAAAAGTTTGTTTTTGGTACACTCAAAATAATAACTCTGCTAAATTACAGAAAAACTCTGCTAATTTAACAGAGTACACCATACTATTCCAGCTAACAACATTTCTTGGTCATTTACTAAAAAACTCTGTAAAATGATTTTGACAGAAAAGAACTGTTAATTTACAGAGTTTATAGTAAAATATTGGTTAAATATGAAAGCTTTTTTACAGAGAAAACTCTGTAATTTTACTATAAAACTCTGTAAAATGATATGGACAAAAAAAAACTGTTAATTTACAGAGTTTCTAGTAAAATATTGGTTAAATAAACCACCATTTAGCTAAGGAAACTATGTAAATTTACATATATTTGTAAAATACATTTGATGCAAAAAAAAAAAATTACAGAAAAAACTCTGTAAATTTACAGAGTTTAGTTAAATGCATGTTATTTTGTAAAATTTTTATAAGATTTCTGAAAAAATTTTTTGATAACTTTTTTTGCTACTTTTTCAACTTTTTCTCAAAAAAAAATATACTGATAAAATGTTGATGTTTGGTAACAAAAACTACTCAAAACAGAAAACTTTTTTGGTTATAAAAAAATACGAAGTATTTTGCTTAGATCTGTATTTTAGCAGAAAACTCTGTTAATTATCTGTAAAATTAAGATTACAACGTAATAAATAATATAACAGAGGAAACTTTGTTTTTTTGTCACAACAAAATACAAAGTATTTTCTTTAAATCTGTATTTTGACAGAAAACTCTGTCAAATATCTGTTGAATTGAGATTACAGTCATTTTACAAAGTTATTATTTTGAGTGTACTTTTATGAAACTTAAATAGAAGAATTTTTGGATCTGTTTTTTAATTACACTCAAAAAAATAAAACTGTAAAGTTAACAAATTTTTTTTTGTTAACTTGAGTTTACTGGCTTTTTAGCAAATTTTTAGTTAAAATCAGTGTTTTAACTACTTTTTTTAGTTAAGTTCAATTTACGAAAATACTAGTTTTGAACAAATTTTGAATTAATTTTTTTTGTTGACTTCAAAACTGAGTTTACGAATTTTTACTAATTAATTTGCTGATTTTTCGTAACAAATTTGTTAAGTGAAATTTCTTGTGTAGCCTCCTATGCGAATCTCATAAGTTCTACTTAAGCTAATGAAAAAACAGAAAAAATAAACTTAAAATTTTTTACTAAATATTTTGTAAATTTTAGTTTACGAAAAGTAACAAAAAGTTTAGCTGAATTCAACTAATTTTTTTGTTAAAATATGTACATAAAAAAGTTACGAAATTTCAGCTAAATTTTTAGTTAAAGTTACGGTTTTTTTTGCTACATTCATTCTACGAAAAGTTAACTAAATATTTTTAGTTAAATTAACTAAAAATTTAGTAGGCCCAAAATCAGGTGCTTTTTTAGTTAAATTTAACTAAATTTTTTGTTAACTTTACAGTTTTTTTTTTTGAGTGTACATGATGATTTTATTAATTTCAAAATTTTGCAAAATACTGGTACTTATTAATTAAATTGTAGGTACTTTTTTATAGTTTTGGCACTTTTTTATTTTTATGATGATTTGTTAATGTTTGAAAAGTTTGCAAGATATTGGTACTTTTTAATAAGATTGTTGAACTTTTGGTACATTTTTAGTAACTGGTACTTTTTTAATAAAATTGTACAATTTTTAGTAGTTTTGAAAGGTTGCAATACTGGTACTTTTAAAGACCCGAAGTTGCAAACTTGTTTGTGCTTTTTGAAACTCACGCATATTTGGAGATATTTTTCTACTTTTTTTTAGCGTTTATTAGGAAAAGGGACCTAACAAAGCATTTGGTTCTAAATAAACCAAAAAATGCTTTTTGAAGAAATTACAAGACAACTGGTACTTTTTTTAAAAAGTTTTAAATTTTTAGTACTTTTTTGATACTTTTTTTAAATTGTGTGGTGAGTTTTTGTTACTTTTTTAATTTCATGATGATTTGATTACATTTGTATGAAAAGTTGCAAGATATTGGAATTTTTTTCAATAAAATTGTAAAATATTTGGTACTTTTTTGGAAACTTTTAGTACTTTTTTAAATCATTATGAATTGATTATATTTGAACAAATTGCAAGAAACTGGTACTTTTTTACAATATTGTTAAATTGTTGGTACTTTTTTGATACTTATAAATGTATGAAAACTTTTTGATATATTTATTTTTTTTGCACGATACTGGTACTTTTTTTTATAAATTTATAAAATTTTTGGTACTTTTTGAAAACTTTTGGTGCTTTTAATTCTGTTTAAAAAGTTTGCAAGATACTCGAATTTTTTAAAAAGATTGTAAATTTTTAGGTACTTTTTTGAAAAATATAAATGTATGGTGACTTTTTGGTATTTGTTTTTAATTTCTTCATAGTTTAATTAGATTTTCATTGGGATTTACATATTAGATCAAAAAATTTTAATTTAGAAATTTTGGAAGATTGTTTAAATTTTGCTTGACCAGAGATTTTAGTTCTTCTGCTAATTTCATGATGATTTGGTTACATTTAAAAAGTTTGCAAGATACTGCTACTTTTTAATAAGCATGAAACATGTTTGGTACTTTTAAAAAACTATTGGTACTTTTTTAATTTTATAATGATTCGATTATGTTTAAAAAGTTTGCTACTTTTTAATTAAATTATACGTTTCTTCTAATTTTTTGAAAATTTTTGGTACTTTTTTTTAATTTCATAATTTGATTAAATTTTCTTTTCTTTTTGAATTTGGAAATTTTGGAAGATGCCTTAAAGCAAATTGTTTGACCTTAAAAACCAAGATTGTAAAATATTTGGTACTTTTTGACGCACTTATATATTTGGCGAGTTTTTGGTACTTTTTTTTGAAATCATCATGATTTGACTATATTTCTTTTCAATTCTAAACTTTTTGGTACTTTTTTTTAGAAAAATACTCTTTATCATCCCTATCATGTAGTTGTAATAGTAGTGGTAACTTACTTTTTTGAAAATTGTTACTCTTGATTACATGTGTGTAGATTTACATAAATATCTGGTTGGAGCTATCGGAGGAGTTGGGGGTTGTAGTATGGTTGTCCTAGAGGTCTATATTTTAAATATAGGGAAGGAGTATTAATGTTTGAAATGGTTGAAGATTCATGGTTGGTTAGTTGTTAAAGGAACGTTATTTAAATATTAATAATATGTTTGTGGATACATACGACTATGTGAGATGTATTCCTTCTAGTGTGTGATGTTAAGTAATTTCCATATGTAATTGTAGTGAATGAAATTCTGCTGATTAATAGGCAAGTGTAATATGAAAGAGATTGAATTTTAAAACAAAAAAGTACAGTTTTGCCAAAATGTTTGCAGTCAAGGATAAATTAATGTTAATTGAGAAATGTAGATATTGAGATTTTATTGAAGGGGTTATTTTAATTTTTTTTTAATTTTTAACTCAATAAGTTTTAAATTGTTAGTTAGTAGAAAATATTGAAGGAATGAAAGTAATGGACAAAAGAGTTAATGATTCGTTCAAGTTTCTGGTACTTTTTGGCCAGATTGTAAAAGGTTTGATGCTTTTTTTGAAACTTTAACAATTATGAAGAGTTACTGGTACTTTTTTTAGCTTAATGTTACAAAAAATTTATTTTTGGTACTTTTTGGAAACCAATTTGTACTTTTTTTACTTCATGATGAATTGAAAATTTTGCACGATACTAGTACTTTTTGCTAAAAGTGTAAAATTGTTGATAATTTTTTGAAACTTAAATGTATAGAGACTGTTACTATAGTAACATTTTTGGTACTTTTTTATTTTTTGGTACTTTTTTTAATTTTATTATGATTTAAATGGATGTTTTTAGGCAAATGGACTAAACAAACTCATTTGGTTAAAAAGAAACTAAAAAATATTTGAAGAGATTCTTAGATACTGATACTTTTTATAAAAATAAAATAATAAGGACAGTTTCTGATACTTTTTTTTAATTTTATGTTAACGATGTCAGAAAGTTGTTGTTTATATTTAAAAAATTATGGCCCGTACCACAAGAAAACAAAAAATCTATTTTAAAAAAAGTTTTATTTTAAATTTAAAATTTTCAATACATTTTTTGCTGATTGTCTTTGAAAAGTTTGAAGGGTTCTGGTACTTTTTATTAAAATTGTAAAGTGTTGCTTCTTTTTTTTTTTTTAATTTTTTGGTACTTTTTATTCATGATCATTTAAATGAATGTTTTTTAGGCTAAGGGACAAAATAAACTCATGTGGTGAAATAGAAATTTAAAAAGATTACTGTTTTAAGAGATTTCATGATACGTGTTCTTCTTAAAAACATTTTATACTTTTTGATACTTTTTTAAATTTATAAATGTTTAGAGCTTTTGGTACTTTTTTTAATTTCATGGTAAATTAATTATATTTGAAATGTTTGCAAGATAATGGTACATTTTAACAAGATTGGTACATTTTAACAAGATTTGGTACCTTTTGGAACTTATAAATTAATAGAGTCTTTTTGGTACTTTGTTTAAAGGATTCTGGTACTTTTTATTAAAATTGTAAAACATTTTTTACTTTTTTTTTATTTTTTGGTACTTTTCATTCATGAGAATTTAAATAGATACTGGTACTTTTTAACAACATTTTATAATTTTGATACTTTTTCTACTTTCATGGTGAATTGATTATATTTGAAATGTTTGCAAGATAATTGTACTTTTAAACAAGATTGTAATACTTTTAGTACTTTTTGTAATTTACAAATTTATAGAGACTTTTTTGTACTTTGTTTGAAGGATTCTGGTACTTTTTTTAAATTTTTTGGTACTTTTCTTTAATGATAATTTAAATAGACTTTTTTAGGCAAAGGGTACTTTTTAACTACGTTTTATAATTTTTGATACTTTTTTGAAACTTGTAAAAAAAATAAGTTTTGGTACTTTTTCTAATTTCATGATCAATTGACAATATTTAAAATGTTTGCAAGATACTGGTACTTTTTAAGAAGATTGTTATATTTTTGGTACCTTTTGAAGCTTATAAATTTATAGAGACTTTTTTGTACCTTGTTTAAAGGATTTTGGTACTTTTTATTAAAAATTTTAGTTATTTTTTACTTTTTTGAATTTTTTGGTACTTTTCAGTCATCATAATTTAAATAGACTTTTTTTAGACAAATGGTCTTAATAAACCTCATTTGGTACTTTTCATTCATGATAATTCAAATAGATACTGGTACTTTTTAACAACTTTTTATAGTTTTTGATACTTTTTGAAAACTTATAAAAAAATGGTTTAGGTACTTTTCTTCTTTCATGGTGAATTAATAATATTTGAAATGTTTGCAAGATACTAGTACTTTTTAACGAGATTGTAATACTTTTGGTACTTTTTGGAATTTATAAATTTATATAGACTTTTTTTGTACTTTTTTTGTACTTTGTTTAAAGGATTTTGGTACTTTTTATTAAAATTGTAAAACTGTTTGTACGTTTTTGAATTTTATTGACTTTTTTTAGACAAAGGGTCTTAATAAACCTCATTTGGTACTTTTCATTCATGATAATTCAAAAAGATACTGGTACTTTTTAACAACTTTTTATAGTTTTTGATACTTTTTGAAAACTTATAAAATAAATAGTTTTTGGTACTTTCCTTCTTTCATGATCAATTGATTATATTTGAAATTTTTGCAAGATACTGGTACTTTTTAAAGAGATTGTAATACTTTTGGTACTTTTTGGAATTTATAAATTTATAGAGACTTTTTTTGTACTTTTTTTAAAGGATTCTGGTACTTTTTATTAAAATTGTACAATTGTTTGTGCGCTTTTGAATTTTATTGATACTTTTCATTCATGACAATTTGAATGGATGTTTTTCAAAGGGTCTTAATAAACCTTATTTGGTTAAATAGCAACTTAAAAACATTACTATTTGAAGAGATTACATGATACTGGTACTTTTTAATGACATTTTATAATGTTTACTACATTTTTTCAAATTTATATAAAAAAAGAGTTTTTGGTACTTTTTCTAATTTCATGATTATTTGTAATATTTGAAATGTTTGCAAGATACTAACAATATTGTAATACTTTTGGTACCTTTTGGAACTTATAAATTTGTAGAAACTTTTTGATACTTTGTTTAAAGGATTCTGGTACTTTTTATTAAAACTAAAATTTTTTGTACTTTTTTTGTACTTTTTTTAATTTTTTTGGTATTTTTCATTCAAGATAATTGGAATGGATGTTTTTAAGGCTAAGGAACTAAATAAACTCATTTTGTTAAATAGAAACTTAAAAAGATTACTATTTGAAGAGATCACATGATACTGGTACTTTTTAACAATATTTCATAATTTTTGATACTTTTTTGAAACTTATAAAAAAAAAAAAGTTTTTGGTACTTTTTTTAATTTCATGATGAATTGATAATATTTGAAATGTTTGCCAGATAATGGTACTTTTTTACAAGATTGTAATACTTTTGCACCTTTTGGAACTTCTAAATTTATAGAGACTTTTTGGTAATTTTATTCTTTTTAATTTTATGGGAATGTTTTAGATTTTCTTAAGGACATACAATGATTGAAACTTAAAAAAAAAATCTGTTTGAAGAGATTACATGATACTGGTATTTTTTAACAACATTTTATAATTTTTGATACTTTTTTGAAAATTGTAAAAAAATAAGTTTTGGTACTTTTTTTAATTTCTTGATGAATGGATAATATTTAAAATGTTTGCAAGATACTGGTACTTTTTAACAAGATTGTACTTTTGGCACTTTTAAAAATTTGATAAATTTATAGACTTTATTTATACTTTGTTTAAAGGATTCTGGTACTTTTTATTAAACTGTAAAATGTGTTGTACTTTTTTGAATTTTTTTTTTGTACTTTTCATTCATGATTACTTAAATGGATATTTTTTTAGGCTAAGGGACTAAATAAACTTATTTGGTTAAATAAAAACTTAAAAAGATTACAGTTGCTGGTACTTTTTAACAACATTTTATAATTTTTGGTACTTTTTTGAAACTTATAAAGAAAGAGTGTTTGGTACTTTTTTTAATTTAATGATGAATTGATAATATTTGAAATGTTTGCAAGATACTGGTACTTTTTAACAAGATTGTAATACTTTTGGTACCTTTTGGAACTTATAAATTTATAGACTTTTTGGTACTTTGTTTAAAGGATTCTGATACTTTTTATTAAAACTGTAAAATTTTTTGTACTTTTTTGATTTTTTTTTGGTACTTTTCATTTATGATAACTTAAATGGATTTTTTCTAAGCAAAGGGTCTTAATAAACCTCATTTGGTTAATAAAAACTTAAAAAGATTACTGTTTAATGCTGGTACTTTTTAACAACAATTTAAAATTTTTAATACTTTTTTGAAACTTATAAAAAAAGAGTTTTTGGTACTTTTTTTAATTTCATGATAAATTGATAATGGTTCTTTTTAACAAGATTGTAATACTTTTGGTACCTTTTGGAACTTTTAAATTTTTAGAAAATTTTTGGTACTTTTTTTAATTTTATGGTAATTTTATTAGATTTTCTTAAAGACACGCAAGGATTTGACTAATTTGAATTGTTTATAGCAGAAAAGTGATACTTCTTAAAACCCAAGGTTGTAAAAATGTTGGTACTTTTTTAAAACCCACACATCTTAAAAGTGTTTTTGGTACTTTTTTTAAAAAAATGATTTGATCAAAAAAGATTTGATCACTATTCTTTTACAATGTTAAAGTTTTGCTACATTTTATGAATTTTTTTTATAAAATTTTCTACCAAAAATTTTCTGTTATCGATCACTAAAGAAATTTTCAGTATTAATAAACTGCTAATCCTATTTACACTATAGCCGAAAACAATACATTATTATTTTGTTCTTCTTCATAATACCAAAACTAACTTCTTACTTCTTCTTGTTTTTAAAAACCAAGATGTCCTTAATCTAAAATAACAATAATTAAAAAAAAAAATAATATCTACTGACAGAAAAATTATTAAAAAAATATAACAATTAAATTTCAAACAAAAAATAACAATAGATTTTCAAAAACAGCAGATGTAGAAAAGAAGTAGCAAAAATGAAAACAACACCACAACATCTCCCAAGTAGTATTGAAAATATTAGAATTAGAAAAATTCCTATAGATGCCATCGGTTAAATTACACCCTAAGATGCAAACACACGAATGCACTGAGAAAAAATGTCAGTAATAGTTACTTTTTCAGTTAAAGTTACACGGCAAAAAAATAATAAACAAGTGAGAGTGTTAAATTCGGCAGTGCGGAGTCTTCTATATCATCCAAAATGTAAAAAATAAATGACAGGGTCGTTTTTTGTTTAGGGGGGAGGTTAAGGGGACATTTTTCCCTCGTGATAAAAGTTGTTAAATTAATTTATTATAATTTTTGCACTTAAGCAATGCAATTTTATCATTTTAAAACATTTTTTTATAAACACGCCCACAAAAACAGGAGGAGGGGCGGTGCATTTTTCAGTCCCCTGGAACGTCTTTTTACAAAAAGGTTTTATTTGTTTAACAAAAATGCGAAAGACCTGTACAAAATATCGTTTTTTTGAGAGGTGGGCTTAGTTCTTCAAAGGCGAACTTCTTTCCCCCTGATTTGATTTTGCCCATTTCCGAACTCTTTCATCGCTATAAATGTTGGCAAATTGACTTTATTCGATTTGTACACTTAAGTAATATAATTTTATCAATATTTAAACAGTTTCTTATATCCACGTCCACAAAATTTAAATTTTTGCATTTTTTAGCCCCCTGGGTCCACAAGCAGAAATCTGAACATCTTTTGGCATAAAAATGTTTAATTTTTTAACAAAAATACAAAAAAATCTGTTAAAAATGCTGGTATTTTAGAGGTTGGTTTAGTTCTTCAAAAGGGAACTTCTTTACCCCCTGATCCGATTTTGTCCATTTTCGAACTAAACCAGCTAATGACCAGGAAGTAAAAGTTGAAAATAATATTCTTCCTTCTTCGTCATCATATCTGATGATGACCTTCAATTAAGGTCAAAATATTTCAAGAGAATAAAAAAGATTTATTTAAAAAAAAAATTCTGGCCTCGAGCTCGAAAATTATTTTTTTCAAACAAAATTTGAAAGTTCGAATTTTTACAACTATAATTTTAACTGAAACTAGTATAACAATTGAAAAATTTGTCTGTTACCATTACACACAATTTTTTTTCAGTGTACTTCTGCTGCATATTAAGAAAACTGCAGCATATGTCATATTTTTCTTGTTTTGTTGTTCTTCAAATATTTAAACATGCAACATGATCAGCTGTAAAAAATTATGCACTTTAGAAATGTAATGAATTGTTTGAAACGCAAGGAATATTATTTTTCTGCACGAAAAACGAGCAACAATTTTTTGTCTAATTACAATTTACGAATGCTGAAGATGATGATGATGATGAAAGTATGAATTGGTTGGCATATGGATGGATGGATGCGCTTGAATGAAGATGCAATTATGGCAACAACAATGTCAATACAATAGCTATAGGAACAAATTACAACAATAAGGAAAAGCACATCGATAGCAGAACTGAAAATATAATGCAAAAATCAACCCCTGCTGTTTTGAAGTACAAGAGATTCATACACTTGAAGAAATTTTTAATAGAAATTTTTAAACAGGACATACCCGACATAAATTGACGTATTTTGGGGAATGGGAAAACCGCATTTTTTGAATGAAGACCAAATAAGGACTCTTTAAACAGATTACAATGCGGTGGTACTTTTTAGTAAGACTAAATAGTTTTTAGTACTTTTTTTAAACTTTCAAATGCGTGTAGAATTTTTGGTCAAATTTTTTTTTTTTGCCCTAAAATTATTATTTAAAAAAGAAGAATTTGGTTTTGGAAATTTCTATATGCTGGTACTTTTTAAGAAAATTGTTAAATTTGTTGGTACTTTTTTGAAATTTATTTATGTATAAAGAGTTTTTGGTACTTTTTTTAATTTTATGATGATTTGATTACGTTTGAAATGTTTAAAAGATCCAATTACTTTTTAATAAGATTGTAAAATTGTTTATACTTTTTTAAAACTTTTGGTACTTTTTTAATTTTATAATGATTTGATTATGTTAAAAAAGTTTTTGCTTTTTAATATTGTACAAGTTTTTGTACTTTCATTTTGTTAAAAAGAGACCAGACAAGAACTGCTCAAAGTTATTGCAAGGTGGTGGTACTTTTTAACAAGATTGGATATTTTTTAGCACTTTTTTAAACTTAGAAATGTATTAAGCCTTTCTGGTACATTTTTAATTTCATAATGATTTAATTAGATTTTCTTGGGGACATACAATGATTTGACTAAAAATTCATTTTTAATTAAGAAATTATGGAAAATTGCTTAAATTAAATTGTTTGAATAGATTGAAGAATACTGGTACTTTTTTTAAAACTATAGGTTGTAAATAGAAGCGATAGTTATAAGAGATGTCAAACATTTAATAGGTACTTGTACTTTTTAAAAATAATTTAAAACTGTTAGTATTTTTTTAAACTTTTTGAAAAAATGTAAAATTGTTGGTACTTTTTTAAAGCTTTTGGTACTTTTTTTAATTTTATAAAGATTTGTTTATGTTTAAAAAGTTTTCAAGATACTGGTACTTTTTAATAACATTGTATAATTTTTGGTACGTTTTTGAAACTTAGAAATGTATGGAGACTTTTTGGTACTTTTTTTAACTTTCTAATAATCTGATTTGATTTTCTTGGGGACATAATATGATTTGACCAAACATTTTTCTTTAATTAAGAAATTATGGAAGATTGCTTAAACTAAATTGTTTGACAAGATTGCAGAATACTGGTACTTTTTTAAAACCATACGTTGTAAATAGAACGATAGTTGTGACAGATGTCAAACAATGGTACTGGTACTTTTTAAAAATATTTTTAAATTGTTAGTATTTTTTTGAAACTTATAAATGTATAGAGACTTTTTGGTACTTTTTTCAATTTTATGATGATTTGATTACGTTTGAAGTGTTTAAAAGATCCTGGTACTTTTTAATAAGAATGTAAAATTGTTGGTACTTTTTACTTTTTTCAAGATACCGGTACTTATTTAAAAGTATTTTTTTTTTAATTTTATGATGATTTGATTAGGTTTGAAATGTTTAAAAGATCCTGGTACTTTTTAATGAGATTGTAGAATTTTTGGTACTTTTTTAATTTTATAATGATTTGATTATGTTCAAAAAGTTTTCAAGATACTGGTACTTTTTAATAATATTGTATAATTTTTGGTGCGTTTTTGAAATGCAGACTTTTTTTTAATTTCATAATGATTTAATTAGATTTTCTTGGTGACATACAATGATTTGTCCAAAAATTTTTCTTTAATTAAGAAATTAAAAAATTATGGAATATTGCTTAAATTAAATTGTTTGGCAAGATTGCAGAATGCTGGTACTTTTTTAAATCATAGGTTGTAAATAGACGCGATGGTTGTGACAGATGTCAAAAAATTAATAGGTACTGGTACTTTTTAGAAATATTTTATTTTAGTATCTTTTTGGAATTTTGTAAATGTGTATAGACTTTTTGGTACTTTTTTAAGTTTATGATGATTTGATTACTTTTGAAATATTAAAAAGATCTTCGTACTTTTTAATAAGATTGTAAAATTTTTGGTACTTTTTTAAAGCTTTTTTAATTTTATAATGAATTGTTTATGTTTAAAAAGTATTCAAGATACTGGTACTTTTTAATAACATTGTATAATTATTGGTACTTTTTTAAAACTTTTGGTACATTTTTAATTTTATATTGATTTCCTTGTGTTTAAAAAGTTTTCAAGATACTGGTACTTTTTAATTAGATTGCATAAATTTAGTACTTTTTTGAAACTTATAAATATATGGAAACTTTTCGGTACTTTTTTAATTTCATAATAATTTGATTAGTTTTTCTTGGGGACATGATTTGACCATAAATTCCTTATTTATTATGAAATTTTAGAAGATTGCTTAAAGCAAATTGTTTGACTAGATTGCAGAATACTGGTAGTTTTTTTAAAACCCTAGGTTGTAAATAGACTTTTTAACAAGATTTTAAAATTGTTGGTATTTTTAAAAACTTATGAATGTATGGAGACTTTTTGCACTTTTTTAGTTTTATGATTACGTTTGAAATATTTAAAAGATCCTGGTACTTTTTAATAAGATTGCAATATTGTTGGTACTTTTTTAAAACTTTTGGTACTTTTTTAATTTTATAATGATTTGATTATGTTTAAAAAGTTTTCAAGATACTGGTACTTTTTAATAATAATGTATAATTTGGTACGTTTTTGAAACTTATGTAGACTTTTTGGTACTTTTTTATACCCTCCACTTAGTGATAGAGGGTATATATAAGTTTGTCATTCCGTTTGTAACTCATCGAAATATAGGTCTGGGACCCCATAAAGTATATATATTCATGAAGCCCGATCGATTTTAAGACATTCTAGCGATGTCCGTCTGTCCGTCTGTCTGTCTGTTGAAAATGCTCTCGCGGACAAAATATTGCACAGAGATGACTGAAACTTAACATATATATTGGAAGTTCTCCCGAGAAGTTTGGTATTGCATTTGAGCGATATCGGTTCAGCGGTTTAAAAGTTATGAACGAAATGTAAGCACACCTCAAAAATTTCAGTACATTCAACATAACCTAAAAATACAAAATGCTTTAATTCGGCTTCTGGTTGACATATGTGAACATAATTGAACACAAAATGGTATTTAAACAATAACGAACATATTTTTTGACAAAAAAAGAAAAAAATCGCGGATTTTTTTTTTTTTACCAAAATTTTTTTTCGCGGAATTTTTTTTTTCAATTTTTTTTTTTTTTCAAAAGTAATTTTCTTTTAAATAAAGTTGTTTGCAATAATCTTTTTGAAATTGTGGAGGGTATCACTACATTCGGCAAGGCCGAATTTAACTTTTTTACTTGTTTAATTTCATAATGATTAAGTGCCAGTTTACAGAAGGCGAACGATACACACGAATGTAAATTTTACATGTATTTTGTTGTTGTTACAATAACAAAGCACATGCAAAATTTTCGTTCGTGTGTATTGTTCGCCTTCTGTAAACTGGCATTTAATTAGAATTTCTTGGGAGCAAACAATGATTTGACCAAAAATTCTGAATGAAATTTTGAATGATTGCTTAAATTAAATCGTTTAAAAAAGATTCTTGAATACTGGTACTTTTTTAAAAACATACTTTGTAAATAGAGCGATAGCTATGACAGATGTCAAATTAAAAGGTACTGGTACTTTTTAAAAATATTTAAAAATTTTTAGTATTTTTTTGAAACTTCTAAATGTATATAGACTTTTTGGTACTATTTTTAATTTAATGATGATTGGATTACTTTTGAAATGTTTAAAAGATCCCGGTACTTTTTAGTAACATTGAAACATTTTTGGTACTTTTTTAAAACTTTTGGTACTTTTTTAATTTATAATCATTTGATTATGTCTTCAATATGCTGGTACTTTTTAATAATATTGTATAATTTTTGGTACTTTTTTTGTGACTTAGAAATGTATGGAGGCTTTTGGTACTTTTTCAATATCATAATAATTGCACTAGATTTTCTTGGGGCATACAATCATTTAACTTAAATTTCTTCTTTATTTAAGAAATTTTGAATGATTGCTTTAATCAAATTGTTTGATTAGCATACAACATTGTGTAAAATAAGCGAAATAAGATGAAAAATGTTAAGAAAATCTATATATATTTTTTTTAAAGTGTAGTTACCAAAAACGTTAACAATTGCTAGAAAATACATGCAACTGTGTGAGTATATCCTGCAGATGCATTTTTACCAATAGGGCATAGAAAAATTAAGTGGTTGTTGTCATAGTATTTGTGAGAGTTATTTCCAAAAAAAAAAAAAAGAGAGAAAACTGTAGAATTTTCTAGTTTACTTTAAATTTTCCTTTCTATTGTCTTTCTAATTGAACAAATGTGTGTGTCTGTTGTTATATGCATGGGTCTACTTGTATGTGTCTGCCGCCTATATGTGTTTCTAATATGTATGTCCTTTTTCAGGACATGTGCAATTTTTTTTTTTTTTTTTTGTTGTTGCAATCATGTGCAACATGTTGGTGTTCTATATATATTTTTTTTGCTTCTTTTTATATGTTGTCAGACGAAAATATGCTTTAGTTTTTCATTTAGTTTTTCCTTTAGTTTTTTCCTTAAATTTTAGCGCCTTTTTTGCTCTAAAAATGGTTTCCTTTTTTTTCCTATAACAAATTTTAGAGTCCTTTTTTTTGTTTGATTTGTGGTTTGTTTTGTCCTTAAGTGTTTTGTATCTTCTCGGGGTTTTTTTTTTCTTCATAGGAAAATATTTGTGTATTGAAAATTGCATATTTTTCTTTTTGTTTTCATAATATTAACTTTTGTTTTATGTAGATCCTTAAGAAAATGCTTAGAAAAAAAGGCGGCTTGTTTCTCACCTACTTAATTAACTTCTAAAATATCTTACGTTGTCCAAAACGTGGTTTAAAATCCTTGCTACCTAAACCTTTTCCAATTGAATTACAAAAATCTTAATTGAATTTTTGAAAAACTCAATTTAAATTTTAAAATCTTTATAAACATTTAGAAAACACAAATTTTATTTAGAAAAAACTAAATGAAATTTCAGAAATTGCAATTGAAACTTAGAAGAGCCCAAGTTTTTAAATCCGAATTGAATTTCTGAAAACTTTACAAAAACTGAAAAAATCACTATTACAATACACAAAATCCCTATTAAAATACACGAAATAGCAACAAAATTTAGAAAATCCTATAGGAAATTAGATATTCCCTATTGTGATTCAGAAATTTTTATTTAGAACTCCGAAAAAAATTCAGAAAACTAACCTGAAATGGAGAGATACAAATTTTAAGTCAAAAAAAGTTAAATCGGCATTGCCGAATGTATTAATACTTGAGATGGGATCGTGAGTGACTTTTCAATCACGCTCATGAAATAGAGTTTTTTATCACAAACGGTTACGCGCGAATTTTCTTTTTTGGCTTACAAAATTTTAATCACGCTAACGATATAATACCGATCGAATATTCGGCTCTGGCTTCGGCCAAAAAGCACTATTCGGCTTCGGCCATATTTTTGGCCGAATATGGCCGATTACCGAATAATTGTATAAAATTTGCATTTACGTGTTGAAAACACACCAAAAACACTTTGAATCACATTAGTAAGCAAAAAAAATGTTACCAAGTTTTTTTGCAGCTAAAACAAAATTTTAAACTCCAAAAAATTTTTTGTTCGAAAAAAATTTTATACTCAAAAAAAATTTTTTTACGAAGAAGTCGAAAAAAAAGTTTTTTGTTAAATATAAAAATCATTCTAGACAACTTTTGAATACATTTGTAAATTCCGCCAAGTCGAATTTCACTTTTTTTCTTGTTTTTACTAAATAAATATATATTTTTTTAATATTCGGTTTCGGCCGAATAGTGAAAATTTTGCCGAATATTTGGGTCTGGCTTCAGCTTCGGCCAAAAAAGGTGTATTCGGTCGGACACTAATAATAAGTATAATAATATATAGTAAATTTGTTCAAATTCTGATTAATTTTTATTAAAAAATAAAAATTGTTTTATTCGACCTTTTAAATCTTATATTTTGAGTAGGTTTATTCTAGCTCGAGGTCATTATTATTTATTTTACACTCAAAAAAATTTAGTAATTTATTTTATTTTTTTTTCAAAAATTACTTTAAAAAAGTTATTTTACACAAAATAAAGTATTTATAATAAAAAATTATATTTTTTTCGCGTTAGAAAATTTACTGTCACTTAAAAAACAGGCATTTTCGGAATTTGTCAGATTCTATTGTCACGATTATTTAGCAAATATAACACGTGTCGATTAAGTCGTGCCAAAATGACCAACATAAATAAATTTAAAAACAGAAATAATTTTTTTTTTTGAAAATTGTTCTATGAGAATATCATAGTTTTAATTAGTAAAGGAAATAATGACCTCGCGCTAGAATAAACCTACTCAAGTAAAAAAGTTAAATTCGCCAAATCTATAAATACCCTCCACAATGTCCTTTTTTAAGTGATAGTACATTTTATAACGTGAAAAAATGAACATTTTTGATTAGAAATATTTTATTTTGTATAAAAAAAACTTTTTTTAGTAATTTTTGAAAAAAAAATATACAAATTTTTTTTTTTTGAGTGTAATTTTTTTTTGAGTGTAAAATTTTTTTCGAGTGTATTTTTTTTAGTGTAAAAATATTTTTGAGTGACAAAAATACCTTGTAAAATATTTTTATAACTTACCAATGTTTTTAAAACATTTTTAACGGCTTTTCAACACGTGAATTTAAGGTGAAACTAATCTGAAATTCACGGGTTTGCTAATAACTTTATAACTACTGGACCGATTTGGATGAAACTCAATACTAACCAGGCCAGGGGAACAAAAAATATATGTGCCTAGCTTCAGCATCCCCAGAATAGCCTTTCGAAAGTGAGCGTGTTTTTTATCTCGTAAATTCACGAAAAACCCTTGCCGAAATCTCATAACTTTTGAACCACTGCACTATAGGAAATTTTACCCATTTTTTGGCCAAAAGTCAAAATTAAAATTTTTGTAAAGCTTTTTTTTTTAGCTTTAATATAAAAAAAATACAACAAAGTAAACATCTCTTTTTAAATTTTTTGACAGAATTCATTTACTGTAACTTTATCAGCTGATTTTCTTGCAATTTCCAAATTAGTTATCAAATAACGATTTAGTGCAGTAAATTTTGTGACAGTTTCTAATAAAAGTTTCCATAATAAATATTAATAATTTTTAAAAACTAAAAAATGGAAAATAATGTAGAAGGTGAGTACTTTAATTATATATAGTGAAATGTTAGTGAACTTATCTAGTAGATCGATTAAATTGGAAAAATTGAAGTGACCTTAACTTGAACTTATGGAATTATGAATTGGAATTTTATTTAGACTTACAAAAAAATGATAGCATATGTTAGCTACAAAACCATATAAGTTCTCTAGGACAATCAATTACCTTCCAAACTTATCAAATTTCAAGGTCGGATATTTGCAAACTTTTTTTAAAAACGCATTTTTCCAGGTGACTACTGCGCGAAAATTTCCCATTTATTCAATATATGGCGACAGAAACACAACGAATATGACGAAAGAGCCGCTATTTGTGCACATTTCTTTTCATACATAGATGAAAGTGATCGTTTCGAAAACTTTAAAAAATATATAAAGGAGCAATCAAGAATATTTTGTTCAACTATAAATATGAAAAGGCTTGAAAAAGTTGTAGGAGTGGAAGTTTTTGAAAAACAGCATGCTGTTTGGCTTAAAGGCAATACTTGGATAAGAAAATGTAAAACGCAGCCTGCCCCCACTAAATCGAAACCTGGGCGACCGCAATTAACTTTTTTGGTCAAAATCTGCAAGATCAAAAAGTCGAATTACAGCAGAAATCTCTAAAGATCTAAATAGGGAAGTTGAGCCCCTAGCTTTTGCTTCATCTGCAGCTGCTCGTAGTGGCATTTTGAAATGTAGTTAACGACTTGGAACTCAAAAATAAAATTTTTTAATAAAATCCTTATTAAAAAGTAGCTTTGACACTTCTTAAAATTGTTAAAATAAATTTCTACTGTTATATTCAAAAGTTAGTGTACACTCAAAAAAATAGTAAAAAACAGTTTAGAAAACCAGATAATCTATAAAATATCTAAAAAATCTTAGATGCGAAAACTTATAACCCCGGAAACCCTGTTTTGAACTAATTGTTAGCAAATTTTTTAGGTAAATTTACTAAAGTTTTTTTTTGAGTGTATGAAAAACTTTATGAGTCACTCCCTCCCTCTTAAGGGTCTTCCAAAAGTCAAATCCAAAAAATCATTCAAATCGGTCCAGCTGTTTGGCTGTAAATAATTTTGGCCAAAAAAAGGGGTCAAATTTCCTATAGTGCACTGGACCGATTTCGCTGGATTACAATACCAACCTGAGCAGTTAATTATAGCTGAATTTTTTTTCTGTGTGTGCCAAACTTCAGGAGCCTCCTAAAGGTCTTTCCAAAGTTAGCGTGTTCTTAACAGACAGACGTACGGACGGACATCGCTAGATCGTCTTAAAATCGATCGAGGATCATGAATACATATGGGGCATTCCATGTCAAATCGGATACTTTGAAAATTTTTCTTTTTTAGAATTTCCCAATTTGTTTACAGTTTTTAGTACTCTTCGAAAACTCCTTCGTGGTAAATTTTCAGATTTTTTTGATGACCCGTTCAAAAGATATCGAATTTTTAAAAATTGGTAGTTTATTCCTTTACTCAAACTTCTTTTACTCATAACTTCTTCAATAATGGTCCAAATTTCAATTTTTTTTTTCAAAATTTTTGTTATTTTTCGTACTTTTGAAAAAAAAATCTCAAAAAAAATCTTAAAAGCGCTTTAGTATGCGATTTTGAAGTTTTAACATTTAAATCTCATTTTTAAAAATGTTTGTACTCTTCGATTTTTTTAAAATTTTTTTGTGTAACACTTCTATCGATTCTACAAATTTTTTGCCCAGGAGTATCGTGGGATAACGATTATTACTATTTTTTAAAATTTTTTGAAAAAAATTTATTGTAATTTTTCAATCTTAAAATCATTACTACTGCTCCAATAGTGCGTCTTAGAGGGGTCATTTATAAGACCGACCGCCATCAATTTTTACGTCTTAACATTTCTTTGGAACAAACTAATACCCTATCTCCAATTTATAAGGGGGCTCCTACACAAAACGACATTTTTTAAAATTTGCTCCAACAGCTCTAACTGCCCTAATAGTGCCCTTAGAGCAACAAAATATATGACCGACCCACAATATTTTTTTAGTCCAAACATTTTCTCTGAACACACCTACCCTCTATCTTTAACTGTTAAGGCGGTCCCCATACATTTTTTTTTTATTTTTTGTAAATTTGTTTTATTTAATCAGCTTCTACCGGTCCAATGGTGCGTCCGAGAGGGGTCATTAGTAAGACCGACCCACATTTATTTTTACCCTACAACATTTTTTAAAACATACCTACGCCCTATCTCCACTCCCTAAGTAGGCTTCCATTCAAAATTACATTTTTATAAAATTTGTTAAACTGTTATTTGTATGGGAGCCTACTTAGGGAGTGGAGATAGGGCGTAGGTATGTTTTACAAAAATGTTGAAGGGTAAAAATAAATGGTCTCACTAATGACCCCTCTAGGACGCACCATTGGACCGGTAGACGCTGATTAAATAAGTAAAACAAATTTACAAAAAATAAAAAAAAATGTATGGGGACCGCCTTAACAGTTAAAGATAGTGGTTAGGTGTGTTCAGAGAAAATGTTTGGACTAAAAAAATATTATGGGTCGGTCATACATTTTGTTGCCCTAAGGGCACTATAAGGGCAGTTAGAGTGGTTGGAGAAAATTTTAAAAAATGTCGTTTTGTGTGGGAGCCCCCTTAGAAATTGGAGATAGGGTATCGGAAATAGACAAATCGGTGTATAACGATTGGGATAATTCCCTTGTAAGAAAATTCTCGTATAAAGGATCATTCTCTGAAAGAGTACTAAAAAAGTTCCGTTTATTTGAAAGGGTGCTAAAATAAGTACTTTTTTCAAAATTGTATCAAAAAGTGTGGGTACTTTTGGAATTATGTATGAAGATGTACCATTTCATCGAGCGGGTATAATCACAAAGAATTACGTCTGCAAAATTGTAAAAAAAGGGAAAAATTTTAAAATTTCAAAAGGAAGAAAAGAAGAAGGATGTCATCTACAGTCTCTAGTATCTACTTTATAATTATATCTAAAAAGCGGATATAACACATATTTTGGCAAAAATTTAATGATCTTTTAAAAAACAATTTTAAACAATTCCTCATAAATCCGTTATGGTTTTTTTTTATGTCACAAACAATAAAGAAATTTGATCATTAAATTAAACCATACAAAAATAAAATCAAATATCAATTAACAATTGAAATGAAATTAAAAAATTTAATGATAACAATTTTTAAAAGATTTAAATGATGAAAGTAATCAGATATCATTCTTATAGAGAGTAACGATTATTTGTTTAACACAACAATGATGTCTTAAACAAAGTTTAATGATCTCAGTATTTTTTGACAGCTAAATGTCAAATATTGAAAGGTTTTCTCTAAACGTGTGTATTGAGTTATATTGAGATGTTAAAAAAATTAATTATTGTTGGTGCATTCATTTATTTATACTTCTTTACTTGTGAGAGTTTTCTAAAGTAAAGTTAAAGCAAATTTAAGAATATAAATTAAAAAATATAAAAAAATTAAAAATTTCTTTAAAGAAAAATTAGAAAAGAATTTTGAAAATTTATATAAAAGTGTAAAAAAGAGAGTTTTAGTTAAAATAAATTAAATAATTTAATTATTATAAAAAAACAATACAAGTAATAACAAAAATATAAAACTCCTTTTTAATTAAATTTATATCGAAAAAAATATAACCTCAAAATTTGGTAAAGTTGTGTAAAATATTAAAAAAGTGTATATTTTTCTAAAAAGAGTTATTTATATGGGATTTTAATTTGCAAAAAGGTGAGTGATTTTTTTTTCAATTTTAATAACAAAAAGTGTGCGTTTTTTTGTAAAATTTCTTCTTCCCCAAATATTGTCAAAAATGTAGAAATATTTTTTTCTACATCTCTCTTTTCCTACTTCTTTCTTTTTCAAAAAAACAATTAATTATGGCGTCCAAATATAACAAAATATCAGTACATCGTATACAGTACCTTAAAAGGATTAATTCTTTAATTTTATTTACTATTCATTATTCGCATACACTAAAAAAAAATATGTAACCCGGTGAAAAATGTTCGTATATGGAAACATATACGAGGATATAATGCTACATATATGATGACCATATATCTTCATATATGTAGCCATATATCCTCGTATATGTGTCCATATACGAACATTTTTCACCGGGAAGGAAGTCTAAAAATTAAAGAAACAAATTTTATTTTATGACATAAATTTTTAAAATTGGATTTTAGCTAAGTTTTTAGTTATATACTTTAAGGAAATCACTACACCTTTTATTTTTTTACTGTTATTTTAGCAAAATTTTTAGTAATTTTACAAAAAAAAAAAATGTTTCAAATTTTCTGAACCTCAATTGGGATTTTTCGAATATAAATTTTGCTTTTCTTAGTTAAAATTGTAACTTTCCGAATATAAATTTTTCTGAAAAGTCTAAATATTTATAAAAACTTAGAACAAGTCAAAAAAATCAGTAAAACTAAGAAAAATTAAGAAAACTCCAGTAAAATTAAAATTTTGACCAAAAAAATATGGAAAATTTTTAAAAAATATACGCACAAAAAAAAAACTTACAAGGGAAGTCTCCATAGTGTCACCCGCGGATCTTTATGGAATTGGTTTTATTTTGTAGAGCAGAAAAAATAAAGGGACACGTATTTTTGTTTTAGCGGCCCAAATTCATATTTAGGGGGTAAAAAGGAGGTGGGGAGACAAGGCCATTTTTCAGTTTTTTTGGTTTATCTCCTATATTATGCAAATAAACCTAGTCATGTTACATACCAAATGAAAGGTCTTTGGAAAACCTATGTACGTGTGCTAAGAACGTGTCTAAATATGCACAACTTTTCGTCATATTGAGTAAAATACCAAAATTTTAGGACATTTTTGTTAATAAGTCGAAAAATATTATTTTCTTTGGCCCATTGTTAGCACCACGAGATAGTTATTTTTAATACCTTTAATTTGATACTACACATGCCTATATTAATTTTGTTTAAATAGGCGTAAATCGTAAATAACTGAAAAAGGTCAATTTCCCCCATACAAATCGACCCCCACAAAAAATGAGTTTGGGCCGCTAAAAAAATACGTGACGAATTAATTTTCGTTCTTAACAACATATCCGAATTTCATGAAGATCAGAAGGTGACACCAGAGAGACTTCCCTTGTAAGTTTTTAGTTATATACTTTAAGGAAAACACTACACCTTTTATTTTTTTACTGTTATTTTAGCAAAATTTTTAGTAATTTTACAAAAAAAAAAAAATGTTTCAAATTTTCTGAACCTCAATTAGGATTTTTCGAATATAAATTTTGCTTTTCTTAGTTAAAATTGTAACTTTCCGAATATAAATTTTTCTGAAAAGTCTAAATATTTATAAAAACTTAGAACAAGTCAAAAAAATCAGTAAAACTAAGAAAAATTAAGAAAACTCCAGTAAAATTAA
Source organism: Pegoplata infirma (assembly GCA_963921195.1). Lineage (NCBI taxonomy): Eukaryota > Metazoa > Arthropoda > Insecta > Diptera > Anthomyiidae > Pegoplata > Pegoplata infirma. The sequence goes on from OY992540.1 coordinate 215,536,378, forward strand.
AATTTTGACCAAAAAAATATGGAAAATTTTTAAAAAATATACAAAACCAAGTAAGAAAATTATAGTTGGTCAAGACCGACCATATAATACCCTGCACCAGAGTTTCCCGGAAAATGGGTCCCATGGACCGATTGGATCTATATGTTTTCAAATAAGCGTAAAAAACACTCACAAATCAAATTTGAGTGAAATAGGCTTCTATTTGTTGACAATAAACATTTGTAAACAAAAATATCGGGCGAAATTTTCACAAGGGATCTACATAAGTCCAAAAATGGTCCGATGATAATCAGATTTGATAAAGTTATTAAAGTACGCTTTTAACATACACAAACAGAATTTTAATTAAATATTTTCTATTTTCATGAAATTTTAGAGATTTTTGTGAAAATCGGGAAGGTGGTTTGTATGGGGGCTACAAGAAGAACTGGTCCGATTTCTTTAAAATTCAGAATGGTGATTTGTGTGGATGAAACATGATTACCTGCCAAATTTCGAAAAGATACCTGTTAAAATGCGGTTATTAGAATCATTTGAGCCAAAACTAAAGAGAACCTTTGTATGGGGGCTAGGTCTAAATATGGACCGATTTTTTCCAATTTCAATAGGCTTCGTCCTTGGGCCAAAAAAGGCTTAGTGTTTCTTCACAATACAGCAGCAGACAGCAAAATTTTTACATGTATTTTGTTGTTGTGGCAACAACAAAATACATGTAAAAATTTTGCTGTCTGCTGCTTGCTGCTGTATTGTGAAGAAACACTTAAGTTTCAAATTTCAAGTCAATTGATTAAAAATTGCGACCTGTATCGTGTTTACACCGTTTACATGGACAGACGGACGGACAGACGGAAGGACATCGCTAAATCGACTCAAAAAGTGATTCTAAGTCGATCGGTATACTTAAAAGTGGGTCTAGGATCAATATTTCGAGTAGTTACAAACATCAGCACAAACTCATTATACCCTGTACCACAGTGTGGTGTAGGGTATAAAAAGTTACAAGTTTTTCGTGTCATTTTACAAGGTTTTTTTTTTTTGAGTGTACAAAAATTAAGAAAATTTCTACTGCTTGAATCAGGAAAATATTCAAAAATTAAAAAAAATACACTCAAAAAAAACCTCGTAAAATGACAAGAAAAACATGTTACTTATATTTTTTGCTACCTCCTATTTGAAATAAATTTTTTGTAATTTTACAAGTTTTTTACCAATATTTTTTTTTAATTTTACCAGCTTTTTACCAATAAAATTGTAAATTTACATTTTTTTTGAAACGATAAAACTTACATGGAGGTCTCGTGATTTAACTAGATTTTTTGTTACCTCCTATTTTTCGAGAATTTCTAGTAAAAATTACTAGCTTTTTTGTAATTTTACAAGCTTTTTACCAAAAAAATTGTAAATTTACAACTTTTGTGGCAAAATAAAACTTACAAAAAATTCTCGTGAATTTACTAGATTTTTTTTGTAAAAAAATTTGTAAATTTGTAAAATTTCAAGAAAAACTGTAAAATTACATAAAAAAAATGTAAATTTCGATTGAAAATTATTTGTTAAAAAAACAAGGAAAACTGTCAAATATTGGTAAAATGGGATTACGAGACTTTTTCTAGTAAAAATTTTTTTTTGTGTGTACACAAGTAAAAAATTTGTAGAATCGATAGGAGTTTTCAAGTATTTTGTGCACAAACAAATTTCAAAAAAATTAAAAAGTACATTTTCAAAAATGAGATTATTTTAAAGCTTAAAAATCGAATAGTGGAACACTTAAAAATATTTTTAGTATTTTTATACCCTCCACTTATTGTTAGTGATAGAGGGTATAAAAAAGTTTGTCATTCCGTTTGTAACTCATCAAAATTTCAGTCTAGGACCCCATAAAGTGTATATATAACTGATCAGTGATCGATTTTAAGACATTCCAGCGATGTCCGTCTGTCTGTCTGTGGAAATGGTGATCACGACCAAAATATTACACGGAGATGACTGAAACTTAACATATTTATTGGAAGTTCTCCTGAGCAGTTTGGTATTGCATTTTAGCGATATCGGTTCAGCGGTTTAAAAGTTATGAACGAAAATGTAAGGACACCTCAAAGATTTTGGTACATTCAACATAACCTAAAAAAACAAAATGCTTTAATTTGGCTGCTGGTTGGCATATGTTAACATAATTGAACACCGAAAGGTACTTTAAGAAGTACGAACATATTTTTTGACAAAAAAATAAAAAAATCGCGGACTTTTTTTCCAAATTTTTTTTTTTTTCGGGGAATTTTTTATTTTTTAATTTTTTTTTTTTTCAAAAGTAATTTCCTTTTAAGTAAAGTTTTTTGCAATAATCTTTTTGAAATTGTGGAGGGTTTTAATACATTCGACAAGTCCGAATTTAACTTTTTTACTTGTTTTTTTTTCTCATAAAAAAACGAATTTGGGAAAATCTAAAAAAAAGTGTTTAAAGTGTCAGATTTGACATGGAAGGCCCCATATACACTCAAAAAAAAAAAATTGTAAAATGCTAGAAATGCTTGTAATTTAAATTTTTTGCTACCTTCTATTTTACGAGAAGTCCTAATAAAAATTACGAGCTTTTTTTGTAATTTTACAAGCTTTTTACTAATAAAATTGTAAATTTACAACTTTTCTGACGCGATAATTGAAATTCAAAAAAGATCAATTGTAATTCAGAAATCAGAATTGAAATTTAGAAATCTCAATTGAAATTCAGAAAAGCCCAATTGAAATTCAAAAAATTACAATTGAAATTTAGAAAGGCCCAACTGAAATTCAGAAATCACACTTAAAATTCAGAATAGCCCAATTGAAATTCAGAAAGGCTTAACTGAAATTCAGAAATCACACTTAAAATTCAGATAAGCCCAATTAAAATTCAGAAATGACAATTAAAATTCAGAATAGCCCAACTGAAATTCATAAATCACAATTGAATTCAGGAGAGCCCAATTAAAATTCAAAAAATTTAACACTCAAAAAAATTTTACATTAAAAAAAAAATTAACACTCAAAAAAATTGTACACTCAAAAAAATTTTGCACTCAAAAAAAATGTTCTCTAAAAAATCTGAAAAAAAGATTTTCATTCATTTTACACTCAAAAAAATTTAACACTCAAAAAAAAATTTTCTCTAAAAAATCCGAAAGAAAGGATTTTTACTCAAATTTAGTCAAAATTGTAAATTTTTTTACATTCACAATGTTTTGGGCATTTTAATAGGTATTCATGAATTCGGCCAAGTCGAATTTAACTTTTTTACTTGTGTTAACATTCAGAGATTTCATCTTTTCAATCACTGCCTATAGGTTGTTAACGGCGACAATATACAATATGACGCCGGTTTTTTGTAAAAAAAATCATAAAGTGTACAAAAAAAATTGCCAAAAAAATCATAAAAACAAACAAAAATATGTAAAGGTTAACAACAGCGATTAACAGTCGAAAATTCGAAAATAAAAAATGCTAGAAATATCACACACCAATACCACATACTGTCGTACGTACTTTTTGCAAAAGACATGACAATGTTTGAATATGATGAAAGAGCTAAAGAATTAATATAAGAGAAAGAGGTGGGGGAGGCAGTTGAAAGGTACAATATAAGTACATATGAAAAATAAATATGTAAAAAATTAGAGGGGATCAAGACCGCCATATATAGCCCTACACTAATATTCTCACTAGGCAAATTTAATTGCGGAAATTCGGATTTTATAGTGTATCGTAGAGAGCGAGGGTGTCTTCTCTCTCAGGATCGCGGCAATAAAAATTGCCTGGTGTGAATATGGCCTAAGAGTTTTTGAAAATTTTAAAGAAAATTTGTCAAAATTTGTTTTTGAACCGATTCGACCTATATTTGGGATTCATTGATTAACTAGAAAAATAGTGCTCTCGAATCAAATTTTTGTAACGTAGAGTTTTTTTATAGCCTTTTGACAAATATAGTAGTGAATATCGGGCTAACTCTCATACAGGGACTAGGTCCAAAGTTGGACTTATGTTATTTAACACACAAAAAAAAACTTTGTCAAATTACTAGAAAAAGTCTCGTTATCCCATTTTTAAAAATATTTGACAGTTTTCCTTGTTTTTTAACAAATCGAAATTTACATTTTTTTTGTAATTTTACAGTTTTTTTTTGTAATGTTACAAATTTTCAAGATTATTTTACAAAAAAAATCTAGTAAATTCACGAGAATTCCTTGTAATTTTAATTGCGCCAAAAAACTGTAAATTTACAATTTTATTGGTAAAAATCTTGTAAAATCACACAATTATTGGTAAAAAGCTTGTAAAATTACTAGGAATTCTCTAGGAAATCTAGTAAAATTACGAAACCTCTTTGTAAATTTTATCGTGTCAAAAAAATTTGTAAATTTACAATTTTATTGGTAAAAACCTTGTAAAATTACAAAATTATTGATAAAAATTTTGTAAAATTACTAGGATTTTTTGTCAAATAGGAGGTAGCAAACAAAAAAAAGTGTACAAGTTTTTCTTGTAATTTTGCAAGTTTTTTTTTTTTGAGTGAGTTTATAAAGAGAAATTGAGATTTAACTCAATATTAGGAATGTGATGTGCAATGGGGGACTTAGATTAATAGTCTGGTATCGGTTTTAAAATTTCTAAATTAGTCCGTTTACTATAAAATAGGTCTAGCCCGAATATTAAGGGTAGTTACAAATACCACAACCAACTAATTATACCCTGCACCACAGAGTTACTGTAGGGCATTAAAATCAAAGACTTATCTCTGGATAAACACACTCATATAATGTTTACTTTTAAAAGTTTATGTACGTTGTTCAATATAGTACGATGGATGGTCCAAGGGGAAAAATCATAAACTCTAAAAAAAAATGTAAACAATAACGAGACAGAATGGATTTTTGGACAAAAACAGTTAATATGTAAAAAAGACAACATTAATAAATTGGAAATCGAATTTATTACAATCGAGAGAAAAAAACACTGTAAAAAAGCTTTAAGTGCGGAAAAGCTTTTTGGTAATTTAACCATTTTTTTTGGTAATTTAACAATTTTTTTTTAATTTAACAAAGTTTTTTTTTGGAAATTTAACAAAGTTTTTTTTGTAATTTAACAAAGTTTTTTTTTTAATTTAGCTAAGTTTTTTGGTAAATTATGTTAGATTCTGAATGGAAATCGGATTTTCTACACTTGGAGGAAAACTCTGTTAAAGAATCTTAAAAACGTTGTAAATCTTTGGCAATTTTACTAAGTTTTTTTGGTAATTTATAGAGTCCGACCGAATATTCGGTTTCGGTCTCGGTTTCGGCCGAATAATGGGGTTTCGGCCTCTATTCGGTATTCGGCAAAATTTTGGCCGAATATTAGCCGAAACCGAAACTTTTTTGTATTTTAAAAAAAATATGTAAAAAAGTCGCTGAATTTTTTGATTTCGTATTTCATTAAACTTGTTTCAGTTCAATTGAAGAAAATGTTACAAGTTTTTGCAATAAATTAACTGTTTCAGTTTAAAAATTATTTTCTCCAAATCTACAAACGAAATATAAAAATTTTTTGTAAGTTTTTTAAAAAAAATATTTTTTTTCAAAAATACAACAATTCCTATGGTTTAAAAGCATTATATGCTGTATATTTATCTTTAACAACTTTTTAATAATTTTATTCATGCCAGGCGGTAATATTTTTTTAAGTTTCGGTTTCGGTTCGGTTTCGGCCGAATATTACTTTTTCGGCCGAATATTCGGTTCGGTTTCGGTTCGGCCTCGAAAACTGGTTTCGGTCGGACTCTAGTAATTTAACAAAGTTTTTTGATAATATCAAATTTTTTTTTTTTATATTTTATGTCAGATTGTGACAAATTTCTTACTAAAACAAGTCAGATTTTGACAAATTGTAAACTATAATAAAAAGACATTCTAATATTTTTTATACCCTCCACTTAGTGATAGAGGGTATATATAAGTTTGTCATTCCGTTTGTAACTCATCAAAACATCGATCTGTGACCCCATAAAGTATATATATTCATGATGCCCGATCGATTTTAAGACATTCTAGCGATGTCCGTCTGTCTGTCTGTGGAAAATGCTGTCACGGACAAAATATTGCACACAGATGACTGAAACTTAACATATTTATTGGAAGTTCTCCCAAGAAGATTAGTATTGCATTTGAGCGATATCGGTTCAGTGGTTCAAAAGTTATGAACGAAAATGTAAGCACACCTCAAAAATGTCAGTACATTCAACATAACCTAAAAATACAAAATGCTTTAATTCGGCTTCTGGTTGACATATGTGAACATAATTGAACACCAAATGGTATTTAAACAAGTACGAACATATTTTTTGACCAAAAAAAAAACGCGATTTTTTTTTACCAAATTTTTTTTTCGCGGAATTTTTTTTTCAAAATTTTTTTTTTTTCAAAAGTAATTTCCTTTTAAATAAAGTTTTTTGCAATAATCTTTTTGAAATTGTGGAGGGTATCACTACATTCGGCAAGGCCGAATTTAACTTTTTTTCATGTTTTACTATAACAAGTAGAAAAGTTAAGTTCGACGTGGCCGAATCTATGAATACCCTCCACAATGCCGTTTTAAGTGATAGTAAATATTCTAACGTAAAAAAAATAACATTTTGGATTAGTTTTTAATTTGTGTAAAAAAATTTTTGAAAACAAAAATAATTTACTAAATTTTTTTGAGTGTAAAATTTTTTTCGAGTGTACTTTTTTTTTGTGTAAAAATATTTTTGAGTAACAAAAATACGTTGTAAAATATTTTTGTGACTTACCAATGTTTTTAAAACATGTTTAACGGGTTTTCAACTCATGAATTTAAGGTGAAACTAATCTAAAATTCACGGGTTTGCTAATAACTTTTAAACCACTGGACCGATCTGACTAAAACGCACCAGGCCAGGGGAACGACAAATATATATGCCAAGCTTCAACATCCTCATAATTGTCTTCCGAACGTTAGCGTGTGTTTTATCTCGTAAATTCGCGAAAACCCCTTGCCGAAATTCACTCTTTTGCTCATAACTTTTGAACTACTGGACCGATTTTGCTGGATTGCAATACCAACCTGACCAGGTAAATGCCCAACATATATGCCAAACTTCAGGAGCCTCCGTTAAGTCTTTCAAAAGTTAGCGTGTTTTCAACAGACAGACAGACGGAAATTGGAAATCGAATTTATTACACTCGAAAGAAAAACTCTGTGCAAAATTTTTTAAAACATTTTTTATAGTAAGAAATTTGTCAGAACCTGACATAAATTACCACAAAAAAACTTTGCTAAATTACCAAAACACTTTGTTTAATTACCAACAACTTTCTAAAACTATCAAAAATTTCAACGATTTCCAGCGTTTTTATGATTTTTTAACAGTTTTTTCCCCCGATTTTTGAAAATCTGATTTCCAATATTAATGGCAAACAATTTTTCAGAATCTGTTCAAAAATCTTTTAAACGCTTTGATTTTTTTAGTAAGAAATTTGTCAGAACCTGGCATAAATTACGAAAAAAATCGTTGATAAATTACCAAAATACTTTGTTAAATTTTCCAATTTTCAAGGTAATAACTTTTTCAGAATCTGACATTGGTTGGTAATTTTTGCAAGATTTAATAGACACGTGTTTCGGAATTTGTCAGATTATATTTGCTGAATAATCTTGACAATGGAATCTGACAAATTACGAAAAAAGTTTAAATTATGACCTCAAGCTAGAATAAAAACTTTATCAAAATCAGATATTTTTTATAGTAAAAAATTGTCAGAATCTGAAATAATTTACTAAAAAACAACTTTGTTAAATTATCAAAAACTTTGTTAAATTACCAAAAAAATTGTTATATTATGAAAAAAATTATTACAAATTCTTTGTTAAAAAATAATTAAAAAAGAAGAATTTTGTTAAATTACCAAATGGTAGTGTTTATAGTAAACAATTGTCAGAATATGAAATAATTTACCAAAACAAACTTTGATAAATTACCAAAAACTTTGTTAAATTAACAAAAAACTTTGTTATATTATGAACAAAAATATGACAAAATCTTTGTTAAAATAAACAAGTGAGAGTGTTAAATTCGGCTGTGCCGAATCTTTAATACCCTCCAACACATAAAAAAAACCAAACAGGGGCGTATTTTTTTTTGGGGGGAGACAACCTTTCTGGATCCAACTGCAGGACCCTGAACCTTTTCCGACACAAAAATTTTCCGTTTGCTAAGCAAAAGTACAAATAACCTTTAAAAATGTCGTTTTTTCGGAGGTTGGTTTAGTTCCTAAAGGGGGAACTTTTTTCCCCCTGATCCGATTTTGCCCATGTTCGAACTTAACCAGCCCAATACCAGCTCTTTTAGTTTGGACTGTATCGTGTCTTCCACAGACGACAGACGGACGGACGGACATCGCTAGAATGTCTTACAATCGATCACTGATCGATCACAATAATATATATACTTTATGGGGTCCTAGACCGATATTTCGATGCGTTACACACGGAATGACAAAGTGAGTATACCCCCATACTGTGGTTGGAGGGTATAAAAAAAACTTTGTTTAATAACCAAAAAGAACTCTGTTATATTACGAAAAAAATTATGACAGATTCTGACAATTTTTGTACTATAAATAATAGAAATAATTTACCAAAAAAATTTCGTTTAATTACCAAAAACTTTGTTAAGTTACCTAAAACTTTGTTAAATTACCAAAAAAAAAAAAATATGTTATGAAGAAATTTATAAAAAAATCTACTAAAAAAAACTTTGATAAATTATGGCAGATTCTAAAAATTTTTTTACTATAAAAATTTAACAATGTTTTTGGGTGATTTAACAAAGTATTTTGGTAATTTTACAAAGTTTTTTTTTAATTTAACAAAGTTTTTTTGAGAGTAGTTAAGAATATGTAAATTTACATTTTTCTTTTGTAAAATCGGATTTGATTATTAAAATGATATTTTTTTGGAGAATTCTGCTTTAAAATTTTTTACTTTAAAATCTGTAAATTTACTGTTTATTTAAGAAACCCCTTTTACAGAATTGTTAAGTTTCACAAGTTTTTTTTTTTTGTTCAACAATCAAAAAATATTGTTAAAAAAATTTTCAAAAATATGAGTCCATAAAAATATTAGCATCTAATGCAAAAATTATTATTTATAACAACAACATAAAAAAACAATTCCCAAAACGTGCAGTCACTGAATAAAACAATAGCGACAACAATGTACGAACAACAACAAAAAATTGACAATAAAACAATAAAATAAACATACAGACAATAAACAAGTAAGAAAATTATAGTCGGTCAAGACCGACCATATAATACCCTACACCAAGGTTTCCCGGAAAATGGGTCCCATGGATCGATTAGATCTATATGTTGTAAAACCTTTAATAAGTGAAGAAAACACTCACAAATCAAATTTGAGTGAAATAGGCTTCTATTTGTTGACAATAAACCGCTTTAACTGAATATCGGGCGAAATTTTCACAAGGGGCCTGAGTCCAAAACTGGTCCGATGATTATCAGGTTTGATAAGGTTATTTAAGTACGCGTTTAACATACACAAACAAAATTTTAATTAAATATTTTCTATTTTCATGAAATTTGAGACATTTATGTGAAAATCGGGAAGGTGGTTTGTATGGGGGCTACAAGAAGAACTGGTCCGATTTCTTTGAAATTCGGAATGATGATATGTGAAGACAAAACATGTTTACCATCCAAATTTCAAAGCGATACCTTCTATAATACGGTTATTAGAGTCATTTGAGCCAAAACTAAAGAGGACCTTTGTATGGGGGCTAGGTCTAAATATGGACCGATTTTTTCCAATTTCAATAGGCTTCGTCCTTGGGCCAAGAGAGACTTAAGTTTCAAATTTCAAGTCAATTGATTTAAAATTGCGACCTGTATCGTGTTTACACCGTTTACATGGACAGACGGACGGACGGACGGACGGACGGACGGACGGACAGACGGACGGACGGACGGACATCGCTAAATCGACTCAAAAAGTGATTCTGAGTCGATCGGTATACTTAAAGGTGGGTCTAGGACCAATATTTCGGGTAGTTACAAACATCAGCACAAACTCATTATACCCTGTACCACAGTGTGGTGTAGGGTATAAAAAAACGAAGATGAAAAAATAAATATTAAACAAAACAAACATATGGGGGAATCCACAAGGAACACCCAACAAAAAGCAATATACAAAATTGTGAACGTTTTTGGGATAATTTAACTGATAAAATGATATTGCATAAGTTTTTTTACCTAAGTTTTTTTACCCAAGTTTTTTACCTAAGTTTTTTACAGTAAAAACTTGGGTAATTTTTAAATATTAATATGTATATTTTGAGAAAATTTTCCGTAACCGCATTTAATCCCGGACCATAGCCTTATCCGCTATGGTTCGGACCATGGTGTGTACGTGTTCCTGCGTCATGGGAACGTACTCTCTCGGTCGGTTGGGGTGGGTAAGTGTGAGGTGGGTTATCGTGTTGGACCAAGGAGGTAAAAAGGCAATTTTTTATTCACAGTTAAGTACTCTGCCAACGTCTTTGATGATATCCATGGTAAACAGCATGCCGTTGCTATTTCAAAGCTCCTTAAAAGCTTCCTCGACATTTTTTTTATAAAAATAATAAAAGGGAGTTTTAGATTTGGCTCATTTTTTTAAGATTACCCCCTATACAGAACATACAATTTCAACAAAAAAGAGTAAAAATAAATAAAAGAAATACTGACTGACACACACCATGGACACATGTGTGTCACGATATGTGGAGTTGGTTTGTGCTAAAAAATAAAAAACAAAAACTTTTCAAAAATAAAACGAAAATATACAAAAACATATGAGGGCTCTCGAGCCTAAATATTAAAATGGAATTGAATGTAAATTTTTGAGTAGAATTTGCCAACAAATGTGGCACTCTCCAAAATATATATGTATGGAAGTGGAAGATTTGTTTTACAATTTTTTTTTTGCAAAATAAACATGAAAAGGAGCTACGGTCGGTCTTACAGGATTCAGGGATTTAGGTCTTATTAAAAAAAATTCAAAATTTTGATTGAGAAAAAATGTAAACCTTGACGAATGGCAAAAAACATTTAATATGTAAAAAGACATCAAACAAAATATGTAAATCTTAGAAATTTCGGTAATTTATCTAAGTTTTTTGCTAACTTAACCAAGTTTTTGTTAATTTAACAAAGTTTTTGGTAATTTAACAAAGTTTTTTCTTTTAATGTAGTAAAGTGGAAGATTTGTTTTACAATTTGTTTGCGCAAAATAAACATGAAAAGGTCGGTCTTATAGGATTCAGTGATTTCGATCTAATTAAAAAATGTTTGACAGATTGTTATTGAGAAAAAATGAAAATAATGACGAAACATAATGTACTGTGGAAAAAACAGTTTGTACTATGTAAAAAAAACATATATCGAATCTGTAGTCTGTAAAAAGCGGAAAATCTTTGAATTTTTTTAAATACATTTTTGGTAATTTAACTAAGTTTTTTGGTAACTTAACAAAGTTTTTGTTAATTTAACAAAGTTTTTGTTAATTTAACAACCCGAGTAAAAAAATTGATATGACACAATATATAATTTAATATGGGTTCGTGTCTATTTTGATATAATCTTATACGAAAAATGGTTTCATAAGATTTGATCGAATATTATCTAATCATATCAGTTTATATAACTTTATATCGACTTTGATACGAGTTTTGGTCTAATCCAATGATATAAAATTATATCCAATTATATTAAAATTTATACAATTTTATAAATCGGATGTTTTTTTTTTTGTTTTTAATAAAAAGTTGAAAAATTAAAATAATAAAAATAAGTTGTTCTTTGAAAAAAACTTAGAAAAATTTCAAAAAATGGAGTCATGTTAAATTTTATATAAAACACTTAGAAAATATTTTCAAAAAAATTTGTCCTTGGAAAAAACTTAGAAAAATTTTAAAAATGGAGTTATATAAAATTTTATATAAAACACTTAGAAAATTAAAATGATGCATGGGACCAGATGTTACAACATATAGTTATGTATGGCGATATCTTAAAAAATCCCACATCAAAATTTATTATATAAATTTATCTTGCAACACATAGTGTCACACATGATCATATATCAAATAATATGACTATATAAAAGTATATAAGATCATATTAAATTATTTTTACTCGGGAAAGTTTTTTTTTTTTAATGTTGTTAGAAAGATAAGAGTTCATGATTTTTGGTATAAATTTGTTACAATTTTTTTTACTATTTAAAATGTTTTCATATGGTGATAATTATTTTACTCTAAAATTTCTGTTTAAAACAGATGTTTGTAGAATATTTTAAATGTTGCTGTTGATACTGGATCTATTTTAAATTTCAAAAATGTAAACATTGACGAATGACAAAAAAACATTTAATATGGAAAAAGACATCAAAAAATATATATAAATCTTGGAAATTTTGGTAATTTATCTAAGATTTTTGCTAACCTAACAAAGTTTTTGGTAATTTAACAAAGTTTTTGGTAATTTAACAAAGTTTTTTTTTTAATTTAGTGAAGTGGATGATTTGTTTTACAATTTTTTGCGCAAAATAAACATGAAAAAGAGCTACGGTCGGTCTTAAAGGATTCATTGATTTCGATCTAATTAAAAAATGTTTGTCAGATTGTTATTGAAAAAAAATTTAAATAATGACGAAACAGAATGTACTGTGGGAAAAAACAGTTATTATGTAAAAAAAAAACATATGTATATCGAAATTGTAGTCTGTAAAAAGCTGAAAATAATTGAATTTTTTTAAATACATTTTTGGTAATTAGCTAAGTTTTTTTGTTGACTTAACAAAGTTTTTGTTAATTTAACAAAGTTTTTGGTAATTTTACAAAGTCTTTTTTTATGTAGTTAGAAAGATAAGAATTCTTGATTTTTGGTATAAATTGTTAAAATTTTTTTACTATTAAAATTTGTAGGGTATTTTAAATGTTGCTGTTGATACTGGATCTATTTTAAATTTCAAAAATGTAAACATTAACGAATGACAGAAAACATTTAATATGTAAAAAGACATCAAACAAAATGTGTAAATCTTGAAAATTTTGGTGATTTATCTAAGTTTTTTGCTAACCTAACAAAGTTTTTGTTAATTTAACAAAGTTTTTGGTAATTTAACAAAGTTTTTGATAATTTAACAAAGTTTTTTTTTTAATGTAGTGAAATGGAATTGAATGTAAATTTTTGAGTAGAATTTGCCAACAAATGTGGCACTCTCCAAAATATATATGTATGGAAGTGGAAGATTTGTTTTACAATTTTTTTTTTGCAAAATAAACATGAAAAGGAGCAACGGTCGGTCTTAAAGGATTCAGGGATTTCGATCTAATTAAAAAATGTTTGTGAGAAAAATTGAGAAAAAATGTTAATAATGACGAACTAGAATGTACTGGGGGAAAAAACAGTTACTATGTAAAAAAACATATCGAATTTGTAGTCTGTAAAAAGCTGAACACCTTTGAACTTTTTTAAATAAATTTTTGGTAATTTAACTAAGTTTTTAGTTAATTTAACAAAGTTTTTGGTAATTTAAGAAAGTTTTTTTTGTAATTTAACAAAGTTTTTTATGTAGTTAGAAAGATAAGAATTCATGATTTTTGGTATAAATTGTTAACATTTTTTTACTATTCAAATTTTTTTAAATTCGGATAATTCTTTTTCTCCAAAATTTGTGTTTAAAACAGATGTTTGTAGAATATTTTAAATGTTGCTGTTGATACTGGATCTATTTTAAATTTCAAAAATGTAAACATTGACGAATGGCAAAAAACATTTAATATGTAAAAAGACATCAAACAAAATGTGTAAATCTTGAAAATTTTGGTAATTTATCTAAGTTTTTTGGTAACCTAACAAAGTTTTTGTTAATTTAACAAAGTTTTTGGTAATTTAACAAGGTTTTTGGTAATTTAACAAAGTGTTTTTTTTAATGTAGTGAAGTGGAAGATTTGTTTTACAATTTTTTTGCGCAAAATAAACATGAAAAGGAGCTACGGTCGGTCTTAAAGGATTCAGGGATTTCGATCTAATTAAAAAATATTTGTGAGATTGTTATTGAGAAAAAATGTAAATAATGACGAACCAGAATGTACTGGGAGAAAAAACAGTTACTATGTAAAAACAAGTAAGAAAATTATAGTGGGTCAAGACCGACCATACCCTACACCAGAGTTTCCCGGAAAATGGGTCCCAAGTTCAAACATGATGCTGACTTATATTGTCAAATCTTTAATAATTGTAAAAACACTCATAAATCAAATTTAAGTGAAATAGGCTTCTTTTTGTTGACAATATACCGCTTTAACTGAATATCGGGCGAAATTTTCACATGGGGCGGGCCTAAGTCCAAAAATGTTCCGATGATAATCAGAGTTGATAAGTTTATTAAAGTACGCGTTTAGCATACACAAACAAAATTTTATTTAAATATTTTCTATTTTCATGAAATTTGAGAGATTTATGTGAAAATTGGGAAGGTGGTTTGTATGGGGCTGCAAGAAGAACTGGTCCGATTTCTTTAAAATTCGGAATGGTGATTTGTGTAGATAAACATGATTACCTGCCAAATTTCGAAAAGATACCTATTATAATGCGGTTATTAGAGTCGTTTTAGCCAAAACAGAAGAGGACCTTTGTATGGGGGCTAGGTCTACATATGGACCGATTTTTTCCAATTTCAATAGGCTTCGTCCTTGGGCCAAAATAAGCTTAAGTATTAAATTTTAATTCAATTGATTAAAAATTGCGACATACCCGAGTAAAAATTTGTATATGGTGCAATATATAATGATATGTAACACAATATATATTTATACGCAATTTGATCCGAATAATGGTGGATGTTTTTGCATTAAAAAAGATCAACTTGTATAAAATATAATCTGATTTCATCCGAGTTTTGACCAGACATTGCCATATATTGGTGGATCTAATTAGATCTAATTGCATAAAAACATATAAAATCCTGGTGTTTTTTGGTTTGGGTTGAGATACACCACAGGTCAACGATACATTCACCAAACATTTAATTTTCTAAAACAAAAAAATGTTTGGGTACGCTTCGAACCAGATAGGTGATATACATAACCCTAACAAGAAATGTTTAGGAACATTTTAAAAAGTTTCTTATACTTTGCCTAAAAAACTTAGAAAATTTTTGGTTAATTGTAAACATATATAGGTTTATATGGAACAGCATAAGCTATATATAATTTTATGTTAAATTATACAGAAAAAGAAATTTTGTATTGACCCTCATATAATTTTATATAATTATATCAACCGTACACCTTTCAATCCGAATCATGATTAAATTATATATAACTGCATATGATTGCATTTAAAAAATTTAGAAAATATCCCACGGGATATATAATTATATATGATATATTATGTTTGTATCAAATTATATATTGTTATATATGTTTATTTTTACTCGGGTATATCGTGTTTACAACGTTTAAATGGACAGACAGACAGACGGACGGACATCTCTAAATCGACTCAAAAAGTGATTCGGAGTCGATCGGTATACTTAAAAGTGTGTCTAGGACCAATATTTCGGGTACTTACAAACAGCAGCACAAACTCATTACACCCTCTACCACAGTGTGGTGTTGGGTATAAAAACATATCGCTCCTTTACTTGTATAGTGTCATATCTCAAAAAATGCGTTTTTTGAGTTAATGATGCAGAATTATTCGTTATATCATGCTTTATATTGTGTCAAAAATTCGTATTAATATCTTTTAAACTCACCGTTTGAGAAGAGTACACGCCATTATTACATTTTCTATGTACCGGCCTTTTTCAATTAAAAACCAGTTTCAATAGTAAACTTTAAACGTGTTTTCTGCAAAATCAAATATTTTGAGTTGTGACACTATACAAGTAAAGGAGCGATATATCGAATCTGTAGTATGTAAAAAGCTGAATTTTTTAAAATATTTTTTTTGGTAATTTAACTAAGTTTTTTGTTAACTTAACAAAGTTTTTGTTAATTTAACAAAGTTTTTTGGTAATTTAACAAAGTTTTTTTTTAATGCAGTTTAAAAGATAGAATTCATAATTTTTGGTATAACTTGTTAAAATTCTTTTACTATTAAATTTTTTTCAAATTGTGATAATTATTTTTTCCTAAAATTTCTGTTTAAAACCGTTGTTTGTAGGGTATTTTAAATGTTGCTGTTGATACTGGATCTATTTTAAATTCCAATATGTTCAACTGCTGCACTCCTGCTCAGCCTCCATATGTTATTTAACATACATATGATGTTGTTTGGTAACTTTGCCCAGCCAAATACAGCTCAGGGCATAAAATATAGTGACTAATTCTTACAATACAGAGAATATACTTTAAGACAGACTCAACCACTTAGGAATAATGTAGTCTGTAGGTGTGAGTCATATTGGTCAAATGTGTAAAATTTATAATTTTAATAATTAATATGTTGCAAAGACATTAACGATTTCCATGCAATACCACTTATACACACAAAAAATTATTGACTAAAAATTTTCAATTAAATCTATTGATCAACAAAATTTAAATGAGTTAATCAATGTTTTGATAAAAATATTTGTTATTTTTTTAACTGTCGAATTACAAATTTTCAACATACCAGATTTTCCCCCCTTTAATTTATTTAAATAAATTAATTCAAAAATACACAAAATAATCGGGTTTTACTTTTTTTATTGTTGGTAACATATTGGAAAGCAAAAAAGGTGATTTTTTTTGATTATTTTGTCATAAGTTTACAATTCATTTGTTAAATCAATTAATATTTTGATTGACTAAAAATAAAAAATGTATCAAATTTTTTATCAAAATCGAAAAAATGTACAATTTGATGATTGGTACAACAATTTCTTTAATTGGAGGAATTTCAATAAAAAAATTATTGAATCCGCGTTTTTGTTGATTGAAATTCGTTTCAAATTTTTTAAGTGAAATTTTTGTCCGATTTTGGCAGCAGTTTGGACAAATTTTGGAAATGCTTGGATTTTTGTAGGGATTATTACTGTGCCAACTTCGGAATTTAAAAATTTTGTGCTGCATTCAATTTTCCTCCTTAAGGTTTGCAACATAATTGCATTGTTTAGGATACGTTTCAATAATATTGCACCATAATATTGCAAATAAATGAAGAGAGAGCTTAAGATTTATTACCAGTTTTAGCAAAAACTACAAAAAAAAAATATTTTTCAACATTAATGACCCATATTTCTTAATTACTTTTGGTTTCTCTAAAGTTGTATCTTTTCTGTCTGTCTGTCTACCTAAACTATTTTTGGTTTATATTTTTTTTTTACTCATTCTCCCTTTCCCTGTGGTCGTTCACTCGTAATTTTATTATCCTTACAGGTATCTCAAAAAAAAAAAAAAATATTAAAATTTTATTATCTTTAGTTAGAGAGGGAGAAGATTATGAAAAAGGAGTTTCTTTATATACTTTAAAGGTGTCAGTCATAAATTTTAACAATAGCAGATTTTTTGTTTAAGTTTCTACAAAAACTAATTGATTTTTAATTACTAAAGTCATAAAATTTGTTTTAAAGGAATACATGTGTATTCCCTTTTTTTTTAACTGTCACCAATTTAAAAGTAAATTTTCTTCGTTTTATTATTGTGGGTGTTTTCTTAAAAGGATACCATGAAGGATTTAAAATATTGGAAATTATATATGGTTTTCCAAAGAGATTAAACGCGATTAAGTGCTTGTAACTTTAAATTTTTTTTAAATATTTTCAAAAAGCCGTTACTTTCGGGCTAAGGCTTTTCATGTGATTTTCAGACTTAATAAATAAAATCATTTCAGAAAAAATTAATCAAATAAAATAAGTAATAGAAATTTTGAAAAGGTAAATTTAAGTTCAGATATATTCAGTCAATACCCAGAAACATTTAAAATTCAGAACATGCTAACAAATTTCAAAAAATATCTGCTTAAATTCCTGCTTTTTGTTTTAAGTTTTAATTTTCATGAATTTTTTGGTAATTTTTTTAAATTTCCCTGAATTGTTCTGTCTTTTTAATTTTTTTTTTTTTAATCTTTCTGATTTTTTCTTTCAAATGTTTGAATTTTTTCTTATGTATATATTTTGAATTTTCTGGAGTTTTTCTGATTTAACTTTCGATTTCGTGAATTTTTTCATATTTTTGTGATTTTTTTTTATATTTTTCTTATAGAAAATCATTAAAAATAACGATAAAAATGTATTTAACCATAAATATCCCAAACAAATAATTTGTAAACATTTATAGCGGGGTGAAAGGTGTCCCCGCCGAACACAGACATGCGTGTCAAAGGGGTGACAGTAACTGGCCCTCATCTGCAGATTAACTTGAGCCAGATCCGATCATTTGAACCCGTAGAACCCTTTCATCAAAGTTTTGATTCTTTTAGAAATTTATCAAAAACAAATTTGTCAAAGTGTAGTTTTTTCTTCAACTTTTGATTTTACCAAGTGTCCAGTCAAATTTTTATTCCAGAGAAAAAGTCTCAGATTCTGAGACTTTTTACTATAGAGAAAGTCTCATAGTTTAAAGCATTTTTGAGATATTTTGCCTATAGAAAAGGTCTCAGATTATTAGATTTGTTCGAATTGAAAAAATTTTAGATTCTGAGATCTTTTTTTATAGAAAAAGTCTCAGACCTTTTTCCTATAGAAAAAATCTTAGATTCTGAAACCTTTTTCTTAAAGAAAAAGTTTCAGATTCTCAGATCTTTTTCCTATAGAAAAGGTTTCAGAATCTGACACTTATATCTAAGCAAAAAGTCTCAGACTCTCAGATCTTTTCCCCATAGGTATCGAGGAATCGGACACTCTTGATGTTCTGGGCATGAAAATTCAGTGCGATGTCCGTTGGAATAAACATGTGAAAGAAGCATTCAAGTGTCTCGGGTTTTTAAACCGGTGTAAGAAGTACTTCACCTCATCCGATCTCCTAACTATTTATACCACCTATATCCGACCGAAGATGGAATACAACTCCCATATATGGGCAGGGGCTTCAAAGTCTATTTTGGAGCTTTTGGACCGTGTGCAAAGGAGGGCGTTGATGCTTATCAATGACAATAGGGTATCCAACTCTACTGACTCACTGAAGCATCGTCGGAATGTGGGTTGTGTGACTCTGTTCTATCGATATTATCATGGAAAGTGTTCCGGTAAGATAAGTGAACTTATCCCTAGAGCCCGAGTTTTTGTTCGCAATCCAATTGTTGTCGATTGTCCAGTTGATCGCACATCGCATTACAGAGAAGGTTCGTTATCAGTCGTACTAGCCGTATGTGGAATAATCTTCCAGCGGAGGTCTTCCCAGCTTCTTCAATGTAGATAAATTTAAGACAAATATCCACAAACATTACTCCCTCTTTCCTCCTCCTCACAACCTATTTTCCTGATATCAACACAATGCACTGCATTAGTAGGGGCATCCCCTAAGTGTTGGTTCAACGTAAAAAAAAGCTTAAATTCTGGCACATTTTTCCCTAAAGAAAAAGTGACAGATTCTGAGAAATTTTTCCATTATAAAAAGTCTTAGATTATAAGAACTTTTTCCTTCAGAAGATTCTGATTCAAAGACCATTTTCCTATAGAAAAACTCAGCGATTCTGAGAACCTTGCCAAATGAAAAGTTTCAGATTCTGAGACGCTTTTCCTGTAGAAAAAGTCTTAAATTCAGAAACCTTTTTCTTATATAAAAAACACTAAAAATCTTAGTCTTTTTTTTTCTAAAGAAAACGTCTCAGATTTTAAGACATTTTTCCTATAGAAAAAGTCATAGGTTCTGAGACCTGTTTCCCCAAAAAAAGTCTTAGATTCGAAGACATTTTTCCTATAGAAAAAGTCTGAAACTTTGAGATTCTGAGACCTTATTCCTATAAAAAAATTTTAGATTTTAAGACCTTTTTCCAATAGAAAAAGTCTCAGATTCTGCAACCTTCTTTTCAACAATAAAAAGACTCAGACTTTGAGACCTTTTTCTTTAAAAAAATTATTAAAATTTTGATACCTTTTTTCCTTAAAATAAGTCTCAAATACATATAGAGATTCTGAGACCTTTTTCCTATAGAAAAAGTCTCAGACATTTTTCCTATCAAAAAAATCTCAGACCCTGTGACCTTTTTTCCTATAAATAAGTTTCAAATTTTGAGACCTTTTTCCCCGTTGAAAAGTCTCTGATTATGAGACCTTTTGCCTTAAAAAAAACACTCTCAGATTCTGAGACTTTTACAATTTGGGAATTCTTCTCCAAAATTTCGAAAAAGAAAATGTTGGAGGATTTGAAAAATTTGACAGTTCGTTTGTAACTTTTTCTATAGAAAAAGTCTCAGATTCTGTGAAAAAAAAAAACATATTCTAAGTAATTTTTTTTATACCAAAATTCATAACACTGTGCAACAAATTTCGGGTCATCTCATTGAGCCTCAATGCCTTCAACGCCATATGAAAGTAGACTATCAAATGGACAAAATCACCAAAGGGTTTTGCAAAGTCAGTTCGGATTTCTTTTTTATAGCCCACTGAAGTTTTTATTTTTTTATCAAAGGCGTTTGGAAAACGTCAAAAATACTATAATAAAAACACATCTGAGCTTCAAAATATGATTTGATGTCTGCAGTGAAATTTTATGGCGGTTTTTTTCTTAGAACATTTTAACCCTCTAACTGCCATTTTAAGGGGTCGTTTTAGTCCTTTTTCAAAAACTAAACACAGAAGTCTAATAAAACGTCCATTTAGAGGGTTAAAATGTTCTACAAATATTTTCCTCATAAAATTTCACTAGGGGTTGTCGAATGTTCAAAGTTTGTGCGACATGCGCAAAGGGCTTAAAAAGGGTCAAGTATAAATAATCAATGTTTGTTATTTATTTTTACCAAAGCAGTGTTAAAAAATATCGACAAAAAACAGTGCAAATATACTTTTGAGCTAAAAATGATATTCTGATGTGTTTTATAAAATTTAATGATGATTCTTTTCTTTGACCAAATTAACCCTCTAGCTCCCGTTTTAAAGGGTCATTTTTGTCCTTTTTTTAAAAGAAATACAAAAAAGTCTATAAAAAAATGCAGTTAAAGGGTTAAAATGTTTTACAAATATTTTCTGCATCAAATTTTACTAGGGCACGTCTAAGACAGAAAGTTCGTCCAGCATATAGAAAATGCTTAAAAATTTTAAAGTATTGAAATTTTTTTTTTATATTTTTTTTTTGGCCGAAATAAAAAAAAACAAGTAACAAAGTTAAATTCGACTTTGTCGAATGTATTAATACCCTCCACGATGTAAAAAAGTTTATTTGCAAAAAAAACAAAAACAAAAAAAAAATCCGCGAAAAAAAATTTTTGGTAAAAAAAAAAATCTGACGAAAATGTTTTTTTTTTTTTAAATATGTTTGGACTTGTTTAAATACCATTCGGTGATCGATTCTGTTCACTTGTGTCAACCAGCCGCCGAATTAAAGCATTTTGTGTTTTTAGGTTATGTTGAATGTACCACAATTTTCGAGGTGTTCTTACATTTTCGTTCATAACTTTTGAACCGCTGAACCGATTTCGTTCAAATGCAATACCAAACTGCTTAGGGCAACAACAAGTAAATACGCTAAGTCTTTGTTATATCTGTTTAATACATTGGCCGTGATCACCATTTCCACAGACGGACAGGCATCGCTAGAATGTCTCGCTAGAATGTCTTAAAATCGATCAATGATCAATAATATATATGGTGGTTTTCGTGTCAACTGACACAACTTTTGATCCCGATCTACTATCCTATTGGATAGTAGTGCAGACACAATTTTTCGAATTTGATATTTTGGCCAAAGAGGAGTTTTTTCTCATCCATGTAACTTCTTACGAATGGTTTTTAGCAAAATGTGTCCCAAATAGTTTAGATAGCTATTTCTTCAATCTTACGAAAAAAATTTTAAAAAAAATTTTTCGATTTTCTTTTAAATCCAAAACTTTTTTGATTTTTTTGTCAAATAGGATCCTTTTTTTGACTAAAAAGAAAGCTTAGGTCTTTTCCTCACCTAATTCTTCTTCGTCCTCGAATATATTTTTGCTCCGCCAACAAATTTCCGCTAGAACGGCATCATGCGACTTTTTCCCAAGATATCTGAAATGGTGATCACGGCCAAAGTTTATTTACTTGTTGTTGCCCTAAGCAGTTTGGTATTGCATTTGAGCGAAATCGGTTCAGCGGTTCAAAAGTTATGAACGAAACAACATAACATAAAAACACAAAATGCTTTGATTCGGCGACTGGTTGACACATGTGAACAGAATCGATCACCGAATGGTATTTAAACAAGTGCAAACATATTAAAAAAACATTTTCGTCGAATTTTTTTTTTAACAAAAAATTTTTTGCGCGGATTTTTTTTGTTTTTATTATTTTTGTTTTTTGCAAATAAACTTTGTTTACTTCGTGGAGGGTATTAAAACATTCGACAAAGTCGAATTTAACTTGGTTACATGTGTTTTTTTTTTTATTTCGGCCCAAAAAAAAATATAAAAAAAAATTTTTGAATACTTTAAAATTTTTAAGCATTTTCTATATGCTGGACGAACTTTCTGTCTTAGACGTGCCCTAGTAAAATTTGATGCAGAAAATATTTGTAAAACATTTTAACCCTTTAACTGCATTTTTTTATAGACTTTTTTGTATTTCTTTTAAAAAAGGACAAAAATGACCCTTTAAAACGGGAGCTAGAGGGTTAATTTGGTCAATGAAAAGAATCATCATAAAATTTTATAAAACACATCAGAACATCATTTTTAGCTCAAAAGTATATTTGCACTGTTTTTTGTCGATATTTTTTAACACTGCTTTGGTAAAAATAAATAACAAACATTGATTATTTATACTTGACCCTTTTTAAGCACTTTGCGCATGTCGCACAAACTTTGAACATTCGACAACCCCTAGTGAAATTTTATGAGGAAAATATTTGTCGAACATTTTAACCCTCTAAATGGACGTTTTATTAGACTTCTGTGTTTAGTTTTTGAAAAAGGACTAAAATGATCCCTTAAAATGGCAGTTAGAGGGTTAAAATGTTTTAAGAAAAAAACCGCCATAAAATTTCACTGAAGACATCAAATCATATTTTGAAGCTCAGATGGGTTCTTATTATAGTATTTTTGACGTTTTCCAAACGCCTTTGATAAAAAAATAAAAACTTCAGTGGGCTATAAAAAAGAAATCCGAACTGACTTTGCAAAACCCTTTGGTGATTTTGTCCATTTGATGGTCTACTTTCATATGGCGTTGAAGCCATTGAGGCTCATTTTTCTTGTTGCACAGTGTAATAAGATTGACAGATATTTTTTCACAGAAAATTCTCAGATTAAGTCACATTTTTCCTTTGAAAATTTGAAAATTTTCTCTATTAAAAATTTTAGATTTTTTCTATGAAAAATTTTTGGATTTCGAGATTTTTTTTCTTTAGAATATTTTTTAGAAAATTTCCTTCCTTTTTTCCTTTCTTTTCTTTTCTTTTCCTTTCTTTTTTCTTCCTTTTTTTCTTTTTGTAATTTGGTCTGGGGGGGGGGATTTCCCTTCCCCCCCCCCCCTTTACCAATTTTGATGCGCTGAAAACGAATTCACAAACATTTTAAAAACGGTCGAACGGTTTTCGAGATATCGTTATTTGGAATTTTCAAATTGCGATACATCATATTTATTAATTTTAATGCGCTGAAGAAAAATATCAAAAAAGTTTTAAAATCGGTCAAACGGTTTTCGAGATATCTCTATTAAAATTTGAAAAAAATTTTCTACGTTCAAGAATTTAAAAAAAAAAATCTAAATTTCTTTTCCTTGACCCTTTTATAGAGCTTGAGACCATTTTTTCATTTAAACTTAATATGAGCCAAATCCGATCATCTGTTCAGACTTTTAGAATTCTTTACATTTTTATCAAAATCATACGCAAATAAAAGAACATAACGAGTAATAAACCTCAACATAACAAAAACATTTTAATTGAGAATAATTGAAGCAGAAAATAAATTTATACAGAAACAAGTAAAAAAGTTAAATTCGGTCTTGCCGAATGTATTGATACCCTCCACAACGTGATTATGCGCAAAAAAAAAAAACAAAAATCCGTGTAAAATTTTTTTTTTTTGGTGTCCCTACATTTTTGCTCATAACTTTTGAATGGCTTAACCGATATCGCTCAAATGTAATACCAAACTTTTAGAAAAACCAACAAGCACATGTGCTAAGCTACAGTCATATCTGTGTAATATTTTGGCCGTGGTAGCCATTTCAACAGACAGATACACAGACGGACATCGCTGGAAGGTCTGAGAATTGATATTTCAATAAGTTACAAACAGAATGATAAATATATAGGGTATATCATCAAGTGTAGGGTATAAAAAAATCATCTACAAAATACTTAAAACAAATGAAGAAACTTCATACAAATGATGATACTATGAAACTCTAAATTCCAACAACACTAATGTTAAGTTAACAGACAACTACACATTTAATTACTTTAATTTTAAAAAAATAATAATAAAAATTGTATGTATAGCAATGCGCGCGTTACTAACTAAAGTAAAAAAAAAAGAATAAAAGAAATTCAAAAATATATTTAAAGAGAGAAGTAGAGAAAGAAAAAGGAGAAGGAGAGAGGGAGCAAATTTAAAAAAAACGCACACACTTTTATTTATTTAGTTGGTGTATGTATTTTTTGTATATAATTGAGTTAAAAGCAGCTGCTTATATACTTTTTTAAGGTTTTAATTACTCTCTAGAAATCTAATAGCAGTGATGTTTGTGTTTTAGTTTTAAAATTTGTTGTTTAAAAAAAAAATTTTAAATGAGTGAGTGATATTTTATTAAAAGAGTAGAAGAGAAAAAGAGCGAGTTAATTAGGAAAGAGAATTTGAAATAACAAATTGTTTTGTGATAGTTATGCATGTGTGTAAGAAATTTACTAGTTTTACCAGTATGTGTGTAAAATTGTAGATTTTAGTACCCGGTGAAAAATGAGCATATATGGATACATATATGTGAATATATGGATGCATATATGTAAATATTTCATCATATATGGTCATATATGAAATTGTATGCAGTCATATATGATCATATTTACAACATATATGTCCATATACGTAAAATGAGGGCATATGCCCATATATGACATATATGGGAATATGTGGAGCATATATGTCATATATGTTCATATGCCCTCATTTTACGTATATGTACATATATGTTGCAAATATGATCATATATGCCTTCATACAGTGTCATATATATCCATATATGCACCAAATATGGACATACATGGCGCTGTATGAACGCATGTATGATCATATTTGCATCATTTTTCACCGGGTAATTTAATTTTTTTTTTTGTTGTGTTTTCTTTTTCTCTTTCCTTTTGTGTTTTATATTCTTCTACTAACGAAGTTTTATGTTTATTGGCGCGCATCTATTGTAACGTTTTGCACATCATCATCATCATGTTCTGCCACTACAAACACATCGTAGACGTTAACGTCTACGTATACGTTGTTAATGTATGAATACATGTTAATGTTGTTGTTTTTTTTTGTGTGTTTTCAAGTTTCTGTTAGTATGTGTGAGTTTTATATATTTTTGCCTGGTTGTTTGGTCATTTAAACAGGACATACAATTTAGAATTAGACAGCGCGTGTTACAGAGCGGTTGGCATTTTAAAAAAGCTTTAAGCGCCCTCTTCTTTTTTAACACTTTTTAGTTTTTTCCTTTAAAAAAACAAAAAAAAAACTTTCGGCTTACAAATTTTTGGCTAAAAAAACACAAAATCTAAAAAAGAAAAAAAAATAATTTTGGACGTTAAAAAAAATTTTTAATTTTATAAAAAAATTACATTATAATTTAAACAAAAAAAAAAAACCAAATTACACATTTTAAGTTGATATTTTAAGTTTAAAACCACACACAAAAAATAGTGCAAAATTACAAAAAAAAAAAATCAAAATTCAAAATTTGTTAAAATTTTAAGTTTCTTTCAATTATAATTTTTATTTTTATTAAAAAAAAAACATTTTTATTTTAAACAAAAAAACGAAAAAATGTAAATAAACATATAAAAACAAACGCGCGGTTTATTTAAAAACGTTAAAATCGTTAATTAAACAAATTAAAAAACTGTTTTTAAACAAATAAATAAATGGTAAATAAAATTTTCTTCAAAAATAATTAAACAAATAAAAGAATAAACAAAAAAAAAAAAACTGTAAAGATCGTTAAAAAAAAAGAATGTTAAAAATACCAGAGAGTGAGAGAAGCAGAGAAAAAGCTTAAATAATAAAACTTTATTAACACTTGGAAAAATTTTTATATAAATGTTAAGCTTCTATAAACACTTAACAAAATAATTGTGCAAATTCCAAAAAAATAAACAACTTACAACTCCACAACAAAAACGAATTAATTTAATCTCAAACCAGTGTATATAATTTTCTTAAATATTTGAAAATTATAAAAAAACCGTGCAATTTTTCTTATAAAGATGTGAAATTTTTTAAAATTTCAAATTCCTAAAAACAAAAAAAAAATAAAATTTTGTATTGAAAAAACTATAAAATTTTTAAAAAAATGCATGCTTAATCTGGAAATTTAATGTGTATTTAGCAAATAAATGTTGTCTGTGTATATGTGTTTAAAATAGTTTTTGTTTTTTTTTTTTTTAATTTTTGAAAAAAATGTATTCAAAAAAGTTTTATGAAATCCTTGTGAAAAAATGGCCTCTAAAACCAGTTTTTCTTCTTCATTCTTATGTATAGGATTGCAAACATACAACATTTTTACTCAACCATAAAAAGTAAACGAGAATTTTAAAAAAGATCTTCAAGAGAAACTCAAAAAAAAATCTCCAACGAATGTTTATAAAATAAATGCTAACCTATGTAGGCAGTAAATGTCAACATTAAATACAGAAATGCCGCCGTTACATACGGCGGAAGCCCTGGCCGGGGTTACCACGCAGGCCTCCTCTCAACCGCCTTCAAGTGGTGGTGGAGGAGGTGGAGTAGGAGGGTCTGGTAGTGGCGGTATTGGAGCCCAACAACAACAGGGTATAGATTCTACACAATCTCCGGAAACTGAATCAGCTAATAATTCCTTAAGCTCCCAACAAACCACCAACACAAATACAAATAATAATAATACCATCTCAGCGGCCGCAGATTCTTCAGATAATCAACCTTCTACTCCCCAGCCTCATATACCAAATGGTAATGATTCTCAACAACCGCCAACAACACATTCCCAACAGCAACAACAACATTCTGCTCATCATCCTTATGCTAATCATCATATGTACTCAAGTTCACAACCTACTACCACCGCTAATTCTCACTTAAATCATTTATATCCTCAACAAATCTATTCCTCATCGAATATGGATATACAGCAACAACAACAACAATTGCAACAACCTTTAACACCTAGCCAACATTCTTCCTATCCCTCCTATTTAAATTCCTATGAACAATTTTATCAACAACAGCAACATCAACAACAACAACAACCGCCTCAACAATCTAATCAATCACAAAATCCTCAATTGGACTATATTAACTCGAATTCGAATTCCATGTATTCAGCCTCGGAATATAAACAACAGTCGGGTGTTAGATATCATCCTTATCTAAATACACCGATTTCGGGTATTCCTTCGGTAAATTCGCAAAATTCAAATTCTAATAATGCGCTGGACGCCCATATACAATCAGCGCCGGTAGTTTCTTCTGCCAGTTCAAGTGTTATGAGTCCTCGTGTGGTTAGCTCCACTAGTCCTTCTTCGTCTAGTAACCAAATGCAAATAAGTGGCAGTGCTAGTAGTATAGGTAGCATGAGTGCTGGTAATCCTAGTTCTCCAGCAAATGGTACTCCTCAGTGTAAAAAATGTGGCATAATGTGTACTAATGAATCGGAGTTACAAGAGCATATAGCCAATGTTCATGGAGCTTCTCCTTATGGCAGTAGTGGCTATGCTAGTTCTCCTTATATTAAAGAAGAGCTGCAACAACAACAAACACCTCCCTCTCAAAACCAACAGCAACAGCAGCCATCATCACATCAAACATCTACAGGAGGAGGTGGAGGAAATCCTGGTGAAATTTTAGATTTGGATTCACAAAAAATGTTATATCCACCACCACCTGGAGCTATGCCAATGATGCATCAACCTTTGGGTAATACAGATCCTTTACATGGTTTACATAGCATGCAACAAAGAGCGGGTATGGCAACTTGGGATCAACAATCCCAAGAAGGTTTACCTCCTTATCTGCAACAGCAACAACAGCAGCAGCAGCAACAACAGTCTCAGGATTCTAAAAGTTTACCTAATCATTCGCCATACTATCAATCACCTAAACAATCACCATATCATGTCTCCAATAGCACAAATGTTATAAAATCGGAATTTCCTATTATTAAAAGTGAATACCCCATTGATAGTCAACAATATATGAGTGATAAATCGTTTGATCCTACAGCGCCAGGTTCGCAACAAATGATGCCTCCTGCTGTATCCTCTAGTCCGGCAGAATTTCCGTCTACCACCACGGGAGGACCACAAGATGTTCAACAATCTGTGGGAAATCAACAATATCGTAGTGGTAACTTTGAACCTCCCTCTTCTAGCTCAGCAGCTTCATCGGGCGGTACCGTAGGCGGTAAGGCGGCTAACTGGAAGTCTAATGAAGCCCGACGGCCCAAAACGTACAACTGCACGGCCTGTAATAAATGGTTTACTAGTTCGGGACACCTAAAACGCCACTATAATACTACCTTACATAAAAATGCTGTAAAATCAAGTGGTCAACCAGATCCAGCCACCTTACCTATATCCATACATCATCATCCGGCTCGAGATCCTAGTGGAAAAGCTACTAGAAGAGCTAATGCTGCTGCCGCCGCCGCTGCTGCTTCAGCAAATGCGCAACAACAACAGCAACCTCCTAATCCTGTACAGCCGCCGGAACCACCTAATAGTCCGCAGGATTATGGCGGGCCCCAGACGGCAGCTGGTGGCATGACGCCTTTGTCCCATTATGCTGCCACTCCTTCCCCCAATAGCATGTACCAGCAGCAACAACAATATCAACAGCATCAGTACATGCCGCAAGTTCAATCAACGACAAACGCTTCACCACAGCATGCTTCCAATATGGTTGGACTTACACCAACCGCCCAACATCAACCACAAACAACACAAACCGTTATGAACGGTCACCCAAACGCGCTAGCAGGCCCCTCCGTCCCACCAACTCAACATCAAACGCCGTCCTCCCAAATGAGGGGCCTGCTGAACTTATCAACAACAACAACACCAACAATGCATATAATAAAGAACGAACTCATGGAGGCGGTAACCATGGAGGATCAAGTACCGGAACAGGTACAGGATCTGGAAGAAGAGGAGGACGAGGAGGTGGAGGAGTTGGGCCACCTAACGAAATCGGATCACTTGGAGAAGGAGGAGGAATTCCAGGACTTGGAGCGCAGCATGCACTCGGCAAAGGAGGACTTGGAATCGCTGCCGGAGGAGGAGGAGCTGGCGGAGGATCAACAGGAGGAGGAAGTGGATCACAGGGAAGTGGATCACAATGTGGTACACCACCTCACATCGCTTCAAACTCAGCATCATCTGCATTATCAGTTGGACCACCACCAGCACCAAGCGGACATGGAGCGTCTTTATCACAACACCACGCCCAGCAGCACTCACAGCAGCAGCATGCAAGTCCACTCACCCCTTATTATCTCCCACCAGCAATACCTGGAGCAACTGCAGCAGCAGCACCAAATGCTGGTTCCGGACACTTATACCCTCACACAAACCCCGCCGCCGCCGCTGCTTCCGCACAATATAATGGAACATCATCAGCCTTACATCAGCATGCCGCCTTTGGCTATCAACACGCAGCAGCACAGCAGTATGCAGCTGCTGCCGCCGCCGCACATCACCATGGAGCAGCAGCCGCAGCAGCCGGATACTACCATCCCCACCACCAATATGGGCAATATGCTGCCGCCCAGCCACCACATGCCGCCGCAGCAGCAGCCTACGGAGCAGCAGCCGCTAGTCAATACTCAGTTGCAGCAGCAGCTGGACACAACTACCAATACCCCGCACATGCTGCCGTCGCACATCACCACCAGCAACATCACCAGCATACCATCGTACCACCAACTGCAACAGCCGGGCTCGGTACTGCCACCGCTGGACCACACGCTGACCTATCCTCACACTATTATTGGTAGCAACACCCTAACCAATGCTGAGGTCCTAACCTTAGATGTTTATGGTAATTTGGTATCGGCCTCCGGTCAGCATCAGCAGGTCATACAAACAAGTGATGGACAATTTGTGCAGCTGATATCTACGGGAACTTCAGGTGCAACTACACTGTATTCCACCCAGGCTTATAATCCATATATTGCCCAAAGATCCCCTCAAGAGGGAGATCTACCGCCCATGTCTCATCATTATAATCAAGAACAGACAACAACACTGACGGTTTCACCATCTATGGCGTATTCTCCTACCATAACCTCATCATCGACCCAATCCGTAGCCAGCAATCACTCAGAGCATGATGAATATAAACCAACCATCACTGAAGATTATATCAACAATAACTACAAGAACTCTGAACATCAGGAGATGCTAATACAACAACAAACTATCCTCAAACAGGAACCACTCCAGCTTCAACAGCAGCATAAGGCGAAAATAGAATCTACAACGGGATCAAATAAGCGAAAAAGAAATCCTAGTACTTCCAGTTCAATAGGAGCCAACAGCGAAATGTTACCCAGTGGCCGCATTAAATGTTTACCCTGTGACAAGGAATTCACCAAAATCTGTTATTTAACGCAGCACAACAAAAGTTTTCATTCCGGTGAGTATCCATTTCGTTGTCAAAAATGTGGCAAACGCTATCAGTTCGAAGATGTCTATATTGTCCATTTGGGCAAGCACCGAACCACCGATAAGGCCCACAAATGTGATATCTGTCCCAAACAATTTCATCATAAAACTGATTTACGGCGTCACGTTGAAGCCATTCATACGGGCAACAAACAACATTCTTGTGATATTTGCGAAAAGAGTTTCTGTCGTAAAGATCATTTACGAAAACACATGGAAACGCACAGTAGGCCTCGTTTGGTAACGAAGAAAAATTCTAGAGCGGGTAGTATAACGGCAGCTTTTCTTAAAGCTGAAATCAAATCCAAATCCAAAGATAGTTTAGATCCAAATACCAAACAACTAATTCCACAACAACCTCTTAGTCCTTTAGTAACAACGACAAATATGACGCAAATGTCTATGAAATATGAAATGCAACATTTTAATGAAACAAATTCGTTAAGTTCTATTACAACATCTACCCCATCGCCAATGATGCAACACATTGACGATGTAGCGCTAGACGATGATGATTTGTTGGAAGAAGAAATGAACGAATACGAAGCTCAAGATATAAAAGAAGAGCAAGAATATTTAACGATGCAAGATTATGAACAACAGATACAGCAACATCGTCAGCAACAAATGCAAAATAGTGGGGCACAGTATGCGATAGGAAAGAATGTTTATCAAATAGTAGAACAAGAATTACCAATGTATTGAAAAACGAAAGAGTTAGGATAATTTTTCAGTGAGCGAGGAAATTAGAAATTAGAAAAGTTTGAACTAAAGCTTTTAGTTTTGCAGTCATAGTTTTTGAGAAATAAAGAATTTGAATATAGGGGTTTTGAGAAAGGATTTAAGGAAGTTCGTTTTTTTGTCTTAAAAAAATGTTGTTAAATCGACTAAAATGTTAAAATATTAAGTTTTTCAATAATTTTTCTCTCTTGCTTTGTAAATGAGCTTTTTAAATTTTTATAACAAAAAGTTTTAAGATAACACAGTTTTTACAAAGATTTCAAATTTTAAAATTTGTGCAAAAGTTTACAAAAAATAATTAAAAAGCTTTGGTAAAACAAACTTGTTTAACTTTAAAGGTATCACATTTTTAAAACAACTGCAAAATTGCTTGCAGAAGCATACCGGAAAAACACGTTATTAAAATATTTGTTAATTAAAAAAATTTCTCAATTAAATTTTTTTATTAATTCAACTAAAAAAATAATCAAAATTTTAAATACAGAAAAATATCACAAAAATATTTTTTGTTAGCAACTACGTTTATTGAGATTGGCTCTTCAAAAATTTAAATTATGATTAAAATTTTAGTTAAACAAAAATTTTAATAACAGATTTTGTCTGGGTAGTGTGTTAAGAAGATCAAGATAAACGCTTAAAAGTTTTGATTTTTGTTTTAAAGCTCTAAAATTTAACATTCTAAATTTTTGTTAATAGTTTTTAAATTTTCAAAATAGTGGTAAAATTTTTGAAGTGTAGTGCAAAGCTTTTGTTCAAAAAGCTTGATGAAAAAAAAAGTTTTCCAAAAAATAAAATGATATACAAAACTACTGCAAAAGTGCTGCTTTGAAAAACTCTTTTTTAAAAGGTTTTGTATAAACTAAAACTTCAATAAATTAAACAAATTAAAAGTTAAAACTCAAAAATTTAGAAAGTTTAAAAGTTTAAAAGTTTAGATTTAAATTTAAACTTTCAAAATTACAAATCTTTTATACAAGTTTGCAAGAAGAAATTTCAAAGTTTAAAAAGCTTAAAAATTAAAGTTAAATGAGACTAACTTTTTTGTATTCGATAAAAATTGCTGTCAATATCGATAAAATACTATAAAAATGCTAGTGTCATATCGGCTTAAGAAGTCTAAAGTTTAAAACTTTTAAAACAACATATTTATACAAAGAAATGTATAATGTTTTCAAGACTTTTTTGAAAACTTTTACTAAAGCTCAAATTTTTGTTTTCTAATAATTTAAAAAATTGTGTAAAAAAGCTTTTACAAAAATCAAAAATTTCGAAACAGTTCATTATTTTAAAACTTTATTAAAATGCCAAAAAAAAAAAATATTTTTTTTTATAAATTTGTGGGTAGTTTTAAATTTAAAAAATGTTTTTCAAAATTAATTTTTTAGAAGATTTATTACATCTTTGTACGCTGCTAAAAATTAAAAAAAAAATATTTTAAAGAAAATTAAAACCGGCATTTAAATTTTTAAAAGCTTTTTTTAAAAATCAAAAGTTTTTAGAAGATTTACTAAATTTTGTACACAGTTTAAATTATGATAAAAGCTTTTCAAAATTAAAAAAAAATTTAACCGGCATTAAAGTTTTTAGAAGATCTAAGTTTAAGCAAACTAAAATTTTAGAAGATTTTTTTTCAATTTTGTAAAAAATTAAATTAAATGAAATTTTTAAAAACTCAAACAAATTTTTAAACCCGGAAACCAAATTTTTAGAAGATTCAAGTTTAAACAAAATGCTTTATTTTTTGCAAAAAATTGTTTAAAATTAAATTAAAAAAAAAATGTTAAAAAATATTAGAAAAAAGCTTTTAATTTTTTAAATTTTAAAAACTGTTGGTAAAAATAAAACTCATCAAGTGCTTTTGCGTAATTAAGGCAAATTTTTAGAAAAAAATTTCGTAAAAGTCGTGGTTAGTTGTATTTTTACCAAAAACTTGAAAAAAAGCTTTTCAAATATCAAAAATTTAAAAAAACTAGCACACATTGTTCAGATGATCTAACTTCATAAAAAGCTTAAAAAATCTTAATTTTTTGTAAAAAGTATTGAATTTTGTAGAATAACAAATTTAAAAAAAATAGAAAACATAAATTTTTTAAAAACAAAAAATTTTAAAAATTGGCATACACAATTTTAAAAGATCTAAGTTTTAGCAAAGCTAAAATTATAACTTTATAAACATTTTGAAAAAGCTTAGTTTAAAAAAAAAATTTAAAAAAATTTTTAGGCCTTTTTAAAAATGTTTTTAAATCACAAAGCTTTTACACGCGCTCTTTTTATAATTTAACGAGAGACTTGTTGTGAAGAGAGCATTTGAAGCATTAGAGAATAATAAATTTGCCGCTGGTTGCTATTTACGGACGCAATAATTACACCATTTCCATTTGTATTTCAAAAATTATCAATTGTATTTCAGAAATTATCAATTGAAGGGCTTATTGTAAAAACTCGATATGAAACATTTCATTTTATTGTGGTTTTTGCCTTAAAACTTTTGAAATAATGTAGAAAATAGAACTTTTTCAGAACATTCATTCTCAAGATACTTGTACGAAGGGTTTAAGCAAGACATCTGTTAAAAAAATTTTAATGGAACATAAGTAGGAGGCGAAAAACACCAAAAAATAAAATGTTGCTTATCAAGTTTTTGCAGTAAGCCCTTCAATTGTATTCAAAAGTTATCAGTTGTTCTTCAAAAATTATTAAATGTATTTTAGCAATTATCAATTATATTTCAGAAACTATGATTTGTATTTGATATTTATCAATTGTATTTCAGAAATTAGCAATGGTATTTTAGAAATTATCAATTGTATTTCAGAAGTTATCATTGTATTTCAGAAATTTTTAACTTGTATTTCAGAAAATATCAACTGTATATCAGAAATTATCATAAATTGTATTTCAGAAATAATTAATTGTAATTTAGAAATAATCAATTGTATTTAAGAAATTATCAATTGAATTTCAGACTTTATCAGAAATTGTCAATTGTATTTCAAAGATTATCAATTGTATTTAAAAACGAAAAAATGGTACCTTCGTAAAATATTTTTTTTCTGTTGAACAATTGATAATTTCTAAAATACGTTTTAAAATTTCTGAAATTCAATATATAATTTCTGAAATACAATTGATTATTTCTGAAATACAATTACTAATTTCTGAAATACAATGGATATTTTCTGATATAAAAGTCGAAAATTTATGAAATACAATTGATAAATTCTATAACACATACAGTTGGTTATTTCTGAAATACAGTTTATAACTTCTGAAATACAATTCAAAATTTCTGAAATACAATTGTGAGTTCTTAAATACAATTGGTTGTTTCTGAAATACAATTGATAATTTCTGAAATAAAATTGATAATTTCTGAAATAAAATGAATTATTTCTGAAATAAAATTGATAAATTCTGAAATACTTTTGATAATTTCTGAAATTTAATTGATACCTCCTGAAAAACAGTTGACAATTTCTGAAATTTAATTGTAATTTCTGAAATACAATTGGAAATGGTGTAGTGGTATTTCTAAGTGGCAATTTATATGCTGACTTTTTTGCTTGCATTAAAGTCAAGCCTAACTTAAATGAAAAGCAAAACTCACGAATTCTGTTTTTCCGCATGTTGCTTCTCACCACCGATTGCTCTAAAAAGAACGCGAACAAAAAAAGTCAGCATATAAATTGCCACAAAGTCCCAATTTAGACAGGGCAATTTTAATTTCCCGAATTCTTGGTTTATTGGAGAGAGAGGTAAAATAAATGGAAAGGGGAAAAATTGCTCGTACTGGCAATTCGTTTTGTTTGTTTCAAACTGTAGATTATTTTCAACTTTCTTTTTGGAATTGGTGAAAATTTCCAGTGTGTGAACATAAATGTCAAGTTAAAAAAAGTAAAACAGTATTCACATTAGGCAATTAAAAATTATTGCCTCAATTCTGATTTTATAGTGTATCAGAGAGAGAGAGGGAAGAGTCCTACATCTCTCTCTCTGATACACTATAAAATTAGAATTGCCGCAATTTGAGTTGCCTTATGTAAATTCGGTCTTACAATTAGAAGCTTAAAAGCAAATTAAAGCAAAAAGAGAGCGATAACGAGAGCGATAGAGCTTAAAAGCAAATTAAAGCAAAAAGAGAGCGATCGAGAGTAACTTAATAAGAACGTAAGAGTAACTTTATTAAAAGCCATAGACAAATCCAAATATTTTAACAAAATTTTTCTATTTAAAACTGCTGTATTGTATAAAAAAAATTGACAAGTTTTAAATATTAAAATTTTTAAAACAATTTTTTTCTTTTTAAAAATTTTAAATTACGAAAAAATTTTGAATAATCCATAATTTTTTTTTTTTTTTAATTATCCTAAGCAAATCCATACAAAATTTTTATAATATTTTCTTGATTTAACAACATTTTTTTATTGAAAAAAAAAAAAAATAAAAAATTTTCCTTCGATTTTTTAACAAAAAATTTCAATAAATAAATTTCTTAAGTTCTGTGCAAAACTTTACAGCTAGGCTATACAAGCAATTAGATAACCATTAAATGCATGTTTAAAAAAACAACTAACGTCAAATTTTATGTTTTTGGAAGAATTTTATGGTAAAGTAATTGCTAAATTAAACGGGTGTACACTAGGGTTAGTACTTTTTGCATTTTTTGCAAATATGCAACCTCCATCCTCGGAATCGTGTAGGGCATGGAAAATACCTAAAAACTGTTAGTTTAGTTTTTCACGATCGTGAAAAAACTTCACGCACCAAATGCATTGAAGTTTTGTATATAAGATTTTTTTATTTTTTTTATTAAAAAGTTTCACTTTTCTCTTAATAACCAAGTTTTTGTGGTTCACTGCTTACAAAACCGTTACCCACAATTTTGGAGATGAAAGTTTGACCAATTCGCGCTATTATTGCATTTTTCTGCAAAAAAATGTCACTTAAGTGTAAGCAAATTAACTCAAAATAAGTATGATTTTTGTAATTTTCTTACAGAACTTTCAATAATACAAAATCATTTCCCACCATGAAAATGGACCAATTTGCGATTTTATTTGTACTTCAGAGAAAAAATTAAAAGCAATAATATCGGGATTGGAATTGGTCCAGTTTTCATTCCAAATGCGTAGAAAACGATTAAATAATGAAGATTAAATAAGAAAATTGCAAAAAAAAAATTTTATTTGGAGTAAAAAATCTTAAATTATGTAAAATATTTTAATCGCTAAAAAAATCACTTATGTCGCGAATTATCGAAACTTTCGTAACAAAATGGTGTGAAACACATTTGTTTGTAGGATTATAATAAAAAACAACAAAAATTTTAGTTAGTTATCACTTTTATTAATTTAAAAAAAAAAATGTTTACATAAAACTTCAATGCGTTTGGTGCGTGAACTTTTTTCACGATCGGGAAAAATCATAAGCATATTTCTTAGTATTTTTCCATGCCCTACACGATTCCGTGAATGGAGGATGTCGCAAAAAAAAAACATTTCCCTAGTGTACACAACTTAAACGAAACATAAAACTTTCTCCTCCTATACACTGCCATTTATATTAGCGGAAAGACATATTTAGCAAAACTTAACTGCTAGTCTACAATAGCAATTAGATTGCCATGAAATTCATATAAAAAACAGCTAACATCAAATTTGATGATGGCGTCATTGCTAAAGTAGATTAGGTTGTAAAACTTATAAAAATATACTTCTTTCTCCTCCTAATACACTGCCATTTTTATAAGTTTAATTAATGGGTTTATGTTAAAAAGAGATACACTCTAAAAAAAAAAATAGTAACAAATAGGCGCCCTATTACTTTTCCGTTAATTTTAACTACACCGTTACTAAAATTCTGTTAAGTTATAAATCAATTAATTAAAAAAAAATGATAACTGATAACTGATTTTTGACAATTGGTTTAAAAATTGATTAAATAATTGATTAAAAAACGTCTTAGATCTTTTTTTGACTAAAAATTTTTTTGAGTATAGTTAGAAAATATATTGAGTAAAAATATAAATTTTTTGACACAAAATATGCAATAATGCCAATTGTTTAAAGATTAATAAAACCTTTTCCTAAGACCTCAAATATTTGACATTTCCCTAGGTGCTTGTCTTAATTGCCTAAAATTTTTTAGGCATTTACATTTTTACTAATTAGGTTTTTCACTTAAAATTATCAATTTCCTTTAATAATTTTTTTTAATAAAAAAACAAAAAACTAGACATACCAATTTTGTTTAAATTTAAACAAAAAGTAATTTTATATAGTGATACCAAATCTTAAACTATATCAGGGATTATTAGTGTTAATATGAATATTTTTTTTTTTTATTTTAATTTTATAATTTAATATAATTTTTTATTTGTTTTATATTAATTTTTTTTGTGTATGTGTCATATAAATTATAATTATATTATAATTTTAAATTTCCTAAATAGTATTTTTTAAATTTAGTATTTTTGTATAATTTTTCTTTAATTGCTTTCTTACCAATTGTTATTATTATTATTATTTTTAACCAAACAATTCCATTAGTTTTAATTATTATTATTTTATAATTTTTTTTAGATTAAAATAATAAACAAAAAAATACTCTAAAAGTAGTAACAAAACATTAAAAAAATACTCCCTTGTCTTACCTCATTACAAAAATTGTTGTTAGTATTATTTAATTAAAAAAAAAACAAAAAAAATATATAAAAAATATTTGTAAATTTTAAGTTAATACAACAAAAGTTCTATGAACTCAATTATATTTTTTTTTTTTTAGTTTTGTACGTTTATTTTATAATTTTCTTTTTATTTTTGTATAAAATTTATTTTATTATTTTTTTTTTTTTAATGTTTTAAGTTTTTTTTAGTGTCTTATAATTTTATATAATTAAACGTACGTTATGGAGAAGAAAAAAAAATATTTAACGAAAAAAAAATAAATTATTATTTTGTTTTAAAACAAGAATTATAAATATTGTGTTTTTATTTTAGATCATTTTCTTTTTTTGTAATTTTTTTTAGAAAAATATAGATTTTTGAAAAAAGTTTTTAGAAATTATTTTTTTGTAGTTTACCTTGAATTATATTGGAAAAAAAATTAAATTAATTTAAAGGGGAATTAATTTATTAATTTTTTTTAAACGTTTAAATTTGTTTTAACTCTAGATTGAGCGAGGAAGAGGCATATATTTTAATAAGGGTTACTTCTTAAAATTTAATTTTGATGATATTTTTTCAAAGTTAATCCCGAGTATAAATTTTCTGGTCTAATCATATATAATTTGATACAATCTTATGAGTTAATATGCTTCCGTATAAATTTATATAAAATTTTATCCATCGCGTTGATACGGTTGATCCACTTTATATGGTTAGATATTGCTCCATATATGATTAGATTCGTATTTTGGTTTTGCTCATCAAATTATATAAAAATAGATATTATAAGATCAATTTGATCTAATTAGATATGACCAAATTCAGGATCAAATTGTATCAATTTTTATATTTTTTGATCTAAAGTAATACAATTAGATATTATTTGATACAACCATTTTACGGATCAAATTAGATCTATTTAGTTAAATTAGCATAATATTTTTACTAGGGTATATATAAGTTTGTCATTCCGTTTGTAACTCATCGAAATATCGGTCTAGGACCCCATAAAGTATATATATTTATGTCCGTCTGTCTGTCTGTGGAAATGATGATTACGGCCACAATATTACACGGAGATGAATGAAACTTAACATATTTATTGGAAGTTCTCCCGAGCAGTTTGGTATTGCATTAGAGCGATATCGGTTCAGCGATTCAAAAGTTATGAACGAAAATGTAAGGACACCTCGAAAATTTTGGTACAATCAAGATAACCTTTGAATTCTAAATGCTTTAATTTTTTAATTTAATTTAATTTTTTTACCAATTTTTTTTTTTCGCAATTCACAATTTTTTTTTTTAAAAACAATTTCCTTTTAAATAAAGTTTTTTACAATAATCTTTTTGAAATTGTGGAGGGTATCAATACATTCGGCAAGGCCGAATTTAACTTTTTTACTTGTTTTGTAATAAGTTTTCTGTGGAAAGAGTGGACGGATTTTGTTTCTGCGAACTTCCCAAGAAAGAAAAAGGCATACATATAAAATTCAAAATTTTTAGGGTAAAAAGAGGTACCTTATTATTTGCACTACAAAGTATGAGCCCAGACTCTTATGGAACCAGACCCATTTGGGTCCCTTAAGGATCGTCATAGCTTTTGATCCAAAATTTTTGTCCGTTTTCATCTACTTAACTTAGTTTTTGAGGTATATGAATTTAGGGGCCCAATAGGTTCTTAAAAATTTTTAAAACTGGAAAACTTTAAGAACCTTCGTGTTCTAAGTGTTGAGAGCTATAAAAATGTATTTAAGACCGAGATATGAGATATTTTCGAGAATCCTAACTTATATAGATCCAGTGATAGAACCGCTGGAGGTCCACAGATGTGAAGAGGACCGGTTATATTATGGCGATTCAGAGAACCAAAAGTGGCTTCCATTTTATTCAAATCTCATTTAGTTTTAGAGATATCGTCATAATAATTTTTTTTAAATATTTTCTTCAAGTTATTAAAAATTTACTAAAACAAGAAGATATGGACTAGGGATGCCAAACGGGATTGACATTTACAAATCCCGGGATTCGGGATTTAAAAATCCTAATCCCGGGATTTGTCGGGATTTCGGGATCCCGGGATTTTTCGGGATTTCGGAATTTTGCGGGATTTCGGGATTTATTTAAATTAAACTTTTTTACGTTATATTTTTAATACATTTTTTATAATTAAATATTTAATTAATTCATAACTATTGAATAATTATCGTAAAGTTTTACATATTTAGCACAGAAAAACCGAAAATTTAGGAACAACTATGACCGATTTGAATAGATTCGAGAAATATCCGTCTGTGAAAGATGCGATGCAGTCGAATTCAAAAGATTAGAAACTATTTTTTTTTCTGTCGGCCTCTTTTGTAAACGTGGATATAAAATATTTGTTTTAATAATGATAAAATTGTATTTATAAATTTGTTACAACTTATTGCGAGGGAATGTCCTCCGCCGATACATTTGTATTAATTGTCCTATTGGTAGGCGAATCACATTTTAACAGTTTCCTTCCCTTTACGATAAATGTTTACAAATGCATTTATTACGCTTAAGTAACAGAATTTTATCATTATTTACATAATTTTTTATATCTACGCCCACAAAAAGGGGCGGGACGAGAAAAATGAAATGGCTAGGTGCAACTTAAAAATGTGACATTTGCTTAACAAAAGTACAAGGACTTTGGGTTTTCAGAGACTGTTTTGGTTATTTAATGGGGAAATTTTCCCCTCCTCTCTCTTTTACTCATTTACGAACTAAAACTGTTTAATAAAAACTTTACAAATGGATTACTTAATGCTCCCTTATAAATTAAACTCTCCGCAAAATCTAACTGTTTCTTAAAAATGTTGTCATATGCATACATCGGCAGCTAACTCCATTATAGGGTTTAAAAAAATTTCGAATTTCAAAACCGTTTGGACCTGTAGGGTTCCTTTTAGACACGAAAATCGAAAAGTTTCAAACAAAGTAAAAAATGTTTAAATTTTTTCCAATTTTTCGATTTTCAAGTCTAAAAAGAAACCCTGACTCCGACGATTTTTAAATTTGAAAAAAAAGGAAAATTTAATTCACCCTTCTGTATATTAAGTAATACGCCCTAAAAATTAAATTATACTACAAAAGAATAAGAGAAATTAAGCCCAACTTGTCTTATTTGAAAGATATTTCAAACACCTTTCAAATGATATCCATTTTGTCACCACCGGACAATGAGCACTGGGAAAATAATAAATTTTGGCTACAAAATTTGACAAAAAATCCCGAAATCCCGGGATTGAAAAAAAAATAAATCCTGGGATTCGGGATTTACCAATCCTGAAAAAACCCGGGATTCGGGAATTCCCGTTTGGCATCCCTAATATGGACACAGAAAGAATGTAAAACGAATCTTAATCAACAAAAACGAGGATTCAATAAATTTTTTGATTAAAATTCCTCTACTAAAGAACATTGTTATACCAATTATCAAATTGTAGGTGATTAATTTAATATTTTTTCAATGAAACATTTTTTCGATTTTGACCACAAATTTAATAATTTTTTTATTTATTGTCGATCAAAACGATGATTGATTTAACGAATGAATTGTAAGCTTATGACAAAATTATAAAAAAATTCATCTTTTTTGCTTTTCAAAAAATGTAAAACCCGATTATTTTATATATTTTTTATTTAATGTATTCAAATAAATTAAAGCGAAAAAAATCTGGTATGTTGAAAATTTATAACTCGACTGTTAAAGAAAAGAACAAACACTTTAATCAAAACATTGATTGACTCATTTAAATTTTGTTGATCAATAGATTTAATTGAACATTTTTAGCCAATAATTTTTTATGTGGACTAAGTAATTGTGGGTAAATTACCTCCTAAAAATAAGAATATGTCTTACAAATAAAGATTTTTTCAAATGTTTAGAGAACATTTCTTTGGCGGTAAGAATTTTTTCAATGTATCAGGGAATATTATTTTAAGGAAAATTTTAAACTACTTATTTAGCAGCACATAACCTAAAGTTTTTTGACATTTTAGAAAATTTGCAAATTTTGAGTTAAAATTTTACTAAATTGTGGGAAAATTTCTAAACTATTTTTTTAAGCGTCGAACCTGAATCAAATAACGTCTCGTAATGCGTAACGCTTAATAATTTTAGGTTTATACAATTTAAATGTGAGGTGCCTAAATCAAACGGACGTAAAAATTTCAAATTGAATGTGTTTTTTGAATTTGATTCTGGTTCGACCCTAAGGAAATTGTTTCCAAAAATTTATTTAGTTATGTAATTGAGTACAGACAATAAATACCCTGCAAGCATTTGGAAGAAATATCCCCTAGAAGAAATTGCGGCAATATCTTCTTTTTATCGTAATAAAAATTCATCAAAGTAGTATTTTTGAAAATCTTCCTTTTATCATTTCGAGGATATTTTAGCAATTTTTAAAAAAATATATATTTTTTTTGTTATCTAAAAAGTAGACAAAATCGCCAAATTATCAACAATTTATCTCCTAAGTGATTTTTCACCTGCGCGATACATATACGATATCTTCCTCTTATCATACGGATGTAAAAAATACGAAATCAATACATTTTATTTATTGTCAAAAATATTTTTTATTTCGTTTTTCATTGTTTTTTCGGAATAAATCAACAAAAAATCATAAAAATTGGTGTTATGAGGTAAGTAATGAATTCGCAAACAACAAAAGCATTAATCTGCAAAATTTAATAACTTTTTTTTAACTCCATTAGGTCCTGCGAATTTTGGAAACTCAATGTGTCATTTTTGAAGAAGATTATCAATTTCAAGACCATGGAAATAGTGAATAAATTATCGTTCAACACTATTCTTTGTAAAATATCTTTTTTAATTTCAATAATAAACATACTTTTATCTCCTATGAGAAAAAATGGCAACATCTTCTTTTTATCTTCTAGGTAAAATTTGAGTGATATCTTCAAATTATCTTCCAAATGATTATCTGGCAATATTGCGTATTTATCCTCCAGAAGAATTGCCTTCGTATCTTCTGGACGTATCGCTTTCGGGACACGATTTCTACTCACAGGTGTTTCTTCCGCAATACGAAGAAGATATCCCCCGCAATACAATTTATCTTCCAGGCGATACGCTAGCGTATCTTCTTCGTTTCGAAATGCTTGCAGGGTATAAGCCTATTTCACTTAAGTTTGGCTTGTATTTTCTTGACATTTATAATAGATTTAATCAAATATAGATCCAATCGGTCCATGTTTGGATTGGGAGCAATTTTTTTGGCAAGCACGGGTG
The DNA here is from genome assembly GCA_963921195.1 of Pegoplata infirma. NCBI lineage: Eukaryota > Metazoa > Arthropoda > Insecta > Diptera > Anthomyiidae > Pegoplata > Pegoplata infirma. The sequence continues at coordinate 215,580,134 of OY992540.1, forward strand.
TAGGTTATTATACATTTGGTCAGTATTGACCGACAATAATTTTTTTATCTGTGTTTTTTGAAATGAACTCTTGCTGTTTTTTTTTTATTCCAAGTAGGCTTCAAATTTTTTCTATTACGAACCGTTTTTAAGATATACAGTGGCGGACAAAAGTGATCACACAGAGCTTTTGTTAAATGCAAATTTAAAAATACCAAAACCTTTTTATCTACGAATTTTTTAATTATTTTTTTTTTTTCTGTGAATAATTTAATTTTTCAGTTCGACCCTCGTAGCACATTTATTATTAACTCAATCTGGACGCTATAAAGCTTAAATTAAAGCTTAATAATTTACGTACAAAAGACTGTTTGAAAAATACTCGTTTGATCAACAAAAGCTTTGATATTTTTTAATTTGTCTTTAAAAAATTGCATCTACTTAAGCCTTCTTTTTGTCCGCCACTGTATGCGTTTAAAAAAAGAGAAATTAGCCCATTTTGTTGATCCCACAGATTAAAACTAAACTTTATTATTAAATATGTATGTGGTTTTGATCAACATTTAATTAAATTCAATTATTTTTTTAACTGAATCAATGGTATTTTTTATGTGTGTTAGGAAAAATTGCCCAATACATTAAATTTCTTCTAGGAAAAGTGCGGAACTTTCCCAACATAAAAGAAATTTTAACAAATTTTAGAAGTCCTGTCTAAAAAGATACTTTGTTCACATAAAATAAATATTTTTCGAAAAGTTTTATATTTTACATAGAGATCAGTTGTAATTCGAAGATTCCAATTGTAATTCGAAGAATTTCAACTCAATTTCCATTGATAATTTTCGAATTTCAATTTTGATCTTCGAATTGCAATTGAACTTTTTCGAATTACAATTCGACTTTTTCGAATTACAATTAGTCTGTTTCGAGTTAAAATTGATATTTTTGAGTTAAAATTTATCTTTTTCGAATTACAATTGATTTATTTTTATTTGTTATTGATCTTTTTCGAATTAAAATCAAACTTTTTCGAAATTGAATTGATCTTTTTCAAATTACAAAAAATCTATTTCGAATTACAATTGATCTATTTCGAATTACATTTAGAATTTTCGAATTACAATTGGAATTTCGAATTACAATTTGAATTTCGAATTACAATTGGAATTTTCGAATTACATGTTAAATCTTCGAATTACAAATGGAATCATGGAATTACAAATAGAATCTTCGAATTACAAATGGAATCTTCGAATTACAATTAATCTTTTTCGAATTATATCTGTAAATGATGTAGAATTTCAAAGTCTTAGTAGTCCTTTTCTACTACAATTCTTTTTTAAAAGTTCGCTGTTTAGGGTACATTTTTTTCTATTCTTTAAAAAATTTCTTGTAGATCCATTAGTATAATGATCATGATCTAAATTCTTTTGTTTAAATATGCCAAATTGTTTTTTATTAAAATCTTTGAATAAAAAAAGTATTTGAAAAGTAAAAAAAAACAATATAACTGCATTTCAATTGATAATCAAGGACTTTTAGATTTTTTTTATTTCTAAAGTTGATATAAACTCCGGTTTGAAAAATTCGTAAAAGAAGGAACATAATTTAAAAAAAAAATATATTTTTTTTAAATAAAGAACGAAAAAAGTAGAGATACGATAAAAATTGGTATCATATGGGGATGTTTTAAAGTGTTATAGACACAAATACAGATAGACCGACAGACATACATATAAAGAAGAATAAAAAAAAAAATTTAAACAAAAACTATACAAAGAAGTTTCTGTATAAAGATACGAATTTAAGGTATTTAATGTTTTCTTAAAAAAAAAAAGGATGATGCCAGAAGTTGCGAAATTGTTGGTGATTATGGGAATTATTTAAGAAGTTTTTAATTTTGAAATCGCAAAAAAAAAACAATTTAATTTAGAAAAATATTATTCGAAATTCAAAAAATATTTGAATTCGAAAGTTTCGCAAATTCGAAAATGATCAATTGAAATTTTAAAAAATTGATATATGAAGAGAACTAAAAGAAATTCGAAAAAATTAAATGAAATTTCAAAAATATCAATAAAATTTGAATAATTTGAAGTCATAGATCATTTGAAAACCAAAAATTTCTAATTAAAATTTATACACACAAAAATTTTTTTTTTTTCATGAACGATTTTCATAGTATTTATGAACAAATTCATACAATTTATTAACTTTTTCATAATATTTATAAACTTTTTCATAGTATTTATGAATAAATCATAATATGTGAATATTTATATTGGAAATTTAAGAATTTTTAACATTTTTCATAAATACTATGAAAAAGTTTATAAATATTATGAAAAAGTTAATAAATTGTATGAATTTGTTCATAAATACTATGAAAATCGTTCATGGAAAAAAAATTTTTTGTGTGTAATAAAATTATTGAAATTCGAAAAAGATCATTTGATTTAAAAATAAGGTCAATATTTAAAATACTTAACATTCCATTGATATTTTTCAAATTACAATTGGAATCTTCGAATTACAATTGATCTTTTTCGAATTACAATTGATCTTTTTCGAATTACAATTGATGTTTTTCGAAACACAATTGTTGTATTTCGAATAACAATTGATCTTTTTCGAATTACAATTGATCATTTCTAAACCAATTGATCATTTCTGAATTACAATTGATCATTTTTGAATTACAATTGATGTTTTTGGAATTACAAATGATGTTTTTCGAAATACGATTGATCTTTTTCGAATTACAGTTAATCTTTTTCGAATTTTAACTATTCAATTTTGAATTACAATGGATGTTTTTTTTAATTCCAATTGATCTTTTTAAATTACAATTGGAATTTTCGACTTACAAATGGAATTTTCGAATTACAAGTAGAACCTTCAATTGCAAATGGAATTTTTAAATTACAAGTAGAATTTTCGAATTACAATTGATATTTTTCGAATTACATCTGTAAATGGTGTTGATATTTTTCGGTTGTTTTTCAAATTTCAATTTATCTTTAACAAAAAATTCATTAATATCCGAAAAGACTAAAATCAATATATAATCGTAAAAAATCAAAGTATTGCAATTGAAACTCGAAAAACATAAAATTGGAAATGCGAAAAAGGTTAATTGAAATTTTTCAATTTATTTAAAATCGAAAAATATTAAATAATATTTAAAATATTAGTTCATATACGAAAAAGATCATTCGATATTCGAAAAAAAAGATCGATTAAGAATTTGAATTGTTTTTTTTCGATTTTCAGTTGATCATGTTTTAATATTCAAAAATTCGAATATGATCAATAGAAATTCGGAATCAATTGAAATTTCTTGTAGAAGAATTGAAATAAACGATTAGTTGAAATAGGTCAATTGAAATTATAAGAAAGGAACGATTGAATATTTGAACTTTAAGTATTGAAAATTTGTAAGAGATGAATTGAAATTTGTAATAGATCAGTCGAAATTTAAAGAAACGATCAATTAAAGTAGATCAATTGAAATTTAAAGACACGATCAATTCAATATTGAAAAAGATCAATATCAAAAAAAAAAAAAAATAATTCAAAATTCAAAAAATATCTGAAAAATATCAATTGGAATTTGTAAGAGATCAATAGAAATTCAAATAAACGATCAATTGAATATTAAAAAAATTAAAAAAAATCAAATAAAATTTAAGAAACAATCAATTGAGTATTGAAAAAATATTTATTTCGAAAAAAATGGTTTTAAATTCGAAAAAGATTATTAAAATTTCGCGAAGATCAATTGAAATTTGTAAGAAATGAATATTAAAAGGATCATTAGAAATTAGAATATGATCAGTTAAAATTTGTGATAGATTTGAAATCCGAAGAGATCAAATAAACTCGAAAAAATTATAATTAGAAATGCGAAAAAGTTTAATTGAAATTTTTTAATCAATTTAAATTCGAAAAAAAAATTAAATAATATTCTAAATATGTATATCAATTGAAATTCGAAAAAGATCAATGGAAATTTAAAAATAAATTAAATTGTTTTTTTTTCGATTTTCAGTTGATCATGTTTTAATGTTCGAAAATTTGAATATATTCGGAAACAATTGAAATTTCTTATAGAAGAATTGAAATAAACGATTAGTTGAGGTAGATCAATTATAATTATAAGAAAGGATCGATTGAATATTTGAACTTTGAGTATTGAAAATTTGTAAGAGATGAATTGAAATTTGTAATAGATCAGTCGAAATTTAAAGAAACGATCCATTAAAGTAGATCAATTGAACTTTAAAGACACGATCAATTCAATATTGAAAAAGATCAATATCAAAAACAAATAATTCAAAATTCAGAAAAGATCTGAAAAATGTCAATTGGAATTTGTAAGAGATAAATTCAAAGAAACGGTCAATTAAATATTAAAAAAAAAATCGAAAAAATTGTTTAAAATTAAAATAAAAAAAAAGAAAACAAATGAAATTTAGAAAACAGTCAATTGAATATTGAAAAAAATTAATTTCGAAAAAAATGGTTTGAAATTCGAAAAAGATTAATTAATATTTCGCAAAGATCAATTGAAATTTGTAAGAGATGAAATATTGAAAATATCATTAGAAATTCGAAAATGATCAGTTAAAATTTGTGATAGATTTGAAATCCGAAGAAATCAAATAAACTCGAAAAAATTATAACTATAAATGCGAAAAAGTTTAATTGAAATTTTTTAATCAATTTAAATTCGAAAAAAATTAAATAATATTCAAAATATGTATATCAATTGAAATTCGAAAAAGATCATTGGAAATTTAAAAATACAAATTAAGAATTTAAATTGTTTTTTTTTTCGAATTTCAATTGATCATGTTTTTATATTCAAAAACTCGATAATGATCGATTAAAATTCGGAATCAATTGAAATTTCTTATGGAAGAATTGAAATAAACGATTAGTTGAGGTAGATCAATTGAAATTATAAGAAAGGATCAATTGAATGTTTGACCTTTGATTATTGAACCCTTGTAAGAGATGAATTGAAATTTGTAATAGATCAGTCGAAATTTAAAGAAACGATCAATTAAAGTAGATCAATTGAAATTTAAAGGCACGATCAATTCAATATTGAAAAAGATCAATATAAAAAAAATTTGTATTTTGTATGAGACCAATTCAAAGAAACGGTATTAAATATTAAAAAAAAAATTTGTTTGAAATTCAAAAAAAAAAAATGAAATTTAGAAAACAGTCAATTGAATATTGAAAAAAAATAATTTCGAAAAAAATGGTTTGAAATTCGAAAAAGATTAATTAATTTTTCGCAAAGATCAATTGAAATTTGTAAGAGATGAAATATTGAAAATATCATTAGAAATTCGAAAATGATCAGTTAAAATTTGTGATAGATTTGAAATCCGAAGAGACCAAATAAACTCGAAAAAATTATAATTAGAAATGCAAAAAAGTTTAATTGAAATTGTTAAATCAATCGAAAAAAATTAAATAATATTCAAAATATGTCAATTAAAATTCGAAAAGATTGTTGGAAATTCAAAAATATCAATTAAGAATTTAAATTTTTTTTTTTTCGAATTTCAATTGATCATGTTTTAATAATTGAAAATTGAAATTGAAATTTGTAATAGATGAATTGAAATTTTCATAAACGATTAGATGAGGTAGATCAATTGAAATTATAAGAAAGGATCAATTGATTATTGAAAATGATCAATTTCGAAAAAATGAGCTAAAATTCGAATTAAAATAAATTGAAATCCGAGAATCATCATTAAACATTGTAAGAGATGAATTGAAATTTGTAATAGATCAGTCGAAATTTTAAGAAACAAACAATTAAGTAGAACAATTGAAATTTAAAGAAACATCAGTTCAATATTGAAAAAGATGAATATCGAAAAAATTATTCAAAATTGTAAATCTGCAAAAGATCAATTGAAATTTGTAAGAGATTAATGAAATTTGAAGAAACGATCAATTAAAGTAGATCAATTGAAATTTAAAGAAACGATCAAATCAATATTGAAAAAGATTAATATGAAAAAAAAATATTAAAAATTTTAAATCTGAAAAAGATCAATTGAAATTTGTAAGAGATTAATGCAATTTGAAGAAATGATTAATTAAATGTTGAAAAAAAATAGTTTGAAATTCGTAAAAGATTTATTAAATTTTGAAAAGATCAATTGAAATTTGTAAGAGATAAATTGAAATTTAAAGAATCGATCAATTGAATATTGAAAATTTCATTAGAAATTCATATAATTAGTTAAAATTTGTGATAGATTTGAAATCTGAAGAGAGTAAATAAAAATCAATTTATTGCTAAAAATATAATCAAAATCATAAATAAAATTAATTTTTTGGCCTTTTCAATTGCGAGCAAGCAAGTTCGAATATCAAAAACCTTATAAAATTTTTAATAGATTTTGGTACTAAACAAAAAATCTATCATTCTACCCCGGATCGCCATTTATTAAAGATTTTTTTTCAACATTTTTATGGTTAGGTTAGGTTATGGTGGATGGCATTGGCAAAAAAACCAATGCCCATAGAGGCCGACTTGTGGCCCATTATGATTCCAGTTTCCCTTCTTCTTCGATAAAAAATCAATAGTTGCATCTATGCATTCCACTTCGATAATTTGATAAACGCCAGTAAGGTCCATGGATTTATTACTCGGATTTCATGTAAATTCTGAAAGAAGAAAGAGCCAAATAATTTAAATCTTCTAAAAGACAGTGCAGGGCATTCACATAAAAAGTGATAACTGTCCTCAACAGCTTCCCTACACCATCGGCATGTATCATCATTACCTCTTCCAATTCTTACCATGTGTTTACCCAGGGTGTTGTGTATCCAAAAATACCCCAAGAGTGTAATCCTTGAAGGAAAGAGCTTTTTCAATGTGGTGAACAGCGGTATGAAGTGCTGAGTCCACTGATTTACCTCTAACGTAAGCATGTTGATTAACAGAAATAAAAGAAGGCTCCAGATATTTCCTTATATAGTCATCTAAAATTCTTTCCAACGTCTTAAGAAGAAAAGAAGAAAGACTTATTGGCCTAAAATCTTTCGCTGTACAGTGTTGAATTTTTCCCGCTTTCGGAATGAAGACAACCTTGACTTTCCGCCACGCAAGCGGAACATATGTTTTTTCCAAGCATGTTCTATATATTTGAACAAGGTAATCTCCAATAGAATCAAGTGCCTCCAAAATCATTTTAGGATAAATTCCATCTATCCCCGGTGATTTGTATGGACCGAAGGTGCCAACTGCCCACGATACCGTATCTGTTGTTATAATATCCCCTACCTCACGAAAGGTGTTCAAGCCAATAAATGAACAGTCTCCCATTTCCCTTTGATCAATTGTACATCCGGGAAAGTGAGTGTTAAAAAGCAGTCCAAGCGTTTCTTCCTCCGTTTCGGTCCACGTCCCATCAGAGTTACGGATGTTTCCGATAGAGTTGTCTTGTTTTGATAAAATTTTCCTGATCATTTTTATCCATTAATCTTCAAATTTCAAAATTTCCTTCTGGCATCTTTGTTTTCACACTGCTGAAGGCCTACAAAGACAATCAGACAGACAGACAAATCCATATAAACATTAGTGCCAGCAGTTAAAAAAGACAGTTGTTGCGCATGCTCAGTAGAATTTCTTTCAAAAGTAATTCCAGTGTTTCAAACACACACACAAACAACACACTACTTATACATTAACAATTACCTTGATAATATTCGAAATTTTGAAAATACTCATACATGTTGCTTTAAAAGGAATAATGATGAACATAAAACTGGTTTTAGGAAATGTTTAAGTATTCGAAAATACAAAATTTTCGGCAATACTTATGGTATTGAGCCTTTTGTTGTTATTGTTTTGCTTTTTCGAGGAGAGTTATTAAGGTGGTTGTTAGTGTATTAGTTTAATATATTAAAGATTTGTTGTTGTTTTTATGAAGAAACAGAAAAAAAATCCAGGTAAAAATTTTATATATTTTTTTCCTGTAGTCTTCTTTTTCAATCCTACTTTATTTTAACAATTGTTGTTGTTTATTTTATTTTTTCAATATTTTGGTTGCTCATGTTGATGTTATTTTGTTGTTTCTTTTTTTGTATGATATTTCCTTTTACAAAATTTTTACTTTTTCTACAAATAAAAAATAAAACACAAAACTCCTTTATGCCAGAATCATCTTCTTTTCGATATTATTTTTTTGGTTAACAAAAAAAAATATTTTGAAAGAAGTTTTCAACAACAACTTAACTGATGCTGGGGCAAACAGAGCTTGAAATGTATTCAGTTATTTAAAATTCATTACAAATTGATAGATATTCGAAAAAGTCTATTTGTAGTTCGAAAAAAATGTAACGTTTTCCAAAAAAAAAAAGGTTCAAATTCGAAATATCAATTGAAATTTAAAGAAACAAACAAAAGAATATAGAAAAGATCAATTTCGAAAAAAATTTAAATTCATAAAATATCAATTGAAATTCAAAAAACATCAATTGAAATTAGAACAAGTAAGAGTGTTAAATTCGGCTGTGTCGAATCTTTTATACCCTCCAACACGTTTAAAATTAAAAACAAAATCGCAGGGGAGTCTTTTTTTTCTCGGGGGGTCGGCGGAGTTGGTAGGGGACACCTGCACCCCCGCTATATATGTTTACAAATTATTTGTTTATGATATTTACGCTTAAATAATAAATTTTTACCGTTATTTTTAATTCATTTCTATAACCGTGCCCCCAAGGGGGGACGGCCTGAAAAAATCGACTTTTCTAACCCCCTTGGTCCAAGCGCAGGTCTATGAATATAATATGGTATACAAATGTTACATTTGTTGAGCAAAAATTAAAAATAACTACTAAAAATAACGTATTTTTCAGGGGTCGTTTTAGTTCTTCAAGGGGGAACTTTTTTCCCGATGGTCCGATTTTGCCCATCTTCGAACTTAACCTTACCAGTAAAATTAGAGATATTCTTGCACAATTTCAGGGGTCTAGCTCTTTTGGTTTGGACTGCATCGTTATTTCTACAGACGGACGGACGGACGGACATCGCTAGAATGTCTTAGATTCTATCATGGATCAATATTATATATACTTTGTGGGGTCTCCGACCGATATTTTGATGTGTTACACACGGAATGACAAAGTGAGTATACCCCCATACTGTGGTTGGAGGGTATAAAAATATCAACTGAAAATTAATTATTATCAAATTATTAATTTAAAAAAAAAAAAATGTTTGTGAAATTCAAACAAAACCAATTGAAATTTAAAAATATCAATAAAATTTGTAATAGATCAATTGAAATTTATAGAAACGATCAAGTAAATATTGAATTATAGCAGGTTCGAAAAAATAAATCAAGGTTGGTTACCGAAACGAATAACGGTAAGGGTAACGGTAACGGTAACGGTATCAAATTTTTATTTATTTCGGTAAAGGTAACGGTAAGTGTTTTCAAATCGTTTCGGTAACGGTATATACCGGTACCGAACCAACCAAACCGGTACGTACCGGTATTATTAATTTAGTTAAAAATTTGAAAAAAAAATTTAAATTAAAAAAAAAAACTAAAAGTTAAATTAAATTTGTAATAGATCAATTGAAATTTTACTAAACGATTAGTTGAAGTAGATCAATTACAATTATAATCAAGTAAAAAAGTAAAATTCGGCCTTGCCGAATGTAGTGATACCCTCCACAATTTCAAAAAGATTATTGCAAAAAACTTTATTTAAAAGGAAATTACTTTTGAAAAAAAAAAAAAATTTTTGAAAAAAAATTTCCGCGAAAAAAAATTTTTGTAAAAAAAATCCGCGATTTTTTTTTCTTTTTTTGGCAAAAAAATATGTTTGTGCTTATTTAAATACCATTCGGTTTTCAATTATGTTCACATATGTCAACCAAAAGCCGAATTAAAGCATTTTGTATTTTTAGGTTATGTTGAATGTACCAAAATTTTTGAGGTGTCTTTTCGTTCATAACTTTTGAACCGCTAAACCGATATCGCTCAAATGCAATACCAAACTGATCGGGAGAACTTCCAATAAATATGTTAAGTTTCAGTCATCTCCGTGTAATATTTTGGCCGTGATCACCATTTCCACAGACAGACAGACTGATGGACAGACGGATATCGCTAGAATGTCTTAAAATCGATCACCAATCAATTATATATACTTTATGGGGTCCCAGACCGATATTTCGATGAGTTACAAACGGAATTACAAACTTATATATACCCTCTATAACTAACAAGGGAAGTATCTCAATCCTTATGAACCGATTTGCCTGAAACTTAAAATATATATTAAAGAGACGATTTTAGGGTTGGGGTGTCTCGGCTTATCGGCCATATCGGTGTTTAAAAATTTCGTTGTTCCCTTATGAAACCTTGTGGACCTTCAGGAAAACTTTGATAACTTCCGAACTAACAGCAATATCGTCTAGGGCAAAAATACGGGTCGACTTAAATTTAATAAAGATTATTTCTTATCCATATGGATATCGTAGGTCTATGTCTTCACATAAGTACCCCCCAAAATTTACACATTTTACTGAAAAAAATACTTAAAGAAGCCGAATTTTTACAAGTTTATACCACCATTGGATAGGCTTTAAAAAAACCTTTCTTCTCATATGAAAACATCATATAGTTTCTTAAAAAGAAATGGCTGAAAAATCCAAAAAACGGGTTTTTTTGCCATTTTTTGACCCATGTTTTGAACCCCTAAATCCCCGTTATGGCCGATAAGCCGAGACACCCCAACCTTAGAATTGTCTCTTTGATATATATTTTAAGTTTCAGGCAAATCGGTTCGTAAGGGTTGAGATACTTCCCTTGTAAGTAGATGGTATAAAAGAGTTCAATTTAAAAAAAAAATGATTTGAAATTCGAAAAATATCAATTAAAAAGGTTAATTCAAATTTGTAGAAGATTAATTGAAATTAAAAAAAAAACGATTTTTTGAATATTAAAAAGATTAATAAAGAGGTAATTGAAGTAGATCAATTAAAATTTAAAGAAACTTACAAATGAAAAATATCAAGTTCGAAAAAAATTAATATTAGTTTCGAAAAAATTAAAAAAAAATAATCTGAAAATTTCAATTGTAATAGATCAATTGAAATTTGAAGAAACGTTCAATTGAATATTGGAAAAAATCAATTTCGAAAAAAATAAATTGAAATTCAAAAAAGGCAATTGAAATTTGAAAAATATTAATTGAAGTTTGTAATAGTTCAAGTTCGAAAAAATAATTTTAAATTCGAAAAAGATCATTTAAAATTTAAAAAAATTATCTAAAAAAATTATCTGGAAATGATCAATTTCGAAAAAATATAATGATATTCAAAAATGATCAATTGAAATTCGAAAAAAAAACAATTTAATTTCGTAAGAGAGATTAAGAAAACTAATTCGAAAAAAAAAAATTTTAAATTCGAAAAAGATTGATTAAAATTTGTAAAATTAAAACAAATTATCAATTGAAAATCGAAAAAGATCAATTTCGAAAAAAATAATTTAAAATTTGAAAAAAATAAATTCAAATTTTGTAATAGATCAATTGAAATTTGTAATAGATCAATTACAATTTAAGAAAAACAATCAATTGAATGTTAAAAAAAGATTAATTTCAAATATCGAAAAAGATCAATTTCAAAAAACGTTTCATTCAAAAGAAACGATTAAATGATTATGGAAAAGATGAATTTTAATTACGAAAAAGATCAATGAAATATGTAATAGATCTATAAAATAATGAAAAGATAAATTTCGAAAAAAAAATAATTTAAAAAACATTAATTGAAATTAGAAAAAGATCGAGTTAAATTCGTAAGAGTTCAATTGAAATTTAAAGAAACGACCATTTTAATATTGAAAAATATCAATTTCGAAAATAAGTAATTAAAATTCGAAAAGGATCAATTAAACTTATTAACAGAATAACTGAAATTTAAACAAATGATCAATTGAAAATCAAAAAAGATCAATTTCGCAAAAAATTGTTTGAAATACGAAAAAGATTAATTCAAGTTAAAAAAAAATCAATTTAAATTTGTAATAGATCAATTGAAATTTGTAATAAATCAATTACAATTTTAGGAAACGATCAATTAAATGTTAAAAAAAGAAGATCAACTCCAGAAAAAAGTTGAAATTCGAAAAAAATCAATTGAAATTTGAAAAAGATCAATTGAAATTTGTAATAGATTAATTAATACTTAAACAACTATCAATTGATTATTCAAAAAGATCAGTTTTGAAAAAAAAAATTAAATTCGAAAAAAATCAATCGAAATTTGTAAGCTATTAATTGAAATTGAAACAAACAATCAAGTGAATATGGCTAAAGATCGATTTCGAAAAAAAAGTATCACTCAAAATTCGAAAAAGATCTATTGAAATTTAAAAAAGATCACTGAAATTCGTAATAGACCAATTAAAATTTAAAGAAACGATCAATTTAATATTGAAAAATATAAATTTCAATGTCGAAAAATATCAATGAAATTTGTAATAGATCAATTGAATAATGAAAAATTTAAATTAAAAAAAACAAGTGAGAGTGTTACATTCGTCTGTGCCGAATCTTTTATACCCTCCAAAATGTAAAAAAAAACAATATAAAAAAAATCCAGGGGCGTCTTTTTTTTGGGGGGGGGGAGTGGTGGGTTGGTGGGAGACGTTAGGGGGCACCTTACCCTTGCGATTTTAAACTTCTTCTGAAATAAGAATGTTGCATATGCTTAGCAAAAGTACAAAAAACCCTGCACAAAATGTAGTTTTTCTTAGGTTGGTTTAGTTCTCCAAGGGGGGACTTTTTTCCCCTTGGTCCGATTTTGCCCATTTCCGAACTTAACCTGCCTAGGAATATATGATCGTGCCAAACTTGGTAAGTCGAGCTCTTTTATTTTGGACTGTATCGTGTCTTCTACAGACGGACAGACGGACATCGCTAGAATGTCTTAGAATCGATCACTGATCAATAAATATATACTTTATGGGGGCCTAGACCGATATTTCGATGCGTTACACACGGAATGACAAAGTGAGTATACCCCCATACTGTGGTTGGAGGGTATAAAAAAGATCAATTACAAAAAATAAATAAAAAAAATCCATAAAAATCAATTTAAATTTGAAAAAGATCAATTGAAATTTGTAATAGATTAATTAATATTGAAACAACTATCAATTGAATATTCAGAAAGATTAGTTTCGAAAAAAAAAAAAATCGAAAAAGATCAATTGAAATTTGTAAGATATTAATTGAACAGTAAACAAACGATCAATTCGATATCAAAAAAGATCGATTCCGAAAAAAAATTATCATTCAAAATTCGAAAAAAAAAATATTGGAATTTGATAAATATCACTGAAATTTGTAATAGACCAATTAAAATTTAAAGAAACAATCAATTTAATATTGAAAAATATCAATTTCAATGTCGAAAAATATCAATGAAATTTGTAATAGATCAATTAAATAATAAATGTTGATTTCGAAAAAATACTTGAAATTCGAAAAACATCAATTAATACCTTATTCACACGTACAGTTTTAAATCGTTTTTAGCAGCAATTTTTTTTTGCACTTTCTTTATTCTATTACAGTATATTGACAGAAAATGCTAAAAATAATTGCTAAAAACGATAAATTGAAAATCAAAAATAACAAATATAATGCTAAAATTAGCACTTGTTGACTTTAAAACGCGTATAGCTCGGTAAATACTGTCGGTACGACACACTAGCGACTTTAAACAAGTTGTTTAACAAAACACCAGTAACAGAATAAAAACGTAATGGATACAGAACAAAGACTTTTTTAAACATCTCACTTTTAAACACTTCAAAACAGCAAGTGTGAACGCCGTATTACTTAACGCTAATAAAATTTCTTTGTTTATTGCAAAAACATCATCGTAGTAATCTGGCGATGTCCGTCCGTCTGTCTGTTTAAAACACGATAACTTTCAAACGGCAACTCTGTTGCTGCTGACGCTTGGCATATATATTTTCAATTTTCCTAGTCAGGTTGGTATTGAATATCAGCCAAATCGGTCCAGTGGTTCAGAAGTTGTAGGCAAAAACCTTGAATTTCAGATTGGTGTACCTTGAATTTACGTTAAAAAAAAAACACCTTAACGCTTTAAATGATATTGATGAGCCACAAAAATATTTTGCTGAGTATTTTTGACATTCTCAAACATTTTTTAACCCAATGTAAAAATTTTACAAGCAAAAAAAAATTTTAACTCAAAAAAAAATTTTCACTAAATTTTTTTTTTTTTACCGAAATGAGTAAAAAAAAAAATTTTTTTTACTCAAAATTAAATATTTCTTTTCTAAACTGTTTAAAAATCTTTTTTAAAAAAAATTACTTTCTCTGCTTATTATTGGCTCTACTTTACCTATATTTTATTGTGACAATGTTTCAATAAGTGCCACGCCCCTTCAAATACCGCCCACATTTGGACTATATAGAAGCTCATCTCATTTTCCTTGTGCATTACAAATTTTACGTTTCTAGGTGCTCTCAAAGTCGAATTATACTCTCTTGCATGCTAGATTAAGCATTTGGTCTACTGTGAAAAGCTCTCTGAGCTATAGTTTTAGCGGTACGTGAAAAATAGCACTTAAAATGATAAAAATATCACTTTTAGGCTTAAAAACGTCAGAAACGCGTATAGATTGGTAAATACTGCCGATAATAAAAAAAAAATCCCAAAGCAGTAATGTCGGGCTTGATACCAGGAATATTCGTGCCAAATATTTTAAAACTTCCAGAGGTATAGTTTTTGAATTATGTCAGAAATAGCACTTACAATGCTAAAAATAGCACTTTTTGACTTAAAAATTTGTAAAACACAATAAAACACAATAAGTCACAAAAGCAATAATATCAGGCTTGATTCGAGGAGCATTTGTGTCCGATACACAAAAGTTCCCCGAGCTATACTTTTGAAATTACTTAAAAAAAGCTTTCAAAATGTGAAAGATAGCACTTTTTAAATTGAAAGAGGATTACCAAATATTATTTTAAACTGATTCTTTCAAGAACTTATTCATTTAAATCTCTTATTTACACCGATACCTTTAGACCTCAACGTTAACTGCTATCCATGTATTAGTTCTTTAAACACTACACGGAGAGTTCTTCTTTCAATCATCCTGGCTGCATGTTCATCTTTTGGATTCTGTATTTCGTTCTTTACGAATCTTTACACCATTCAGTTAAATATTGAATGTATGGTATTGTCTTGTCATGTATTATTTTTTTTAAATGTTTTTACTTTTTTTCGTTAAACTAACAGTGATTCATAGTTTTGTTGTTTTATTTTTATTATTTTTTTTGTATTCTTTAGAATATTTGTTTGAATTTTTAATATGTTTGCGGTTCAAAGATATGTTTAAGTTCGAATAACGTTACCAACTGTGCTCGAAATCAGGATGTTTTGAAAAGAAGATACATAATTTTTTTAAAAAATTTTAATTTATCTTTTTCGTAAATCAATTAATCTTTTACAAATTTTTATTGATATTTTTCGATTTTTTACTGATTTTTTTTCGAATTGACCTTTGTCGGATTTCAAATCATCTTTTTATAATTTTCATTTAATCTCTTACGAATTTCAATTAATCTTTTACAATTTTAGTTTTTTTTTTCAAATTTCTTATGGTTTTTTTCGAATATTAAATGATTTTTATCTTTCACAGGATTTTTCCGAATTTAAATAGATATTTTTCTAATTTCAGTTGATCTTTTTAAAATGTAATTGATATTTTTCAAATTTTGAATGGTCTTTTTCCATTTTCCAAATTGATGTTTTTCGATTTTTTATTGATCTGTATCAAATTTACCTTTTACGAATTTCAATTGATCTCTTTTTTAAAATTTCTAATAATTGTTTTCGAGTTTAAATAAATTTCATCCTTTTTTCGAATTTCAATAGATCTTTTTCGAATTTTAGTTCTATTGATCTCTATTAAATTAACCTTTGTTGAATTTCAAATGATCTTTTTCGATTTTTAATTAATCTTTAACAAATTTTAATTGTTATTTTTTTAATTTCAATTAATTTTCTTTAAATTTTTAATGATTTTTTTCCGAATTTTTAATGATTTTATCCTTTAATGGATTTTTTTCGAATTTTAATAGAAAATTTTTCGAATTTTAGTTGATCTTTTTCGAATTTAAAAATAGTTTTTAAATAACATTTCTAGAATTTTGATTGATCATTTTAGAATTTCTGTGGAATTTTTTAAGGATTTTTAATAAATTACAATTGACATTTTAAAATTTTGAATGATATTTTTTCGATATTTGATTCATCTTTTCAAATTTTTTTTCGAAATTAAATTTTTTGGAATTTTAAGAATTTTTTTTGGAATTTTAAGCGATCCTTTTATAGCCTCCACTTATTGTTAGTGATAGAGGGTATATATAAGTTTGTCATTCCATTTTTAACTCATCGAAATATCGGTCTGGGACCCCATAAAGTATATGGGGCATTCCATGTCAAATCGAACACTTTGAAAAAAAAAATTTTTAGATTTTCCCAATTTGCTTACAGTTTTTTTTGGAAGGGTAGATGTGTTCAGAGAAAATGTTTGGACTAAAAAAATATTTTGGGTCGGTCATACATTCTGTTGCTCTAAGGGCACTATTAGGGCAGTTAGAGCGGTTGGAGCAAATTTAAAAAATGTCGTTTTGTGTGGGACCCCCCTTAGAAATTGGAGATAGGGTATAAGTTTGTTCCAAAGAAATGTTAAGACGTAAAAATTGATGGTCGGTCTTATAAGGGACCCCTCTATGACGCACCATTAGAGCAGTAGAAATGATTTTAAGATTGGAAAATTACAATAAAATTTTTTCAAAAAATTTTAAAAAATAGTAATAATCGTTATCCCACGATGCTCCTGGGTAAAAAATTTGTACAATTGATAGAAGTTTTACACAAAAAAATTTCAAAAAAATCGAAGAGTACAAACATTTTCAAAAATGAGATTTAAATTTTAAAACTTAAAAAATGCATACTAGAGCGCTTTTAAGAATTTTTTGGGATTTTTTTTTTTAAAAGTAAGTAAAAAAACAAAAATTTTGAAAAAAAAAATTTGAAATTTGGACCATTATTGAAGAAGTTATGATTAAAAGAAGTTTGAGTAAAGGAACAAACTACCAATTTTTAAAAATTCGATATCTTTTGAACGGGTCATCAAAAAAATCTGAAAATTTACCACGAAGGAGTTTTCGAAGGGTAAAAAACTTGGGAAAATCTAAAAAAAAAGTTTTTCAAAGTGTGCGATTTCACATGGAATGCCCCATATATTCGTGATACCCGATCGATTTTAAGACATTCTAGCGATGTCCGTCTGTCTGTCTGTGGAAATGGTGATCATGGCCAAAATATTGCCCAAAGATGACTGAAGCTTAACATATTTATTGGAAGTTCTCCCGTTTGGTATTGCATTTGAGCGATATCGGTTCAGCGGTTCAAAAGTTATGAACGAAAATGTAAGGACACCTAGAAAATGTTGGTGCATTCAACATAACCTAAAAATACAAAATGCTTTAATTCGGTTGCTGGTAGACATATGTGAACATAATTGAACACCAAATGGTATTGAAACAAGTACGAACCTACTTTTTGACAAAAAAAGAAAAACATCGCAAATTTTTTTACCAACATTTTTTTTCGCGGAATTTTTTTTTCAAAAAAAATTTTTTTTTTTAATTTTTTTTTTAAAGTAATTTCCTTTTAAATAAAGTTTTTTGCAATAATCTTTTTGAAATTGTGGAGGGTATCACTACATTCGGCAAGGCCGAATTTAACTTTTTTACTTGTAAATTTTAAGGATGGTTTTCAAATTTCAAATAAAAGTGTTGCAAAATTTCAGTGTTGCAAAACATCAAAAATTAAAATTGCTTACATTTAGTTGGTTCTATTATTTAAACTATTTTATTTAATAAAAATCCAGCTTTTCTACTCTTCTCCTTTGCTATTCATGTTTGTATTTGTATTATTTTAACCATATTTATTCCATTATATGACCATGATTTCTATCCATATACCATATATTTCTATTTATCTGTATTTGTAAGCCATTTGGCAAATGTTTTTTTTTATGTTTTTAAATTTATTTTTTATTTAAAAAAAAAAACTTTTTTTCTGTTTTATTCTGAGAGATTTCTTCTATAGTTTTTTTTTTTAATGTTCTATTATAAATGGCCTTTGTTTCTCTTCCTTGTTGCCTCCTTTATTTCCAATACATGATTTTTCAATATCAAATGATTTTAGAAGGATTTTATATACAACTTATTCTATTTAAACCTTTTTTTCACCAAAACAATTGCAGATAACTGTTTTTTTTTTCAGGAATAAAATGTATTGATCGAGTTTAAAGTTTTAAAGGAACAAGTATGGATAGTTTTCTTCATAGGATTTAAATTGGTTTGGAAGTAAATAAATATTTTCAGTAATCTAGTCAGATTTGCCTTATGTGAATGGGGTTATTAATCTATAACACCGTCCGACAGTCAATATTAAACATGAACCGTATGATATACGTCTGAAAGTAGAGATAAAATGGA
Source organism: Pegoplata infirma (assembly GCA_963921195.1). Classification (NCBI taxonomy): domain Eukaryota; kingdom Metazoa; phylum Arthropoda; class Insecta; order Diptera; family Anthomyiidae; genus Pegoplata; species Pegoplata infirma. The sequence continues at coordinate 215,598,734 of OY992540.1, forward strand.
GTAAAACTGCATTTACAGTTTTTGATTTCGTGATCCTGTTTCCTTTTAAAAGGACTTCAAAGTTTTAAAGGATTACATTTTGTAAAATATTTGTACTTGTCCTAGGATGCTACTGGTGATGGCAAATGAAAGAGGAGAATCTCCCTTAATTTTTCCATTTTTTATTTTTTCATATCAGGATAAAAAGATATGAATAAAGTCTTTTGAAAACTCTATCAAAATATTTTATTGAAAATTTTGAATGATATTGAAGTATTGAAAGTTTTGAAAGGACGTAACTTACCTCCTTTTTCCTAATATGTAAAAATAATATAATAGGAAAATTAGGAGAGATCCTCCTCTTTCATTTTCTGTCAATAGTGGCATCCTAGGACAAGTACAAATATTAAAAAAATATTTTATAAAATTTAATCCTCTTAATTCTCTACTTCATTTGAAAACTTTATCAAAATATTTTGTTGAAAATGTTGAATGATATTGAAGGATAAAGTTTTGAAAGGACGTAACTTACCTGCTTTTTCCTGATGTGTAAAAATAATAAAATAGGAAAATTAGGAGAGATCCTCCTCTTTCATTTGCCATCACTAGTGGCATCCTAGGACAAGTACAAATATTAAAAATAAAAAAATTATAAAATTTAATCCTCTAAAACTTTGAAGTCATTTTAAACGGAAACTGGATCACGAAAAGAAAAACTGTAAATGCAGTTTTACTACATTTAATCTCTACGCTCAAAATAATAACTCTGTTAAATTACAGAAAAACTCTGCTAATTTAACAGAGTACACCATACTTTTCCAGCTAACAACATTTCTTGGTTATTTTACTAAAAAACTCTGTAAAATGATTTTGACAGAAAAAACTGTTAATTTACAGAGTTTATAGTAAAATATTGGTTAAATATGAAAGCTTTTTGACAGGGAAAACTCTGTAATTTTACTGTAAAACTCTGTAAAATGATTTGGTAAAAAAAACTGTTAATTTACAGAGTTTGTAATAAAATATTGGTTAAATAAACCAACATTTAGCAAAGAATACTATGTTAATTTACATATACATATTTGTAAAATGCATTTGATGCAAAAAAAATTTACAGAAAAAACTGTAAATTTACAGAGTTCAGTTAAATGCATGTTATTTTGTAAAATTTTTACAAGATTTCTGAAAAAAAATTGTTGGTAACTTTTTTTGCTACTTTTTCAACTTTTTCTCAAAAAAAAGATATACAGATAAAATTTTAATGTTTGGTAACAAAAAAAAAACACCCCAAACAAAAAACTTTTTTGGTTATAAAAAAATACGAAGTATTTTGCTTAGATCTGTATTTTAGCAGAAAACTCTGTTAATTATCTGTAAAATTAAGATTACAAAGTAAAAAGTAATATAACAAAGGAAACTTTGTTTTTTTTGTCACAACAAAATACAAAGTATTTTCTTTAAATCTGTATTTTGACAGAAAACTCTGTCAAATATCTGTTTAATTGAGATTACAGTCATTTTACAGAGTATTTTACAGAGTTATTATTTTGAGTGTAGTTTAAAACGTATATTTTCAAGTTCGTGTTTAACGATTTTTTTTTTCATTTTTGTCGTACGGTGTAATTTTATGTAGTTTTTCTGCCAATCATGAAATATTTTTATAAATCTTAAGTAGATTGTCTTGTAAATTTGGATAATCCAACTTTAATTTTATTAACACTTTGATAATAAAATTCTGTGCATTATTTAAACAACGTTTTCCAACACTGTAGTTGACCAACACATTGTCTTAACAACGATTTACAACACTGAATTTAATCAAAATAAAGCCAGTCAATGCTACAACGCTTTTTTAAAACACTTTGTTTTTTTCGAAATGTTAAGTTTTTATACCCTCCACTCTAGTGATCATAGATGGGAATTTTTCATTACCATTGAAATTTAATTACCATTGGTTGATATCAATGGTAATGAAAAAATTTTCATTACCATTTAATGGTAATTAAATTTTTTTAATTGAAAAAATAATTACTAATTGTAATGAAATGCACCAATTGTTGAAAAACACCAATTATAATTGGTTTCAAAACCATTGGTTTGCACATTTTTGTTTTTTTTGAAAAGTAAAAATTTAAACATCAAAGTATGTTTTTACAAATAAAATATGAAAACGTTCAAGACAAAAAAACAAAACGCAAATAAAAATTTCAAATATTGTGTTATACAAAGGCAATCAACGTGTGTTTGGTTTATAAAATGTGAAAACGAAAACACCATATAACAAAAAACAACTGATATTTCCAAATATTAACGATTTTGACAATATTGTGACGACTTTTACTAATGGTAATTATTTTTTTTAAGTGATGCCATACCAATGGTAATTATTTTTTTTTTAATTTTCATTAGTAATTAAATTGATAAATAATTTAATTGGTACAATTGATATAACCAATGGTAATGAAAAAAATTTCATTACCATTGACATCAATTAAATGGTAATTAAACCATCAATTAATTGGTCCATTTAATTAATTAGTCCCATCTATGCTAGTGATAGAGGGTATATACATATAAGTTTGCCATTCCGTTTGTAACTCATCGAAATATCGGTCTGGGACCCCATAAAGTATATATATTCATGATGCCCCATCGATTTTAAGACATTCTAGCGATGTCCGTCTGTCCGTCTGTTTATCTGTGGAAAATGCTATCACGGACAAAATATTGACTGAAACTTAACATATTTATTGGAAGTTCTCCCGAGAAGTTTGGTATTGCATTTGAGCGATATCGGTTCAGCGGTTCAAAAGTTATGAAAGAAAATGTAAGAACACCTCAAAAATTTCAGTACATTCAACATAACCTAAAAATACAAAATGCTTTAATTCGGCTTCTGCACTCAAAAAAAAAAAGCTGTAATGTTAGCAAAAAAAGCTTGTAAACCTACAAGAAAATTTGCTGATTTTGAACCCACAATTTTTTTGCTAAAGTTAGCAAAAATGTTTTGCCAATAATTAGTTAACTAAATTTTTTTTTTTTGAACTTAGTTTATACACATCTGAGGACCTCATTGGGTTCGGATCCGATAGGTCCAGAACCCGATGGGCCTAGACCTAGTTGGGTTCCTTAAAAATTGTCATAGTTTTTGATCCAAAACTTGTGTCCGTTTCGCTCTACCTTGCTTAGTTTTTGAGATACGTGATTATAGGGGACCACTGGGGTCTTGAGAATTACAAAACTCAATAACTTCAAAAATATTACTCGGAGAGCTTTTGACTATTTTGCGGTCTTGTTCTACGTGTTGAGAGCTACAAAAACGCTTTTGGACTTTTTGTTGTGTCGGCAATATTTACCGAGGTATGAGCATTTTAAAATTTTCGGGAATGCAAACTTTTTTGGATCCAAAGTTAGGGCCTATTAGGGTCCACACATGTGAAGAGGACCGGCGATACTATGGAGATTCTAAGAACCAAAAATGGCCTCCATTTTGCTCTATCTGGCTTAGTTTCCGAGATAGCGCCATTTTAAGTTTTCTAAAATAAAAAAAAATTTACCATTTATTTTGCTAATATTAGCAAAAAATCTTGTAAAAATGTTGTCAACTCAATTTCAAATTTAGCAAAAGAAATTAGTTCAAAGTTTGTTTAAAATTGCTAATGTGCTAAATGAAGTTTACAAGAATTTTTTGCTAACATACTAATCTCAAATAAAATTTTGCTAAAAGTTAGCTAACTAGCGTTAGCAAAAAAAAAATTAGTAAATCTACTAACGCATTTTTTTGAGTGTGGTTGACATATGTGAACATAATTGAACACCAAATGGTATTTAAACAAGTACGAACATATTTTTTGACAAAAAAAGAAAAAAATCGCGTTTTTTTTTTCCCAAATTTTTTTTTCGCGGAATTTTTTTTTTTTCAAAAAAAAAATTTTTTTCAAAAGTTATTTTCTTTTAAATAAAGTTTTTTGCAATAATCTTTTTGAAATTGTGGAGGGTATCACTACATTCGGCAAGGCCGAATTTAACTTTTTTACTTGTTTTATATTATGAAGAGTATTTATAGATTCTGCCAAGTCGTATTTAAATTTTTACTTGTGTTTTTTGTTAATTTTTCAAGAAGATCTTGCAAAAGTCAATGATAATTTTCAAAATGCATAGACATAATCTTAAAAACCAACCATAAAATTTTTTTTAAATTGATAAATTTATGAGATTTATTATATAATAAAAATTAAGATAATAATTTTTACTTAAAACATATATAAAATTTTTTAAGTCAAGGTATAAGTATTTATGATTTTACTATTAAAATCAACACCTTGGTAAAATCCAAAATTTTAAATCTTTTGATTTTTTTTTTTAATAATTTTAATATTTTTATTTGAAAATTAATAAAGCTTTAAAGCTAGATTTCTAAGCAGATGTGTTATTAACCTCTTTTTTATGGTATAGATTAACAACAATTTTTATATAAGAATTTCTTAAGAAATTCACACGCTATTTAAACATAAAAATTTTTTAAAGCGTTTTTTCATATAATTTTTAAGAGGAGATGTTATAAAAAAAACAGTAACGGCTTAAGATTCAATTTCATTTTAACCCTAAGGGGATAAATTATAAAAAATTTTATAGAAAAAGTCTAAGATTCTAGGATTGTTTTTTTATGAAAACGGAATTAATTTCAAATCATAATTTTAGAAATTTTTTGGACTCAGAAAAAATTTCAGTTTTTCCCAGAAAAAAATTCCGAATTTCTGTACAAGACTTTTTCTGACTTTTCCAATAAACACAAGATCAGTTTCTAATTAGAATCTTAAAAAAAAATTCAGGACATTTTCTGCAACTCTATTCTAAGTTTTTTAAACATTTATGATTTGAAAACGTCTCAGATTCTAGGAAATCTTCCATTTATTAAATTCTGAAATTCTGGAACATTTTTGTATAGAAAACGATCCGGTTTCTGAGGCATTTTTCCTATCGACAATTTCGCGAAATAGTTTCAGATTCTGAGTTTGAGATTGCTTATTAATTTAGAATCCTTGTATTTTAAAATAATATTTTTTCGACTATTTTGTCTTCAATTCTTCTATAATAGACAAGCTCGAGGCCACATCATGTCCTTGGCCTCGAGCTTGTCTATTATTGAAGAGTGTTTGGATTTTTATATATATAATTCTATCACAAATTCTTTACTTTTTTTTCTTTAATAATAGACAAGCTTCAGGCCACAGCTTGTCCTTGGCCTCGAGCTTGTTTATAATTTTTATATAAATAACCACCAATTCTATCACAAATTCTTTACTTTTTTCTTACCCTTTTAGGGTTAAAAATTAAAAATTTGTGTATACAAAAAAAAAAATATCCTCAATTTCTATTAGATTTACTATGTAGACATTTATTAGGGTGCGCATGTATGAGAATTCGTATACGATCAGATGCTCTAACAACAGATCATAGATATTAGTATTTAATTTCCCCAAAAAAACAAAGAAATATTGTGGAAAAAGAAGGTGTATCTTTTAAATCTATCTTATGGTTACGAATTAAATACACACATATGTTAGAAGAATATGAAAGATTTACACCATTTTTAGATGAATTTAAAAAAAAAAAAAACAAGTTGAAAATTGATATAAAAATTTAAAACAATCAAATAAAATCTGAAAAAATCAGTCGAAATTTGAAAATAATTATGTAAACCTTAAAAAATATCAATTGAAGTTCGAAAAATGGATTTGTATGAAATTTAAAACTTAAGTTTCCTTTGGCCCAAAAATCATCATTCCAAATTTTAAAGGAATCGGACCAGTTGTTCTTCTAGTCCCCATACAAACCCCCTTTTTTATATTTACATAAATCTCTCATAATTCATGAAAATAGGAATTATTTAATTAAAAATTTGTTTGTAGGTGTTAAACGTGTACTTTGGTGGCCTTATCCGTTCTGAGTATAATTGGACCATTTTTGGACTTAGACCCCATATTAAAATTTCGTCCGATATTCAATTAAAGTTGTTTATTGGCCTACTTTCCTCAAATTTGGTTAGTGAGTGTTTTTTACACTTAAACCTCCAATCACTGTAAGGCAGCCTCAGTTGCACTCTTGCTGCGCCTGACGACAGGAGCAGTTGACTTAGTTTTTATCCAAGTTTGCGGATTGAAGACCCCTGGGTTTAAGTTGGTGGTTGCCAAAGGTGAGGGCTCACCAAGAGCCTGCATCTTGGCGAAAAATGGCTTAAATATATTCTTTTTATCAACTTTTAGTGATATGGATGTTACAGCGGCTAGCTTAGAGCTTCATGGGAAGTCTATTTGGCTCGCCTCTGCGTATTTTCCTAATCCGGGGCCAATACCCCCGGAGAAGGTTGTCGGTCTAATTCGGGAGTCTGAATCTAGGGACACCAGTTAGTAGTGTGTTGTGATGCTAATGCACATCATTCGATATGGGGAAGTACAGACACAAATGATAGAGGCGAATCACTTTTGGAGTTTTTGTTAAGCACTAACCTGTATATTTGTAACAAGGGTAGTGAACCAACTTTTGTTACAAGTACGCGGCAAGAGGTTCTTGACGTAACACTTGTATCAGGTACATTGTCTGGTAGAATTGATGACTGGAGAGTTTTGGAAGAGCATTCTTTCTCAGATCATCGCTACATTGAGTTTTTACTCAGGGAGCGTGCCCCGGTTGAGACAGTCTCTAGAAATCTGAGGAAAACAAACTGGGTGAACTATAGGGAGACTTTTTCTTTGCTTTTGGATGAAGTACCCTTTTCTGAACCGCATAGTTTGGCGGAAATTGACTGTCTGGTTGACCATATAACAAATGTTTGTAATAGGTGCCTGGATGCGTCTTGCCCTTCTGCAAAGCCTAGAGGAAAAAAAAAGCCACCTTGGTGGTCAAATGAGTTGCAGACGAGCAGAGATTCCTGCAGAAAGCTGTTTAATAAGGCTAAATTTTCAAGGGCGGACGAGGACTGGTCTGCATACAGGCTGCAACTTAAGAGTTATAAAAAGATGATCAGAAATGCAAAATGTGATTCTTGGAAAAACTTCTGTGGAAACATAGACGTTTCTGAGGCATCCAGGCTGCGCAAGGTTCTGGCTTCTTCTCCTTGCACCCTGGGATACCTGAAAGATCCTAATGGGGTGTGGTCTTCCTCCAGTGGAGAGTCGCTGGATCTCCTTCTAAACACGCATTTTCCGGGCAATTCCATTACGCCGTTTCAAGCTTTGGAAAGTTCTAACGCCCAAGCATCTGAAATTGCTTCGGAAATAATAAATATGCCAACATTAATCTGGGCGATAAAAAGCTTCAGGCCCTATAAATCCCCGGGACCTGATGGTATAATCCCGGCTGAGTTGCAGCAAGTGTCGGACTATATAGCCCCGTTGCTGTATAATCTATACACAGCATGCATCAACTGGTCGTATATTCCTTTAAAATGGAGGGATACCAGAGTCGTATTTATCCCGAAGGCTGGGAAAAGTTCCCACACAGCTCCGAAGGATTTCAGACCAATTAGTCTGTCTTCTTTTTTGTTAAAGGCAATGGAACGAATGATAGATTCATATTTGCGTAGAGTGATTGACCCGAGGTTGCTTTCGACAAAGCAATATGCATACAGCAAGGGACGATCAACGGAAACAGCTCTTCATGAGCTCGTTGGTACCATCGAGAGATCGCTTTCGGTAAAGGAGTACACTATGGTAGCCTTTCTTCATATTGAGGGGGCTTTTAATAATGTCACCCCAGAATCGATAATATTGGCATTGTCTGGTCTGGGAGTAAAGCGTGAAATCGTTTTAATGGTGGAAAACCTACTTGCCAATAGACGTATAACGTCTGAATTTGGAGCGTCCATCATATCTCGATTTGTCAATAGGGGCACACCACAAGGAGGTGTTCTTTCGCCGCTTCTTTGGAACCTAGCACTGAATTCAATGCTACTATCTCTAGAAGCACGTGGTTCTCATGTTGTCGAATATGCTGACGATGTCGCGATAGCGGTAAAGGGGAAGCATCTGCCAACATTGCGGGACATTCTTCAGGGTTCTCTGAAAGGTCTGTCTAAATGGGCAAGAGACTGTGGTCTAGGAGTTAATCCTAGTAAAACAGAGTTTGTTTTATTTACAAGGAAAAATAAGATTCCTGCTTTTGATCCTATTTCTCTGGACGGTACTGAAACCACCTTCTCAGATGGAGCCAAGTATCTTGGAGTATTTCTAGATAGGAAGCTGAATTTCAGGCGTAATATTGAGGAACGGGTGAGAAAAGCAACGATTGCTTTGTATTCCTGTAAAAGGGCCATTGGAAAACGATGGGGTTTTAGCCCTCAAGTCGTTCATTGGATCTATACAGCAGTGGTGCGTCCAATTTTGCTGTATGGAATCATTGTCTGGTGGCCTGCTTTAGAAACAAAAGCGAACTGTGTCTTTATCACGAAGGTACAGAGAATGGCGTTAATGTGCATCACTGGTGCTCTTCGTACTACACCTACGGCTGCATTAGAAATCCTCCTTTACCTGATACCCTTGGACATATTGGGTAGGCAGTATGCGGCTGCGTCGGCAATTCGACTTAATAGCACGCTGCAATGGAGGAGCAGCGATTGTGGCCATAGCGCGATCTTGAAAAAGATAACAATACCACAAAATGTGGACTGTGCTCCCTCTTTGAGCGCCACTTTACCACTATGATACCATCCAGGGAGTCTTGGATGGGGGATACTCCGGGTAGTGGAGCTACCATAAATTTTTACACAGATGGATCGAGGCTGCACGAACAAGTGGGCTTTGGAGTCTATTCGGAAGAGCTTGGGTTGAGCCTGGCTCGTAGATTGCCACATCATTGCAGTGTTTACCAGGCAGAGATGCTGGCAATAAAGGAAGTGGCTGACTGGTTGAGCTGCAATGTCTTGTCTACAACCGCAGTCAACATCTATACTGACAGTCAAGCCGCAGTCAAGTCCCTGGATTCAATGTTTCTGAAAATAAGATCTGCCCTTAACTGCCGCACGTCTTTAAATGAGATGGCCAAGCAGTTTAACATACGACTCATATGGGTCCCAGGGCACAGAGACATTCCAGGGAATTGCAAATCCGATGAGCTTGCAAGACTAGGAACTACCTTACAGGTTCCAACAGAATTGGAATGTGTTGGTATGCCTCTAGAAACTTGCAAGCAAAACCTACGGCTTTGTTCTGCGACGGAGACTAATCAAAGATGGGCAAATGGATGCCGTCGAATGACTTTTGCCGAAGTTGCATGGATGAAGAGGAGTTGGAAACTATCGAACACTTTATTTGCCATTGCCCGGCACTTCCTGGTCAGAGACTTGCTTCACTGGGATCTAGGGAGCTGTACGATCTTTCTGATTTGTTGGATGTCAAAATTCAACATCTAAGGAGTTTCATAAGAAGCTCAAACTGGTTTAACGACAGGGACTAGTAGGGAAACCTATTACGGTCCCGTGGTATCACAATGGACCTCAGAGTCTACGTGTGTTGACGTAAAACGACAGCAGCCACTTACAACCTAACCTAACCTACACTTATTAAAGATTTGACAAAAGATAAATCCAATCGGTCCATGGGACCCATTTTCCGGGAACAACAATATCATTTAAGTTTATCAAATTTTAAAATATCGATTTGCAAATAAAGTTTTCAAAAGTCAACTGATCTCTTTTGCCTTACATCTGAAAACGGTGTAGTTTTTATAATTTTACAAAAAAAAAAACAAAAATTAAAATACAAACCTCAACAAAAACCAAAACACGAACATACTGTCGAATTTGGTTAAAATTACGTTGAATTTTTTATTTTTTTTTTTTAATTTTCAAAAAAAGGCTAATAATTCTAATAGTCTATCTAGGTTGAATTCAAGACGTTCCTCGTACACAGATCGTACTTTAAGCTTGAGATACATGCAAGTGATTAGATACAAAACAACAAAACAACTCATAGTTTAATTTTTTGGATAATTTCTGTTTCTTTTTTTGTTTTCAACAAAATGAAGCGTTTTAATTGGATTATAAGATTTATTTCTAAGATTCGTTATTTTTTTTTTTTTTTGTATTTTTGGTTTTTAGATTTGTTGTCTGTAGCTGGCTTCTATGTCATTTTAATAATAGTAGTAGTTTTTTTTTAGATTTGTTTGTGGTTTAAAGTTTTTTTGAGTCAAAAATACTGTTGATGTTTGAAATTTCTAAGTAATTTTGTTGTTGCTGTTGTGTTTTTTTTTTTTTTTTTTTTTTGAAAGATACCGCATCTTAAATAATAATTTTCATGTGAATTTAAAAACACATAAATACAGCCAATATTTTTTGGAGGATTTTAGATTTTGAAAAATACACTTTGAAAAATAATTTTTATAACTAGGAGTTTGATTGAAAACAAAAATTGTTTCGTTTGCGCTATATTTAGAAGTTTTTTGAAAAAAATTACAATTCGAAACACCTGCAATTCAAAAAAAATAAATTGATATTTGATAAAAATTGTTAAAATTCGATAATTTTATAAGATAATTTGAAATAAAAATAATTCAAATTCGAAAATCATTTATTGAAATTTAAAAAAATTTCAATTAACACAAAAATACACAAGAACAAGTAAAAAAGTTAAATTCGGCCTTGCCGAATGTAGTGATACCCTCAACAATTTCAAAAAGATTATTGTAAAAAACTTTATTTAAAAGGAAATTAATTTTGAAAAAAAAAAAAAAAATGAAAAAAAAATTCCGCGAAAATAAATTTTGGTAAAAAAAATCCGCGATTTTTTTCTTTTTTTGTCAAAAAATATGTTCGTACATGTTTAAATACCATTTGGTGTTCAATTATGTCAACCAGAAGCCGAATTAAAGCATTTTGTATTTTTAGGTTATGTTGAATGTACTGAAATTTTTGAGGTGTGCTTACATTTTCGCTCATAAATTTTGAACCGCTGAACCGATATCGCTCAAATGCAATAATAAACTTCTCGGGAGAACTTCCAATAAATATGTTAAGTTTCAGTCATCTCTGTGCAATATTTTGTCCGTGATAGCATTTTCCACAGACAGACAGACGGACAGACAGACGGACAGAAGGACATCGCTAGAATGTCTTAAAATCGATCGGGCATCATGAATATATATACTTTATGGGGTCCCAGACCGATATTTCGATGAGTTACAAACGGAATGACAAATATATACCCTCTATCACTAAGTGGAGGGTATAAAAACAATTGATATTTGATAAAAATTATTCAAATTCGATAATTTTTTTGAAATTTGAAATAAAAATAATTCAAATTCGAAAAACATTTATTGAAATTCAAAAAATTTTAATTACCACACGAATACAGAAAAATAAATTGTATTGTAGGCTAATTTCCAATTAAAACGTTTTTATTTTAACAAACAATTTAATTGTATTGACCAAGAAACGATTGATTTTTTATTCAACAACAGAATTTGTTAATACAGTTAAATTGTTTGTTAATACAACAATGTTTTAATTTAAAATAAAATAGAAACAATTGTTTTCTGTGAAACTATTAATTGACATACGAAAAATTTCGATTGAATCTCAAAAAGATTAATTCCAATTCGAAACAAAAATAATTTAAATCCTAAAAACTTTTCAATCAGTAATTACTAATTAATTTCTAAAGATTTTTCAATTCTTATCCCCGTTTAATTTTTTCTCCATGTACTTTTGCCATAAAATTATGTAGTATAATTTAATATTATTTGTTTTGAAAACGAAAATTAGTTCAAACGTGTTTTGAATTTTATTTCTTTTTTGTTATTTAATTTTTTAATGTTCAATTTTTTTTTAAACATAATATTAAATTATGACTGCCATATGTTTCAATTTTAATTATTCTATTTGAGTTTGTGTCGGGTTTGAAAGAAGGTGGGAGCGCTGGAGTATAGTTTTTGATAATGAGTTGCTAATTTAGTTTTAAATTATAAATTCTTCATTGAGAATTATGAATAATTTTTGAACATTAATCAGGAGAATAAGTAACCGTTTTTTTCGTTTGTGGGAGTTTTAAAACTGCAATAATTTTTTTTTTTGAGAATTTTAATGAAGTCATTATTCGTAATTTGTGAGTTTTATGTATTTAGGAATTAAGATTTTGATAATTTTTTGAATTTTAATTATTATTTTTTCGAATTTTAATGGATATTTTTTTTTCAATTTATATTTTTCGAATTTTAATTTATCTTTTTCCAATTTGAATTGATACTTTTCGAAGTTTAAAGAAGTTTAGTTTGCCTTTATTAATTGATTTCTTACCAATTTAAATTGATGTTCGAAATTTTATTGATCTTTTCAAATTTCAAATGTATTGAATTTGGATTTTAATTATATTTTTTTGAATTTCAAATGATCTTTTTCAAATTTAAATTTTTTAAGTTTCAATATACAAACAAAAAATTATTGGCTAAAAAATTTCAATTAAATCTATTGATCAACAAAATTTAAATGAGTCAATTATTGTTTTGATCAACATTTTTGTAATTTTCTGTAACATTTTTGTTATTTTCTGTAACTATCAAGTTACAAATTTGCAACATACCAGATTTTTTTTCGCTTCAATTTATTTAAATACATTAATTCAAAAATATACTTTATACTAGGGTTTTCATTTTTTTTATTATCGGCAACATATTGGAAAGCAAAAAATAGGAATTTCTTCATAATTTTTCCATAAGCTTGAAATTATTTTGTTAAATCAATCATTATTTTAATTGAGTTTAAATAAAAAATTGATCAAATTTTTAATCAAAATCGACAAAATGATTAATTTAAATAAAAATCAATTAATCACCTACTATTTGATGATTGATATAACAATTTTCTTTATCGGAGGAGTTTCAATTAAAAAATTAATTGAATTCGCGTTTTTGTTGATTGACTTTCGTTTTCAATTCTTTCTGTGCGGATGAGATACGTCTGAAAGTAGAGATGAAATGGAGTAAAACTGCATTTATAGTTTTTTATTTCGTAATCCTGTTTCCTTTTAAAAGGACTTCAAAGTTTTAAAGGATATATTTTGTAAAATATTTTTGAAATATTTGTACTTGTCCTACGATGACACTGGTGACGGAAAATGAAAGAGAAGGATCTCCCCTAATTTATCCATTTTTTTATTTTGCCATATCAGGATAAAAGGATGTGAATAAAGTCATTTGAAAACTTTATCAAAATATTTTGCTCAAAATTTTGAATGATATTGAAGGATAAAGTTTTGAAAGGACGTAACTTACCTCCTTTTTCCTGATATGTTAAAATAATAAAATAGGAAAATTAGGGGAGATCCTCCTCTTTAATTTTCTGTCAATAGTGGCATCCTAGGACAAGTACAAATATTAAAAAAATATTTTATAAAATTTAATCCTCTAAAAATTTAAAGTCCTTTTAAAAGGAAACAGGATCACAAAATGAACACAGAAAAAATTTGAAACGAATTGCAATCAACAAAAACGCAGATTCAATCAATTTTTTTATTGAAATTCCTCCAATTAAAAAAAAATGTTATGCCAATCATCAAATTGTAGATGATTGATTGAAAATTTTTCAATCAAACATTTTTTCGATTTCGATCACAAATTTGATCAATTTATTATTTAAAGTCAATCAAAATAATGATTGATTTAACAAATGAATTGTAAGCTTATGACAAAATTATCAAAAAATGCATCTTCTTTGCGTTCCAATATGTTGCCAACAATAAAAAAAAAGTAAAACCAGATTATATTGTATATTTTTGAATTAATCTATTCAAATAAATTAAAGCGAAAAAAAATCTGGTATGTTGAAAATTTGTGATTCTACAGTTAAAGAAAATAACAAAAATTTTAATCAAAACATTGATTGACTCATTTAAATTTTGTTGATCAATAGATTTAATTGAAAATTTTAGCCAATAATTTTTTGTGTGTTGACATAAAATGAAGGGTAGAAATATTTAAAAAAATATTTGAAAACTTTTTATATCCTTAAAACTTTGAAGTCCTTGAAAAAGGAGAAAATATTAGCAAATGAAAAAATGAGGACGAAGTTTTTCTATATTCTGCCTCTAGTTTTATGTGTATGTGGTTTGGTTCCAATAAAAAACAAGTAAGAGTGTTAAATTCGGCTGTGCCGAATCTTTTATACCCTCATATACATGCAAAAAAAATTGCAGGGTGCGGGGAATTTCCTCTAGAATATGTGCTTACAAATTCATGATTATGCTTTTTGCACTAAAGAAATACAAGTTTATCATTATTTAAAAAAAAAAAATATTCCACGCCCATGAAAGGGGGCGGCCCGAAAAAACGACATTTTCAAATTCTCTAGGTCCAAATGCAGGTATTTTAACTTCTTGTAGCATAAAAATGTTGCATTTGTTAAACCAAAACACAAAAAATCATGTAAAAAATGGTATTTTTTCAGAGGTTGGTTTAGTTCTTCAAGGGGGGACTTTTTTTCATCCTGGTCCGATTTTGCTCCTTTACGAACTTAACCTGCCTAGGAACATAAGACATATTCGTGCCAAATGTCGGGAGTCTAGCTCTTTTATTTTGGACTCTATCGTATTAACTACAGACGGACGGACGTCGCTAGAATGTCTTAGAATCGATCACTGATGATTAGGGATGAGAGTTCCACGCAAATGCATGTTTTTTGTCGATAGTCTAAAAACGATATCGACCAATTATCTCTCCGAATCAAGAAATTTGCGTTAAAATGGCATCGATGTGTTTTTGCATATTTGTGCATATTTTAGTGAAAATGCATATTTTTGCATATTTTGGTTTAAAATGCATATTTTGTGCATATTTCCAACTTTTAAGTGCATATTTTGGCATAAATTAGCAAAAACACAAATATAAATTTATTTGTTTCAAAAACTATTTTAATTTCTAAAAAAATCTTGCTTATATAAAGTCTTAAATGTTACTATTTAAACACGGCGTTATTTTTTGCTTTTTAAGAAGTTTTTCCCATGAAAACAAGATTTTTATTAAACACATTTTATTTTTAAGTGCATATTTTTAGGTTTTTTAGTGCGTATTTTGAGTTTTTAGCGCATATTTCAAGCGCATATTTTCGATTTTTTAGTGCATGAAAATCTCATCCCCACTGATGATAGATATATATACTTTATGGGGTCCCCGACCGATATTTCGATGCGTTACACACGGAATGACAAAGTGAGTATACCCTCATACTGTAGTTGGAGGGTATAAAAATTGTAAAATTGTCACAGGGTGTAATTAGTAAAGAAAAATTACCTCGAGCTAGAATAGCCATACTCAAAATAAAATATTTTAAAGATCGTATTAAACAATTTTTAATAAAAAATAATTAAATTTTTTGTTTTGCTTTTAAAATACATATTAAAGTTATTAAGGAAGTGTTTTTAACTTGAAATCATTTTTAATCATCTAGTTTGAACTCAAATAATTTAACAGTGTCAATCAAAACAATTAGAACAAAAAATCCATTAAAATATTTTTTTTCTATTGTTAAAAAATTATCTATTTTCTTTGATGGTATTATTTCTTTTTTTAATACAACTCAAAATAGACTTGATAAAAATCTCACTCCATTGTACCCTAATCATCAACTAAAAATCATCATCAGTATTTTTTTTTTTTAATTTTTTTTCATCAAAATGTCCTATAATTGTGTATATCCTTAACTGACATTTAACATAAAAATTCAATCATATCCTTATCTCACGTAACACATATTTTAATTACTTGTACCAAGAATACAAAATAACAAAAGAAATGAAAAATCAAAAAAAAAAAAAAAAAAAAAAACAATATCAAAATAATATCATTTTCGAATCGAAACAACCCCTTTTTTACACATGATGAGAAAAATTTCAACACAAAAATTTTGAATCCCAGCATCTCTACACATAGGATATATAACATATATTTCAGAAAAGACGTTATCTTTAATTAAGCGTAACACATAAAAATGTTACAAAAAAAAAATATATATTTTTTAATGTTTATGACGAATATTTTTTTTTTTTTTTTTTTTTTTTTTTTTTAGCAAAACAACCGTTATAATTTTTAAGTGATAATAAGGTTAATTTAAATCAATCTTCATTTTTATTTTTTTTTTTTTCAAGTGACATAAATGTGTGTTTTTTTTTTTTTTTTGAAAATTTCCTAAACATATCCTGCTAAAATATTCTATCATTCCAAAATATAGATATGATGGTTATATTTAAGTGTTAAGGAATGTTGTGTTAAATATTTTTTAAGGGTTTTTTTTTTTGAAGGGTTCATTTGTATTTTAGATCAGCGGTTACCAACCTTTTTGGCTCGCGTACCACTGATTTTAAACTTTGGCAGCCGCGTACCCCCTAATAAGTTTTTTGATCTTGGAGTTAAAAAAGATCAATTCAACACAGTTAAAAAAGAATTGTTATATTGACCACCATATTTGT
Organism: Pegoplata infirma; assembly: GCA_963921195.1. Lineage (NCBI taxonomy): Eukaryota > Metazoa > Arthropoda > Insecta > Diptera > Anthomyiidae > Pegoplata > Pegoplata infirma. The sequence goes on from OY992540.1 coordinate 215,615,167, forward strand.
GAATATATTAAAATTTTCCACTGAAAGTGCTCCTATACGGAAATTTGTAATATCAAAAAACGTTTGTAAATTTTGTTTGTTGAAAAAAGAATTTTTGTTTTTTTCATCAAAGAAATTCAACAAACACAATTTGTTGATCTGACAAAAGTAAAAAAACACAATTTGTTGATATAACAAATGAATTTTTTTTTTTCAACAAAGAAATTTAACAAACACAAACACTATTTGTTGACATGATAAAAGAATTTTGAAATAAAATTACTTGACTGAGTTTGTTGAAAACAAAATCGAAGTTTTGTATTATGGTTGATTAACAATTGATGTTTGTTGATTTGAATTTCACGATTTTATTTTCTGTGAACCGAAAAAGTAAAATTTTTTTTCGAATTTAATAAATATAGTTAGGCCTCTACAAAAAAAATATAGTGACAAAATTTGAAATTTCTGATACATTTTCTTCCAGAGATATGGGATCTTGAAAATTTGTAAAATCGTTTAAATTTGACAAAAGTGTTCTACAAAAAATGCCGTTATCTCAAAATGTACTACAAATACTGGTCCCAGTTAGGTGTTAAAAAATAGGTAGTGGGGCCGCCTTTTAAATGGTGTGCAAGCTATATCTCAAAAAACAATATTTATAAGTCTTGGAAAAAATATATGTTAATAAGGAACCCTTAAATCACTATAGGTCTAATTTTCATGAAGAAGACTTGATTGGATCTTGAGATATTATTAGAAAGTTGAAAACTGCGTATTTTCCCTCATAGAGTAAGGAAAGTAAGAGAGTTTGAAAGGACGCAAAATCAGTCTGCAAGTTTATGAAAATTGGTAAACTTAATGTATTGCAGAAATTTAAAAATTTTGTGAAAAGATCGAAGAGAATTAGAAAATGAGTAAATTTTACCACTATTATTGAGAGGATTGCCTATCTATATTGAGAGGATTACCACTATTTCCGTTATTAAAATTCTTTCTTAACTAACTTCCCTACCTTTTCCCCTGATTTTGGAGCATTTTGCCTACTCTTTCTACTTTTTCCCCTGATTTTACAGCATTTTTTAAAAAATTTGCAGATATTTTCATACATTAAGAGAACCATTTTTTCCTTTGTAAAAAAAGAGTGCATTTTTTTCGGCTCCATATAATCTGACACCCACTGTTTTCCCTTAGACATTTTTTTTGTTCTTCAAAATCCTGGAACCAAAGTAAATTTTTCGTGATGTTTTTGGCGTTCTGTGTCTAAATATGACATTTAAACTGGCCTATCACTATTAGTATTCGAGTTACCTATTCTAAGAAACCTGAGTAAGACCTGTATCTTAAGTACTTCTTGAGATAACGACATTTATATCGGAACACTTTTGTCAAATATATCTCGAATACTAGAACGACCAGAAGCCTGAAAACTTCGCACAATATTTTTTCGTTAAACCTCATTCCTAAATTTCATTAAATTTGGAAAGGGTATAGTCAACCTGTCGGTTGAATTGAGCTGTTTTTCCCTTTGTCAAAAAACTTTACATACTATAAAAACAAAAAAAAAACAAAAATATTACTAAACAAAATTAAAAAAAAAAAAAAATTGAGAAAAAAATAACCAAAATTTCGCGTACCCCCACGGGCAGTTTCGCGTACCCCCTAGTGGTACGCGTACCATAGGTTGGTAACCGCTGTTTTAGATGATTGAATGACAGCATCAAGACAATATGTCAAATCCCTAAAAACACACACACACACACTGTTAAGAGGGGAATCCTTTTTTTTTTCAAAAATAAAAAAAAATATTCTAAATGTCTAAAGATATACATGATTTCTTAATTAGGGTATATTTTACTATAATTTTTAAGGATTTTAGGGATTTTTTTGTAAAAAAATTAGAAACTTTTTTTAAAAGGTTACTTTTCTTTGAGTTTGATTATCTCTTACAATAACTTGAAAAACCAATTAGGCCTAATTATTTATGTATCATTCCATTATAAAAAAAAAACCCACAGGACATTATCTCAAAAATAATTTCTTTTCAATTCTTAGTAACACTTTTTTTTTGTAAATTTTTAATTTTTTTTCCTCCTCATATTTGAATTTGGTAAAAGTCAATGTTCCCATTTCAATATTAAAAATTATGTGACAGTTATTATTTTGTTTCATTATAAAATCCCATAATCTTAAACATGATTTTGAGGATTTTTAAAAATTTATACCAAAAAAATGTAAACTGTGTGAAAGGTTGAGGTAAAAATATTAGAGTGAATTTTTTGATAATATGTACTGCGTTTACACTGGCATTATAACTATTAATATTCGAAAAAAAAATTAATTCAGATCTTCTGAATGAGTGTTTTTTTCGAATTTCATTCAATTTCAATTATTTGTTGTCGAATTTAGTTTTTTCTCTAAAACAAAATATATATTTCCTAAGTTTCTTAGGTAATTTATACCATATCTTTGTTATTTGATTTGTGCTTTAAAAGAGCTTTTATTTTGTGTGAGTTTCAATGAGTTTTTTGAACTCCATTTTTATACCCTCCACTCTAGTGATAGAGGGTATATATAAGTTTGTCATTCCGTTTGTAACACCTCGAAATATTGGTCTAGGACCCCATAAAGTATATATATTCATGATCCTCGATCGATTTTAAGACGATCTAGCGATGTCCGTCCGTCCGTCCGTCTGTCCGTCTGTCTGTCTGTTGAAAACACGCTAACTTTTGAAAGACTTAACGGAGGCTCCTGAAGTTTGGCATATATGTTGGGCATTTACCTGGTCAGGTTGGTATTGCAATCCAGCGAAATCGGTCGAGTGGTTCAAAAGTTATGAGCAAAAGACTGAATTTCGGCAAGGGTTTTTCGTGAATTTTTGAGATAAAAAGCACTATAACTTTTGAAAAGCAATTCTGAGGATGCTGAAGCTTGGCATATATATTTTGCGTTCCCCCAGCCTCATTCGAATTAAATTTCAGCCAAATCGGTCTAGTGGTTCAAAAGTTATTAGCAAAACCGTGAATTTCAGATTAGCTTCACCTAAAATTCACGTGTTGAAAACCCGTTAAACATGTTTTAAAAACATTGGTAAGTCACAAAAATATTTTACAACGTATTTTTGTCACTCAAAAATATTTTTATACCAAAACAAAAAAAAAAGTACACTCGAAAAAAATTTTACACTCAAAAAAAATTTTACACTCAAAAAAAAAATTAGTAAATTATTTTTTTTTTTTTTCAAAAATTACTAAAAAAAAATTTTTTTAACTAAATAAAATATTTCTAATCAAAACTGTTATTTTTTTCACGTTAGAAAATTTATTATCACTTAAAATGGGCATTGTGGAGGGTATTCATAGATTCGGCCAAGTCGAATTTAACTTTTATACTTGTTTTTTTTTTTTAATTTAAATAGTTTTTTGGAACAGAAATTTAAATGGGTGTTTTTCCAACTGGTCTTATCGATTTTTTTGATTGATTTAATTTTTTTTTTAAATTTAAATCGGATTTAAAATCATCTTTTTGTCAATTAAATGTCACTCACTCTTACCTAAGTGTATTAGGGTAAAAACTTAGGAAATTTGTACAAAGTATAATTTGTAATTAACCCAAAAACTTGTGCTTTAACGAGTTTTTATTTTTTATACCCTACACCACACTGTGGTACAGGGTATAATGAGTTGTGCTGATGTTTGTAACTACCCGAAATATTGGTCCTAGACCCACCTTTAAGTATACCGATCGACTCAGAATCACTTTTTAAGTAAATTTAGCGATGTCCGTCCGTCCGTCTGTCTGTCCGTCCGTCCATGTAAACGTTTTAAGCACGATACAGGTAGCAATTATAAACCGATTTGGCTGAAAATTGAAACTTAAGCTTCTTTTGCCTCAAGGACGAAGCCTATTGAAATTGGGAAAAATCGGTCCATGTTTAGACCTAGCCCCCATACAAATGTCCCCTATAATTTGACTCAAGTGACTCTTATTAGCGTATTATAACAGATATCCTTTCGAAATTTGGTAGGTAATCGTTTTTTGTATTCACAAATTATCATTCCAAATTTTAAACGAATCGGTCTAGTTCCTATTGTAGTCCCCATACAAACCACCCTCCCAAAATTCACATAAATCTCTCAAAATTCATGAAAGTTGGAAATATTTGATTAAAATTTTGTTTTTAGGTGCTAAAGGTGTACTTTGGTAACTTACTTTTATCTGAATATATTCAGATTATTTTTGGACTTGGTCCCCTTTATAAAAATTTCGACCGATATTAAGTTAAATCGGTCTATTGGAATCAAAAATAAGCCAATTCCACTAAAATTTTGTCTGTGGGTGTTTTCTACACTAATTAAAGATCTAATGAAAGATAGATCCAATCGGGGACCCATTTTTCGGAAAACACTGGTGTAGGGTATTATATGGTCGATCTTGACCGACTATAACTTTCTTACTTGTTTTTTTTTTGAGTTATTTATTATTTTAAATTGTTAAATTGTTAAATATGTTTAATATGAAAAAATATTAATAATTTCAGATAAAATAAATAAAAAATTATATATTGCTCATTCCATGAGATGTCTTCCAGCATCTGATCAAATGTTCTTTAATTTAATTGAAATTTTGCACACACAAAATTACTTTAATTTTAATTTTTTTTTGTAGTTTTTTGGAGTTTGACAGATTTTCACGTAAAAACCAAGCAACTTACTTACCTTAAGTGGCAATTTTAGCTAAACAAATTTTTTTGTTATAAAATTTTAAAAAAATTGCTCACATGAAGGCTGTTTTTTTTTCTTAAAGCCCTCCTTAACTGCAGGGACTAGTAGGGGAACCCCATTACCGTTCCGTGTTATCACAACGGACCTAAGATTCTACATAAATCGTTAGCAGTCACTTACTTACAACCTAACCTAGCCCTTCTAAAAATCAGAAATTTCTCGATGGAGGATCCTACATACATATAAAAAATCAAGTTTTTATTACCACTATTTCAGGAGATCAAAAAAGCACCAAAATATTTTTTTTCGCGAAACTTGCATCGAAACTTTCTAAAAAGTACTTTTGTCAGAATGTTGTTTTCGCAAAATGATCCTACATTCCACATTTAAGTTTTTAGAACCGTTATTATAGAAAGTATAAAAAGTACCTGAGTACATATCTTACCCCATTAAAATTGGAATTCCTAAAAGGAACCTTTCTCATAACGTTTTTTTTTCGAAAGGTCCTTTAGTTCAAGTTTCTAAAAAAATTATTTTAGGAGTAAGGAAGAGGTACCAAAGTGCCTACTTTATTTCACTCCCTTTTCCTAAGAATCGGAATTTCTACAAAGTACCTTTTCACAATGTTTTTTCTCCATAGGATCCTTCATTTCAAATATCAGAAAATATATGAAGTACAAAGGTACACTTGTTCACCCCTTTCTACTCCTTAAGTGTCGGAATTTTCAAAAAATTAGCCTAATTTTAAGTCCCTAGTTTCAGGCTTGGGCTATGATACGATGATTATTCATTTTTATTTATTTGCATAATTTTAACATAATCTTGTAAACTTTATGGCTTGTGATCTGTATTTTTACCTATATTGAAATCAATTTTAATCATATATTTATTAATTATGTCTAAACCAATTTTTATTTATAAATAACAAATTTCTCTTTTCTTTTATTTTCAGAATTCAGTTTCAGTTTTCTCACGCAACTCTGTGAGGTCTTCTAAATCACGACATCACTATCAATAATATTAATAATTATAATTTATGAATAAATTGATTTACCGAAAATTGAAATATGAAGTCAAACTAATAATGGTAATAATGGTATTAAATAATATTAATTACAAAAAAAAAACGAAATTTTAAGTTTTGAAAAATTAATAACTGTCTGATAAAATGATAAAAAAATTAAAATGAAAAGACGAGACAAGAAAGTAAAGTTTAACTAAAACGAAATTTTAAAAATATGAAATTATTTTAAAATAAACACGACGATATTAAATATAAAACGAAATAAAAAATTTAATTAAAAAATTTAGCAATTAAAAATTGACAGGAACAAAGATTCGAAATTTAAATTTGAAAAAAATTTAAATAATACAAAAAGTTTCAAATTTACAAAACAAAAATGTTCAGAATATATATAATTTAAACGAAAAATATCGAAACAGTAATATGAATTTGTTCAAAGTCGGTAATATTTTAAACATTTTTTTTTAACAAATATATAACTAAGGGGCCTGTAAAATTCAATAGTCACAAAAGAATAAAATCCCACGTGCACATCATCGTAAATAATCGAATTTCGTCATAATTTCCGTCTTTGCTAACTAATTGGACATGACAAATTTTACAACTTTAGATTTTTTTTTAATACCCCAAGTAAAAATGTGAAGAATCTGTACTGATGCGAAAAATGGATCGCTAAGATCAGTTTAACTCGGACGTTTAACTCATCCGAAAAATCTAATTATATAAACCCATTTTTCGGATGACATTGTATCCGTCCGATTAAAACTGATCTAATCTTAGCGATCCATTTTTCGGTTCAGAACTGATCTTTCAAATCTCGGATCAGTACTGATCTTACTTGGATCAGTACTGATCTTGCAAATCTCGAATAAGATGTGATATATAAAAATATATCTAAATATTTTTACTCGGGACTCTTCATTAATTAGATAATTATACCCTACACCACTCTGTGGTACATGAGTTTATGCTGATGTTTACAACTACCCGAAATATATGCTGTGTTTTTCAAAAAGTGGATTTATTTTCAGATTAATCTTATTTTGTTTAAAATAAATATTTTAACATGCCAAAACAAATTTGGATTTTTTTTTTCCGTAATCTATGATAAATTAGCACTTATAATGCGAAAACATTATAAAAAATTTGGAAAATTAAAAAAGTTATAAATAAATCAAAATTAATCCAATTAAATTTTAGGATTTATAAGTCCACTTTGGATTAGTTTTGATTTATTTATAACTTTTTTCATTTTCCAATTTTTTTTATCATTTTTTCGGATTATAATTGCTAATTTATCGTACACTCAAAAAAATACGTTAGTAGATTTACTAATTTTTTTTTGCTAATGCTAGTTAGCTAACTTTTAGCAAATTTTTAGTTGAGATTAGCATGTTAGCAAAAAATTCTTGTAAACTTCATTTAGCACATTAGCAATTTTAAACAAACGTTGAACTAATTTCTTTTGCTAAGATTTGAAATTGAGTTGACAACATTTTTACAAGATTTTTTGCTAACATTAGCAAAAATAAATGGTAATTTTTTTTTTATTTTCAGAAAACTTAAAATGGCTCTATCTCGGAAACTAAGCCAGATAGAGCAAAATGGAGGGCATTTTTGGTTCTTAGAATCTCCATACTTTCGCGGGTCCTCTTTACATGTGTGGACCCTAATGGGCCCTAACTTTGGATCCAAAAAAGTTAGCATTCCCGAAAATTTTAAAATGCTCATATCTCGGTTAATATTGCCGACACAACAAAAAGTCCAGAAGCATTTTTGTAGCCCTCAATACGTAGAACAAGCAAAATAGTCAAAAGCTCCCCGAGTAATATTTTTTAAGTTATCGAGTTTTTTTAATTCTCAAGACCCCAGTGGTCCCCTATAATCACGTATCTCAAAAACTAAGCAAGGTAGAGCGAAACGGACACAAATTTTGGATCAAAAACTATGACGATTTTTAAGGAACCCAACTAGGTTTAGGCCCATCGGGGTCTGGACCTATCGGGTCCCCATTATCGAGTTTTTTAATTCTCAAGACCCCAGTGGTCCCCTATAATCACGTATCTCAAAAACTAAGCAAGGTAGAGCGAAACGGACACAAATTTTGGATCAAAAACTATGACGATTTTTAAGGAACCCAACTAGGTCTAGGCCCATCGGGGTCTGGACCTATCGGGTCCGAACCCAATGGGGTCCTCAAATGTGTCAAAAAAAATTTTTTTTTTGTTAACTAATAATTGGCAAAACATTTTTGCTAATTTTAGCAAAAAAATTGTGGGTTCAAAATCAGCAAATTTTCTTGTAGGTTTACAAGCTTTTTTTGCTAACATTACAGTTTTTTTTTTTTTGAGTGTACTACTGTTGTGGTTCACATATTAATACTTTCTACAAAAATTTTAGACAGTTGCAACAAATACAAATTCTATTTTTAGAAATTTAAACTTTACTACATACCAGGGATGGAAAATCGGAATTTTGAAATGGTACTGGAGCTCAACCAAAAAAGTACCTTTTTGCCCTCGTCGGTACCAAAAGTGTCGGTACGACATAAAAACGAAATTAATAAATCGAAAAGTTTGAAAAAACTGAAGGAATCGGCCCTTAATCTAATATTTTTATTTTAATTATACTTTTCAACTCCCGCCAATAAAGCAAAAAAAAAAAAAAAAACTCATAAAAACGAAATTAATAAATCGAACAGAGCATTTTTAATAGTACTACTTAATTATATAAGAAAAAAGAAAAACCCAACCACAAAAATTGAACAAAAATAAAAAATATATCAATTCCCCAGCATATCATTTTAAATAAAAATAAAATTTATACTAAAAAGCACATAAAAAAAGTGTTAAAATAGCAATAAAATTTGATTTTCAAAAGGATTTTTTAATGAAAAAAATCAAAAAATTTATTTTTTTTATAATTTGTTTAAAAATGTGCAATATATACCTTGTTTTTTGTTATATTCTAAAAAAATACACAATAAATAAATAAATTTAAATAATATTTATAATTTAAGTAAATTAAAAATGCATACAAAATAATAATTTCAATTCACAAAAACAAACAAAATTCAGGTAAGTTTTAAAAATTCATTTTAATACAAATTTTTAAAATGCCAAAAATAAATAAAAACTACCTCGTTTTTTAAATAAAACTGTCTTAAAATAAATATTTACTAAAACAAAAGAAACAATAATAACAAATTTTAATATTTGCAAAAGTTATACGTAATTGAAATAAAACCTAAACAATTTTAAATAATTAAAAAAAAAAACAATAGTAAATTCTAAGTATTAGTAAAGTAAAATTAAAAATTTTAAATAAACTAAAAACTTAATAATAGAAATTTTGAACAAAAATCTAGGATTTCGTTAAAAAAAAATTAAATTTCTTTTAAGAAATTTTCAATGAAATCCTTTATTTTTTTTTTAAATAATTGAAAAAAATATCTTTTTTTAAATTTTGTTTTTAATTATAATATTTTTATAAAATATAAATTTTTGTTTAAATAAAAAAATAAAGAAATTTATGTTACAACGAAAATAAAATAGAATATTAAATAATTTTTGTTAAGTTTTTTCGCTTAAGTTTTTTGTTTAAAAAATTGCCCTTCTGCTTCCATCATAGTAAATTGTTTTTTTTTTTTAATTTAATAATTATTTTAAATTTATGTTTATTATTTAATTAAAGCGTCTCTAAAAAAATCATTATTTTAAAGCAGCATGTGCTAAGAAAACACTTTGAAACCCGGTATTTTGATTTTTAAAAATTGCAAATCCAAGCGGTTTAGGTTTTAACACAGACTAAAAAGATGCAACATTATGACAGCTGTCAAAAATAAATCTTGACTTTTTAGTTAAGAAAGAGTAAACTAATATAATCCTTAATTCCTCTAATGTCTCCCGCCAAATTATTTGTTTTCGAATTTGATATTTTTTGAATGTTGATCTTTTTAGAATTTTAACTGTAATTTTTATACCCTCCAACCACAGTATGGGGTCATTCCGTTTGTAACGCATCGAAATATCTGTCGGGGACCCCATAAAGTATATATATTATTGATCTATGATCGATTCTAATACTTTTCTAGAATGTCCGTCCGTCTGTATTGGACACGATAAAGACATTCTGTGAATGTCCGTCTGTCTGTCTGTAGATGGCACGATGCAGTCCAAAATAAAAGAGCTATCATCTGAAATTTGGCACGAATATGTCCTATAGTCCTAGAAAAAAGTTCCTCCTTGAAGAACTAAACCAACCTCTGAAAAAATACACTTTTTTTACATGTTTTGTTGTATTTTTGTTAAATAAATGAAAGATTTGATATATTCATCGCGAGGAGAAGGTATTCTCAACGTCCTCCACTGACCCCATCACCCCCCTTCCCCAAAAAACGCCCCTGACAATTTTTTTACATTTTATTTTTATACCCTCCAACACTCCAACTATTTTTAACCAAAAACCCCTAAATTTCACTAAAAAAGCGCTAGAAACCGCCAAAAATAAATTTAGCGGGGAAAATTTAAAATTCTCCCGCTAAATTACGAAAAAAAAACCCTAAAAACCGAAAGCTTGGCATTTTTGATTGACAAAAAAGAAACATTTAAAAAAAACCTCCAAATTATTTTTTCAACGAAATTTGACTTTTCACTAAAATCGCGCAAGAAACCGCCGAAAAAAATATAAAATTCTCCCGCTAAGTTACAAAAAAAGCGCTAAAATTCGACAAACATGGCGTTTTCGATTAAAAAAATTAAAAAAAAAAATTCCACCAAATCCGAACAAAAATCGCTAGATTTTCCCGCTAAAGCACCGTTCCCGCTAAAACCTATTTTCCCCGCTAAATCCAAACAAAAAGCGCTAGATATAGCGGGAAAACCTCCAACTTGGCAACAGTGCCCTCCAACTACAGTATGAGGGTATACTCACTTTGTCATTCCGTTTGTAACGCATCGAAATATTGGTCGGGGACCCCATAAAGTGTATATATTATTGATCTATGAACGATTCTAATACTTTTCTAGAATGTCCGTCCGTCCGTCCGTCTGTATAGGACACGATGCAGCCCAAAATAAAAGAGATAGACTCGTTAAGTTTGAAAGGAATATGTATTTTGGTCCTAGGCAGTTTAAGTTCGTATATGGGTAAAATTGGACCAGGGGGAAAAATTCGCACTTGAAGAACTTAACTAACCTCTGAAAAACGTCATATTTTCACCGGGTTTTTTGTAGTTTTGTTAAGCAAATGAAACAATTTGATTTCAGAAAAACTTCAAGGTCCTGCACTTGGACGTAGGAAATAAAAAAAATCGTTTTTTTTTGCCCGCTCCCTTTTGTGGGCTTGCCTTACTTAAGCTTAAAAAGCATAATAAATGAATTTTTATACATTTACCGCTTGGGTTTATGTGTCCCCCAACCACTGTTGCCAACTATTTTTAACCAAAAACCTCTAAATTTCACGAAAAAAGCGCTAGAAACCGCCAAAAATTAATTTAGCGGGGAAAATTTAAAATTTATAAAAAAGCGCTGAAAACTGAAAAACTTGGCATTTTTGATTGACAAAAAAGAAAAATTTAAAAAAAAACCTCCAAATTATTTTTTCAACGAAAATTTACTTTTCATTAAAAACGCGCAAGAAACGGTCGAAAAATTTTAGCGGGAAAATACAAAATTCTCCCGCTAAATTTCAAAAAAAGCGCTAAAATTCGACAAACTTGGTGTTTTCGATTGAAAAAAAAGAAAATTGGAAAAAACCTCTAAATGTGTCCCACTAAATCCAAATAAAAAGCGCTAGATTTTCCCGCTAAAGCACCGTTCCCGCTAAAACAAAAAGCGCTAGATTTAGCGGGAAAACCTCCAACTTGGCAACAGTGCCCCAAGGACCCCTACTGACCCCCCTTCACACAAAAAAAAACGCCCATGCAAGTTTTTTTTTAATTTTTATATATGTTGGAGGGTATTATAGATTCGGCACAGCCGAATTTAACACTCTCACTTGTTTTAATTTCGATTGATCTTTTTCGAATTCAATTGATTGACCCATACAAACCACCCTCCCGATATATTCACATAAATCTCTCAAATTTCATAAAATAAGGAAATATTTTATTAAAATTTTGTTTGTATGTACTAAAAGTGCTAAAATTTTTCAAAATTCAAATTATTTTATTGAATTCAAGTCGAACTTCTTATTATGAATTGAACTCTTAAATATCGATTTTTAAATATCATTAATTTTTAAATTACAAATAATTAATTTTTTAAATAAATTTTAAAACTTTTATAGATCTCTTTTTTAAATTTTAGTTGGGTCTTCTACTTTTTATTTCCTTTTTTTTATTTTAACATAATTTTTGAACTTAATTTGATGTTTAAAAGTTAATAATCGTTTATTTTACTGTTATTGCTTGTATGTGCTAAAAGTGCTAAAATTTTTTGAAATTCAAATTATTTTTTTGAATTTCAGTCAAACTTCTTATTATGAATTGAACTCTTAAATATCGATTTTTAAATACTTTTTATTTCCTATATTCTTAATTTTAAAATCATTTTCGCACTTAATTTGATATTTTTAAAGTGAATAATCGTTTATTTTCACTAATATTTTTATTTTTATAATTTCTGAATTTTTATGTTTTATCTGAAAACTTTTATAGATCTTTTTTTTTTTAATTTCAGTTGATTCTTCTACTTTTTATTTCCCATTTTTTTTTAATTTTAAAATCATTTTCGAACTTAATTTAATATTTTAAAAGTGAATAATCGTTTATTTTCACTAATATTTTTATTTTTTTTAATTTTTTTAAATAAAAAAAAAAATTCTTAAAAAAAAATAATAATAATATTAAAATAAAGGAACCTTGTACCTCCGCAATCTCAAGCAGTTTTATATATAACTAAAATATGTCTTAATAAAACATATTTAAAAACAAAAATTAATATAAAAAACATCTCTAAATATTTAAAAATATTTAATAATCATTAAGAAATTTACCCTCAACAATATCATTGTCTTTATAAAAGTAAAAAATTTAAAATAAAAATTGCGCAAAAATAAAACTCAAACAATTTAAAAGAATTTATGTCTAATTAATAAAACCAAAAAAAAAAATACATTAATTTTTAGTATAATGATTATAAAAAATTAAAAAACCAAAATTAATATCATGTTCATGTTAGTTGTAACCAAAATTTTGTTTATTTTAAATAATTTTATTTTATTTTTTTCTTTGGCAATATCATTAAATGTACATACCTAAAATATAAAAGGAAATAAAATTGAAAAAAAAAACATAAAAATAAATAAAACTGGAAATAAAAATATAAAGTTTTTTATTTTTTAAAAATAAATTTTTGGAGATAAATATTTCTATAAATTTGATGACTAACTTCGTTTTGTGTAGAGACATTTATTTCATTTTGAAATTTGATGACTAATTTCGAATAGTTAAGATTTCAAGATAATTTTTAAAATGATTCATTTTTAGTTTAATAAAAGTAAGTAATTTTATTAATGGAGTTTTTAAAACAACAAAATTATATTAAATTTTATAGAATTTTTTTTTTTAATAAAATATTTGTGCAAACTCGTTAAAATTTATTCCGAAACTTTGGATTCTTTTACAAATATCTTCGCAACCTATTTTGGTGTTCATGTGATCTGCATCATATTGTATTTTCCGACTGCAAGAAATGGTTCAACAGTTTCGGGGTTTGGAATTCAAAAATTCTATATGAAAATTCACGATTTCATATGAAATTTCGAAAAATTGCAATTTAAATTTGAATTGAAATTGAAATGACATCGTTTGAAATTCGAAAAATATCAATTGAATTTTGTAAAAGATTAATTAAAATTTTAGAAGAGCAATTAAAGCTCGAAAATCGGCAATAACAAATGTTAAAACAACAAATTTGACTTTAGAAGCGACTTCTAGGCAATTGTGTGGAATTGGCATTGGAGTGGTGGCTGTAAAAACACAAAAATCCTTCCGCGGCACAGTGGAAAATTTTGATCATTTTCGGATCAAAAATCTGTAACTTTTGAATGGAATAATATTTTTGTATGCCGTTTTTTTTTTTTTTTGTTGAATAGGTGGGACTTTAGACTTTAATTTGTGCTTTAAATCATCAAAATCGACTGACAAGAAATAAAGTTATGAAGGTTTAAAAAAAAAATCGATATTTTTTTTGAATTTTAGTATAAAAGTGAAATGTTAAGGCAAGTTGAAGAGGTATTTTATATATTTTCCAATTATTTTCAATAGAATTTTGCAACAATATATATTATAAATGATTTTTTAGACATTTTTTTTAGAAAAGGCCAACCTTTGGCCCCGTAGACTTTTAAGGGCCAAATGTTTCAATTTTTTAAAAAATACTGGAATTTAATTATAGTTTAATTGGTGTCGAATGTTAAATTTATATTTATAAATATATATTTATTTAATATTGGTTGTAATAAAACAGAAATAGGAAAGTTATAATGAAAAAATCGTATGTAAGTTGCCAAGGTAAAAAAGTGAATGTTAAATTCGGCTGTGCCGAATCTTTCCACTAGAGATTTATTCACGTGATTGTGAGTGAAAAAAATGCGTGACTGAGTGTGAGTGAGTCGATTTTTTTGCGGGAGTTTGTGTGATTTATTTTCGTTTCATATTTCTGTTCGTCACGAATAAAGCCAACAAATTTAGTAAATTTCGTCCCGAAAAAATCAAAAAAAAAATGTTAAATTTGGCTAAGCTTTACATTTTTCTAATAATTTGGTTAGATTTTTAAAATTTAAAATTTTTTCACCCTTTCACTGCCAAATTTTTTCTTGACCAAAATTTGTGAAAATGTAGATCTATGCTAAGTAAAATTTTTTTGTTTATTTTGTTGGTCTACTGCGCCCTCTAGCGGAGATATATCCAACCAAAGTTAAAGCTTTCACATGCAATATCTTCCAAACGAGTGAACATTTTTTCAAACTTCGAATTTTGTATTTTTTGTATTGAAAACTTCTACAAAATCCGCTTTTAAGAAAGCTTGTACGATTGTTATTCGATTTTTGAGAACGTTTTTAATGATTATTTTTTTCAATTTTTTTACGTTCCCGGTTAAAAATGATCACATATGTGCACGTATGAACATTAGGGCGTTTCATCAAAAACTTTTTTTTGGATTTTTGCAACTCTTGAAGCGGAATATGAATTCTTATGGCCTAAAAGATTTTTGAGATTTTTTTCAGATTTTTGGAATGTCGGGATCAACTCGCTCAAATCGATTTTATCAAAAAATTTAGGTTATGAAACATAATTTTTTTTATTTTTTGTTCTCTGGTGCCTTTTTTTAACAAAACCGGATATAATACTTCTTAATGTTGCTAGCCTGCTAAAAAAAAATATTCGCGGTCAAAATTATAAGTTCAAGGGTCACTAAGATGACCTTAAAAGTAAAAATTCAGAATTTCCCGTGTTTTAACCTCAATAATTCGAGAAATAAGCTATGTATGAACGTCATGTTGAATCCGTTAGATAGGTCTTTAAAACACCTTTCATTTAAAACCAATCTGACTATTGTCACTTTTGTAGAAATGTTAAAAAAAATAAAAGACTGGGAAAAACTCATTTTCTCCCCCATTTTATCGAAAATTGAACTGGTGCATTAGGTAGTTTTTTTTTTGTAAAGTTAAAATAATAACTTTTAAAGGCTTTTTATAGATTGTAGTTAGTGTTTCCAAGCCGGTTTACCAAAAAACCGGTTTTTTGTCAAAAAAAACCGGTTTGACAAAAACCCGGGTTTCCGGTATGGAAACACTAATTGCAATCAAAAAAACTTCTTTTAAGTTTATAATTTCAATTTTACAAAAAAACTACTAATGGATTCCCTTCGATTTTCTGTAAAATGGGGGAAAAAATGAGTTTATCTTAGATTTTTAATATTTCTACTAAAGTGACAAATGTCATTTTGGTTTTAAATTAAAGGTATAAAAAAGACCTATCTAACGGATTCATCATTACGTTCATATACTGCATATTTCTCAAATTATTAAGGTTGGAACACTGGAAATTCTGAATTTTTACTTTAAAGGTCATCTTAGTGACCCTTGAAGTTATTATTTTGACCGCGAATATTTTTTTTTAGGAGGCTAGCAACATTAAGAAGTATTATATCCGGTTTTGTTAAAAAAAGGCACCAGAGAACAAAAAATAAAAAAAAATTATGTTTCATAACCTCATTTTTTTGATAAAATCGATTTGAGCGAGTTGATCCCGACATTCCAAAAATCTGAAAAAAATCTCAAAAATCTTTTAGGCCATAAGAATTCATATTCCGCTTCAAGAGTTGCAAAAATCCAAAAAAAAGTTTTTGATGAAACGCCCTAATGAACATGTATGATCATGGACGAAAATTGAGGTAATATGTAGACATATGAGCATATATGTTCATACATGTTTGCATATATTTATTAATATAATTTTTTTATTATTTTGCATGCGTTATGGTCGATTAAAAAAATATATTTAATGGTAAAAAGTTTATTGTTTAATAAAATTCACAATTTTAAATATATGATTACATTTACGCGACGCGTGTAGTTTCATAAAAATTTATAACAAAATATTAATATTATATTAAAATTAGGCGTATCTTACATATCCTGTCAATATCAGATTCGTGGGGTTATCTTGTTTTTTACTAAAGAGGCTGTAAAATTGTTTGTGTTTTGCATTGTCTTCAAATGTTGAAATCTTGATGTGTTTTTGGTCTCTTGACAAAATAAATCTTGAATTAAAAAACCTGTTAATAAGAAAAACAATAATAATATAAATCTTAATTTTATTAACATATATTTTACCTTTAGTTTTCCGCAAATTCTGTGCCAAAATATGTATCCTGTATTGCTTAAAAATTTTTCAAATACAAATGTATGTGACAAATTTTTTTTTTAAGTTTTAAAAAAAAAAAAAATATTATGAAAAGTTTTGACAACAGTTACAAAGAAAAAATACAAACAAAAGAAATTAAAAATGATCAGTATTTTTTATATTTATTATCAAAAAGGGATTAAAAATAAATCTTGCTTGTTTTTTAATAATTATAATTCTGAATTTTTTAAAAAAATACATGCTTCCAAAATGTTAACCCCTATGTTTCCTACGAACAAAAGGGGCTTTACCCTGGTTCCGTAGCCGCAAATGATTGTCAAAACTATTTTTTGTGAATTAGGTTAGGTTTAAAGTTTCTTCTGATGATGAGATTATTTAATGATGTATTTGTTAGTCTTTTATGTTTTTTTTTATATAAAAGCCAAACAAAAAGGAAACATTCTTTAAAATTTCCTTCTAATAATACAAACAATTCCATTATGATCCCCTGTTTTTCCCCTAAAGCCAATCAAATCTGAAGGAACTAGTCAATTATGATAACAAACTCACACTCAGAAAATTATGTAAGTTACTACATGTTAGTTGTTTGTATATTTTACAGTAGTTAGTTATTTTCAACTAAAAAGTCAGTTGTTTTTGTATGAAAAATGTCAAACAACTATTTCTGTTAGTTATTTTAATTAGTTTTTTTGAATAACTAACAAAAAAGTACTGTGATGTAGTAACAGTTATTTAAAGTAGTTAATTTAATTTTTTTATCTCTGAAAAATTTTCAAAGTTTTTTTCCAAAAAATAAATTTTTGGTTTTTTTATTTTTCACAACTTTAAAAAAAAAAAAAAAAATTTGAAAAAATTTGGTCTTCATTTTTTTCTGAAAAATTTTTTGACAAAAAAAAAAATATTTGTCGATTTTTTATTTTTACTACATTTTAGTTGTTTTGACTACAAATGTAAGTAGTTTTTACTACATAAGTCAGTTGTTTTTTGTCAGTTAAAATAACTAACATTGTTAGTTGATTTAACTGAAAAAGTAGTTGACCCCAAAATAACTTACAAAGTAGTTATTTTAACTGACATTTTCAGTTGATTTTACTAACATAATTTTTTGAGTGCAAGAATATATTTGCCCCTTGTATGAATTTATGCTTCTATAGATGCTTTCAAATGTTCTGAAGGTGTTTATACATGTTTCATATGTGGTCATATGTCTTCATACATGTTCACACATGGATCCATACGTGTTCACACATGGGCCCATACATGTTCATATGTGTACATATGTGACGATTTTTACCTGGGTTATTTAAAAAATTTCCATTTTGCCAACAAATACTGCGTGCAGAACATACCGGATTGATTTTTTTTTTCCAAACACATCTATCGTAAAGATAACCCTTCAATGATCAATCTTATCCAAACAAAACACAAAAATGTTGTAGGGTTAATTTTTAATGATTTCTTAAAGGTGTGTATACTGTAGTGTACAAGGGGAGTGAAAGGGTTAATTTGTTTGTATAAATAAGAGTTTTGTAAGTGTGAATCAACGTGAGTGTGAGCTGTCTTAAATTTACTCATGTGATTGTAAGTGAGTGTAAGTAGAAAATATATGCTATTTAGTGAGTGTGCATCACTAAAGTCACTATGCGGCCATCTCTACTTTCCATAACCCTCCAAAAAGTAAAAAAATAAATAAAGTAACGTTTTTTTGGGAAGGAGTAAGGGGAGGGTCGCCGGTGGACACCTACCCCTTTCCGATACATGTCAACAAACTAATTTATTTGGTTTGGATTATACCGTGCCTTCCTCAGACAGACGGACGGACATCGCTAGAATGTCTTAAAATTGGCCATGGATCAATATTATATATTTTTTATGAGGTCCTAGACCGATATTTTCTTGCGTTACACGCGGAATGGCAAATTGAGCAGGGCATAATAAGCCAATCAAAAAAATAATTAAATTTTTATTTATTTTTAATTTCTGAGTTCGTCAACATTTTTGGATGCCATTTGTTTAAAGGCACGAAAAGGCAGCTAGTCTTAGATAAATCTTTTAGATAATAAGTTAAACTTTAATTCTATGTTAAAACTAGATCGGAGGAAAACGGAGACAACAGTTAAAATCCTAGTTGTTTTTTTGCAGACCGGATTAAGATTAGGATTAACTCCATTTAGTTAGGTAATAAATGGATCAAATCAAGTCCAGAAATTTTTTTTATATTTTTTCTGAATTTACATCCAATTAGTTAATATAAACAGGACAAAAAATTAAGCGTTGTCCAAAATGTAAAACGGTATAAATAAATTTGAGTTAATCCTAGGATTTAAATAAATTTATTTTTCATTCTTTGCATTTTGGACAAAGCTTAATTTGTTTTTCTGCTTATATTTACTAATTGTATGTAATTTCAGAAAAAAATTATAAAAAAAAAATTCTGGACTTGATTTGACCCATTTTTTAACTAAATAAAGTTAATCCAAATCTTAATCCGGTCTGCAAAAAATAGGGCTATTGTGTGACTTTTTTCAGTTCGTAAGTCTCAGATTTTATGACATTTTTTAGTTAGAAGGTCTCTTTTGGAATACTTTTTAAGCCCTCCTGTTAACTGCGTACGTTTCTGCCATCAATTATCAAGAATTTTAATAAAATCTCTAAAAAATCACATACAAAATAATCAATAGAAGTCGAAAAATCCACAATTTCAAAGAAATAAAAATTTCCATGAATTCCCGCTCTATTTCCCGGGATTTCGGGATCGAAAATTTACGGGAATTCCCGGGTAATCCCGTCCCGGGAATTCCCGTGAAAAACTCTAGTTGCAATGTCTTGTCTATAACCGCAGTCAACATCTATTCTGACAGTCAAGCCACAGTCAAGTCTCTAGAGTCAATGTTTCTGAAAACAATATCTGCCCTTAACTGCCCCACGTCTTTAAATGAGATGGCCGAGCAGTTTGATATACGACTCATATGGGTACCAGGGCAAAGAGACATTCCAGGGAATTGCAAAGCCGATGAGCTTGCAAGACTGGAAACTACCTTACAGGTTCCAACAGAATTGGAATGTGTTGGTATGCCTCTACAAACTTGTAAAATCTACGGCTTTGTTCCGCGAGATGGGCAAATGGACTGACGTGTGAGATAAAACGACAGATTTGGCCTTCTCTTAATTAAAGACGCACAAGTGAGCTGAAATCTCTTCCAAAAGAGAGATTTCGACAGTGGTTGTTTCAATTACCGGACACTGTCTTATAGGGAAGCATGCAGAGCGGTTAAATGTGCCGTCAAATGACTTTTGCCGGAGTAAGCTGTTTCAAAATTATTTACTTGCTTTTTTTACTTTACCTTTGGAAAATTTTGTTACCTATGGTTACAATTGCTTGACTTTATTTTAAGATAAGAGATTGTGTGTCTTGATTCTGATACTTTGGTAACTTGTCAATCATTTCTTTCAGACTCCCCTTAACCAAAAATTAAGTAGACCACACAAATTTGCCTTAAATATCCTCTAATCAGTAAAAGAGTTATTTTTTTTATTTTAAAGTTAACCCATGCAAAAATGTTACACTTTTATCACACATCATCTTCTGAGGATTTGAGCTAATCAATCAAACTGCGTAAAGTTTATAAGCCAGACTAAAAGAAGGTTGAAAAAGGGGTGTTGTTCTGTGTAACTCACATGTGATTATATATACAGAGATTCTTTAGTTTAATTTTTCCAAAAAAATTTCCATATAAAATAATATTCAATCAATAATTTAACTTTTTTTTTTAAATAAAGTACATAAACTACTCTAAAATCCCTCTACCTACAAGGGGGTTCTTTGACAGACGACCAAAAGCAGATATACTTTTATGTTATATAGTTAAAACTCCCCCAAAATATTTATATAATGATGGTGATGATGCTGGCCATGGCCATCAGCAAAATTGGATTTGTTTTGTGTTAAGTCCAATACATGCAATGTATTCGTTCAACGTACAAACATATCAAACGTTTGTGCATGTGTCAAAATAAAAGTACACATATGTATAGCAAATGAAATTTAAAGGTATTAGTTTTCTAGTGGAATTACATTTTTTTATTTTTTGTTGAAGGGGTTACTCGCTACAGTTTTAGTCCAGGAAGAACTCGAGAATCTCGAAAAAATCGCAGTTATGGAGTTCAACTGTTTGAAAAATGGACAAACGAGTTTTATCCTCGACTCAGGAGGAACATGTGCCATAGCTATGGACCAACCGATCTATGTGAGAAGTTCAAAATTTTGAGCTCCACCACCCCTAAACTAACCAGGAAAATTTAGTATGGCTAGAACGAATGTGAACACCTCCATGGCAATATCAATGTTTTAATGAATCAATAGAGTGTAATACCCAGAGCCATTGATAAGCTTCACTTCTTGTAAACATTTTCTAAAAGCTTTTAGACCTACTCTAGAAACCTGACCATTTGTAGGAGTCGTATAATATTTTCGATCGAATATGAACACCTCCCATATCAATTTCAAGAGAATATTGTAACACGACCCACATTCCGAAGATGATATAATGAATCATAGAGTTTAATACCCAATACTTTACCGGCCTCTTCTGAACACTGTTCAGAGGCTGGTATAAATAGTAAGAAAATAAGATGGAGTGAAGTAATTCTTTCACCGCTTTAAAAAAACCTGAACTTTTTATAAATCACACACAACTCCAAAAACGTATTTACTCTATCGGAACACACTGTATTTTTAATTAGACCAAAACTCAATGAATGGTTCAGCCAGAGTAATGCCTTGTTTTGGCTAGAGGAAATAAGGTTAAGGAAAATTCGTCCCTCCTTTCCTTAGCTTAACTTTCTTTATGAGAGTGTGTATGGACTTTAATTTGAACCTGTCAATGTCATAGGTAAAGAAGTTCATTCATTGGCTGGAAGTTTTCCCCCCAAACGTATAGTTCGACTAAAGAACAAATTCTCTTAAAAATGCGTTGAACGATTCACTGGCAAAGCAATCGCAAATGTAGACATTCTTTATAACCGACAAATTTAATATCCTTGGTTTTAGTTTTCCATAATTGAAAAACCGATCGTTTTTTGGTTTGAAAATTAAGAAATTTTCTTCAGATAAACACAGAACTTCAAAACTATTACTTAAAACTTTTTTGAAAATGGCGCCCAGACGGGGGCTCTAATTCTAGAAATCACTTTCAACCAGCAGAGTTGGACAAAATTGACGACAGCAACCAAAATGATTCCAAAACTTATCAACAAACATTAAATACGTATCACTCGACTAGATTTTTTGCTCAGGAAGGAACAACTGTTGGTTATGCATATGTCTTCATAGTTTTCCTTAACTTATTTTGGTCATTTGACTTACTCCTGTCAATGGGCAAGGAATGAGATAGAAAACTATTTCGCATATGTATAGTCTGATCAAAGAACAAATTCTTCCTACTATAATCTAAGATCGCTTAGATCGCACACTATACAGTGTGCTATCTTCTGGCTTATTGATCATAAACGAAAAGTTTCTTAATAGCCGGGAAGTTCGGCTTGAACTATTGATTTCAGAAAATTGCGTCTAGTCAGGAGCCTTACTCCAGAAATCACCGTGAGCGAGGGAGAGTTGGACTGAACTCCCATTGTGCATTTTTAAGTATTGATTTATCAAAACCTTTAGAAATTTTTGTATAACATCTTGGAAGCACTTATGTTGAAAATGTTCCCCAGATAACATAAAAGTTCACAAAAATAACTTCAAAATACTCTATCCAATTGTGTCCATACAGGCGAATTATCCTAGACAACATTCTGTCAAGGAGGGAGAGTTGTGAAAAATTCACGACAGCAACCAAAATGATTTCAAAACTTATCAACAAACATTGAGTACTCATCACACAAAGGAACAACTGGTGGCTAAGCAATTGTCTTTTCTGTTTTTCTAAACCTAATTTGGATATTTGATTCATATTTAATTGTGTTAAAGTGACATGATAGGAGTCTGTTAGAAAACTATTCCAAATACGTAAAGTCCGACTTAAGAAAAAATTGAACAATGTTTGCAGTTTTCCCTAATCTATTTTGATAATTTTACATATACTTGACTATGTCGTAATTTGCAGGAAAGGTATCTGATGTAAAAATATTTCACATATATATTTATATAGTCCGACTATCCTAGGATCAAAAGACCAATCGATCGCAAACGTAGAGTTTAGGTTGTAAGTGGATGCTGATGCTTTACGTCAGCACATATAGACTCCGAGGTCAAAACGGTAATGCTTTTCTCCTACAAGTCCCTGTCGTTAAACCAATTTGAAGTCCTTATGAAACTCCTTAGATATTGAATTAGAAAGATCGTACAGCTCCTTAAATCTCAGTGAAGCAAGTCTCTAACCAGAAAGTGTCGGGAAATGGCAGATAAAGTGTTCAATAGTTTCCAACTCCTCCTCATCCATGCAACTCCGGCAAAAGCCATTTGTCGGCACATATAACCGCTCAGCGTGCTTTCCAACAAGGCAGTTTTCGGTAATTACAGCAACCACCGTCTCTCCTCTTGGAACCGATATCAGCTCACAAAGCCTTATATTTAGCTTACAAGTTTCTAGAGGCTTACTTACATTATCCAATTCCGTTGGAACCTGTAAGTAAGTTCCCAGTCTTACAAGCTCATCGACTTGGCAATTCTCTGGAATATGACTGTGCTCTGGGATATATATGAGTTGTATGTCAAACTACTTTGCCATCTAATTTAAAGACGTGCGGCAGTTTAGGGCAGATCTTGTTTTCAAAATTGACTTCTGTGTCTTGAACATGACTTAACTGTGGAAATAAATTGCAACTCAACCTGTCAGCCACTTTCTTTATTGTCAACATCTCTGCCTGATAAACACTGCAATGATTTGGCAATCTTCGAGCCATGCTTAACTCAAAGCTCTTCTGAATACACTCCGAAGCCCACATAGATTTTATAAACGACTAATTCAAACACCTAGTTGTCAGTTCTCCAAAACTGGAGAAACGATCGATTTCGGATTTGGCAAAATAATTTTTTTTTTCCAGGTACAAATAGAAGTTTAGGAAAATGTATTAAAATAGTCGAGCAAATGGCGCCCAGACGGCGCAATAATGCCGAAAATCACAGTCAACGAGGGGAAGTCAAGCCTAATTCACTACAGCAACCAAACCGATTAAAGAACTAAATTTTGGTTTTGATAAGTCAAAGTTTTTCCTGGATAAACATAATGTACTAACTTAAACATTCGGAAAAATTGTATGAACTCTCTAGCAAAATGTCCCAGACAAGCTAAAACCAATGCCAAGAAGAAACAACTGGTATTCAACTCAAAGGTCTTTCCTGTTTTCCTTAACCTATTTTTGTCATTTGACTCGTAAGTCGAAGGAAAAGAAAAGAAGACTAGACTTAAAAAAAATGTCAATAATTCGTTGCGCCATTCACGAACTAATGAAACGCAAAGCGAGAAACGTAATCATTCGTAAAAATTCTAAGAATCCACGAACTAATAAATCGCCAACGTAGAGTTTTTGTATAAGCGAGAAATTTAAAACCCGTTGTTTGGGTTTTCCAACAACGATCGATTTTTACTTATCAAGAAATTTTCGATTTCAGTTTTACAAGTATAAATTTATAAATGGCGCCCAGGCTGGGGCCTATTTCTAAAAACCACTGTAAGCAATTCGATAATTCAGATTTTTTTTTTTTAATTCGAAAATTCTGGAATTTATTCTGTCATTCTTATAAGGTATAGTCCGACTAAAGAAAAAATTCTTTCAATAATGCGATGTGCGATCCACGGAACAATGAACCATATAATAGATTAGATAGACTTCGGTTTTGACAAATTAAAAAGTTTTTTCTGCATAAATTTAAAATATTAATATAATCATTCGTAAAAATTCTAAGAATTCTTTAGCAAATTCTGTATCGTAAACGTACATTTTTTTGTATGAGCGAGAAATTTGAAAGCCGCGATTAAAGTTTTTCAAAATTTTCAACTACGATAGATTTCGGCTTTGATTTATTAAAAAAATTTCGATTTCTGTTTTACAAATTACGAAATTTTCTCCAGATTTATGTAGAAGTTCAGAAAAAATCTAAGAATTCTCTAGCAAATGGCGCCCAGACAAGGGAATAATTTCAAAAGCCTCTGTTAACAAGTCGATCCAAATTTAGAATTATTTCTTAAAATTTCAAAATACTAGAATTTTTTCTATAATTTTTATAAACTATAGCCTAACTGAAGAAAATTATGTTATAATGTGATTTACGGAACCATGAATCGCAAACGTAAAGTTTTTGTATAAGCGAGTAATTTTAAAGTTGCGGTTTGGGTTTTCCAAAATTGTAACAACGATCGATTTTGGTTTTGATTTTTTTAAAAAATTTCAATTTCAATTTTACAAATTAAGAAATTTTTTTCAGATTAGCATAGAAAATTCAGAAAAATTACTTAGGATTCTCTAGCAAATGGCGCCCAGGTTGGGGCCCAATTCCAAATACAATTTTAAACGAGTCGGTTCAAATTCAGACTTGTTTCTTGAAATTTCAAAATTCTAGAATTTATACTGTTATTCTTAAAAGGTAAAGTCCGACTGAAACACAAATTGTGTTAATAATGAGTTGTGTGATCCACGTAACAAAGAATCACAAACGTAGAGTTTTTGTATAAGCGAGAAATTTGAGAACCGCGATTTCGGTTTTCCAAATTTGCAACAACGATTAAATTTGGCTTTGAAAAATTAAGAAATTTTTGATTTCAGTTTTACAAATTAAGAAATTTTATCCAGATTCACTTAGAAGTTCAGAAAAATCACTTAAAATTCTTTAACAAATGGCGCCCAGGCTGGGGCCTTACTTTAAAATCTACTATAAACGAGTCGGTACAAATTCAGATTTGTTTTTTAAAATTCTAGAATTTATTCTATCATTCTTTTAGGTGTAGTCCAACTAAAGAAAAAATTCTGTTTATAATACGGACCCAAGAATCGCGAGAAATTTAAAAGCCGCGGTTTGGATTTTCCAAAACTGCAACAACGAAATTAAGAAATTTTAGATTTCAGTTTAACAATACATTGAAGTTCAGAAAAATTAATTAGAATTCTCTAGAAAATGGAGCCCATTTCGGGGCCTTATTCTGAAAACCTCTTAAAAAGAGTCCAAAATCCGAACTTTTGTTCTGTCATTCTTATAAAGGTTCTTTAGCGAGAAATTATATATTTCTTTAGGCATACTTTCCAAAAAACAAATCATTCTTTGCAGTTCTGTTCATATAAGTATATTTTAAAATTGTAAAAGTGAAAGTTTTTCCAATGTCTATTCTAAAAGATGAATGTATGTGTATATTACACATACGTACAAACATCACCATATAGACATATGAGGGGATGTTGGTAAACATGCTATTATGTAGATTTTGATCCAACCATATGAAAATAGACCATTGTACACAAGTATTATATATGTAAATTGTGAATTATAGTAATTTAGTTTTAAAGTTTTTTTTTTTTTTGAAAACTCCCCGATAAAATCATTTTAAATATAAGAAGATTAACATGATTTCTTCTTTTTGCAGGGGGCATAAAGGACTTTTATAGGAATTTAGACATGTTTTTGGGGGGAAAATTTAAATTTTCTTTGGTTGATTTAATGACCGACCAGGACACACTTACACATACTCACGCTCATACGCAGATTTTCTAAAACAGACACATGTGTCGTGTGTGTGTGTGTATATGGGCTGCTGATTGTTACATTTATGACCTGAAGTCATAATTTTCCGTGTTTGTGCTTTGTATTTTGAGTGGGAAAAATTTAAGGATTTTTTTTTATTTTTATTTTGCATTGAAGGGTTATATTTTTGATTGGTCGTTCGACGAGTCACAAGTAATTTACGCATAAAAACTTGTTAAAGGTTGATTGCTTGGGTTGTTTACTTTGTTGGATGTTAAGGAGAGGGAGGGGGATTTTTAACAAGAATTTTCATGTTTTGACTTTATTTTAGCTTCAATAGATTTTTTGAATAGAACAATTTATACAATACTTGCCAGTATGTTGATTGTAGTGAAAATAAAGGAAAAAAATTAGAATTTTTTTACACTTGAATTAAAGAAGAAATGTAACTTTATTGTTATAAACTTAGGCAACCGTTTAGGATGTATCATTAAAGGCCTGTTTACATTAATCCACAGAGTCTTTGGATTTTAAGCTTACAACTGCCAAAAAATCATAAACAAAATCAAATTGTCATTTATAACAGCTGTTTGTTTGAAAAACATTTCTGATCTAAAAATACTGTCAGTTTTTGAAATATTTCATAAAACGAAAAGTTTTTTTGACTGTCAATATAATCTAATAACACACGATTCCTTGAGAAATCTTAATAATACTAATTAGAATGATGTAAACAGGCCTTAAGTACTTTTGAGAAATCTACAATAGTTTGAATGAGATTCTAAAATTTTAAAATCCTTGTAAAATACACAATTTTTGGTTTAGATTTAAAGATTTTTTAACTATTAGAAACTTAAGAGCCGCGATTCAGGAGACGCGATTCAAGAGCCACGATTCAAGATCCTCGATATCAAGATTTTAAACGTTTTGATATAAAAACTTTTGTATCTACGAGTTTACAGTAAATCGGGCACCAGCGCCGGTGTGAAATAAAATTTGTTTTATTTTTATACCCTCCAACTACAGTATGGGTGTATACTCACTTTGTCATTCCGTTTGTAACGCATCGAAATATCGGTCGGGGACCCCATAAAGTATATATGGGGCATTCCATGTGAAATCGGACACTTTGAAAAAATTTTTTTTTATATTTTCCCAATTTATTTACAGTTCTTAGTACCCTTCGAAAACTCCTTCATAGTAAATTTTCAGATTTTTTTGATGACCCGTTCAAAAGATATCGAATTTTTAAAAATTGGTAGTTTGTTCCTTTACTCAAACTTCTTTTACTTATAACTTCTTCAATAATGGTCCAAATTTCAAATTTTTTTCTTTCAAGAATTTTGTTTTTTTGCGTACTTTCTAAAAAAAAATCCCAAAAAATTCTTAAAAGTTTTTAAATTTAAATCTCATTTTTGAAAATGTTTTTACTCTTCGATTATTTTGAAATTTTTTGGTGTAAAACTTCTATCGATTCTACAAATTTTTTGCCCAGGAGGATCGTGGGATAACGATTATTACTATTTTTTTTAAATTTTTTGAAAAAAATTTATTGTAATTTTCCAATCTTAAAATCATTTCTACTGCTCCAATGGTGCGTCATAGAGGGGTCATTTATAAGACCGACCCCGAATAATTTTAACGTCTTAACATTTCTTTGGAACAGACTAATACCATATCTCCAATTTCTAAAGGGGCTCCCACACAAAACGACATTTTTTAAAATTTGGTCCAACCGCTCTAACTGCCCTAATAGTGCCCCTAGAGCAACAAAATATATAACCGACCCACAATATTTTTTTAGTCCAAACATTTTCTCTGAACACACTTACCCTCTATCTCTAATTGTTAAGGCGGTCCCCATACATTTTTTTTATTTTTTGTAAATTTGTTTTATTTAATCAGCTTCTACCGGTCCAATGGTGCGTCCGAGAGGGGTCATTATTGAGACCGACCCCCATTTATTTTTACCCTCAAACATTTTTGTAAAACATACCACAGCCCTATCTCCACTCGCTAAATAGGCTTCCATTCAAAATTACATTTTTATAAAATTTGGTCCAACTGTTATTTGTATGGGAGCCTACTTAGGGAGTGGAGATTGGGCGCAGGTATGTTTTACAAAAATGTTGGAGGGTAAAAATAAATGGGGGTAGGTCTCACTAATGACCCCTCTCGGACGCACCATTGGATCGGTAGAAGATGATTAAATATAACAAATTTAAAAAAAATAAAAAAAAAATGTATGGGGACCGCCTTAACAATTAGAGATAGAGGGTAAGTGTGTTTAGAGAAAATGTTTGGGCTAAAAAAATATTGTGGGTCGGTCATACATTTTGTTGCTCTAAGTGAACTATTAGGGCAGTTAGAGTGGTTGGAGCAAAATTTAAAAAAATGTCGTTTTGTATGGGAGCCCCCTTAGAAATTCGAGATAGGGTATGGTATTAGTTTGTTTCAAAGAAATGTTAAGACGTAAAAATTAATGGGGGTCGGTCTTATGAAAGACCCCTGTATGACGCACCATTGGGGCAGTAGAAATGATTTTAAGATTGGAAAATTACAATAAAGTTTTTTCAAAAAATTTTAAAAAATAGCAATAATCGTTATCCACGATCCTCCTGGGCAAAAAAATTGTAGAATCGATAGAAGTTTTACACAAAAAAATTTCAAAAAAATCGAAGAGTACAAACATTTTCAAAAATGAGATTTAAATCTAAAAATTTAAAAATCGCATACTAGAGCGCTTTTAAGAATTTTTTGGGATTTTTTTTAGAAAGTACGCAAAAAAACAAAAATTTTGAAAAAAAAAAAAATTAAATTTGGTCCATTATTGAAGAAGTTATGAGTAAAAGAAGTTTGAGTAAAGGAGCAAACTACCAATTTTTAAAAATTCGATATCTTTTGAACGGGTCATTAAAAATATATGAAAATTTACCACGAAGGAGTTTTCGAAGGGTACTTAAAACTGTAAACAAATTGGGAAAATCCAAAAAAAAAAAAAATTCAAAGTGTCCGATTTGACATGGAATGCCCCATATATTATTGATCTATGATCGATTTTAAGACTTTTCTAGAATGTCCGTATGTCTGTCCGTCCGTATGTATAAGACACGATGCAGTCCAAAATAAAAGAGATAGACTCGTTAAGTTTGGCCTAGGCAGTTTAAGTTCGTAAATGGGCAAAATCGGTCCAGGGGGGAAAAAGTTCCCCCTTGAAGAACTTAACTAACCTCTGAAAAACGACATATTTTCACAGGTTTTTTGTATTTTTGTTAAGAAAATGAAACAACTTGATGCCAGAAAAAGTTCAAGGTCCTGCACTTGGACTTAAGAAATAAAACAAATATTTTTTTCCCCGCCCCCCTTTTGTGGGCGTGGATTTTAAAAATGTTTTGAAACAATGATAAAATTGTATTACTTAAGCTCAAAAAGCATAATAAATGAATTTTGAAACATTTACCGCATGGGTTTATGTGTCCCCCAATGACCCCTTCTGCCCCCCCCCCAAAAAAAACGCCCCTGCATTTTTTTTTTTATATGTTGGAGGGTATTATAGATTCGTCACAGCCGAATTTAGCACTCTCACTTGTTAAAGCCTTGATTTGTCAATAGGGGCACACCACAGCGAGGTCACAGACTGATACAGACTCGATATAAGTGACAGGTGTCAAAAAAGTAGAAATGATTTCACAAATTTTAGGATTTGGTATCAAATAACAAGTACAATATTAAAAAACTTCTTAAAAAAAAAATCGAAAAACATTAAGAATCTAAAATCTTTTTAAGAAAAATGTTTTGAAACTGAAAATTTTTCTGTTAAAAAATCTCAAAATCTAAAAGTTTTTTCTTAGAATTTGAAACTTTTAAACTTAAGATTCTAATGAAAAAATATCTTAGAACCTGAAATTTTGTGCACACAAAAAATGTACCTAATTGTTAGTAAAATGTAGTCAAATCTTAAAATGCGACTTTGTCTTTTAGAAAAATGTCTCAGAACGAGACTATTTCTTTAAAAAAATGTCTCAGAATCTTACACTTAAAAAAAAAAAAAAATGTCTCAGAATCTAAATCTTTCTATAAGAAAAATGTCTGAGAATCTAAGAATTTTTCTATAGGAATAATGTCTTAAAATATTGGTCTTTTTCTCAGAATTTAAGACTTTTTCTATAGGAAAAATGTCTCAGAATCTGAGACTTTTTCTATAAAAAATTCTCAGAATCTGAGGCTTGTCTATATAAAAAATTTTTCAGAATCTGAAAACTTTTTAGGAATAATGTCTCTGAATCTAAATTATTTCTCAAAATCTGAGATTTTTTCTATAAAAAAATTGTTAGAACCTGCGACTTTTCTATATGAAAAATGTTTTAGAATCTGAAAACTTTCTATAGGAATAATTTCTCTGAATTGTTCTTACAATCTAGGAAAATGTTTCAGAATCTTATACTTTTTTACGATAAATGTCTCAGAATCAACGAATTTTTCTTAAGGAAAATTATCTCAAAATGACTCAGAGACACACAAGTCTCAGAGACACAAGCTAAGACTTTTTGTATAGAAAAATGCTCAAAATCTGATACTTTTTCTATTGTAAAAATATTTTTATCTATAAGAATAATGTCTCAGAATCTGAGTATTTTTTTTTTGGAAAAATATTTCAGAATCTGAGACTTTTTCTTTAGGAAAAATGTCTTAGAATCTGAGGATTTTTATATATAAAAAATATATTTTAGAATCTCACAATTTCCTATAGGAAAAATGTCTCAGAATCTTTTTCTATAGGAAAATGTCTAAGAATTTAAGACTTTTCTAAAATGTCGAAGAATCTGAGACTTTTTCTATAGGAAAAATGTCTAAGAATCTGGGACTTTTTCTATAGGAAAAATGAATAAGAATTTTAGACTTTTTTTATAGGAAAATTTTCTCAGAATCCGAGAATTTTTCTTTAGGAAAAAGGTTTTAGAATCTAAAACTTTTTTATGCTGTTTCTTTTTAAAAAGGTCTCAGAATCTGAAATATTTTTCTTAAAGAAAAAGCGAAGATTTTCTCAGAATTTAAAACTTTTGGTGTAGAATGTTTCAGAATCTGATATAATGTGCTAGACTAGAAATGAAGGGCTTACTGCAAGAACTTGATAAGCAACATTTAATTTTTTCGTGTTTTTCGCCTTCTGCTGATGTTTCATTGACAGATTTTTGGCAGAAGTCTTGCTTTAAGCCTTCGTACAAGTATATTGAATATAAAAGTTCTGCTAAAATTATATTTTATACAATATTTTAAAAGTTTTAAGGCAAAAACCACCATAAAATGAAATGTTGCTTATCGAGTTTTTACAATAAGCCCTTCAAATATCTCAGATTCTGGGAAATGTCTTACAATCGGAGTTTTTTCTTTTGGAAAAGTATTTTATGAATATGTTTATAGAATCATTTTCTAAAGTGACTTTTCCGAGAAATGTTTTCATTGAAAATATGATTTAGAGTCTTCGACTTTTTCTATAACAAAAACTGTCTTAACTAAAAATTGTCATAGAATCTAAGACTTTTCTATAAAAAAAATCAGATTCTGATAATCTTCTTTGTAAAAATGTATCAGCATCTGATATGATTCACACTTTAAAAAAAGGCTTAAGTCTCTTAAAAAATTTTAAAATATAAAAAAAAAATTTAATTTTTTTCCCCCAAACAGTTTTTAACTTACACAAAAATGAAGAATCTGATTGTGTTACATTCAGTTCAAGGAAAAGACCGAGAAAAATTCTTAAACATGCGCTGTTATGTAAATTTTTTGTAAAAAAAAAATTTTAAAAAATGTTGGGCCCCCACCGAAATAAAATCCTGGATACGCCCCTGATTCTACGAATTAGGTTAGAAAAAGAAAGCTAATATAACGCGCCATACACGCAGAAAAAAATTTCCAATGAACAATTTTTATAGTATTTATGAACAAATTCATACAATTTATTAACTTTTTCATAATATTTATAAAATTGTTCATAATATTTATGAATAAATCATAATATGTGAAGTTTAAAACTATTTAACATTTTTCATTAATAATATGAAAAAGTTTATCGAATACTGTCAAAAAATTGAATCCACTCGCGAAACTTCGGTCATTTTACCTAATTCAAATTCGGCAAATTTAAATTTTACCATTTTAAAACTTAAAAATATCCATCATACTGTACGAAACATTTACCAAACAATAAAAGCCACTAATAACATGACATAAATGTCATATAAAATGATAATTAATGTTTTAGAAACTATAAAACAAAAACAAAAACTATCACAAAAACACCCTCAAAACAAAATAACAACATTTGTTAAATTAATCCTTTTTGCCAAAAAAAAAGGAGATAACAAAACTACAACAAAAGGAAGGACTAAAGAATTTTAAAGTGATTAAAAAATATATCGAAACCATATTTGAATGAAAACTTTGAAATTTTATTTGTACAGTCGAACCCGGTTATAACGAACTCCGTGGGACCAGTAAGAATAGTTCGTTATAAGCAAAGTTCGCTATAAGCGGGGTGTGTTTTATATCAAATTAGTTTTATTTCCAAAAAAAATAGGTCCAAATTCATTTCATTTGATGCTTTTTTTTCATAAATAAACTACTTATCGAGAAGAAACTTTAAAAATATAAATAAATTCTTTCAAAATTATAATATTTACCAAAAAATTCTAACTTTTTGTGAGTTTGGTAAATGATTGCCGCACATTTCAAAATATTTATGGGAGTTCGTTATAAAAAGGTTAATACACATGAAATTTTATTCGTGGGACCATAAAAGCAGTTCGTTTTAACCGAGGAATCGTTATAACCGAGTTCGTTATAAAAGAAGTATTTTGTGTGATGCCAAATTGATGCCAAAACGTCGGGACTTTAGAATTAGTTCGTTATAACCGAGAATTCGTTATAACCGAGTTCGTTATAACCGAGTTTGACTGTATAACAAAAAGTTTAGCATACATACAAATATAATTTGATATTCATTCAAATTGGACAAACATATAAAAATTAGAGTGCCTCTTAAAATTAACCAGGATTTGTTTTATGAGGAAAAATATTTTGGATCTGGCAACATACACCAGTGAACTGGACAATTTTTAAAATTTTTTTTTTAAACTTCATGAATTATGTTTTATGCGATTTCTTATTACTCAATATTCAGTTATCGGATGACTGTGACTTTAAACGGAGATTTCTGTCGAATTTTAAAAAAGTTAAATTTTTAACCATTAAGAACTTATCTCCTAATCGCAGAGAACAGACAACGGGGAAAAATCTAAGCGGTTTTGGCTATTTTAACTAAACATGGCAACAGCTTTTACTAATTGGGAGTGAGCGAAACAACAAAAACGGACGATTTGTATTAGTTTACTCTTTCTAGCACAAAAAAATAGTATAAAATTAAAAAATAAACATATGGTTCAAGGTTACTTTTTTTTACATCTGTCATAAGTTTTACGTCTTTTTAGTCTGTAGTTAAAAGCAGTTAAGACTTGAATTTGGTAATTTTAATTTGAAAAGTTTGAATTTAGTAAAATTTATTTATTTATTTTGATGTCGCGGATTCTTTTCCCTCGTTACAATTCGAGGCCACATACTAATACAAACGGAAGAAAATAAGCGATTTTAGGAGAAAACAGAGCGTGTTTGTGGTTAGTTTTAACCAAATATGGCAACACTTTCTACACTCAAAAAAAAAACCTTGTAAAATTACAAGAAAAGTTCGTAACTTTTTTTTACTACCTCCTATTCTTTATTATTTTACAAGCTTTTTACCAATAATTTTGTAATCCCGAGTAAAAATTTTCTGATATAATCATATATAATTTGTAGAGTCCGACCGAATATTCGGTTTCGGTCTCGGTTTCGGCCGAATAATGGGGTTTCGGCCTCTATTCGGTATTCGGCAAAATTTTGGCCGAATATTAGCCGAAACCGAAACTTTTTGGTATTTTAAAAAATATGTAAAAAAGTCGCTAAATTTTTTGATTTCGTATTTCATTACACTTGTTTCAGTTCAATTGAAGAAAATGTTACAAGTTTATGCAATAAATGTAAAACTGCTTCAGTTCAAAAATTATTTTCTCCTAATCTTTTAACGAAATATAATTTTTTTTTGTAAGTTTTTTAAAAAAACATATATTTTTTTCAAAAATACAACAATTCATATGGTTTAAAAGCATTTTATGCTGTATATTTATCTTTAACAACTTTTTAATAATTTTATTCATGCCAGGCGATAATTTTTTTTTTTAAGTTTCGGTTTCGGTTCGGTTTCGGCCGAATATTACTTTTTCGGCCGAATATTCGGTTCGGTTTCGGTTCGGAACCTGGTTTCGGTCGGACTCTAATAATTTGATACAATCTTATATGAGTTAATATGCGTCCGTATAAATTTATATAAAATTATATCTTTCATTTTGATACGGTTGATCCATTTTATATGGTTAGATATTGCTCCATGTATGATTAGCAGGGAAACCAAAAATATGCAGTATCATGTTTTTTCCTGTACTTTTTATTGATAAATGGGTAAGGTATTTATCCGTTTCAGAAGTTTTTAAGAAATCTGGCATCGATTTGTTAGAGCATATTTTGGCATATTTTAGCCTTAAGAGCATATTTTTGCATATTTTAGGTTTAAGAGCATATTTTAACATAAGAGCATATTTTTAGAGCATATTTTCAATTTTTAGAGCATTTTTCCACTTTTTAGAGCATTTTTTTACATTTTTAGAGCATATTTTTTTCAATTTTTAGAGCATTGTTTTCCATTTTTTTTGATGACAACATTTATTTTTAAATTTTTTGTCCAACAAGGATATTTTTTTCAACAATTACGGAAATGTGACGATTGATTCCCCTTTGGCCTGTTCTTGCTTGATATCGGTATATGACACCTTGTTCTCTTTAGATTCAGCAACTTGGTAGAAAATATTAAGGCAAATATTTTTGTAGAACATATTTAACCCTCTAACTACCGCACATGACGGTATTTGGAGGGTCTATTCTCTAACAAATTGTAAAAAACACCGCAAAAATGGAGACATAATTTTTTTTAAGAGCATATTTTTATTGTTTTTATAGCATATTTTCCGTTTTTAAGGGCATTTTTTAAGCGCATAAAACGAGTTTTTTAGAGCATATTTTTGGTTTCCCTGATGATTAGATTCGTATTTTGGTTTTGTTCATCAAATTGTATAAAAATAGATATTATAAGATCAATTTGATATAATTAGATTTGACCAAATTCAAGATCAAATTGTATCAACTTTTATATTTGTTGATCCAAAGTAATACAATTAGATATTATTTGATACAACCATTTTACGGATCAAATTAGATCTATTTAGTAAAATTAGCATAATATTTTTACTAGGGATTTTACAATCTTTTTACCAAAAAATTGCTACCCCTATTTTTCGAGAAGTACTAGTAAAAATTAAATACAAGGAAAACTTCAAATATTGGTAAAATGGGAGTACGAGACTTTTTCTAGTAACTTGACAACCCTAGTAAAAATATTATGCTAATTTTACTAAATAGATCTAATTTGATCCGTAAAATGGTTGTATCAAATAATATCTAATTGTATTACTTTAGATCAAAAAATATAAAAATTGATACAATTTGATCCTGAATTTGGTCAAATCTAATTAGATCAAATTGATCTTATAATATCAATTTTTATGTAATTTGATGAGCAAAACCAAAATACGAATCTAATCATATATGTAGCAATATCTAACCATATAAAGTGGATCAACCGTATCAAAGTGATAGATAAAATTTTATATAAATTTATACGGAAGCATATTAACTCATATAAGATTGTATCAAATTATATATGATTAGACCAGAAAATTTTTACTCGGGAAGGTTTTTTTTATGGCGCTTTGTATTAGTTTTGTCTTTCTAACACAAAAAGTGGGGAGAGGGGCCCTGTAGGTTAGTTGGCAGCGTGCTATCCTATGAAGCAGGGGGTCGTGGGTTAGATTTCCCGCAGAATCTTGGTCGATTTCGCCACAACGAGACGACTAGTGTTTGGGGTCCGGGAATTCCGTCCAGGATTTAGAAAATTTTCAAAAACTTTTTCGGGACTTTACCAATTTTTTACTCCAAAAGGCAACAAAAAATTGCCAAAAAGTGTTTGTGTCCGGAACCTAAAAAATTTTAAAACAGTTTTCGGTACTAGGAAAATTTTCTATTTTTTTTAGCATTTATTTAAAATGCTATAAAAAAGTTTTACTTTAAGGGTCGAACCAGAATCAAATGCGTAGCGCAAGACGTAAAAAAAAACAAAAACAAACACATCAAATTTGAAATTTTTACGTCCGTTTGATTTAGGTAACTCACATTTAAATATTAGAAACGAAAAATTATTGGGCGTTACGCCTTACGCGACGTAATTTGATTCAGGTTGGAGGCTAAAACGTAAAAATAGTTTTACTGTGACGAGGCACTCTAATACACACATAGTTACAATATATACAAAGATAAAATACACAGGCATGTAGAGAAACATTCAAAATGTATAGTCTACTTATAGGGAGAAAAGCTTATAAATGGATGTTGTTCTCCTATAGGAGAACTCATTACTTGGTAATAGAAGATTTTACTGGGTAAATGACATATCCCTTCAGAATTTTTTTAAAAAATCCTTTAAAAATTGTAAAAGTTACATGCATTTTAAAAACCACAAATGTAATTTAATTTGTATAAAAACTGATTGGAAATAGTCGTTTTTTGAACTGTCCCCTTTTGTGTGACATGGATATTAAAAAAATATTTAAATAATGACAAAATTTTATTACTTACATGCAAAAAGCATAATAAATGAATTTGTCAACTGTAAAGTGCAAAGTGTACCCAAGGACCCCCCCCCCCCCCCCCGTCCAAAAAAAAACCGACCTCCGCTACCATCAGCAGAAAAATCTGCTGAAAATACACTATTTTGAGCCATATGAGAAATCTTCTGATTTTAGCAGACACGGTTTGCTGAAATTATGTCGTAATTATCAAGGTGAAATCAGGTGACAAATCTGTCAAAACAGCCGAGAAATCTGTAAAAAAATCAGAGAAATCTGTCAAAACAGCAGATAAATCTGCTAAGACATTTTCTAGAACATTTTTGTTTTTAGAAAATTTCCTGAAACTTTAATAATTTTTTTTTTAATTTAGACTTTAGAAAACAAATAAAAAAAATTCTGTAAAATTTGCAATATAATCTACTGATTTTTTTTAGTTTTATTAATTATTAGTTTAACTGTATGAAAAACGAAAAATATTAACACTTAAAAAAAACATAAGAAAGTTTAAAAAAAAAGATAACAGCGAACTATTTCTGTAAAATTACAAAATAATCTGCTAAAAATATGTATTAATTTTTTTTTTTTGAAAATCTGCTTGTTGTGTATACCAAAATTCGCCAAAAATTGTTAAGGCATTTCAATAATTATATTCGCTTTAAATTCCAAAAAACAAATCCTTATCTCTAGTGTAACCAATTTCAAAGGCGCCAATTGATGACTTGACTTGTAAAAAACCACAGGTGGCCACGGAACAGCAACATCATCTATAGAAAATCAAACAAAACTCACGTAAATTCCTTACACACATAAACAACAAATGCATTTATCTGTGAATGCATATGAAAATCCTGCATTTAAAAAAATTCTATGATTTTTCAAATACTCGTAATTAAAAGAAAATTCAAAAAAAATCATACACTCAAAAAAAATGTCTGTCAAATCAGTAGAAAATTCGTTGAAAATTTCAACGAGTTGTGAGGAATCTCCTGATTTTAGCAGAATGAAAATATCTGTTAAATCAGCAGAAAACTTTGCTAATATGTGGGATAAATTTACTCATTTCGGCTAAAAAATCTGATTTTTTTAGTAAACATGATCTAGCAATCTCTGTCGAATCAAAAGAAAAGTCTGTTAAGACGATTCGAAGTTTAAACAATATAAAAATATATGCAGATTTGCTTTAATTTTTGACAATAATGCAAAAATCTGAAAATCTCGACAGAAATGTAGTAAAATAATCGGTAGAGCTGCGATGTCCATGCAAATGTATGTTTTTTGTCGATAGTTTAAGAATGATTTCGACAAAATATCTTTCCGAATCAATAAATTTCCATAAAATTTTCCAACGATTTGCAATTATATATTTTTGCATATTTTGATGAAAATTCGTATTTTTGCATATTTTAATTTCAAATTCATATATTATGCATATTTCCAACTTTTAAATGCATTTTTTGCATGTTTTGGTAGTAATTACTAGGGATGAGATTTCCATGCAAATGCATGTTTTTTTGTCGATAGTATAAAAACGATATCGACCAATTATTTTTACGAATCAAGAAATTTGCGTTAAAATGGCATCGATTTGTTTTTGCATATTTTTATTTTAAATGCATATTTTGTGCAAATTTCTAACTTATAAGTGAATATTTTTGCATATTTTGGCATAAATTAGCAAAAACTCGAATCGATTTGTTTTTGCATATTTTTGCATATTTTGGTGAAAATGTATATTTTTGCATATTTATATTTTAAATGCCTATTTTGTGCATATTTCTAACTTAAAAGTGCATATTTTTGCATATTTTGGCATAAATTAGCAAAAACTCAAATTATTTTTTTTTTTCAAAAACTATTTTAAAAATTTATTTCGAATAAGAAAAATATTTTTTTACTTTTAAATTTTGTTTTAAGGATT
Source organism: Pegoplata infirma (assembly GCA_963921195.1). Lineage (NCBI taxonomy): Eukaryota > Metazoa > Arthropoda > Insecta > Diptera > Anthomyiidae > Pegoplata > Pegoplata infirma. Next base: position 215,654,193 of record OY992540.1, read on the forward strand.
TTCTTAGTTTATAAAAAAATCTTGCTTATATAAAGTTTTAAATGTTACTTTTTAAACCCTGCGTTATTTTTGCTTTAAAAGAAGTTTTTCCCATTAAAACAAGATTTTTATTGCACACATTTTATTTTTAGGTTTTTAGTGCATATTTTGAATTTTTTAGCGCATATTTTAAGCGCATATTTTCGATTTTTTAGTGCATGAAAATCTCATCCCTAGTTATTGCCAAAAATAAGGAAAAAACGTAATTTTTTATCTTTGATCGCCTGGTGCTACGGGTTAATTTAATCCGATTGACTCCAAATTCGTGCCACATAATTTTTGTGCATTTGCCCGGACATTCAAAATCGGAAGAAAACTTAACTGAATTTTGTTTAACTGAACTGTGTTTAAGTGCATTTTTTTGATTTTTAACTGCATATTTTTGATTTTTTTAGCACATGATCATTGAAAATACAGATAAAGCAGTGAGAGTTTTGAAAAAATATTAATTTTATCTAGAAAAAATCTGCTAAAAAATTTTATATTTTTTAACTGAAAGTCCTTTTTACAAATTTAAACAGTTTTTCTTTTGAGTGTATGATAGATAACCTGTAGGGCAATTACTAAATAGTTGTGAGACTGTCTGCCATATGAGGCATTCCACACCAAATGTCCAGCGAAAAAAAACATGTGTACCGTAAACTTCTGAATAGGTGGTATGGATAGCCCTATATGGAACTTAGAAAATTGCGTTTTTGGTTTTTAAATTTTTCAAAAACTGGGCTTAGGAGGCGTGGTCAAATATTGGGAAAATGGTCAAATTTGTGGCGAGTTGCCTTGATTAAATATTTATCACATTAAAACGGAATGCACCACAATCTCAAAAATTTACAGTCTTATATAGTTTTGTATGGGCTATCGATTAAAAATTTTTTTTGGAAAATTTTCAGAACCCGTTCTGAAATTTTCCATTTTTTAAAAAAGTCAATTTATCAAAAATCTGGCCACTTTTTTTTCTTTTTTATTTATTTTTTTAAAAGTTTAGATATTTTTTCAAAACTCCATCCACACAAAAAAAATCAGAAACACGTTCATCTTTTTTTTCGAGAAAATCGAATTTGAACTTTAAATTTCATAACAATTTAGTAATTTGCTTGTATTTTCTTGTGTCAACAGAGCGTATGACGAATATTTATGCAATTAATATTACTCATTCGCAACTTTAAAACAATGAAATACAAGCAAAAAACAAAATTGTTATGAAATTTAAAGTTCAAATGCGATTTTCTCGAAAAAAAAGATGAACGTGTTTCTGATTTTTTTTGTGTGGATGGACAAACATCTAAACTTTTGAAAAAATAAATAAAAAAGAAAAAAAAAAGTGGCCGGATTTTTGATAAATTGACTTTTTTAAAAAATGGAAAATTTCAGAACGGGTTCTGAAAATTTTCCAAAAAATAAAAATTTAATCGATAGCCCATACAAAACTATATAAGAACGTATATTTTTGACATTGTGGTACATTCCGTTTTAATGTGATAAATATTTAATCAAGGCAACTCGCCACAAATTTTACCATTTTTCCAATATTTGACCACGCCTCCTCAGCCCAGTTTTCGAAAATTTGAAAAACCAAAAACGCAATTTTCTTAGTTACATATAGGGCTATCCAAACAACCTATTTAGAAATTTACGGGACACATGTTTTTCTGTAGCGGGACATTTGGTGTGGAATGCCTCATATTTGAATTAAACTTACTAGAGATGATAGAGTGACACAGAGATTTAATGAATCGCGACAGTAGTTTTACTGTGTTTGTTTTACTATAATGTCTAATAGTTTTTACTGATAATGTAGTTGCCTCCAAAACAACTACATTTACCGATCGCATGTTTTCAGTGTGGGTAAGTTTATTCACAGAAAAAAATTTATAATTAAAATTTTTTGGAAAATTATAAAAATTTACAATATTATAATTAATATTTTAATTGACACAATTACAAAACTTAATCAATTTTGAAAATTTAAAAAACAACACTTAAATAATTATAATTTGTTAACAACTACAATTAAAAAAAAAACTTTGTAAAATTACAAGAAAAGTTTGTTACTTTTTTTGTTACCACCTATTTGACGAGAATTCCTAGCAATTTTACCAGCTTTTTACCAATAATTTTTTAAATTTACAAGGTTTTACCAATAAAATTGAAATTTACAATTTTTTTGAAGCAGTAAAATTTACAAGGCATTCTCGTAACTTTACTAGATTTTTTGCTACCTCCTATTTTACGAGAATTTCTACTAAAAATTACTAGTTTTTTGTAATTTTACAAGCTTTTTACCAATAAAATTGTAAATTTACAATTTTTTAGCACAATAAAACTTACAAGGAATTCTCGTGAATTTACTAGATTTTTTTTTTTTGGAAAATTATCTTGAAAATTTGTAAAATTACCAAAAAAAAATTGTAAAATTACAAAAAATTTAAATTTCGATCCAATTTTGTTGTTAATTAACAAGGACAACTGTCAAATATTGGTAAAATGGGATACCGAGACTTTTTCTAGTAATTTGACAAGGTTTTTTTTGTGTGCGTTTATTAAGATTATATTTTTTAAAAATTTCAATATTGATTAATATTTTAACTGAATTAATTAATAAATTAATTGAATAGTTTTAATAAAAATTTTAATCACAGCACATTTTTTGTGTTTTTTTAATTATTTTTCTAATAATTGTTTTAATTACTGAAGAAATTAAAAATTAACGTGAGTGAACGAAAAAATCTTTTGTTAATTAACGTGCGTGACTCAAAAATCAAAACCCGCTCCTAATTTCTACAACACAAAAAAAACTACAGATAACCACCAACTAACATGTCTATATAAAACTGATGTGTATGTCAAATTTGGAAAATTTATGAAGGCAAGTTAATGAGTTTGAATAGTTTTGGTTGTAGATTTAAATTGGAATTTGAAAAAGAAAAACAACATGTAACAACAAAAAAAGGAAAAATTTTAGAAAAGCAGGTAGAAATTGTTTTTAAGGATTAACACAATAACATTAGATAGATGGATTTTAAAAGGCAACCTTTTCACCTGCATTTTTTTGTTTTTAAAAAAAAAAGTGACAAGTGCCATGTTGTTTTGGTATATTTTGGAATTTCTTTAATTTTATGAATTAAATAAGGAAATTCAATATTTAGTTTTATTACACTTTTAAAGTGTTTATTTTCCTTTATCGGGGAGTTTTAATGTTAAAAGAGTTGTAAAAATACTTTTACTTTTTTTTCAAGGTCTCTCAAATTTTAACGATACCACTTTGTCAAACGGTTTTTTGATGTTTTGGGTTAGAAAAAGTGCATACTTTTAGGCTGAAAGAAAAAATGTATATACGTATGATTTTCGATTTTTAGAAATGTTTTTAAAAATGTCGGAAATTATTCGACTCCCAAGGGAAAACAACAAAAAATGTTGTTGGTTAACAACGACAAAAAACGGTCAAAACAACTTCAAATTACAGTTGTTTTTACTTTAACTCAAATTATCTGAATTTTTTATTTAAAAAAAAAAAAAACTTTTAAACCTTAAACACGGTTTAAATTGTTTGGTAATAATTCCTGCTGCTACTGACACTCTCAATTCGTTCATCTGTTTTTCTAAAAATTTCTAGAAAATTATAATTTTTTTTTATATACTAAAAACAACTACATCAAATACAGTGCAGTATTTTTTGTATTTATTTTTTAAAACGACTACAAAAAATAGTTGTTTGAGATTTTTCATACAAAAACAACTGAAAATTTCTAGAAAATTGTAAGTTTTTTTATAGACTAAAAACAACTACATAAAATAACTGTTAATACAATGTAGTTTTTTTTATTAATTTTTTAAAACTTACTACACAAATGACCGTCATGTGGTAACTGCAATAATTTTCTAACTATAAGTGTAGGCAAGTTAAGTTCGGGCAAATTGGACCAGGAGGAAAAAAGTTCCCCTTGAAGAACTAAACCAAACTCTGAAAAACGCCAGTTTTTTATAGGTTTTGTCTTATTTTTGTTAAACAAATAAAACATTTTTATACAAAAAGACTTGAATGTCCTGCACTTGAATCCAGGGAATCATTGTGTGCGTGGATCCAAAAAATATTGTAAATAATATCAGAATAAATGATTTTGTTAACATTTACGCGAAAGGAAGGTGCCCCAAAAAAAAGGTCCAGGTAATTTTTTGTTTACGTTTTAGAGGTTATAAAAGATTCGACATCGACGAATTTAACAAACCCACTAGTTTTTTTATACCTTATTAAGTCTGAAAATTTGATCTTTCTAGGGGATAATACCTCAGAATCTGAAAATTTTTTATCGGAAAATATCACAGAGTCTGAGAATTTTTGGCAAAACGTCTCAGAAAAATAGTATTTAGTTAATCTAATATTTATTTTTAAAGAAAATTTTAAATAAGATTAAATATTATATACATTCAAATAGTTTTTTTAAAAATTTAGTACTTACTACCCCAATTTATTGCTAAATTCTGTAAATACTCCACCTGAATTGAAAGTGGTCATACATACAAACGCATAACTGTAGGATAATCATTCATTCCAAGGAAGTTTTTTAATTTTTCATATTCACATTTCGACATACACATATACAAATACACTAAATCGTACAAATACAATATAAGTAAATTCAATCCAATACTCTAAAATACCACCCACACGTGCGTTAAATTTCAAATAGGAAATGGAAAGACTGGTGTTTCCGTGTACGGATTAATTTCGGAGGACCTGAATTTAAATTTTAATTATTACTTGTTGTTGCCCCGAGCAGTTTGGTATTGCATTTAAGCAATATCGGTTCAGCGGTTCAAAAGTTATGAACGAAAATGTAAGGACACTTCGAAAATTTTGAAATATTCAACATAACCTAAAAATACCAAATAATTTAATTCGGGCGCTGGTTGGCATATGTTATCAGAATTGGATACCGAATGATATTTAAACAAGTACCAACATATTTATTTACTAAACAAATTTCGCGACATTTTTGTTTAAAAAAAAAAAAAAAATTACGCGGAATTTTTTTTTAATTTTTTTTTTCTCAAAATTAATTTTATTTACCAATTTTTTTTTCATTTGGCAAGTCCGAATTTAATTTTTTTTATTGTTTTAATTTTAATTCACACCAAGTTTATTTCAAATCTATAATTATCTCTATCCGTTAAACCAGCTCTTAGTGTATTTGAATTTTTTTTTATACATTTCAATAGGATGAGTTTTGAAAACACACATAAATATGCAAAGGCATTTTAAATATAAAATAAACACATGCGTAAAAAATGGACTCATGTGCTGTTTGTATTAGTGCAAAAAAAAAACGAAAATAATATTAAATTGACCCATTCCATTTCAAAAAAGAAAATAGCAGACAAAAATTGATTGTACAAAATATAAAATTTAAATTAAAGTTGTATAAAAGAATTTTTGGTATTGGACAGTTTGTTTATTTTTGTTTTAGTAAAATATTTTATTTGTTGAATGCCAAAAAGTATGCTTTAAGCAAATTAAATTAGTTAACCCTAGAAGTAGACTACAAAATATTTATTATTATAATGTCACATTTAAAAAATAGGGTAAATTAAATTTTCATACAAATATTTTTTGTTTTGAAAATCGATTTCAAAAAAATTTCTGGCAAATTTCTGTGGAAAAATGTCGCAAAAACTAAGAATATTTCTATAGAAAAAATGTCTCAGAATCTGAGAATTTTTCTATAGAAAAAATGTCTCAGAATCTGAGAATTTTTCTATAGAAAAAATGTCTCAGAATCTGAGAATTTTTCTATAGAAAAAATGTCTCAGAATCTGAGAATTTTTCTATAGAAAAAATGTCTCAGTATCTGAGAATTTTTCTACAGAAAAAATGTCTCAGTATCTGAGAATTTTTCTATAGAAAAAATGTCTCAGAATCTGAGAATTTTTCTATAGAAAAAATGTCTCAGAATCTGAGAATTTTTTTATAGAAAAAATGTCTCAGAATCTGAGAATTTTTTTATAGAAAAAATGTCTAAGAATCTGAGAATTTTTCTATAGAAAAGATGTCTCAGAATCTGAGAATTTTTTTATGGAAAAAATGTCTCAGAATCTGAGAATTTTTTTATAGAAAAAATGTCTCAGAATCTGAGAATTTTTTTATAAAAAAAATTTTTCAGAATCTGAGAATTTTTTTATAGAAAAAATGTTTCAGAATCTGAGAATTTTTTTATAGAAAAAATGTCTCAGAATCTGAGAATTTTTTTTATAGAAAAAATGTCTCAGAAAATTCTCATAAATGTCTGAGAATTTTTCTACATTGACGTGATAAATGAAGATGGGCAGGTGAGTGAATTTTGACTCACGTCAACTCACGCTTACGCAAAAAAATTATAATTTACTTAAACCATCATATTGATCCGCCATTTTAAATTTTGAATTTTGTTTTTCAGAATCTTGATCAACGTCTTCTTAGCACCCTAATGTCGTACTTTTTTGACATATAGGTTCATCGGTTTATTCATGTACAAAATTTAGGGTTGCTGGCCCACAGTGTTTTCTTTAGACCTATTTAAAATAAAATCGCTATTAAGGCACAAAAATTGATGATTTGCCAACATTGATAGTATTTTGACCTTTTTTATTGTAAAAACTTGACATCACTTTAAAAAAACAGTTATGAATTTATTTCAGTCGAGATCGCGTCGGAGAAATTATTCGTCGCTGAAATTATATTTTATAAATTCATAAACGTGTTTGTCGGTCGCTAATATTAGTTATTTTTCCGCGGACAACGTTGTCTTTTACAGGCCTATTCACAGTTTTAAACACGCACACTTGTTAAGGAAGCGTCGTTTCACTCTTCCATTGTAAGTAGTCGTATTGTGTCTAAAGTTTTCCACGTGTTAAACCCCACTAAGGTGGCATATAGACTTCGTGTCTCCGGCCACCTTTTAATAAGTTCATTCATGGACACGGGTGTAGCATTGTCTACACCTAGAAGAAATTAATTTTTTTTTTAACATACTATTTTTCCCCCTTTTTTAATTTCAGAATGATTTTCGAGGCAAGCTTTATTCAACATTTGTTTAAATTATTCATCATCTTCAAAACTGTTCATCACCCTAGCACAGCAGATCTCTACTATGCTCAATATTCATTTAAACTTACCGTGGATGTTGCAAGACTATGTCCTTCGAAAACCTTTACATGCGAAGATGATCAAATACATTTTATATGAGCGGTAATTATATTTGAGATTTACCAGCCAATTCTTCATATAAGTTGACATGTTTCCTAATTTTAGGGTTAGAAATATAACACCCTGCAACAAATTTCAAGAATTACCAAGGGAAGGAAAATTACAAAAATCATATATTTTGGGTATAAAAAATCAGTGGCTGAGGATTGTGACATTGGTAATATAAATTTATTGGTAAGTTGGTTAAAAATTATGATTTAAACTTCAGTATAGGGAAAACGGAATTTAAAGTATTTGACACCTTTTCCAATTGTATTTTAAAATTGTCTTTCCGCTTGTAAAGCATCGAAATATGAATCTGGGATCCCATAAATTATATACTTATATAATATTGATCAGTGATCGATTCTTAAACATTCTAGCGATATCCGTCTGTCCCTTTTTTCCCCCATTTCTCAACCAGTTCAAGACTGAGAATTTTTTTTATAGAAAAAATGTCTCAGAATCTGAGAATTTTTTTATAGAAAAAATGTCTCAGAATCTGAGAATTTTTTTGAATTTTTTTATAGAAAAAATGTCTCAGAATCTGAGATTTTTTTTATAGAAAAAATGTCTCAGAATCTGAGAACTTTTTTATAGAAAAAATGTCAGAATCTGAGAATTTTTTTATAGAAAAAATGTCTCAGAATCTAAGAATTTTTCTATAGAAAAGATGTCTCAGAATCTTAGAATTTTTCTATAGAAAAAAGTCTCAGAATCTGATAATTTTTCTATAGAAAAAATGTCTCAAAATCTGAGAAATTTTCTATAGAAAACATGTCTCAGAATCTGAGAAATTTTCTATAGAAAAAATGAATCAAAATCAAAAATCTGAGAATTTTTTTATAGAAAAAATGTCAAAATTTTTTATAGAAAAAGTATCTGAGAATTTTTTTATAGAAAAAATGTCTAAGAATCTGAGAACTTTTTTATAGAAAAAATGTCTCAGAAAATTCTCATAAATGTCTGAGAACTTTTCTACATTGGCGTGATAAATGAAGATGGGCACGTAAGTGAATTTTGACTCACACTAACGCAAAAAAAATCATAATTTATTTAAGCCATCATATTGGATCCGCCATTTTAAATTTTAATCAACGTCTTCTTAGCACCCTAATGTCATAATTTTTTGACATATAGGCTCAGAGGTCTATTCATATCCAAAATTCAGGGCTGCTGGCCCACAGTGTTTCCTTTAGGGCTATTTAAAATAAATCGCTATTAAGGCACAAAAATTGCTGATTTGGCAACATTAATAGTATTGTGCGCTTTTTTTATTGTAAAAACTTGACATCACTCAAAAAAAAACAGTTATAAATTTATTTCAGTCGAGATCGCGTCGGAAAAATTATTTGTCGCTGAAATTATTTTATAAATTCATAAACGTGTTTGTCGGTCGCTTTTATTGGTTAGTTTTCTGCGAGTACCATTGGATAACGTCGTCTAACCATATTTTAACAAGCACACTTGGAAGGAAGCGTCGTTTTACTGTTCCATTGTAAGTAGTCGTATTGTGTCCAAAGTTTTCCACGTGTTAAACCCCACTGAGGTGGCATATAGACTTCGTGTCTCCGGCCACCTTTTAATAAGTCCATTCATGGACACGGTGTAGCATTGTCTACACCAATAAATTAATTTTTTTTTTAATATTCTATTTTTTCCCATTTTTTCATTTCAGACAAAGACTCCTATATGACTTTAACACGATTTTCCAGCTTTTAGTTTTATTAAACATTTGTTTAAATTATTTATCATCTTCAAAATTGTTCATCACCCTAGCACAGCAGATCTCTACTATGCTTAATATTCATTTAAACTTACCGTGGATGTTGCAAGGCTATGTCCTTCGAAAACCTTTAAATGCGAAGATGATCAAATACATTTTATAAGTGCGGTAATTATATTTGAGATTTGCCAGCCAATTCTTCATATCAGTTGACATGTTTCTTAATTAGGTCTAGAAATATAACATCCTGCAACAAATTTTAAGAATTAGCAAGAGAAGGAAAATTACAAAAATCATTTATTTTGGGGCATAACGGTATAAGAAATCAGTGGCTGAGGATTGGGACATTGGTAATAGGAATTTATTGGTAAGTTGGTTAAAAATTATGATTTAAACTCCAGTAAACCATTCTGTCTTTGTTTTATATACCCTCCACTTAATGGTAAAGGGTTTATATAAGTTTGTCTTTCCGCTTGTAAATCATCGAGATATGGGTCTGGGATCACATAAATTATATACTTATATATTATTGATCAGTGATCGATTCTTAAACGTTTTAGAAATATCCGTCTGTCCCATTTTCCCCATTTCTTAACCAGTCCAAGACCCTAACAAGGGAAGTCTCCCTAGTGTCACCCTCCGATCTGTAAGGAACTTATTTTATTTTGTAGAACAGGAAAAATAAAGGCACACATATTATTTTAGCCGCCCAAATTGATTTTTAGGTGGTGCAAATGTCGGGGGAAGAAAAGGCCATTTCTTTTAGTTTTTCCGTTTATCTCCTATATTGGTTATGTTGCATAGCAAATGAAAGGTCTTTGAAAAACCTATCTAAATTTGCAAAGAACGTGTACAAACATGCACAACTTTTCGTCATATTGAGTAAAATATCAAAATTTTAGGACATTATTGGGAACTCATTAAGAATACCGAACTTGCTAAAAATTAAAAAAAAAATATATGACCTTGACCTCTGACCTCTAAAAAGTCGAGTGTGGTGTTCAAACCCGTGGGGGCGTACCCCGTTTGGGAGGGGCAGGGGTTTAAAGTTAAAATAGTTTTTCTTAAATATTTCAAAAACTACTTATCCGATCAAGACGGTTATGGTATCGTTAGAAAGGGTAGTTAAAGACCTTTCCAACGGGGTGCAACATGATGTAGTTTTATTAACCCTTTAAGTGACAAAACTTGATTTCAAAAAATTTTAACTAGACTTTTTTTACAAAGTGCTTATTATCTCAAAATCGCACGTATATAAACATTTTTTTGTCTATATAGACATGTAGCCAAGATTTTAAGCTTTCATTTGCGCTAAAAAACGGCGCTGTAAGTCTAAAACTTACTGAGATATTAAGGGTCAAAGTTGTTTTTTTAAAAACTTTTTTCAGTTTTTTTGTTAAAATTGTATTTGTAGAAACATACAGACATCTGACAAACTACTAATCGAATTTTTAAATTTTTTTCTGCGTAGCCGGCCTTCGGCCGGGCTTAGGGATTACAAACTCCATGCATTAAACCCACCCTCTCTGCAGAAAACGGGGATTATGACCAAAATTGCTTTGGACTTACTCCCCATAATGTGAATGGGTGTTATGACCGAAAAAAGTTCGGTCGTAATCCCAACAAGGAACGGACATAATCCCTTTTTATCGCCTTTTTAATGATACCACATTCGTCTCGATCGGACAAGTAGTTTGTCAGATATCTGTATGTTACCACAAATCAATAAAATTTTAACAAACATCCTGAAAAAAGTAAAAAAAAAAATAAAGTTACAACTTTGACCCCTAATATCTCAGTACATTTTAGACTTACAGCGCAGTTTTTTGGCGCAAATCAAAGCTTGAGGTCTTGGCTACAAGCCTATATAGACGAAAAAAATGTTTATATACGTGCGATTTTGAGATATTAAGCATTTTGTAAAAAAAGTCTTGTTGAAATTTTTTAAAATGAATTTTTGTCGCTTAAAGGGTTAAATAAACTACGTCATGTTACACCCCGTTGGAAAGGTCTTTAATTACCCTTTCTAACGGTACCATAACCGTCTTGATCGGATAAGTAGTTTTTGGAATATTTAAGAATAACCATTTTAACTTTAAACCCCTGCCCCTCCCAAACGGGGTACGTCCCCACGGGTTTGAACACCACACTCGAAATCTAACAGTCCAAGGATTAAGGTCATATAATTTTTTTTTAATTTAAACAAAGTTCGGTAAGGTTTATTTATGCCCATTATTGTTAATAAATAGAACCACCAGATAGGTATTTTAAATACCTTTAATTTGATAACCAAATATTCCTGTTTAATTTTGATTAAATATGCGCAAATAGTAAAAAAATCGTAAATGGTCATCTTTCCCCAATACAAATCGAACCCCCTAAAAAATAGTTTGGGCCGCGTGTAAAATTAATTTTTGTTTTGAACAACATATCCAATTTCATGAACATCAAAGGGTGACACCACTTCTACCCTAAAGAATTTATAAAAAAAATGAGCGGTCATTCCACATGTCGTTAAATTTGTCGAATAGTGTATTTCAGTATTATTTTTCGTCATCCAACGTGGGTTCAATATCTGGGCCCTTTTAGGTCTATTTATAATAAAATCGCTATTGAGCCAAAAAATTGCTGATTTATCAACATTGATAGCACTAATTTGCGCTTTTTTATTGTAAAAAGTTAACATCACTGTAATAACAGTTTATTAATTTTTTCAGTTTTTTTTTACTATTCTTGAATTTCATCATGATTTTAAAACCAAGTTTTATAAAAAATTTCTTAAAACTATTTATTATTTTCAAAATTGTTCATCATCCTGGCACGGCAGATAAAAATATCTATGACCAATATTCATTTAAACTCCCCGTTGATGTAGCAAGATTATGTCCTTCGAAGACCTATAAATGCGAAGATGATCAAATACATTTTATATGTCCGGTAATTATATTTGAAATTTGCCAGCCAATTCTTCACTACATCAGTTGACATGTCTCTAAATTAAGGCTAGAAATATAACACCATGCAACAAATTTCAAGAAATACCAGTGGAGGGAAAATTAAAAAGATCATTTATTTTGGGACATAACGGTATAAGAAATAAAGTGGCTGAGGATTGGGGTATTGCAAATATGAATTTAGTGGTAAGTTGAAAAATTAGTATTAAACAGTAGAATTAAAAACAAAATGGAATTGGGAGGGGTTTGTGATTGGGAGCCATCTGTGACTACGATAAAGTAAGGACTAAATACTAAAAATAACCCAAGCAACGCGAAAAAACATTTTTATTAGCAAAGTCATTTGGGCTGAATGGATGAAGTTGCATTTATTTAAAAGCCCAGCAAAAAAAGAGCTTACCATTCACTACAAAATTCACCACAACTTATGAACCAGATGTACTTCTTCTTCAACTGAAACATTGATGAATTTAATATGGGCGTGACACACAAAGTATGTTCTTTTTTTCGCCACTTTTCAGTGGCGAAAGATTGACACTTAAGTATAACATATATCACTAGTGTTTATTATGTACATATATATTAACATTTTTATCACAACTTCTGAAGTAGTGATCCGGATGTTAATATAACTTGACTTTTTGGAAGCGCTTTTTTCATCACTTCTTTAGAAGTACATATTTCTTGGCATTTTGGGTGTGATTATGTCATTTTTATTTGGTGATTTAGAACTTCTAAATTAAAAGTTCTTTTTTCACTTATTTTTGTTAGATTGATTGAAAGAGTATTTTTTTGTTATTTACACTAAAAACACTGTTCGACAGCAAAAACCTCCCAGTGAAATTTCTAACTGGTCCTTGTAGATTTTGGTCTCCTGCTTCCAAATCTACAGTCCAAATTTTTCTAGCAAGTACCGTTTTTGAGATATTCGCTGTTAAAAAGTAAAAAAAAAAATAAACAATATTTTAGCACTTTTAGGGGTCCACTGTTACGTATTCTTACGTTGCTCCCACCAAATAGGATTTGATTTCATATAAAATGGACTTCCTGATTCCAAAACTGCAATCCAAATTTTTTAACCCTTTAAAAGCCAAATTTTTTTGGCTAGGAATTTCTTGACCAAACTTTGTGAAAATGTTGATCTATACTAAAGAAAACTTTTTTGTTGATTTCATTGGTCTACTGCGCCCTCTAGCGGAGATATATGCAATCAAACTTTAAACTTTCACATACAATATCTCCCGAACAAGTTAAATTTTTTTCAAAATTTTTATTTTGTATTTTTTGTACAGAAAAGTACTACACAACTCGCTTTCGAGAAAGCTTTTGCAACTATTATTCAATGTTTTAGCATTTTTTAACGTTTATTTTATTTTTTAAATTTTTTACGTTATTTGAAAAATTTCGATTATGCCAACAAATATTGCGCCTACCCCTTCGATTTGCAAGTTTATTTTTCGAAACACATATATCGTAAAGATAACCCTTCAATGATCATTCTTGTCCAAATAAAACATAAAAATGCTCTACGGTTAAATTTTAATGATTTTCTTAAAGACGTGTACACGGTTGTGTACAGTGGCCAGTAATGGGTTAAGCATGTTCTGTTTTTGAGATATTCGCGTTTGAAAATTTTAGTGTGATTTATAAAGAATATTAAAGTGCGCAACAGTGGAGTTTGAGTTTTTCAAACGCCAATATTTCAAAAACAGTACGCGATAGAAAAATTTGAATAACAGATTTGGAATAAAGATGTCTTATTTTAACTAAATCGAGTACTATTGTGTTTGAGCAACTTAAGAATACGTTACAGAGGAGACCCAAATTTTTCAATATTCAAACGCGAATATCTTAAAAACCTTACGTGATAGAAAAATTAATTTCATTGATAACACAGGTTCACAAAATTTGAACTTTTTCAATTTGCCTGACCTTTGACAACTGATTTATATGGATTTTAGTGTGCTGATTCCGAATCTGTTATCCAATTGTTTTCATCAGGTCGCGTTCGCGAGCAAATCGCAAAAAAAAGTGTTGCCCTGGGGCAAAAAAAAGTGTTGCCCTGTGTAATCAAACGTATATACTTCGAATTAAAAAAAGAGTAATTATAAACATCAGAAAACTATAAAAATTCACGGCGAATCGATTCACCAGGACTGTGATCATGTAAAACGATAGTTGACTATCGTCGATTTTTGGAGCCTTGTTGCTCCTAAACTAATCAAAATGTTTCCAAATTTTTTAATTATTCTGGATAAGACAACAATCTTTAATAATTTATTAAAAAAAACTTTCAAATTTCCCTTCAAAACGATATGTATTTTGATGTCGTTTATGCATCGTCTATCGTTTTACGTGATTAGCCTCCAGTTTGTTCTGACTACAAGCCTAGACCTCAATTTTTTAAAAAGCTTTAACAATCTTTAATAATAGTTTGTAAATGTATTTATTTAATTTATGACCAACTTTTTTCGATATAAGATATAGAATGGTAGTTCAACGTCAAATTGCTTGTAAAAATTTATCAATAATCGATTTTCGTCTTTTCGATTTTTTAAGCTCTAAATAAAGAGAAATGAAATGCCATTACAGAATTTTGTCACCATTTTTGCAAAACCTAAATCTATTCGAAGCTGGACGTAGAAAAAATTGCATACTTCGTGTGTCACCCCCATTCTAAGTGTTTCAGTTGAAAAAGAAGTTCATATGTTATGGTGATTTGATTTAATTTGATTTAATTCCTAAGAACATATGAAAGAGGTACTTCAAAATCATTAAGCAAAGAACTGCTAAAAGATGTTTTTATTGTTATTTTGTAGCATTTTTGTAAGTGATTTTAAAGGTACTTCCTACAGAATATGAAGTTCGGCACCCATCGCTACTTTGTATGTAGTGAAACTACTAATTCTTTTTGAACCACTTCGTTTATTTTTTGCTGGGAGCCTTTTAAAGCGGTGGCCTCATAAATTTCAAATGCGCTGGCCCCACTAATCGCTTTTTTGTTTTTTAATTCTTTGGCTTACCTTTAGAATAATGGCAAAACTCCAAATTTTTAAAAATTAACGTCATTGATAATTCTTATCATTCAGATTCCAACAAAACAAAAATTAAGGATGGGGGAGAAATATTTCGCGAGAAAGGTATATTGCTTTAAAGTTTACAACAAAATTTCTTTTTCGAAGAAATATTTCTCGCCGATCCTTGATGTTTATTTCATTGGATTCACCTCAAAAAGGTTTATATCCAAAAAAAAAAATGCAGCAATGTCAGTAAAATATAGTTGTTCCTTTTATTATATTAATGTATTTCCACTCTTTGTTAATTTAACCTAAACTTAATTATTTCTTTTCAGCATTGGAGTCGTGAATTGGCCACCATGGCAAAATTTTATTTACAATTATGTGAACTGAACGTAGATTCCTGCTTAGTTATTGGCAATAATTTGTTGCCGGTTAATCAAAATTATGCCATACGTCATCATTTGGTACAACGCTGGCCAGGACGTGTTGTTCGCACTTGGTATTTGGAAATCAGCTATGATGTTAGAAATTTTCCGCAGTTTCTGGAGTATAACAAAAACCATAATGTTGCTAATTTTACACAGCTTATATGGCCAGAATTGGAGTTTTTTGGATGTGGAGCAGCATAGTAAGTAACAATTTTATTTTTTTATATTTTTTTTTTTACATTTACAGATGTAGAATAAGTACTTTACACAATTGATATATTATCTTAAAGAATTCTAAGCTAATTCAACAAATTTAAGTTTTATTCGCATTTTGACCATACACTATTCAAAAAAATAACTCACCGAATTTTAAGAATTTTAAATTCTGGGTAATTTTTCTTAGAGAAAGGCTCGGTTATGATTCGGTTTATGATTATTAAATAGTATCCTAAAAAATTCGCGGAAGAAATCCCCAAATTAAATTGTGATTTTTTTCTCGCATTAAATCCCCAAAAATCCGCGAAATATGTTTTGAAAACCGCAACAAAAAAATCCCACAAATTAAATTTTTTGTGATTTTTTCTCGCATTTAATCCATAATATTAGTAATTAATCCCTCAGACTGGTAGTCCTGCTCTAAAATACTTTTTTTTTGCAGAAAACTCTGAATTATTTAAAATAAGAGTCTCCGAACTCGATCGCTTTTTATCTTAATTTTTTTTTTTTAAGATTTTCAACAATTTTTCCTGTACAGAAATTTGTCTTGGTCAAAGACTTTTAGCCTGTAAAGAATGTCCAGATTATTTTTTAAAGATTTTTTTAGATTCAGATACATTTTTTCATGTAGACAATTGAGCACAATTTAATTTTAGGGCAACAGACACACAATTTAGAGTTACATATTTTTGTTTAAAATTTCTTTATAACTTTTGTTTTTAGCATTAAAAATTCCTATTATTTGATAGTATGTTACTATTATCCAGCATACGATGTTAGCAATATTACTTTGAATTTCAAATTTGGCGAACCCTGTACAAAATGTATGCATACCAGAAATGCTTGCTCGTTAACGTTCTTGGGTTTATGTGGAATAGGTAAAATGCAAATTAGAGTTTAACCGAAAATTTTGTCTAAAAATAATATTTTTATTATTAATTTTATTTCCAAATACCCAATTTCGGTTGTATTCGATTAAGTTTTGACCGCTAGACCTAAATTCGGTCAGACTCTAATATTAACATAATGACGTCGTTCGCTCTGGTGTGATTTAAAAAAAGTTAAATTCGACTTGGTCGAATTCATTAATATGTTTTTAAAACTTGTTTAAAACTTCTTTAACGGTTTTTAAAACGTGAATTTAAGATGAAACCAGTCTGAAATTTTCGGTTTTGCATATAACTTTTAAATTACTTGACCGCTAAAATTCAATAGAAACCAGACCAGGAAAACCAAACTTCAGCAGCCTCAGAGTTGTCTTTTAAACGTTATCATGTTTTTTAACACATAAATTCTCAAAAAACCCATGCCGAAATTCATGAGTTTGCTTATAACTTTTAAACCACCTGACCGATTTTGCTGAAATACAATTATACCTGACCGGGTAAATAACAAACATAATTGGCAAACGTAAGCAGCCTCAGTAAAGTTTTTCAAAAGTTAGCGTGTCTTCAACAGACTGAAAGACAGACATCGCTGGATCAACTTCGAATTGATCGCGGGTCATGAATATAAATATTTTATGTGGCCCTAGACCAATATGTCGGGGTCTTAAAAACGGAATGACAAACGTATATATGCCCTCTATCACTAGAGTGTAGGGTATAAAAATCAATGTTAATGTGATTAACCAAATCATACCAGCACGAACGACGTTTAAGAATATTCGCTTTCTAAAGTCTAACTTTGCAGATTTGGATCTACCAGATTCATCTTGTAAACACTTCTCAAGTTTCAATTTTATTATTTTAATTGAATTTATTATGTGTTGTTATATTTATAATTAAAATATTACCCTGATTATGTTAACGAAAAATATTGAATTTTTCATTCAAACATGGCATGTAGTTAGACTCCATTTGTAGACCTTGATTATAATCACGTAGAGTAAAAATGAAAACATTTGTTGGAACTAATTCCAATCAAAAGCATAAGCATTTATTGCCAATGAAGTTTTTTGGAATTGGCATTGTTTGTATAACTGCCAATTAAACCGCACAAATGCCGATCGATGAATAAAAAAAAGCATTTGTTTACAATAAGTATTAATGGAATTCACGTCAGAAATTTTAGTCTTGCAAAATTGTGAAACGCCAAAATTGCAACTTTATTTGCTTCTTATTTTGTAAATAGAAGCAATTATATTACTGTTAAAATAAATTGCAAATCTTTTATTGACACTACGCATCACGTAAAAGATAATAGAAAAATTAAAATTTTATTTTTTTTTTTCAAATAAAAGTTGCAATATTGCACTGTTGCAAGGGTCAAAAATTTTCTGAAGTGAATACCCTGATTATTTAAAAAAAAAACTCTCCCTGGTTTCACTCGTCGATCTTTATGAAATTTGTTTTATTTTGTAGAGCATGAAAAATAAAGGGACACGTATTTCTTTTAGCGGCCCTAATTCATATTTAGGGGGTGAAAATGAGTGGGGGAAGAAATGGTATTTCTTTTAGTTTTTTGTGTTTACCTCTTATAGTATGCAAAGAAACCTAGTCATGTTGTATACCATATAAAAGGTCTTTGGAAAACCTAACTTTGTGTGCAAAGAACGCGTCCAAACATGCACAAGTTTTCGTCATATTGACATTTTTGTTAATAAGTCGAACAATATTTACCCTTTTTGTCACGTTGTTAGCATCACGGCATCATAACAAATCGACCCCCCCCCCTTTCCTAAAAATTAGTTTGGGCCGCTAAAAAAAAAATAAGCGTCGAAATAATTTTCGTGCTGAACAAAATATCCAAATTTCATGAAGATATCGGAGAGTAACACCAGGGAGACTACCCTTGTAAGCCAGATAGAGCAAATTGAGGGGCATTTTTGATTGTTAAAATATTCATAGTTTCGCCGGTCATCTCCACATGTGTGGACCCCAATGGGTCCCAACTTTAAATCCAAAAAACTTGGCATTCCTAAAAATTTTAAAATGCTCATATCTCGGTAAATATTGCCGACACAACAAAAAGTCAAAAAGCATTTTTGTAGCTCTTGGTTTCTAGAATTCGTCCGCCCTCAGAGTAATGGTTTTTTAGATATTCTGTTTCTAAAATTCTCAAAACCATATTGGGCCCTTATGGACGAAATGAACCAAAAATGTTGGGGCTTTTCTTTCGTGTCGGGAGTATTTATCAAGGTATGTGAATTTTTAAATTTTCGGAAATGCCAATTTTTTTGGATTCAAAATTTAAACCCCAAGAGGATCAACGAAACTGGAGATTTTTAAAACTTTGGCCAACGAAACCGTTACATTTCAAATTGCGTGCTTATTAGCTATTAAATATCTAATTTTATAATCTGGTGTTTTCTAGCGATTTTTTTTATCTGATTTAACGGATTTTTGGTAAAAAAAAAAATTGGCATCAGTTACTTTTCCGTATTGTAAACAATCACTGAAAATGAACAACACAAAGTTTATAAACTTGGTAGCACTTTTAATAAGAGAGTTGCCAAACTTATGAATAAATGGCGCGACTATTCATAACGGATTTTTTTTTTTTGAAAAATAAAAATTGATTTAAATATTTCCTTTTACAAACATTTGTTATAAGTTAAAAGTTGTTTTGTAAAACGTAACGCGAAGCAATTTATTCAAAATTCTGAATAAATTGCTTTTGTTACAACAATAAATTGCATTAAAATTTTTACAACGTTGCGATTTGGGTTTTATAAAATTAGGGCATTAATAAAAGGTTTACTAAACCTGTTATTAATTTGGACGTAATTCTGTAGCTAAAGCCAACATGACCCCCTGATTATGTAACTTGATAATCGTCAAATCGCATCGTTAGCTCATTATTCCATTACCAAATAGTGTAATTTTATCGTAATGGAATAATGAGCTAACGATACGATTAGACGACTATAAAGTTACATAATTACCCCCGAGTTTTTTTTTTTAAATTAACGTTCGAATTCTGAAATTTTAAACATTTCGTAACAATAAATTCGTTTACGTAAAATTATATTTTTACATTGTTTGAAGAAAACCTGACAGGCTCTAAAGAATTTTGTTACTAAAAAATATTTTATTTTTTTATATTTTTCTAGATTTTTATATAATTTATAGATTTTTCTACATTTTTATAGAAAACCTTAGGGATAGTCGTCAAATCGTACCAATAGCTCATTAGTGTCCGATGGAATATTCGGCATCGGCCAAAAAGCACTTCGGCCACATTTTTTGCCGAAAACCGAATAATTGTATAAAATGTGTACTTCGTGTTAAAAAAACACAATAAAAACACTTTTTCAGAAAAATTTTTTCGAACAAATTCCTGGTTCAATAGATTTTTGAATATATTCTACGGTAATCACAACAAAATTTTCTGTGTAAAATTATTGTTCAAAAAAACTACTTGCTCTAAACAACGATTGCTTTCGGGACAATTTCAAACAAAAATCATGGATTCTGGAATGTTAAATAGAATCGGTTGCAGGGTAATTTGATGCGTTCTGGAACCGATTATTTGAAACAGAAAATTTTGCTGGGTTGAATCACATTAGTAAAGGCCTATTCACACCAGAGGTGAAATCTCGTTCGAACGAGATTTCGATCATATGGTCTGTATCATTTTATACACAACCATATGATCGAAATTTAGTTCGAACGAGATTTCACCTCAGGTGTGAATTGGGTATAAGCCACAAAAACATTTTACTAACAAGTGAAGTCTCCCTGGTGTCACCCGCCGATCTTTATGGAACTGTTTTTATTTTGTAAAGGAACACGTTTTACCAAATGAAAGGTCTTTGGAAAACCTATCTTCGTGTGCATAGAACGTGTCCAAACATGCACAACTTTTCGTCATATTGAGTAAAATACCAAAATTGTTGGACATTTTTGTTAATAAGTTGAAAAATATTCACTTTTTTGGCACGTTGTTAGCACCACGAGATAGGTATTTTAAATACCTGATACCAAATATGACTATATTACTTTTGAGTAAATAGGCGTAAATCGTAAAAAACTGAAAAAGGTCAACTTCCCCCCATACATATCGACCCCCCTAAAAATTAGTTTGGGCCGCTAAAAAAAATACGTGTCGAATTAATTTTCGTTCTGAACCAAATTTCATGAAGATCGGAGGGTGACACCAGGGAGACTTCCCTTGTAAGTGTTTTGCAGCTAAAACATGATTTTACACTCAAAAAAATTTCCGATCGAAAAAAGTTTACACTCAAAAAAATTTTAATTTACAAAAATGTCTAAAAAATTTTTTTTGCTCAAAATAAATCATTCAAGACAACATTTTTATACATTTGTGTACTCCGCCACGTCGAGTTTTACTTTTTTTCTTGTTTTTACTACAAAAAAATATTTTTTTTGAATATTCGGCTTCGGTTACAGCCGAATAGTGAAATATTTTTTTTGAATATTCGGCTTCGGTTACAGCCGAATAGTGAAAGTTTGGTCGAATATTCGGCATCGGCGAAAAAAGGTATATTCGGTCGGACACTACTCATTATTATATACGTCTCGTTCATAATTCCAATGCGGATTGGTTTGAAAACAATAATCCGCATTGGTTTCGTTTCATAAACGCCCCGATAAACTATAGGAAAACAAAAGAATATATTTTTTTTTTATAATTTTTGTTAAAATTATTTTTTAAACAAAAAGTTTTAATATTTTTTATTATTTTGTTTAAATTGTATAATAATTGTTGACGTAATTTAATTTAGTTGTTTTATTAAAATTAAAAAAAAAAATTAGCCCGCACCTGGTTTTTTATAAAACAATTAACATAAGAAATTATAAAAAAAAAGCAAGCAAAAAATTATAAAAAAAAAAATAAATGCAGTTTACAAAACCATATTTTTTTAAATATGGGGGTTTTCGTGTCAACTGACACAACTTTTGAAACCGATGTCTTCCGATCGGGATTAAATTTGCACCAAGGTTAGTCCTATTGGATAGTAGTTCAGACACAATTTTTCAGCGAGATCGGTCAAGGACTCTCTGAGTTAGATGGGGTCGAAATTTGACATTTTGGCCAAAGAGGTGTTTATTCTCATCCATGTAACTTCTTACCTATTGTTTTTAGCAAAATGTGTCCCAAAGAGTTTAGATAGCTATTTCTTCAGTCTTTCGAAAAAAAATTATAAAAAAAATAAAAAAAAAATTTTTGATTTTTTTTCTTAAAAATCTAAAATTTTTTTGACTTTTTCCTCAAATTGGGCCCTTTTTTTTTTTTTTTTTTTTGATTCAAAAGAAAGCTTAGGTCTTTTCCTTTAAGAGCTATGGGGTCACTTAGTGGGATGCGAGTGGGATATCTATGAAAAAATTATTTTTTTAACTTTGGAACACAAAAAACGGTTCTTCAATTTGCACTATTAGGCGTGGGATAGCTAACCAGTTTTCGATTTCGATCCGCGACACCCTCTAATTTTTATAGGTTCAAAAAAGAAAGCACGAGCCAAAAAATAAGGGCGGTGGGGTGGGGCCATATGGCTCCTCATCGGGGTCAAAATTGGGCGTAATGAGGTTACAATCCTCAAAAAGCCCCACAACTGCCCTAGAACTGCCCACGGAGGGGTGCAATGTGAGACCGACCTCTATTAATTTTCTGCCCCGAACATTTTTCTTGAATGTACCTAACCTCTATTTCCACTTCCTAAGGGGGCTCCCATACAAAATGACATTTTTATAAAATTTGCCCTACCGCTCTAACTGTCCATAGGGTGCCCCTAGAGAAGTAAAATATATGACCGACCCCCAATATTTTTTCATCTCCAACATTTTCTCAGAATATACCTACCCTTTATTTTCAACTCTTAAGGGGGTCCCCATACATTTTTTTTATTTTTTTATTAGTTTTTAAAAATACATGTTTTTATAACGTATGGGAGCCCCTTAAGGAGTGGAGATAGGGTGTTATTATGTTCGGACAAAATGTTGGTAACTAAAAAATAATGGGGGTTGGTGATAATTTTTGCCTCTCTAGGAGGCACGGTAGGGGCGGTAGGAGCTGGTTAAATAAAACAAATTTATAAAAAATAAAAGAAATGTATGGGAACCACCTTAAGGGTTAAGGATACATTGTAGGTGTGTTCGCAAAAAATGTTGGAATTAATAAAATAATGGGGGTCGGTCATACATTTGGCTCCACTTGGGGCACTTTAGGGTAAGTTAGAATGGTAGGATCAAATTTTTTAAAAATGTTTTGTATGGGAGCCGCCATAGGAAGTGGAAATAGGGGTAAGGTATGTTCAAGAAAAATGTTGGGGGCAGAAAATTATTGGAGGTTCGTCTCACATTGCACCCCTCCAGGGGCGTTTCTAGGGCAGTTTTAGGGCTTTTTGAGGATTTTACCTCTTTACGCCCAACTTTGACCCCGATGAGGGGCCATATGGCCCCACCCCACCGCCCTTATTTTTTGGCTCGTGCTTTCTTTTTCGAACCTATAAAAATTAGAGGGTATCGCGGATCGAAATCGAAAACTGGTTCGCTATCCCACGCCTAATAGTGCAAATTGAAGAACCGTTTTTTGTGTTCCAAAGTTAAAAAATAATTTTTTCATAGATATCCCACTCGCATCCCACTAAGCGACTCCATAGCTCTTAAAGGAAAAGACCTAAGCTTTCTTTTGAATCAAAAAAAAAAAAAAAAAAAAGGGCCCAATTTGGGGAAAAAGTCAAAAAAATTTTAGATTTTTAAGAAAAAAAATCAAAAAATTTTTTTTTATTTTTTTTATAATTTTTTTTCGAAAGACTGAAGAAATAGCTATCTAAACTCTTTGGGACACATTTTGCTAAAAACAATAGGTAAGAAGTTACATGGATGAGAATAAACACCTCTTTGGCCAAAATGTCAAATTTCGACCCCCTCTAACTCAGAGAGTGCTTGACCGATCTCGCTGAAAAATTGTGTCTGAACTACTATCCAATAGGACTAACCTTGGTGCAAATTTCATCCCGATCGGATGACATCGGTTTCAAAAGTTGTGTCAGTTGACACGAAAACCCCCATATATATAAATAAATCTTTTGAAAAGTAGTTTCTTAATAAAAAATAATCACAAAGCGAAGTTAATATACATTTTAAAACACAAAAATAAAGAAACATTTATACAAAAGCAAACTACTACTAAAATAATAATATATAAACAATTGAAAATATTAAAATTATTTGATTGAAATCGTTAAAGAAAAACCTGTCAAAAAACCACCATGCTTTAATACCAACAAACGTTCTTACCATCATTAATTGTGGTTAATTAAACAAACAAAATAAAATATTGTTTCTTGATTTCTATATAGTAGGTATACTTGATTATTTGTTTTCTTTTTTTTTTATACATAAATATTACTAATAAAACATTTCATTTTCTATTTTTTTATTCTTTCTGTCTTTAAAAATAATAATAAACTATTTAACAAAAAAACACACATATAATATTGATAATAATTAAATAATATTGGTATAGTAGAATTTATATATATAATAATTGTTTTATAGTTACTAGGCAATAGAGAAAAAAAATATAAAAAAGTAAAGTAATTGAAGTTTTAGAAGAAACAAAAAAATAATAATCGATCATTGCTATTTTTTTAAAGAAATTATTACAAATTTATTATTTTATAATTAAGACGTTTTGAAAAATTTATTTTTATATACATAATCCTTAGTTTTTTTTTTTAATTTTTTATATATAAGTCGATTTTTATAACTTAATTTCGTACTTGAAGTTCGTTTTAATATTATATTGATATTATATTTTGACATAACAATGTATAAATTTGCTAAAAAATTTAATTTTTTTTTTGTTGTATTTTATCCTTTAAAAATATTTAAACTATTAACAACTTAATCCACCACTAAGCATTTGCACAAGAATGTTTTTTTTTTAAACAAGATATAAACCAAACATGAAATTAATTTAATATCATTTCTATTTAATAACCTGAACCAGCTGTAAATTGATTTGGATTATAAAAATTAGTTGTCTGAAAAGAGATAAAAAAAAAACATATTTGTAAGTACATTAAGTAGATAAAATAAACTTAAAAAAAATAAAATAAAGTTATATTCGGCCTTGCCGAATGTATGGATACCATCAACAATGGAAAAAAATCATACATCAATTTATCAATACATCAATTTATCAATACATCAATTTATCAATACACCATCAATACATCAACACATCTACATCAATAAACCATCAATACATTTATTCATTTCATCAATACACCATCAATACATCTACATCAATAAACCATCAATACATTTATTCATTTCATCAATACATCTACATCAATAAACCATCAATACACCATCAATTCATCATCAATACAATTATTCATTTCATCAATACATCTACACCAATAAACCATCAATGCATCAATATACCATCCATACATCATCAATTCACCATCAATTCATCAAATACACCATCACTACATCAATACATCATCAATATATCACCAATACACCATCAATAGATCATCAATACATCAACATATCACTACACCATCAATACATCGTTACACCATCAATACATCGTTACACCATCAATACATCGTTACACCCTCAAATCATACATACACCATTAAAACATCATTCACTCATTAATACATCATTCATTCATTTATATTCATTCATTTATATAAATGCATGAATTAATATAAATAAATGAATGAACATAAATGAATGAATATAAATGAATGAATGAATATATAAATGAATGAATATATAAATGAATGAATATAAATGAATGAATGAATATAAATGAATGAATGAATATAAATGAATGAATATAAATGAATGAATATAAATGAATGAATGAATGAATGAATATAAATGAAGGAATATGAATGACTGAACATAAATGAATGAATATAAATGAATCAATGAATATATAAATGAATGAATATATAAATGAATGAATATAAATGAATGAATGAATATAAATGAATGAATATAAATGAATGAATGACTATAAATATTCATTCATTTATATGAATGAATGAATGAATGAATATAAATCAATGAATGAATATAAATGAATGAATATAAATGAATGAATATAAATGAATGAATATAAATGAATGAATATAAATGAATGAATATAAATGAATGAATATAAATGAATGAATGAATATAAATAAATGAATGATATAAATGAATGAATTAATATAAATGAATTAATGAAGTAATATATATGAATCAATGAATATAAATGAATGAATATAAATGAATGAATGAATATAAATGAATGAATATAAATGAATGAATATAAATGAATGAATATAAATGAATGCATATAAATGAATGAATGAAGTAATAAAAATGAATGAATCAATGAATATAAATGAATGCATATGAATGAATGAATATAAATGAATGAATATTATTCATTCATATAAATGAATGCATGAATATTGAATATAAATGACTTCATTCATTTATATTCATTCATTCGTTTATATTCATTCATTCATTTATATTCATTCATTCATTTATATGAATGAATGAATATAAATGAATGAATATAAATGAATGAATATAAATTAATGAATATAAATGAATGAATATAAATTAATGAATGAATGAATATAAATGAATGAATGAATGAATGAATGAATATAAATGAATGAATATAAATGAATGAATATAAATAAATGAATGATATAAATGAATGAATGAATATAAATGAATTAATGAAGTAATATACATGAATCAATGAATATAAATGAATGAATATAAATAAATGAATATAAATGAATGAATATAAATGAATGCATATAAATGAATGAATGAAGTAATATAAATGAATGAATCAATGAATATAAATGAATGAATCAATGAATATAAATGAATGCATGCATATAAATGAATGAATATAAATGAATGAATATAATTGAATGAATATTATTCAATTATATAAATGAATGCATGAATATTGAATATAAATGACTTCATTCATTTATATTCATTCATTCATTTATATTCATTCATTCATTCATTTATATTCATTCATTCATTTATATTCATTCATTCATTTATATTCATTCATTCATTTATATTCATTCATTCATTTATATTCATTCATTCATTTATATTCATTCATTCATTTATATTCATTCATTTATATTCATTCATTCATTCATTCATTGATTTATATTCATTGATTTATATTCATTCATTTATATTCATTCATTTATATGAATGAATATAAATTAATAAATGAATATAAATTAATAAATGAATGAATATAAATGAATGAATGAATATAAATGAATGAATATAAATGAATGAATGAATATAAATGAATGAATGAATGAATGAATGAATATAAATGAATGAATATAAATGAATGAATATAAATGAATGAATATAAATGAATGAATATAAATGAATGAATATAAATGAATGAATATAAATGAATGAATATAAATGAATGAATATAAATTAATGAATGAATGAATATAAATGAATGAATATAAATGAATGAATATAAATGAATGAATATAAATGAATAAATATAAATGAATAAATATAAATGAATGAATAAATATAAATGAATGAATGAATATAAATGAATGAATGAATATAAATGAATGATATAAATGAATGAATGAATATAAATGAATTAATGAAGTAATATAAATGAATCAATGAATATAAATGAATGAATATAAATGAAACAATGAATATAAATGAATGCATATAAATGAATAAATGAATATAAATGAATGAATGAATATTGAATATAAATGACTTCATTCATTTATATTCATTCATTCATTCATTTATATTCATTCATTCATTTATATTCACTCATTCATTTATATTCACTCATTCATTTATATTCATTCATATATATGAATGAATGAATATAAATTAATGAATGAATATAAATGAATGAATGAATATAAATGAAAGAATGAATATAAATGAAAGAATGAATATAAATGAAAGAATGAATATAAATGAATGAATATAAATGAATGAATATAAATGAATGAATATAAATGAATGAATGAATATAAATGAATGAATGAATGACTATAAATGAATGAATATAAATGAATGATATAAATGAGTGAATATAAATGAGTGAATATAAATGAATTAATGAAGTAATAGAAATGAATGAATATAAATGAATGAATATAAATGAATGAATATAAATGAATGAATGAATATAAATGAATGAATGAATATAAATGAATGAATATAAATGAATGAATATAAATGAATATAAATAAATGATATAAATGAATGAATATAAATGAATCAGTGAATATAAATGAATGAATATAAATGAATGAATATAAATGAATGAATATAAATGAATGAATATAAATGAATGAATATAAATGAATGCATATAAATGAATGAATGAAGTAATATAAATGAATGAATCAATGAATATAAATGAATGCATGCATATAAATGAATGCATGCATATAAATGAATGCATGCATATAAATGAATGAATGAATATAAATGAATGAATGAATGAATATAAATGAATGAATGAATGAATACTGAATATAAATGACTTCATTCATTTATATTCATTCATTCGTTTATATTTATTCATTCGTTTATATTTATTCATTCGTTTATATTCATTCATTCGTATATATTCATTCATTTATATTCATTCATTCATTTATATTCATTCCTTTATATTCATTCCTTTATATTCATTCATTTATATTCATTCATTTATATTCATTAATTTATATTCATTCATTTATATTCATTCATTTATATTGATTCATTTATATGAATGAATGAGTATAAATGAATGAATATAAATGAATGAATGAATGAATATAAATGAATGAATGAATATAAATGAATGAATTAATGAATGAATGAATATAAATGAATGAATGAATATAAATGAATGAATATAAATGAATGAATGAATATAAATGAATGAATGAATATAAATGAATGCATATAAATGAATGAAGTAATATAAATGAATGAATCAATGAATATAAATGAATGCATGCATATAAATGAATGAATGAATAAATATAAATGAATGAATATAAATGAATGAATATAAATGAATGAATATAAATGAATGAATATAAATGAATGAATATAAATGAATGAATATAAATGAATGCATATAAATGAATGAATGAAGTAATATAAATGAATGAATCAATGAATATAAATGAATGACTATAAATGAATGAATATAAATAAATGATATTCATTAATTTATATTCATTCATTCATTTATATTCATTCATTCATTTATATTCATTCATTTATATTCATTCATTCATATGAATGAATGAATATGAATGAATGAATATGAATGAATGAATATAAATTAATGAATGAATATAAATGAATGAATGAATATAAATGAATGAATGAATATAAATGAATGAATGAATATAAATGAATGAATGAATATAAATGAATGAATGAATATAAATGAATGAATGAATATAAATGAATGAATGAATATAAATGAATGAATGAATATAAATGAATGAATGAATGAATAAATGAATGAATAAAAATGAATGAATGAATAAAAATGAATGAATGAATATAAATGAATGAACGAATATAAATGAATGAATGAATATAAATGAATGAATGAATGAATGAATATAAATGAATGAATGAATATAAATGAATGAATGAATATAAATGAATGAATATAAATAAATGAATATAAATGAATTAATGAAGTAATATAAAGGCCCAGGCACTTGAGCGCTACTGTAGCGGTGCTGTAGCGTGACGGGCTGTTGCATCGTTTTAAAGTTCGGCAGCTACACCACCGTCACCTATTCGTTTAAGTACCTATTTCCATTTATTTTAATACAAGCTAACGTATCAGCTGACACGTCTCCGAACCGTATTCGCTCAAGTAATTATGCCTTAAATGAATCAATTAATATAAATGAATGAATATAAATGAATGAATATAAATGAATGAATATAAATGAATGCATATAAATGAATGAATGAATGAAGTAATATAAATGAATGCATGCATATAAATGAATGAATAAATATAAATGAATGAATATATTAGAATGAATATAAATTAATTCATTCATGAATTTATTCTTTTATATTCATTCATTTATATTCATTCATATATATTCATTCATTCATTCGCTCATATTAATTTATATTCATTTATATTCATTCATTCAATATTCATTCATTTATATGAATGAATGGATGAATGAATATAAATGAATGGTTATAAATGAATGAATATAAATGAATGAATATAAATGAATGAATATAAATGAATGAATATAAATGAATGAATGAATATAAATGAATGAATGAATATAAATGAATGAATGACTATAAATGAATGAATATAAATAAATGAATATAAATGAATTAATGAAGTAATATAAATGAATCAATGAATATAAATGAATGAATCAATGAATATAAATGAATGAATATAAATGAATGAATGTAAATGAATGAATATAAATGAATGAATATAAATGAATGCATATAAATGAATGCATGCATATAAATGAATGAATGAATAAATATAAATGAATGAATATAAATTAATTCATTCACGAATATATTCTTTTATATTCACTCATTTATATTCATTCATTCGCTCATTTATATTAATTTATATTCATTTATATTCATTCATTCAATATTCATTCATTTATATGAATGAATGAATATAAATGAATGAATGAATGAATATAAATGAATGAATGTATGAATGAATGAATATAAATGAATGAATGAATGAATATAAATGAATGAATATAAATGAATGAATGAATGAATATAAATGAATGAATAAATATAAATGAATGAATATAAATGAATGAATGAATATAAATTAATGAATATAAATTAATAAATATAAATGAATGAATAAATAATATAAATGAATGAATAAGAAAATTTAATATAAATAAATGATAAATTCATAAATGAATATAAATAAATAAATGAATATAAATAAATAAAAATTAATGAATAAATATAAATGCATAAATACAATTTAATGAATTAATATAAATGAATATAAACAAAAATAAAATAAATAAAAACAAATAGAAGTGTGATTTTCTTTTTCTTTCTTGTATTAGAAAGATACATTATTGTAGTATTTTAAAAATATATATGTGGACTACGACGATACAGCAATCCAAATTGTTCTAGCATGTTCCGTTTTCGAGATATTCGCTGGAAAAAAACTTCAAACGCGAATATCTTAAAAACGGAACATTTTAGAAAAAATTTGGATTGCAGTGTTTGAATCAGGAGGTTCATTTTATATGAAATCAATTTCTATTTTTTTGGAAGCAAGGTAAGAATATGTATAAGTGCTTAATTGTTTTTTTTTTAACTTTGCTTTGGTTCATAACTTGTGAAACACTTAACCGATATCGATCAAAAGGAATTAAAAACTTTTCAATCATCTCTGAGAAATATTTTGGTCCTGATTTCCATTTTAACAGACAGACGGACATCACTAGATCGAGAATCACAATTATGGGGTTTTTGGAGTCCCAGACCTATATTTCGATGCGTTACAAACGGAATGACAAACTAACATATATCGAGAGCTTATATTCAAAACTTGCTATCTGCAATGTTATTGAATACAAGTTTTTGATAGCTATCTGAGTGCTGATGATGGAAGGGTGGCATCTTCCGAAAGCTGTCGACATCTCCACTTAGCCTGTGTTGTCACTTGATTTTTTTCAGATTTTCTCATTGTACAACAATTATTATTTCTCAGAAATAATTAATATGGACTCAAACCGAACTAAATAAAAATTCAGTTACATCGATTTAATTTTCATCAGTCACATTAATTTTAAGCTAAAAAAATATTTACAAAACTATTTTGTAAGAGTAAAGTTGAAGAAAAGTTTAGCTAAAACATTTACTTGTCGTTATCCTAAGCAGTTTGGAATTGCATTTGAGCGAAATCGGTTCAGCGGTTCAAAAGTTATGAACGAAAATGTAAAAACACCTCGAAAATGTTGCTACATTCCACATAAATTAAAAATACAAAATGTTTTAAATTGGCTGCTAGTTGGCATATGTAAACAGAATTGAACACAGAATGGTATTTTTTCGCATATAATATTTTTTACATTGTGGGGGGTATCAATACATTCGGCAAGGCCGATTTTAACTTTTTTTACTTGTTTTTAACTTACATCTTGTTGTTGGGGTTGTTGTTGCCCCTGCTGCTGGTATTGTTGATCTTGACTACCACCACCTGTTGTTTGCGAACCGGGTACAAAGTAACCACCTTGAGGCACTGCGGCGGGAGGTAAAGCTGGTGCTAAAATATTTTCAGCAGCCTTATTTACAGGAGCACCAGAAGGATTAAAAACATCAACGTAAGCATTTTTCAAAGCTAAAATAAATTAAAAAAAATTTTAATAAAATTTTAAATATGAAAAAAAGCTTTTAAAATATCACAATTATCACAAATTCTTATATTTCTTAAATTCTAACACGTTTTTCATATAGAAAGAAATCTTTGATTCTTAGAAATAGAAAATTTTTGTAATGCAGATATTTTTTTTCTTAGATTAGATAAATGTTGCTAAACATCTTCGGTCGTATTCATTAAACAAGTAGAAAAATTAAATTCGACTTGGCCGAATCTATGAATACCCTCCACAATGCCCTTTTTAAGTGATAGTAAATTTTCTAACGTGAAAAAAATAAAATTTTTGGTTAGAAATATTTTATTTTCTGTAAAAATTTTTTTTTTTATTAATTTTTCAAAAAAAAAAAAAAACTCCTATTTTTTATTTGAGTGTAAAATTTTTTTTGAGTGTATTTTTTTTTTTTTTAGTTTAAAAAAATTTTTTTTTTATTAATTTTTGAAAAAAAAAAAAATAATTTACCAATTTTTTTTTTGAGTGTAAAATTTTTTTTGAGTGTAAACTTTTTTTGAGTGTATTTTTTTTTTATTTAAGTGTACAAATATTTTTGTGTGACAAAAATACCTTTTAAAATATTTTTGTGACTTACAAATGTTTTTAAAACATGTTTAACGGGTTTTCAACACGTGAATTTAAGGTGAAACTAATCTGAAATTTACGGTTTTGCTAATAACTATTGAACCACTGGACCGATTTGGCTGAAATTTAAAACGAACCGGACCAGAGAAACGGTTAATATATATGCCACACTTCAGCACCCTCAGAATTGCCGTTCGAAAGTTACAGTGTGTTTTATCTCGTAAATTCCAGAAAAACCCTTGCCGAAATTCACTCATTTGCTTATAACTTTTGAACCACTGGACCGATTTCGCTGGATTGCAATACCAACCTGACCAGGTAAATGTCCAACATATATGCCAAACTTCAGGAGCCTCCGTAAAGTCTTTCAAAAGTTAGCGTGTTTTCAACAGACAGACGGACAGACGGACGGACGGACGGACATCGCTAGATCGTCTTAAATCGATCGAGGATCATGAATATATATACTTTATGGGGTCCTAGACCAATATTTCGAGGTGTTACAAACGGAATGACAAACTTATATATACCCTCTATCACTAGAGTGGAGGGTATAAAAAACGGGTGGATATCATCGAGCTGCTTATTTTTCAAACACAATTTTTTGAAAGTGAATGCTTGGCCCTCGATGTTAGGCACTTTTATCTTCATTCAAATCATAAAACGAGTGCCTTACATTATAATGTCTTTTAAGAGCACAAAATTTTTTACTGAAAATTGGAGTAAAAAAGGTTAGCAACTCGATGATAGCCACTCGTTATGAATACGGCCGCTTATGTTTAGCAACATCTGTCTTACACCTAATATGATTCATACATGGGAATTTTTAATTGGCATTGAATTTTCATTGGCATTAGTTGGAACTAATGCCAATGCCAAAAAAAGCATTAGCATTTATTGCCAATGAAATTTTTGGCATTGGCATTGTTTGTACTAATGCCAATGAAACGGCACAAATGCCTAAAAAAACTATTTACAATTGATAAAAAAATCATTTTTTTACAATAAATATATATTTTTTTTTAAAAACTTAAAAAGGCGATATCTCGAAAACTAAGCCAGATAGAGCAAACTGGAGGGCATTTTCTCTTCACATATGTGGACCCCAGTGGGTCCTAACTTTGAATCCAAAAAATTTGGGATTCCGGAAAATTTAAAAATGCTTATATCTCGGTAAATATTGGTGACACAACAAAAAGTCCAAAAGCATTTTTGTAGCTCTTGGTTTCTAGAACTCGTTAACCAATACTAGAAAACCCTCAGATCAATAGTTTTTTAGTTATTCTGTTTCTAAAATTCTCAAGACCCTATTGGGCCCCTAAATTGCAGTACCTGGAAAAATAAGCAAGATAATGCTAAAGGTATGTGAATTTTTAAGTTTTCGGGAGTGCCAATTTTTTAGATTCAAAATTTGGATCTATTAGGGTCCACATATGTGAAGAGGACCGGCGAAACTATGGAGATTCTAAGAACCAAAAATCCCCTCCATTTTGCTCTATCTGGCTTAGTTTTCGAGATATAGCCATTATAAGTTTTAACAAAAAAAATTCACAACTCGCTGACGGAAATACGACTTTTAATATTGCTAATGCTTTTTCATTAAGGCATTTATTAATGCCAATGAAATTTTTCATAATTGGCATTACTAATGCTACTAATTCCTTAACGGGCATTGGCATTGATTGAAACAATGCCAATGCTAAAAATTTCATTGGCATTAGTTTCAATATAATGCCAATGAAATCGTCAATTAATTAGTCCATTTATTTAAATAGTCCCATGTATGATATGATTATTGTTAAGAAAACATAAACTCACTTCGATTTCTTTGCATTTTAAACATATTTGATTGCAAATTGGGTGTTTTAACAGGACCAGGAGCTTGTTGAGTTTGGGGTTGCTGTGGTTGCTGCATAAGATTAGATGATGGCGCTGTATTAGGTATATTTGTAGGCACATATTGTTGTTGCT
Organism: Pegoplata infirma; assembly: GCA_963921195.1. Taxonomy (NCBI): domain Eukaryota; kingdom Metazoa; phylum Arthropoda; class Insecta; order Diptera; family Anthomyiidae; genus Pegoplata; species Pegoplata infirma. The sequence continues at coordinate 215,688,753 of OY992540.1, forward strand.
GCTGTTGCATCTGTTGGGGATCCATAAAAGGTATTTGATTTGTTTGTGGTTGCTGCATGGACATCTGTTCCATAGGTTGTTGCTGCTGTTGTGGCTGCGTTGGCATTGTTTGTGATTGTGGCATTATATCACTCATTTTAGGAGGTGGTTTAAACGATTCCTGTTCAGCTTCTTCACCATCTGTATTAACCCATTTCTTTTTCTCTGGATCCCAAACTATGGCAGGATTTTTATCATCAGGTAAAATCATTTGATTTTTAGGTTTTAAAGAAAATTTATTCCATATACCACCAAACCAACCAGAATTTTGATTTGATTGTTGTAAACTAGAAAAAAAAACAAAATGTTTTAAATTGAAAATTATAAAATTCGATTTTTACTTTCTTTTAAAGTTTAATACCTCTTATTAGCATTATTATCTTCTTTTTTAGCGCCCTTTTGCTGTTGTTTTTTGGCATCTGCACCTAATTGTTGTTGTTTGTTACCTTCATCATCGGTATCATAAGTTTTTGATTTTGGCATCGATATTGTTGGTCGTGCATTCTAAATTGTTTACAAGGAATTTATTATAGGGTTTTAGTAACAAAATGATAAACAAAAAAGTGTTAAGTTTATGTAATAGAAAAAATATTAGCAAGGAAATAACACATTTGAATTTGGGAAACAGAATGTAATAGATCAAAAAGAATTTTAAGCTTGAGAAGAAGTTTTATTTTATTTTTTGAACTGAAAAGTGACGTTTTATGAAAAATAAATTTAACTTATAAACTAAACTTAAAATTGTATACTTAAAACTTAAGGATTTTAATAATGCAAGTTAAATTTTAAGATTAAAATAAAATTTAATACTTTAAGTAGATTTATAATCTATTTTAGAATTAAAGTCCTGCAAATTTTTCACCGGTAAATAAAAATGTTTAGAAACATCAATTAATTTGTCAAATGTTTGGTTATGTTTTGCACATCAGCTGTTTTGGACTTAAGCATAGTACTCTGTTCGATTTCACGGGAAAAAAATCTGTCAAACTCCATATAAAAAAATAAATTTTGGCAACACGAGGAATTATGGGGAAATTGTTAAAAAAAGTTTTCACTCATTTTTACTACACAAGACAATTTAAATTGACGTGAAAAAGTGACATTTCAGTTAAAAGCTTAAAGCTAAGTACTGTTTTTATACCCTCCACTTAGTGATAGAGGGTATATATAAGTTTGTCATTCCGTTTGTAACTCATCGAAATATCGATCTGGGACCCCATAAAGTATATATATTCATGATGCCCGATCGATTTTAAGACATTCTAGCGATGTCCGTCTGTCTGTCTGTGGAAAATGCTGTCACGGACAAAATATTGCACAGAGATGACTGAAATTTAACATATTTATTGGAAGTTCTCCCGAGAAGTTTGGTATTGCATTTGAGCGATATCGATTCAGCAGTTCAAAAGTTATGAACGAAAATGTAAGCACACCTCAAAAATTTTAGTACATTCAACATAACCTAAAAATACAAAATGCTTTAATTCGGCTTCTGGTTGAAATATGTGAACATAATTGAACACCAAATGGTATCTAAACAAGTACGAACATATTTTTTGACAAAAAAAGAAAAAAAATCGCGGATTTTTTTTTTACCAAAATTTTTTTTCGCGGAAATTTTTTTTCAAAAGTAATTTCCTTTCAAATAAAGTTTTTTGAAATTGTGGAGGGTATCACTACATTCGGCAAAGCCGAATTTAACTTTTTTACTTGTTTATGGTTAAAATTTCACTTAAAATTTAAACGCCTCAAATCGTAATAAAACATTTAAAAATCAACAACTTATGACAATTATAAGAAATAAACGATCATAAGAAAACTGAAATGTCACTTTTTCACGGCAATTTAAATTGTCTTGTATAATGAAAATGCGTGAAAACTTTTTTGACAATTTCCCTTTAATTCCTCGCGTTGCCAAAATTTATTTTCTTACAGATTTTTCTTCTTGACAGATTTTTTCCCGCGAAATTTTTAGCGGTGAAAATTTCATTTAAACTTTAAACGCCTCAAATCACAATAAGACATTTAAAAATCAACAACTGTTGACAACTATAAGAAAGAAACGATCATAACAAAAATGAAATGTCACTTTTTCACTGCAATTTAAATTTCCCTATAATTTTTTTATTTATTTATTTTGATTTTTATTTATTTATTTGTGGTACAATAAGCCTAAAAGGCCAAAGACGTACCATTCCGTTGCCAATTTTTTTTTATATGTTGTTTGACATATTTTTTCCCGTGAAATCGAACAGAGTACCATGCTTTAAAGAAAATAAGTTAAATTTCGCTTTTTTTAAGCAAATTTTTACGTTTTTTTTTTTAATTCTGTAAGGTTGGTAAGTTGCTCGGTTTTTACGTGAAAATCTGTCGAACTCCATATAAAAAAAAAAAGTAAAATTCACACTGGCTTTACAAAAGCTTAAAAAATTTCGCTGAATAGGTATTCTGTTCACTGGTGAAAACCCGGCAAAAAAACCCGGTATATGTTGCATCAATACGCATCAACACTATAAGAAACATTTTTTTAAATTGAAGAGACAATTAAACAAGCTGGTAAATTTGATATTCAGAAATGAAAAATGAAGCTTTTATAAGTTATTGGCACTGTAAACATTAATAAGATCAGATAAATAGACAAAAATTACAAAAAAATTGTAAATTAAAGTTATTTTGTGTGTGCCGATGCGCAAAACGTAACCTAACATATGACTGTCAAATTTTCGCTACAAATTAATTCATGTTTCGAAACATTTTTTTTGTCACCGGTGAACAACTTACTTAGATGTACAATTAAAAAATACCTATGTTGCTAAAAGTGTTGCTGTGTTATGATGCAACATACATATATCGGATTATTTTGTGAGTTTTAAGCGGTGAACAACAAAACATCAACGAAATGTTTTAGCAATGTTAATTCTGAAGTTAATTAAGCTGAATGTTTTTTAATGGATTTTGACAGTTTTTCACATGAAAACAAGTATATTACTTAGCTTTAAACGATGTTTGAATTTAATATTAACATTTTTCGGGGACAAACCGTAGAAAAAGTGTCTTACTATGGAAGTACTCCAACCATTATGAACCGATAGACGGTTTTTAAGTTGGGGTGTCCCGGCTTATCGGCCATATTGCCACCTTTTGAAACAATGTGGACATTCAAAAAAATTCCGGTAACTAACGAACTAACCGGAATATCGTCGAGAGCAAAAATACGTGTCGATTTAAGTTTAATAAAGTTGAAATCATTTGGATATCGTAGATGTCTTCACACAAAACCACCCCCCCCCCCCCCCCAAAATTTAAACAGAAAAAATATTTAACGAAGCTGTATTTTTACAGGGTTATGCCACCATTGGATAGATATTAAAAAAACCTTTCTTCCCAGACAAAAACATATAGTTTCTTAGGAAGAAATGGCCCAAAACTTTTTTCAAAACGTTTTTCGCCATTTTGTTTCTTATTTTTAGAAACTCTAAATGCCCCGATATGTTCGATAATACAATATTCCCCAATCTAATAATTGTCTATTTTGTATACATAGCTGAAACGCCCGGCGTTGCACAGGTTGCCTTAGATATGAATATATAAATAGCATCTTTCCGGCGCCATCTATAGGATCCTTTCAAATATACTAATTTTCTCATGACGAAACATACATACATTTTGAAGTGCAGTAAAACTTCACTGAAGTAAAGAATTTTGTTAATAACTTCACCCCAGCGCCATCTACTGTGTCCAAATTTTATCAGGAAACTTGTTTTTGTTTAATAAATATATCTCGTGAATTTTAGCCAAATTGTACCATAAATACCAAAAATGGAATTATGACGCCAACAGCACCAAAAACAGATCCAAATTTTATCAGGAAACTTTTTTTGTTTAATGAAACGAAATCGTACATTAAATACCAAACATTAAAATATTGCGACAACAGTCCCACCTATCGAGAGAAAATTGGCTCCATACTAAACTAATATAATGTCAAAATTTGGTGTGAATCGCTCCAGCGGTTCTTAAGTTTTAGTTACACGTACCCCGCACAAACGTTTTTATATATTAAGAAGATATTTTAAGTTTCAGACAAATCGGTCCATAAGGGTTGGAGTACTTTCCTTGTTAAAGTGTTAAACCGTGTTTACATTATAACATAACAATGAAAAATTTTTAATCATTCTTTATAATGATTTTGAGCTTTAGTCCTTAATTCTTTGAAGACATTTTAAAAAGGATTATGTACCAATTTGTTTTTCGCAATTATCAGCCTGAAACTATTTTAAGAAAAAAAAAGATAATATATCAAATTGAATTCAAAAACTTTCGAAATTAAGCAAAAAATAAAATTAAACATTTAAACAAAAAAACTTTAGATTTCTGTAAAAAAAACCAGCGTGTTTGGTAATTTGACAGATTCTTTGAAAATCAAGAGAATAAAGTAAAAATCAAACATTTTTTTTTGTTTCAAGAAAAAAAAAACATTACATCTACTTCACATCAATTAAAAAAAAAAATAAAAAATTAAAGAAAAGCATACATTAATAGTTTTTATATATAACCAAGTGCGGAAAAATTTGTTATAATTTTCAAAATTTTAACTTAATTTTAACACTAAAATTATCTTAACTAAATATTAATTAGTTTTCTTTATATCTATAGGATCATCTATATCGAAAGTTCTTAAAACAGGATGTTTTGCGCTAAATGTACTATTTTTAAACCCCTTTTCATCTTTTGATTTTGAATCAATATATTTTTCAAATTGTTGCAACGATTGTTCAACTTCACTACACATTTTTTTATAGTTTAAGGGTATCGAAGGATCATTTATTAACTCTTGCATAGACCAAACTTGTGGAGGTTTTTGTTGTGTTGTATGTGTGGAAGTTTGGGCTTTTAAAATACCATAAGAATCTAAAGACTTATGATGATTAACAGATTCTAAATCATGTGAATTTTCTTCATACACAAGAAAACCATCATCATCTTCTTCATCCTCATCGTCGTCATCGTCATCTTCATCATCATCATCATCATCATCATCATCATCATATTCATCATTTGAGGATTGATATGGTTCATAATTCCTTAAATCATCCGAGGCACAATTAGCTTCCGGATCGTAATTATTAAAACGTTGTAAGGGCATATCAATGGGAAAAGTGCCATTAAATACAATATTTTTATTCATAAGAGCATGCTGATATTGCTGGGAAGAGCGTATTAATGATTTCATATGATGTTGATGAGTTTTACCATAATTTTGTTTGTAAACATTGTTGCCCGAGGCAGAATGATAATGTTTACTGTCAACATTGTGATTGGCAACAATGTTATTTGGTTTTGTTGCAAAATTTTGATGTTGATGCTTTTGTATGGCAACATGTTGTTTTGTAGATTTTTCAACATGTTGCTGGTCAACTTGTTGTTTCTGTTTATTATCAACATGTTCCTTAGTAGCATTTTGCAACTCATTATTATCATTTGACGACGATGAAGAGGAATTTTCTTCATTTTCTAATTTTTCTGGTAATTTATCACATTCTGTTGGTATTATAAAATTTACTTTTTTGGTATTATGTAGAGTTGCAGTAGTAGAGGAGCAGGCTAATGATAAATCATTTAAATTGTTGCTAGCATTATTACTGGGAATAGAAGTATTTGTTATAGCTGTTGTTTTTAATATAGTATTACAAGCAGTTTTATTTGTTTTAAGGGGCATTAAAAAATTACTTTTACTTTTAGCATTTGCAACATTAGAGATGGCGACGGCATTAAAAGCTGCATTGTCGAAATTACTTACATTGTTTATAGAAAATGGTGGTGCTGTTGTTGCATTATGTTGTTCGTTATGGGCTAATTTATTAAATGCTTGGCTTTTTGGAGTTTTTTCTAATGATTTTTTTAATGCTATTGTTGATTTCGTTTGTAGACTAGAATTAGATTTCAATTTATCCATAGATGATGATTTTAAATGAGAGGAGGAGATTGAGGCATTTGTAGCTAAATTAGTTTTCATTTTCATGGGAGATTTTTTATTATGCAAGGCTAAAGGAGATTTACGTCCAGCAGCCAATAGGGTGTTGGGAGCAGAAGCCTTTAATGTTGTGGTTTTAGTTTTCTTCAATATATCTTTACTGATGCTGATGGGTTTAACAGGCTATTTTTTTGTATTTATTGTTTTTTTTTTTGTTCCAATGAAAGCATGTATAAATTTTTAAAAAAATTATTTTAAAATTGTTTAAATACTTTACTAATAAATTATTGAAAAATAAAAAATCATTGGGGATAGACTATTTTTATGGGACAGCAATGCTCTGTTTCCTAATTTAAATATTTTTTTTTTACTTATTTCAAAAGGCTTTGGAAAAAAATGAAAAACTTCAGTGGGCCATAAAAAAGAACTCGAGCTAAGTTTTTAAAACCCTTCGGAATTTTTGGTCAACTAATGGTAAAGTTTAATTTTTTTTTGGTTACAAAATCAAGAAACAAAATCATGTTGCACAGTGTTATATAGGGCTGCCAATCCCGAAATCCCAAATCCCGAAATCCCGGGATTTTAGTCATAAAAAAAATCCCGGGATTTTTAAGCCCAAATCCCGGGATTTTTGAAAATGCATGAGAATTTATTTTTAAAAATACAACTTTGTTCAATTATTGTTACATTTACTTAAACAAATTGAAACAATTTTTTTTTTTATTTTCAACGTAGCTGGCCACGAATTTGGCTGAGCTGAGAATTCTACCCAGGCTTGCTGAATAATAGTCCAACGCACTAACCATTAAGCCACAGTCACGGAGCCCTTTGACCAAAGTTTACAGGTTTTGGCGAAAATTTTCTAAAAAACCAAAACTTTGATCGAAGTCCGATTGGCCTCAAATTTTTACCACATAAGTTTTAGGCGTAGGAGAATAAAAATTTTCCCGGACCTTCAAAATTAGAGGAAAAACTTTTTTATATGATATATTATTACTTTTCTCCTTTAAATGTTTTTTTATTTTAAGTTTTCTTTAAATTAGTTTTAAAATTATACAATGCAACTACCAAAATCGGAATGGGATGAAACCAAAAGCAAATAAAAGTTTTCAGTTTCCATTACAAACCCCTCAAGGCTTTTTTAGTTCATTGCTAAATATTTAATAATAATTACTTGAAAACTACATAAGTTGCGTATACTTAATTTTTTAATTGCCTTTAAATAAATTAGAAATCATTTTTTTAATAATTTCGTTGCAGTGAAATCGACCCAAGGGTTTTCGTGGGAATCAAACCCACGACTCACTGCTTAATAGGCTAGCACGCTACAAACTAACCCACAGTAGCCCCCTTAATATGCACAATAAAATTGAAACATAAAGGGTCTACTATTTTTTTTACCTTTAATAATCAAAGAAATTTTATCCCGAAAAATTCCCGGAATCCCGAAAAATCCCAGAATCCCGAAAAATCCCGGGATCCCAAAAAATCCCGTGATCCCGAAAAATACCGAGATTTCGATTTTCAAATCCCGAATCCCGGGATTTTAAAAAACCGATCATGTTTGACAGCCCTAGTGTTATAAATGTGTTCTCATCGGATGAGTTTCAATTGAATTCAGAAGTATTACAAGGTTCTGTTCTTTCAAACCAATCTTATCTTTCACAGACGGCTACAAGAACCTAATGCTTCTTTTTCTCTTATTGAAAAATGTAGGTAAAAATGTTAAGAAACTCATAATTAAGGCATTCCTTTTTAAATACAAATATAAAAATGTTTTTATAGAAAAAATATAACCGAGTATGAGAATTTTTCTTAATTAAAAATCTGTTAATTTCATTTTGCTTTCCCATAAAAATTGTCTAAATTTGCCAATGAAAGAAAATCAGAACAAAGAAAATAGTTTTTGTAAATTAAGGAACTGAAGCCTAAATAGTTATTGGATTTTTTAATAAAAGCCACATAAACAAATCACGATATGTAGAAGTATCCTAAATAATTTTGATGGGGAATTTAAAATTACATTTTTCAAATAAAAAGTAGTAGTAAAGGGGAGGAATACAAAAATTAAAAGGAAAAATAATAAAAAAAAACAACTGATATGAAAATCATATCATAAAAACTGTTAGAAAACTTACCTCTTCTGGTAATTGTGGCATATGCTGCTGCTGCTGATGTTGTTGTTGCTGTTGTTGACCCCAATAGTCATAAGAAGCTGGTTGTTGTTGGTTATCTAAATTACCACCATCAACAGCATTATATTGTTGCTGTTGTTGTGTGGGATCATAAAAAGGTTGTTGTATATAGTGTGGTTCCTGCTGTGTATACTGTTGTACTTCACTTGTAGGATATGATGGTACTTCTGCAACTTGTTGCTGTTGTTGTACATCTTTGGCGTTTGTTAAAGGCAGTTCCGGTTGCAAAGATTGTGGTGGTGGTTGTTGATTGTGATAAGATTCCATTGGTTGTTGTTCCTCCGTCCTATGCTGCTGTTCCGTATTATAAAATACTGGTGCTGGTTGTTGCTCCTGCTCGACCGTTGAATTTTGTTGTTGATATTGCAAATTCAATTCACTAAATTGTTTATTGATTTCCATAAATTGTTGATCAATTTGTTGTTGTTGATAATTGTAATTTGGATCTACAGGTTGTTGATGTTGCTGATGTTGGGTATCTTGTATGGCATTTGTTATTGCAGCATTTTCGGTATTATTATTTTTATATAGTTGTGTTAATTCACGTAAATTTTGTAACCATTTTTGTTCTTCTAATTGTTGGGATGAAGATCCCAATCCATTGATATCTTCGGTACCGGGTTGTTGCTGTTGATCATCAATAGTTTTTTCCAGAACAGGATCATAGTATTTTAAACGATCAGCCATTTCGTATACCTAAAATATGAAAAACAAAATTATGGGAATTAAATTTCAGTTAAAAATTTTAGAATTTGTCTATAAAAAAAAATATATTTATAGAAAACATTGTTTAGAAAAACTTATTAGAAACCATATAATATATGAAGGGCTTACTGCAAGAACTTGATAAGCAACATTTTATTTTTTCGTGTTTTTCGCCTTCTGCTGATGTTCCATTGACAGATTTTTGGCAGAAGTCTTGCTTTAACCCTTCGTACAAGTATATTGAGAATAAAAGTTCTGCAAAAGTTCTATTTTTTACATTATTTTTAAAGTCTTAAGGCAAAAACCACCATAAAATGAAATGTTGCTTATCGAGTTTTTACAATAAGCCCTTCATATATTATTCGAATTTTTAGTTGGCATTGAATTTTTGGAACTAATGCCAATCCAAACGAGTGAGTGTTAAATTCGGCTGTGCCGAATGTTTTATACCCTCCAACACGTTAAAAAAAAAAAACAGGGGCGTCTTTTTTTTTGGGGGGGGGGGGGGGGGGGTTTGGTAGTGGGAGACAACCTTCCTGGGTCCAACTACAGGACTTTGAACTTCTTCTGACATCAAAAATGTTTCGTTTGCTAACCAAAAGTACAAAAAATCTATAAAAAATAGCGTTTTTTTCAGAGGTTGTTTTAGTTCTTAAAGGGGGGACTTTTTCCCCATTGGTCCGATTTTTCCCATCTCCGAACTTAACCAGTATATGATCAAAATACATATTCGTGCCAAATTTCAGGAGTCTAGTTTTTTTTTTTATTTTGGACTGTATAGTGTCCTCCACAGACGGACGGACAGACGGACATCGCTAGAATGTCTTAGAATCGATCACTGATCAATAATATATATGTATACATACATTATGGGGTCCCCGACCGATATTTCGATGCGTTACACACGGAATGACAAAGTGAGTATACCCGCCATACTGTGGTTGGAGGGTATAAAAAAAAAGTATTAGCAGTTATTGGCAATGCAATTTTTTGATATTAGCAGTATTTGTACTAATGCCAATGAAAATGGACAAATGGCTAAAAAACTATTTACAATTGATGAAAAAATCATATGTTTATATTTTGTTTAACTTAAAATGGCGATGTTTCGAAAACCAAGACAGATAGAGCAAAATAGAGTGCATTTTTGGTTCTTAGTAACTCCATAGGTATCGTAAAATAAACGAAATTTTTGGAACCATAATATTTTGTAAAATAAACTAAATAATTTTATATTCTACGAATATTTTTCAATTTTGTTTTTATAACTTTAGTTAAAAACATTTGTTTAGAAAGAATGTTAAGCAACACTGTTTAAAAAGAATATTATGAAACATTGCTTAGCAACAATGTTAGAAAACATAATTAAAGGTCAATGTTTAGAAATAATATTTATGTATAGAAACAATTAATCTATAGACACATTATTTAACAACAATGTTTATAAAACGATTCGACCGACGGGCCTGGATGCTATTTATATGGAAATAGGAAAGCAGACACGACTGTATCCAAACTATGGCTCTGTGGTGGAAAAAGTGTTCCAAAAACGCTTCTTTATTTGGAAAAAAGCAGATCTAGGGAAGTATGTAGGTATAATTACAGGCCAAACTGGCTTGAGAGGTTATTTAAAAAATTTTCGATTTCAACGATTTTATTAAAATCAATTTAATTTAAAGACGCTATGTTTCTTTATTCTTTTTATGTACTTACCTTACTAATAAAACTACTTTCATATTTACTAGCATCTCTAGCAATATGTACAGCAATTTGTTCCAAATACATTAAACTCTTCAAATGGAAACCATAGTCCAACAAGCGAGCAGCCAATAAAAATTTATAAGGCTGTAAATTAAAATAAGAATAATAAAATAACAAGATTTTAATATTGTCTAATAATATAAGTCTTACCTGGAATTCAATAATAGAAAATTTATCATCATTCAAAGAACAAGCATATTCATAAATTTCTGTCATGATAATGGCCTCATTGTGAGCAAAATCTTGGAATTGTTTATAATGTGAAGAACCCAATAAAACCAATCTGTAATATAAATTATATAATTTTTTAAATTTTAAAATTGTCTTAAATAACTTACTTTGGCAAATGTTGTTGCAATGTTGTTTCCTGTGTAGCTAATTCTTGATAACGACCAAAGCTTACTTGTGCCATTAGATAACAAAAATGTGCCGCATATAAATCACCACGATTAAATAGAGAATCACCTAAAGTAGTGATGGCTTTACGATCTAATTCCGGCTTCTGTGAAGTATTAGATAAAATCATAGATAAATGTGGTCGCCAGTCACCCCATTTTTCATCTTGTATACAAGTAACACTTGAGGGTGTACGACCACTCATTAATTGATATAAAGTCTGTAAAGGATCATTCAAAGACAATTTATTGGCAAATTTCATCATAACATTTGCATGAGAACGACGGTCAAGTTTAGAGGCCAAAAATAATGCATGACCCCATAAATTATTATCAGTAGCCCATTCTAAGGCTTCATTAACATTGCCGTAAAGTAAATAATTTCTAAATTTCTCAGTTATTTCATTTTCTGTTAAAGAAACGGATGCAGAAGATTTTGTTAAAGAGTTTTCTTCATTATCCTCCTCCTCAAGATTTTCTTTAGCTTCTAATACAGCGTCTTCCGTATTTTCGGATTTGTTAGTAATTTCTTGTTCAACAACTTGTTCATTTTGTATATCCACCATATTGTCTAATGGTGATGCAGAACCGGATTTAGATTTTAATGAACTATTTAGAGAAGTATTGGGTGTTTGATAAGGAAATTGTTGTTGATTTTTTAACAACAACTCAGCTATATCAGTGCCGACAACCATCTTTAAAGTAAATAACAAAAATTAGTAATTGTTTCATTTTTAAAATAAAGTTTTCAAAAACAACTTACTCCATTTTGTTTTAACAATAATATTAATAAATTCCACATTAGCGTATAGGATGCACGATATTTATCGGAATTATTTGTTATTAATTGTTTAGCATAAATTGTAGTTTCCATTGGGCCCAAACGTATTTGCTCATGACAAAATTCTATAACGGTCTTTTTATGTGTCAAACCTCTTACCAGAGGTCCGGGGAAGACTTTGAATAGTTTTCGTGTTTCATCATTAGGTTTGAATTTCAATAATTTAACTATATTGCTGATACTGCCATGGGGTGTATATTTTGGTTTCACCGTTACCAATATACCCGATGCAAAACTTACTACCGCATGTTCATTAATAAATTTACAAGGTGTTAAACGTTGTGGTTCGTTGGCTATAGGATCCGGATCACGCAATGATATAGCACCAGATCTAAGTAAGTTTAAGCAAATTAAATAATATTAGTTTTTAAATAGTGCAATATTTTGTTAAGTTATTTTCTTAATTCAAATAAAAAAAATTAAAAAAAAAAAATATATTTATTAAAATTTGATTTTGTTTCTCATGCTTTAAAATAAAAATTAAGAAAAAAAAAAAAGAATAAACCTAAAAAAATCATGCCCTCTTAAGCTTTTCATATACATGCACAGAAGAGAGAAAGCTTTAAAGAATTTCAGAGAGAAAGAAAAGAGTTATATAATGCTCCGTATTTAGAAAAGTAAATGAAATGAATTTAGAAAAAGAGGATGTAGTAAAAAAATCAAAAAAAAAAGAAGCTGTTGGAATTTCTTAAAATATACTAGTATACAATTAAATATTTGGTTTTAATTATACTTATTTTAAGTTGCGTTGCAAATTGACAAACAATTTTTACAAACACAACTGTTCCCAGTTTATTTTTTAACAAGGATATAAAAAATAAGTATGCAGAAATGTTAACAGTAAATAGAGTTCGAATAGGTACTTCGAAAAAATCGAATGTATCTTCCGAAAAATGTGTATTTTTTTATCCTTCAATGGAATGCTTGCTTTCCACAACACAACTCACATGTTGAACAACACACTAAACACGATTTGAATCGTCTGTTTACAAAAAATTTATGGTCAAAAGAATTTGTGGTCAAAAAATGCGAATTCCTTTTTGTTTGGGTGCCCGAGTAAAAATAATTAGATATAAATATATCTAACAAGATATGATTATATATCTGTATATCTTACATAAGATCAGATTATATATAATCAGATATTTTAGATCTGGTGCTATATATAACGATATCTTGTATCATATCTGGTTATATCTTTAATCATATCTGTTACTAAAGCAAGATTTATATCAAAATCAACTATAAACTTAATCAAGCAACTAAGCTGTTTTTAAAATTCGGTTTTTAATAAACACCCTCTATTTTTAAAATCTTCGTAATTTTTTGTTTGTTTTGATACCGAATGAAAACAAATGTAAATATGTACATATGTACAAAATAGAAAAAAAAAATAAATCGAAATTTCTGTCAAATAAAAAATAACAATATTTGAAATTAAAAAAATATTTTATATTTTGGAAAAAGACTTGAAATTTCGATAATTATCAAAATATAGGAAAATAGAATTTTATCCAGCTCTCAGATGTTTATCCTGCTCTCAGATGTTTTAATTGTCGATGTAAGTATTTTAGCAATGACTACGAAAACTCAGAAATTAAATTATTTAAAATTTCTCTCAATTTTCAGATTTTCCGAAATATTAAAGTGCCGTTAAATAGCTTTTGGTCTTAAAAAGATGAAATTGATGTTATGAAGATGAAGATAGAGGCAATGAAATAAATTTTTCTTGAATCAGCGAAAGTGCGAAAGGCTCCGTTTGTTTCGATTTAATTATTTTAAAGTGATCTTTTCTTATTTAAAAATATCTACAGATATTGTTTACATAGTACTTCAAATTGAAGAAAAATTTTGATTTTGGGTTATATGTAAATACCATTTTAATGGGTTTGTAAAATTTTAAAGGCTCATTTGGTCTGTGAATTTCAAGATGAGTCAGTATTATTCTATGAGGATATTTTTAACATTAAGAACATTGGTACTGGCAAGTATACTCCCTGTAGGTTCTAACTTGATTTTCAATTTTACTAAAATGAGAGAGATGATACTAGCTTTGTTTTTTACTTTCCAAGTAACTTGAACTGGGTTCATCTATGATAATTTGGAACAATACTTTTGAAATTATAGAAATTCAAAAAGAAAAACTCTTGTAAAGTTATTTGAAAAGTTCATAAAAGCTGGTATTCCAGCTAATTAGGCAAAACTCACTATTTTCCCCATAATTCTACCTCACTTTACATGACTAAATGAGCCTCATGATTTTTACAAACGCACGTAAAATGGTATTTACAAAATTCCAAATTACCCCAAAATCCGATAAAACGGTGTCTTACATCGATAGCACTTTTATTTAAAATTATATACAGAAAAATTAATAGCTGTATTAAAAAAGTTAAAAGCTCGATGATTGCCACTTGTTTTTAGTTATGAATAAGGCCGAAAATTTATTTTAAGATTTGTGTGTAGTTTTAATGCGATACATTTTTAATACTGCATTTTTTCAACTAATGCTTTTTTAATTATATTACATTATTATCTCTTTAAATACCAAATAAAATTTAATTATTACCATTTCAAATAAAAATATTATTATTTGTTCTTAGAAATAGAAATTTTGCAAAAATCAATATTATTCCCATATGCTACAACATCAATTCTGATCAAGTCAGATCAGATAAGATCAGAATATATATGGGACAAATGTCGGATCCAACGAGATCTAAATTGATCAGTTTGTATCAGAACTGATGTAATTAGATCGGGTCAATTTCCGTATCTAAAAAGATCTGATTATATATCGATCCAGATCTAAACAGATATGGTGCAATATCAAAATTTTTACTCGGGTGGTTGGAAAAATTTAGTTGATAATATAATATAAACTATTAGACGATTTTTTAAGAATTGTAATTTTTAAACTTGAAAAAAATTGACTTCAATATATTTAAAATAAAAATCGCGATCCTCTATCCATTTTTAATCGATTCTTCTGTCTGTTGAAATATGATACTGTGATAATTTTTTAGATAACTTAAATGCTTCGAAAAGTTTGGTATTGCGTTAAAGCGAAGCCCTGTTTTCGCATAACCGTGTATATATTAACAATAACCGTGTAACCAAAAACGCATCCACGTTTAACAAAATTTACTTGACATTACTGTTAATGAATGTCAAAACTTATTCGGGCAAAAACGAAAGAAAAAGTTTGGGTCTTTGCTGTTTCAATAAAAATGTGAACTTGACTTCACTTTATATAGAAGCTTAAATTAAACGCCGATAATTATGCAAGTTAAATATAAGCGTGGATAATTTAAAATTTTAATGGGTAAGCGTATATACGGTTATGCAAAAACAGGGCTATAAAATGGTATTTAATCGAGTACAAATATTATTTTTTAAACATTAGAGGTATTCAGGGTCTTGCTGCCAGCCCTGGTAATGTAGCAAAAGAATACTTCTTTCAAAAAATGCATGTATTTTGAAAAGTAATTTCAAAAACTGCTCTTTTACTACCAGTGCCAGGGCTGGCAAGCAGGACTCTGAATACCTCTAATATGTTTTTTCCCCAAAAAAAAACTTTTGTTCAAATTTTTTTTTCAAACATTTTTTTGACAATTTTTTTAAATTTTCAACTTAATTATAAAATGATTATTTTTTTCTGATTATTTTAAACTGTTAAATTATTGTAATTCAATAAAAATATACTAATTAAAGGATTTTTTTCATAGTTGTTGAAAAAATATTAATAAATTTTGAAATGGGACAAATATCGAAAAGTTGACGATATTGAAATTCAGATTCAACATTTTCTAAAATTAAAATTTTTAGAATATCAATTGATGTTTTTAGAATTTTAATTTTTTTTTTAATTGCAATCAATATTTTTTTTAATTTTAATAATTATTGTTAATTTTAGAATTTAAATTACTTCCAGAATCATTTTTTTTCAAATATTAATTGCCGTAAATAAATTTTGTCAACTTATTTTAATTCATAAAGAAATATTTTCTTACGTCAAAACGCATGCATTTATAGAGAAAGTAAAAAGGACAGACACACACACGCAGACATTATTGAAAAGTTCAATACAAAAAATATTGAAAAGAAAAACCTATTTGTAAGAAAAATAAATCTTTTAGACAAATGTAAAATAATCTTTTAAACCATGCGCGGTTAAAGCTATAGATTTAAAGAATATTTTCATACGCCGCAGTAAACGAGTAGCTATTATTGATGAACATATCTGTGGTTTATGAAAATTTCCCAATAAATGAAGTTCTTAAGCCGAGCTTGTTTAAATTAGTTATTTTAAGCCGTAATAAAAGTATAATACACAAAAAACCAAAGGACAACCAAGAGATTTTTTTTTTATCTAGCAAATACCAGAAAAAATGATAAATATCATTTTTCATAAAAATACACATTTATATAAAGTTAAAAAATGTAGAAGAATTCTGTAGTTATACAAACTAGAAAAAAGTTATATAAAAGCACCTTGATTCCGCATAATCAGAACGTGCATAATAAACTCCGACTGTTGATGTTGCCGCCGTTCCAGATGTTGGCATCATATAATAACCACCATGTATTTGTGATAGATTTGTATTTGAACGAGCCGAAGATAAACCACCGACTCCACTATATAAACTATTGTTATGATTTAGAATATCTTCATCCAACATAGTCGAATTTAAACTTTGATTAAATGCCATTTGTTGTTGTTGATGATGATGGAGATGTTGTTGTTGTTGATAATGACGATGATAATCATTGGCTTGTGTTATGTAGGCATGTGTATACCTATTTATAAGAAGGAAATGTATAACACACAAAAGAGGGATTTTTTAAATTTTGTTAAGACTGGAATAGAACTTGTTAAAATTATTCTAAAGAAAATTGAAAAATGAAAGTGTTTATAAAAGTTCGAGCTCATCTAATCTCCCCATTATAAATTTACATAACAAGTACTTATGTTAACTCTACGTTCTCTATTATAAGAATATTTTCTCAACAAATAAGAGAATATCCTAAGAGAGAAAGTATAGTAAATATATGTTATGGTAATGCATGACGGGTAAAATAAATGACCTCGATTTAAAATAAACTGTTTTTCATTGCACAATTATACAGAAGAATAAATAACTATTTTTTTTAATTTTTAATAAAAAAATAGTTCAAAATAACTTTATAAAGTGTTTATTAGACCGGGTCGAAAAAAAAAGTTCCCATTGTGCGGGCTTAAAGCTTACCTCGAAAAAGTTCCATAGCCAAAATATAAGATTTTTAGGTCGCGATTTGGTACCGCCGAAATCGTTATTTGTTCATAACTTTGTCATTTGATGTCCGATCGTTTTAAAAAAAAAATTGTTTGAAAGTCCTCCGCGAGTACTAAATTTGACCCATATCTGGTTTTGACCTCTGAGCTCATCTTCGTGTCATGAGTGTTAGTTTCTCAGCTTTCTACCCACCTAAATGATTTTTCCATTAAATTATAGCATTAAAAAATTCATGAAATTCTTCCCTTAGAAGTACCCTCTTAAATTAATTAACAAAAAAGTTACATTCAATTTTAAATTTCCATAGAAAAAGATTTAAAACACTTGTTCGTATGTATTTAAATACAAACTAAAAAAATTAAATATCCCTGCAAACAAAACGATACGACATCGATTCGCCGGTTGTATTGCCGATACGATAAATGTTATTGCGGCAATTATCGAATTCGTATCGCCGGCGATACACCTTTCGGGAGAAACTGTTACCCGACGGCAATACATCCCGGCGATACGAAAACGATTCGTCTTGGCGATAAAAGGGCAATATCGCCAGATAATCGTATAAACGAAAAATAATAGATTTGTATGTATCGCCGGAATATCACCAAAATGATAAACCGGCGATACAGCTATATCGATTCCCTGAAGCTGAAAATAGACATTATTTTTTTCATTCATATTTTGCTCATGTTAACAGGACTAAAAACATTTGCATTCACCCGAAAAATATATCCGCAACATTCGCTGATTTTTTTATTTTATCTTTGAACGTACATTTGTGTTTTTCGGCCAAATTTATATTCTTTCAAAGATTTCTTGTTGTGCTTGATAAATTATTTTATTTTGAATTGACAAAGAAATACAAATTTTCAATATTTTTTTTTGTTTATCGCCAAAATATCGTTCGTATGAGAAAACGGCGATATAATAAAAATACTACTTTGATTTTTTATTGAAATGATAAATTTTCGTATCGCCGCAATATCTTTTCGGCGATATATCGCCCTATTGTTTGCAGGGATAGTTTAAAGGCATAATAACAAGTGTTTTTTGGGCCATTCCAGAAAATTTAGCTCAAATTTTAGTCATTTTTGGAAATGGTGTCTCAGATTAATTTGAACCTTGACACATAGATAGCCCTCATAAATATGATATATGTACCATATATCGTTTTTTTACATTTGGTGTATTTAACGAATTATGGCGGGTCAAAGATTGACTTTTTAAGCAAAAGTAAGAAAAATACATCACGTTTAAAGAGCTGTAACTTCTTAACCAATGACCCGATTTTCACAAATTTAGGCTCATGTGAAAGCTGGGGTTCTTCTTTTAGAAAATATTTTTAAAATAACACAGTTTTTTTTACAAAAATGATGCAAAAATGCAAAAACATTTTTTCTTTTCGAATATTTAAAAAAACACATCTTCGAATTTTTTTAAAAAAATTCTGGTGAAAAATAACAATGTTTTGTATAACATATTCAAAATTCAGAGTGGGATCTCCATGGCATCAAAAACTATTCTGTTTTAAGTACGAGGTTCTCATATTTTTCCCTTAGAAAATTTAAATTTCTAATGTTTTGAATGTTTTTCAAAATTTTAATAGTATAATTTTCTTTGAAAATTTAAATTTTTATATTGAAGAAACATAAAATTTTAATTTTCTAAGGTAAAATTTAAGAACTTCGTACTAAAACCAGAATATTTTTTGATCCCATTGGGATCCCACTCTGAATTTTGGATATGTTGTACAAAACAGTATTGTTTATCACTAAACTTTTTTTTTAAAAAATCGAAGATGTGTTTTTTTAAATATTCGCAAAAAAATGTTTTTGAATTTTTGCAACACTTCTGAAAAAAAACCGTAGGCTTTTGAAAATATTTCCTAAAAGAAGAAGAATAAAGCTTTCATATGAGCCATTACTTGTGATAATCGGATTACTAGTTAAAAAGTTAGAGCACGTTAAACGTCATGTATTTTTCTGACTTTTGCTAAAAAAGTCGAACTTTGACCCGCGATAACTTGAAAACTACAGCAAATTGTTAAAATCCAAAAATGCAACATATCTCATATAAACGTGGATATCTATGAGCCAAATTCTCAGTGGCGTCCAAAGGCATGTTTCCGAACAGTGGGCGAAAATTTTTGGAATTTCCCTTTTCTAATTTTCTTTATATTGTATATGAAAATCTTAAACCAAATGTAACTTTTTTGTTAATAAATTTAACTGGATACTTCCAAGGGAAGAATTTCATGAATTTTTTAGTGCTATAATTTAATGGAAAAATAAAAACCATTTAAGTGGGTAGAAAGATGAGAAACTAACAATCATAACAAGAAGATGACCTCTGAGGTTAAAACCAAATATAAGTCAACTTTAGTACTCGCTGAGGACTTTCTAACAATTTTTTTTTTAAAACGATCGGACATCAACTGACAAAGCTATGAACAAACAAGTAAAAAAGTTAAATTCGGCCTTGCTGAATGTAGTGATACCCTCCACAATTTCAAAAAGATTATTGCAAAAAACTTTATTTAAAAGGAAATTACTTTTGAAAAAAAAATTTTTTCTGAAAAAAAAAATTCCGCGAAAAAAAATTTTGGTAAAAAAAAATCCGCGATTTTTTTCTTTTTTTGTCAAAAAATATGTTCGTACTTGTTTAAATACCATTTGGTGTTTAATTATGTTCACATACGTCAACCAGAAGCCGAATTAAAGCATTTTGTATTTTTAGGTTATGTTGAATGTACTGAAATTTTTGAGGTGTGCTTACATTTTTGTTCATAACTTTTGAACCGCTGAACCGATATCGCTCAAATGCAATACCAAACTTCTCGGGAGAACTTCCAATAAATATGTTAAGTTTCAGTTATCTCTGTGCTATATTTTGTCCGCGAGAGCATTTTCCACAGACAGACAGACAGACAGACAGACAGACAGACAGACGGACAGACGGACAGACGGACAGACGGACAGACGGACATCGCTAGAATGTCTTAAAATCGATCGGGCATCATGAATATATATACTTTATGGGGTCCCAGATCGATATTTCGATGAGTTACAAACGGAATGACAAACTTATATATACCCTCCATCACTAAGTGGAGGGTATAAAAACGATTTCGGCGGTACCAAATCGCGACCTAAAAATCTAATATTTTGGCTATGGAACTTTTTCGAGGTAAGCTTTAAAATTAAGCCCGCACAATGGGAACTTTTTTTTTCTCCTTTATGGTCGACCCAGTCTAGTGTTTATCCAGGCTAAATACAATATTATTATTAATTATTAAACAAATTAGTCACTACTTTTTAGAAAACTTTTTCTTAGATTGTGGAGTTTTTTTTAAGTTAGACACATTGAGGTTTTAAGTATATTGTTTTAGGATTATTAAAGTTATGGTTTATTTTATGGATAGAGTAGGTGTTGGAGTAGGGGGTACTTTGTTATAAAGTTATTTGGAAGTTATGTTTTGTTATGTGATCATTTAGAGGTTAAATATTATTAATAGAAACGTAATAAAATTGGAAACTAAACTAGACAGCAAACTAAAGAAAGCATGAAACAAAATACTTAGCAACTGATTACAAAAACGAATAACAAAACTAAGCGTTAAAAACAGATTTTGTTCAAAATTCAAATAAAGTTTCTTTCTTATAATCCTCTTAAAAAAGGGTTAAAAAAAACAACTAACAAAGTCTAAACAGACGCGACACTAAAGACAGTTGCCAAAAAATTAATTTCGAACCATGTTTAATTTTTTTCATTTTGTTCTACTTTTTGAGTTAGAAAGAGCAAACTAATACAACGCGCTATTAGAAAAATTGTTGCCAGATTGGTTTTTATTATAGATCGAAAAGCGGTATAACTTCTTGTTATATGGCGGCAGAAGATTTTAAACGTTGGTATTAAAAACAAGTAGAAAAGTTAAATTCGACTTGGCCGAATCTATGAATACCCTCCACAATGCCCTTTTTAAGTGATAGTAAGTTTTCTAACGTGAAAAAAAATAACATTTTTGGTTAGAAATATTTTACTTTCTGTAAAAAAACTTTTTTTATTAATTTTTGAAAAAAATAAAAAAAATTACTAATTTTTTTTTTTGAGTGTAAAATTTTTTTTTGAGTGTATTTTTTTTTTGTTTTAGTGTAAAAAAACTTTTTTTGTTAATTTTTGAAAAATAAAAAAAAATAATTTACCAATTTTTTTTTTTGAGTGTAAAATTTTTTTTAAGTGTAAACTTTTTTTTGGTTAGAAATATTTTATTTTCTGTAAAAAAACTTTTTTTTATTATTTTTGAAAAAAAAAAAAAATACTAATTTTTTTTTGAGTGTAAAATTTTTTTTGAGTGTATTTTTTTTTTGTTTTAGTGTAAAAAAACTTTTTTTGTTAATTTTTGAAAAAAAAAAAAAAATAATTAACCAATTTTTTTTTTTGAGTGTAAAATTTTTTTTGAGTGTAAACTTTTTTTTAAGTGTATTTTTTTTTTGGTTTAGTGTAAAAATATTTTTGTGTGACAAAAATACCTTTTAAAATATTTTTCTGACTTACAAATGTTTTTAAAACATGTTTAACGGGTTTTCAACACGTGAATTTAAGGTGAACTAATCTGAAATTTACGGTTTTGCTAATAACTTTTGAACCGCCGGACCGATTTGGCTGAAATTTAAAACGAACCGGCCCAGAGGAACGGTAAATATATATGCCACACTTCAGCACCCTCAGAATTGCCGTTCGAAAGTTACAGTGTGATTTATCTCGTAAATTCCAGAAAATCCCTTGCCGAAATTCACTCACTTGCTTATAACTTTTGAACCACTGGACCGATTTCGCTGGATTGCAATACCAACCTGACCAGGTAAATGTCCAACATATATGCCAAACTTCAGGAGCCTCCGTAAAGTCTTTCAAAAGTTAGCGTGTTTTCAACAGACAGACAGACAGACAGACGGACAGACGGACGGACGGACGGACGGACGGACGGACGGACGGACGGACGGACGGACGGACATCGCTAGATCGTCTTAAAATCGATCAAGGATCATGAATATATATACTTTATGGGGTCCTAGACCAATATTTCGAGGTGTTACAAACGGAATGACAAACTTATATATACCCTCTATCACTAGAGTGGAGGGTATAAAAAGGACGTTTGAAATTTAGATGTTTAAACTTTTTAGGGGTAAATATAACAAATTGATTTTGCCAATTTCTTTATCAAATTTTTGCATCTATAGACTAAAGTACATACAACCGACATATTTAAAATAAAAAAAAAAAACTTCTAAAGAGTAAGCCCCCCTTAAGTTTGAGAGTTAAAACAAAAAGCTGGAATAAATATTTTTCAATAGAAAGGGACGTTAGAAGCCGGCGAATGGTGAACAACAACGAAATAACGTCTAAAAATAAAAATGCCACGGGAAAAATATTTTGTGGCAACATTACATTATTAGTCAGTGTCACATACTAAACAGACGCGACACTGATGACAGATGTCAAAAAAGTGATCTTTGAGTCTTCGAATGATTTACAAGGAACGAAATAAGCTTTCTGAATAAAAATGCCGGCAGCTGGCTATGTGTCAGTGTGTTTTAATTTTATAAATTGAAAAGAATAGAAATACTGAATTGAATGGACTTTTAAGAGATTATGTTCGCTGTAAAGATCTGAAACTACTACACAATTCACACATGTATTTTGAAAAAGATTTACAGTAATTCGAAGATCCTACTTGGAATTCGAAGATTTCATTTGTAATTCAAAGATTCTATTTGTATTTCGAAGATTCTACTTGTAATTCAATTATTCCATTTGAAATTCGAAAATATCAATTGAAATTCGAAGATTCCAATTGTTATTAGAAAAAGATCAATTGCAATACGTAAAATATCAATTATTATACGAAAAAGACCAATTTTAATTCGAAAAATATCAATTGTAATTCGAAAAGTGAGTGTTAAATTTGGCTGAGCAGAATATTTTACCCTCCAACATGCTAAATAAAATAAAAAAAAAAAATTGCAGAGTGCGTTTATTTTTTTAATTGTTATTCAAAAAAGATCAATAGTTATTTGAAAAAGACCAATTGTAATTTGATAAAAGATCAATTATAATTCGAAAAATACCAATTGTAACTCAAAAAATATCAATTGTAGTAGTAAAAGAATAACAATTGATCATTTTCAAATAGTAATTGATATCTTCCGAATAACAATTGATATTTATACCCTACACCACACTGTGGTACAGGGTATAATGAGTTTGTGCTGATGTTTGTAACTACCCGAAATATTGGTCCTAGACCCACCTTTAAGTATACCGATCGACTCAGAATCACTTTTTGAGTCGATTTAGCGATGTCCGTCCGTCCGTCCGTCTGTCCGTCCGTCTGTCTGTCTGTCTGTCCATGTAAACGGTGTAAACACGATACAGGTCGCAATTTTTAATCAATTGACTTGAAATTTGAAACTTAAGTCTCTCTTGGCCCAAGGACGAAGCTTATTGAAATTGGAAAAAATCGGTTCATATTTAGACCTAGCCCCCATACAAAGGTCCTCTTTAGTTTTGGCTCAAATGACTCTAATAACCGTATTATAGAAGGTATCGCTTTGAAATTTGGAAGGTAAACATGTTTTGTCTTCACATATCACCATTCCGAATTTCAAAGAAATCGGACCAGTTCTTCTTGTAGCCCCCATACAAACCACCTTCCCGATTTTCACATAAATGTCTCAAATTTCATGAAAATAGAAAATATTTAATTAAAATTTTGTTTGTGTATGTTAAACGCGTACTTAAATAACCTTATTAAACCTGATAATCATCGGACCAGTTTTGGACTCAGGCCCCTTGTGCAAATTTCGCCCGATATTCAGTTAAAGCGGTTTATTGTCAACAAATAGAAGCCTATTTCACTCAAATTTGATTTGTGAGTGTTTTCTACACTTATTAAAGGTTTTACAACATGTAGATCTAATCGATCCATGTGACCCATTTTCAGGGAAACCTTGGTGTAGGGTATTATATGGTCGGTCTTGACCGACTATAATTTTCTTACTTGTTTTCTAATAACAATTGATATTTTTCGAATTACAATTGATCTTCTAATTCCAATTCCAATTGATCTTTTGCGATTTCCAATTTATCTTTTTCGAATAGAAATATTTTTGAATAATTGATATTTTGCGAATTACAATTAAAGTTTTCGAATTACAATTGATCTTTTTCGATTACATCTGAAAATAGTGTAGTAAAAATGTTTACACAATTTTTTACGACAAATATATCGCTAAAGAAGTTTTCTACCCAAATTTACTTTTACTAAAATGTCTGGCTATTGTAGGGCATTAATGGATTTGATTAAAAAGCACCGTTAGTTGTTCACCTGTCAAAAATGTTTTGAAATATCAATTACCTTGTACAAAAAATTTGACAGTCATATGCTTGGTTGTATGCCAAAACATAACCAAACATATGACTGTTTTTTTTTTTTGCTTTCAATTAGTTTATGAACATTTTTAATCGCTAGTAAACATCTTACATGTCTTAAAGTAAAAAAAGTTAAATGGAAGAACAGCTCTCTAAATTCTATCGGTCTTTTTTAACTGGAGTTTCCAATTTTTTTGTGGTATTAAAATTAACTAATTGAAAGGGTTTTGGGAAATATTAATAGCTTAAGCAATTTCGGGGATAGGTAAAAACAAACTAATATATTAATAAGGAATATTAGCAAAATATTTTTTTCAAATTACAAAATGCTTTGTTACAAATTGTTTAAGGGGTTAAGAAAATTTAGAATACTAAATTCAAAACAACGAACATATTATAAAATCATAGAAATAAAGATTTTTTAAACAAAACTAACAAAAACTTTAAATAAAATTTTCAAAAAAAATCTAAACAAATTAACAGAAAATAAAAATGAAAACAAAATAACAAATTTTAGCTTACCTATCATTATGAGCTGAACTACGACCTGAATGAACAGATTCACGGCCATCATTAGCCGCATTAGTTAAAGCAGCCTCCATATGAGCTGCATTTGGTGCACCCTGCATACCAGCACCTTGTGATACACCAGCAGCAGTAGCAGCAGCTTGACCATAATATTTTTTATACCATTCCGCATAAGCTTGAGGATTAGTTCTAGCCATTTGTTGATAGTAATAAGCTGTATAGGGATCATAATAGCTACTTGAAGGATAGCCATACATAGCAGCTGCAGCAGCATGTCTGGGATCATTGTGCATACGACCCGAACGTGTAGCACCGCCTTCTTTTTCTAAATCACTCTCTCTAGCATTGCGAGAACTATTTTTGCGATAGTCTTCATATTCACGAGGATCATAACGAGGATCTTCTCTATAACGGGGATCTTCTCTATAACGAGGATCACGTAATTTGTCGCTACGTCTACGATCTCTTCTATCGCTTTCATAATTATCACCAGATCTTTTTGTAGGACGATAACCTCTTCGATTGTAATCATCATAGTCCGCACCTTGATCACTACGATCACTGCGACGATTTCGATCGGGCTCAGGATGACGAACACTACGTCTAGAGGGATCTTTACGAGTATCAAAACGAGTAGATTCTTCTGTTTCATAACGAGAATCAACATCATAACCACGTTGACGTTGAGAACGTCTATCGACCTTTGAACGATCACCACCTCTTTCTCGATCACGATCTCCACGATCACCTCTACTACGTTCTTCTCCTTCATAATAGTATTTATCACGTTTATCTGAATTTCTATTACGTCTAGAACGTTTTTCATCTTCATCTACTGGACCACCACGATCACTACGTACACTACCTTCACGATAATTTCGTCGACGATCACGATCTCTTCGTTCACGTTCTTCACGCTCACTTGAATACTCACCCTCGGAGTTCAAATATTCATCACTTTCATAACGTTGAACAGAAGAACGTTTTTCACGACGTTTTGACGACGCGGCCATGCGATCATTTTCATATTTTGAACGAGATTTTGATGAACCAGCCGTACTTTGATTTAGTCCACCACGATCATTTAATAAACGTTCATCACTGTCATCTTCATCATTTGGCGAAGAAGTAGGATTAGGATCTTTAATTTTAATTGATTGGCTTGTGTGATGATGTTGCTCAAGATGCTGATCTGTTGGATGATTAGAATTTGATGATGGCAATTGTGGCTGTTCCACAATCTCATCAGCACCTTCTACAGGAGGTTCATTACGGCCCTCAGGTGATAATGCTTGATGTTGTTGATGATGATGATGCTGCTGCTGTTGTTGTTGTATCTGCTCATCTTCTAGATTTTCACCATCCATTTCGATTTCTCGTTGTTCAGCTAGTTCTACTCCTGTAACAACACGTTGCTGCTGATTGTTGGCATTATTACTTTCTCCAGGCACCAAATATAAATTACGATCAGATGATAAGGTTGATAATGAAGGGGGAGCTAGAATTAAGGAGAAAATAAAAATGAATAATAATTTGTTGCAATTACGTTATTATTTTATGTTTCCATAACATAGTTTATAAATTTAATAATTTATTAATTTTTAAATTTCACTTGTGTCCTTATTAGCATATTTTTTCAAACTTACCGCCAGATCCCGAATTACTTATAACAGGTAATGCATTTTCTGAAGCCGTATCTTCACCGTCAGCATGGCGTTCTTCCAAATGCATAGCTGATGCATTATCTAAGACTGGAGCTTCAGTTCCCATAACCAGTCTCTGTTGAGAAGCTTCCAATTCAGGTTCACCCAATACTAAACGTGACAACCCGGGTGGCGGTAATAAACCGTCAGCTTCTGGTTGTTGTTCTTCAGAATTTTCTGATAAATGACTGGTTTGTAAATATTGATTACGTTCAGAATTTGGTGGAGGAGGTTGGACTGGTGCAGCATTGGGCAATGAAATGCTTGCTGGAGTTTGTGAAAAACTATTGGGTAATATTATGTTGGCTGTTGGTGGTGATAAAACTTCTTGATTTTCTTGTGAAGGAAGTTCATTATTTTCTGGTTCCATAAGGGATACAGGGCCAGGATTAGCAAAATCAGCTGGTGGTGGTGGAGGCATACTAAAAACAGCTGGTGCTGTGGGAGCATTGGTAGGAATAGAAGTGCTCATTAAACCAGAGGCACGATGATGTTGAGCTAAACCTGAACGTTTAAAAGGATTAGACGCTGTAGAAGTGACGGGTGGCATACCAGCTGGTGGTGGTATAGAGGCAACAGGTGGTGTTGCTGCTGCGGGAGGCGGCAAAGGTGGTGATAATATAGATTGTGGTCTTAGGGTCGTTGACTCTTCTACATTTTGAAAACCTTGTGGTGGCATCAAAGCGGGTTCTGGAGGATTTTCTGTTACCGGTGTATTACCACTAGGTGGTGATGCATATTGTCTTGCTGGTAAAGATACAGGTTTTGCTTGGGTAACAAATACTGGATTTGGAATGTTGGATGGTGTTGGTACCGCATTTGTATTATAATTATGATTTTCAGAAGTTATAGAAGAAAACTCTGTTGGAGGTGGTGGTGGTGGAGGGGTTGCAATTTGATTAGGTTCTACTGTTGGATTTAGAATTTCTAAAGTTTTTGGTGGCGAAATTATATTCTTATTAATTTCGGCAACATTTAAGTTTTCAGTAATTTGTTGCTGATTTTCTCTAGATGCCTGCCAATTCCAATTATCATTATGTTGTTCATGATTTATTGCAGTTGGTTGAGAAAGTGGAGGTGGTGGTTGTTGTTGTTGTTGTTCATTACCACCAGAACTCCAAGTCCAATTATCATTATTGGGTTTAGAAATATTTTCCAACTTTTGTTGCTCTTTATTAGCAGCAGCAGCAGCTGCAACATGTTGTTCATTATCTGTAGCACCCCAATTCCAGGTACCATTATTATTTTGACTATTAAAACTATCAGCAATAACAGAAGTATTATAATTTCCATGATGCTGGTTGCTGTCATTAGCAACATGTTGCTGTTGCCTTAAAACTTGTTGTTGAGGCTCATTTGTTAGTTGGTGTTCTGGGGCTGCTGGAGCTGATGCTGTTGAATTATCATTCCAATCCCAATCACCCCAACCATCACCACCAGCGCTTTGATTATTATTGTTTTTGTTGGAATTATCAAAGAAATTAACAGCATTTGTATTTGCTAATGGCGGTTGTTGGCTGGGTGCAACTTGTTGATGCTGCTGAAAATATGTTGCAGAATTTTGTTGTGCAACATTTTGGGGTGGTGGTGGTTGTTGCTGATACATATTATTAGGTTGTTGTTGTTGTTGATAATAACTATTATCATATGTTGTTAATGGTTGTTGCTGTTGTTGTGGATTTTGTGGCCATTGTTGTGGCGGTTGCGTTGCATTATGTTGATACATATTAACATTTTGAAAATTTTGTTGCACCGGCTGTTGCGGCTGTTGTTGTTGTGGCCAATTATTGGTAGCTCCCACAGTTTGTGCTGCTGGTGGAGTTGGTTGCATCATTTTTGATGATGGCAAATAATTTGGTGGTTGTGTTGGCCAAGAATTTTGCTAGTGGAAGTAGGAAATAAGGAATTATATATTCAGAAGTTCAAATAAATTAATTTAGTTTTTATTTAATTGGTAACATGAATATGAAAACTTTCTATGGGAAAAAGTTTTCGAATTTAACAGTTTTTCTACAAGAAAAATGTTTTCAAATTCATAATAACTTTAAAAGAGTGCAGGCAACGTAAGATATCAGCAGTTGTTTTTTTTTTTTTAAACTGCACTATTGGTGGGACAGCCCTTAGCAAAAATATGCCATCTATAAGTATTCAACCAAACGGATTCGATATTCTTATTTTTTTCTCTTTTTTCAAAAGGGAGTTGCAAGTTTTTTTAATTGGAAATGTATGAAATCTTTTAAAAAAATTATAAAATATATTTGGAAATTTTTGAAACATATGTTTTTTAAATATAAATTGAAATTTATTTCTGAATTTCTGAAATATATTTGATTTTTTTTATTATAATTGGAAATAGATATAAAATTTTTGTTTTCCGAAATAAAATTTGAAATTCGAAAAGATTTTAATTAAGATCCAAATTATGCAGTAGACTTCAAGTTATACTCTTTTGCAGATGGTTCCGGGATTTGACAAATGATTCTAATATTCACGGTAGTATTTGTCTAAAGGGCGCGTTGGTCGTAAGTTACGACTCGTAACGATTCATTTTAGTTCTGTTTAAATACATAATTACTAAAAAATTTTGAAAAAAATTGCAATAATTTTAACCGCTTAAAAACTGTTTTATATAATTCTAAAAGTCCAGATTATTATTTACATATTTTTTTTTTTTTGGAAAATTTTAAATAAATTTGTAAATTTTGAACATAAATTGTTTTAAATAATAAAAAATACATTACAATACCAAATATGAAAAATTAATGAATATGAAAATAAAAAAACATAAATTGATAAAGATGCAAAAACCAAAAAATAAAACAAAACAGTAAAATCTCAGCCAATAAAATAATAAACAAATTAAATGATAAGAAACCCACAGACAAAAGAGATTTAAAAAAAATATATATACAAAAAAAAAACACCAACAAGAGACAAAAATGGAAAAAAAGAATTCCTAAATTTAACCAAAATTACCTGTTGGTTATTAAAAGCACCCTGTAATTGTGAAATGGAGTTAGGGGCTGACGTAGGTGATTTTGGTGTTGGCTGAGGAGCATGCTGTGAATGACGTTGCTGTTGCAAACGTAGCAGGTTTGGTTGCTGTTGCTCTAGCGGTATTGGTGGTTGTTGATAGGGAGATTGATTTAAACGCATTGTTGGCGCAGCTGTTGTTGTTGATTTAGGCGTTGAATTTGTTTTATATTGTGACGTCATTAATAGGGGAGATTGTTGTGCGACAGAAGCAGTAGAATTGGTAGTAGAAATAATAGCCTGTCTTAAAGATGGTTGGTTACGATTTTGTAATTGTTGTTGGTGAGTGATTAATGAAGTATTAAAATTTAAGGATGACTGAAATGTATTTGAGGATGATGATGTGGTAGGAGGTGATGGTTTTTTATGATGATGAACCCATGACATGATTAACAAAAAGTTTTAAGAGCTGTATTTTAACAAGCACCTATATTTTTTTATGCAATGAAAATTTATAACATAATAATAAATATAATAAATATAATAAAATATAAAAAAATACTTAACCAACTCAAAATAAATTTTTGATTTTCTAGGACGGTATTTTTACACAGCCTTTTTTTTGCTTGCAATAAAGTCTTGCAACTTTTTTTTTGAAGGCAATCGGGGGTGAGAAGCATAAAAGAAGGAAAACAGAAATCGTGATTTTTTTCCTACCCCGTTTTCTTTTCACCCCCGTTTGCCTACAAAAAAAAGTTGCAAGACTTTATTGCAAGCAAAAAAAGGCTGTGTATAAATACCCTCTAGTTTTTCTTATACACCATTTCCAATTTTATTTTAGAAAATACAAATAATATGTATAAATATATTTCAAAAAATTTCTAAATATAGGTATTTCAAAAATTTCAATTTAAATTTCAAACATTTTCAAACATTTATTCGGATATTCTCCCAACAAATAATCATAAAGTTTCTGCTACTAAAAATTTTGTTTTCTGAAAAGCATTTGGATAATTTTGAAATACGAATGGAAATTTTTGAAATACAACTAAGTTTTCTAAAAAACACCTAAAATTTTTTTAAATACAATTAGAAATTTTGAGATATTGCAACGTTCTGAAAATTTTGAAATTCAAATACAAATTTCTGATATACAATTGGAAACTTTTTAAACTGGCTGAAAATATCTGAAATATAAATATAAATTTCTAAAATAGAATTGGAATTTTTTAATTATTAATATAAATTGTTTAAATGGAAATTTTTAAAACATAATGGGAATTTTTTTAAAATATATTCAGGGTATTCACTTCAGAATTTTTTGACTCTTGCAACAGTGCAATATTGCAACATTTTTTTTAAAAAAATTTTTTAATAAATTTTTTATTTTTCTATTACCTTTTATATGATGCGTAGTTGCAAGAAAAGATTTGCAATTTATTTTAATATAAATACAATTGATTTTATTCACAAATAAACAAGCAAAAAAAGTTGCAATTTTGACATTGCGCAATTTTGCAAGACTAAAATTTCTGACGTGAATTCCATTATTATGAAATTTTAGAAATATATTTGGAAATTTTTCATATGTATATCGCTTATTTACTTGTATAGTGTCATAACGCAAAATGTTTGATTTTACAGAAAACCGGTTTAAAGTTTACAATTGAAAATTGTTTTACATTCCAAAAGGCCCGGCCCGTACATAGAAAATGTAATAATGGTGAGTTCTCTTCTCAAACGGTGAGTTTAGAAGATATTAATACGAATTTTTGACACAATATAAAGCAGGATATAACAACTAATTCTGTATGGTTTACCCAAAAACGACATATTTTGAGTTATGACACTATACAAGTACATGAGCGATATGTAGGTAATTTGACATTTCTGAAATATATTTAGAAATTTCTAAATTTTTGGTATTTTTTTGAAATAAAATTGGAAATGGTAAAGAATAATTCTTGATTCTATAGACCTCTTCCCTACAGAAAGTTCTCAGATTCATATTATGTATATTAAAAAAAAAAATCTGGAAAGGGTTTTCTGCATTAAACCCACCCTCTCCACAAAATAAGGGGATTATGATCGATATTGTTTTGAACTCAGTCCCCATAATATAAATGGCGGTTATGACAAAAATGGGTTTGGACATATTCACCATAAAATGAATGGAGGGTTATGACCAAAAAAGTATCAGTCGTAGTCCCAACCGGGAATGGGCATAATCCCCATTGTAATTATATCTTTTTAAAAACGACAGTTGAAGAAAAAAAAAATATTCCCCATAACTAGTATGAGGATTGTGACCCCGTTTCGGTTATGGATATAATGCCCGTGAAGGACTATAACCAAAGGGCATAGTTTTGCCATTAAGTGCAAATACGACCGCCGTGCCTGGATGCGATTTAAATAGAAATAAAGAGACAAATTTAGTGCCAGGACGATTTAAAATGGGAATTCAGCTAAAACTGTAATCAAACGAAGGACTTGTAGACTCGCGGTGGAAAGAGTGGCCAAAAAACGCATCTTCATATAAAAAAGCAGACAAGAGATAACTCGTGCAGATGGTGTAGTAAACTTGATGAAATATGTCAGGACATAAGATGATATTGCACAGGATGTTGGAAGAGAATTTTGATTAATATGCAAAGCAGCCCAATTTTGTGTGTGCTACGTTAACTGCAATTTTGTTTAGAGTTATTCCATGTTAAGATTTTGATACATTTCAAAAAAATTCCATCAAAAATGAAAAGGTTGGTTACAAAATCGATAACAATTTCCTATTATTGATTTTTACTTAAAAATTTACAACAAAAATATATATAAACCGGATTGTTGAGAAATATGTCCCCAATTCATAATTAAAGTTGAATGCACCCCTGTTTTGAACACACAGGAACACAAACAACATATATAATATAAAAACAACTAAAACTACCATGAACATAAGAAAAAATATAAAGACATGATAATGCAAAAAAAAAATGTATTAATACAATTCACTACAAATATTAAGAAATAATAACAACTAAAAACCACCACAACAATTGCCGTACAATGAGTTCTCTTGTTTTTCATAAAAAAAATGAAAACAAATTTGAATATTAGCACCTTTCAAAGTTTTGTGCAAAATATTAAAAAATATATATATATACTGCTAGTGTCCATAAAGTTTACGTGGACCTTTTTTCGTTTTCATTTACGTCTATTTTTTCTTCTACACTACACACATACACACACTTGGTACGTTGACGTTGGCACCTTGTTACAAGCACAAGTGTGAAAAAAATTACCTGATTTTCTTTTAGCTTTTTTTATCGTAAATTCACTTTTCTTTTGATGTTTTTTATAGTTATTAGATAAATTTCACATTCTATTTTGTATTTTTATAAGTTTTTTAAATAAATTTAAGATTTTTATGGCTGATTTTCGTTTTTGAAAAAAAATTAAAATTTTTCCTTTAGTAATTAAACGACGAACAACACGAAATGAAACGAATAGGAATGTAAATGTAGGCAATGGAAAAATGTCAAATAATATTGTAGCAAAGTTGTATTTAAAAGGTAGTAAAATGTAACGGGAACGTTTTAAAATAAAATCGAACTTATACCAAATTCGCATTCTTTTTTTAACATGTTTAACCACTAAAACATGTTTAAATTTAAACTTGTTTAGGTACATAAACATGTTTAAGTGCTTAAACATGTTTAAAAAAATGAATGCGAATTCGGTATTATGTCAATTATGGAATTTAAAAAAAAATATTATTTTTGTGTAGGAGTGTGGTGTTCAAATCCGTGGGAAGGGTATTTTTCTTAAATATATCAAAAACTTCTTATCCGATCTAGACGGTTATGGAACAGACTATATACAGACTCGACAGTAGAGTTTTATAACTAAAAATGGGGTAAAACTAAGCGATTTTAGAAGAAAACAGCGGTTTTTAGCTTGTTTTAAGCTAACATGGCAAAACTTGCTACGACTTAGGAGTGAGTAAAACAATAAAAACAGATCTGGCATCCATTTTTCTTATGGCGCGTTATGTTAAGCTGCCCATTCACTTGCAATAAAATTGCTCAACTTAAAAAAAAAATATTTTACAATATTATTGTCGTTTTACCCTACACAGCAAATAAAATTGCTCAATACTTAAACCCAATATATTGTACAAGATATAAACATAAACATAACATAATAAAAGTTGTACAATATAGACAACACACTGATAAAATATATTGCAGTATTCTTGTTTGTACAATAAATATCAAAAGTGTTTTGATATTCTCCAATATATTGCACAACCGTAAATATTACATACACACAAGCGATATTATTGTACAATTTGAAAAGTTGAACAATAATATTGCAAGTGAATGGGCAGCTTTAGCTTTCTTTTTCTTACCTAATTCGTAGAATTTGAAAAAAATAACCAATGGTTCAAGACTACTTTTTTGACACCTGTCACCAATTTCTAGTAATAGACGCCACGAGGCGTCAAAACGAGTGCATGAGTGTATCAGCAACAACCACGATGGAAAACTGTATATTAACAGTTATTATCGAATTCACCACCAATCCAAATGCGGGTGAGAAGTAACCATTACGAATGGCAGACAAACAGACCCACGTGTCTGGTTTTAACAAAATTAACACCAGGAACGAAGGTGTGCTTCTCAATCACGATCTCAGTTACAACTCCCAAATATTTTTTTGATCATAAAAATGTCGCAGATTTTATTCCTCAACAAAAATAATGAATTATGATTTTAACGTTTTCCAATCCGGTTTTTAAAAACTACTGCAACAATACAACCTTGTTATCACAAAATTTTCTTTGTTCTTCAACTTCTGATATTTTTTTTTATAACTTTCACCCCAATTTATTTTGTCCAATCAGAAAACTTACAAAACTCTTTAATGCTTAATTTCTTTTAATTACTTCACTATATTTACGAACAAAGCACAATTTTATAAAAAATATTATCGTTTTTCGGTCGTTTTAAATCGTTTTTTAAACACTTTTTACAGGAATTATGCTAAACACATACTCCTACGAAAAATTTTCAACGAAACTGAAAGGGACTAAAGAAGAAAACGAAAATTTAGAAAATTAAAAATCAGCTGATGACCAGGGAAAAGAGAATCAATAAATTTTAGTTACCCTGTTGTTAGAGGCGTTATTACACCAAATTTGACATATCTATTTTTCTAATTGTTGACGTAGCTGACGTGTAGCTCATCTCTGGCTGGGCCAAAAACAATTTAGTTTAAAGAGATTTTCGTGTTTTTTATACAAAATATTTCATAATTTCGTATAATAATTAGATTGTTAAACTTGTATTACACCAATCTGCTAAGAGCAGTGCATAATTTATAGATTTTTGGATAAAAATAGAAAAATTCATAAATCATGGCTTTGCTGACGATGATAGCCAGAGTTATTGATGGCCTACCTTTGGTGGGTACCATGCAAGATGATGAGCAGGTTTGTAGGAATTATATTTGTACCTAAGGTCAAAGTTTAATTAAGTTTCTTTAAATGCCCCTTCTATTAGAGTGGTCGCAGTATTATGGAATATCAAAATCAAGCTAAAATGTTATTCCGTAAATTAGGTTCACATTCTCCAGCCCGTTGTAGTATTGAAACAGGACCATATCTTTTCCAGTAAGTTTTGTGGATAGAAAAAGTTTTCCTTAATTTATTGATTTTGTTTTCTATCTAGCTATTTAATTGAAAATGATGTCTGCTATTTGGTCATGTGTGATAAAATGTATTCCAAACGTTTGGCATTCAATTATTTAGAGGATTTAGCTCAAGAATTCCATAACAATTATGGTCGTAAAGTTAATTCAGTAACAAGACCATACGCTTTTATAGAATTTGATGTTTATATACAAAAGGCAAAAAAACAACTCACCGATCGAAGACGCAATATAAATACAATCAATAACCAGTTACAGGATGTTCAACGTATTATGGTAAGTAATTTAAAGGGGGAAAAAATATTAGATATTTTTGCTAAAGAAGCTTTTCCAATAGCAAAATTCTTGTGGACATATTCAAAATAATGAAAAAATGCCTAAAATCTACAGCATCTACAGACGTATTCGAAAAAGATCAATTGCAATTTTAAGATTCTACTTGTAATTTAAAGATTCTATTTGTAATTCGAAGATTCTTCTTGTAATTCAAAAATTCCATTTGCTATTTGATAAATTCCGTTTGTAATTCAAAAAATCCCTTTGTAATTTAAAGATTTCAGTTGTAATTCGAAAAAGATCAATGGTTATTCGAAAAAGATCTATTGTAATTCGAAAAAGATCAATTGTTGTTCGAAAAAGATCAGTTGTTATTCGAAAAAGATCAATAATTGTTATTGAACCAAGTTTAGTTCGGTTGTTCCGAATCTTTTATTTACTCCAACATATAATTTTTTTTGCAGGCTTTTTTTTAGTAGATGGATTGCTCAGCGGGGGTCGTTAGGGGATACCTCCTCTCGTAATTTTTTTTTTTGCAAATCTGTTGATTATGCTTTTTGCGCTCAAGTCACACAATTTTATCATTATTTTAGTTATTTTCTTTTATCCACGCCCAGAAAAGGGGGCGGTCCGTAAAAACGACATTTGCTAATCCTATGATCGATTTTAAGACATTCTAGCGATGTCCCTCTGTCTCTCTGTGAAAATGGTGATTACGGCAATATTACACGTAGATGACTGAAACTTAACATATTTACTTGTTGCCTCGAGAAGTTTGGTATTGCATTTGAGTGATATCGGTTCAGTGGCTCAAAAGGTATAAACGAAAATGTGAGGACACCTCGAAAATTTTGGCACATTCAACATAACCTAAAAATACAAAATGCTTTAATTCGGCTACTGGTTGACATATGTAAACAGAATTGAACACCGAATTGTATTTAAGCAAGTACGAACATATTTTTTTACAAATAGAGAAAAAAATCGCCGATTTTTTTTACTAATTTTTTTTTTGCGGAAATTTTTTCAATTTTTTTCCTCAAAAGTATTTTTTAAATAAAATTTTTTGCAATATTTATTTTTGCATTGTGGAGGGTATCAATAAATTCTGCAAAGCCGAATTTAACTCTTTTTCGAATTACAATCGTCGAATTACAATTGATATTTTTTAAATTACAATTGATCCTTTTTGAATTACAATTTAATGTTTTTTTTAACTCGATAAGCAAGATTTTATTTTTTTTTTGTGGTTTTAGCCTTATAAGTGTTGAAAAAATTTAAAATGTTATTCGAAAAACATCAACTTTAATTCGAAAATTTTACTATTTACTTGAAGATTCTTCTACTTATACGAAGACTCCATCTTACAAATAATCTGTTTCGAATTAAAATTGATCTTTTTTTGAAAACTCAATTCATGTTTTTCGAACTATAATTGACTTTTCAAATTACAATTGAAGGGCTTATTGTAAAAACTCGATAACATTTCATTTTATGGTGGTTTTTGCCTTAAAACTTTTAAAAAAATGTAGAAAATAGAACTTTTGCAGAACTTTTATTCTCAACATACTTGTACGGAGGGTTAAAGCAAGACTTCTGCCAAAAATCTGTCAATGGAACATCAGCGGAAGGCGAAAAACACGAAAAAATAAAATGTTGCTTATAGAGTTCTTGCAGTAAGCCCTTCAATTGATCTTTTTCGAGTTATAATTGACCTTTTAAAATTGCAGTTGACTTTTTTCGAATTACAATTGATGTTTTTCGAATTACAATTGGAATCTTTGAATTACAAGTAATATTTCCGAATTAACAAAGTAAAACATTCAAACTACAAATGAAATATTCGAACTACAAGAAGAATCTTCGAATTATAATAAATATTTTTCGAATTTCATGTGTAAATGGTGTATCTTAATTTTTTTCTATATTTACATTTACAGTTGTAATTCGAAAAAATCAATTTAATTCGAAGATTCCATTTGTAATTTAAAAATGCCATTTGAACTTTTAAGTTCCTATTTATTATTCGAAAATTACATTTGGAATTCGAAAAAGATCAATTTTCATTTGAAATAGATCAATTGTAATTCGAAATAGATTAATTTAATTCGAAAATATCAGTTGTAATTCAAAAAATATAAATTTTAATTCGAAAAAGATAAATTTTAATTCGAAAAAGATAATTTTTAACTCGAAAAAGATCAATAAAAATGCAGTTATTATTTTTTTGAATTACAATTGATCTTTTTTAACATTGCAATTAATCCTTTTCGAAAAGGAAAACTTCTTATTTCCTGTATGGGCTATTTTATCAGTAAACAATATTTAAGAACTATAGCACAACTTTAGTAATCAATTTAATTTACTATTAAATATTTTTTTTAGGTTCAAAACATTGACGATGTCCTCCAACGTGGTACCGTGTTATCAGGTATTTTTAATTATTTTTTTTATTCAACCCTTAACTTTCTTTAATCATTGTTTTTTTTTCTTTTTAATTCTTAGAACTTGATACCAAGACTCAAAATCTTTCCATGATGTCACAGAAATATAAAAAAGATGCCACATATTTAAATCGCAAATCAATGTATGTTAAAGCAGCAGCAGCTGGCATTGTTGTTATAGTATTTATTTTATATTTTTGGGTTTTGTAATATTGAAAAAAAAAAAAATTAACAAAAAATTTAGATTAATGAAAATTTAAGTAAAACAAGCAAAAAATCGCATACTATACTCTTAAATTATTCAAATATGTATTTCAATCCTTTTTTATGTTATTGTTTACTTTTCTTGCTATATGCATACTAGTTTTCTTAGATTTTTAGTTTTTGTATCGGTTTCCTTTAAAAGTTATTCCTTTTTATATGAACAAAATTAAAAAAATAGAAAAAAAACATATGTATTTAAGAGACAAATGAATAAACAAAATTTAGGGCAAAATAATAAAAAAAATATTATATTAAAGCATGTAAATTATTTTTAACCGCGTTAAGACCTCAGAAGAACTTGCTACCTACTTTCTCTTAACAGAAGGGAAAGTGGTCACTTACGGGAGTGGTTACAGGACACTGCCTAATTTCCACGCATGAACGATTGGAATTATGTATCTTTAATTTTAATTTTAGAAGATGTGATAAACCGAATACGGATGAAACAGTTGAACTGTTCAGAAATCGCGGTTATGTACCGGTGTATTCGAGGAGTTCAAAATTTTTGAGCTCAACCACCCGTAACGTATGTATATTAATGAAAATATGTTTACAATTTATTATTCATCCTCTGTAGAAGATGATAAAACTTCTAGCAACTGTTCATCGGTAAACAGAAAGTTATTAGCCACTTTTTCATATTCTTGTCTTTTGCGTTCACGTTCGTTTTTACGTTTTTCGGCTTCTAATTTTTTCAAAACTTCTAAATCATCTTTTGATTTTTCTTCCTCATCGTCTGATTGAGCATTTTTGGCTTGTTTTTGTAACTGCTCTTTACGATAATCCTCTAATTTAGCTTGGTAGTTTTTAGTTTCTTCTTCAATATCTTCATCTGTTTCGTTTATTTCTTAGTTAAAAAAAAATATATTAAAAAAAATGTATTGAACTTACCACTATCGATTATTTCAAAACCATTGCAATCATCTTCATAACTAATGTATATACACGGATATTCCACCAAAGTTTTACCAGCTAAATTGTTTTTTAAAGACTTATTGACATCCAATTTATAATAACGATCTTTACATCTTTTAATGCCCTCAGATTTAAGAAAAACCTAAAAGAAAAATGTTTATATATTAAGAGAAACCTAATAAAGTTTATGAAAATAACTTTAGAAAGAAAAAGTATCGTTATAATGCAGCATACTTTTAGGAACTTAAATAATCATTATTATGCAGCATACTTTTAGGCTCATATTTATTATTTGTAAGAATTTGTTAATAAAAGATGCCTAGTTACATGCAACAGAAAATGTGTTTCTAAAATACAAATATTTTTCTGTGTTATTATAAGTGGCACAGTTTTAGGCCAGTTTCTGAACATCCACTTTCTGTTTCTGACCATTTAAAAATTTTAAATTAAAATCTTACCTTAATATTCTGTACACCTTTACTTTGATAATATTCTAATTTTCGTTTCTCTGGCACATTTTCAACAGCATTCTTATCCACATATTTCTTAAGTAAATCTCTTATATACTCATCTTCTAAACATTTTTCATCTGTATAACATAAACTGCCTGCATTTACAAATATCCATTTTATACGCCACCATATTTTCTTTTGTTTCCAATCATAAAATGTTGTATTCTCCTTATGTCTGGCAAAATTTTGTAATAAAAATTTCAAATTTATTTTTCTATCCTTGGCAGCATTTTTTAAACGGTTTAAATACATTGGCAAATCACGATTGTAGCGGGTATATTTTTTTATCTGATCTACTTTACGATCTTCAACATAACGCGTACATTCTTCTAGAAAATAATAATCACTCATAAAATCCACTTTGGTCATTTGTTTAAGGGGTATGAATTTGGTGCGATCACGTATACCATCACATTCTAATTCTTTTTTATGGATTTTTACACAATCCAGACAGCAAGTTTTTACCTCACATTTGGGGCAAGTGTAGCAGGCCTCTTTAGCGGCACATACTTCACATTTACCCAAACGTTTAGTAGAATTGGAAGATGTACTAAAAAAAACGAATTAAAAAGATTTATAAATATTAAAGCAAATAATTAAAGTTAGCAGAGTTAAGG
Source organism: Pegoplata infirma (assembly GCA_963921195.1). Lineage (NCBI taxonomy): Eukaryota > Metazoa > Arthropoda > Insecta > Diptera > Anthomyiidae > Pegoplata > Pegoplata infirma. The sequence continues at coordinate 215,729,311 of OY992540.1, forward strand.
GATTTGAAATACTAAAAGGTTGTAGTATACTTTTTGGACACGTTTGAGAATTGTTTTTAGGTAAAATAGCTCCCAATCTAAAATTTTTTTTAGGAAAAAAAATTATTTTTTTTTAATATTTTTTATTTATGAATTAGATTCAAGACTATTTAAAAACAAGTAAATCTATATTCGGCTGTGCCGAATCTTTAAATACCCTCCACATTGTTAACCAATGCACAAGACGCAGAAGACCTTTCTTGGTCAAAATTGATTTTATAGAAAATCATAAACACTTACAAACAACAGAAAACATTTTGTTTTTGTATACACTTATTAACCGTTCAAAAACAAATTTAGATAAAAATAAAAAAAACGTATTTTTTAAAATTTTTTCAATTATTTTTTGAGTTTAAAATTTAAACTTTAAATATAAAAAATTTCTTATAATAGGTATATTCGATTACCTAAATTTCTTACTATTTTTTACTACAACTGGAAAGTCTTGTTTACTTTTTGTATTGAAAAATTCCAGCTGTAGTAAAATGAGTTAAAATTAGTATTGTAGTAAGGTAATCGAATTGACCTAATACTCTACATGGAAAACAAAAAAATTATAAAAATTTTTAACACAAAACCTATTTCAAACCAGAAATTTTTCCAGTTTTGTAATTTTGGCCAAGAAAAGCGATGACCGACACCATAGTGCAATGTAAATATTTAAAAAACAAAAAAAAAATTTTTTAAGTATGTATGAAAATTATATAAAAGCAACCACGTGTATGACACATAACAAGCCAAACAAACATCAACAACTACAAAATGGCGCGCTGCCACGCCATATCATAGAGGTTTATATTGAAACTCATCTCAATTACTCATAGCTTCTTAACCCCTGAACCGATTTTGCCATAATTGGTACCAAAATAACCAGAAAAACGTTGAGAACAATACAATATGAACATATTTAAAATTTTATTTGAATATGTCAACCATGAGCCAGGATAAATCATTTTAAAATTTTGGGTTAAATTTCTGGTGCCTCTCCCCATTGTGCGATTCCGCCCAAATTTTTTGTGAGTGTTGGGAATGATAAAATTACATAAAATTCCAAGTTTCGTTCTCATTTATTCAACAGGTGTGAAGTTAAAGCATTTTTTTGTGTAAAATTGACCATTATTTTTGAGGTTCCTTTACATTTTCACTCATATCTTTTTAAGTACTTAACCGATTTCAAAAAAAAAAAAAAAATACATCAGTTTCTGCCTAGGAGAATTACGCAACTTTTGGTACCCCAAGCGTTTAAATCGGTTCCGGATTATTGCCAAAAACGTGATTTCAACAGACAGACGGACGGACAGACAGACAGATGGACATCGTTAGATCGACTAAAAATCGATCAAGGATCATGAATATATATACTTTATGGGGTCCTAAACCAATATTTCAATGTGTTACATACGGAATGACAAACTTATATATACCCTCCATCACTAGAGTGGAGGGTATAACAAGCAGTTTCTAGCATACATTTGAGAAAAAATACCAAACAATTTTTGTCTGTAGAAAAAAATTATCAGAATCTGTACTGCTATAGCAACGTATTGAAAACAAAGTAAAAATTGAAATATAGGTATTGATATCTTGCACAATGATAAAAAAATTGGAAAATGAAATGTGGTGAAAAAAAAATTGTGAAAGATATTTAAATAAAAACCATTTAAAATGAAAAAAGATTTGAAAAAAAATTTAGTGAAAAAAAAATTCCACGAAAATGTGTGAAAAAAAAAATTGGCGGTAAAAAGCATTTTGTATTTTTAGGTTATGTGAAATGTACCGAAATTTAACTGAGTTAAAAATATCAATACCACCGAAAAAAATAGCATTTTTGAACTTACCCTTTTCGAATTTGATAAAACTTGGAATATAGAGGGGGCTTTACAAAAAAATTATAGTGCCAAAATTTTGGACATCTGGTAGTTTTTCTTCCCGAGATATGGGGTCTTGAAAATTGGCAAAATCGTATATATTTGACAAAAGTGTTCTGACATAAATAAAGATTTTTTTTTTTTTTTTTTTTTTTTTTTTTTTCAATTTTGTTTATTTTATTGAATCTTCACTAAAATTATGTGAACTAACAATAAGTATTCAAATCTTAAAACTACAAAAAAAAATAATATTACGTCCAGCCAGTGCCAGACATAATTTTATATGCTCATAAAATTATCAAACTGTTTCAAAAGCATTCATCCTTCACTTCAGTATGCTAAGTCAGCAGTGGTCCTCCGTCTAAGGCGTTGGTGACCACGATTATTGAGTAGATTACGCGCTAAATTGTTTGGATGTGTTTCCAATTTTTGTAAGTAGTTTTGGGTAAGTCTCACGATTTCTTCTTTAACAAAGAAAACATTAAGGTCTCTGTGAATGTTTAAATTTCTAACATACCAGGGGGCACCAGTTATCATTCGTAAGATGCTGTTCTGTTTCCTCTGTATTTTTTCAATATTAGACGCAGAGGCAGTGCCCCATAACTGAATACCATAGCACCATATAGGTTTTATAATCGAGTTGTAGAGCAAAAGTTTACAGTCTAACTTAAGTTTCGAGTTTCTTCCAATTAGCCAATTAGCTTCAATGGTTTTTAATTTTATCTGTGTTAATTTGGCATCAATATGGTTTTTCCACGTGAGCCGGCGATCAAGATGAATTCCGAGGTACTTAACAGTTGAATGTTGGGGTACAATATGATTATTAATTCGAATTTTGGGACAAGTTTCTTGTCTTAACGTAAAAGTTATGTGGATGCATTTCTGTTCATTCACTTTAATCTTCCACTTATTTAACCAGTCTTCTAATTGTAAAATGTGATTTTGCAAAATACGTGTTGCCTCAAGTGGATTATTATGAGAGCTTAAAATCGCTGTATCATCAGCAAATGTGGAAGTATGTGTATTTTGATTTGTAGGCATATCAGAGGTGTACAAAATATACAAAAGCGGCCCCAAAATGCTACCTTGTGGAACACCGGCTTGTATGATTTGTGGGGTGCTGACAAATTCGTTCTCTTTTATTGTAAACTTACGATCTGTTATGTAATTTTCGAGTAATTTATGTGTGTTAGGTGGTAACATATTTTTTATTTTATGGAGTAAACCCTCGTGCCAAACCTTATCGAACGCTTGTGAGACGTCTATAAAAAGTGCAGAACAATACTGTTTTTCTTCATAAACTCTTCTAATTTCATCTACCAGTCTATGAATTTGCTCAATTGTTCCGTGTTTTTTTCGGAATCCAAATTGGTGGTCAGGGATAGAGTTATTCTGGGTTACATGAGTAGTTAATCTGTTCACTAACAGCTTTTCAAAAAGTTTTGATAAATTAGATAACAGACTGATAGGCCTATACGATTCAACTTTTGTGTGATCTTTACCTGGTTTGGGTATCATTTTTACAAGCGAAATTTTCCATTCTGAGGGATAATGTTCAAGGCGTAAAATAGCATTAAAAATGAAAAGTACGATTCTTAATGCTATCCGGGGTAATAAATAAAGATAACTCAAAAAGTAATAATAATACAGGTCTCATTCAGATTTCAAATAATAGGTAATGGGACAGCCTATAAAATGGCATTCACCAATATTGTTTTTGAAAAAGGTCATCGGTTTTAACTTTAATTTTTGGAGAGCTAGGTATATATCAAAAAACTATATTTTTAAAATTTTTGAAAAAATATATGTTATTAAGTATCACCTATACTACTTAAGTTTAAATTTTCAGGATGGAGACTTCATTGGAACTTTTAATATTAATAGAAATATAGTGACAGGAAAGAAAAAGCGGTTTATTTTCCCTTAGAAACAATATATTTTTTTGTCTTTGAGATTCTGGTACCAAAATTCACTTTTCTGAATGTTTTTGACGTGCTGAGTCCATATATGACCTTCGAACTGACCTATAGTTATTCGTTTTCGAGATATTTGCACATAAATGTGTGAAAATGCTAATGCTGTGTTTTTTGAACATTTAGGTGCAGATATCTTGAAAAGTAATAGCAGCGATAGGCAAGTTCAAAGGTCATATTTAGGCAAATCGTGTTTACACCGATTACAAGGACAGACGGACGGACATCGCGAAATCAGTGAGTATAGGACCAATATTTCGAGTGGTGTAGGGTATAAAAATTAAAGTGCACATTACTTACCTTCCACATTCCTCCTCTTCTATATCACTTATTGGATCCTCTTCTAATCTTAATTTTACTTTAGTTTCTGCGGCATCATCATTCGTTACAGGTTTTTTTATTACCAAAATCTCGTCCGATTCTTCAATGGAACATGAACGTTTCATATTAGTATTTTTAAAGAAGAGATAATTTGCTAAAAATATAAAAAAAAGTTCTTATCAGTTTAACTCATAGTTAAAGATTCATTAAATATGTACTCTTTTTTCAAAACAGTTTTTTTTTTAAACTGTCAGTCAAATTTTAGTTTATAAAGACCACTGTAAGGGCAGGTCAGTATTTTAAAATTACACATCGCAAAACAGCTGTTTTTTTTTTGACAAATTTTTAGTTTTCAAAATGCAATGTGTAAAATGTGAAATGTTTTAAATTAAAATTTTAATAAATTATTCACAAGTACTTATAGGTATAAAGACGTAAGTATTACTTAAAATACATTAAAATAAAGCACAAGATTTTAAATTAAGCTAAATTCTCTAAACTATTCCAAATATGTATTCTTATCGCTTATTTTAATTGACTACATTAAATAACTTAACGAAAATTTTAACTAAATTGTTCAAATGTACTTACTTTTTGAAGAATAACATTTACTTTATAATAATTAAGTTTTTATTAATTTATTTGGTTTTAATTTGTTTTAAAGTTGCAAAATTGTTATTTTTTCTTTTAACAAAACAAAAATTGATAAAAAAAAAAATACAAGAAAAGTAGAACTCAAAAACATGTGCATGTGTGGTGTTGTCAATTAAGCGTTTTTATTTTTTAAGATAAACGATTTTTTTTTTTTGTAAACTAAAAAAAGTATGTATCGTCGAGGTATCATTGCTTTGCTCCAAAAAAATTAACAATTAAAATTAAATTTTTATATTCAGATTGATTTAATCCATATTTTTAGTTCATGGAAAACTATCAGGCGCAGAGTTACGAAGAATTAACTAAACCCCAGTTTCTGTATGACGAACGTTTGACGAAGGTCACGAATTTACATGTATTTACTAAAAAAAATCAGAGACCATAACTGTTATGAGATTTATTGAAAAAATTCAAATTTAACTGTCTAAAAATATTTTTTCAAATAAAAATTAAAAATAACAGTTTCAAGTGATTTATATTAATATCTGCACCGAACCAAATCGCGTAGATAAAATCAACAAAAAAATTTTGTACATCTTTAACGAAATTTTGTCAATTTTTTTTTTAAGATTCAACAAATTTTATTCAAATCAACAAATTTTATTCAAATCAACAAAATTTCGTCAAGTTTACATCCTCTAAAGAAGTAAAATTGACAAAATTTCAAATTGACTAAATTTCATCAAATTGACCAAAATTATTAGTTTGGACGCCATTACTTTTTGCATTGTGCAGTGTCATGAAAAAAAATTATGTTTTGCTAAAATTTATTTATTTCGCAATTGCGAAAGCTTTTGAGTTTTTGCCATATTTATTTTTTGGCATTATAAAAGCGTCTTCAAATTCTACAAAACTAACAGAAATTGATAACTTTTATTTTTTATAACTGTTATCAAAAGCTCTTTGAGCCTTAAATAACATGAGCTATTAAAATAAAACTTAAACAAACGCATGCAAAAGCATCCCATTGATAGCTAATACTTCAATAATTGATTTGAGGACATAAACTAAATTGATTTTTTTTTTAAATATCTGTTAACACATTGAGTGCCACGTCGTACGTTTCCGTACGACACCTAACCCGTCGTGGGGTGCCACGTCGTACGTTTCCGTACGACAGTGATTGCTTATTCTTAAAGCCAAAAAAAAAATGTTTGGCCTCCTAGGAGGCCGCTTGGCACTCAATGTGTTAATAACAGTTACTTTCTCCAATAAATATAAAATAAACGTTATTTTAGATTGTTTGAACAAAAAGTTTTCAATAACTGTTATTTTATACTTTTATTATAAAAATCAAAAAATAAAAGTTATTGCAAATTTAAACACGGGACATCTCTGGAAGCCCTTTCATATATAAAATACTAGGTTTGGGCAAAATTCGTTTGATAATTTTTTTAAAATAAAAAGACACATATAACTGTTATATTTGGTCTCTGAAAAAAAATATATGTTATAATATATTTTTGCGTTTCGTGTGAAATATAATCGATTTGGTGTTCATCACTTAACGTATATACGCTTAATTTAAGCGTGGATAATTATCCACGTTAGTTCCAATACAAAATTTTAGCGCATATAATTTAGTATTTTAGCTCTAAAATGTTCGTAAAAAATAAAAAAAATTCTGATAAAAACGCGTTTGATTTCAACGGAAAAAATTTTGACATTTTACTTTTAAAATGATTGATACGTTAAAATTACATAACTTTATAGCGACAACTTATATACGCTTGTGCGAAAACAGGCCTTTTGTTTTTGTTACAATAATACCCTATTCACACGTACAGTTTTAAATCGTTTTTAGCAGCAATAGTTTTAGCACTTTCTTTATTTTATTACAGTATATTGACAGAAAATGCTAAAAATAATTGCTAAAAACGGTTTAAAACTGTAAGTGAGAATAGGGAATAACCAAATACATGCAATTTTTTGACGTTCGTCGTTCGTTCGCTATACAGAAACTGGGGGTTAAACTTTAAACGCCTCAAATCGCAATAAAACATTTAAAAATCAGCAACTTTTGACAATTACAAGAAACGATCATAACAAAACTAAAATGTAAATTTTTTACGGCAATTTAAATTGTCTTGTATAATAAAAATGCGTGAACACTTTTTTAACAATTTCCCTATAATTCCTCGCGTTGCAAAAATATTTTTTTTTTTATATGGAGTTTGACAGATTTTTTTCCCGTGAAATCGAACAGAGCAATATACATAAAATTAAAAATGTTGACAAATATCGCAAATACAAACAATATCTTTGAAGAAATATACTGATATATTTTTTTGTATTAATATTGACCTTTAAATTATTCCGACCCCGACGATTTAAAAAAAATCCAAAAAAGAAAAATTTGTACTGAGGGTATATATAAGTTTGTCATTCCGTTTGTAACTAATCGAAATATCGGTCTGGGATATTTCATAAAGTATAAAGTATATATATTCATGATGCCCGATCGATTCTAAGACATTCTAGCGATGTCCGTCTGTCTGTCTGTCTGTCTGTGGAAAATGCTGTCACGGACAAAATATTGCACAGAGATGACTGAAACTTAACACATTTATTGTTAAGTTTCAGTTGGTATTGCATTTGAGCGATATCGGTTCAGCGGTTCAAAAGTTATGAACGAAAATGTAAGCACACCTCAAAAATTTCAGTACATTCAACATAACCTAAAAATACAAAATGCTTTAATTCGGCTTCTGGTTGACATATGTGAACATAATTGAACACCAAATGGTATTTAAACAAGTACGAACATATTTTTTGACAAAAAAAAAAAATCGCGGATTTTTTTTACCAAAATTTTTTTTCGCGGAAATTTTTTTTCAAAAGTAATTTCCTTTTAAATAAAGTTTTTTGCAATAATCTTTTTGAAATTGTGGAGGGTATCAATACATTCGGCAATACATACTTGTTTTGTATTAATATTGACCTTTAAAGGCAATTATTCCGACCCCGACGATTTAAAAAATCCAAAAAAAGAAAATTTGATCCGCCCCACTGTTAAACACCGAATTTTTATTTAGAATACGGGCGTAAATAAATATCACGTCATTGGCCATATTTTCTAAACACACGTGTTGTTTGTTTCTCGCTTATTTGCAGAGAGATTTTATAATTATTTTTTTAAGAGAATTTAATTTAAAAAAAAATTATCTCTTTAAACAGTGGGTTCTAATCATTAAAGTATAATAAAAATCAGAAAAATACCTCAAATCCAATAGATTTATTTTTTTTTTTTAAGAAAAATCGTAAAATCCAATAACAAAAATGAAGGTTTGGCAATCGATACCCGCCTATAATAACGGTATTTGGCTATGGTGACGCAACCAATAAAGATATTGACATTTTAAAAAGTTTTTATGAAAGTCGATGAAACTTCTTATATATCTGATGGGTCGCTTGGTGATTTTACAGGGGGCTTATCACGTAAAATGAAAACGATAGACGATGCATAAACGACATCAAAATACATATCGTCTTGAACCGAAAATTGAAAGTTTTTCTTTATTAAATTATTAAAGAGTGTTGCCGAATCCAGAAACATTAAAAAAATTTTGAAACATTTTGATTAGTTTAGCAGTAACAAGGCTCCAAAAATCGACGATAGTCAACTATCGTTTTACGTTATCATAGTCCAGGTTTCGAAATATAAGCCAATACCGTAAAAATACTGTTTCAAACGGTTTCAAATGCTGATCTGAGCTTAAAAATATGGTTGGATGTCTTCAGTAAATTTGTTTGGCGGTTCTTTTTCTGGAATATATTAACACTCTAACTGCCATTTTAAGGGGTCATTTTAGCCCTTTTTTTAAATAAAACACAGAAATCTAATAAAACGTCCATTTAAAGGATTAACATGTTCTACAAATAGTTTTTTTTCATACAATTTCATGAGGGGTTGTCAAAACTTGAAAGTTTGTGCGACATGCCCTTAATAGCAGTGAGAGGGTTAAAATGTTCTAGGCAAAGAACTGCCTTTCAATTCCACTGAAGATCCAAAATTTGTGCAATTAGTGATAGAGGGTTTGTATATAAGTTTGTCATTGTTACTCATCGAGATATCGGTATTATTTATCAGTGATCGTTTCTAAGACATTCTAGCGATATCATTCTGTTGAAATGGCAATCACGGCCAAAGTATTACACAGTTATATTTCAGGATTAACACATTTACTTGTTGTCGTCCTGAGAAATTTGGTATTGCATCTGAGCGATATCGGTTTAGCGGTTCAAAAGTTATGAACAAAAATGTAAAAAAAACCTCGAACATTTTAGTACATTCAACATAACCTTAAAATACAAAATGCTTTAATTCGAATGCTGGTTGGTATATGTCAACAGAATTGGATACCGAAAGGTATTTAAACAAGTACAAACATATTTTTTGTACCCCAAACATTTTTTCGCTATTTTTTTTCCAAGAATTTTTTAAAAAAATTTTTTTTTTTTTGAAAATTAATTTTTTTTTTTGAAAATTAATTTTTTTTGCAAATAAAATTTTTGCAATAATCTAACATTGTAGAGGGTATATAGCCGAATTTAAGGTTTTTACTTGTTTTTTTTTTGTGTTTTTAAATTTTAATGCTTCCTGTGAAGAAAAAAATTAAGTTTTCATAAATAAAATAGCGTAAATTACAATTTTTTTTCAAGTCTTTATATGGATGGAATTTGTTTAATTTTACCTTTATAACAACCAGTTTTTCAATGATCTTGTTTAATTTTTTTTTGTTCTCTTTACAGTTCTCTTGAAAACAAAACAATTTAGTAAGCATTAATTAATTAAATTCCCCTAAAGCAAGGAAAACATGTTGTCGATACAGATTTTTAAAACAGTCATTAGACGACACAATATTCTGAACGTGAGTGGTTGTAATCAAGGCAGTGTCAGTCTGATTGGTTGCGGTGATTGTAAAATAATTCGTAGTATTTACCAAACTGCGAATATTAATTTTAATAAAATGTTGCAAACATTTGAAGAATGTGTATTCCAGCCAATTGGAAACAAATTTATCTCTTCCCTGGATTATGATAACAAAAAACTAATAACAAATTATCAAAAAAATGTACAAAATACAAATAAAAATAACATGGAATACAAAGAGCAACAAAAATATTGTGAAGAATATGAGGTAAGCATAATTTTTTGTGGTTAATTAATTTTGTTTTTGAAAAAAAAAAACTCTTAATATTTACTCTTACACTACTCTTAGAAAGCTGTCAAGGCCTTGAATACATTACAATCAAATGCAGAATCTTTACGTAGTTCTTTAAATAAACGTAAACGTTTAAATTCTTTAGAGGATACCCAAAAGTACTTACAAAGAAGTGGTCTGACAATTAAAGATTTGGAAACATTATCATTTATACATGTTTCGGGCACTAAGGGAAAGGTAAGTGTTGTAATATAATATTGTAAGAATTTAAGTTTTTAAAACGTAATTTTGAGGTTTTTTTATCAGGGTCTTGAATTACATATTTATAATTAATTTCGATGAATTTATTATAGAATATTAGTATTTTAATACTAGTAACTGATATTTAAATTATTTGCTTAAGGTTTTAATTACTAACTTTTATAAAAATTTGTGACTTAATTAATAAATGCATAAGTGTAGACATTTTTTCAATGTAACAGCATTCTGAAATCACAAAATTCTTTGAAAAAATTTTAATTATCGAACGAATTGCGGATGCCCTGGTATGTCTTGGATTTAACGACCCACAATTTTAAACCAAAAAATATATTAACATAAAGAACCAAATAAAAGTTAAATTCGGTCTAGCCGAATTTATTCATACTTCCATTATGTAAAAAAATTATTGCAAAAAATTTAATTAAAAAAAAAAAATTTTGTCAAAAAAATTGGTCAAAAAAATGTTAGTGAAAAATTGTGGGATAAAAATTGGTAAAAAAAATTATTTTGGCAAAAAAAAAAATTTTAAACCCTTTTTTTGTGAAAAAGTTTTTTGTCAAATGTTTTTTTGTGCGAAAAATGTTTTTCCTTTTTCATATACCATTCTTTAACAAATTCCGTTCGTATTTGATCAGCAGCCGAGTTAAAGCTTTTTGCATTTTTAGGTTATGTAGAATGTACCAACATTTTTGTTTATAACTTTTAAACCACTGAACCGATGTTGCTCAAATTCAATATAAAACTTTTCGAAGCATCGACACATATAGACAAAATCATCATTATGACATATTTTAACAGACATACGAAAATAAATTAAAATCGTTCGAGAACCACAAATCCCAGAGCGATATTTCAATTAGTTACAAACGGAATGATGTACTTATAAACACCCTATACTATTAAGTGTAGGGTATAAAAATCATATTTATTAATATTGCATTTTTGCACTGTTTACAAACAATTTTTTTTACAATTTAATATTGATAACCTTAATCTGAACTATATTTTACGTATCAAAACAGGCAGTCTAATGAAAATTTATAAAATATTTAAACATATAAATAAACCCATACAAATTTATACCGGTGATTATAGACGATTAAATTTTGATTAAATATTATCGAATGATTTGTACCTAAACCATTATGGTACAAAGTTAATGCGAAATACACACATGAATATGTAAATTATTCAGCCAAGTAGTATGAACTTATAGGTATTAAAAAAATATATATAAGCCCGAAAAACCGGTAGAAAATTGACAAAGTTGTGATAATTCTTCTAAATAAAGGCAAAAAAATTCAGCATTTTGAAAAAAAAATGCGTACAGGTACGCATTTCCTGACCCAGCGTGCATTGTCTTATATTAAACTTTTTGTTTTTTTTGTTCTTTACATATTATCGATGAAATTTTTAAAAAATATTTAAATATTTATGAAGAATATTATGTGTTTTTAAATTTCAAGCACAATTACAATGTTTATAGGGTGTGGTGAGTTTTGATAGAAATTCACCACACTAAGATTTTTAGTTTTTCAAATAATTTAACATATTTCATTGCAATTTTAAAAGGTTTTAATACAAAAAAGTTATTTTTAAGGAGTGGTGAATTTTTATTTGTTTAAAAGAATTCACAAAATTTTTAAATTATTTAATAATTCAGTTATTTCTGATTTATTTATTAATTTATGATAGTTTTGATGCTATAAATACAATAGCAATTATCGAGTGTGGTGACTTTTAACAAAGATTCTCCAAAATTCGATATTAACTATCGTTAGTTAACAGTTTAAAAGGTTTAAATTTAAATACATTATTTTTAGGTAGTGATAAGTTTTTTTTATATTTTAATAGAAACTCACCACGCTAAGTATTTTACATTTTGATTGAGTTAAGTTTTAAATACTTTATTAAGGTTTGATGAATTTTCATTATTAAAAATAACATTTTCAAAATGATGGGGCCTAATCATAGAAAACGGTCATAATTTAATCGTAAGTCAATTGTTTCCATGTGGTTGTTTTAGAACAATCACAAAAATTTAAATTTTGTTTGGAAATGTAAAAAAAATAAAGAACTGCTAACCAGACGGTCTTAAAATTGAAAAATTATTTTAAATTTTGGGACCTTTATGACAGGGAATATGAAGTATAAAAATAATAAAATTGGCTAATGCCAGTCATAACCAATCATAACTGTGAATAGGGATTAATTTATATATTTTTAAATGTTTACTAAATTATTTTTGATTTTATGAAGAGTTACAAAGTACAATTGCAACGTTTTTAGATTGTGGTGAGTTTTAGTAGAAAATTACTAAACAATTATTTTAACTTTTCTGTTAGTTTTAATACATTTTATCATAATGTAAGAAGGTTTAAATATAACAACATAATTTTTAGGGAGCTGTGAGTATTTTGTTATACTTTAGAGATTGTGGTGGGTTTTAATAGAAATTCACCACACCAAGATTTTTAGTTTTTCATTGACTTTAGTGTTTTTTGTAGCAATTTAAAAAGTTTTTTATCGGAATATATTGTTTTAAGGGAGTGGTGAATTTTTATTTATAAAAAATAATCAAATTTTTTATTTATAAAAAAAATAAAATAATTTTTTTATTTTAAATTCCAAATTCAAACTTTTACGTTTATTAAATATTTTTTGGACAATAACTTTAAAATTTATGAGTGCCTGACTGATTTAATGGGCAGCTTTGTGATTATTAATCTAAAAATGCAAATAGAACTAAAAGTTTTCGTTTTCTTTCTTTCCAGGGTTCTACATGTGCTTTAACAGAATCTATTCTTAGATCATATGGTGTCAAAACTGGATTTTATAGTTCCCCACATTTGGTATCTTTGACTGAAAGAATACGCCTAAACGGCCAACCAATATCAAAACAAAAATTTATACAATATTTTTGGCCAGTCTACCATAAACTATTAGCTAACCAAGAATATGACAATGATATGCCGGCATATTTTAAATTTCTAACCATATTATGTTTTCATATTTATTTGGCCGAAAAAGTAGATGCTGTTATATTGGAAGTGGGCATAGGCGGAGAATTAGATTGTACCAACATAGTACCGAATACCCAAACAGTTGGTATAACATCTTTAGGACTGGAGCATACCCAGCTGTTGGGTAATACTTTAAAAGAAATAGCCTGGCAAAAAGCGGGTATAATAAAGCCAAAATCTACAGTCTATACCTCGGTAACACAAGACGAATGTTGGGAGGTGATCAAAGAAAGAGCGAAAGAAAAAAATGCTATTGTATATAAAGTACCTGATTTGGATTTATATTTTAACAATGCCAGAACACTAAATTTAAAGGGACACTTAAATAATGTATCCTTATTAAATGGTTCCTTAGCTATACAATTGGCTTATGATTGGTTGAGACAAAATAAAACTGGATTTCATCAAGATTTTAAGCTTAACGAACCTAAATTAACGGAACAGGCTATAATGGGTTTGCTAAACTGTAATTGGCCAGGAAGATGTCAAGTAGTAAATTTTTTTAATTTCAAGTAAGTATTTGGTATTAAATAAATCCTTTTAAAAGTTATTTTAAAATATTTCTCTTTTCTTTTTTCTAGCATACATTTAGACGGTGCCCATACTATTGAAAGTATGCAGATATGCGGTGATTGGTTTTCTAAAGTTACTACTCCTCAATCAAATCTACCAAAAATTCTTATATTTAACACCACCGGTGATCGTGATTCAAAAAAACTTTTAAATATCCTACGTAATTTTTCCTCATTCGATTTAGTTTGTTTTGTTCCAAATATCTCCTCAACATCTGCCAGTAATAGTCATGATACCCAATCAGTTTTATATACCCAAGTTGAACAATTAAAAAGAGCCCAAATGCATTCAGAAAATTGGTTGGAATTGTGTATGGAACATGAAGAACCTAATAATGCCAAAGTATTCCCATCCATATTACAATGTTTTCAGCATATACGACAAGTATACGATAAATCTTTAGAATTAAATATTTTAGTTACGGGTTCCATACATTTAATTGGTGCCACAATATTATCATTAAATGAGCTTTGCAGAGAATTAGCTACGGAAGGTGTTTAAGTTTATATAAGGTTATTATATACTACCTCCGTCCCAAAATAATCTTAACATTTCTATATTTTGGCTTGGATTATGGAGGATTTTTTGAAAAAGCTTTGTTTTTTTGTTAATACATATCGGGACATATCAATAATGTAAAAATTCTTTATAGCTTTGCAATTTTTCAATTCACGTGCAAAATGGATGCAATAAACTGCATCCAGATAAATGAGACAACTTGTTTTCGACGTTACAAACCGGCATGGTGTCAACTATGGTCGAAAAGATGAAAATTATTACAAAATGCGGCGTATGAAATAAGAAATTTTACGCTAGAGGCCCTTTTAACGGTTTTTAATAAATGCATTATGGATGCAATAGGGACATCTTGCAAATATTTTTAATTAATTTTGTTACATTTTTAGTACACGAGATTAGTATAAGATTGTTTTTTTAACTTTATCTTGTATTATTTCAACTAAAACACTGCTTAATAAAATGTTAAGTTTATTTTGGGACAAAAAAATCTATAGAAATGTTAAAAATATTTCGGGACGGAGGTAGTATTTTTTTTCTTTTTTTTTTTCATTTTAAGTTTTGTACAAATTTATTTTAAAGTTGTTTTTAAAGAATTTTCAAATTTTACAATAAAATTCCATATTGCCCGGTCAAAAAATATGTACACATAGTGTTAGCTTTAGTTGAAAATTTTGCATTAGCATATTTTTCATTATCGAATTATTTTTTAATAATATTGTAAAAAAATTGTTTCCTAACTTTTCCAGCATGTATCGTTTTTAAAAAATTTTCGTATTACCCGGTGAAAAATAAATACATATTGTTAGCTATAGGTGAATATTTTGGATTAGTATATTTCTCAAAATTGTTTTAATAAAATTATGAAAATGTGTTTCTAAATTTTTCCAGCACGTGCCGTTTTTGAAAAAGTAAAAAAAGTTAAATTCACAAGGCCGAATAAAAATAAAAAACAGGAAAAAATTAAGTTCAGCCTTGTCGAATATATTGTTGATACCCTTCACAATGTAAAACAGATTATTGCAAAAAAAAAAAAAATTATATCCACGCCCACAAAAGGGTTTGGGACGAAAACAACTAAATGTTCTCGTCCCCTGGGTTCAAGCGCAGGACCAGAGTCAGAGTTATAGAGTAATACATCGACCGTTTTGTAGATCTGGCATCACCAAAGATAATGGGAAATTTCTCTCACTGTTAAACTGGTATCTTCCATCTCGCTCACATTTCGATTTGTGATAAAATTTCGTAAACAATACCATATGGTTTTTGTTAACTACTTTTTCAAACGCCATTTGTTACCTTACTACAAACCGAAATTTGAGCGAGATGGAAGATACCAGTTTAAAAAAGTAGTTAACAAAAACCATATGGTATTGTTTACGGAATTGTATCACAAATCGAAATCTGAGCGAGATGGAAGATGCCAATTATACAGTGAGAATGCAGATCGTTTTTTGTCTCTCTTTGTTTTACGTTTGAACTTTATTTTGGTATTATCAGATTTTTCCAATTATTTTTGGTGATGCCAAAAGCGGTCGATTCCTTACTCTAAAACTCTGTGCAGGACTTTGATCTTCTTCTTACATAAAATTGCTCAATTTGCTTAAAAAAATGCAAAAAGACATGTAAAACAAGTAAGAAAATTATACTCGGTCAAAACCATAAAAACCCCTACACCAGTGTTTTCTGGAAAATGCGTTCCAAGTTTAAACATGAACCGACCGATTTAACTGAATCTTACGAATTTCTTCACTGCAAGGACGAAAGAGGTACAACTGGAACTGAATGTTATAGTCGAAAATTCCGACAGTGAACCACCCCAAAATATTGGGGGTAACATTCGACAGTTTGTATTCGTCCTCGGCGCATGCCACTGCAACGTGCAATAAATTGCGCAGTAGAAACAAGGTCATCAAGTCGCTAGCCGGCAGCACTTGGGACAAGGACAAAGAAACCTTGTTGGCTACCTATAAAACGATTGGCCGGTCAGTGGCAAACTACGCAGCGCCGGTGTGGTCACGCTGTGTGAGCGAAACGCAGTGGAAGAAGCTTCAGAGTTGTCAAAATGCAGCCCTAAGAACCGTAACGGGCTGCCTTTAGATGTCCTCAGACCATCTACATGAGGAGACGAAGATACTTCCGGTTAAGGAACACAGTCACATGTTGGCGAAACAGTTCCTTCTGGCGTGTCATCGCAGGGATCATACGAACCATCACCTTACGGAAATTGATCCTCCCCCGAGACATGTCAGAAAAGATCTTCGGTGTTATGAGATGGATATCCAGCAATACGACATTCAACAGCTAGATTCCATCTCATATCGGGCAACTCTGAATGACATTCACAGGGATACGGTAGATTCGACAACAACCAACTACCGAGTGAATGTCTTACTTGGAGGCCGTCCCCCACCCATCGCAGAAGAAGAGAGAAGTCTGCCAAGAAGAACAAGAGTGGAACTAGCACAATTAAGATCCGGGTATTGTAGTCGGCTCAATTCTTATTGGTCGAGAATTAACCCGACTATACCCAATACGTGCCCTGCATGCGGAGATTCTCCTTCGTTGATAAATAGCACTAAAAAAAAAAAAAAAAACGTCAACGAAGTAAAATAATAAAATAATGGCTATAAACACAGCTTCAAAAATAATTCGCCAGATCAATAACAGATGGCGATGCAACAACTGTACTCAAAATTATCAACACGCGCAATTACAGTGTTGCCATACTGAAGCCCTTCTATCTTTCAAATCTTTCATCTCTCTTCTATCCCCTTTCCGAAAGAAACATCACGGTTACAGTAGTAATTGATAGGCAGCATTGCCTGAGTATTGTTTCTTTTTTTAAAAAAAAAAAAAAAAAAAACATGACATACCACACCTCTTCAACTGCACGGCAAACACGACTCTTTTGAATCCAACATCTTTATGGACCCAGCCCATAGAAGTGGCACGCTTTTTGGAGCTCGATTTGGACGAGTCAACAGAACAGGGAGAGAAAACATAACAAAATACTAACTATAGGATCCCAAAAGGATCCTATATAAAAAATTAATTATATTTTATAAAGAAAATTTATTGTATTTTATTTGAAAATCTAAAACAGAATGAATTTATTTTTTATTATATTTCAAATCAATTTACAGTTTGACAATAAAAACAAATTATAATTAAACACAGAAGAGCATGTAGGGAAGTAGTCCCTACACTAACCATAAACTTACATGCATTTAAAGGTCGAGCTGTTACAACAACAACAACTGAATATCGGGCGAAATTTTTATATGGGGTCTAAGTCCAAAAATGTTCCAATTACACTGCTACAAAAGACCAAAAATAAAATATGCAGGGTTTCTCATATGAAAATTCGGGTTGGTTCGAGTCCATAGAGTACTGATATACTCATAGTTTTTCTGGATCACTTCGTTAAGTAGGTTTTTTATTGGCAAATGTGTTGAAAAACGGAAATTCTTAAATTACAATTTTAAAAAATTATTACTTTGTTAGTTTGCAACCGATTTTCGATTTTATAGATTTTTTTGAAAGGTATAAGTCATACCTTTAAAACAAAACAAAAATATTAAAATTCGATCAAGAATTGGCTGAGCTACGATCGCTTGAGTAAAAAAAAAACTGAATTTTTGAAAAATTTGTCATATTCTTTACACTCTAAGTTGAAAGTGCATCATTAAACAATTTTTTCTAATTTTTTTGTACAAAAGTATAGTAAAGTAGCTTTCCAAAACACCAAAAAACATAACAATCGGGTAAAAAATGAATGAGTTATGCTAAGTTTTGTGATAGGAATTTTTAATTTTTTTCAAAAACGCTTGTAATTCAAGCATTATTCATAAATCTTATTACTAGTAGTAATTTTATGTTCATATGCATATTAACTAGAGATGGGAACGAAATTAGATTTGTGCGTGATTCACACATGATCACAAGAGAGCATGACTGAAAATTAATTTTACTCACGTGGTTGAGAGTGAGTGTCAGTGTGAGTGGAATAAAAAAATGGGCGTGTCAGTTACTTCCAAATCCTATTTATAATTTTATTAGTTTTGTTTGAAAAGTATGACTGTTACTTCTTAAACAAAAAAATATTGAGAATCGGTTGAATATAGGCTAAGGTGCGCTCGTTTAAGTAAAAACCCTTTTTTGAAGAATTATACCTGCAACATTTTAATGACAAAAAACATTTGACATTTTTGAGACGAAATTGGTAAAATTGTGGGATCATTTGATGTAAAATTTACCTATTTATAAATATTCGTATAAGCCATTCCACACCAAATGTTCAGCGAAAAAAAAACATGTGAACCGTAATTTCTCGAACGGGTTGTATGGATAGCCATATATGGAGCTAAGAAAATTTGCGTTTTTGGTTTTTCAATTTTTCAAAAACTGGGCTTAGGAAAAATTCTCAAGTTTGTGTCGAGTTGCCTTGTTTAAATATATATCAAGTAAAAACGAAATGCACCAAAATCTCAAAAATTTAAATTCTTGTATACACTCAAAAAAATAACTTAGTCAAAATATTAGTAAAAGGTGTTGTAATTTACTTCAACCAAACTTTAGCAAAAAAAATTGTAAAAATTTAACTTTTACAGTTTTTTTTGGCAATTTACTATTGGTAAAATACAACAATTTTTTGTTACTTTTACTATATTTTCTTGCTATTTTTTTTTTTTTTATTTTACTATAATTTTAGCAAAAATATTAGTATTTTCCTTAAAGAAATGGTAATACTTTTTATTTTTTTTTTGTTAGTTTTAAGAAAAAAAAATTGTTTAAAGTGTTCTAGTGTGTTAAAAGTCCAGCTGCCAAGAAGAAGGCAAAAGATGATGCTGCCAACACCATAGCAAAGTAGCCATCCATCAACTGCATGTGCGCTCAAAAATAGGCTACACAATTTTTTATATTTTTACCATATTTTTTGCTAATTTTACCATATTTTTTGATAATTTTAAAAGAAAATTTTTTAAAATTTGCCACCTAAATTGTTAATAAAAAGTTGATAATTTTGAAAAATTAATTTTTTAAAATTTTAACACATATTTAAATATCTAATCTTCAATATCCAAAAGTTTTTTTTTTATTTTTTTTTTAAATACATGTGAAAAAAATTAAAAATTCGAAAAAAAATTGTTAATTTTTTACAAATTTTAAGTGAAAATGAAAGAAATTTCTTGTGTAGACTACTACGCAATTCTCATTTGTTCTACTTAAGCTAAAAAAATGACGCAAAAAAAATAAAAAAAGTGAAGTGTTGTTCTTTATATTTTTTGTTTAAAGTGTTTAAGTGAAAAAAAAAAAAATATTTTGGATTTTGATGTTGTTGGAAGTCCAATTACTGCAACTACAGCTGCTGAGAAGAAGGCAAAAGAAGATGCCATCAAGCCGAAGAAACCATCCAACAACTGAAGTAATAGTTGATGCTGCTATTACTACATTTAAAGAACGTGGTGCTCAAAAACAGGCTAAAAATTTTTTAGTATATTCACAAAATTTTAAATCAACTACTAATCAGAGAAAAAAAAATTACTAAATAAAACGGTTTTTTTTACCAAATTACAATTTTTTTTTATCTATTTCAATTTTACCATTTTTTTTTTGGTAATTTTACCATATTTTTTGATAATTTTTCAAGGTTTATTTTTTACAAAAATAAAATGGTATTCTTGTAATTTTACCATTTTTTTTGCCTAATTTTTCGAATAGCAAAATGGTTTTGCTAATATTACCAAAATTTTTGCAACGTCCAAAACTACAGTTTTTTTTGCTAATTTTAACCATTTTTTTTGCTAGTTTTACAATATTTTTTTTTTGAGTGTAGTTTTGTATGGGCTATCGATTAAACATTTTTTGGAAAATTTTTATAACCCGTTCTAAAATTTTCCATTTTTTAAAAAAGTCAATTTATAAAAAATCCGGCCACTTTTGTTTTATTTTTTTGTAAATTTTTTTTTTTAAAGATAAGATGTTTGTCTTAGAGATGGTCACGTGAGTGAATTTTAACGTTCACTTACTCACGATCATAATTTTTCTACTAACACTCACTTACAATCACGTGGGTAGATTTAATACAACTCACACTCACGTGAGCCGACGCAAGAGTCACTCACGCTAACGTTGAGTCACACTCAAGATGTTCTTATTTATACAAAAAAAAATTCAAAACCTAAAGTTTAATAAATCTTTTAAAACTTTCAGCAAAATCTAAAATTTTACATTTGTTTTGATTTTTTCGGGACGAAATTTGAAGTTAAGCAAAATTTAAAATTTTTTTTTATTGCTTTTTTTGGAATGAAAGTAAATATGAAGAGAAAATAAATCACACAAACTCACGCACACTCTTTCACGCAATAATCTTACTCACACTCACTCACAATCATGTGAGTAATATTGAATTCAGTCACACTCACGCTCTAATCTACTCATGTTCCCATCTCTAGTTTGTCTATTCACACAAAAAAATTGTAATGTGTTTTTCGTTATTTTCGAGAAATCGCATTTGAATTTTGAATTTCATAACAATTACTAAATTTGCTTGGTTCAACGTATGACTAATGCAAATATTTAATACTCATTCGCTACGTTGAAACTAGAAAACACAAGCAAATTACAAAATTATTATGAAATTTAATATTCAAATGCTAAACTTAAAAAAAAAGTATCCGAATTTTTGATAAATTGACATTTTTCAAAAAATGAAAATTTCAGAATGGGTTTCTAAAAAATTAATCTAAATTAATCTAAAAAATTTACAAAAATGTAAATTTTTGAGATTGTGGTGCATTCCGTTTTAATTTGATAAATATTTAAACATGGCAACTCGACACAAATTTTTTTTTAAACGAGCGCACCTTAGCCTATATTGAACCGATTCTCAATATTTTTTTTTTAAGAAGTAACAGTCATACTTTTCAAACAAAACTAAAAAAATTATAAATATGATTTGGAAGTAACTGACACGCCCATTTTTTTATTCCACTCACACTGACACTCACTCAAAACCACGTGAGTAAAATTAATTTTCAGTCACTCTCACTTGTGATCATGTGTGAATCACGCACAAATCTAATTACGTTCCCATCTCTAGTTTATATGTATATGTACATAAAATTACTACTAGTAATAAGATAATTGAATAATGTTTGAATTACAAGCGTTTCTGAAAAAAAATAAAAATTTCCTATCACAAAACTTAGCATAACTCATTCATTTTTTACCCGATTATTATGTTTTTTGGTGTTTTGGAAAGCTACTTTACTATACTTTTGTACAAAAAATTAAAAAAAATAGTTTAATGATGCACTTTTAACTTAGAGTGTAAAGAATATGACAAATTTTTCAAAAAATTCAGTTTTTTTTTACTCAAGCGATCGTAGCTCAGCCAATTCTTGATCGATTTTTAATATTTTTGTTTTGTTTTAAAGGTATGACTTAAAAAAAATTCATAAAATCGAAAATCGGTTGCAAACTAACAAAGTAATAATTTTTTAAAATTGTAATTTAAGAATTTCCGTTTTTCAACACATTTGCCAATAAAAAACGTACTTAACGAAGTGATCCAGAAAAACTATGAGTATATCAGTACTCTATGGACTCGAACCAACCCGAATTTTCATATGAGAACCCCTGCATATTTTTGGTGTAGCACAGTGTTATGTTCAGATTTGATTAGGCTACCAAAGTACACGTTTAACACCTACAAACAAAATGTTAATCAAATATTTACCATTTTCATTAATTTTTAGAGATTAATGTGAATATCGGTAGTGTGGTTTGTATGGGAACTACAAGATGGACTGGTCTGATTCCTCTTAAAATTTGGAATTTTGATTTGTGAATATAATATGCGTTTATCCGCCAAATTTCGATACCTATTATACTAAGTTTATTAGTTTCATGTGAGCCAAATTATAAAGAAACGTTTGTATGGGGGCTTGGTCTGAACATGGACCGATTTTTTCCAATTTCAATAGTCTTCGTCCCTATGCCAAAGAAAGTTAAAGTTTCAATTTTATTTATTGAAGTGATTGTGTTAATCCTAAACGTCTTATAAACGAACAGTTTTTACTTTGTGACTGTAACGTAATTGTCAAAAAAAATTACAAATTACCGGTTTTTTGCATTTTTTTACGCGAAATTCTTAAAGGCAGTATACGTAGGGTGACCATTTTTTTCTGAGCTTAAATCAGTACGCCCAAGTTTTTTTGTAGAAATAACTCTCTAAAAAAATTTTCTATGAGAAAACACTGATGTTTTTTCAACACTAAAAAAATGTCGGTTAAACTAACTTGACCCCAAGTATTATGAGTAAAAACAACTATTAAAAACAACTGCAAAAAAAATGTTAAAAAACAACTGCAAAAAGCAACTGTTGTCGTTATTTTGCAAAAAATTTTGTTGACTCTAACGGCTTCATTTGAATGTTTTGATCGTTTCAGTGCAGAAAATATAACAAAATTCCTCAGGTTTTGAGAATAAGAAAATACCTCAGATTTAAAAGACTTTTCCGTAAGTTTTGACAACTTTTCCTGTAAGAAAACTTCACAGCTAATAATCACGTGTTTTTTTTAATGGCCCTGATTTTCTGAGTGCTTTTTCGAATAAGCTCTGATGACATTACCTCATCTAAGATCTCAGAATCATTTGGATTCATGCAATTTACTTCAAAAGTATAAAAAATCCATCGGCCTATTGAACTTTTCGTTATAGAAAACCTCAACGATTCTGTGCGCATTTTCATATAAATTTATGAAGATCAAAATAACCTCATGCTCAGATTTATTTTCGCGTTAAGGAACCTCTTGATTCACGAACTCTACACACAGAAAACAAATTTGCTAATTTCCAACTGAAATTCAGTTGTTGCAACAAAAATTGGTGGATGCATTTGAATTAAGGTTGAAATAAATAAATATCGGTAGTTACAACAAAATGTTGTTATTACAACTGTATTTTAATTGAAACAACTATAAAATTCGTTAGCCACATCAAAATGTAGTAGCAGTAACGGAATTTTGAGTTAATACAACTGAAAAATTCAGTTGGAAATTTATTTTTCTCTGTGTAATCTCTTTAGAATAAATTCTTTATAAATTATCTCATTTTCAGACTTAAGTTATAAAAAACTACTCTGACGACTTACATATATTATGGAAATTCAAGTTTTTGTAAAGAATTTTCGAATAAAATAAATTTTATGTTGAAATGTTCAAAAATCAGTACAATCAGTACATATTTTAAAAAATCAGTACTAATCAGTACAACGTTTTTTGATCAGTACACGTGATCAAAAATCAGTACATGTACTGATCAAATCAGTACGAATGGTCAGCCTAAGTATACGCTAAAATTTGAAATTAATTTATATAATTAATTCCAATTTTTGTGTAGTTTTTAAAACTTAAAAGTTGTCAATAAAATCAACAAAATCTACACAAAAAATTATTGGCTAAAAATTTTCAATTAAATGTATTGATCAACAAAATTTAAATGAGTCAATCAATGTTTTGATTAAAATTTTTGCTATTTTTTGTTACAAATTTTCAACATACCAGATTTTTATTCGCTTTAATATATTTGAATAGATTAATTAAAAAATATACAAAATAACCGGGCTTTACTTTTTTTTAATTGTTGGCAACATATTGGAAAGCAAAAAAGATGAATTTTTTGATAATTTTGTCATAAGCTTAAAATTCATTTGTTAAATCAATCATTATTTTGATTGACTTTAAACAAAAAATTGATCAAATTTTTGATCAAAATCGAAAAAATGTTTGATTGAAAAAAATTTCAATCAATCACCTACAATTTGATGATTGGTATAACAATTTTTTTGATTGGAGGAGTTTCAATCAAAAAATTGATTGAATCCGCGTTTTTGTTGATTGAAATTCGTTTCAAATTTTTTCTGTGTATTAAATATTAACTTTTAAAGTAATACGTTTTTATTTTAATTTTTAAATTGTCTTATATAAGTTAATAAAGCGTTATTATTTACAATGAAATTTTTTCAAAATTTTTTTTTATTACAACCACAAAAAGAATGGCAAACCACATTTGAAATCTATCCAACAATTTTACAAAGTTTATTTTTTTATTTAAAGTTGTTTTTAGTTATATATATTTTTCAATTATTTGGTACGATTTCTAAATTACACACAATTTTTATAAACAAAAATAAAAAAAAAAAATGCAATAAAACAATAATCATCAAAGTTTGAAATGCAATCACACAAAAACTTATTAAAATTTTCCGCATCAAAAAATATTGAACATATTTTTTTTTTGGTGTGTAGGTATGTTTTTTTAACAATTATTACAATTGAAACTAATAACAATACAAATAAATAACGGACTTGGAGCGGAACTATAAATAAAAATTACCTAAAGAAATGTTTTTTTGCTTAAATAACTTAACAACAAACAAAAGATAAAAGGATATTAAATATTTGAAATTCCACAAAATAATTTTAAAATCAACAAAATTTATTTCTCAGAAATTTTTCCTAAAATAATTATTTCCGTTTTTTAGATATTTTTAGTATAGGTTAGGTGGCTACTGCCAGCACACATAGACTCTGAGGTCCGTTGTGATACCATGGGACTGTAATAGGTTCTCCTACTAGTCTCTGCCTATAAAACAATTTGAGCTCCTTATGAAACTCCTAAGATATCGAATTTTGACATTTGACAAATCAGAAAAATTGTGCAGCTCCCTAGATCCCAGTAAAGCAAGTCTCTGACCAGAAAGTACCGAGCAATGACAGATAAAGTGTTCGATAATTAAAAATAACTCCTTCTCATCCATGTAATACCAAATTCGCATTCATTTTTTTTAAACATGTTTAAGTACTTAAACATGTTTATGTACCTTAACAAGTTTATATTTAAACATGTTTAAGTAGTTAAACATGTTTAAAAAAATGAATGCAAATTTGGTATAACTCCAGTAAAAGTCATTTGACGGCACATTTAACGGTAATTACAGCAAACACCGTCGTAATCTCTCCTCTTGGAAGCTTCTGGTAAAGAAAAGCCCAAATCTGTCGTGTAGTCTCACACGCCCATCCATGTGCACATCTCTGATTAGTCTCCGTCGCGGAGCAAAAAAACGTAGATTTTTCTTGCAAGTTTCTAGAGGAATACCAACACATTCCAATTCTGTTGAAACCAGTAAGGTAGTTCCCAGTCTTGCAAGCTCATCGGATTTGTAATTCTCTGGAATGTTTCTGTGTCCTGGGACCCATATGAATAGTATGTCAAACTGCAGGCCTTCTCATTTAAGGGCAGATCTTGTTTTCGGAAACATTGACCCCTAGGGACTTGACCGACAGAATAGATGTTGACTGCGGTTATCGAGAAAACATTGCAACTCAACTACACAGAAAAAAATATCGTAAAATCAAGAGTAACAAAACAAATTGTTACCAACGAAATACAAGTTCAACAACGTTTTTAATTGTATCAACAATGTGTATTGTTAATGTGACAAAAATCCGGTTTTATTTCCAATTAAACGCATGAATTAAAATCATTGTTAAAGATTCCACAAAATTCACATTACTAACACAAACAATTTATAAACTCATTTAATCAAGCACAAATATATGCGACGATAGCACGGTGGTAGTGTGCTAAACTCGAATCATGAAGGTTTCGGGTTCGCTGACAGTTGGCGGAACAGTTTTTTATTTTTGTTTTTTTTTTATTTGAGATTATTATTTATTTTTAAAAACGCAAAAAGTGCATATTGAAATCACAGACACCTTATGTACGCATTCAGTCAACTTTAATTATACATGAGAAATAGCACGGTGGTAGTGTGCTAGCTTCGAATCATGAAGGTTGCGGGTTCGCCGCTAGTTGGCGGAACTTTTTTTTTTTTTTTTAATTTCCAATTTTAGTTTTTTTTTATCATTCTAATTGTAGACTGTTTTAAATATGAAGTTTAGTCAAATACAAATATGTATAAGGATAGCACAGTGGTAGTGTGCTAGACGCGTAGCACGAAGGTTGCGGGTTCGATGCCAGATGGAGGTAGACATTTTTTTTTTTGCTATTTTTAGATTATTTTTTATTTTATTTTTAGATTTCAGATTATTTTTTATTCTATTTTTAGATTTTACAAATTTTTCAATTAATTTCATTGTTAATGTAACAATGAATGATGTTGATTTTTTTTTCAAAAGTTACAAATGCCATTGTTGTATTGACAAAATCCAATGTAGGCTCAGTTTCAATTAAATGTTTAATTGTATTAACAGTGAAATTAATTGTATTGACAAATTTTTTTTTTCTGTGTAGTCAGCCACCTCCTTTATTGCCAGCATCTGTGCCTGGTAAACACAGCAATGATCTGGCAATATTCGAGCCAGGCTCAACCTTAGCTCTTTCGAATAGATTCCAAAGCACACCTGTTCGCTTTGATCCATCTGTGCAAACATTTATGGAGGCTACCATACCTGTAATGCCGTCATCCAAGACTCCCTGGATGGTATCATAGTGGCAAAGTGCCGCTCAAAAAGGCTCATAGAGGGAGCGCATTCCTCATTTTGTGGTATTGGTATCTTCTACAATCGCTATCCTTCCATTGCAGTGTGCTATTCAGTCGAATTGCCGATGTAGCCGCATACTGCCTAACTTATATGTTCAATAGTATCAGATAAAGGAGGATTTCTAATGCCCTTGGTGTAGCACGTGGATGATGCACATCCACGCCATTCTCTGAACCTTCGTGATAAAGACACAGTTCCCCTTTGTCTCTAAAGTGGGCCACCAGACAATGATTCTATACAGCAGTATTGGACGCACCACTGCTGTATAAATCCAATGAACGACTTTAGGACTAAAACCCCATTGCTTTCCAATGGCTCTTTTGCAGGATTATAAAGCAATCGTTGCTTTTATCACCCGTTCCTCAATATTACGCCTGAAATTCAACTTCCTATCTATAAATACTCAAGGCTACTTGGCTCTGAGAAGGCAATTTCAGTGCTGTCCAGAGAAATAGGGTCAAAACCAGGAATCTTATTTTTCCTTGTAAACAAGACAAGCTCTGATTTACTTGAATTAACTCCCAGACCACAGTCTCTTGCCCATTTAGACAGATCTTTAAGAGAAGCCTGAATAATGTCCCTCAATGTTGACAGGAGCTTTTCCTTTACCGCTATCACGACATTGGCAACATATGCGACAACATGACAACTACGTGCTTCTAGAGAGAACAGCATTGAATTCAGTACCAGGTTCCAAAGAAATTTTTTCCAGCCTTCGGGATAAAAACGACTATGGTATCCCTACATTTTAAAGAAATAATGCATGCTGTGTAGAGATTATACAGCCAGAAGGGGTTTTATAGTCCGACACTCGCTGCATCTCAGCCGAGATTATACCATAAGGTCCAGGAGATTTATAGGGCCTGAAGCTTTTAATCGCCCAGATTAATGTTGGCATATTTATTTCCGAAGCAATTTCAGATGCTTGGGCTTCAGAACGTTCCAAATTTTAAAACGGCGTCATGGAATTGCCTGGAACCCTTCAGGTATCCCAGGGTGCAAGGATTCGAAGCCAAAACTTTGCACAGATTGGAGTATTCCAACATTATGATTGCGGCTTTATATTTAAATAAAACCTCCTAGATTTTGATCCATTTTAAGACTCTAGAAAAGTCTTAATACATATTTCTATTATATTTCTAACTACAAATTCTTTGATTTTGAAAAAAAAAATTTAATAGAAAATTTTTCGACTTTAAAAAAATCCTAGATTCAATTTTTTGCAGAAAAAAATCTCACATTTTATCATATTCATTGAACTCTTAATCCAAATAACGGAATTTTTATATGTCACTTGTTATTTCCATGTTTAGAAAATTTTATCACGTTCAAATTTCTATTGTTGGCGCGTCAAACTTTAAAAAAAAAATTTCTTGTTGATATTGCCAATTTTATAAGAAATACTATCCTAGTTTTTAAATACATACATATACAAATCTAAAATTATATGTACTCTGCAATTTTGATACCAGCAGGGAGGTAGTTTTTACAAAAATTAAAAAAAAAGAAGAACTTGTTTTATTTTTCATATCCACAAGATATTTTTTAAAACGACTTCGTATGAGTTAGTCGTCGTTATATCATGAATTTTAGCTATATGCTAGAGATGATTAAGTAGGTACATTTTGTACATTACATATGACTTTTGAAAAATAATGTGTTAATTAAAACAACTACTTAAAATAACTGTTTCTAACCTGCAGTACGTTATTTTGTTCCCACATGGGAACCTATGCCGGACCGATTTACATCCAATGAGACCCTTTTTAGTTTAAAGGTCTTGTTTAAAAGAATTTTTAAGTAGCTTTCAAATGAACATTTTTTATAGAAACATTTCCAGATTTTAAAAACTTTTTTTTTTGATAGAAAAGGTGGCAGAACATGACACTTGATTAAATTTTTTCTCACTTTGATTAAAAAAAATTTCAAACTAAAAATTGTTTACAATATTTCTGCTTATTTTTTGTAGTTGTTTAAAAAAAAATAAAAAAAAAAATACTACATTGTAGTAACAGTTGTTTTATGTAGTTGTTTTTTTCTAGAAATGTTTAGAAAAACGGATTTGTTGACGGAGTTGGAAGTGTGGGGTGCAGCAGGAACTATTACCAAATAAATAATACCATAGAGAAATAAAGTAAAGAGATTGTAATTGATTTTTTTTTCTCTCAGTAATCCCAGACAGTTAATGTTTGAGTGTTTGAGGTGAATGACGACCGCCTGATAATACCGAAAGTAATTTATTTACAATTTATAAAATGTAATAAAAAATGTTTTTATGTATTTTAAATAATTTTACCGTTTTTAACGTTTTATAAGATTTTTTTTGTTAATAAAAAAAGTTCAGACAATTTGAATTACAGTAAAAACAACTGTAATTTAAAGTTGTTTTTACCGTTATAAAATGTAGTAGACGCTTATACAACAACAAATGTAGTTGTTTTAAGTGTCTTTTGTAGTGGAATCTACTGTCATAATTTTTGAGTAAACGTTTGTATGGAGACAAGGGGTAGACATGACCGATTTTTTTCACATTTAAATAGAATTCATCCTTGGGCCAAAAGAAGCTTGAGTTTCAAATTTCGGCTAAATATATAAAAAAATCGTGTTTACACCGTTTACATGGATGGACAAAGGGACGGACATATGTAGTTAATCGACTCAAAAAGTCATTCTGAGTTGATCGGTATGCTGGAAAATTGGTCTATCAACACAAACTCATTATACCCTGTACTAGAGATGGGCGCGTAAGTGAATTTTGACTCACGCAAGCTCACGCTTACGAATTTAAAATATTGCACTTAATAATCACGCACGAAAATTTATTTCTGTAACTTAGATTTTTTGACAAAAAGTAATTCTGAATTCATCGGTATGCTGGAAAGTTGGTCTATTAGCACAAACTCATTATTCCCTGTACTAGAGATGGGCGCGTAAGTGAATTTTGACTCACGCACGCTCACGCTTACGAATTTAAAATATTGCACACACACGATCACGCACAAAAATTTGTTATCGTAACTTTAGACTTTTTTCAAGCTAACGAAGACTCACGAAACTAAACTAACCAATTTTTATACCCTCCAACCACGGTATGGGGGTATACTCACTTTGTCATTCCGTTTGTAACGCATCGAAATATCGGTCGGGGACCCCATAAAGTACATATATTATTGATCAATGATCGATTCTAAGACATTCTGTGAATGTCCGTCCGTCCGTCTGTCTGTAGATGGCACGATACAGTCCAAAATAAAAGAGCTAGCCTCCTGCAATTTGGCATGAATATGTCTTATGGTCCTAGGCAGGTTAAGTTCGTAAATGGGCAAAATCGGCTCAGGGGGAAAAAAGTTCCCCCTTGAAAAACTGAACCAACCTCTGAAAAAATACACTTTTTTTACATGTTTTTTTGTATTTTTGTTAAATAAATGAAACATTTGTTATATTTATCGGGATGGGAAGGTGCTCTCAACGTCCCCCACCCATCCTAAAAACAACTAAAAAATGTATTTAAATCAAAATTTTGTATTAAATAACCAATAAATTCAATATGATAAAAGATATTCTTACTCGTTTTTTGGTTCGGACAGCACAAAACAAGCACGCAAACTTACGAAGCAAAAATTACTCACGCACGAACTTTTTTCTAATCACGCGCACTCACGATCACGTGAGTAAAACCAAATTTCACTAACAATCACGAGTAAATCACGAAAAAATCGTGTCACGTGCGCATCTCTACCGTGTTCAATATAAATTTTTGACAACTGTCATAAGTGTCGAGTCTGTTTAGTCTGTGTTAGTTGTTTCACAGATCTCATAGATATTTTATTAATTTTTTTAAGCGGCTTGCTGATGGATTGAAAACGCCACCGTATTAGTACTGAATTCGCAAATTTATCGGGGTTTCAATTCCGAGAAAGAGCAGTCATATTTATTTTACAGGATTTCTCGCATAAATTGCAATTCAGAGATTTTTTTATTTCAAAATAAATATATTTTCCAAAGATTTGAGACCCAAAAAAAAAGTACCTAAAAATCATTTATCCAACAATAATAAAAAATGCATTAACCATCACCACAGCAAGTAGCTTTTTTAAATTTTTACGAACACTAAAGCTTGATGTTTATAATACAAGTCTTCAAAAGCCTCTAGCTTCGCTTAGTGAATGTCTTGAAATTAGTCTTCGTTTGGTAAGCTACGCACGAACAACACATTTTTATTTTTGTAAACTAAACGCACGCGTTCGCGTTTTAATTTTAACTGCATTGCAATTGAATGTAACGTCTTCAGTACGTTTTTACGCTGTGGTTTTAAAAGTTATCGATCGATCGGTAGTTATTTTTTTTTGCTGTCTTTAAATTTTTGACTATTTTGTTGAAGTTACATTTTATGTAAAGTCCGGTTTAACAACTATTTTTAGTTGATTGTTTTTACGTGGTTGGTATTTTGGGTGTTTAGTGTCTAGTTTAAATACAACTTTAGTTAAACTAATGACTTTTTATTGGAAATTTAAAAAAAAAAAAAATAAGTTTCTAAATTCAAATAAAGAAAATTCCATACAAATTTAAAGCCTTGTTATTGGCATATATACAATTAGTTAAAAAATAGTAATTAAAAAAAAATATATATATAAATAAAAAAACTGATTGCAAAAATAAAAAAAAATACTTTAATTAATTATACAAAAAAAAACATATTTCAAAACTTGTTTATTATAAGTTATTTGTTTTGGTGTGTCAAATTTAAAATTTAATTTACCATATTATTACGGATTTATTGCAGTTAATAGCGGATTTTTTAAACACCTCAAATTTTGGGATTAATTTAATTTTCACAACCGTTTTGTTGAAGAAAGGTAAGTGATCTTAAAAGCTAATTTTGGTTATTTAAGTTTTAAATTATTTTTAAGGATTATATTGTTAGACTCAACCAATTATGTATGTATGTAAAATCCACTAAATATGACAGGTAAAACAACTACAATGTTAGTTATTTTTGGGGTCCACTACACTTTCTGTTAAAAAAATCTGCTAAGTACGCAAACAGTCGTCGACGCCGCTGCAGTAATGGCGGGTAATGTGATCTTAAAAGCTAATTTTGGTTAATCGAAAGGTTTGATAAGACCTGAAGGACTGCATTCAGATCTAGAGAGAAAGCATTCAGAAATCGGCGGTAAAACAAAAACGATAATTCTGGTATGCTTCTCAAGCAGGCGAGAACTAATTGACCCAAGGTACTGACACGCGAGAAGCTTTTCAAAGAGCGTCTTCGTGCTAAAGTTCTTTCTGTCCTCAGGGTAGTAAGAGCTTTTGTTCATTCGTTAAGAGGGTTAGGTACAATGATAGTTCTTCTATCTCGACTCTTATAAAACCTTATCACCCGGTTGATAAGGTTAACATTTTCGCTGCATTAATTGCAAGAAATTCGTTCTTGACGGAAGGCAATCAACCACTGCCAAAACTTGAAAGATATTTTTCGAGCTCGTGCAGTTAGTAGGATCACAACGTAAATAAAACACGAAATTGAGTTTTTTAGTTACACAGAAAAAAATAAAAAAAATATTTGAGTAAATTTTTAATACAATTGAGTAAAAAATTACTCACTTTTGCACCAGTAAACGATTTAATAGTATTGAGTAAATTTTTAATAAAAAGTGATTACTCAAATTTGTCTCTTCCATTTTTTTTCTCTGTACAGCCAATTTTCGCCATAATATTCCAGAATACCAAACAGAGGCCAAAACCCCATTATTCGCCGAAACCAAGACCGAAACCGAATATTCCCTAGCATCTATCCATCTTGCTGGAAGGTGGACAGCGTTCAACCAATTCCTAAAAAGGGTACGTCTTTGAACTCTGAGAACTATCGCCTGATATTCTTATCTCTCGAAGGTGATGGAGAACATGGTATATCACTATCTTGTAGACTAAACCTATCAGTGACCGACAGTATGCACAGAAAAAAATAAAAATGAATTTCAATTACGAAATTCGTTGATTCAATTAAAAAATTAATTGATTTCGGACGTATCACGAAAATGCGCATATTAATTACTCATTTTGTTTGAAAATAGTTTTATAACTTAATTAAATTGTTAATTGAATCAATTAAAGTTTTAATTGAAAATAAAATGGAAAACCAATTAAAATTGTAATTAAATAAACTTAAAAAAATTAATATAAAATTGAAAATCAATAATATAGATTTATTGATTCACATAAAATGCTTAAGCGAAAAAAAAACCAAAACTCAATTTAATTTTAAAAGTTAAACTTTAAAAAATGCCCTAAAATAAATAAACATAGAATTTTTTGTTCTATATTATTAAGAAATTTTTATTCTTTATTAAATATAAACAGTTGGAATAGTTTTGCATAGAAACATTATGGTAGTATTTTAAAATATCAATAACTATTTAAAACTACAGTTTTATTTTTAAATCTTGTTATTGCATGCATTTTTGTCGCTTTAGTAAAGTTGAAACAAAAAAAAATTGTATTATATTTCAATGTGCAAAACACAAGGCAAATGCCTCATATTATTTTTTTTTTGTTTCAACTGTACACGTACGCAAAACACTTTATCCGCAACGACCACTCGCCTTAAAGAAAACAACGAAACTAAATCTTTTTGTTGCGTTTTATGTATTCATTGACTGATACCACCAAAATATACAAAACAATAGTTCAAAAGTTTTTTGTGTTGTTTTTTGCATTTTTATTTTTTCATTGGCTACTAACACTAATGCATACAAAACCGGTTTCGTTTGTTTATTTATTTTTGTTTTGAGTAAAGTTAAGAATTCAATTAAAACATTAATTGAATCAATTAAAATGTTTAATTGAAGTTAAATTTAATATCAAATCCATTTTTAATTAAAAAAAAAATTACGATATTATTTTCTGTGTGTCTTCCGTAAACGTTGTTATACAGGAGACCTGATGGCGTTCTTTTCGTAAGGTTGGAGTCGTTCCATTCACCAATTTGGTGCAAGTAAGAGTAGGGTTGTAAGAAAGTCATTAAGGAAGTCAATAATAAAAAAAGATAAAAAGTAGGGGAAAGAACAGAACCTTGCTGTACCAATGAGTTGAGTTGAAACTTATCTCAGAATCGAAAGTATACGTGTTTTTGTAGATGGGGTCTCATCGGATATGTTTCTTTCGGATATGTACTGCAAGGTTCTGTTCTTTCCACTACCCTATTAATGACCTTTGATATTGAGGAATCAGATACTCTTGATGTTCTGGGAATGAAAATCCAGTATGATGTTTGTAAACATGTTTTTCAAGTGTCAAAAAAAAAAGCTTTCAAGAGTCTTGATTTCTTTAAATGGTTCAATAATTAATACACCCCTCCAGATCTCCTTAATTTCTCAGACTCTGGGACTATTTCTATACGAGAATCTGAGACTTGTAGCAACTTTAACATTAAAAAAGTTTCTAAGAATCTGAAACTTTTTCTATGGGAAAATGTTCTTAGAATCGGAGACTTCTTCTGTACGAAAAATGTTTCAGAATCTACGAGAAATGTCTCTAAATCTAAGACTTACAGCAACTTCAACATTTAAAAAGGTTTCTCAGAAATCTCAGAATATAAGACTCTCAGAAACTGAAATTTTTTTATGAGAAAAGTTTCTCAGAATATAATCTTTCTTTAGCAAAATGTTTTTCTATACGAAATATGTGTCAAAAAATTTCTCAGACTTTTTTATAGGAAAAATGTTTTAGAATCTAAGACTTTTCTATACAAAAATGTCTGAGAATCTAACACTTTTCTGTACCAAAAATGTCTCAAAATCTGACTTTTTCTATACGAAAAATGTCTCAAAATTTTAGACTTTTTCTTACGAAAAATGTCTCAAAATATGAGACTTTTTCTATAGAAAAATTTATCAGAGTCTGAGACATTTTCTATAGGAAAAATGTCTCAAAATTGAAACTTTTTCTATAGGGAAACTGTCTTAGTATCTGAGACTTTTCCTATAGGAAAATGACTCAGGAACTGAGATTTTTTTATAGGAAAAATGTCGCAGAATCAGAAGTCTCATATTCTGAGACATTTTCCTATAGAAAAAATGTCTCTGAATCTGAGACTTGTTCTATATGAAAAATTACTCAAAGGAAATGTGGTTAGACGTATAATTATTTTCTTTAGAAAAATTTAATATTAATCATACGCATCTGGAAATTTATACGGTGGCTCGCAGCTTATTTCGTGTGAAAGATATTAGTTAGGAATCCATTCAAGACAAAGTTAACCAAAATAGACCTAATTATTATCAAAAAAGTATTTTGGTAAAAAGTGCTGTATATGTAATTAATAGGGATGAGATTTCCATGCAAATGCATGTTTTCTGTAGATAGTCTAAAAACGATATCGATCAATTATCTTTCCGAATCAAGAAATTTGCGTTAAAATGGCATCGATTTGTTTTTGCATATTTTTGCATATTTGGGTAAAAATGCATATTTTTGCATATTTTGGTTTTAAATGCATATTTTGTGCATATTTCAAACTTTTAAGTGCATATTTTTGCATATTTTGGCATAAATTAGCAAAAACACAAATTGAAATTTATTTGTTTCAAAAACTATTTTAAATTTTAAAAATTTATTTTGAAAATAATAAAAATTATTTTTTTTTCTTTTTAATTTTTTTTATAGATATTCTTAATTTCTCAAAAACTCTTGCTTATATAAAGTTTTAAATATTGCTATTTAACACGGCGTTATTTTTTGCTTTTTAAGAAGTTTTTCCTATGAAAACAAGATTTTTATTGCACACATTTTATTTTTTAGTGCATATTTTTAGGTTTTTTAGTGCATATTTTGGATTTTTTAGCGCATATTTTAAGCGCATATTTTAGATTTTTTAGTGCATGAAAATCTCATCCCTAGTAATTAATCAAGCTTAAATTAAAGCTTAATGGCGTTCAGATTGTGATAATATTAAATGTGCTACGAGGGTCGACATGGAAATTGAAATTATTGAAAGGCCTTTTTTTGAAAATTTCTTAAAAATATTTCTAGGTCGATTTTATCAAAGCTCAAAAATGTAAAATTTAAAAATTAGTCCAATAGTTTATATTCATTTATAAAATAATTTTTCCAAATACCCAAACAAATGCCAAAATTTTTAAGACACAGTAGAAGAAATCCGAATTTTTTGGCCTCCAATTCTTTTGACCACCAATTTTTGGTAAACAAAGAAAAGATTTAATTGTTTAATAATTTTAGTACACCTAAGTGTATAGTATTGAGATATTTAAATAATTAAACATTTCCATTGTTTACAAACAATTGGTGGTCAAAAGAATTGAAGGTCAAAAAATTCGGATTTCTTCGACTGCATTCTAAAAATTTTGATTTTTGTTTGGGCCATTGGAAACATTATTTGATGAATGAATTTGAACTATTGGCCTATTTTTTAAATTTTTAATGTTTGAGCTTGGAAAAACTCAACCTAAAAGTATTTTTAATAAATTTTCTAAAAAACGTCTTTCAATAATTTCAATTTCCATTTCGACCCTCGTAGCACGTTTAATATTTACTCAATCTGGACACCATTAAGCTTAAATTAAAGCTTGATAAATTACCTTAACAGCACCTTTAACAAAAATACTCGTTTAATAATAATTAGGTGTTTTATTGTAAACTTTGTCTTGAATGGATTGCTAACTGATATCTATCACACGAAATAAGCTGCGAGTCACTGTATATGCATAAGTAGATTCATCATAAAATTATCATTTTACAGTGTTGCCAGAATTTTTAAATTCAAATATTCGAATATGCTTAAACGCTTAATAAACTACAGCTGAAAATAAAATATGCAAGTTTTTTAAAGATAAAATTCAGATTCTGATGCATTTCTTAAGAAAAAGTCAGAGATTTAGAAATAAAAATGTTATATTAATGCCCAGTTTCCGTACTACGAACGTCATTCACATTACAGAAATAACAGAACTGGGCATAATTTTTTTTTTACTGAAAATATGCTAAAAATCAGCTTAATCAACCAAAGTGTACCTGTTTAATCTAACAGAAAATATTTTGAAATGGCATCACTGTTCTTATATTAAATGCTAGTTCTTCCATAGTGTAAATATAAGTAAGAGAAATTCGTAGAACTCAAAATTAATCTGAAATTTTGGATAAAGTGGATCTATTTTGTTTTTCACATACGATTTTACATGTAATTTTTTATGAGAGGGGAAATTAAATGGTTCATCCCACAAAGGAATACCCACTGCACAGAATAATGCAGACTCGACACATATGAAAGGTGTCAAAATAGTAATCAAAAATCTATGTGTAGTCCTTTTTTTTGTTCTACTATTTGGGTTAGAAAGAGAAAAATTATATAACGCGCCATAAGAAAAAAAGATGCCAGATCGGGTTTTTTTGTTCACTCACTCCTAGTTAGTAAAAAGTGTTGCCATGTCAGGTTGAAACTAGCAAAAAACTGCTCTGTTTTCTCCTAAAATCGTTTTTTCGTTTTTGTTATAAAACTCTACTGTCATAGTTTGTGCCCACTGGTTCTTCTTGCAAATGTTCTAACAAAAATCAGACGTTCTGATTAAAAAAACATTCAATCCTAAAATATCATAAAATCTTTAACAAAAATTAAAATAATCCGCACAGAAAAAATTTTAAATAAATTTCAATCAACAAAAACGCGGATTCAATCAATTTTTTTATTGAAATTCCTCCAATTAAAAAAATTTTTATGCCAATCATCAAATTGTAGGTGATTGATTGAAATTTTTTTCAATCAAACATTTTTTCGATTTTGATTTGTAACAAAAATATAGCAAAAATTTTAATCAAAACATTGATTGACTCATTTAAATTTTTTTGATCAATACATTTAATTGAAAATTTTTAGCCAATAATTTTTTGTGTACGCTATTGAAGATTTTTCTTAAATTAAGTAAAATTAAATAAAAAATAAAGTAAGCCGACCTAAATTATCAAAAAAGAAACACCCTTAAACGGAATTAATTTTGAAATCATTTAAAAAAAAAAAACTTAACTTAACTGAATTGGCTACTTCCACCTGAAGTTTTGTAATAATCTTAAGATAAACTACAACTTTTTAATCTATTTCATACGTTTTTTTAATATAAATTTTGCAAAAAATAATCAAATCATTTTAAATAATTACTACAATTATAATTATGCGAAATTATTTCATTCAAAACACAGTCAGCACAAAATACAATTTCCTTCCAGCATGAAGTCATACTATGAGTACGTACATTCATTCATATTTACAATATTGCAATGTGAGCACTTATAATATCAAGCTTGAATTTTTTTTTTAAATTTAAGCTACATTTAAGATTTGAAAATTATATGCATTTTTTCGTTGTATATATTATTTTCGCAAAAAAAAATAAACTCTAAGTGGCACAAGAACAATAATAAAAAAAAATCTACCGAAATAGACGAAGGAGACGATGAAAAATACAAATCAACAACAACATTAATGACAATTATTTTTAAACGTGTTGTGAATATTTTTAAATTTTAATTAATGTAAAAAAAAAATATTTCAAGTAATCACAGTGATATTTAGAGTTTCTTAAATTAGAATAAGTCTAAAGCAACTCTGCTAAGCAGCAAACAGCAAAAAAAAAATTAAAGGAATTTTGATGTCTGTTGCTTGTTGCTACATTGTGACACAAAACTTATGGCAGGTGTCAAAATAAAGTAATTTAGAACAATATGTTTTATTTTTTAATTTTTTTTATAATTTTTGGGTTAGAAAGAGTAAACTAATACGTCACAAGAAAACCGTCAACACCGCGTATGAGTAACGAATATTTGCTAAACCAAACGAATTTTCGTTACTCATACGCGATGTTGACATAATAAAATACAAGAGAATTACAGAATTTTTATGAAATCCAATATTCAAATGTGATTTTCTCGAAAAATACTAAAAATGCCCTCCTGATTTTTTTTGTGTGGATAGACAAACATCTAAATTATAAAAAAATGTGGCCCGTCTTTTGACAAACTTAATTTTTTTTTTTAATTTCAGAACGGGTTCTGAATTTAACCGATAGCCTATAAAAAATATTGTTTTGTATTTCGTTTAAATTTGATAAATATTTAATCAAGGAAACTCGAAAAAAATTTTACCATTTTTCCAATATTTTACCACGCCTCCTTAGCCCAGTTTTAAAAAAACTGAAAAACCAAAAAATCAATTTTCTTAGTTCACTCTAGGGATACTTATACCACAGACTAATACAGACTCGACATAAGTGACAGGTGTCAAAAAAGTATTCTTTAACCATATGGTTAATATTTTCAAATTATTCTATGAATTAGGTTAGAAAGAGAAAACTGATATAACGCGCCATAAGAAAAATGGATGCCAGATCTGTTTGCTCCTAAAATCGCTTAGTTTTTCCCCAGTTTTTCTTATAAAACTCTACTGTCGATTCTGTATATCGAGGGCCTATATTCAAAACCCTCTATCTTCCATTTTCACGAAAATGACTTTTTGATGGCAAAATATTCAGTAAAACGGCCCTCATCTATGGTGTAAAATTCAGAACAAAAATATTTTTTTTTGCTATTTTATTTGCATTTTTGGTTTTCTCTATCTCTTACACAATTAATTTTTCTGAATGCAAAACCCTCTATCTTTTCAAATAATTAATTTACAAATATTTGTTTTGAATAATTTTATCATGCATTACATGTTTTCATACTAATTTATGCATGTTGCACATGAATTTATCAACAAAATTTCAGAACCACGATTTTGGTCCACTGATGCTAATTTTTTCTGAAAATTCTTGTTCTTTCTTTTTTAAAAAATATGTCTCAAACTTTGGATGTCTTGTGTACATTGTGAAACAAAAATTTTTATCTTAAAAATCCCGATGCTGATCAGCATCTGTGGACCAAAATCCCGTTTTTATTTTTTTTACTATTTCTTACATAACATACAGTTTGTCAACTTTTGAGACGAATTCAGTAAAAAAAGTAATTTTTGTCTTAACAATCCGCACCTGTGGACCAAAACCGCGATTTCGAAATTATTTATAAGCCGTTATCATTAATAAATTACGTTAAAAATTAACCGATGTCATAAATGAAATCATAATAATTCATTTTTATTAAAATGCAAAACCCTCTATCTGATCATTTTCATTCCTGTACTTAATATTTTTGAGAAACAAAACCCTCTATCTATCCTCTAAAATCCCCAATAGTGCAAAATTTTAAAAACGAATTATATGTCAGATTCAGTAGTTGATTTAAAAAAATATTGTAGAATATCGAATTTTAATTACTCTAACAATTCGCGAAATAAACAGTTTTTTGGCTCTCCTGAAAAGTTGTTTTTTTTTAGATAGAGGGTTTTGAATATAGGCCCTCGATATAGTCTGTGCTTATACCACCTATTCAGACATTCATGATACACACTTTTTTTCGCTGGACATTTGGTGTGCCTCATATGCCGGATTGGTTTTTATTATTTCACTCACTCCTAAACAGTAGAAAGTGTTGTCATTTTAGGCTAAAACTAGCGAAAAACCGCTGTTTTATCCTAAAATCGCTTAGTTTTCCCATACTATCGTGTCTGTATTAGTTTGTGACAAAACCACAGACTAATACAGATTTGACACTCATGACAGGTGTCAAAAAAGTAGTATTGAACAATATGGTTATTTTTTTTTTTTTTTTAAATAATTCTACTTTTTGGGTTAGAAGTAGTGTTTGGGAATTCCCGGACTTTTCAATTTCCCGGGAAACGGGAAAAAAATAATTTATTTCCCGGGATTCCCGGGAATCCCGCAAATTTTCATTAAAAACTAATATAGTTGGCAGCACTTTTAATATTTATTCTGGAAATGTTAATTCTAGGTTCAAAATTTTTATATTTTTTGACAGTCTTAGCAAAATTATCATTAACCGACGTATATTTTTTGACTTTTAAGTTTTTTCATGATATTAACATACTTTTTACACTTGGTCAGTTTTCCTATGAATATATATTTGCACTGTTCTTCCAAATACAAAAAATATCAATTTAATTATACCTGTATGTAAAAAAAAAAATGGTAAAAATTAAAGTAAAATAAACGTTTTTATGTAAAAAGGTTTATTTTACAAAATTCCCGGATTTCCCGGGAAAAATTAAAAAATTCCCGGGAATTCCCGACAGTATTTTCTCGGGAATTCCCGGGAAATCCGACCCGGGAATTCCCGGACCCCAAACACTAGTTAGAAGCTAATATAACGCACCATAAGAAAAATAGAGGCCAGGTCGGTTTTTATTGTTTAATTCACCCCTAATTAGTGGAAAGTGTGGCCTCAGACAAATACAGACTCGATATAAGTGACAGGTGTCAAAAAAGTAGTCTTGAACCATATGGTTAATGTTTTCAAATTATTCTACGAATTATGTTAGAAAGAGAAAGCTAATATAAAGCGCCATAAGAAAAATAGATGCCAGGCCGGTTTTTATTGTTTCACTCACTCCTAAGTCGTAGAAAGTGTTGCCATGTTAGCTTAAAACTAGCTAAAAACCGCTCTGTTTTCCCCTAAAATCGCTTAGTTCTTCCCCATTTTTTCTTAAAAAACTCTACTCTCGAGTCTGTATATAGTCTGTGGTGTGGCCATCAAAAATCGCTTAGTTTTCCCCGTTTTTTTGTTGTAAAAACTTTAAACAGATTTACAAAATTATGCTTTTTTTAGAACAGCCTGTGAATACACCAACTGCGTGTAGAATGGAGTATACTAAAAGTATTTAGTGGGATATTTAATGAATGTTGTCATCTTCTGGCTTCGAAGCAAAATCTTAATGTTATATTATAAATAGCTTGTCAAAACCTTATTCATTCATTTACAGAATATTTTGCATACTGACATACTACACTCAAAGTCGGTATTGGGAATTGTTTTTTTTTTTTTTTTTGAGGCAATTATCTACATTTGGTTTAAGTATTTGATCATAAAAAAGATTTTGTGTTACCGCAAAGTTTGGTTATAACGAACACTGACTCTAAAAATCGACGATATTCAACTATCGTTTTATGTGATCACAGTCCAGATCTGGAATCTATTTCTTATGACGAGTTATATTAGTTTGTTGTTTTTAACACAAAAAGTATAACAAAATTAAACAAATGGTTCAAGATTACTTTTTGAACATCTGCCACAAATTTCGCATCTGTTTAGTCTGTGATTTCGTGTTGAACAGTACTATGATTGCCACACTCATGTTTTTTCCGCGTGTGAAATAGAAACAAATTTTTGTTAATATCCTTGGATCATAGTAAATATGTAAGTTCGTTAAATCTAAATTGCACTGTATTTAAGTTTTAAAGTGGGGCCCACAAAAAAAAATAAAAAAACACACCCAAAATATTCGTATTCGTTAACATACCCATACATATCTTGTGTAAATATTGACATCATGTTTAAGTATTTATTTAAAATTTATTTAATTTGATTTTCATAATTTTAAATAACTTTAATAAGACGTTTTCTTTAGGCGACAGGTTGTTCGATTGTATATTTAGTATATGTTTACATATAAACTACGGCGTTTTAAATATTTGAATACACATACATTGTTGGTGTTTAAGACATAGTAAGGGTATTTATTATTTATTTCAGAACTTGCGAAATTTTAGTTGAAACTCCATTGTCACAGAGTAAACAGACGCGACACTTATGACGCATGCCAAAAAAGTAATCTTGATCCATATGTTTAATTTTTGCTGACATTTTTACTGTTTCACTAATTGATAAAAGATTTAAACAATTTGCAATGTTTAGGCAAAGTTAGCTAAAAATTACTGTTTTTCACGAAACCCGCATTCTTGCCAGAGAAATTTATCTTTAGTGAATTCCCCTAATATTTACAATAATTTGAGTATGAACATTTTATTTATATCATTGAACAGGTTTTTTTTCTTAGATTTTTAACTGGTTTTTAGTTGATATTTTAACAGTAAATAATTGCAAAAATTTTACTAAGCTTGCATAGAAAACATAACACAACAGGTGTAAACTGGATTTAGTGGTTAAAGTGTTTTGTCTTTATATAAAATTCTTTAATCGAAGTGTTAAAAGACGATTTTTTTTTAGTTGGAATGCAAGATGATTTTTTTTTTGTTTGCTGAATGATGTGAAGGACTTTTCAAAATAGCGGTAGATTTTTATATAAAATAAATCAAGTTTTTATAAATTAACTTGTATAAATCTACCACAGTAATGGATAGAATATACATATTATTATCTTCGGGCATGTCACAGACTCAATTCCGTTCGGATTTTAAAAAAGTGGTTTACTCGTAAAACGCAAAACGAATATTAATTTTTTCGGAATAAAATCACTTTCAAAAATCAAAGTGGAATTGAATTGCATTAAAGTGGTTTAATTCAGAAAAAAATATTTGCTTTGCGTTTTACGAGTAAAGCACTTATTCCACTTCCGAACGGAATTGAGTTTGTGACATGCCCCCTTATATATTTTCAAAATTTGGTATGAACAATTACACTACTAAACATAAAGAAAAAAGCTAGATGCGACTGGAACGCGACCTTACACAGTTAATTGCAATTGCTCTAGTGATCACAAATCTGTGCCCAGTTTCTGTAACTATGCGAAAACTTTTCGCATCGAGAAAAATAAAACAATCTTGTAGTCATTTAGTTTTTAACAGGGTGACTACAATCTTGTAGTCACCCTGTTAAATCCGAATCGAATCCGAAAAAAATGCAAAGCTATGTTTTTAAATCACTCTGTTAAGTATAAGATGACTATAATGTTCTTTTATTTTTTTTCGATGCGGAAACTTCTCGCATAGTTACAGAAATCGGGTACTGGTCTCCAAACTTTTCCATCACATCAGGTTTTTGAGAAATTTAAATTGGAAAAAAATCTCGTTTTTTGATATATTTGACATAGTGGATGAAGGTGCTGACGACAAAAAATAATACAAGGGCACAGACTATATACAGAATCGACAGTAGAGTTTTATAACAAAAAATGGGGA
Source organism: Pegoplata infirma (assembly GCA_963921195.1). Classification (NCBI taxonomy): domain Eukaryota; kingdom Metazoa; phylum Arthropoda; class Insecta; order Diptera; family Anthomyiidae; genus Pegoplata; species Pegoplata infirma. The sequence continues at coordinate 215,773,312 of OY992540.1, forward strand.
AAAACTAAGCGATTTTAGGAGAAATCAGAACGGTTTTTAGCTCGTTTTAACCTAACATGGCAACACTTTCAACGACTTAGGAGTGAGTGAAACAATAAAAACCGATCTGGCATCTATTTTTCTTATGGCGGGTAATATTAGCTTTCTCTTTCTAACCTAATTCGTAGAATAATTTGAAAAAATTAACCATATGATTAAGGACTACTTTTTGACACCTGTCACTTATGTCGAGTCTGTATTAGTCTGTGACAAGGGTAAAACCCAAACATTGCTCTTTAAGCTGCATAACATTTGATAAGTCGATTTAACATCTGGAACACCAATTGTCTTCAAATAAGGTATTTTCCCTCAAGAACGTATTTTTTTAATACTGGAGAATATGACATCATTGAAAGACCTTGATTCTATTACTGATAGTGTTCGACATAAAAGTTCGTTTAAAACAGCATTTAGTCAGATTTTAGTAATTGGAAGGATTTTGGAAAAATTTTTGCAGATGGCTGACTCACAGACTAAACTTATGACAGGTGTCAAAATTTTATCACATGCTTACAATTCATTCGTTAAATCAATCATTATTTTGATTGACTATAAATAAAAAAAATTATCAAATTTGTGATCAAAATCGAAAAAGTGTTTGATTGAAAAAATATTAAATTAATCACCTAGAAGTTGATGATCGGTATAATAATTTTCTTGATTGAAGGAATTTCAATCAAAAAATTGATTCAATCCGTATTTTAGTTGATTGAAGTTCGTTTCAAATTCTTTCTGTGTTAGAAAGAAAAAAACTATTTTTTTTTTATAATCGCTGGTTGACCCGTTTTTGTAATAAAACCTTAATGTCGTGTCTGTTTAGTCTGTGGCTGGATCGTAGAGGAAATCGCTTCAGAATATAGAATTCTGACCAAATATCGTTTTTAACAGAACAGTCCGGCTAGACACTGATTACAAAATTGTTTAAAATTAATATAAATAACTTATCCATTTGTTGCCATACATTTCAGTTTAAAAAAAAATATAGTTAAATTGAAAAATTCTTATAGTGCATTCACATTGGCGTCGAAACCCCGTTTAACGAGGTTTCGAGCCAAACCTCATTTGAAAATACGTATTTTCCCACACAAATTGAAACCTTTTTGTATCGAGGTTTCAACGAATGTACGATCGAAACCTTTTAAATTTCATAGTTCTCCTTTTTTTTACAACTGTTATAATACAAGAAAATAAATTAAAGAAAGTGTCAAAAATAAAAAAATTAAAAATATTTAAATATTTGAATAAAAAACAACAATAAACAAAAGATTTTAATAAATTAATTTAAAATATCCCGTAAATTAACTAATTGTGTGTTTTTTAAGCCGGTATAGTCGCGAATTTTGTTCGGTAAATTTTGAAAACGTGATAAGTGTAAAATTTTTCAGGTGTGAACGGCTGAGTTTTGAAAATGAAAATACGTATTTTCAACGAGGTTTCAAAGTCAGTCTGAATGTACTATTAATAAACAATTAAATATGCCTATAAACTTAGCTCATTATTTGTAACTCTACACAAAACTTTAATAATTGTTTAATCGAGCATAGTTAAATAAATTAAAAATGTCAGCAAGTCTTATTTTTATAACAATTTATTCAATACATATGGTATGGTCTATTGAACAATTAATTTTGAAAGTTATTGAAGTTTAACAGAGAACTACTCGTGTTGAGTATTCAATGTATTCCCAATAAAAATTGCATAAGAATTAGTTTTTAATAAGGTTAAACGGAAATACAGAAAGGAAGTTAAAGAAACGTTTAAATATTCATTTTAATAAAAAAAAATAAAGAAAAAACATTAACAAAAAAATAGGTGAAGTTAAACAAAGAATTACAGTAGTTCGACATGTAAGTTTTATCTAATGCAGAGATTCCTAACCTTTGATCACAAACTAATACGGATAGTAGTGCCACAGATAGCGATTTTAGGAGAAAACAGAGCGGTTTTTTAGCTATTAAGCTAACATGGCAACACTTTCTACGACTTAGGAGTGAGTGAAACAATAAAAACAGATCTGGCATCTATTTTTTTTATGGCGCGTTATATTAGCTTTCTCTTTCTAACATAATTCGTAGAATAATTTGAAAAAATTAACCATATGGTTTAAGACTACATTTTGGCACCTGTCACTTATGTCGAGTCTGTATTAGTCTGTGGTAGTGTCACAGACTATATACAGACTCGACAGTAGAGTTTTATAAGAAAAAATGGAGAAAAACTAAGCGATTTTAGGAGAAAACAGAGCGGTTTTTTAGCTATTAAGCTAACATGGCAACACTTTCTACGACTTAGGAGAGTGTGAAACAATAAAAACCGATCTGGCATCTATTTTTCTTATGGCGCGTTAAACATATGATTTAGGATTACTTTGTTGACACTTGTCATGAGTGTCGAGTCTGTATTAGTTTGTTAAGAACCCATTTTTTCTTTAGACAAAGATTTATATATTTTTTTTTAATTTAACCAAAAATTTTATGTACGTTATTTAAAAATTTTCAAAATATTTTTATCTATTTTTTTTTATTTTACCTAAAATTTTAATGTACGTTATTTAAAAATTTTCAAAATATTTTAATCTATTTTTTTTTTCTTCTTCTATTCACAAATATAAAAACGTGCTTTACTAGAAATTTTACATTTGCTTAGTATTACAATATTTTATGTAAATTAGTTTAAAACTATTAAAAAAAAATATTTTATGAAAATAATTTATGCATAAATGTTTTACTTCATGGTAAAAAAACTTTGGAAATATTTAAAAAAAAATGTATACAAGCTCACTACTTGTTGCATTTAAGATGTAGGTAATAAAAATTAATGTATTATAATAATTAAATTATAAAAAAATATTAAAAGAAAAAATATTTTAAACAAATGACCTAATAAAGCTGTTAAAAATAAACTGCAGCATGAAACTAAACAAAAAACGAAAGTTTTATAGTATGAGTAAAACAAAAATCATACCAACTCGAGTATAAAATTTTAAAAATTTTAAGAAAAGAAAAAAATCATCTTTTAAATGGCCATTATTGAAAGAGGAAAATAAGAATCACTTGAACCCAGATTTTTTTTTATATATAAATTAAAATTTGCTACACTCAGAAAATTATGTAAGTTACTACATGTTAGTTATTTGTATATTTTACAGTAGTTAGTGGTTTTCAACTACAAAGTCAGTTGTTTTCGTATGAAAAATATGAAACAACTATTTCTGTTAGTTATTTTAAGTCGGTTTTTTGAACAACTAACAAAAAAGTACTGTGATGTAGTAACAGTTATTTAAAGTAGTTAATTTTATTTTTTTTATCTCTGAAAATTTTTCAAAGTTTTTTTTTTCTAAAAAAAAAAATTCGTTATTTTTATTTTTCACAACTTTTTTTAAATATAAAAAAACTTGGAAAAAATTTGGTCTTCAATTTTTTTTTTTTGAAAAATGTTTTGAAAAAAAAAATTATATATTGATTATTTTATTTTTACTACATTTTAGTTGTTTTGACTACAAATGTAAGTAGTTTTTACTACCTTTTTCGTTATAAAACCCTACTATCGTGTCTGTTTTAGTCTGTGGTGTTATTAATGCCCTAATTTTGTAAAACGCAACGCCACAGACTAATACAGACTCGATATAAGTGACAGGTGTCAAAAAAGTAGTCTTGAACCATATGATTAATTTTTTGAAAAATTAGTCTACGAATTAGGTTAGAAAGAGAAAACTAATATAACGCGTCATAAGAAAAATAGATGAAAGATCGGTTTTTATTGTTTCACTCACTCCTAAGTCGTAGAAAGTGTTGCCATGTTAGCTTAAAACTAGATAAAAACTGCTGTGTTTTCTCCTAAAATCACTTACAAGGGAAGTCTCCCTGGTGTCACCCTCCGATCTTCATGAAATTTGGATATGTTGTTAAGAACGAAAATTAATTCGACACGTATTTTTTTATAGCGGCCCAAACTCATTTTTAGGGGGGGTCGATTTGTATGGGGGGAAATTGACCTTTTTCAGTTTTCTACGATTTACGCATATTTAAACAAAATTAATATAGGCATGTGTGGTATCAGATTAAAGGTATTAAAAATGCCTATCTCGTGGTGCTAACAACGGGCCGACGAAGTTAGTATTTTTCGACTTATTACCAAAAATGTCTTAAAATTTTGGTATTTTACTCAATGTGACGAAAAGTTGTGCATGTTTGGACACGTTCTTATCACACGTAGATAGGTCTTCCAAAGACCTTTCATTTGGTATGTAACATGACAAGGTTTCTTTGAATAATATAGGAGATAAACGAAAAAAACTGAAAAATGGCCTTGTATTCCCCCCTCCTTTTTGCCCCTTAAATATGAATTTGGGCCGCTAAAAAAAAATACGTGTCCCTTTATTTTTTCTGCTCTACAAAATAAAACCAATTCCATAAAGATCCGCGGGTGACACTAGGGAGACTTCCCTTGTTAGTTCTTCCCCATTTTTATACCCTCCACTCTGGTGATAGAGGGTATATATAAGTTTGTCATTCCGTTTGTAACACATCGAAATATTGGTATAGGACCCCATAAAGTATATATATTCATGATCCTCGATCGATTTTAAGTCGATCTAGCGATGTCCATCCGTCTGTCTGTCCGTTGAAAACAAGCTAACTTTTGAAAGACTTTACAGAGGCTACTGAAGTTTGGCATATACATTACATATGTTGGTAATTTACCGGGTCAGGTTGGAATTGCAATCCAGCCAAATCGGTCGAGTGGTTCAAAAGTTATGAGCAAAAGAGTAAATTTCGGCAAGTGGTTTTCGCTAATTTACGAGATAAAAAACACGCTAACTTTCGAAAGACAATAATGAGACTGCTGAAGCTAAATATATAACTTTGCCGTTCCATAGGTCTATTTGGTATTGAATTTCAGCTCAATCGGTCCAGTGGTTAAAAAGTATAAGCAAAACTCTGAATTTCAGATTGGTTTAATCTAAAATGCCACGTGTTAAACAAGTTTTAAAAGCATTGGTGGTAACTTAACAATGCTTTTTAAACTTGTTTAGTTTTAAAGCAATGTTTTTTAAACTTGTTTAGTTTTAAAAGCATTGATAGCTTAAAAATTACACTCGAAAAAAAAATTTACACTCAAAAAAAAATTCAGTTTTTTTTTACAAAAATGGCAACATTTTGTGTACATACGTACGTGCATTCACTCAGAAACACTTTTACAGTAAAAGAAGCAGTACACTAGAAAAAAGTTTTACACTTAAAAAAAAAATAGTAATTTTTTTTTTTTTAATGACAAACAAAAAAGAGTTTTTTACTCAAAATAAAATATTTCTAATCAAGATTGTTAATTTTTTTACGTTAAAAAATGTCCTATCCTTTAAAAAAGGCATTGTGGAGGGTATTCATAGATTCGGCAAAGTCGAATTTAATTTTTCTAGTTGTTTCTTATAAAACTCTACTGTCGAGTCTGTATATTGTCTTTGGCAACGCGCTGCGTTGTAAAAATGTCAACGCAATTTATTGTTGTAACAAAAACAATTTACACAGAAATTTAAACAACGCGACGCGTTGCGTTTTACAAAATTGTGGGTATTACTTTTGCCTGCTACAAAAATGTGTACTGTAAAGTTGCCAATCAAATTCAGAATTTTAACATTTCATTATGAGAATAATCACAATTGGAGCGGGAAGCGGAAAAACACAATTGTCCTCATAAAAATAGAATTGAATCTAGTTTGGCGGAAAAACGCGGCGGAATTTTGTTGCCATATAAATCGTATGTGAACAGTTGCGGAAAACCGCTTCCCGCTCCAATTGTGATTATTCTCTATGTTTAGTGCTGGCAAAATTACACAGATTTAAATATGTCTTCCCATTTTCCCCTTCGTTTACAACTATTCTATAATAATTGAAATATTTAATGAAATTAATGGTTAGCTAAACAAAAAAATAAAATAATAAACATGAAAATGAATTACCTACAAATTTCATAAGTGTAAAATGTACAAACTCATGTACAAAAAAGTAGCCAACGTATTAAAAAACAAATGAAAGCGTGAAAGTTATTGTTAAATGGAAAGAGTTATTTTCAAACGTGATGATGATGCACTCCCTGGCTTAAGCCAAGCAAGTGCAGCAGCCAAAAAGCATAATTGGAAATAAGCTGTAACACAGATAGATGCGATGCATAGCCATCGTTCCATACTACACACACACACACCACCACCACCACCATTGACTAAATGTCGTAAAATTCAAGAAAACAGATTTGTTTGTAATTAATTAACACAAAATAAATTAGATCATGAAGTTTAAATAAGCTAAAAAGTTAAAGTAAAAGTTTATTTATCAAGGATGGGTACCAATAGCTTATTAATACCAAATTTCTGCGGTCTAGCTCGGTTCGTTTATACACTAACTGACAGAGGGACACCGGTAGATCAATTTAAAATCGATGGTTTTAGGGTCTTAAACCAATTCTTAGATGCGTAATGCATAATTTAATGGAGGGTATTAAATTAAATACCGTTACCAATATTTTTATTATTTTTATATACCGATTTTAATATCGCTTCGGTATCCAACCTTGTTATTTATGAAACCATATCAATTTCCGTAGTTAGTAAAAACTATTTATAATTTTTTTAAAAAATTTCGTTTTTTTTTTGTATTTTTAAAAAGTATTTGGTTACATAAGGTTTTCAAGATTTATTTTAAACAATTTAGCAAGATTGTGTTCCAATACCCATTAATTCCCCTTCAAATTGTCAGAATCTAAGGGCCTAATTTTGTAAATCACTCGCGTTGAACACATCACCAACGCTAACGTGAACGCGAGGCTGAAAAAATGCAATTTTGTAAATCACTACGTTTTTGCGTTCAATCTTTACGTTATCACTTGAAATGTCAATTACATTAGAATCGGTGTTGCCAGATATTATAAAATTGAGAAAATTGCCTACCCATTTTGTAGGGGATACACACCCATTTTCGTGAGGAAACACATATATATGATAAGGCAACACCTACAAAGAGAATATTTGAGAAACAAGAGAACAAAAAAAAGTAAACAAAAGAAATTTTGTATTTTAAACATAAATAAGTTGAAAACAGCCATGGGCCGTCAAGCTATTTTCGATGTTTTTCTTCTGCCGGAGAAGATTTTTTTACATATTTATTACTTTTTTATTGTATGTTTACATATTCCAACATTATTAACTTATATTTTGCTATTTAAAAGCATTTTTGTTACATCAACGCCCCAAAATTTCAAGTGATCATTTTGACATTTTAAGTGATGAAAAAAACTCTCTTGCGTTTTACAAAATTCCATTTTCCATACAATTTGTTCTAAAAACACGTAAGTCAACGCGAAAAAAACAGCTGTTCAGCGTCCGCGTTTTACAAAATAGAAAATTGTCCAACGCTAGGTAAATAGCCGCGTTGCGTTTTACAAAATTAGGCCCTAAGACATTTTATAAAGGAAAAATGTTAATTCTTTTGTATAATGTCTCAGAATTTAAGACTTTTTATACAAGAAAAATTTCTCAAAAGCTGTCTCAGAGTCTAAGAAAAATGTCTTTAAACCATGGACTGACTTTTTACACTTTCTAACAGAAACGATATGAACAAATTTAAAAAGTAAACATATGGTACATACGATTCAAGATTTCTTCTTTGACACCTGTCATTAGTGTCGCGTCTGCTTAGTCTATGGTTATAGTATTTCCTTTTAAGTTTTATTCGTATAATTTAAAAATGTTTCTATAATTTTCAGGGTTTGTTTTGCTGCTGGCAGTAGTCAAAAATTGCATAGAATATAATAATTTTCTAGTATTACTACAGAAAATATTAGAATACTAAAGCAATTTTTTTAAATTGCTAATTTATAAATTCAAACTTGAACATATTTTCAAAATGAATATATTCAAATTTTAAAATTTCTGAAGAAAATATTTTAGCAAATTTAAAAATTTGAAAATGAAAAAAAACTGGTGACAGCAAATTTAAAAATTTTAAAATTAAAAAAAAAAACTGGCCACAGCAAATTTTAAAATTTTAAAATTGCAATTTTAGCAAATTTCAAAACATTTAAAATGCTAAAATTGTAAATTTCAAATTCCGAAAATTGCAATTTGGTAAATTTGAAAATATTTAACATGCTTGTTTAGAAAACTTAAAAACTGAATATATTACAATTTGAAAACAATACAAATTGAATACACATACATACGTATGTATGTGTGTATGGAAAAAAAATGATGAACGATATTTATTAAACGAATACATAAATATTAGAAAATAAAAATGTTACACGGTTTTTGTGCAGACTTCTAGAATACATTTTCTAAAGTATTTTTGCCTCCTAAACATAAATCTGTCATCAGAAAAAGTTGTATCGCCTTCTCGAGATATAGGCATTTTAGTTTTTTGTGGACCAATACCTCAAAACCAACAATTCTTTTAGTATTGGAAAAATGTATGTCAAATTTTAATATGAGGGTTTCTGCGTCAACCGAGCCACCCCTCTCTCCAAAATTGGTATGAGTTTAAAATTTTTTAAAAAATTTTGAAATTACTTAAAAATATTTACTTTTGAATGCCGAGTGACGCCTTTTAAATTTCTATTGGCTGATCCAATGTGGCGCCCAATTTGTTAAAAATATTACAGATTCGCTTAAAACTCTTTATATATGGGTTCTTGTAGTCGCTTAAAAAGAACTTGCAGTTGGATTTTTAAAATTCAAAATGGCGGACCCAACATGGCGACCAATATTTTTAAAAATAAACCGATTTGCTTGAAATATTGTATGCACTGGTTTTTTGGGTCGCTAAGGAAGAATCTGAAGTTAGATTTTCTAAGTTCAAAATGGCGGATCCAACATGGCGATACTTTTTAAAAATAATTGTCTTAAAACTTTTTACGCATTTTGGGTTGCTAAATTAGAATCTGAAGTAGAATTTCCCAAATTTAAAATGACGGATCCAACATGGCGACCATTTTTTTTTATGTAACCTGATTTGCTTGAAATTTTTCATAAACGAGTTTGGTGCATTTTTCAACACGTGACTACAATATCTTATAATTATTCTTTATTCGGCCAAAAATGTGGCAGAATATTCGCCTCGGCTTTTTAGCCGAACCGAATATTAGGTCGGATCAGGGGCGTATCCAGAATTTTATTTCGGTGGGGGCCCAATATTTTTTGTCAATTTTTTTTTTACAAAAAATTTTCATAACAGCACATGTTTTAGATTTGTCTTGATCTTTTCCTTGAACTCAATCACAGAGTAAAGAAGAATAAGAGATATTACGGATGAAACCGCACTTCTTTTGTTAATTTTTTTTTAGCCGTGAACTCCGATTATCTCGGGCTAGAACCCAGAATACTTACAAAAGGAAATTGAAAAAAAGAGAAACCCCAAATACCTTTCAAAAGGAAATCGAAGAAAAAAGTGAAACCCTAAATACATTTCAAAAGGAAATAAAGAAAAATAAAGGAATGCATTTAAAAGGAAAATGAAAAGAAAACAAAACAATTTATCTATTCTATTATCTAAAAGAGCCCGCCTTGAGATAATCGTAGTTCTCAATTTGGGTTCCACGAAGTTTTCACTAATCGTACCTCTGTTCCTTTCTTTACTCTATGACTGAATGTAACACAATCACCCAATAAGCAATTTTAAAATTCAAGTGCAAATCAAGTATAAAACAAGTGTAAATCAAGCCCTAAATTCCAGCCCCTGCTTGATTTATACTTGAATTACACTTGAATTCAATAGCATACTCCAGCAAAACGGACACTGGAATTCAAGCCTTGTTTTTACAGCCTTTTCCCTGGTTTTCAAGCGTAAAAACAGCGCTTGAATTCAAGTATCCGTTTTGCTGGAGAATGCTATTGAATTCAAGTGTAATTCAAGTATAAATCAAGCATAGACTGGAAATAAGCGCTTGATTTACACTTGATTTATACCTGATTTGCACTTGAATTTTAAATGTGCTTATTGGGCAGATTCTTAATTTTTTTTTAAGTTTAAAACTGTTGGGGAAAAAATTAAAATTTTTTTAATATTTTAAAATTTTTTGAGAGACTTAAGTCTTTTTTTAATGTGTGAATTGTATCAGATGCTGATACATTTTTCCAATGAAGATTATAAGAATCTGAATTTTTTTTCAAAGAAAAGTCTAAGATTCTATGACAATTTCCAGTTAAGACAGTTTTTGTTATAGAAAAAGTGAAAGACTCTAAATCATATTTCCAATGAAAAACGTTTCTCGGGAAAAAGTCACTTTAGAAAATGATTCTATAAATATATTCATAAAATACTTTTCTAAAAGAAAAGACTCCAATTGTAAGATATTTTCCCAGAATCTGAGATATTTCTAGTCTAGCACATTTTCTTAGATTCTGAAACATTCTACACAAAAAGTTTTAGATTCTGAGAAAATCTTCGCCTTTTCTTTAAGAAAAATTATTCAGATTCTGAGACCTTTTTAAAAAGAAAACAGTATACAAAAAGTCTTAGATTCTAAAACATTTTTCCTAAAGAAAAACTCTCGGATTCTGAGAAAATTTTCCTATAGAAAAAGTCTAAGATTCTTAGACATTTTTCCAATAGAAAAAGTTTATAATTCTGAGATAATTTTCCTATAGAAAGTCTCAGATTCTTGTAAAAAAAGTCTCAGATTCTTCGACATTTTTCCTATAGAAAATGTTTCAGATTCTCAAACATTTTTTCTACAGAAAATTTCTTAGATTCTGAGACATTTTTCCAATCGAAAAAGTCTCAGATGCTTAAACACTTTTCCTATAGACAAAGTTTCAAATTCTTAGACATTTTCTTATAGAACAAGTCTCAGATTCTCAGACATTTTGCCAATAGGAAATTGTCAGATTCTGAAACATTTTTAATATAGAAAAAGACTCAGATTCTGAGACATTTTTCATAAAGAGAAAGTCTCAGATTCTGAATTATTTTTCCCATAGAAAAAGATATTTTTACAATAGAAAAGTCTCAGATTTTTAGCGTTTTTCTACACAAAAAGTCCTAGCTTGTGTCTCTGAAACATTTTTTTTAAAAGATTTTTCATATAGAAAAGCCTCAGATTCTTAGATTTTTTTATAGAAAAAATCTCAGATTTTGAGACATTTTTCATATTCATATTCAGAGACATTATTCCTATAGAAAGTTCTCAGATTCTGAAACATTTTTCATGTAGAAAAGCCTCAGATTCTGAGAATTTTTTATAGAAATAGTCTCAGATTCTGAGACATTTTTCCTATAGAAAAAGTCTTAGATTCTGAGAAAAAGGCTAATATTTTAAGACATTATTCCTATAAAAAAAGTCTTAGATTCTCAGACATTTTTCTTATAGAAAGTTTTAGATTCTGAGACATTTTTTTAGAAGAGTGTAAGATTCTGAGACATTTTTTTTAAGAAATAGTCTCGTTCTGAAGCATTTTCTCTCAAAGACAAAGTCTCATTTTAAGATTTGACTACATTTTACTTACAATTAGGTTCATTTTTTGATGAACCTAATTGTAATTGAACCTAATTGTATAGGGGGCCGGGCCCCCGCCCCCCCCCCTGTATACGCCACTGGGTCGGATCATTTATCGTTGGATCCACCATCTTGAACTTAGAAAATCTAACTTCAGATTCTTCTTTAGCGACCTCAAAACCTCGAGCATATAAAGTTTCAAGCAAATCGGTTTATTTTTTAAAAATATTGGTCCCCATGTTGAGTCCGCCATATTGAATTTTAAAAATCCAACAGCAGGTTCTTCTTAAGCGACCCCAAGAACCCATATATAAAACGTTTTAAGCGAATCTGTAATATTTTTAAAAAATTGGGCGCCATATTGGATCAGCCATATAGAAATTCAAAAGGCGTCACTCGGCATTTAAAAGTAAATATTTTTAAGTAATTTTAAAATTTTTTAAAAATTTTAAACTCATGCCAATTTTTAACATACATTTTTCCAATACTAAAAGAATTGTTGGCTTTGAGGTATTGGCCCACAAAAAACTAAAATGCCTATATCTCGAGAAGGCGATACAACTTTTCTGATGACAGATTTGTGTTTAGGAGGCAAAAATACTTTAGAAAATATATTCTAGAAGTCTGCACAAAAACCGTGTAACATTTTTATTTTCTAATATTTATGTATTCGTTTAATAAATATCGTTCATCATTTTTTTTTTCCATACACACATACATACGTATGTATGTGTATTCAATTTGTATTGTTTTCAAATTGTAATATATTCAGTTTTTAAGTTTTCTAAACAAGCATGTTAAATATTTTCAAATTTACCAAATTGCAATTTTCGGAATTTGAAATTTACAATTTTAGCATTTTAAATGTTTTGAAATTTGCTAAAATTGCAATTTTAAAATTTTAAAATTTGCTGTGGCCAGTTTTTTTTTTTTAATTTTAAAATTTTTAAATTTGCTGTCACCAGTTTTTTTTCATTTTCAAATTTTTAAATTTGCTAAAATATTTTCTTCAGAAATTTTAAAATTTGAATATATTCATTTTGAAAATATGTTCAAGTTTGAATTTATAAATTAGCAATTTAAAAAAATTGCTTTAGTATTCTAATTTTTAAATTAGCAATAAAAAAAAATATTGAAGGCGTGAAATATTTGTAGTATTATATTGTTTAAAAAATTTTTTGTGTATGCTAATTGTAAACCCTGATAATTTTAATAATTATTTTGTTTGTATTATGTTTATGGAGTGTAATATTTTGTGAATTCCAAAACTTTAAATTCGGCACACGCTATTGCATTTCTTAAGTGCCTTTTCATTTCATTTTTAATTGTGATAATTTACGATTTTAACGATTTTTTTTTGCATTTTTTTTTGGAATTGAATAAATAGTTAAGCTTGTGTATTTTTTTAATAAGCAAGGAAATATATTTTTTCGAATATTTTAAATTTACTAGCAGATTAATGAAATTATTTCATATTATTATATCACATTTTAACGAATAATTGTTTAAATTTATTAAAATTGACCGACTTAAAAGTTTTGCATTGACTTTAAACAATAACAAGTAAAAAAGTAAAATTCGGCCTTGCCGAATGTAGTGATACCCTCCACAATTTCAAAAAGATTATTGCAAAAAACTTTATTTAAAAGGAAATTACTTTTGAAAAAAAAAAAAATTTGAAAAAAAAATTTCCGCGAAAAAAAATTTTTGTAAAAAAAAATCCGCGATTTTTTTCTTTTTTTTCAAAAAATATGTTCGCACTTGTTTAAATACCATTTGGTGTTCAATTATGTTCACATATGTCAACCAGAAGCCGAATTAAAGCATTTTGTATTTTTAGGTTATGTTGAATGTACTGAAATTTTTAAGGTGTGCTTACATTTTCGTTCATATATTTTGAACCGCTGAACCGATATCGCTCAAATGCAATACCAAACTTCTCGGGAGAACTTCCAATACATATGTTAAGTTTCAGTCATCTCTGTGCAATATTTTGTCCGTGACAGCATTTTCCACAGACAGACAGACGGACATCGCTAGAATGTCTTAAAATCGATCGGGCATTATGAATATATATACTTTATGGGGTCCCAGATCGATATTTCGATGAGTTACAAACTGAATGACAAACTTATACATACCCTCTATCACTAACAAGGGAAGTCTCCCTAGTGTCACCCGCGGATCTTTATGGAATTGGTTTTATTTTGTAGATCAGAAAAAATAAAGGGACACGTATTTTTTTTTGGCAGCCCAAATTCATATTTAGGGGGTAAAAAGGAGGGGGGAAGACAAGGCCATTTTTCAGTTTTTTTTGGTTTATCTCCTTTATTATGCAAAGAAAACTAGTCATGTTACCTACCAAATGAAAGGTCTTTGGAAAACCTACGTGTACTAAGAACGTGTCCAAACATGCACAACTTTTCGTCATATTGAGTAAAATACCAAAATTTTAGGACATTTTTGTTAATAAGTCGAAAAATATTGACTTCTTTGACCCGTTGTTAGCACCACGAGATAGGTATTTTTAATACCTTTAATCTGATACCACACATGCCAATATTAATTTTGTTTAAATAGGCGGAAATCGTAAAAAACTGAAAAAGGTCAATTTCCCCCATACAAATCGACCCCCCCTAAAAATGAGTTTGGGCCGCTAAAAAAAATACGTTTCGTTCTTAATAACATATGCAAATTTCATGAAGATCGGAGGGTGACACCAGGGAGACTTCCCTTGTTAGAAATTGAAGGGTTTTTAGACACCAGAATCACAGACTAATACAGATTCGACATAAGTGACAGGCGTCAAAAAAGTATTCTTTAACCATATGGTTAATATTTTCTAATTATTCTACGAATTAGGTTAGAAAGAGAAAACTGATATAACGCGCCATAAGAAAAATGGATGCCAGATCGGTTTTTGTTGTTTCACTCACTCCTAAGTCGTAGAAAGTGTTGCCATGTTAGCGTAAAACGGACTAAAAACCGCTTTGTTTTCTCCTAAAATCGCTTAATTTCCCCCCATTTTTTCTTATAAAACTCTACTGTCGAGTCTGTATATAGTCTGTGCCAGAATTTTAAATTTTTTTTTAAACTTTTTTAAGATTTAATGATTTTTTGGTTTCTCTAAATCAGTTACATTCAGTTTCAGAGACAGATGATTGAGAGATTTATATAGGTTTTAACAAAAAATTTGGGTTTTTAATTTTTGCGGCGATTCCCGGAATCCCAGGAAATTTAAAAATGAATCCCGCTTTTCCGGGAAATTAAGCTCTACACTTAAGAAATACAATTTTATAATTACTTAAATTATTATTTTAATACCCACGCCCACAAAAGGGAGCGGGACGGAAAAAAATATTTTCTAATCCCCTTGTTCCAAGTTCAGAACTTTAAACCTGTTCACACACAAAAATGATTCACTTGCTTACCAAAAGTATAAAAAAACTTGTTAAAAATTGAGTTTTTAGAGGTTGGTTTAGTTTTTCTAGGGGGAACCTTTTCCGTTTTTGCCCATTTTCGAAATTAACCAGCCGAATCTCTTATATCCTCCAAAATGAAAAAAAAAATAATTTTAAAAAAATTTCAGGGGCGCTTTTTTTTTGAGTGGGGGCGATGTGGTCAGTGGGGGACGTTTAGAGCACCTTCCCATTGCGATAAATATACCAAATGCTTGATTGATTTCACAAAAATACAAAAAAAAATGTAAAAAAGAGTATTTTTTCAGAGTTTTGTTCAGTTCTTCAAGGGGGAACATTTTTCCCCTGGCCCGATTTTGCCCATTCACGAACTTAACCTGCCTACGAACATGAGACATATTTGTGCCAAACTTCAGGAGTCTAGCTGTTTTATTTTGGACTGCATCGTGTTATCTACAGACAGACGAACGGACGGACAGACAGACATTCATAGAATGTCTTAGAATCGATCATTGATCAATAATATATATACTTGGGTCCCCGGAATGACAAAGTGAGTATACCCCCATACTGTGGTTGGAGGGCATAAAAATGGGGAAGAACTAAGCGATTTACGGAGAAATGAAAGCGGTTTTTAGTCCCTTTTATGCTAAAAGGGATCACTTTCTACGAGTGAGTGAAACAATAAAAACCGATCTGGCATCTATTTTTCTTATGGCGCGTTAGTTTTCTCTTTCTAACCTAATTCGTAGAATATGTTGAAAAAATTAACCATATGGTTCAAGACTACTTTTTTGACACCAGTCACTTATGTTTACTCTGTATTAGTATGTGCTATGACCATAAGACTCGTTTATTTTGGACTGCATCGTTCCTTCTTGAACCACATGGGTTAGAAAGAGAAAACTTATATAACGCGCCATTAGAAAAAACTATGAACATTTTTATTTTATTGTTTTAATCACGAATGACATATATAAAGGATTAAGAAGAACGACAGAAATCGGTGTGTACTAAAAAAATAAAATGTCGAAACAAAAAGGAATTGTGAAAATTGTCAATTTAATATTTTTTTTAATTTGTTTAAAATTTTAGAAAATTGTGTGATTTTTTTTTATGTTTTTGAAAATTATTAATTTTTTTAATTAATCTTTAAAAATTTAATAATTGTTTCCGCTAAAAGTGTGTAAAATTTCAATTAATAAAAATTAATATAAAACACCGCAACTTGTCAAAAAATTGAAATGGCCGACCAGTTGTCCAATCTTATTCAACCTCTATATATCTAAACCGTGGTTTTAATAAGGGTAAAGGAGTTGCAATATTTATTTAAAAACTCCCTGCTTTTGCTTTTGTCATAAACCCTACTGTCGTATCTGTTAAATTTGTGTTGATAATAATTAAAATTTTAATTTAAAATTTTTAATTAATGTTTTAATAAATAACGTTTAAGTTAATAAACAATTTAGGTCAAAACTGCATAATACTTATATTTTTTTTTTATTATTATTGTTACCAGCAAAATGAGTCAATTTAACAACGAAAAAATAACTTGAACAGCTGCATTAGAGAATTTCAATTGGCAATTTAAAAAAAGACCTTAACATACTATTATAGTAAATTGAAACTATGTCACCAAAAAATACTTTAAGAATTAAATATTGACAATTTCCATAAAAAATTGAAACAAACAAGATCTTTGTTTACATTTTTTGAACAATAAAGGCAAAACCTTTGAAAAATAATGTCATAAACTTTCTTATTAAAAAAAAATAATTAAAATAAATAGAAACACTTAAACATCTTAAAAGCAAAACATTATTAAATACACAAATTTTATAAACAATAAAAACTTTTATTTAAAAATCCCATTAAACAGTGATGTTAGTTTTTTGACAGCTTCAGTTTAAACTTGACATTTCATCTTAACATTTTTTTTATTTCAACTTCTTTATTTGTTTTTTTTTATGAGAAATTTATTATTATTTTAAATAACAATAGCAAACAAATGTTTGCAAAAAAAAACAGTAGTTATCGCAGGTATCAAAATATTTTTTTTTTTATTATAATATTTTGTCTCATCTTTTATTATAATGTTAATTATAACACATTTATGTTTTCTTTACAATATGTATAAAAAGAAAAAAAATATTAAATCAATATCATTCAAAATCATAATTGGCCATAAATGTTTTTAATTGTTAAACGCTGTCAATGAACTTGTCATCTACTGATTATTATTATGATAACAATTATAATGATCATAAAAACTTATTTATAAATCAACATTTATAATAATAACACCTAAATGCATTTTTATTATTATATTACTAAATTGTGGTTAACAATATAAACCAATTTTACAGTTTATGAACCAGTTAAGTTTTTAAATAAAGGAAACGGAAATTTATCTATAAGAAAAAAAAACTGTTAGCGCATGACACAATACATTCCATTATGAATGACAGCACCGCCACACACAGAGTATAATAACAGATTAAAAATAATGACAAAACTATACTTTTTAAGCAACACCTTTTAGCCAGGAAAAAAATATGGCATCCTTAAGAAAATTGGCGAAGTCACATTAGGAGAGACAACTTTTTTTTTTGTAATTTAACAAACGTTAACGTTATATTTTTAGTTTACCCAACCCCAAAAGTGCCAAAAAAATGTCGAAATTAAAAAAGTTTAAAAAACTTGAAAAACTAAGCGATTTTAGGAAAAAACAGATTGTTATTTTACAAGCTATCGTCAAGAGTATTGACGCAGACTTATATACAATCGACATCTATGACAGGTGTCAAAAAAATAATCTTGAATCATAAGTTTAGTGTTTTCATTTCGTTCTACTAATTGGGTTAAGGCTCCCATACATTTCAAACAAATTGGATGACTTGTTGGATAACCAATGTAATTTTTCTCGTGTATGGGGCTGTCGGATGGTCGGATGGATGGTCGGATGAAAAATCAAAAAGTTTGGATTTTTCGATGGTCGGATGAAAAGTTGGATGACATGTCGGATGGTGTATTGACTTGTCATCCGACCGTTGTACGAACAGAGACGTTTTAATTCATTATTTGTTATTGTTTTTCACAAAGTAATGTTTTTGTATAAAGCAATGATGTTAAAAAGTAAATTTTAACCTAAATATATTAAAAAACATAAAAAAGAGTTGAAAAATAAAAAAAAATTTCATGTTACTCCTTCAAGAATTCTAAAAAAATGAGCGGTCATCCAACATGTGTATAAATATGTCGGATAAGTGTATTTTGAAAATATTTTTTCGTCAACTAACAAGTCATCCAACATGTATTGTGTCTCTGGGCGGCTTTAAAAAGAGAAAACTAATATAACGCGCCATAAAAAAAATAGATGCCAGATCGGATTTTATTGTTTCACTCACTCCTAATTAGTAGAAAGTGTTGCCATAAGCTTAAAACTAGCTAAAACCCGCTGTTTTATCCTAAAATCGCTTAGTTTTTTCCTTTTTTTTTTGTTATAAAACTCTACTGTCGAGTCTGTATTAGTCTATGAATTTTAAAGCGTTTTAATGACTGGTAGATTTCGTATAGACTTTTGCAACATACGCGGACTGAGCGCGAATTTTTTTTCTGTGTATGCTCACATTGGATGTTTGCTCCTTGTGTGAGACACAGGTATGTGGGATGCTGATACAAGATTTCCGTATTCCTGGGTATCACTTGCTTTCCATTTTTGTCTTTCGAAAGGACCTAGCGGTTTATGTACGTAATGATGTTGTCTACCAGCGCCTGCCACAGATACGAATTTTCCCGAATGTAATTCCTTATGGTTTAAATTCGTAATCAGGGCACACACATTACATTTCGGGTTCCAGTATAGGAGTATTAATGCAGGAGGGGTGTTTTCCTTGGATGATTTTGACGCCCTTTCCAATTCCATATCAAGAATTCTGGAGAGTTATCCGAGCAGTGAAATTGTTGCGGCAGGTGATTTCAAAGTTCACAACTCCTCCTGGATTCTCCACTCTGACCACAGTTCAGACTAGTATGCAAACAATGGTGCTAACTGCGTACTTTCCAATATGGTGGCATGGTTTTTAGTACAGAATTATCATCGCTGCATGTACGTTTGAGCTTTTGTGTATGTATTTTTGTTGTTTGTTTACGTTTTGTATGAAACGTCAAAAGTTACACCAAGTGCTGTCACTAATACTTACATACATCAAATGCAACTCTGTGAACCTACTACTCATGTACTGTGACTCTGGCCATTCGACTACCGTTGGCGATTACATCGAGTTATTTGCCGCGCATAACGACCTGTCGCAATTAGTAAATTAACCAACGCGCTTAACAGGTATTGGGAACGAACACCAGAATACTCTCGACCTTTTCCTTACTTCCTATCCTGACAAATATGAAGTTAAAACATGTGCACCACTTGGCAATTCGGATCATTGCACCATTTCCGCATTCTTCTAGTAACGTTTCGACAACAGCTACGAAGCGTTCAGTTTTCATATATGATATGATGATGGCTCGTAGGGCAGAGCTCAACGACTTTTTAAGGCGTTTCAACTGGAAAGTCTGTTTGCTCGACGGAAGCGTTGACGCCGCGGAGAAAATGGTAGAAAATGTTATAGTGCTTGGAATAAAGTCATTCCGTCGAAGCTCATTTTGGTTAAACCATGGGAAAAATGTTGCTTTACCCAAACTTGCAGGAATGCAGTCAGATACAGAGAGGAAGCATTCAGAAATTGGCGTAACAACAAAAACGCTAATATTGATCTGCTACGCAAACAGGCGAGATCTGAGTTTGTGAGAGTACTAAGTCGTCAAAAGCTTCGTAACGAATTCTTTACGAACACCGACTTTGTGCTAATTTTCTTTTGGCTTCTCGGGGCAGTAACAGCTTTGGGTCGTTTGTTAAAAGAGTCAAGAAAAATGCTAGTTCTTCTATACCGACACTTTTAAAAGATGACCACGTGTCCACTGAACCGGTTGATAAAGCTAACCTGTTGAATGGTCTCTTTGCAAGAAATTTTTTCTTGCCGGAAAGCAATCAACCACTGCCCGAACTTGAAAGAGTATCCCATACTATGTCCAGGACTGTGATCACGTAAAACGATAGTTGACTATCGTCGATTTTTGGGTCATTGTTGCTCCTAAACTAATCAAAATGTTTACACATTTTTTAATGTTTCTGGATTAGACAACACCCTTTAGTAATTCAATAAAGAAAAACTTTTAAATTTCATATCAAAACGATATGTATTTTGATGTCGTTTATGCATCGTCTATCGTTTTCGTTTTACGTGATTAGCCCCCTGGATATTTTTCCGAGCACGTGCAGTTAAAAGGGCAATTGCGGATCTTTACGTAAATAAGTCACCGAGGCCGGATATTGAAACAGTGTTCTACGACGTTAGCGCGTTCACTGGTTAACCTTTTTATCTTTCCGTGCGGGAGTCTTTTCCTCATGTTGGAAGGTTGCCAATGTGCAGCCAATCTCTTCAAGAGCGCAATGACCTCAGCGCTCTCAAAAGTGATAATGTCTGTTATGACTTCTCTCGTTTTATTACGAGTATTCTCAGAGATCACTCTATACGTGTTGTTATAGATAAGTTCTCATCGAATAAGTTTCAACTTCAAGGTTCTGTTCTTTCTTCTACCCTTTTTCTTATTTTTCTCAACGACCTTCTAAGTCAAACTTCAAATCCTATATACTCTCTTGCAGATGACATCAACGTTTGTCATTCATTTTCCTTCGATCGTAGGCCAAGCCTTGTTGAGGTTGAGGGCAAAGGGCAGATTATGAATGACACACTTAATCATGGCCTGTTGACAATCACTAATTTTTGGGTTAGAAAGAGAAAACTAATATAACACAACAAACTAATACAAACTCGACAGTAGCGTTTTGTAACAAAAAAAGGGGAAAAACAATGCGATTTTAGGGAAAAACAGAGCGGTTTTTAGTTAATTTTAAGATAATATGGCAACACTTTCTACTAATTAGGATATAAATTAAACAAATTAGCGATTTATACCATATTCAATGAATATTATTCATTCATAATAAATAAAATCCGTTCTAGCATCTACTTTTATTATGGCGCGTCATATCATTTGTCTCTTTCTAACACAAAAAGTAAAACAAACTAAAAAACCTTACGTTTTTGACACCTGCCATAACGCGCAATAATAAATATAGATGCCAGAACGGTTTTTATTTATTATGAATGAATGAATATGGTATAAATCGCTAATTTGTTTAATTTATATCGAAAGTTTCCTTTCAAGAAAAATTTTGAAGTTGCCAACAAATTATGGTGGCAACTCAATTGTGGCAACTTATTGTAATACAAAGAAAACTAATTGCAATGAAGTTGGTTGCACTTTATAAATTCGCATTTCCGTTAAAAGTTTTTGTGTGATTTCTTGTTATGCAAATTACAATTTTTTGCTCTTTAAAGTGAACTTGAAAATTGGTTTTTATATTAGTGTTTTGTTGTTAATAATTTATTTTTTTTTGTTCATATCAAAAACAATGCGTTTTGATAATCTTGTTTTGAATAGTTTTCTTCACCTTGAATTGTTTAATAATGGTATTATTGTAGTTGTTTCTGTTAAAGTTGTTGGTGGCAATGTTTTAAAGAAAAAAAAAAAGGTTAATGCACTTCATTACCAAGATTTAAGACACTTTGTTGAGGAAAAATGAGCTAAAAAAAGAGCTAAAACAAGACAAAAACATTAAAACTTGCATGTTTAAGTTGAGATAGAAAAATATACTACAATAAAAATCTCATGTCAACAATAGAAATTATGTTGCGACAAACAGTAATATTATTATTATTATGATGATGTATTTTTAAATTGATATTTATGGTTACAATTAGTAGTATTTAAATGGTAATGGAATACTGTGGCATATTTAATTGAAGCTAAATGTTTAATCTTGAACAAACATAATGTAAACTGAAGCAAATTTTTATAAAGTGTCACAGAACTCTAGTCATACCAACTAATTATGTTTGTAAAATCAACTGAATATGACAGTTGAGTTTACAAACAAGGAAGGTCCTTCACAAGGCACCCACCGACTGTCCCGAAACTTGCATATAGGAAAGAGGGAATCAAAATATGATTTACCTGTTTTTTTAGCTGCCCAATGTCACTTTTAGCGGGTCAAAGGGGAGGAGGAAAAACGGAATTTTTTCGTTTTTTTAGGATTTTTCCCATTTTTTAAAAAGAAATAATATGAAAGAATATAGGTCGAAAGGTTTTTTGAAGGCCTTTTCCATGGCGTATCGGTCTTGTACAAATTTTTATTCGAATTTTCCCGAAAGCCAAGTTGGTTCGCAGAATCCGACTGAAGCACACTGCAATGGAAGAGTAGCGATTGTGGCCATAGCGCGATCTTGAAGAAGATAACAATACCACAAAATGTGGACTGTGCTCCTTCCATGAGCCCTTTTTAGCGTCACTTTGCCACTATGATACCACCTAAGGAGTCTTGGATGAGGGGTATTCCGGGTAGTGAAGACTCCTTAAATTTTTACACAGATGGTTCGAAGCTACACGAACAAGTGGGCTTTGGAATCTCTTCGGAGGAGCATGGGTTAAGCCTGGCTCAAAGATTTCCAGATCATTGCAGTGTTTACCAGGCAGAGATGCTGGCAATAAAGGAAGTGGCTGACTGTTTGAGTAACAATGTCTTGTCTACAACCGCAGTACACATCTATTCCGACAGTTAAGCCGCGCTCAAGTCTTTGAAGTCAATGTTTCTGAAAACAACATTCCCTTTTAACTGCTGCACGTATTCAAATGAGATGGCCAAGAAGTTTGACATGGACTTATATGTCCCAGGACACACAGACATTCCAGGGAGTTGCAAAGCCGCTGAACATGCAAGACTGGGACCGACTTTACATGTTCCAACGGAATTGGAATCGGTTTTGTTTCGCAACGGAGACTAATTAGATGGACGTGTATGACTACACGACAGATTTGGCCTTCTCTTAATTAGAAGCACGTAGTAAGCTTCTATCGCTTCCAAGAGGAGAGATTTCGACTGTGGTTGCTGTAATTACTGGACCCTGACTTAAAGAAAAGCACGCTGAGCGGAAAAACACGCTGAGTGTTTTTCTTTTGTACGATCTTTTCAAATTTTCAGATGTCGGGATTTAATATCTTAGGCAGGGCTTAGTAGGGGAACACCATTACCGTCCTGTGGTATCACAACGGACCTCGGAGTTGTGTGCTGACGTAAAGCGTCAGCAGCCACTTACAACCTAATCTGAGCTCATTAGAAATATTTCAATATAAATTATCTTATTGTCAGACTTTAAGCTAATTACTAGGGCAAGTACTTTTATGAAAATGCATATTTTTACTCAGGATTGTAAACGTAACATAAATTAAATATCTATCCGAATCAATGAATTTGCAATAAAATGGCATTGATTTGTAGTTGCATATTTATGCATATTTTGGAATAAATGCATATTTTTGCATATTTTCAAATAATTTGGACGTTTTTTTTAAATTTCATCAATATTTTTTCAAAACGTCCTTAGGAAAATTCAAAACCTATCGCCTATTTCTTATAGAAAAATGTATTTATTTATAGAAATCATATTCTGATGCATTTTTTAAAGCAAATGGATTCTAAAAGTATAATTTTAAGATTCTGAGAAATGTTTCCTATTAAAAATGTTCCTATTCTGAGACATTTTACCAATCGGTAAGAAAAAAATGTTTTCGAATGAAGATTTTTTACAGGAAAATTGCGTTTTTATTTTGATTAGAGGGAGGGTGAGGTCTTTTGCTTTTGAGTTAATTTTTGGACTTAAAAATCGTAAAACTCCGAAAAAAGTGAAAAAAAAATATTGTTAAAATAATTATTTTTAGAATAAAGAACAAAAATTATGGAAAAATAACTTGTTCTAAAAAAATATTGTATTTTAATATTCTTTTTCTTTTATTTTACTCATTAAAAAATTGTTTCCACTCAATAAAATTTTTTGAAGAATTGTCGAGGGCCTCAAAGTATTGGACAAAGCCTAAATTATGTTGACAAATCATTTTTTTAGTAAAAACAATAATTTTTAGATGCATATTTTTGAAGTTTTTAGTGCATATTTTGGATTTTTTAACGCATATTATAGGCACATATTTTCGTTTTTTAGATGCATGAAAGTACTTGCCCTACTAATTACCTAAGTTTTTTTTTCTCGTGAAAATTTTTTAAACGCCTTAAATCGTAAAAAAACTTTAAAAAACCGAAAACTTTTAAATATGGAAAGAAACAGACAATCATAACAAATCTTAAATGTCCATTTTATAACAAAATTTGTGCGGTTTTATATACTTAAAATCAGTTTAAACGATTTCTCCACAATATAGCCGCGTTGCCAAAAATGTTTTTTTTTTTTATATGGAGTTTGACAGATTTTTTCTCGTGAACACTACCACAGACTGTATACAGACTCGACAGTAGAGTTTTATAAGAAAAAATGGGGAAAAACTAAGCGATTTTAGGAGAAAACACAGCGGTTTTTAGTCCGTTTTACGCTAACATGGCAACACTTTCTACGACTTAGGAGTGAGTGAAACAACAAAAACCGATCTGGCATCCATTTTTCTTATGGCGTGTTATATCAGTTTTCTCTTTCTAACCTAATTCGTAGAATAATTTGAAAATATCAACCATGTGGTTAAAGAATACTTTTTTGACACCTGTCACTTATGTCGAGTCTGTATTAGTCTGTGACACTACTATGACGACATATTTTATAGAAATTCAAGTTTTTTCTTCGAATTTTCGAATAAAATAATTTTTTGTGATGAAATGTTCAAAAATCAGTACAATCAGTAGGTACATATTTTCAAAAAATCAGTACAAATCAGTACACGTGACAAAAAATTAGTACACGTACTGATGAAATCAGTAGGAATGGTCTGTAAATTTTATATTCAGAGTTGCCAACTACAGCAAATAACACTGCTTCTAGGATTTTTAAATTTTCTAAATTTTTATCTTACAAAAAATCAATATTTTTAATTTACTGTTTTACTATTCCTGTAAGTTTAATTAAAAATGCTAATTAAATATTAACTTTAATATACATATTAAATTAATGATTTTATCGTTGTTTTTTCTTCATACATACGTTTTTAATTAATTATGGAAAAAAAATATTATTATTACCACTACTATATAAAATTTTTTTTCTTACACTTTTATGATTAAATTGTCTTTATTTTTTCTTTTGTTATAATCAAAGTATAATTTTACATTTATTACAGGTTTGTTGACTTTTTTTTAGTAAACAATTGTTTATGCTAGTTATGCAATTAATTTTAAAACAAAGCAACAACAAAAATATTGTATATATCATGTTATATAATAATTTGTAAAATATTTTTTTTTTTTTTTTGCATATTTTTTATTTTTTGCTAATTTTTGCAGTTTTTTCTCACTTGCTAGTTCAAGTTAAATGATTAATTAGTTAACATAAACAATTTTGAAATGCTTAAGGGTCTCTATGGGTATGTACAAAGAGAGATGATAGAGTTATTAATTCAAGCAATAATTAATTTGAATTTAAACTGAATATATTTAAAAAAGTTTTTAAAAAAAATTAGCTTTTCGTTTCTTATTATCCAATTTTATTGAGATCACGTATAGGAGCTATCAATTTTTTATTTATTGCAAATATTTCTTAATTAAAAGTTTTAAAATGAAAAAAAAAATTAAAAAAATACGCACATACTTTTTTGAATTTATCCATGTTTAGTAGTCTTTCCATATCATTGAGCTTTTCAAAAACCACTAACCACATTTACTCTAGAAAAAGGTCATTGAAATGTTTTGAA
Organism: Pegoplata infirma; assembly: GCA_963921195.1. NCBI lineage: Eukaryota > Metazoa > Arthropoda > Insecta > Diptera > Anthomyiidae > Pegoplata > Pegoplata infirma. The sequence continues at coordinate 215,799,120 of OY992540.1, forward strand.
TTCGGAATGTGATGTTTATACATTATATGGGATACTCATAGTTATCTTTAAAAATAGGCATATCAAAAATTTAAATATTGCCATTATTAGATGAATTGTTCAGTTTTAAAATTTTTTTGATACTGACAACGAAAACACAGACTTAACAGACGCGACCGTTCAGTTTCATGACCAGAGGAGCATATTATGTTCGTGGTTATATTGTGCACGCAGAAAAGAAACATGATTACGACAACCATAATGAAGGGGAAACATAGTATGATTGATAGTTATCATAACATGATTGTAGCTATCATATTATGATCTTCGCTGATCAAAGTATGATAACAAAAAACTGTCATTTTATCATTGTTGATGATCATAGTATGATTGTCACAATCTTATATAAGATCAAATAGATCAGCCATACTATGTTGCCCTCCATTATGGGTGATGTTCACTCCTGCAATTATGTTCCAAACATGTTTTCCCAGTGTGTGGCGAACTCGTTTAAACTGATTTCAAGTATATAAAATCGCATAAAGATTTATTATAAATTGTTTCTTACTTTTAATATATAAAATATACTTAGCTTCAAAACACTTACTTAGCTTCAAAACAAAGTTGTTTTTCTTTAAAAACATCGATTTTGAACTAACTTTAAAAACCCAGTATAACTCTTTATACCTTTTATGAATGAGTGACACAATAGGTTAGGTTGTAAGTGGCTGCTGACGTTTTAAGTCAATACGCGTACACACAAAAAAAAATTAAAAAATTTGTGCTAGTTTTTGGTTTAATTACAACCTATAAAGTGGTTTTAGATAACTTACCAAAGTTTTTGCTTTAAAAAACTTAGGTAAATTATCCAAAACCACTTTATAGGTTGTATTATCCCTAAAACGTACACAATTTTTTATATTTTTTTTTGTGTGTAGACTCATAGGTCTATTGTGATACCACGGGACTTTAATAGGTTTCCCTACTACTTAGTCCCTGTCGTTAAACCAATTTGCGCTTCTTATGAAACTCCTTAGATATTGAATTTTGACATCCGACAAATCAGAAAGATCGTGCAGCTCACTAGATCCCAGTGAAGCAAGTCTCTGACCAGAAAGTGCCGGGCAATGGCTGATGTAGTGTTCGATAGTTTCCAACTTCTCTTCTTCTAACCAACTCCGGCAAAAGTCATTCGACGGCACATTCAACCGTTCTGCGTGCTTCCCTATAAGACAGTGTCCGGAAATTACAGCAACCACCGTCGAAATATCTCCTCTTGGAAGCGATATCAGCTCACTTGTGAGCCTCTGATTAGGAGAGGGCCAAATATGTCGTGTTGTCTCACACGTCCATCCATTTGCCCATCTTTGATTAGTCTGCGTCCAAAGACGTATGTTTTGCTTGCAAGTTTCTAGAGGCATACCAACACATTCCAATTCTGTTGAAACCTGCAAGGTAGTTCCCAGTCTTACAAGCTCATCGGCCTTGCAATTCCCTGGAATGTCACTGTGCCCTGGGACCCATATGAGTCGTATGCCAAACTGCTTGGCCATCTCATTTAAAAACGTGCGGCAGTTAGAGCAGATCTTGTTTTCAAAAACATTGACTCCAAGGACTTGACCGCGGCTTGATTGTCAGAATAGATGTTGACTGCAGTTGTAGACAATACATTGCAACTCAACCAGTCAACCACTTCCTTTATTGCCAGCATCTCTGCCTGGTAAACACTGCAATAATACGGCAATCTTCGAGCCAGAATCAACCCAAGCTTCTCCGAATAGACTCCAAAGCCCACTTGGTTGTGCAGCCTCGATCCATCCGTGTTAAAATAATGGAGGCTCCACTACCCGGAATTTCCCTCATCCAAGATACCCTAGATGGTATCATAGTGGTAAAGTGGCGCTTAAAAAGGTTCATAGATGGAACACAGTCCACATCTTGTGGTATTGTTATCTTCTTCAAGATCTCGCTATGTCCACAATCGCTGCTCCTCCATTGCAGTGTGCTATTAAGTCGAATTGCCTTCGTAGCCGCATACTGCCTACCCAATATGTCCAGGTGAAGGAGGATTTCCAATGCAGCCGTAGGTGTAGTACGAATAGCACCAGTGATGCACATCGAATTGGACGCACCACCATCCCCATCGTTTTCCAATGGCCCTTTTACAGTTATATAAAGCAATCGTTGCTTTTCTCACCCGTTCCTCAATATTACGCCTGAAATTCAACTTCCTATCTAGAAAAACTCCAAGATACTTGGCACCATCTGAGAAGGCGATTTCAGTGCCGTCCAGAGAAATAGGATCAAAAGCAGGAATCTTATTTTTCCTTGTAAACAATACAAGCTCTGTTTTACTTGGATTAACTTCCAGACCACAGCATCTTGCCCATTTAGACAAATCTATCAGAGAACCATGAAGAATGTCTCCAATGTTGGCAGATGATTTCCCTTTACCGCTATCGCGACATCGTCATCATATGCGACAACATGACAACCACGTGCTTCTAGAGACAGCAGCATTGAATTCAGTGCCAGGTTCCAAAGAAACGGCGAAAGAACACCTCCCTGTAGTGTGCCCCTATTGACAAATCGAGATATGACAGACGCTCCCAATTCAGACGTTATGCGTCTATTGACAAGTAGATTTTCCACCATTAAAACGATCTCACGCTTCACTCCCAGACCAGACAATGCCACAATTATGGAGCCTGGGATGATATTATTAAAAGCCCCCTCTATATTAAGAAATACCACCATAGTGTACTCCTTTACCGAAAACGATCTATCGATGGTACCGACGAGCTCATGAAGAGCTGTTTCCGTTGATCTACCTTTGATGTATGCATGTTGCCTTGTCGAAAGCAATCTCGGGTCAATCACTCTACGCAAATATGAGTCTATCATTCGCTATCATTTTTCGAACTAACAATAATAATGTTTTTGTTAATTACGTTCGATTTAGAAAATATTAAAGCAAATAACTGCATATTTGGTTTTTCCAAAAAACAAATATAAACTGATTGACGGGCAGTCGAATTCGGCATTTTCAAGCAACGTGCACAGTGCAATATAAAACGCCTAATTTTGATATAAATTCAAACGATTTTTTCAGCTATTAAACATAAAGAAGGATATCGTGTATAATATGGAGAAAAGAGGGGATATTAAGTAATAAAAAAATAGCAAAATATTTTGGTGGACGTTATTGCTTTTTTTAACAAAACGTGTAATTATAACTTAACCTTAAATAAATGACTTTTTCAATGAATACAAACTTCGCATAAGCTTTTAATAATGTTAGCCGTAGTGTGCCGTTTTTTTGATTGATGAAAAATTTAAAGAAAATAATTCTGAATTCATTTTTTTTTATTTTCCGTTGCACTTTTTTGCACTTTTTGAGATATCAATTTTCTTTCAGACAGCCTCAGCTTGCAATATGTTGAACTTTCTTACGTTTGGATAGGGAAAAGAACTAAGAGAAAAAACCCTGTTGCTGTTTATAATTTTATTATCAGTAAAATTGATTAAAATAATGTTTTAAACCAAAATTTGGCTTCGTTGAAGGAAATAGTACGAACTTTTTGTGAAAATTTTTCGTTAAGGTGGTACAAGGACCGCTCAAAAAATAACAGCTTTTTCGAGCAAAATTAAACAAAATGTTTGTGTGCCATTTTGGTAGCCTCTTTGCGTATTTTCTTCGTGCCGAGTTTCAAAAAAATTAGCCTATTCGTTTTCGAGATATTCACTCTTTTCACTTTTTTTCTTATGGTGGCAACCCTAAAAATTTCCACGATTTCCAAATTCATAAAATCCAGCTGTGTGCGCTCACAAAAAACTCTTAAATTTAAAATTTCAGCCATATCGGTCCAAAACTTTGGCTGTAATTATTTTTGGCCTAAAAATTGGCTCAAATTACCCAGTGTGCATTGTCTTCAACAAAAAAGAAGACAGACTAATTGGTCTAAAATACTTCGAAGCTGTGTGTGAATTTTTCCCAGACTTCGGGATAAAGACGACTCTGGTATCCCTCCATTTTAAAGGAATATATGACCAGTTGATGCATGCTGTGTATAGATTATACAGACAAGGGGCTATATAGTCCGACACTTTCTGCATCTCAGCCGGGATTATACCATCAGGTACAGGGGATTCAGAACGTTCCAAAGCTTGAAACGGCGTCATGGATTTGCACGCAAAATGTGTTTATAGAAGGAGATCCAACGACTCTCTACTGGAGGAAGACCACACCCCATTAGGATCTTTCAGGTATCCCAGGGTATATTTATTATTTCCGAAGCAATTTCAGATGCTTGGGCGTCAGTACGTTCCAAAGCTTGAAACGGCGTCATGGAATTGCCCGGAAAATGTATTTATAGGAAGAGTTCCAGCGACTCTCACTGAAGGAAGACCACACCCCATTCGGATCTTTCAGCTATCCCAGGGTGCAAGGAGAAGAAGCCAGAACTTTACGCAGCAATAGAACCTACACGAGGTAAATCAAAATGAAAAAATATGCATATGATTCAAGATTACTTTTTTGACATCTGCCATAAGTGTCGCGTCCATAGAAAAAGAGTAGAACAGAAATAGAGTTGCATTTCGCACAAATAAGTATTAGTGACAGCACATAATGTAACTTTTGACGTTTCATAAAAACAACACCACAGACTAATACAGAAAAAGGACTAAAATTACCCCTAAAATGACAGTAAGACGCTTTTGATAAAAAAAAATTAAAAACTTCAGTGGGCTATAAAAAATAAATCCGAACTGACTTTGCAAAACCCTTTGGTAGTTTTATCTATTTCGTGGTCTACTTTCATATGGCATTGAAGCCATTAAGGCTAATTTTTCTTGTTGCACAGTGTAATTTGTTTTTGAAAAAACTGTAAAAAAGTTGTTTATATAAAAACAACTAAAATTGTAGTTGAAAACAACAACTACTACTTACTACACAAACAACTGTCAGGTATTTAGTACCAAATCTAGATTAGCAATCACCATTACCATCAAATTGTTTGTAAACGATAAGATTACACTGGTGTAGACAGTTTTTTTAAATTTAAAAATAGTATACAATAATGTATTTTACCAACCTGTGATTACCCTAAAATCGCTGTTTTAGAAAATGTGCGTGCATGTTGTTATTTGTACTTTTGCCAATTTCTTTATTAACAAATTTTTAGAGTTGTTTTGTTGTTTGTTTGTTATTCAAAAATTTAAAAAAAAAAACGTGTTTATTTGCTTTATTTATATTTTGAGGGAGTGTAAATTGGTTATAAATCTTTTTTTTTAAATGTGTTAATATTAAAAAAACAAATTTCTCTTTACACATTTAGACGATCAATACTTTATATGGTAAATGTTTCATGGTAAACATAAACGATAGTCGAGGGAATTAATTTGTAAATATATTAAGAAATAGGTTATTGATTCATTAACTTGACCTAATCGAAAGTTGGTTAAGAAAAAACACTTAAATCTTAAATAGCTTAGGTGGTCAGTGACCTACGCTCATAGCACAGACTAAGCAGACGCGACAGTAGGTTTTTATAACAAAAAACAACTTGTTTAAACTAAACATGGGATTTCTTTCCAATTCTTATGAATTAGTGAGAAAATAAAAACAAATCTGCAATCTACTTTTCTTTTTTGACACCTGTCATAACTGCAGCATCTGTTTAGTTTGTGCATACAAAAACAGATAGAAAAATTAAGCGTTTTTAGGTAAAAATAGAGCGTTTTTTTAGCTATTTTAACTAAAAATGGCAAAACTTTCTACTGTTTAGAAGTGTTTAAAATAATTATAACGAATCTGATATCTATTTTTCTTTTGCGCGTTATATATTTTACTCTTTCTAACCAAAATAGTAGAACAAAATAAAAAAATTAAAATATGATTCAAGATTGCTTTTTTGACACCTGTCATAAGTGTCGCGACTGTGCTCGACTGTGCTATTGTCAAAAAAATAATCTTGAATCATATGTTTATTTTTTTCCAATTTTGTTCTACTGTTCGGGTTTAGGTTAGGTTTTAAGTGGCTGCTGACGTTTTACGTCAACACACGTAGACTCTGAGGTTTATTGTGATACCACGGGACCGTAATAGGTTTCCCTACTAGTCCATGTCGTTAAACCAGTTTGAGCTTCTTATGAAACTGCTTAGATGTTAAATTTTTGACATCCGACAAATCAGAAAGATCGTAGAGCTTCCTAGATCCCAGTGAAGCAAGTCTCTGACCAGAAAGTGCCGGGCAATAACAAATAAAGTGCTCGATAGTTTCCAACTCCTCTTCATCCATGCAACTTCGGCAAAAGTCATTCGACGGCACGTTTAACTGCTCTGCGTGCTTCCCTATAAGACAGTGTCCGGTAATTATAGAAACCACCGTCGAAATATCTCCTCTTGGAAGCGATATCAGCCCACTTGTGCGCCCCTGATTAAGAGAAGGCCAAATCAGTCGTGTTGTCTCATACGTCCATCCATTTGCCCATCTTTGATTAGTCTCCGTCGCAGAACAAAGCCGTAGGTTTTGCTTGCAAGTTTCTAGAGGCATACCAACACATTCCAATTCTGTTGGAACCTGTAAGGTAGTTCCTAGTCTTGCAAGCTCATCGGCTTTGCAATTCCCTGGAATGTCTCTGTGCCCTGGGACCCATATGAGTCGTATGTTAAACTGCTTGGCCATCTCATTTAAAGACGTGCGGCAGTTAAGGGCAGATCTTGTTTTCAGAAACATTGAATCCAGGGACTTGACCGCGGCTTGACTGTCAGTATAGATGTTGACTGCTGTTGTAGACAATACATTGCAGCTCAACCAGTCAGCCACTTCCTTTATTGTCAGCATCTCTGCCTGGTAAACACTGCAATGATCTGTCAATCTACGAGCCAGGCTCAACCCAAGCTCTTCCGAATAGACTCCAAAGCCCACTTGTTCGTGCAGCCTCGATCCATCTGTGTAAAAATTTATGGTGGCTCCACTACCCGGAGTATCCCCCATCCAAGACTCCCTGGATGGTATCATAGTGGTAAAGTGGCGCTCAAAGAGGGAGCACAGTCCACATTTTGTGGTATTGTTATCTTCTTCAAGATCGCGCTATGGCCATTGCAGCGTGCTATTAAGTCGAATTGCCGACGCAGCCGCATACTGCCTACCTAATATGTCCAATGGTATCAGGTGAAGGAGGATTTCTAATGCAGCCGTAGGTGTAGTACGAAGAGCACCAGTGATGCACATCGACGCCATTCTCTGTACCTTCGTGATAAAGACACAGTTCGCTTTTGTTTCTAAAGCAGGCCACCAGACAATGATTCCATACAGCAAAATTGGACGCACCACTGCTGTGTAGATCCAATGAACGACTTGAGGGCTAAAAACCCATCGTTTTCCAATGGCCCTTTTACAGGAATATAAAGCAATCGTTGCTTTTCTCACCCGTTCCTCAATGTTACGCCTGAAATTCAACTTCCTATCTAGAAATACTCCAAGATACTTGGCTCCATCTGAGAAGGTGATTTCAGTGCCGTCCAGAGAAATAGGATCAAAAGCAGGAATCTTATTTTTCCTTTTGAACAAAACAAGCTCTGTTCGTGTTAGAAAGAGAAAACTAATAAAACGCGAAAGAAAAAAATAGATGCCAGATCGATTTTCTCCTAAAGTCGCAAAGATTTTTTGTTATAAAACTCTACTGTCGTGTCTGTTCTAGTCTGTGTCACAGACTTAACAGACACGACAGTAGGGATTTAAGGCAAAAAAAAAACTATAAAAACTATCACCATAGATAAGAGTTTTAAAAATCTTAACAAATTAATTAAAAACTTTTCGAATTTTAATGTATTCTTTTACAAAAAACCTAAAATTATGTTCTTAAAATGTATTTTTTTTTAACTTTATTTAAACGAATTACAATCTTTTTATTTTCCAAATAGTTAATTATAACCTAATTTTATTTCATTCAAGATTTTTTTTCATTTATTCGTTTTTTTAAAGTTAATTAAAAATTAATTACCCAAAAGTCTTTAGAAAACTTTATAGTTGAATGCTCCAAAATACCAACAAAGTAATACTTTCAAATTTGGCTTGAAAACAAAACCGAAAAATCAAAATGTGGAAAAAAACAATTTTTGTTTTGGCTTCCAACACTTAATTAACAAAGCATGTTAACGATCAATTCTTATATCGCGTATATCAATATTTTTTTTAGAAGCTTTGCTGTATGTGCAACACTTTGAAAATTAATTGACGTTTGTGATTTTAGTTTTTGTGTTTTTTTTTTAATTAATTAAAATTTTCAAGAATTTTGAAAATGAGCAATTTATTTTGTATTTTTGTTAAATTATTAATTTTTTTTATTAAAAATTTTTAATTTCTCTGAACAAATTATTTATTTTCTAAAAACATGATTGGCATAAATAATCTAATTTTTTTTAGTGCATTCATGACCTAAAAAAAAAGTTGCCAACTTCACGTTCATAGTAAGTTTCTCTCACTCTCTTTTTTGGGAAGATGAATTTATAAAAAAAAAACAAGAAATCAGTTTGACCATAACTTTGGTAACCAGAAAGGTATCCCAAGTGATAAATACCGAAATTGTTCTGCACTCCGTCTATATTTGCAACTACCATTACGATGGCAATTAAATGACACAATTGACGTTTACAAACAATCTAATCGTTTAAAGCCTATTCACACCTAAGTGTTTCTTCACAATACAGCAGCAAGCAGCTGAGCAGCAAAATTTTTACATGTATTTTGTTGTTGCCGCAACAACAAAACACATGTAAAAATTTTGCTGCTCAGCTGCTTGCTGCTGTATTGTGAAGAAACACTAAGGTGAAATATCGTTCGAACACAGAAAAAAATATGGAGGAAACAAATTTGAGTAATCACTTGTTTAAATTTAAAAACAAAAATTGAGTAATTTTTTAATTGACGCAATTAAAAATTTACTCAAAAATTTTAAAAACAATTTAAGTAAATAATTTAATAAAAATTTAATATTTTTTTTATTTTTTTTTAAACTCTCATAGTTTTTTGAATTCTCGTTTAGTTTATTGTTTTTTGTGTATGTATATGAAAGTTTGTAATCGTCATTATAAAATTTTCCTATGTTTTTGAGACATAAATATGTTTGGTAAAGTTTGAAAAAACAAGTTTTTTGTTTTTTTTTTATGTAAAAAAATTTAAAACTTTTTTAAACTTTAAGCGTCCAAATTAAATCAAACGGACGTAAAAATTTAAAATTTGACATGTTTGTTTTTGTTTTTTTATGTCTTGCGCGACGCAATTTGATTCTGGTTCGACCCTAAAAAAAATAAATAGATAAATTTTGAAAATTGACACAATTGAAAATTTACTAAAAATTTTTTTCGAACATTTAATAAATTTTTATTAAAAATTTACTCAATACTATTAAATCGTTTACTGGTGCAAAATTTAGTAATTTTTTACTCAATAGTATTAAAAATTTACTCACATTTTCTGTGAACGAGATTTCAAACATTTGGTTCTTTTTCATATTATACCTAACCGTATGATAGGAATCTCTTTAATTAAAGTTTAAGTTGTTTTTAACTTAAAAAATGTAGTTGGTTTTCTATTTCTTTACTCCCAAACAATTGAATATCAGTAGATATTACTTGGAATTCCTTCCTTGTATCAAGAAATATTTAGATTTAACTATTCGTAAATACAGTAGTTGTTACTTTTGTAAATCTCTACATGAATGAATCTATCTTGTGCATTTTTTTTTATTTTCTATGGCATTCTTTCAAACGTGCTAGGTTAAAAAAACATTATAACAAAAGTCCAAGTCACCAGATTTTACATTCACTTCTTCCATCTATTCATTCAATGTATAGTTACGATCCATAAAAGGTGTGTTCTTCCATTGCAATTCTAGTAGAGTTGCATTTAGCCATTTAATAAGGTTAGTGGGTTAGTTGAAATATTTTTTTTACGCATGACTATATGGACAAATTACTTTAGTTAAGAGGATGTAACAACAACAATGTTTGATACAAATTGTAGAAAAAGTTTTTAAAAAATCATTATATTAAAAAATTTTAGTATGTTTTCTAAAAAACAGTAGATTTGGAATTCCATAAAATATTTAAGACCTTGCATTTTTTAAATAACCATAATTTAAAAAAAAAATATTTTGTCCCTTTTCAAAAATTTTTAGTTTACTTTTTTTTACAAAAAGTAAACCAAATTAAAAAAAACAAATAAACATATGGTTCAAGATTACTTTTTTGACAGATGTCATAAATATCGCGTCTTTTTAGTCTGTGACTAGTTCGCAGACTATATACAGACTGGACAGAGTCACTAAACGTTAATAAATCTCCAGGACCAGATAGTATTTCAGCAATTGTTTTAAAAAAGTGTTCTTCGACACTCGCTCTTCCACTGCGTAAACTTTTTAGCATATCATACCAAGCGGGTATTTTTCCCTCATGCTGGAAAGTAGCCAATGTCCAACCAATCCCGAAAAAAGGTGACGTCTCGAACCCCGACAATTATCGCCCGATAGCCATTTGCTCTGCGCTCTCTAAGGTTATGGAGAGTATGGTGAACTTTCATCTTGTCAATTATTTGGAATTCAATGGTCTGCTAAATGATCGACAGTATGGTTTTCGTAGGGGTCGTTCAACTGGAGACCTAATGGCGTTTCTTCGGAACGGTGGAGTAAATCCGTTCATCGTCTTGGCGAAAGTAAGGTTGTTGCTCTGGATATTTCTAAGGCTTTCGATCGTGTTTGGCACCGTGCACTCATCTCGAAGGTACGCGCATTTGGCGTTGGTGATACTTTCGCTCGTTTTATCACGAGCTTTCTCGGTAATCGTACCATTCGTGTTGTCGTAGATGGGTTTTACTCAAGGGACTTTTTACTAAACGCTGGAGTACCCCAGGGCTCTGTTCTTTCTCCCTCACTTTTTCTAATGTGTTAATAAACATTAGAAAAAGTGAGGGAGAAAGAACAGAGCCCTGGGGCTTCTGCTCGGGCTTACTATTAACCCAATTTATTCTTTTGCGGATGATAGCAACATGTGCCAATTTTACTCCTTCGACCATACACCAAGCCAATCAGAGGTTGGTATCACGAGGGAACATATGGATAGCACTCTTAACCTTGACCTATTGAAAATCTCTACGTGGGGTCTCGAGAATAGGGTAGACTTTAACGAATGTAAGACCCAGTGCGCTGTCCTGACCCACAAGCGTCTTCAGGGTTCAGGACCTAATTTGTCTTTTGGTGGCGTGAACCTTGGGGAATGTGAAGCTCTTAATGTTCTGGGTATGAAAATACAGTGTGACGTCCGTTGGAACAAACACATATTTGAAGTATCGAAAGAAGCATTCAAGTGCTTGGGCTTTTTGAAACGCTACAGAACCTACTTCACTCCACCTGATCTCCTTACAGTTTATACTACCTATATTCGTCCTAAAATGGAATACAATTCCCATGTATGGGCAGGTGCTTCAATATCATCATTGGAGTTACTTGACCGCGTACAGAGGAGGGCGTTGATGCTAATAGGGTCTGATACTATATCCGATTCCGTTAATTCTTTAGAGCATCGTCGTAATGTTGGTTGTGTGTCCTTGTTCTATCGTTATTTCCACGGAAATTGTTCCACTGAGATAAGTATTGTATTTCGATTTATTTAATTCATTTCATTTTTATATTCATTTTATTAAAGTATATTCTTACAAGAGAAAAGTTAGCTTAAAGTATATAAAAGGAAAATGTGTATATCTATATAATAGTGACGTAGAAAAAAACCTTTTTTTATAGGGGGCATCCCCTGAGTGTTGGTCTTAAAAAAAAAACATGGCAACACTTTCTACGACTTAGGAGTGAGTGAAACAACAAAAACCGGCATCTATTTTTCTTATGGCGCGTTATATCAGTTTTCTCTTTCTAACCTAATTCGTATAATAATTTGAAAATATTAACCATATGGTTAAAGAATACTTTTTTGACATCTGTCATATTTGTCGAGTCTGTATTAGTCTGTGGTAAGTTGTTTAACAATAAATGGGGAAAAACTAAGCGATCTTAGGAGAAAACAAAGCGGTTTTAAGCTAGCATGACAACACTTTCTACTAATTAGGAGTGAGTGAAACAATAAAAACCGATCTGGCACACTAATGGAGCGTTATATTAGCTTTCTCTTTCTAGCCTAATTAGTAAAATAATTTGAAAAAATTAACCACATGGGTAAAGACTACTTTTTTGACACCTGTCACTTATGTCGAGTCTGTATTAGTCTGTGCTCATGGTTTCAGCACAGACTAATACAGACTCGACATAAGTGACAGGTGTCAAAAAAGTAGTATTTTTCAAATTATTCTACGAATTTGGTTAGAAAGAAAAAGCTAATATAACGTGCCATAAGAAAAATAGATGCCAGATCGGTTTTTATTGTTTCACTCACTCCTAAATCGTAGAAAGTGTTGCCATGTTAGCTTAAAACTGGCTAAAAACCGCTTTATTTTCTCCTAAAATCGCTTAGTTCTTCCCCATTTTTTCTTAATAAACTCTACTGTCGAAACTGTATATAGTCTTTAGTTTCAGTTTTACAAAAACAACCGATTTCAAATTTCAAAGCGAAAACACAGAAAGCAGCGCCATTGAGAAAGAGTTAGGCCAAATTTTATTATTGATACGCTTAAATGTAACATTGGTAAAAAAAATATTTCCACGGAACAAAAAATTTTGGGGGGCAAAAAAAAAATTTTTGGGGGAAAAAAACTGCGAAAAAATATTTTTGTGTACAAAAATGTATTGTAACTTAGTTTAAATAGCATTCTGTATCCAATTCTGTTCACAAAAAAAAACGAGTTTACGTTTCAGTTCATAACTTTAAAATCGGTGCAGCGCACTGTGGTTCCAAATCCAAATCTAGGTGGACAAAAGTCTAAAAAGTTTGAACCTCTAAATTAAAAAAACGGTAGGTGTTTTAAATAGCTAACAACATGCCTAGACTAGACGAAAAATATTTTGATTAAATAAGGGGTTTAACTTTGTCCCCGCAGCACTAGAACATCAATGTTTGTTCACGAAAATGTTTGTAATTAAAAACTAAGGAAATCAATACAAAACTAAGTAGCTTATACCAAGTGAACTATTTGCAGGAGAATGCCGTGAATTTTTTATATAGCCATGGCCTCCAAGTTGGGGGCAAGCCACTATATACATCTCTTAGAGTAACTATCAGAGCGTATGTTTCATCTTTCATCTCATCCAGCGGCGTCCAGCTGCATTTTTTATAGCGTTTTTAAAAAAGTCATCTTTCTTCAATATTTATAACTCTCAAGAAAATGCTTATAATATTCAGGATCTTCTGCACATATTTTTGCAACAAATACCTCTACAGTATTTTCTATAATTGTTATATCACACATTTTTCCTTTCCCGCAACTCTAGAAGCACAAAAAGGATTTAATTTGAACATTCTAAAAAAACTACACATTAAAAGTAATTCGACATAGCTGGGCTTTACTGTAATGCTTAGAAAAGCTTTTTTATATCATTTTTAAATACTTCCTTTAAATTAAGTGCCCTAAAGTGGCAAAAAGTAATTAACTTTTTCCAGTTGTAGCGAAAAGTCCAATTAAGTTGAAGCTATTTTAGTGAAACCCACTGTAATTTCAAAAATATTGAAGCTACAATTTTTTAAAGCATTTTTTTGAAATCAGCGACCCCAAAAACATAAAATATCATGGTTAAATACTTTTGTCCACCTAGTTTTGGAATCGGAACCACAGTGCAGCGCGCTGAACCTAACTAAATTTTGGAATACAACTTCCTGAAAAATAGTTCATAAATTTTAACATAATTTAGTTTAATTTAACCAAAAGTTTGGAAATTTTTTGTAGTTGTTTTAAAAAATTAAATACAAAAAATTACTACATTGTAGTAACGGTTGTTTTATGTTGTTGTTTTTAATCCATAAAAAAAATATTATTTTTCTAGAATTTTTTAGAAAAACGGATGTGTTGAACGAGTTGGAATGTGTATGAACTAAATTGAAAAAAAAAACATATTTTTTTATTTTTTAGTTCAAATTGGCATAATACTAAATACTTTTTTCTTTCCTTATTTAAAAGAAAAATATGAACTTAAATGAAAGAAAACCTGGCAATGGAGTTAAATCATTACCAATTTCCTTAAATTTAGTTAATTTTCCCATATTTTAGTTCATTTTTTTCTGAGTGCGATATCGCTCAAATACATATTTTTGGTAGAAAAGCGTGTCCTTACCGACAACATTCCTGATTAAAAAACATTATTACTACAGGCGTGTTTCTTTTCAAACTCGTTTCAAATATTTTTCATAAAATATTTATACTAATATTGTAAATAAACTTGGCTTTTAACTTTGTTTTTAAACTTGATTTTAAAAAAATTAAAAATTCCAAACGTTTATTTTAAAAAAAGGCAAAAACTACAATAGCAAAAAATGACTTGTATTATAAACAAGGTTCAAAACAAATGAAGCACAAAATATTAATGTTGCAAACAAAAATGTTAAAACAAAATCAATTTGAAAGTGAAATTTTTTTAATAATAAAATTTATTGTATGTACAAGAAATATGTACACAAACATGTTGGTTTATAAGGCTAAATACAAATAGTAATCAATAATAAATTAGGGTGATTACAAATGCTATTTTTTTTTCAAACAAATTTTTAATTTCAAATAAAAATTGATTTTTTGATAAATGTGAAAAATATAAACTATGCCTATTTTGGAGTGTAGGAAATGGGTGATCAATTATTCAAAAGAGCAAGAAGAATTAAATTTGAACTAGCCGAATTCGTGAATACCTTTTAAAATGTTTTAATCAAGTGACCGATTTTTTTTTACGTTCGATTTTGATCGATTTGAAATTTCAAGGTTTTTTTGGCTTTTCTATTCACTTTAATTTTAATCTTTAAGCTAAGTACTCTGTTCGGTTTCACGGGAAAAAATCTGTCAAACTCCATATAAAAAAAAAAAAATTGGCAACGCGAGGAATTAAGGGGAAATTGTTAAAAAAGTTTTCACTCATTTTTATTATACAAGACAATTTAAATTGCCGTGAAAAAGTGACATTTCAGTTTTGTTATGATCGTTTCTTTCTTATTATTGTCAAAAGTTCTTGATTTTTAAATGTTTTATTGCAATTTGAGGCGTTTAAAGTTTAAGTGAAATTTTCACCGTAAGAAACAGAGTACTTAGCTTTAGTGAAAACTAAGCGATTTTAGGAAAACATAGCGGTTTTTATCTAGTTTGAAGCTAACATGGCAACACTTCTACGACTTAGGAGTGAGTGAAACAATAAAAACCTATCTGGCATCTATTTTTCTTATGTCGCATTATATTAGCTTTCTCTTTCTAACCTAAATCGTAAAATAATTTGAAAAAATTAACCATATGGTTAAGGATTACTTTTTTGACACCTGTCACTTATGTCGAGTCTGTATTAGTCTATGGTAGAGTTTTACAACAAAAAATGGGGAAAAACTAAGCGATTTTAGGAGAAAATAGAGAGGTTTTTAGGTAGTTTTAAGCTAACATGGCAATACTTTCTACGACTTAGTAGTGAGTGAAACAATAAAAACCGATCTGTTATCTATTTTTCTTATGGCGCGTTATATTAGCTTTCTCTTTCTAATCTAATTTGTAGAATAATTTGAAAAAATTAACCATATGGTTAAGGACTACTTTTTTGACACCTGTCACTTATGTTGAGTCTGTATTAGTCTGCGTCATTACTGTCACCAGAGGCATTAAGCTTAGATATGAGCGCTCCGTGTCACAGACTAATACAGACTCGACATAAGTGACAGGTGTCAAAAAAGTAATCTTGAACCATATGGTCAATTTTTTCAAATTATTCTACGAATTAGGTTAGAAAGAGAAAGCTAATATAACACGCCATAAGAAAAATGGATGCCAGATCTGTTTTTATTGTTGCACTCACTCCTAAGTCGTAGAAAGTGTTGCCATGTTAGCTTTAAACTAGCTAAAAACCGCTCTGTTTTCTCCTAAAATCGCTTAGTTTTTCCCCATTTTTTGTTACAAAACTCTGCTGTCGAGTCTGTATATAGTCTGTGTCCGTGTCACACACAATCAAACGCGTTGGAGATATGTAGAGCAACTACTTTACCTTCTTCAAAGTCTCCGAATCAAAGCATTTTGTATTTTTAGGTTATGTGGAAAGTTCCAACATTTTCGAGGTAATTTTACATTTTTGTTCATATCTTATGAACCGCTAAACCGATATCGCTCAAATGCAATACCAAACTGCACAGGAAAACAAAAAGTAAATATGCCAAGTCTCAGTCATATCTCTGTAACACTCTGGCCGTGATCGCCATTTCAACAGACGGCTGATATCCGAATTTTAGGCTATTTTGTTATCGTCATTCCTGGAAATTTCGATAGCAAAAACGATATTACATTTTTATATCGAAACGATATCATTATCGGCTGGAATAACAATAGTTTTACGATAAATTCTGGAAAATGGCGATTTTCCAGAAAAGCGAAAACGATATCCAGAAAGCGAAAACGATATATTTTTATTGAAAAACGATATCATAAGGAAAGGTACATTACGAACGGAAACACTATTGTGTTTGTATAATATGTGATACTTAGGTGGTATTGCCTCGATATCATAACGGTATCGTTTAGTTTATTGGGTTATGATACTTCATTGGGTTCTATACCGATATTTCGATGAGTTAGAAACGGAATGACGAAATTATATATGTGTATTCACTTACAATAAGTGCAAAGTAAACAAAAGGTTTTAACTCAAAAAAAAAAATTACACTCAAAAAAATTTGTACTCTCAAAAAAATGTTTACACTCAAAAAAAAAATTTACAATTAAAAACAAATTACACTCAAAAATCATTTTTTTACAAAAATTTCCAAAAAAGTTTTTTCTTTTAATGAAATTAAAAAAAAATTAAAAATTTCAAAAAAAGTTTTTTCTTTTAATGAAATTAAAAAAAAAAATTAAAAATTTTTAAATAATTTTTCTTTCATGTGTATACCATTTTTGCTGACATTTTGTTTTTCAATAGCAAAACGGTTTTGGAACTATACTGTGACTAGTTTACTACAGTCGTAAAAATTGTATTTACCTGCAATGCATATGTAAAATGCTTTGACAACGGAAGCTTTTGTTAATATTCGAGTGCTTAAAAACCATTCATGGTTGGCCATATTTGGTTTTACATTTAAATTAATGTTTAGACGAGCCATACATTATGGTTAGACAAACCATACAATATTGTAGTTTATTATTAAAATAATAGGAGAAACTGCAACAACAATTGTAAATAAAGAAATAAACTAACAAAAATATTTCGTAATAAAATTAAATTGAAAATCTAGCAATTTAAAAGGAAAATGTAAAATGAAATACTATACAAAATAAGGCTTGATTTCAGAGTCTTAGGTATTGACAAACACTTAAGTGACTGCAATATTATGTTACACGCAATTACAATGGCAGCGAAATCTTTTTTGAATGGTAGGGTTGATTTCTAATAGTGCGTTTACATTGGATTTCTAATCTAGTAAAGTGCGATTTTAATCAACTTTGTAATCTGTACCGTTTACATTGGCATTTTTTACATTTGAGAAGATTAGGATTGGCATTTAAAATAACAAGTTGGTAATAAATGTGTGTGACTGCGTCAAAAGACAGCGACGGTAATTAGTCGCCGTGTGATTAACAAGGACAGTGACGGCGTTTACAATTAACAATTTGGGCGGCATAAACATACTTTGCGGCGTCATCAAAATGGCAGGCTTTGTGTCGGTGTTTTTCAGTGTTGGAAAATGAAAATAACAGAAATACAGAGTTGTATCTAACTTTACCAGATTGCATTTGCCGATTAGAGCCTAAACTACTGGATTGAAAAAAATAAATTTGTATGGGCAATCTAATAGATTGAAACTAGATTGGAGCCACAATCTACTTTAAGCTAGATTAGAAAACCACTGTAAACGCACTATAAGCTTGTAGATTTTAAAATAATCAAGTTGTAATCCTAACCATAGAGTTTTATAACATAAAACGGGGAAAAAGTAAGGGAGTTTAGGAGAAAACAGAGCTGTGTTTAGCTAGTTTTACCCCCAGTTTCTGTATGACGTTCGTTAAACGGTTGTCATACAGAAACTGGGGGTTAATTCAAGATAGCAACACATTCTACTAATTAGGATTTAGTAAACAATAAAAACAGACCTGACATATCGAGGGACTATATTCAAAACCCTCTATCTTAAAAAACACAACTTTTCAGGAGAGCCAAAAAACTGTTTATTTCGCGTATTGTTAGAGTAATTAAAATTCGATATTCTACAATATTTTTATAAATCAACTACAGAATCTCACATATAATTCGTTTTTAAAATTTTGCACTATTGGGGATATTATGAAAGATAGAGGGTTTTGTTTCTCAAAAATATTAAGTACATGAATGAAAATGATCAGATAGAGGGTTTTGCATTTTAATAAAAATGAATTATTATGATTTCATTTACGACATCGGTAAATTTTAAACGTGATTTGTTAATGATAACGGCTTATAAAGAGTTCCAAAATCGCGGTTTTGGTCCACAGGTGCTGATTTTTGAGAAAAAATATATTTTTTTTACCGAATTCATCTTAAAAGATGCCAAACTGTTGAGTATGTTATGTAAAAAATAGTAAAAAATTAAAAACGCCATTTTGGTCCACAGATGCTGATCAGCATCGCGATTTTTAAGATTAAACTTTTTGTTTCATATTGTACACAAAACATCTAAATTTTGAGTCATATTTTTCAAAAAAGTCAAACAAGAATTTTGAGAAAAAATTAGCATCAGTGGACCAAAATCGTGATTCTGGAATTTTGTTGACAAATTCATGTTCAGCATGCAAAAATTAGTATGAAAACATGTAATGCATGATGAAATTATTCAAAAAAATATTTATAAATTACTTATTTGAAAAGATAGAGGGTTTTGCATTCAGAAAAATTAATTGTGTAAGAGATAGAGAAAACCAAAAATGCAAATAAAGGGGCATGTCACAGACTCAATTCCGTTCGGATTTGAAAAAAGTGGTTTACTCGTAAAACGCAAAAAGAATATTTTTTTTTTTCGGAATGAAACCACTTTTATGCATTTTAATTCCACTTTGTAGGCATGTCACAGACTCAATTCCGTTCGGATTTGGAAAAAGTGGTTTACTCATAAAACGCAAAACGAATATTATTTTTTTCTGAATAAAATCACTTTCAAAAATCAAAGTGGAATTGAAATGCATAAAAGTGGTTTCATTCCGAAAAAAAATATTCGCTTTGCGTTTTACGAGTAAACCACTTTTTTCAAATCCGAACGGAATTGAGTCTGTGACATGCCCCTTGATTTTTAAAAGTGATTTCCCCCCAGTTTCCGTATGACGAACGATAGACGAACGTCAAAAAATTACATGTATTTTGTTTTTGTTACAATAACAAAATACATGTAAATTTTTGACGTTCGTCTATCGTTCGTTATACGGAAACTGGGCTTTCATTCCGAAAAAAATAACATTCTTTTTGCGTTTTACGTGTAAACCACTTTTTTCAAATCCGAACGGAATTGAGTCTGTGACATGCCCCAAAATAGCAAAAAAAAAATATTTTTGTTCTGAATTTTACACCATAGATGAAGGCGGTTTTACTGAATATTTTGTCATCAAAAAGTCATTTTCGCGAAAATGGAAGATAGAGGGTTTTGAACAGTGTTGGCTACCGTTACCCTTTCAATACCGTTACCGATTAAAAACCCTTTAATATTGACTACCGTTACCGTTACCAATACCGAAATAAAAAATTTGAAATACCGTTACCGATTAAAAACCATTACCTTTATTCGGATTTTTACCGGTATTATATCGGTTTTGTTTCGGTTGTCTTAATATTACTTTTTTTTAGTTTTTTTGCAGATAAAAATCAAATTAAAATATTTTTAATGTTGGTGAAATAAATAAATTTTTATTCATTGTAAACCGGATTGTCATTTGGGCAAAAACAATGAAAAAGTCTGTCCAACCAATGATCGCATTCGCAATTTTCTAAATTATGTGGAAATCGGTCCAAACAATGATCACATTCGCTATTTCCCTAAAAATTTCCGAAGAGAAAAGTGAGTGCCACGACAAACCTGATTCGCTCAAGTTTTGCTGGCGTTGTCATCCACGCAGGTAAGCGTGGCGAGTCGTACAGTCTGAAGAAAAACTCTGTCGGAAAATCTGTAAAACAACTTTCAGTTTGAATTAGAAAGTTTTTACCAGATTTTTCTGCTATAATGAATACTTCTAACTTAATTCTCTGTCATTAAGTTTAAAAAATAACAGATATTTTTCTGTGTTTTACTGACTCTGTTTGCTTATTTTAAAAAATATTTTTGTTAAAATTTTAGCAGATTATATTGTAATTTTACCAAAAAATTTGTTGGCATTTTTTTAATTTTTGTTTAATTTAAACGATTAAAACTAAAAATTAATCAAATGTGAAAGAATCAGCTGATTATTTTAATAATTTTACAGTAATTGTCTTGTTTGTAAGAACATTTTCTAGAAAAAAAATGAAAAAAATTTTAAAAGTTTATTAAAATGAAAAACTTCGCTTTTTTTATAACAGTTTTTAACAAAAATTAGTATTTTTTACTTTAATAAAATATAATTTCGATGTTCAGGCTGTTTATTTGAAATCAGAAAATTTTTCAACTTAAAGCCGCAGATTTATCTGTGGTCTTGACGCATTTTTCTGCAGACTCTGCTAAAACCATCAGATTTCTTAAATGGCTCAAAGTTCAGATAATACTGCTGATTAAGCAGAGAAATCTTATAAACACGTAAAAAATCAATGATTTATTTGTTGAATTACAATATTCCGTGAATACTTTAATTTAATTCTGTGTTAATTAATTAAAGTATTAAGTACTTCTATATAATTATATTTCAAGCACAACATTTTTCAGTTTAAACGTGTTTTAAAAAAATTTGTGACTTTTTAACATGTTGGGTAAATTTTATTCATAATGCCGGTACGTACCGGTATCGTTGTTTCGGTAACGGTTAACCGTTACCTAAATAATCAAAAATACCGTTACCTTTACCGTTACCGATATAAAAAATATGTAATACCAATACCGTTACCGATACCGTTATTCGTTTCGGTTGCCAACCCTGGTTTTGAATATAGGCCCTCGATATATTTTTCTTTCTAACCCAAAATGTAGAACAAACTGAAAAATTAAATATATGACTTAAGATTACTTTTTTGACACCATAATTTCCGAGTCTGTTTTAGTCTGTGATTTGGCGTTTTTCAACACTGAGCCACAGACTAATACAGACTCAACATAAGTGACAGCTGTCAAAAAAGTAATCTTTAACCATATGGTTAATCAAATTATTTTACGAATTAGGTAAGAAAGAGAAAGCTAATATAATGAGCCATAAGAAAAATAGATGCCAGATCGGTTTATGGTATGTTTACGAAATTTTTTCACAAATCGAAATGTGAGCGAGATGGAAGATACCAGTTTTACAGTGGGAATGCAGATTGTTTTTTGTCTCTCTTTGCTTTACGTTTGAACTTTAGTTTAGCATTGCCAGAATTTTCCAATTATTTTTGGTGATGCCAGATCTACAAAACGGTCGATGTATTACCCTATAACTCTGGTGTCTCATACCCTTAAGGGCCGTTTAGATTGGCAGACTTGTAAAACGACCTGTGAAAAATTCATGCTGTTTAATATTAAAACGATGTTGATGTTTCTCTGATATTAGAGATTTAAGTATAAAACTAAAAAAATAAATTTGACGTTTTTTGTAATCTGTCAAAACAGTTTTGTGGTTATGGTTTGTCACAAGGCTCTAGACTCTTTATTTCAAATGTTAGCACTTTAAAAATTACAAAACCAAATCTTATTTTTTTAAATTTATCTTGAACACTTTTGTATTTTTTTTTTAACATTCTAAGCTTTTACATTTGTTTTGTTTTTTTTAAAAGAACTCTTTGTATTATAAATTAGCCCTTTTTAAAAACTGGGTCGGTTTTTTCTCTAATAAACAGGCACGCACAACATTGCGTTAAATCCATTAAAATGAACACGGAAGACGTATTAACATAAAAATACCAATAGTTTTTTTTCGTACATATTTTTATTTAAATAAACAAAAAACTTGTTTGTATAGAATGAAGAAGAATGAAAATATTGTTAAAAATTTTACGGTTTAAGCTTTGCTTTATTATCACCTTTCAAATTAAATAGATGTGTTAAATTCACGAAAAGATTCGTGAACACAATAACTGATATTTAGTTGGTATTCTATGCAAATATTTTTTTTGATAACTTTAAATTTGAAAACAGCTACAAGATTTTTTTCGAGTGTAAATAAAGTTTACGGGATATTTAAAATTCTAAGGATCGAACCAGAATCAAATTGTGTCGCGCAAGTCGTAAAAAACAAAAACAAACACATCAAATTGGAAATTTTTTATGTCCGTTTGATTAAGGTACCTAAATCCTGAAGGTTTCAACCACGAAAGCTTTATTTGCTCGTTATAAAAGCGTTTACTACATTTTTGGGATAATTTTCTGAAAATGTTAAACTATTGTTTAACAACTGAAAAATTTAGCGGAAACAACTATAAAATCGGTAAAAAAAACTACTAAAACTGTTTTTTGCAGTTGTTTTTTACTGCCTTTTGAATTGCTAAACATGTGGCAAATTGCAATATTTGAGAAAAACAAGTCAAACGGTAAATTCGGCAACTTTGATACACTCCACAATTCAAAAAAAATATTGCAAAAAAAATTTGTTAAAAACTGGTAAAAGAAATTATTTCTAACAAAAATAATCCGCAAAAAACAAAATTTGGTAAAAAAGAAATTCTTCAAAAATATTTTTTGTGTAAAAAAATGCTTGTACTGGATTAAATATCATTCGGTATCCACTTCTGTTCACAGATAGAATTTGAAACGAATTTCAATCAACAAAAACGCGGATTCAATCAATTTTTTCATTGAAATTCCTCCAATCAACAAAATTGTTATACCAATCATCAAATTGTAGGTGATTAATTGAATATTTTTTCAATCAAACACATTTTCGATTTTGATCATATATTTGATCATTTTTTATTTATAGTCAATCAAAATAATGATTGATTTAAAGAATGAAATGTAAGCTTGTGATAAAATTGTGATGAAATTATGAACAAAAAATAATCTTTTTTGCTTTCCAATATGTTGCCAACAATAAAAAAAGTAAAACCTGGGGGGTAATTGTGTATTTCAATTCTAAAAGAGAAGCTATTCGAACGACATTTTTTATTTAAAGTGCCTAAAATAATTTTTATTCGAGCGAAAATCTTTTGGCTTATAAATGTTTATCCTTTTATTTTAAAAATAAACAAAAAAATATTTTTGTCATAGATTTTTTTTAATAACCCGTTCAAAAGATAATGAATTTTCAAATATACGGAGCTTGTTCCTTTACTCTAACTTTTTTTATTTATAACTTTTTTAAAAATGGTTTACATTTTTATACCCTACACCACTCTGTGGTGTAGAGTTTGTGCTGATGTTTGTAACTACCCAAAATATTTGTCCTAGACCCACATTCAAGTATACCGATCGACTCAGAATCACTTTTTGAGTCGATTTGGCGATGTCAGTCCGTTCGTCTGTACATCTAAACGTTATATACACGATGCAGGTCGCAATATATTTCGCTGAAATTTAAAACTTAAGCTTATTTTTGCCTAAGGACAAAGCCTATTGAAATTGAAAAAAAAATCGGTACATGTTTAGACCTAACACCCATACAAAGTCCCCTTAAAATTTGGCTGAAGCTCCCCTAATAAACGTAAAAAAGGAGGTATTTTTTCGATTTGAATCTGTCAAAGAGATCAAAGCAAATCTGATCAGATCTCGGAAATGGGGACAAATTTCGGATATAATAGATCTGATCAGATACAATTGATATAATCAGATCTTAACAGATCATAACTAATCGATGATACGAAATAATGTATCACATTCGAATAACCTATAGAATTTTTGACTCCATTATTTAATTAGATTCCAAAATGTCTTTCTAATATTTAATTAGATTATTAAGTATGACAAAATATTTAAATATATCTCATACACCACGAGATATATTCAAATATTGAACAACCCACGTAACATTAATATTCGGATTATTTATAACAAAAAGCAAACTAAGCAAAGTATTTTTTAAAAAAATTATTTTTATTTATCTTTTTTTAATTCAAATAAAAATAATCGATAATAATTTATTAAATTTTTTTTTAATATAAAATTTTAGTCACGTTCTATAAATTTTGGCTCAAAATTACACCTTCAAAAATTATTTATCATACATAGTCTTCATATAAATTTTTTAGTTTGTTTATAAATATTTGTTGTTATTTTCTTATTGTTTTTTAACTAATTAATAATATTAACGTTACGTTTGGTTGCATTACTTAATTGGTAGCGGCTATTTTTATTTAAATGGTGTTGGTGGGTAGTTTTAGGTTCGAAAACAACAAAGACGTTATGATAATTTTTAAAAAACATAAAAAAATATATATATTTGGCGCTTTAACGCCATATTGTTTTATTATGTTTTATATAATGTAAAAAAAAATTGTTGTAAAATAAACAAAAATCGAAAGTTTTCCAAAATATAAAATAAATACTTGCAATAAAATGCAACAATTGTTTGCAACAAAAAAAAAACAAATAATGTTATTAATTTAAATTTCTAAACACATAAATATTTCCTTTATTTATGTTTCAAAAAAACTCTTTTATATTAAAAACTTCCGGGTTTTTAATTTCAGCAGTATAACACTTTTTTAAAGAAAGTATTTTTTTTTTTTTCATTTAAATGCATTTTCTTGCACTTAAAAAAATATGTTGGTAAACAATTTTTATACCCTCCACTTAGTGATAGAGGGTATATATAAGTTTGTCATTCCGTTTGTAACTTATCGAAATATCGGTCTGGGACCCCATAAAGTATATATATTCATGATGCCCGATCGATTTTAAGACATTCTAGCGATGTCCGTCTGTCTGTATGTGGAAAATGCTATCACGGACAAAATATTGCACAGAGATGAATGAAACTTAACATATTTATTGGAAGTTCTCCCGAGAAGTTTGGTATTGCATTTGAGTGATATCGGTTCAGCGGTTCAAAAGTTATGAGCAAAAATGTAAGCACACCTTAAAAATTTCAGTACATTCAACATAACCTAAAAATACAAAATACTTTAATTCAGCTTCTGGTTGACATATGTGAACATAATTGAACACCAAATGGTATTTAAACAAGTAGGAACATATTTTTTGACAAAAAAAGAAAAAAATTGCGGATTTTTTTTACCAAAATTTTTTTTCAAATTTTTTTTTTTTTCAAAAGTAATTTCCTTTGAAATAAAGTTTTTGGCAATAATCTTTTTGAAATTGTGGAGGGTACCACTACATTCGGCAAGGCCGAATTTAACTTTTTTACTTGTTTTACTTAAAATTTAATTTAATTTCAGACAACTACGCAAATGTTTGAAACAAAAACCTTACAAAAAAATAACAGTTTTTGACTAGAAATATTTATTTGAATTATTTTTACTAAAAAAAAAAATTTTCTGTGTAAATTTTTTTTTAATTCTATTTTTTTTTTTTTTTTTTTTGAGTGTAAAATTTTTTGTGTGAACAAAAATACTTTGTAAAATATTTTAGTGGCTTACCAATGTCATAAAAAGCGTATTGAGCAAAATAAAACCTATAAATATGAATTTATAGCAAAATATGCAAAAATATGCATTTTCAGCTAAATATGCAAAAACATGCACTAACCAAATTCTTTGATTTGCAAAGATATTTGGTTTTTGCCGTTCTAAGACTAAAGGGAAAAAAGCCCTCTCCTTGCTCATAACTTATGAATCATCAGACCGGTTTAGATGAAATTCAATACCAACCTAACCAGAAAAAAAAATAAAAATATATACGCCTAGCTTTAGCAGTCTAAGTTTCTTTTGAAAGTTAGCGTATTTTTAACATAGAGACAGACAGACGGGCGAACATTGCTAGATCGATGTTAAATCGATTAAGGACACTTTGATTTTTTTTTTAGATTTTCCCATATTTTTACAGTTTTTAATACCCTTAAAAAATTTCTTCGTGGTAAATTCGAATCGAATTTTTAAAAATGATGAGCTTTTTTCTTTACTCATAACTTCTTCAAAAATGGTTGAACCATCCATTTTTTTTAATTTTTGTTTTTTATGTAATTTTAAATAAAAATTCTTAAAAGTGTTAGATTTTCAAGTTTTGAAATTTAAATCTTGTTTTTGAAAATGTTTTTTATTTTTTTTTTTGAAAATTTGTTGAGAAAAACTCTATAGATTCTACAAATGTTTTTCCCAGAAGATCGTGGGAATTAAAACTATTTTTTAAATTTTTGGAAAAAAATTTTATTGCAGTTTTGCAATTTTTAATCAAGTCTACTGCTCCAATGGTGTCAATATCAAGAAACACCCCAACAAATTTTTACGTCTAAATTTTTTTTTTCAAACAAGAGGGCTCCTGTAGAAAATGATATTTTTTAAAACTTGCTCCAACCGCTCTAACTGATGAGTGTGTTATCAATTTCTTAAAATTGATACAGACTGATTTTTTTGTAGTGTAAGTTTCATAAAACAAAAGTTTTTTTTTTACTTTTTATATCTTTAGATGTTTTTTGGCATTGCGTTGCTTTTTTTATTAATACATACTTTTGTATATGTTGCATGCCTCTAAAAAATTTATATGGACACTTGTTGTTAAAAAAATCAGTCAGTCCCCCATTTGGTTCGTTGCACACTGTTAATCAATGGTGCAAATATCGTTGTACCATCATAAAAATTTAGTTTCATTTGCAATGTCTATAAAAAAATACAAGTTTTTCCCAAATAACAAAATTTAAAGAAAAGGCCCCCCTTAGTATTATTATTTTTTTTAAGTTACTTTGTCAAATGGGTTCTGTTTTAAAGAAAAAGGGCCTATTAACATAGACTATACAGATGCGACACTTGGGTTGGTATTGTAATCCAGCGAAATCGGTCCAGTGGTTCAAAAGTTTTATGCGAAAGAGAGAATTTCGGCAAGAGGTTTTTGCGAATTTACGAGATAAAAACACGCTAACTTTCGAACGACAATTCTGATGGTGCTGAAGCTTGGATACATATTTGTTGTTTCCCTGGTCTGATTCGTATTGCATTTCAGCCAAATCGGTACAGTGGTTCAAGTTTTTAGCAAAACCGTGAATTTCAGATTGATTTCCCCTTAAATTCATGTGTTAAAAAACCCGAGCTTTAAAAACATTGGTAAGCCACAAAATTACTTTACAAAGTATTTTTGTCACTCAAAAATATTTTTACACTAAAAAAAAATTCCACTCGAAAAAAAATTAGTAATTTTTCTTTTTTTTACAAAAATGACAAAAAAAAAGTTTTTTACTCAAAATAAAATATTTCTAATCAAAATTTTTAATTTTTTCACGTCAAAAAAAATTGGCTATCCTTTAAAAAGGCATTGTGGAGGGTACTCATAGATTCTGCCAAGTCGAACCGGTATGAATTCCGCTCCAATTGATCCAGTACTGACTGAATGGCCGAATTATTAAAAAAAAAACACTGTGCACCGTTGCGTATGATTGTTCTTTAAAGGCAATTACAAAATTAAGTATACGCCTCTTATACAGTTTTCAAGTATTTATAATTATAATAGTTCACCAACTTCAAATGCGTGTAAAACAATCTTGTACTAAACTAAAAAAAATGCCTTGAGGTTTTTTATTATTAAAAATGTCAACTTTCATTGCTTTTGGTTTCATCCTATTCCGATTTTGGATGATGAACAACGTTACAGATGGGTGCGTGAGCGATTTGACCCACGCTCACACAAGAAAAAAAACGAACCACTGACGACTCATTACACAATAGCTGAATCACTCACGAGATTTTTTTTCCACTCGCGATCACTTAATTTCTTAGTGAAACTTTTCAATTACGCGTGATTCAAGTGAACCACGCCTTCGTTAATATTTATAATTAAAATGAAAAATACGTTTAGTGGTAGGTTAGATTGTAAGTGGCTGCTGACGCTAGCACACGTAGACTCTGAGGTCCGTTGTAACACCACGGAACGGTAATGGTGTTCCCCTACTAGTCGCTGTCGTTAAACTAATTTGAGCTCCTAATGAAACTCCTAAGATATAGAATTTCAATTTACAAATGATATTTTTCGAATTACAAATGGAATATTCGAAGTTTAATTTTCGAATTGATCTTTCGAATTACATTTAAAAAATGGTGTAGATCATAAGAGCTTTTTTAACAAAGTTTTATAATTACATTTTTAAAGTAACTAAAATTATTAAAATTTGTAATCTATCCCTTAAAATTAATATATTTTTTTTTATTTATCTTCTTTCAGAGATGCCATAATGGAACCAATGACTGCCCTAGTATTGGCCTTTCAACTGTTGGCCCTATTCTCCATAGCTGGAGCCCTTATCATATATTTAATCTGCAAAGTTCGGGAAGATGGTGTCGAAAAAGCGGAACCGGTAAAATCCAATACAGTATTGGTAACCAGTGCTGATACAGCTTTGGGTTTACAATTATGTACACACTTGGCCAGTAAAGGCTGCCGTGTGGTGGCTGGCATGAGAGAAGGTGTTGATAGTTTGCCTGCCAAACTCTTAGTAGGATGGTTAAAAATGCGTGAATTCACCGAGGCACCCGTATCGGGCACTATAATACCCATGTTGTTGGATGTTACAAAAGACGATGTTTTACGTGAAGCTACTGAATCAATGGGTTCACATTTAAGTGAAGGCGAACAGGGAATAGCTGCAGTAATTAATACGAGCGGCACTTTCTATCGAGGACGCATTGAATCACAAGAACTTTATCAAATGGAACAAATGTTCAAGACAAATATTTTGGGTTCTTTGCGTATAGCTAATGCTTTTGCCGATTTTTTGAGACCTACACACGGACGTTTGATTTATTTGGGTGCTGGCAGTGGAGGTCAAGGCGATGGCTTAATAGCTTACAATGTATCACGTGTTGCCACAGATAAATGTGTACAAGAATTACGTCGTGAATTGCAACCTTTTGGTGTAAGTGTTGTATGTTTGGATACTTGTGGTTTGCATGCTGAGACGCTCTATAAACCACCAACAGCCCAAAGTAAGTGAGATTGAAGTAGAAAATCAGTGAAGAGGAAAAATTATGCTTTTCTATTGGCTTTATTTGTTCGTTTTTTCTTTCTATTTCATTTTACTTTTTTTGTGTGTTTTTTTTTTTTTTTGTAATTTCTTACAGTTTCCAGTGGTGCCCCAACAACCTACACAGCCAATGTTTTAAGTCCCAATGCATTGCATGTAGTTGAGAGAGCTTTATGGGATCAAACACCTCATGAACGTTATTCATTGTTGGCCTCTAACAAATATCAATTCGCGTTGCCATGTCGTTCATCCATACGTTTGTCAAAAAAGAGCACAGACGACAACAATGTCAATAAGAAATCATTGGAAAACCAACCTAAGGGAGATGTACAACGTGTTTGAATAACCACAAATGAAATTAACAACAACAGAAAATAATGAAGTTTCTGTTATATGTCTGGAAGCGAATAAATGGTTGAATTTCTTTAATTTTTTTAAGAAACCACAAAGATTTTGTTAAAAGAAAATTCTGCAAACGATAATACAAAATATCTAAAACAGTTACAACAATAATGTTGTATTTGTTTTATAAATTTGATAGAGCTTTTGATAATCAAAATTTGAGTATTTTGTTTAACAACGTCTTTGTTAATTTTAATAATTTTGTAAATAAACAAAAAAATATCTTTTTCTTTAATATGTACTACATTTTGTTTAACAAATTTTATATTTTTATGTTTTATTTTATAAAAAAAACTTTAAAAAGAGCAACAATTGGCCACAAAATTTTATTGTAAATATAAGTTTTTTTTTTATATATGTATGTCCTTAATTTTGTTTATAAAGAAATTTGAATTTCTTTTAATAAACAATATTTTATAATTTCAAAATCAAATAAATAAAATAAATGATTTTATTTTTAACTAAATCTAATTAATTAATAACAAAGTGATGATGTTTTTATTCATTTAAAGTTTAGTCTGCGGTATTACTTTCATTCGTATTTTGTTATGAAATCATAACGCAATACACTAGCTGGTAATATATCACCAGCTTTGGCTTCAGGTTTGCTCTCTGTGCGTGCTTGTAAATGTACAAGTACATCGGCTCCTACAATACTTTGCAAGCGACTGCTCATCTATTCATGTGTATTAAAGCGAAAGTGTTAATATTGGTGTGGTTAATTAAATATAAAATTGAAGGGAATTAAAACAAACCTGATTGCCAGTTATTGAAGCGTAAAGTTTACCATTTTTACTAGTTATTGAGGCACGCATATATTCTGGTCTAGCATCCAATGATATTGCTGGATTTTGTAACTGTAAAATATTAATTAAAATAATACATTAAATTTTTTCAGTGTCATTACAAAAGGTTTCTTATTCTTAATAAACTATAAAACTAGAAATGGTGTTTTAAATAAAACATGATAATTTTTAAAACTAACTAGACAATTTTACAGTACATATAACACAGTGCATCAAATAAAATGCAAATTTCTCGAAGTACTTTTCGAAATTATCAAACCTCAATTTGGGTTTTCATAATTTAGATTTTATGGCCTCATGTATATTTTGGCTAAAACTTGATTTTTTTTTTTTCAAAGAACATGCAATTTTTCTCGCGGCTATATCTCGGAAACCAATTGGAATTTTGTTTTCCTGTCTTCTGCGCAACTGTAGCTGTAGACTAGGAGAAAAAAGTGTAACAAACTAACCCGTTTTTCTAACACATTTTTAGCAACAATTGTATCGAAGACAAAAACAAAATTCTAACTGACTTCCGAGATATAGCCATAAGAGAATTTTCAAGTTTTTCGAAAAATCAAGTTAAAGTCAAAATATACATAAGGCCATAAAATCCGAACAGCAGCTAAACTAGCAAACCCCAAATGGGGTTTTGTAAGTTTCAATAACCACTTCAATAAATTTCACACGAGAAACAGTTTGCACTCTATAACTTCAAAAATGTTGCACTGTAATTGATAATCTAATTGTTCCCTTATTCAATTAAAATTTTAAACAAATTTTGTACGAAATGGTTTTGTAATTGTGTTATGAGGAGTTCAAATTTTAAAGTGAATAAGGGTTTAGCAATTAAGTTTTTATTGAGAATAAAATTTGATTACCTTACAATTATTTGGAGTCGTTGTTTATATTTCTTTACCTTAAACAAAAAATAGAAAATTAGTAAAATATAAAAAAAAAAATACTTACCTGTTTTTGTACCTTTTTTAATTCCACTTAGTCCATTTAGTGGTAGAAGGTTCTATTGGTTCTATGGACTTCTATTCATTTTCACAATTTCTTTGATATTTTGTGTTAAGTTTGAATTCAAATTAGTAAATTGTGATTTGCAGTGAATTGTCTCTCTAATAGGGCAAAAAAAACTAAAATCGGTTGAAAATCAGACAGGTTATTACAACTTTAATCTCCTATTTCTCATTTTTATACACAAGTCACTTTAACCTGTTGTACTTTAAGTTTGTCATCCGTTTGTAACTCATCGACATAACTTTAACTTGACATATTTACTTGTTGCTTTGAGCAATATCGGTGCAGTAGTTCAAAAGTTATAAACAAAAATGTAAGGACACCTCGAAAATTTTGGAAAATTTCACATAACCTAAAAATACAAAATGCTTTAATCCATGTTGGTCCAAATATATGAACAGAATTGGATACCGAAAGGAACTTAAACGTGTGCAAATATATTTTTTTACCCAGGGGGCCCTGTAGGTTAGTTGGTACCGTGCTAGACTTTGAAACTGAGGGTCGTGGTTTCGATTTCCACCGTAATTTCGATACAACGAGACGATTTACGCAAATACAACTTTTAAAATTTTTAAAATTAACCAGATTGGAAGAATTTTATTTAACAATTTATTTAAAAAAGTTAAGAATCGTTAGTCTAAAAGGGAATGCCCTGCACTATCATTTGTAAGATTAAAAATTTTTGGTTCTTATATTTTTCAGAATTTATCCGAATTACGAGGAACGAATCCTTGGAGCCTACTAGAATTTATAAAGGCAACTAAATGGGACGCATAAAAAGAACCACTTTTGGCTACACAGTAGAAGAAGAGAGAGGATCAAAGTTTCAGAGGAATCATAATGGGCCACATCACGGCCTCTATGGGCGCTGGTTTATACCAGTGTCATCCTTCATAACCTAACCTACCTAACCTAGTCTAAAAGGGTGTTTTCTTGGGGACATAAATTTAAACTCCCGATATTTAGGTTTATGATGATCACCGATCATCACGCTTAAAAATTACTTAAATGCATATACTATTTGTAATTTTCCTGTGAGGTCGGTATTGAATTTCAGCAAAATCGGACTAGTGGTTAAGAAGTTACGCACAAAACCGTGAATTCTTGATGAGTTTCACCTTGAATTCATGAGTTTAAAAATACGTTATTCACATTGATAAGCTATAAACATTTTATTAGTGTTTTAAAACTTGAAAAAAAACAAAAAGTTTTACACTTAAAAAAAAAAAAATCAAAAACAATTAAAAAAAAAAATCAAAAACAATTAAAAAAAAAAATCAAAAACAATTAAAAAAAAAAATTTTTTATATGGTTAAAAAAAATGTTCACATTTTTTGCGTCCCATTTAGTTGCCTTTATGGCTAAAAAAAAATTTATAATAATAAAATTTTTCCTTAAACTTATTTACGTTTAAAAAAAAATTCCTAAAAAGTATTTAAAATGTTTTTTACTTGCTATATTTAAAACAAATGCCTAAAAATTAATTTAAAATATTTTTTGAAAATAATTTTCCTTCCTTATAGCCCATTTATCATTCATGAAGGTGTTAGATTTAAATTAAAGGTAGATAAGTTATATTCACAACCACTTTAAGTTTATAAATGCTCGGTTGAACTAGTTTTTGTTCTGATGATTACGAGTAGTATACCAATTTTGAGTTTTTGAAATTAAGACACCAATATGAACTGGATTAAATGTTTTTGTCAATTTATATATATATTTTTTTTACTTTTTATCGATTTAAATGGTAAAAGTAAAAAATATTCTTAAGATAAGGCACTCTCAAGTCAAATGGGAAATGTTTTTATTGATAACAAAAAATAATTGCCGGGTTTTAAAATCACTAATAAGCAATGTTGGCAATCGATACCTTTTCAATACCGTTATCCGTTTCAAAACCCTTTAAATTGAATACCGGTACCAATGCCAATACCGAAACTCAGTTTTGGTATCGGATACCGGTATCCAAAAACCTTTTCCTTCAGTACCGGTACGTACCGGTATTGAAACGGTTTTTCTTAAAAACCCATTTAAAGAAAAAAAAATTATAGAAAATTTTTAATTTTTTTGGTTTTTGTAACTGAAAAATCGTACTCCAAATGCCTCCCCGAAGTCTCATAAAAATCAAAAAAATCTTTGAGCACCCACATCGTGGATTAAGTAAAAATTTCCAAAAAAAAAGTCTTACTTCAACCGCTATGTGGGAGCAGAAGAAAATTATTGATTTTCACGAAATTTTTTGGAGTCATTTAGACTCTTAAAAGAAACTTTCTGAACCCCTTAGTATATTTTAGTTTTTTGGATATTTTTATTTAATCCGCGATGTGGGTGCCCAAGGATTTTTTTTGATATTTATAGGACTTCGTGGTTCAAAAATTATTAGCAAAACCGTAAATTTCAAATTGGTTTTACCTTTAGTTCACGTGTTGAAAAACCCGTTAAACCAGCTTTGAAAACATTGAAGAGTCAGAAATATATTTTCTTTTTTTTGTCACTCACAAATATTTTTACAATTAAACAAAAAAACTTACACTCAAAAAAAATGTTACACTCAAAAAAAATTTTTTTTTTTTTTTCAAAAATGGATATAAAAAAGTTTTTTACCCAAAAGAAAATATTTCTAATCAAAATTGTTAATTTTTTCACGTTAAAAAACTATCACTTTAAAAGGGCACTGTGGAGGGTATTCATGGATTCGGCTTAGTCGAATTTAACTATTCTACTTATTCTGATTAATTTTTATTAAAAAATAAAAATTGTTTTATTCGACCTTTAAAATATAATATTTTAAGTATTTTTATTCTGGCTCAAGGTCATTATTTTCTTTACTAATTAAAACCATGATATTCTCATAGCATAATTTTCAAGAAAATTATTTTCTGTTTTAAATTTATTTGTGTTGGTCATTTTTGCAAGACTTAATCGACACGTGTTTCGGAATTTGTCAGATTCCATTGTCAAGATTATTTAGCAAATATAAAAACCCTATACTAAATTAGTAAAGGGAATTTACAAGACAAATCGCTAGTGATCAAACTAAAATATTAAAACCTATTCGACTCTACTCTCGTTGAGAATTAGAAGAAGAAAAATGCATCATATTAGTATGATCGCGATAGTCAAACAACACAACACAAAAAATATTAAAAACAGAATTTACATACGATTATCCATTGGACAATACTAATGTTATTTGTTTTTGCAAACGTTGTATTTGCGGGTGTAATACCATATTAGGTTTGTTCACCATGGCGTGCCAACCATTTTGGTTAAATTCTGATTAATTTTTATTAAAAAATAAAAATTGTTTTATTCGACCTTTAAAATATAATATTTTAAGTATTTTTATTCTGGCTCAAGGTCATTATTTTCTTTACTAATTAAAACCATGATATTCTCATAGCATAATTTTCAAGAAAATTATTTTCTGTTTTAAATTTATTTGTGTTGGTCATTTTTGCAAGACTTAATCGACACGTGTTTCGGAATTTGTCAGATTCCATTGTCAAGATTATTTAGCAAATATAAAAACCCTATACTAAATTAGTAATTTAACTAATTTAGTATAGGGTTTTTATATTTGCTAAATAATCTTGACAATGGAATCTGACAAATTCCGAAACACGTGTCGATTAAGTCTTGCAAAAATGACCAACACAAATAAATTTAAAACAGAAAATAATTTTCTTGAAAATTATGCTATGAGAATATCATGGTTTTAATTAGTAAAGAAAATAATGACCTTGAGCCAGAATAAAAATACTTAAAATATTATATTTTAAAGGTCGAATAAAACAATTTTTATTTTTTAATAAAAATTAATCAGAATTTAACCAAAATGGTTGGCACGCCATGGTGAACAAACCTAATATGGTATTACACCCGCAAATACAACGTTTGCAAAAACAAATAACATTAGTATTGTCCAATGGATAATCGTATGTAAATTCTGTTTTTAATATTTTTTGTGTTGTGTTGTTTGACTATCGCGATCATACTAATATGATGCATTTTTCTTCTTCTAATTCTCAACGAGAGTAGAGTCGAATAGGTTTTAATATTTTAGTTTGATCACTAGCGATTTGTCTTGTAAATTCCCTTTACTAATTTAGTATAGGGTTTTTATATTTGCTAAATAATCTTGACAATGGAATCTGACAAATTCCGAAACACGTGTCGATTAAGTCTTGCAAAAATGACCAACACAAATAAATTTAAAACAGAAAATAATTTTCTTGAAAATTATGCTATGAGAATATCATGGTTTTAATTAGTAAAGAAAATAATGACCTTGAGCCAGAATAAAAATACTTAAAATATTATATTTTAAAGGTCGAATAAAACAATTTTTATTTTTTAATAAAAATTAATCAGAATTTAACCAAAATGGTTGGCACGCCATGGTGAACAAACCTAATATGGTATTACACCCGCAAATACAACGTTTGCAAAAACAAATAACATTAGTATTGTCCAATGGATAATCGTATGTAAATTCTGTTTTTAATATTTTTTGTGTTGTGTTGTTTGACTATCGCGATCATACTAATATGATGCATTTTTCTTCTTCTAATTCTCAACGAGAGTAGAGTCGAATAGGTTTTAATATTTTAGTTTGATCACTAGCGATTTGTCTTGTAAATTCCCTTTACTAATTTAGTATAGGGTTTTTATATTTGCTAAATAATCTTGACAATGGAATCTGACAAATTCCGAAACACGTGTCGATTAAGTCTTGCAAAAATGACCAACACAAATAAATTTAAAACAGAAAATAATTTTCTTGAAAATTATGCTATGAGAATATCATGGTTTTAATTAGTAAAGAAAATAATGACCTTGAGCCAGAATAAAAATACTTAAAATATTCTACTTATTTTTACATATTTTTTTACTTTTCTTAACCCATTTTGGACCAAGATTCAATTTTATTTTTCATTTTTTGGAAAAAGGTACTTTTTTAGGGTAATTAGCACCCGCTGATTTCAAAAATCTTGTCAAAAAAATTTTCAATGCGCCGTTATCCCAGAAAAGCTTGCATTTCAACTTTTTATGCAATTTAAATGTTTGGATTTATTTGATATTTTATTAATTTATTTCAAATTAGTAAAATTTGATAATAAATTAAATATAAAAAAATTTTAAAATAATCAAAAAAAAAATTAAAAGCCGAAAATCAAAAAATGGTAAATTTTCGTTTTAGCTTGAAACAATTTCTGTACTGATTTGCATTGCATTTCATGGACATATAAATTGCGGTGGCCAAGTGGGGATATTTTTTTTTTAATTGCAGAAAGATGAGACTTAACATTCGTAACCATATTTACCCGAAATTCCACCTTTTTCATACATAAATATTTTTTTGAAAAACAAATGAAAGATTTTTATGTCAGAATAACTTCAAAGTCCTGCACTTTGATCAAGGGGATAAGAAAATTACAGTTTTCTCGGTCCGGCAACGTCCCCGCCGACCCCCTAAAAAACGCTATTTTAATTTTTTTTTTACATTTTTAAGGGCATTTTATCAAAAATGCTAAAAATAAATACGTGTTTAGTATTAAAATTGAAAAAAAAATATTTTTTTTTAGTTTTTATGCGTTTTTTATATTTTTAGCATTTTTTTCGATAATACCGGTACGTACCGGTATCGACGTTTCGGTATCGGTAATACCGTAACCGATTCAACTCAAATACCGTAACCGATACCGATACCGAAATAAATAAAAAAACAATACCAATACCGATATCGATACCGTTATTCGTTTCGATTGCCAACCTTGCTAATAAGTGATAAAATAAGTACTTAATGAAGTAAAAATTAAAAAAACTACTTACCGTTACTTGTATAACTGGAAGCATGCACTTTTCATGAGACCAACCACTTGCCCATCTAATAGCTGGCAATGAAAACAAATGAAAACATACAAAAGCTGATACTGGATTACCGGGTAAACCAAAGAAATATTTATCTTCCTTAGATGCAAAAGTCATAGGTTTGCTAAAAAAAAACATTAGTCACATTTACCAAAAACCCAAGTTGTTCTAGAAACTTACCCTGGTTTCATATTAACTCTACCCACTTGCAAATTAAAGCCTAATTTCTCCAATACTGGTTTAATAAAATCCTTATCACCCATTGATACACCACCACTGCAGATAACAAAATCAACTTCATCATATATTGAAGCTAATGTTTCAGAAACTTCTTCAAAACTGAAATCAAATATATGAGAATTAAAACTACGATTACTAATTCGAAAGTCTTTCAAACTTACTCATCTGTTAACACTTTTGTGACATAAACTTCAAAACCAAAGTATTGCAGTAGTTGTCTTATCATGGTAGTATTCGAATCATAAATTTTTCCTTCTATGGGATAATCTTGGGGATCCAAAAGTTCACTGCCTGTAGATATAACTGCCACTAAAGGTTTATGCAAAGGCACGGCATGACCCACAGAAGCCATTAGAGATTTAACTACTACTGGAGAAAGATCCACACTTGGAAATAAGGCTGAATTTTTGGATAAATCACTGCCTATGGATCTGCAAAGATAAATTGATATTAAGATATTTTAACGTTTAAGATATAAGAAAAATAAATACCGTATATCCAAATCCTTTTTGGGCTCAACTAATATCTCCACCAAGTCTTCTAAGCCATTTTTCTTAGTTTTTAACAACTTGGTGTCTTCTACTTGTATAACACAATCTGCTAGCAAAGGCACTGGTGCTCCGGTATTAATTTTATAACATTCATCTTCTTGGAAATCCGTATCGATAACATAACTTCCCGCGGCTATATAGCCTAAAACTTTTTTTGAACCCGAAAATCCGGAAGATTTCATAGCATAACCATCTTTAATGGAAGCTCTAAAGGGTGGTATATCTACAGGAGATTTAAAATCTTTCAGAAGCTGTGGCAGTGTTGCTTGAGGTTTAATAGTTTGTAAAATAATATTAACTGCTTCTGTTACTGGTATCATTGGAAATGGAGAATTACGATCATTAGCATCTCCTTTGCCAGTTTTATGAGGACAAATGTGTCTTTCATTAGGATTATGATCGTCCTGCAATTGCTCATGGGTTTTTTTAACTAAAGCAAAGTCATTATTAAGTAGGTGAAGGGCATGCGGAAGTAAATCTTTAACATAGTCAAAACATTCTATAACAGCCTTTTCACTTCCAGGGAAATTTATTATTAAGGTCTTGCCGGCAATGCCACATACACTACGAGATAAGGCCGCAAATTTTGTTTTTTGTAATGAATGTAATGCTATAGCCAACGAAAGTTGAGGGCATTCCTTATCCAATACGGATTTAGTAGCTTCCGGAGTAACATCTCTGGGTGCGAATCCAGTTCCGCCAGTAGTCAAAATGCAGGCCAATGCAACTTCGGGAGAGGATAATTGTTTTAGTTTTTGTGTTATAAGCTCCTGCTCATCAGGTAATATTTCCTTTATAACTCGAGAATTCTCAAAATTTTGCGAAATTAGTTCAGACAAACGGGGACCACTACGATCTTTAGTGGCATCCTGGTGACAAGTATCGCTTACTAAGGTCAAGGTTATATGCTGTATAATTCTTAAAATTGTTTAGATAATTTCAAAAAGAATAACTTACTTGTTAATACTGCAAACACAATTTCCGACATATTTTTTAACTGTAATTAATAATTGCACAAAATTTTACAAAAACCGGCCACTTGTTGCTGTTAAACAAAAGAAATATCTCTCAATGACGATATTTTGAGAATTTTGACAGCTTTTTCAGCCATATTTGACGATTTTGTAGCAAAAACAGTTGGCAGCATTGTTAACAACTGGTAGTAGGGGTTTTTTGTTGGCATAATTATCAGTGTTCTACCATACAAAGTTCACATTAGTGTTAACGCTCAAAATTCTAGAAGTTAAAAATTAACTTGCATACATTGTGAATGATTCTCTTATTGTTAATGGCTCTCTTTGGTATTAATAAAAAAGATAAATGTTTTTGTGTTGCTTTCAAGCTAAATTGCGTCTAATAAACTAATTTTATCAATATTTCATCGAAAATGTGTAATATTTTACAAAACTATTCCAAACGACGCTAAATTAAATTTAGAAATTTATGGAAGTTAAGGTGTCGTTTTTTTCGTTTTGATGCACGGTAACAATCAAAGTTTGCCAACAAAAGGCGTTTTTTGTTGGCATAATTATCAGTGTTCTACCATACAAAGTTCACATTAGTGTTAACGCTCAAAATTCTAGAAGTTAAAAATTAACTTGCATACATTGTGAATGATTCTCTTATTGTTAATGGCTCTCTTTGGTATTAATAAAAAAGATAAATGTTTTTGTGTTGCTTTCAAGCTAAATTGCGTCTAATAAACTAATTTTATAAATATTTCATCGAAAATGTGTAATATTTTACAAAACTATTCCAAACGACGCTAAATTAAATTGAGAAATTTATGGAAGTTAAGGTGTCGTTTTTTTCGTTTTGATGCATGGTAACAATCAAAGTTTGCCAACAAAAAAGGCCTAAAAAAGGCCTAGTATTCCAAAGTGAATGAAAATCAATGGTAGCAACTGTTTAAAAAAAAAAAACGCTACATACCGCAGTTTGTTTTGACCAGAGTAAAAATAAATAAGAGACTTTGGTAGACTCCATTATCAGTTTCTTCACAATTTAGAAGCAAGTAGAAGACAGCAAAATTTCCCATACATATGTATGGGTTCTGCTTGCTGCTGAATTTTGCAGAAACACTCAGACCGTATTTACATTAAGCAATTTTAATAGCGGCAATTCTGATTTTATAGTGTATCAGAGAGAGGGAGAGAGATGTAAGACACTTCCCACTCTCTCTGTTACACTATAAAATCAGGACTATGGTCATGTAAAACGATTGTTGACTATCGTCGATTTTTGGAGCCTTGATGCTTCTAAACTATTCAAATGTTTTCAAATTTTTTTATGATTCTGGATAAGACACCACTCCTTAATAATTTAAAAAAGAAAAAACTTTCTAATTTCCCATTAAAACGATATATATTTTGATGTTGTTTATGCATTGTCCATCGTTTTCGTTTTATGTGATTATACCTCAGAACTGCCGCAGTTAAAATTGTCTAATGTAAATGCGATCTCAATCTATCATTTTCGATAAATTGAGTCTCTCGATGTTTTTCTCCTTTCATATACGATTTTACATGCAATTTTCTCATACACTAATTCCCCGATTTATATGAGAGAGGAAATAAAATGGTATCCAACCAAAACTACAGACCATATAGACGTGCAACAAGCATGATTATTATTATATGGAGGCATACAAAATATTAAATTTACTTCGCTGCCTAGTATTCGTGTGTCTGTACGTGTGAGCTTTTACATCTGTACTTGCATTGTTTCTTGATGTTTTGTATAAAACGTCAAAAGTTACATTGTTCGTAAAATGTAAAAGAATTTCACATTTTTACAAAGGAGGATCAATTGTTACAACTTTAACCCTCAATTTCTCAGTAAGTTTCAGGTTTACCAGTTTTTGGCGTAAATGAAATATTAAGATCTTGGCTACAATTCCATCTAGCCGAAATATGCTTATATGCGTTTTTGAGATATCATTGATTCTGTAAAATGTCATGTTAAATATTTTTTAAGTCAGTTTTTGTCGCTTAACGGGTTAATTCAACTAGCTCCTATTGCACCACTTTAAAGCTGGATTCACGACGTCGGAGTACTCTATACTACAGAGTACCATCTCCGAAAATAATGACGAAATCATACAAAATTTGTGTAAGAGAATAATCACAATTGGAGCGGGAAGCGGAAAAACGCAATTGTCCTCATAAAAATAGAATTGAATCTAGTTTGGCGGAAAAACGCGGCGGAATTTTGTTGTCATATAAAACGTGTGTGAACAGTTGCGGAAAAACGCTTCCGCTCCAATTGTGTTTATTCTCTAAGTGCGAAAGAGAAAGAAACAAAATCCACTCTCCAATACATAGTACTCTAGCATTGTGAATTCAGCTTAAAGCACAGCTAACTTTAAAGGGGTCGTGTCCCGAAATATTTGACCCCTCATTCAAAGGTCATCATATTTTTTTTCCAGCAAGTTCGGTAATCTTTATGAGTTCCGAATCATAAAATTGACAGCACTGGTGAGTATTTTTTTCCATTCACAATAGTATTTTTTATAAACAAAATCAGCTGTAAAAATTAAAGATTATTCTAAAATAAAATGTTAAAAACTATACAAAATCATAATGTCCTAAACAGGGATATATCCACAATATGTGCCGAAATCCATTACATCACATCGAAATTCACCATTGTTTGTTTTATATGCAATGAAAGCTGTAATGAATATCATGAATTTATGAACCATTTCCAAAACAAACATCTAGAGGAGTTTTTACAAAAGTTGCAAATAACTGATTTTCACTCCAAAAGAAATCCAATAAAAAGTTTAGTGAAAACACAAATTTTACAAAAACCGGAGGAGATACCAGTTAAACAAGAAAAAATAGAAGTAGTAAGCCAAAAGCGGGATCAGTGGTTAAATCAACCTTTAATCGATGAACAATTGCCAGAGGAATGTGAGGATATAAACTGTGATGAGTTGTTGTATTGTAAAATTGAAAAGGAACAAGAAACAGATAATGTAAGTTTTGTTATTAGATGAAAAAAATGAGTTTAAATATGGCTATTCCAAATCTTTTATATCCTCCAATTAAAACAAGTAGTATCGCTTGATGGTTTGGGAAAAGGGAGAAGCTCAGTTGTGTCCTGGTACACCATTTCCTCGCGATTAATTAAAAAATCAACATTTTGGCAGGGACGTTTTGGTGAAAGGGGGTTTGGGAGTTTAATGTCGGAGGACACCTCCCTCGCGATTAATGTTTACAAACTCTTTTAGTATGCCTCTAAAGGAGACGGGACAAACCACATTTCATTACCTAATTGTTGTGTATTATAAAACGCTCTTTAGTTATTATTTAAAATATAACTAATTATAAAAGATTTATTAATTCATTTGGGTTATAAAGAAAGTAGATGATTGAATGCACGCTAGTTAAAGATTGAATTAGCTGATACATAAAATTAAGAAGGATAAGTATATAAAGAATTGAGAAATGACAGATTATAAAGAAGTGTTACCAACTATTCATTATGTACATTACAATCTCCCACGCTAATGCTGGACGTGGTCATTGAGGTAAGCTGGTTGTCTTCTAATACGACCGGATCTTCTCACAGCATCCTCTTGTATTCTTGAAAACGGCGATTGCAAAGTTGTTTCATGAGCTTGCCCAATAGATGGGGTGGCAACCCTGCGTTCTATTTGAACTTCTTCAATTCTCGGTTTTTCTTGAACTGCTGGATCAGCAAACGTTACCGATTTTTTCGGCTTTGCTACTCCTGACTGATATAATTGGTTTATGTGGCGTTTTAACTCGTACCCATTGTCGAGCTTTATTTGATAATGAAGACGACCAAACTTCATTTTAACAGTTCCAAATTTCCAAGTTGGTTTTTTTTTTTCGTACCACCGTACCTGCACCACAGACTAATACAGACTCGACAAATATGACAGGTGTCAAAAAAGTATTTTTTAACCATATGGTTAATGTTTTCAAATTATTCTACGAATTAGGTTAGAAAGAGAAAACTGATATAACGCGCCCTAAGAAAAATGGATGCCAGATCGGTTTTATTTGTCTCACTCACTCCTTATTCGTAGAAAGTGTTGCCATGTTAGCGGAAAACGGACTAAAAACCGCTGTATTTTCTCCTAAAATCGCTTATTTTCCCCCCCATTTTTTCTTGTAAAACTCTACTGTCGAGTCTGTATTTAGTCTGTGCCTGCACCCTATCTCCCACGCTAATTTGGCGGACTCCTGGTGTGATTATTGCTGATGTAGTTTGTTTTACTGGACGCATTGCATCTAATTTTGTTCTAATTTCACGACCAAGATATCTTTGTGCGGGACTTTGACCACAGACTAATACAGACTCGACAAATATGACAGGTGTCAAAAAAGTATTTCTTAACCATATGGTTAATATTTTCAAATTATTCTACGAATTTGGTTAGAAAGAGAAAACTGATATAACGCGCCATAAGAAAAATGGATGCCAGATCGGTTTTTGTTGTTTCACTCACTCCTAAGTCGTAGAAAGTGTTGCCATGTAAGCGTAAAACGGACTAAAAACCGCTGTGTTTTCTCCTAAAATCGCTTAGTTTTTCCCCATTTTTTCTTATTAAACTCTACTGTCGAGTCTGTATATAGTCTGTGCTTTGACCATTGGCTAAAGGGGTTGCCCTATAACGAAAAAGGATCTCCTGCACTTTGATGTTTAACGCCAATTTGTCGTCTTCCATAGCCTTCAACTTCGACTTTAAAATCTGCACGTAACGCTCTGCTAACCCGTTCGTAGCGGGATGCCCTGGGGCTATAAACTTTTGAATCATACCGTTATCGGTACAATA
The DNA here is from genome assembly GCA_963921195.1 of Pegoplata infirma. Taxonomy (NCBI): domain Eukaryota; kingdom Metazoa; phylum Arthropoda; class Insecta; order Diptera; family Anthomyiidae; genus Pegoplata; species Pegoplata infirma. The sequence continues at coordinate 215,843,134 of OY992540.1, forward strand.
ATTTCTAAAAATTGAACTTTGAAAAATCGTGGCGTTGTCTGAGACAATGACTTGAGGAAGACCATGCGTAGCAAAAATGTCCTGTAATAACGTTATAGATTTTTCGGACGTAGGAGCATCTTTAATTATTCGAATTTCCGGCCATTTTGACTTAGCGTCAACCAGTACGAAAAAATGATGATTCTGGAATGGACCGGCATAATCAATGTGGATCCGCTGAAAATTTTCATTTGGGTCTTCCCAATGATGAGTTACCGCTTTGGGTGGACTTTTTTTTACTTTTGCACAACTGGCACATGCTCTTACCAAACGTTCAATGTCGGAATCTATGCCTTTCCAGAAACAATATTTTCTTGCTAGTTGCTTCATTTTAACGATGCCAACATGTGTATGATGCAATTCTTTTAAGATTTCTTCTCGCAACCCTGTAGGAACAACCACACGATCACCTTTGAATATCACGCCATCTTGAATAGAATATTCGGTATCAAAGTTGTTTCCTTCTATTAAATCTTTAATTTACAAAGTTCAGGATCGGTTTCTGTTTTATTAGCTATTGTAGTGGCAGTAATTGAAAAAGTAGAAATTTCGTTAATAGTTTGATCTTGAATAACACGTACCTCTTCATCTAAAAAATGTTTGAAATTTGATGCTTCATTTATAGGTGCTCTTGATAAACAATCTGCATTTACGTTGTCTTCGGCTTTTCGGTGTTCAATTTTGTAGTTGAATCCTTGAAGGAATGACGCATACCGAAGCAGTCTGGCTGATGTCATGGCTGGTGTTTTTGCATTTTGATGGAAAATTCTAGAAAGTGGTCGGTTATCCGTTAGCAAGGTGAATTCCCTACCATGTAAATACATGAAGAATTTATCTACGGCAAAAATAATCGCTAATGCTTCTCTATCTAGCTGGCTGTAGTTTTGTTCTGCTCTTGTTAATGCTCTCGATATAAACGCTACAGGGCGTTCTTCACCATCCATTATATGAGATAACACAGCTGCTATCCCCGTTGGACTTGCATCACAAGCTAGCGTTACTGGCAATTGTTGATTATAAGGCACCAAAACTCTATCTTGCAATATTTCACGTTTTAATTTTTTGAATGCTTCTTCACATTTTGTGGACCAAGTAAATTTTCGATTTTTTTCTAAAAGTTGACGTAATGGAAATGTGAGTGTAGAAACATCTGGAATGAATTTGGAGTAATATGTTATCATTCCGAGGAATCTCCTAGTATCATCCGCGCTTTCAGGCCTTGGGAGGTTTACGATCGCTTGTACTTTGGTTGGACATTTCGATATTTTGTTGTGGCTAATAACATAGCCGAGATATCTAATTTGCTCTTTAAAATACTCACATTTGTTTTTATTTACATGTAGTTGATATTTGCTCAATCTTTCAAAACAATTGATTAGACGCTCTTCACACTCTTCTAACGTTGCACCATGAATAATGATGTCATCGAAATATGAGATAGTACCATGTAGTCCTTGTAAAATTTGATCTAAAATGCGGTTAAATTCGCTAGGAGCAGTTTTGATTCCAAAAGATAAGCGATTCATTTGGTACGTACCTCGGTGTGTCGAAATTGTTTGTACCTGTTTACTTTCTTCGTCAACCATCACGTGAAGATACGCTTTGTATAAATCTAATTTACAGAAGAATTTAGAGTTTTTTAAACTGTTAAATATTTCGTCGATTCTCTTAATTGGGTAATGGGCTGATTCTAGTTGAGGGTTTACAGCGACCTTATAATCTACGCACAACCGTACATTCCCATCAGGCTTCGGAATCACCACCAACGGTGACCCCCAATTGCTTGTATTCACTTTAGAAATTATACCATCTCTTTCCAGACTATCAAGTTCCCGTTCCACTTTCTCACGAAGAGCAAAGGGTACTTGCCTTTCCTTTAAGAACACGGGTTTCGCTCCTTCTTGCAGCTTTAAACTACACACCAAGTCTGGGATGCATCCTACTTTTTCCTGAAAAATTTGTGGAAATTTTTGTTGTACTTGAGAAATCGAATTTATTTTCATATTTTCACTAGTGCGATTTTTATTGCCACTTTGTTGATCAATTTCTGCTAAATTAATTTTCAAATGGCGAATCCACACACGCCCCAACAAAGCTGACTGCTCTTTTGACACCACATACATTTGCTCTTTTGATGACTTGCTGTTGTATTTCACATTTACGTTCACGACACCCAACGGTATGAAAATATCTCCCGTGTAGGATCGAAAAGCAATATTAGTTTTTTCCATTTTCGTGTTTATGTTTAATTTGTTAAAATCATTTTCGGGAATTAAGGTATACCCTGCACCAGAATCTACTTCAAATTGCTGCTCTTTGCCTTCAATAAACACTTTTGTAAAAAAATTTTGTGCATCTGTATGTGACACAGCTGTTTTGCTGTAGATGTCGATTACTTGATTAACGCCAAAAAATTCATCTGTTGTTGTTGTGAATGATTCGATAGAATTTGATGCGTTGTTGTCGTTGTTGATATTTTTCGATTTCTTTTGTTTCATTCTATCCTGAATACAAACCTTTTGCACATGACCAGTTTTACCACATGAGTTGCATTTTAATTTGTTCTTATTCGTTTTGCACTCTTTCGATAAGTGATTACTGCGGCCACATCTTAAACACAAACCTTCTATGCCCAATTCGCTGTAGTTAACCCTTGTTGATGACTTTGATGTTCGATTTCTTGAAATACTCCGATTACGATTTCTACCGCCACGATGATTATCGCCATGTTGATGACGGACTTGATGAATATCACCTGTAGAACCAGTTGCATTGTTTGCAATTACTTTGTTGTTTATTTTAGCGGCTTCCAGTGTTTTTGCCTTTTCGACAATCTGTGTAAAAGTTGACTTTGTATCTTGTAGTAGCTGTTCTCTGATGTAACCATCACGCAATCCTCTAATTAACTGCGATCTAAGAAAAATTTCGGAAACAGACTTCCCACATTCACAAACAAAATCACACTCCGTTGCCCTTCGTTGTAAAACAGCTACAAAATCTGAAAGAGATTGCTCACTATTCTGTATTTCAGAAAGAAATTTGTGTTGTTCTACTAACACGTTCTTTTTGGGACAGAAGTGTGTTTCCAGCAGCTTCACTATTTCGTTATATTTGAGCTGGTTTATGTTTTTAGGGGCAGCTAATGTCGTCAGCAGTGAATATGTCTCTGACCCTATGTACTGCAACAAAAGTTTGGCACACATGTCCTTATCATCAAAAATTTTCTTAATTTGAAAATGAATTTCCAAACGCTCTTTGTACATCCGAAATGATTCTGTTTTTGGAACGAATGCATCAAAATTAGAAATGATATTGACACTTGTGCTAGTTGGCTGTTGAATTGCTTGTATTTGCTGCTGTTGCTGTTGCATCGTCGTAGTCATGGCTGTTATTGCTCGTAACAGTTGCTCCACCTGGGCCTCCATTTTGTTTGAGGTTATGACCGTTCACTACCAATGTATTTTTTTTTTAGTTGTTGAATTTTATTTTTTTTTTAGTTGTTGAATTTTTATTTTTTCCCGTTTGATGAATTTGCTCTTTATTTTTCACCTTCGTCGCCAATACTGTTGTGTATTATTGAAATAAAACGCTCTTTAGTTATTATTTAAAATATAACTAATTATAAAAGATTTATTAATTCATTTGGGTTATAAAGAAAGTAGATGATTGAATGCACGCTAGTTAAAGATTGAATTAGCTGATACATAAAATTAAGAAGGATAAGTATATAAAGAATTGAGAAATGACAGATTATAAAGAAGGGTTACCAACTATTCATTATGTACATTACACTAATCCTATTGATTTAGGTGCAAGTCACTGAACTTAATGTGGAATAAAAATGTTTAATTTTTCAACAAATACCTATACAATAAAATGCGTGTTTTATGGGGTTGCTTTAGTTCTATAAGGGGGAACATTATTTCCCCTGGTCCGAGGGGTACCGATTTTATGGAGCGGTCACGCCCCTCTCGGAGGGGATTTATATTAATAAACATTTAAATAAAACTAATATCTAACCAATTCATTTATTTTTAGTTGGATTATACCTTAGAAAATCCATTTACACCCTTGGAACTGGAAGATGCTGAGAGTATTACAAATAATGAACCTGAGGAAATGTGCAGTGATGTAGATTGGTCACGTTCATATGCTCCTACTAACCTTAAACTCAATCAAAAACGTCCCTATAAGCCGCGTAATCAACCAAATGCTTGCAGCTATTGTGGTAAAACTTTTCGAAGACGTTATCAACTGGATACACATCTTAATATACATACTGGTCTTAAACCTCATCAATGTGATGTGTGCGGTCGACAATTTAGGGCAATTACCACTTTACAACGTCACCTTAATACCCACGATAAACGTCAAACATTTATATGTAGATATTGTTCTAAAGAATTCTCGCATAGAGCCGCTTTAGTTAGTCATGAAACTCGTCACACTCAAGAACGTTGCGTACCATGTGAAGATTGTGATAAACTTTTCTACACACAAAATCAATTGGATACGCATAAGCGAAAATTGCATAATAAATTAGATGATAATAGTTTGCCATTTGCCTGTGATTTATGTGCAAAACGTTATCGAAGTGCATCGATGTTGAGTACTCACAAATTTAAGAAACATTATAAAACCGCCAAATATATTTGCGAACAGTGTGATAAAAAATTTGTAGATCAACATCAATTAACTATTCATATGAATATACATATTAAAAAACTTTAGATGGTAATACCCTGCAGGAAAAGTGATCAATTCTTGATAGAAAGCGTGACACACGGATCCAAATAACCTATCACAAACTTGAAACCCTTCATATAAAAATAACTGCCACTTTTGTGAGGAAATGTATCAACCCTGGATACATCACTTGTTACATTTCGCTGGACCGGTCCCATGTCTGCTCAATAGTGAGATGCCACAGAACACATCACAGACAGGTTTTTTCGCAAAAATTTCTTTTTTTTTTCTCCAAAGAGCAAAAAAAAAATTTGTTGATATAGAAAATGTTTAAAAAAAATAAAAAATTGTGTTACCTTAAAGCATTTTCAATACATTTTTTTCCAAACGCTAAAAAAAAATATGCTAAAAAAAGTTTGTGTCTGGTATTTTGAAAAATAAATTTTTGGAACTTGGAAAATTTCTAAAAATTTGTTGTGTCGGAGACTTAGAAAATTTTGAATTTTTTTTTCAGGACTTAGAAAATTTTGTCTGCGGTCACGGGATAAGTATTTTTGAGACAGTTAAGTGACAAGTTTAATGTTCACCTTCCACGCGATATGCATTTTAGGAAATTTTAGTCCACGAAATAGTTGATATTGGATCGATCGATACCCTTTATCCTGCAGGGTAATATTTAAATGTAGTTTTAAATAAATTTGTCAAAATAATTTTTTAAGTTTATGTTTATAAAATAAAGAATAGCATTTTTTGGTTTAAATGTTTTAGTTTATTCTTTAAAAACCTTAAATTGTATTAACTTAATTTTTTGTATTTGCTAACATATACATAAGTTATATGGTATAACCTTAGTACACCCTCAAACTTTTTTTCTCTTTAATAAAGTAAATTTTTTGTTTTAACAAGCTAAACTTTCCTACAATCATAAATTCATTTTGAGTTGATTTTTTTTATCTTTATTAAAAAACTTCACAAAAGTTTTTTTATCTTCAAATGTAATTTTTTAGTCAAATCTAAATTTTGGCATTTATAGTAGTACTTTTGATTTTAAAATATTAATTTTTTAAATTTTATATGCGAATTTTTTATATTTAAATGCATTTTGAGGACTGATATTCATAACCCTCTATCTCACAATTTCACAAAAATGAGATATTAATGGGAAAATACTCAGTAAAACAATAGTGGTATTCAGAGTCTTGCTTGCCAGCCCTGGCACTGGTGGTAAAAGAGCACTTTTTAAAATTACTTTTCAAAATACATGTATTTTTTGAAAGAAGTACTCTTTTGCTACATTGCCAGGGCTGGCAACAAGACTCTGAATACCTTTTTTTGTAATTTAAATATTCAAAACGCTTTATCTCACATTTTCGCGATATCGATTTCAGAGTAAAAATATTTTTTTTTTTGCAACTTTGTTGGCATTTTTTTTTTATTTCTATATCTCACACAACTAATTTCTCTAGATCAGTGTCGGGCATGCTCTAGATGCAAAATCCTCTATCTCATCATAAAATAATTTACAAATTTGTTTGCCATTGTTAGTAATTTTTTTAATGCAAAACCCTTTATCTCATCAAAAAACATTTTTTTTTTCAAATAAAAAAATCTATATTTAAGTCGGTTTTGTAATTTTCGCAATATCGTAAATTGTTGGTTTTAACGAAAAAAATTTACAGTGCAAAACCCTCTATCACATCAGTTTATATAAAATTTGTTTAATATCAAATCCGTCTATCTTTCACAAAATCGTCAATAGTACACAATTGTATAATCAGCTATATGTGAGATCAGAAGTCGCTTTTTAGAAAAACAATATAATAATTTAAATACCTGCAGATAAGCGTAATAAACAGTTTTGTTTGCTCTCCTGGAAATCGTGTTTTTTTGAGATAGAGAGTTTTGAATAAAATCCCGGAATATTGATTTTAATTACGTTCTTTAATTATTATGCATCAATTTTAATAACATACCTTCCATTAAAGTGTACTTGTTGGTGATACTGTAGCTGTCTTTTTTGGTTTGGGTGGACGATGCATACGCCTCATATGACCATCCAATGAATTAGGATGTTTAAATGCACTATCACATAATTTACACTTGAATGTTTTCTCATCTGAATGTATAAAAATATGACGTTTTAATACGCTGGGATTAGCAAATGATGCATTACAAATTTGACATATATGTGGGCGCGTGCTGGAATGTGTAATCATGTGTTCTTTTAGAGCCGTCTTTGATATAAAAGGTTTTTGGCACACTTCACATGGAAATGGTTTTTCACCAGTGTGTACACGTTGATGTGTCATTAATTCATTATATCCCCGACAGCTATAACCGCAAGCATCACAGACAAGTTTTTTGGGTATTCTATGTGTATAGGTGTGGGTATTCAAACGTCGTTTCGTATGAAAGGCTTTGCCACAATTTTCATAATCACATATAAAAGTACGTTCCATTGTATGCACTTCAAGATGTCTTTTAAGATAATCTTCATCGGCAAAATATCTACCACATTCTTCAACCGGACATTTAAATTTCTTTTCGCTTAGGTGGGTTTTTGCATGACCAACAACGTGAGGACGTCGCCTAAAACGTTTGTCACATTGCGCACATTTGAAACCACCATGAATTTCAAAAACATGACGATCCAGATATTTTAAATGAATGAATATTTCATTACATTCTGGACAGGGATGTTCTGAAACTTCCTTATCTTTTTTCTTAGATTTATTGGTGTGCTCTTCATTTTGTATTCGAGAATTTTTAGATGATTTTTTTCTTTTAAAAGATTTACTGGAGTGTGGATCCGTAGTTTCAGAAGTTCCATTTTCAATTGTCTACAATGAAAAATGAAAAAAAAAAAAGTTTTTCTTGTTGAAAGTTCTTAAGATTTCATATTTTTATAGATATATTTTTAAAGTGTTCGCCTTGATCCGATAAGCAAATTTTAAAATCTTATAAGGAAAACACTTACACCCGTATTCATAACAAAAAACGTGTGGCTATCATCGAGCTGCTAACTTTTTTACTCGCAGTTTTCAATAAAGGAAAGGTTTTCTCTTGATAAAAGGCACTCGTGTTATCATTATAAAGATAGAAGTGCATAACATCGAGGACCAAGCTTTCCCTTTTAGAAAATTGTGTTTGATAAAGTTATCAGCTCGATAATAGCCCCCCGTTTTTTGCTTCAAAGCTACGTCCCTTCTAATGGGGACTGTCACCCAATGATTGAACACCATAATCCACATCTAACAGTTCAAAGATCAAGGTACAAAATTCTGAGACACAAAATTTATAAACCAAATAAAAATACCTTGGGCAGAAAATCTTCATCTGAGCTATGATCATTATCATTTTCTTCATCACTTTCAGTAACTGTCTTTGGTATAATCTTTTTCTTCCTCTTAGCTGGAACTTTTTTTTCAGATTGTTTTAATATCGTTAAAGCATCTTCTTCAGAACTATCACTGTCAAAATTGTCATCATCATTATTTTCAATATCATCTGGGTATAATTTTTCCAAGTTATCCAAACCCACTTTTCTTCCTCCCTCTCTTTCAACTTCATTTTTTACACTTACTTCTAAAAACTGATTGCAATCAGTAATTATTGTTTCAGTTTTAAGTAAATTATTTTCAAAATGTACGCTTTGAATATGCACAAGAAAATCCTCAAATTTAAAGGACTTCATTTCACAAAATGTGCAATAAATAGTAAAATCTGCAAAGCTATGGGAAAATATTTCTCCACATTTCACTTTTGCTTGATTCCACAAATCGGCTGCTGGTGGCAAAAGTTTAAGCATTTTTATTGGATCTATTTAATAAAATAAATAATTTTTTTTTAGTTAAACTGATTTTTTGCTATTTTTTTTTGTAATTTTGTTATTGTTTATAATTAACCCTTATGTAGTGCTTGGAATTTATTTGTTTATAATCTGTCTTACTAAAACATTCACAATAGGTTATTATTGACAAACAGTGTTGTCATAAACAGGATTTTTTGTTAAAAGCAGCGATTTTTTAACCAATCAAAAAGCGTTAATATAATATTAAACGAACATTTTAATAAAAATGTATTAATTAAAAATTCAATTTAATAATGTATAGAAGATATGTATCAATAATTTAACTTTTAAACAAATGTTTAAGAACAAATAAAAAACAAAAACCACTCATTACTGCCCTCTACAAGAAAATATTGAAAACCACAAAACTATTGTGAATGATTAAAAAAAAGTTAATTGTTAACAAATTATTATATACAACTTACGTTTATAAAAAAATATCGTAGATATTTTTAATTATTTAATAAAAAAAAACAAAGGATAATGCTAAAAGTTCAACCATCTCTTAGTCTTAGCAATTCCGTAAAAGCAAAATGTGGAGAAATATTTTGCCATAGTTTAACAGAATTTACCATATATTGCACATTTTGTGATATGAAATCATTTATATTTGAGGATTTTCACTTGCATATTAAAAATGTACATTTTAAAAACAATTTACTTGAAACTGATACGATTAAAAGAGATTGCAATCAATTTTTGCAAGCGAATCTGAAAAATGAAGACACCGAGGATGACTTATGGAATAATGTGAACAATGCATATGAAGATGTCGGTGGTACCACTGGGAGTGATGATGATAATTGCGGCAATGACAGTTATAAAGAAGAAGAAACTGTAACGGTATTAAGAAAGTTTACCAAAAGAGCTAACGCTAAGAGAAAAGAAAAATCCAAACGAAAAAAGGATATAGACAGTATTGAAGAAGACAATGATCATAATTCAGATGAAGATATAAGGACTGTGGTAATATATGACATTTTATGTATATCATTAGCGTAGCTACAATTTTAAGGGAGCGTGATCCAGGGGGCTGTTTCTCGGAGTCTATAACGATCGAAAATCTACTCGAGCGTGTGATTTTTTCTTTTTTTGTATGCCTAAAATTATGAAATGATAAAAGCTTTTTGCATTTTCCTTGGCGTTTTGCATTTTTTCTCTTATTTCACTGAAGCAAAAAGCTTATATTTATCAAAGCCTATTTTTAGGGATATAGAAAATTTGGCAAATCGCACGTTTGTGTAGAATTTCTATCGCTAATGACTCTGAGAATTAGCCCCTATTTGTAGAGCCAATATTGTACTTAAAATTTCAATTGTTTCCCTGATTTTACGATCAGAAAACACATTTTTCAAATATAGAGAAAGTCTCGGATTCTGAGTCATTTTTCAAATGAACTTGGACAAAGTCACAGATTTTGAAAAAAAAAAAATGTATGTAAAAAAAGTCTCAGATTCTGAGACATTTTTCATATATAAAGTCTCAGGATTCTGAAACATTTTTCCTATATAGAAAAAGTTCTAGGTTCTGAGAAATTTTTTCTATATAGAAAAAGTATCAGATTCTGAGGAATTTGTTTTACAAAGAAAAAGCCTCAGATTCTTAAATATTTTTCGATTTAGAAAAAGTCTCAGATTCTGAAAAGTTTTTCCTATATAGAACAAGTCTCAGATTTGAGACATTTTTTCTATAAATAAAGTCTCAGATTCTGAAACATTTTCCCTCTATATCGTCAGGTTCTGAGACAGTTTTTGGGTATAAAAAAGTGGATAAAATTACTTCTGATTTTTTTAGCCTTATGGAGCGAAAACTTCTGCTGCTACAGATGTTACAAATTGTATTGGATTAGCTACAATTTCCACAACTCCAGAAAATAAAGAAAAACTATCGAAGCCAAAGAAAAAAGATATTATTGAACATTCCTGCCCTGAATGCCAACAAATATTTGCACATTTAAAATATCTTGATCGTCATGTTTTCGAATTTCATAATGGTTATAAATGCTCGCAGTGCGACAAACGTTTTCGACTGCGCCATCATCTTAGAGGGCATGCAAAAACTCATACAACCGAAAAAAGTTTTACATGTCCCGTAAAAGAATGCGGTCGAAGTTTTACCGATCAGGATTATCTTAAAAGACATCTTGAAGTACACACTATGGATTGTACGTTCGTATGTGATTTTGAAAATTGCGGTAAAGCTTTCCAAACACAACGACGATTATTAATTCATACGTATACCCATAGAAAACCTAAAAAACTAGTATGTGATGCATGTGGTTATAGCTGTCGCGCCAGTATTACATTAAGAATTCATCAACGTGTTCATACTGGAGAAAAACCTTTTCCGTGTGAAGTTTGTGACAAGCGTTTTGTATCGAAAACTGCGTTGACTGAACATATGATTTCACATTCCAATACCCGCCCGCATATATGTAAAACTTGTAATGCTTCATTTGCGAATCCCAGAGTTTTACAACGTCATATGTTTATACACTCAGATGAAAGAACATTTAAATGCAAGTTATGTGATAGTGCATTTAAACAGGCTGGAGGATTAGATGGTCACATGAGGCGTTTACATCGTGCACCTAAACCTACAACAGCTATGATGTCATTGAAGACCAGTTAATTTTAAATGTTATTTACTAGTAGTATTACGAGTAGGTAGTAGCTGATAAACAAATATTTAAATAAAGAATTGAATTTTTCCCAACTTTTTTTTGCGAATATTTTTAAGGAACTTTTTTCCCTGGTCCGATTTTGCCCGTCATTAGACACATTCGTAGCAAACTTTAGGGGTATAGCTATGTTGTTGTATTTTTTTACCCTCCACTTGTGGCCAGTTGGACGTTACCACTAAATCAAGCGGTTGTCGATGTTTTGTGCAAAAAAGGAGTGCCTACTTTTAGGCTCAGAAAAAATTATACTACCAACATGTAAAAAATTTAAAAAAAAATAAAAAAAAATTTTTTTGAAAGGACGTTTCTTTAGGTGTCCCTTTTCGGGACACCTTTGCCCTCGTTGTAAATGGTTACACATTTATTTGTTCTGCTTTTTGCACCAATGACACCGTTTTATCATTATTTTAACTATTTTGTAATATACACGTCCACAAAAGGGGGCGTGCAAAAAAACTGTATGTCATAATCCCCTGGGTCCTTACGATACAAAATTGCTTTATTTACTTAACATTAACGCTTAACTTTTAATATAAATAATTGGTTAAGCTCAAGGTAATTTTTTTTTTTTTTTTGAATTTTTTATTTATTTAAAAAAAATTTCCCAATATTTCGAAATCCACTCATCTTCAGGGTAAAGAGGTACAATAATTAAAAACACGTCACACAAGGTTTTACATTTAAAATTGCACTTTTAGAGAGGAACAATATTAAAAAAACACTTCCTAAATTTTTTTTTTAATGTAAAACAGTGTGTGACGGGTTTTTTTTTTTTACCCTGAAGATCAGATCCAGTGGATTTTGAAATATTGGGGAAAAAAATTTAAATAACCAATCATTTACATTAAAATTACAACAAAAGGTCGAACAACACACGTATTTAATATTAATGCATTACATTAACGCTTAACGGGCCTAAAGCCCGTATTCATAAGAAAAAACGGGTGGCTATCATTAAGCTGCTAACTTTTTCAAACATAATTTTCTGAAATGCAAAGCTTGGCCCTCGATGTTAGAAACTTTTATCTTCATTATAATGATTAAAAGAGTGCGTTTCATCAAGAGCATACACTTCCTTTATCGAAAATTGCGAGTAGAAAAGTAAGCAGCTGGATGATAGCCACTCGTTATTTTGTTATGAATACCGGTGTAACACCCGTTAAAAAAATGTCTTAACAAAAAATGTTCATCTTTTGGAGCTAAGCGGTTTAATTAATCCAGGTCGTATTTATAACAAAAATCGCGTGACTATCATTGAGCTGCTAACGTTTTCAAACACCATTTTTTTAACAGGGAATGCTTGGCCCTCCATGTTAAGTAGGTACTTTTAAAAAGTTAGCAGCTCGATGATAGCCACTCGTTTTTTCATTATGAATACAGGAAAAATATTGTTTTCTTTTTCCATTACAGACAACTGAAAATACTTTCAAAAGAAAAATTGCATCCAAGAACCCTAAAAATTCTCAAATACAAAATGAAAAGGACACTAAAATATCTAAGAGAAAAGAAACAGAAGTTTTAAAACATCCCTGTCCAGAATGCAATGAAATATACGTTCATTTAAAATATCTGGATCATCATGTTTTTGAAATTCATGGTGGCTACAAATGTTCGCAATGTGACAAACGTTTTAGAAGACGTCCCCACGTTGTAGGTCATGCAAAAACTCATACAAGCGAAAAGAATTTTAAATGTCCCGTTGAAGAATGTGGTAGACATTTTGCCGATGAAGATTATCTTAAAAGACATCTTGAAGTACATACCATGGATTGTACGTTCGTATGTGATTATGAAAATTGCGGTAAATCTTATCAAACAAGACGACGATTATTGATTCATACATATACCCATAGAAAATCTAAAAGACTTGTATGTGATGCCTGTGGTTATAGCTGTCGCGCCAGTGTTACATTGAAAATTCATCAACGTGTGCATACAGGAGAAAAACCATTTCCATGCAGAGTTTGCGACAAGCGTTTTATATCAAAGACTGCATTGACTGAGCATATGACTTCACATTCCAATACCCGCCCTCATTTATGTAAAATATGTGATGCTTCATTTGCAAATCCCAGAAATTTACAACGTCATATGTTTATACATTCTGATGAAAGGACATTTAAATGCAAATTATGTGATAGTGCTTTTAAACATGCTAGAGGCTTAGGTGCTCATATTAGGCGTTTACATCGTGCACCTAAACCTACAACGGATACAACGTTTCTGAAGAGTAGTTTCTTTTAAAGTTAATTTAAAATACTATAGAGGTATTCAGAGTCTTGTTGCCACCCCTGGCAATGTAGCAAAAGAGTACTTCTTTCAAAAAATACATGTATTTTAAAAAGTAATTTTGGAAAGTGCTCTTTTACCACCAGTGCCAGGGCTGGCAAGCAAGACTCTGAATACCTCTTATGTATTATTATAAATAAGCTAATAAATGAAATAAATTGAATAAAAAATTTAATTTTTTTAAACATGACTTTTTTTAAACATACAATTTAAACGTCAAGTTTAAACGGCGTTTGATTTTGACAGATAAATTTATGAAGAAAACCAATAACATAGAGAAACATAGAGGCGAAGCACAGTGGGTTCGATGGTACCCAAAATGGCGATTAATTCAGATAAGCAGTAGTTTTAGAATATTATATTTTTTTATTGATGACATAATATAAACACGTAAAAATACACATTTTGGAAAAAAAAAATTGAAAAAAAAAAATTTTTTTAACCTGTTAGGCGTTTTTTTGTTTTTCGGAAAAAATGGTTATAGTTCACAATTTTTGCTGTAACTTTGGAATGAAAAGCGATAAATTAATAAAAAAAATTTAAATTAAAGTGCACATAATGTGCTGTCAAAGTAATTAAAGAAAGAACGCATAATATGTATTTATATTATTATAATTTTTTTTTAAAATCCAATTTTTGTTTTTCACAAAATCTCATAAATGTACAAATTTATCTGAAAAAAGTGATTTATGGGAATATTATAGTTTTTTATTAAGGAATTATCACAAATACATAAAAACACAGCATTTTAGAAAAAAAAATTTAACAAAAAAAAAATTCTTTTAATCTTTTAGTCGTTTATTATGTTTTTGGAAAAAAGCACGAAACCCTTGAACATGTAATAAAGCTACAAAAAACAAATGGAGGGGACGTTTTTTTCGCGTAGGGGGGAGGGTTTACCGGGAGACTATGGGGGACACCTTCCCCTCGCGATAAACGTTGCCAAAAAAATAGATGTCAGTTTTTGCACCTAATTAATACAAATTTATCATTATTTAAATTATTTTTTCTATACACGCCCCCAAAAAGGGGCGGACCGAAAAAATTGGCATTCCTGATCCCCCTTGGTTCAAATTCAGGTCGATGAACTTCACATGGCATTAAAATGTTTCAATTTTTGAACAAATATACAAATATAAAACTTGTAAAAAAAATATTTTTCTGGGGTAGTTTTAGTTCTTCAAGGGGGAACTTTTTCCCCCCTGGTCCGATTTTGCTCGTTCAAGAACTTAACCAGCCTATGATCATTATACATATTTGTGCCAAACTTTAGGATTCTAGCTCTTGTTTTATGTACTTTATGGTGTGCTCAACAACAGACGGACGGACGGACACACGGTTAGTCACATAATGTCTTAGAATCGATCAGTGATCAATAATATACACTTTATTGGGTCCTAGACCCATATTTCGATGCGTTACATACGGAATGACAAAGTGAGTGTAAGCCCATACTGTAGTTGAAGGGTATATATATATATGTATTATAAGCACACATATAATGGATTTGTTTAATAAATGATACCCAGACTTTTTACACAAAAATGGGAATAAAAAAAAAGGGCCGGGCATTGTCCGTACTTTTTTTTCTTTTAAATAAAAGCTGATATCCTATACTTTTTTAAAATCCACAAAACTAAATCCAACTATTACTAACTTAATATGTGTGGCCCATTAAATAT
This sequence comes from Pegoplata infirma, assembly GCA_963921195.1. NCBI lineage: Eukaryota > Metazoa > Arthropoda > Insecta > Diptera > Anthomyiidae > Pegoplata > Pegoplata infirma. The sequence goes on from OY992540.1 coordinate 215,858,360, forward strand.
GAAAAATATCCCAATTTTGGACCCTTTTTAAAAAAATTATTAAAAACGTTGAGACACAATTTTTATAAACAAAAAAAATTTAAAAATTTAGCTTAATCCCTGGTGTTTAAGGTTCCATTATAAAAGATTTTCTTTTAAAAGACTTAATACCACTAATAATCGCTTGAATTGTAAAAAATTCCAATTTTTTTACTTTTATCAAAAACTGCAATAATTTGTGAACTTTGACAGCTCACCGAAAAAAAAGTAAACAACTTAGTTGATTGATTTTGATAACTAGTGTTGCAGAATTTTATCTACTTTTACCCCATACCAAATTTTATAACAAAAACTTCATTTATAAATTTCAATTAATCGCCACTTTGGCACCATTTGAACCCAATGTGCGAAGGTGAAAGAAAAAACAAAATTGCTATCTTTTTCTAATTTCTCACACGTACGTTGTCGATACACAATACATGTTTACAAGTCGTACTTTTTCAACAAATACATGCACGCAAAAAAAAATCTGTGTCGGAGTGAGCAAAAATCTGGCATAATTTTACCAAGAATATGCTAAAACTACAACCGACGAAGTAGTTTTCGTAATTTAGCCAAAACACTTATGTAAAAAATTTTGAAGAAAATGCTAATGCTATTTAAGCAAAAACTTGGTAAAATATACCAAAAGAAATATGGTGAAATATACCAAAATTATTAGAAAAGGTGACTAAAAATAATGCTAAAAATTATCACATTTATGCTAAAATAAATTTTCTATAAAATTTTTGTAAAAATTTGTATACCCGTGTAAAAAAATAGATATGGGACCATATCTAATTTGATCTTGTTGACCATATATGGTACCATATATAATTATATATAACCAGATCCGAAAAATGGACCCAAATGTCGGATCTCCTTGGATCTGATCAGATATAATTTGATCCAACTAGATCTTATGTATTTATATAAAATTAGATCCAATTATATATTGATTTAATATAATTTTAAATGAAATAAAAAATGCATTTAATTGATTAGTTAAACAAATTTAATTAATAATGTTATCAATTGTGTGATAACATTATTTAAAATAAATATTTAGCAAAACACAAAAAAATACAAAAGAAAAAGTATAAACTATAATTATAATTACAAAATTTACAAAATCTTAGGGATAATGCAATTGCAAACAGTCACATGATTGAGGCAAATAGCACAAATAATATTTGATTTTTTCTTTGCCTCCCTTTTTAACTCTCCAAGTCTCTGTGACATTGAGCGCTTAATATCCTTTATATTTTGGATCTCCCATTTTTTTTCTTTGCCGGCTTTAATAGCAAAGTCTACAAAATTAATAAAATAAACATTAAGAAGGAAAAAATATTTTTTGGCGGATTAAATCTTACCTATTATTGCATTTCTTGCTTGAATATCAAGCGCAAGAACTGGTTCCTTTGGGCTCTTGGAGATTGTCCTGTCACGGTAGCTTTCATGAGTACTCCTTTTTTAAAAACTCCTTCCATCATTTGTCTGGCTACCTGAGTTGCTTTGTGAGAGGAACCAAGGGCCATGTCATAAATTACCTTTCGGCATGTTCATTAAAAGTTGGCTTCTAAAAAATACTTGAAAGTACCAAATAAGAATGTTTTTAGGGTCTTCTAAAAAACACATACATATGTACATTAGGGATATAACCATTTGCGTTTTTTTGCAAATATCAAAAAGGACCTATCATATTTAGAAAGTACATGAAAAATCAAGAAGAAATGTGTGTTCTTTTTTTCGCGAATGTTAAAAAAGGTTCGGCACCGATCGCGATGAAATTTTCGCTAATATTTTTTTTTATTATTCGGAAAACCCGTATTTCTAGTGTCGAAAACCATTTTATAAATTTGTTATTGTTTTATTTTTGTTGTAAAACGACAAAAAACGGTGGATGGGAAGGAATCCCACCATAAAACATAAAAAAATGTAAATTTATGGTGTTTTAGAAATTGCAATCGGTGCCGAAGGTTTTTGGACCAAAATGTCCCCGGATAACGTTTTTTGTTATCAGTATAAAATTGCCCATACGATTATGATAGGTTCCTATTTTGGTTATACCCCTAATGTACATATCGCTACCTCAAAATACGAATCTCGTATGTAATTTTTTTCGACAAAAATATTCAGAGGCAAAAGCGCTAATAACGCCTTTTTGATTATAATTATAGTAAATTTGACTTCGACTACTGAAAATATTTAAAACCGTCTCCTGAAATTTCTTATTTGCTACATACGATATTCGTAATTTAAGGTAGCGATATGTAGCTCTATTTTAAACGCAGCAACGATATTGTTGCAATTCGTTGTGGAGACATTTCTTCGGTAACACGTGCATAAAAAAATATGTATCTTACCTCTTTGCCGGATGCGCTGTCGGCAAGCTTTCCCTTTTTCGATTTTGATCAACACGTTATCTCAACTTCTGCCAATTTAAAATTTCATGTCCCATCGTCTTCCAAATGCCCAATAATGGAAGAAATTGAAATGATTTATCATATGGACAATCTACGGTTTGTCCATGTAAATATTATTTTAGCATTACATAGCGCGACAATATAAATACAAACATATAAATGTTTTTTAAATTATTGTTTCTGTTTTTTGTTATGTTGAAAAATTTTATTTCGTTGACATTTTAATTTTTTATTTAACAAAATTTCAAATTAACAAAAAAACCAAAACAAAATTTTTTGTATTTGTTTTGGTTTTTTTCTTCGTTACTTTTTTGTTATTCATGTTTGGTAATTTCGGAAATTGCTAAAAGTTCTACCCTGCAAACAATAGGGCGATATATCGCCGAAAAGATATTGCGGCGATACGAAAATTTATCATTTCAATAAAAAATCAAAGTAGTATTTTTATTATATCGCCGTTTTCTCATACGAACGATATTTTGGCGATAAACAAAAAAAAATTTTGAAAATTTTTATTTCTTTGTCAATTCAAAATAAAATAATTCATCAAGCACAACAAGAAATCTTTGAAAGAATATAAATTTGGCCGAAAAACACAAATGTACGTTCAAAGATAAAATAAAAAAATCAGCGAATGTTGCGGATATATTTTTCGGGTGAATGCAAATGTTTTTAGTCCTGTTAACATGAGCAAAATATGAATGAAAAAAATAATGTATATTTTCAGCTTCAGGGAATCGATATAGCTGTATCGCCGGTTTATCATTTTGGTGATATTCCGGTGATACATACAAATCTATTATTTTTCGTTTATACGATTATCTGGCGATATTGCCCTTTTATCGCCAAGACGAATCGTTTTCGTATCGCCGGGATGTATTGCCGTCGGGTAACAGTTTCTCCCGAAAGGTGTATCGCCGGCGATACGAATTCGATAATTGCCGCAATAACATTTATCGTATCGGCAATACAACCGGCGAATCGATGTCGTATCGTTTTGTTTGCAGGGTATGATTAAGATTTTTAAAATTAGGGTTGTTCATTTAAACAACACAATATAAAAACTTAACCGATAATTGATATGGTAATAGATCTGATCATATCTTACTGTATGGCAGATATAAAATGTATGACAAAAAATGTTACCAGATCTTTTACGAGATATGACTATATATGGTCCCATATCTATCATATCTCGCAATATATAATTTGATCTGGTGTCAGATGTTATTAGATATGTTCATATATAATAAGATCCAATTATATCTAATTATTTTTACACGGGTATTTGTTGAATTTAAAATTTTCACAGAATAAATCCATATTAATATAATAAATGTTGTGTAGGATTTTATTTACCACCGACCAACTGACCCTTTATGTACAATTTTCTCCAGTGACTGCTGCCTACGCTTTTTCTTGAAGTGAAGGATCCGCTTTAGCTTCACGAATTTATTTAAAGCATCCTGTAAAAATAGAAAATTATTACAAAACATAAATTTTTAATTTAAAAAAACTAGTAAGCCCCATTGGTCTTTTGATTAGGAGGAACACTTACTTTGTGATTCCATTTGTAACTCATCAAAACAGGTCTAGACTCCATTGGCTTTGCTATATAAATGAGTTTTTAGGTTTTAATTTTATAACTAAAGGCAGGACTGGTGCCCACGCTCTTTATTGCAGTGAAGGATTCACCATGGCTTCAAACATTTATTTACCAGTACCCTGTAAAAATAGAAAATTATTACCAAACACTAATTTTTAACTAAAAATCTATTGAACCTTATTGGTGTCTTTGGAATAGGGGTATAGTCACTTTATCATTCAATTTGTAATTCATCGAAACATACGTCTGGGACACCATTGGTTTTGCTAAATGAATGGTGTTTTAAGTTATGACAGCAAAATTAACTTTAGGATTTTATTATCCTATATTTATTTATCTTTTAAAAAACTTATTGTTTATATTTATTTATTAATTTATTTTAATTTATTCATCAATTTCCTTTTTACGTTTTTATATCACAAAAAATAAACGAACGACGCACACAAAAATACAAAATGAAAATGGCGGTCTGTATTTGTTTTTGTTGTTTTCTTTCGATAAATTTTTGTGCAAGTAATTTGCGTTATTGTGCAAGCTACTTGGTTATTTTACATAAAAAAATAATTATGTTACTTTAACATCGACAAGCATAATTTTAGCAAAAATTTGCTAAAAATTTTTTTTTGGTATGAAAAAAGTTTTACCAAGTAGGATTGCTCAATCTGACACAGATTTTTTTTTGCGTGTGTATACAAGTTGTACACTCATAGAAATATCTTAGTAGAAAAATTAGTAAACCCATTGTAGATCAAGTTTTACAGAATATTGCCGTATTCAACAAAAATTAATGTTGATATCGTTGAATAATCAGTAAAGTTGAATCAACTCTTTACATCGCTTATACAGAATTCAATAGATAAAACCAAAAAAGAAAAAACAACCCTGTTCGTTCATTTTTGTATTATCAAGTTGGTAGCAATGCATTGCAATGTGAAATTTGTTTGTCTCTTATAAAATTATTTTATGTGTTTGTTTCTTATAAAAATATTTAATATTATAAAAATAAATTAAAATAGGATCTGATGATCAGATTCTGATCTGCAAATATTTGGTAAGTAATAAAATACATTGGTTACTTTATGTATTCATACTATATTATATTTTTGTTTGTTTTTTTTAAGGCTTTTGATTTGGTGTCATTAGAAAACTGGAGAATGGCTTACGAGTGCAAAACATAAATAAAAGAAGTGTGTGAAAATCTTGTGTTGAAATATTGCAGCTTAAAAAGCCGGTGATAATTCTAAAAAATATTGTGATTTTTACTTAATAAAAGAATATTAACAAATAACAACAAGATTTTCTTTTTAAAATATTTCTTATATCAACAAAAATATGAGTTGAGTTTACAAAAAATACGAGTTGATTTACAAAAAAACGAGTTGATCAACTGTTACAAAAACTGACAACATTTTTTATTGAAATCAACATAAATATTTGTAGGGTCAAAATCAACAATGATTTCTGTTGAATTTACAATGATTTTCTTTGGGAATACAATGATTTTTGGTTGAGTGTACTTTGACAACTCAATTTTTGACGCCTTCGCCTCTATGTATACTCTATGACCAATAATTAAACTATTTTAAAACAGTGCGAATATATTAACCCCCAGTTTCTGTAATACGAACGCCATTCGTCTGCGACGAATTTGCACACGCAAAAAAAAACTTGTGTCGGAGTGAGCAAAAATCTGGCATAATTTTACCAAAAATATGCTAAAACTACAACCGACGAAGTAGTTTTCGTAATTTAGCCAAAACACTTATGTAAAAAATTTTGAAGAAAATGCTAATGCTATTTAAGTAAAAACTTGGTAAAATATACCAAAAGAGATATGGTGAAATATTCCAAAATTATTAGAAAAGATGACTAAAAATAATGCTAAAAATTACCACATTTATGCTAAAATAAATTTTCAATAAATTTTTGTAAAAATTTGTATATTTGTTGAATTTAAAATTTTCACAGAATAAATCCATATTAATGTAATAAATGTTGTGTAGGATTTAATTTACCACCGACCAACTGACCCTTTTTGTACAATTTTCTCGAGTGACTGCTGCCTACGCTTCTTCTTGAAGTAAAGGATCCGCTATAGCTTCACGAATTTATTTAAAAGCATCCTGTAAAAATAGGAAATTATTACAAAACATAAATTTTTAATTTAAAAAATTGGTAAACCCCATTGTTCTCTTGGTAAGGAGGAACACTTACTTTGTCATTCCATTTGTAACTCAAAACAGGTATGTACTCCCTTGGCTTTGGGTTTTTAGGTTTTAATTTTAAACCTAAAGGCAGGATTGGTGTCCACGCTCTTTATTGTAGTGAAGGATTCGCCATAGCTTCAAAAATTTATTAAGCAGTACCCTGTAAAAATAGAAAATTATTACCAAACACTAATTTTTAACTAAAAATCTATTAAACCTTATTGGTGTCTTCGGAATGCGGATATACTCACTTTATCATTCCATTTGTTATTCATCGAAACATACGTCTGGGACTCCATTGGTTTTTCTTAATGAATGGTGTTTTAAGTGATGAAAGCAAAATTAACTTTAACATTATTTTATCTTACATTTATTTATCTTTTAGAAAACTAATTATTTATTTTTATTTATTAATTTATTTTTATTTTATTTATCAATTTCCTTTTTACATTTTTATAACACAAAAAATAAACAAACAACGCACACAAAAAAAATGAAAATGGCGGTCTGTATTTGTTTTTTTGTTGTTTTCTTTCGATAAATTTTTGTGCAGGTAATTTGCGTTATTGTGCAAGCTACTTGGTTATTTTACATAAAAAATGAATTATGTTACTTTAACATCGACAAGCATAATATTAGCAAAAATTTGATAAAAATTTTTTTTGGTATGAAAAAAGTTTTACCAAGTAGGATTGCTCAATCTTACACAGATTTTTTTTTTGCGTGCATGTATTTTGTTTTTGTTACAATAACAAAATACACACAAATTCATCACGAACGAATGACGTTCGTATTACAGAAACTGGGGGTAATAAAATACTAAAAAAAAATTAAATATTTTTAAGTAGAGTTTTTTCAAGTTCAAACATATTAAGGTTATTTATAAAAACTGAAATATAACCAAAGTAGGTTAATTTGACCGATATTGCAGGAATACTTGGCAAATAAACCTATTATGAATAATAGCCTTAAAAATAGTCCAATAGTTAAAATTCAATTATCAACTTTTTAAATGCAGAAAATATGCATTTTTTTGACCTCCAATTCATTTGACCAAAAATTTTTTGTCAACACAAAAAAATATTTTATTGTTTATTAAGACCGAATTTACATTAGGCAATTTTAATTGCGGCAATTCTGATTTTGTTGTGTATCAGAAAGAGAGAAATGAGTCTTACCTCTCTCTCTGGTAACAATAAAATCAGAATTGCCGCAATTAAAATTGCCTTATGTAAATACGGTCTAATTTAAGTACACCTAAGTGTATTACACAGAAAAAAAAATAGTTGCCAATGAACGAAACTCATAGTATTTATAAACAAATACATACATAAAAATTATGAACTTTTTCATTAAATTTTTGAACTTTTTCATAGTATTTATGAAAAAAAAATTGAATATTTCTTATAAGTATTTCACATATTATGATTTATTCATAAATACTATGAAAAAGTTTATAAGTATTATGAAAAAGTTAATAAATTTTATGAATTTGTTCATAAATACTATGAAAGTCGGTCATTGGAAAATTTTTTTACCAATTTTACCTCATTTTTCTTATAAATATTTCAAAATCATCGAGATTGAAAATTCAAAAACGATCGTTTTGAAATCGAACGATTTTCATCACATGGGGGTATAACCAGAATTTGAAAAAAATAATAAAAACTAAAAAAAATTAAAAAAAAAACAAGTGGAGTGTTAAACTCGGCTATGACGAATCTATAATACCCTCCAACATATAAAAAAAAATGCAGGGGTGTTTTTTTTGGGTGGGAGGGGGGGCAGTAGGGGTAATTGGGGGACACATAAATACATGTTTAATTATGCTTTTTGAGCTTGAGTAATACAATTTTATCATTATTTAAAAAAAAATTGTAATATCCACGCCCACAAAAGGGGGGTCCAAGTGCAGGAACTTGAACGTTTTCTGACATCAAATTGTTTCATTTGCTTAACAGAAATACAAAAAAAAACTGCGAAAATAAGGCGTTTTCAGAGGTAAGTTCTTTAAGGGGAAACTTTTTTCCTCCTGGTCCGATTTTGCCCATTTACGAACTTAAACTCTCTTTATTTTGTGCTGCATCGTGTCTTATACAGATGGAGGGACATACGGACATTCTAGAAAAGTCTTAGAATCGATCATAGATCAATAATATATATACATTATATGGTCCCCGACCGATATTTCGATCATAGCTGTATTATTGATTTTTTTTATTTGGATTTTTTGGAAATAAATAAAATACTTTGATATTTTAGTTGGCTATCAAAAAATAAAATGTTCTGTTATTTTATTTATTTTGGTTTGAATAAAATAAAATTTTATTTTATTCAAATTCATAAAAATGAAATAATATTTCTTTCCAAAAAAATCAAATAATTTTTTCTGATTGCTTATTCAAACAAACAAAATAGATTTTTTCAAAATAATCAACAAAAATTTGTGATTTTTTTTGGTTATTCACACAAATTCAAATGAATAACGTATTATTTAAACAAAAAAAAGAAATATTCTTGAAAATTTTGTGTTTGAAAAATAATTTTGTTTTTATTTATTTTGCATTTTATTATACAGTAAAACACACAATTATTCTTACAAACCACTATTGTTTTATTGTTAGCTTGTTATTAAAGGTTTTCTTTACTAAAACATTTGCTTGTTTTTTTTCAGACCGGACTAAGATTGGGATTTACTTTATTTATTGTAAAAATGGGCTGTAGGCAAAATCGCCCAAAGAAAAATCGCCCAAAAAATTTTATGAAAAATCACCCAAAAAGAAAAATACGAAACTTCGCCCAAAATTAACGAAAAAAAGCCCAAAAAAGAAATGAAAAATGGCCCAAAATAAAATAAAAAACGATTTTTTTAACACATTTTTTCCAAAACACATACTACACAGAAAAGCTCTCTTTTGCAGAGAGGGTGGGTCTAAGGCATGGAGTTTGTAATCCCTAAGCCCGGCCGAAGGCCGGCTACGCAGAAGAATTTTAAGACAAAGACAAAAACTTTTAAGATAAGACCATCGGTTACGTGGTTATTATTTATTTTTATAGATCGTAATTTTGAGAATACAGCCCGTAAAATGCATAAGTAATTGATGTAAAAGTTTTAAGTGTGAAACTTAAATTTTAACGAAATAAAAAAATTGGAAATAGCTCCGATCAAAGCGCCGCAGACGAAAAATTTTACCAAAAAATCGCGCGATTTTTTGTTAAAATTTGTTGGTAAAATTTTTCGTCTGCGCAGCTTTCATCGGAGTTGCATGATGTTTTTAAATACATTACTTTTGATTTTCTACTGCGCTGCGATAGATTAATATATAGCGTGGTAATCTGCATGTAAGAGCAGGGGTTTTGGGTTTGACTCCCACCAGAGCCTTTGTATGTTAGCAACAACGGAACTTTTTTTTTATAAAAAAAACACAATATGCGTTTACTGTTTCTAAAAATAATAATATACTGATTTATTGTGACATACATATTTCAGTTTTGACATTTTAAGATTTTGACAAAAAATAAAACCAAAATAAAATTGGGCAATTTTTCATATAAAATTTTTGAGTATTTTTTCGTAATGAAAAATCACCCAATTTTTAATTTCGAAATTTTGCCCAAAAACAATGAAAATTTGCCCAAAAATGTTGGGTAACTTTTCATATGAAATATGACCCAAATTTGTATGAAAACTTTTTGGGCGAATTTTCGTTTTCTTTTTTGTGCCATTTTTCTTTGGGCGATTTTGCCTACAGCCGTAAAAATGTGTCAAATCAAGTCCAGAATTTTTTTTTAAATATTTTTTTTTTCTAAATCTACATACAATTAGTAAATACATATAAACAGGTAAGAAACTAAGCGGTGTCCATAATGTAAAATGGTATAAATAAATCCAATTTAATCCTAGGATTTAAATAAATTTAGTTTTTATACTTCAAATTTTTACCTTAGCTTAATTATGTTTTTATTTTATTATTGATAATAGGATGTAGATTCAGAAAAAAATTAAAAAAAAATTGTTTGGCCAGATTTGAACCTTTTTAAAGTAAAATAAAGTTATTCCAATATTGATTTAATGCAAAAAACAAGGCTATTAATTAGAATATTTTTTTAATTTTTTTCGCAAATTGATTTTTAATGTTTAAAAAATACTGTTAAAACGTTTTGCTATTGAAAATACACTACTTGAATAAACTTTTCGATATTTTTTTAAAACAATAGACAGTCCTGAAAGGATGTATATTTACTAGGGTGATTAGACCGGTTTTTCGAAACCGGTTTAAACCGGTTTTATGTGGCTTGCAACTTCCGAATTTTTAAAATCTTAACTATTTGAAAACCGGTTAGACCGGTTGGTTTACTGTCGAACCCCGGTTTTTATAAATCAACCTTTAAAAGCAGTTAAACTCGATTTTTTTTAGTGTAAAGGTGTTAAAAAAAATCCCAAATGAATGAATACCAAGTAAAAAAAATAGTTTCGCCTTGGCTGAATCCATAAATTTGAGTGCAAATCATTTCTGGATGTGGCAAATCTTTACATATAAAAAAAAATAAGCAAAAATTTTTAATGAACATTTTTGTCGACTATCAAAATTTTATTTTAAGTAATTTTTTAATGTTTGCTAGTTATTTTTTTTTTATAAAAAATGTTTGCAGTAAAAAATATTCCATTGAAGTTTGAACATCTTTTAAATTCTTTTTATAAAATTTCAATTGTATTTAAAAAATTTCGGTTTGTATTTCAAAATTTCCATTGGTTTTTTAAATTTTTCTTTTGTATTTCAAAAATTTCTATGGTTTTCAAAAATTCCTTTTGTTTTCAAAATTTTTCATTGATATTCCAAATTCTCTAAACGCTTTTAAGAAATTTTCATTTTTATATCAGAAATTTTCATTTGCATTACAATTTGTAGAAATGAAAACCTCTAAAATACAATTGGTAATTTTTGAAACGTAAATGAATTTCCGAAACATAAATGAAAATTTTTGAAATACATATAAATAAAATTGAACATTTCTAAAACGTATTTAAAAATTTCTGAAATATAATTGCAAATTTCTTAAATACAAATTGTATTTTCTGAAGTAATATTGGAAATGGTGATATAAAGTACCAATTTTTTCGAAACACCGACAAATCTCTGCTTTATATTGGCCGTAATAAATATTTTTTGCCTTATTTTGCAAAAAACCGAAAAAACGGGTTCATTCGGTTTTTTGTCAATTTAAAAAAACGCTGATTTTCGAACTATTCGAAAACCGGGTTTTAAAATTTCGTAAGGGTCTTTAGATTAAAGATATCGTCACCCAAAACTTTGTTTTTTTATATGTAAGTGAATTAATGGTGTTTTCTTTTCTGGCAAAAAATGTGCCTTTTTTTTGCATTTCGCCCCAAAAATTATGTTTTTGTGTTCTTTTCTAAAAAAATGTCAACCCTTATAAAGAATGTCGTGTTCTTTTCTAAAAATGTCTGCCCTATAAAGTGCAAAAAAGTTGCACTTTTTACCCCGTAAAAAATCACGGGGTTGAAATTGCCTTATACAACAGCTGATTTTTTCTGTGTTGTTTTCCCAAAACAGCTGTTAAAAAAATACAGGGCAGAGTATTGAGGTATGTTGTGTTCTATTCCAGTCAAATAAAATGCAATTTTTTGAAGGTGTGAGTTAAACATTTTAAAAATGTATACCCCAAAATGGCAAACATTTTTTTTCAGAAAAGAAAACACCATAAGAAAAAAATTTGTATATAATAATTGTGGGCGACACGGCAACCTTGCCTTAGTGATGGCAGTTTTATTTTCTTTCATCATATTCTTGTATTTCATAGTATATGTTTATTTAATCCATTTGTTTGTCAATGTGTGCTCTTTTTTTAATGTATATTAATTCTTTGTTTAAAAAGGAGAAAAAATACAACGGGTCTTGTAAAGGGTATTGGTGACAATATATGTACAAGTAAATTAAAGGGAAGATGTACAAAAAGAAACCATCTTTAAATCACTTTGCGCCAAGACCCTCAACAAGAAACCACGTAAGATAAAATCTTTTAAATATTTAATTAATTTTTTGTTCTTTATTTTTTGTTAATTATTTTAATTTTATAATTTCATTTAGTGAATAAACACACACAAAATCACACAAAACCAAATCACATTAAAACACAAAACATTTATCATCAATAAACAACATCATTTTTAATAATTTTCAACATAACCTAAGTGTTTCATTTGGATCGTTTATTCACGTTGGGGCGCAAAGTCAACCCTTGATCATTGGATCACATTATTTTATTCAGTGAATATTCCAGGCAGTGAATATTTTATTCAGTGAATATTCCAGGCAGTGAATATTTTATTCAGTGAATATTCCAGGCAGTGAATATTTTATTCAGTGATTATTCCATGCAGTGAATGTTTTATTCAGTACAAGTTCTAGTCACTGTAATTGAAAAGCCCTTTATAATTGTGATTGCATTTGTGAGACAATTTAAAAATTTTATGACACAAAATTCATGTCGGATTCTGAGACAACACCAAACAGAGTAAGCCAAAGAAGTAACAAAGGTATTCCACCTGCAAGGTTTCAAAATCGTATAAGCCCGATGTCGAAGAATCAGCCACAGACACCTATCTTGCCGCAGGGGAATACAGAAACGCCACAAACTTCTAGGAATCCGACACAGCCAGCTTTAAATATGTCAGCCAGTTCCCGCCCTACAAATGCTCAGCCGCAAGTCCAGCATCAAGTCCAACAGCCGCTTGCACAAATACAGCCACATAGCCAATCGTCATCTAATCATCAGCCTGCACAACAAACACCTGATTATGTGACCGCCATGTCACGTGAGTTTGATCGTAAATTAGCCGATATGAAAAATGAATTCCAGAGGCAAATGCATGTAATGCAGGAATTAATGATATCAAGTACGCAACAGGTGAGTAATAGTGTTGCGCAATTACGTAGTGAACGCCGCGTGGAAATAAGAAATGTCACTCCACCGCAACAAGAAAATAACAATGTTTCAGAATTACGTAATGATGTAAACGACGAAAATACAGATGCCACTCTACGATCACAAAATATACCTTCAACTAATTCTTCATTGGGCAGTGAAAATAGTACGAGATCATTACAGCAAAGACAAAAGAAAATTTACCCACTGCCAGAATTTTCAGGTAAGCCAGAAGAGTGGCAAAGTTTTATAGAATCGTTCAGGAGTACGACAAATGAATTTGATTATTCCAACCTCCACAATATTATGCGCCTTCGGGAGGCCATTAAAGGAAAAGCCAAAGATACTGTGGAGGCACTCCTGTCAAACTCAGCCAATGTTAACGCCATTATAGAAACTTTAGAAGAAACTTATGGCAGGCCCGAACAGCTGATCAAAAGCCAAATTGAAAAAATGAGACGAATAGCACCGATAGCCGATGATAGCCTGGATCAGCTCATTGATTTGGCCAACAAAATTACCAATATGGCAACATTTTTGAAAAACGCAAAAGGTGAGCATCATTTGTCAAACCCTACACTTTTAAGCGAAATAGTTGGAAAATTACCTACTACCCGTCAACTGCAATGGGCTGAAAAGTGTCTTTCCCTTAAAGGGGATGGTCGTATTGCTACAGTCGTCGATTTTAGTGAATGCTTAAATGGTATTCGTCGTATAGCAAATATGGTTTCTGATTCACTGCCCATCGCTTCTGCTCAAAAACGCCAAACAACTACAATTCAACCTACAACAAATTTTTCAAAAACATCTGGTCGTAAATTTGTTCACATTGCTGTTGCTGATAGAAAATGCATTTTATGCAGTGGTGAGTGTAGTGATATCGATCATTGTAATTCTTTTAAATCACTTTCAGTTGACTCACGATGGGAAAAAGTAAAAGAATTAAAGGTATGTTTTTCGTGTCTGAAGAAGGGCCATCAAACAACACAATGCTACAAAAAGAAAAAATGCGGTGTAAATGGTTGCAGCCGAATTCATCATAATTTATTACACAATTTAAATGCTGCTGGTACTTCGTCAGGCGTAGCCCCACAAAACACAAACGCCCCATCATCATCCACTGCACATGCTGCTGCTGGATCCAGCTCCGATCGTGTAAGCTGCCACTACAACGGTAATGTTGCCTCAAGCGATGTATTATTTCAAGTCATCCCAATAAAGTTGTATGGCCAAGGAACTGAAGTTTCCACTTATGCATTTGTTGACGATGGAGCAAACGCTACCATTGTAGACAGCCATATAGCACAGCAATTGGGAGTCGTTGGTAAGAAAAGTACTCTGGAATTGTACTGGTTAAATCGTGAAATGGCCACAGAATCGACAGAAATTATTGAATTAGAAATTAGTGGTGTAGACAAAGAAGCAAAAAAATATAAACTGTCAAATGTCTTTACATCTGAAAAGTTAGCGTTGCCAACCCAATCGTTTTATGCCGGTGAGTACACTGAGAGAAATAATTATTTATCTGGGTTACCATTACATAGTTATGAAAATGTACAACCAAAAATTATAATCAGCCTTGTCCATGCCTATTTGACGGTGCCAATAGAAACTCCCAGGACAGGCCCTGGACCAATCGTAGTGAAAACTAGATTGGGTTGGCTGGCATATGGACACGTAAATAATGATAAATCTAAAAGCCAACATTGGATGTGCCATGCTTATTTGAAAAATAATGAAAATATGACAGATATAAATAATCTTATTTCTAGTTATTTTTCTATAGAATCTTTTGGAATAAAACCAGATGTAAAGCCGCCCATTTCAAAAGATGATGCCCGGGCCATAGATATTCTAGAAAATACGACAAGAAAAGTACAAGGTAGATATGAAGTTGCATTGCTATGGAAAGAGTTTTGTCCACCATTTCCTGATAGTTTTGCCATGGCCATGAGACGACTTGAAGGGGTAGAAAGAAAAATGGCTCAAGACCCTAATTTTGCCGCCGAATATTGTGAGAAGATTGAACATTACATCAAAATGGGATATGCCGAACGTCTATGTGAAGAAGAAGCAGATCAACGTACTGCAAAAACATTTTATGTACCTCATTTTGGTGTAAAAAACCCCAACAAAAGTGGCATTAGATTGGTATTTGACGCAGCTGCAGAGGTGAGAAACGTTTCTTTAAACAAATTGTTGTTGCCGGGTCCTGATATGAACCAGCCGCTGCTAGCGATACTTTTTAAATTTCGCCAAGCTCCAGTGGCAGTTACGGGCGATATACAAGAGATGTTTCACCAAATTTTAGTTAGAAAAGAAGATCGTGACAGTCAAAGGTTCATTTGGAGAAAAGGTAAGCCTGAAAATAAGGTGGAAACCTACGTTATGAAAAGACTTATTTTTGGGGCAACATGCTCACCGGCAGTGGCCCAACATGTTAAAAATTTTAACGCAAAAACTTTTGAAAATATTTACCCAAGAGCAGTACATGGCATTTGTGAACGCCACTATGTGGATGACTATGTGGACTGCTTTCAAACTGAGGATGAGGCTATTGAAGTAGTAAATAAGGTAATTGAAATTCATAAAGAAGCCGGATTCAATTTACGCCATATCAATTCAAATTCGGAAAAAGTTAAAATTTTTTGTGGTGACAACGAACAAGAAGAAGCAGTAAAAATAGAAAAAGAATTTGATCGTATACTGGGTATGCACTGGCTTACCAAATCTGATAATTTTGTTTTTAAATTAAAATTTACTAATATTCCACAAGAAATTCTTGAATTCCAGCGTAAGCCGACAAAAAGAGAGCTTTTGAGACTACATATGTCTATATTTGACCCGTACGGCTTTCTTGTGGATTTTATGGTAACTGCTAAAATAATCATGCAAGGTGTTTGGAAAACACAAATACAGTGGGACGAGCAAATTTCCGATGAATTGTATATCCGATGGAAATCATGGATGGAGGAATTACCCAAAGTCCTGAAATTTGAAATACGGAGGTGTTATGCCTCAACGTTCGAAGCGGCAGCCGTCGACCTGCATGTATTTGTGGACGCCAGCGAACAGGCTTTGGCAGTTGTTGCATATTGGCGTGTGGTGATGGCTGGGCAAGTAAGTGTGGCATTTGTAGCGGCTAAGAGTAGTTGTGCACCAATTCGATACCATAGCATTCCTAAAATGGAACTACAAGCCGCAACCATGGGTGTTCGTCTTAGTCAATCGATAGCTGCCTACCATAGCGTTGAAATTCGTAATTGCGTATTTTGGAGCGATTCAAACACGGTTTTAAAGTGGATCAGGTCTGACCACAAAAGATACAAACAATATGTAGCAAATCGTGTCGCCGAAATTCTTGAAGCTAGCAGTATCGAACAGTGGAGGTGGTGTGCAGGTGCTTAGGTTAGGTTAGGTTGTAAGTGGCTGCTGACGTTTTACGTCAACACACGTAGACTCTGAGGTCCATTGTGATACCACGGGATCGTAATAGGTTTCCCTACTAGTCCCTGTCGTTAAACCAGTTTGAGCTTCTTATGAAACTCCTTAGATGTTGTATTTTGACATCCGACAAATCAGAAAGATCGTACAGCTCCCTAGATCCCAGTGAAGCAAGTCGCTGACCAGAAAGTGCCGGGCAATGGCAAATAAAGTGTTCGATAGTTTCCAACTCCTCTTCATCCATGCAACTTCGGCAAAAGTCATTCGACGGCACATTTAACCGCTCTGCGTGCTTCCCTATAAGACAGTGTCCGGTAATTATAGAAACCACCGTCGAAATCTCTCCTCTTGGAAGCGATATCAGCTCACTTGTGCGCCCCTGATTAAGAGAAGGCCAAATCAGTCGTGTTGTCTCACACGTCCATCCATTTGCCCATCTTTGATTAGTCTCCGTCGCAGAACAAAGCCGTAGGTTTTGCTTGCAAGTTTCTAGAGGCATACCAACACATTCCAATTCTGTTGGAACCTGTAAGGTAGTTCCTAGTCTTGCAAGCTCATCGGCTTTGCAATTCCCTGGAATGTCTCTGTGCCCTGGGACCCATATGAGTCGTATGTTAAACTGCTTGGCCATCTCATTTAAAGACGTGCGGCAGTTAAGGGCAGATCTTGTTTTCAGAAACATTGAATCCAGGGACTTGACCGCGGCTTGACTGTCAGTATAGATGTTGACTGCGGTTGTAGACAAGACATTGCAGCTCAACCAGTCAGCCACTTCCTTTATTGCCAGCATCTCTGCCTGGTAAACACTGCAATGATCTGGTAATCTACGAGCCAGGCTCAATCCAAGCTCTTCCGAATAGACCCCAAAGCCCACTTGTTCGTGCAGCCTCGATCCATCTGTGTAAAAATTTATGGTAGCTCCACTACCCGGAGTATCCCCCATCCAAGACTCCCTGGATGGTATCATAGTGGTAAAGTGGCGCTCAAAGAGGCTCAAAGAGGGAGCACAGTCCACATTTTGTGGTATTGTTATCTTTTTCAAGATCGCGCTATGGCCACAATCACTGCTCCTCCATTGCAGCGTGCTATTAAGTCGAATTGCCGACGCAGCCGCATACTGCCTACCCAATATGTCCAAGGGTATCAGGTGAAGGAGGATTTCTAATGCAGCCGTAGGTGTAGTACGAAGAGCACCAGTGATGCACATTGACGCCATTCTCTGTACCTTCGTGATAAAGACAAAGTTCGCTTTTGTTTCCAAAGCAGGCCACCAGACAATGATTCCATACAGCAAAATTGGACGCACCACTGCTGTATAGATCCAATGAACGACTTGAGGGCTAAAACCCCATCGTTTTCCAATGGCCCTTTTACAGGAATACAAAGCAATCGTTGCTTTTCTCACCCGTTCCTCAATATTACGCCTGAAATTCAGCTTCCTATCTAGAAATACTCCAAGATACTTGGCTCCATCTGAGAAGGTGATTTCAGTACCGTCCAGAGAAATAGGATCAAAAGCAGGAATCTTATTTTTCCTTGTAAACAAAACAAGCTCTGTTTTACTGGGATTAACTCCTAGACCACAGTCTCTTGCCCATTTAGACAGATCTTTCAGAGAACCCTGAAGAATGTCCCGCAATGTTGGCAGATGCTTCCCCTTTACCGCTATCGCGACATCGTCAGCATATGCGATAACATGACAACCACGTGCTTCTAGAGATAGTAGCATTGAATTCAGTGCCAGGTTCCAAAGAAGCGGCGAAAGAACACCTCCTTGTGGTGTGCCCCTATTGACAAATCGGTGCTTTAAACCCTGCCGATGATGGCACCCGTGCAAAGTTTCCTCCTCGTTACAACCCCAATAGTAGATGGAAGCTTGGTCCGGATTTTTTGATGCAAGATGAACGTCATTGGCCTCAAGAACCCCCAGGACCCCATATTGATGAATCATGTGAAGACGAAATTCGAACAAAATTTGTTTTTGTTGCTGCTTGTCAGGTATGTTATGTAGTACCAAATATTAATCGTTTTTCTAATTATTCGAGGTATAAACGGACAACCGCCTGGGTGTTTCGGTATGCAGAAAATCTGAAGAGGCGTTATAAAAAGCAAGACTTGGTACAAGGGCCTTTGACTGCTGAAGAGGAAAGTGCAGCCGAATTTTATTTGTGTCGTTGGGCACAAAAGCAAGCCTATGCAGATGACTTAGCCGAAATTGTTAGCAAAAATGCAGTCTCACCAAATAGTTCATTGAAGATGTTAAACCCATTTGTGGGTAATGATGGCCTTATTCGTTGTAGCAGCCGTTTGGAGAGAGCAGAGTGCATTTCTCCGCCAGCTAGAAAACCTATAATCCTGCCAAATAATCACGCTCTCTCTCGACTTATTGTTCAGCACTACCACAACAAATTTCGACACGTAAACATCTCAACCATCGTTTGCGAAATAAGGCAAACTTTTTGGATACCGTCTTTGCGCCGCCTTGTCAACACGGCCCAATCAAAGTGCATGTTATGTAGACTTAAAAGAGCTAAGCCAATTCAACCCCAAATGAGTGCGCTTCCAATGGATCGTGTCCAGCCCTTTGTGCGTCCTTTTAGCTACACGGGTGTGGATTTCTTTGGCCCTCTAAATGTCACTATAAGGCGTGCCCGTGAAAAGAGATGGGTTTGCCTTTTTACATGTTTAACTGTACGTGCCGTCCACTTGGAGTTGGCCACCGACCTGTCAAGCGATTCCTTCATATTGTGTCTAAGAAATTTTATGAATCGAAGAGGTGTGCCACTCCAAATAAGGAGCGATAATGGAACGAATTTTGTCGGTGTGACAACTGAATTGAAAGGCACTACAGATTTCCTCGACCACGATGACATCACCTCAAAATTTTCCCCCTTGGGCATAAAATGGATTTTTAATACTCCAGCCAATCCAGCCCAAGGCGGAGCATGGGAACGTTTGGTGCAATCCATTAAAAAAGTTCTATACAACATGTTGAAAGAAGCAGCACCAAGAGTGGACACGTTGAGCAGTTTATTAATAGAGGCCGAATGTATAGTCAACTCCCGGCCCCTTACCCACCTTCCGGTCACTCCCGATGAGCCCGAACCCTTAACCCCAAACCATTTTTTGTTGGGCTGCACAAATTCTACGCAAACCCCTTCATCTCCAGAACCTCGATTGATGTGCTTACGAAAACAATGGAGGGTTTT
Source organism: Pegoplata infirma (assembly GCA_963921195.1). Lineage (NCBI taxonomy): Eukaryota > Metazoa > Arthropoda > Insecta > Diptera > Anthomyiidae > Pegoplata > Pegoplata infirma. Next base: position 215,878,218 of record OY992540.1, read on the forward strand.
GTCCAATTTAAAGAATTGTTTTTGGAAAAGGTGGATAAGGGAGTACCTACCTGAACTCACAAGACGCAAAAAGTGGTGTTTACCAACCCAAACGTTAAATGAAGGATGCCTGGTTTTGGTTTGTGACCCTGATGCTCCCAGATCACAATGGAAACGAGGTAGGGTACATGAATTATATTATGGTAAAGACGGTATAGCCAGATCAGCAGAAGTTGCCACATCTACTGGTGTTCTGAAACGGCCCGTTTCCAAGCTGGCAGTGTTGGATGTAGAGGTGTCGCCTGATAGTGAAGTTGGTGATTCTCCTCCTCCGGAATCGATTCACGGGGGTGGGAATGTGGGCGACACGGCAACCTTGCCTTAGTGATGGCAGTTTTATTTTCTTTCATCATATTCTTGTATTTCATAGTATATGTTTATTTAATCCATTTGTTTGTCAATGTGTGCTCTTTTTTTAATGTATATTAATTCTTTGTTTAAAAAGGAGAAAAAATACAACGGGTCTTGTAAAGGGTATTGGTGACAATATATGTACAAGTAAATTAAAGGGAAGATGTACAAAAAGAAACCATCTTTAAATCACTTTGCGCCAAGACCCTCAACAAGAAACCACGTAAGATAAAATCTTTTAAATATTTAATTAATTTTTTGTTCTTTATTTTTTGTTAATTATTTTAATTTTATAATTTCATTTAGTGAATAAACACACACAAAATCACACAAAACCAAATCACATTAAAACACAAAACATTTATCATCAATAAACAACATCATTTTTAATAATTTTCAACATAACCTAAGTGTTTCATTTGGATCGTTTATTCACGTTGGGGCGCAAAGTCAACCCTTGATCATTGGATCACAATAATTATCAGATATCATTCCATTTCGCAAGAACTTCTTCTGATATAGAAATATTTTATTTAATTTTGCATTTGTTCAGATGTTGAAATATGATCCGATTTGGCCCATTTTCGTACATAACCAGCCTCAGACCATAAGACATATTTCCGCAGTCTAGCTCTTTTAGTTGGGACTGCATCATGTCTTCCACAAACAAACGGACGGACATTTGTAGAATGTGTTACAATCTATCTCTAATCAATAACATATATTGTATAGTCTGTTAGATGGATATTTCGATTCATTACACACGGAATGACAAAGTGAGTATAGTCCTTTTAAATCAACCTCTAAAAATCGCCTTTTTTCAGATTTTTATACTTTTGTTAAAAAAAAATTTATATCTGCACTTGGAATTTCCTAAATTACAACTTAACTTTTCTGAATTTCAATGGACTTTATTAAATTACAATTTATAAGAACCTGACATCAAAACAAAACTGTGTTGTAAGAATAATTTTGTGTTTCTCTGTACAAAATAAATGAAATAGATTTTTTTTCAAACACAAAATTTTCAAGAATATTTATTTTTTGTTGTTTGAATAATACGTTATTTATTTGAATTTTTGTGAATAACCAAAAAAAATCACAAATTTTTGTTGATTATTTTGAAAAATTATATTTTGTTTGTTTGAATAAAAAAAATCAGAAAAAATTATTCGATTTTTCGTTATTCAAATAAAATCAAAATAAATATTATTCATTTTTAAATATTTAAATAATCTGTTATTTGATTATTTTTGAAAAAATATTGTTATTTATTCATTTCGTTATTTCAATCATAGCATACAGCTATGATTTCGATGCGTTACAAACGGAATGACAAAGTGAGTATACCCCCATACTGTAGTTGGAGGTATAAAAATATGAGGCATCAAGGAAATTAAAGATAAATTAGGAAAATATTAGAAAAATTCAAAAAAATTAAGAATAAAAATTCAGAAAAGGCTAGAAAAATTCAAAAACCTCAGAAAAGTCTAGAAAAAACTAAAAATAGTCAGAATTTTAAAAAAATATTAGAAAAAATCTGAAAAATAAAAAAAAAATATAAAAAAATTCAGGAAAATTTAAAAATCAGAAAAATATCAAAAAATTTTAACAATTAAGAAAAAAGTCAGAAAATTAAAAAAAATCAGAAACATTCAGAAAAGAAATAATAAATTGAATATAAAAACACTATTGTTTTGTATTTTTCTTAATAGTTTTTTTTTTTATTGAAAATATTTTATTTTTAATATAATTTATAATACATTTTGCAGTTTATACCTATATTAATTTTTGTATTTATTTTTCTTTTTTACAATATAATTTTATTTTTTTTTTGCGCTTTTGATAATATGTTTGTTATTAGGTATATCAATTCTATGACTTTTGGTGTTTAACTGCTTAAAACAAAAAAGCAGTAGCGATTTATTGAAAATTCGTTTTTTCTATAATTCAACGGTTTTTTATAAAGTATGAGTGATTCTGAGTATTTTTAAAAGACTAAACTGAAATAATTTAACAATTTATGAATGTATAATTGTTTTTTTAACATTTTGTTTTCACATATAATAAATGGCTTTTTTATTTATATTGTTTCTTCTTTTTTGTCGTTACGAGGTATATAATTTTTAATGCTTTATGTTTTTTTTCTGTTAATATTTTTGTGGTAGAGACTTTATTTTTAAGGCTGGATCAACATAAAATTAAAAAAAAACTAAAAGTTTAACATATAAAATAAATGGCAATACAAGTCTTTTCGGTAAAAAAAGTTAATATTTTTTTTCTTGTTAAATTATTAAAATAACAAAAAGATTTTGTTGGTTTTTAGATTTGTGTTACACAAATTGTACTTGTTTTTTATATAATAAAAAATATTGTATATAAATATTTAAAACTATGTGTATGTATTTATGAAATTAAATGCATTTTGTAAAAAAAAAAAAATCTTTATATTAAAGCAGTCATTTTAAACTTATGTTTAAACAAAAAAAGTTTTTATTAAAAAATAAAAAAAATAAACAAACATAAAAATATTATTTTATTTAAAAAACATTTTTATGAAAATCTTTAAATTTTATAAAAAAAAAAATATTTTTTTAGATTTTTTTATTTAATAAATATATTTCATTAATTTTAAGCTTAAAATTACTGATTGTTTTATATGATTTTGTAGAAAATATATATATTTATGATGTTTTTTGCTTACTTAAAACAATTTATATGAACTTAATATTTTAAAATTATATATCTATTATGAAGCAGCATTTTTTGAGATGTTTTTTATGATTTTATATGACTTAAGCTTTACTTATATATTTTTTTTAAATAGGAAACCTATGAAAACTGAAGCATTCAATTTTAAAATAATTGTAAGTGTGTGTGTATTTTTTTTTTAACAATCATGATTTGAAAAAAATGCAAAAAAGGAAAATATTTTTACGCAAGTACCTACAAGAAACATTGTTGACTTTCAAGTGACCGACCGAATGCACCTGACTTGACCACGCCCTATTACAGTGACTCAAACTACTAATGGAACACACACAAAAAAAAAATTTCCAATGAACGACTTTCAGAGTATTTATGAACAATTTCATACAATTTATTAACTTTTTCATACTATTTATAAATTTTTTCATATTCATTCATGAATAAATCAAAATATGTGAAATTTAAGAACTATTTAACATTTTTCATAAATACTATGAAAAAGTTTATAAATATTATGAAAAAGTTAATAAATTGTATGAATTTGTTCATAAATACTATGAAAATGGTTCATTGGAAAAAAAATTTTTTGTGTGCAGCATATATTTGAAAGCAGTTCTTTAAAAAAAATATAAATACTTAACCATATTATTATTAATCAACTATTTTTGTAGAAAATGCTATATATGAAATTTTCCAAGCTTAAATTTAAGCTTGATAGCGTACAGAATGAGCAAATATTAAATGAGATACGAGGGTCGCACTGGAAAATTAAATTATTTATAGATATTTTTTTTTGAAATTTTTTAAAAATATTTCTTAGTTGATATTTTCCAAGTTTAAACACTAAAAATTTAAAAAATGATCCCGTAATTTTTTTTCAGTTATCACCTAGTTTTTCCAACAACCCCAACAAAAAGTTAAATTTTTTAAATACAGTAGAAGAAATCCGCATTTTTTATTTCCAACTCTTTTGACCACCAATTTTTTTAAGCAAAATTTTACTTATTCTAATATTTCATTACTATACACAAAATATTTTCTTTGTTTACAAAAAATTAGTGGTCAAAAGAGTTGGAGGTCAAAAAATGCGAATTTCTTTCACTGTATAATAATAATAATTTGGTAAATTTTTACTGGGCTATTCATAATGAGTAAAACGGTGTTCGCATTCATTTTTAACTTGTTTAATTATTGGTTTTCCCCATACAATTTAAACGTCAAAATTGAACTTCGTTCTATTTTGACAGATAATGTGTTTAAAAATGTATGGGGAAAACACATAATTAAACTAGTTTAAATGAGTGCGAATATGGTATAAATTAAATCTAATGTAGGTTTATTTGACTGATATTGCATGAATATTTGTCAAATAAACCTACTTTAAGTACACTTTATGTATTATGAATAAAGGCATTAATGTTTAAACTTGGATTATAATCGACTAAGAAATATTTTTAAAAAAATTTCTAAAAAATTTCTATAATATCATTTTCCTGCGCGACCCTCGTATCTCACTTAATATTTGCTCAATCTGGACGCTATCAAGCTTAAATTAAAGCTTGGAAAATTTCCTATATAGCATTTTTTTCAAAAATATTCGATTGATAATAATCAGGTTTAGTATTGATAACTTTTACTTTAAAGAACTGCTATCAAATATATGCTGTTTCATTATTAGTTTGAGTCACTGTATTTGACAAAATCTTCAATAACACCGCTCAACAAATCGAAGGTTTTTGACTCCGGTTTGAAGTTTGATACAAAATTTTTAAAGATTTTGACTCGCTGATTCCAAATCTGAGCTCCAAATTTTTCCATCACATCTAGAATTTTAATTATTCGCGGTTGAAAATGCGAAAAAACGTGATTTTTGCATTTTTTGAAAGCCTGCACAGCAGCCACTGGGTGGAATAATAATCTGGTATAAAGCGTTAGAGTAGAATTGAACTATGATCTCAAATATATGATCAAAAAAATTTGAAGTCGTTGCACTATTATTGGCCAAACATGTATTTTAAAAAAACACTGTGAAAAAAATTAGAAAAAGCACCATTTTTAAAAGGCTCTAAAACAAAAACCAGATGATCAATCTTTACTGTGATGAGCTCAAAATTTAGGCAAAAGTTCATTCTTTCTTATAGACTTTTAAACCCATTAAAGATATCTTCCGGTCTGTACGAAAAATAACACAGAAAACTTAAATTTGTAAAATATTTATTTTTTTAGGTTTTCTTTGAAAAATATCAAAAAAAAACTAAGGTTTATCTTTTTTACAAAAATAATAATTTTAACAGAGTCATTTTAAAACGCAATTGTAACCCAACCAAACGCAATAATTAGAAAAAATACTTTTCTATGTTGAAGACCAAAGACAAATTATACTTTTGCGCTTTATACCAGATTTGTATTCCACTCAATGGCTGCTTTGCAGGCTTTCAAATAATGCAAAAATCGTCATTTTTGGCATTTTTAATTGTGAATAACTAAAAATCTGGACGTGATGGAAAAAATTGGAGTACAGATTTGGAATCAGGAGATCAAAGTCTACTAAAGTTGATCACCAGAATTCAAACCGGAAAATGACTGTTGAGCGGTGTAATCGGTTGAACACGAAATTTTTTTTTAAATCAAACATTTTTTGGAGAAATTTTTTTTAAGCAAAATCGCACTTTATGAGCGAGATTTTTTTTATGTAGAAAATATATTTCAGATTTTGAGACTTTTTCTATGTAGGAAAAATTGGTTAGAATCTGAAAATATTTCTATACAGCAAATAAATCTCACGAGTCTGAGATTTTTCAATACATATAGCACAAAAATCTCAGAATATAAAGCTTTTTCGTTATAGAAAAATGTCTCAGAATCTGGGACTTTTTCTAAATAGGAACAAGTAAAAAAAGTTTAATTCGGCCTTGCCGAATGTATGGATACCCTCCACAATGTCGCAAAGATTATTTAAAAAAAAGTTAAAAAAAAAAAAAAAATTAAAAAAAAAAAAATTAAAAACAAAAAAATTTCAGCGGATTTTTTTTTTTTTGTGGAAAAACAAATCACGAAAAGAATTTTATTTGTTAAAAATATGTTTGTGCTTGTTTAATTACCATTTGGTATCCAATTTTGTTTACATTTGTCAACCAGCAGCCGAATTAAAGCATTTTGTATTTTCAGGTTATGTGGAATGTACACAAATGTCCGAGGTATCCTTACATTCTTCGTTCATAACTTTTGAACTGCTAAATCGATAACGCCCAAATGCAACTGCCATATATGTTAAATATTTTGGCCGTGATCGCCATTTCAGTCAGACGGACATCGCTAGAATGTCTTCGAATCGATCACTGATTAGATCCCACCAGACCGATATTTCTATGAGTTAAAAACAGAATGACAAACTTATGTATATCCTCTACCACAATGTGAAGGGTAGTGTCCGACCGAATACACCTTTTTTGGCCGAAGCCGAATATTCGGCCAAATTTTCACTATTCGGCCAAACCGAAGCCGAAGCCGAATATTAAAAAAAAAATGTTTTTAGTTGCAAAAACACTTAGTAAAATGTTTTTGTGGCTTACTAATGTGATTCAAAGTTAGTTTAGTGTGTTTTTCAACACGTAAGCACAAATATTATACAATTATTCGCTATTCGGCCTATTCGGCAAAATTGTGGCCGAAGCCGAATAGTGGCCGAATAGTGCTTTTTGGCCGAAGCCGAATATTCGATAGTGAAGGGTATAAAACAGAATCTGAGACTTTTTCTATCTGAAATTTTTTCAGAATCTGAGATTTTTTCTTTCTTCTCAGAATCTGAGACTTTTTTGTATAAAAAAATATCGCTAGATCAACTTTAAATCAATGAAGGGGTACAAGATTATGGATCCCAGGCCGATGTTTTGATGAGTAACAAACGGAATGACAAAACTTATACATATATGTATAATATCTACCACTAACATGGGAAGTCTCCCTAGTGTCACCCGCGGATCTTTACGGAATTGATTTTATTTTGTAGATCAGAAAAAATAAAGATACACGTATTTTTTTTAGCGGCCCAAACTCATATTTAGGGCGTAAAAAGGAGGGGGGAAGACAAGGCCATTTTCAGTTTTTTTTTCGTTTATCTCCTATATTATGCAAAGAAACCTAGTCATGTTACATACCAAATGAAAGGTCTTTGGAAAACCTATCTACGTGTGCTAAGAACGTTACCAAACATGCACAACTTTTCGTCATATTGAGTAAAATACAAAAATTTTAGGACATTTTTGTTAATAAGTCTAAAAGTATTAACTTCTTTGGCCCGCTGTCAGCACCACGAGATAGGTATTTTTAAAACCTTTAATCTGATACCACACATGCCTATATTAATTTTGTTTAAATAAGCGTAAATCGTAAAAAACTGAAAAAGGTCAATTTCCCCCCATACAAATCGACATCCCCCTTAAAAATGAGTTTGGCCGCTACAAAAAAATGCGTGTCGAAATAATTTTCCTTCTTTACAACATATCCAAATTTCATGAAGATAGGAGGGTGACACCAGGGAGACTTCCCTTGAAAGTGAAGGCTATACAAATGTGTTAAGACTTCCCACGTCTATAATGTTTACTAGATTGTTTTTTTACAAAGCTTACAGACCGCCAAAGTGTTTTGACAGGCGATTTTAAAATGTTATAAAAACCTTAAATCAGTTTTAATTTTTCTTAAATAAAGAATTGCTCAAAATATTTAATAAAGTAAACTTTTTCTAATAAGAAAAAAACATATTTCAAATTCTTAAATAAAGAATATTCTGAAATATTAAATATTGTTAAAAAAAGAAATTCAACACAAAATTTCTTTCGTTTATAGTTTTATTTAATACTAATCATACTGACTGGCTTAATGTAATTAAAATAAATATATATAAATTAAACATTTAATATTAAAAAAAATATATATGTATAATATATTAAACAATGAAGAGTTATAAAATATTTTTTATGATATCGATGAAAAAGATGAGTGTAATTTACAAAGATGCCTTATATTTAAGTAATATAGATAGAGAGCATTAGTGGCATTTTTTGTTAAACTTAAGGCGAAAAATTTTTTTACAAATATAAATACTTTTTTTATACAAAGTAGCAATTTATAGCTTAATTATATAAGCTAAAAGCTAGTTTTATCATATATTTTTTTTCGTTTGAATAGTTTGAAGTTTATAATAAACTTTTTAGTGATCTCATACGTAAGATCATGTCTTAAATGTAATGATTTTACAATATACAACTATATATATTGAAAAATTACTTTAATACTTAATACAGCGGTTACAAAAATATTTAATTATACATAAAGCCAACATTTACGGATAGTTTTTAAGAAAATAACAAGGGAATTTGTCAAAATATTTAAGGTTATAAATAATTTTAGTATTCAAAATTTAAAGAAAAATTAGTTTGCTCGTTTTATAAAAACAAAAATATCAGATAAAAGTTTTAAAATAGACTATTTTATGAAAAACACATTTTGAGTTTGCTGATATTTTAAATAAAAAAATGTCTAAGTATTATTATTGTACACGTTTTTAAATTGTCCTTCTATATCGAAATATTATTTTTGAATTTAATCATTTGTAAGAGAAACATTTAAGAGTTAAAAAAATTCTCTCTTAAAACTTTTTAAACATATTGAAAAAAGTTTAGAAAGAATAGGGTTTATTTAAAGTCTAACCACAGACTATAAACAGACTCGACAGTAGAGTTTTATGAGAAAAAATGGGGAAAAACTAAGCGATTTTAGGAGAAAACAGAGCGGTTTTTAGTCCGTTTTACGCTAACATGGCAACACTTTCTACGACTTAGGAGTGAGTGAAACAACAAAAACCGATCTGGCATCTATTTTTCTTATGGCGCGTTATATTAGTTTTCTCTTTCTAACCTAATTCGTAGAATAATTTGAAAATATTAACCATATGGTTCAAAACTACTTTTTTGACACCTGTCACTTATGTCGAGTCTGTATTAGTCTGTGGTCTAACCTTCCGTCTTCCGTCAGTAATAACGAATTCGTTATCAATAGATGGTAATCTTTTTTTTGAAAATGTTTAGGAAAATTTTGGGATATGTTAAAACAAAATCATAAACATGTCTTAGAATCTATCACTGATCATTTATATATGCACTTTATGGGGTCCTGGAATGATATTTCGAGGCGTTACAAACGGAATGACAAAGTGAGTTATACTCATTGAATATACTCCCATACTGTGGTTGGAGGATATCAAAATGAGTATTATAAAGTTTTTGTTAAAAATATAAGAGCAATTTCAAAACACTAAATTATTTAAAATTATTAGTGAATATGGAAGAATCTCGAATAATGAAATTAAACCTTCGTAAATAGAAAAAAAGCTCAACAACAATTAAATTCGGCCTTACCAAATGTAACATTATTCTTTCAGTGTTGCTACTAAAGAAATTCGAATTTCACACGGATGCAGTCAAAATTATACATGAAACTTAACCCTTTCACTACCGACTTTTTTTGGCTAGTAATTTCTTGACCAAAATTTGTGAAAATGTAGATCTATGCAAAGTAAAAACTTTTAGTTGATTTCGTTGGTCTACCGCGCCCTCTAGCGGAGATATATCCAACCAAACTTGAAGCTGTCACATGCAATATCTCCCGAACGAGTAAACATTTTTCCAAAATTCGAATTTTGTATTTTTCGTATCGAAAAGTTCTACAAAATCCGCTTTTAAGAAAGCTTGTACGATTATTATTCTATTTTTGAGAACTTTTTAACGTTTATTTTGTTTTCCAATTTTTTTACGTTATTTGAAAAATTTCCAGTTTGCCACCAAATATTGCGTTTAGATTCCACCTGAATGCAAATTTATTTTTCCGAGCACATCTAGCGTAAAGATAACCCTTCAATGATCAATATTGTCAAAACAAAACACAAAAATGTTGTACGGTTAATTTTTAATGAATTTTTAAAGATGTGTACACTGTAGTGTACAAGGGGAGTGAAAGGGTTAAAATTACACATGTAATTTCTTTATTCAACACAACAAAAATCTTCTAATAACAATATTGCAGCACCAATCTTAGAATGAGTAAAAAGTACCAAAATACTTTTTTATTTTTTGATAAAAAGTAGCAACATTTTTTTTAATAAAAGGTGCCAAAATAGAACTTTTGAAATAAAGTGTGCCAATATATTTAAAAAAAAAAATAACCAAAAAAGATTATTCCCAGTTATTCACAAAAAAAGTTCCATCTATCCCAAAAAGTACTTTTTAAATCTTTCTAACAAAAACTACTATTTGATACTTTAATTTTTTTTAATTACCAAAAATAAAATAAAAACAAAATAGTATATTTACTTTTTTATAAAAAATAACAAATAGGACATTAAAAAAGTACCAAAATAGTGTTTTTTCATAAAAAGTACCAAAATAGTGTTTTTTTGTAAAAAGTACCATTTTCATAAGTTTTTCTCTTTATGTTAGTTAATTTTTATAAAAAGATCAATAATAGTACTTTTATTTAAGTTAACAATAAAAAAACAAATCGTATTGTAAAAAAAAAAGTACCAAAATTGTATTTTTTTAAAGTACCAATATAGTACTTTTAAATAGAAGTATGCACCAAGATAGTACCTTTTAATAAAAAGTACCAAAATAATGCATTAAAAAAGAACCAAAATTGTAATTTGATAAAAATAAATACTAGAATAGTGTTTTTCGTAAAAAGTACCAACATTTTATCGATTTCCATTTTTTACATTTTGTTGTTTGTAAATTTTTATAAAAAGTACCAAAATGTATTATTATTGTATTTTGTCGTAACTTTACGACAAAAGTATTTTTATACTTTTTGAACCTTTGTTAGAAATAAAATGGATTTTGTAATTTTATTTTAAATAAATTTCCGTTATTTGTATATGTATTTCCAAATATGTTTTTCCTATAGGATTTGCCAAATTGTTATAGAAAAAAACTGGTTTATGAACAATCTGAACAATTTTGTTTAAACATTTTTCTCATTTCGTTTGAAAACTTTTATCCAAATATTCCAATGTAATGAATTTAAACATAAATTATAACACATGGAAGCAATTCCACATAAGTTTCACATGCAGACGAAAATTACACGTGAAATGTGTAATTACACATGAAGTGGCAACACTGTACTCTCCCCAATGTAAGAAATTAAGAACAATTGAGAAGGCAAGTGCTTAGCCACAACACTCTCCATACATTTTGTATGAAAATAAAATTCCGCTGCGATTTTTCGTCGAAATATATTCTATTTTCATGTCGTTTTCATAGCTCTCATTATTTCGCCATTTTTTGGCGTTGCCATATTTGCCAAATCTTAAAATATTGTAGTCAGATTTAATAACATTTGAGTTAATTTTTTTCTATAAATACTGGCTTTAATTATTAAATACTTTTGCTTTGTGTTAATTTTCGTTAAGCAAATAAAAAATAAATAAAAATATTGGCGTTATTCTACATAAGTATCTTAGTTTTAAAAACTCACAACTTTAAATTGTCCTTTTTTCCTTTCATATTTCTTTCATTTTACATCCACTAACTGTTTTTAGACTAAATGTGCTGCACCAGTTTCCATTTTATAACCCATCAAGTGGTAAGGAGTTTCACCAAATTGAGCCGAACTTGGGCTATCAGCACGTTTTATTTGAGCCAATGCTTGTGACATTACAGCCGCCGCATTTGCAGCTGCAGCAGCACCAGTCATATTCATGCCAGAAACTCCGCCAGTGTTTGATGCACCACGTCCACGCTTACGTTTGGGTAAAATACCTTTGCGAGCCATATAAAAACGTATTGTCGAAACGGGTATATTAAACATATTGCTAACAGTTTGGAAGGTTTGTCCCTTAGAGACACATTTTGCTGCTTGTTCCAGTGATTCTTCTGATCGTCGTATGCGCCTTAACGAACAATTATTATCCATACCACCTTGTAATAATGAGTTGTTTGCTGTTGAATCATGTTCCGTATCTGCCATTGCTCCACCAAAACTATCTTCTTCATCATGAGCCACATAATTATGATCCTCTTCGATAGTTGAATCCATATGATGTTGCTGATGATGAGACACTGACATCATATGACCAGTCACAGTGTTAGCATTCTGACTATTTTCATATTGTTCATAAGCATTAGATGTCGATTCATCGCCAGAGTCATTTGAAGCAAAGGTAGCAGCAGCAGCAACTGGATTCGCCATCATAGAGTTTATATTGACCGGATTTAAAACTAGTCGATTTTGTGAAACTGTCGCTGCTGGTGTAGAGGAAAAGGAGGGTTCTTTTTTAATAACCACATTTTGTATATTATGCTGTTGTAATGTACTGGCTGCTGTTGCTGTTGTCGTGGTAGTAGAATTTGTAGCAGTATCTTCGTCATTACTATCTGCTGTTAATTCTGATGGCGGCATAGTAGACGTGTTGGTAGTAGCAATATTTGCTTGGTTTGTGGCCTTACTGGTCATAGCTTTTAACTGATTTAAATTCAATGCTGCATCCGAGCCATATAAACCACGAATGCGCAACTGCTCAGCACATCTTAGTAATTGTGGTAAGCCGGCTTGTGTCACATTCACTTCTCCTTTATACATAAAATCTACCAATGCTTGTATTTCCCAAAGCTTTATCTCCGATGGTAATATTATAACTGGATGTTTGCACGGATTCTCGGCTAAGATGCTTTCAAAATAAGATGAACATGCTGCCAATACTAAACGATGACAATGCACCTGATGTCCCTCACAAGCTAAGGTAACATCAACAAAACGTTGGCCTGCTAATAACTGTGGAAATGCAGCACCAATACTACCCAAGTGACTATTCCAACGCACACAAAATTCTTGTCGATGTGATGGAGTCATTTTGTGTTAGCCAATATATTTAATACGTTGCAGAAGAACAATAAGAATTTTTATATTTTTTTGTAAACTTTAAAAAACTGAAGACTAGATTGGAAGATATCTGTGTGATTTCCAATGTTCGGAGAGGAAGTTCTTATGATTTTTCGTTAAGGTTTTTTAGGTTAAACAAATCTAAAATGGAAAAAGAATTTGGTAAAATCTATTCAGTTTTTTAAGCTTAATATTATAATCTTTGTATATTTAGACCGTAAATTTAATTATTCCCAGCAAAACTTGCATGACTTCCAGAACTAGTGGTGGAGTACTTCTTTTTTGCTCGACTAGTTCTCTATCTCGTTCTCAGAGTCATGATTTTTGTTTGAAATTGTCACCCTCAGAACTAGTTCTAGGGAAGTAGTCTAGGAACAATCACCCCTTCTATGGAACGGTTCCATCACTACTTCTAGAACCAGTTCTTTATCCCATTCTTTAACCCATGATTTTTCTTTGAAACTGTCACGACAGGAACTACTTCCAAGAAGCTATTGTGGCACTAGTTCTCTATCTCGTTCTCAGAGTCATGATTTTTGTTTGAAATTGTCACCATCAGAACTAGTTCTAGGAAAGTAGTCTAGGAACCCATGTATGGAACGGTTCTTTAAGTCATTCTAGAACCAATTCTTTATCCCATTCTTTAATCCATGATTTTTGTTTGAAATTGTCACCATCAGAACTAGTTCTAGGGAAGCAGTCTAGGAACATTTTATACATTTTTTTTTGTAAAAAAAAACATTTTTGAATTATTTTTTGTTGAAAATATAACGCAATATCAGCACTTTACTGAACAAAAATTAGTAGTATTTTTTGTTTTAGTCCTTAATGCAATTAGAAATTATCTAGAAGGAGAATAAGGGATTTTTGAAAAAAAAAATATTGTAGGGACCAAAAAATATACTATTATATGCTTAGTTGGATTACTCAAATTGCTTACTATTTTTGCTACAATTGGAAAGTTTTGTTTACATTTTTTAATAAAAAATTCCAGCTGTAGTAAATAAAGTAGTTTATTGCAGATTGTATTAAGGTAATTGAATTGATCTATAAAAACCTATTTGCACTAATGCCCCAATACTAAATAATACCAAACAAATTACCCAATACTTATAATATTTTTAGCCCTCTGTACATATTTCAAAAGGTTTGACTTTTTCCGAATAGCAGATGCAACAGAGAAATGCGTAATCAAATATATATTTTTTTCTTTTTTGAAAAAAATTATAAGTTTTTGAAACAGCTTCTAAGATGTTATTTGAGAACCCGTATTTGTTTCATGGAAGTGGTGCAGAAATCATGTACGACTAGTTTCAAATCACTAGTTCCCAAACTACTCCAAAAAAGCTCTTTGGAATTAAAATATTACCCTTTTGTATCACTTCTAGAACTAGTTGTGACATCACTAGTTCCAGGATGCTCTTTGAGAACCTATCGTGACAAGCTTTGAAGTACTTCTAGAACTAGTTATTTTTGAATGACTCCGAAAAGTTTTGCTGGGTTTATACAATTTTTTTAATTAATATGTAGGGGCATGTCACAGACTCTGTTCGGATTTGAAAAAAGTGGGTTACTCGTAAAACGCAAAACCAATATTATTTTTTTCGGAATGAAATCACTTTGAAAAAACAAAGTGGCATTAAATTGCATAAAAGTGGTTTCATTCTAAAAAAAATATTCGCTTTGCGTTTTTTGAGTAAACCAATTTTCCAAATCCGAACGGAATTGAGTCTGTGACATGCCCCGTAATCATGGGACTATTTAAATAAATGGACTAATTGACGATTTCATTGGCATTATGTTGAAACAAATGTCTTAATGAAAAAAAATCATTAACAACCCAGGAACATTTTTTAAAACAGATTCCCATTGCAATAGATTCTAGAATAAAAAAATTGGCAATCTTAAAAACTTAAAAATTCACATACTTTGCTAAATACTCCCGACAGAAATTCAAAAACGACCAATTCAATCTTCGAGAGTGAAAATGTACTGAAAAAAGTACTGAAGTACTAACCTTTCCATCCCTGATAAATAGACATAATAGGTCTGTTTATGTCTGTTCGATTACTCAAAATTCAAACTATTTTTACTACAACTGGAAAGTTTTGTTTACTTTTTGTATTGAAAATTTCCAGCTGTATTTGTATTCAAAATAAAATGTCGAACTAAAAGGGAATTGTGAAAATTGTAATTTTTTTTTTTTTGAATTTGTTTTTTAAATACGAGAAAATTGTGTGATTTTTTGTAATTTTTTTGAAAATTATAAATTTTTGCTAATTTATCTTTAAAAATTAAGTAATTGTTTCTGCTAAAAGTGTGTGGAATTGCAATAATAAAAATTAAAAGAAAACGCCGAAACTTGTCAAAATATTAACATGGCCGACCAGCTGACCAATCTTATTTAACCTTATATATCTTAACCACCCACGTTTAACAAAATTAAGTTGGCATCACTGTTGTTGTCAATATTTATTAAAAAACAGAAGAGTTTTTTGTTAGAGATGCGCACTAATCACGTGATTCGTGAGTAAATTTTTTTCTACTCACGTGAGCGTGCGTGATCGTGAGTAACAAAAAAAAAAGATCGTGCGTGAGTAATACCCTATTCACACTTACAGTTTTAAACCGTTTTTAGCAATTATTTTTAGCATTTTCTGTCAATGTACTGTAATAGACTAAAGAAAGTGCTAAAAATATTACTGCTAAAACGATTTAAAACTGTACGTGTGAATAGGGTATTAGCTATTTCATAAAAAAATAAGAACTTGGCTTCACTTTTTATCGAAACTTAAGTTTAACGCCGATAAGTATACAAGTTAAAAATAAGCGTGAATAATTTAAACTGTGTATGGGTAAGCATAAATACAGTAATGCGAAAACAGGGCTATTATTTACTTGGGGATTCGTTATAAAAAAGTATTTTGTATAAAAATTCTTGCCAAAATGTCAGTACTTTTTTGAATAAAATCGTTATAAGCAAGAATTCGTTATTACCCAGTTTAACTGTAATTTTAAAGGGTCCTGCTACCATATTTCGAAATGTTACAAAAATTACAAAGTGGTAATGTAAAAATTTTTTTTAATTAATTGCAGAAATTGTATCTAGAACTTTTTTTATTCTTATAAATAAAAATCTTAAATCATTACCAACTTCAAATTCTCTTTGCAAAATACATATAACTTTACAACAAATTTATAATTATCTTCACATATAATTGAACAATTGAAAAATCTATAATTTCTCCCATTTGTTTATTTATTAATTATACTCCGTCTTATATTTTAAACAAATGACGCCAGGAAGACACAAAGACAAATACTAAAAGGTAATATTGAAAATTTACAGCAGTCGCAGAAACAAAAAAAATATATAAAATTATAAAAAAAAACAACACACACAAAAAACTGCAGAAAATAGCTTAAAAGAACAATTTTTGAACACTGTACTTAATATAAAAATATTTATTATAAAAACACAAAATACAAGGAGAATCATATAAAAAAACTAACATTTATACTAACACATTCACAACACTAACCTATACACTAATACACACTCATATAAATAAACTAAAAAAAAAAAAATTAATAATAAAAAAACAAGAAATCCTCAGGAAAACAAAACAACAACAAATACAAGAAAAAAACATTAAGAATGCTTGTATAAACATTTAAGAGTAGAGTAGAAATTGTAAGTGTGAGCGAGAGAGAAAAAAGCAGCAGCATTTTTAAAACATAAAATTAAGCAAACAAAAAAAGGAGATGTACAAAAAAAAAAAAATTAAACATTTATTATATTCCTTATTTTCTGCACAATAGCAAAATCTAACAACAACAAAACAAGATTCACACCACTTTGAGCGGATACAGGATTGCCAGGTTGTTCGTTAACCAAAAAATAAATAATTAAAAATTTTTAACAAAAAAATTTTAAGTATCTCACTAAATACTCCCGATACAAAAAGAAAAGTCCAACATTTATGGTCCGCCACCATAACCTAACCTATGGTTCGTTTCGTCCATTAGGTCCAGACCCCTAGGTCGCGAAAGGGAACCGTTTTGTCTCACATTGCTTAGTTTCCGAGATATTGAAATTTAGGGTCCTAAATTAACTCTTTAAAAACTAAATAACTAAAAAATAGGGATGTCGCAAATATTCGTTACTATTCGGTATTCGTCATGGTTTTTGAACATTCGGTGAAATAAATATTCGTCAACAGTTTGCTGAATATTCGGCAAAATTGAAATTTGTTTAAAACCCACTTTTTATTAACTTTAGAATTTTTTGCAGTCATTTCATTTTTTCTACAAAATAACTGCACTCAAAAAAAAAAAACTGTAAAGTTAGCAAAAAAAGCTTGTAAACCTACAAGAAAATTTGCTGATTTTGAACCCACAATTTTTTTTGGTAAAGTTAGCAAAAACGTTTTTCTAAAAATTAGTTAACTGAAATAATTTTTATTTCAACTAAGTTCATACACATTTGAGGACCCCATTGGGTTCGGACCCAATAGGTCCAGACCCCGATGGGCCTAGACCTAGTTGGGTTCCTTAAAAATCGTCATAGTTTTTGATCCAAAATTTGTGTCCGTTTCGCTCTACCTTGCTTAGTTTTTGAGATACGTGATTTTAGGGGATCACTGGGGTCTTGAGAATTAAAAAACTCGATAACTTCAAAAATATTACTCGGAGAGCTTTTGGTTATTTTGCGGTCTTGTTCTACGTGTTGAGCGGTACAAAAATTCTTTTGGACTTTTTGTTGTGTCGGCACTATTTACCGAGATATGAGCATTTTAAAATTTTCGGGAATGCTAACTTTTTTGGATCCAAAGTTAGGTCCCATTAGAGTCCACACATGTGAAGAAGACCCGCGAAAGTATGGAGATTCTAAGAACCAAAAATGCCCTCCATTTTGCTCTATCTGACTTAGTTTCTGAGATAGCGCCATTTTAAGTTTTCTGAAAATAAAAAAAAATTTACCATTTATTTTTGCTAAAGCTGCCCATTCACTTGCAATATTATTGTTCAACTTTTCAAATTGTACAATAATATCGCTTGTGTGTATGTAATATTTACGGTTGTGCAATATATTGGAGAATATCAAAACACTTTTGATATTTATTGTACAAACAAGAATACTGCAATATATTTTATCAGTGTGTTGTCTATATTGTACAACTTTTATTATGTTATGTTTATGTTTATATCTTGTACAATATATTGGGTTTAAGTATTGAGCAATTTTATTTGCTGTGTAGGGTAAAACGACAATAATATTGTAAAATAATTTTTTTTTAAGTTGAGCAATTTTATTGCAAGTGAATGGGCAGCTTAATGTTAGCAAAACATCTTGTAAAAATGTTGTCAACTCAATTTCAACTTTAGCAAAAGAAATTAGTTCAAAGTTTGTTTAAAATTGCTAATGTGCTAAATGAAGTTTACAAGAATTTTTTGCTAACATGCTAATCTCAACTAAAAATTTGCTAAAAGTTAGCTAACTAGCATTAGCAAAATAAAATCAGTAAATCTACTAACGTATTTTTTTGAGTGTGGATCACTGGATTAGAACTCGATTTGTTATTACATGTGTCCAAAAGGATAGGGGCACATTGCAGGGCGCATAAAAAAATGTCGCATGATATGGGGTGACTGGCCTCATAGTAGACATTCGGCGGGTATTTCTGGATTTAAGAGGAATAAGTATCTGATTAGTGTTCTTGAGAGTCTAGAAACTAGATGTAATAAGATAGCCCTGTGCCCAATTTCACATCGAGAAAAAATAAATAATATTGTAGTCATTTAGTTTTCCACAGGGTGAGTACAATAATGCCAGAGTTAAAAACATCGAATACAAAAAAGAAATCAAAGTTTTTTCTGAATCACTCTGTGACATATAGAGTTGTCAACTATTCGGCATATTGCAAAAACCGGTTTTCGAATAGTTAAAAAAACCGACGTTTTTTAAAAACCGGTTTTCGGTTTTTTTATTTGAAAACCGGCTCGAATAACCGGTTTTTTCGGTTTTTAATAAAAACATTTAAAAAAAGTTTTTATTTTTTGTTTTTAACAAAAAAAGAGGAAAAAATAATTGTACACAATTCAGTCTTATTAAATAAATCAAATTCAAAGCTTAAAACAACAAAATATACATGTAAATAATTAAAATTATAGGGCAAGTCCAGTGGGTATCAGGTTAGTTGGCTACCATGATATTTCCTCTCTCGAGATTTAGTGTAATGAGGCAAGTACATGTAAAATCCTATATGAAAAGAGAAATACACTAAGTTTATCATTTTATAGAAAATTACAGATTGCTATTGGGGCCTATCAAATACTCTTATATTATCTTTTCTCTATGGGTCAGTCAGTATAAAATGGAACTATGTACTTTAAATCAGTACAATAAGGACTTAAATACAGTTAAAAAAACATGTAAAACTATTTTTTTTCTTGGTAGTGTTTCATCACAATTTAGCAGTTTGCTGTTTTCCAAAAATGAAACAAAAACAAGTAAAAAATTATAGTCGGTAATGACCGACCATATGTTACCCTACACCAGTGTTTTCCGAAAAATAGTTCCCAAGTCCAAACATGGACCTATTGGATTTATCTTTCGTTAGACCTTTAATTTGTGTAGAAAACATACACAAACAAAATTTGGTTGAAATTGACTTTTTTTGTTGCCAATTAACCGATTTTACTAAATATCGGTTGAAATTTTTATATGAGGTCTAAGTCCAAAATGGTCCAATTATATTCAGAATCGATAAGGCCACCAAGTGCATGTCTAACACCAACAAACAAAATTTTAATCAAATATTTCCTATTTTCATGAATTTTGAGAGATTTATGTGAATATCGGGAGGGTGGTTTGTATGGAGACTACAAGAAGAACAGGTCCGATTCCTTAAAATTTGGACCGATGATTTGTGAATACAAAATATGTTTACCTGACAAGTTTCGAAACGGTACCTATTATAATACGGTTATTAGAGTCATTTGAGCCAAATTATAAAGGGACGTTTGTATGGGAGCTAGGTCTAAACATGGAATTTCAATAGGATTCGACCTTAGTCCAAAGGAAACTTAAGTTTCAAATTTCATAGAAATCGATTGATAATTGCGACCTGTATCGTGCTCACAATGTTTAGATAGACAGACGGACATCAGAAAATCGTCTCAGAAAGTGATTCTGAGTCGATCGGTATACTTGAAGGCCTTGGACTAACCTTTTTAAGTTTTTGTCATTCACTATGAATTAAGAAACAAAATTTATTTAACAGAGTTGCATTTTACAAATTTTGTAACAAAAGATGACAAAAATTTAAGTACATATTATATATTCAAAAATGTCGAATAATTCGACACAAAAAACCGGTTTTTCGAATAACTAGAAAAAAACCGGTTTTAGAAAACCGGGTTGAAAAAACCGGAAAAAAGCGAAAAAACCGGTTTTTCGAATAATTCGGAAACCGGTTTTGACAACTCTAGTGACATACTGGATGACTATAACTTTATTTAATTTCTTTTTTCGATGCGGAAACTTCTCGCATAGTTACAAAAATCGGGTACTGGTCTGTCTAGGCAGTAGTCTCTCCTTACTGCATATTGGTGGAGGTCTACCGCCCAGGACTATGCTGCTTGGTAACCTTCTATCGCCTGCTTTACCATTTCAGTGTGTGCCTTTGCCGTTGCTTCAATTATCCTATCAATCGAGTTATCTCCCAAAAGGTTTTGCACATCGGGTTTCTTCTTCCGCAGATCAAACCTTATGGGTATCGCTCTTTCCAATAACAATCTTCTTGTTGAGCTGTGGTTTGGGTGCGCAGGGTTTTCACTCCTTCACCTCACATCAGTGTTGGTATTTGAGA
This sequence comes from Pegoplata infirma, assembly GCA_963921195.1. NCBI lineage: Eukaryota > Metazoa > Arthropoda > Insecta > Diptera > Anthomyiidae > Pegoplata > Pegoplata infirma. Next base: position 215,899,124 of record OY992540.1, read on the forward strand.
ATTTTCAATTAGTGCCAAGTTGAAGGCATAAAAGGGCCAAAATATATTGAAAAGGGCCAACAAAATTTTTTTTTTAAATATTTTTAAGTATTTTATACACACAACTTATAACTTTTTTATAAATGACGGTTTTGAAAGTAAAATCATCTCTGCGGGAAAGGTGAACAGTCGAGGACCGGGCATAGAGTGTTTTTTGTACAAAACGGACCTGTCAATAATTAACACCTTGTTATATGTTCCAGGACTTGTGTCGAACTGATCTTTCAGATCTCCGGACACATTTTTACTGGTCTTAGAACTAGTATTCCATGACCACTTCGCATTGAATAAGTCATGGGATAGGTTTTTAGGATCAATTTTTCCTGTAGGACCAATCAATTTCCCTCAGGGATTAGACACTTCAAAATCTTAATTTAAAGGAAACAGAAACTTACATTGTTGTAAGGGTCCCACTGATAGTTTTTTCGTGTTTGTAATACATAAGTAAATTTTAGAACGAATATTTTTATTTTAAATAAATTTTGACTATATTTGGAGAGAATGAAAAAGGGCCAAAACTGTTATTTGTGGTGCCACTGACCATTCAATAGTGCCAAAAATGGCCCTATTGTGCCACATTTCCCAACCGTGCCTCACATCGGTCAGGTCTATACCGCGTGATTGGTTGATGATTGAAATCAAGTACAGCGTTGTTATTTTTCAGCTGATTTGTTACTGCTTCTTTTGTTGCTTAAAGTGCGTATGATACTTGCTTGTTTTTCAACTTTTTAAGCAGCTCTATTATGGTTTTTAAATGATATTTTTGATAACTCCACACAAAAGTTGTGTATTTATCGAAATTCTCGTAGAAAAACCCTGATAAAGCAAGGTATCATAAAGGCATTACCAGTTAAGGTTGAGAGCCCCTAAAAAGGATTTGTATCCTTCAAGTCTGGCAGCCCTGAACAAAAAAACAAAGTGGAATCGAAACAATGTACACATTAGTGCCTAAACTTCCGGGTTACAGTATTCCCGGGAATACCGGTTTCCCGTTCATGACATACTCTGGGAATACCGTTATTCCTGATTCTGATCCTGTAACCGGTTCTCAAAATAAAAAAAATCATACCGGTATTTCCGAGAGTACCGGGAATTTCCTGGAGTACCGGGAATTATGTAAGAACCGGGAAACCGCTACCAAATCCCAGTAATACCGAGAACCGTGAATTACGATGCACATAATTATCAATGATAATACGAAAGTTTGTCAGCTGATACGTTAGCATATATTCAAAGTGGCTGATGTCAAGCCTATACCAATCTGAGCTTCCGGATTGTAAGGACTCGTATCGGAGCCAATATTTGTCAAAGAGACGGCAATCTCGTTTCCCTATGACCCGGAACCCACAAAACAGGCCCTATTCCCACATAATATCTGATTGAGTTTGCGTCTACATTTCTGGACAAATTTAGATAATTTGACTGGAGATTCAAGTGTACTGAGCGCAGCCTGGCTGTCACTGCAGATTCTGATTCTATATCACTCCATCTGAACCCACAGAAGACAGACCCTATTCCTACATGATATCTCATTGAGTCTGCGTCTACATTTCTGGACAATTTTAGATAATTTGACTGGAGATTCAAGTGCACTGAGCGCAGCCTGGTTGTTACTGCAGATACTGATTCTCCCATCTCTCCATCTGTTCTCGCTTATCCAGGTCGACAAGTCCAAAATAGCAAATACGTCAGTCTGAAATACTGTAGGAATTTCCCTTATACAATATAGCATTAAGTCGCATCATCAATTTTTTTTTATTTTTTTTAAACATGCCGTAACAGTAAGATCGTTTACGTAAAATTATATCTCTTTTGTAATGCGTTTTCTCTAAAGTACGTGGACCGATTTTGTTTCTGCAAACTTCCCATGATAGCTTACGTCAATACTATGGTTTTAATGTCTTTGTATGTGTATTGGTTCGAAAGTTGTATGCAATTTAGTGCAAAGCCTGTGTAATGCATTGTCTCTGCAATGCGTGAACCGATTTTGTTTCTGTAAGTTTCCACGAAGGGGATGTCAATACCAAGATTTTTATTTATATACGGTCTTTGTTTGTGTATTGGTTCATGAGTTATATGTATTTAAGTCCACTAAATATAAAAATAACTTGCATTGTGTTTGAAATGCGTGTTCTCTGTAATGCGTAAACCGATTATATTTCTGCAAATTTCCCATGATAGGTGACGTCAATTCCAAGGTTTTTATGTGTATACGGTCTTTGTATGTGTATTGGTTCATAAGTTACATGCATTTTAGTGCATATACCTGTACGTCTGCGTAAATGGTGTATATCGGAAAACATTTGCAAGGTTATTATAAGAGGGTGGAATAGGGTAAACAATTGTACTTTATTACTTTTCGAAGTTCGATATTCAAACATGAAATTTTGATTCTAAGGGGACACTAAATAAAGGGGGAACGGAAAATTGGTACTATTTTTATAATTATTGTACTAAAAATCCCAAAATTAAAAAATTTAACATGTAGGATCCTCCAGCATAATTAACATCCAAGAGAAAGACGTATTTTGAAATTTACAACTTTTAGGGTAATAAGGGGTACCTAAGCATTTCCACTACTGTGCAGGGGGTTCGCTAACTTTTTTATATTTTTACATTATTTGAAAAAGAGCTGATAAGATCTTAAGAATTTTGTTACAAAAAAATATTTTCTTTTTAATTACTTGCCAAAAAAAACTCTGTTAGAAAACGTTTCCGGTTCTAATCTAAATACGCGGTTAAATCTTTTAAATGTTTTTTTAAATCTGAGTAAATGTTTAGGATGATTTTTAAAAGTTTAGGATTACAAGCAAAAAATGTTTTAAATAAATATTCTTTAAAAATATTTTTTTTTAAAACCTTTTAAAAAAAGTTTTGATCGGAACTTTGTTGTAAAAAAATGGGGACTAATAAAAGGATTGGAAAATTTTTAATTTGTTTGGGGATTTTGAAGATTTCAATTTCCGAATTGGAGACATGACTCAATATTTTTCTGGCAGCACTGCTTGTTAAGAAGAATATAATAGTGTTTTCTTAAGGTTACATTAGACGACTGATAAATCTTTCTTGTTTGATGACCGAATGTCAATTGCTCGTTTAATAGAAAGATGTAAAACTTATCAACCAACCAAGTTGTACGATTGCATGCAAACTGCTCGTGTAATGGCAAGTTGGGCAACCTATCAACCAGTCAAGTCGGTCGTGTAATGTGTCCTCAACAATATTTACAAAAACCTCGTTAGTTTGTATATCGACACCGTCATTCTTAAACATGCTAAATCATTTTAACTGTTTTTAAGGAACTGCAACTTTGAATTCTATATTTTTAAACAAAAAAACATAAAAAAGTTGCTATTAAAATTGATTTAAATCAAATATTTATTGATATTGGAAAAAATTTAATTTAAATCAACTTTAATTTATTTTAAATATTTTTTTATGACACAAAATTGGAATGGTAGATATGTTATCCTACGAGATATGATTTTCTTAAAAAAAATCATTGAACTTAAAATGTTATTTTTTTTTTTGAAAACGTACTGAGAAATATTTACGAAATAAAGGTGCCAAGAAATACATACCACATTTTTTTTGCAAATGTACCAACTACAATTCATTTATTTATACACACCCATACATATAAATAATGGTAATTAGTTAACTAAAAAAAATCTTAACTTATTTCTGCGCGCGTCCTTTTAATATTTTTTTATATATGGATGTGTGTGTGTAGTAGGGGTGGGATAGTGCACGAGTTTTCGATTTCGACACGCTAGAACCGCTTATTTTGTGAGGTTCGTAAAAAAAATGCATGGGCCAAAAAATGGGGCAGATCGGATAGGATCTAGGGGTCGCTCATCGGGGTCAAAGTTGGGCGTAGAGGGGAAAAAATCCACAAAAAGTTCCAAAACTCCCCTGGTTTTACTCCTAGAGGGGTCAAATGTGAGACCGGCCCCCATTATTTTTTCCCCCTGAACACTTTTGCCAAACATACCTAAGCCCTATCTGCAATCCCTAAGGGGGGTCCCATACAAAGGTTCAATTTTTAAAAAATCTTGCTCCTACCGCTCTAGCTGTCCTAGAAGTCACCCTAGAGGAATCAAATGTATGACCGACCCCCAATATTTTTTCAACCCCAACAATTTCTTAGAACATACCTACCCCCTATCTTCAATCCTTAGGGTGGTCCCCATACATTTTTTTTTATTTTTTCTTAAATTGTCATATTAAATCAGCTCCTACCGGTCCAATGGTGCCTCCTAGAGGGGTCATTATCAAGACCAACCCCCATTAATTTTTAGCCCCCAACACTTCTTCTGAACATACCAATTCCATATCTCCAATTCCTAAGGGGTCTCCCACACAAAATGACATTTTTGTAAAACTTGCTCTCACCGCTCTAACTATCGCAGGGGTGACCCTAGAGAAGTTAAATGTGTGACCAACCCCCAATATTTTTTCAGCCCCAACATTTTCCCCAAACAAACCTACCCTCTATTTTAAAGCCTTAAGGGTGTCCCCACACATTTTTTTTATTTTTCAATTTTTTTTTTATAAAATCTGCGCTTACCGCTCCCATTCTGCCTTTTAGGAACGGTAAATGCAGACTGACCCCCATTAATTTTTGACCCCTACATTTTTTCTGAACATACCTACGCCGTATTTCCACTTTGTAGGGGTGCTCCCCGGGGGAAAACTAAATTAGTAATGTATGTAGAGAAGTCAAATGTATGACCTGCCCATATATTTTTTTAGCCAAAACATTTTCTTCAAACATACCTACCCTCTATCTTCAAGGTGTTACCCCACATTTTTTTTTATTTATTTTATCGAGAAATCCGAGGTCTTTAATTTGTAATTTAATAGTAACTTTTGTTAAGCGTAAAAAAATATTTTTTTTAACTTGAAAATAATAAAAAATGATAAATAATATAACTATAAGGCTGGATTACTCAATGCTCCGTTATAAAATAACTCTCCGTTAAGTTTAACTTTTCATACAAATTTTGACATAAGGCTCCGTTAAATCGGCAGTTAGCAGCTAACTTTTCATTGAGTAATCCGCCCTAAATCAAATTAATTTATTTTTATCGTGTGATGGATATTGTTTCCGATTTTCGGCCACGACCTGAAGCAAAGCTATATTTTCCTCCTCGTTACGGCACAACACGTTGTTATAGTCTTCTATTAATTTTACGCCTCTTTCGGCAGCGTCGTTGACAACATGTAATTTACGTAATATTTGCAGCGCTCGCTGGTAGTCCTGACGATTTTCCCAACTATTTGGATTGGAAGCAATGAAATTTGTTGTTATTCCGAAGCGTGCAAAAAATTTTGGAGTCTCAGGTGTGACGTAGTGGCTTTAATCAGTTTTCATGAGTTCTTGATTCACTTGTTTCGATGCCATGTTAATTCTTTTCACACCTCCGAATCCAACAACATGTACTGGATGATTACAATCCTTGTTGCCACTGTCGCCGCTATTCTCTGAGGCATCTTCTTCCCCGATATCATCGTCTTCTTCTTCCTCGCTGTCTTCGTTAGACGATTCGTCCATCACATCGTCAGATAACTCTTCCTCCAATTCCTCTTTCTCTTCTTCAAATATACGAATTGCATTCGACATTTTTCGTTTTATTTCACAAGAGATATTCGGATCAAATAGTGCGAGAGCAACAGCTTCGCCACTGAGATACCAGAGATGTCCACAGAATCTCTTGACCAATCGTTGCGACAGAATCTTATCAATTGAAGCATAATTGGCAATCGCTTTCAAAAATATCAAATCATTATTTGGAGCTTCTATTGGCTTGGTAGCGCTAAACCAAGCTTTTACGTAAATTGTTATGATGAAAACGGTCACATCAAGAAGTGCATTTAATTCTTTTTTGGCCAAACCGATATATTTTCGAAACAAAAACATTTTTAGGCAATATATGCCTTTTGCCATCCATCGAGCATGACTGATGGGTCCTGGTGGGCTAAAATGCTTATTAGGAATATTTCCGCCAAGGTATAATAAAACAATTTCAAGAAACTCCTTGTAGTCGTCTCTGGGTTGCTTTTCTTTTATTTGAGCCCAACAAAACAACTTGATGTCAGTTTGGACTTGAGCTGGTATGTTGCCTGCCACTTCCTCATCTTATATGCCAAGACTGTACGGTTTGTCTTTTATATTTTCCCACTGCTCTTTAAAACGCGCAAACATTAGCACTCCTGGTCCAGGCGTTTTGCCGAATTTGGTTTCAAACACTTAGTTTTCCCCAGGGGAGCACCCCTACAAAGTGGAAATACAGCGTAGGTATGTTCAGAAAAAATGTAGGGGGCAAAAATTAATGGTGGTCAGTCTGCATTTCCCGTCCCTAAAAGGCACAGTGGGAGCGGTATGCGCAAATTTAAAAAAAAAAAACTAAAAAAAAAAAAGTGTGGGGACACCCTTAAGGCTTAAAAATAGAGGGTAGGTTTGCTTGGGGAAAATGTTGGGGCTGAAAAAATATTGGGGGTCGGTCACACATTTAACTTCTCTAGGGTCACCCCTGCGATAGTTAGAGCGGTGGGAGCAAGATTTACAAAAATGTCATTTTGTGTGGGAGACCCCTTAGGAATTGGAGATATGGAATTGGTATGTTCAGAAGAAGTGTTGGGGGCTAAAAATTAATGGGGGTTGGTCTTGATAATGACCCCTCTAGGAGGCACCATTGGACCGGTAGGAGCTGATTTAATATGACAATTTAAGAAAAAATAAAAAAAAAATGTATGGGGACCACCCTAAGGATTGAAGATAGGGGGTAGGTATGTTCTAAGAAAATGTTGGTTGAAAAAATATTGGGGGTCGGTCATACATTTGATTCCTCTAGGGTGACTTCTAGGACAGCTAGAGCGGTAGAAGAACGATTTTTTAAAAATTGAACCTTTGTATGGGACCCCCCTTATGGATTGGAGATAGGGCTTAGGTATGTTTGGCAAAAGTGTTCAGGGGGAAAAAATAATGGGGGCCGGTCTCACATTTGAACCCTCTAGGAGCAAAACCAGGGGAGTTTTGCGGCTTTTTGTGGATTTTTTCCCCTCTACGCCCAACTTTGACCCCGATGAGCGACCCCTAGATCCTAACCGACCTCCCCCATTTTTTGGCTCATACACTTTTTTTACCAACCTCACAAAATGAGCGGTTCTAGCGCTTCCAAATATTGCTGCTTAAAATCTCACACAACACTATCCCACCCTTAGTGTGTAGTTCAACATTATATTTCTTTGTTTAATTGAAAATCGTTAACATATAAAAAAATATACATTCGCAAATAACAAATAAAAAAATTAAAATTTTTAACACCAGATTTACCGTCATTGGTCATATATTTATCTAATTTACTAAATTCGTCATCTTAAAATTCATATCAACATACAAATTTACCAATTTCCCAGCAAAAACTTCGCTTACCAAGTAATTAACTTGAGGGGTTAGAAAAAATGTGATTAATTATTTTAACACGGTGATGTCATTGGAGGTAACCACATTTTGCCTTTTTGGCGTAAAGTAATGCTAATGGTTATTAGTAGTATTCAAAGCCATTACCAAGTAAGCGAGGCGGGAAGGGGTACCCATTATCAAGTTTTGCTGGGTTTTGTATTGGGACACCATACTTGATTATTGTTGCTACTAAGACAGTATTTACACATTGCCTTTTTTTGCTTGCAATAAAGTCTTGCAACTTTTTTTTTGTAGGCAAACGGGGTAGAAAAAAAATTACGAATTCTGTTTTCCTCCTTCGTTGCTTCTCACCCCCGATTGCCATAAAAAAAAAACTCAGATAAAAAGGCGTGCAAGAAAAAATGCAGTGTGTAAACTGGCTCTAACAAATTATTTTTTTTTTATTTTTGCACTTAAGTAATACAATTTCATCATTATCCAAATAGATATTATATTCACGCCCTCAGAAGATAAGTAAATGGTTAGCCACAAAAACATTTTATTAAGACGTTCAATGAATGCCCGTCCGTCTATCTGTAGATAACATGAAGGACCCTAATGGGTCCTTGGTCTACCTACAATGGAGAGTCGCTGGATATCCCTCTAAACAAGCATTTTTCGGGCAATTCCATGACGACGTTTCAAGCTTTGGAACGTTCTGAAGCCCAAGCTCAGAGTAAGGTAATAAATCACAATGGACCTCAGAGTCTACGTGTGTTGACGTAAAACGTCAGCAGCCACTTACAACCTAAGGTAATAAATGGCATTTAAGAAAGTATGGTATCACATTAGGTCTATTCGATTACCTTACTACAATCTACTATTTTTTACTCATTTTACTACAGCTGGAAATTTTCAATACAAAAAGTAAACAAGACTTTCCAGTTGTAGTAAAAAATAGTAAGAAATTTGGGTAATCGAATGGAGCTATTGTAAGAAATTGTATCACAAATCGAAATCTGAGCGAGATGGAAGATACCAGTTATGCAGTGAGAATGCAGATTGATTTTTGTCTCTCTTTGTTTTACGTTTGAACTTTAGTGTGGTATTACTAGATTTTTCCAATTATTGTTGATGATGCCAGATCTACAAAACGGTCGATTGCTTATTCTATAACTCTGCCTGAAATTGCTTCGGAAATAATAAATATACCAACATTAATCTGGGCGATTAAAAACTTCAGGCCCCCTATAACTCCCTGGACCTGTTGATATAATCCTAGCTGAAATGCAGCAAGTGTCGGACTATATGGCCCCTTGGCTCTATAATCTATACACAGAATGCAGTAACTGGTCGTACATTCCTTTAAAATGGAGGAATACCAGAGTCGTTTTTATCCCGAAGACTGGGAAAAATTCCCAAGCAGCTCAGAAGGATTTCAGACCAATTATTCTGTCTTCTTTTTTGTTAAAGACAATGGAACGAATGATAGACTCATATTTGCGTAGAGTGATTGACCCGAGGTTGCTTTCGGCAAGGCATCATGCATACAGCAAGGGTAGATCAACGAAAACTGCTCTTTATGAGCTCGTTGGTATCATCAAGAGATCGCTTTCGGTAAAGGGGGCTTTTAATAATGTCATCCAAGACTCGATAATTTTGGCATTGCTGGTCTGGGAGTGAAGTAATCAGTGATGCCAACTTTTTACAGGTAAAACGCGCAAAACAGTGACTCAAAAAGCGCCAAAAAGCGCTAAATTTGAAAAAAGTAAAAAGCGCCAAAAAGCGCTAAAAAAAATATTTTAAATTTAACGGTTTTAATATAAATTTTTATAAAATCGTCAGGCCTATTCAGAGAATAAGTCTAAAAAATTGCTAAATATAATTTTTAAACTAAATTTTTTCTGTTTTTATTATAAAGAAACATTTTTTTTTTAATTTTTAACAAAGTTTTACATTTCTTTGGTTGTACTACAACAACTAAGTGAAAAATATGGATTTAAGACTGATATTAGGACGTTTCTGTTGTCAAATGTGCATTTTTTCTCAAAGGCATTAGTTGTAGAAAGAAAGCGCTAAAGGAGCTAAATGAAAAAGTGAAAACGCGCCATTTCAGCGCCTTTTATAAAAACGCGCCAGATCTAAAAAATGCGCTTTTTGGGTGGTCAGAAAGCGCTAAATCTAGCGCGAAACGCGCTGAATTGGCATCGCTGGAAGTAATGGTGGAAAATCTACTTGCCAATAGACGTATAACGTCTGAATTTGGGAGCGACTGTCATATCTCGATTTGTCAATAGGGAACCACAGGGAGGTGTTCTTTCGCCACTTCTTTGGAACCTGGCACTGAATTCAATGCTGTTCGCTCTAGAAGCACGTGTTTGTCATGTTGTCGCATATGATGACGATGTCGCGATAGCGGTAAAGGGAAAGCACCTGTCAACATTGAGGAACATTCTTTAGGGTTTTTTGAAAGATCCGTCTAAATGGGCAAGATACTGTGGTCTGGGTGTTAATCCAATTAAATCAGAGCTTGTCTTGTTTACAAGAAAAAAAAAAGGATTCCTGCTTTTGATCCTATTAATTTAATCCTCAGATGGAGCCAAGTATCTTGGATTATTTATGGATAGAAGTTAAGTTTCAGGCGTAATATTGAGAAACGGATAAAAAAGCAACGATTGCTTTATATTCCTTTAAAAGAACCATTGGGAAAACAATCAGCTTTACCACAAGAAAATAAAATAAATTTAAAATGAGCTTTTAATTTTATTTCCATACAAATTGTTTTTGTTTTTAAAATCGACTTTCAAAAAATGTATTGAAAATTTGAAATTTAAAATAAAACTTTTGTTAAAATAGACTTTTTGTTTTCTTGTGGTAAGGGCCAATGTGATTTTAGCCCTAAAGTCGTGCATTGGATTTATACAGCAGTGATGCGTCCAATTCTGCTGTATTGAATCATTGTCTGGTGGCCTGCATTAGAGATAATAATGATCTGTGTCTTTATCACGAAGGTACAGAGAATAACGTCGATGTGCATCTTTGGTGCTCTTCGTACCACACCTACGACTGCATTAGAAATCCTCCTTCACCTGATACCATTGGACATATTGGGTAGGCAGTATGTAGTATCCGACTCAATAGCACACTGCAATGGAAGAGCACTGATTGTGGCCTTAGCGTGATCTTAAAGAAGATAACAATACCAAAAAATGTGGACTGTGAGCCCTCTATGAGCCCTTTTGAGCGCCACTTTACCACTATCCAGGGAGTCTTGGATGAGGGCCATTCCGGGTAGTGGAAATTCCATGGAATTTTCAACGAATGGATCGAGGCAGCACGAACAAGTGGGCCTTGGATTCTATTCAGAAGATATTGGATTGAGCCTGGCTCAAAGATTGCCAGATCATTGCAGTGTTTACCAGGCAGAGATGCTGGCAACATTGGCGTAGGAAGCCAACATTTCTGGGGAGGGCTAAAGCCCCCCTAGATTTTTTTAATTTTTTTTTAATAGAAAAACCCAGACCTATTCCTGAAGCGTTCCCTTTAACATGCGTCTAGGTGTCCTAGAAACGAATGCCCCCCGAAAGCGGTTAAAAATTCATATTTTTTTTTTTTAAATTTTGATTCTGTAGATTTTTCGGAAATTTAGAACTCCTAGATATGTTTTGAGAATGAAAGATGTTTTTCCTATAGTAAAATCATTAGATTACTATGATTATTTTCAAGAAAAAGTTCTGATGATTGCAAAAGTTGATGATTATTAGTCAAAATTCTCAGATTCTTTCTTTCAATAACTTTTGTCTATAAAAAACCCCTTAGAATTTAGAAACTTTTTTAAATCAAAGAAGTTAAAATGTTTTCCTGAAGGTAAAACCCTAAGATTCGGTAAAGTTTTTATTACTGACAAAAACATCAAATTCATATAAATTTTTTTTTCAATAATTCAGACTATTTTTCAATGGGAAAAACTATTAGATCTTATATAATAATCATTACGAGTCCTTAAGACTCATTGAATAATCATAACTAGTCCTAAAGACTCATTACATATTATTATTATTTATTTTTGCAAAAAATAATGAAATCATTAAATTATTAAAAAAAAATTGTGAATGATTAAAATCCATCCCAGACAGGGCTATCTACGCCTATGGCTGGCAATAAAAGAAGTGGCTGACTGGTTGAGCTGCAATGTGTTGTCTACAACTGCATTCAACATCTATTTTGACAGTCAAGTCCCTGAAGTCAATAGAGGTATTCAGGAGTCCTGCTTGCCAGCCCTGGCACTGGTAGTAAAAGAGCACTTTTTGAAATTACTTTTCAAAATACATGTATTTTTTGAAAGAAGTACTCTTTTGCTACATTGCCAGGGCTGGCAGCAAGACTCTGAATACCTCTAATGTTTCTGAAAACAAATCTGACCTTAACTGCCGCACGTCTTTTAATAAGATAACCACACGTCTTTTAATAAGATAACCAAGCAGTCCCTGAAGTCAATAGAGGTATTCAGAGTCCTGCTTGCCAGCCCTGGCACTGGTAGTAAAAGAGCACTTTTTGAAATTACTTTTCAAAATACATGTATTTTTTGAAAGAAGTACTCTTTTGCTACATTGCCAGGGCTGGCAGCAAGACTCTGAATACCTCTAATGTTTCTGAAAACAAATCTGACCTTAACTGCCGCACGTCTTTTAATAAGATAACCAAGCAGTTTGACATACGAATCATATAGGTTTCAGGGCACAGAGACATTCCAGGGAATTACAAAGCCGATGAGCTTGCAAGACTGGGAACTACCTTACAGGTTTTCACATAATTGTAATGTGTTGGTATGCCTCTAGAAACTTGCTAGCAAAATCTACAGCTTTGTTTCGCGACAGAGACTATTAGAAGATGTGCGAATGGATGGACGTGTGAGACACCGCGACAGATTTGTATATCTCTTAATAAAAAGCGCACAAGTAAGCTGATATCGCTTCCAAGGGAAGCACGCAGAGCGGTTAAATGTGCCGTCCAACGACTTTCACCGGAGTTACATGGATGAAGAGGAGTTGGAAACCATCGAACACTTCATCTGCCATTTCCCGGCACTTTCTGGCCAGAGACTTGCTTCACTGGGATCTAGGGAACTGCACCATCTTTCTGATTTGTTGGATGTCAAAATTCAATATCTAAGGAGTTTTATAAGAAGCTCAAATTGGTTTAACGGCAGGGACTAATGGGGAAACCTATTACAGTCCCGTGGTATCACAACAGCCACCTACAACCTAACCTAATGATAAAGTTGTCTTATGTAAGCGTATATATTACAACAAATTACTTTCCTAACACTTATCGCGATAGGGATGGCGCCCCCATCTTCTCATGAGTTTGAAAAACGGATTACAAGGTGAAAAATTACTTTTTATTCATTTATTAAATTTTTTCGATATTTTGAGTTAAGTTTGAATTCAAATCGTATTGCAGAGAAGATTAATTGATCAGTTAAGCTAGTCGTATGTGAAATAAACTCCGTGCAGAAGTCTTCCCAGTTTCTTTTAATGTAGAAAAGTTCAAGTTTAAGGTCTCGTTACTTAACTGGTAACGCAACAAAAGTAGCAGTAACAAATCAGCTGTACGTTTTTGTTATATGGCACACATGTAAACGATTACTGAACGAAGTAACATCTTACGTGAAAATCTGATGCATTTCGATTGTCACGTAAGAAAAATCCAGCGAGTACTTGATTACTTTACCAGTTGACTAACGATCCCTTAAGCAATTGTTACTTTATAAAATGAAATCCGTCTAAATGACCGGTACGGCAAAACAAGTGTTAAACCCAAAGAGAATAAATAAGATTTTACTCTCACTCTCCAAAAAAGTGTACAGAGTTGCCATACAAATTAATCTTAGTTTCTTTTAATGTAGAAAAGTTTAAGGTCTCGTTACTTAACTGGTAACGCAACAAAAGTAGCAGTTACAAATCAGCTGTACGTTTTTGTTATATGGCATACATGTAAACGATTACTGAACAAAGTAACATCTTTTGTGAAAATCCGTCAAAATGACCGGTGCGGCAAAACAAGTGTTAAACCCAAAGAGAACAAATAATATTATACTCTCACTCTCCAAAAAAAGTGTACAGAGTTGCCATATAAATTAATCTTAGTTCCTGTCTTGAAAGCAATATGGGCATCAGCTATTCACTCTTTTTAAAATGTATACCCAGGAAAGATTCAAACGAATGATTCACTCTAACGCAAAAGGTAAAACATATAAAACATAATTATATAAAATTTAATTTGATTTTTTTGTTATTAGAATTAAAACATTTTCATAAAGATAATCAAAAAGGTGCTACTAAAATTGAATGCATACAAAATCCGAGATTTTAAGAAAAAAAAAAATTAGTATAAAAACTAGCGAATGAAAGATGTAATGTAATTAATATTACAACAAAAGTTGAGAACAAATTAAGGGATTTTGTAAATTTGCTCGGAGATTTCAACTTCCAAAATGGGGAAATTATTTCAAATTTACCTGACAACACCGCTCTTGTTTACACTCAATTTATTCTCTTAATAGGAACAAAGTGAGAATGAGTGAAACATAAAATGGCAACAAAAATAAACAAAACTCAAATAAAAACAAAAGGAGTACCTATACATATTTACCACTACTATTATATTAAAAATGTATTAATGAAGAGTAAAAGATATGCAAAATTAAAAAAAAAAAAAAAAAAAAAAGTATAAAACAAGAATTCTATATTAAACACCAATGCAGGAGACTTGAAAAAAAAGATACTTCTTTTTTATGTTTTATAAATGGGGGGTCAACACAATGGATGCTATTAATGGAATATATACATGTAAAGGAAGCAATGAAATACATATTTTTAATGAAGGCTTCACTTTCATAAAATAATTAAATATTTTTTTTAGATCTTATATATAAGTAGATATAACTTACCTCTTTGTCTTTATATAAGATTTCTTTATATATTGTCTTTTTTATAATTTTCAATTGAAATTCAGATGTATCTTAAAATTTCTTCTTTTAATTTTGTTGGTATTTATTCATTTTTTATTAAATTAATCACTGAGTTTGTCTATTTAACCAATTTAACACAAAATTATTGATTTTTCTTTTGTTAACACTTCTCAATTATTAATTACACACGCGGTCTGTACTCGCTCCTTTTTCGCGTCGCACTATTGTTAAAATGAATGTTTAAATCTTCTTGTATGTTCGCTTTATTTTTTTGTTGATGGTGTGTTTTTGGCATGGCGTTTTCTTGTTTCTTGCTAGTTGTTTTTCTTTTGTTTTTGCACAAATTATGTTTTATTTTTTAAATCTCTTGCATTTGTTTACTCCTGCTTTCAATACGTTCTTTATGCGCGGTCTTCTCTGTTTGTTGCTGCTTTTTATTGTTGTTTTTATTTGAACTTGAAGGAATGAACTATGCTGTGGTGGATGGGATGTGTATGGTGAATTTAATAAATTATAAAGCAAAGACGGTGAATTTTTAAAAGAAGTATTAAAAGTTGCAGGGCTTGTAATGTTAGATGGAGCTGTATCAGGGATGTTAAAGTTGGTACAATTGTACTTTTTTTGGTACATTTTGACCTTCAAAAGTACCGTGGTACTACCGCGACTCATTTGGTACAATTTTAAAATTTCCAAATTCTTTCTTAATAACTCATCGAAATATCGGTAAAAGAACCCAGCTTTTTTCTTAACAAAAAAAAGAAATGCTCACAAGGCTATTAATTTCAGACGGATTTACACGATAGATGAGACTTTTTTTAAGTTTTACCCCTTGTTTTAAAACAGTTTAAAGAAGTTTTCAAATTAAATTTTTCTAATTTTTTTTTACAAAAATTTCCGGATGCTAAAAACTTATTTTTATAGAAAAAGTATCAGAATTAGATACTTTGGGAAAAATTCTTACTCACTTTTATCAAAAAAAGGTCTCAGAATTTTCCACAATTCTAACAGTCAGTTATTTATAGACAATTAATGAAGATAGTATAAATTGCAAAATTTGAGACCTTTTATCTTTTATCATTTTTCGTGTTTACACAACCATATAAATTTTTCCTATTAATTTGTGGGGGGGGGGGGTATATACGATTTTGGGGGGTATACAAAATTTAGTACAACCGAATTAACACTCTAAAAAAAAAAAGGTACCGTCAGGGTCCAAAAAGTACAATTTTTTTTGAAAGTTGGTACAAAATTGAAAACCCCATTTAACATCCCTGAGCTGTATTATACCATATTCGCATTCATTTAAACTAGTTTAATTATGTGTTTTCGCCATACAATTTTAAACACTTTATCTGTCAAAATAAAACGCCGTTTAATTTTGACGTTTAAATTGTATGGGAAAACCAATAACTAAACTAGTTAAAACCAAGTAAGAAAATTATAGTCGGTCAAGACCGACCATAAAGTACCCTACACCAGAGTTTTTCGAAAATTGGCCCCGGAAAATGGGTCCGATAGACCGATTAGATATATTTTGTCAAATCTTTAATAAGTGTAAAAAATCTTCTATTTGTTGACAATAAACCGCTTTAACTGAATATCGGGCGAAATTTTCAAAAGGGGCCTAAGTCCAAAACTGATCCAATGACTATCAGATTTTATAAAGTTATTTAAGTACGCGTTTAACATACACAAACAAAATTTTAATTAAATATTTTCTATTTTCATGAAATTCGAGAGATTTATGTGAAAATCGGGAAGGTGGTTTGTATGGGGGCTACAAGAAGAACTGGTCCGATTTCTTTAAAATTCGGAATGATGATTTGTGACGACAAAACACGTTTACCTGCCAAACTTCGAAAATATACTTTAAAAAAATTGACAACACCATCTACAGTTGTAATTCGAAAAATATTAACCCCCAGTTTCTGTAATACGAACGCCATTCGTTCGTGAAGAATTTGTGTGTATTTTGTTATTGTATCAAAAACAAAATATAAAGAAGAATATAGGTACTTGCAATTTAAAGATTTCATTTAGAATTCAAATATTCCCTTTGTAATTCAAAGATTCTACATACTTGTTATTCGAATATTCCATTTGTAATTCGAAAATTCAATTTGAAATTTAAAGATTGCAAATGTACCCAGTTGGCAAAAACAAAATCACCGCTGACTTACTGCTGACCCTCCCTTTATGAAATTGCTGACATCTTCATACAATTTTTTCCAAATGTCCCCAAGTATAAGTCAGAAATTAGTCAGCGGTGTCCACCAGCATCGGTGATCACTAACAATGTTTTAACAGAAACTCTGACCAACTGCTGACTTGTCCTTGGTGACATTTGGAAAAATTGTATGAAGATGTCAGCAATTTCATAAAGGGAGGGTCAGCAGTAAGTCAGAAGTATATTTTTTGCCGACTAGGTAATTTTAAAGAGATCAATTGTAATTCAAAGATTCCGATTGTATTTCGTAAAAGGCCAATTGTTTTCCGAAAAATATAAATTTTTATTAGAAAAATGTTAATTCTAATTCAAAAAAGATTAATTGTAATACTAAAAAGATCAATTGTAATTCAAAAAAGTTTTGTAGTAAAAGTTTTATTTGGAATGATTATTTAGAAAAAGTATAAACTTCAACAAATTATAAAAACAAGGAATACTATTCCATAAATATAAAATCAAATACAGGGTAACAAAACATAACACAATCTAAACTACTTCAACACTTTCCCTTGTTATGTGATGTTAGCATCCATCAATCCAATCTGATCACAAAGCATCTTCAATCTTGTTGGTTGTAAGGGTTTTGTCATCAAATCTGCTAGTTGATTTTGTGTAGAAATTTGTTGAACATCAAGTTGTCTTTCGCTAACTTTTTCACGAACGAAGAAATGTTTTAAAGTTATATGTTTAGTTCTTTTGTGGTATTCAGGATTTTGTGCTAAACGTACGGCAGCTGAATTGTCGACTTCTAAAACCGGAATGTCATTGAAGCCAATTGTTTCGGCACGCATGCAAAATATATGGAGAGAGTTAATCGAGTCGCAATGATGAGCATCACAGGAGCACGCAGATCCACTGCTACAGCATCCTTATCTAGGATTTTAGACATATGTCCACTGAACTCCTATGTTCAACAACATGCACTAAGAACTCAGGTAAGACTCCAACAAAGCAGTAGCCTACGCTCAAAACATTATGATCATACATCACTGTTGCAAAAATTCGGCTACGATAACTTAAAAACTGATTATATGATATCCTATATAACATGGGAAGAAAACATTAAAACCGTCATACCCCCTAGGGAACAATGGAAGGAATTAAGGAAAAAAGAACATAGTATTGAGATCTATACAGACGGATCTAAGAAGGAAAATGGCACCGGAAGTGGTGTCTATTGCGAAAAATTAGGGATAGAACATAGCTCAAGATTAAATGATTCATGCAGCATTTTTCAGGCTGAAATATTTGCAGTTGCCGAGGCGGCAAGACTTATTTCTATGAGACCGATATTTTCTAGCGATATCACTATATACATAGACAGTCAAGCTACTATTAAGGCACTGAGGAACAGGAGTATTCGATCCAAGACAGTCAGCCGTTGCCGTCAAGAGCTTAAGGTTCTTACTGAGCAACACAATTTGGAACTGTGCTGGGTACCTGGACACCATAATATTCCTGGAAATGAAAAGGCGGACGAACTAGCACGCAAAGGTGCTGATATGGCAGTACAATATATAGAAGAAGATATTTTTCCTGGACTAGACTCGATTTATGGACACATGCGTGTTAAATTCAAGGCCATTGTAGACGAAAAATGGAACACTACTCCTGGTTGCGAACAGACAAAAAAACTGTGGGAATCTCAAAGCAAGGAGCTTCAAAAAACTTTATTGAAGATGGAAAAGTATGAACTACGTATGTATGTTGGTATAATTACTGGCCACACAAATTTGAAAACTTTTTTAAAGAAAATCAATCTTAGCTCAGATGATTTGTGCAGATGGTGCTGGAATGAGGATGAAGATACCTTACACTATCTTTGTCAATGTCCGGCGCTATCACGCACGCGCTTTAATTGTTTTGATTCCTTTTTCTTTCAGACACTAGAGGAACTAAAGGGCATTAATCCGTGGAATATAGTAAAATATGTGAAGGCTACTAAGCTATGCGATATGGAATTTGGATGATGAATATAAGAGACTTGTTCTTATTGTAAACCTACCTACCCCAACTGTATGAGGAATCACTATGGATCAACAACTGGTCTTGTGGACACTTATGTGTCGCCTCTTAAACCTAACCTAACCTTCGGCATATAAACGCCTAAGCCATATAATTTCTTTTGTTGCTTCTGATGCAGCTACAACTTCCGCTTCTGTTGTCGAGGTTGCCACAATAGTTTGCCTTTGGCTTAACCATGAAATTGCTCCTCCAGCAAATTTAACCATAACACCTGATGTAGATCTTCCAGTTTTCACGCAACCACCAAAGTCTGCAATGCTGTAGCATTGTAGTTTTTGTTCTGCATTAACGTTATAAACAATTCCATAGTTAATTGTTCCTGCGATGTAACGAAAAACTCGCTTCACCCGAACTATATCATCATCTGATGGATTTTCTAAAGTTCTAGATAGAAATCCAATACTGTATGCTAAATCAGGTCTAGTTCCCAACATCAAATACATAATGGCTCCTACAGCTTGTCGATAAGGAAACTGAGAACCTTTTACATTTTCTTTCCCTGGTTCGAAAGTTTCTTTGCTCTTTAACATTGGTGTGGAAACAGCTCTACAATCTGAGAAACTAAAACGTTCCAAAATTTTCCTTGCATAAGCCACCTGACTTATCTTAATGCCATCATTGTTTCTTCTTATTTCAAGGCCTAAAAAATAACTGGCATCTTTGGCTACAATTTTAAATTCGCCTTTTAATTCATTTAGAAAAGCTTCTAAATCTTTTGAATATGTTGCTGCTACTAGTCCATCATCTACATACAAAGCAAGTATTAATTTCTTACCTTCTTTGTTTCTCATATATAAACAAGGATCTGCTTCACTGGCCTTGAACCCAAGCTTCAATAAGAAATTGCCAAATCTACGGTTCCAACATCGCGGTGCTTGTTTTAACCCGTAGAGACTTCTTTTTAATTTGCAAACCTTTTTACTATTATCATCGAATCCCTCTGGTTGTTTCATGTAAATATTTTCTTCAAGTTGACCATAAAGAAAAGCAGTTGATACATCAAATTGGGATAGATGCATATTTTGACTGGCTGCTATACTCAAAATTGCTCTTATAGTTCCAAGTTTAGCAACTGGACTGAAGGTTTCATTGTAATCTATGCCTTCTCGTTGTCTAAATCCTTTTATTACCTATCGTGCCTTAAACTTGTCTATACTTCCATCAGGATTTGTTTTTACCTTAAATACCCACTTTGATGGAAGGGCTTTTGAACCTTTTGGAAGATCTGTCATTTCCCACGTTAGATTTTCTTGTAAAGACTTCATCTCAGAATTCATTGCTATCTTCCAATGTTGCTTTTCCTTGCTGTTAATTGCTTCTAAATACGTTGTTGGAGTTTCGATCTGGCTTACAAAATCATGAGCCGCCATAACATAATCATTAAATTTTGAATTTTGTAATAAGGTACGATCTCTTAACCGCTTACTTATTGGCTCTTCTTCATCACTTGATCGTTTACGCTTATTTGATTTAAACCCATGAAAGTCACTTAGATCTGAACTTTCATTTTGAGTACAGTCTTCAAAAAATTCATCTTCTACGGAATTTTGACTAAGTCTTGATGTACTTGGATGACAATCATCCTCTACGGCATCTTGAATTTCCCTTGATGTACACATCTGAAAATCATCATCTACGGCGTCTTGATTATATCTCATTACTTGATAACTTGGTTGACAATCATCCTCTACGGCATCTTGATTACTTCTTAATGGCTGAAATCCGTCATATACGGCATCTTGTTGTTGTTGTGTATCTTCTACTAAATCTTCTGAGCGTCTATTGTAGTCTTCGAATCTAAGTTCAACTTCTTCATTTTTATCTACGGCATCTTGTTGTTGTTGTTGTTGTTGTTGTGTATCTTCTACTAAATCTTCTGAGCGTCTATTGTAGTTTTCAAACCTAAGTTCAACTTCTTGATTATCTTTGACATCCTGTCGATTAGAATGACAGTTAACAACTTCTTCATTAAATTTAACGTCTCTTGATAAAATCAAACTGTGATTTTGTTTTATGTATATACGATAACGTTCTTCGGTATCATACCCAATCAAATACCCTTTAATAGCTTTTGAGTCCATCTTCTTCCTCTTTTGGCTTGGAACATGAGCAAAACATTCGCTTCCAATTATTCTTAAATGGCTGATTCTTGGCTTTCTTTTAAACCATAGCTCATGTGGACTTTTACATTCAACTGATGTTTTCCGAGTTCGATTTAGTATATATATTGCGGTACGAACCAATTCCGCCCAAATAGCTTCAGGAAATTGAACATCTTTATTTGAAAACTTAAATGTTCTAGCCATTTCAATTACGGTTCTATTTTCACGTTCACTTGCTCCGTGTATATGGTGCCGTGAGCCTTTGGGTCACACCAAACTCTTTCAAAATATTTCGCACCTCAAAATTATCAAATTCACCCCCATTATCACTTAAAAATTCTTTTATTGGATTACCTTGTGTCTTTGCTAAGGCCAATACTTCTTTCAGTGCATCTTTAACTTCAGACTTTTCCTTCATAAGATAACCGAAAAAATATTTAGTATACATATCTTTAAATATTACTATATATCTCTTCTTATTAAACGATTCGTGAAACGGACCACACACATCTGCAGACATCAGTTCACCTGGACTACGAGCCTTCTCTCTTGTTCCAAATGGTAATCGGTGTGACTTCCCATAGATGCAGGATTCGCACATTTTCTTATCTAATTTTACGATAATACCAAGTTCTGACTTAAGTTTTTGTTGTACATACCTTTTGTCTTGGTGGCCCCAACGTTCATGATATAGTTGTAATGTATTGTCAACTACTGTAGCATTGACTTCCTCATTAGAAATTATAGCTTTAATATCAGCTTTGTATAACGATCCACCTACTTCGCGATGACCAACCAGTAAAACTTCATTATTGACTACAAGTTTGCATTTTGTTGCAGTCGACCTGAATTCACTGTTTCTTCTTTTGTCTTGTGCATCTAGCACAGAGAACAGGTTTCGGGATATGTTTGGTACATACCAAACATCGGTGAGATCTATAACGCTTACCTTGTTGTTGACTTTCGATTGGACTTCGATTGTACCCTTACCAATGACATCTAAAACTTCTTTACCAGCTGCATTTATTTTGCATGGTTCTTGAAATACTTCAAATGTCTTAAATAGGCTTCTGTTGTTGGTGACATGGCGAGTTGCACCGTTGTCTATCCACCAATCATTTGAAAAATCATCACTAACCGCATTTATTTCATCACAAACGAAATGTAATATTTGGTGTGATGCAGCTTTTACTTCACGATTAGTTTTGCTGGGCTTACCATCACTAATCCACTTTCGACATTCACGTAACCAATGGCCTTTTTTGTTGCAATAGTTGCACACATCCGACTTTTTGTTATTATTTGTTTTAACATTTGCATTACGTGTTGATACCATCTTCTTACTTGTTGAACTTCTTGCCACAAACGCTTCATCAAATTTTCCATCTGCACTCTTAATATTTCTTTGGTACATGCACAGCTGTGCAGACATTTCTTCAAAATTCTTCTCTTCGTTTTTGGTCAAAAGCATCCAACTGGACTTGAATGTCTCAAATTGAGTCGGTAGAATTTGAAGAATTTTACATACCAGTAAAACATCCGGCAATTCATTTTCATTCCTTGCTTTCAACCCGTTATTTAATTCAATAAATAAGCTCCTTAACTTAGCAATATGCAAGGATACATCATCATTTGAATTCCACGTAAAAGAGAAAAAGTCAATACAGATTTTAAAAAGCTGATCCTTTGATCTGGCTTCAAACTGAATCATTAAAGATTCCCATGCTTCAGCTGCTGTATCCTTGTCCATTATTTTATGATAGACGTCTTCACTTACAGCGCTGGTTATCATAGACATAGCGTAACTATTCGCTTTTCTATATAAATCTGTCTGCTCTTTGTATGTCCTTTTCTCTTCGGGTGTCGCAGTAGCAGCAGGAGATATTGGTTTCTTAAGCTTACCATCAATCACATCTATTGCTCCTTCGTGATAGTCCAATAAATGACGCATTTTTCTTTTCCATACCGGATAATCCGTTTCGTTTTGTAGTGGCTTAATATGCTTCGAAAAATCCATTTTCAAATCTTGAAAAATTTACCTAAATGTCTTGAAGATTTTGTTGATCTAAATATCTTGAAATATTCTTCTTGATCTTGAAATTCTTCCCTAATATCTCTTAAAATATTGGAAAATTTCTTGAAAAATCTTTGTTTGAAATCTTGAAATTTTTTCTTGATTTGAAGTTTCTTGAAAATTTTCTATTTATTTACGCAGAGCTTTCTGAGCCCATAACCTTTTGTAGTAAAAGTTTTATTTGGAATGATTATTTAGAAAAAGTATAAACTTCAACAAATTATAAAAACAAGGAATACTATTCCATAAATATAAAATCAAATACAGGGTAACAAAACATAACACAATCTAAACTACTTCAACAAAAAGATCAATTGAAATTCGAAATAGATAAATTGTAATTCAAAAAAAATCAATTGTAATTCGAAAAAGATTGATTGTAAAGCTTGATTTACACGTTAACTACCCTTGACTACCCTTATCTACTATTTCCCAGTATTGGAGGATAACAATTGTCAAATTCAAATAATTTTTCATACAAAATTATTTAAACCCGGCAAACCGTATCACCAATACTGGGAAATAGGAGATAAGGGTGGTCAAGGGTAGTTAACGTGTAAATTGCCCTTAATTCAAACAAGTAGAAAAGTTAAATTCGACTTGGCCGAATTTATGAATACCCTCCACAATGCCCTTTTTAAGTGATAGTAAATTTTCTAACATGAAAAAAATAAAATTTTTAATTAGAAATATTTTATTTGTGTAAAAAAACTTTTTTTTAAAGTAATTTTTGAAAAAAAAAATTATTTACTAAATTCTTTTTTGAGTGTAAAATTTTTTTGAGTGTAAAATTATTTTCGAGTGTTTTTTTTTAGTGTAAAAATATTTTTGAGTGACAAAAATACGTTGTAAAATATTTTTGTGACTTACCAATGTTTTTAAAACATCCCAGCAAAAAAAGAACATACTAAAATGTTAATAAAAAGTAGTTCAACTGCTGCTAAAGTAGTTCTAACTTTGCTGAAACTCTAGTGAATTTAACAAGGCGGTGTCGCTCAAAATAAGTAGTTTTTTCTACATTTTTTAAGTACATATAAAGTAGTACTCATACTGTTGTCATAGTTTAAGTTTTTGTATGTAAAGTTTAATTACATCTTTAAGATCACTATTTAAGAGCATTTTTGCACTACTTAAAAAGTGTATTTTTAGAATTCATTAGGAAGTAGATTTAGTAAGCGATTCTGACGATGCCAATGTTCTAATAACATTACTAAACATCGAAAATGCGACTGGGACGCGACCTTATACACTTGATTACATTAGTTCTGCTGGTCAAAAATCCAGTCTCCGCACTTTTCCATCACATCTGGTTTTTGAGAAAATTGTGGTCAAAATTCAAAAAATCGCCGTTTTGGGTTAAGCTAAAACTTTCCTCTTTAAGATGCAGAACTCATTTGGTCAGTCGCCCTAACTTTTTGGGCACCAATTGTATTTCAATGCTGTCATATCAAAAAAAAGTTTTTGGGGGAAAACACTTTATTAAAAGATTGGTGCTCCAAAGGTTGAAGCGACTGATGAATTGAGTTATACGTCTTTAAGAGCAATGTTTGAGCTTTACCCTTAAAAAGTATGGAGACCGGATTTTTGACCAGGAGAATAATTGTAAACATGTTTATAAGCCTTATACTATAAGGTGGCGTTCCATTCGAATAAGGTTTTTTTTTCATATGATTTGTAGCGGCAAAAATCGTTTTTTTGGAAACAAGACATCATTGAGAGATAATTGGTGCCCTAGGGGTTAAGGCGACTGACCAAAAGAGTTCAGAATCCTTAAGAGCAATGTTTAAGCTTTAGCCTCGACTTATTTTTAAGTCGCTATCATATCGGGTTCATCCGCTTTGATTTGGCAAAAATTAACAAAACGGCGATTTTTTTTAACTTTGACATCAATTTTCCCAAAAACTTGATGTGATGGAAAAGTTTGGAGACCAGAATTTGTGATGAGTAGAACAATTGCAATTAACCGTGTAAGGTCGCGGACCAGTCGCATCAATAAAAGTGTTCGTACCTCAAAAAATTGGTCTAAGTTCAGGACTTTATACTTCATCCGACATAAAATTGTTTCATTTGCTTGACAAAAAAACAATGATCGCTAAAAAATTGCGTTTTAGAGGTTGGTTCGCTTCTCCAAGGTGAAACTTTTCCCCTCCGTTCCGATTTTAACCTACCTAGGACTATAAAAAATATTTGTACCAAACGTCAGGTGGATAGCTGTTTTATTTTGGACAACATCGTGTTACATACAGACAGACGGAGGGATGTTCATTAGGGATATAACCATTTGCATATTTTTGAAAATATCAAAAAGGACCTATCATAGTGAGAAAGTACATAGAAAATCAATAAGAAATGCGTCCTCTTTTTTTCGCGAATGTTAAAAAAGGTTCGGCACCGATCGCGATGAAGTTTTTGCTAATATTTTGTTTCAAATATTCATTCAACCCATGTTTCAAATGTTGAAAATCATACTGCTAATTTTTTTTTGTTTTATTTTTGTTATTAAACGACGAAAAAGAGAATAACGTTGAAAGGGACGGATTCCCACCATAAAACATACAAAAATTAAAATTTGAGGTGTTTTAGAAATTGCAATCGGTGCCGAAGGTTTTTGAATCAAAATGACCCCGGATAACGTTTTTTGTTATCAGTATAACATTGCCCATACCGTTATGATAGGTTCTTATTTTGGTTGTACCCCTAATGTTCATAGAACTTCTCAGAATCGATCACTGATCACTATAATATATCGTCACCAACAATCCAACACATTTTGCTTTTTTAAAGTAGCAGCAAAAAACGTTGTGAAACATTTTTTTTAATTTTGTTCATAAGTCCGTCATTTTTCATCGGATAGGTCTGAATTTTTGGAAATGGTTTCAGTTAATGAATTGTATCACAACTAGCAAATCACATTTTGATAATTTTATAGGGGGACAATGCATCACAATCAATAACTTGATTTTAAAAAAAGTGTTGTCACTTTGTTTTGCATTTTAGGCGACGATTCTCTTTATGGGGAATGACAAAGTGAGTGTACCCCCTATACTGTAGTTAAAAGGTAAAAAAACAAAATCAGTTTACACCAAATTTAAAATTAAACAAATTAAAAATAAAAAAATGTTTTAATTCCTGGAATTGTAACCTATCAAATATTAACTTTTTGCCTTTCAATTATATATAAAACTATAGTTTAGACTAACCCCCCTATTCTAGAAAAAATTGTCATTATAACAATTTGTTATAGAATTTTGTATTTTGATTTCTCGCGATATTAATAATTTTTATTGATTCAAAAAATGTGTAAATACATAAATACAATTTGGCAAAGCCTTTGTCATGAAAAATGTTTTGCAAAATTCGCTAATTGTGAAGATACTTACATAGAAAATTTGCCTTGTTATAGTTTTGTCATTTATTATAGATGACAATTTTCTTAGAATAGGGGGGTAAAACTCTATTAAATAAATATGTTCTTTTCATTACGTTAGAAAAATATTTAAAAAAAACTCATTCCGACTATAGTGTTCTAAAGTAGTGGAATCCATATTATTGTCCTTCTTATTGACATATTTGGATGTTATTTTAAACTACTTTTTTTGCAACAAAAAATATTCACTAATTGCTACTTTTTATGTAGTTTAAGTCTACTTCGTTTTGAACTACTTCGAATTTTTTTTGCTGGGATGTTTAACGGGATTTCAACACGTGAATTTAAGCTGAACCTAATCTGAAATTCACGGTTTTCCTAATAACTTTTTAACCACTGGACCGATTTGGCTGAAATTCAATACGAACCAGGACAGGGGAACGACAAATATATGTGTCAAGCTTTAGCATCCTCAGAATTGCCTTTCGAAAGTTAGCGTGTTTTTATCTCGTAAATTCACGAAAAACCATTGCCGAAATTCAGTCTTTTGCCCATAACTTTTGAACAACTGGACCGATTTCGCTGGATTGCTATACCAACCTGACCAGGTAAATGCCCAACATATATGCCAAACTTCAAGAGGCTCTGTAAAGTCTTTCAAAAGTTAGCGTGTTTTCAAAAGACAGACAGACGGACGGACATCGCTAGATCGTCTTAAAATCGATCGAGGATCATGAATATATGTACTTTATGGGGTCTTAGACCAATATTTCGAGGTGTTACACACGGAATGAAAAACATATATATATCTTCTATCACTAGAGTGGAGGGTATAAAAAAGATCAATTGCAATTTGATACGAAAAAGATCAATTGTAATTCGAAAAAGACCAAATTTAATTCAAAAAATATCAATTATAATTCGAAAAAGATCAATTGTAATTCGAAAATGATCAATTGAATTTTGTAAAATATCAATTGTAATTTGTGTTTGGAGTCCGGGAATTCCCGGGTCGGATTTCCCGGGAAATTGATCAAAAATGATCAATTGTAATTCGAAAAAGATACAAATGATCTTTTCGTTTCGGATGTACTTCATTGTAAACAAATAGGCAAATTGACATTAGGTCTATTCGATTACCTTAATACAATCTACTATTTTTTACTCATTTCACTACAGCTGGAAATTTTCAATACAAAAAGTAAACAAGACTTTCCAGTTGTAGTAAAAAATAGTAAGAAATTTAAGTAAACAAACAGACCTATTATTTCTTCATTGATAAATTTATCACAAAACCAGAATTCACTCCCTGATATATTCTTAAAAATCCCGAAAATTAGTGTAATTTATGTTGTAAACTATATCAAAGGTAACCCTATTTTAATTTGGGTTTCAGCATCAGCTGTTGATGGATGGAATCACTGATGCCAACTATTTTTAAAAAAATGTAGCTAGATTGGACAAAAAAATAGCTAGAAATAGCTAAATTTAAAAACAGTTAAAAAATCTAGCTATTTTGTAGCTAGATTTGTATAAACAGTTGAAAAATCTAGCTATTTTATAGCTAGATTTTGGATTTGTGGTTTTTAAAAGGTTTTATTTGCTAATGTTTTTAATTAAATAATAAAATAAGTTAGTTTTGGTATTAAAACGAATATTTTCAAATATTTTTATTAAATTTAGCAAACAAAAAGTTTAAATACTCATATTTTATATCGCAGATATAATTTATAACGCATGAAACTTTAGAAATTGCTTCCAACGCTTAAGTTATTAAATTAAGCTTTTAAATCAATTTCTTTAACAAAGAAACATTATTAATCTATATGTTATATGTATGAATTTCTGGATTTGCAGATCCTGTGAACTATTTCCTGTGAATTTCTATTTTCTGTGAATCGGCACCTCACTATTTTCTGTGAATCAGCACCTTATTTTGTATACGTAAAAAGTACTCATAATAGATATAATTCCTGTAATGGGAACTTATTTTTTTTTTTTTTTGACTTATTTCGTTCGGAGTTCTTTAATTTTTTTGGGAGTAAGTATTTTGATTTTAAATAACTCCAAATATTGGGACTTGTTTCATTTTTTCTTTGGGACTTATTTCATTTCTTAAAGTTGGGAGTTAATTCATTCCTCTTAGGACTTATATCATTAGGAATTATTTCATTGGGATTTATTTCATTTGGGAGTTGTTTCGCAGTACCAAATTTTTTAATACACAATTATCTGAATGCGAATTAAAAGCTCGATTATAGCCACTCGTTTTTTTGGTTATGAATACTGGTGTAAAATTTTATCCGTTATTGGAGAGATGAAAACTATTATATTTTAAACCCATAGCTGTTTTTTCTTTATGTTGGTACTAAACTACATTCTCTATGAATTATGCCAATACGATACTTGCTTGATGTTGAAAATTTTAAGTAACTTTATCATGGAGAGATTTTTGATAAATTTAAAATTTTTGTTTGAAGTTAAAGGAAATATCATAGAAAACCCCTGATAAAACTTTTTGAAAAGTTGAAAAACTAGCAGATGTCATACACACTTAAATAGCACGTTAACGAAATGTCAACTTGAAAATATGGCTAGTAAAACGGTTTAAAAAAAACACTTTTTTACAAATTTTGCGAACAAAAAAAGTAGCTAGATTTGTAGCTAAGAGCTAAATGACTTTTTTGTCGCTAGATGCAAAAAAAATAGCTAAATCTAGCTACAAAATAGCTAAATTGGCAACAATGGATGGAATGGATGTTTTTTAACCCTCTAACCGGACATTTTTGTTTTTCAATAAAAAAAATACTCCGAGGCCAATTTAGGCACGGAAAGTCCATTTCTAAACTCAGATATATAAAAACCTTGGTGGTTTTCCGTCCAGATAAAATTGATGGTATTCATATTTTCTTATTGAACGGTGAAAATATTTTTTAATTCTAACTGAATGGTTAGAAAAATTTTGCGTTCTTAATGAATGGTTAACAAATGATTCAATTCTTACACCTGGTCTAGATTAGCAACCAACAAAGCAACCATAAAGGGTGTTCAGTGTTACATTTGACGTTTACAAACGCCAAACTCGATAGTAAGCAATGGTTAGCAATTCCATATAGACACTTGATTGCTAGCAATCTATAGTAGAACAGGCGCTCTACCATCAATTGTATACCATCATTGTATACAACTGCCCGGATTAGCAATCACAGCCATTACTATCGATTGTGACGTATGATGGAAGTGATGATTGCTAATCTAGACCAGGTCTTAGTGAATGGTGAAGAAATTGAATTAATTCAGTAAAGAATTAATTTAATAAGAATGAATTCTTAGTGAATGAATTCTTTGAACGTATTTTAAAGAACAATAAAAAAGAATTGAATTCTTTTTCAGTGTTATTGAATGGAAATAAATACGAGTTCGTTCGATTGAACTTAATGTGAACAATGAATTAATTCTTTCGACTATAATTCAGAACGGAAATTGAATTAAGGAATTAATTCAATACAAGCTCTGGAAGTATCGCGTCTGTGCCTATATACTTAGTATGTGATGTTCGTTTAAAGGTTAAAAAAAATATTAGTTTGTTTACTATTTAGATAAAAACAATTTTTTTACAACAAAATATAAAAATGCGCTTGCGCACTAGAGTTCTTTATAAGTTACTAGCCCTATTAGGGGCGGGTTTAATTATTATAATAATTTTTTTCAACAACTTTGCAAAAACTCCAAAAACTGATGATTTTATAACTATAATTTCACAAAATTCCGAAGAAGAAACCCAAAGACCTCAAAAGTTAACTCATCATTTGCTAAATTTGACAAATTTCGGATATCTCATAGAAAATAATTTATGTCAACAATATAAAAAGGAGTTACTGGGTAAGTAGCAAGCCACTGGGATGTCTGCTTAATACACTGGCATAGAATTAATGATATTCTACGGGGCTTTTAAAGAAGAGTCCAATGTTTTCACCATGATTCGTTTTTATAAGTATAGCTTTATTTTCTTACAGCAATTTTAATAGTCACATCTTATGTGGGCCATGATGAATTGCGATCTGCCCATAGACAAGCCATATCTCAGGCCAAACTCTCTGAATTAGGAATACAAAGAGTATTCTTATTGGCTTCTATACGTACAAGAGAACATTTTATAACTCAAGCTCAATTACTAGACGAACAACAAAGGTTTGGTGATTTATTGCAAGGAAATTTCGATGAAGCCTATCGAAATTTAAGTTATAAACATATAATGGGATTACAATGGTCTGCTACTGAATGTCGAAAGGCTAGATTTATAATCAAGATAGATGATGATATTATTTATGATATTTTTTACTTGAAACGTTATTTGGATGCTTTAGAATTGGAAAATTTAAAACTAACTACTTCCAATGAATTATTGGCTGGTTATATATTGAATTCGAAGTCAGTTATACGCAATCAGGCCAATAAATGGTATGTAACACAGCAAGAATATTCAGGAAACGTATATCCATCTTATTTATCAGGTTGGTTATATATAACAAATCCTAACACAGCTTTAAGATTAGTGGAACAATCACAAAAAGTTTCAATATTTTGGATAGATGATACTTGGGTAACAGGTATTCTACGAGAACCTTTGGCTATACCCTTGAAAAGTTTGAATTCCTGGTTTTCAGCAAATCCTGAGTTTTTAAATTGCTGTGTACGCGATTTAAAGCAATCAAATTTAGAATGTGAATTTTATGTAGGTCCTAATGGTGGGGATACAAAATTACTCATAGAATTTTTACATAATGTGGAAAAATGTTATTATGATGAATGTTTAAAACGTACAAAACAACAAATTTTAAAAAATACCTGTGTGGGTTCATTTAAGAGAATACTGGCAGATCATGGTGATGCTGAAATAAAACAGGTGAAATTAGGTAGATGATACAAAAAGGAAAATTTTAAAATTAGTCATTAAAAATTATTGTACATATACCGTAGACGGGCCTGCAAGAAGACCTTTGTGCAGTTTTAGGACCACAATTGCATATTTAAAAAAAAGCAAGTAGAAAAGTTAAATTTGACTTTGCTGAATCCATGAATACCCTCCCTTTTTAAGCGATCGTAGATTTTTAAACTCGAAAAAAAATTAACATTTTTAATTAGTAATATTTTATTTTGAGTTAATATCGTTGTTAGTCAGGTCTCTTAATGACCTTTCCAACAAGCCCAAAAACACACTTCGAACACTGGTTCAGAAGTTAGAAATTTTAGCCTACTACTCTCCGACAACCAATCCGACGCATTTTTATGAAGTGAGCCAAGGATTACACTGGTGAAATTCGGCGGGTCGTAACTGAATCACCCTGTATATACCCTCATCACTTGTGTAGAGGGAAAAAAATCTTTCACAAAGGTCTTCTTGAAAGACAGTCAACGATATTTAATATTAAACTTTAGAAAGTAAGCTTTTTTTGTTAAAATTAGCGTTGTGGAATAATATAACTTAATATGCAGTTAATACACATTGAGGTATTAACACATTTCGATTAGTTTAGTTATTGTGCAAAAAAGACATATCGCTCCTTTACTTGTATAGTGTCACAACTCAAAATATTTTATTTTGCAGAAAACACGTTTAAAGTTTACTATTGAAACTGGTTTTTAATTGAAAAAGGCCGGTACATAGAAAATGTAATAATGGCGTGTACTCTTCTCAAACGGTGAGTTTAAAAGATATTAATACGAATTTTTGACACAATATAAAGCACGATATAACGAATAATTCTGCATCATTAACTCAAAAAACGCATTTTTTGAGTTATGACACTATACAAGTAAAGGAGCGATATGTATTAAGTTTTTAGAGTTAAATTTAGTATAAGCTCATGTTTAAAAATTAATTAATTTTCAATTTTTTTTAACCGTATTCGAATTTAAAATTACATACACTACAAAATTCTACAAATAGTATATTTTAGGGCTGGTAACTTATCAAAAGCTAATCAATGATTAACACTAATCATTGATCAATTTCATATAAAATTGACGTTTGGAAACAATAATTAGCACTAATCATTGATTATATTGTGATAAGTTACCAGCCCTTAAAATTGTATTAATTTATGTATTTTATTAAAATTGCCTAAATGTATTTTTAAATAATCTAAATGTCTTTTTAAATTTGTTCAAACGTATGTATTTCAAAAGTGTCCAAATATATTTTAAAATTATCCAAAAAGAGTTTTTAAATTGTCCAAATAAGTTTAAAAATTGTCTAAATGTATTTTAAAATTGTCCAAATACAATTTAAATTTTCCAAATGTATTCCAAAATCGTTCAAATTTAAAAATTATCCAAATTTATTTAAAAATTTGTCAAATGTACAAAGAAACACTTGTACGGAATTACCGACAAGAACGGAATCATGAATTTGGGTTTTATGGAACGTTTACGGATCGTTAAATTTATATCCGTCAATGTTGAAACGAAAACGGGTAATTGACGGTACGTTAAGTTTGATTTTTAAAGATCCGTTGTTATTCTGATTGATGTGTCCGTTTTTCTGCCGTTCAAAACGACTTTAACAATTTTTATCCGCTTTAAATCCGTTACAAACACCGCATTTAAGAGCCTGTGGACAGGATCCCCCTCCCCGCCCCCTATTTACAAAATTATGTTGTTTTGTGTTCAAATGTTAAACATTTTATTTGTTCAGCCCACTTCAATTTTAATTTCGGTTTT
Organism: Pegoplata infirma; assembly: GCA_963921195.1. NCBI lineage: Eukaryota > Metazoa > Arthropoda > Insecta > Diptera > Anthomyiidae > Pegoplata > Pegoplata infirma. The sequence goes on from OY992540.1 coordinate 215,932,062, forward strand.
TTTATACCCTACACTTAGTGATAGAGGGTATATATAAGTTTGTCATTCCGTTTGTAACTCATCGAAATATCGGTCTGGGACCCCATAAAGTATACACTCAACCAAAAATCATTGTATTCCCAAAGAAAATCGTAGTATATTCAACAGAAATCATTGTTGATTTTGACCCTACAAATATTTATGTTGATTTCAACATTAATTGTTGTCAGTTTTTGTAAAAGCTGATCAACTCGTATTTTTGTTAGTTCTATTCGTATTTTTGTTAATCATACTCGTTTTTTTTTTTGTATATTCATGCAATTTTATTTATTAAAATGAAATGCTTATTTGTGTTGTAAATATTATTTTATTTAATTAAATATTTTTCACAATTTTTTTCATGGTTTTCATTTACTCATGATTTTTACACAAACTTATTTTTTAGATGATTTTTTTGTCTTCTTTTTTCTTCGACTGTGGTGTATTTTGCTGTTGTTTTTCTATCGTCTATTGTTTTATATAGCTTCTGGATTTTTTTCCATCGATACCAAATCACAAATCTCTAAAAAAAAAATAATAAAATTTGCTGTATTAATGCATAAAATGTAAAATATATATTTAATTACTCACCAAATATTTTCTTTTATCTTTGTATGTAATAAAAATAATTTTATGAGAAACATCCCTTCTGCACAAGACAACAAAAATTTACAAATGGCGATCATCAAAAACAGTGTTGCATATTTCATGTACTTACAATTTTTTCCAACTATGTATTTTTCAACTATTGAATTTTGTAATATCAACATTGATTTTTGTTAAATTCTGTAAAACTTGATCTACAATGGGTTTACTAATTTTTCTACTAAGATATTTCTATGAGTGTATATATTCATGATGCCCGATCGATTTTAAGACATTCTAGCGATGTCCGTCTGTCTGTGGAAAATGATATCACGGACAAAATATTGCATAGAGATGACTGAAACTTAACATATTTATTGGAAGTTCTCCCGAGAAGTTTGGTATTGCATTTGAGCGATATTAGTTCAGCGGTTCAAAAGTTATGAGCGAAAATGTAAGCACGCCTCAAAAATTTCAGTACATTCAACATAACCTAAAAATACAAAATGCTTTAATTCCGGCTTCTGGTTGACATATGTGAAAATAATTGAACACCAAATGGTATTTAAACAAGTACGAATATATTTTTGGACAAAAAAAGAACAAAATCGCGGATTTTTTTTTACCAAAATTTTTTTTCGTGGAAATTTTTTTTCAATTTTTTTTTTTTTCAAAAGTAATTTCCTTTTAAATAAAGTTTTTGGCAATAATCTTTTTGAAATTGTGGAGGGTATCACTACATTCGGCAAGGCCGAATTTAACTTTTTTACTTGTTAATATTCTAAATGGGTGGCATATTTTTTTTTAAATGTTATGTGCCCCGTAAAGTGTACTTTTTCCCATTTTTTGTTATGCCATTTTGGTTTTGATAAGTTGATTTTAAAATTCTCCAAATATATTTCCAAATTGTCCAATTGTATTGTTCCCATAAACTAATGTCTATATTTTTTGTAACGTTTACGAAACTTGACAACTCTTTAATGACCATCTTTGTTAACATAAACAGCTGTTTGAATTGAATAGCAACTCTGTTTTAAAACATATGGTAAAATTTAGCTGGCTGGTACTCAAAGACGGACTTTATGCAACTATTTTTATATTTTACAAAAAAAAAACTAATTTTTATCAAATAAAAAATATGAGTTTCCTTAATAAAGAAGAAAGAGCTAAATGCTGGGGTTACCGTGACGAATACTGGAAATGTTTGAGTGAAAATGCACCACAACACAGTTCAACATCCGGCGAAAAAGTTCCAGATTCCTGTAAACAATTTCGCAAATTATTTGAAACAAATTGTCCTAGTACATGGGTAAAGCATTTTGATCGTAAACGAACCTATGAACAGTTCAAAGAGAAAATACAACAAGGCTATGATCCTTTAAATGAAAAAGCACAAAAAGCCGCCAATAAATGATGACACATTTTATTGAAATATAACCCCCCATTTGTTAGTGTTCAGAAGACAATTGTTATAGTTTATCAATGATACAATAAAATAAATAAAAGTTTGTTTCTTTTTTAATAATTAAATCATACAGCATATATTTCTGCGGGGGGCATATCAACGGAAACTGATACAATATGTTTACCGGGTATCATGACATTGCCCAATATACGAGCATCTTTACCTTCTTCCAAATATTCGGCACACATAGATAATACAATATTGGCGTCTTTATCAGTACAATTAAAGAATCCAACCAAAACACGACCATCGGTTATGACAACGCGAAAAGGTTTTCCCAACCATTTGCGTAGGTTTCTACGACCGGGTGTAAGATTTTCTTCATTCATGTTGGTGGCATTTGTAATAACATTGTTTAACAATGGATTCTTTGGAAAGAAATTAAACGTTTTTAGCCTGTTTGCTATGGATATTAGAGTTAATATATATTTACCTCATATAGTTTGGCATTTACAAGAGCTTCTGACATATTTTCTTTATATTTTCTCAAAAAAAACCTAAAAAAGATGCGAAATAGATATTTTTGTATAAAAACCAGAGTAGCCAACTTAAATGATGTACACTAAATTTTACAGCTGATTTTGTTTACCAATAGTAACTTTTGTGAATTAAAGTAAAGTCAACTATTGTGAATCATATTAAACGTTTCAAAATACGATGCTTTTTGTAAAAGATTTGTCAATCGGAAAAATTTTTATAAAAAAAATAAAGTTTCGTATCCTAAGCCTTTTTCTATTAGATGCATTTGATCATGCATGATCAAATGCATCAAAACGAAAAAAATCTGAGACTTTTTCAATTGAATTTTTTGGTTTTTTCCCAATATAAAAAAATGTTTTATAATCTAGTTAGAAAATTAATTTTGTTTTACAAAATAAATACTCAAAAAATGTTTGGGCGAAATTTTTTTTGTTTGACAATATTTAGTTCGGTTTCGGTTGAAAATAAAAACGGTTACGGTCGAATGCTACTTATATTTATTGTGAATGATTAATACATATTTTTTCTCGCTGTCTATGTGAGGGTTAATTAATAAAAGAAAACAATCCATTTTTTATTGTTTATAAAAAAAAATTAACTTTTTAAACATCACTGTGGTTTAATCCTTTAAAAAAAATGTTAAAGTTACTGCCAGCACCCAATTTTAATACTCAAGCAAAAACAAAATGTGGAGAAATATTTTGCCACAACACCACCGAATTTACAGTCTACTGTACATTCTGTGAAATGAAATCCTTTTCCTTCGATGATTTCTTAATCCATTTAAAAAACTTGCACTTTGCCAGCGATTTGCAAAAAACTGAAACTTATAATATTGCTAGAAATCCGTTTTATCAGGCTACTATTAAAGAACCAACAAATATTAAGGAGCCGACACACGTAGATGTGGGTGAACAATTACAAGAAGAGGACAAAATTTGGGATCAGTTAATACAATCGTACGATGATGATGATGTTGTAAATAACGAAATCGACGATAGTGATGATTTTGGTGATGATGATTTATTTGAAAATGATAGTAACGATGAGGAACCATTAGCCATATTAAAGAAACCCAAGAAAAATGATAGACCCAAAAGAAAAACTACCAGCAAATGGATAAGGAATGACCAAAGTGATGATGAATTTATTGATTTCGATTCAGATGAAGAATATAAACCTACTGTAAGTTATTTTATATCTCTAGACCAAATGCTATAGTCATAGTCACAAGGGTGTATTTTTAGTTTATATCCACCTCTCTTAAAAGCGCCAATCAATCGACAGACAAATCTTACAATTTGTCTTAAGACCGAATGCAAATGGCCTTAATAATAGTATGTGCTCAGTTGTGTGTTTGCAAATATTTTTAGAAAAAAATGAGGGGTTGGAAGACAAATTGTAAGATTTGTCGGTCGTCTGATAGGCTCTAAACAGATTAAACATTTTCCAGAGACTACGAACGCTTACAAGGTAAAGCTTGCGCGGACTAAATCATACACCATTTAAAGATGTAATTTATAGATTCTACTTGTATTTCTAATATTCCATTTATATTTCGAATAATCCACTTGTAAAAGATCAATTGTAATTCAAAAAAAAAAAAAAAAAAGCAATTGTTATTTCAAGATTCTAATTGTAATTCAAAAAAGATCAATTGTAATTCGGAAATTCTTATTTAAAAATATCAATTGTTCATTGGCGTAGGAAGCCAACATTCCTGGGGTGGGCTAAAGCCCCCCTAGATTTTTTTTTTTTTTATAGAAAAACCCAGACGTATTCCTGAAGCGTTCCCTTTAACATGCGTCTAGGTGTCCTAGAAACGAATGCCCCCCGAAAGCGGTTAAAAATTCATATTTTTTTTTTTTAAATTTTGATTCTGTAGATTTTTCGGAAATTTAGAACTCCTAGATATTTTTGAGAATGAAAGATTTTTCATGATTTTCCTATAGTAAAATCATTAGATTACTATGATATTTTTCAAGAAAAAGTTCTGATGATGGCAAAAGTTGATGATTATTAGTCAAAATTATCAGATTCTTTCTTTCAATAACTTTTGTCTATAAAAAACCCCTTAGAATTTAGAAACTTTTTTAAATTAAAGAAGTTAAAATGGTTTCCTGAAGGTAAAACCATAAGATTCGGTAAAGTTTTTATTACTGACAAAAACATCAGATTCATATAAAAACTTTTTTCAATAATTCAATAGGAAAAACTATTAGATCTTATATAATAATCATTACGAGTCCTTAAGACTCATTGAATAATCATAACGAGTCCTAAAGACTCATTACATATTATTATTTTTTATTGTTGCAAAAATAATGAAATCATTAAATTATTAAAAAAAAAAATTGTGAATGATTAAAATTCTGGGGGGGGCTAAAATTAATCTGGGGGGGCTAAGTCCCCCCCCAGAAAGGGCTATCTACGCCTATGCAATTGTTATTAGAAAAAAGATTTTCAATTCGAAAAGATCAGTTGTAATTTGAAAAAGATCAATTGTAATTTGAAAAGGATCAATTGCAATTCGAAAATGATCAATTGCATGTAATTCGAAAAAGATACTGATTTATTTCCAAAAATATCAATTGTAATTCGAACAAGTGAGAGTGTTAAATTCGGCTGAACCGAATCTATTATACCCTCCAAATCTTTAAAAAAACAGGGCGGTCTTTTTTTGAGGGGTGGGGGGGGGGGGGTTCGGTGGTGGGAAACAATCTTCCTGGATCCAACTACGTCCTGTAGTTGAACTTCTTCTGACATAAAAATTGTTTCGTTTGCTAAGCAAAAGTACAAAAAAACTATAAAAAATTCCGTTTTTTCAGAGGTTGGTTTAGTTCTTAAAGGGGGAACTTTTTCCCCTGTGGGCCGATTTTGAACATCTCCGATTTTAACCAGCCTATGGCCATTACACATATTCGTGCCAAATTTCAGGAGTATAGTTCTTTTATTTTGGACTGTATCGTGTCCTCCACAGACCGACAGACAGACAACCAGAAAGACAGACAGACAACCAGACAGACAAACAGACAGACAGGATTAATAATGTTATTACTTTCTGGAGGGAACTCATAAAGATTACCGCCTAAGACGAATTAAGACCTTTGACCACGGATAGTTAAAAGCGGTGGACAGGTTAGGGTGGTCACGCACCTTTTCGGAGTGATGGACTTTTTTGTATATATCTTGACAACTTCTTTAACGATTTGCACGAGATAAGTTTCAATCGAAACCTGTGAAAATACCTTTCAAATTACCTTCTTAACCTGAAAGGCAATTTCATAAACTTTTGAATGAAACTTATCTCGTCCAGATCGGACATGTAATTTGCAAGATACTTACTGATGAATTTTTAACTTTGAAGCCCCGTTCCTCTAAAAGGAGGCGTGACCGCTCCATAAAATTGACACCACCCATTAAACATTTAACCCCTCTACCAACGTATAAAATTTTATCATGTTTTGAGTTACGACTGTAATCTTTATGCAAAAATATTTTCATACATTTACAAAATTTACATCAATTTACAATGTATTTTTTATCTTTCAGCCAAACGAAAGCGTAGTATGTCATCAATGTGGTGAAACATTTAAGAATCTTGGACTTTTAAAAATACACACAAATCGTATACATGATGAAAAGTCTTCTGAATGTTCAGTGAAAAAAGAAAAAAGGAGTAAGGATATTCCTTGCAATGAATGTGATCAAATATTTCCCAATAAAAAATCACTTTACAGTCATATTGTTGAAATCCATATGGGATTTAAATGTTCAACGTGTGATAAACGTTTTAAACAACGTCAACAGCTTGATAGACATGAATTTTGTCATACAGCCGAAAGAGTTTTTAGTTGCGACATAGAAGGATGCGACAAAAGTTTTACACACAAATATTATCTACAACGTCATATTGACAGCCATAATAAAGAGCGTAAATTTATATGTGATTTTGAAAATTGTGGTAAGGGATTCCATACGTTACGTTGCTTAAAAGCGCACAAAGGCAGACACACAAAACCGAAAAATCTTATTTGTGATTCATGTGGTTATACTTGTCGGGAACATGATAGATTACGGATACATCAACGTGTTCATACGGGTGAGAAACCGTATGGTTGTGATGAATGCGGTAAACGTTTTACAAGTAATGCCGCTTTGCTGGAGCATACAGTATCTCACACTGGTATCCGTTCTCATGTTTGTAGTAATTGTAATGCTTCATTTACCAGACAAAAATCGCTATATCAACACAGATTAAAATGTACTCCTTCAACATGAATGACTTTCATCTAAAAAAAAACTTACATGTTTAAATGTATAATGAAATGCGTAGAAAGCAAATATGCACTTACAACTATCTTAATTCTTATATTGTCATAAGTATTATGCGTAATCGCTGACTGCTTAAATAATTTACAGTAATGAAACGAGAAAAAAATTTTATGTCATACGGCAATTTATGTGGATGTATTCAAAAAGCTGGCCGGCTACAGACTTATGTTTTTGGTTTGTAAATGTAAAAAAAAAATAAAAACAAAATTTAGTTTTTAATGTATTAAAATGTAATAAAATTATTTAATTTTTAGATTTAAAAAATAAAAAAAATCTCATAATTAAAAAAAAAATACTCAAGTTAATATAAGATTCGTTAGGGGAACATTCTCTCCTCGCGATAAATGTTGACAAATTTATATATAATTGATAAATTTTAACAAATTTATATATGATTTTTAATAACAAGCTGGTAAAGATAATTTGCTGGTAAAACTAATTCGCGGAATTCAATAGTGTTTTCCGTAATTAGCGCTCGTATTCGCAAATAACCGTTAAAACAATATTTTTATACATTTAAGATTGTTTTGAAATTTAAATATACAAAACTTGATAAATATAGACAACATAAAGATATGCTGTAGTTTTTTTTGCGAATAAGAATTTTGCGTGAAATTTTTTTCATCGTTTTTTTTTTTGTTATTGAATTGTGCACATTTTCACAAATTAAGAAAAAAGACAAAATGAAATAAATAAAATCACGGAAAAAATTTCCGCGGATAAAAATTACAGTGGTGGTATAAAAAGATTTTAAATCACAAATATCGCTAACACAAAGAGATGCTGTAATTTAAAAAAAAAAAAAAAAATTTACGCAAAAAATTTTGTTCTTGCAAAAATTCGCAGAAAAAATTTTCGTGAAAAAATTTTCGCGAATAAAAATTGCATTGGTATTATATTTTTTGTACGTTCAATATACGGGGCGTTTATGAAACCAATGCGGATTGGTTTGACAACACTTTTTCACGGAAATCAGCTGTGTGTGTTTATGAATCCAATCCAATTCCAATCAAAGAGAAAATGAGAAAATTTCCGTTCGAAAACGAAAATGTGCGTTCATGAATTCCATTCAGTTGGTTTGACAGTTGGAAAATTTTCGTCAACGTTTGGCTTCGGGGATTTGTAAGAAAAGTTGAAAATAATTAATTTAAAAAAAAATTAAAAACAAAACTTGAATGAAAAAATGTGAGTAAGATGTTCTTTTTTGTTTTCGACTTTTTTAAAAAATATTTTTCCTCTTTTTTTTATAAGGGGAAGGTACAAAATTAATGAGCAAAATGCAGTTAGTTCTTCATGAGTTTGTGGAAATAAATCACGATATATCGAAGGCACTTGTGTTTTGAGGCCTTAAATATAAACAAAAGTAATTCATATTAAAAAATGTGAAAATAAAATTTCCAAATTTTTTTTGTGTCCTAGATTTAACTTCCGTAAAAGTAAAACGAATGCACTTTTTCTATAATTTTAGTTATTCGATTTTAACTTTGAGTTAAAACGTAAACAACAGAACACCAAATTGGATTTCATGTGATTCGGAAAATGTGAATTGAAAAGTTATGAAAGGCTTTTTTACGAACTTTTTCAAAGGCAAAAAGTCCTTAATAAAATTCTTGGAAAAAGTATCATACACACTTTAGCTTATTAACGAAAAAAAATCTTTAGTCGGACAAGTATTTCGATTCCGAAATTGGGCGCAAAAAATAATAAGAGTCCAAATGGGCAAAAATTTACCGAGGTTTAAAAAAAAAATCATAAAAAAGCAACAAACTGAAGCAACTGGTATTTTTCCATACAAAATACCAGATCATAAATATATATTAGACTTAAGGAAAACAAAAGATGGATTTGTATAAAATCCCTTCCTTAGTGGATCAATAATCAAAAAAATGTAATTCAAAACAAATGCTTGACAGTTTATTTGTTAACAAATTATTTTTCTTTTCACAAACTGCATTATTATAACAACTCTGACTTTGACTTTCTAACAGAATTGCTATAAAATACGACCCTGCATTTGCAAAAACAGAGTCGTATTTTGTAAATACTTGTGTCTCCGCTAAGTTCGAACGCAATAGATATTTTTTTTCGAACAAAGCAATTCGTCACGGTTTCATAAACGCTTCGAAAATTGGAAACGGATTTGAATTTCGTTTCCAATCCAATTTCGTTGTGGATTCATGAACGGCCTGATAGTTTAGATGATTTAATTTATCTAAATAGTATAACAGAATAGATTTTTAACTTAAAACTCAAGATTTTTAATCGCGAACATCGCTAATACGAACGCTAACTTTGTAAGAAAAACTGATAGTAATTATTGATCAGTGTTCGATGTTTCGAGTAATTTGGTCTTGAATTTAAGCGATATCGGTTCAGCGTTAAAAAGTTATGGACGAAAATGTAAGGAACCCTAGAATATTTTGGTATATTCCACATAACCTTAATACACAATAAATTTAATTCGAATAAGTAAACAGAATTGGATACAAAAAGATATTTAAACAAGTAAAAACATATTTTGTATCCCAACAATTTTTTACGTACTTTTTTCACTAACATTTTTTTTACCCGCAAAAATATTTTAATTTTTTTTATTAATTTTTAACCAAATTTTTTTAACAAAACTTTTTTTCTAAATTTTTTTCCCCGCAAAATATTTTATTTTTTTAATTCTGTTTTTTTTTTTTTTTTTTTTTTGACTTTGGTGTAAAAATTGGCGATGTTCCCTCAGAGAACACACATATGTGCCAGGGTATCCCACTAGATTTGTTGAAACCGCTCCTTGAAATAAATAAAGCATCAAATAAGTAACATCTTCAAACCATATATAGAAAAAATTGGATTCATCTTCAGCAGCACTAAATTTTGTCAAAAAGATACATATGCCAAATTATTTTTTTTTTTTTTTTTTTTTTTTTTTTTTATTATTTTTTTAATTAATTAATTATTTTTTTTTTTTTTTTTTTTTTTTTTTTTTTTATTTAAAATTTTTTTTTTTTTTTTTTTTTTTCTTCCTTATTTATTTTTATTTTTTTTTTTTTTTTTTAATTTTTTATTTTTTTTTTTTTTTTTTTTTTAATTTTTTTTTTTTTTTAATTAACCCTTTTTTCTTTTTCCATTTGAAAATTATTTTTCTTTTTTCATAAAAACAATTACAAATATTCAAAGATGAAAAAAACATAAATGCACTCTCTAAAAATTAATTTTACATTCAGAAATAAAATTCAACAAAAGAGAGTAATGAGCATAGTTTCCGGATTTCAAAATAACAGCAAGATTTTTAATTCTGTTTTTAGACTTTATATTTTATAACTAAAGTTTTTATTTATTTCGGGTTGAGTCCATATTTTGTTGTACAATGAGAAAATCTGAAAAAAATAATTGGCAACACAGGTTGTCGGAAATGTCGTTAGCTTTCGGAAGAGCCACACTTCCTTCGTCAGCACTCTTCGAGTGTCACTTTAGGTGTCCAAGATTAAAATCAGTTATTTAAACGTACATTTAAGGAGAAATGCAATTTAGTAATATTTCTAGGAATTAAAAACCCAGTCGGCAACAAAAATAATTCCTGTCATACTGCTGACTCTTCCTAATAAAATTGCTGACATCTTCGTACGATTTTTCAAAATGTCCCCAACGACATGTCAGCAGTTTTTACCGTTGTTTACACGAATTGTTGGTGGCTTAAACAAATTGTTGGTGGCCACCGATACTGGTTGGACACTGCTAATCATCTGCTGACTTGTCATTGGAGACATTTTAAAAAATTGTGTGAAAATGTCAGCGATTTCATAAACAGAGAGTCAGCAGTATGTCAGGCGTAAATTTAGTTTTCCAACTCGAAATATGAAACAAAATTCAAACCTAAAGGCCTCTACAGACGATTCAATATTATGTACAATCTGCATGTATTTTTTTCAGTTCAATATTTTACACAGTATTTTTATGTATGCCAATTGTGTGTAAACGTCAAAAATATTGTGCATAATATTGCGTCGTCCGTAGGTACCTTAACGGACATTTTTCAATTTTACAAAATTATTTGTCATAAAAGTCGAATCACAAATAGAATCTTTGAATTACAAATGGAATTTTCGAATTACGAATGGAATTTTCAAATCACGACACTTACAATTGATATTGTTTTAATTTGAGTCGGCCTCGGGTCACATAAGTCACGCGAGCATCACAAGTAAGTGATTTTCATTTTAATCACGTGATTGTTATTTGAAAAAAAAAATGCGTGGGTAATTAGTGAGTCGAATTTTTGCGCGAGTGATTATTTTTTTTTGCGTGATTTGACTTTTTGATTTTACTTTGTTTTTTTTTTCATTTCTTGCAAAAAAAATATTATTTAGTTTAATAATTACAATATTCTGGCGTGAGTGTGATTGAAACTGACATGAATCACGCGTGTCTGCCAGCAAAAACGTTATTACTCACGTGAATAGTAAGTGATTAAAAATAAAATTTGCGATAGTGTGAGTCAATTACATCTATTGATGGTGTATACTTTTAACCAAATAAAAAGAAGATGCAGCAAGCCCGTGCGGCTTTGATTGTGAAGTCATTAAAATGGTTCCCTTTTTTAAAGGCTACGCACCTGCATATACTATTTAATCAAACTTGGCAATCACCTTCACTTTATTGTGAATGAATTTTTATCATAAAACAAAACTAATTTTCACGTAGTACACACACATAAAGGGTTAATTAAAATAAAAATAATAATAAAAAAAGAAATTAAATAAATATTAAAGTTATTATATTAGCTAAACTCTAGTTAAAACTAATCATGTTGAAAATTCTACCACCAGCAAATTTAAGCAATCAAGCAAAAGCAAAGTGTGGAGAAATATTTTGTCACAGCTCCACTGACTTTACAATCTTTTGCACATTTTGCGACATGAAAGCTTTTACGTACGAGGATTTCCTGTTGCACGTACAAAATGTCCACTTTGAAAACAATTTACTGAAAACAGAAACATTTAACACAGACTGTAATCAGTATTTAGATGTAAAAGTTAAAAATGAAGTCACGTTAGAAATGCCGGATCACTTGCACGAAGAGGAAGTGCCATGGGATAACTTGGAGCAATCATATAATGATGATAGAGATATTGGTTTGGGCGATGATGATGACGACGACAGTTATGAAGAAGAAATGGTAACGGTGTTAAAGAAACCAATCAAAAAAGTAAGAGTAAAGAAGGAGAAAAAAACCAAGAGGGAGACTGACAACGAAACTGATGATGATGATGACCATAGTTCAGATGAAGATTTTAAGCATATGGTAAGTTAATAGAATTTGTATTTATTCAAAATTCAAACTATTTCTCTGTATATCCATGTTAGTTAAATGAAAAGATATCTGCTGGACCGGAAGAGAAACCATTTCAATGTGATCAATGTGGTAGATCATATAAAAACCCTGGACTTCTTAAAATCCATATTACACGAGTACATGAAGAAAAATCAGCCGAGCAGTTGGTTAAAAAAGAAAAGGAAGATAGAGAGCAATCATGCCCGGAATGCGATCAAATTTTTCCCAATAAAAAACATTTGGATCGTCACGTTTTTGAAATTCACGAGGGCTACAAATGTTCCCTTTGTGACAAACGTTTTAGACAACGTCATCAACGTAAAAGACATGAACAGTGTCATACCGCAGAAAGAATTTTTGTATGTCACGTTGAAGGATGTGGTAAAAGTTTCACAGAAAAATATTATCTTAAACGCCATATTGACATACATAACACGGATCGTACCTATATATGTGATTTTGAAAATTGCGGTAAAGCATTCCATACACCACGGCGTTTGTCGGCCCATAAAAAAATACATACTAAACCCAAAAATCTTATTTGTGATACTTGTGGTTACACCTGTCGGGAAAATGAAACATTGAGAGTTCATCAGCGTGTTCATACAGGTGAAAAACCATATGTCTGCAAAGTATGCGAAAAAAGTTTTATATCCAGTTCCGCATTGGGCGAACATATGGCTTCACATTCCAATACTCGTCCTCATGTATGTAAAGTTTGCAACGCATCATTTGCCCGACAAAAGGCATTATATCATCATAGCTTCTTGCATTCGGATGTTAAGAAATTCCAGTGCAAAATATGTGGCAGTGCTTACAAACAAGCATCAGGCTTGGCTGGTCATATGCGTAAACATCGTGAAGAGGGTATGATGTCTATGTTACCTGAACGGCCACCAGTTTTAGAAGCACCTTTACCATTACCGGCGCCACTTGCAATGCCTCCATCATATCATCCTTTTATTTCATTTTAAAAAAATTAATGTTAGTTATTTGATAATTATTTTGTATATAATATAATAATGCGGTTTATGTATATTTAAAAAAAAATATATATAACATATAAAATAAAATTTGAAATTACTTTAATAATATTTACGACATTTCATTAAAATTATAAGAAGCTAACGGCCTGTCATATTCAAAATGGAAAATGATAGAAAAACGCGAAGTTATTTCAAAATTGTACATTTCTGTTCATTTGTAATTAGAAGATATTACTTGTAATTCGAAAATTCCATTTGTAATTTGAAAACTTGATTTTTAATATGAAGGTTCCACTTGTAATTCGAATATTCCATTTGTAATTCGAAGATTTAAATTGTAATTTGAAATTGTAATTTGAAAAAGTAATTCGAACAAGTAACCTTCCCCTTCGCGATAAATGCTGGCAAATTGATTTGTTATGATTTTTACATACAATTTTATCAGTATTAAAACAATTTTTTATAACCACGCCCATAAAAGAGGCAGGGCCGTAAAAAAAATATTTTTTTTTTAATCCCCTGGGTCCAAATACAGGACTTCAAACTTTTTTTGAAACAAAAATGTTTTAAGGGTTCAAGTTGAAAAAATGCAGAAGAAAAATTGAATTTCTAAAAATTATAGACATTTCTGGTATTTCCTATACCGGTTTCAAACACCCCAGTTAGTGTCATCTTCAGTAGGATTTTAAATGTCGGTTTGTCTTGTTAATGAAAACTGTTTTTTATACATATATGTGAATATTTATAGTTTCTACAGAATAAATTTTGACAGTTTCCAACACTACAATTCTATTTCTAGCAATCTCAACCTCACTTAATACTTTCTTTCAACTTTTTTGTCTCTTACATTATTTTGCAAGGGTTACCAACATGATCTGGAATTGCAGACACAAATGAAGGAATTTGCTTTTTCTGTTTCGGAGACGTGCCTAATGGCGACATATTTTGTCAGTAATTTTATTTGATTTTTTCTGTAAGTACAGATCGAGCACGGGCTCTAATTATATTTGTTATAAGGGTTCAAGTTGAAAAAATGCTTTATATGTAACAAATAAAGTTGTTCAAGTTCGTGGTCAAGTGTTTGTAAATTTCTTTATTGCCTTTATTTCGCTACACTTCGCATAACATCTTCAGAGTGCAATATTCGATGCAATAGCGCTGAAATTTAAATTTATATATTTTTTGTTTATTGTAAACCTTTTTTTAGTATAATCTCTGAAGATGCTAGCATAGTGTAGCGAAATATAGGCAATAAAGAAATTTACAAACACTTGACCTCGAGCCTGAACAACTTTATTTTTTACACATTAAATCTGAAAGGTCGAATAAAAAACACCTTTAATTCAAAAATGTTTCATTAAAAAAAAATGTATACAAAAAAAAAAAAAACTGTAAAAAATGGCGTTGTTTAGAGGTTGGGTAAGTTCTTTAATTGGGAAGTTTTTTCCCCGCACAGTGTGGCGAGATGCGCTTTTTTTGTCAGAATTACTCTGCAGCGCTCAATTCTTAACCGATTTTAATTTTGTTTTTTTCTGCTTGTAGCTTATTAAATTTCGCATCGACTTATACAGCTCGAATTTTTAATCTTATTTTTTTAATTTGTTTAAATTAGATTGCGAAAGTCAAAAAAATGTGTTTTTTATAAGAAAATATGCTTTTACAAAAATTTTATCTGAATCTAGCAACAAAATTTGTTAAAATGTCAATCTTCTTTATTGCATATCCTTCAATACTAACCCAAAAAGGACCTCAGAGTCTATGTGTTCTGATTTAAAGCGTCAGCACCCACTTACAATCTAACGCCAAAAGGTAAAATAGTCAAAACATGTCAATTCAATCGCAAAAAAGTAACATTTTTGCCACTACCCCTTTTGAATTGGATAAAACTTGGAATATAGTTTGGCCCTTACAAAAAAAAATGGTAGTACCAAAATTTTGAAATTCTGGTTATTTTTCTTCTCGAGATATGGGGTATTGAAAATGGGGAAAAATCGTATATAGGGTAAGTGTACCAGTAGTCGGCACTTTAACGTTTTTTTTGTTTTCAAACTAGGGTCCTTACGTATGCGAGCATGCTATTGGAATGGCACCTAGATATTCCACTCCAAAAAAGGGTTTTGTTTTAAGTGTAATTAACAGTTTTAAACAAATTATTTATTAAATTTGACTTATTTATATATTTTGTGAAATACACCATATTTGCCAGTGGTCGGCATGCATTTCCCAATATTCGGCATGTGGTGATCCAATGGTCGGCATGACTTTTTCTGTTATGTTTGCACCTACAGGACTACTTAATTTTTAGATGTAGTAGTCATAAGAAGTAGTCCGAATGGAATCTTTTCAGTTTGAAATTCAAAAATTCGATTTCAAGTTCGAAGATTCTATTTGAAATTAAAATATTTTATTTCAAGTTCAAAAACTCCATTTGAAATTCCAATTAAAATTTCATTGAAAACTTAAAAAAGATTAATTGAAATTCGAAGATTTAAATTTAAATTCGAAAAAAATCAACTATAATTCGAAAAACATCAATTGAAATTGGAAAAATGTCAATTAAAAACTAATGATTTCAATTGAAATATGAAAAATATCAAAGAAAATTCAAAGATTCTATTTCAAATTCGAGAAGTATTAAATGAAATTCAAAGTCCACTTGAAACTCTTAACTCCAATTGGTCCTCGAAAAATATCGATTCAAATTTGAAGATTCCAGCTAGAATTCGAAGACTCCAATGGAAATTCGAAAAAATGCATTAAAATTTGTAAAACACCAATTGAAATTTAAAAAAAAAATAAATTTAAAAGGATCAATTAAAATTTGTTAAATATCAATTAAAACTCATAAGAGACCAATGTAAATTTGAAGATATTAATTGAAATTCAAAAAAGATCAATTTAAATTTGTAAAATATTAATTGAAATTCGAAAAATATCAACTTAAATTCAAAACAGATTAAATTAAATTCAAAGCAGATCACTTGAAATTCGTAAAAGAGCTATTACAATTTTCACAGATTTTTTCGGAATTTAAATCGATAATTTACTAATTTTGATTGATATTTTTTCAATTTTAATTCTTTATTTTTGATTTTAAATTAATCTTTTTCGGATTCGGATTGATTTTTGGAAATTTTAATTCCAATTTCAATGAAATTTTAGTTGATAATTTTTGAATTCCAAATGAAATCTACGAATTTCAATTGATCTTTTACCTATTACATCTGAAAATGGTTGAAAGGTTTAAATAAAATAAGGAAGAAAAACAGATGCCGACTATAGGAAACATAGAAAAATTCTAATTTACCAGTAGTCGGCACACCTATGCCGACTATTGGCAATTATAAAAAATTGTTGTTCCTAATGGCGGCATCTATTTAAAACAGATAAAAAAATGTTTTTTTGTAACTTTTAACATTTAAAACAATATTTTAATTAATATCTTCCCCCAGAAACCATAAGAGTTCAAATAAAACATAAATTAATATAATTACATAGATTTTAAAATTGGTCTATTCACTAAAAAATTTCTTAAAAAGAAGCAATTTCTCAGATTCTAAAAAACTGTTTTCAAAAAAGGATACAACGAGGACAAAATAATCATCTTAGTCCAATTTAATCATTGGAAACAGAGAGATTAATATATTTTTAATGTAAATTTAATCTTATTTAAATATTTTACTTTTATAATTCTTATTTATTTGCGTTTAAATTCAAAAAGTGCCGACTACTGGTACATGCCGAACTTAGGCACGGTCACCCTATATGACAAAAGTGTTCTAATACAAATGACGTTATCTCAAAAAGTACTCAAGATACAGGTCTCATTTAGGTTTCAAATAAAAGGTAATTTCTCATGATCTTTTTTTAAATGTCAAATGTCAATGCTTTAACCCTAATTTTTGAAAGACTATGTCTCAAAAAACGATATTTTTAAAATTTTAGAAAAACAATTATGTTAAGGATCCCCTATACTACTTTAGTTTAAATTTAGAGAATTTCTAAAAAAAAAGACATGTCGCATGCCATTTTAAAGACGGTCTTATTACCTTTTTTATGAAATCTAAATGAGACCTCTACCTTAAGTACTTTTAAAGATAACGGCATTTTTGTCATAACACTTTTATCAAATATATAAACGTCAGTACTGAATTTCATTAAATTTGGCAGGGGTGAGGACAATACGTCGGTTGAATTGAGGTGTTTAAACTCAAAAACGAAATGAAAAAAAATAAACATATGTATGATTTAATTTTTTGACACCTGTCATAAATGTCACATCTATTCAGTTTGTGTAACTGTGAATGAAAATAAATATTTTTACGTAGTATAACGCCTATAAAGGGTTAATGGAAAATTAAAATAGCAAACAACAACTAATAAATAAACTTTCAACACCGAAATTGTTTAGTTTCAAATAATCATGTTAAAAAATCTACCAGCTGCTAATATTAGCAATCAAGCTAAAGCTAAATGTGGAGAAATATTTTGTCATAGTTCTACAGATTTTACAATTTATTGCACCTTCTGTGATATGAAAGCCTTTACATACGAGGATTTTCTGTTACACGTACAAAATGTTCACTTTGAAAACAATATACTAAAAACGGAAACATTTCACACCGAATGTAACCAGTATTTAGAAGTAAAAATAAAAAATGAAGTCATTGTGGATAAGATGGACCAATTACACGAAGAGGAAGCGCTGTGGGATAATTTAAACCAATCTTACGATAATGGTCTAGATGATATAAGCAGTCATGAGGAGGAGGAGCTGGTATCGGTATTGAACAAAACTAAGAAAACTCTTAGAGAAAGACTGCCGATAACATCCAAACGACATAATGATAACGAAAGTGACGATTATGACTATGGCCATAGTTCAGATGAGGATTATAAACCCATAGTAAGTTTATTTAAGAATTTGTGTATTTTTTTAGTCATATAAAAAACATCCTTTTTATTTTTTCAAATATATAAGTTAAACGAAAAGATTTCTGCTGATTTGGACAAGAAACCTCATCGATGTGATCATTGTGGTAAATCATACAAAACTCCAGGTCTACTTAAGAGTCATATAACTCGTGGACATAAAGAAAAAACGGATGAAAAATTAGTAAAAAAAGAAAAAGTGGATAAAGAACAACCATGTCCAGAATGTGAGCAAAAATTCCACAGCAAAAAACTTTTAGATCAGCACGTTTTGGAAATTCATGATGGCTACAAATGTTCCATATGCGATAAACGTTTCAGAGCACGTCGTCAACATCAAATACACGTCGGCATACATAACTCAGGCCGCAATTGTGTATGTGATTTTGAAAACTGTGGTAAAGCATTCCATACACGAAAACGTTTGGCAAATCATAAAAAAATCCATACAGAACCAAAAAATCTAATATGTGATACTTGTGGTTATACCTGTCGGGAAAATGAAACATTAAGAGTTCATCAGCGCACACATACAGGCGAAAGACCATTTGTCTGCAAAGTATGCAATAAAGGTTTTATTTCCAGTTCATCATTAAGTGAGCATATGGCTTCACATTCCAATATTCGTCCACATGTATGCAAAGTTTGTAATGCTTCATTTGCTAGACGAAAGGCATTGTATCACCATAGCTTTTTACATATGGATGTAAGAAAATTTAAATGTAAAATATGCGGTAGTGCATATAAACAAGCATCAGCTTTGGCTGGTCATATGCGCAAACATCGTGAGGAGGGTATGATGTCTATGCTACCCGAACAAGTTGTAGAAGAACCATTGCCATTAACTACTCCGCTTGCAGTGCCACCTTCATATCATCCATTTTTGACATTTTAAATTTAGTTTTAACAAAAACAATTAGCTTTATTTACTGTTGATATTTAGCTTCTATGCCCGAGTTGCGTATATTTTATGGATGGAAAGAGTGAAAGTCTTTTTAAATTCTAACCTAACATTTTTGCTGCTTGGAGAAGTTTGGTATTGCCTTTGAGCAATATCGGTTTATCGGTTCAAAAGTTATGAAAGAAAATGTAAGCACACCTTAAAGTTGGCACATTCCACATAACCTATAATACAAAATGCTTTAATTTGAATGCTGATGACATATGTGAACAGAATTAGACACTGAAATATATTTTAACACCAAAAAATTTTAGCAGAATTTTTGTGTCACCAAAAATGTTTTTTCCGCGGATTTTTTTTTTCAAAATTTTTTTGGCATAAATACAAGAATACCGAATATCATATAAATTAGAGATGGGCATGGGTCACGTGATTGACGCCTAATCACGTGATTAGCTTAAAAAATAAATATATATATTTTTGCAAAAAAAAAGTTATGAGTTATTGAGTCCTGAAAATAAAAGTTTATTTGCAATTTATGCTGTAAAATTAAGTCTAATTCGCATAAAACAAATATTTGTGATTGCGTGATTCACGTGAGTGAGCAGAATTTTTTTTTTTTTTTTTTTTTTTTTTTTTTTTTTATTAGTATTATAAATACTTTAAATATTCCAAAATATTACATAAATTCATATTACATTAGTTATAAGTTCTATATAAATAAATTGTATCTTACTACATTTGTACATTTTTTTCTAAATACATTGTAATTTCTTTCAAGTTTCATGTTGTTTGGTAAATCATTGAACAATTTAAAGCCTTTATAAAAAAGGGATCTCTGCATATGTGTTGTCATGACTCTTTGGATTCGAAAATCTTCAGTATTTCTTAGTGCATACGGTTGTACTTCTCCAACATATTTAATTTGATCGCATAGATATTCTGGAGCATCACCTTGTTTCATTTTTTTAATAAAAATTAAAGTGTTGAATTTCAGTCTTTGATTTATATTTAACCATTTTAGTTCTCCAAGCATTTCGTTGATGTGTTTATATCGATTGCATTTTAGTATAACCCTCATTGCTTTGTTTTGTAGTTTTTGCATTCTTTCTACCTGACTATCATTACAGCAAGTATATATTATTGTCGATCCGTATTCAAAATGTGGTTTAATTATTGTGTTATAAATATTTATTGCAGTTGTTTTTGATATTTTATTTCGTATTCTTTTAAAAAATCCGATTTTTTTCCCTATTTTTTTACAAGTATAGTCTATATGTTCTTTAAATTTTAAGTCTTTATCTATTATAAATCCGAGATATTTTATGTGTTCAACTTTTTCTATTATTTTATCGTTAATTTTAAATATTGCTTCAGTGTTCATATTTATTTCAATTATTTTTGTTTTATTTTCGTTAAGTTTTAATTTATTCATTTTTAACCATGTATTAATTTTATTGATGTCATGGTACATATTTGCTCTGCAACTTTCATCATCATCTCCTTCCGCGTATATTAATGTATCATCTGCGTATAGGACCATTTCACTTCTATCTAATACCTTTGGCATATCATTAATATATATAATAAATAAAAGAGCTCCCAAAATTGAGCCTTGTGGTACACCGAAATCATTTTCAATTTCATTTGACAAAACATTATTAACTTTAGTTATTTGCTTCCTCTTTTTTAAATACGACTCGAACCAATTTAATTCCGTACCTTGCATTCCATACATATAGAGTTTTTTCACCATAATTTGTCTGTCGATTGTTTCAAAGGCTCGTTTAAAATCTAAGAAAATTGCCATCACTTTTTTTGTTTTTTCTATATTTTTCCATTTACTTATTACATAATTTACAGTCGTTTCACATGAGTATTTTTTACGAAATCCTGATTGGTACTTTGACAATATAGAGTTTTCTTCAATATATTTTTCTAATTGTTCTTTGACAACTTTTTCCAAAATTTTTTCACAGGTTTTTAATGTGTTTATTGGCCGGTATTCTTCGCATTTATTTGTTTTTGTCACTTTTTCAATTGGTGTTATCATAGTTACTTTCCAATTTTCAGGGAATTCACCTGTATCTAACGATTTATTTATAATTTTTAATATTGATTCTCCTGTTACATTCCAGTTATCAAGAATGATTTTATTAGATATTTTATCACAGTCGGTTTTATTTTTCATATGTATAATTATATTCTTAAGTTCTAAAATGTTTATTGCACGGAATTTGAATTGTTGGTTTATCACAGTTATTTGGTTTTCATATTGCTCATATTCTATGGAGTCTCTTATTGCTTTAATACTATCTACAAAATAATTATTGAATTGACTAGCAATTTCTATATTATCCTTATATTCTACTTGGTTAAATATCACAGTTTTTATCACATTATTGTTTTTTTTGATTACTAGATCTTTGATCTCTCTCCACATTTGTTTTTGATCACACGCATTGTTAATTTTATTATTAATGTATTTATTTTTTTCGTTTTCGATTTTCACTTTATATAAATTTCTTATTCTTTTGTAATTGGCCCATGCCTGATATGTATTTTCCAATTTTGCTGTTTGGTATTTAATTATTTTATCATTTTTCATTAAACGTAATTCACTATTAAACCACCGATTTATATTGCTTTTTTCCCGTATAATTCTTTTATTAGTAAATTTTTGTATAGTTTCTTTAAAGCAATTATCAAATAAGGTTACATTTTCATTAATGTTTTTATTTTCATTGTATACCATATTTTTACTTAACTCTGTGTTAAATGTCTCTTTATTGTACTTAAAAATTTCTAGTTCTTGGTTGTCTATGTTGGTATAATCATTTTTTTCAGTTTTAATTAAAATATTTATCATTTCATGATCTGCTATTTTATCTGTAATGCTGTTGTTTACTGATATATTACAATTATTTGTTATAACAAAGTCAATTATTGTTCTAGAATTTTTTGCTACTCTAGTATATTCACTAACTAATTGTCTAAGACCATTATCATTTAGTATACATTCAAGTTGATTTTTATGTGCCGAATTTTTAGACCAATCAATATTAAAATCTCCTGTTATTAAAATATCACAGTTATAATCACTTATTTCATCTAAAACTTCTTCAAAACTTTTACAAAACTCCGACTCTCCATAACTAGGCGATCTGTATATTGCAGCAATTATTATTTGATTGTCTTCACATGTGGCTTTACATACTAAAATCCAGTATTTAACACCTTCTATCTTTTCAATAATTTTAGTTAGTTTCCATATCTTTTTAAAATAAATAATGACTCCACCAGTTCTTGAAGAAGTAGAAAGCGACATAACATGATCATACCCTTGTAATATAATTTCATTTTCTTCTATGTCTTTTGTAATGTGGGTCTCCGAAAGTATAAATAAGTCCGGGTTTTCTTTCGATGCAATGACTTCCACTTGATTATAATTATTTACCAATCCTTGTACATTTGTGTATAGAGCACGTATATTCTTTGATTGAGAATCACGTGACCCATGCCCATCTCTAATATATATGACCTTTAAATTTTACCTCTACAAAGTCGAATGTGATTTTCAAACTTGTGTGGACACGCCCCCTTTAGAGGGGGCGGGCTTTAAAGTTGTTTTCTTAGGTTAGGTTGGACGGTTAAAATCTCAAAATCGCACGTGTATATAAATAACTGGTACTGTTACACCTAAACTAACCGAGATATTAAGGGTCAAAGTTGTTTATTTTTTTTAACCTTTTTTATGTTTTTAGTTAAAATTAAAGTGTTTTGTGATACCATACAGATATTTGACAAACTTCTTATTCGATAAGCTGAAGGTGGTATCATTGGAAAGGTAGAATAAATATCTCTCGAATAAAGTGCATGCTTATTTAACCTGTTAAGAGACAGCACAATTTTAACCTTTTTTATATACGTCCATATATCTCCGTTTATAACGATCCGATCGATATAAATTCTGTGGAATGGTAATTTCAACATATATATAAATAAATTTATATAAAATGCTAAAAATTGGTTAACCGTAGAAAAGCTTTATTTCACAAAGCCTGAATTTATGTAGTTAGTAATCCTAAAGTCCGGCATAAGGCAGCTACGCAGAAAAGCAATATTTAACGAAGCGATTTGGGTTGGACCCAAGGAGTTTGTTATCATTTAGCGAAGATAAACTTGATAATAACAAATAACAAAGATTTAACCAAAATACATCAAAATAAATAAAAACAATTCGCACATACGTGTGATTTTAAGATATTAATCATATTTTAAAACAAGTCATGCTTAAAAGTCAGTTTTAGTTGCTTAACGGGTTAATTAAACTACGTCATATTACACTTCGTTATAAAGATATTTGATGAACCTTTCGGTGATACCAAACGTAGCTGGATCGTATAACTGTCTTTATGGATCTTTAAGAAAAAAACACATGGGTTCAAACCCATGTTCCCACTAGTTTGAACCCCACATTCGACTTTTTAGAGGTCAAAGATTAAGGTCATGTATATTTTTGTTATTTAAAGCAAGTTCGGTAATCTTAATGTGTTCCAATTTTTTTTCTTTTTAAATGAACTTTTTTGCAATAATTGTTTTTACATTGTAGAGCAATGGTTCCCAACTTTGATTCTCTCCCCCCTGTGGGGCAATTTGAATGCTTCTGGGGGGCAACGAGCAAATTTTTAAAAATTTTTTTTTTGTTAAATAAACATTTATTTAGTTAAATTATTTAGTTGATTGTTGAAAAATTTTTCTAAAAACTTTGTTCAAACGATGATTTTACCAAAAAATTTGAAAAATTTTCAAATTGTTCTTGAGTGTAGGGGGACATTGTAGCTTTTTTAACTTAAAAGTGGGACAAGGAGCAAAAAATGTTGGGAATCATTGTTGTAGAGCAATGGTTCCCAACCTTTGATTCACGCCCCACTGGGGGGGGGGGGCAATTTGAAGGTTCCTGGGGGCAACAAGCTAATTTTTAAGATTTTTTTAGTCAAATTAACTACAAAAACTATTATTTTTAGCAAAATTAACTACAAAAATATTGTTAATTACTTAAATTTTTAACAAAAAACTTAGTTTAAATGCTTTTTTTACAAAAACTTTGCTTAACAAGTAGTAATTTCTCACTAGAAACAAAAATTAGAAAAATTAACTAATTTTGTTTGAGTGTAGGGGGGACAAGGCAATTTTTTAAACTTAAAAGTGGGGAGTGGCATAAAAAAGGTTGGGAATCATTGTTGTTGAGGGTATCATTTGTAAATATTTAGAAATATCTAGTATGTAAGAAAAATGTTAATAAAGGATGAATATATAATTAACAATTACCAAGGACCAGAGCTTCGAAAAATAAAATACTTTTCGAATGAATTCTCAAAAAAATCCATTCAATTTTCATAGTCAGTGAATGCATTCGATTTTATAAATCAACTTGGAATTCATTCGATTGAATGAAAAAAAATTAATGCATTCGATTAAGAAAAATTGAATGCATTCGATTTTTTATTATTCCACTGCGAATGCAATCGATTTTTTTAAATAGATAGACCAAACGGAGCCAAATTTTGGTCCATAGTATCGCCGACTCTCTTTACATACGATGACACTAATGGGTTCTAATTTTGAATCCAAAAAAATTGGTGTTCCCGAAAATTTTAAAAATGCACATATTAACTGCCTAAAATTTGGTAAAAGGCACTGCATGTAAAAAAAGTGTGAAGAGTGTTGGCGATACTATGAACAAAAAATTGGCTCCGTTTTGCTCTATCTTGGTTAGTTTTTTTTTAAGTTTTTTTTGCCATGAATTGATAAGCCATTCGATTTTTCAAATTGAATGAAAAGAAAATCGATTGCATTCGCAAGTGAATGCATTCGATTTTTAAAAGTCGAATGAAAAAAAATCTAATGCATTCGATTTTTGAAAATTGAATGAAAAATAAATCGAATGCATTCGATATTTATAAATCGAATGAGTCTAAAGTGAATTCATTCAAATCTTTAAAATGTGATTGGGGAATGCAATCACTAAATTTTCATTCAGAATGCCAAATCGAATTAAGGAATTAAATCCTTCGAAGCTCTGCCAAGAACGAATTTAACTTTTTTACTTGTTGCGAAGAATAAAACGGTGTTCGCATTTAGTATAGCCAAATATTCTTGTGTCTTATGAATGATTAAAAGGCAAATTTTCTGATCCTGATGATTTAGAAATTGACTGGTTATGTATGAATGTAAGTACTTACCTGAACTTTTTTGTGGGGCTCTATGAAATTGACGTATTTTCGACCAAAACACATAGTTTTATAAAATTTCTCGTTTCAAGCAATGATTACGCCACCTTTATATAGTTTTTATTTCTAAACATTTAACATAAATCTGTTTTAACCGTCATATTTTAAAAAAAAAATAATAGCGAAATTCTATTTTTAATAAAGATGCTTAATTGTTTGGTTTTTCCGGTTGATTTTTTTTTTTTGGCACATTGTTATTGGTTTACAATAAGAAAATAACGGCACTAATTGTCAAATTGTATTAAAAAGGGTTGCCAAAATTTTATTTTTTTTAATACACTCAACACAAAAAAAGACGTGTGTTTAAATATTAAATCGACCTTGCACGCAAAAAAAAAACTACACAAAAAAATAGGGTCAGATTGAGCAATCCTACTTGGTAAAAATTTTTTATATGGAGTGCCTTTTACCAAATTTTGCTAAAATTATACTTGTCGATGTTAAAGTAACAAATTAATTTTTTAATGTAAAAAAAACAAGTTTTCTTGGTTAAAAATAAAAACCTGTGTATATTATGCAATTAACTTGCACAAAAAAAATTATCGAAAAAATATGGAAAAAACAAATACAAAGCGCCACTTTCATTTTGTATTTTAGTGTGAGTGTTCGTTTAATTTTTTGTGTTATAAAATCGTAAAAAGAAAATTGAAAAATAAAATTGATAAAATTAAAATAAATTAATAATTAAAAATAAATTATTAGTTTTTAAAAGAAAAAAAAATCCTTAAGTTAATTTTGTTGTCATACACACAAAAAAACTGTGTCAGATTGAGCAATCCTACTTGTTAAAAATTTTTTATATACAGTGGATAGACTTTTATCAAATTTTGCTAAAATTATGCTTAGGAGTGAGTGAAACAAAAAAAAAAAAAGATCTGGCTTCCATTTTTCTTATGGCGCGTTATATTAGCTTTCTCTTTTTAACCTAATTCGTAGAATAATTTGACAAAAATTAACCATATGGTTGAAGACTACTTTTTTGACAGCTGTCACTTATGTCGAGTTTGTATTAGTCTGCGGCACAGTCGTGATAATGTATACACAAGTTTGGCGAGGGTTACCAATTCCGTTTTTTAAGCGAAATATGAACCTCGATGATACATTTGTTTGACGAAGTTTTTACACATTATTTGGCCCATAAAGTTTGGCAATGTTTCTTTTGTAACCTATTAACTAAACAACTAAAACATTTTTTTGGCGCAAAACCAATACTGTTATCAATTCGGTACCCATCCTTGATTTAAAGTTTTTTTTGGAAAAATTAGTATAATAATGAATTTTTCGAAATTCGATCCACAATTTTTTTTTATTTTTGCTCTGGGACCTTAAGGTACCTACAGACGACGCAATATTATGTGCAATATTCAATTATATTGATGGTGATCTGGCATCTATTTTTCTTATGGCGCGTTATATTAGCTTTCTCTTTCTAACCTAATATGTAGAATAATTTGACAAAAATTAACCATATGGTTGAAGACTACTTTTTTGACAGCTGTCACTTATGTCGAGTTTGTATTAAGGTACCTACAGACGACGCAATATTATGTACAATATTCAATTATATTGAAGGTGTGTGGGTAATATTGACGATTGTACAATGGTCAATCTTACCCACACACCATCAATATAATTGAATATTGTACATTATATTGCGTCGTCTGTATGCACCTTTAGTCTGCGGCACAGTCGTGATAATGTATACACAAGTTTGGCGAGGGTTACCAATTCCGTTTTTTAAGCGAAATATGAACCTCGATGATACATTTGTTTGACGAAGTTTTTACACATTATTTGGCCCATAAAGTTTGGCAATGTTTCTTTTGTAACCTATTAACTAAACAACTAAAACATTTTTTGGCGCAAAACCAATACTGTTATCAATTCGGTACCCATCCTTGATTTAAAGTTTTTTAGAAAAATTAGTATAATAATGAATTTTTCGAAATTTGATCCACAATTTTTTTTTATTTTTGCTCTGGGACCTTAAGGTACTACACCCAAAAAAAAACAATTGTGAAATTATTTAATTTTAGGGTATAATTTACCTAAGATTTTTCGCAGGAATCCAACTTGAAAAGTTTCTTTGCATATTACCCGAATCAACTTAGGTAAACTTACAAAATGCATTTAAGCATTATTTCAAATTTTATTTGTTTATTTAGCCACTATATTTAAATAAATGGTACAGTTTGATTGGTCAAATAACGTATTTTTTTTAGGTTGATTTAATAGTTTTATATATCCCCTTCCATACAAAATGCTCAATATTATAAATTTTAATTACATTTATTTTTAATATTTTTTTTAATATAAAGGACAATTTTATAATAAAATATAAATTCTAACAAGCTTAAAATACATACTTAGCATGATCAGTGACAACTAAATTTTTCTACAGAAACTTTCTCAAAGACAATTATTCTATAGAAATAAAAAGACAATTCTTCTTTAGAAAATTCCTGACAGACAATTTTTCTATAGAAACTTTCTGAAAGACAAATCTTCTATAGAAAATTTCTGAAAGACTATTTTTCTATAAAAAATTTCTAAAAGACAGATTTACTATAGAAAATTTTTAACAGACAATTTTTTTAAAAAATTTCTCAAAGACAATTCTTCTATAGAAAATTTTTAATAGACAATTTTTCTATAGAAAATTTTTCAAAGACAATTTTTTTATAGAAAATTTCTGAGAAATAATTTTTCTACAGAAAATTTCTGAAAGAAAATACTGCTATAGAAAATTTCTTAAAGTAAAATTTTCTCATAGACAATTCTTCTATAGCAAATTCCTGAAAGACAGTTTTTCTATAGAAACTTTCTGAACGCCAATTTTTCTATAGAAAATTTCTGAAAGAAAATTTTTCGATAGAAAATTTCTGGTTGACAATTTTTCTTAGAAAATTTCTGAAAGATAATTTTTCTATAGAAAGTTTTTGACGACAATTTTTCTATAGAAAACTTTTTTAAGCCAATTTTTAAAAAAAATTTCTATAAAAAATTTCTCAAGGACAATTTTTCTATAAAAAATTTCTCAAAGATAATTCTTTAATAGAAAATTTATTAAAGATAATTTTTCTATAGAAAATTTCCCAAAGACAATTATTCTACAGAAAATTCCTCAATGACAATTCTTTAATAGAAAATGTTTTAAAACCAATTTTTCTATAGAAAAGTGGTTTTAAACCAATTAAAAAAGATAATTTTTCTATAGAAAATTTCACAAAGATAATTTTTCATAGAAAATTTCTGAAAGGCAATTTTTCTGTAGAAATTTTCTGAAAGACAATTCTTCTATAGAAAATTTTTGATAGAAAATTTCTGGAAGACAATATTTCTATAGAAAATTTCTGAAAGACAATTTTTCTAAAAAAAATTTTGAAAGTTAATTTTTCTATAGCAAATTTTTGAACAACAATTTTTCTATAGAAAATTTTTTATAGAAAGTTTCTGAAAGACAATTTTTCTATAGAATATTTCTCAAAGACAATTTTTCTATAAAATATTTCTCAAAGACAATTTTTCTACAGAAACTTTTCAAAGACAGTTTTTCTATATAAAATTTCTGAAAGACAATCTTTCTATGGAAACTTTCTCAAACACAATTTTTCTATAGAATACTTCTGAAAGGCAATTTTCATAGAAAAATTTTCAAAGACAATTATTCTATAGAAAATTTCTTAGACAATATTTCTATAGAAAATTTCTGAGAGAAATTTTTCTAGAGAATATTTTTGAAAAATAATTTTCCATAGAAAAATTCTCAAAGACAATTCCCAAGGACAATTTTTCTACAGAAAATTTCTCAAAGACAATTCTTCAATAGAAATTTTTTAAAGATAATTTTTCTATAGAAAATTTCCCAAATATAATTTTTATATAGAAAACTTCTCAAAGATATTTTTTTAATAAAAATTAAAAAAAAAAAAATTTCTATAGAAACTTTCTCAAAGACAATTTTTTATATAAAATTGCTGAGAGACAATTTTTCTGCAGAAAATTTCTGAAAAACAATTTTTCTATATAAAATTTCTAAAAGACAGGTTTTCTATAGAAAATTTCTGAAAAAAAAATTTTTCTGAGAAACAATTTTTTTACAGAAAATTTCTGAAAGAAAATTTTTCTATAGAAAATTTCTTAAAGGCAGGTTTTCAGAGAAAATTTGTAAAGAAAATTTCTTAAAGATAATTTTTCTATAGAAAAGACAGTTTTTCTATAGAAAATTATTCTGTAAAAAATTTCGTGAAAACAACTTTTCTTTAGATATTTTTTTGTTTTTTTTTAGAAAGTATCTATAGAAAAATTGTCTTTCAGAAATTTTCTGTAGAAAAATTGTCTTTCAGACATTTCTAGAGAAAAATTGTCTTTAAGAAATTTTCTATGGAAAAATTGACTTTGAGAAATTTTTAAAGAAAAATTGTCTTAATACATATTTTCTATAGAAAAATTGTATGAGAAATTTTTTATAAAAAATTGTATTTAAAAAATTTTTTATAGAAAACTTGTCTTTAAGAAATTTTCTTTAGAAGAATTGTCTTACAAAAATTTTCTATAGAAAAATTGTCCTTGAAAAATTTTTATACAAAAATTGTTTTTAGAGATATTTTCTATGGAAATATTGCTTGAAAATTTTTTTATAAAAAAATTGTCTTTCAAAAAATTTTCTAAAGATAAATTGTCTTTCAGAAATTTACTATAGAAAAAATTCTGTAATTCTGAGAATTTTTTTCTATAGAAAAATTCTCTATTTCTGAGAAATTTTTTCTATAGGAAAAGTCTTGCATTTTGAGACAATTTTTCTATAAAAAAAGTCGTAAATTCTTAAACAATTTTCCTATAGAAAAAAAACTCAGATTCTGACACAATTTTTCTACAGAACAAATTTTAGATTCTGTGACAATTTTTCTACAGAAAAAGTCTCAGGTTCTGATACAATTTTTCAATAGAAAAAATCTTAGATTCTAAGACAATTTTTCTTTAGAACAATTTTCAGATTCTGAGACAATTGTTCTATAGAAAGTACCACATTGTGAGACTATTTTTCTAAAGAATTTTTTCTGTAGATGCTGAATTATCACTAACCGGAATCTGCAATCAAAAACCTCAAGTCATTTTCTGGATCTGCTTTTGTGTCTACTATTGAACCAACACTGCGAACCGGAGACCAATTGTGTTATGTTTTTTATGGCGTTTCTTAAAATTTAAACAGCCTACATTGGGTGGAGATTCCAAGTAATGTATTTTTACAAGTTGCGTGGCGGATGCCGCAAATGTTCGGATAAACCACCACCGTCTGCAACTGAAAGTTAATATTTTGGTTAATATACGTTTATCAAATATATAAACACATTATTTTTGCTTACCTTTTTAATTAATTAAATAAATTAGTTCCTCATACATACATATATTTTATAAAAAATTAAAGACAATTTGTTGTCAATGTGTTGTTTACAATGTGGCATTAATATGTCGACTTTATCGAATTAAATTTATTTATATTTATAAAAAAAAAACTTAGGTAAAAGATTCAAGTTTGTGTATGTTAAATTTAATATTGTAAACAATGCTATTTTACAAAATAAATGTCATATACAATTTAGTTAAAACTTGAGCAATTTCTTGAACTCAATATAAAAAAAATTTACCTAAGTCACATTAGACTGTTTAACACTAGTTATTTTTTTGGGTGTACAGACGACGCAATATTATGTACAATATTCAATTATATTGATGGTGTGTGGGTAATATTGACGATTGTATAATGGTCAATCTTACCCACACACGATCAATATAATTGAATATTGTACATAATATTGCGTCGTCTATAGGTACCTTTAAGCAGAGTCATAGAGTAGTCCAACAAATGGCGTTTGAAAAAGTAGTAAACAAAAACCATATGGTATTGTTTACGAAATTTTATCACAAACCGAAATTCGAGCGAGATGAAAGATACCAGTTTTACAGTGAGAATGCAGATTTTTTTTTGTCTCTCTTTGCTTTGCGTTTGAACTTTAGTTTGGCATTGCCAGAATTTTCCAATTATCTTTGGTGATGCCAGATCTACAAAACGGTCGATGGATTACTATGTCACTATGCCTTTAAGCTTAGCAATAAAATGCAATTTTTTTCGCGGGAATTTTTTTTCAACATTTTTTTTTCTCAAAATTAATTTTTTTCAACAAAAATTTTTTGACATTTTTTTACAATAATTTTTACATTAGGTCTATTCGATTACCTTACTACAATCTACTATTTTTTACTAATTTTACTACAGCTGGAAATTTTCAATACAAAAAGTAAACAAGACTTCCAGTTGTAGTAAAAAATAGTAAGAAATTTGGGTAATCGAATTGACCTATTGTGTCTGGTTTCTATGCATTTCGCAAGGACGAATTTAGTTTTACTCTGAGAAGCCTTTGATTGGAAAAATGTCTGGCTTCTAATTGTGACCATCATTTTCTTTACGTACATATGTATATTTTTTTTATCAAATTGTAGACATTAACTAAACACTATTTTCTTTGCGAAAACGAATTGATAAATTTCACTGCACTTGGTAAGTTCATTAATGGTTGATACAAAAAAAAATAAAAACAATCTATTGTTTTAAATTTAGATTCTTGCAATTAATTAAATGCCGACGAAAAGTCAATGATTAAACGTTGGTCATTATGTAGTACCTATGATGATGAAAATCAATTTAGTTTAGTATTTACTTAAACAATAAAGTGATAATATAAGAAATGTGCAAATATAATGGCGAGCAAGGTGAATTTTCTATTTTATGGGGGCTTTTAATGAATGAATAAAAAACATATATTTTATTTTTTTTTTTTGTAGTTGATAAACGACCGTTCTAATTTATTTACCTGCAATCAATGTAATAAAGAATATAAAACAAAATGTACCTTACGATATCATCTATTTTCCCATAATTCAGGAATCGGAGCATTTCCATGCACGGTCGATAATTGTAAACGTATTTTCAAAAATCCTAAACGTTTAAGTGATCATAAAAGACGTTATCATTTTAATACTGAAGATTATATTTGTGAATTTTGCGGATATCATACACGTATTAAATGTAATTTGACTGTCCACAGGCGTAAGCACACCGGTGAAAGGCCATATTGTTGTGAATATTGTGGAAATGGGTTTCCTTCTTCCTACCAATTAAATATTCACAGAGAAATTCATAAAGATAGACGTAAATACTGTTGTATTATTTGTGCTGAGAGTTTTATAGATTCAAAAGCATTGTATCATCATATGGGATTGCATACGGTAGAGAAAACATATATTTGTAATATTTGTGAAAAATCATACAGGCAATCGGCCGGTTTATCACAGCATATGCGTTGGCACAAGAAACAACAAATTCGTTGTACAGATCTAATAAAAATTACAACATAAATTTATAAAAAAAAATTTACTTGACGTAAAGAAAAACTTTATCAAAAATAAGCATTGGAGCTGATTATTGCAATAAATTAATGTAAAAAATATATAGTGATACATTTTTTAAACGGTTTCTGTAATGGCTAATTTACTTTTGTTGTTATTTAAGTAAAAAAAAGTTACATGTGTATTAAAGCCAGAAAAATAAGTTTTATTTAAGAAACATTCTAATTGTTTTAATTTTTTTTTATTTTTATGGGCAGCATCTTCATTTTTTTAGTTTTATTCTAGCACCTCTAGTTAAGCCAGAAAGATTAAAAAAAAATCATATAAAAATGAATTTTTAAAAATTTATAGCGGTGATCTTAAATTTTTGCTTTAAAATCTCTTGTAAGGCCAGTTAATGCAAAACAAGTTTTTGAGAAAAAGTTCATGTAAAAGTGGATTTTTGGAAAATTATATAATTTTCGCTCTACGACCTCTAGTTAATTCCCTGTTCTCACTTACTGCTAAAACGAGTTTTAAGAAAACGTTTTAAGCATTATAAGAGCAAGGGCATAAGCCAGAAAATGTAATTAAGTTTTTTATAAAAAAAAATTTCAGATTAATTTTTATTAAAAAATAAAAATTTTTTTATTCGACTTTTAATATATAATATTTTGAGTACGTTTATTCTAGCTCTGGTCATTATTTTCTTTACTAATTAAAACTATAATATTCTCGTAGAATAATTTCACTGTAAGTATAATTTCAACTTTTGAAATGACACACCAAAACGCCGAAACATGTAAACCTAATTTTGGGTCGTAGAATCTAGTGGCATACTCCGTTTTGCCAGGTCAGGTCAAAATCAAAAGATATTTCGTTTTAAAGTTTTGCGATTTTCGAACGAGTTTTTATAATATTTTCCTAGGAAAATCTTGTAAAATTACTTTATTTAGTATTTATTAGTCAAAACTTTATTCTAACAACGATGGCGCATCAGTTTAGGCGATTAAAATACTTTTTTTTTTTTAATTTCTCAATTTCAATTATTTCTGAGAAATAATTATTTTTTTTGTACAATGAGAAAATCTGAAAAAATTAATTGACAACACAGGCTAAGTGGAGATGTCGACATCTTTCGGAAGAAGCCTTCCTTCGTCAGCACTCTTCGATTGTCACTGTAGGTGTGTAAGATTAAAATCAGCTGTTTAAACGTACATACAAAAATTTTTCAGATTTTCTCATTGTACAAAAATTGGATAAAGTTTAGTTGGTAGACATTTCTCTGATCAATAAAAAATATGTCGCAGATAGGACTTTTAGTGCTTAATATCTAAGCCTTGTTATAAAAATAAATACCTTAATAATGCAAAATTTTCAAATTTTCTTCAAAAACTTAGGGTAAAAAATCAAAAATTTAGGGTTGTTCCACAATGGGTTTATGAATTAAAATTTTTTAAAATATTAAATTAAAGGTATTGGAATGAAACCAATCTTTAGTCTGATCGGACCATTATTGGAGAAGATACATATATTAAATTCGATATTCGAACTTTGGAGGCCCATAACTTGTGAACCATGGGCCGACGATATTTTTTTTTTTTTTTACTCACCAAAATCATCCCTATTAAAAAAAATCGAACCAATGTCTGCCAACTAGGCTTGTTCCAAATGACAACAATTAAAATATTTTTATTAAAACAAACATCAATACTTTTCAAATCATAAATTTTTCTGTTGAATTTATTCGATTTTCTTTGGGAATACAATGATTTTTGGTTGAGTGTAGTAACTTGAAAAAAGTAAGTAAATACACCCATTACTTATTTTTCTTGAAGTGTATTAAAAAAAAACTTATGGCAACCCTATTTATTACCGTTACTTTGTTTTTTTTTTCTTTTGTATTTTGTAAACATTTAACATACTTCGCATTTGGAAATAAAATTAATCTTAAATAAAAAATTATCGATTCTAAAAACAAAAATATGGAAGTCCCAACAGATTTGAGCGAAATATTAAAAGCTAAAAAATCTAAAGTAACTACAATTGATCTGAACCAAAAAATCAGCGTTTTATCATTGGAACCACCCAAGAGTGAAACTGAAGAATATCCAAAACTACGAAAACCAAATGCTGCAACAATGCTAAAGATACAGGCCAGTCAAAGAAAAAAGGAAGAGACCCAGGTAAATTTATAACTTGGATAACGTCAGCTAAAATGCAAACGAATGGTATTTACACAAAAATTTAGTTGAGTTATAGGTTATGGTTTTTATACCTTCCAACAATGGTTATGCAGCAGCTAAAAGTTATAAAGTTGTTCACTTGGCTTTTTTGTGGGCTCAAAAATTGAACCAACATTTTCCATTTGTATACAAAAATTTCACTAATAACTAATAAGTGAACAACTTTATAACTTTTAGCTGCTGCATACCCATTGTCCACTACCATCTCTTTCTTAATATACTCTTTGCCTTCCAACTCCTTTGTCCTTACATGTGTAACGTATCGAAATATCGGTGTAGGTACATGTCCGTCTTTATAAAACACGATGCAATCCCAAACTAAAACTGAAGAAGGCACGAACATTCCTCATGATCATAGGCTGGTTAATTTCGGAAATGTGTTAAATCAGATCGAGAGAAAACGTTTTTCTTTGAACTAAACCAGATTCTGATGGAGAATAAAGTGAAATTTAAGTATAAATTACACTTGATTTATACTTGAATTTTGAAATTATTAATTATAAAAATCTATCACTGAAGTTCAAAAGTCATAATAAATGATTTTGTTAACATTTATCACGAATGGAAAAGTGTTCCAGCGTCTTCCGCCAACCCCTCCAAAACGCCTGTGTCAATTTTTATTTTTTCATTGAAAGGGTATAAAAGATTCAGCACAGCCTATTTCGAATTACAATTGATCTTTTCTGAATTACAATTGATCTGTTTCAAATTACAAAAGATCTTTTTCGAATAACAATCAGAATTTTCGAATTACAATTGATATTTTTTGAACTTCAGTTGATTTTTTTTCGATTTTTAATGGATGTTTTTCAAACTACATACAATTAGAAAATTTGAATTACAAATGAAATTCAAATTAAAAATAGATTTTTTGAATTATATGTAAATGGAATTTTCGAATTACAAGAATCTTTAAATTCCAAATAGAATCTTCGAATTACATCTGTAAATGGTGTAGAAAATGTATTACAATTGATCTTTTTCGAATAACAATCGGAATCTTCGAATAACAATTGGAATCTTCGAATTACAATTGATATTTTTCAAACTTCAATTGATTTTTTTCCAATTATAATTAATCTGTTTCGAATAAAAAATGATTTTTTTCAAGCTACAGTTGGAAATTTTGAATTACAAATGGAATTTTCTGATTAAAAATAGAATTTTCGTATTATAAATGGAGTTTTCGAATTACAAGAATCTTTGAATTACAGAATCTGGAAATTACAAGTAGAATCTTCGAATTACAATTGATGTTTTTCGAACTTCAATTTATTATTTTTAAATTACAATTGCAATCTTCGAATTACAATTGATCTTTCTTAAATTACACTTGATCTTTTTCGAATTATTATTGATCTTTTTCGAATCAAAATTGATCTTTTATTAACTACAATTAGAAATTTTGAATTACAAATTGACTTTTCGAATTAAAAATGGAGTTTTCGAATTACAAGAAGAATCTTTCAATTACACATAGAATCTGGGAATTTCAAATAGTATCTTTAAATTACATCTGTAGTCTTCGAATTACAAATATAATCTTCGAATTACATCTGTAAAAGAAGTAATTCAATTACTTTGTTTTGTTTTGTAACATTCGTTTGCATTTTAGGTGACAAAAAGTTTCCAATTATTTATCTGATTTTTGTATAACAGGAAAATAATATTTCTGATAAAAACTTCGGAAACACACTGAATATATCAAATGTTCTGCTGCGCCAAGAATTTTTAAATAAAAAACAAGAAATGGAAAAATCTACATCCCAATTATTGAAAAAATATGAATTTCCTAAACAGCACAGCCAAGATTCCCACGAACCTCAACAAATAACACTTACTAACGATTTTGATTCAAACTATTATAAAAAGGTTTCCACTAATAACAAACCAAGTGATTTAAATTCTTCTAAAAACTCTGCAAATCCATCGAATTTAATGGATTACAATGAATGGCATTTGGTAAACATTTTACACATAAAAATTCTCGCACATACAAATGGATTTTTTTCTAATAATATTCCCAATTGGTATAAGACAACTTTTGATAAGACATTACCAGCAAATTGGTTAGATATTTTAAAAAAATCCAATAAATTTTGTTTGGAAAATATCAACAATAAAATTGTACTCTATGCTTTGGAAGATAATGAAAAAGCTGATATTGAAGGAAAGGCATCCGGAGATATGGCTACTACAAAAACAAGTTTTATTAATAAAAGTTCTACAAACTCTGGTGATAAAAAGGAAACAATAACTGAATTTGTACGTTATAAACATTTAGAAAAATCTTTAAAACAATATACAAATACCGCTGGTCGTGATGTTTTAAATAAAACAAACGGAAATCCTATTAAAATTAGTAATAATTACGATAAATTTAATTCGTCTAAATTAAATATACGTTATAAGCATTTACAAGGTCCTTGGTCGACTAAATAATGGCAACCAATGCACATATATTTTGTGGAAAATATATAACATTCTAAAAATGTTATCTTTAATATGTATAATTTTAATTATATTTTAATTTGTTGTTTTTATAAATAAACGTTTTATGTATAAAATATTTCAAGTATTGTTTTTTTAAATATGTGTAACCAATTTTGACTTTTTTTTTACTATTTAACTAACCACGCCTACAAAGGGGGTGGACCGAAAAAACGGCTTTATGGTTTAGTTCTTCAAGGGGAAACTTTATAACGCCTGCTTCGATTTAGCCTATTTACGAAGTTAACCTGTCTAGGATCATAAAACTTATTTGTGTCAGACGTACTAATGGATGGACAACTATTCATAGAACGTCTTAGAATCGATTAATTGGATCTGCAGGTCCAATATTTGTGTGTGTTAATATCGACCCCGACGTTTTTTAAATTCGAAAAAGCTAAAATTGGTGCACCCTACTGATCAATAATAATAAAGTATTGAAGAACAATAAAATAACTTTTATGAAATGACAAAGTGAGTAAATTCCCATACTATAGT
The DNA here is from genome assembly GCA_963921195.1 of Pegoplata infirma. Lineage (NCBI taxonomy): Eukaryota > Metazoa > Arthropoda > Insecta > Diptera > Anthomyiidae > Pegoplata > Pegoplata infirma. The sequence goes on from OY992540.1 coordinate 215,970,000, forward strand.
TAACAACTTAAGGAATTAAGATGTGTCAAAACCCCTTTCGTCAAAACATCCATTAGTTTTAAGCATATTTTTGCTTTACATTTCGTAAACGGCTCACCTTTTGCTTCCACAACAAAAAAATGGTACCTGACTGAACTTTAGTCGGATTTTATTAAATTTACATTTTTTTGTTGTAAATTATTAAAAATTATCGGTATGGCGAAAATCCCGAAATTGTAAATCAGAAATCCCCTTATTCCAAAAATCCCGGGATTTCGGAATTGAAAGCCCTAGAAAGGACAAAACATTAAACTAACAATTGGCATCTCTTCATTGCAAAAAAAAAAAACTTGGCAGCACTTGTGTAATAAATTGGCATATAGAATTAAATTATAAACAACAGACCTAGCCAAACACATAAAATTGTATAAAAATGTTAAAAAATTGTATTTTACCCGCTAATTATAATAAACCAACTTCACAAACATGTGGAGAAATTATTTATGAAAATGTTGATGCATTTGTTATTAAATGTATATGGTGCAAAATCAAGATATTTCAGTTTGAAGAATTTGTAAGGCACATTAAGATAGTACACCTGGAAACTGAAGCCACCACTTTAAATGAACCAGAAGAAAATGATAACGTTAAATGCATTGTAAAGGTGGAAATTGATGAAGAACAAATCACCGAAAACAGAATTAAAGATGAACCAAATGATGAAGAGGAAATTGAATGGGAAGGTGACAATGATGGATATTCAGATGATGAAAAAGATTACTTGGCTAATTCGGAAGATACTGAAGAGCAAGAGAAGCGTGAAGGAAATGAAAGAATTATTAAAAAGGTAATTGCATACACCGAAAACATATTTATAGGCATGACTTGAAACAGCCAATACTTTTATTTGGCAATATCTATAAAAAAATAAGGCATGAAGAATACCAAACTTGCTTTAATTTAAAAAAATATATACCCTTGATCTTTGAACAGCTAGATGTCAAATATGGGGTATACACATTTGGTGACACGCTCCATTTACAAGGGGCGGGGCTTTAAAGTGTGTTTTCTTAAATATCTCTAAAACTACGTATCCGAAGAATGCGAATATACATTATAAGGGTTGATTACACACAAAAAAATGAAAATGAGTTTCAATCACTAAAATGATGATATCAATTACTATTTTAATTGATTTTGCACCTATCACGAAAATGATAGTATGAATTACTAAAATTTGTAAAAGTTTAATAAGGAAAAATTGCATTTATATTCAATTAAAAAAAGTGATTGAAAATTTCCAAAAAAATAATTAAAAAAATGATTGTATCAATTACATAAAATAAAATTTATAGCTTAAAAATGTCCCACTTTCTAAATAAAAACAAATATGGATAAAAATAGCAATTAATTGTTTATTATTAACAAAATAAAATCAGAACATATAAAATAAAATGGCACTGAACTCGAAACTTTGACACAATAAGTTAGCCTCTTCAATTAATGGTTTAAATTATATAAAAGCCAGCTAAAAGGCAAGCAGCCATCACAGACAGTATTCTCATTAAAACCAAACTCACGCTTATAGAAGAAACAACTGTATATAGACTGAACTTAAATGGTGTCTTAATGCGGTTTCCATGAACTGAGCAGGAGCCTTTTCGGTATATTTGCTATTGTCCTTACACTAAGCAGCCAACCGTCCCTCTCTTCCACGTTCCAAGATATCTTTGCGGTCCTTATTGGAATTTTTTAATCCAACATTTGTAGGGATAGATACAAACGTAAACATTGGTTCCATTGACATTTCCACGTTGGATCTTTTGTGTTTGGTGGCATTTTTGTAAGCGAGTGGGTAACAAGTCACTTTAGGGCTGGTAGCTTACTAAATGTGTAACTATCTACCACCACCTATTTTAAAGCGAAATCCTCATTACTTGGTAATAAAAGTTTTTACCGGAATGTAAGAATGTCACAAAATTCACTATTTTCTTTGTATTTTTATTATTTTTTTAATCTTTTTTATCTTGTGCTTGTGTTAATTTCAACAAGCGTCAGTGGTGTTTACATGCGACTAAAAAAAAAATCGTGATTTGACTTTAATAAAAACGTTTAAAAAATTTAATAAATAAAGTAATATTACGCTACTTTTATCTTTTATTTTTTTGTTGTAAACAAATTTTGTCACTCGCTTTATGTATTTTGAGTCCTAGAATTACGTTTTAAGAATATTTGAGCAAAAATTAAAAATAAACGTAAAATATGTTTGACGATTTTTTTGTTTTTATATGTTGTCGACAGTATTCACAAAAAATTTTAAAATCAATCAAAAAATTTAATTGTATCAATTAAAAAAATGATTAAAAACAAAATTGAACTTTTTAAAATTTTTAATTGAAATGTTTTCCTCAATAATTTTTTGTGTGTACATAAATACCTTTCAAACTGTGCTGAATTTAATTTAACAACTAACCCGTTAAGAGATAAAAACTGATTTTAACACGAGTATAAACAATTTTTATGTCTAAATGAAATTGTAGCCAAGATCTTTTACTTTCGTTTGATTTAAAAACTGGCGATAGTGAAAATTAATTGAAAGGTATTTACTTTATCTTTCCAATGATACTTTTTTTAGCTTGATCGGGTAAAGGGTATATGACACTACATTTTTTTTGTATTAAATTGAAATTGACGGCATACTAATCACATTAGAGCACAGCATTACCGACCCCGGTAATGCTGTTCCCTAATGTGATTAGTATGCCATCAATTTCAATTTAATACAAAAAAAATGTAGTGTCATAGGGGTCTAAGTAGCTTTTGAGATGTTTAAGAAAAAATACTTTGCACATTTTGAAGAGGCCGAGTCCCCCAAGGTCTTAACTCCACATATATCTTCTTACACTTTAAAGGTCAAGGTCGAATCTTTTCAAAATTCTAAGCAAGGTTAGGTTAGGTTAGGGTGGCGGTGCCAGATGGGCACTCCGCATAGACCAATTGGTCCATAGCGATACCACAAAACTTTTTCCGCTTATCGATGTAAACTAAATACATTGACCTTCATTGCGAATTGTTTCAAGCTCTTCAGGTCTATCCTCGTAATTTCCTCCAAAGTCTCGAACTGTGAACTTCCTATAATTGATAGTCGAGTTCGTGCCAAAGCCGGGCAGTGACACAGGATGTGTTCAATGGTCTCTTCGACGTCTGGTGTCTCGCACCTTTTACAGTTTGCGTCCGTAATAAAATTCATGTTCTTGGCATGTTTTCCGACAAGACAGTGTCCCGTTATTAAACCTGTCAACATACGACATTCTATTCTCGTAAGTGTAAGTAAGAATTTAGTTCTTCCTAAATCATAGCGTGGCCATAAAATTCTGCTTATACGACTTGTCCCAAGTTCCTTCCATCTTCGATTTGCTTTGGCGACAGTAAGGGTATTTCGTTTTAGTTTGAAATGCTGGAGTGGCGGTGAAAGCATTATGGTGGTACCTATGCCATCTGCTCCAAGTTTCGCGAGTTCATCTGCTTTCTCGTTTCCTTCTATTCCTTCGTGCCCTGGTACCCATAATAAGGTAACTTAATTATTTAAGCAAAGTTGTTTTAAATTCTCGTAACACTTTAAAGCCGTTTTCGATTTAATTTGGTAGCTCAAGAGTGCCTTTAGAGCAGCTTGACTATCCACGTAGAAATTCTAAGCAAGTTCGGCGGTAACATTTATTAGTCCTGATATTAAAAAAATATAATAATTGATAAGTCTTATTAATTTAATATTTTCAGCCTCGTAAAATCAAAATAAAGGAACATGCTTGTGAAATATGTGGCCGAAAGTTCGAAAATGCCGATCGTGTTAAAGTGCATGTAAACCAAATTCATTTAAGGGTTAATCCTTATAATTGTTCAATGTGTAATAAGACTTTTGTACAAGAACGTATGTTAAAAACTCATATGGCTAAAGAACATATTGGCTATGATTGTCCAAAATGCCAGCAAAATTTCAGTAACAAGCGAATTCTCAATCGTCATCTGGTGGTGGCTCATACTGAAACAAGAGAATTTGTATGTACTATAAACAATTGCGGGAAAGCTTATGGCGCTCAAACTTATTTAAGTGATCATCAACGTCAGTGTCATAATCAAAATTCATATGTTTGTGATGAGTGTGGTTTCAAATGCAAACATGGCATTTCGTTAATTATACATAAACGTAAACATAAAGGAGAAAAACCATTTTCTTGTGAACAATGTGATCGGAGTTTTCTTTCGAAATCATTGCTGGCTGAACACAGGGCATGTCACGAGACCGAACGTAAACATGTATGTGATGTATGCGGTAAAGGTTTTAATCGCCACAAAGCTTTATATAATCATAAATTTTTGCATTCAGATGTTAAGAGATATGTTTGTAAAATATGTGGTTTAGCTTATGCACAAGCACCAGGATTATCAGCCCATATGCGCAAACATAGAGAAAAAGGAGAATATTATAATCCAGACACTTCTATGAAAAATGTATCTGTTAATTCTTAAGCTAAAAATAATTAAAACAAATAAAAAGATTACCTAAAATGGTGACAGTAAAACAATTAAAAAAAAAGTGTGAAGTAACTAGCATGTTTTTACGGTTTTTAGTTTTGTATGGGTTAATTTAAGTTTTTCAATCATTTCCGAACTTGTTTGTTGTTTTTTTTTTTTAATTATGTTAGGTATAGCTGTGGAGTTATAACACTTGATAAATCCTTTGAATATAAACACAAAATTTAAAAAACTCAACATTCCAGTTTCATTTTTTATAAAAATATTAACAAAAAACGCTGTGCATTAATGGGTTAATTTAATTTTTTTTTTATTTTTCCGCCCTCTGAGCTATATAAAAAAACTTGGCAGCACTTTGAATACATACACGAAATTATAAAATGCAACCCGCAAACTGTTTTTTGCGTAAGTTAACCAATTTTTTGTTCTAAATAATTGGCTGAATTACGTAAAAGCACTTGGTGGGTTGTATTTTACACAAACACTTGGCTAATAAGTGTAAGCGTTTTTTTGCAAGCAGTTTTATCTATTATAAAAAAATAGCTTGTTAAAAAAACGGTGTGCAATAATGGGTTAATTTATTTTTTTTTTTTTTGTATTTTCCTATTCACTTTCATTCTATTATAAAAAATAGCTTGTAAAAACGGTATGCAACAATGGGTTAATTTAGATTTTTTTTTTGTATTTTCCTACCCCTGAGCTATATAAAAGTCCGGCATCTTTCATTAAAACAAATAAACTTGGCATCACTTTTTAAAATAGGCACCATTGTATTAAAATTGTAAACAACAAATATAATAAAAATTTATAGCTTAATGCAAAAAAATTAATAAATATGCTAAAAAATTGTTTTTTACCAGTGAATTATAATAAGCCAACTTCTCTAACATGCGGGGAAATAATTTGTCAAAACTTGGACGAGTTTATAATCAATTGTAAAGTTTGTAAAATCAAAATATTCGAGTTTGAAGAATTTATAAGACACTTTAAGAATGTTCACATAGACGATGCCGTCGTAGCAGCCCCAGGGAAGAAGGAAAGTGAATTTGAAAAAACTTTGAATGGCCAGGAAGAGGAAAAAAATGACAGTCTTACACGCATTATAAAATTAGAAATCACTGAAGTTGAGGATTATAGAAAAGACAACGATATAATAAAAGAAGAACTTCCTAAAGACAACATTGATAGTGAAGAAGAGCTTCCTTGGGATGCTGCCAATGATGGAAACTCAGATGATGATAGAGATTATTTGGCAAACACTGACGATGAGAAGTATGATGAGGAAGACGAAGAACATGGGAAAAGCATATTCAGAAAGGTAAATATATGAAAATATGCATTTGATTCAAATATTTTATAAAAAAAGAGTCGATATTTTCAGCCCCGAAAAACTAAAGAATACGCTTGTGAAATTTGTAACAAAAAATATGCAGATACTCGCCGCTTACAAATGCATGTTAAAATTGTGCATTTACGAGAAAAACCTTTTAAGTGTTCCATATGCGATCAATCGTTTGCGGAAGAGCGTTCTTTAAAAAATCACATCGGTCATAAACACACCGGCTACGATTGTCCAGAATGTCAGAAAAATTTCTCAACCAAGCGAAACCTGAAACGACACATGTTGATACATCTTGAGAAAAAAGAATTTGTTTGTGATGAAACGAATTGTGGCAAAGCATTTGCTACCAAGGGGCAACTGAAAGATCATCAACGTTATCATACCAGCGAAATATTTATTTGTGAATTATGTGGCTACAAATGTCGGCAACGTGAATCTTTGGTGGTACATCGGCGACATCACACAGGAGAAAAACCATTTGCTTGCAAACAGTGCGACCGTAGTTTTGGATCGAAACCACTGTTAAATGAACATATGGCCACACATGAAGTCGAACGCAAACACGTTTGTGATGTATGTGGTAAAAGTTTTAATCGTCCTAAAGCTCTGTATCATCACAAACATTTGCATTTAGGTGTGAAAAAATTTGTTTGCAAAATTTGTGGTTCGGCTTATGCCCAGGCTGCTGGTCTATCGGCGCACATGCGCAAACACAGAGAAGACGGTGCGTCATTTGCTCCAGATGTTCCCTCTCCTCCAAATCCAGCTAATATCTTAAACGTATTTTATCCTTTTTGATTAATATAAAATTAATACAATTAAATATAAAGAACTATATAATAAATGATTTAATTTAAATTTAGTTTTTCAATTTTAAATTAATAATATTCGCATTAGGAAGATTCAAACGAATTCCATAAAAACTAAAAGTTTTAGGCAATTGACTAAAATTCTATAACATTTTTTTTTTTTGTTGATTTTACCTATGCGATTTGGTTCGGTATACTTGTAATTCCAATATTCCATTTATAATTCAAAAAATATCATTTCGAATTTCTTAATATTTTTCGAATTACAATTGGAAGAATGACATATTCGAATTACAAGTAGAATCATCCAATTACAAATTGATTTTTCGAATTACAATACAAGTAGATTCTTGAAATTACAATTGAGAATTTTTTAAATCATAAATTTTTCCGCGCTTATTGTTACTATTTCGAATCTTCTGGAAGCCTGCGAAAAAAAGTAATAATAGTTTTTTCTGTAGAATCGAGCAGTGAAATAAATTTTTTAATAAGTTCAGCCGTTTTTGCTTAAATTTAAAAGTTTACTCTAGTTATTAAGTAATAAAAAAACCTGCATATACTCGTAGCTCATTTTTTTTATTTATAAAAAAACATGGTTCTTCACATAGCTCAAAATATATATTTTTTTTCAAAATACAGCCTATTCGCACCTAAATTGAAATCTCGTTCGAACGAGATTTTGATCATACGGTAGTATATAAAATGATACAGTACCATATGATCGAAATCTCTTTCGAACGAGATTTCACCTCAAAAGTGAATAGACCCTTAAAGTATTTTTTTCTAAAATAAAAACGCCTATGCTAGGAAAAATTTTGCTATCAAAAACTCATTTTCGTCAAAGAATCAGATAGCTCTTGAATATAATACCACGATATTTGAATTTGTTTACCAAGATTTTTCTATGAGTGTTAATCCTTGACAGTATTTTTTTTCAAAACTTGGCATCACTTTTTGGAAATAAACAAAAAATCTGTGGCCCCAACAAAATTTTTAATTTTTTTTAGGAAAAATGTTAAAAAATTTATTATTACCAGTTAAATACAATAAAACTATATCAAAAACCTGTGGCGAAATTGTGTGTCAAGATCTAAATCATTTTTTCATAAATTGCAATTTGTGCAAAATCAAAATATTTGATTTCTATGAATTCATTGATCATATACGAAAAATACATTTTGATGAACTGGTGCTAGTAGAAAATCCCCAAATACAACAACAATGTACTAGCGATGAAGCCGATAAAGAATATAACAGACGTATTATTAAGTTCAAAGGAGAGGTACAGCAAGAAAATAAATCGAAAAGCACTGAATGCGTTGTAAAGAAGACTGAAAGCAATGAGGATGATTTCAACTGGGATGATAATATAGATTTTGAGGGAGATGAGGATGATTTTGATGATAACGATATAGATGATAAAAAGGAAGAAGAATTAACTGTATTAAAAAAGGTATTTATGTGTACTACACCATTGAGCAATGGTAGTTTGAATAAATTCACAGACCTGTAGCAAAATAGTTGTTAAGCTTTGGAAAAGTTTTGAAATGTCGAAATTACCATAAATGATGTTGAGGATGCTGGGGGGTGAAAGGGTATCATTGGCAGGCAGTAGGGTGACTATCGTAATGGTTGGCGATTTTATTGGGCTAAGTGGCGATTTCCTGAAAAGAAAAATTGACTACACTAAAACTTAACATGTTATCCATGTTTGCCCAAGGAGGGATTACCTTCATAATAGCATATAAAAAAAATGTTTTCTTGGCAAGCATCGGGCCTCCTTTGAATATGTGCCAAACCGTTGGCGTTAATAGGGGAAAGAGTTCCGAGGGAAAGTGTCTATAGTGACTTTCTTAGGGAACGCATTTTCATGGGAATTTGAACTGCGTGTTCATCCCGACCCTTGAGACGATGGGCAACTTGGGAACTGTCTCAATTAAAGTTTTAATAGTTCCTTTAATTTTTCTTGTGTTGACCAATATCATTAATTTCTTTTTATTCGTAGTTTTTTTTGTTTTTTTTGTTTCTTGTTCTTTTTGTTAGGTTAAATTTTTTTATTCTTGCTTATTGTTGTAATTTGTGCCAATGAATTTGTTTTTATACGTAGATTGTGTTGTTTTCTAGTAGTTTGTTTTTAATTTGCTGTTTTCTTCGATAATATTGTATTTAATTTATTTAGTTTATTTTTTTAGTTTTTAGGGAGAAAAATGCTGTCATTGACTATGGCTGCCCAAACCATAGTCAAAGTAGATAAATTATTTTTTTTGGAACATAAGTAACAGAGTTGCATTTTATAATATCAACAGGCAGGGTTGCAAATTTTAGTAGCAGATTGGGGGCGAGTACTAACAATTCTCTTACACTGTTATTTGAATCAGAGTTTAAATGGAAACGAACCCGAAGTTAGGAAATCGTGGAAAATTGAGTGTGCGGTTATATGAAAATGTATGCGTTTGATTGGGATGTGGGTAAAATGTATATGTAGGAACAAATGGAAATGTTATAGAGGTTTCTATGTGATTAGAAGTTTTTATTTACGCGATTATATGTTAAATAAAAGCTAGGCTTATTGGCTACTTAGGGCACAGAACATTAAACATTATAATAACTGGCGCCAAACACTTAAGTCGTGTGTATTTATTTAAAACTTAAATTTTTTTTAAAGTATATAAAATACCACCATTTTTTTTATTGTGTGTTAAAGTAAAATTCCTTTGTTGGAAATTTTGTAACCTTAAAATTTTATAGATCAAGAGTTTTAATTTTTGTTTAAATAAATTTTAATATTAAATAAGGTAAATAAGTGTGGTAATTACGTGAAAATTCAGAAAGTTATTGTGTTTAATGTTTTAGTGAAAATCCAAAAATAAAATATATTTTTTGGAGGAATAACCCTGTGGCGAATAGGAGCTTTTGAGCCAAATTTCTGAGGACAGCCATTAAAATTATTTATTTCCCAGCGTTTACCGATAGAACCGTAAGTTAAAATAAAATTTTAAGGAAATAAGTTTTGTGTGAAATTTCAAGTGCGGTTTTTGTCTATATAGTGTGGTCACGTAATAACCTCAAACGAGTGCAGTCTAGTGGGAAGAGAGAGGAATAAGCCAGGACAATTTTCCCAGATGACGTGTGACCGCAGGATTTTCTTTTTTAAAAAGGTAACGTTTTTTTTTATTTGGTGTACCAATTTGAGAAGTGGCCAAAAGTACCGAAAGGAAAGTACCCGCTACGAAAATAAATCAACCCAGGTGGATTTTGTATAAAGGAGGGGAGAAGACCATAAAATCCAAACAAAATCCAATAGACAGAATCCACAGGTTTTTATAGATAAGTTCTAAGGGGAAATGTGGGAAACAAATTAGCCTAAAAAGGAGAAACCAGATTGTCGTAAAGAGAAGAAAAAAATTGAGCATATTTTGTCAGCCGGCAGAATTATTTTCTCTGCCGAAAATAACCAAAACAGTCATTTAAAGCTATTAAATCATCGAAACGTTAAGTTTGGTGGCTAAAGAAAGGAAAATTTCAAATTACTAATTTTTTTATTTATTTAATTTCAAAATATTAATATATCGTTTTTTTTATTGCATGCTAGTTATTAAGTTATTTTTCATATACGTATAATTTTTTTTTAGTTTTTTTTTATGTTGTAAGGGATAAACCAAGAGAAAAGGATACGCGAAAAAGGGCAATATTGACTAATAGAAAGCACAGTAGGAAATAAAATCCTCCAGAGAGCTCTTTAGAGAAAGTTGAAAGTTAATAGCGTTTGAAAGACAAAAGTAAAAATTTTGAAAGATTGTTTTTTTTCCATTTGGTTGTTCCTATAGTTTTTTTTTGATTTGTGTTTTTTTTTAAGAATTTTATAATCCAATAGTGATAATTTTTTTTATATTCATTTTATTTTTATTTTTACAAATTTTAATATGTTTTATAAAATTTAATTTTGCATGTTTTTTTTTTGATTTAGTAAATTTTTTTTTTAGTACAGATTTTCTGATTTGGTTTTCCAATTTAATTTATAATGCTGTCAGTCTGATTTTTGGGTCCAAGTACTCCAATTAAGTCCAATATAACCTGAAAGTAGTTGATGAAAGTTAAAATTTAAATGAAAACGAAAAGTTGGTTTTGTAACGGACAATTTTGAATGGAAATCTGAAAGTTTAAAGGAAAATTCGAATCAGAATAAAAAGAGAAAAATTTATATGTATTTTTTTTGTAGTTTTAGACCTTTTATTTTAATAAATGTTTTATTTTAGTTGAAAATTTAAAAATATTATGTCTGGTTAATTTTATTTGTTTGGAGGGAAAAGAAAGGACAATGGGTCGTATAAAGTTGGTGTAAATTGTCAAATGGTAAGTTGGTGTCGTTTATGGGGTCATAAAAAAATTTGATAAACTATGGCCAGGAAGGGAGGGTAAAGACAGGAGCAGAACATCATGTCTCCTTGTCGTTGTTCCATATTGTCGTGTTGGTTGTCTGGTGTTTATAGTCCATATTTTGAAATAGTTTTTCTTGTTGGTCCTTTAAGGTGTTATGGGTTGAGAAACCACGACCGAATATACATAGCCGGGTCTGAACACGTAATGAAGGCCGTAACAGAAATGGCGCCCAATCGAAAGGCAATGATGCAATAGAATTCTTTTAAAGTATATTAATTTTTTTTAATTATATTATATATAGTTAACCGGCACTTATAGCGTTCGCGTTTGAAAATGAGTCTTGAAATTTATATGATTTCAAATGCTCAGAGTGATTAAAAAAGGTTAACGTTAAAGTCTTAATTAATTCAAAAAAGTCTTGGGATAAAAGATTGTGAAGTCCAATTGCTTGAGAATTAATGAATGATTTTTTTTTGTATTTTTGTTAGTAGACGTCTTAGTCCTTATAAAATGGGCTAATTGCGCAAACTAACATAGTTTGGAACAAATTACCGTGAAGACAATATTAGCTTAACACAAATGTCGTTAATTGTAATATTATCTTCAACAAACATATAGTAGTGATCACGTTTGTAAATTTACAATCGTTTGTCCAAAATTTTAGTAATGAACTTACAGACTTTATGGGATATCGTAAAATTTATACACCAACGGAAAAACACCAACATTTGACAGAGTACGAGTAAACTATTGTCCTTTGAAAGTACCTCCGTTTGTGAAAGTATTTGTGTGAAAAAAGTGAATTTGTCAAATATAAGTGTAATATTTTGTGCACGTAAAAATAATTTTTTTATATATAATTTTTTTGGGTGAAATAATAATTAAAAACTTAGGAAAAAGCAAACATGCCAGTAGGTCATTCGAGTAGTAAAAATAAGGGGGGAAATACTAAGAAAAATGAGGATTCTGATAAAAATACAAAAAACGCTCAGCAGGGAGGGTCTTTTCAGGATTTATCTGCAACGATCAATACTAAACCAAGTACAAGTCATACTAACGTACAGTCAACACCTGGTATACTGCCACTGGATACTTCAATTCCACCCCCTACTCTAACAGATACAGTACAAAATCGACCTGATAGTCCTAGAAGATTTGCTGACATGATTAAAAATTTAATAGTTGAGTCAAATACTGATTATAGAACTAGTTTAGAAGATTCGATAGATAGAAAAATAGAAGACAGTCTACGGAATGGGTTTAAGGATCTTTTGAAGGAGATTAAAAATTTAAAGATTGGGGAAAATAATAAGCAGTCCGAGGATGAAATTAGTGCTGACAGTACGGATGAAGAAGAGGAAGACGAAAGTACTGATGAAGAAGAGGATGATGATGATGAAGAAGAAGGTGCCGTAGGCGGTGTACCTAGAGATGCTATGGTTCCTCAAAGGGCGAGAAGTACACATAGCCATTCCACTCAAAGACGATTGGATTATGGGCAATGGCGAGAAGAAAATCATCATAATAGTTCGTCCGATAATTTTATGCCTCCTGCACATCGAAGGCCGTATCCCCAAAACAATTTTTCTCGTTCAAGAGCACCACCAAAAGTTGATAAGTGGGAGATCCATTTTACTGGTGATATTGAGAAAGAAAATGTAGATGATTTTATATTCAGAATCGAATTTTTGCAAAGATACCATGATTGTCCTTGGAAAGATATATTAAGGGATTTCCATCACCTGGTAAAAAAGGACGCTAATGACTGGTATTGGCTAGTAATCAGGACCAAGAAAATAAAAACTTGGAAATCTTTAAAAGCAGCTTTAAAACAAGAATATAGATCTACTAGAAGTGACTATGAATTTATAAGAGATCTAGAAGAAAGGAAACAGCGACCGGGGGAATCACTAGACGAATATTTTCATGCTATGAAGAAATTAAGGTCGAGGCTGAGAAAACCATTTAAGGAAAAAGAAGTGATCCGAATAATTAAGAAAAATTTACATACCAAATTGAGCAACCTGGTGTATGCGAAGAAAGTGAAGACCGTGGAACAACTTCGGGCAAAATGCCGTGAGCTTGAGAGGGATTACTTGAAGAAAGAATCGCAGCCAGCTCCAAGTAATCGAATGCCTGTTCAGCGACGTCAATATCCTGTCGCCGAAGTCATGTACGATGAAGTTGAAGAAACTGATGACTTCACAGAAGTTGCTAAATTGTTAGAAGAGATTTATCAAAAGAAATTCAACAAAAATTCAAATAATGTACTCACTTGCTGGAACTGCCGGGAAAATGGACATTTGTTCAAGCAATGTACTAAGAAAAGAAAGTACTTTTGCTACACATGTGGTCATCCAGGAGTCATCTCACCAGAATGTCCCAAATGTCTGGAAAACCAGAAGAGGAGTGCGTCGAAATCGGGAGAAACACACTCCACCCAAACTCCCGAAAAACCGGAATAACCAGCCAAAGCCAAACAACACAAACGGAACCGGAACAGTATCCCCTTTTAGAACCAAATAAATTGAGAATCCTAAAAAGAAATAGTATGAGTCAGTTTACAAATAAAAAAATAAGTAGTTTAGATAAAAATAAGAAATACAGTGAAGAGCAAAATGTTAGAAAAATGAAAATAGTGCCTATTCAGGAAAGATGGAAAAATTATAATAAAATTAGGGATAGAATTTTTAGGGAAGATAAAAGTGAAGACAAAATAGCAAAAATCAAAAATACTAGGGAGAAATTCAAAGTGAAAAAAGGGATTTTGTCCCATGTTAATAAATCTAATATAAATTGTGCAGAAGTAGGTAATAAAAACGAAGATCCAAGAGTTTTTGCCGACATAATGATTGATAATGTGGTAGTCAGTGGATTACTTGATTCAGGTGCGTCAGTAAGTTTACTTGGCAAAAATTGCTTGGAGGTAATTAGGAAAATAAAGGCCAAAATAACTCCATTTTATAGTTCTATTAAGACAGCTGGTGGTAATAACTTTTCGGTGATTGGAAAAATAGTAGTCCCTGTAAAATTTAAGGAAATTTGCAATAAAATGACGTTCTATTTATGTCCAGATTTGCTGCAAAAAGCTTATCTAGGGGTGGATTTTTGGAAATTATTTCAACTGGCACCTGACATCTTTCAGGCAGATGAAATAAATCCGGAAATGTTAACGGAATACCCTTTAAAATTAGATAAGGTAGTAGAGCATGAATTGTCCCCGGAAATGAGTGTCAAATTAGACGAGGTGAAAAACAAATTTAGGTCTTTTGAGGAATTTGGACTGGGAAAGACAACGATAGAAAAGCATGTTATAGAGTTAATAGAGGGAGCTCAACCAATCAAGGAAAGATACTACCCAGTTTCTCCAGCGATTCAGGATCTTATATACGCTGAAGTGGATGAGATGTTGCGACTGGGCGTTATAGAAAAATGTGAGAGCCCATGGAGTAACCGATCCACCTTGGTAAGGAAACCTGGAAAAAACCGATTGTGTCTCGATGCCAGAAAACTAAATGAACGTACCATCAAAGACGCTTATCCAATCCAAAATATTGAAGGTATCCTGAGTCGACTGGACGAAACTCATTTTATCAGCAGCGTTGATTTGAAATTTGCCTTCTGGCAGATTGAGTTAGAGGAAAAATCCAGAGCATACACAGCCTTTACCGTACCTGGTCGCCCACTATACCAGTACGTCGTAATGCCGTTCGGGTTATGTAATGCGGCACAGAGGCTGTGTAGGCTCATGGATAAAGTGATACCAGAAGAGTTAAAGACCAATGTTTTCGTTTACTTAGACGACCTTTTAGTTATTTCAGCTGATTTTGAAAGCCACATACAATTATTAGAAAAGGTAGCAAAATGTTTAGGAAAAGCTAATCTTACTATAGGGTTGAAGAAATCAAAATTCTGCTTCAAGGAGCTACATTACTTAGGATTTATAATAGGTGGGGGCATTATGCGACCAGATCCAGAAAAAATAATCGCAATTAATAATATTCCGTTTCCGAAAACAGTGAGAGAAGTGAGAAGTTTCCTGGGTACTGCAGGTTGGTACAGGCGGTTTGTAAAGAATTTCTCCGAAATTACTGCACCACTTACTGACCTGATTAAAAAAGGAAAGAAATTTATAGTAACCGAAGCTGCTCTAGAAAGTTTCGAAAAGTTAAAATACGCCTTAACACACGCTCCAGTATTAGCTCATCCAAATTTTAAACAACGTTTTTATATACAGTGTGATGCATCAAATGTAGGAGTTGGAGCTGTGCTCTTTCAAAGAGATAAAGAAGAACACGAACGACCCATCGCATTTTTTTCCCAGAAATTGAATGCAGCACAATCTAACTATAGCGTCACGGAGAAAGAATGCCTAGCTGCAGTCTTAGCGGTAAAAAGGTTTCGACCTTATGTGGAATTAATGCCATTTACCATCATTACTGATCATGCTAGCTTAAAATGGTTAATGTCCTTGCGTGACCTAAATGGTAGATTGGCCAGGTGGGCATTGCAGTTGCAGACATATGATTTTCAGATTGAGCATAAAAAGGGATCAGAAAATGTGGTGGCTGATACCCTGTCAAGAATGATTGAAGAATTGATGGACCCTGAAGACATTCTAGGATTCTCAACTACAGAATTTGAGTCTGAAGATTATATGGACTTAATTAAAACTATAAATGAAAATAAAGAAAGGTTTCCAGACATAAAAATCGAAAATGGTTTAGTATTTAGAAGAAATGACACTTTGACGGACCTGGAAATTGAAGAATTTGAGTGGAAGCTTTGGGTACCTGAAAACTTAACAAATACACTTATAAAGGATGCTCACGAACCACCTGATAAAGCCCACGGAGGAATTCGAAAAACTCTTCACCGTCTAAGGCTAAAATTTTATTGGCCAAACATGACAGTGCATGTGAAAAATTTTATAAAAAACTGTAGGGTGTGTAAGGAATGCAAAAGCTCAAACCAACATATGATGCCAGAAATAGGGAAAGAAGTGGCCACAGATCGTCCTTTTCAGAAAATTTATATAGATTTTCTGGGAAAGTATCCTAGATCGAAGAGGGGAAATACCTATATTTTTATTGTGGTGGATCATTTGACAAAATTTGTTTTTATAAAAGCTATGAAGGAAGCAACGGCTAGCAATGTTGTAAAATTTTTGATAGAACACGTTTATCAACAGTTTGGAGTACCAGAAACCATCCATTCGGATAATGGGAAACAGTTCATATCAAAAGAGTTTCAAAAAATGGTCGAGGATTACAAAATTAATCACTTAAAAACTGCAGTATATTCACCACAATCGAATGCGGCCGAAAGGGTCAATCAAAGTGTGCTGAATGCAATAAGGTCCTATTTAGAAAATGATCACACCAATTGGGACTTAAATTTGGCGAACATTGAGATAGCACTTAGAACTTCAGTACATGCGGCGACAGGTGTAACACCGTTTTTCGCTCTTTTTGGACACAACATGTTCACCTGTGGAAAAGATTACAAACTGGCAAGAAAACTCAAAGCATTAAGTGAGGGAGAATTAAATTTATTGGACAAAAAGGACCGTATTCAGATAATTCGTGATAAAGTGAAACAGAATTTACATGAGGCATACGAACGAAGTGCACTTAGGTATAATCGGAAAGCTAGGGTAACTAGATTTGTCCCAGGACAAGAAGTCTACAAAAGAAATTTTGTCCTAAGTAGTTTCAAAGACAATCGAAATGCGAAGTTTTGTAGAAAATATACCAAGTGTAGGGTATTAGAAGTGTTAGGGAGTAACATGTATAGATTGGGAACATTGAATGGAGAGCCGTTGGGAGTTTACCACTCGAAGGATATTAAGCAGTAAATCTGTGATTGGAAAAGTGCAATAAAACTAGTTTATAGGAGATACAAAAGCTTAAAGAAAAATTTTTTTATGATGTGCAATATTAGATTAAGCTGTGTCTTCGTTTAATTTATACAATTATATTTTTTTTATTATACAATCTTTATTGTGCTTGTCCAATGTTCAGTGTGTTTACTGTGATATATTTTATTTTTAAAGATTGAAGAAGATATTTTTTTTTTGCATTCATGGTACAAATGATATTCAGAAATATAAATTCTACAATAGAAAATTGCCTTCAAAATAATTTAGTTTCTTTATGGTAACCAGTTGTTGTAGATTCACGAAACTGTGAGGGAATATTGTTAGAACCAGATTTGTTTTAGAATTTCAGAGCATTGAAAGAATACGTTTCTTTTATACACATAATTTTTTTTATAAAATACTTCCAATATTTTTTTTTAATAAGAAACAGTCCTTTCAAAGCTCTGACAAGTAATATGGCATACAGTGAAGAAAAATAAAATAGCACAGTTTACTATTAGTTTATTTTTGTTAAAATAAATTCAAATTAAAACTTAAGTTGAATTTAAGACGACGATGAAGGAGAAATTGAGTAAACCCTATCTTAATAGGTTTCAAAACGAAAAAAAAAAAAAAAAATATAAAAAAATAAATTAACGTATCGTATGAATAGTTCCAATGTATACTGGACGATACAATGGATCTATTTTTAGGATATTTGGTAGGGATTCTACCGATTTCAATACAATATACTTTTGTTATATTGTATTTCGAAAAAAAAAAAAAATCCTAAAAATGGGTTATATATTGTGCAAGAGAAATTTTATAGTGAGACTTTGGAACATTTTAATTTGATACATCTAAATTATCAAGCTTTCGAGTGCTTGAGATGAATTTGAAAAATTTAATTAAGAGATTATTTGTTCAAATTGAACTGATGCAATTTGAGATCGTATTGATTTTGGACACGGGTATCTTAAACCCGAGATAAAAAAAAAAAAAAAAAAAAAAATAAAAAAAAAAAAAAAGATAAAAACTAAGTTGGTAATGGTGTGCTATTTTGTTGATCACAGCTGTAGGTCAATAGAAATTTTTTTGAAGGAGACCTGATGTTTTAACTGGTTTCTTGCCCGGCTAACTCTTGAGGTAGTGAAAAGTGACACAGTGGGTGTAGCCTACGTTGGGCGCTTAGGGAATTTTCAATATGTATGGATATCAAGTGGAAAATATTACGTACCAGGCCCAGGTGCATCCGTCACACTGTGGTCCATTGCGCGAGCTGATAAACCCCAGAGTTTTGTTGAGGATGCTGGGGGGTGAAAGGGTATCATTGGCAGGCAGTAGGGTGACTATCGTAATGGTTGGCGATTTTATTGGGCTAAGTGGCGATTTCCTGAAAAGAAAAATTGACTACACTAAAACTTAACATGTTATCCATGTTTGCCCAAGGAGGGATTACCTTCATAATAGCATATAAAAAAAATGTTTTCTTGGCAAGCATCGGGCCTCCTTTGAATATGTGCCAAACCGTTGGCGTTAATAGGGGAAAGAGTTCCGAGGGAAAGTGTCTATAGTGACTTTCTTAGGGAACGCATTTTCATGGGAATTTGAACTGCGTGTTCATCCCGACCCTTGAGACGATGGGCAACTTGGGAACTGTCTCAATTAAAGTTTTAATAGTTCCTTTAATTTTTCTTGTGTTGACCAATATCATTAATTTCTTTTTATTCGTAGTTTTTTTTGTTTTTTTTGTTTCTTGTTCTTTTTGTTAGGTTAAATTTTTTTATTCTTGCTTATTGTTGTAATTTGTGCCAATGAATTTGTTTTTATACGTAGATTGTGTTGTTTTCTAGTAGTTTGTTTTTAATTTGCTGTTTTCTTCGATAATATTGTATTTAATTTATTTAGTTTATTTTTTTAGTTTTTAGGGAGAAAAATGCTGTCATTGACTATGGCTGCCCAAACCATAGTCAAAGTAGATAAATTATTTTTTTTGGAACATAAGTAACAGAGTTGCATTTTATAATATCAACAGGCAGGGTTGCAAATTTTAGTAGCAGATTGGGGGCGAGTACTAACAATTCTCTTACACTGTTATTTGAATCAGAGTTTAAATGGAAACGAACCCGAAGTTAGGAAATCGTGGAAAATTGAGTGTGCGGTTATATGAAAATGTATGCGTTTGATTGGGATGTGGGTAAAATGTATATGTAGGAACAAATGGAAATGTTATAGAGGTTTCTATGTGATTAGAAGTTTTTATTTACGCGATTATATGTTAAATAAAAGCTAGGCTTATTGGCTACTTAGGGCACAGAACATTAAACATTATAATAACTGGCGCCAAACACTTAAGTCGTGTGTATTTATTTAAAACTTAAATTTTTTTTAAAGTATATAAAATACCACCATTTTTTTTATTGTGTGTTAAAGTAAAATTCCTTTGTTGGAAATTTTGTAACCTTAAAATTTTATAGATCAAGAGTTTTAATTTTTGTTTAAATAAATTTTAATATTAAATAAGGTAAATAAGTGTGGTAATTACGTGAAAATTCAGAAAGTTATTGTGTTTAATGTTTTAGTGAAAATCCAAAAATAAAATATATTTTTTGGAGGAATAACCCTGTGGCGAATAGGAGCTTTTGAGCCAAATTTCTGAGGACAGCCATTAAAATTATTTATTTCCCAGCGTTTACCGATAGAACCGTAAGTTAAAATAAAATTTTAAGGAAATAAGTTTTGTGTGAAATTTCAAGTGCGGTTTTTGTCTATATAGTGTGGTCACGTAATAACCTCAAACGAGTGCAGTCTAGTGGGAAGAGAGAGGAATAAGCCAGGACAATTTTCCCAGATGACGTGTGACCGCAGGATTTTCTTTTTTAAAAAGGTAACGTTTTTTTTTATTTGGTGTACCAATTTGAGAAGTGGCCAAAAGTACCGAAAGGAAAGTACCCGCTACGAAAATAAATCAACCCAGGTGGATTTTGTATAAAGGAGGGGAGAAGACCATAAAATCCAAACAAAATCCAATAGACAGAATCCACAGGTTTTTATAGATAAGTTCTAAGGGGAAATGTGGGAAACAAATTAGCCTAAAAAGGAGAAACCAGATTGTCGTAAAGAGAAGAAAAAAATTGAGCATATTTTGTCAGCCGGCAGAATTATTTTCTCTGCCGAAAATAACCAAAACAGTCATTTAAAGCTATTAAATCATCGAAACGTTAAGTTTGGTGGCTAAAGAAAGGAAAATTTCAAATTACTAATTTTTTTATTTATTTAATTTCAAAATATTAATATATCGTTTTTTTTATTGCATGCTAGTTATTAAGTTATTTTTCATATACGTATAATTTTTTTTTATGTTGTAAGGGATAAACCAAGAGAAAAGGATACGCGAAAAAGGGCAATATTGACTAATAGAAAGCACAGTAGGAAATAAAATCCTCCAGAGAGCTCTTTAGAGAAAGTTGAAAGTTAATAGCGTTTGAAAGACAAAAGTAAAAATTTTGAAAGATTGTTTTTTTTCCATTTGGTTGTTCCTATAGTTTTTTTTTAATTTGTGTTTTTTTTTAAGAATTTTATAATCCAATAGTGATAATTTTTTTTATATTCATTTTATTTTTATTTTTACAAATTTTAATATGTTTTATAAAATTTAATTTTGCATGTTTTTTTTTTGATTTAGTAAATTTTTTTTTTAGTACAGATTTTCTGATTTGGTTTTCCAATTTAATTTATAATGCTGTCAGTCTGATTTTTGGGTCCAAGTACTCCAATTAAGTCCAATATAACCTGAAAGTAGTTGATGAAAGTTAAAATTTAAATGAAAACGAAAAGTTGGTTTTGTAACGGACAATTTTGAATGGAAATCTGAAAGTTTAAAGGAAAATTCGAATCAGAATAAAAAGAGAAAAATTTATATGTATTTTTTTTGTAGTTTTAGACCTTTTATTTTAATAAATGTTTTATTTTAGTTGAAAATTTAAAAATATTATGTCTGGTTAATTTTATTTGTTTGGAGGGAAAAGAAAGGACAATGGGTCGTATAAAGTTGGTGTAAATTGTCAAATGGTAAGTTGGTGTCGTTTATGGGGTCATAAAAAAATTTGATAAACTATGGCCAGGAAGGGAGGGTAAAGACAGGAGCAGAACATCATGTCTCCTTGTCGTTGTTCCATATTGTCGTGTTGGTTGTCTGGTGTTTATAGTCCATATTTTGAAATAGTTTTTCTTGTTGGTCCTTTAAGGTGTTATGGGTTGAGAAACCACGACCGAATATACATAGCCGGGTCTGAACACGTAATGAAGGCCGTAACAATGATCTTCTTCAAACCGTATCAAGATATCGTAAAGGGTCAATATATTTTCCGTTATCAGAATAAAACTTTACCAATTTCAACATCGTTTATTTACACCTAACATCGAAATTTAACCCTTCTGTCCCGTTTGGGTCAAAATTATTTAACTAATAGAAAGCATACCAAACATTTTAACTCTGCATTTATCTAAATATATTCCGTCGACTTTACATCGGTCTTGGGAGTGTCGTAGATTATTTTAAAAACTTGACTGTATTCACGCCAGAATTTTTTTAACTTGCAACAGTGCAAGTTTGCAACTTACAAAAAAAATTTTGAATCAACTTTTAGCTTTTACATATATTGCCACTCTTTGCAAGACTAAAATTGTTCGTTAATAAATTCTATTATTGAAATGAATGCAATGAAATAAAACATTCTGTTGAAATTAATTAAAAAAAATATTTTTTTTTTTATAAATATACATATAACACCTTTCGACCAAAAGCAAAAATGTCGTTAAACACGAACTGGATAATATACGTTTGAAACTAGAGACTAAATGTAGTAAAACTGCATTTTCAGTTATACATTTCGTGATCCTGTTTCCTTTTAAAAGGACTTCAAAGATTTAGGGGATTACATTTTTGTAAAATATTTTTTAAATATTTGTCTTAGGATGCCACTAGTAATGGCAAATTGAAAAAAAAGGATCTCTGCTAAATTTCCCATTATATTATTTTGACATACATATCAGGAAAAAAGGAGATAAATAATATCCTTTCAAAACTATCCATTATAAAACAAGTACAAAAATTTAAAAATATTAAAGGACGATTTCCATAACAGCGACATCTCAGATGAACTAAATTATAAATTATTTTATTTTGTTTTAGACGTCCTTTTTTCCGAAAACAGCACATAAATTAATATTTCTTTTCTTTTAAGCCACGCAAAAATAAACAACATCCCTGTGAAACATGTGGTAAAATGTATGCCGATGCAAAACGTCTAAAAATGCATATTACCGTAGCACATTTGCGCGAAAAGCCCTTCAAATGTACGTACTGCAATGAAACATTTTCGATAAAACGTTCTCTCGATCACCATATTGGCATCACACATACTGGCTATCAGTGTCATCTATGTGAAAAGGTTGTTAGAACTAAACCCAGCTTAAAGCGTCACATAGCCACTCATACAGCTGAAAAAAATTTCATATGTAATGAGAAAAATTGTGGTAAAGCTTTTCTAACACGACGACAATTAAGAGATCATAATCTGCATCATAAAGAACCGGAACTTATGTGCGAAGAATGTGGCTTTAAATGTTATAAACGTGAATCTTTAGTCGTCCATCAACGTAATCATACAGGAGAAAAACCGTATGCTTGTGAACAATGTGATCGTCGTTTTACTACAAATTCTCTATTGTGTGAACACCGCGGATCTCATGCTGAGCGTAAGCATATATGTGATGTGTGCGGTAAAAGTTTTAATCGTCCTAAAGCTTTATATCATCATAAACATTTACATTTGGGTATTAAGAAATTTGTGTGTAAAATTTGTGGTGCAGCTTATGCCCAGCAGGCTGGTTTAGCGGCACACATGCGTAAGCACAAAGAAGGAGTAAACCTAAATATCATAAGAGAAGAAGGTGTAAATGTTAACCTAATTAAAGCTAAAGATTTTCTTCATGATATGTATAATATATAAAAATAATATATATTTTTTTAAATGGATAAAATTTAAATTTATTAAAGCCGTTATTATCTTAGATTAGAATATTTATGATTTAATAAATGTAAAAATGAAGACTTTCTTAGTGATCAATTCTAAGACATTCTAGCAATGTCCGTCCGTCCGTCTGTCCGTCTCTAGAGGACACGATACAGTCCAAAATAAAAGAGCTAGACTTCCGAAGTTTGGCACGAATATGTATTTTATTCCTAGGCAGGTTAAGTTCAGAAATGGGCAAAATCGGACCAAGGGGAACTAAACCAACCTAAGAAAAACTGCATTTTTGGCAGGGCTTTTTGTACTTTTGCAAAGCAAATGCAACATTCTTATCTCAGAAGAAGTTCAAAATTGCAAGGGGAAGATCCCCCTAACATCCCCCACCAACCCCTTCCCCCAAAAAAAAGACGCCCCTGGATTTTTTTATATTGTTTTTTTACATTTTTGAGGGTATAAAAGATTTGGCACAGCCGAATTTAACACTCACTTGTTTTTGTTGAAATGCGGCAACACGGGATTGAGAGAAACCGTGATGAAAATATACCTACCCATGAAGAAAAATATGGAAGGAAGAGAGCTGGCAAAGCATATTATATTGTCGCTTATGTGTTGGGAAAGCATCACAATTTAGTACTCTCCCAGCATGGTAATGGATCAAAAATCTCAGTCAGAGGGGGCAATTTTTTTATTTTTTTGTGTGTCCGTAAACTGCAGTTTTGCCAAAACAAAATATATCGAGACACCCACTTTATCGAAAATGACCGATGTTTCGTTCACTATAATTGTTTCCGGCCAATTTTCTGTAACAACGGCAATTATCCACCGTGCCGTGATGGCTCTGTTCAGCGGTTCTTAAAGTGTTCTTCTACAAAACTGAAAAATGTGGCATCATAAGAACATCAAACTTGGCATCACTTTTTTTAGTTGTAAACAAATTATCAACAAAATTGTAAACTTTCCTTAAAAAAAATGTTAAAAAATTGTTTTTTACCCACAAACTATAATAATTTTTACAATAAAACTTGCGGGGAAATTGTTTGTCAAAATGAAACATCATTTACCATAGTTTGTAAACTGTGTGATATAAAAATATTCGAATATGAAGAATTCATAAAACACTTTCGAACACAGCATCTATCTGGAATTCCTAAGACACTTCATACTGAAGTGAATGATTATGAGGAAACCTTTGATACATATACAGATAATAATGCAACACAACAAACTATTAAAACCGAAAAGCAAACATGGGAAGATAATGATATCACGGTAGAGGAATATCAATTAACAGCAGAAGATGAAATTAAAGATGAAGATTGGAATGAAGACGATGGAAAATATGGTAGCAGCAGTAGTTCAAATGATGAAGAAGAATTAGAAACAATTGCCATTCTAAAAAAGGCAAGTTTTTAAAGTATTATAGGCATAAGTATAGTTTATTTGCACTCCTCTAAATCTTATTAAATCTTTTTTATTCAGTTTTGTACTGAAAATACAACAGGTCAAAGACCTGATACACTGACCACATTGTCAGTACTGATATTAACTCTCTGAATACTTAATATTACAGCATATAAGCCATTTACAGACGTAATTCGTAAAAAAACAATTTAAATTTAAAGGTTCTACTTGAAATTCTAAGATTTTAGTTGCAATTCGAACATTATTTTTACTTGCAATTCGAACATTCTATTGGAAATTCGCCAATTAAATTTCGAAGATTCATACTGCAATTCTTAAAATATCATTCGTAATTTGTAGAAGATCAATTAAAATTCAAAACAGATTAATTGTAATTCCTAAAAAATTGAAATTCGAAAATTCTACTTGCAATTTGAAGATTATTTTCCACTTGCAATTCGAAGATTCTATTTGAAATTCGTAAATTCTTATTAAAATTCGAAGATTTTAACTGTTATTCAGGGCTGTCAGATATGGCGATTTCTCGCCAAACGTGGCGATTTTGAAATGTGTTTGGCGACGAGTTTTTCGATTTGGCGACGTGGCGATTTTTTGGCGATTTACAAAATGATTGGCGATTTCTTTGGCGATTTTGTCAAATTATTTTCTGAATATTTTCAAAAGATTAGTAGAGCCATTATTTCAAATTACCAAATTTTATTTACTTTTGCTGCGCTTAGACAGTTAAAACTTTTTTTTAACATTTTCGACAGACTTTTTACAAGTCTGCTCGTCTAAGTGGCTCTTTATGAATTAAAACAAAACAAAAAACATTTGGGAAATTTGTCCAGTGTCCAGGAGGGTCAAAAACTATAATACAAGAATCACAAAAAAATTAATTACTTTTTTTCTCCAATTTTACACTGTTGTAAACTGTTGTTGAATAAAAATAGCGATAAGAAAATTAAGAAATATTCCGATTATCATGGATCGATTGGGGTTTTTGCATTAGTGCAGAAAACAAGCATAAATGAATTTTGATTGAAATTTATTGCCTATAGACAGATTTTGAAAGTAATTAGCAACATTTCAAAATGTCGTAATTTATAAATCACCGATTGAAGAAAAAAATACAAAACTTAAAAAAAATTTACTTTTGGCGATTTTTATGTATTTTTCTAGGATTTTGGCGATTTTTGAGTATTATTATTTTCTAGCCATTATAAAGAAAACAAAATATATTTTTTTTAAATAAAAATAATTATTTTTTTTTAACAAAAACTGAACAAAACTGAACTGACTGTCTTTACAGAAACAATAATGAACAAATTTGAGTTTTGGCGATTTCTGGCGATTTTTGACATCCGATTTGGCGATGAGCGTAAAAAAAATCTGACAACCCTGCTGTTATTCTTCAAATGTCATTTTTAATTTGTAGAAGATCAATTAAAATTCGAAAAAGAATAATTGTAATTCCTAAAGGATCAATAGTAGTTCATAAAATATCAATTGTGATTTGAGATTCCAATTTCAATTGGAATTTTTTATTTCAAAATTACAATTTCAATTCGAAGATTCCAGTTTTTATTCGAAGATTTTAAATGTAATTGGTAAAAGTTCAATTGATAACGGTTAGTTTTTTATATAAATAAATATTCGTGTTTCTCGATTGATTTTTAAGTCAATCTAGCTATTGAAATTGCGAACATGGCCGAAATAATTCAAAGAGATGACCTTATCTGTTACATATATACTTGTTAAATCTTCCAGCAATTTCTTATTCCATTTAAGCGATATCGGTTAAAAAATAATGAACGAAAGTGTAAGAACAACAAGAAAATTTTTCCACATAACCTAAAAATACAAAATGCTTTAATTCGGTTGCGGAAGGACAAATGCAAGAGTTGAAATATCGGTCTGGGACCCCACATTCTAGCGATGTCCATCTGTCGGTTGAAATGGCCAAAATCACTGCCAAAATATTACTGCCAAACATCAGGAGTCTAGCTCTTTTTTTTTTGGACTGTTTCGTGTCTTCCGCAGACAAACGGACGGAAGGACATTGCTAGAATGTCTTAGAACCAATATATATTTCAATATTGGTCCTAGACCAATATTTCAATGCGTTACACACGAAATAACAAAGTGAGTATATCCTTATACTGTGGTTAGAGGGTATAAAAATAATTGTTTTTTCTTTTAATGTCACGTACCACATTGAAAAACTGTGTGCGAGAATTTTTTTTTGTCAATATAGTGAATAAAACGATAATTACGTATAAACACGATTAAACAGTTAAAAAAATGGCATAAACTGTGATGTTCGAAAATTTTGAAAAACATCTATTTATTTGTATTCCTTTAGTTCAATAACAAGATGGATCAAAATTATTTGTATCAAAATTCACTGATCTCCTCACAACCAAATGTTACGCAAGTTATGAAATCAAATCACAACTTACAACCCACTATTGAACAAAGAATGATAACCATTGATGGTAAGTACAAAATTTGGAACAGTAAAGTGCTTAATAAACAAATAAGTAATACTATAATATAATATAATCTTTAATTTTTCAGATTTAAATGCTTTTAAAAATGAAATTAAAGAAGAAATACAACAATCAGAAATGAGGATTAAAGAAGGTAAATTTTCTTTTTTTTTCGAATTATTCTTCACTCTCCAAAAAAAAATATTTTACCATGATTAATTCTTTAGGAAAAGAGTCTTAGAATCTGAGATCTTTTCTTAAAGAAAACTATTTAAAAATGTAAGATTTTTCTAAACAAAAACTTTTTAAAAATCTAAAAATTTTTTATGGGAAAAACGAGTGCGAGATATTTTTTTGGAAAAAAATGTCAGTCTTCACCTTTTTCCCTGAAACCTAAACATATTTAAAATTTCGAAATCACAAATAGCTATTGGAAATCTCGAAATTATTTGCTCGTCATATAATTATCAAATCTCTTTACAAAATGTTTTAGAATTCAACGAGCACATGGAAGGATCAAAAAGAGTTCTCAAAAGAGTACTGGAACCAAAATCAAATATAAGATTACTGCCTAGAACTCCATATACATCAATTGCAGATTTTTTAAAATTCGAAATGCAAATACAAAATGACGAGCAAAAATATTCCCACCTGGTGAGTACTATGTTTGGTTTAGTATAACGGTTTAAAAACAACACATATGTTAATTTTCTACCGGAATATTTATTAGTTTTTATGCATAAAACATTTAAAACGTTTTTTTTTTTTCTCTTAAGATGTCAAATTTTGAAGAGCAGACGGCGGATTGCATACAAAAATTTATAAAAAAAATTTGGAAAATTCTTCTTCTGGATGATGCTGCCCAAAACATATGCTGGAAGGGAACAAACTCGAAAAAAGATGTTCGTTCCCTAACTATTACACATGCATTAAAAGGTATCTTAAAAACAAAATCAAAAATTTATATTTCTAAATCATATTTATGAATTTTCTTATTTGTAGCTGCAAGTATTACGAAATTTAATATTGATGAAGCTGACAAACATTTTGAAAAAACTTGCATTAATTATTTCCAGCAAGCGAAAGGACGATATCAAAAAAAATTAAGTTATGCTAAAAAAGTTCAAAACTAGAATATGTACTAATGTTAACTAGCTAGTAAGGCTCTTTTAAGTTATTTGTTTTATTATAATTTATAAAATTTTGTATGCTCAAGAATAATTTTAATATTCATTAAAAATACTTTTTTTTTAATAAAGCTGTATTTTTTGCTTAAATTATTGCACTGAAATTTGAATTTATTTTCTGGTATGTAATTTTAAAACGTAAAATTTAGCAAAAAACAGCTTTTTATATTTATTTTACTTTTTTTATTAATTTTCGAAAAAGTTGATACATTCCACATAACCTAAAAAAATTACTTTAATTGTGCTGAGTATTATTTTGAAAAATAAATTTGATGAAAAAAGAAATTTGGGAAAAATAAATTTAGTGAAAATAGATTTTGTAAAAAAATGTCGAAAATAAAAATTGATAAAAAGCTATTGCAATAACAAAAATATTGTAAAACAAGTAAAAAAGTTAAATTCGGCCTTGCCGAATTTAGTGATACCCTCCACAATTTCAAAAAGATTATTGCAAAAAACTTTTTTTAAAAGGAAATTACTTTTGAAAAAAAAAAAAAAAATCCGCGATTTTTTTATTTTTTTTGCAAAAAATATGTTTGTACTTGTTTAAATACCATTTGGTGTTCAATTCTGTTTACATATGTCAACCAGCAGTCGAATTTAAGCATTTTGTATTTTTAGGTTATGTTGAATGTACTAAAATTTTTGAGGTGTCCTTACATTTTCGTTCATAACTTTTGAACCGCTGAACCGATATCGCTCAAATGCAATACCAAACTTCTCGGGAGAACTTCCAATAAAAATGTTAAGTTTCAGTCATCTCCGTGTAATATTTTGGTCGTGATCACTATTTCCACAGACAGACGGACATCGCTAGAATGTCTTAGAATCAATCGGGGATCACGAATATATATACTTTATGGGGTCCCAGACCGATATTTCGATGAGTTACAAACGGAATGACAAACTTATATATACCCTCTATCACTAATTGTAAGTGGAGGGTATAAAAATTGGTGAAATAAAATTGTTGGGGAAAACATTTTTTTAAAAAAAAATATCACCGAAAAAGAGTTTTTTTTTGTGTGAAAACAATATTTGTTTATATACCATTTAGTATCAAATTCCAACAAACTGAAAAAAATAAATATTTGGTTAAGATAACTTTTTTTGGCATCTGTCATAAACTTCGCATCTGGTTAGTCTATGGTAAGATTTTGTGACAAAAAAAAAAACGGAAAAATAGCGACTTTCAAGAAAATCAGGCCGATTTTAGCTAACTTTAACTTAACATTACAAGAATTCTTATGAATGAATGCAACAATAAATACAAATCTGGTATAAATTGTTCTTGCACATGATTCAAGACTACTTTTTTTACATCTGTCATAAGTGTCGCACCTGTTAAGTCTGTGCCTTAAGTATAAAATCAATATTTGATTAACTTGAAAATATTATAGGTCTGTTTGTTTACCCAAATTTCTTAATATTTTTACTACAACTGGAAAGTTTTGTTTATTTTTCGTTTACCTTACTACAATCTAGTCATTTTTACTGCTTTTACTACAGCTGGAAATTTTCAATACAAAAAGTAAACAAAACTTTCCAGTTGTAGTAAAAATAGTAAGAAATTTGGGTAAACAAACAGACCTATTATTATGAAAAAAAAAACAATTTTCTCATTATATTTCTTCTTTTACCTTACTACACAAAAAAATTTAAGGGAAAAACTTTTAATTAAAAATTTTAAAAAGTTCACTTTAGTTTTTTATAATTTTTTTTAAATTGATATAATTACATTTTTTAATTGATTTAGCAAATTTCCATGAATTAATGCGATTTTTTCTTGTTAAACTTTTACAAATTTTAGTAATTGATACTATTACTTTCGTGATAGGTGCAAAATTAATTAAAATAGTAATTGATATAATTATTTTTGTGATTGAAAATCATTTTAATTTTTTTGTGTGTACAATCTACTTTTACTACAGCTGGAAATTTTTAATACAAAAAGTAAACAAGACTTTCAAGTTGTAGTAAAAATAGTAAGAAATTTAGATAAACAAAAGGTCTATTGGATTACCCAAATTTCTTACTATTTTTTACTACAACTGGAAAGTCTTGTTTACTTTTTGTATTGAAAATTTCCAGCTGTAGTAAAATGAGTAAAAAATAGTAGATTGTAGTAAGGTAATCGAATAGACCTAAATAGACCTATTATTTATTATTTTTTTTTTTTACTTTCAGAAATTAAAAAAAAAATCACCCAGTAAAAAAAAAGATAAACCTTTTAAATGTGAGCAATGTAATCGTACATTTACCAACAAGTCTTATTATGAAAATCATTTGCTAAAACATGAAACCAACGTTTTCAAATGTGACAAATGTAATAAGTCCTTTGTAAAGGAAATTCATCTGACTCAACATCAATATAAGCATGACGGTTACCCATGTGAAGACTGTGACAAAGTATTTGAAAAATATGAATCTCTTCGCTATCACAAGGAAGTCCATATTAAGACAAAAGACTTTTTTTGTGATTATCAAAATTGTACTAAAGCGTTTGCCAATCAACGTCGTCTTAATGCTCATAAACGTTTACATTTTCTAGAAGCAACCTTTGTTTGTGAAGTATGTGGCTCACGACAGCGTAACAAAAAGGCTCTAGTGGATCATATACGTACGCACACTGGTGAGAAACCGTACGCTTGCAACTTGTGTGATCGATGTTTTACTTCGAAATCTTTGCTTAATGAACATAAATCATGTCATGAGACAGAACGTAAACATATATGTGATGTATGTGGTAAAAGTTTTAATCGTCAAAAAGCTCTATATCATCACAAACATTTACATTTGGATGTTAAGAAATTTGTTTGTAAAATATGTGGTTCAGCGTATGCTCAAGCAGCTGGTCTATCAGCTCATATGCGCAAACATAAAGAAAATAATTTTACAACGGATGTCAATAGTTCTACAACTTCTAACAATTTATTGAATGTATTATTTCCATTTTAAAATAGTTTGTATTAATATGTACATACCTTTTTAATTTTTCAACATACAGTGGCCTTGCAAGAAATTTCGTGTTTTAAGAGTAGATAGAAGTTTGCTAAATTAAAAACGTTTTTTTTTGTACTTATAATTTTAATAAGGAATTTGAAAATTTGAGTTGCCTTTTTAAAGATTTTTTTTTGATGTTGCTAAAAATATTCAAAAAACTTGTTGTTCTCAAAAAGTTTGCACACGAAATCGGCTGCGGCCACTGTTCATATCTTAAGCTCTATTGCTGTTAAAACTACATCACGTTTTTTTATTATGTATTTCAAATAACAAAAAATAAATTTAATTTTGAACCATATTAAAATGTATAAAATGTTTCGTTTATAAATCACTAACGATTTCTTGAATAACGGTGATAAAGCAAAATTAGTCAAATCTGGTGATCAGCATTAAAGATTAGTTTTTGTAAAAAAAAATTTCTAAATAATTTAAACTGCAGTTTATTTCTTAACTAAAGATGATAAATAATCAAATTTGGTGATCATCATCGAAAATCTATAGGGAAAATATATTTTTGTATAAAATTGTTTAACAAAAAAAAAAAATAATTGCAATTTATTCTTTAACTGATGGCGATAGAGTGAAAATAGCTTATTCTAGTGATCAGCAATAAAAATTGATTTTTGCATGAAGCAAAACTTATATTGCAATTTAACTTATGGTTTTTAAGCCAAAATAGCTAAATCTGGTGATAAGCATTAAACTTTTTTTTGTAGGAAATTGTTCTAAACTTAAAATGCAGCTAATATTTTTAACTAAAGATGACAGAGCAAAAATAGCTAAATCTGGTGATCATCATCAAAAATCTAGAGCGAAAAAAACCAAAACTAAATTACAATTTATTCCTTAATTGAACGTGATAGAGCAAAATTAACTAAATATGGTGATAGGCATCAAAAGTCTGTTTTGTATGAAATTTTTCATAAAAAAACTTAAATTGCAATTTATAATTAAACTTAAGTTGATAGTTGATTTTCACACCTATTGAGTAAAAATCTATTTTGGTGTGGGAGCAGTGTTGCCATATATTTTTTTGAAAAATCTTTTTATTTCTGAAAAAAAAATCTTTTTTTTGTGAAAAAAATCTTTTTTTACAAAAGTATTAAAATAATTAAAAATAAATACAAATTTATGTATTTTCAATTCAATTTGTATATCAAGTGAAAAAAAAACAACCCAGCGTTCATTTGGAGCTCGAAAAGACTCATAAAAAGTCCTTAGGCGCTCAGAAAACATAATAATATGAGTGGTTTTTTTCTTTCACAATGGTCCCTTTTTCTGAGCGCTCTTAAAATATAATAATAATAATTTTGATCCAATGATCAGTTTTTATTTAGTTTTCCCAATTTAATTACAAATCATTTTTAATAATTATTAAAACCTAACCGAGAACTGGTTACAAAGACCGTCTACTCATTGAATCGAAATCGACCAAGGGTTTAGTGGGAATCGAACCCAAGACCTTCTGTTTCATAGGCTAGCACGCTACCAACTAAACTACAGGGGCCCCTTAGCGCTCTTATATGACTCATAAACAATTCTGAAAAATATATATTCTTCATATTCTTTTCTTAATCTTTTTAGACTCTTTTATGAATGTTCAACAAAAAAAAAAAAATTTAATTTTTTACAATTCGTAATTAAGAGTCAAATTTGAATCTTTCCAAAAAGAGTAATAATTTATGAAGGCTTAGAAAATTGTACTCAGTAAGCAAATGTCAAGCCGGTTTTTTGATATTTGCTTACTCGACAATATATGACGGATTGGATCTATATGTGGTAAGATATTTTATTAGTGCAGCAAATACACAATTTAAGTGAAAAATTATTCTATGTTACCAACTTACAGATTTAAGTGAATATCAGGTGGAATTTTCATATGGCGACCAAGTCAAAGAATTGTCGGATTTTAAATGGATTTAATAAAGTTACCAAGCTTAAAACAAAATTTTAATCGAATATCTCATATTTTCATAGAACAAAGCCATATTTATTTGTTGGACACGCTAAGTCAACTCAAATAGTGATTTTGAATCGGTCGGTATACTAACAGGTTGGGATCTAGGACCAATATTTCGGCTGTTTACAAAAAAACACTGATTTACAAAAAAAAAACAAGTAAGAGAGTTAAATTCGGCTGTGCCGAATCTTTTATACCCTCCAACATGCAAAAAAAAAAAAATGCAGGGGCGTTTTATTTTTTTTTTTGGGGGGGGGGGGTCAGGGGGTTGCTAGTTGTAATTCATTCTTATGCTTTTGCACTAAAGAAATACAAGATTATCATTATTAAAAAAAAAAAGTTTTATTCCACGCCCATAAAAGGGGGCGGGCCGAAAAAACGACATTTTCTAATTCTCTGGGTCCAAATGCAGGACTTTGAACTTTTTGTGGCAGAAAAATTGTGCATTTGTTAAACAAAAACACAAAAAATCATGTAAAAATATGATATTTTTCAGAGGTTGGTTTAGTTCTTCAAGGGGGAACTTTTTTCCCCCTGGTCCGATTTTGCTCATTTACGAACTTAACCTACCTATGAACATAAGACATATTCGTGCCAAATGTCGAGAGTCTAGCTCTTTTATTTTGGACTGCATCGTGTTAACTACAGACGGACAGACGGACGGACAGACGGACGGACGGACGGACGGACATCGCTAGAATGTCTTAGAATCGATCACTGATCATAAATATATATACTTTATGGGGTCCTAGACCGATATTTTGATGCGTTACACACGGAATGACAAAGTGAGTATACCCCCATACTGTAGTTGGAGGGTATAAAAAAAACAATGATGCTTTTTGTATTTATTAACTAATTAAGAAAAACTTGAAAAAACTTCATCATTTTCCAAAAAACTTGTTTTTTTAGAAAAAATCTTGAAATCTTTTTAGCACCTCAAAAAACTTGCAAAAAAAGGGAAATCTTGATATATGGCAACACTGTGTGGGAGAAAAAAAAACAAATCTGGTGATCAGCATCGAAAATCGATTTTTGTTCGATTGTTTTTTCAAAAAAATGTTGGTCTAATTTTTGTATAATATTTTTCTTAAAGACTAAAATGCAATTTACTTATTAACTAAAGGTGATAAAAAGAAAACAGCAAAATCTGCTGATCAGCATCAAAAATATATTTTTGTAACTAAACGTGAAGTGAAAATAGTTAAATCTGGTGACCAGCATTGGAACTTGATTATTATATACAATTTTTCAATAAAAAAAAACTTTAATTGCAATTTATTTTTTAACTGATGGCGATAGAGCGAAAATAGCTACATCTGGTTATCAGCAATAAAAATTGATTTTTGTAAGACATTTTTTAAAACAAAACTTAACATGTTATTTATTCCTTAACTAAATGGTGTAAAGCGAAAAAAGCAACATAGCTCGAGTAAAAAAATTATATGACGCGATATATAACTTTTTTTCTATTTTAATACAATTTTATATGAAAAATGGTTTCATAGGATTTGATTAAATACAATTTTTTTAATTTTCGCGAACAAAAAATATTTTTCGCGAAAAAAATTCATGGCATTATGGTTTGTTGTGTTAGTTTGAATGGTTTTAAATTTAAAAATTATCACAAAAGTTTAAAAATATCGTTTTTATTGTACCTAAGCATCAAAATTTTAAATAGCGAATATCACGAATACGAGCGCTAACTTCGAAAAACGGCTAGCACCATTGAATTCAGCGTACCCGAATTAGCTTCACCAGCAGGGTGCCCAGCTTGTTAATTTTTGCAACTAGCACAGTGATATTATCTAAAAATATCAGATTTTGAGACATTTTTTCTAAGGGGACACTCTCAGATTATGGGATATTTGTTCAGATTCTGAGCCATTTTTTTCTATAGAAAAATTCTCAGATTCTGAGACATTTTTTCAATAGAAAAATTCTCAGATTCTGTGACATTTTTTCTATAGAAAAATTCTCAGATTCTGAGACATTTTTTCTATAGAAAAATTCTCAGATTCTGAGACAATTTTTCTATAGAAAAATTCTCAGATTCTGAGACATTTTTTCTATAGAAAAATTCTCAGATTCTGAGACATTTTTTCTATAGAAAAATTCTCAGATTCTGAGACATTTTTTCTATAGAAAAATTCTCAGATTCTGAGACATTATTTCTATAGAAAAATTCTCAGATTCTGAGACATTATTTCTATAGAAAAATTCTCAGATTCTGAGACATTTTTTCTATAGAAAAATTCTCAGATTCTGAGACATTTTTTCTATAGAAAAATTCTCAGATTCTGAGACATTTTTTCTATAGAAAAATTCTCAGATTCTGAGACATTTTTTCTATAGAAAAATTCTCAGATTCTGAGACATTTTTTCTATAGAAAAATTCTCAGATTCTGAGACATTTTTTCTATAGAAAAATTCTCAGATTCTGAGACATTTTTTCTAAAGAAAAATTCTCAGATTCTGAGACATTTTTTCTATAGAAAAATTCTCAGATTCTGAGACATTTTTTCTATAGAAAAATTTTCAGATTCTAAGACATTTTTTCTATTGAAGAATTCTCAGATTCAGAGATATTTTTTCTATAAAAAAAATTGTGGAACAGACCTTATACACAATGTTGGCAATTCTTTTTTTTCATAAGAAACTTGACATCACTGTCCATAAATGTAAACAAAGCTTATCAACAATTTGTAAAATTTTGTTTTTGTTACACAAAAAAAATAAAAAAATGTTAAAAACTTGTTTATTGCCTACAAATTACCAAAATTTTACTAATAAAACCTGTGGCGAAATTATTTGTCAATCTGAAACAACATTTACTATAATATGTAAATTATGCGATATAAAAATATTCGAATATCACGATTTTCTAGAGCACTTTCGTCTCCAACATTGGCCAGAAATTTCTAAAGCAGTAAATATTAAAAATGTCGAGAAAATTGGTCAAACCACTGGAGTATACGAGGATTATGATGAACAGACAGTTATAAAAAAGGAAAAGCAGACATCTAAACTTGAAACAAATGATGACGAAGAGCATCACATTCTAACAGATGATGATAAAATTAGCGTGGAATGGCTTCAGCAAGATGAACATGAAAAGGACAGCTGTTCTAATAATGAGGAAGAAGATGTAGATTCAGAAGACTCAACGAAACCATTAGCAATATTAAAGAAGGTAATTGAAAAATATTTTATTTTAATGAAGCTCAATTTATGTATGTATGTAACTGCAAAGAATAAATACCTTAGGGCGATGAAATGGGGCATTGATGTTCCTATATATATTTTAAGCGAATTTAATGAAATCAGCATCTAATGAAAGATTGTTTGTTGAGTAATGTTTATTACGTGTCCTGAAACACCATCATCATAAGGAGACAAAGATCCTCCCGGTAAGGGAACAAATCATGTTAACTAACATATCTCCGGATGACCATCCTCACCTCAGACAAACTGAGATGCCACGAGGTAACTTGTTTTGCTATTTCATTAAAATTGCTTGGGGAAAAATGTATAAGAAAATTTGTTTATTTAACCAATTTTTAGATTCTCATCTTTTCAAATTATATTATTCAATATACTTTTTCAATATATTTCTAGAAATCAAAATCATCTGAAAATAAAAACGATAAACGTTTTGAATGTGACCAATGTAGTCGTAAATTTACAACAAAATTTTATCTACGCTTCCATATAAAACAACAACATGAACCAAAAAATTTCCAATGTGATAAATGTGACAAGACATTTGTAGAGAAACGATATCTAACCTTACATCAGCGTTCCCATACTGGTTACACTTGCAGAATATGTAATCAAGTATTTGAAAAATATGAAGCTTTACGTTATCATGGAGAAAGTCATATTGAAACTAGAAACTTTATTTGTGATTATGAAAACTGTGGTAAAGCATTTGCTAATAATCGTCGTCTCAGCGCACATAAGCGCAGTCATTTTGCCCAGCCTTCCTATGTATGTGAAATATGTGGCTCGCGGCAACGCAGCAAGGAGTATCTAACAGTTCATATACGTACACATACGGGTGAGAAACCATATGCGTGTACATTGTGTGATCGTCGTTTTGCTTCCAAACATTTCCTACTTGATCATCAGGCCGTACATGCTACGGAACGCTCACATGTGTGTACAGTTTGTGGTAAGGCGTTTGCTAGCAGTAAGTCTTTGTATCATCATCGACATTTACATTCGGGCATTAAGAAATATGTATGTAAAATATGTAATAGTGCGTATTCACAGGCGGCTGGATTATCAGCTCATATGCGTAAACATAAGCAGGACAGTGGTTTATTAGAACCCGACGATGTCGTTGGTGACAATAATGTATTCTTTTAGAGATAAAATAATAAAATGTAAAAAACTAAATATTTACAAGGAAGGTTTATCTTTTTAATGTTATATAAGATTAGTGAACGAAGCAGCCATGTCAATTTTTTTTTTGACTAGTCTGTCATTTTTTTTTTTGTATTAAGTGCAAAATTTATTTGTATTAAGTGCAAAAATTATAATAAATGAGTTCGGTAACATTTTTCACGAAGGGGTAGGTCCCTAGTTTCTACCAAAACATTTTGGATGTTATAAAACACTCACTTGTTTAATGCCCAGTTTTTGCATGTCGAATATCATTCGTTTGACACGAATTTACATGCATTTTGTTATTGTAACAAAAAACATGCAAATTCTTCAAAGAAAAATTACGTCCGGCATTCGTTATTACATTTTCTTTGCATATTTAATTTCCAAAAACTATGATAGTTGTCCTTAATATTTTTATGAAATAATATTCAGAATCTGTGTCATCTTATCTGTAAAAAAATAAAAAAACCAAAGACTTTCTAAAAGAATGAAAACTCAAAGAAATTCTTAGAATCAGACATTTTGTATATAGAAAAAAAATCACAGAATTTGAGAAATGTTTTCAAAAAGGAAAATCTCCGAATTGAATACTTTTTTCCTATAAAAAATTCTCGAAATTGGAATTGTTTTTCAAACAAAGAAAAACTTCTCAGAATCTGACAAATTTTTATTATACAAAAACTTTTACAACCCCAATAGGCTTTAAACCTATGTGGTACAGATTTGGGGCAAATCAGATTTAATTAACCCTTGGAGACCGGCGGAGATCAAAGTTTTGGATTTTTGAAAACTTAAAATATAAAAAAATATATGTATGTCTTGCGATATAGCATGTTAATTAATTTTGATGCGCTGAGCACAGATATCAAGAAACCAATTTTTTTAAATTTTATTTACAAACAATTTCTTATTTTAAAAATTTCAAATAGCGTTCGACCGAATTTAAAAATTTTTTGTTATTCGTTTTTAAAATTAAACTTTGGTTTGTCCCATACAAATTTGACATCTATAACTTCTGGTTAGCATTAAACCCAACTTATCTTCCGGTTAAATCGTTTGTGTTATTAGCCTTAAATGAAATTAACTTTGTGACATGATCTACATTTATTTAAAATTTTAAATAACATTTACAACAAAAAACTACAATATATTTTTATAAGTATTTAAACACTTTTTTTAAGTATGTAACAGGTAGTTCAATTTTAAATCCCTTATATTTAGGCCCACACGCGTATAGTGTAATCCCAACTACCAGTTGATAAGGCAGTTCCATCTGGTGAAACTTGCACACATGAAACTTTATTCTCGTGACCATACAATAAACAAATACGTTCTGATTTAAGAGTATCCCATAAATTAACAGTATAATCATTGTAACCAGCAAATAACAAACGACCACTCACAGAAAAATCAACCGAATTAACACCAAAAATGATGCTTTCCTTAGAGAAAACGGCTACCTCACGATCTGCACGCATATCAAATAGACGACAGCTGCTATCATCGGAACCAGTGGCTATAGCATCGCCACTAGGATGAAATTTAACACTGTTAACATCCGATTGATGACCCTCGAAGGATTGAACTACTTGTCCGGAACGCATGTCCCATATAAAAGCCATACGATCACAGCTACCGGAAACAAAGGTATTTCCGGTCTCATTAGGAGCCAAATCAATAGCCATTACATCACCCGAATGACCATGAAAACTTTGCAACAGTTGCCCGGATTCAACATCCCACAGAGCACAAGTTGAGTCACCACTGCCTGTTAGAATTTGTTGATCCGAATTGGGATATATACAACACGACATATATGAAGTATGCGTACCCACTGTACGTTTTTTGGCAGCCATTTCTTCATCAGATGTTATGGGATAAACTGTTACTTTATTGTCCAAACCACCACAAGCTACATAATTGCCTGAAGGAGCATAGGCACAAGCCATTATCCAAGTAGTTGGCATTGTAACAGCATGCTCCTTGTTAGTAGTAAATGCATCCCATATAATTAATCTACCGTCTTGAGAAGACGATATTATATGACGTTTATCTGGACTCCAATCTGTACATAAAACCTTGGCTTGATGTCCCTTTAAAACCTTTCTCGGTTTAATATTAACAAAGGATATTTGCTCCAAACGCTCGGCAATGGCCGATAAACTAACATCATTGAGTTTTTGTCGTTCTTCCTCCAATTTCGATTTTAAATTTTCTGCTTCTTTCATTAAACTTGCCATTTTATCAGTGGCATTAGTATGTAAAAGAGTCTCAGTCATTCTGTTAAAAAACTATTAATTCGAAGAATTTTTAACAAAAATATTTATTGACGAAAATTCTACACAATAATCAATAATTTGCAAGAAAAACAATTGAAAATATAAAGGTGTATACTAAAATATATATTTAGGATACATATAATTAGGAAAAAGTGATGCCAAATCTAAAAGAATTTGGCAGCACTATGTAAAATACGTTAAAAAAGAAACCGTTATTTCTAAAATTAATTATGTACTATGGTGCCAGACCATTTATAATTTGCCATATCGTTTGTTGGTCTTCAAGAAGCCCTATAAACTTCATATTCCCTGTGTTTGCAAGCTCCTCGCATCTCTCTCACAAACCTTTGCAACATTTTTACAGAAGGTACGAAAACTGTTAGACGAGGAAAATACGATAATGTTACAAACAATGCTAACTTTTTATCAGAGTAAGTATTATCTCACCATGAATAGCTCATTTCATCTCTTTCTTTAATCATTAACAGAAATTGATATTTTTGTATTTGCTTCTTTTTTTCTTTGCTCTGAAATGATTGTGTTTCTTGTTTGCTCGTTTTGTGTTTTTTCGAAAAATGAATTTCACAGCAAAGCTCAATATCGTGATAATTCAAATGGTGTTCTGTTTTCTTTGAACAGAAAACGAGATGAGCTGAAATTGAAAATGAAAAATAAAATGAGCTAATACACGCAAAAAAATATTTTACCAAGCGCTTGGGAGGAATCACATTAAACAAGATTTTTGCGTATATTATGCGAGAACTAATAATATTTTACCAAGCGCTTGCATAATTATACCTAACTTTGCAAACGTTTCAAGAAATTTCCCATGAGCTTCCATAATTTTACTAACTTTAAGATAAAACAAGCAAACGCTTGGTAAAATGTTATAAGTTTTTGCATAATATACGAAAAAATATTGTTTAACGTGATTCCTCCCAAGCGCTTGGCAAAATATTTTTTTGCGTGTAGATGAAACGAGATTGAGATGAAATGAGCTATCAATGAGATCTCGCGAGATCTCATATTAAACAAAATTATTTTTTGTTTTTTGTTTTTGCAAGCATAAATGGAAATGTGGTTGTTTATTGCTTATGATGTGTAGGGATATAAAAAACAGCAGAAGGCAAGTAAATTCTAATAATAATTTAGAATTTTTACAGAATTATTAATTAAATATATGGGGCATTCCATGTGAAATCGGACACTTTGGAAAAATTTTTTTTTAGATTTTCCCAATTTGTTTACAGTTTTTAGTACCCTTCGAAAACTCCTTCGTGGTAAATATTCAGATTTTTTTGATGACCCGTTCAAAAGATATCGAATTTTTAAAAATTGGTAGTTTGTTCCTTTACTCAAACTTCTTTTAATCATAACTTCTTCAATAATGGTTCAAATTTCAAGTTTTTTTTTCAAAATTTTTGTTTTTTACGTACTTTCTAAAAAAAATCCCAAAAAATTATTAAAAGCGCTCTAGTATGCGATTTTTAAGTTTTAAAATTTAAATCTCATTTTTGAAAATGTTTGTACTCTTCGATTTTTTTGAAATTTTTGTGTGTAAAAATTCTATCAATTCTACAAATTTTTTGCCTAGGAAGATCGTGGGATAACGATTAATACTATTTTTTAAAATTTTTTTAAAAAATTTTATTGTAATTTTCCAATCTTAAAATCATTTGTACTGCTCCAATGGTGCGTCATAGAGGGGTAATTTATAAGACCGACCCCCATTAGTTTTTACGTCTTAACATTTCCTTGGAACAAACTAATACCCTATCTCCAATTTCTAAGGGGGCTCCCACACAAAACGAAATTTTTTTAAATTTGTTCCAACCGCTCTATTAGGGCAAATAGTGCCCCCCAATAAACCAAACGATACCGTTATGATATCGAAGCAATATCACCTAGGTGATATTCATTATCATAAGTGATTGTTATAAGTGATACGAAAACGATAGTGTTTTCGTTCTAAAGTGTACCTTTCCTTATGATATCGTTTTCCAATGAAAAAGTGATACCGTTTTCGCTATCGGTAGGACGATAGTAAAGTCGCCTTAGTCCAGTTTAGTATCGAAAATGTATCGTTATTCCAGGTGATTATGATATCATTGGCAATACTGTTAGTGATATCATTTGCGATATTGTTAGTAATATTATTTATGATAGCATTTTTCATATTTATATTAGAAAACTGCAATTTTAAGAAAATCCTTAAAAATATTTTTTATTTGTAATGCTTTAATTTTTTTGCACTATTGCTTGCAAAAAAAGTACACTGTTTTTATTATAATAACAATTTTATTTTTTATTCACATTTACATAAAAATCTACATTTATTTACATTTTTAAAAAGAAATAAACAAAATCCTTAATAAAAAATGGGTTACGTTAACAATTCCACGATGATGAAACTGATCTTTTTTCTTCTAACCTTGACGTAAACTGGGCAACATAAAAATTCTCAAACAGCATTATATAAATCATGAATTTATCACCGAACTGATCTTTACAATGGTTGAATTTTTTTATTGTACTTGTTTCTTTTTCCATTGACGCGAAAAAGCCTTTCTTGAATTCGAATTCGCGATCAATTGCATTTTATAAAATTTGTTGTTTGTTTTAATTTTCAAAAACTTGTCTTCTGTAATATATAAACACGTACGACTGAATTTTGTTTTTAAAATGAAAAATAATTTATGAAAATTTTTGAAGTTTATTTCAAATTTAAATATTCCAATTTTCAAGTAGCCGATTTAAGTATCATATAGGTAATAACGTTTACGCTATCATATCGTTCTTGTGTTTATTGGGTTTATTTCTTTTATATTGAACAGATATTTATATAAATCATTTGAAACTGTTATTTTTAAGTTTTATTTAAAAAAATATTTTTGAACAGTAAATTTGTTTTTTTTCAATAAATCACATAACAGTTATGGTCTCTGCATAAAAGTGGTTTCATTCCGAAAAAAAAATATTTGCTTTGCGTTTTACGAGTAAACCACTTATTCCACTTCCGAACCGAATTGAGTCTGTGACATGCCCCAGTGT
Organism: Pegoplata infirma; assembly: GCA_963921195.1. Lineage (NCBI taxonomy): Eukaryota > Metazoa > Arthropoda > Insecta > Diptera > Anthomyiidae > Pegoplata > Pegoplata infirma. The sequence goes on from OY992540.1 coordinate 216,012,703, forward strand.
GTCCATAAGCCACAAGCCTACGGCTTTAAAATTATGCACTTTTTGCTGTTTTAAGGTTTCCAAATATTAAAAACGATTAAAAGCTCTTTCTCTTTTGAATTTTTTTTAAATTTTGTGAAACTGAAATGACTTTCATGAAACTGAAATGACAATATTTTTAGAACAATTGAGCTTTTAAGAATTACAAAACATATTATTTGCATTACAATTGATCTTTTTTGAATTACAATTGCAATTTTGGAATTACAAATGGAATTTTCGAATTGCAAATGGAATTTAAGAATTACTAGTAATAATAGAATCTTTAAATTACAAATGGAATATTCGAATTACAAGTAGAATCTTCGGATAACAATTGAAATTTTCGAATTACACAAGGAGTCTTCAAATGACTAGTAGAATCTTCGAATTACATTGATCTTATTCTAATTACATCTGTAAATGATGTAAAAAAAATATTTTGATTAAACAGTTTTTTAAGTTTTTTTCATCGCTAGATCGTTTTTTCTCAATAAGTTGTAAAAATATTTTTTTTTATTAAAATAAATTAATTTATTTCAGTCAACAAAGCTTTGGTAAAAAAATAACTTATATATACTAATTTATACAATAAAAGTTCACAATTTAAAACAACCCTAGTAAATATGTGCCCAGTTTTCAAATAAAATTATGTATGTCTAATTATATAAAATTTTATGCAGTTATATAATATTAGTAAATTCAAATGTTATTGTATTCGAAAGCTAGGCATATTTTTACTAGCGTTATTAATTCTTAAAATTAAAAAAAAATATTAAATTAACGTTTCGTACTTTTTAAAAATTAGTCGAAGATTCTTAAAATTTGGATTTACTAATTTGTTGTATACTTTTAATCTCTTTTTCGATCTCCTCTCCCAGTAGCTCATTCTCCTTCTCCAGCTTACCTAAAATATGTTGTTCGATTAAAAGTTCATATTCATCATCAATATCATGTTTGTTTCTTCGGTGTAATTCAAAAGCCGAATCTGTTCCAAAACCTATATCACAATACTCACAACGTAGCTTACTTTTATTTTCGTGTATTTTCACATGATTATCTAAAGTTTTTTTAATTTTAAATGTTTCCAAACATTCAGAACATTGAAATGAACGTTGTTCGTCGCCATGAATAGGCTGATGATTTTTTAATTGATATATATTTTGAAATGCTTTATCACAGAGTTCACATTTAAAAGCACGATGTAGATTATGTTGCATTTTAATATGTTGAGTTAAAGAGCTACTACTAACGAATCCCATGCCACAGTGGTTGCATAAATAAGGTCTTTCACTTTTATGACGATATTCATGAATACGCAACTCCATTTTGGTAAAGAACTTTTTCGAACACGAAGTACAGGAAAAATTCTTTTGATTGGAATGTCTTAAAAGATGACCACGTAAGTTATATTTCTCCTTGAAGGCAAAACCACATATTCCGCAATTATATTTACTTTCTATATGGTTATTTGCCAAATGTTGATGGCGAGTTAAGGTATTTAATTTAGTTCTATTAAGTACATTATTTTTTAACATACCCGTTACAATGCGGGATTTTTTTCTTTGTGGTGAAGATTTCACAGAATCTAGTGAGCACTGAAGATCCTAAACAGGGTATATAAAATCAAATTTGAAACTTTAAAATTTAGGAAATTTTATGTCAAATTAAAAATTTAATAATAGTGATATATATTTTAGACATACTCCGTTGTGATAACCCGTTACGGTAACAATGGCGGGTAACGTTGGGAGATACCTTCCTTCCCGCCATAAATGTTAAAAATTCATTTAATAAGTTTTTTTTCATAAGTAATACAATTTTATATCACAATTTTTTTTGGTTAAGTTTTTTTCCCTGGTCCAAATTTTGACCTTATTTAAACTTATCCAATCTATAACCATAAGACGTATTAGTGCTAAACTTCAAGAGTTTAGCTATTTCAGTTTGGTCTGTAGTGTCTTTCACCGACAGGCGGACATTACAAAAATATCTTAAAATCTTTCAAGGACCAATATTATTTATACTTTATGAACTACTAGGCCAATAGTTCAATGCGTTATACACGGAATGACAAAGTGAGTATACCCCGTACTGTCGTTGGAAGGTATAAAATGCTATATGAATATTAACAAGGAATACCTCAAGTGCTTTGCGTAAATTATTATAAAAAACAATTGTTAAAGAAAATATACCTCAAATTCTTTAAATTTTTCTTTCCTCTCTTCCGTCACGTTAACCATTTTACATTTTTCTTCATTTTGGTTTTTAATAAAATTTTGTTGCCCATCATTTACTTTCGTAAATTCATCAGAGTTATTAGTTAGTTCCCAGTTGTGGAATAATTCCTCACTGTATATTGATTTACCAATTTCCTTTACCACAACCTCCTCTTTTTTCAATTTAGGTATAATTTGTATTTCAACATTTGCAGTTTCCTCATTTTTATATTCTTTGGCATTTTCATAATGGTCTTTGGTTATGTGGCTTAAGAGTTCATTGAATGTTGTAAAGATTTCCTCACACACGGAACAGTGGTAAATCATGAATTGTTTTTCGGTTATGAATATTTCAGCACAACGTCCCTCATATTTATCACCAGGGGTTAATTGAAATTTTAACATTTTGACAAAGTATTAGAAATGTTAAATTAAACTAATAACAAAAAAATTGCAAAACTTATAGCAAAAAAAAAATAGATTTGTTTATAGCTGGAAAAACAAATAAATTGAGTTGCCAGATATTGATAGGTTTAAGTGCTGCCAAGTCATTACACAATAACGGTATTGCCAGATTATTTTATATAAACAACAACAAACGAAACCCAGGCGCATGTGAAGAAATAAAACCAAAACAAACCATTTTCATCAAACCTCACCTCGATTCATCAAACCTCACCACACCAATTTCCCAAAAAAAAAGTTTTGTTTTGGTTTGATAATAGGCGTATTTTGTTGGCATAATTATCAATGTTCTACCACACAAAGTTCAAGTCAGTGTTAACGCACAAAATTTTAGAAGTTAAATATTAACTTTCATACATTGTGAATGATTCTCTTATTGTTAATGGCTCTCTTTGGTATTTATAAAAAAGATAAATGTGTTTGTGTTTCTTTCACGCTAAATTGCATTTAATAAGCCAATTTTATTAATATTTCATCGAAAATGTATAATATTTTAAAAAACTATTCCAAACGATGATAAATAAAATTGAGAAATTCATGGAAGTTAACGTGTCGTTTTTTTCGTTTTGATGCCTGCTAACAATCAAAGTTTGCGAACAAAAAAGGCCTAATGTTTCATTCCAAGCGTTCCAAATTAGTTAAAATCAATTTAAAACCAAATACTTGTACGAAATATTGAATTTTAAGTAAAAATTTAAGAATATAAATTCGTAAAATTTTATTACTGAATTTTGGAAAAAAAGTCAGAGGAAAAGAAGTATGATTTTGTCAAAATTAAGCGATTTTAGTTTTTTGGTCACCAAGAAGCACAGATTTTCTGTGTCTCAATTCTGAATTCAGAAAAATTTGTAGAAATCTTGTAGAAATCGATTGCCGAGTTGGTCATTGCGGGCATATTAGAAGTTTTTGATATATCATCCATCAAACTTAAAATTTCCGAAAAAAAGGTAAGATATTTTCAAAATTGAGCGATTTTAGTTTTTTGGTCACCAACAAGCACAGATTTTCTGTGTCTCAATTCTGAATTCAGAAAATTATTCAGAAAACTTGTAGAAATCGAGTGTCGAGTTGGTCATCGCGGGCAAATTAGGAGTTTTTGATATATCATCCCTCAAACTTGAAATTTTCGAAAAAAAGTAAGATTTTTTTTTTAAAATGAGCGATTTTAGTTTTTTGGTCACCAACAAGCACAGATTTACTCCTTCTCAATTCTGAATTCAGAAAATTATTCAGAAAACTTGTAGAAATCGAGTGTCGAATTGGTCATTGCGGGCAAATTAGAAGTTTTTGATATATCATCCCTCTAACTTGAAATTTCCGAATAAAAGTACGATTTTTTCAAAATTGAGCGATTTTAGTTTTTTGGTCACCAACAAGCACAGATTTTCTGTGTCTCAATTCTGAATTCAAAAAATTATTCAGAAAACTTGTAGAAATCGAGTGTCGAGTTGGTCATCGCGGGCAAATTAGGAGTTTTTGATATATCATCCCTCAAACTTGAAATTTCCGAAAAACAAGTACGATTTTTTAAAATTGAGCGATTTTAGTTTTTTGGTCACCAACAAGCACAGCTTTTCTGTGTCTCAATTCTAAATTCAGAAAATTATTCATCATCCCTCAAACTTGAAATTTTCGAAAAAAAGTAAGATTTTTTCAAAATTGAGCGATTTTAGTTTTTTGGTCACCAACAAGCACAGATTTTCTGTGTCTCAATTCTGAATTCAGAAAATTATTCAGAAAACTTGTAGAAATCGAGTGTCGAGTTGGTCATCGCGGACAAATTAGGAGTTTTTGATATATCATCCCTCAAACTTGAAATTTTCGAAAAAAAGTAAGATTTTTTCAAAATTGAACGATTTTAGTTTTTTGGTCACCAACAAGCACAGATTTTCTGTGTCTCAATTCTGAATTCAGAAAATTATTCAGAAAACTTGTAGAAATCGAGTGTCGAGTTGGTCATCGCGGGCAAATTAGGAGTTTTTGATATATCATCCCTCAAACTTGAAATTTCCGAAAAACAAGTACGATTTTTTAAAATTGAGCGATTTTAGTTTTTTGGTCACCAACAAGCACAGCTTTTCTGTGTCTCAATTCTAAATTCAGAAAATTATTCAGAAAACTTGTAGAAATCGAGTGTCGAGTTGGTCATCGCGGGCAAAATAGGAGTTTTTGATATATCATCCCTCAAACTTGAAATTTCCGAAAAAAAGTAAGATTTTTTCAAAATTGAGCGATTTTAGTTTTTTGGTCACCAACAAGCACAGATTTTCTGTGTCTCAATTCTGAATTCAGAAAATTATTCAGAAAACTTGTAGAAATCGAGTGTCGAGTTGGTCATCGCGGACAAATTAGGAGTTTTTGATATATCATCCCTCAAACTTGAAATTTTCGAAAAAAAGTAAGATTTTTCAAAATTGAGCGATTTTAGTTTTTTGGTCACCAACAAGCACAGCTTTTCTGTGTCTCAATTCTAAATTCAGAAAATTATTCAGAAAACTTGTAGAAATCGAGTGTCGAGTTGGTCATCGCGGGCAAAATAGGAGTTTTTGATATATCATCCCTCAAACTTGAAATTTCCGAAAAAAAGTAAGATTTTTTCAAAATTGAGCGATTTTAGTTTTTTGGTCACCAACAAGCACAGATTTTCTGTGTCTCAATTCTGAATTCAGAAAATTATTCAGAAAACTTGTAGAAATAGAGTATCAAGTTGGTCATTGCGTGCAAATTAGGAGTTTTTGATATATCATCCCTCAAACTTGAAATTTTCGAAAAAAAGTAAGATTTTTTTTTAAAATGAGCGATTTTAGTTTTTTGGTCACCAATAAGCACAGATTTTCTGTGTCTCAATTCTGAATTCAGAAAATTATTCAGAAAACTTGTAGAAATAGAGTATCAAGTTGGTCATTGCGTGCAAATTAGGAGTTTTTGATATATCATCCCTCAAACTTGAAATTTCCGAAAAAAGTACAATTTTTTAAAATTGAGCGATTTTTAATTCAGAAAAATTTTCAGAAAACTTGTAGAAATCGATTGCCGAGTTGGTCATCGCGTGCAAATTAGGAGTTTTTGATATATCATCCCTCAAACTTGAAATTTTCGAAAAAAGTAAGATTTTTTCAAAATTGAGCAATTTTAGTTTTTTGGTCACCAACAAGCTCAGATTTACTCTTTCTCAATTCTGAATTCAGAAAAATGTTCAGAAAACTTGTAGAAATCGATTTCCGAGTTGATCAATGCGGGCAAATTAGAAGTTTTTGATATATCATCCCTCAAACTTGAAATTTCCGAAAAAAGTAAGATTTTTTCAAAATTGAGCGATTTTAGTTTTTTGGTCACCAACAAGCACAGATTTTCTGTGTCTCAATTCTGAATTCAGAAAATTATTCAGAAAACTTTTAGAAATCGAGTGTCAAGTTGGTCATCGCGTGCAAATTAGGAGTTTTTGATATATCATCCCTCAAACTTGAAATTTCCGAAAAAAAGGTAAGATTTTTTCAAAATTGAGCGATTTTAGTTTTTTTGTCACCAACAAGCACAGATTTTCTGTGTCTCAATTCTGAATTCAGAAAATTATTCAGAAAACTTGTAGAAATCGATTGCCGAGTTGGTCATCGCGTGCAAATTAGGAGTTTTTGATATATCATCCCTCAAACTTGAAATTTTCGAAAAAAGTAAGATTTTTTCAAAATTGAGCAATTTTAGTTTTTTGGTCACCAACAAACACATATTTTCTGTGTCTCAATTCTGAATACAGAAAATTATTCAGAAAACTTGTAGAAATCGAGTGTCAAGTTGGTCATCGCGAGCAAATTAGGAGTTTTTGATATATCCTCCCTCAAACTTGAAATTTCCGAAAAAATGTAAGATTTTTTCAAAATTGAGCGATTTTAGTTTTTTGGTCACCAACAAGCACAGATTTTCTGTGTCTCAATTCTGAATTCAGAAAACTTGTAGAAATCGAGTATCAAGTTGGTCATCGCGTGCAAATTAGGAGTTTTTGATATATCATCCCTCAAACTTGAAATTTTCGAAAAAAGTAAGATTTTTTCAAAATTGAGCGATTTTAGTTTTTTGGTCACCAACAAGCACAGATTTTCTGTGTCTCAATTCTGAATTCAGAAAATTATTCAGAAAACTTGTAGAAATCGAGTGTCGAGTTGGTCATCGCGGGCAAATTGGGAGTTTTTGATATATCATCCCTCAAACTTGAAATTTTCGAAAAAAAGTAAGATTTTTTCAAAATTGAGCGATTTTAGTTTTTTGGTCACCAACAAGCACAGATTTTCTGTGTCTCAATTCTGAATACAGAAAATTATTCAGAAAACTTGTAGAAATCGAGTGTCGAGTTGGTCATCGCGGGCAAATTAGGAGTTTTTGATATATCATCCCTCAAACTTGAAATTTTCGAAAAAAAAGTAAGATTTTTTCAAAATTGAGCGATTTTAGTTTTTTGGTCACCAACAAGCACAGATTTTCTGTGTCTCAATTCTGAATTCAGAAAATTATTCAGAAAACTTGTAGAAATAGAGTATCAAGTTGGTCATTGCGTGCAAATTAGGAGTTTTTGATATATCATCCCTCAAACTTGAAATTTTCGAAAAAAAGTAAGATTTTTTTTTAAAATGAGCGATTTTAGTTTTTTGGTCACCAATAAGCACAGATTTTCTGTGTCTCAATTCTGAATTCAGAAAATTATTCAGAAAACTTGTAGAAATAGAGTATCAAGTTGGTCATTGCGTGCAAATTAGGAGTTTTTGATATATCATCCCTCAAACTTGAAATTTCCGAAAAAAGTACAATTTTTTAAAATTGAGCGATTTTTAATTCAGAAAAATTTTCAGAAAACTTGTAGAAATCGATTGCCGAGTTGGTCATCGCGTGCAAATTAGGAGTTTTTGATATATCATCCCTCAAACTTGAAATTTTCGAAAAAAGTAAGATTTTTTCAAAATTGAGCAATTTCAGTTTTTTGGTCACCAACAAGCTCAGATTTACTCTTTCTCAATTCTGAATTCAGAAAAATGTTCAGAAAACTTGTAGAAATCGATTTCCGAGTTGATCATTGCGGGCAAATTAGAAGTTTTTGATATATCATCCCTCAAACTTGAAATTTCTGAAAAAAGTAAGATTTTTTCAAAATTGAGCGATTTTAGTTTTTTGGTCACCAACAAGCACAGATTTTCTGTGTCTCAATTCTGAATTCAGAAAATTATTCAGAAAACTTTTAGAAATCGAGTGTCAAGTTGGTCATCGCGTGCAAATTAGGAGTTTTTGATATATCATCCCTCAAACTTGAAATTTCCGAAAAAAAGGTAAGATTTTTTCAAAATTGAGCGATTTTAGTTTTTTTGTCACCAACAAGCACAGATTTTCTGTGTCTCAATTCTGAATTCAGAAAATTATTCAGAAAACTTGTAGAAATCGATTGCCGAGTTGGTCATCGCGTGCAAATTAGGAGTTTTTGATATATCATCCCTCAAACTTGAAATTTTCGAAAAAAGTAAGATTTTTTCAAAATTGAGCAATTTTAGTTTTTTGGTCACCAATAGTGTTTGGGAATTCCCGGACTTATCAATTTCCCGGGAAACGGGAAAAAAATAATTTATTATTTTGAAATATTCATTATTAATATAAATCATAAAAAACATTAAAATTTTACCAACTTTCTATTAAAAACAGTTTTATTAGAGATAAACAATTAATTAAAACATAAAAAATCAAAAAATAAAAGTTAAAAATCGTGAAATACAATAAAACAAAACAAAAAAAATAATGCAACTTTTTCCCCACAAAAAAACGCAAAAAATAGCTAAAAATCGCAAAAAAATTTAAAACTGCGTTATTCGAGCAAAAACTAATAAAGTTGACAGCATTTTTAATATTTGTTCTTTAAATGTAAATTCTAATACTTTGTCATACTTTTTACACTTGGTCAGTTTTCCTATGAATATATATTCGCACTGTTCCTCCAAATAGAAAAAATACAAAAAATAGCAAATGTAATTATACCTATATGTAAAAAAGATATTAAAAATTAAATTAAAATAAACTTTTTTATGTAAAATGGCCTATTTTACAAAATTCCCGGATTTCCCGGGAAAAATTAAAAAAATTCCCGGGAATTCCCGTCAGTCTTTTCCCGGGAATTCCCGGGAAATACGACCCGGGAATTCCCGGACCCCAAACACTAGTCACCAACAAACACATATTTTCTGTGTCTCAATTCTGAATACAGAAAATTATTCAGAAAACTTGTAGAAATCGAGTGTCAAGTTGGTCATCGCGAGCAAATTAGGAGTTTTTGATATATCCTCCCTCAAACTTGAAATTTCCGAAAAAATGTAAGATTTTTTCAAAATTGAGCGATTTTAGTTTTTTGGTCACCAACAAGCACAGATTTTCTGTGTCTCAATTCTGAATTCAGAAAATTATTCAGAAAACTTGTAGAAATCGAGTATCAAGTTGGTCATCGCGTGCAAATTAGGAGTTTTTGATATATCATCCCTCAAACTTGAAATTTCCGAAAAAAGTACAATTTTTTTAAATTGAGCGATTTTAGTTTTTTGGTCACCAATAGTGTTTGGGAATTCCCGGACTTTTCAATTTCCCGGGAAACGGGAAAAAAATAATTTATTTCCCGGGATTCCCGGGAATCCCGGGAAATTTTCATTATTAATGTAAATCATAAAAAACATTAAAATTTGATTATATTTTTATTAAAAACAGTTTTATAAGAGATAAACAATTAATTAAAACATAAAAAATCAAAACATAAAAGTTAAAAATCCTGAAATACAATAAAACAAAACAAAAAAATATTGCAACTTTTTCCTTCACAAATAATCGCAAAAAATAGCTAAAAATCGCAAAAAAATTTAAAACGGAGTTATTCGAGAAAAAACTAATATAGTTGGCAGCACTTTTAATATTTTCTCTGGAAATGTTAATTCTAGGTTCAAAATTTTTATATTTTTTTGACAGTCTTAGCAAAATTATCATTAACCGACGTATATTTTTTGACTTTTTAAGTTTTTTTCATGATATTAACATACTTTTTACACTTGGTCAGTTTTCCTATGAATATATATTTGCACTGTTCTTCCAAATAGAAAAAATACAAAAAATATCAAATGTAATTATACCTGTATGTAAAAAAATGGTAAAAATTAAAGTAAAATAAACGTTTTTATGTAAAAAGGTTTATTTTACAAAATTCCCGGATTTCCCGGGAAAAATTAAAAAAATTCCCGGGAATTCCCGTCAGTGTTTTCCCGGGAATTCCCGGGAAATCCGACCCGGGAATTCCCGGACCCCAAACACTAGTCACCAACAACCTCAGATTTACTCTTTCTTAATTCTGAATTCAGAAAAATTTTCAGAAAACTTGTAGAAATCGATTTCCGAGTTGGTCATTGCGGGCAAATTAGAAGTTTTTGATATATCATCCCTCAAACTTGAAATTTCCGAAAAAAAGTAAGATTTTTTCAAAATTGAGCGATTTTAGTTTTTTGGTCACTAACAAGCACAGATTTTCTGTGTCTCAATTCTGAATTCAGAAAATTATTCAGAAAACTTGTAGAAATCGAGTGTCAAGTTGGTCATCGTGTGCAAATTAGGAGTTTTTGACATATCATCCCTCAAACTTGAAATTTCCGAAAAAAAGTACAATTTTTTAAAATTGAGCGATTTAAGTTTTTTGGTCACCAACAAGCTCAGATTTACTCTTTCTCAATTCTGAATTCAGAAAAATGTTCAGAAAACTTGTAGAAATCGATTTCCGAGTTGGTCATTGCGGGCAAATTAGAAGTTTTTGATATATCATCCCTCAAACATGAAATTTCCGAAAAAAAGTAAGATTTTTTCAAAATTGATCGAATTTAGTTTTTTGGTCACCAACAAGCTCAGATTTTCTGTGTCTCAATTCTAAATTCAAAAAATTATTCAGGAAACTTGTAGAAATCGAATGTCGAGTTGGTCATCGCGGGCAAATTAGGAGTTTTTGATATATCATCCCTCAAACTAAAAATATCTGAAAAATGTTAAAAGTACGATTTTGTTAAAATTGCGGTTTTAGTTTTTTGGTCGCCAACAAGCACATATTTTATGTGTCTCAATTCTGAATTCAGAAAATTATTCAGAAAACTCGTAGAAATCGAGTGTCGTGTTGGTCATCGCGGGCAAATTAGAAGTTTTTGATATATCATCCCTCAAACTTGAAATTTCCAAAAAAGTACGATTTTTTCCAAATTGAGCGATTTTAGTTTTTTGGTCACAAACAAGCACAGACTTTCTGTGTCTCAATTCTGAATTCAGAAAACTTTTAGAAATCAAGTTGGTCATAGCGGGCAAACTTAAAATTTCCGAAAAAAGTACGATTTTGTCAAGAAAATTTTCTATAGTAAATTTTCGATAGTAATATAGTTCGATAAAAAATTTTGCTATACTAAATTGTTTTCTTTAGAAAATTTTTTATAATAAATTTTTAAACAAAACATTTTTGATAATAAATTTTTCTACGGAAAATTTTCGATAATAAATGTTTCTTAAGAAAATTTAAGATGATAAATGTTGCTATAGAAAATTTTTGATGATAAATTATTCTGTAGAAAATTTGAGATAATAAATTTTTCTATAGAAAATTTTCGATAAAAAAATTTTTGATTTTAATTTTTCGGTAGTAAATTTTTCTATAGAAAATTTTCGATAATAAATTTTTCTATAAAAAAAAATTTATAAGAAAATTTTTAATAATAAATTTTTTTCATTGAGAATTTTTAATAACAAATTTTTCCATATAACATTTTTTATAATACTTTTTTCTATGGAAAATTTTCTATAATAAATATTTCCAACGAAAATTTTCGATGATAAATTTTGATATAGAAAATTTTCGATGATAAATTGTTCTGTAGGAAATTTTAGATTATAAATTTTTCATAGAAAATTTTCTATAAAAAAGTTTTTGATTCTAAACTGTTCTGTAGAAAATTGTCAATACTAAATTTTTAGTAAATTTTTCTATAGCAAATTTTCGATATTAAATTTTCTATTAAAAAATTATTCGATAGAAAAATTTCGTTACAAAATTTTTCTATAGAAAATTTTCGAAATTTTTCTATAGTAAATTTAGAAATAGAAAACTTTCGATACACTCAAAAATTATGTTAGTAAAATCAACTGAAAATGTCAGTTAAAATAACTACTTTGTAAGTTGTTTTGGGGTCAACTACTTTTTCAGTTAAATCAACTAACAATGTTAGTTATTTTAACTGACAAAAAACAACTGACTTATGTAGTGAAAACTACTTACATTTGTAGTCAAAACAACTAAAATGTAGTAAAAATAAAAAAATCTATAAATAATTTTTTTTTCAAAAAATTTTTCAGAAAAAAATTAAGACCAAATTTTTTCAAAGTTTTTTTTTTTTTAAAAAAAGTTGTGAAAAATAAAAAAAACGAAAATTTATTTCTATTTTTTGGAAAAAAACTTTGAAAATTTTCAGAGATAAAAAAAAAATAAAATTAACTACTTTAAATGACTGTTACTACATCACAGTACTTTTTTGTTAGTTATTCAAAAAAACTACTTAAAATAACTAACAGAAATAGTTGTTTGACATTTTTCATACAAAAACAACTGACTTTTTAGTTTAAAATAACTAACTACTGTAAAATATACAAACAACTAACATGTAGTAACTTACATAATTTTCTGAGTGTAGTAAATTTTTCTACAGAAAATTTTTGATATTAAATTTTTCTATAGAAAACTTTTTATAGAAAAATTTAGAACCAAAATTTTTTATAGAAAAATTTAGTATCGAAAATTTTTTATAGAAAAATTTAGTGTCGAAAATTTTTTGTAGAAAAACTAGTTGAAGTGCTCGGAGATGCTCGGGCCGCCTAAAATATGAGTCTCTAAATAGCTTCTTCCCAGCGACACATTCGGGACCATTTAAGGTCAAGTTCACACTACATGATTTTACCATGGTAAGTTGAGATGATTTTCCTTTATGCTAGTCCAATTTGAGATGATTTTGTAAATCACTGTGATTTTGTTCAATACAAAATCACATAGTGATTTGAAAATCACGCAAGTTCGGATACAGTATAAGGCTTCGACACAATGTCGGAGTACTCTGTACTACAGAGTACCATCTCTAAAAATAGAGAAGACATCAAACAAAAAATGTGTAAGTGCGAAAGAGAACAGAACAAAATCCACTCTCTGGCACAGAGTACTCCGTCATTGTGAATTCAGCTTTATACATACATAATTTTCTCATGAAGAAACATATGGGGCATGTCAAATCGGACTCTTAAAATAATTTTTTTTGTAAATTTTCCCAATTTGTTTTCAGTTTTTAGTACCCTTCGAAAACCCATTCGTGGTAAATTTTCAGACTTTTTTGATGACCTGTTCAAAAGATATCGAATTTTTAATAATCGGTAGTTTGTTCCTTTACTTATGGTGTTTTCTTTTCTGGCAAAAAATGTGCCTTTTTTTTGCATTTCGCCCCCAAATTTATGTTTTTGTGTTCTTTTCTAAAAAATGTCAACCATTATAAAGAATATCGTGTTCTTTTCTAAAAATGTCTGCCCTATAAAGTGCAAAAAAGTTGCACTTTTTACCCCGTAAAAAATCACGGGGTTGAAATTGCCTTATACAACAGCTGACTTTTTCTGTGTTGTTTTCTCAAAACAGCTGTTAAAAAAATACAGGGCAGATTATTGCTGTATGTTGTGTTCTATTCCAGTCAAATAAAATGCAAATTTTTAAAGGTGTGAGTTAAACATTTTAAAAATGTATGCACTAAAAAGGCAAACATTTTTTTTCAGAAAAGAAAACACCATTAATCTTCTTTTACTCATAACTTCTTCTATAATGGTCAAAATTGCTAATTTGTTCTTCAAATTTTTTTTTTACGTACTTTAAAAAAAAATCCAAAAAAATCTTAAAACTGCTCTAGTATGCGATTTTTAAGTTGTAAAATTTAAATCTCATTTTTTAAAATGTACTTTTGAAATTTTTGGCAAAATACCGAATAATTATAAAAATTTTTACCCACGTGTTAAAAAATGTTTTTGTGGCAAAAGTATTTTACAAAGTGTTTTTGTGAATAAAAAATAATTTGGCTTTAAAAAAATAGTTTACACTAAAAAACATTATACTCGAAAAAAATTTGCACTCAAATTTTTTTTTCCATAGAAAAGAATTTTCTATAGAAAAATTTACTATCGAAAATTTTCTATAGAAAAATTTACTATCGAAAATTTTCTATAGAAAAATTTACTATCGAAAATTTTCTATAGAAAAATTTACTATCAAAAATTTTCTATAGAAAAATTTACTATCGAAAATTTTCTATAGAAAAATTTACTATCGAAAATTTTCTATAGAAAAATTTACTATCGAAAATTTTCTATAGAAAAATTTACTATCGAAAATTTTCTATAGAAAAATTTACTATCGAAAATTTTCTATAGAAAAATTTACTATCGAAAATTTTCTATAGAAAAATTTACTATCGAAAATTTTCTATAAAAAAATTTACTATCGAAAATTTTCTATAGAAAAATTTACTATGGAAATTTTTCTTTAGAAAAATTTACTATCGAAAATTTTCTATAGATAAATTTATTATCGAAAATTTTCAAGAGAAAAATTTTATATTGAACATTTTTTATACAAAAATTTAGAATCATAAAGTTTCTTATCAAAAATTTCCTATAGAAATAATTCTTATCAACAATTTTTTACAGAATAATTTATCATCGAAAATTTTCTATAGCACAATTTTATTTCGAAATTTTTCTTTAGAAATATTTATCATCGAAAATTTTCCATAGACAAATTTGTTATAAAAAATTTTCTATGGACAAATTTATCATTGAAAATTGTCTTTAGAAATATTTATTATTGAAAATTTTCCATTGAAGAATTTGTTATCAAAAATTTTCTATTTAAAAATTTGTTACAAAAAATTTTCTATAGATAAATTTTGTGTTGAAAATTTTCTTTATTACAATTAGGGCTGTCAATCCCGAAATCCCGGGATTTTTGTGATAAAATGAATCCCGAATCCCAGGATTTTTAAGCTCAAATCCCGGGATTTTTGAAATATTAAAAATGTTTGAGATTTTTTTTTTTAAATACAACTTTGTTCAATTATTTTTACATTTACATCAACCAATTAAAACTAAAACTTTTTTTGAATTCTCAACGTAACTGGCCACGAATTTTGATGAGCTGAGAATTCTACCCAGGCTTGCTAATTAATAGTCCAACGCACTAACCATTAAGCCACAGTAACGGAGCCCTTTGAACAAATTTTGCAGGTTTTGGCGAAAATTTTCTAAAAAACCAAAACTTTGATCGAAGGGCGCCACGGGTAAATTTAATCCGAATTGCCTCAAATTTGTACCACATAAGTTTTAGGTCTGGGAGAATAAAAATTTTCCGGGACGTTCAAAATTGTAAGAAAAACTTTTTGTATACAAAAAAATGCAAGTCTAATGTATTATATTATTACATTTCCCTTTTAAATATTTTTTATATATATTTTAAATTTTCTTTAAATTAGTTTTAAAACTATACAGTGCAACAACCAAAATCGGAATGGGATGAAACCAAAAGTAAATAAAAGTTGTCATTTTCCATAACAAACCCCACAAGGCTTTTTTTAGTTTATTGCTAAATATTTAATATTAATAATTACTTGAAAACTGCATAAGTGGCGTATACTTAATTTTTTAATTGCCTTTAAATAACAATCAAAATAATCAGAAACAATTTTTTTAATAATTACGTTGTTGCGAAATCGACCCAAGGATTTTCGTGGGAATCAAACCCATGACTCCTGCTTAATTGGCTAGCACGCTACCAACTAACACACAGTAGCCCCTTAATATGCACAATAAAATTACAACATAAATAGTCTATTATTTTTTTACTTCTATAATCAAAGAAATTTAATCCCAAAAATCCCGGAATCCCGAAAAATCCCGTGATCCCGAAAAATCCCGGGATCCTGGGATTTCGATTTCAAAACCCGAATCCCGGGATTTTAAAAAACCGATCCCGTTTGACAGCCCTAATTACAATTTAGTATCGAATATTTTATTATCGAAAATTTTTTATAGAAAAATTTACTATAGAAAATTTTCTATAAAAAAATTGATATCAAAAATTTTCCTTAGAAAAATTTACTATCGATAATTTTATTTAGAAAAATGTATTATCGAAAATTTTCTATAAAAAAATTAATATCGAAAATTTTCTTTAAAAAATTAATATCGAAAATTTTCTATAAAAAAAAAATTTATAAAAAAATTAATATCGAAAATTTTCTATAATAAAATTAATATCGAAAATTTACTATCGAAAATTTTCTATAGAAAAATTTACTTTCGAAAATTTTCTATAGAAAAATTTACTATCGAAAATTTTCTATAGAAAAATTTACCATCGAAAATTTTCTATAGAAAAATTTACTATCGAAAATTTTCGATGAAAAAATTTACTATCGAAAAATTTACTATCTAAAATTTTCTATAAATAAATTTACTATCAAAAATTCATTATCGAAAATTTGCAATAGAAAAATTTAATATTGAAAATTTTCTATACAACAATTTAGAATCAAAAAATTTCTTATCAAAAATTTCTTATCAAAAATTTTTTACAGAATAATTTATCATCGAAAATTTTCTATAGCAAAATTTATCGTCGTAAATTTTCTTCAGAAATATTTATCGTCGAAAATTTTCCATAGAAAAGTTTGTTATCAAAAATTTTCTATGGAAAAATTTATCATTAAAAATTTTCTTTAGAAATATTTATTATCGAAAATTTTCCATTAAAGAATTTGTTAATAAAAAATTTTCAATTTAAAAATTCATTACAAAAAATTATCTATAGAACTTTACACCCATGTCCAATGTCTTCCTGAGCATGTCACCTTTCTTTCGGTATAATTTTTACATTTTTTTTTTATTGGGCCCAAAATCCTCCCCAGAACCTGCATACCCAATTCCACAATAAATTAAAAAAATCAAATGTAAATTTACTTTTTTAAAAAGAAAAGACGCAGGAAGGATTGGGCCCAAAATCCTCCTTAGAACTTCTGTACACAATAAATTAAAAAAAAAAAAAAATCAAATGTATCAAAAAAAAAAATCATTTGGGGGATACTATGAAGTAGCCCCCAAATGAAATAATACCCAAACGAAAAAATGAAATAACACACAATGAAATGACGAAACAAAATTTTGGGTTTATTTAATTTTTTTGGGGAATTATTTCATATCTTTTTTTGGGTCTATTCGGTTATGAAATAACACCCAAATTAAATAATCCTCAAGAATTTATTTTATAGTTAAAAAAAAAAAAATAATTAAAAAGGCGTCTTGTTTTATGGGGAAATCAAAAATCCTACTATTTTGGTACTTTTGTATTTTTTTTTTTAATTCTTTGAAAGGAACCAACAAATTAATCCAAACATTCTTGCTGTGCAAATAAAACAAATTAATTGCAGTAATTTTGGGGATTTTGTTTTACAAAATGGATAAAATTATCTGGCAGCACTGCCCAAAACTTTCAGTTTATTCACCATATTAAAGTACTACAGTGGAATTGAAACATTGACAAACCAAAACAAATCTTTTTTTTTACCACACTAGGTGTGGTGAGGTTTGATGAAATGAGGTGAGGTTTGACAGAAACGGTTTGTTTTGGTTTTATTTCTTCACATCGATGAAACCCAGTAAGAAAATTAAAAACAGAAGTTGACTTTATAGAATTTTACAAAAAAAAGGAGCACGGCAGCACAGACCACAGACCATATAGACATGCAACACGAGTGCTTATTTTGGTACTTTCAATATGGACGCATACAAAATACTACACTCAACCAAAAATCATTGTATTCCCAAAGAAAATCGCTGTAAATTCAACAGAAATCATTGTTGATTTTGACCCTACAAATATTTACGTTGATTTTAATAAAAATTGTTGTCAGTTTTTGTAAAAGTTGATCAACTCGTTTTTTTGTAAATCAACTCGTATTTTTTGTAAACTCAACTCATACTTTTGTTGATATAAGAAATTTTATTAATAAAAAAAAGCTGCTTGTTATTTGTAAATATTATTTTATTAAGTATAAATCACAATATTTTTTTTAGAATTATCACCGGCTTTTAAGGCTGCAATATTTAAACAAGATTTTCACACACACTTCGTTTATTTATGTTATGCATTCGTAAGCCATTCTCTCATTCTAATAACACCAAATCAAAAACCTAAAAAAAACAAAAAAAATATCATATAGTATGAATACATAAAGAAACCAATGTATTTAATTACTTACCAAATATTTACAGATCAGAATCTGATCATCAGATCCCATTTTTATTTATTTTTATAATATTAAATATTTTTATAAGAAACAAACACATAAAATAATTTTTTAAGAGACAAACAAATTTCACATTGCAATGCATTGCTACCAACTTGATAATACAAAAATGAACGAACAGGGTTGTTTTTTCTTTTTTGGTTTTATCTATTGAATTCTGTATAAACGTTGTAAATAGTTGATTCAAATTTACTGATTATTCAACGATATCAACATTAATTTTTGTTGAATACGGCAATATTCTGTAAAACTTGATCTACAATGGGTTTACTAATTTTTCTACTAAGATATTTCTATGAGTGTACTAAATTTACTTCTCTGCCTAGAATACGTGTGCCTGTACGTGTGAGCTTTTACATCTGTATTTTCGTTGTTTGTTTATGTTTTGTATGAAACGTCAAAAGTTACACGCGCGTGCCGTCACTAATACATACACATGTGCGAAACTTATTCGATTCACCCCTATGGCACAGACTAAGTGTGCAATTACAATTTTGGCGTTGGCTTTGAATTTTGTGTAAAGAGAGGGCTTTTGATTTAAACAAAGGCTTTGGCTTTGAATTTTTTTCTGGCGTTTGTTTGTATACACACACACAAAGAATAACAGAAATATAATTATTTGGTGGAAGAAAAATAAATTTTTCCTGAAAATTATATTTTTTTCGGTGAAACATAAAACTGCTTTTGGTTTTTTATTGATATTTTTTTGATATGTACTTGCTTTTTTTTATAATAATTGGCGGTAAATTATATTTCACTTTTTTTACATGTACTTTTCTTATAATTTTGCAATACACAGATGTGTTTCATAAACAAGACGTGTTTCATAAACAAAATCAACCCTTTTTTTGTAAATGACTGGCAATGCCAAAGCAAAAAAAAAATACTCACGAGAGAGCAAAGCCAAGAAAATAGAATTGATTCTATTCTGGCTTTGAAACGCTAGCGTTGGCTTTGAGTTTTGTTCTACATACAAAATGTATGGGAACAAGCAAAATTCAAGGCCAACGCCAGAATTGTAATTGCACACTTATACAGACTCGACAAATATGACAGGTGTCAAAAAAGTATTTTTTAACCATATGGTTAATGTTTTCAAATTATTCTACGAATTAGGTTAGAAAGAGAAAACTGATATGACGCGCCATAAGAAAAATGGATGCCAGATCGGTTTTTGTTGTCTCACTCACTCCTAAGTCGTAGAAAGTGTTGCCATGTTAGCGTAAAACGGACTAAAAACCGCTGTGTTTTCTCCTAAAATCGCTTTGTTTTTCCCCATTTTTTCTTGTAAAACTCTACTGTCGAGTCTGTATTTAGTCTGTGACGGCAGCGTGTAAATTTCCGTTTTAGCTGTGTTTTTTTTTCTCTCACCACAAAAATTTGACATTAATCCCATTAAATTTTATTACTACACGCAAAAAAAATCTGTGTCGGAGTGAGCAAAAATCTGGCATAATTTTACCAAAAATATGCTAAAACTACAACCGACGAAGTAGTTTTCGTAATTTAGAAAAAAACACTTACGTAAAAAATTTTGAAGAAAATGCTAATGCTATTTAAGAAAAAACTTGGTAAAATATACCAAAAGAAATATGGTGAAATATACCAAAATTATTAGAACAGGGTGACTAAAAATAATGCTAAAAATTACCACATTTATGCTAAAATAAATTTTCTATAAAATTTTTGTAAAAATTTGTATATTTGTTGAATTTAAAATTTTCACAGAATAAATCCATATTAATATAATAAATGTTGTGTAGAATTTTATTTACCACCGACCAACTGACCCTTTATGTACAATTTTCTCCAGTGACTGCTGCCTACGCTTTTTCTTGAAGTGAATGATCCGCTATAGCTTCACGAATTTATTTAAAAGCATCCTGTAAAAATAGAAAATTATTAGAAAACATAAATTTTTAATTTAAAAAACTAGTAAACCCCATTGGTCTTTTGGTTAGGAGGAACACTTACTTTGTGATTCCATTTGTAACTAATCAAAACAGGTCTGGACTCCATTGGCTTTGCTATATAAATGAGTTTTTATGCTTTAATTTTATAACTAAAGGGAAGACTGGTGCCCACGCTCTTTATTGTAGTGAAGGATTCGCCATAGCTTTAAAATTTTATTTAGCAGTACCCTGTAAAAATAGAAAATTATTACCAAACACAAATTTTTAACTAAAAATCTATTAAACCTTATTGGTGTCATCGGAATAGGGGTATACTCACTTTATCATCCCATTTGTAATTCATCGAAGCATACGGCTGGGACTCCATTGGTTTTGCTAAATGAATGGTGTTTTAAGTTATGACAGAAAAATTAACTTAAGCATTTTTTTATCTTACATTTATTTATCTTTTAAACAACTAATTATTTATTTTTATTTATTAATTTATTTTAATTTTATTTGTCAATTTCCTTTTTACGCTTTATTTAATAACACAAAAAATAAACGAAGCACGCACACAAAAATACAAAATGAATAAGGCGGTCTGTATCTGTTTTTTGTTGTTTTCTTTCGATAAATTTTTGTGCAGGTAATTTGCGTTATTGTGCAAGCTACTTGGTTATTTTACATAAAAAACTAATTATGTTACTTTGACATCGACAAGCATTATTTTAGCAAAAATTTGGTAAAAATTTTTTTTTGGTATGAAAAAAATTTTACCAAGTGGGATTGCTCAATCTGACACAGATTTTTTTTTTGCGTGCACGCAAAAAAAAACTTGTGTCGGAGTGAGCAAAAATCTGGCATAATTTTACCAAAAATATGCTAAAACTACAACCGACGAAGTAGTTTTCGTAATTTAGCCAAAACACTTATGTAAAAAATTTTAAAGAAAATGCTAATGCTATTTAAGCAAAAACTTTTTGTAAAAATTTGTATATTTGTTGAATTTAAAATTTTCACAGAATAAATCCATATTAATATAATAAATGTTGTGTAGGATTTTATTTACCACCGACCAACTGACCCTTTATGTACAATTTTCTCCAGTGACTGCTGCCTACGCTTTTTCTTGAAGTGAAGGATCCGCTATAGCTTCGCGAATTTATTTAAAGGCATCCTGTAAAAATAAAAAATTATTACAAAACATAAATTTTTAATTTAAAAAACTAGTAAATCCCATTGGTGTTTTGGTTAGGAGAACCACTTACTTTGTGATTCCATTTGTAACTCATCAAAACAGGTCTGGACTCCATTTACTATATAAATGAGTGCTTAGGTTTTAATTTTATAGCTAAAGGGAGGACTGGTGCCCACGCTCTTTATTGTAGTGAAGGATTCGCCATAGCTTCAAAAATTTATTTAGCAGTACCCTGTAAAAATAGAAAATTATTACCAAACACTATTTTTTAACTAAAAATCTATTAAACCTTATTGGTGTCTTCGGAATAGGGGTATACTCACTTTATCATTCCATTTGTAATTCATTGAAACAAACGTCTGGGACTCCATTGGTTTTGCTAAATGAATGGTGTTTTAAGTTATGGCAGCAAAATTAACTTTAGCATTTTTTTATCTTACATTTATTTATCTTTTAAAAAACTAATTATTTATTTTTATTTATTAATTTATTTTAATTTTATTTATCAATTTCCTTTTTACGTTTTTATAACACAAAAAATAAACGAAGCACGCACACAAAAATACAAAATGAATAAGGCGGTCTGTATTTGTTTTTTTTTTTTTTTGTTGTTTTCTTTCGATAAATTTTTGTGCAAGTAATTTGCGTTATTGTGCAAGCTACTTGGTTATTTTACATAAAAAACTAATTATGTTACTTTAACATCGACAAGCAGAATTTTAGCAAAAATTTGGTAAAAAAATTTTTTTGGTATAAAAAAAGTTTTACCAAGTAGGATTGCTCAATCTGACACAGATTTTTTTTTTGCGTGTAGTCAGAACAGCGATGCCAACTATTTCAAACCAAAAAGCGTCGGATGAGCAGTTAAAAAGGGCTAAAAAGGGCTAAACTCAAAAATTTATCAGTTTTTGTGTTTTTCAGCAATTTTGTTTTTTAATTTGTTTTTTTAAGAGATCGATCTTACGTTCTAATGTAAAAATAAGATTATTAAAAAAAATTTATTGAAATATTTGACTTAAAAATGTAGAATTTAAAAGAAATCGCTAAGACTTGCGTTTTCCAACAATATTAAATTTTTTCTTCGGGCCATAAAAGTGCGCTTATATAATAATTGGACTATTCGTAATATTGGTTTCATTTAATTTTTGCAGAAATACTTAAACAATTTGATGTATTTATTGAAATCCAATTTTTATTATTAAAGCAATTCATGACACTAAATGTTCTCTCCACTTCTGCATTTGAATAAGGATTTACAATTAAATCAGAGCAAACGATGACAACTTCAAAATCGGATTTTCAACCATAAAATTTTTGAAACAGTGTATTTCGATCAAAAATTAATCTGGTTTATCTAAGATTTTCCGAGTCTTTGATTTTCTTTTCATGGTTTATAATTTCATGTATAAAATATATGCAACTTTATTTAAGAAAACATTGTGGCCAAACAGCAAACATTCACTCAGAAAATTATGTAAGTTACTACATGTTAGTTCTTTGTATATTTTACAGTAGTTAGTTGTTTTCAACTACAAAGTCAGTTATTTTTGTATGAAAAATATCAAAAAACTATTTCTGTTAGTTATTTTAAGGCGTTTTTTTGAACAACTAACAAAAAAGTACTGCGATGTAGTAACAGTTATTTAAAGTAGTAAATTTTATTTTTTTATCTTGAAAAATTTTCAAAGTTTTTTTCCAAAAAATAAAAATAAATTTTCGTTTTTTTATTTTTCACCACTTTAAAAAAAAAATTGGAAAAAATTTGGTCTTCAATTTTTTTTCTGAAAAATTTTTTGAAAAAAAAAAAAAATTATATATTGATTATTTTATTTTTACTACATTTTAGTTGTTTTGACTACAAATGTAAGTAGTTTTTACTACATAAGTCAGTTGTTTTTTGTCAGTTAAAATCACTAACATTGTTAGTTGATTTAACTGAAAAAGTAGTTGACCCCAAAACAACTTACAAAGTAGTTATTTTAACTGACATTTTCAATTGATTTTACTAACATAATTTTTTGAGTGTTGTGGTAAAATATTAACAAATGACTCAAAAAATTAACAAATTTTTAACCATTTGTTAATTGTGTTAGGGGCTAAAAGGGCTAAAAAATATAACAAAAAGAGCCATGTTAGCCCCTAAAAAAATAAAAGGGCTAAAAGAAAAAAATACGAGTTGAGAGCAATCAAAAAGGGCTGAATATAGCCCCAAAAGGGCTAAGTTGGCATCACTGAGTCAGAATGCATACAAAATATGAAAAGTGCTGCCAAGTTTATTTTGAAAAAAAGCTGCTAGTTGCAAACTGCCTTGATTGTGTGTCGGGTTTAAGAAAAATGCTATTGTACAATTCCATTATATTCCCATTGTAATTGCAACTGTAACATTTTTTAATGATTCAGTGTGTATACAAAATTAAAAATTCTACGAAAATCTAAAATTTTTTGTAAATTATAAAAAAATAAGTAAACTGTTGCATTAATAAGCTATTAAATTAAACAAAAAACATAAAATGCATTAAACTGAAATAAATAAATGATTAATAAGTAACAGCAAATAGCTGAATATTACAAAGAAAGAAAACTTTTACTGTATTGTGATTTTTTTTACAATAGAAAGAAAACTGCAAAAAAGGTTGTTCCAAATGAGTGACCAATATATGAAAGAGTTGTTGCGTGTCGCGGTGGCACAAATTTGTCAAACAATCGGTTACAATGCAACACAAACAGCACCACTGGAATTATTACAGGATGTATTGGATAAATTTTTAAGAGAATTTACCAGAGACTTAAGGCGTCAAGTAGAACATTGTAAGTATTGTGTGCAAAGGAATTTGGGTTTGAAGTATTTGTGGTGTTTTTTTAAGAAGGATTAAATTTAATTAATTTTTAAAATTTTAGATAATCGTACGGAGGCAAATTTAAATGATGTTACCTTGACCTTGGATAGTATCAATGTTAACTTAAATGAACTTTTGGATTATATCAATAATGTTGAACCAGTACCATTTGCCATAGAAGTTCCCAAATTTCCAGCTCGTAAAGATTCTTATTTGAATTTTTTGAAACCGGGCAGCAAAGAAGTGCTAACAAGGCCAGTACATGTTCATGATCATTTGCCTCCAATGTTACCACCAGAGATAACACAACCCCCAGAAACTCCGTTACCATCAACATCAAATGGTTTATCGGATATGAAACCATTTCCGGATAATTTAGCGTCAGCCGGAACTAATAACAATTCAACCACAGGAGAAAATGGTTAGTGGTCTTTTAAAAGATGATATTTTATAACAAATATATTTTTTTTAGATCCTTCATCCAATAAATCTTTAAACCCTTCTGCTGTTTTGGATAAAACTACTCTGCAGTCCCTATTTAAACCAAGTTCAAATTTGGAAGATGGTGAAAGACCTACTAGAGAAGTTAGTAGTGTTGTTATGACAACGGGTGGTTATATATCGCCAGCCGTAGAAGGAAAAATGCCAGAAGCTATAGTACCGGATATTATTGGTAAGAAAAAAAAATTGTATTAAAATAGTTTTAATTATTAAATGTTCCCTTAGGAAAATTTTAAGATTTTAAGACATAATAATCTTAAAACAAGAGTTTAGCCTCCGTTTTTAACTCATTGAAATATCGGTGATATAGCGCTATCCGCAATCTTGACCGTAATGTTATTGCATTTGAGCAATAACGGTTTAAAGGTTATGAACAAAATTGCAAGGATATTTCCAAAACTGGTACATTCTACATAACCTAAGAATCGGCATTGCCTTAATTCTGCTTTAGGTGCAACACATGCGAACGGAATTTTATTTAGAAGGGTATTTTAAACAAGTAAATACAACAAGTTTTTGCCAGATTTTGTTTATTTTGTAATATAAATTTACCCTTTTTTACGAAAAGTTTATTTCTCAAGAAAATTTTTTTAAAATCTTTTGAAACAATTTTTTTTTCCACCAAATTTTTAAACCCTTCACTTGAAAGTTAAAGGAAAAATAAAAGTTTGTAGCACCTAAAAATATTGATCTAGCCCCTTATGCATTTTTAGAAGATCTAGAGATGTCCGTCTGTTGAAAACACTCATATTGTTCAAAACACATCTCTAGCTTATTAGGCCTCTGTTTTGCCTTTCACAACTTTTCAATTCACATGAAAATTTCCGAATCACATGGAACCACATGTTTTCATTTGAAATTAAATATTAATTAAAATTTAAAAAATTATAAGGGAAGTGCATTCGTTTTACCTTCAGAAAACTTTATTTATGTGAAACAAAACAAAAAAAAAATCGGAATTGAAATCTAGAACACCAAGGCCTCTGTTCTGTCTTTCACAACTTTTCAATTCACATGAAAATTTCCGAATTGCAAGTTTAGTGTTTTGCTGATCACGTTTTTATTTGAAGTTGAAATTGAATAATTAAAATTTAAAAAATTATAAGGAATAATGTGCACTCGTTTAAATATTTAATATAAATATTTTTTTTAATTTAATTAATTATATATTTTAGACAAACTTTTGGGATTAGATGCTCCACCACCGCCACCTCCACCGCCACCATCACGACCACCATCACGTTCAGCCACCTCAACACCAATACCGCCAGCTACTGATGTAGCAGTCCCGTCCACAATTATTAAAGACATTCAACCCGAAAACCAACCTCTTAAAGACATACCACCAGCAACGCTCAAAGAATCAAAGAAAGCTTTAGCAAAAATATTGGATTCAGCATTTCCAAATAAAAAAACTGATATACATAAGGAATTATCAACGAAAAAAGAGAAATTATTTAAAGCGGCTAAAGCCGGTTATCCTCATGAAGCACATCTACAACAAACTGGCGGCAGTTATAATAAAAAATCATTTATGATGCATCAAAATGCAGCTGGAATGCATACTTCACAGACTAATTATGCCAATATGTTATTAAAAAAGGCTAAAAAACAAAAGGTTCCCAATATACCGGGACAAGCTATGAATGAAAAACACACTGGCAAACAAATGGCAGGCGACAAAATTGGTAAATTGGATGCAGCCGATAAAGCCCACAGAAAATACATGAAAATGTTACAAAAAATGGCTAAACAGGGTAAAATACCACCAGAACTATTAAGCAATATAATGGGACCAGATAAAAAGTCCAAAATGATTAATCCAGCTATTGTGGCTAGTATGCCCCCGGGACCAGAGAAATTGCAGTTAGAAAAATTATTGCGTAAGCAAGCTAAGCAAAGACAAAAAATTATTAAACAACAAATGATGTCAGAAGCAAAAAAACCTTCGAAGAAATCCTTACAACTACCGCCACTAGTACCAATATTTCCTTTGGGACCTCCCAATCTCAGTGCTGTAAATAAACCTTTACATGTTGACTTGGATGAACAAAAACATAAAATGGAACAACAAAAGGCTATACTAAATGTATCTCCTGTAAAACCACCGTTTATACCCAATATTATAACACCACCCGGCGCTGCTAATCATTTACCAGAAACATTACTTAGTAAAAATATGAAACCTCCAATTATAACAGAAACACCACCCTTAGAAATTATGGAAACACCAAAAATGTTGACTGGTGTAGATGGCAAAGAACTTAAATTATCCTCTGAACCGGATCGTACAAAATTAAATATTTTTAAAAAGATATCCAAACAGAAGACGCCCAAATCATCTTCGCCTATACCTATGCGTATACCAGGTTTGGGGGGTGATGCACCAATTATTAACTTACCCTCGGGAACAACCATTACTCCAACACCTGGACCTTTAACCTCCACAGCTGTGGGTAGAAATTTATTTCCCCCATTACCAGAGGCCAGCAACGTTGCGAATAGTATTATAAATAAAGATAAACCTTTGCCCAGTAATGTTAATCCTAATCAACCTACTGATTTGACCATGTTTAATAGAGTATTTGGCGAGAAACCTAATGATGCGGAGCTAGTAAATAAACCTAAAAAGCGGGGTCGTAAACCAGGTAGCAAAAATTCTCCCAAAATACCGGGAGTTTTTCCCAATAATCTCTTAAAGAAAGGTAATAAAAAATTAAAAATGGATAATGCATTATTTGGTCCTCAAATGCAAATACCACCCGAATTTGCTGCTGCTGTGGCTACAGGTGGTAACTTGACTTTAGATAATGTAGCCCAACTATTTGGTAATCCCATGGAATGGGCTGCTCAACAAAAACAACTGCAACAACAAATGATGATAATGGCTACGGCCAAAGAACGTAAAGAGCACAAGAAAAAGAATAAATTATTAAAACAAGATATCTTAAGTAACGACAACAATATGGCTACAATGACTATGACAAATCCCTCAGCATTGGGGGTACCTACCAGTGAAGAAGTGCAATCTATTAATAAAAAACTTATGCGTATGGATACTATTCTAAAACCGGCACCATCATCGTTAAGTCAACCTAATGATTTATCCATAGACACTAGTTTAATAACGGGCAAGAAGTTGCCTTCACCTTCAATGTTTCCTGCTTCAAATTCTCCTCTTAAATCACCGGGTAATTCAAAACGTTTATTAGCCGATGTTAATGCTGCAATGGCAGCTAGTTTAGCTCAACCATATATGTTGCCTAATCGTCCATCATTTCCTAATTTACCCAGCAATATGTTGTCGATGTTACAATTTCCATTTCCAACACGTCCGGGTCTAATACCAGGACCCGGTTTATTTCCTACACCAGGTTTAGGAGGATTTCCCAATAATCCAAAAAATCATTTATTGCCGGGACTATTTCCATTTCCAAATTTTAAACAACCAATGTCGGACAATTTAAAAAATACAAATCAAGGTAAGTTGAACAAATGTACACAATAAAACTAAGATTTATAATAAAAGATTAGAGAAAAAGTTTTTAGCACACAACCAAAATCTTTTGTGTTCTTTACAGAATCTGAAGACTTGACAACAGATAAAAAGAAATCTGATATAAATTTACAAAATATTGAACGAAGCTATTGTAATGTAGCACCACTGGTACCCGAATTTCTTACCAAACTCAATGAATCCGCCAACAAACACAACGAACATCATCAATTTCATCAAAGTGAAATGGATTTGCCCAAAACGCCTAAACCGCGTTCATCATCACATTCTAATACAATTTCTCAAGATAATTTACTTAAAAAAATGGTCGATGCTCATACACCCGAAAGTATGGGCAGTATTAGTAACAAATCCATACCCTCCACACCAGGAGGTATGTCATTGAATACCTTTGAGCAGCTTATGAAAAAGAATGAAAGTCCTATGGATTTGTTATCATTGAATAAACAATCTAAAGCTATAACGACATCACAGGAATCATGTTTGGATTTCTCAATGAATAAAAAGCCCAATCATCCAAACCAGGGATTGGGTATAAAAACGCCAATTACTATGAATAATGATGAACCAATCGAAGTATCTGACGATTCGGATGAAACAAATCAACAACAACCATTATCACTTACAGCGCCATTAAAAACACAAGCTAAACCTAATCCTGCTCCACCTCCGCCACCAGCAACTTCGGTTATATCAACACAGCTAACAACACCACAACAAAATACACAAGGTGCTTTTAATATGGATGAAATGTTTGTAGCCAATACAACAAAATCTATACAAAAACCTATGGAAACCGATTTATCTACAAAAGAGCTAAAAAAACTTAAGAAACAAGTGAAAAAGTCATCTACCAATATTACGACTAGTCTAATAAATACTGATAAATCCGAAGGAGGTGGCGTGGGCAAATTAGCCGGTGGAGCTGATTTAATACCCTTGGCATCAACGGGCTTGGCCTATTCTTCTAAAAATATACCCTTTAATAGTTTGACAGCTAATGCTAATCCTTCATTTAATGTGCATAAAACAGATTTTAATTCTACATCATCAACGCCTGCCTCATCTTCTGTTTTTGATAATCTAACTATTACCGCCGCCATTCCAACACCATCAGCTAACACTTCGTCTGTATTTGATTTACAAAAGAAACGTAAAGAACATAAGAAACTAAAAAAGCTAAAAGAAATTAAGGAAGGTAAAATAAAAAAGAAAAAGGATAAAAAAGATAAAACCAAGAGTAAAGAAAAGGCCGAAAAATATTTATCAACACAAACATCGCCTGTCAAAGAAAAGGAACCTCCTATGGTAATTGATACCGTTCCGCCAGTCGTAGCAATCAGTAGTAGTAGTGGTGGTAGTGGCAGTGGAGGTAATATAGTTATTGAAAAGCTTAAAGATAAAGATTTACAAAAGAAATTAAAAAAAGAAAAGAAAAAAGAAAAACAACGGTCAACTGCAGAAGAATTACCCACACACAATATTTCTGTTGCAGCTTCTACTTCGATCTCTACGGCAAAAGATTTAATAACAGCTTCCTCCTCAACTCATATGGAAACTGAAGCAAAAAAACAAAAATCTTCACCATCTTTACAAAATTCCACTTCATCTGGTAATGAACAAGAATTGGCAACTATTGCTACAGTATCAAAGGTTACACCACCAACGGCAGCATCAGCTGTAGTACCTAAATTAACTTTAAAATTAAGTTCCACCCAGTCACCAACACCACCGCCTCAAGAAGATATTCTTAAAATTGCTAATATAATACCAGCTGCCGGCCTAACATTATCACCACCACGAGATAATCAACGAGAACCCTCTCCAGAATTGGCAAGAATATCTCCATTGGTAACGAGACCTCCAAAACATAAACTAAATACAAGTAAGTCTTGTGTTAAAAGAAAGAAAAAATCAAATGGCGTTGAAACCGATTCTAAAACAAAAGTGAAACCACTTAAACTAAAAAATTTATTATCAAAAAGAAATTTAAGAGGCACAGGCAAATAAGTTAAAAACAAAAAAAAAACACTTTTACAATTGAACTAAAAATTATATTAATTTTAAACTTAAATTTATTTCACAAAGAATTTTATATCGCACCATTTTGGTAAAAGTATACTTTCATGAGATATGAAACGAATGCCTTAAATTTAATTAAATTTACATATGAATTACACTATTTACACATGTATTTTGAAAAAAAATCAATTTGTAATTTGAAAATTCTACTTGTAATTCGAAGTTTACATTTGTAACTCGAGGATTCCATTTGCAATTTGAATATTCCATTTTTAATTTAAAAATTCGAAAAATCAATTGTAATTTGAAATTGATCAGTTATAATTCGAAAAATTTCAATTGTAATTCGAAAAATTCTAAAAACATTACTTGTAATTCAAAAAAGATTGTAATTTGAAAATAATCAATTTCAATTCGAAAAATATCAATTGTTATTCGAAAAAGTTCAATTATAATTCGGAAAAGTTCAATTGTAATTGGAAAAAGATCAATTTTAATTCGAAGGTTCGATTTGTAATTCGTAAAACATTTAAAAAAATCATTGTAATTCGAAAAATAATAATTTTAATTCGAAAATTATCAATTATGTTTTAAAAAAACATCAATTGCTATTCGAAAAGATCAATTGTAATTCGAAAATAATCAATTGTAATTCGAAAATAATCAATTGTAATTCGAAAATATTAACTGAATTTTCATTAATCTTTTTCGAGTTACAACTGGAATCTTCAAATTACAATTTATGTTTTTAAAATAGATCTTTTTGAATTGCAATTGATCTTTTTCGAATTAAAATTAATCTTTTTCGAGTTGCAATTGATCTTTTTCGAATAGCAGTTGAACTTTTCGAATTACAATTGATCAATTTCAAATTACAGTTGATCTTTTTCAAATTACAACTAATATTTTTCAAATAACAATTGATCAATTTCGAATTATGTACTACTGAAATTTTCTAATTATGAATAGAATTTTCGAATTACAAATGAAATTTTTGAATTACAAGTAGAATCTTCGAAGGGCATCTCCGAATTATAAGTAGAATCTTTGAATTACAATTGATCTTTTTTCGAATTACATCTGTCTGTAATGCTTAATTGATTATAGTTGGACTAAATAGCAATGTGTAGTTAGTTGTTCACGTGATAATAAAAAAACACAGGAGCTAAAGTTTGACTTAAATTCTCCATATTTTTATAAATGTATCTCAAATTATTTATAATTTTATTAGCCATAAATTACTTTCAAAAATTTCAAATTCCTACTTTCATCGCTTTGGAATTGTACAATTAAAATTGTATTTGACTAAGATTTAGTTAATTTTAAACTAAAATTAAGTAAATTTTTTAAATAAAACTTAGTTAAAAAACAATTTACTTGTTTGCTAAAAATTGAGATTGAAAACGCTTTTAAATTAACGAACAGAACAAGCACGGCACTGGGAACGGTTTCCAATTACAAAGAATCTCCACCTTTTAAAAATAGAACAAGTTTTATTTCCTACCGGCCACCGGTTTTACCTGTCAAATCTTATGGAAAAAGTCGTGTCGGGCTTGTTCTTTTCATACTCTAACAAGGGAAGTATCTCAACCCTTATGAACCGATTTGCATGAAACGTAAAATATATATAAAAAGAGAGAATTCTAAGGTTGGGGTGTCTCGGCTTATCGGCCATATCGGGGATTTAGTGGTTCAAAACATCGGTCAAAAAATGGCGAAAAAATCGTTTTTTGGATTTTTCAGCCATTTCTTTCTAAGAAACTATATGATGTTTACATATGAGAAGAAAGGTTTTTTAATGCCTATCCAACGGTGGCATAACCTTGTAAAATATTCGCTTCGTTAAATGCTTTTTTCATGAAAATGTGTAAATTTTGTACGGTATTTATATGAAGACCTAGACCTACGATGCCCATATGAATACGAAATAATTTTTATTAAATTTAAGTCGACACGTATTTTTGCCCTAGACGATATTCCTATTAGTTCGGAAGTTATCGAAATTTTCCCGAAGGTCCACATGGTTTCATAAGGGGACAACGAAATTTTTAAACACTGATATGGCCGATAAGCCGAGACACCCCAACCTTAAAATCGTCTTTTAATATATATTTTGAGTTTCAGGCAAATCGGTTCATATGGGTTGAGATACTTCCCTTGTAAGACCGGATTTAACAGATAGACATTATTTACAATTGGAGAGGCAGAAATTGTGCTCATAAAAATAGAATTGAATGTAGTTTGTCGGAAAAACGAAGCCGAATTTTGTTTTCATATAAAATGTAAGTGAACAGTCAGGGAAAAACGCTTTCTGCTCCAATTTTGATTAATCTCGTATAACTTAAAGGGCTCGTTACTCAACTGGCAAGTTAGATCTTACCTGACAATTAAAATGCTTTAGATTATCATGTTGCTTCGTTCAGTAATCGTTTAAATGTACATATTTCCATAAAACAAAAAGGAACAGCAGATTTGTTACTGCCACTTTTGTTGCGTTAACAGTTAAGTAACGAGCCGTTAAATCTTTGCCTACACGTAAAAAAATTAGAGTCGAATTGAATGAGAGACGATTTCCGATGTCAGAGAACGAATAAAATTCATAAATTTCAATTTAGGTTCAGTAATGCAAACTTTTTGTTAAAAAAGTGAAATGTTATGAAAAAACAAATAAAATGTTAAATTCGGTCTTGCCGAATGTAGTGATACCCTCCACCATTTCAAAAAGATTATTGCAAAAAAAAATTTTTTTTAAAAGGAAATTAGTTAAAAAAAAAAAAAAATTTTGAAAAAAAATTTCCTCGGAAAAAATTTGGTAAAAAAAAATCCGCGATTTTTTTCTTTTTTTATCAAAAAATATGTTTGTACTTGTTTAAATACCACTTTGTGTTCAATTATGTCCACATATGTCAACCAGCATCCGAATTAAAGCATTTTGAATTTTTAGGTTATGTTGAATGTACTAAAATTTTTGAGGTGTCCTTACATTTTCGTTCATAACTTTTGAACCGCTGAACCGATATTGCTCAATACCAAACTTCTCAGGAGAACTTCCATTAAGTATGTTAAGTTTCAGTCATCTCCGTGTAATATTTTGGCCGTGATCACCATTTCCACAGACAGACAGACAGACGGACATTGCTAGAATGTCTTAGAATCGATCACTGATCAATAATATATATACTTTATGGGGTCCCAGACCGAGGGTATAAAAAATCGTTAAACATGCATGCGATTTAGAGTTTTTTTTGTTGAAATTCGGCAACACTGCAGTAAGAGAGACAGAGATGGAGAATAAGAGAAACGTGATGGAAATAAAATAAATGAACGAACAAGCACCGCATGAGGACAGTTTCCAATTAGAATGAGAATAACAACCTTTAAAAAATAGAACAAATTTAATTTACACCGGCGCTGGTCACCGGTTTTAGAGCATCAACAGAACAAGCACAGGGGACGGGTTTCAATTAGATTGAGTTTCACCACCTGTAAAAATAGAACACCGTCGCCGGCCATCGGTTTTAATGTAGGAACAGAACAAACACGGCACAAGGGACGGTTTCCAATTAGAATGAGTTTCACCACCTGTAAAAAATGGAACAAATTTTATTTCACTCCTGCGCTGGCCACCGGTTTTAATGTAGGAACAAACACGGCACGGGGGACTGTTTCCAACTAGAATGAGTTTTAACCACCATTAAAAAATGGAACAAGTTTTATTTCACACCGACACCGGTCACCGGTTTTATCTGTCAAATCGTATGGAAAAAGTAGTGCCGGTCTTGTTCTGTTCCTGCACTTATCTATGAAATCGTATGGAAAAAGTCGTACCAATCTTGTTCTGTTCCTACTCTTATCTGACAAATCATATAGAAAAAGCCGTGACGGGCCTGTTATGTTCGTACTCTTATAAAAATGGCTCAGAATACTTAAATACTAAAAATTGAATAAATTGTGACATCATTTAAAACTCTTTATAAGGCCCCATAACCTAAAGTAAAATTCCAGATTTTATATGAATATTTCAATATAAAAAAATTTCTCAGATTAATCGGACATATCTTAGATTTTAATGATCTATAAAAAGAAATTCTAATTAATAGTTTCGGTTTCAACCCCTGTATGACACAAATGATAAAAAAAAAATTAATGATATTTTAATAAAAACAAACATCTTGTGTTATATTTATAGGTGGTGAATTAGCAACAAGCTCTGCTTCAACAACGAACAGCATTTCGGCCGCAAATGCTAGTACATTGGAAATGGGAAATGGTAGTAAAACTAGTTCTTCTACGCCAAATCCTAATATGATTGTACCACCACCTAGCCCTTGGCTATCAGGTGGTACTATATCAGCAAGTTCGGTATTATTGCCACACCAACTTTTACAAACAACTAAACAACAACATGATTTGACGACAACACCAACAAGTGCTACACACCCAACAGATCCCCAAAAGACTACCAACACAGATAGACAAAGTCCTTTAACACTTATAACAGAAACAAGTCGTCCTTCTTCATATATCGTAAGAAAATCCTTAACTGCATTTCATGAGACAAAAAAAAAACAAAGTTATAAATAAATTAATTTTCTTTTTATCTTAAAGGATGCTGAGGGTAATCGAGTTTGGATATGTCCAGCATGTGGTAAAGTTGATGATGGTTCACCTATGATAGGTTGTGATGGTTGTGATGCTTGGTATCATTGGTAAGTTTTTTTGAGAAGGAAATACATTAAAAAATGCCACTCCCTGTAGAACTTTAAAAGAACAAACGAAATTAAAATTGGAAGGGAATTGGACTCGTGATAATTTTTTGAAATTGGCAAAAAAAATAAACTTTCTTAAATTACCTAAGGCCACTTTTTCAAAAAAAAATGTGTGCCTTTAGTGGGAATTTAAACACAGACTTTTTCTTGGGTAGATAGGTGGCATTTTTATAAGGTTTCCTCTAAAACGGAAAGTTTTTTTTTGTTTATTCTACAGAAAAATAATTTAAATAATCTTTTATTTTTTAGGGTTTGTGTTGGAATTTTCGTTGTTCCCAAAGACAATGAAGACTGGTTTTGTCGTGTTTGTATAACACGGAAAAAGGGCTTACATGGCTCGGATAAAAAACGTAAACGTAATAAGAAAAAATAGATTTAAAGTAAGAAAAAAAAGTTTTTCTTCAAAAATGTTAGTATTTAAGAAGTTGTAAAATTTTTCATTATGATATTCGTTAATATACAATGTGGTATATGCAAAATAATTGAAAGTAATGTTTATTATAAATAAAAAAAATGAAAAGTAATTATTTATTTGTTATTTAGATATTAATTTTTTAGGCTTACCGTGCCGTGCTCGTTCTGTTTATAGCCTGAAGAGAGCAGTCACGGCACGGTAGACGATTGCCGCTAACAGGGAAAATAACCCATAAACAATGACGTTGAGCAGCTGCACCGAAAATTGTAATTTTGTCAAGTTGCTTCTCCGAAACTTTTTCACGAACAAAAAAGTGCTTTAAAGCAATATGCTTTGTTCTGCGGTGGAGATTTGACAGATAAAAACGGTGGCCGGCGCCGTTGTGAAATAAAACTTACAAGCCCGGTAAGATTTTTTTGATTTGATAGATAAAACCGGTGAATATCATTCTAATTGGAAACCGTCTCCCGTTCCGTGCTTGTTTTGTACTGCACTTTATCTTTTTTTTTAAAGTGGTGAATCTCATTCTAATTGGAAAACGTCTCCCGTGTCGTGCTTGTTCTGTTCGTTTATAGAGGACGATTAACAGAAACTGTTATAAAAATAAATTTTTTGCCGTGCCTAACACGGTTTTGACAGTCTTGTGCAGAAACAGAACAAGCACGGCACGGGGAACGGTTTAAAATTAGATCGAGTTTCACCACCTTAAAAAAATAGAACAAGTTTTATTTCCCAACGGCGCCTGTCACAGGTTTAATCATACATAAGCTGGGGTTGCTGGGTCCTTGGTCGGAGATGACTCTCCGAGTCGTTTCGGCTTTTCGAAGATCCGACGGTCGCGGAAACGATTTGGACGAGTCAACAGAACAGGAAACATAAAAAAATACTAACCATAAACTTACATGCATTTACAGGTCGAGCTGTTACAACAACAACAGGTTTAATCTGTCAAATCGTATGGGAAAAAGTCGTTCCGGGCTTGTTCTGTCCCTGCACTTAAAGTGCCGTGACGTGATTGTTCTGTTCATTTTCATACACACAATCCATATTGTTAATTCGTAACTATTTATTGTTGCACAATTTGAAAGTTGCTCAAAAATATAGCTTGTTCATGGGGGAAGGATAAGATAAATTTATAAGAATTTTCGATCCGCCTTAATTTTGCACTCTACCCGTATTCAAATATTAGGCACTGTAATTTTTTGGTTTATAGTTGGCAACTCAACAATTCTTTTTTTAATAATCACAAAACTTGGCACCACTTTTTCATTAAAAAAAATAATTTGTCTGACAGCTAAAATTTACTACTATATTTTTATTTGGTGCATTTTATATAAACAAATGAAAAATTATTATTAAAATTGTTTTAAAAATGTTAAAACTAGCACAACCGATTAACAATGCTTTCCACAATTTTAAATGTGGAGAAATCTTTTGTATCTCACCCGCAGTCTACAATGTTACATGCTGTCTGTGTGCCAGCAAAATGCATTTGGATCAATTTCCCAGTCACTTTCAAATACAGCATCTCACCTTGGCCGAAGAAAGTATCAATTTGGAAGAGTTAGAACGAAAGCGTAGTGCTAAGCTAGCTAAAGATTCTACCCTACTTGACAATATGACCATAAAGGAAGAAGATCCAGAAGTTGATCCCATCAAACAAGAAGATGATGAGGCGGACGACGACGATGAAGATGACAAGAGCTTACAGCAATTATTAAGTGAAACTCAAAAGTCTAGAAAACAGCAAACAGAAGAAGATGAAGATGCTAAAAGTGAACTGGAAGATATTGATATTGAAAATAAATTGGAAATAGAGATAGTTGTTAGTAATAAAAAATCCAATACTAAAAAACCCAATACTAGAAAGTCCAGAAAAGTAGTTCAATACAATGAAGATATATTGGAGGATAAGAAAGATTTAGAGGAACTTGTAGGTACTAGAAAAAAAGAAATAAAAGACAATAGCAAAGTAATTGATATTGAATTAAACAAAGATGATGATGACGACGATAGAGAAGAAGATAATGATGATGTAGACATGGACAGAGACTGGTCATTGGAAGATAAAGTATCAGAAAGTGATGTAAGTACTTTTGTTATGAATTATTTTTTTTGAGATATTTTTCTTACAACAAAAAGTCAAAGATTTTTCCTATAGAGTAAGAAGTCTCAGATTCTGCGACATTTTTCCTATAGAAAAGGTATGATTCTGCGAAATTTTTCCTATAGAAAAATTGTCAGATTCTGAGACATTTTTCCTGTAGAAAAAGTCTCAGATTCTGAGACATTTTTCCTATAGAAAAAGTCTCAGATTCTGAGACATTTTTCCTATAGAAAAAGTCTCAGATTCTGAGACATTTTTCCTATAGAAAAAGTCTCAGATTCTGAGACATTTTTCCTATAGAAAAAGTCTCAGATTCTGAGACATTTTTCCTATAGAAAAAGTCTCAGATTCTGAGACATTTTTCCTATAGAAAAAGTCTCAGATTCTGAGACATTTTTCCTATAGAAAAAGTCTCAGATTCTGAGACATTTTTCCTATAGAAAAAGTCTCAGATTCTGAGACATTTTTCCTATAGAAAAAGTCTCAGATTCTGAGACATTTTTCCTATAGAAAAAGTCTCAGATTCTGAGACATTTTTCCTATAGAAAAAGTCTCAGATTCTGAGACATTTTTCCTATAGAAAAAGTCTCAGATTCTGAGACATTTTTCCTATAGAAAAAGTCTCAGATTCTGAGACATTTTTCCTATAGAAAAAGTCTCAGATTCTGAGACATTTTTCCTATAGAAAAAGTCTCAGATTCTGAGACATTTTTCCTATAGAAAAAGTCTCAGATTCTGAGACATTTTTCCTATAGAAAAAGTCTCAGATTCTGAGACATTTTTCCTATAGAAAAAGTCTCAGATTCTGAGACATTTTTCCTATAGAAAAAGTCTCAGATTCTGAGACATTTTTCCTATAGAAAAAGTCTCAGATTCTGAGACATTTTTCCTATAGAAAAAGTCTCAGATTCTGAGACATTTTTCCTATAGAAAAAGTCTCAGATTCTGAGACATTTTTCCTATAGAAAAAGTCTCAGATTCTGAGACATTTTTCCTATAGAAAAAGTCTCAGATTCTGAGACATTTTTCCTATAGAAAAAGTCTCAGATTCTGAGACATTTTTCCTATAGAAAAAGTCTCAGATTCTGAGACATTTTTCCTATAGAAAGTCTCAGATTCTGAGACATTTTTCTTATAGAAAAAGTCTCAGATTCTAAAACATTTTTCCTATAGAAAAAGTCTCAGATTCTGAGACATTTTTTCTATAGAAAAAGTCTCAGATTCTGAGAAATTTTTCCTATAGAAAAAGTCAGATTCTGAGACATTTTTCCTATAGAAAAAGTCTCAGATTCTGAGAAATTTGTTTCACAAAAAAAAAAAATAAAAACAATATACATTTTTAATTTCAGTCTGATCCCGATAAAAATAACACAAATGATGAACTACCATTTCCTTGTCATATCTGTAAACGCTCCTATCGTTCCAAGCATAGTTTACAAAAACATAACTACAGTGTCCATAATCCCAATAAACCTGAGAAAAAACGTAAAAAACCACCTAAATCTGAACATAAATGTGATCAATGCGAAGAAGTTTTTCGTTCCGAACGAGATTTACGTGGCCATAAATGGAAACATACTGGTATATTTTGTGACATTTGTGGTAAACCCTTTACACAGACCGGTAATATGATGCGTCATAAAATACGTCATACCGGCATTAAGGCACACAAATGTAAAGACTGTGACAAAGAGTTCTTTACGGACAAAGAACTGAAATCTCATATGATATGTCACACAGGTCATATGCCAATAATATGTGAATTATGTGGTAAACGATGTCGAGATAAAGGTGTTTTAACTGCACACATGCGCCGGCATACCGGAGAAAGGCCAGCCAAATGCGATGTTTGTGGTAAATGTTTCTTTTCGTTTCATGACTTAAATGTTCACGCTGTAACGCATAGTAGTGAACGGCCATTTAAGTGTGATATATGTGCGGCAACATTCCAGCGTAAAAAAGCGTTAAGAGTTCATAAACTAATACATTCGAAAGATCGCAAACATGTTTGTAAAATATGTGGCAAAGGTTTTGCTCAATCAGGTGGCTTAAATTCTCATATGCGTACCCATGATGCTGCTATGGATAAAATAATAAATGAATCATCAGCTACTACTATCCACCATGCCATACCGCCGCCAATGATAGATAATTCTAGTTCGCATACCGAAAATCAAACTACTATTTCGAGTATTTCAAACAACGTTAAAACACCACATACCACAGAAGTTGGTGGTACAACGGAATCGGTTAATATGCTGGGACAGTATATGGTTTAAGAAATATATATAACGTTTTTATGTAACTATTTTATAAGTTAAACATAAGATTTTTATTGTATAAAATGTATTAGTTATTAAATGTGTAAATAAATTATAGTTTTATTAATTTAATAAAAAAATTATTTAACTTTACAAAGTTTTATCAATACAAAAAAAAATTAGAATTATTTGTTTAATGTGGAGTTCACACTTACGACCTTAAGGCCCCTATGACTTTAGCTTTTTTTGTATTAAATTGATATTAACAGTAATGTACATTATTACTGTTAATATCAGTACAAAGCGGTAATGCTGTGCTCTAATGAGATAAGCATGCCATCAATATTAATCCAATAAAAAAAGCTAGTGTCATATACCCTTTAAATTCGGATGTGCCGAATCTATTATACCTTCCAACATGTTAAAATAAAAATAGTAATGTCATATACCCTTGATTAGCATGCCGTCAATTTCAATTTAATACAAAAAAAGCAAGTGTCATATACCCTTAATTTAATTATTTAGCTTTTTGCACTATAGTAAGACCCCTATGACACTAGCTTTATTTTGTATTGGATTAATATTGACAGCAATTTAAAATTAACATTGTAAGGCCCTTATGACATTAGCTTTTTCTTGTATTGGATTGATATTGACAGCAATGTAAATCACATTAGAGCACATTATTATCGACCCCGGTAATGCTGTTCTCTAATGTGATTAGCATGGCGTCAATTTCAATATATTACAGAAAAAAGATGGTGTCATATACCCTTAAATCACATTAGAGCACATCATTACCGACCGCGGTAATGCTGTCCTTTAATGTGATAAACATGCCGTCAATATTAATCCAATACAAAAAAAAGCTAGTGGCAACACTGGAGTGTGAGAGAGAGGGAGATTTTGCGAAACAGGAGAAAAAACAAATCAAGTTTTTTTTGCCGTGCAAATAATAACAGGCACGGTGATGGCAAAAATTCGTCATTTGTTGCTGGTACAACAACTTGCCATTTGTTCAATGGTGATAGTTTTTAATAAAAAACGTAATTTTATGGGAAAAAATCGCTTAAAGCATGGTAAATGTTATAAGGTTGGCATCACTGTGCGTGTGTGTGTCTATTGTGAATAGAAAAATATAGATTTGTCGTAAAATTCCGGCAACACTGGAGAAAGAGAGGGATATGCGAGGAATCGTATATAAAATAAGTTCTTAGAGTAGAAACAGAACAAGCAAGGCACGGAGGAGGAGTCTTAATCGAGATCGCGTCGGAGAAGCATCTATTCGTCGCTGAAATTATTTTATAAATTTAGAAACGTGTTTGTGTTTGTCGGTCGCTAGTATTGGTTATTTCTCCGCGAGTACCGTTAGACAACGGTGTCTAACCATACTCAAACACACGCACGTGTTAAGGAAGCGTCGTTTCACTCTTCCATTGTGAGGGCAATGGCCGTATTGTGTCCGGAGTTTCCCACGTGTTAAAACCCCACAAAAACTTTATCCCCACAAAGGTGGCACATAGACTTCGTGTCTCGGTCACCTTTTTATTCGTCCATTCGTAGACAAGGTGTAGCATTGCTACACCACTGAAGAAGAAGAAGAAGAAGAAGAAGGCACGGAGGACGGTTGCCGTTGTCGGATAATATTGGCCCAAAACCAGAGCTATAACTCTAAGTAAGGTAACAAATGGCGTTTGAAAAAGTAGTAAACAAAAACCATATGGTATTGTTTACGAAATTGTATCACAAATCGAAATCTGAGCGAGATGGAAGATACCAGTCATATAGTGAGAATGCATATTGTTTTTGTCTCTGTTTTGTATATCTGGCATCGCCAGTAGATACATTACACTATTACTCTGTCCAAAACAATGACGGGGGGACGGCGACGACAAAAAAGTCATTTGTTTGTTAAGTGGTGCTAACTTTCAATAAAATAAGCGTAATTTTAGGGAAAAAATTGCTAACCACTTAGTCAATGTGATTAAGTTGGCACTACTGTACGTTTGTTACACCATTGTGAATGAAGAAATACAAATTTGTTGTGAAAATGCGGTAAATGGTATCCAACCAACATGATACCCACTGAATAGGGCCAAAAACAAGGACGGGGGACGGTAAAAAATGTCATTTGTTTGTTCAGTGGCGCTAAATTTTAATAAAATAAAGGTAATTTTACGGAAAAAAATCGCTAATAACATAGTCAATGTGATTAAGATGGCACTACTGTACGTTACTTACACCATTGTGAATGAAAATATAAAAATTTGTTGTGACAATGCGGCAACCCTTGAGCACAGACTAAATACAGACTCGACAGTAGAGTCACAGACTATAAACAGACTCGACAGTAGAGTTTTATGAAAAAAAAATGGGGACAAACAAAGCGATTTTAGGAGAAAACATAGCGATTTTAAGTCCGTTTTACGCTAACATGGCAACACTTTCTACGACTTAGGAGTGAGTGAAACAACAAAAACCGATCTGGCATCTATTTTTCTTATGGCGCGTTATATCAGTTTTCTCTTTCTAACCTAATTCGTAGAATAATTTGAAAATATTAACCATGTGGTTCAGAACAACTTTTTTTGACACCTGTCACTTATGTCGAGTCTGTATTAGTCTGTGGTAGAGTTTTACAGGAAAAAATGGGGAAAAACTAAGCGATTTTAGGAGAAAACACAGCGGTTTTTAGTCCGTTTTACGCTAACATGGCAACGCTTTCTACGACTTAGGAGTGAGTGAAACAACAAAATCCGATCTGGCATCCATTTTTCTTATGGCGCGTTATATCAGTTTTCTCTTTCTAACCTAATTCGTAGAATAATTTGAAAATATTAACCATATGGTTAAAGAATACTTTTTTGACACCTGTCACTTATGTCGAGTCTGTATTAGTCTGTGCCTTGAGTGTGAGAGGAAGGGAGAATGAGAGAATCCGGAGAACATAAAATAAGTTTTAATTTTTTGCCGTGCCGGTCACGGTTTTTAACTGTCAAATCATATCGAAAAAGTCGTGCCGGGCTTATTATGTTCCTACACTTATCTGTCAAATCGTATGGAAAAGGTCGTGGCGGGTTCTGTTTCTACACAAACCCGGCACGACTTTTTCCATATGATTTGGTGGCCGGCGCCGGTGTGACACCCGGTCTAGATTAGCAATCATCACTTCCATCATACGTCACAATCGATAGTAATGGCTGTGATTGCTAATCCGGACAGTTGTATACAATGATGGTATACAATTGATGGTAGAGCGCCTGTTCTAATATAGATTGCTAGCAATCAAGTGTCTATATGGAGTTGCTAAACATTGCTAACTATCGAGTTTGGCGTTTGTAAACGTCAAATGTAACACTGAACACCCTTTATGGTTGCTTTGTTGGTTGCTAATCTAGACCAGGGGTGAAATAAAACTTGTTCTTTTTTTAGAGGTGGTAAAACTGATTCTAATTGGAAACCGTCCTCCGTGCCGTGCTTGTTCTGTTCCTGCTCTAAGAGATTCGGAGAGAAAATAAAATAAATTAAAATTTTTTGCCGTGCCGGTCACGGTTTTACGGTGTTTCACGATATTCTTCACGTTATCTTAACCGTTAAAAACCCTAACCCGCAAAAAATTAAAATTTATTATCATTACGGTTTCTCTCAACATCCAGGGGGTATTCGTGGCTCTCGTGACAAATAACATTAACTGTGTGGATTAACAGAATGAAGGTTGAAAGAGGAATTGAGAAAAAGGCTTTTTGTTTTCTTAAAAAAAAAAAACACTTTTATATTGTTTTAATCAATGTTAAAATGTTAATGATTCAATATAATTAAAAAAAAATATTAAAAGTGCAAATAAAGTACAAATATCGTGACCACAACCAAAAATTTTACTTGATCCCAGACAGATTTCGCGTGAGAGCAAAAAAAAAAAAGTAAAGAGAGTTACAATCTCTTTACTTTATTCCTCTATGCAACATCTCACTCTCTTTTAATCCAGTGTTGTCGCATTACAAAAAAAAAAAAAAAAACTTTCAAGAAAAAAATTTTTAACCAATTAAATGATGATTTATCAATTTTAATTAAATAACGATTTTTTCATACAAAATTGGGTCGTTTATTGTTTGTCCCCCATAAACTCAAAAATCATCCAAACTAACAAATAAAATATGTATACAAATTTCTTTCTGAAACCTTATATTTTTTCCATTTCATTAATATTTAGTTTTCTTCTACAGATCTATCTTTTAAATGACCAAATGGCGCCACACT
This sequence comes from Pegoplata infirma, assembly GCA_963921195.1. Taxonomy (NCBI): domain Eukaryota; kingdom Metazoa; phylum Arthropoda; class Insecta; order Diptera; family Anthomyiidae; genus Pegoplata; species Pegoplata infirma. The sequence goes on from OY992540.1 coordinate 216,056,600, forward strand.
ATTTGTAGTAAAATAAAAGATACCCTCTTCACGATCAATATCTAAAGGATCACCAATTTGTACTGTAGGCTGTAATTCATCACAACCTTCCTTATCCAAAATATTATCATAGCTTGCACACTCGTAAATGGGAGCAAATGAATAACCCTTAATAGCCTCAGCATAAAGAGTAACACAGCGGCCATGAGAACAAGAACCATCTATATCTGTACCACATCCCGGCTGTAAACGACCCCAGTTAGGATAGAATGAAGCGCTACCAATAGGTCTTAAGAAACCTTTAACATTGCCATTAGTTTGTATAGTTTGTACATATTTAGCATCCGTGCTGGCTAAACGAGTTTCAGGATTTGCATAACTATATAACGGATAAGCAGGATCTAAACCAACAATAGCCGGCAGTTGACCACGGGTAACAAATTTACCACAAAAGCCAGCCACATGAGCGCCCAGACTATGACCAATTACTACTATGGAATCAAAGCTCATATGAAATTTTTCATTTAAATAATCCACCAATTCTGCTACATCTTCACCAACGACGGGTACCTTAGCACGGGCAGATATATAATTAAGTTTTGAATATTCATTCCAATCAACAGAGATAATGTTGTAGTCACCTTTGGTAAAATAGGCTTCACGTATAGAACGATTTGAAGTATAAGAACCACCCCAACCATGAATAATAATTCTAAAGAAGTTTGAAGAATAGTTAAAAATAATTGTTTGAAATTCAGAGTTAGTTGGTAACTTACTTAGTTTGCCTAGATTTTTCAAAATAAGATTGTTTTATTGAATCCTCATCGTCGATCAACAATTGTTGGGGAGTTGTTGGATTAGACTTGGTATACAGATAAAATTTAACATTTCCCGTACCACGACTTTCTACCAAATCTAAACTACTCTCTCTTAAAGGTAAAGAGAAGCCCAAAGCTATTTTTAAATAAAAAAACGAAATAAGTTTTTGAGTTTCAAAATAACGACGAATTTCAAAAAAATAATCACAAACTCATTATATTCCTTATTAAGGGAACTGTCACAGAGTCAATTCCGTTCGGAAATGGTTTCAAAGTTTTCCTTTAAAAACGAAATAATTTATCGGAATGAAACCGCTTTCAAGCAAATTAATTCCAATTTTATTATTAAAAGTGATTTCATTCCGAAAAAAAATATTCGTTTTACGAGTTAACCAATTATTTCACTTTCAACTGGAATTGAGTCCAAAATTATAGTTTGTGACCGTTTTTAAGTTTTCGACTAAAGAATCGCAAAATTTACCCAATATAATAGACAAACACAAGCTGAACAAAATTGTCTTCATTTCTAAGCAACTTGAAAACTACTATTAAATTCATGGTTTTGTTTAAAATAAAACTTTGTGAAAAAAATCAAATTTCTTAGATAAGATTTAAATAAAAATTGGCTTTAATAGATAGTGGGGTTTCTATTAAATTTAAACCACTTGTTGGTTGTCCACTAAATAAATTAGATAAGATTTATTAACTTGCCATTAATAATCTATTTTGGTGGGCTTTATTTAAAATATTTAAATGTTATTTTTAATAGATATTTCATCTATTTTTAATTCATCGAAAAATTTTATTTAAATGAGATTAATTTGGGCTGTTTAAAAAAAATATATAGTTGTAATTTTAACGAGTGATAGTAGTAAATTCGGCAGTGCCTAATCTTTTATACCCTCCAATATTAAAAAAAAATTAAAAAAGCGAGTCACATGAGGTTAACCAGGCTATAAGAACGGAAAGTACCTCTATTTTTGAAATTATTAAGGCTACCAAAGCACTTAAAAACAATAAGGCTGCAAGATTAGATAACATCCTTCCCGACTTACTACTGATCGATCTAATGATCAGCACGAAACTTTTACATCCACTTATAGAAAGATGTTGGTCTTTCAACAAACTATTTAATGAATTACTTTCTTGAAGGTGTCATCGTTAAAATCCCGAAAAAGGGGAATCTGTTCGACCGTATAAATTGGAGGGTATTACCACAGACTAATACAGACTCAACATAAGTGACAGGTGTCAAAAAAGTATTCTTTAACCATATGGTTAATATTTTCAAATTATTTTACGAATTAGGTTAGAAAGAGAAAACTGATATAACGCGCCATAAGAAAAATGGATGCCAGATCGGTTTTTGTTGTTTCACTCACTCCTAAGTCGTAGAAAGTGTTGTCATGTTAGCGTAAAACGGACTAAAAACCGCTGTGTTTTCTCCTAAAATCGCTTAGTTTTTCCCCCATTTTGTCTTATAAAACTGTACTGTCGAGTCTGTATATTGTCTGTGGTATTACCACAGACTAAATACAGACTCGACAGTAGAGTCACAGACTAAATACAGACTCGACAGTAGAGTTTTACAAAAAAAAATGGGGAAAAACTAAGCGATTTTAGGAGAAAACACAGCGGTTTTTAGTCCGTTTTACGCTAACATGGCAACACTTTCTACGACTTAGGAGTGAGTGAGACAACAAAAACCGATCTGGCATCCATTTTTCTTATGGCGCGTTATATCAGTTATCTCTTTCTAACCTAATTCGTAGAATAATTGGAAAATCTTAACCATATGGTTAAAGAATACTTTTTTGACACTTGTCACTTATGTCGAGTCTGTATTAGTCTGTGGTAGAGTTTTATAAGAAAAAATGGGGAAAAACTAAGCGATTTTAGGAGAAAACACAGCGGTTTTTAGTCCGTTTTACGCTAACATGGCAACACTTTCTACGACTTAGGAGTGAGTGAAACAACAAAACCCGATCTGGCATCCATATTTCTTATGGCGCGTTATATCAGTTTTCTCTTTCTAACCTAATTAGTAGAATAATTTGAAAATATTAACCATATGGTTCAGACACAGACTATAAACAGACTCGACAGTAGAGTTTTATGAGAAAAAATGGGGAAAAACTAAGCGATTTTAGGAGAAAACAGAGCTGTTTTTAGTCCGTTTTACGCTAACATGGCAACACTTTCTACGACTTAGGAGTGAGTGAAACAACAAAAACCGATCTGGCATCTATTTTTCTTATGGCGCGTTATATCAGTTTTCTCTTTCTAACCTAATTCGTAGAATAATTTGAAAATATTAACCATATGGTTCAGAACTACTTTTTTGACACCTGTCACTTATGTCGAGTCTGTATTAGTCTGTGGTTCAGAACTACTTTTTTGACACCTGTCACTTATGTCGAGTCTGTATTAGTCTGTGGTATTACGCTGTTTAATACGTTGCTCTAAGTTATATCCTACAATATTACACTCAAAAAAAAAAGTTCGTAAAATGACATAAAATCCCCGTGAATTTACGAAGCAGGTTTTGTAAAATATGTACTAGCAAGAATCCCCGTAATGTTACGGGGATAATTTGTAAATTGATTTAACAAAAGAAAATGTAAATTTACAATTTTTTTTTGTAAAATATTAACTTCGAGGTGAACATTGTTTTTTTGCAAATTTACAAAAAATTTGGTAAATTTACAAAACAAAATTGTAAACTTACAGAAAAAGGTTGTTATTTTACAAAGAAAAAATAGAAAATGAAAAAATAAATTGTAGATTAACAAATTATTTGGTTAAACTACTGTTTTTACCGCAAAAAAAATATTAAAAAACACGTATATTTACAATAAAAATTGTAAATTTGCAAAAAAAAATTAAATTTACAAAACAAATTGTAAACTTACAAAAAAAAACTGTAAATTTACAAAATAAAGTAGAAAATCAAACTACAAAATTGTAAATTTACAAATTGTTTGGTTAAACTACTGTTTTTTATCGCAAAAAACTTGTATATTTGCAATAAAAAGTGGTAAATTTACAATTTTTATTGTATATATACCAGTTTTTATATTTTATTTTTGCCGTAAAAACAATAGTTTAACCAAAAAATTTGTAAATTTACAATATTGTTTTGCATTTTCTACTTCATTTTTGTAAAATTACAACTTTTTTCGTAAGTATACAATTTTGTTTTTTAAATTTTTATATTTGTTTTGTAAATTTACAAAAAATTGGGTTTATTTACATATTTGTTTTGTAAATTTAAAGGTTTTCTTCCATTGGTGCATCTTATTTTTCCTTCTTCGGCAGCTGGAGTAGCACTTCAACAACCTGAAATGATTTTTTTTTTCACTTGAACACTTTTAACAAACTTTTTAATGTATAACACTGCACTTTTTTATTTTTTTCGGGATTTCGTTTTTCTTAAGTAGAACATATGAGAATTGCGAAGGAGGCCATACAAGGAATTTCTTATATTTTCAGGAAAAATTAGTCAAAAAATAACAATTTTTTTTCGAATTTTTAATAATTTTCACAAGTATTTTTAAAAAATCGGAAAAAAAATTTTTGGATTTTGTAGATTGGATGTTTAAGTACCTGTTAAAATAAGAAAAACTTAATTTTTCATAATTGGTAGCTTTTTATTGACATTTTAGGTGCCAAATTTAAAAAAAAATTACCAAAAAAATATGGTAAAATTACCAAAAAAAATGGTTAAAATTCTCAAAAAAACTAGAACAATTATATAGCAGAAACACATAAAAATTTTGGTATTTTACTTAACGAAAATTACCAAAAAATGGTGTAAAAATTAAATTTTTTTGCTAAAGCTTACAATTAGTTGAAAAATGTTTGTATCCGGAACTTAAAAAATTTCCAAAAAATTTTTTCATGAAATTTTTTATTTATAAAAAAATTTTTTTAACTAAATTGTTTTTAAAACTTTTGCGTGTCCTATTGTTGAATAATTAATTTTTTTTTGTAAAATAGCATTAATTCTAGAAATAAAATAAGTTTTGTAAAATTACTAGAGTCCGACCGAAACCAGTTTTCGAGGCCGAACCGAAACCGAACCGAATATTCGGCCGAAAAAGTAATATTCGGCCGAAGCCGAACCGAAACCGAAACTTAAAAAAAACTACCGCCTGGCATGAATAAAATTATTCAAAAGTTGTTAAAGACAAATATACAGCATATCGTCGGTGCGCCGACCAGAACACCTATGTGTTTTTTATGAATTGTTCAGGAGAGCAAAAAAACCGTTTTATTTTGCCAATTCGCAACATTTTTTTAAAGTAAATTTTTTTTATTTTTCCTAAACCCATTTAAAAATATTACGCGTTGAAAAACATACAAAATCTTTTTTTAATCTGAAGTGGTACAAGATTTTAACAAAAAACTACACATAGGTGATTTTGTTTCGGACTTTTTACATGTTTATAAAAAATATATAATACACATAGGTGTTTTTGTTCTTAAATTTATTTTAAATAAATTTTTATTTGTTGTTCAAAAGTAAAAATTTTGCAAGTTATATATCCGCATGGACTTGTAGCGAAATATTGATGGTATTCACGTTAGAATTTTTATCCTTGCAATGTGCGAAATGCAACATTTACTACAAAAAACACACGTAAAATTATTTTGGTGTTTTTTTTCATCCCATGTGTTTGTTGTAAAAAGTTTTTCATTTCGTACTTTGCAAGGCTGAAAACTTCTGATGTGAATTTTGTTATCACAAAGAGACGGAAAAACTTTACCAATGCAAAAAGTGATTATCAGGAAAACCAAAATAATAATAAGTAATAAGTCAAAAAAAGTATTAAATATAATTCTGATGCAAAAAATGGCTAAATGTATCTTCAGTGAAATGAAATGGCGAATCTTTTCGTAGAACATATTAACCCTCTATCTGCCATTTTTAGGGGTCATTTTTGTCCTTTTTTTAAATATCCTCATACAACACCACCTACACCACAAAAACGTACTTTAACGGGTTAAAATCTTCTACAAAGATTTTCTGCATCAAATTTTACTAGGGGTTGTCAAAGTCCAAAAGTTCCTACAAAGTGCAAAATGGTTAAAAAAGTAAAATTGTAAATTATCAAATACTGTTAAACTTTTTTTTTGCAAAAGTCGAGTGAAATAAGTCGAAAAAAAATATAAATCTGCTTTTGAGCTAAATAAAGTTAAGAGATAATTCAGTGAAAATTGATGGCGGTTCTTTTCTTAGAACATGTTAACCCTTTATCCTCATTTTGGTGCTTTTTTTAAATATCATCATAGTCCACTACTAAGGCATACGTATAAAGGGTTAAACAATTTTACAAACATTTTCTGCGTCAAATTTTACTAGGGGTTGTCAAAGGCCAAAAGTTCGTGCGATGTAAGCAAAAGGTTTAAAAAAGGAAAATTTTAAATTATCATAATTTGTTAAATTGTGTCTTACCAAGATACCCAGCAAAACTTAGATTACCAAATAAGGTATAAAATAAGGTATAGGATCTCTTATTTTATACATTGCAGCATTAATGATTTTAACAGGCGATGAGACTCAAAGTAATGCATCCACATTATCACAAAGAATACCAGTAAGGTATAAAATAAGTCATAAATTTATAACGAAGAATACGAGTAAGGTGTAAAATATATGATATTTTATAGGTTACGAGAAATGAAATAATATAGCATACCAGAAGATAATATATAAGGTGTTACGAGTAGTGAAAAAGTAATTTTGTATTAAATTTACTCACGTGATTGTAAGTGAGTGTAAGTAGATAAAATATGCTCGTGAGTGTGTGTCGTTAGAAATTTCCTGTCGTGAGCCCATCTCTAGTTTAAACTTATGCATTTTTTTATAAAATAATTATTTTTTATGTTATTGTAATGCATTATGCATCCAATTATAAATAATGCATTATTTCAGACTTTGAAATAATACATAATGTAACCAAATATAAGTCATCTATGATTTAATGTTTAGAAATAATAAATATGAAATACATTTTTTCCAATAATCATGCATTACGTAGCAAATTATAAGTAATGCATTATTTTTCACTTTAAAATAATACGTTGTAGAACATATGTTTGGTAAGACATCTTAAAATAATGCTACATATAAGGTATATACATTACCTGGTAATGTGTTATATAATCCCTACCCATTACCAAAGTTTTGCTGGGTACTTTACAATTTTACGTTTTTAAGCACTTTTCGCACGAACTTTTGGCCTTTAAGAACCCCTAGTAAAATTTGCTGCAAAACTTTTTTGTAGAACATTTTAACCCTTTTAACGCACGTTTAAGTGAAGTTCTATGAGGGTATTTGGCAAAAGGACCAAGATTACTCCCAAAAATGGAAGATAATGTGTTCCAAGAAAAGAACCGCCATCAAATTTCACTGAAGACATCATCATTTAGCTCAGACAAAGATTTATATTTTTTTTTTACTTATTTTACACGTTTGGTGAAAAACAATTTAACAGTTTGTGATAATTTACAATTAAATTTATTTAAGCATTTTGCACTTTTCGCACAAAATTTTGACCTGTGACAACCCCTAGTAAAATTTGATGTAAAACTAATTTTTTTGTAGAACATTTTAATCCTTTAACCGCACGTTTTAATGGCGTTCAACGAGGATATTTAAAAAAAGTACCAAAACGACACGTAAAAATGGGACACACTCGGTTAATGTATGTAAATGTATGTTCTTAGAAACGAACCGCCTTAAAATTTCACTAAGGACATCTTTTGATATTATTTACCTCAGAATTATACTTTATACTTTTTTTAGCTTGTTCAAAACGCATTTAAAAAAAAATTTGGAAATTATTTTTTTTTAAATCGTGTTGCACAGTGTTATGCAATAAAGTTTCGGAATATTACAAAAAAAATGTTCAGAAAACTTTTAAAATATCAATTTATAAAAAAACCAAAGGCAGACGCAATGTTTTTACGTTTAAATCAAAAACAGTTATGTGTACTAATAACACATAAGTGTTTTTGCCGGAGAATTTCTATTATAGTAACACATAGGAGTTTAAGCTAACTTTGAAACCATTTGAGATAACGGGAAACGCTCTGGGGGATAAATGCATTACCTGATAGGCTTCCTAATGGGCCAATAAAAAAAAAATAAAAAAATTACACATAGGTGTTCTGGTCGGCGCACCGACGATATAATGCTTTTAAACCATAGGAATTGTTGTATTTTTGAAAAAAAAAAAAATATGTTTTTTAAAAAACTTACAAAAAAATTGTATATTTCATTTGCAGATTAGGAGAAAATAATTTTTGAACTGAAACAGTTGTACATTTATTGCATAGACTTGTAACATTTTCTTTAATTGAACAGAAACAAGTGTAATGAAATACGAAATCAAAAAATTCACCGACTTCTTTACATATTTTTTAAAAAACCAAAAAGTTTCGGTTTCGGCTAATATTCGGCCAAAATTTTGCCGAATACCGAATAGAGGCCGAAACCCCATTATTCGGCCGAAACCGAGACCGAAACCGAATATTCGGTCGGACTCTAAAAATTACATTGGAATTTTGTACTTTTCAATACATACATTTCAAACTGAAAACCTTGTAACGATCTTAAAAAAATGTTTGTAATAAAACATTTTTTTAGTAGAAAGACAAAATAACATCAAGTAAAATTTTGTTGTACAGTTACAGTTTTCTTATGTAAAAAAACTAAACACCTTGTAATATTATATTTTGTGAGGACCTTGTAATATTTTTTTAATTTGTAAAATAATTCACTTTTTTTGTAAATTTACCTAAAAAACTTGTAAAATAAATTTACCAACATATAATATTAAAATTACAAAGCAAACTGTACTTTTCGTTTTATTAAATATACAACAATTTTTGTAAAAAGACAAAAATATTAGTAAAATAGAATTACAAGACCTTTTACTTGTAATTTTACAAACTTTTTTTTTTGAGTGTAAGAAAAGACTTTCTGATATCATCTCCCCATATTTACGAAGAGAACAGGCACGTTTTCGCCAAGGAAGATCTTGTTTTGATCATGTCAATAGCCTAAGCACAGACTAAATACATACTCGACAGTAGAGTTTAATAAGAAAAAATGGGGAAAAACTAAGCGATTTTAGGAGAAAACAGAGCGGTTTTTAGCTAGTTTTAAGCTAACATGGCAACACTTTCTACGACGTAGGAGTGAGTGAAACAATCCGACTAACAAGGGAAGTCTCCCTGGTGTCACCCTCCGATCTTCATGAAATTTGGATATGTTGTTAAGAACGAAAATTAATTCGACACGTATTTTTTTTTAGCGGCCCAAACTCATTTTTAGGGGGGGTCGATTTGTATGGGGGGAAATTGACCTTTTTCAGTTTTTTACAATTTACGCCTATTTAAACAAAATTAATATAGGCATGTGTGGTATCAGATTAAAGGTATTAAAAATACCTATCTCGTGGTGCTAACAACGGCCCGAAGAAGTTAATATTTTTCGACTTATTAACAAAAATGTCCTAAAATTTTGGTATTTTACTCAATATGACGAAAAGTTGCCCATGTTTGGACACGTTCTTAGCACACGTAGATAGGTTTTCCAAAGACCTTTCATTTGGTATGTAACATGACTAGGTTTCTTTGCATAATTTAGGAGATAAACGAAAAAAACTGAAAAATGGCCTTGTCTTCCCCCCTCCTTTTTACCCCCTAAATATGAATTTGGGTCGCTAAAAAAAAATACGTGTCCCTTTATTTTTTATGCTCTTCAAAATAAAACCAATTCCATAAAGATCCGCGGGTAACACTAGGGAGACTTCCCTTGTAAGTGTAGGAACAGAACAAGCTCGGCACGATTTGACAGTTAAAAACCGTGACCGGCACGGCAAACAATTAAAACTTTTGTTTTTTCTCCTGTTCTCTCATCAGAGATACAATCCGACCCATAATTTTCGGCGTTGGCTTGCGCCGGTCCGCTTGTACCTCTGTCTCTCATTCTCTCCCAATTCAGAGTTGCCGTATTTTCACTACAAATTTTTATTTTTCATTCACAATGGTGTAACAAACGTACAGTAGTGCCAACTTAATCACATTGACTATGTCATTAGTGATTTTTTTCGTATACTAACGCTTATTTTATTAAAAGTCTGCACCACTGAACAAATAAATGAAATTTTTTGCCATCGCCGTCATTGTTTTGGGCCTATTTTCTCCGGCAACGGCAACCATCCCCCGTGCCGTGCTTGTTCTGTTTCTACTCTAAGCTGGAGAGAAGTCAAAACTATAGCTTTTAAAAGATTTTATTAAAAAAATCTTGTTACGGCCCTATGTTCCTCATAGGAACAACAGGAACTAATAATAAAAAAAAATATTTGTTAATGTTTTAAGTAAATTTGCATTGCTTTTCAGGAATGTTATTTTAATATTGTTAAAAGGTTTTTTTTATTAAATTTGAGCGCGAGTGGATCCTGGTTCCAGTTAATAAATATGTAAAATATAAATTGTGAAGCACTTACCAATAATTACGAAAAAATGAACATCATTTCAATTTTAATATTTTAAATGTATGTCGGTAATGGAGTCCACGTTGGAATACCCTACATTATTTTACTGTATTATTTGTTTTATAATTTAATCTTGTTTTTTTGGAATTTTGTCATTTATAATTTTGATTAGAAAATATTTTTATAAATTATTCTTTTGGTAATGATTAAAAGAGAAACATCGTAAATAAACGTTATTTGTTACATTTGGGGGCTCAACCCAAAACAAAAGAATCACTAAAGAGGAAAGACGAAATAAAAGAAAATTTAAAGACGATTTAAGACGAAATTTTAAACGATTAAGGCGAGATTTTTAAGAAGAAAATGGAAGGTGGAAATCTATTGTTGTCATCTGTGGATAAGATGTCTGTTGCACAGTTGCGAGAGGAATTGGAAAAACGAAAGTTATCGGTAATAGGGTCTAAAGCTGTTTTAAAGTTTCGCCTCATGAACCTCGTTGCTTCCGAAAACGAAAATTTGGAAGATGAGGCTGAAGGCATTGAAGAAACCGAAACATTTGAGGCAGAAACTGTTATTAATAGTAATAAAGCTCTAGGTGCTCAAGGAAGTACACCCGTAATTCAAAGTTCTGCAGAATCTGGCTCCGTGTTAAGTTTTAAGGATGTAGAGGGTGCTATAGATCTCTTTACTGGTGAAGATTCGAACATAACGGTAAAGTATTGGATTGAAACCATGGAAGAAATGGTAAAGTTGTTTAAGTGGACAGATCAACAAGCTATAATTTATGCTAAAAAACAATTACGAGGTGCAGCGAAGGCTTTTATGTCAAGACAACGGAATGTTTTTTCATGGATTAACTTCAAGATAAAACTCGAGAGTGAGTTTCAAGTACAAATTAACAGCCGTGATGTTCATGAAAAGATGAGGAATAGGAGAAAACTTCCTACAGAATCATGGAGACCATATTTTTACGATATGTGTGACCTAGGAGCTTCCATTAACATGGATACAACGTCCACTATTGGCTACATTGTTGCTGGTGTGCAAGATCAATCTATGGATAAAATTATGCTGTATGGAGCCCGTAGTATTGATGATTTGAAATTGAAGTTTGTAGAATATGAACAGGTCAAAGCATCTAAGGTTAGTGTGCAAACTCAATTGAAATGTTTTGGTTGTGGCACAGTGGGACACAGTGCAAATTATTGTCCCAATGTTAATCGAGGTAAGAAATGTTTTAATTGCAATTTATTTGGCCACCTTGCCAAGGAGTGTCCAAGAAGTTCAAATTTAGATAATCAAGCATTAGTTGAAAGACATGATAAGTACACAATTAATGTTGTTGCTGAAATGAATGCGTGTCCAGATGTGTATATTAGAATTGGCTCAAATGAGGTTGGTGGCTTAGTGGATACAGGTAGTGCTGTAAATTGGTTAAGTAGTAAAATGTACTGTCTTATTGGTAAACCAAAGTGCATCCCAACCGGCAAGACTTTTATTGGAATTGGTCAAAATGAAATCGCTACAATTGGCTTCTTTAAAACCACCGTTTCTATAGGTGAAGATAACTACGAAGTTAATTTTTATGTTATGCCCGAAAATTGCATTCATTATGATGCCATTTTGGGACGAGAATTTTTGAAGTTTGCTGAATTGCTTGTTGTGGGAGGTAAGTTATCCATAAAGAAAATTACTTCTCCAGAGGGTGGCAAACCTTTTTCCGAAACGTCACTGAATAACATTAATGTTGTGGAAGATGGTATGGAACCTGAAATTAATAAAAAAACTCAAGAGGATGGCAAGACATGTAATACATTAAAAGGTTATATGTCTTGTTGGGCACAAAAGAAATTTAATTCGGAAATGGATCATAAGTGTGATGAAAAGCAAGAACGTCGAGGAAAAGGTAATGTAGGAGCTTGCGTAAAGCGACCACTTTTAAAGCGTAAATGTCATAAGACGAGCTCGAACTGTGATGTATTAAGGATATGGTACACTTTTGGGTCAGGCAAATATTTTAGGGAAAAAAATATTGATAATCATTGCATCAATAACATGAAGAATCGGAGTCCGATTTCTGTCAGGATTGGCCGTGTCGGTAATGGAGTCCACGTTGGAATACCCTACATTATTTTACTGTATTATTTGTTTTATAATTTAATCTTGTTTTTTTGGAATTTTGTCATTTATAATTTTGATTAGAAAATATTTTTATAAATTATTCTTTTGGTAATGATTAAAAGAGAAACATCGTAAATAAACGTTATTTGTTACATGTATAACCTGTACAAATGAAACAAAAATCGTAATTTGCATTAAATGATAAGATTTAAAAATTATGCTGATTTAGTTTATAACAAGTAAATAATAATCGATTAATTACATTTCTATATAAATATAAATAAGTTTAATTCGGCTGTGCTAAAGTTTTTGTACCCTCCAATATGTATAAAAAATTAAAGTCGCGTTTTGTGCTTTCTCGTATAAATGTTAACAAATTAAATTTTTTGATTTTTGCACTAATTTATAAAACTTTATAATTATTTCAATTTATATTTTATATCTGCGTCAACAAAAGTGGTCGGAATAAAAAATATGATATGTATTTTCAAATCCACTGTTTTACCTGCGTCCCGACAATTCGACACGATCCCAAATAAAATATACACATTTTTTATGTATTGTATAACATAAATTTGATTTTATTGTTGTATGTATTTTAATAATTAAGTACATGCATTAAATAAAATTAAGTACATATAACATATATTTTTTCATTTATGACGATGACTAATATCAGTCATATACATTGCTTAATTATAAAATTGATTAACTTAATAAATATGATAATGTTTGAGCATAGTGTGTTTTTGAAATATTTCAATTCCATATTAAAAATATAAATAATTGGAATTACTTGGTAAAAATTATATTTTCATTCAGAATCCTGCTCTGCGTCTGCACAGACCAGACACGGCTCGGAGGACGATTAACGTTGTTGAAGAAAATAGTGCCGAAACTATGGTCATGGCCAAATTTGTTTAGAGGTGCAAGTTTTTATTTAAAATGCTTAAAAAATCGCAAAAAACATTTTCAAAGTCATTTAGTTGACACCACTGTACGAGTTTGCCATTGTGAATGAAAATTCTGATCTGTTGTAAAAATGCGCCACTCGAGTTAAAAAGTAGCAGATTACAGAAACCGCCGAGAAAATTAAGTTTAACTGCTTGTTTTATTATTTTTCTGATACATGTAAGAAAATTATAGTCGGTCAATACCGACCATATAATACCCTACACCAGAGTTTCCCGGAATATGGGTCCTAAGTTCAAACATGGACCGATTAGGTTTATATTTTATCAAATCTTCAATAAGTGTAAAAAAACACTTAGAAATCAAATTTGAGTGAAATAGGCTTCGATTTGTTGCCAATAAACCGCTTTAACTGAATATGGCGCGAAATTTTCACATGAGTGAAAAGTGGTCTGATGATTAAAGTACGCGTTTAACATACACAAACAAAATTTTAATTGAATATTTTCTATTTTCATGAAATTTGAGAAATTTATATGAAAATCGGGAAGGTGGGTCGTATGGGGGCTACAAGAAAAACTGATCCGATTCCTTAAAAATTCGAATGCTCGAAAAGATTCCTATTATAATACGGTTATTAGAGTCATTTCAGCCAAAACTAAGAAGACGTTTGTTTGGGGCTAGGTCTAAATATGGACCCATTTTTCCCAATTTCAATAGACTTGGTCCTTGTCTATTGAAAGTCCCAAATTTTAAGTCAATTGATTAAAAATTACGACCTGTATCGTGTTTACACTGTTTACATTGACAGACGGACATCGGTAAATCGACTCAAAAAGTGATTATGTGTCGATCGATATACATAAAGGTGGGTCTAGGACCAATATTTCGGGTAGTTACAAACATCAGCACAAACTCATTATACCCTGTACCACAGTGTGGTGTAGGGTATAAAAAACTGGACTTAATTTGACCCATTTTTAAACCAAAGTTAATCCTAATCTTAATCCGGTCTGCAAAAAACAACCCTATTGTTGACGAACGTCATACAGAAACTGGGGGTTAGTGTAGGAGTAGAACAAGCCCGGCACGACTTCCTCCATACGATTTGACAGATAATACCGGTGGCCGGCGCCGGTGTGAAAAAAACTTGTTATATTTTTCAAAGGTGGTGAAACTTATTCTAATTGGAAACCATCCCTGTGCGCGCTTCTTCAGTTCCTGCATTTATTCTCTCCTTCCAGAGTTATAGAGTAAGGTAACAAATGGCGTTTGAAAAAGTAGTAAACAACCACCATATGGTGTTGTTTACGATATTTTATCACAAATCGAAATCTGAGCAAGATACCAGTTATACAGTGGGGATGCAGATCGTTTTTTGTCTCTGTTTTACGTAAAACAAAGAGAGACAAAAAACGATCTGCATCCTCACTGTAGAACTGGTATCTTCCGTAACGTACGTTTGAACTTTAGTGTGGTATTACCAGGTTTTGACCATTATTCTTGGCGATGCCAGATCTACAAAACGTTCGATTCCCTACTGTATAACTCTTCTTCTTCCTTGGTGTATACAATGCTACACCGTGTCCACGAATGGACTGATAAAAAGGTGACCGAGACAGGAAGTCTATATGTCACCTTTGTGGGGTTTAACACGTGGGAAACTCTGGACACAATACGACCATTTCCCTTACAATGGAAGAGTGAAACGACGCTTTCTTAACACGTGCGCGTGTTTGAGTATGGTTAGACACCGTTGTCTAACGGTACTCGCGGAGAAATAACCAATACTAGCGACCGACAAACACGTTTCTAAGTTTATAAAATAATTTCAGCGACGAATAGATGCTTCTCCGACGCGATCTCGATTAAGACTCCACCACAGACTAATAGAGTCTCGACAAATATGACAGGTGTCAAAAAAGTATTTTTTAACCATATGGTTAATGTTTTTAAATTATTCTACAAATGATACTGTATACAGACTTGCGTGATTTTAAAATCACTATGTGATTTTCCTTTGAACAAAATCACATAGTGATTTACAAAATCAACTCTAAATTGTACTAGCATAAAGAAAAATCACAAAATCATCTCAATTTACCATGGTAAGTTCTTGTAGTGTGAACGTGGCCTTAGGTTAGAAAGAAAAACTGATATAACGCGCCATAAGAAAAATGGATGCCAGATCGGTTTTTGTTATCTCACTCACTCCTAAGTCGTAGAAAGTGTTGCCATGTTAGCGTAAAACGGACTAAAAATCGCTGTGCTTTCTCCTAAAATCGCTTAGTTTTTCCCCATTTTTTCTTGTAAAACTCTACTGCCGAGTCTGTATTTAGTCTGTGACTCCACCACAGACTAATACAGACATAAGTGACAGGTGTCAAAAAAGTAGTTCTGAACCATATGGTTAATATTTTCAAATTATTCTACGAATTAGGTTAGAAAGAGAAAACTGATATAACGCGCTATAAAAAAAATATCTGGTATCTACCAGATCGGTTTTTGATGTTTCACTCACTCCTAAGTCGTAGAAAGTGTTGCCATGCTAGCGTAAAACGGACTAAAAACCGCTCTGTTTTATCCTAAAATCGCTTAGCTTTTCCCCATATTTTCTAATAAAACTCTACTGTCGAGTCTGTTTATAGTCTGTGACTCCACTATCCCAGCAAAAACATGGTAATGAGTTGTGAAAAGTAATCATTACCAAGTACATTATTTATAATGAGTACCCATTACCATTAACATTATTTTAAGCCCAAAAGTAACTACTTCTCAGTAATATGTTATAAAAGCACCTCTAAGTAATAATATCTTCTTGCACTTGCAGTTTTTAACCTTTACAATTCAATTAACTTAAAAAGTACTTAAAAACTTAATAAAAATTACGGAATTTTTAAGTGTTAGTAAAAACAAGTTAAATTTTAAAAGTTTTAATTAACTAATTATTTTACTTCTTATTGGTAATGGGTTTTTACTCCTTATTTGTAATCCGAGGCAGTAACTACTTATTTATCTCCATACTCTTCACTAGTTATTTTTGTCTCACGCCCTTGTTAAAATAATTAGTGTTTCATTCAATAAGTAAGTAGTGATAAACATTTGTTTCGGATTACAAAACCCATTACTAGTAATGTCAGTTTTTGCTGGGATATAACTCTGTCCACTTCTTTCACACTAAAGGGTTACCGTATTTTTACAACAAATTTGTATTTTTTTATTCACAATGGTGCAATAAAGATACAGTAGTGCCAACTTAATGACATTGACTATGTGTTTAGCGATTTTTCTCATAATATAAAATTACACTTATTTTATTAAAAATTAGAACCACTAACCAAACAAACGACATTTTTTGCCGCAGCCGTCCTCTGTTATTGTTTTAAGTCTATTTTTTCTGACAACGTCCCTCCTGCCGTGATTGATCGGTTCATACTCTTATCCAACATGGTTCTGCGGGGGGTATATGACACTAGCTTTTTTGGTATTAAATTGATAACGCAGTCGGTAATGCTGTGCTCTAATGTGATTTACATTGCTGTTAATATCAATCCAATACAAATTAAAGCTAGTGTCATAGGGGCCTAAAATTATAAAATTAATATAAGAAAACAAAAATATGCTAATGCTTAAATTTAATTTAAAATGGACGTTTTTTGATAATTTTAAGAAACGAAAATTAAAAACTACATAATAACGAAATTTTGTAACTTAAAAGCAACAGAAAATTGGGGACATAAATTTACATGTTTACTTAATCGAGTTTATCGAACTTGGAAAATACTTTGTGAAATTCATAAGCGAAATTTAAATAAATCAATTATTTGTAGCTTCAATTCACATAATTTTTTGTTGCTTATAATTTTTATTTAGTAGTGATAAATAAATAGTAGCTTAAAAAGAGATTCTACATATTTTATAGATTATTGCATGTGTATAAATATTAAAAGTATATAGAAAATAAAGCAATCCGTTTTGGAAATCATTCTTAAAAAATTTCCAAAGATAGTGTGTAGCGTAGTTATATTATAATTGCTAAATACTAATTTTAATTTTGTTTTAATAATTTATAGTAGGTATCATTTTAAGATATTATTCAACAAAAAATAGTTGTCTAAATTCAAAATTTTAGTTTATGTTCTTATCTTGTCATTTCTTATTAAATTTATTTGTATCTGCTCAGATCTGTCAGACCCAAAATCAAAAAAATGAGATCTAAATTTGAGATCTGGCAGATCTGATCAGTTACAATTTAATTTAATTAGATATGAACAGATCAGATATAAGCATATCAGACCAGATCTAATATTTAAATTTAAATCAAAATTAACAAAAATTGTAAAAATATATTTTATTTAGGTAATTTTGAGTTGAACTTTCGTAAAAAATGAGATCTGAAATAAAACAATTATTTTTTTTTTTTAAATTTTAAACATTTTTTTCTGAATAACATCCAAAAACGATATAGAAACAGGATGTGAATTAGGTAGTATCAGATAGTTGTAATGTTTTCTTTTTTAATTTTTATTATTTTTATATTATTTGTGTATTTTATATAAAAATTCCTGTAAATTTGGCGTTATATTAAGTCTATGTTAAACTATACACCACATGGAAATTGTAATCTTTGTAGAATTTGATTCCTTAATTTGGTGTGTAGTATTTGTTAAAAAATTTGTTTTATAAAAAAAAATCTGTGTATATCAATAATATTGTACATTTTATTATATATTCCATTTGCTTTGGGAAGACTCCAAATATTTTTTTGTAGAGGTTTAATATTAAAATAAATTGCGAAAGGAATTGTTACAAATGTATTTTTGTTAAATTTGGAATGTGTTGAATTAAATGGAAAGCATTTGTGTTTCAAAAAGTTTGATAATATTGTAAAAATTTGTTTTTTGTGCTTAAAAATTATAAAAACTTTGAAGATGATTTCGTGTGAAAAATAAAAAATATTGCTGAATTCGAAAAGTTGAGCCGAAACCACAATAAGGCAGTTTTACAGCAGTGGAAGTGCTACAACTTTTTTAAAAAGGCAGCGTAATGTCAATGACACTCCTTCAATAGAGGTATTCAGAGTCTTTTTGCCACCCCTGGCATTGTAGCAAAAGAGTACTTCTTTCAAAAAATACATGTATTTTGAAAAGTAATTTTGAAAAGTACTCTTTTACCACCAGTGCCAGGGCTGGCAAGCAAGACTCTGAATACCACTAATGTTTAATTCAAAAATGGAAATTTCTGAAATATAAATGAAAATTTTTGAAATCTAAATGTCAGGGATGATTTTTTTTGCCGACTGGTAGTATAAGAATCAGATAAACTTTTTTTCTAAAAAAAAGTTTCTTTTGATTATAATTTTTGTGTATAAAAAAGTTAATATTTGCTCTCCTTTAAACTAAATTAATTTGTATTTTAATAACCATACGATCATCTTCACAAAATCCTCTTTTAATAATATCTGCTATATTGGCATATTCTACAAAACCAAAACCTCTAGTACTTATACGTTCTTTGGGTTGATGAAAAGCTAAAATTTCTGGTTTTGTCATAATAGTATCATGTTGTGATAGCTTCATATCTCTCGGATGTACCATACATAATTTAATGCGTCCTATAAAGGGCCATTCCAAATGTAAATCATTTTCCGATTGCATTAGATGTACATGAAGACTGAGTAAGTTGGGATTTTTAGGTTGTATATTAAGACGTGCACAAAACTTGTAACCATAAGGTGATGTATAGCATTCTCGCGAATAAACCAAATTGATAGTGTTGGAACGTAGGTGATCTATAAGATTGTGGAAATTTTGAATTTCCCAAACAATAGTGCCATTACTATAACGTGGATCAACTTGTGAACGTTGCAAAAGTAATTGTTTTGATAAATTTTCTATTTTAACATCTTGCTCACAAGCTCTTTGTTCCAATACCACTATACGTTGATACATAGCTTGTATAAGTTGTTCTTCTGAGCCGTTAGCATATTGTGGGGGTGGCGGTAATGCTCCACCTCCCCCACCTGCTTTACCATTATGACCATTTGTTTGTCCCGTAGACTTGTGAGATTTTTGAGGATTCCATGTTGATATAGCAGTATTTTGTAAAGACCTTAACATCAATTGTAAATGATGTGGCATGTCTTCTTTTAAATGCATTTCTAAAGCATTAGTTTCTGGTCTTCCTACAAAATCACATTTGATACTAGCAAACGGACATTTCTCTTCTGTTTGTTCTTCATCACTGCGGTAAGGACATTCAAGTCTATGTCGTTCTATTTCCAGGGGAGATGCTATGAAATCACAGCCCACTTTCAAGTTGGGACATTTAAGTTTTATTTGATCAATTTCTCGTCGTGTAAAGTTATCGGGGAATATATCCTTTCCGGCCTCAATTTTCTTATTATCCATGGGACACCATTGACTTTTATTGCATAGCCATGAATTCAAGCATGATTTACAAAAACGATGACCACATGATGTTAAAACAGGTTCATTTAACCAATTCATACAAATGGCACATTCATACCTGGAATCCGGTTCGGGTTCATCTGCACTGCTACTCCTAGCAACAGCCGTCATAGGCGTCAATTGCAACCTTTGCGGCGGTTGCGGTCTTTGATTCAATTCCATTTCAGCCACTCTGACCAAGTTCTCTGGTAAATGTTGTTCCTGATATAGCTGTTGGGCTGCATGTCTTCCATCGTGCATGTTTATATTCAATTCGTTTTGATTAGTCTTTGTTTTATATAAAATGCAATTAAAGTTTATTTAACAGAAATATTGTAAAAATTCTAGAAAACAACACTTTTTTGTAAAGTCTACTTCAGTTTTTTCTTCTTGTAAATGAAAAATGTATTGCAAATTGAAATGGGGGTATTGATTTCTTTTGTTTTGTTAATTAATTTTGACATTCATCGATGTGTCATAATTTAGTGTTAAGTTAACCACATAAACATAACAAAAAAACAGATGATTTGACCAAATTACAGGGTGTCAACGGGAAAACTTTAAGCAAAATATTCAAGGTTGGGTATCAACACTGACGTCAACTATTTTTCAAAAAAAAGTATCTAGATCGAACTTAAAAATAGCTAGAAGCAGCTAGATTTATAAACAGTTAAAAAATCAGGCTATTTTATATCTAATTTATTTTATTTTAACCATCATAAACGGCGGGGCCCCTGGGCACACAAGATTTTGAGGCCCCGATGGAAAGTAAAAAGTCGCACGACAAAAAAAATATTCTTTTGGTACAAATTAAATTCATGTTGGTACCTGTTTTAAGAAAAATAAACTAAAAAAAAATATTTTGAGTAGGAATATTCTAGCTCGAGGTAATTTTTTTTACTAATTAAAACCATGACAATTTGATTTTCCATATACGAAAAATGTGTCAAAATCTGAAACTTTTTCTATACGAAAATGTTTAATAATCTGCAATTTTTTTATACAAAAAATGACTCAGAATCTGAAACTTTTTCTATACGAAAATTGTGTCAGAATCTAAAACTTTTTCTGTTCAAAAAATATCTCAGAATCTCCTACTATTTCTTTACGAAAAATGTATTAGAATCTGAGAATTTTTTTATACGAGAAACGTCTCAGAATCTGAGACTTCTTCAATACGAAAAATTTCTTTATGCGAAAAATGTCTCAGGATCTCAGACTTTTTCTATACGAAACATGTTTCAGAATCTAAGACTTTTTCTACAATTGGAAAATTAAACAAGTAGACAAGTTAAATTCGACTAGGCCGAATCTATGAACACCCTCCACAATGCCCTTTTTAAGTGATAGTAAATTTCTAACTTGAAAGAAATAACATTTTTGATTAGAAACATTTTATTTTGTGTAAAAAAACTTTTTTTTTTAAAGTAATTTAAAAAAAAAAATTTTCTAAATTTTGTTTTGAGTGTAAAATTTTTTTTTAGTGTAAAATTTTTTTCGAGTGTATTTTTTTTTAGTGTAAAAATATTTTTGAGTGACCAAAATACGTTGTAAAAAATTTTTGTGACTAAACAATGTTTTTAAAACATGTTTAACGGGTTTTCAACACGTGAATTTAAGGTGAAACTGTTATGAAATTCACGGTTTTGCTAATAACTTGAAACCACTGGACCGACTTTGAACCACTGTACCGATTTGGCCGAAATTCAATGCGAACCAGGCCTGGGGAACGGTAAATATATATGCTAAGCTCAGTGACGGTCCGTGAAGTTGTCACTGGGTGTTCTCTAATTTATAAAAACAGAAGACTTAAGTATAAAATTCATGTTTTCATGGACCTAACGCATTCCCGAGATAGGTAAAGATGGAATGTTACTAGTTTTGTACATTTTTTAATGAGATGCAGCCTAAATTCTATTTTATTGTCATTTTGTTGCCTCACCACATCGACAATTAACAAAAAACATTATTTCGCAAATAAATGGAGTACAAAAATTAATTTTGGATGCATGTCAATAAAAAAAATTAAAACTGAGGCTTTGTCTATCACGGGAACGTGTTACGTCCAGAAAAACATATTTTATATACATAAATTTTATATTTTAAATAAGTAGAGAACACCCAGTGACAACTTCACGGACCGTCACTGGCTAAGCTTCAGCATCCTTAGAATTGCCTTTCAAAAGTTAGCGTGTTTTTTATCTCGTAAATTCACGAAAAACCCTTTCCGAAATTCAGTCTTTTGCTTGTAACTTTTGAACCACTAGACCGATTTAGCTGGATTGCAATACCAACCTGACCAGGTAAATGACCAACACATGTGCCAAACTTCAGGAGCCTCCGTAGGGTCTTTCAACAGTTAGCGTGTTTTCAACAGACAGACAGACGAACGGGCAGAAGGACGGACGGATCGTCCGGACTAGATCGTCTTAAAATCGTTTGGGGATCATGAATATATATACTTTATGGGGCAAAATCAGGACAATGGCAAAGACTACACGCAAAAAAAAATCTGTGTAAGATTGACCAATCCTACTTGGTAAAACTTTTTTCATACCAAAAAAAAAAATTTACCAAATTTTTGCTAATATTATGTTTGTCGGTGTTAAAGTAACATAATTAATTTTTTATGTAAAATAACCAAGTAGCTTGCACAATAACGCAAATTACCTGCACAAAAATTTATCGAAAGAAAACAACAAAAAACAAATACAGACCGCCATTTTCATTTTGTATTTTTGTGTTGTTCGTTTATTTTTTGTGTTATAAAAACGTAAAAAGGAAATTGATAAATAAAATAAAAATAAATTAATAAATAAAAATAAATAATTAGTTTTCTAAAAGATAAATAAATGTAAGATAAAAGAATGTTAAAGTTAATTTTGCTTTCATCACTTAAAACACCATTCATTAAGAAAAACCAATGGAGTCCCAGACGTATGTTTCGATGAATAACAAATGGAATGATAAAGTGAGTATACCCGCATTCCGAAGACACCAATAAGGTTTAATAGATTTTTAGTTAAAAATTAGTGTTTGGTAATAATTTTATATTTTTACAGGGTACTGCTAAATAAATTTTTGAAGCTATGGCGAATCCTTCACTACAATAAAGAGCGTGGACACCAGTGACGGTCCGTGAAGTTGTCACTGGGTGTTCTCTACTTCTGTATAATATCAAAATTATGTATATAATATATGTTTTACTGGACGTAACACGTTCCCGTGATAGACAAAGTATAAATTTTGTTATTTTTAATTTGCATGCAGCCGAAATTTAATTTTATGCTCCATTTATATGCGAAAGAATGATTTTTGTTAATTGTCGATGTGGTGAGGCAACAAAATGACCATAAAATATAATTTGGGCTGCACATTACTCAATAATATACAAAACTAATAAGATCGGGTCTTTATCTATCTCGGAAACGCGTTAGGTCCAGGAAAACATGAATTTTATGCGTAAATTTGCTGTTTTTAGAAATTAGAGAACACCCAGTGACAACTTCACGGACCGTCACTGGTGGACACCAACCTAAAAACCCAAAGCCAAGGGAGTCCAGACCTGTTTTGATGAGTTACAAATGGAATGACAAAGTAAGTGTTCCTCCTTACCAAGAGACCAATGGGGTTTACCAATTTTTTAAATTTATGTTTTGTAATAATTTTCTATTTTTACAGGATGCTTTTAAATAAATTCGTGAAGCTATAGCGGATCCTTTACTTTAAGAAGAAGCGTAGGCAGCAGTCACTCGAGGAAATTGTACAAAAAAGGTTCAGTTGGTCGGTGGTAAATTAAATCCTACACAAGATTTATTATATTAATATGGATTTATTCTGTGAAAATTTTAAATTCAACAAATATACAAATTTTTACAAAAATTTATTGAAAATTTATTTTAGCATAAATGTGGTCATTTTTAGCATTATTTTTAGTCATCTATTCTAATAATTTTTGTATATTTCACCATATCTCTTTTGGTATATTTTACCAAGTTTTTACTTAAATAGCATTAGCATTTTCTTCGAAATTTTTTACATAAGTGTTTTGGCTAAATTACGAAAACTACGGTTGTAGTTTTAGCATATTTTTGGTAAAATTATGCCAGATTTTTGCTCACTCCGACACAAGTTTTTTTTTGCGTGTACGTTTGACCGTTTCCGCAGTTTTAGGTTCATCGCAACTTCTACAGTTGGCATTGGAAATGAGCCCAATTTTCTTTTTATGATAACGTATAAGACAGTACCCGGTGATCACACCAGTAATACCCTGTTCACACGTGCAGTTTTAAACCGTTTTTAGCAGCAATATTTTTAGCACTTTCTTTATGCTATTACAGTATATTGACAGAAAATGCTAAAAATAATTGCTAAAATCGATTTAAAACTGCAAGTGTGAATAGGGTATAAGTGTACGGCAGTTTTATCTGGTAAGTGAGAATAAATAGTTGGTTTTGACAATGGACATTTGACTCCATTTATCTCGACTTTAAAGATCTATTTTGTTTGTAAAAAGTACCATTTCTGTTTTCTCCTGATTAACATTTAGGCCATTATTATTATTAGCACAATCACATTTGCTTCAGTTATACTACTTCCAAAAGTTCGGATACTGTTCTCAACAACTTTTCACACGACATAATAACAACGTCGTCTGCATAAGCTACTACTTACTGATGTCTCTTGTGAATTCAATGTTTTCAAAATGGGGTTTACTACTAAAAGCCAGAGTAGTGGTGGCAAGACACCGCCTTGTGACGTACCTCTTGTCGCGTATTTGGTAATCTTCGATGGTCCCCATTCCGATGTCACCTCACGACAAGAAAGCAATCTACCAATCCATTTTGTGATACATGGGTTTATTAATGCCATCTCCATTGCGATAATTATTGCATGCATACTGACATTGTTGAAAGCATCTTCAATGTCCAAAAAGGCGGAAAGTGTGAATTCGATAAAGAATTGCAAAGATTTTCTATAGTGTTTACTACAAAGTGGAGTACAACTTCTATAGATCATCCCTGTTAGATAGATAGTGAAAACCTAGATGTTCTCTGATGAAAAGGTCTAGAATAAGTTCTAGGATTTTCAAAATAAAAGAAAATTGACTAATCGGTCTGTAGTCTTTAGCCATTACCTGATTCAATTTTCCACTTTTTGGTAATAAAACCGCCTTGGATTTTCTCTAAGATTGCGGAACGTATGATAAATGAAGACAAGCAGTAAAAATTTCCATTTAGTGGGGGATAATATTATTTAAGGTATGTAGCAGCATTACTGGTAAGATTCCATTCGGACCATTTCATTCGGTCGGTTTGAAGGATCCTATAGCCCATGCCAGACGTTTAAAGGACATGTTTAACGGCCCCCATATATTGATTTCTTGATGTCGAGGTTTCCCTGCAGCCTAGACAGTGCGTCTTTATGAGTACGTCAACAGTTTCCTCTGCACTTTCGGCCCATTTTCTATCACCTCTTTTAAGTAAAAGTGGGGAAATGGGTTTCTCTGTTAAAATATTCCACAGTCTGGTAAAATCTGGCGGGATGGGTTTAATCGTTAAAATTTTCCTCAGTCTGGATGAATCTGTAATGTGTTCGATTTTACTACAGAGTTTACTCCAGCTGCTCTTTTTCGATTTCCTAATTAGTTTTTTTTAAACTTTTAAGTTATTTTCTCTATTTCTATTTCTCTTTTCTCAATGAGCATCATTTGTTGTCTTTCCTTGCGTTTTTAAAAAGTGTCTGAATGTTTTTCCTCTGTTGCGATAGCTACTTTGACCACCATGGTGGTTGGATCAATCCTTTTCAAATGACTTGATTAGGATTGAAGTAAGGTTTTCATCAGATCAGCAGCCCAGGCCGGTCTGGAAGTGATACTAAACATTCACCCCGTGGATATTTAAGTCAAGAGCACATCAGCAAAATCGGCTCTCAGGTTAAGAGAGTCGCAAATGCTTAAGCACCGCTCTTGGGGACACTCGACTATATTAGGTACGGTGGGCGGGACGGAACTGGAACAGAGAACCGACTATATCTCACCACAGACGAACTTTGACAGAACCTTCGAAGTCCAAATACCGACTAGGGAAGACTGGGCGGAAAACTGTGTTATGACCATAGAAAAAAATAGAAGTGAAACAGAGTCGTATTTCGCTTGAATAAGTATTAGTGACAGCACTTTATGTAACTTTTGACGTTTAATAAAAACAATGCAACATAAAGGAGAACAACAACAAAGCAAACAGCAAAAGAGAGAAAAAAAGTTTTTAAACTATCAATAGTGCGTATTATCTTAAAAAAAATGTTGAATAAAGCAAAGTAAACAATTAATTTAATTAAATTGAAGAAAAATACCATTTTTTTAAAAATAAAGAATCTAATTTTATATTAAATACGTGTGAGATGAGGAAGAACAAGCATTTTGCCACCATATTGGAAAATACATCAAATACAACACTGCGTACCTTCTAATCTTTTCTATGGTTATGACAGAGAATGCGATCTCAATCTTTACGGACGGATTAAAGATGGAAATGGGTTCGGGAGTTTACTCTGAATGACTCGAAATCGGGGTCTCATTGAGACTTCCGGATAAGTGTAGTGTTTTCCAGACTGAGGTACTTGCAATTGATAAAGCCGCGCAGATGATTATGACAAGGGACCTTCGTCCTTGCGTCATTTTCGTGGATAGTCTCGCAGCTCTGAAGGCCTTAGAATCAAATACTGTAAAATCGGGAATAGTTAGGAATTATATACAATACCTTTGTCGAATCAGTCAGCACACAATCAAGCCAATCTGGGTCCCAGGCCATAGTGGGGTCGCTGGGAACGAATTTGCTGATGAATGTGCGAGAAATAACTCTGAATCGGTAGGGGAACGTGTAGAACCTGACGTCTCGGTTCCTTGTAAGGAAGTGGAGGAGGAGTCAGTGAAGCATTTGCTATGCGAATGTCCGGGCCTAATGAGAAGCCGCCTTAAGCATTTGGGGCAAAGATTTTTCGATGACCTAGATTACCTAAGCGGTGTCTCACTGACGCCTCTAGCAGAATGCCTGAGGGAAACGGGGTGGTTTTAAAAAGTAGAACTTTGTATCAGAGGTGGAGTAGGAAAATATGATTAAGAGAATCACAATGGGCCTTATGGCCTCCTAGTGAATTCGCCAAATGGCGAACGCCCATCCAAGCTAACCAAACCTAAGGTTTTCGTTTTTTGTATAGATATCATGTTGATTAGCAAAGTCGAGTATGTTTAAGTTTTCCTTAATCCATATTTGAATTCTCCCTTTAAACTCCTACAAGGAGCATAGGGCCAAAACAAGTTGCTTCCAATATTCTCGATCTGCTGCTCGATGTTTGAGTTTATTCTAATTTAGATTTAGTTTGGACATCTCAATTGTTATCTGGCGTTTCCAGGTATGCGATGGACGTCCTAAACGGCGACTGCCTTGTGGGGGACGGGGTCTTTTACAGAGGTTGAAAGCTCTCTGTCTGCTATCCACTTGGGGGTAGCAAGAAGTGATTCCTCTGTCTGAAATTCCCAAGCATCTCACAACTTCCGGTCTTAGACCAAGTGTTCCCCGGTAATGTTATTTAGGCATTTCTGAAAGGTTTATTCATACTTCCGTCCCTAGTTGAAATCCTGAAGCTAATGCATTTATGGTCTGAAAATAAGGCCCTGTTGAGAATTTCCCATTTAAAAAAGGGGTAAATCTCGTTCCAAATATTTGGTCCTATAAATCTTGGTTCCGTTTAAGTTTCCCGAGTTTAACAGTGGTGACAACAGACGGATTTTTTTAGATCAGTCTGGGTCTTGTCAGGACCTAGACCAATATTTTTATTAGTTATAGAATGAGTTACCTACAGCACTTACTGGAGGCTATAACAATTAACTTGGTCACCTTTATTTCATCAATTAAACTCTCACACCGGCATTTTTTTCATAATGAAAACAAAATTTTACGAGAGTATAGAGGAGAACGAATTGTTTAAAATAAACAACAACTCACCACAAAAATTAGCAAATATTTTCAATAACCAAATACGAGTAGTAAGTAGTGGCCAATATATAAATGAACAATCAAATGATAACCAGGGGCAGTCAAACAATACAAGTGAACGTGAGAACTACACAACAGCTAAAGAATAAATTATTTGAATTAAAAGTGGTGGAAGCGGAACAAACGCAAAGTGTGTGTGTTTTATATAAAATTCTCAAGTGGAAATTAAGTGGCAATTAAAATTTAAAACAATACAAAATATATACAAAAAATAAAAGAAAGAAGATTTATAACAAAAAAAATTTTGAATTGAAATAAAAATTTAACGGTCGTTATTTAAAAAAACCAAAAAAAAACTTCGAAAAAAAAATTAAAAAAAAAGATATAAAAAAGTTCTTTTTAATACAAAAAAAATGGCTAAAGTGTTAAAAATATGGAGAAATTTAATACTTTTCCTAGCAATTTGTATACCAACAATATGTACAATATATGTTCCAGAACATGCCAATAATCAATTACCAATGGATACCTTAGAAATGAAGCCAGAAGAAGAATATAATTACAATAAACATACGATTAATGAAAGCAAAACCGAACAACAACAACATTTACGACAGAGTGGCAATAAATACTTGCTGCTAAACATAAATGATGGCCAACAAAGTGCAAAAACATCAACTGAAATGCAACGACATCATACATCATACGATAAAAATGATGACGTCGTTTTAACTTATAATTTAAACAGAATGCAAGAAGAGAATTTGGAGGCACAACCAACTAGTTTTGAAGAAAAACAATCTGATGACGATGAATTGAGTACAATTAACAATGACGACTTGCAGTCTCACTCTTCTGTACACTCACGAAGACGACAACGTCGTCAATTGTCGGATTTTCTTATAGCTCCCAATACTCGTTGGTGTGGTCGTGGTAATTCGGCTAATGGTACCTATAATCATCTTGGTGGTGCCACAATGGCCGATAAATGTTGTCGTACTCATGATCATTGTAAAGTCTATATACCAGCGATGAGTAATCGTTTTGATCTCTTCAATTATCGTCCTTATACTCTATCTCACTGTAATTGTGATCGTCGTTTTCGCACCTGCTTAAAAATGGCCAGTGATGAAGATGCCAATACCATTGGCAAGTTGTTCTTTAATCTTGTCCAAACTCAATGTTTCATTTTGATTAAGGAAGAGATTTGCACACAACGTGCCGCAGATGGTACCTGCGACAAGAAACATTTTAAACAAAAGGCTTATTTAAGAAATAATAAGAAATTTTAATTTGATTGATTGATGACTAGCGAAAAGGCACTTCTATGAAGTGTCTCATTGTCACTCACTTACTCATGCATGCATCTTGCAATAACCTCATTTTTTTTCTGTAAATTGCTGTAATTGCTAATTTAGTTATTTGAAAAAACAAATAAATAGTTTTATACTATTATTAGTATGTACTTAAACACGTTTCGCAGCAAATGGATTACATTGTAATCTTTTCGTATTTACAAATTTGTTAGCACACACGCTATGTTTTACATTTATCGTATGTTGTTCGTTCATTAACATATAAGACTGCTGGCTGTTGTTTACAATGTAATATACAATAAATATGACGTTGTCAATTAAGGCCAATTACCGGGTTTATTTTAAATCTTTATAAGGTGAGTAATGGAAAAAAATTATAATGAATGAAATATTTATTTATAGTGCTTAACATAGAAACGTTTCTTTAACCTTCATCCCATCCTTTACAAAAAAAAAACTAATCCATCTTCGATCCGGATCGATCGTGTTGGATCACAATGTGAGAATCCTCTGAGGCACTAGAGCTTTTTATCGCGTTTCTGAAGCTATGTCACAGACTAAACAGACGCGACATTTATGACAGCTGTCAAAAAAGAAATTATAAACTTTTAAATTGTAATATAACGTTCCATAGATATCAGATTGGTATCCTTATATATGGCACCATATAAAATTTTTTTCTCGGAAAATTTTATTCCCCGTTTTGGGCACCAAAAAATTATGAAACGACCCTTTGAACC
Source organism: Pegoplata infirma (assembly GCA_963921195.1). Classification (NCBI taxonomy): domain Eukaryota; kingdom Metazoa; phylum Arthropoda; class Insecta; order Diptera; family Anthomyiidae; genus Pegoplata; species Pegoplata infirma. Next base: position 216,086,441 of record OY992540.1, read on the forward strand.
ATTAAGGAATCCTTAATAAGGATACTTTGAAGTTGTACACACAATAGTTAAAAATGGGCATTTTTATATTAAGTTGGCCCCACGTAAGGCGCTTAATATTCAGTTTAAGATTTTCGTTAAAAATTGACACCTTGATATTAACGTGAAATAACTTATGTTACAGATCAGTTTTCCCTACGTGGGTCTCGAACAATTCTTTAACGACCCTAACTAGTAGGCTGGGTCGTATTCCAACAAAGTGCTCAGATCAACTATTAATAGTGAAAAAAAGTTGGTACAAGTAAATACAAGCAATTTAAAACCAAAATGAAGAAAATCGGTCCATGGCTTCCGTTCTCGCATCGCGGGTCAAAATTGCGGTTTTTGAAAAAATGGACATAATTTAAAAAAAAAAATAAATATTTAAAAAAAAATTATTAAAAAAAAAAAAAAATTTTTTTGTATCGCATTAATTCAAAGATATTTAGAAAAATTTTGTTTGTTTTTTCGGATATCGATAACCCACCCAAACGTGAGGCCAAAAAAAAACTCACATTTTTAACATGGAGCTCAAAACTACTTTTTCACCATTTTAAAAATTTAGTGAAACAAAATTTTTAAATATATTAGTTTATCCACTTGATATCATTGAATACATCTCAGGGATTGTAGAAAAAAATTCTTAGTTAAATTCCTTCATCCAGTTGGTGTGTGGAGCGATTTGAATTTAGCGGATTTCCAGAACATGTGTTTTTATCGACATTTTTGACTAATTTGTAGTTGTTAGCAACATTTTACTTAAATTAACCAACTTTTTTTGTTCAAATGGTTGTTTTGGATAATAGTAACTCTGCTTTGAAATAATAGGCTTCTTTGACAACGTTAACACTTGCCGGCATGGGGTTAAAAAATTCCTCCAATGAAATTTTTGAAAATTCCTCACTCTAAAATCGTGTATGTGTTTAAATAATGAACAATTACAAATTTATACAAAGTTTTCTTGAAGGACATGTTTAACCCTTGTTGAACGAACGCCCAAAAAATTTCAAACAGCTGTTTTTTTGCTCATAGTCAAATGGACTTTTTGACATATTAAATAATATGTTTTTACTTTTAGCTTTACACAGTAAAAACGACGAAGACGTAATGAAATTTCGGATGCCATTTTTTTTATTTTATTTAGTTTTAAGCATTTTCCGCTTAAGGGCGCTTACTTTAAAACGTTAATTTAAATGCGATCGTTTAAATGCATTCCCCGCTTAAACGATTCGTCGTTGTTCCTGGTCCATTTTGACTATGATTATAAAATGAAAGATATGTACATCTGCGAGTGAATCGTTTGAGCGGGGAATGCATTTAAACGATCGCATTTAAATTAACGTTTTAAAGTAAGCGCACTTAAGCGGAAAATGCTTAAAACTAAATAAAAAAAAAAAAAGTGCCATCCGAAATTTCATTACGTCTTCGTCGTTTTTACAGTGTAAAGCTAAAAGTGAAAAACATACTATTATTTAATATGTCAAAAAAGTCCATTTGACTATGAGCAAAAAAACAGTTGTTTGAAATTTTTTGGGCGTTCGTTCAACAAGGGTTAAAGATGTCTTTCAAGAAAACTTTGTATAAATTCGTAATTGTTGATTATTTAAACACATACACGATTTTAGAGTGAGGAATTTTCCAAAAATTTCATTGGAGGAATTTTTTAATCCCGTGCCGGCAAGGGTTAACGTTGTCCAAAAAGCCTATTATTTCAAAGCAGAGTTACTATGGTCCAAAACAACCATTTGAGCAAAAAAAGTTGGTTAATTTATTAATTAAAATGTTGCTAACAACTACAAATTAGTCAAAAATGTCGATAAAAGCACATGTTCTGGAAATCCGCTAAATTCAAATCGCTCCACACACCAACTGGACGAAGGAATTTAACTAAGAATTTTTTTCTACAATCCCTGAGATGTAATCAATGATATCAAGTGGATAAACTAATATATTTAATAATTTTGTTTCACAAAATTTTTAAAATAGTGAAAAAGTAGTTTTGAGCTCCATGTTAAAAATGTGAGTTTTTTTTTGGCCTCACGTTTGGGTGGGTTATCGATATCCGAAAAAAACAAACAAAATTTTTCTAAATATCTTTGAATTAATGCGATACAAAAAAAATTTTTTTTAAATATTTAATTTTTTTTTTTTTAAATTATGTCCATTTTTTCAAAAACCGCAATTTTGACCCGCGATGCGAGAACGGAAGCCATGGACCGATTTTGTTCATTTTGGTTTTAAATTGCTTGTATTTACTTGTACCAACTTTTTTTCACTATTAATAGTTGATCTGAGCACTTTGTTGGAATACGACCCAGCCTACTAACTAGTTTTCAAGTCTTTATGTCTTTTAAACAATGGATTTAATTACAAATTAACACATATCGGGAGGACAACATTTTACAGAAAATTTTGTAACGACCTATACAATCCCTCGAACCATTAAGGATACTTTGAAGTTGACCTCACAATAGAAGAAAATTGACACTCTGATAATTAGGTGACTTAATAAATGTTATAGAAGCGTTTGGCCTAAGTTGGGCGCCAAATATTCTAGAGCGAATCAAACAAATATCCTTATGATAGGTTAGGTCGTTAGTGGCTGCTGATCACATAGACCCTGAGGTCTGTTGTGATACCACGGGATCGTAATAGTTTCCCCTACTCCTAAGATATTGAATTTTGACATCCGAAATCAAAAAGATCGTGCAGCTTCCTAGACGGGAATTTTTCATTACCATTGAAATTTAATTACCATTGGTTAATATCAATGGTAATGAAAAAAATTTCATTACCATTTAATGGTAATTAAATTTTTTTAATTGAAAAAATAATTACCAATTGTAATGAAATGCACCAATTGTTGAAAAACACCAATTATAATTGGTTTCAAAACCATTTGTTTACATATTTTTGTCTTTTTGAAAAGTTATAAATTTAAACATCAAAGCATGTTTTTTTTTTAAATATGAATAAAGACAAAAATTTAAATGCAAATAAAAAACTTCAAATATTGTGTTATACAAAAGGCAAACGTGCGTTTGGTTCATAAAATGTGAAAAATTGAAATACAAAATAACAAAAAACAACAGATATTTTCAAATACTAACGATTTTGACAATATTGTGACGACTTTTACTAATGGTAATTATTTTTTTTAATTGATGCCATACCAATGGTAATTATTTTTTTTTAAGTTTCATTAGTAATTAAAATGATAAGTAATTTAATTGGTGCAATTGATACAACCAATTGTGATGAAAAAAATTTCATTACCATTGACATCAATTAAATGGTAATTAAACCATCAATTAATTGGTGCCATTAATTAATTAGTCCCATCTATGTTCCTAGATCCCAGTGAAAAATGTCTCTGACCAGAAAGTACCGGACCATAGAGTATACATAGAGGCGAAGGTGAAAGAAAAAATAATATCATTATATTTTTCTAATTTCTCGCACGTACGTTGTCGATACACAATACATGTTTACAAGTCGTACTTTTTCAACAAATACATGTATACAAGTTGTACTTTGACAACTCAATTTTTGACACCTTCGTCTCTATGTATACTCTATGTGCCGGACAATGTCAGATAAAGTTTTTGATAGTTTTGAACTTCTTCTTTCCATGGTACTCCGGCAAAAGTCATTTGACGGCACCTTTAACCGCTCTGCGTGCTTTCCTATAATATAGTGTCCGGTAATTACAACAAACACCATCTCATAGATTTATGCATTTAACTTACCGCATAGCTCATCAATGTTATGACCGCGTGCCATTGAGGTGCATAAGAGCGGGTAGAGAACTCAACCCTGTGGGACTTTTTGTTTAACACTAAGGGGTTTTGACTTCTTATTTCTAAAATCCACAAGCGACTAACGGCCACACATATAGTTTACCACCCTCCTCCTTATGGTGTTGGGAGACTGGAGTTGGCGATGTCTCCAAAGAGGGTAGTGTGACTGACCGTGTCAAAGGCTTTTGACAGGTCTAGCGCAACCATCACAAAAAAACCCTAGGAAAAGTTAACTCACCTGTGTTCGTTAAAGGGTTAACACATTCTTTAACCTTTATCTCATACTTAAAACCCTATATGTTATCCTAAAAATCAAAAGCTCACAAGTGAGTTGTGTTTGTTTTAAAGAGGACAGACTTAGACGAATTTTACTGGAGTTATAAGGATGAGTTGAAACTATTAAGTACACTGCCCGGGCATGTCCCTCGCATTCTGGACATAGACAGGTTTTTTCTTTGAATCTAGGCAGTTGAATGATCTCTTTGCTCAGGGTTATCCCATTATCGTCCCATATCATCACATTATCATCCCGTTTTGTCACAAGTGATAACATTAATACAGATTATAAAATGGTCACTTGAACTTCTTTTCGAGCGGAAATTATAAATTAATTTAATTTTGGCAAAGCGCGATACATCAGGTGGCTTCTTAATTTAATTGAAACTTTCGAGACAAAGATCTCACGGAGACAAAGCCAAGGACTTCTCATATAAGATGAATGCTTAAACCATATTTTTTCTTTTAAAATTTTTGGAAATAATTCAATAATTTGTAAACATTCATGTATTAAAAAGCACACAATGCTTTGATGATCTGGAGTGAATGAACCACAAAGCGCAGGATAACAGATAAAACTATTTTGTGAATTAATAATTTTTAAGCTATTGGCGCCCATCGTGGGGCCTTAATTAAAATACTTGTGTCTTTGAGTTTATATAATTAGACAGTTGGAAATTAAGCGAAAATATGTAAATTAAATAAGCCCAACCTATTTTTGATTTTTAAATACAATCAGAAAAATGTTGATACTATTGGCGCCCAGCGTGGGGCATCAATCAAAAGACTTGATAAACTATGTAGTTAGAAAACTACTTTGAAGTTTTAAAAATATCAACCTATTTTTAATGGTAAAAAAATATTAAAATCTCAGGAGAGAAATCAGAATAATTTTGAAAGCATTAGCTTCCAAACTGGGGCCTTAATCGAAGGACTTGATAAACTATTTAGAACACTACTTTGTAAAATGTGTAAATTAAATAAACTCAACCTATTTTGGATATTTAAATACAATCAGAAACATTTTTAAACTATTGGCGCCCAACGTGGGGAATCAATCAAAAGACTTGATAAACTAGTTAGAAAACTAAATTGAAATTTAAAAAAAAACCAACCTATTTTTGATAAAAAAAAATATGAGAAAATCTCAGAAGGAGAGAAATCAGAATAATTTTGAAAGCATTAGCCCCCAATGAGGGACCTTAATCGAAGGACTTGATAAACTATTAAGAACACTTCTTTGTACAATGTGTAAATTAAATAAACCCAACTAATTTTTAGTTTTTAAATACAATCTGAAAAATTTTGAAACTATTGGCGCCCAACGTGGGGCATCAATCAAAAGACTTAACAAACCAGTTAGAAAACTACTTTGTAATTTTAAAAAGACCAAACTATTTTTGATAATAAAAATATTAAAATCTCAGAAGAAGGAAAACAATTCGGTGCCAAAAAAGAAACGGCTCCCAAGCTGGGGCTTGATTTTAATATCGGCACATAAAGTTCATAAATTTATGGAGCCGTGAAGCATTTACCTGCTACAACTGTCATATATTATTTTTTTTTTTTTTTCTTTATTTAAACAATTTATTACATAAGTAAAAAGGTTTAAATTTATACTACGACTAGTCTGTATAGACTAACTAGTAGCTTTATTCTAAAATAATATATTTAAAACTAAGGGCAGCTAAAGAGATTTCTTCTTCTCAATTTACAGCTGATTAAAGCGGGTTATTATATCATGCGGTTTGAACCGATTGAGCCTTCTTGTCAATCTATTGGTATCTAATAATAAAGGAACTAAATCGTTAGAATGTTGTTCTAGTCTTTTGTTATGTTTAATTGCATAGTTTTTTATCTCCTCTTTTACTGTATTTATTTTTAAATCTCTGTGTAAGTCACTCATACGAATGTACCAAGGGGCATTTGTCATGTCCTTTAAAATTTTATTTTGAAATCGCTGTATAATGTCAATAACATAGTTTTTTGCACAGCCCCACAGCTGTGCGCCATAAGTCCACACTGGTTTAAGTATCTGATTGTATATCATAATTTTGTTGTGTAAGGATAAGTTGGAATTTCTTCCAATTAGCCATTTTATCTTAAGGTATTTCAGGTTTAACTCTTCAATTTTTTTCTTAACGTGTGCTTTCCATCTGAGCTCCGCATCAAGTGTCATACCAAGATATTTAGCTGAGTTTGAAACTGGAATTTTAATATCATCTATGTAAATTGGGATTTGATTTATAGTTTTATTTGTAAAATAGACGTGAGTAGATTTGGAACTATTTAATGTATATGTCGACGTTACTTTAAGAACAAAACTTCAGAAAAACTCACTACTTACTTTCTCTCAACAAAAAAGATTGTCGTCTTACATATGCCGCGCTTTAGGACCCTTTGACGCTAAAACAATTCGAAATTTGAACAAACGTGTTCTATAATTGTCGCTGAGAAGATCTGTGGTATCGCAAAGGACCAACCAGTCTACGTGAGAGATCTTATTAAGATTTCTCCGTCATTATCTAAACACCCGGTTGACCACAGGGTAGTCGCAAAATAGACCATAAAAAAACTATAACATTTTTATAAAAGCATCGATTTTCAAACAGATCTGAACATATTAAAGAATAGGCACCTAGCTTTTTACTAGCAGAGCTGTGTGTCGTCAAATTTGACCACCCCGGGTAAAAAATATCAAGCTTATAATCGTTTAGAAAGATCTTTAGTATTCTTGAAATTCAAGCATTTTACACATTCTGAAATAATCGATCCTATATCTTAAAAAATAACTGATTACACCGTCCGACAGCCAATATTAAACGTGAACCGGATGATAAACGTTTGAAAGATCAAATGGAATAAAACTGCATTTACAGTTTTTCATTTCGTGATCCTGTTTCCTTTTAAAAGGACTTCAAAATTTTAAAGGATACATTTTGTAAAATATTTGTAATTGTCTTAGGATGACACTGGAGCCGACAGATGAAAGTGGAGAATCTCCCCTAATTTTTCCATTTTTATATTTTGGGATATCAGGATAAAACGATGTGAATAAAGTCATTTGAAAACTTTATCAAAATGTTTTGTTGAAAATTTTGAATGATATTGAAGGACACATTTGTGAATGGACCTAACTTGCCTCCTTTTTCCTGATATGTAAAAATAATAAAATAGGATAATAAGGGGAGATCCTCCTCTTTCATTTGCTATCAATAGTAGCATCCTAGGACAAGTACAAATATTAAAAAAATAAATTTTTATAAAATTTAATCCTCTAAAACTTTAAAGTCCTTTTAAAAGGAAACAGCTTAACGAAATGAAAAACTGTAAATGCAGTTTTACTACATTTAGTCTCTGGTTTCCAACATATAATATCCAGTTCGTGTTCAACGACTTTTATTCATTTTTGTCAGACGATGTTATGATTCAAAATCAACTCTTCATGAGTGGATTTGAAATCATAATCATGGTTTAAAAAGCCTGTTTGTATAGCGCTTAAAAAATGTGCCTTTATTTAAAAAAGCTAATGGAAATTGGCATTTTTTGGAATTAAAATTCCTCAGGACTTTTCACTGACCTTTCGCATTTACATTCATATATTAAAATATAAATTAATTATTTTATACGCAAAATTAATTAACTATTTTCTTCTTATCTTTTTAGTTTCAATGTGGATTATCAATTTTAAAATATAAAACGTATTCTGAACGCACGTTATCATTAAAAACTAAAACATCGTTAATTAAAAGATTTATTGCCGACTTAAAAAATCTCTTATATTAAAACCACAAAATTTTAAAGATATTTTTGGTGAACACTAACTAAAAATAGAATTTTTAGTGAAATTTTAATCAAAAAAAATTGTTTTATTAAAACAAAAATGCTAAATTTTGATAAGCCTTATACAATTTTAAGTTTAAAAAAAAAAAATAATTGAAAAATATGTTTAACATTCTAAAAAATAAATGTATTCAACATTGATCTTGATAAAGATGTAGGAAACAACGAATTTATAAAATTTCAATGTACTCAAACAAATTTAGTTTTAAAAAAAGTTTTAATTTATAATTAAGTAGAAAGTAGATTTTGTTTAAGATTTTATAAAAATAATATAAAATAAATTATATTTTAAGTAGTTGTTACAATTTTAAATTTTATCATAGAATTAGATTTAATATTTTAATAATAATTAACAAGTAATAAAAATTTTTAATTTACCCTAAAAATAAATAAAAATTCTGATTAATTTTTATTAAAAAAATAAAAATTGTTTTATTTGACCTTTAAAATATTGTATTTTAAGTAGGAAGTTATTATTTTTCGACTTATTAACAAAAATGTCCTAAAATTTTAGTATTTTACTCAATATGACGAAAAGTTGTGCATGTTTGGATAGGTTTTCCAAAGACCTTTCATTTGGCATGTAACATGACTAGGTTTCTTTGCATAATATAGGAGACTAGCTTACAATCCCGGTACTTCGTTACCGGTTGTATTGAATACCGGATAATAGAAGGATCAGGATTACTCTATCGATTTTCAAAAAATTCCCTACGTAGTCTTTGTTTTATTTACTTGTGGACGTTTAAGTCTTCCATAAAAAAATATTTCAATGAATAATATAAACAATAATATTTTAATAACTTTGCTGGTACGTTATCATTTTCGTTCCGGGGGAAAAATATATTAACAATTTTCGAGCCCTTATGTCGGGATTTTGGATTTTGAGTGAATAAATATTTCAGTGAAAAAAGAAATTGGAATAAAAAAAAATATGGAGTAAAAAAAAAGCTAAACACCAAAAATTTGAGTTAAAAATATCATTCAATATTGTTCCCTGCTCTATTCCATATTGTTCCCCGTTCTACACCATTTCATTTCCAATTCCATCTCCATCTTCTAAGGTCATTATTATAGGCACAGAAAAAGTACCAAAAGTACACTTTTTTACCCCCATTAGAAACGGAATTTAAAAAAAGTACCTCTTTCAGGATGTTTTTTTTTTCGCCGAAGGATCCTACAATCCATATTTCAATTATCTAGGATCATTGTTTCAGCAAATATTAAAAGTACTTTTTATCCCCGTTAAAAAACAGAATTTCCAAAAAAAACTTTTCCCAATCTCTTTTTTCACCGAAGGATTTTACATTCCAAATTTTAAGTTTTTGGGGCCATTATATCAGGAAATAAATAAGTACACTTTTTTATTCCTTTTAACCTTTTCCAATTTCAAGTTTCTATTTTTATTATTTCAGGAAATCAAAAAGTACCAAAAAGTGTACTTTCGGCATATTTAACAAAACGTACTTTTTATGGAAGGTACTTTTTATAAAAGGTACTTTTTCTAAAAGGTACTTTTAATAAAAGGTACTTTTTATAAAAGGTACTTTTTATAAAAAGTACTTTTTATAAAAGGTACTTTTTATAAAAGGTACTTTTTATAAAAGGTACTTTTTATAAAAGGTACTTTTTATAAAAGGTACTTTTTATAACAGGTACTTTTTATAAAAGGTACTTTTTATAAAAGGTACTTTTTATAAAAGGTACTTTTTATAAAAGGTACTTTTTATAAAAGGTACTTTTTATAAAAGGTACTTTTTATAAAAGGTACTTTTTATAAAAGGTACTTTTTATAAAAGGTACTTTTTATAAAAGGTACTTTTTATAAAAGGTACTTTTTATAAAAGGTACTTTTTATAAAAGGTACTTTTTATAAAAGGTACTTTTTATAAAAGGTACTTTTTATAAAAGGTACTTTTTATAAAAAGTACCTTTTATAAAAAGTACCTTACTTTTTATAAAAGGTACTTTTTATAAAAGGTACTTTTTATAAAAGGTACTTTTTATAAAAGGTACTTTTTATAAAAGGTACTTTTTATAAAAGGTACTTTTTATAAAAGGTACTTTTTATAAAAGGTACTTTTTATAAAAGGTACTTTTTATAAAAGGTACTTTTTATAAAAGGTACCTTTTATAAAAGGAACTTTTTATAAAAGGTACCTTTTATAAAAGGAACTTTTTATAAAAGGTACTTTTTATAAAAGGTACTTTTTATAAAAGGTACTTTTTATAAAAGGTACTTTTTATAAAGGGTACTTATTATAAAAGGTACTTTTTATAAAAGGTACTTTTTATAAAAGGTACTTTTAATAAAAGGTACTTTTTATAAAAGGTACTTTTTTAAAAAGGTACTTTTTATAAAAGGTACCATTATTTCAGTAAATTAAAAAAAGTACCAAAAGTACACTTTTTTCCATTTTACCCCCGTAGAGTCAACATTGGCAAAAACCCAGCCTTGGTGAATATTTTTTCCGGGAGGTGAAACTACATTGCAAATTTTAAGTTTTTAAGTAGGACCATTATTTAAGAAAATATAAAAGGTACCAAAAGTACAGTTTTTTACCCTTTTTACCCCTAAGAATCAACATTGGCAAAATCCAGCCTTAGTAGATTTATATTCCGGGAGCTGAACCTACATTCAAAATTTCAAGTGTCTAGGACCATTTTTTAAGGAAATATAAAAGGTACCAAAAGTAAATTTTTTTACCCTTTTTGCCTTTTTAGAATCAACATTGGCAAAAATCCGGCCTTACTGGATCTTTATTCCAGGAGTTGAACATACAGTCCAAAGTTCAAGTCTCTGTGACCATTATTTCAGGAGATATAAAAAGTACCAAAAGTACAGTTTTTTACCCTTTTTGTCCCCTTAGAATCAACATTGGCAAAAATCCGGCCTTACTGGATCTATATTCTGGGAGGTGGACCTACAGTCCAAATTTCAAGTCTCTGTGACCATTATTTCAGGAGATATAAAAAGTACCAAAAATACAGTTTTTTACCCTTTTTGTCCCCTTAGAATCAACATTGGCAAAAATCCGGCCTTACTGGATCTATATTCCGGGAGGTGAACATACAGTCCAAATTTCAAGTCTCCATGACCATTATTTCAGGAGATATAAAAAGTACCAAAAGTACAGTTTTTTACCCTTTTTACCCCCTTAGAATCAACATTGGCAAAAATCCAGCCTTAGTGGATCTATATTCCTGGAGGTGGACCTACAGTCCAAATTTCAAGTCTCTAGCTTCAGCGGTTTGGGCTGGGCGATGATGAATGAGTATGTCAGTCAGTCAGTCAGTCAGTCAGTCAGTCAGTCAGTCACATTACTCTTTTATATATATAGATAAACGAAAAAAACTGAAAAATTGCATTTTCTTCCCCCTCCTTTTCACCCTAAATATGAATTTGGGCCGCTAAAAAAATACGTGTCCCTTTATTTTTTCTGCTCTACAAAATAAAAACAAAAATATTGAATATTTGAACATTAGCGATTTGTCATTTAAATTCCCTTTGTTACTTGTAGTATAGGGTTTTAATATTTGCTAAATAGTATTGACAATGGAATCGGACAAATTTCGAAACACGTGTCGACTAAATCTAAGTCGACTAACAAGTGTCGCCCGCGGATCTTAGCGGAATAGTGGCAAAAAATCCAAAATTTAAATTCCTCATTTTCCTCAAATCTGCCTTGAACAGCCTTATTAAATACGTAAACACAGACTAAATACAGACTCGACAGTAGAGTTTTATAAGAAAAAATGGGGAAAAACTAAGCGATTTTAGGAGAAAACACAGCGGTTTTTAGTCCGTTTTACGCTAACATGGCAACACTTTCTACGACTTAGGAGTGAGTGAAACAACAAAAACCGATCTGGCATCCATTTTTCTTATGGCGCGTTATATCAGTTTTCTCTTTCTAACCTAATTCGTAGAATAATTTGAAAATATTAACCATATGGTTAAAAAATACTTTTTTGACACCTGTCATATATGTCGAGTCTGTATTAGTCTGTGACGTAAGTGCAAACAAAAATAATCATCTCGCACTTCTAGAATTTAAAAAAATCTGTTTTCACGTATATTTTTCTTGGACTTTATACTTTTTTTTTAAATCTGTTGATAGTAGATGGGAAAAAATTAAAACGATTACGCAAAAAACCTTATCACAAAAAAGAGTCTATCGAAATTAGGAATTAAGTGCTTTTGCTCGATATGGGAATATTTTTATTATCAAAAATATTATTTAATTTTGTCTGTTTCGAGTTAGGTTGAGAAGAGGTCATAAAAATGCATTAAAAATGTTTTGCTATTTACAGTACTGACGTAGTTACCTAATCGTATGTTTTTGTTTTTGAGAGACATCATTTTTATGATTGTTTCTTAGAATGGCTATGGGTTAATTTTAGCAAATAAACAAAAATGTTTTTGAAAATATTCAATGGCAAGTGGGAAGTGTTTGTGCGAATTGCTTGTAAATACTAGAGATGAAAAAGTGAGACAATTTAACGTGCTTAAAAAATTTGTCAATCAAGTTGATGCGATTTGAAAAAGTTTCAGATTCTGAAGGTGGGTACCCACGTTTAATAATCCTGTACAAGGTTATCATTTTGGACGGTGGGAGAGTACATATAAAGTACTTCGCCAGCCCTCTCTTCCGTATAAGCTGTGTTTTTTTGCACCCGGGTTAACATAAAAAATAGGAAAAAACTATCAAAATAAAATTGGCAGTACTTTTCATACACTCAGAAAATAATTGTAATTACTACATGACAGTATCACAATGTACCTCAGAGTCTACGTGTGTTGACGTAAAACGTCAGCAGGCACTTACAACCTAAAAACCTAACATGACAGTCATTTGTGTAGTATGTAGTAGTTGTTTTCAACTACAATTTCAGTCGTTTTTGTATGAAAAAATCTCAAACAACTTTTTTTTTTGTAGTAGTTTCAAAAAATAAAAACAAAAATTATACTACATTGTAGTAACAGTTGTTTTATGTAGTTGTTTTTAGTTTTTTTTTAAAAACTTTTTTTTCTAGAAATTTTTATTGCAAAGTTTATATATAATCGATACAGTATCTTCATCTTCCACGTCCTGATATTACACGCCGTATTCATTGTGGCGGATTCCCATTTTACTGGCGTGTACGCCGAAGCGTGCATTGTGCCCTGTAACGGCTGAAACCAAGTTGCATAGCTTGTTCCAGGGGAGTTGAATGATACTGCCCGTACGCCAGCGATGAGGACCACACCGCCGTCGCCATATGTCGTGGGCGAAATTTCGTTTTGCCGTTTACTCAAATTGGGCGGGATGCTAGGCGTATGATCGAACTCATCAGGAAGTAGAGTCGTTCCCTGTCTGGCTAATTGATCAGCAACACTGTTGCCGTATATACCCATATGTCCAGGCACCCAATGAGTGCCAGATTCGAATGTCTCGCCATCTCATTAAGAGATGGCCAGCATTCTTGGACAATTCTAGATGTGGCAGTCCCACCTGCCAGGGATTTAATAGCCGCTTGGTTATCGGTGAAAACACAGCTATCCCTGGCACCCTATCCAATCCGCAGCCTGTTTTATAGCCATGATCTCGGCCTGAAATACGCTACACTAGTCCGGTAGTCGAAAGGAGAGCCTCTAATCCAGTCGACTCATAATAACTCATTTTGGAGCCATCAGTAAAAACCTCAAGTGTCTCCTTAGGAATGTCAAGATTGGACGAATGGCAATCAGACATGTCCGGAATTCTTGTTACAAACACGGTTTCGAACGAGGGTATGGGTGTACAATAGTCAATGTTCACTGCGGTTGCCGAAAGGTTGACTCATAAAAACTCATTTTGAAGCCATCAGTAAAAACCTCAAGTATCTCCTCAGGAATGACAAGATTGGACAGAGGGTAATTAGACGAAGGGTAATTGGACGGAGGGCAATCGGACCTGTACGGAATTCTTGTTACAAACACGGTTTTGAACGTAGGTATAGGGGTGCAAATAGTTAATGTATACTGCGGCACCATGATGATCCAGTATTCTTGCATTCCCGTATGGTTTATACGACCATTCATTTATTGCCGCAAGCCTTGTGGCTAAATTACCGGCTAGTTGTATTGCGAGAAGGTCAACTGGCAGCCAGTGAAGCAAGTAGACCGAGCGAAGTGCGTCAGTTACCATCACCGCACTTGTCCTGAGGATCCTATTGTATGCCTAGAAGCTTTTGGTTTAAAATGTTCTTACATACTTAGCACTATCGGACACCGTGAGTTCAATACCATCTAATCACGGTGAGCTGAACCTGGGAATCTTGTTCCTGTTGGAAAATAGAACAAGATCAGTTTTTCCTTTATTTATCGACGGACCGCTATATAAATACCATTCAAAGTTCAAGATATAATTCCAGGCGTTCAGACATTACCCCTAGATATCTTCCGGATACTGCAACAGCCACGTCGTCCGCGTAGGCGACGATCTTAACCCTCATGTCGTCAAATTTGATAAGTAGAGTATTTATGGTAATGCTCCACAGAAGCGGTGATAAGACTTCTCCTTGCGGATTACCACGTACCACTGACCTGCCAAGAGTTGACCTAATAGTCCTATGTCCTATGACAAATATGGTTATATGCTATTTACATATACCCCGAAATCCACATAAATTTGGATTTCAAATCCAATTTAAATCTATACCGTTTACATATGCTTTTTTGACATTTAGCGGGATTTTGTTTGTACTAACTCTGTATTTTCTTTTGATTTGTGTACAGGGTTGTTAGTTGGAAAATTACCCAATTTTATAAATATTTCTAAAAACAATGATTTTTCTTTGCCGGAGCCAATATTTTCAATCCCACTAGTATATGTTGGGACCACAATATCAAAAAATGTGTTTTTATGTAGAGCTGCTTCTTTAAATGCAAGAAAATTAACATTTTTGCCAAGTTTGGGGCCGCCACCATTGAGTGTTTTTCTTTGTTAGGAAGACCAAATTGGTCAACTAAATTGTGCGTTTACCATTTGCAATGGTAAATTTTAAATGAAACATTGTTAAACATTGTTTTTATTAATCTTTTAATAGTTTTAAAAAAATAAATTTTAATTGATTTTTTACTTTATAAAAAACAACAACAGCTGATAAAAAAATGTGTGCAGCGTTGTAAAAAAAGCATTAGGGATGATTATTTTGGGAAAACCCATAGTTGTACAATTAAGTAGTAGAAATTTTTTGGATTTTAAATTGCGATTTTACGATTTTCTTAAAATCCAAGTTTTTTTTTTGTATGGGATTTGACATTTGAAATCCAAAAAAGTAATTGGATTTACTTGGATTTTCATTGAAATCCCATTTTTTTTGGATTTCGAGGCATATGTAAATGGCATATTACGGTATTATCCATTCCCAAATTGTCCAGGGCAAACCTAATCGCTTCAGGTTTGACATTGTTCAGAACGGCAGCCAGAGTATAATCATTGTATTCCAGGGACCTCTCGATATGTCCGACAAGAGAGTGTAGTGCCGTTTTAACCGATTTGTCCTTTTTATTGGCATGCTGGGAGGCAGATAGTAACTCTCAATTGATCGACATCCTAAGCGATGAATCTATAATTCTCTCCAGAGTATTCAAGAGAAACGAAGAAAGACTAATCGGTCTTTAGTCGTTCGGTTTCGTGTGGAATGTCTTTCCTCCCTTTTGGATGAAAACCACCTCAGAAATAGTCCATTTCCTGGGAATGTAAGACCATTTAAGACAGGGTAGGTATATACTGGCAAGCCATGGTATTAACTGATTAGCGTTACATTGAAGGTCGGCTGGGATAATACCGTCCGGAACTGGTGATTTATAGGTTGCGAAGCTTCTGATGGCCCAACGCAGTCTATTCTTCCCAATGGGCAGATTAACAACGCAGGGCTCAGGCGTGACAGGCATGTCTTCCATGTTGGAGATGGGAAGACAACCAGGAAAGTGCCCATTCTGAAGTTCTTCAAGGGACTCTTCGGCGCTGGTTTTCCAAATGCCACTTTACTTTTGGATGTAGATAGGGGCAAAGGGAGCTTTCGAAAGGATCTTGCGTAGTCGACTAGTCACTGAAAAGTTTTGCACGCCACCATATAATTCTCTCCATGACTGTCGCTTCGCTGTCCTTATGAACTGTTCACAGAGGCTTTATATGCAGACCAGTTATGTTACCTGATCTTTTTGCCTCGTTAAACAGTTTTCGACACACAGATCGTGAATTGGCAATGTCAGAGTTCCACCAAGCAGGTTTACCCCCCCCCCCCCGTAATAACATTATGACCTTAATAAAAAAGAAAATTTATATTTCTGGAAAACCCCGAAATATTAAATAATTTAATCCAAAACGTAATGGTATTTTAATACCCGTGTAAAAATAAGTAGTTTATATGCAATAGTTTGCCATAAATTTTGTGCTCCTATTTCTAAACAAAAATACGATATGGCAGGTGTTATTATTCTACAATTGTCAGACAATATTAAATACCTAAATGCTGATTAAAAAATATTTATTGTTGTGGAATTTCTAAAAGAAATACAAACCCAAATAAAAATCCGTTGATATTTTATAAGAATGCAATTAGATTTTTTAAACTGCATAGTTTATTTTTATTGCACCAAAACTTTATTACAAACATCTAAAGAATCATACGATATATTTGACTCAATGTGACGTTAATAATTCACGTAAATTTCCCTTAATTCTAAAAATGTTATTGGGTATTATTTAAAAAATTTACTACCTAGCTTTATTTACTTTTCTTAATAAAAGTATTTTTTTGATTTATAAAGTAAACAAAAACAAATTATTCACTTTAAATACGTTGAATTGTTATCAGTAACAAGAAGTTCATATTTTAAGGAGGTCCAAAACCGGCCGAAATGAAACCATAAAACCAAGGTGGACGTCTAATTATAATTTATAATTAGTCCATGCTGAAAACCAAAAATCTTACATATAAAAAAACCAAACTTTTGAAGGACTATCTTGGTGTTTTAATTGTTTTATATATTTTTGGAGAGGATTTTCAGTCCTTGTAATATATTCTAATTATCAAGACATTGCAATATTTGGTGTTTTTGATTTGGTTTTACCCTCCTTATAATATAATCTCCTTGTCAGTAGTGACAAGTGAGTAAATATTATGATTATTCAAATAATTACATAGTAAATTTATGTTACAAAATATTTTCAAAATAAATATTTACAAGTAATTAGTCCATATTGACTTTGAGTCATTACAATTAACACTTAAGATGACAGCACGATTAGATATGTGTATGTTTTAAAAAATACCAATGAAAATTCAAACAATTTCTAATAAAATAAAAAAACTTAAAATTAAATTTTATTTAATAAACAAACATTTTAATTCATAAATATTCACAGGAAAATTTTTTTGAACAGATTCCTATTCCAATAGATTCTAAACTCCGAGAAAAATGCTTTATAACTTTAAAGACATGATTTCATAAATATTTTTGACATAAAATTTCATTATATTTATGAAATCTATTATAATTTTTAAATATATAAAAATTATTTATTATTCGACCTTTGAAATTTTATTTTGAAAAAGATTATTCTAGCTCAAGGTCATATTTCATTTACTAATCATTACGATAATATTGTCAAAGTAACAATTATCAAGAAACAACTTTATACTGAAGTTTTATGAAAAAAATCTTTGAAATGCACTTCATAAAATTTAATCATAATCATAATACATATTCATAAAAAAATTCATAAACTTGTGGCAAAACAATTTCCGCTCCTAAAGACGATGCCAGACGACTGGGGGAACATTTTTTTTATACCCTCCACTCTAGTGATAGAGGGTATATATAAGTTTGTCATTCCGTTTGTAACACATCGAAATATTGGGCTAGGACCCCATAAAGTATATATATTCATGATCCTTGATCGATTTTAAGTCGATCTAGCGATGTCCGTCCGTCCGTCCGTCCGTCCGTCTGTCTGTCTGTCTGTCCGTTGAAAACACGCTAACTTTTGAAAGACTTTACGGAGGCTCCTGAAGTTTGACATATATGTTGGCCATTTACCGGGTCAGGTTGGTATTGCAATCCAGCGAAATCGGTCCAGTGGTTCAAAAGTTATGAGCAAAAGAGTAAATTTCGGCAAGGGTATTTTTCGAATTTACGAGGTTAAAACCACTCTAACTTTTGAAAGACAATTCTGAGAGTACTGAAGCTTAGCATATATATTTTTCGTTCCCCAAGTCTATTTGGTTTTGAATTTCAGCAAAATCGGTTCAGTGGTTCAAAAGTTATTAAGAAAACCGTGAATTTCAGATTGGATCCACCGTAAACCACGTGGTGAAAAAAACGGTAAACAAGCTTAAAAACATTGGTATGTCAGAAAAATATTTTAAAAAGTATTTTTGTCAGTCAAAAACATATTTACAAAAAAAAAAAAAAATACACTCGAAAAAATTTTACACTCAAAAAAAAAATTGTAAATTTTTTTTTCAAAAATGACTCAAAAAAGGTTTTTATTCAAAATAAAATATTTCTAATTAAAATTGCTACTTTTTTCACTTACTATTACTAAACGGGCATTGTATGCATACATAAATTCGCTCAAGTCGAATTTAACTTTTCTACTTGTTTTTTAGGTAATTTATATATCGTTGTAGTGTAGTCAGAAAAAAAAGCCGTTAGTTTTTTGTCTTGTTTGTCAATATTGAGGTGAATTAAAGTATAAACAACGCCATTTTGCGTGCATTTTATAGTTGTTGTTTTCTTGTATCAATTCTTTTATTCTGTAGTTGGTGTTATTTAACTAGTAACAAAAAAGGCATTGCCATTTTTTGTTTGTTGTTGTTGTTGTTGTTTATATTATTAGGAGTAAAAAATATGTACACAGAGACTTAAAATTACGCATTATTATCAGTTCGAAATACAAATATGCAAATACATACATTAAGTTTAATCTCAACCTCGGTTAATATTGTGGAGGGTATTCATACATTCGGAAAAGTCGAATTTAACTTTTCTACTTGTTATTCATTATTTTATTTCTTCATAAATTTAATTTCTAAAAAAAACTAATGAATTTGCTTTTAATAAATACAATAGAGGTATTCAGAGTCTTGCTTGCCAGCCCTGGCACTGGTGGTAAAAGAGCACTTTTCAAAATTACTTTTCAAAATACATGTATTTTTTGAAAGAAGTACTCTTTTGCTACATTGCCAGGGGTGGCAACAAGACTCTGAATACCTCTAATGAAACTTTTTCATAAATATAATGAAATTTGTCATTAAAGTTCGTCAAATGTATATTTATATTATAGAAATAATGTTTTTTTAAAGTATTTCATCATATTTATAGAATTTCATAGTAACAATGAAGTGTTTCATAAATACTATGAAATTTTTTATTTATATAATGAAAGGAAAATCAATCATTTCATAAATTTTATGAAACATTTTATGGTATTTATGGAAGATTTCATACATACTATAAAACATGTTTATAAGTATGATGGAATATTTTAGAAATAATTAATTTAACATATGAAATGTTTCATAGTATTTATGAAATATTTCATAAAAATTATGAAAAGTTTATAAAATTTTATTAATTATATTTATTAAACTTTCATAAATATAATGAAATATTTCTTTAATATTAAAACTGTTACATTGAATGAATTTCAATGAAGATTTTTATTATATTTTTGAGTTTTCATAAATATAATGAATCTTTTTCTTAGAGCGTAGAATATATTCACAAAAAAACATTCAATGTAAAATAATTTTTCAAAAAAACTACTTGCTCTAACAAACGATCGAATTCGTGACAATTATAACAATCATTTGGTTTATTGGGTACACACAAAAAAATAAAAAATGAGTTTTGATTAAAAATTGCTCATATCGATTAAAATGTTAATTAGAATTGCTCTAATTAAAAAAATGATAATAGTAATTAAAAAATTTAATAAAAATTTAAAACTGAAAATAATTAAAAAAGTAATTAATAGTATTAAAAAAATTAATAAAAATTATTGCTCAAAATCAGTACAAAATTACGCCCACTTAAAAAAAAAACAAATATGAATTAAAAACAAAAATGTGTTTATTATTAACAAAATAAAAACTTATTAAATATAATAAATAAATAAATAAATAAATAAATAAATAAATAAATAAATAAATAAATAAATAAATAAATAAATAAATAAATAAATAAATAAATAAATAAATAAATAAATAAATATTTAAAGCATCAAAAATGTGTTTGATTAGATTTTTGTGTCATTTTCCTCCGTTGTTGTTTGCCGCTTACCAAGATCTTCTTGTGGAGCTTCTTTGTTTTATTTTTATACTAATATTCACTTTTTTCATTTATTTATTCAATTTCAATTGTTCTCGTTCTTTTTAAATAACAAAATTAATACCGATTCAGATATAAATTTATTAAAAACGCATTTTCATTAATTTAATCTTATAAAACTATATTTTCACTTTTTCTGTTTTGTATTGCATGTGTAAGAAGAAGCATGCAAAAAAATCAGAGATGTTTACATACAAAACAATTAAACATTTTAATTATATAAAATTTTGAATTCTATTAAAACTTTTAATTAAAAAATGTTCCTTGTTATTTTTTTCTGTGTAAATACACACAAAAAATAAAAATTAGTTCAAATCACTAAAATTATTATATCAATTACTATTTTAATTGACTTTGCACTTATCACGAATGTGATAGTATTAATTACTGAAATTTGTAAAAGTTTAATATCGCAAAAGTGCATTTATTCTCAATTCACGGAAATTTTCGAAATCAATTAAAAAATGTAATCATATCAATTACAAAAATTATTAAAAACAAAATTGATTTTTTTAAAATTTGTAATTAATATTTTTTGTGTGTACTAAATACAGCATCCCGATCCAAGTGTTGGGTCTGCCAACTATTTCGAGGCAGGTATACAATAAGAAAAAAAATTCAGATCAAGCAAAAACAATCTCATATTAAAAAAAGAAAAAGTATGTTTGCACAATTTTTTTTTTTTAATTTCAGCGGAATTTTTTTTTTGTGTTTTTAGGTTATGTGGAATGTACCAACATTTTCGAGGTGTCCTTACATTTTTGTTCATAACTTTTGAACCGCTGAACCGATTTCGCTCAAATACATACAATATTAAACATCTCGGGACAACTACAATTAAATATGTTAAGTTTCAGTCATATTTGTTTAATATTTTGGTAGTGATCCCCATTTTAACAGATAGGCATACTGACGGACATCGCTAGAATGTCTTAGAATAGATCACGGATCAATATTATATATACTTAAAGGGGTCCCAGACAGATATTTCGATGAGTTACAAACGGAATTACAAACTTATATATACCCTCTACTAATAAGTGGAGGGTATATTAAAACAGTGGCAAAAAGCAACATTACCAGGGAATCTTGGTCTTGTTTGGAAATTACTACAAGAGGAATAACTTCTTGCTATTCCCTAGTAAATAACAGAGAGTGTACCGCACCGATGTGCACCTTTGCGAAATACCCAATTCGCCAAAACGACTTGTTCACTTTGAAATATTTTTTTAGTAATAATTAAAAACGGTGACATGACATAATCCCCACGGACATAATCCCCATTTCCGTTATGGGGATTATGACCAAATTCATTTCGGTCATAATCCCCATAATGGTAGTGGGGACTATGACCGAAAATTATTTGGACATAATCCCAATAAAAAACGGACATAATTCCCAGACTTATGGCAATAATCCCCATTATGGCGATTATGACTTCTATACTAGTTGGTCATAATCCCCAAAATTAAAAGAATTTTTTTTTTACTTAAAAGTTTTTTTGAGTAGCCGGCCTTCGGCCGGGCTTAGGGATTACAAACTCCATGCATTAAATCCACCCTCTCTGCAGAAAACGGGGATTATGACCAAAATTGCTTTGGACTTACTCCCCATAATGTGAATGGGGGTTATGACCGAAAAAAGTCCGGTCATAGTCCCAACCAGGAACGAAAATAATCCCCATTGGGATTGTGACCGTTTTGGAAACGGTCACAGTCCCCACAACTATTATGGGGATTATGACCGAAATGAATTCGGTCATAATTCCCATTTCCGTTATGGGGGTAATGTCCCTGGAGATTATGTCCTATCACCATTAAAAACTGTTATGTATTTCTATTAATATTTAAATATATTAATTAAAATTAATTAAGAATCAATTAGAAATAAAATTTCACAAATATAAACGAAATTTCAAAAAACTATAATACATTTGATAATCCAACTAAACAAAGTTCAAAAAGGTCAAATTTGCGTTACAAATATTTATAATTAAGTTATTTCAGACTCTATGGCTCATACAGGGGTTAATGCATAAGGGGGCCGGACAGTTTGTTTATTTTGTTTTAGCATTTAAAAAATATTTAATTAGAAAAATATTAAACAACAAGTTGAGTCAACATCTATGAAAAATTAAATAATCAATACAAATTCCACGTTAACTACGTTGCAGTAAAGAGCACAGACAATATAGGGAATTTTTACATCCAAAGTACACAAATAAAATTATATAAAAATTTGTAAATTGTTAAAAACAACAAGTGAGAGTTTTAAATTCGGCTGTGCCGAAACTTTTTTACCCTCCAACATAATAAAAAAATAAAAATAAATGTACAAGGGGGGGGGGGGGGGGGCGGTTTAGGCTTAAGCAGGGACCTTTCCCACTCTATAAAAGATTCTGAAACATTTTACCTATAAAAATATACGCATGTTCTGAAACTTTTTTCTATAGAAAAAAATCTCAGAGTCTAAAATATTTTTGCAATAAAAAAAGCTTCAGACAGATATAAAAATTTTTTCATAAAAAATGTATAGCAAAAAATCTCAGAGTCTTAGATATTTTTGCAATAAAAAAGCTTCAGGTCTAAACTTCTGACACATTTTTTCTATAGAAAAAAATCTCAGACTTTTATATATTTTACCTATTCGGAGAAATTTTTCTTATAAAAATAGTTTTCGATTCTGAGACATTTTTCATAAAGAAAATGTCTTAAAACTTTTTTTGACATTAAAATGTTTTATTTGCTTAACAAAAGTATAAGAATCCAGTAAAAAATTGCGTTTTTTCAGAGGTTAGTTTAGTTCAATAAGGGTGAACTTTTACCCCCTGGTCCGATTTTACCCATTTACGAACTTAACCTGCCTAGGACCATAAGAACTAAACTTCAGGTGTCTAACGCTTATATTTTGGAATGCATTGTGCTAACTACAGACGGACGGACAGACATTCTTAGGATCTCTTAGGATCAATAATATGTATATATACTTTGTGGGGTTCTCGACCGATATTTCGATGCGTTACACACGGAATGGCAAAGTGAGTATGCCCGCTTACTGTGGTTGGTGGTAAAAGGGAAACTTTTTTCCCGGGTCAGAAAAATTTAAAAAAATTTTATTGAAATTTAAAAGAGACGAACTGAAAGTCTTTTTAAAATAATTTTCTTACAGAAAAATTCTCAAATTTCTAAATATATTTGCTGTAGAGAAATTTTCCGATTTTGAAACACTTCTCCTATAGAAAAATTCTCAGATTCTGACATATTTTTCTAAATTCTACCCCAAACAACAAGCTAACTAAGCACAGTAGAACATTTACTATTCTGATGAGATCATTAAAAAATCTGTAATCCAGATTTCTAAAACCACAATGCTTGTGAGCACTTCTACAAATATGCTGGTTTTATTCTTATCAAGGAATTTCTTCTGCGGTATACCCGAAGTCTTCTAATAAGACAGTCCATTGGCGGGTTGGGGCAAGACGCAGAAAATGTGTTCCCGTTGAGAACGATTCTTTGTCATTTGCTTTAATAAATTCGTTAATTTCACTATGGCAGACTTATATTTGCAGCAGAATCACTTATACTATCATATTTTTGATTGAAGAATCTAGTTCAAAGGGAATTTGCCCATTAAACTGAATTATTTTTTGGAGACTTCAAGCTAATGGAACCCCTTAGGGTATACCCATCGGTTTTGTAGAAAGTTCTTAAAGTTTGAGAAGACAAAAGTCAAAGAAAAACGCTTTGAAACTCTGTAAAAGCAACGGAAGTGGCAAAAAAACTTCTCAAGAAATTGGAAATTAATTATGGCAATTCTCTAACTCCGTCTTGCAATTATTTGAAATTTTCTATAAAACTAGAGGAGAACTTTCAGGCTAGAATCTATGGCTCCCCAAAGACAAAGTTTTGGAAATCGTGCCCTTTCCATTAGAAAACGGTCTCTTGGTAACTATTCACTAACTCCAGTTTTGGAACGTAGAAGTTCCAGGCTATGACTCTTATAACACAAAGTTTTTTCCAAAAGAAAAATTACTGGTGGTTTGTGTTATCTGTTTTTTAAAAAAGTTTTGCCGTTTAAGAAATGACTTCTGCCCAGAAAATGTAAACTTTAGTAAAACGGGTTGGAAATGCATCCGGGTAAAACTGTAAAAAGAATATATAAAAGGAAACCTGAAAAATCTCATTTTTACAATAAAATTGTTTTACATTTCATTTGTTAGCATTTCCGAAAGCAGTTTTTGTTTCCCTAAGGAGCACCTGTTGCATATTCATATTTATTGTCCACGGAGGCTGTAACTTGGGAAAATGTTAATAAGAAAATGTATGAACTTACCGATCACTTGAAATTTGATGAATTTTCATAGATTTATTTCTTTTTTTATTGAATTTGAATGCAAAATATATTTTTAATTTAATTTTATTCATTATTACAAAGGAATAACGACCACTAAACACTTTTTTTTGCAAACTGGGAACAACGACCACTAAACACTTTTTTGCAAACTGGGAATAACGACCACTAAACACTTTTTTTGCAAACGCGACACATCCCGACCCGAGTGCATTGAAATTGGAACCGATCACTTGAAATTTAATAGGTTTATTTATTTTTTCATTGATTTTTTATGCAAAATATATTTTTAACTTAATTTTATTCATTTTAATGGCAAAAATAATAAGGAATAACGAGCCCTAAACAAACGCGACATATTCCGACCCGAGTGCATTGGAATTTTAACTTTTTTTCACTTTTACAAATAGTTAATATGTTTTTCTATCTGTTTATTGTATTTTAAATTTGTTTAAATTGTATTTATTTCAATTTTTTTGACACTTTTTATAACTTTTTCACTTTGCACATGTATTCTCGACGAAATAAATTAAAAACTGACGATCCTTCTAAAAAAATAAAACTGTTCACAAAAGAACGGATGTTAAAAAAAGAGAAAAGAGTTGCCAACTCAGAATGACAAAAGTAATCACTGTTGACAAGTTGGAGGTTTTCCCGCTAAATCTAGCGCTTTTTGTTTAGATTTAGTGGGGGGAAAATTGGTTATAGCGGGAATGGTGCTTTAGCGGGAAAATCTAGCGCTTTTTGTTTGGATTTATGGGAAAAATTTAGAGGTTTTTTTCCAATTTTTCAATCGAAAACGCCGTTTGTCGAATTTTAGCGCTTTTTTGATACTTAGCGGGAGAATTTTATATTTTCCCGCTAAATTTTTTTCGGCGGTTTCTTGCGCGTTTTTAGTGAAAAGTCAATTTTCGTAGCTTTTTTAATTTTTCTTTTTTGTCAACCAAAAATGCCAAGTTTTTCGGTTTTCAGCCCTTTTTTTCGTAATTTAGCGGTAGAATTTAAAATTTTCCCCGCTAAATTTATTTTTGGCGGTTTCTAGCGCTTTTTTAGTAAAATTTAGAGATTTTTGGTTAAAAATAGTTGGCAACAGTGAAAGTAATACTACACACAAAAAAATCTGTTTCGGACAGAGAAAAAAACTCGTTAATTACCCAAAAATATGCTAAAACTACAACCGACGAAGTTGATTTCGTAATTACGCAAAAACCTTTGTGGAGAGGGTGGGTGCATGGAGTTGAAAACCCATAAGGCTACACAGAAAAGCTTTTGGCTAAACTGCAGTTTACAGAGCACAAAAAATTAAAAAAATATGCCACCCCGTTCAGAATAAAAAAGAAAAAAAAATTAAATCTGAGGGAGACTGAGCACATAAAACTTTTAACATTTTAACACTTAAAAAATTAAAGGCGTAAATCCTGCTACCCAAAAAAAAAATATTTAGCGAAGCGGCATTATTGAAAGGTATTTTTATAAGCTCTCGAATGCAACTAGTATCTTCTAACTCGGAAAAGTAGTTTTTAAGATATTTACAAAATAATTTTTTTAAATATCTTAAAAATATCGGCTTTAAAGTCCGCCTCTCTAAAAGGGGGCGTGACCGCTCCTTGAAATTGGTACCACACGATGTATCATTGACCCCTCTACCAACCCACAAAATTTTATCAAATTTTGGGTCAAGGCCACCAACAAAATTTCCAGCTTTCCCAGATGCGATTTGTGATATTAACAAATTTTTTTTTGTATGGGTCTCTTCAGATGATACACGCATTCGGAAATTTTGACTTTATCTATTTAAAATTCACTTTTATAATTTTTTTAGTTGAATTTAGAAAAAATGAGCTTGTGGCTTTTTTATACTTTGTATATCCTAAAATAACGCTTTTTGTAAATGTGCTCTTTGCTCTGAAATAGTTGGCATCACTTATTGGAAAATACTTCAGTGTTTCTTCACAATACAGCAGCAAGCAGCAGACATCAAAATTTGTTGTACCAAGAACAAAATACATGTGGAAATTTTGCTGTCTGCTGCTTGCTGCTGTATTGTGAAGAGACACAAAAATACAACACTGCTTTGTTTCAACTTTTTTATATTGGCAACACCCTTCTTAACATCCGCGCTTTTGTGAAAAGTTTTATTTTTTCGGGAAGGATCGTCAGTAGTTTTTAATTCTTCGTCGAGAAAACATGTGCTTAGTGAAAAAAAATATAAAAAGTGTTAAAAAAAGTTAAATAAATGTAATTTAAATTACAATTAACAGATAGAAAAACATGTTACCTATTTGCATTGTAAAACTATAACGGTACTATCATTAGAAAAAGTAATCAAAAATATGTAAACAAAGATAAAACCCCTTGACTTCAACAAATCCAAATAATAAAGCAACCCAACAAACAAAGAAATAAGAAGAAGATTTCCAATCGCTTTTCTTGGAGAAAAATTGCTATTGTTGCAAAAACTGTGTTCGTATTGTGAATATTAACCGATTTGTTTAAAACCGTGGTTTAAAGTTTTGTATATGGGCATAAACATAACCACTTTTTGGAATATATTTTCAAATTGTCTGCTGGGATTTCTTGTTTATTTTGTTGTTTATATTTTTTTTTGTTTTGATTTTTTTATTTATTTGAATTTTTATTTTTAAAATTTGAAATTAATAGGTGGACGTTATTGACAACAAATTCTAATAATACTACCTGGTATTATTGTGCCATGACCTATTTGTAGAAGTGAAAAAAGTTAAAATTCCAATGCACTCGGGTCGGGATATGTCGCGTTTGCAAAAAAGTGTTCGTTAATCCTTTATAATAATGAAAAAAAAAAAATGAAATTAAAAATATATTTTGCATTTAAATTCAATAAAAAAAAGAAATAAATCTAAAAAAAATCATCAAATTTCAAGTGATCGGTAAGTTCAGACAATTTCTTTTTTTAATTTTCACAAATTAGAGCCTCCGTGGCCAATAAATATGAATATGCAACAGGTGCTCCTTTGTTTTCCTATAGGCAAACAAAAACTACTTTCGGAAATGATAGCAAATGAAATGTAAAACCAATTTATTGCAAAGAAGAGCTTTTTAAGATTTCCCTTTATATATTCTTTGTTTTTGGAATTTAATGTGGCATAACCTATAGATTTTAACTTATAGTTTTGTGTAGGCCTATTGGACCAGCTCAATGACTGACATAACCAAGTTCTTCAAATAGTACATCCGTCCAATTGTTCTTCGTTCATGTAAAAAAATATTGGCATACGTGCAAATTGCAACATCATGTTCAATAGATTAGCAGCCACGAAAAATAGCGGGAGATCCCGTTATTTATGATGACGCCACTTTTAAGCCTAGACACTAGTGATGGGCGCTTGTCACGTGAGGGAGCATGAGTGGAACACAAATATGCGTGAGTGATTAGTGAGTGTGTCGAATTTTTTCGTGAGTGATTGATTTATTTATTTTTTTGCTTGAGTTTGCGTGATTTGATTTTTGTATTAAGGATTTTATTTTGTTTATTTCGTAAAAAAAACATTTTTTAGAAAGTTTTTTTTTTTTTTGGTAAAGAAAATTAATAGCGTAGAGCTTGCGTGACATTGAATCACAAACCTTGTATCGGCCAAATTTAACCGAATATTGGTCAAGGATTCTACAAAGTATAAATATTCTTGATCCATGATAAAATATTCTAAGAATGTCCGTCCGTCCGTTTGTCAACAGCAAACACGTTGGAGTACAAAATAAAAGAGCTAGACTCATAAATTTTTTGACGAATATGTCCGTTTGTGGTTTGGCACAAAAATGTCTTATGGTCCTAGACAGGTTATGTTCTTAAATGAGTAAAATCGAACCAGGGGGAAAGCCCCCCCTTGGGGAAAATGTCCGTTTGTGGTTTGGCACAAAAATGTCTTATGGTCCTAGACAGGTTATGTTCTTAAATGAGTAAAATCGAACCAGGGGGAAAAGCTCCCCCTTGGGGAACATACAAATTTCTGAAAAAAACGCAATTTTTTTTATTATTTTTGAATAAGTCCAGCACATGGACCCAGGGATAAGGAATAATTCCTGCACATCGACCCAGGGAAATAGAAAATGCATTTTTATCCTCCCCTTTTGAGGGCGTGGATGAAAATTAAAATTTAAATAAAAGCAAAATAAAATGATCTTGTAAACAAGGGGGCAAGGAGTACTCCAACTTCACAGCCACGCCAACTCGCTGCTGTCAGCATTTTTATACCCTCCAACCACAGAATGGGGGTATACTGACTTTGTCATTCCGTGTGTAACTCATCGAAATATCGGTCGGGGACCCCATAATGTATTTATATTATTGATCAGTGATCGATTCTAAGACACTCTAGCGATGTCCGTCTGTCCGTCCGTCCGTCTGTGGAGGACACGATACAGTCCAAAATAAAAGAGCTAGACTCCTGAAATTTGGCACGAATATGTCTAACGCTTATAGGCTGGTTAAGTTCGGACATGGGCAAAATCGGACCACGGGGGAAAAGTTCCCCCTTTAAGAACTAAACCAACCTCTGAAAACTCAATTTTTAAGATATTTTTTGTGCATTTGCTTAGCAAACAAAACATTTTTTATCTCAGAAAAGTTCAAAGTCCTGCAGTGTGATCCTGGAAGGTTGTCTCTTACCGCCTAAACCCCCCCCCCTAAAAAAAACGCCCCTGTTTTTTACGTGTTGAAGGGTATAATGGATTTGGCACAGCCGAATTTAACACTCTCACTTGTTTTTTATATTTTGGAGGTTTTAGAAGATTCGGCACAGCCGAATTTAACACTTTAACTTGTTTTTTATACCCTCCAACCACAGTATGGGGGTATACTCACTTTGTCATTCCGTGTGTAACGCATCGAAATATCGGTCTAGGACCCCATAAAGTATATATTTTATTGATCAGTGATCGATTCTAAGACATTCTAGCGATGTCCGTCCGTCCGTCCGTCTGTCCGTCTGTAGAGGACACGATACAGTCCAAAATAAAAGAGCTAGACTTCCGAAGTTTGGCACGAATATGTCTTATATTCCTAGGCAGGTTAAGTTCGGAAATGGGCAAAATCTTACCAAGGGGAAAAAAGTTCCCCCTTAGAGAACTAAACCAACCCAAGAAAAACCGCGTTTTTTGCAGAGTTTTTTGTACTTTTGGTAAGCAAATGCAACATTCTTATCTCAGAAGAAATTCAAAATCGCAAGGAGAAGGTGCCCCCTAACGTCTCCCACAAACCCCCCCCCCACCCCAAAAAAAAAAGACGCCCCTGGATTTTTTTAAATATTTTTTTTACATTTTGGAGGTTTTAGAAGATTCGGCACAGCCGAATTTAACACTTTAACTTGTTTTTTTTTATTAAAATATATTTTATTATTAAATTTATTAAAAATGGAATTATTATTAAGTTAATATTAATAATATTATTAACAAAATTTATTTTAAATTAATAAATTTTTGAAATATCTTCATATTGTACTTTCTCCACAATTCGTCCTTTTAGCGGTCCTCGCGAAATTTCTATTGTTACACAGTAGTTCTTCTCATCCAGTTTCTTTAAAATAGCTTCACTACCACGATAGGCACCATTAACCACCATAATCAGTTTATCTAAAGCAGGTATAACAGTTTCCAAATGGGCCTACAATTAAAAAAACAAGTTTGATTTAAAAAAACAATATTTAATTCCATTTTTCTTTTACCTGATCAACTTTAATCTTCTCCCCCGAATCCAAAAATTTAACTTTAGCTCTATATTTATCAATGACTTCCTGTACTACCGCCTTTTGTTTGTAGTATTTATCTCCCAAAGATTTGCTTATGAACTTAACAACTATACCCTCATGTAGCCAATAATCTTTACGATTAGCTCTTTCCTTTTTTTGCTCTTCCATTTTCATAATATCATCTAGGGCTGAGGTGCTAGATGATGAAGATGCAGAAGATTCTTTACGTTTTGTTTCCATTTTTATAGATTTTGGTTTTTTAAAACCCTCTTCATCTTGTTCATTATCCGAATCATCTTTTGCTTCTTCCTTTACCCGTTTTCGTAGCAATGCCGAAGTGCCTAGTAAATTTTCTGGTTGAAATTTCTTTTCCAAACGTATACCCAATTTTAAAGGCTGCTCTTCGTCTCTTATAAGTTCGGTATATTTCTCTTCATCTTTAGAAGATTCCCCATCTTTGCTTTTGGTTTTCTCTATTTGTTTTTCTATAAATTCCATCATACGTTCTTCATCGTCCTTTTCCATTTTTTCTTTTTTCTCTGCTTTTGTTTGACGCTCCATAGCTTCGGGACTACGATCTATATAGGTAACAAACCAACCTTTTTCTGTTTCATCCGAAATAGCCTGTCCCGTTCTACCCAACCATTTGACATAGTCCGATAAAGTTAACCAGCGTGTAGCATTCATATGAACATGATCCTTTTCTGCTATATACTCCTGATACACTTTATTGGCGTTTACTCGTTTAGTACCAAAACGTCGTCTTAACAATTCCATATAGCCGTCAGAGAATTCTTGGGAGAAATTGTGTAAAAATTTACCAGGAGCATCGGCAAACAGCAACAATTGTCTTTGATGGCTTTCACTCATAGTGTGGCACTTGAAACCATTTTCATCTCTACATTGTTTTTCACACATCTGACAATACCAACGTAATTTTTGTAAACCCTTGGCCTTCATTTTATTGGCCAGGTATTTGGGAGTACCAACTTCAGCGCGACCCATTTTAAAGCAATAATTTTATAAGAAAAAATGTAAAATTTTCTGGAGTACGTTTGTATTTTTTTTTTACTGTTTACAAAAAACTAAACAAAACAATTGAACTGTCATTAAAACAGGGTTGTTCAATTTAACAGCTGTTGTTTTTTTGAAGCAGAGTTGTATTTGAAAGATGAAAACCGTTACAATATTAGTCGAGTTTTTTTACTTATGTACACAAATTAAAAAAAATGTGGAAAACTCAAAAAAACTTGGAAAAAACATGAAAATTCAGAAAAAATATTTAAAATTCAGAAAACTTTACAAAGAAAAATCCAAGAGTTGTATTTTGGAAGACTAAAAATTTGTATGTTCAAATAATAGCCGTGTTTTTTTACAATTTTCGGAGTTTTTAAAATAAAATCAGGAAAGTTCTTAAAAAATTTAAAAATTCGGAAACTAAGAAAAACTCGGCAAAATTTTCGCAATTTTCGTTAAACAAATAATTTTTGATAAAAACTTTTTAAGTGATCTCATAATTGTGTTATTTTTATTCTACTGCTTAAATTTATAAAATAATTTTTTTTTAAATCAAAACTAAAATTTATAAATGATGTGCACAAAACTGCTATCGCTATTCAAAATATAATAGTTTTAAATATTTGGAAATAATTCCTTTTGATTTAGCATATTTTGCCACCGGAAATATTTTATTTTAAACCAAACCGTTCTTTAATGCCCATTTCCTTTATAAAAGTATACAAAGAAAATGAAAATTTTGCAATCTGTAAAAAAAAAAATTAAATTCTCATTATAATAAATAATATGAAAAACGTTTAAATATTAAACAAAACAGTCACGGCACGACATTTGTCATACAATTTAGCAGTTATCAAGTGAGAGTATTAAATTCCGCCGTGCAAATCTCTTATAAACTCCAAAATAAAAAATAATTAAAAAAAAAATCACCCTAGCAAGAAATACACAAAAAATATTTCTTTTTTATGATTTTTGCACTTCATTAACACCATTTTATCATTATAAAAATTATTTTTTTAATTTCTAGCCTCAAAAGGGGAACTTGTTCCCCCTGGTCAGATTTGGCACATTTCCGACTTTAATCTGCCTATGACCATAAGAAATATTCGTGCCAAACTTCGAAATTCTAGCTCTTTTAGTTTGGATGTCACCGTGATTTCCACAAATGAACGGAAAAACTTCCCCTCTCACTCAATTCAGAGTTGCATTTTAACAATAAAGTAAAAGAGATGTCAAAATTAGAGCGGAAAGTATTTTTTCGCAATTCTCATAAAAAATAATAGAATCTAGTTTGGTAAAAAACGCGACAGAAATTTGATTTTATATAAAATGTATGAGAACAATCGAGAAAAAACACTCCGCTTTCAATTGTAATAGCTCCTTTACTCTGTTTCATCAAAAATTGACTCTGAGACTAAAATCCTTATTTAACTGTACCATAATATTATTGCTTACACCCAAAAAACTATTTAAAGTTATCGGAAATAATTTGCCCGCTGTAAACTCTATAGTCCTCTGTGAACGTTGTATAAAAAATATTAACATTTTCCGATATCGAACATCTTGATCCACCCAATTTGAATGAAATATAACGTCAGCCAAACGATTACTTTCATCCATTAGACATTGAGCATAAAAACACAAAGGAAATATTTCCACTACCACTGCCAAAACATAAAAACATGATGCCACTATTGAGGCAAAATTTGTGGCAAATAGTAGAATATTAATTAATGTTGCACCCAAAATGGTGGCGGTAATAGTAAATTGTACAAAGATGGTAATTGAGATTATAGGTGCTATTGTATTGTAGAGTCTAGAAAGAAATAAAAAGAAAAAATGATTTTTACTTAAAAAAAAATCTTCCCTTAAGAAAATTTTTCAGATTTTTCTATAGAGACATTTTTCTTATAGAAAAAGTCTTAGATTCTGAGACATTTTTCTTATAGAAAAAGTCTCAGATTCTGAGACATTTTTCTTATAGAAAAAGTCTCAGATTCTGAGACATTTTTCTTATATAAAAAGTCTCAGATTCTGAGACATTTTTCTAATAGAAAAAGTCTCAGATTCTGAGACATTTTTCTTATAGAAAAAGTCTCAGATTCTGAGACATTTTTCTTATAGAAAAAGTCTAAGATTCTGAGACATTTTTCTTATAGAAAAAGTCTCAGATTCTGAGACATTTTTCTTATAGAAAAAGTCTAAGATTCTGAGGCATTTTTCTTATAGAAAAAGTCTCAGATTCTGAGACATTTTTCTTATAGAAAAAGTCTCAGATTCTGAGACATTTTTCTTATAGAAAAAGTCTCAGATTCTGAGACATTTTTCTTATAGAAAAAGTCTCAGATTCTGAGACATTTTTCTTATAGAAAAAGTCTCAGATTCTGAGACATTTTTCTTATAGAAAAAGTCTCAGATTCTGAGACATTTTTCTTATAGAAAAAGTCTCAGATTCTGAGACATTTTTCTTATAGAAAAAGTCTCAGATTCTGAGACATTTTTCTTATAGAAAAAGTCTCAGATTCTGAGACATTTTTCTTATAGAAAAAGTCTCAGATTCTGAGACATTTTTCTTATAGAAAAAGTCTCAGATTCTGAGACATTTTTCTTATAGAAAAAGTCTCAGATTCTGAGACATTTTTCTTATAGAAAAAGTCTCAGATTCTGAGACATTTTTCTTATAGAAAAAGTCTCAGATTCTGAGACATTTTTCTTATAGAAAAAGTCTCAGATTCTGAGACATTTTTCTTATAGAAAAAGTCTCAGATTCTGAGACATTTTTCTTATAGAAAAAGTCTCAGATTCTGAGACATTTTTCTTATAGAAAAAGTCTCAGATTCTGAGACATTTTTCTTATAGAAAAAGTCTCAGATTCTGAGACATTTTTCTTATAGAAAAAGTCTCAGATTCTGAGACATTTTTCTTATAGAAAAAGTCTCAGATTCTGAGACATTTTTCTTATAGAAAAAGTCTCAGATTCTGAGACATTTTTCTTATAGAAAAAGTCTCAGATTCTGAGACATTTTTCTTATAGAAAAAGTCTCAGATTCTGAGACATTTTTCTTATAGAAAAAGTCTCAGATTCTGAGACATTTTTCTTATAGAAAAAGTCTCAGATTCTGAGACATTTTTCTTATAGAAAAAGTCTCAGATTCTGAGACATTTTTCTTATAGAAAAAGTCTCAGATTCTGAGACATTTTTCTTATAGAAAAAGTCTCAGATTCTGAGACATTTTTCTTATAGAAAAAGTTTCAGATTCTGAGACATTTTTCTTATAGAAAAAGTCTCAGATTCTGAGACATTTTTCTTATAGAAAAAGTCTCAGATTCTGAGACATTTTTCTTATAGAAAAAGTCTCAGATTCTGAGACATTTTTCTTATAGAAAAAGTCTCAGATTCTGAGACATTTTTCTTATAGAAAAAGTCTCAGATTCTGAGACATTTTTCTTATAGAAAAAGTCTCAGATTCTGAGACATTTTTCTTA
The DNA here is from genome assembly GCA_963921195.1 of Pegoplata infirma. Lineage (NCBI taxonomy): Eukaryota > Metazoa > Arthropoda > Insecta > Diptera > Anthomyiidae > Pegoplata > Pegoplata infirma. The sequence continues at coordinate 216,121,321 of OY992540.1, forward strand.
TAGAAAAAGTCTCAGATTCTGAGACATTTTTCTTATAGAAAAAGTCTCAGATTCTGAGACATTTTTCTTATAGAAAAAGTCTCAGATTCTGAGACATTTTTCTTATAGAAAAAGTCTCAGATTCTGAGACATTTTTCTTATAGAAAAAGTCTCAGATTCTGAGACATTTTTCTTATAGAAAAAGTCTCAGATTCTGAGACATTTTTCTTATAGAAAAAGTCTCAGATTCTGAGACATTTTTCTTATAGAAAAAGTCTCAGATTCTGAGACATTTTTCTTATAGAAAAAGTCTCAGATTCTGAGACATTTTTCTTATAGAAAAAGTCTCAGATTCTGAGACATTTTTCTTATAGAAAAAGTCTCAGATTCTGAGACATTTTTCTTATAGAAAAAGTCTCAGATTCTGAGACATTTTTCTTATAGAAAAAGTCTCAGATTCTGAGACATTTTTCTTATAGAAAAAGTCTCAGATTCTAAGACATTTTTCTTATAGAAAAAGTCTCAGATTCTGAGACATTTTTCTTATAGAAAAAGTCTCAGATTCTAAGACATTTTTCTTATAGAAAAAGTCTCAGATTCTGAGACATTTTTCTTATAGAAAAAGTCTCAGATTCTGACACATTTTTCTTATAGAAAAGGTCTCAGATTCTGACACATTTTTCTTATAGAAAAAGTCTCACATTCTGAGACATTTTTCTTATAGAAAGTCTCAGATTCTGAGACATTTTTTTTATAGAAAAAGTCTCAGATTTATTTTTATAGAAGAAGTCTCAGATTCTGAGACATTTTTCTATAGAAAATTTTTAGATTCTGACACATTTACTTACTCAATTATATTTTTATGATCAATAATACACATTTTCAGTTCTTCAAAATTCTCATCTAATGTTTTCAAATTGCTCTTATTCATATTCTCAATTCTCTTGAGCAAAATCTCCATATGAGTACGCAAAATACTGACATAGATCACAGCATAAGAATCATCGACCACTTGCTGAAAACAGGCTACATCTAAAAGTGCCATCTCCACAAAAACCGCCATTATAAAGTGAATAGATGATTTTTTCGAATCAATAAAAGGATTATAGATATTATAGGGTAAACGTTGAAATATTACAGCACTAATACAAGTACTAGAAGAATAACTCCAATAGGCTATGGAAAATAAAACCACAAAACGATTGCCCTGCTTTATAAAACGTTTAATTGTAGCCAGTTCCTCGTCGGTATGACAACGTTGATCTAATTTTTCTATTATGGGATGACTACTTAAAAGTTTATGTAATAGAAAACCCATTAAAATGATTTTAATGGAACATCCCAATACATTTATCGAAACTTGTACAGAAGTTAATAGATTACCAATTTCCAATTCCTCGCCAGACATTGTCATAAAACTCATAGCAAAACCAACGGGTAAATAAATGGTAACCAAAAAATTTATCACAAACGACCAGATCCTGTAAAGACGTCGATTATTCTGGGGCATATAAACACCCAAGAATCTAAAACCCTTGTACAAATAACGAGTGCCCAAAACGGTTTGAATGTTTGCAGGTTCTGGAAGAAAAATTTATTCGCAAGGGTTTAATAAAATTTAAATTTTATAGATTATACTTGTTCCTTTTTTAATAGTTGGAACTTCTTCCCTCTGATTATTCTTCACCGAATTCTTTTTGTCTGTTATTTCAAGATTTTGCTGTTCCCCTGCACTTACAGCATTAGGTAGGAGAGTATTTAAATTATCCATGTTAAAAATAGCTTCTCTTGTGATTGAAAAAATCTTAATGAACGTTTAGCGTGTTCTGCGTGCAAATTTTATGCATTTTATATGTATTTTTTTTTTCACAATTAAAACAATTAACTAAAAGTTTAATTAATTTTGTGTTAAACAGAATATTTAAATAAGATTTTTAATTAGATTCTTAACCGTAAATACACTTTGGAAAATGTAAATTTTCTTTAAAGATGGCTAGGTTAGGTTGGATGGGCGTTCGCCTTTCTGAACAGATCTATCCAGAAGTTGGGACGATCCGGGCAGTCTGTAAACTACTAGGGAAGATTCTAAAAAAACAAGAGTTAAGTCTGGCGATCCTGCAAGAATTAATTTTGCTCCACCTGACCTCTGCCTTTCGAAGGTTGTGTTGAACCTTGCTGTCCTAATATCTCGAATACATATCTCTGTATAATTGAAGAGAGGTAAGCAAATTTCGATACCTCCAGTTTTCACTGACCTTTAGCGATGCACGTTGTTGTCAACATTCTAGCCTAGCTTTATAAGAGCGAAATGGGTTTCTTTTCGAATTGAAAATTTAATATATTCCCAAAAACTATAACATCCCGCACGTTGTTTAATGCGTTAATTGTTGGAGATTCTAGTAATATGAGTCTCAGGGAACTCTGATTTAGTTAAAAAAATCAAGAACTAAACCACTGCTATGTTAACCAACGGTGTGCTGAGTTCAAAACTGCAGAACTGTAGAACTGCAAAGCCGATAAGCTTGAAGGACATGGTCATCTATGCCACATGCCAACATTCAATATCTTAGTTTCATAAGTTTAACCTAAGGGACAAGTAGGGTAATCCAATTACCGTCCCGTGGTATCACAACATACCTCAGAGTTTATATGGGCTTAACTGTCACTTCAAACTTAACCAAACCTCACTTTTCACTTGTTATTCGGTGAGGCGTAGGGGAATAAAGTACTCATCTTATGGTATCACAACGGTATCAAAGTCTATGCGCATCGCATTGTATTACTGCTTTAATACCCTTCATAAAAAATATATATACTTATTATTCTTGATCGATTTTAAGACGATATATCGGGCATACACCTTAAAAGCTTGATTAAAACCATAAATTAAAACACCGTCTAAAATTTTGTGAATATTTATTTTTTGTGGTACGAAAACCTGCAACTTTGTCCATACTTGGGACCTGACAATACTTTTATATGAACAAAAAAAAACAATGTCAACGCCTCCTATTTTATTGTCATTTTACATGAAAATAACTAATGCTTCACTGCTCAGATCCCACGAATGAATTTATCCAACATTATCGAGTCTCTCCTTAATACCCATTTTTTTGATCACAGTATAGAGCGAAAACGAAAATTTGGCAATCTGAAAAATAAATAATCAAAAAGTAGATATTTTAGCTTATACCCAACTCACACCTGAGGTGAAATCTCGTTCGACCAAGATTTTAATCATACGGTTGTGTATAAAATAACACAGTACCATATGATCAAAATCTCATTCGAATGTGAATAGGCCCTTAGACTTTTTCTGAAGTACCAAATTGTTTATACCCTTCATTTAGACCGAGTTTTGGGGATCTCATTCAAACTTGATTCCAAACGAAATTTGTTCGGAACAGTCTAATTTTGCTTTTTTACATTTCCCCGGCAGTTTCCGACTACTTAAAACTAAGTTTATAGTTAAATCACGTCCCAAAAACTCGGCCTTATTAGTAAAGGGAAGATATGAGTTTGTCATTCAGTTTTTAACACCTCAAAGCATCGGTCTATGACCCCATAATGTATCATTTTCATGATATCCGCTAGATTTTAAGACGATTTAGTGATGTTCGTCCGTGGCAAATTAATTTGTCATTCTCTAGGTCAGGTTGGTATTAAATTTCAACGAATTCGGTGCGTGAGTAATACATCAAAATATCGGTCTAGGACCCTATAAGGAATAAATATTTATTGATCCTTGATCGAATCTAAAACATTCTAGAGATGCCCGTCTGTCCATTCGTCTGTGGAAAGCATACTTATATCAGAAGAAGTTCAAAGTCCTGCAATTGGACCCAAGGGATAAGAAAATGCAATTTTTTTCGGCCCACCCCCTTTTGTGGGCGTGATTTTTTTTTTCTATTAATCGCCAAAAAAACTTACACTTATAAAACTATTCAAACTTATTGGAAATATTTTTCCAGCCGTCATTTCCATGGTTACTTGTGAACGTTGCATAAATACGATTAACATTTGACGATAACGTGGACTTTGTTCAATCCACGATGAGTGAAATATTTCATGGTGCAATTGATTACTATCCCAAAACAAACAGTTTGATAAATAGCAGGTCGGAAAAATCTCTACAACTACAGCAAAAATATAAATCATCGAAGCAAGAATCGAAGAAAACTTTTTAGCAAAGATCAGCATATTAATAAGAGACGTACCCAAAATACTAACAGTAAGGGTAAATTGTAGAAATATCGTGGTTGATATGACGGGTGAAATAATTTCGTGGAGTCTGAAAAGAAATATAAAAATTTTTAGTTTTTTTCTGAAACAAATTATTTTTTAAGAAAATTGGAATTGAATATGAAAAAATTCAAAGTGTTTAATTCAGCTGTGATAAATGTTTGGAGGGTATCAAACATGTAAAAATTAATAAAAGGAAAAAAAATCAAAGTGTTAAATTCAGCTGTGATGAATCATTGATACTCCCAACGAGTAAAAATAAACAAAAAGAAAAAAAATCAAAGTGTTAAATTCAGTTGTGATGAATCTTTGATACCCTCCAACGAGTAAAAATAAATAAAAAGAAAAAAATTGCCAGCATTGTTGCGGTATTTATTTATAATTTTTGCACTTACTTAAGTAATACAATGTTGTCATTATTTAAACTAGTTTTTTAAATCCACGCCCCAAAAAAGGGACAGGCTGAAAAAAAAATATTTTCTAGTCCCCTGGAACCAAGTGCAGGACTTAAAACATCTTCTGACATAGAAATGGTCAATTTGTTTAAGAAAAGTACAAAAAAAAACTAAAATTATGCGATTTTTTAGAGGTTGGTTAAGTTTTTTAAGGGAAAACTTTTTCCCCCTGTTTTTATACCCTACATCACTCTGTGGTACAGGGTATGAGTTTGTACTGATGTGTGTAGGTTAGGTTAGATTGGATGGGCGTCTGCCAATTTGGCGAATTCACTCGGAGGCCATAATGCCCATTGTTATTCCCTTAAAGTTGTCTTCCTGCTCCCCTCTGATATATAAATTCTACTTCTCAAACCACCCCGATGTAAATACCCGAAATGTTGGTCCTAGACCTACCTTTAACGATCGATTTAGAATTACTTTTTGAGTCGATTTAGCGATGTCTGTCCATCCGTCTATTCATGTAAACAGTTTAAGCACGATACAGATCGAAATTTTTACATCAATTGACTTGAAAATTGAAACTTAAGCATCTTTTGGTCCAAGGACAAAGCCTATTGAAATTGGAAAAAATCGGCCACGTTAAGACCCAGCTCTCACGCCATTTTGAATTTGGCTAAAATGACTCTAATAACCACATTATAACAGGTGTCATTTTGAAATTTGGCAGGTAATTGAATCATTTTTCAGGATTTTAAAGGAATTGGATTAGTCCCTCTTGTAGTCCCCATACAAACCATTCACATAATTCCCTCAAAATTCATGATAATTCCCTCAAAATTCATAATAATCCGAATATAATTGGATAATTGTTTGACTTACAAGGAAGGTCTCCCTGGTGTCACCCGCCGATCTTTATGGAATTGGTTTTATTTTGTAGAGCAGGAAAAATAATGGGGCACGAAATTTTTTTAGCGCCCGAAATTCATATAATTTTTCAGTTTTTTGCGTTTATCTCCTATATTATACAAAGAAACCTAGTCATGTTACATACCAATTGAAGGGTCTTTGGAAAACCTATCATCGTGAGCAAAGAACGTGTCCAAACATGTACAACTTTTCGACATATTGAGTAAAATGTCCTAATTTTAGGACATTTTTGTTAATAAGTCGAAAAATATTTACTTTTTTGGCACGTTGTTAGCTTCACGAGATAGGTATTTTAAATACCTTTAATCTGATACCAAATATGCCTATATACATATATTTTGAGTAATAAGCGTAAATCGTAAAAAACTGAATAATGCCAAATTCCCCCCATACAAATCGACCCCCCTAAAAATGAGTTTGGGCCGCTAAAAAAAATACGTGTCGCATTAATTTTCGTTCTGAACAACATATCCAAATTTCATGAAGATCGGAGGGTGACACCAGGGAGACTCTCCTTGTTAGTCCCAATTCCACTCAAATTTGGTTTATGTGTGTTTTCTGCACTAACAAGGAAGGTCTTTCACAGGGAAACCACCGAATCTCAAGAAACTTGTGTATGGGAAAGAGGGGACGAGAAGAGTTTCCTGTTTTTGTTAGCTGCCTAATCTCACATTAAGCGGGTCAAAGGGTAGGGGGAAAAACGAAATTTTATACAGATCGAAAGGTTTTTTGAAGGCCTATTCAATGGTGGTTTGGTCGTGTCCGAATTCGGCTTCGGCCAAAATCATATACATATAATAATCTCGATTAAAATTAAGCTGACCCGTATTTTTGCTTTTGGTGAAATTCCTGCTAGTTTGGATTTTATTCGAATTTCCCCGAAAGACATAATTTTTTCATAAGGTGGCAACCCTTTTTTAAATTTGAGATTGAGCAGCTAAAAAAACAGGTAACTCTTATTTTTCTCCCCTCATTTTGGCATTTTACAAACTTAACCAGCCTATGAGCACAAGACATATTCGTGCCAAACTTCAGTAGTCTAGCTCTTTAAGTTTAAACTGCATCGCGCTTTTCACAGACCGACAGACAGACGGACATGCATAAAATATCTTAGAATCGATCATGTGTACTTTTTGAGGTCCTGGCAAATTGAGTATACTCACATAATGTGCTTGGAGGGTATGAAAAGTGTTACACCTCGTCCACATAAGCAATTACCATTACCATCAAACGTGCTTTTCACAGATATTAAAGTGTATATACCCTCATACTGTATTTGGGGGGTATAAAAAGTTTAACACCCGTCTATATTAGCAATTACCATTACCATAAAACGTAAAAACCGATTGAAAACGATTTCATTGCCAGTGTAGACACTGTAACAATTAATTGATTGACGAACATCTGGTATGCTATCGATTGCTTGCAGTCAAATTTAAAATTGATTTGTAATTTTTCGCCTGATTCGAAAAAATGAATTGCCAATCATTGCTCACCATAGAATTTGGTGTTTGTAAACATCAAATATAAGACATTTCATTGCCATCGCGATTGCAGTGGCAATTGCTTATCTAGACGGTGAGTTTAAAATTATTTTTTTCAAATAAAACTCCATTACTTACTCTATTAAATTCTTATGATCTCTTATACACATTTTAAGTTCTTCAAAATTTTCATCCCATGTTTTTTCGGGATCTGAACATAATTTACTAATTCTTAAACGTAATATGTTCATATGAGTTCTTAAAATGCACACATATATAGCAGCATAGGCATCATTAGCTACCTGTTGAAAACATGCTACACTCATTAATATCCACTCTATAAAGGAGGCCACCATAAATTCCCATTTAGAATGTCTCCAATTGATGCCGGGTAAATAAATGGAATATGGCGGATGACCCGCCATTACCGATGTAATAAAAGTACTTGTAGAATAACTCCAATAGACCGCGAGGAACCCAAACACCAAACGACGTCCCAATTTTTTCAATTTCTCCAATAAAACTACCTCATCCTTAGACACACAACGTTCATCCAATTTGGCCATTGTCTTTTCGGCACTTATGAGTTTCGGTATTAAATAGATTAGCATGCAAATTTTAGTTGAAGAACCATGAACATTTATGGACACTTGTATGTTACTAAATAAAGTAAAGTAATCTAAACTTTTATTGGATTTCATAAAGAGGCTGCCCAAAAACGAAATAGGCAAGAATAGAGTAGAACAACTGTTAAAGATTAGCGAATAACAAAAGTAGGCGAATTTGTAATCCTGGTTCATATAAATGCCCAAAATGCGAAAAACTTTATAAAGATATTTAAGGGATTCTTTAGTGGTTACTTTAACTTTTGAATCTGTTTAAATAAATGATTTTTTTAAATTATTGCTAAATTGCCAAATTTATATTATGGGCATTTTCTTACCGTTCTGCTTTATAAAGAGCTTCTTTTGCTCATTATTCCACCGTGTTGGTATAGTTTCCATGTTGTTTTAATGTAAAACTAAAAACTTAATTGTTATTTGGGTTATATTTATTGGAAATTTATGTAAGATATTGTCGTAATTAATAAAGTTACTTACAAAAGGTTATCAAAAATTACATCAAATAAAAGTTTTTTTTTTTTTTTTTAATTAATTATTTAAATAGACACATACAAAATAAATGTGTTGTATATTAAACTTCAGGTATTTTCATTTTAAATTGAAAGCAACAGTTACATGGGATTTCAGATCCGTTGCGAAATTCCATAGTTTTAACATCCTCTTTATCTGCCATACAGCTTTTAAATGAGTCATTTGTTGAGAATCTATAATGTCCTAGCTCGATCAGTTGTTAGTTCCGTAGGAATCTACACTACTTACAGATGTAATTCCAAACAGATCATATTCGATTGTAATTCGAGTATTCTACTTTTAATACGAAATTTGTAATTCGAAGATTCTACACCATAAGATTAGATTTAAGGTTGTATACACTACGACCAGAATGATCTATTGTGCATCCTAAAATATATGCCCTATATATTCTGGGTTTTAATAAAACCGAGAATTCAATTTGGTAGAGTATTCCATACATCAGTCGGAGATATAAGGTGTCCCCCAGATGTTGAAGTCTTCTACCAGTCAGGGCATGTTCAAACTATATGTTCTGCCGTCTCCTTGTCTATGTCCTCCGTGTCAGATAGATTTTTCTTCTTAAGTTGGTAACGTAGGTGTCCAGTTAGGTAGAACGTAAGTATTCGTAGATCCTTTTTGTTTAAAGACAATAGTCGCTTCGATACCGAGCTGGATGGAGTTATGAATCTCTTTGCCTGCCGCTAGCCAGCGCAAAAGTTACAGTGCTCTATGAACTTAGGTTCACTCCTTTTTTTGAGGTTTTCCTTGACATGTTCCGATGTCAGATCAACGAATGGTCGTCGTTGGGCACCGCAACTTGCCAAACAGTCGACAAGTTCGTTCCCCGTGTAATCCTCGTTATCAGAAATCCATTCGAGAGTCTGGTCGTTATGTCGTTTTAGTTCGTTAGGTGATCAATATAGTTCATGACCAGGCCGAAAGTCTGACTGTTAAGACATTATGTATATGTGGGAACCCTTTGTTCTTCGCGTTTGTAGAGCGCGTGGGAAATTAGATCCGAAGATTCCCGCGCTAGTAATCTTATTGGTGTGCTTGGACCCTTTCCTAGATGTATTATCGAAAGCTCCTAGTATCCCAGTCGGCAAAAAAAAAATCACACCTGACTTACCGCTGACTCGCCCTTTATAAAATTGCTGACATCTTCATACAATTTTTCAAAATGTCATCAATGACATGTCAGCAGTTGGTCAGGGGTTGTTTAAACGAATTGTTAGTGGCCACCGATACTGGTGGACACTGCTGACCAACTGCTGACATGTCATTGATGACATTTCATAAAGGGAGAGTCAGCAGTATGTCAGGTGTGATTTTATTTTGCCAACTGGGATATCGATAAAGGTAATTTGTTTTTCTTTTATGGCCTTTTTAATCGTTGTAACAACATGATGAACTGCAGTTTCAGAAGATTTACCCTGTTGATATACAAATTAAAACTTATGTATCGGGTTGTTGTTCAAATAAGTTTCTTTGATAAAGCAGTGAGCTAAGACTTATTGGTCTGTATGAATTAGCCAGTTGCACAGATTTATTGCCCGCCTTCTCCATGGTACCGGGACGTAGCCAAATAAAAGGCTTGATCTAAAAAGTCTTATCAAGAATTCCCGTCAGCAGAAGACATGGGTATATCCCATCCGGACCCGGTTATTTTAAGGAGGAAATCTTACTAATCGCCCATTTAACTCGCTTTTTCTTGAATATGTTGTTTGCTAAGCAAATGTTCCGACCAGTTAAAGAGGGAATTCTTTTAACTAGTGATAGTTCCGGAATCGAGTTCGGATTTCTTGCAAAAGTTAGGTAATTTTATTGGGAATGCGAATAAAAAAAATATGAATGACTTTAACATACACTTTTCCAATATTAAAAAAATTTACTGTTTTGAGGGCTTGGTCCACAAAAAATTAAATTGCCTATTTTTCGAGAAGGTAATTTGATACAACTTTTCTGATGACAGATTCGTGTTTAGGAGAATACAATACTTTAGAAAATGTACTTTAGAAGTCTGTGCAAAAAAAAGTTGATTTTTGTAGAGTAGTGTTATTGATCAGTGATCGTTTGTAAGATTTCTAGCGATGCCTGTATGCAACGGTCGAAAATGTTATTGTGCTTGGAATGAAGTCATTCATTCCATTGGTTTAATCAGAATTGCAGGAATGCAGTCAGATCCAGGGAGGAAGCATTCAGAAATTGGCGTGATAATAAAAACGCTAATACTGATATGCTACGCAAACAGGAAAGATCTGCAACGACTTTGTGCTAAAATTCTTTCGGCTCCTCGGGGCAGTAAGAGCTTGTTTGTTAAAAGAGTCAAGGAAAATGCTAGTTTTTCTATCCCGATTCTTTTAAAAGACGACCAAGTGTTCACATAACCGGTTGATAAAGCTAAACTGGCTGGCCTTTTTGCAAGAAATTCTTTCTTTTTGGAAGGCAATAAACCACTGCGTGAAATCGAAAGGGTATCTCATACTATGCCCAAGATATTTTTTCGAGCTCGTGCAGTTAAAAGGGTTCTTGGGGATTGTAACGTAAATACGTCGCCGGGACCAGATGGTATACCAGCACTGGTGCTGAAGCAGTGTGCTTCGACGTTAGCACGTCCACTGTCATCTTTCCATCATGTTGGATGGTTGCCAATGTGCAGCTAATCCCTAAAAAGGGTGTGGCCAATAACTCTGATAATTACCACCCAATCGCAATATGGTCAGCGCTCTCGAAGGTAATGGAAAGCATGGTAAATTGCCATCTTGTTAGGTATCTGCAGGTTAACTTACTTTTAAACGATCGACAGTATGGTTTTCGGAGAACTCGTTCTACTGGGGATCTGTTGGCGGTCCTTTCGTAACGTTGGAGTCGTTCGATCCACTATTTTGGTGAGAGTAAAGCTATGTTTACACCATACCACTGAGTCGTATGATTTTTTATGAAAATGCAATGGTTTTTTATAGCATAATTTTAGGCATATAGTAAATAAATGATTGTTATTAAAAAGCGACAATAAACACTACGTTTTGCTAAATTTATAAACAAATATAACAATTTATTTAGTCTTAAGTTTATAAATTTAGCAATATGTAAAGTTTTTTGTCTTTTTTAAATAACAATCTCATATTTATTACATGCCTAAAATTATGCTATAAAAAAATCTTGCTTTTTCATGAAAATCATACGACTCAGTGGTATGGTGTAAACATAGCTTAAGGTGTTTGCTTTGGATATTTCCAAGGCATTTGATTGTGTGTGGCACGGTGCGCTCATATCTAATTGTAAGCTTAATGCCTTCTCTCGATTTATTTCGAGTTTCCTCAGGGATCGTTTTATGCGTGTTGTTGTAGATGGGTTCTCATCTGATGAGTTTCAGCTTCAATCAGGGATACCGCAAGGTTCTGTTTTTTCTCCTACCCTTTTTCTTATTTTTCTTAACGACCTTCTAAGTCAAACTTCGAATCCTATCAACTCTTTTGCAGATGACAGCAACATTTGTCATTCATTTTCCTTTGATCGTAGGCCAAGCCTGGTTGAGATTGAGGGCAAAAGGCATATTAATCAAGACCTGTTGACAATTTCTGAGTGGGGCCTTGCGAATTGGGTAAAGTTTAACGCAAGACTCAATGTTGTATGTTGACCCACAGAAATGTGAAATTAACAGCGTTATCTATACATATGGGTGATATATATCGAGAAATCTGACACTTTTGTTCTGGGCATGAAAATTCAGTGTGATGTCCGTTGGAATAAGCCGTTTTTCAAGTTTCGAAAGAAGCATTCAAGTGTCTCGGTTTTTTGAACCGGTGCAAGAAGTACCTCACCTCATCAGATCTCCTTACTATTTATACCACCTAATGGGAATACAACTCCCATATATGGACAGGGCCTTCAAATTCTATTTTGGAGCTCTTGGACCGTGTACAAAGGATGGCGTTGATGCTTAAATGCAATTGGGTGTCCAACTCTATTGACTCATTGGAACATCGTCGGAATGTGGGTTGTGTGACTCTGTTCTATCAATATTACCATGGAAAGTGTTCTGCTGAGATAAGTGATCTTATCCCTAGAGTCCGAGTTTTTGTTCGCAATACTCGGTTGTGTACACATTTTCCAATTGTATTTCAGAATTTATCAATTGTATTTCAGAAATTATCAATTGTATTTCAGAATTTATCAATTGTATTTCAGAATTTATCAATTGTATTTCAGAAATTAACAATTGTATTTCAGAAATTATCAATTGTATTTCAGAAAATAACCTTCTTAAAATAATTGAAAATTTCTGAAATACAATTGACAATTTCTGAAATACAATTGGAAATGGTAGAGTAGATCACATCCGTTTGCTGTCGATTGTCCAGTTGAACGCACAGCGCATTACAGAGAAGGTTCGTTCATTAGTCGAACTAGACGTATGTGGAAAAATCTTTGCAGAGGTCTTCCCAGTTTCTTTCAATGTAGATAAATTTAAGTCAATATTCACAAATACTCCCTCTTTCCTCCTCCTCATAACCTAAAAAAAAGTTTTTTCCATATTTTAAACTTTTTTTTTTTTAATTTTGTAGGGTATAAAAAATTCTGCATAACTAAATTTTACAGTTTCATTTGTTTTCTTTATGGGCATCTTCAAAATACTTTTAAAAAATATTGTATAATCCAAAGCCACAATTTTTTTTAAAGTGTATTTCAAACACAAATTAAGAAATGTTGTGAAAAAAAACTTTTTCTTTAAATATTCCTTTTCAATAATTAAATTAATTTAACAATTAAACTTTGTAGACTTTTTTTTTATTTAAATGTAACAACATTAATTAATATTAAAACAACTCATTGAAACAACAATACACTCAAACTCTAATAAACTTTTGTCTAAATGAAGTGGCCGGCCTTCAATTGCTTCATTTTAAATTTTGACCAAAATCCATTTCTTTGATTAACGTATAAAGTGAAAATGAAAATTTAGCAATCTAGAAAAAAATATAAAGAAAATTTAATTAATTATTAATTCTTCAAAACTTTTAACAAAGTTAACACGCTTAAGAACTCACACTTAAATTTGTATTCAATGTAATGGGAAATAATTTCAAAGCTGTCAAAGTTATGGGCGTCTTAGCACGTAACATGAAAAATATTAACATTTTGCGAAAACGTTTATCCTTTTCAAACCAATTACAGTGTAATATAGCCAGAGTCAATTGTTCGCTATCTTCCACTAGACAAGTAGCCTGGTAGCAGCACGGTGAAGTTTGTACTAAAACTGCTAAAAAATAAATCACTGAAGCAATTTGTGCCGAAGTATCCGCAAATATGAAAATATTTATTAAAGTTGTACCCAAAATGGCAGCGGTTATGGTAAATTGCACAAACAAGGTAATCGATATAACAGGACTTATCATGTTGAGTAAGCTGGAAGGAAAAGATAATTTTAGTGAATTCTACATAACCTTAAAATAGCAAATGCTTTAGTTCGACTGCTGGTTGACATATGTGAACAGAATACCAAATTTTTTGTCCTATGGAAAATTTTCCAATTTCTGAGACATTTTTAATATAGAAAATTTCTCAGAATCTAAGAATTTTAAGACAATTTTTTCTTTAGAAATTTTTCCTATAGAAAAATTCTCAGAATCTGAGAATTTTAAGACGTTTTTTCTTTAAAAATTTTTCCTATAGAAAAATTCTCAGTTTCTGAGATAGTTTTCATATAAAAATTCTCAGATTCTGAGAAATTTTTTCCTAAAGAAAAATTCTCAGATTCTGATACATTTTTCCTATAGAAAAATTTTCAGATTTTGAGAAATTTTTCCTAAAGAAAAATTCTCAGATTCTTATACATTTTTCCTATAGAAAAATTCTCCTACTTTGAGAAATTTTTTCAATAGAAAAATTGTAAGATTCTGAGACATTTTTTCTATAGAATAATTCACAGATTCTGAGACCATTTTTCTTATAGAAAAATTCTCAGATTCTGAGACAATCTTTCTATAAAAAAAACTCTCAGAATCTGTGATTCCAACAGAAAAATTCTCAGACATTTTTTCTTTAAAAAAAAACTCTCGGATTCTACAATATTTCTTTTATAGACATTGAGACAATTTTCCTATAAAAAAATTCTCAGATTCTGAGACATTATTCCTATAGAAAAATTCTCAGATTCTATGTAATTTTTCCTATAGAGAAATTATCAGATTCTGACAAATTTTTCCTATAGAAAAATTTTTATATTCTCAGACATTTTTCCTATAGAAAAATTCTCAGATTCTTAGAAATTTTTCCTATACAACAATTCTCAGATTCTGAGACATTTTTCCTATAGAAAAATTCTTAGATTCTGAGATTCTGGGAAATTTTTTCTAAAGAAAAATTCTTAGATTCTAAGACATTTTTTCTATAGAAAAATTCTCAGATTTTGAGTAATTTTTTCCTATAGAAAAAGTTTTAGATTTTTAGACAAAATTTTATATTCTCAGACATTTTTCCTATAGAAAAATTCTCAGACTCTGAGACTTTTTTCCTATAAACAATTCTCAGACATTTTTCTTATAGAAAATTCTGAGATATTCTTCTTTTAGAAAAATTCTCAGATTCTGAGTCATTTTTCTTTTAGAAAATTTCTCAGATTCTGAGACATTTTTCTTATAGAAAAATTCTTCGATTCTGAGACATTTTTCTTAAAGAAAAATTCTCAGATTCTGAGACATTTTTCTTATAGAAAAATTCTGAAATATTATTCTTATAGAAAATTCTCAGATTCTGAGACATTTTTCTTATAGAAAAATTCTCAGATTCTGGGACATTTTTCTTATAGAAAAATTCTCAGAATCTGAAACATTTTTCTTATAGAAAAATTCTCAGATTCTGAGACATTTTCCCTACAGAAAAATTTACAGATTCTGAGACATTTTTCTTATAGAAAAATTCTCGGATTCTGAGACATTTTTCTTATAGAAAAATTCTGAAATATTTTTCCTATAGATGAGTTCTTAGGTTTTGATACATTCTAAAACATCTTTTTATAGAAAAATTCTAAGGTTCTAAGACATTTTTTCTATAGAAAAACTCTCAGATTCTGAGACTTTTTTCTTATAAAAAAAATTCTCAGATTCTGAGACATTCTGTGACATTTTTCCTATAGAAAAACTCTTAGATTCTGACAAACTTTTCCTAAAGAAAAATCTTAATTTCCTACAGAAAAAATTTTAGATTCTATGACATTTTTCCTATAGAAAAAATCTCAGAATCTGAGACATTTTTTGTATAGAAAAATTCTTAGATTTTAAGACATTTTTTTCCATAGAAAAGTCTCTGATACTGCGACGTTTTTTGTATAGAAAAATTTTCAGATTCTGAGACATTTTCCTATAAAAAAATTCATAGATTCTGAGACATTTTTTCTATAGAAAAATTCTCAGATTTTGAGACATTTTTACTATAGAAAAAGTCTCAGATTCTGAGACATTTTTCCTATAGAAAAAGTCTCAGATTCTAAGACATTTTTCCTATAGAAAAAGTCTCAGATTCTGAGACATTTTTCCTATAGAAAAAGTCTCAGATTCTGAGACATTTTTCCTATAGAAAAAGTCTCAGATTCTGAGACATTTTTCCTATAGAAAAAGTCTCAGATTCTGAGACATTTTTCCTATAGAAAAAGTCTCAGATTCTGAGACATTTTTCCTATAGAAAAAGTCTCAGATTCTGAGACATTTTTCCTATAGAAAAAGTCTCAGATTCTGAGACATTTTTCCTATAGAAAAAGTCTCAGATTCTGAGACATTTTTCCTATAGAAAAAGTCTCAGATTCTGAGACATTTTTCCTATAGAAAAAGTCTCAGATTCTGAGACATTTTTCCTATAAAAAAAGTCTCAGATTCTGAGACATTTTTTCTATAGAAAAAGTCTCAGATTCTGAGACATTTTTTCTATAGAAAAAGTCTCAGATTCTGAGACATTTTTCCTATAGAAAAAGTCTCAGATTCTGAGACATTTTTCCTATAGAAAAAGTCTCAGATTCTGAGACATTTTTCCTATAGAAAAAGTCTCAGATTCTGAGACATTTTTCCTATAGAAAAAGTCTCAGATTCTGAGACATTTTTCCTATAGAAAAAGTCTCAGATTCTGAGACATTCTGCGACATTTTTCCTTTAAGATTTTTCACATTCTGAGACATTTGTCCTATAGAAAAATAGATTCTGAGATATTTTTCCTATAGAAAAAGTCTCAAATTCTGAGAAATTATTCAGATTCTGAGACATTTTTCCTATGAAAAAGTTCTCAGATTCTGAGACATTTTTTCTATAGAAAAATTGAACTTAACTTTAGTTCGTATCCAACTTTAGTTTGATTTATAACAGTTCAAAATGAACTAGTTCATTTTGTAATAGTTTTAGTTCATTTTAAACTTAATTTTTTTTTTTGATTTTTTACCCAGAATAAATTGTGTAATTTGTATTTATTACAATATTTTCTTTTATTTTACTTACCTCAATAAATTCTGATGATCTTTAATACATAAAACCAGTTCATCATAATGTTCATCATTTGATTTTCTTAAATCTGTTCCCAATTTACGCACTCGATCTACTATAATTTGCATATGTGTACGTAAGATATAAACATATATTACAGCATAAACATCATCAGCTGCCTGATGAATACATATAACATTCATTAGCATAAATTCTATTGAAGATTGTACAGCAAATTCCAAATTTGAATTACGCCAATCTACGATTGGCATAAATAATGAATAGGGGGGTTGTTTCATAGCCACTGATGTTGAAGTTGTGAGAATAGAATATAGTCCATAAAAACTGATGTAGAACAGAGTCAAACGATTTCCAATTATCGAACATTTTTGTAGTTTTAATAATTCTTCTTGATTCTTGCAACGATCATCTAAAATTTTCATTATATTTTCAGCCTGTCGTAAACGTTTCAACGATAACGCTATCGTTATTAGTTTTGCCGGTAAACCACAAACATTTATAGCCACTTGTAAAGAAGTTAACAATTGTTCCATTGTCATTTGTTTATAGAGCAAAAAATAACTTAATATAAAGGCTACCGGAGTAAATAAAGCCACATTTAAATTTATAAAGGCCGAATATAAAAAATATAATGGTCTCCATTTTTTGGGAGGATTTATACCCAAATATGTAAAAGTGGCAAATAGATAAGTGGTGGCTTCACGTGTCTCTTGACTGTTGGCGCCGCGTCCCCAAATTTTATCAAACATTTTCAAAGGATTTATAAAATGACTTTTACACAAAAATGTTCTAAAGTTTTTGATTTTATAGTAAAATCTTTAAAAAATATTTTTTCATTTATAAATAAAAAGGGGCGTTTTCAGTTAAAAGTTTATTTTGAATCCTTTAATTTGCGTTAATATTAAATATATTTGCAAAGCAAATCATTAGTTAAATTACCCAGCAAAATTTGTAAATTTTCCTATAGAATATTTTTTAAACATTTTTTCGATTTTGGCGATCGTGACACGACAATTTTCTTATAGAAAGAGTTTTTGAGTCTACATAGACAAAAATATAAGCGATTTCAGAATAACTTCTCTATCAAAAATGTCTGTGATACTGAGAAACATTTTTCTATTAAAAAATTTGCAGATTCTGAGACATTTTTCGTATAGAAAAAGTCTCAGATTCTGGAACATTTTTCGTATAGAAAAAGTCTCAGGTTCTGAGACATTTTTTGTATAGAAAAAGTCTCATATTCTGAGACATTTTTTGTATAGAAAAAGTCTCAGATTCTGAGACATTTTTTGTATAAAAAAGTCTTAGATTTTGAAACATTTTTCGTATAGAAAAATTCCTAGATTCTGAGACATTTTTCCTATAGACAAAGTCTCAGATTCTGAGACATTTTTCTTATAGAAAAAGTCTCAGATTCTGAGACATTTTTCTTATAGAAAAAGTCTCAGATTCTGAGACATTTTTCT
This sequence comes from Pegoplata infirma, assembly GCA_963921195.1. Taxonomy (NCBI): domain Eukaryota; kingdom Metazoa; phylum Arthropoda; class Insecta; order Diptera; family Anthomyiidae; genus Pegoplata; species Pegoplata infirma. Next base: position 216,139,442 of record OY992540.1, read on the forward strand.
TATAGAAAAAGTCTCAGATTCTGAGACATTTTTCTTATAGAAAAAGTCTCAGATTCTGAGACATTTTTCTTATAGAAAAAGTCTCAGATTCTGAGACATTTTTCTTATAGAAAAAGTCTCAGATTCTGAGACATTTTTCTTATAGAAAAAGTCTCAGATTCTGAGACATTTTTCTTATAGAAAAAGTCTCAGATTCTGAGACATTTTTCTTATAGAAAAAGTCTCAGATTCTGAGACATTTTTCTTATAGAAAAAGTCTCAGATTCTGAGACATTTTTCTTATAGAAAAAGTCTCAGATTCTGAGACATTTTTCTTATAGAAAAAGTCTCAGATTCTGAGACATTTTTCTTATAGAAAAAGTCTCAGATTCTGAGACATTTTTCTTATAGAAAAAGTCTCAGATTCTGAGACATTTTTCTTATAGAAAAAGTCTCAGATTCTGAGACATTTTTCTTATAGAAAAAGTCTCAGATTCTGAGACATTTTTCTTATAGAAAAAGTCTCAGATTCTGAGACATTTTTCTTATAGAAAAAGTCTCAGATTCTGAGACATTTTTCTTATAGAAAAAGTCTCAGATTCTGAGACATTTTTCTTATAGAAAAAGTCTCAGATTCTGAGACATTTTTCTTATAGAAAAAGTCTCAGATTCTGAGACATTTTTCTTATAGAAAAAGTCTCAGATTCTGAGACATTTTTCTTATAGAAAAAGTCTCAGATTCTGAGACATTTTTCTTATAGAAAAAGTCTCAGATTCTGAGACATTTTTCTTATAGAAAAAGTCTCAGATTCTGAGACATTTTTCTTATAGAAAAAGTCTCAGATTCTGAGACATTTTTCTTATAGAAAAAGTCTCAGATTCTGAGACATTTTTCTTATAGAAAAAGTCTCAGATTCTGAGACATTTTTCTTATAGAAAAAGTCTCAGATTCTGAGACATTTTTCTTATAGAAAAAGTCTCAGATTCTGAGACATTTTTCTTATAGAAAAAGTCTCAGATTCTGAGACATTTTTCTTATAGAAAAAGTCTCAGATTCTGAGACGTTTTTCTTATAGAAAAAGTCTCAGATTCTGAGACATTTTTCTTATAGAAAAAGTCTCAGATTCTGAGACATTTTTCTTATAAAAAAAGTCTCAGATTCTGAGACATTTTTCTTATAGAAAAAGTCTCAGATTCTGAGACATTTTTCTTATAGAAAAAGTCTCAGATTCTGAGACATTTTTCTTATAGAAAAAGTCTCAGATTCTGAGACATTTTTCTTATAGAAAAAGTCTCAGATTCTGAGACATTTTTCCTATAGAATCTAAGACTTTTTCTATAGGAAAAATGTCTCACAATCTGAGACTTTTTCTATAATAAAAATGTCTCAGAATCTGAGTCTTTTTCTCAGATTCTGTGACATTTTTCGTATAGAAAAAGTCTCAGAATCTGAGACATTTTTCGTAAAGAAAAATTTTAAATTCAGAAAGATGTAGATTTTAGAAAAGAGCTAGGCTGAAGTTGGGCACAAATGTTGAAGTTGCTACAGTGTTGGAAAAAATAATAGGGACGACGAGCTTAAATTTAATTAATTGTTAAAAACATTTTCATAAATGTAAAATTTTTTTCGCTTCAACTGAAAAATTATCAGTAATTTAACGGGATTTAATAACACTGTGCTACACCAAAAATATGCAGGGGTTCTCATATGAAAATTCGGGTTGGTTAGAGTCCATAGAGTACTGATATACTCATAGTTTTTCTGGATCACTTCGTTAAGTACGTTTTTTATTGGCAAATGTGTTGAAAAACGGCAATTCCTAAATTAGAATTTTAAAAAATTATTACTTTGTTAGTTTGCAACCGATTTTCGATTTTATGGATTTTTTTGAAAGGTATAAGTCTTACTTTTTAAACAAAACAAAAATATTAAAAATCAATCAAGAATTGGCTGAGCTACGATCGCTTAAGAAAAAAAAACTGCATTTTTTGAAAAATTTTTCATATTCTTTACACTCTAAGTGGAAAGTGCATCATTAAACAATTTTTTTTAATTTTTTGTACAAAAGTATAGTAAAGTAGCTTTCCAAAACATCAAAAAACATAACAATCGGGTAAAAAATGAATGAGTTATGCTAAGTTTTGCGATAGAACATTTTTAATTTTTTTCAGAAACGCTTGTAATTTAAGCATTATTCATAAATCTTATTACTTGTGGAAATTTTATGTGCATATGCATATAAACTAGAGATGGGAACGTAATTAGATTTGTGCGTGATTCACACATGATCACAAGTGAGCGTGATTGAAAATTAATTTTACTCACGTGGTTGTAAGTGAGTGTCAGTGTGAGTGGAATAAAAAAATGGGCGTGTCAGTTACTTCCAAATCCTATTTATAATTTTTTAGTTTTGTTTGAAAAGTATGACTGTTATTCTTAAACAAAAAAATATTGAGAATCGGTTGAATATAGGCTAAGGTGCGCTCGTTTAAGTTAAAACCCTTTTTTGAAGAATTATACCTGCAACATTTTTATGACAAAAAACAAATGACATTTTTGAAACGAAATTGGTAAAATTGTGGGATCATTTGATGTAAATTTTACCTATTTATAAATATACGTATACCAAATACCAAATGTTCAGCGAAAGAAAAACATGTGAACCGTAAATTTTTGAATGGGTTGTATGGATAGTCATGTATGGAGCTAAGAAAAATGCGTTTTTGGTTTTTCAATTTTTCAAAAACTGGGCTTAGGAGGCGTGGTCAATTAATGGAAAAAATGGTCAAACTTGTGTCGAGTTGCCATGTTTAAATATTTATCAAATTAAAACGGAATGCACCACAATTTCAAAAATTTACATTCTTGTAAATTTTTGAGATTAAACATTTTTTGGAAAATTTTCGGAACCCATTCTGAAATTTTTCATTTTTTAAAAAAAGTTAATTTATCAACAATTCGGCCACTTTTTTTTAAGTTTAGCATTTGAATATTAAATTTCATAACAATTTTAAAATTTGCTTGTATTTTCTTGTTTCAACGTAGCGAATGAGTATTAAATATTTGCATTAGTCATACGTTGAACCAAGCAAATTACTAAATTGTTATGAAATTCAAATGCGATTTCTCGAAAATAACGAAAAACCAATTACATTTTTTTTTGTGTGGATAGACAAACTAGAGATGGGAACATGAGCAGATTAGAATTCAATATTACTCACGTGATTGTAAGTGAGTGTGAGTAAGATTATTGCTTGAAAGAGTGTGCGTGAGTTGATTTTTTTGCGTGAGTTTGCGTGATTTATTTTCTCTTCATATTTCCTTTCATTCCAAAAAAGCAACAAAAAAATTTAAAATTTTGCTTAACTTCAGATTTCGTCCCGAAAAAATCAAAACAAATGCAAAATTTTTGATTTTGCTGAAATTTTTAAAAGATTTTTGAAACTTTAGTGTTGAATTTTTTTTTGTATAAATAAGAATATCTTGAGTGTGAGTCAACGTTAGAGTGAGTGACTCTTGCGTCGGCACACGTGAGTGTGTGTTGTATTAAATTTACCCACGTGATTGTGAGTAAGTGTTAGTAGAAAAATTATGCTCGTGAGTGAGTGAAAGTTAAAATTCACTCACGTGACCATCTCTTACACAAACATCTAATCTTTAAAAAAAATTTACAAAAAAAAACAAAAGTGGCCGGATTTTTTATAAATTGACTTTTTAAAAATTGAAAAATTTCAGAGCGGGTTTTAAATATTTTCCAAAAAATGTTTAATCGATAGCCCATACAAAACTATACAAGAATGTAAATTTTTGAGATTTTGGTGCATTTCGTTTTTATTTGATACACTCAGAAAATTATGTAAGTTACTACATGTTAGTTGTTTGTATATTTTACAGTAGTTAGTTGTTTTCAACTACAAAGTCAGTTATTTTTGTATGAAAAATATCAAACAACTATTTCTGTTAGTTATTTAAAGTCGTTTTTTGAATAACTAACAAAAAAGTACTGTAATGTAGTAACAGTTATTAAAAGTAGTTAATTTTATTTTATTATCTCTGAAAAATTTTCAGTTTTTTCCAAAAAAAAAAAAATTTTTTTTTTTTTTATTTTTCACAACTTTAAAAAAAAAAAAAAACTTGGAAAAAATTTGGTCTTCAATTTTTTTTCTGCAAAATTTTTTGTTTATTTTATTTTTACTACATATTAGTTGTTTTGACTACAAATGTTAGTAATTTTTACTACATAAGTCAGTTGTTTTTTGTCAGTTAAAATAACTAACATTGTTAGTTGATTTAACTAAAAAAGTAGTTGACCCCAAAATAACTTACAAAGTAGTTATTTTAACTGACATTTTCAGTTGATTTTACTAACATAATTTTTTGAGTGTATATAATTAAACAAGGCAACCCGACACAAATTTGACAATTAAGCCCAGTTTTTGAAAAATTGAAAAACCAAAAACGCAATTTTCTTAGCTCCATATATGGCTATCCATACAACCCGTTCAGAAATTTACGGTTCACATGTTTTTTTTTCGTTGAACATTTGGTGTGGAATGGCTCATACGTACATTTATAAATAGGTAAAATTTACATCAAATGATCATACAATTTTATCAGTTTCGTTTCAAAAATGTCAAATGTTTTTTGTCATAAAAATGTTGCAGGCATAATTCTTCAAAAAAGGGTTTTTACTTAAACGAGCGCACCTTAGCCTATATTCAACCGATTCTCAATATTTTTTTGTTTAAGAAGTAACAGTCATACTTTTCAAACAAAACCAAAAAATTATAAATAGGATTTGGAAGTAAGTGAAACGCCCATTTTTTATTCCACTCACACTAACACTCACTCACAACCACGTGAGTAAAATTAATTTTCAATCACGCTCACTTGTGATCATGTGTGAATCATGCACAAATCTAATGACGTTCCCATCTCTAGTTTATATGCATATGCACATAAAATTACTACTAGTAATAAGATTTATGAATAATGCTTAAATTACAAGCGTTTCTGAAAAAAATTAAAAATGTTCTATCGCAAAACTTAGCATAACTCATTCATTTTTTACCCGATTGTTATGTTTTTTGGTGTTTTGGAAAGCTACTTTACTATACTTTTGTACAAAAAATTAAAAAAAATTGTTTAATGATGCACTTTCAACTTAGAGTGTAAAGAATATGACAAATTTTTCAAAAAATGCAGTTTTTTTTTACTTAAGCGATCGTAGCTCAGTCAATTCTTGATCGATTTTTAATATTTTTGTTTTGTTCAAAAGGTAAGACTTATACCTTTTAAAAAAATTCATAAAATCGAAAATCGGTTGCAAACTAACAAAGTAATAATTTTTTAAAATTGTAATTTAAGAATTGCCGTTTTTCAACACATTTGCCAATAAAAAACGTACTTAACGAAGTGATCCAGAAAAACTATGAGTATATCAGTACTCTATGCACTCCAACCAACCTGAATTTTCATATGAGAACCCCTGCATATTTTATTTTTGGTCTTTTGTAGCACAGTGTAATCTGTATAGCTTTTTAAGATTCTGTTTTAATTTAAATTTTTATTGGCAGAATAGTAACAAAAGTATTGAATTTACCTGAAAAAAATAATAGGGACGAAATGCTTTCAATGAATTAAAAGTTATTTTCAATTGTGTTAACTTTTAAGTTCTTAAATAATATTAATAAAAAGTGCAAAAAATAAGTAAAAAAAATAATTCTGTCCATTCTTGACTTGTTTTAGCCTCTTTTATACTCGATAATTGTTTAGGATAATGGGTACGGGTGGCCCTTGTAGGAATTATAATCGAAAACCCAGTTTAAACTTAAAAGCGGATAGGATATCTATGATGTAAAGGTTCGTTATAATAAATTGTTCCAAAACAAAGCATTTACCTCGTTGGGCTCAAAGAATGGGCCTAAAACCAAGGGTAGAGACTGAAAAATATCAAAGCATTTTGACCAAATTCTTGGTTGTCAATCGAAAATTACCCCTTTTATGGCATCTTATGAACTTAAATATGAGGTTTCTGCTCCGGTGACGAGTCGTACAATAAAATATTAACTCCTAAAATCTGTTCTAGAAGGTCGAAGTCCAAGAGAAGAACCACCGCTGAACTTACAATTAATACAAAAAAGTTCAGTATTTGCCAGAAATCGCCTTGACCGTAAGAACTGGTAATATGTTCCATTGCCCGATGAAACAAAGATTAATTTGTTTGGATATGATTGAAAATTGTTTATTGGGAGTCAAATAAATAATTTTCATTTAGATCCAAACAAATAAGTCTTCGTTTGATCGGGCAATGGACCATATGACTAGTCCTTACGGTCAAGGTGATTTCTGGCAAATACTGAACTTTTTTGTATTAATTGTAAGTTCAGCGGTGGTTCTTCTCTTGGACTTCGACCTTCTAGAACAGATTTTAGGAACACCAAATTGTATTTAAACAAGTACGAACATATTTTTTGACAAAAAATGAAATATATCGAGCATTTTTTTTACCAAATTTTTTTTTCGCGAAATTTTTTTTTTTTGCGAAAATTTTTTAAAATTTTTTTTTCATAAGTAATTACCTTTTAAATAAAGTTTTTTGCAATAATCTTTTTGAAATTATGGAGGGTATCACTACATTCGGCAAGGCTGAATTTATCTTTTTTACTTGTTTTAATTGTCGTAGGGAGATTTTACACTCGCACTTGTCTTAGCAAAAATTCATACTAGTGAACACACAAATGACAATTTTTATAATAAGTACTTACCAATGCTCCCACTGTATTGATTTAAGTCATAAATCTTCTTTTCGCTTCCATATAGAGAATTCCCTACTTGCGTCACCCTATTAAAAAAATCAGTTTTTCTTTTTTGTTTTTGTATAAAAAATAACTTTTTATTTAAATGTGTTCTTACATTTTTCTTTTGTTTGTTTTTTTTTTTTAATTTTAAGTAACTTAATTATTAATTACTTAGTTTAATTTGCGAAATTTGTACATTTGTAAATAATTAAAAGAACAAAAAAAAGTACGACAAACTTTAAAATTAAATATTAATAAAAAAGAAAATAACAATGAATATATTTAAAAAAAAAAATCAATATTAGCAATTAAAAGGACTAGATAAGGAAGTTTTTACACTGTTTTTTTTTTAATTCAAATGCAATTGAATTATATTTACTAAGGAAAAGGACTTTAAATTTTTAAATTTAAATGTTGTTAAAATTTTTTATTCATGTCATATAAAATAAAATATCAAAAAAGTAGAGTATTATAAAAATGTTTGCCTTTCCCTGAAAGTGAATTAAAAAAAAAAAAATTAAAAAAAATATGGCAAATTATTGTAATGTTAAAGGCGCGTTTAGACGAGAGTGGCGCATTTAGGCGAGAGGGGCGCATTTAGAAAAAAGGGGCGCATTAAGGAAAAAGGGGGGCTTTTAGACGAGAGTGGCGCGCTTAGACGAGAGTGGCGCTTTTATGCGAGAGTGGCGCTTGTAGGCGAGTAAGAAAATACGCTTTTAGATTTAATTTTGAACACTTCTATGGTAGAGCACGATTGATGTTTTAAAAATTCCTATTGTAATCCACTTAAACTTAAATTTAAAAGAGCCCATATGAAGTTCTAAAAACTTTTATAAATTCCAATTCTCTATTTTTTAATTTAAATAAAGCGTGTCTGAATTTCAATTAGTGTACTCTAAATATTAATTGGGCTTTTCTGAATATCGTTTGAGTTTTTCTTCTCTGATTATCAATAAGTTTTTTCTGAGTCATTATTGGGTGCTTCAGAATTTCAATTGTGCTTTACCGAATTTCATTTACAATTTTCTAAATTTTAATCCTGCTTTTACGAATTTTTAAAGGTAGTTTAGAATTTTAGTTGGGTTTTTCTTAATTTTAATTAATTCGGAAACGAATTTCAGTTGGGCTTTTTTGAATTTTCATTACAATTTTTAAAATTTTAAATAGAATTTTGAGTTTGAAGTGAACTTCTTTAAATTTAAATTGCACTTTTTTTAATTTTATTTAGGCGTTTCTGAGTTTTAATCGAGTTTGTCTAAATTTGAGTTTGAAAGGGCCACTTTACCAAAATCATCTCTAGTGTAAACACGCCTTAAAAAAATGTTTTCTAATAAACAATTTGTGACAGGCCTGTCAAAAAAGAGAATTTTTAAATTATAATTTTAATTTAAAATTCAGAAATTACTCTACTAATCTCAAAATATTTGGTAGGTAAAAACTACTGAATGAATTGTAGTTAAATTACAAATGTACTGACTCTTGCAGTACACAAAAAAAAAATTAACTAAAAATGGTAAAATTAACTAAATTTGAAAAAAGATATATTAATGATTTGGAGCTAAAAATTTCTATACTCTCCAAACACAGTATGGGGGTATACCAACTTTGACATCGAAATATCGGTCGGGGACCCCATAAAGTATTATTGATCCATGATAAATTTTAAGACGATTTATGAATGTCCATCCGTCTGTGGAAAGCACGATGCAACCAAACTAAGAGAGGTAGACTCCTGAAGTTTGGCAGGTTTAATTCGGAAGTAGGCAAAATCGGATGAGAGGAAAAACTCCCACTTGAAGAACTAAACCAACTTTTAAAAAAACGTTATTTTTACAGTTTTTTTTTGCATTTTTGTTAAACAAATTGAACATTGGATCCAGGGGACTAAATAATTTTTTTTTTGGCCCGACCCCTTTTGTGGGCGTTGGTTTTTAAACAATTTTTACCAAACTTTGATCAATGGTCGCCATGGGTTAAAATGTTCAGATTTGGCTCAAATTAAGTTTAAATGAAAGTTGGCATCAAGCCCTATGAAATAGTCAATGGAAAAAACTTTTGAGATTTTTTTAAATTTATTGAACGTAGGAAAAGACGGCAATTTTTAAAAATTTGTTGACAAAATTTCAAATGGCGATATCTCAAACATTAATAAAAATAATGTTTTTTAAGATATTTTTTTTTCTTTTTTCTTTTTTAAAAATCCAAAATTTTTGTGAAAATTTTTTAAAAATCCAAAACTTTGATCGAAGAGCGCCACGGGTTAAAATGATCAGATTTGGCACAAATTAAGTTTAAATGAAAGACTGTCTAAAGCTCCATGAAAGGGTCACGGAAAAGCAATTTTGAGATTATTAACCAATGCAACATTTTTATACTACAAGAAGTTCAAAGTCCTGCATTTGGACCCAGAGGATTAGAAAAGGTCGTTTTTTTAGGTTCGCCCTCCTTTTGTGGGCGTGGCTTAAAAAAAATTGTTTAAATAATGATAAACTTGTACTTCTTTTGTGAAAAAAGCATAAGAATGAATTTTTAAACATATATTTTCGGAAGGAAATTAGGCCCCCAATTACCACTACCGAACCCCCTCCCCCCAAAAAAAATAAAACGCCACTGAATTTTTTTTATTTTTTTTTTTGCATGACGAATTTAACACTTGTTTAGGGTAATTTAACTAAATTTTAAAAATTTAGTATACAAGCTCGAGACCACATTTGTTTTTATTAAATTAAAAATCCTTTGGGCGACATCTTCAGGAATATTAAAAATATAAATACATACACTCAGAATAATAACTCTGTAAAATACTCTGTAAAATGACTGTAATCTCAATTCAACAGATATTTGACAGAGTTTTCTGTCCAAATACAGATTTAAAGAAAATACTTTGTATTTTGTTGTGACAAAAAAACAAAGTTTCCTCTGTTATATTACTTTTTTCTTCGTAATCTTAATTTTACAGATAATTAACAGAGTTTTCTGCTAAAATACAGATCTAAGCTAAATACTTCGTATTTTTTTATAACCAAAAAAGTTTTCTGTTTTGAGTAGTTTTTGTTTTTGTTATCAAACATCAAAATTTTATCTGTATATTTTTTTTTTTTGGAGAAAAAGTTGAAAAAGTAGCAAAAAAAGTTATCAAAATTTTTTTTTCAGAAATCTTATAAAAATTTTACAAAATAACATGCATTTAATTAAACTCTGTAAATTTAAAGAGTTTTTTCTGTAAATTTTTTTGCATCAAATGCATTTTACAAATATATGTAAATTTACATAGTTTTTTTTGCTAAATGGTGGTTTACTTAACCAATATTTTACTAGAAACTCTGTAAATTAACAGTTTTTTTTTGTCCAAATCATTTTACTGAGTTTTATAGTAAAATTACAGAGTTTTCTCTGTAAAAAAGCTTTCATATTTAACCAATATTTTACTATAAAATCTGTTAATTAATAACGGGTTTTTTCTGTCAAAATCATTTTACAGAGTTTTTTAGTAAAATTACCACGAAATGTTGTTAGCTGGAAAAGTATGGTGTACTCTGTTAAATTAGCAGAGTTTTTCTGTAATTTAACAGAGTTATTATTTTGAGTGTATAAACAAAAAACAACAATTTAAATGGGAAAATTTAGAAATACAGTGTTTTCAATTTTAATTTATGTGTTTTTTTTTATATATGAGGGTTTCTTCGTCAACTGGGCCACCCCTCTGTTCAAAATTCTAACTTCAGATTCTTATTTAGCGACCCCAAAAACTCGTATAAAAAGTTTTAAGCAAATCGGTTTATATTTTAAAAATATTGGTCGCCATTTTGAATCCGCCATTTTGAATTTTAAAATTTCATCTTCAGATTATTCTTAAGCGACCACAAAAACCCGTGTATAAAGATTTTTAAACGAATCTGTAATGTTTTTAAAAAATTGACCGCAATATCCGCCATATTGAAATTCAAAAACCGACACTCGGCATTCAAAAGTAAATATTTTTAAGTAATTTCGATTTTTTTTTTTTTTAAATTTAAACCCAAAGAAACCCTCATATATTTTTAAGATTCTTGAAGATGCCATCCAAAGGATGGAGAAATATTAAAAAATAATAAAAATTAAAATTTAATAAAAACAACTGTGGCCTCGAGCTTGTCTATTTATTAATATAGAAAATATTTTTTTTCCAAATTTTAGTTAGGTCTTTTTTTGAATATTGTTGGTCAGGTTTCATTATAACGTCTATTTAAGCTTTGATCAAATTTCGAATATCAATTTTTAATTGAATCAATTCCCAATTAGAAATTTTGTCTTTAAGACAATGTCAGTAATGATTCATCAGGTAGAAGTCAGCAAGTGAATACATTTTACTAAAGACAACTTAAGTACATGTCATAATTTTTGTCGGAGCTCTCCAAGTTCTATAAATGTACTGACTTGTCATATAAGTTGTCTTATCAATTTAGAAAAATCTTGTCTTTAATGCTGACAATTATATAGCAAATCCGACCAATCACTAAAAATTTTTTTCCCGATGTAAAATCGATGTAATTTTGTATAATCCTTTAAAACTCTTTTAGTTTTCTTTGTAATTAAAAAAATAAAATTGAATTGGTCTTAAAACTATAAAAAAAAAAATCCGCGACCGGGGATTGAACCGAGGCCAAAAATCTACAACACGTAAGCTGTCGAACCTGCTAGACAACTAGGCCAATCACAACTTAAAATTGTTTGTAATAAAATATAATTTGAAATCATAATATTTTCAAATTTGTCAAAACCAAAATAAACTGAATATATCGTCACCTTAATTGTAAAGGGCTCCTGAAATATTATTTTTGTAAATATTTTTTTTTGTTTTGTATAAATAATATTAAAAACAACTAAGATACGCCTAAATAACTCTAACAAAATCTTGTTAAATAGGATGAAGCCAAATTCCAATTAATATTTAAAAAAATGTTATATTTGAGGAAGAAAAATTTATATTGTAGCATTGTTCAATTCAGTCGACGAAATATATATAACAGGACAATTCAAATAATACCTAAATTAATTTAAATTTGTTTTTAAATAAACACATTTATTATCAAAGTTTGGCTAAAGGGGTAAGGTGCTAGACCAGTGACCAGAAGGTTATGAGTTCGCGGACCAAGTGAGGCAGATAAAAATAGTAAGTTTAAAAAAATTAAATTTAAGAAATGGACAAATAAAAATAGTAAAGTAGTGTAAATTAAAAGACGTGATTAATAATATTTAAATTTTTGAACAATCTCTGACGTACTATGTACATGTCATAATGTAGTCATCACTATTGACTTCCTGCTTACTTGTCGGCGAGGAATTTTGACAAAATACTTGAAAAAGTCAGGAGGTGTCATGAGGTTTTTTGTATGGTCAGAGAATTTTCAGTCAGCAGGTACACTGACATTGTCATAAGGAAGTCTTTGAGATGTCTTAACGACATTTCTAATTGGGTTAATTTTTATTTTTAATAATAATTTAATCACCGTATTGTGTAGTTTAACATATTGTTTGATTTTACCATAATTTTGTAATTTTTAGCATAATTTTTGAATTTAATATTTTTGTCAGAATTTTCGTTTTTTGACAGGCCTTGATTTTTAAAAGTTAAAATTTTTAGTTTATCAAATTAACAAATTTTTTTAAACTTTTCTTTTATTTTAACTATAAATTTATTTGGTTTTTTGATCATTTTTGAGTATATGGTTTCATATAATTTTTTTTATATATATTGGTCTATATTTTTTTTATTTGGGGGATTATAGGATTTTAACTTTTTTCTTTAAGTATGTTTTTTTTTGTTTAAAATGGTTTAAATATCTTATTTAATTATAGTTTGTTGTATATTGCTTAAAAAAAAAAAAAAACATTAACAATTTGGCTAAACAAGAAAATTATTTAATTAAAAACATATAAATACATATTTTTTTTTTGAACAAGCTTAAGCTAAACTAATTATTGAAATAAAATTAATTACAAAAGAAGCATTTAATTTTTGTATATTAATTTTTTGGAATGTTAAATTATAAAATAGTACAATTTTTAGTTTATATATATTTTACAAATTAAATAAGTGTGATTTTTCTGCGACCTCTCAGTTATAATTTATAAAAAATTTAATTTTTGAGGTATAGGTCAAGTTTATGTAAAATTCTCTATTGCTAATATTTCGCTACACTTCGTATAACAGCTTCAAAGCTTATTTTCGAAAATGTTTACAGATTTTTTTTTGAAAATAAGCTTTAAAGATGCTATACGAAGTGTAGCGAAATAACAGTAATAAAGAATTTTATAAAAACTTGACCTCGAGCTCAAAAATTTAATTTTTTTATATATTTTAAAAATTGTTTTTCAAATATAATTAGTGTGTGGTGTGTGTAGTACAATTTTAGTTAAATTTTAGATTAACACAGAATATAACAAAAGTTTTAGCAAAACAAATTGTAATTGAATAGAAAAATAATAATCAATTACTTTTGTTATCAGTTCAATTAAAAGTTTGTTTAATATTTAAACTTTTAAAACAGCACTCAATTTGTTTTTTAAAGGTTGAGACATTGATTACATTTGTAATCAAAACAATTAAAAACGTTACTAAATGGACTATTTTTTTATCCGGTCACTCAATTACTTTTTTAATTGATGTAAATAAAAATTTATTCAATTATTAACTCACAAACTATAATTAAGTATTAATTATAACTTTTGCTTATTTGATTATTTTGTTAATTGAAACAATTATTAAAGTATTTGATTATAAGTATCTTTCCAATTTCTGTTTTCTTCGGGAAAATTTTTGTTAAATTTAATTTCTGCGTAATCCAAAATCCAATAAAATGTACTACAATTATTTTCTAAAGCATTATATTTTTCTCTTATATATATTTTATATTTGGTGTTATTTTATATTTTTTTTATATTTGTTTTTGAAAATTTATTGTATTGCGAAATTTAAAATGAGTATTAGAGTGCCCAGAAGTATTTTTTTTATAAATCTTAACCCTTAATTATGTTTCTTTATCTACAAAACTTTCCTTGCGATAAATTCGACCGGGACGTTTCGGGTCATTTTTTTATACCCTCCACTTATTGTTAGTGATAGAGGGTATATATAAGTTTGTCTTCCGTTTGTAACTCATCGAAATATCGGTCTGGGACCCCATAAAGTATATATATTCATGATCCCCGATATATTTTAAGACATTCTAGCGATGTCCTGTCTGTGGAAATGGTGATCACGACCAAAATTCTACACGGATATGACTGAAACTTATAATATTTATTGGAAGTTCTCCCGACAAGTTTGGTATTGCATTTGAGCGAAATCGGTTCATCGTTTCAAAAGTTATGCACGAAAATGTAAGGACACCTGAAAAATTTTGGTGCATTCAACATAACCTAGAAATACAAAATGCTTTAAGTAAGCTGCTGGTTGACATATGTGAACATAATTGAACACCAAATGGTATTTAAACAAGTACAAACATATTTTTTTGACAAAAAAAGAAAAAAATAGCGGATTTTTTTTTTACCAAAATTTTTTTTCGCGGAAATTTTTTTTTCAAAAATTTTTTTTTTTCAAAAGTAATTTCCTTTTAAATAAAGTTTTTTCCAATAATCTTTTTGAAATTGTGGAGGGTATTACTACATTCGGCAAGACCGAATTTAACTTTTTTACTTGTTTTTATACCCTCCACTCTAGTGATAGAGGGTATATATAAGTTTGTCATTCCGTTTGTAACACCTCGAAATATTGGTCTAGGACTCCATAAAGTATATATATTCATGATCCTCGATCGATTTTAAGACGATCTAGCGATGTCCGTCCGTCTGTCCGTCTGTCTGTCTGTTGAAAACACGCTAACTCTTGAAAGACTTTACGGAGACTCCTGAAGTTTGGCATATATGTTGGGCATTTACCTGGTCAGGTTGGTATTGCAATCCAGCGAAATCGGTCCAGTGGTTCAAAAGTTATAAGCAAATGAGTGAATTTCGGCAAGGGTTTTTCTGGAATTTACGAGATAAAACACACGGTATCTTTCGAACGGCAATTCTGAGGGTGCTGAGATGTGGCATATATATTTGCCGTTCCTCTGGTCCGGTTCGTTTTAAATTTCAGCCAAATCAGTCCAGTGGTTCAAAAGTTATTAGCAAAACCGTAAATTTCAGATTAGTTTCACCTTAAATTCACGTGTTGAAAACCCGCTAAACATGTTTTAAAAACATTTGTAAGTCAAAAAATATTTTACAAGGTATTTTTGTCACTCAAAAATATTTTTACACTAAAACAAAAAAAACTACACTCAAAAAAAATTTTACACTCAAAAAAAATGTACACTCAAAAAAAATTTTACACTCAAAAAAAAATTAGTAAATTATTTTTTTTTGTTCAAAAATTACTAAAAAATGTTTTTTTAAACAAAATAAAATATTTCTAACCAAAAATTTTATTTTTTTCACGTTAGAAAATTTACTATCACTTAAAAAGGGCACTGTGGAGGGTATTCATAGATTCGGCCAAGTCGAATTTAACTTTTCTACTTGTTTTTTTTTTAAATTCAGAAAAATTATAAAAAAACAAGTAGAAAAGTTAAATTCGACTTGGCCGAATCTATGAATACCCTCCACAATGCCCTTTTTAAGTGATAGTAAATTTTCTTGCGTGAAAAAAATAGCATTTTTGGTTAGAAATATTTTACTTTCGGTAAAAAAACTTTTTTTTATTAATTTTTGAAAAAAAAAAAAATTACTAATTTTTTTTTTTGAGTGTAAAATTTTTTTTGAGTGTATTTTTTTTTTGTTTTAGTGTAAAAAAACTTTTTTTTGTTAATTTTTGAAAAATAAAAAAAAATAATTTACCAATTTCTTTTTTGAGTGTAAAATTTTTTTTTAAGTGTAAACTTTTTTTTGGTTAGAAATATTTTATTTTCTGTAAAAAAAACTTTTTTTTATTAATTTTTGAAAAAAAAAAAATACTAATTTTTTTTTTGAGTGTAAAATTTTTTTTGAGTGTATTTTTTTTTTGTTTTAGTGTAAAAAAACTTTTTTTGTTAATTTTTGAAAAAAAAAAAAAATAATTTACCAATTTTTTTTTTGAGTGTAAAATTTTTTTGAGTGTAAACTTTTCTTTAAGTGTATTTTTTTTTTTGGTTTAGTGTAAAAATATTTTTGTGTGACAAAAATACCTTTTAAAATATTTTTCTGACTTACAAATGTTTTTAAAACATGTTTAACGGGTTTTCAACACGTGAATTTAAGGTGAACTAATCTGAAATTTACGGTTTTGCTAATAACTTTTGAACCGCCGGACCGATTTGGCTGAAATTTAAAACGAACCGGACCAGAGGAACGGTAAATATATATGCCATACTTCAGCACCCTCAGAATTGCCGTTCGAAAGTTACAGTGTGTTTTATCTCGTAAATTCCAGAAAATCCCTTGCCGAAATTCACTCACTTGCTTATAACTTTTGAACCACTTGACCGATTTCGCTGGATTGCAATACCAACCTGACCAGGTAAATGTCCAACATATATGCCAAACTTCAGGAGCCTCCGTAAAGTCTTTCAAAAGTTAGCGTGTTTTCAACAGACAGACAGACAGACAGACGGACAGACGGACGGACGGACGGACGGACGGACGGACGGACGGACGGACGGACATCGCTAGATCGTCTTAAAATCGATCGAGGATCATGAATATATATACTTTATGGGGTCCTAGACCAATATTTCGAGGTGTTACAAACGGAATGACAAACTTATATATACCCTCTATCACTAGAGTGGAGGGTATAAAAAATTCGCACCTTTAAGAACTTAATTCGAGGGTAAGACCTACAAACAAATTTTTCTGGCCACTCTAATGAGTATATTCACTTTTAAATCAATATAAATTTTTATTAATGTCAGCCTTAATTTTTTTTTATAAAAAAATGGTAAATTATATATTTACAGACATCAGAAATTCTAGAATGTTGTGCCTTTTAAGGAGTTTGTAAGCAGGTCTAATCTGCAAACTTAAATTTACTTAAACATATTATTTGTTTTTAAGTCCAACATATTAAAAAAAATGGATTTAAATTTAGTCTAAATTAATATGAATTTTTTTAAATTTATACGAAATTTTTTAATTTTATAGTAGTATGTTCTTAATTTTTTTTTTTTTTTTAATTTTTAAGATATTTTCTTATTTTAATAATGTTTCCATGGTTAATATATTTTTAAGTTGATTTGTGACAGCAAAAATCAGTGTATTTTTTTAAAATTTTGGTATTAAAGCCATAAAAACTTTAAAAAAATTATGTTTTCTGCTTTTTTTCTCAAATTTTGTTTCAAATTTATATGTTTTGTAAAGTTAATAAGTGCAAAATTAAAAAGATTAACAAAATTTTGGAAATTATCAAAAAATTCTTTAAATCAAATCTTATTAAATTTTTTAACCATGGATTTTTTTTTCATTTTACTTTTTATATTTTTTAACCCACAAAAAATACAATTTTTTAATTTAAGGCATTTTTACACGTACGCAAATTTTTAAATTTATATAAAATTTTTTAAATTATTTTTTTTGTTTCTTTTTACAAATTGTTTTTTTTTTATATTTTCTGTAATGCATAGTTTTTGAAAATATCTCCGCAAAACCTTAACTATGATAATGTCTAACAAGTAATCGGGAAATAGGCCAAAAAATATAAAAAAAGTATTGTTTTTTACCTACCGCTTACCATATTCATTACTTTTTTGTATTTTTCATGCATTACGTAATGAAACCTTATTATTTTTAGTCTCATCCCATAAAAAATGTTCGATCAAAGAAAAATAAGGAAAGGAAAAAGTTATATATAATTATATATATTTGATAAAATTAAATAAATTTATGTATAATTTGATACAATTGTATATAATTATATTAGATTTTTTTAAATATAAAATGTTATAAAATTATATCCATAGATTTAATTTATCAAATTATAATTTGATACATTTTATAACATTAGATAAAATTATATATAATTTTATCAAATATATATAATTATATCAAAATTTGTTTTATGTTGAATTATATAAAATATAACTTTATCAAATTATATATAATTTTATCTAGTTTTATCTAATTTTATCAAATTTTTTGAAAACAGAATCCTGTATATATAATCTTATATAATTATAGATAATTTCCCGACTAAAAAAAAATAATACGGTGCCATATAACATTTGATCCCGAAAATGGAGGATCCAAAAATATATGATTATATCTGATTAGTTCAAAATTTAGATAATAAGATATAATTAGATCCCAAAAATGGAACGGTGAATATTATCTAATTTGATATTATAAAAAATTAGATTTAATAAGATCTAATAATATATAATTATATCTTATTAGATCTAATATGATCTTTAATATCAAATCAGATGAAATTTACCGTTCCATTTTTGGGATCCAATTATATCTAATTATATCAAATTTTATTTAATAAGATATAATCATATATTTTAAGATCCTCCATTTTTGGGATCAAATGATGGATCTATTTATATACAATTATATAAAAAACTATATGATTATATCAAAACTTTTTTACTCGGGTTGATAAAATAATTATATATAATTTGATAAAATTATATAAAATTATATATATAAATTGGTAAAATTATATATAATTAAATAAAGAACTTTTTTACTCACCCGAGTAAAAAAGATATGATATAATCATATATGCTAATATATAATTATTTAAATTTATATATGGTTATGCATGAACTTTGATATGGACATATAAGCTTATGTATAGCATTGTATTTTTCCTTATTTTTTAATATGATAACATACATATTCATATCTATTTATATACCGATCTATATGAAATTAGATATGACATATAAGGTCGGGAATTTTTGGATATGGCAGATAAAAAGATATATGATTTTATTTATAATTATATCCCGAAAAAAAATTTCAAAATTTTCTAAGTCCCGGACAATTAAAAAAAATTAAAAAATTTTTAAGTTCTAAAAAATTTTATGAAAATTTTCCAAAGTCCCGGACACAAAATTTTTTTGGCAATTTTTTTTGGAGTAAAAAAAGTCATTGAAAATGTTTTTCGAAGAAATTTTATGTTTTTGAAAAATTTTGAAGTTCTGAAAAAATGTTTTTAAATTTTCTAAGACACAAACATTTTTGGGAGTTTTTAAATCCCGTAAAAATGATTTTAGAAAAAAAAATTTACAAATTTTTAATAATTTGCTAACAAGGGAAGTCTCCCTAGTGTCACCCGCGGATCTTTATGGAATTAGTTTTATTTTGTAGAGCAGAAAAAATAAAGGGACATGTATTTTTTTAGCGGCCCAAATTCATATTTAGGTGGTAAAAAGGAGGGGGGAACACAAGGCCATTTTTCAGTTTTTTTCGTTTATCTCCTATACTATGCAAAGAAACCTAGTCATGTTACACACCAAATGAAAGGTCATTGGAAAACCTATCTACGTGTGCTAAGAACGTGTCCAAACATGCACAACTTTTCGTCATATTGAGCAAAATACCAAAATTTTAGGACATTTTTGTTAATAAGTCGAAAAATATTAACTTCTTTGGCCCGTTATTAGCACCACGAGATGGGTATTTTTAATACCTTTAATCTGATACCACACATGCCTATATTAATTTTGTTTAAATAGGCGTAAATCGAAAAAAACTGAAAAAGGTCAATTTCCCCCCATACAAATTGACCCCCCTAAAAAATGAGTTTGGGCCGCTATAAAAAAATACGTGTCGAATTAATTTTCGTTCTTAACGACATATCCAAATTTCATGAAGATCGGAGGGTGACACCAGGGAGACTTCCCTTGTAAGTCCCGAAAAAATTCAGAAGAGCAATAAAAACTCTTCTAATTGATAATGTATCCAATCAGATAAAATAATTTCTAATTTCACGTTTAAAATTCCATAAAATTTTACCAGATTTCATCTAATTATATAAAAATTTATCTAATTTTAACAGATAAGATATGATTTAATACAATTAGATAGACCCATTTTTGGGATCAAACTTAATCAAATATGATATTATTTTATCAAAAATAATAGAATTTGATATAATCGTATAATATTCGATCCGCCAATTTTCGGATCAAAATTAATATGGATTTACATAAAAGCATATCTGTTCATACATAATTAAATATTGCGTCATATAACTTTTTTTTATTCGGGCAGGATAGCCTAGATCTACATTTCAGCCCATAATTTTAAATCCAAAATTGAACATTTCCGAAATTTTATAAATACACATTAGACCAATGGTTCCCAACCTTTTTAGCGCCATGCCCCACTTTTAAGTTAAAAAACTACAATGTCCCCCCTACACTCAAGAAAAGTTTATAAATTTTTCAAATTGGTTTTAAAATTCAAGATTTATTTGTGGTTAAGCAAACTTTTTGTTAAAATCATTGTTTAAACAAAGTTTTTAGAAAAAGTTTTCAACAATCAACAAAATAATTTAACTACCCGACTAAAAATAAATATACAGGTCCATATATAATTTGAAGTTGAGCCGTATATAATTTAATATGGACCAACACGTATTTGGATAAAATAAGATGATGAAATTGGTGGATCAAAATAGCTCAAAATTTGTTATATTAGATTAAATATGATCGTTTTTGATCCGAATATTGGGTTTATCTAATTTGATATAATTGTATATAATTTAAAATCATAAGATAAAATATGTAGAATTTGGCATAAAATATTTTTTTTATCTCATAATTTTCAAATTTATCCCAAGTTTTTTCGGTAAATGCAAAAAAAATTGCCAAAAAAAAAAAAAAATGTGTGCGGGACTTAGAAATTTAAAAAAAAAAATCGAAATTTAAAAAAAAAATTTCTTAAAACTTTGTTAATAAATTTTTACTTCAAAACGCAAAAATGTACCAAAAATATTTTTTATCAAGTACTTAGAAAATTCTACAAAACTTTTTCAGGACTTGTAAAATTTTACAAAATTTGGTTAATTTTTTTTTAATCATTTTTAATGAAATTCTTAACTCCAAAACGCAAAAGTTATTTGTGTCTGGAAATTTAAAAAAAAAAATCTCTGGACTTAGAAAACTTTTTTCCCCCGATTCGGCACCATATATACATGTTTATCTCATCTTGTATGAGGTCATACATGAAGTTGTATATCATATATTTATTTATCTAATCTTGTATGAGGTCATTCATGGAGTCATATAAAATATTATATGCCATATCTAATTTAATAAAGCTTTATATATTTTATGTGGAGCAACACATGATTCGATATCCTTTTATATGGCACCATTTTAAATTTTGGGTGTAAAACTTAATACAAGATACATTTACATATAATTATGTAAAGTACTGTGTATGGCCATATATAAATATATTTAATAATATGTTACTATATCTAAACTTTTTTAGTCGGGTAAAATAATATTTTTATTTAGCTTATTTAACAAAAAAAAAATCTTAAAAATTTGCTCGTTGCCCCCCTAAAGTATTCAAATTGCCCCCCAATGGGGCGAGAATCAAAGGTTGGGAACCATTGCATTAGACTGTAATTTTTTGCATGACAAAAAAGTTTTTCTTCCGATTTTGAACATCCGGCAAAATTTTTATTCTCCTAGGTCTAGAACATATGGGGTTCAAATTTAAGGCCAATCGGATTAAATTAACTCGCGGATCCTGGAGATCAAAGTTCGGGATTTTGTAAAATTAAAAAAAATGTCTTGCGATGCATCACATTTATTAATTTTGATCCGCTGAACACAAAAATCTAAAAAAAAATTAAATCGGTCCAACGGTTTTCTATATGTTGCTATTTAAAAATTGGAAAAAATTGCAGTTACGGTCAAGAAATTAAAAAAAAAATCTAAACATTTATTTTCCTTGATTCTCTTTAAAAAGCTTGAGACAAACCCAGTTTAAAAAAAAAATTCCAAAAATTAAATTTGGTCGCAGGGCGCCACTGGTTAAAATGATCGGATTTGGCTCAAATTAAATTTAAATGAAAAATTGTTTCAAGCTCTACGAAAGAGGAATGATATTTAATTTTTTTTTTTTTTTTTAAATTCTTGAACGTAGAAAAAAATCGCCATTTTTTTTTTGTAAATTTTAGCGATATTTCGAAAACCATTCGACCGAGTTTAATTTTTTTGTTGATAATCGTGTTCAACATTTAAATATGATGTATCGCAAGACATATTTTTAAAAATCCAAAACTTTGATCGCCGGGCGCCACGGGTTAACTCAGTTTGATTAAAAAAATTTTGCCGACATCGGATGAAAAACTTTTTTGCCATCCAAAAAAATGCCGCTCTACTATTCCATATTTGTTGTACTTCCTTTTAAATTTTTTATCTTTTTCGATCTATCTCGCTTAGTTTTTGAGATATTTTCATTTTGATTTTTTAACTAAATTCTAAAAACTAATTCAAAGAAGTTTTTAGTTAAATTTAATATTTTTTTTTTCCAAAAAAATTTGTTATGTCTTAACATGGCAATGCATTACATAAGTCCTTCCATATTTAAGGTTTTGCTGGGATGTTTAAAAATATATGTTTAAATATTTACAAAATGATGATTGGTAACTAATTTGGCAAAATGGAGTTGATTATATATTTTAACTGTGAATTGGAGTCGATTTTCCTGTTTTCAAATATAAAAACTGACAAAAATGTTTTTGTTTACACTTTTTTTTGCAAAATATTCATAAAATATCAGTTCGAAATTGAAATTCGTAAAAGATTCTTTGAAATCGGAAAAAAACAATTAAAATTTGAATAAGAAAAATTTTAAATTCGAGAACGATCATTTTAAATTCGAAAAAATCCATTGAAGTTCGAAAACATAAAAAAAAAATGAAAGATTTAACAGAAAAGCCACGATTAGTAAAAACCTGTCGTTTTTATACCCTCCAACCACACTATGGGGGTATACTCACTTTGTCATTCCGTTTGTAACGCATCGAAATATCGGTCAGGGACCCCATAGAGTATATATTTTATTGATCTATGATCGATTCTAACAAGGGAAGTATCTCAACCCATATGAACCGATTTGCCTGAAACGTAAAACATATATAAAAGATACAATTCTAAGGTTGTGGTGTCTCGGCTTATCGGCCATATCGGGGATTTAGGGGTTCAAAACATGGGTCAAAAAATGGCACAATAATCGTTTTTTGGATTTTTCAGCCATTTCTTTTTAGGAAACTATGATGTTTTCATATGAGAAGAAAGGTTTTTTTAATGCCTATTCAATGGTGGCATAACCTTGTAAAAATTCGGCTTCTTTAAATTTTTTTTCAGGAAAATGTGTAAATTTTGAGCGGTATTTATGTGAAGACATATACCTACGATATCTATATGAATAAGAAATAATCTTTATTAAATTTAAGTCGATACGTATTTTTGGCCTAGACGATATTCCTGTTAGTTCGGAAGTTATAAAAATTTTGCTGAAGGTCCACATGGTTTCATAAGGGGACAACGAAATTTTTAAACACCGATATGGCCGATAAGCCCAGACAACCCAACCTTAAAATCGCCTCTTTAACACATATTTTAAGTTTCAGGCAAATCGGTTCATAAGGGTTTAGATACTTCCCTTGTAAGACATTCTATGAATGTCCGTCTGTCTGTAGATAACACTATGCAGTCCAAAATAAAACAGCTAAGAGTCCTGAAGATTGGCACAAATAGTCTCATGTTCATAGGCAGATTAAGTTCGTGAATGGGCAAAATCGGGCCAGGAGGAAAAAAGTTCCCCCTTGAAGAACTGAACAAACCTCTGAAAAAATACACTTTTTTTACATGTTTTTTGTATTTTTGTTAAATAAATGAAACATTTAGTATATTTATCGCGATGGGAAGGTGCTCTCAATGTCCCACACTGACACCCCTCCCCAAAAAAATCGCCCCTGACAATTTTTTTTTTAATTTTTTTACATTTTGGAGGATATAAAAGATTCGGCACAGCCGAATTTAACACTCTCACTTGTTAATTCTGAAGGGGACTATATATTGGATTTCCCTAATACTCGTAAAGTGAAATTCCTCCCGACTTTCTGAAATTTTCTTATGTTTTTGAAATTTCAATCGATCTATTAATTGACTTCTCTAAATTTCATTAAATTGCTTTTAATTAAAAAAAATTGAACTTTGGTTTTTAATTTTACTTAAGAGCTTTTTTCTGAATATTGTTAAACTTTTTCGAATTTCAATCACTATTATGAGGCCTGTCACAGAGTCAGCCCCGCTGGGAAGTGGTTTTAAAGTTTTTCTCTAAACAAAACAATTTTTCGGAAACCACTTCCATTCAATTCCATTCCACTTTAATTTTTGAAATTGATTTCATTCTGAAAAAATATTCGTTTTGCGTTTTACGAGTAAACAACTTATTCCACTTCCGAACAAAATGGAGTCTGTGACATGCCCCTATGTTTAATTAAAAAAAAAAACTGACCGAAATTTGAATGTTTCTTGAATGAAGAAATATATTTATAAATACACGAGTACCCAACTGAAATCATTTAAGTTTTGTACTTCTGTATTAATAATTCTTCTCTTTGAAACATTTTCTTTTTTAACCAGTTTAGAAAATGACCCCAGATTCCAAATTTTTAGTGAAAAATTTACAAATTAAAATTTTAAAGCATGATATTTTTATTTTTTTAGCGAAAACGTTTTAATATAAAAAGTTTTGTAAGTGTTATAATATTTTGACAGCTTTATATGTCAAAAATATGAGAACAAATTGTTGTAATCTCAGAGCTTTTCCAATATTTTTCTTTCTCTCCAAGAGGGGCTTTTTTACTCTTTAAAACTTTTTTTATGTTAGGAGGCTAATTAGTAATTACCAAAGTCAGCGAAATTTTTCATTAACATGTGGAATTTATAATAACGTCTCCAGTTTAAATAGAATTCCGATTGGTTTCGACTTTAAGTAGTTATTAGACCCCGGTTTATGAGAAAGTACAATCATAATACTTTGTATTGCTCAATCCATGTTTCACTCAATATTTATATTTAAAATAAGTATTTGTAATAATCATATATTATAAATTTTGGAATTCTATATTTTTCTACGAAACCTGATAGTATGGAAAGTGGGGGCAAGAGAGAAAGAGTGAAAACGTGATATAGAAATTATTTACATATGATATTCATATTGAGCTGAACGTGAACGTCTTGCACCCGAATACCAACGATACGGTAATTGATGCTGTTGCTGTGCTGACAACGATGACGGTGACATATGTCCCGGTTGTATAAAATTTTGTGTATTTAAAGATAATGTACTAGAACGAGCACCTGGACTACGAGCCATTTGTACTCTCAAATTGGCAAAACCCTGCTAGGATGATGGTGAAGTTGATGTAGCCGTAACATCAGCAGTATTACGACGTGATACACGTCTACTATATAGCGCTAAAGACTTGTGAGTTGTTGCATTAGTGTTTGTATTACCTCCACCACCGGGACTAGCATCTAAATATGCCTCAGGACTAAAACGTACACGACTATGAGAGGATAAAGAACCCTCTTTGGCACTTAAATATGAGCTATCATCACTGGTAAATGAATCGGGTGGTGTGGGATTTGTAGGTGTACTAACAGCCGTACCTGTAGTATTGGCATTATTAGGTTGTGGTATACCAGAACCATTTAATGGTGCACCATTTGGTGTTTTATAATTATTGTACTTTTTCAAAGAGGAACGCAATTTAGTACTAACTCCAGCTGTAAATGCCAAAGCATTTGCATCGAAAGGCAGACTATCTGGTCTTTCAGGCATTAGTCGTGGTATAGACGAAGGTTTATGATGTCCATATGTTGGAGCCGGTGAGGGTGGTGAAGTTTTCATGTTTATGGGAGACATGGGAGTGGATCGCGATCTTGTGTAAACTGTGCGTTGTGGTGTATGATGCAGCGGTGTACCTTCGCCTCGTCGATATTGATAGAGTGGTTTGTGCAGACGACTTACATTAAATGGAAGATTTTCATAATCTCTCATACGATTGAGAGACGATATTTCATTGCGATTTGTTGCCATAAAACGATTTGTTGGTTTTGGTGAACTTTTATATAGCTCCTGCTTAGTGGGTGGCGGTACTGCACCTGTGGGCAGTATGTTTGTAGGTTCCCTATAGGTTGCATAGTCTGTCATACTATTGTATTCGTATTGTTGTGTAATGGTATCATCATAATCTAATGTAAAACCTTGATTATAATTGGAATTATTGGATATTGTGGAAGGTGTTCGTCTATGACCGGCAGCTGTTACCCCCATTTGGGGTACACGAGGCGGTGGTGTACGTACGCCGGCCGTAGAAGCATGATGTTGTTGAGGAGCTGGTGGTGGTGGCGGCTGTGGATCATAACTATAGTCATAGTAGTTGGGTAAACGATGATTGTAATCATAAGAATAATCTGGATAAGATTTACAATCTCTTTCATAGGTTAATTGATGTTCAGGACGATATGGAAAATAATTGGAACCTATAAAGGAAATGGAAGAATTAAGTTGATGAAGGAAAGAAAATAATTAATAAGGAATACAAATTTAACTGCAAAGAACTTGGATTATGTTGAAGAGGATTATTAAACCTGATTAATTTTTTGTAAACCATCGAATTTGTCAGACGCTTCTTACCCTCATACTCAGACACACTTCGTTCATCTCATTCTTAGGTCTAAGATTTTGCCGTCTTATACTTAGACTATCTCTACATTTCATCCATTTTTAAAGCAACTTAAGGGCTCAAACTCTCTTAAACCTTAAATGTTTTTGTCTATTACATTTCAGTTATATTCAAGTTCTTGCAAATCATTTGTGTTCAAGCACCTCTGCAGGTCGTCTATTCATTTACTCACCTAAATATCCAGCTCTATGAGCTCCTGCTCCATATGCCCCACCATCATTTGAAAAACTCGGACCATTCCTAAGATAATCTTGCGGAGCATATAAAGGCGGCTGTGTCCCCATACCCACTTGACCACCCAAATGAAAACCACGAAATGACTTATCAATGGGTAAGTTATCTTCCTGTTCGGAATATTCCAAATTTTCGGTAAACGATGAAGTACTCACTTTACGTCTCGGTGAAGGTGTTGGCGGTTGAGTGTGACTACCCAACGAGGAAGACAATATACCCGAGGTGGTGTTAGTGAAATTTGAACCTAAACCGCTAGTCGTAGTTGTGGAAACTGTTGACGGCATTTTGCGTATTTGTTGTGGATGGTGATGTGGATAGTGTTGGGGTGTGGGTGGTTGCGTTACCGACTTTGTGTAGTGAGGTTGTGGTATATGCGACTGATGATTATGGAATTTATTATATAAGTTTGCTGCACTATCGGCGACATTGTGGTTTTGTTTTTGTTGTTGCTGATGCTGTGGCAAAGGTGAATCGGTGTTACGTCTTGGTGAGCCAGGAGTATCCGAGGGTTCATAAGTTAAAGAACTTAAAGCAGATCTGGAAATAAAGTTGAAGGTTTTGAGTTACTTAATTAGTTAAAGAGATTAAGAAAAAAATGCTACGGGAAATTTTAAAGCAAATGGATGCTATTTCAGAGATGGCGCCCAATGTGGGGCTAAAAGGTTTTGTTTAGAATAGAAGTTTTTTTATACCGATTTTTTTGAAATATTCGATTAAGAGATTAAATTAAAATTGCGACAGAAAATGGTGATGGAAATGGGATTTTTTTGAGAGCAGTTGCCTAACATGAGGACCAAACAAAAAGTTTCCAAAACTTGCCGATAAGCACTGGCGTAGAGTATTATATACTTATACGACTATGTGGGACAATCGGTGGGGGAACGTGGATATCTGAGAATAGAATGAAGGATAGGTGGATATCACTCACTACGTGCAGGATATCAAGAACCCTGTGGCCACTGCCAAATCTTAAAAGTACAAAAAGTCTTCTTACTTTTGGCAAACGGACGGTGAGCCTATTAGTCAAAGTACTTACAGAACACTGTATAATTGGCGATATGGCCGTGCGTATGGGAATTTATGATAGGGACTATTGTAGAAGTTGTGGGGAAGTGAAGGAGGAGGAGTCTGTGAAGCACTTGTTAAGTGCGTCTCCGGGTCTAATGAAAAGCCGCCTTAAGCATTTGAGGCAAAGATTTTTCGATGCCCTGGATTCTCTAAACGGTCTTTCATTGGCGTCCCTAGCAGAATACTTTAGAGAATCGGGGTGGTTTAAGAAGTAAAACTTTGTATCAGAAGGGGTGTAGGGAAATATAATTAACGGAATCACAATGGACCTTTGGCCTCCTAGGGAATTCTCCAAATGGCGAACGCCCATCCAACCAAACCTAACCTTGAAGAACTATAATTTCCTAACTGATGGCGTTCAACTTGGGGCGCGATACAAACAACTCCGATGTTAGAAGTCTTTTGCCCCTCATAATTTCTGAAAGGGACTATTTTAGAAGTTGTAGGGAAGTGGAGGAGGAGGAGTCTGTGAATCACTTGTTATGTGAATCTCCGGGTGAAATGAAAATCCGCCTTAATCATTTGGGGCAACTAAGATTTTTCGATGACCTGGATTTCCTAAACTTGACTTCTCTAGCAGAATACCTTAGAGAATCGGGGTGATTTAAGAAGTAAAACTTTGTATCATTAGCTGAGTAGGGAAATAGAATTAAGGGAAGCACAATAGGCCTTATGGCCTACGAGTGAAGTCGCCAAATGGCGAATGCCCATCCAATCTAACCTTACCTTGAAGAACTATAATTTCCTAACTGATGGCGCCCAACTTGGGGCCCAATACAAACAACTCCGATGTTAAAAGTCTTTTGCCCCTCATAATTTCTTAAAGGGACTATTGTAGAAGTTGTTTGGAAGTAAAGAAGGAGGAGGCGTCTGTTGTGCACTTGTTATGTGAATCTCCGGATCTAATGAAAAGCCGCCTAAGCATTTGGGGCAAAGATTTTTCGATGGCCTAAATCTCCTAAAAGGTGTCTCATTGACGTCTCTAGCAGAATACTTTAGAGAATCGGTGTGGTTTAAGAAGTAAAACTTTGTATCAGAGCCGGAGTAGGGAAATAGAATTAAGGGAATCACAATGGACCTTTGGACTCCGAGTGAATTCGCTAAATGGCGAACGCCCATCCAACCTAACCTAACCTTGATATAATTTCCTGACTGATGGCACCCAACTTGGGGCCCGATACAAACAACTCTGATGTTAGAAGTCTTTTGCTTATTGACCTTCAAAAGTGACGACCAATTAGTGTTGTTAAATTTATCCTTGATTTGAATTGAACCAATTAATTGTAATTAAGCTTTTTAAATATTTTTCTACATTCTCTTCTTATTTAATTGTGGATTTTTCTTGTTGTCCCTCCATCTTAACTAAACTAAAAATAAGTTTATAAAATTTTCTAACATTAACATTGAAACAGAAATGGCGCCCAACTTGGGGCCGGAACCAAACAAAGCCGAAATAAAGAATCTCGTGCTATTTAATTGGATCCGTCAACTTTGTGATCAAAGTTCATAATTAAACCCTTATAAAATAAGATCAATTCGCATTGATTGATAGAATTTATAATTGATTTTTATTAATCCAATCGATTTGAATAACGCCTTGGAATATGTTTTATTTATTCTTTCCCAAACCAAAACATTAATTTACATTCAAGAAAGAATGTTAATGAGACACTGCTACAGATTTGGCGCCCAACGTGGGCCGTATCCAAACGACTTAGAGTTTATGAGTATCTTGCTCTTTTAACTATATCTAGTTGCATCTAACAATTTTGTGATTAATTCAATGTCTTTGAAAACTTATAGTTTGTAAAAATTACACTTCTGCACACATGGCTCCCAACGTGGGGCCCGAAGTAATGACTTCGTTATTATCAAAACCTTGATTTATTTATTTAATCTAGACGCATCCATTGATTAAGTCCTTAAAAACTTATAGCTTGAAAGTAACACTTTAACACAGATGGCGCCCAACGTGGGGCCACTGCAAATCCAATAGTGCTCAAGCTGGGGCTCAAACCACTTAGACATTAGACATTGTGTTTTATCAATAATATCTAGTTGCATCCACTTTTTTTGTGATTGACTTAAATTCTTTGAAATCTTATGGTTTGTAAAAACGAGCCTTTAACAGAGATGGCGCCCAACATGGGGCCGAACTAAACAACTTCGGAATTTTAAGCATTGTCCTCTCTATGTTTTTGATAGTTACCTTTTTTGTGATTGATTCACAGTATTTAAAATCTTATGGTTTGTAAAAGTAACACTGCAAAACAGATGGCGCCCAGCTTGGGGCCCATACCATATGGCTTCGAGATTATTAGTATTACGTATTTTGTCGATCAAATGGGACTCAATCCTTAAAATCTTATTGTATTATACTTTCTTTAAACTTACCTATTACGATTTCCTGTGCCATGATAAGTATTTGCTGCAAATCTACGATCATCGGCCACCTTTGGTAAATTCATATCCAATGGAGCTTTTAAGGCAGGTACATCACTCAACAAAGTCGGATGAAATGGTGATACATTTGACATGCGTACATCATAACCAGCTGCTACACCAGCCAATAAGGCGGCCATATTATAAAGTAACACCTCTATAACGGAAAGTTTGGGTTTGCGTGCCGCATCACCAGCATATAATGTCGGCATGGGTATGTTGGAAGTAAAACGACTTAATAAATAAGGATTTGGAGACATAATAGGAAGATTTGGACCACCGCCCGGTAAAGTATTAATAGGCGAACACCAATCATCCTTGGAATTATAGCCTGGAGGCAGCACAACGTAATTAGAAAAAAGTTTAATTAGAAATAATTTGAGCTAAAAAATTAATTTGAGTTAAATTAAGGTGGCCTTTACCAAAGTTTTTGGGGTTTTCAATTATTATAAATAAAACCAATTTTGTATAGATTTTTTTTTTTTTTTGATTTTAAGTTTTTATTTTTGTTGTTTTTTTTAGTAAATTTTCGTGTAAAATTTTTTTTTTCGTTTTTTTAATATTCGTTGGCTTTTTTTTGTATGGTTTTTGTTTAAATATGGAATATTTCTTTTTAAACTAAAACTTATTATAAAACGTTAAAAATTATAATTTTACTTAAAATTATAATAATTATAACTAAAAACATTTTAATAGTTTTTTTTTTTTTTTAAATATATGCTACAATTATAAAAAAATTAAAATTTTATATAAAAAAAAAAAATAAAAACAAAAAATATCAGCACTCGTTTACAAGACTATTTTAAATTTTCAACGTTCGGTTTTTTTTTCAATTTTTAAAATAACAAATACAAAATTAAAACTTTTTTTTTTTTAAATAATACAAAAAATTAAAACATTTTTTTAAAATCACAGTTTTTTTTTTTTTTTAACAGAAAATAACAAATTTGAAACATAATTAAATTAAAAGAGAAAAAAAATTATAAAGAGAGAAATCATAGAGAGGGGAAGACACACAGCAAAACATTTTTTTGGGTAATTATTAGTTTAAAAATTATTAAATTTTTAACTTTCTCAGGGCTTTTATCAAAAGGTAAGCACCTCTGCTTACATATAAGTGTATAAGAGACCACATTTATAAGCGATAAGTTTTTTTTTCGAATTCTGATCAATTTTTTATTAAAAAATAAAAATTGTTTTATTCGACCTTTTAAATATTATATTTTGAGTAGGTTTATTTAAGCTCGAGGTCATTATTATACATATTAATCACCCATTAGATAATACCATATGCTAGTTGTTGTTGCAAATGCTTCTCAATGAGGGTTGATGATGAATATGTATTACAACGTGCTTTTCTTTTGAAAAAGTTCTTTAAATAAGTAATGAATACCCAAATTCTTTTTCTGTGAAGTAAGAGAAATATTGCAAATTAAGTTTTGAATTTGAAAATTCACAATTGCCATATTTTGAAATTATAATAATAAAAAAATAAAATAATACAGGATTTTTTTCTTTTGATAAATAAATAATAGAGATTTTTTTTAAAAATAAATATTTAATTATTTTTTTATAAACTTTCTACATTCAATAGAATAATTTTAAAAATTTAAATTTTGCAATTAAAAAATATAAAAATATAAGGTTGGGAGTATAAAAATGAATTTGAACTTTATTTGAATTAAAGAACTTTTAAATCTATAATTCACTTTGATTTTAAAAAACTTGACGTTAACAGTAAGTAAAAAAAGTGAATGTACATTAAGTAGGATTTTTTCGTCCTTTGATTTTGATCAATTACTCAGGTCGACAGAATTTGTAAAAAGTAGAAAAATCTGCTCATATATTTAGTGACGCATTTAAGCGGGAGCTCACAGAAAAATCTTCTCACATGTTTAGTGACGAATTTAAGCGGGAGCTCACAGGAAAATCTGCTCACATATTTAGTGACGCATTTAAGCGGGATATCACAGGAAAATCTGCTCACATTTTTAGTAATGCATTTAAGCGGGAGCTCACAGGAAAATCTGCTCACATTTTTAGTGACTCATTTAACCGGGAGCTCACAAGAAAATCTGCTTACATATTTAGTGACGCATTTAAGCGGGAGATGTTTATATTCGCCCACTTTTATTTTCATATAGTGACATTTAGTTTGCATTTTTGCGAGGCCTACAAAAAAAAAAATTTAAAAAAGATAACTAAATATATCTTTAAATTTAGCAAAATAATCTGCTGAAAATCTGCACAAAAACTTTGTGAAATTTAGCAAACACAATCAGTGAAAGTTCTGCAAAATTTCTCTTGTTTTCTTTTAGAAATTGCATGGCAGAAATTTTTCTTTTTTCCCTGAATTTTTCTAAATTTTCCGCACAATTGTCGAAATATTCATGATTTTTTTCTAATTTTCTGTCAATTTTCGAATTTTTTCTTAATTTTTCTGATTTTTTTTACAACCTCTTACTAAAGTATGTGGCAGTTCTGTTTTGACCATTACAACACAGGGGGCACGTGTCACTAGGGTCCCGACCTCCCGATTACTCAAAAATGATTTTAATTTCGGAGACAGGTTCTGAGATTTTTTTCGTTAAGAAAAAGTTTTAGATTAAGAGACATTTTTCGTATTGAAAAAGTCACAAATTTTTAGACATTTTTCGTATAGAAAAAGTTTCAGATTCCAGGACAAAAGTCTTTGATTTTTGGTATAAAAAGTCTTACATTCTGAGGCATTGTTCGTATTTCAAAACTCTTCGATTCTGAAACATTTTTCGTATAGAAAAAGTTCAGACAGATACTAAAATATTTTTCGTATAGAAAAAGTCTTAAATTCCGAGACAGGTTCTGAAAAATTTTTTGTATCGAAAAAGTCTTTCTTTCTGAGACATTTTTCTTATAGAAAAAGTCTCAGATTCTGAGACATTTTTCTTATAGAAAAAGTGTCAGATTCTGAGACATTTTTCTTATAGAAAAAGTCTCAGATTCTGAGACATTTTTCTTATAGAAAAAGTCTCAGATTCTGAGACATTTTTCTTATAGAAAAAGTCTCAGATTCTGAGACATTTTTCTTATAGAAAAAGTCTCAGATTCTGAGACATTTTTCTTATAGAAAAAGTCTCAGATTCTGAGACATTTTTCTTATAGAAAAAGTCTCAGATTCTGAGACATTTTTCTTATAGAAAAAGTCTCAGATTCTGAGACATTTTTCTTATAGAAAAAGTCTCAGATTCTGAGACATTTTTCTTATAGAAAAAGTCTCAGATTCTGAGACATTTTTCTTATAGAAAAAGTCTCAGATTCTGAGACATTTTTCTTATAGAAAAAGTCTCAGATTCTGAGACATTTTTCTTATAGAAAAAGTCTCAGATTCTGAGACATTTTTCTTATAGAAAAAGTCTCAGATTCTGAGACATTTTTCTTATAGAAAAAGTCTCAGATTCTAAAACATTTTTCTTATAGAAAAAGTCTCAGATTCTGAGACATTTTTCTTATAGAAAAAGTCTCAGATTCTGAGACATTTTTCTTATAGAAAAAGTCTCAGATTCTGAGACATTTTTCTTATAGAAAAAGTCTCAGATTCTGAGACATTTTTCTTATAGAAAAAGTCTCAGATTCTGAGACATTTTTCTTATAGAAAAAGTCTCAGATTCTGAGACATTTTTCTTATAGAAAAAGTCTCAGATTCTGAGACATTTTTCTTATAGAAAAAGTCTCAGATTCTGAGACATTTTTCTTATAGAAAAAGTCTCAGATTCTGAGACATTTTTCTTATAGAAAAAGTCTCAGATTCTGAGACATTTTTCTTATAGAAAAAGTTTCAGATTCTGAGACATTTTTCTTATAGAAAAAGTCTCAGATTCTGAGACATTTTTCTTATAGAAAAAGTCTCAGATTCTGAGACATTTTTCTTATA
The DNA here is from genome assembly GCA_963921195.1 of Pegoplata infirma. Lineage (NCBI taxonomy): Eukaryota > Metazoa > Arthropoda > Insecta > Diptera > Anthomyiidae > Pegoplata > Pegoplata infirma. The sequence goes on from OY992540.1 coordinate 216,173,608, forward strand.
GAAAAAGTCTCAGATTCTGAGACATTTTTCTTATAGAAAAAGTCTCAGATTCTGAGACATTTTTCTTATAGAAAAAGTCTCAGATTCTGAGACATTTTTCTTATAGAAAAAGTCTCAGATTCTGAGACATTTTTCTTATAGAAAAAGTCTCAGATTCTGAGACATTTTTCTTATAGAAAAAGTCTCAGATTCTGAGACATTTTTCTTATAGAAAAAGTCTCAGATTCTGAGACATTTTTCTTATAGAAAAAGTCTCAGATTCTGAGACATTTTTCTTATAGAAAAAGTCTCAGATTCTGAGACATTTTTCTTATAGAAAAAGTCTCAGATTCTGAGACATTTTTCTTATAGAAAAAGTCTCAGATTCTGAGACATTTTTCTTATAGAAAAAGTCTCAGATTCTGAGACATTTTTCTTATAGAAAAAGTCTCAGATTCTGAGACACTTTTGCTATAGAAAAAGTCTCAGATTCTGAGACACTTTTGCTATAGAAAAAGTCTCAGATTCTGAGACATTTTCCGTATAGAAAAAGTCTCAGATTCGAAGACCTTTTTCCTATAGAAAAAGTGTCAGATTCATACCCAAAATGTTATTTCAATAGAAAAATTTTTAATATTCATATAAAACTCAAATTCATTATAATTTTTTTTTTCTAAAATTACAAAAAAATAAAAAAATAAACTAAAAAACACATATCGCAAATTTAATTAATTTGTTAGACTATAAATATAATGCAATATATAAAAAAATGCAATCGATCGTAATTAAAATTGTTACTAAAACTTATACTAAATGCAATAATCTTTTCTTTATAAAAAAAATTAAAATAAGGCACTTTAAAAAATAAACAAAAAATAAAAGTCTTAATGGCTTAAATAACGGCTTAATGCTTTAGAGCTATTTTTTATCTTGAATTCTTAGGTACAAAAATTTGTTTTTTTTTAGTTTTTTTGTATAAATTAATAAATAAATCTAACCATTACCTAAAGAAAAATAAGGACAAATTATTAAATAAAAAGACTACAGCACAAAAATCAAATTAAATTAACAAAAAACCCTACAGAAGAAAGGGAAAATTCTATATAAGGAAAGGTCAACAAGAATGTGATCAATAAAAAACTAAACCATGGCGGAAAAATCCTAGATAAGGAAAGTAAGGAATAAATTACCTTAAACTTAGGTAAATTTTCAAAAAAGATGTCAAATAGGAAATAAATTACCTAAAATTTAGGTAAATTTAAAGGACATTTTGATAAAAGAGGTTAAGTAGGAAATAAACTACCTAAAACTTAGTTAAATCCAAAGAATATGTTGATAAATCTAAAACTTAGTATTCCACAGGACTCTTGTTTTCCTTAGCTCATAAACGGCTTTAGAGAATTAGATTTATTCAAAATGGTTTGAGTTTTTAATCAGAATTAATAAAATAAGACTTGGTTTTTTGATAAAACTTTTCTTATACAAAGAATCGCTACATAATTTGGGCGCCCAACGTGGGTCAATAATCTGCAACATTTTTCAAGTGACCTATACATCAGAGTGCAAATTTTTGCTAAAACCATTGGTCAGTCTTAAAATATTCTTCAAAATATCGTTTGTGTAGTTACATATCTTTTGGCGCCCAACGTGGGGCCCAATGTTGTGTAAGATTTATGTCAGCCCGATATTAAAGTGTTAATTCTTAAAAATAACCATTATTAGGCCAATCTCAAAGCATCCTAAATGTTTCGAAGGAAACAAGTTGAAAAAAATCAGTTTTAAAGTTTTTTGGCGCCCAACGTAGGGTCGAGTGTCAATTTTTAACAATTTAGACTAGCCTCAAGTAATACTTAAAGGTTAGAAAATTATACGAAATATAAATTTTGTTTAGATCGTTACAGAATTATTTGGCGCCCAATTCGGGGCCCAATATTCTGTAACATAATTATGTCACCCGAATATCTATTAGAGTAGCTCGTGAAACAAGGATCGAATGGTATTGATATTTCGGTACATAACGATCCACCAATCGAACACTTCAGATCGCTACGTGATAATATAATTACCGAAATGGCTGACAGAAAGTAAAGAGATTTAAAAAAAAGCGATTGTGACCATAGCGAGATCTTGAAGAGATAATAATACCACAAAATGTGGACCTCTATGAACCTTTTTGAGCGCCACTTTACGACTATGATATCATTCAGGTAGTTTTGAAAGAGTGGCATTCCGGGTAGGGGAGGTTCCATAAATTTTTTCACGGATGGATTGAGGCTGCACGATTAATTGGGAGCTTGGGTTGATTCTGGCTCAAAGATTGGCAGATCATTGCAGTGTTTACCAGGCAGAGATGCTGGCAATAAAGCAAGTGACTGACTAGTTGAGTTGCAATGTTTTGTCTACAACTGCAGTCAACATCTATTCTGACAGTCAAGCCGCGGTCAAGTCCCTAGAGTCAATGTTTCTGAAAACAAGATCTGCCCTTAACTGCCGCCCTTCTTTAAAGATGGCCAAGCAGTTTGACATACAACTCATATGGGTCCCAGGGCATAGAGACGTTCCAGGGAATTGCAAAGCCGACGAGCTTGCAAGACTGGGAACTTTCTTACAGGTTCCAACAGAATCGGAATGTGTTGGTATGCATCAAGAAACTTGCAAGCGATATTTACGGCTTTGTTTCGCGACGGAGACTAATCGGAGATGGGAAAATGGATGGCCGTGAGAGAAAACACGACAGATCTGACCTTCTCTTAAATCAACAGCGCACAAGTGAGCTGATATCGCTTCCAAGAAGAGAGATTATGGCAGTGGTTGCTGTAATTACCAGACACTGTCTTATAGGCAAGCAGGGCGGTTAAATGTATGAGTCCCAGGGCACGGAGACATTCTAGGGCAAAGACGTTAAGCTTGCAAGACTGGGAACTTTCTTACAGGTTCCAACAGAATTGAAATGTGTTGGTATACCTCTAAAAACTTGCATGCAAAATTTACGTTTTTGTTACCGACGGAGACTAATCAGAGATGGGCAAATCGTGGACGCGTTAGACAACACTACAGATATGGCCTTCTCTTAATCCGAAGCGCACAAGTGAGCTCATATTGCTTCTAAGAAGAGAGATTTCGATTACCGGACACTGTCTATGGAAGCACGCAGAGCGGTTAAATGAGCTATCAAATGACTTTTACCCGAGTTGCATGGATGAGGAGGAGTTGGAAACTATCGAACACTTAATCTGCCATTGCCCGGCACTTTTTGGTCAGAGACTTGCTTCATCTAGGTGAGCTGCACCTTATGATTTGTCAGATGTCAAAATTCAATATCTTAGGAGTTTCATAAGAAGCAAAAATTGGTTTAACGGTAGGGACTATTACAGTCCCGTGGTATCACAATGGACCTCAGAGTCTATGTGTGCTGAGGTAAAACGTCAGCAGACACTTTCAACCTAACCTAACTAAAAGTCGGATCAGTAGAAGATTGTGGTCCTGCTACAATCTGAAGAAAACCAACTATTTACTCTCACTTACCATATGGAACTGCCGTAAATTTACTTGAATCTAGTTAGGGGTGTTACAGAATTTGTCGAGCCCCACGTAGGGCAAACTGATGTGTAACATAAGTAATGTCACCCAAATATCAAGATGACAACTTTTAAAAAAGAGCTTGAAAACGATTTTGAATGTCGACCTGAGGCAATATTACAACTCGCGATAAGGACTAACGCGTTCTATCAGGGTCGCTGAGGAATTATTGTGGTTTCGCTATGGACCAACCGGTCTTTATGACGACTATTTGACTCTGCCACCTCTAACCTAACCCAATGTATGATTATCCTTGAAGTACCCTTAACGGTTTGAGTCCAACTTCAAAGTATCCTTTAACGGTTTAAAGGTTGAAATCTCGTTTGGGTCGTTTCACAATTTTTTTGGCGCCCAACACGGGATAAAATGTCCTGTAGACTTTTGTGAGAATTTTTAATAAAAACTATTGTGAGGTTAACTTCTTAATCGCTTAAAGCATATAAGTAATTAAAATTTAGTTTAGGTCGTTACAGATTTTTTTTGGCTCCCAGAGTGGGGCCAAATGTTTTGTAAGTGGATGTCAGACAAACAGAAGAGTCTCATTTCTTAACATAAACCATTGTAACACCAGCTTCAAAACTTCATTAATTGTTCAAAACACAAGTACTGAAATTTCGTTTTTGGCGCCCAACCTGGGCACAAAACATTTATACCAGCCCATTATCAGAGTACCAGTTTTGATCGAAAATTATTGTCAACCTTCAAGTATTGATTGTCACCCAAATATGTATCAGAGTGCCCATTTTTAACTATTGTGATGTCAACTTCATATTCCTCTTTGTGGTTTAAAGGTTAAAATCTCATTTGGGTTGTTTCATAATTTTTTGGTGCCCAACACGGGGCATAATGTTCTGTACGCTTTTGTCAATTTTTAACGAAAACAAATGTGATTAAATTAAATATAATTAAAGTATCCTTAATGACATTAAGCATATAAGTAATTAAAATATAATTTAGGTCGTTTGGCGCCCAACCTGGGGCAAAATGTTTTGTAAGTGTATGTCAGACAAACTTATGAGTCTCATCTATTAACGTAAACAATTATAAAACCAGCTTCAAAGTTTCATTAACTTTCTCCCTGTTGGCTCCCAACCTGGGGCTTAATATTCTGAAACATTTATATCAGCCCATTATCAGAGTCTTAATTTTAAATGAAGCCCATTGTCAACCTCCAAGTATTGTTAGTTTTAAGAATATGAATAACTGAAATCGAGTCGTTACAGAAATTTTGGCGCCCAACGTGGGGCCACCCTTTAAAAATGTAATATACTCTGAGTTTTTTTTTCCTTAAGTTAAGTCTAAAAAAGTATTGGTAAAACTTTTAATGTTGAACATTTCAAAATTTATTTATTTCTGCTATTTTTTTCAAGTTTTTGAATTTGATTGTGCTTAAAGTTTAATCATAAATTTTACCCTTTTTCCAAAAACTCAAACCATTTCCAATTGATCACACGATTTAGTACGTTGTGGTGATATTCTAACTGATTCTCTTTGAGAATCTAAAGTATTCTCAAACAATTTATAAGAACTTTTAGACTTTTTAAATTTCTTTTTAGATCTTGTCAAACTACCCAAGGATAAGAAATTCATTAAGGTTTTAAATTTAGCCGAATTTGAGGAATGATTTTGTGAACTAGTATCACTACTAGTAGTTTGGGGTATTGTGGTAGTGGAATTGGAATTAGAGTTCGTATTGGATTTAGTTTTAGATTTTTTCGTTTTATCTTTGGTTTTTTTAGAATTTTGCTTTAATTTTTGCTGTTGAGTTTGCTGCTGCTGTTTCTGTTCTTGCAGCAATAACTGTTGCTTCATTTGTATTACCTCAGGATCTGGTTGTATATCCTGTAATTTACGTCTCACCATTATAGAATTTTCATTGATAAATAATGGTGTCACATTTTGGTCCTCCTTTAAATGACGAGAATTTTCGTTATCCGAATAGTAAGTGGCAAAACTAAAAGAATGATTTTGTGAAGACGAAGAATTCGGTTCAGTATGACATTCTTCAAAGGAATTTAATTGTGAAGAATTATTGTGGGAACTATTGGAACTTGTGGTGAGATGAAAGGTAACAACCGATGATTTACGTGATGTATGTTGGGAATTTATAGAATTATCACGTGACGATAGATCTATAGAATTTAAGGAATTAAATTGCTCTTCTGTCGAATGATACGATCTAAATGAGGAATTAGTTTCCATTGGCGGTGGTGAACGGTAGTGTTGAGCTAATTCCGTTCTCTCATAAGCATTAGAAGGTTTACGGAAAAAACAATGTCTAGGAAATTGAGAACCAGAACCATTACGTTGAAATCTATAATAGGGTGATTCAGGATCTTCCGTTTCGGCTATATCTTCAGTTAGCTGGGAAGTAGAGGAATACATGCATAAATTACCACTAGATTTTGAACTTACGGGTTCAGACTTTTGCCAATAGGCCGGTTTTTTATTGTAAGCAACAGCTGGAGGTGTTTTATTATTATTATTATTACTATTACTATTACCGGAAGCACAAAATATTTCCTCTAAGGACTTTTGTACCGAAGTATAAAAAAATCTATCATAAGTAGGATTATCGGGATTACTATCAATTATCATTAATGAACCCTGTTGCGAACAAGAAGTTATAAAAGGATTTTCTCCCACTAATGGTGAAATATCCGGAGATATATAAGAAAATTGTTGACGTCGTGCCAACGGTGATAAACGACTATCTAAGGAAAATTTCTTACGTCCTATAGCGGGACTATTACCCAAACTATTTGACTGTTTTAAATCATTAACTGGACTTTTATCCAACAATGGCAATGGTAACTGGGAAGTATTACGACGAAAGGGGAAACAGCCCACCACTGTAGGCGTTATCGATTCCCTATCCGAATCATAAACATCTAAGGGACATTCAAAAGGTAATGGTTTTGGTGGCCGTTGTTTTCTGGTTAAGGAATCTAAACCACCATCGTGTGATTTTGTTATTAAATGTTTCTTTTTAATTTGTTTGTTTTTCGAACTTAAACGTAAATCATTAGCTTTGTTATAAGTTAAGGTGGTAGAACTTGAATGAGAACTTCCAGTCGAATTATTATGAAAAGCTAATGATGAGGAAGTAGTATGATTAGAATGCATATTATTATTATTGATATTTTTGTTATTATTTTGTATTATTGCTACAAAAGCTGGATGAATAGTAGATACCATGGCCGTAGTGGGAGTGGTAACGGGTGATGATAATGACAAAGATGATGAGGTGGCTGTAGTAGTTGAAATGATACCTTGTGCCGTCGTAGGTGATGTAGCATTATTATTATTATTGTAGCCGTTGTTAGGTGTTGAGGGGGAGGTGGAAGAAGAGTTGTTGGCATTTAAATCACGTTGTTGCTGTCGTATTGTTTTCTTATCTAAATTAGGAGCACTCTTGCTAAATGAAGAGTTACTACTAGTTACATTATTGGCATGCCATTCGGGCGATTGTATGGCGGTATTAAGGTGGCAACGTTCACGTTGATGTACTGTGGAGGGACCCCAAGTTTTACCTTTATAGCCATCAGGACTTACTTGGGAAACTTTTAAGGTGAATTTAAAATATATATAAAAAAAATAAAAAGAAATGAAAAGAAAAAAGAAATGAAAAGAAAAAATAAAATAAATAAATTAATAAACAAAAAACAAGCAATACATAATTTAAAATAAGAAAAAAACTACATAAATATTGAAAATTTTACTAAACTAAGCAAAAAAAAATTATTTAAAACAAAATTCTAATACCAACAAATTTTACCACCCTCAAAAAAAAAGTAGATTTTTACAAAAATGTTTGTCTTTCCCTGAAAGTGAATTTAAAAATAATAAAAAATATGGCAAGTTGTTGTAATGTTAAGGCACGTTTAGACGAGAGTGGCGCATTTGGGTGACAGTGGCGCTTTTAGGCGAGAGTGGCGCTTTTAGGCGAGTAAGAAAATAAGCTTTTAACAAAAATAATAAAAAATATGGCAAATTGTTGTAATGTTAAGGCGCGGTTAGACGAGGATGGCGCATTTAGGCGAGAGTGGCACATTTAGGTGACAGTGGCGCTTTTAGACGAGAGTTGCGCTTTTAGGCGAGTAAGAAAATACGCTTTTACATTCAATTTTGAACACTTCTATGGTAGAGCACAATTGATGTTTTAAAAATTCCTATTGTAATCAACTTAAACTTAAATTTAGAAAAGCCCATTTGAAGCTCTAAAAACTTTTCTAAATTCCAATTCTTTTTTTTAATTTAATTTTACAAGATTTTTACCAATAAAATTTTAAATTTACAATGTTTTCGGCGAAATAAAATTTACAAGAAGTTCTCGTAAAGGTTTTTTTTGTAAAAAATCTTGAAAATTTGTACAATTACAAGAAAAACTGTAAAATTACAAAATAAAATGTTAATTTCGATCGAAAATTATTTGTTAAAAAACAAGGATTGAACTTTTTTATACCCTACAACCACAGTATGGGGGAATACGCACTTTGTCATTCCGTTTGTAACGAATTGAAATATTGGTCGGGGGCCCCATAAAGTATATATATTATTGATCTATGATCGATTATAAGTCATTCTATGAATGTCCGTCCGTCTGTCTGTATAAAGCACGATTCAGTCCAAAATAAAAGAGCTAGACTCCTGAAAATTGGCAGGAATGTGTCTCATAGTCATAGGCCGGTTAAGTTCGGAAATGGGTAAAATCGGATAAAGGGCAAAAAAGTTCCCCCTTAAAGAACTAAAACAACCTCTATAAAAACGCCATTTTTTTACAGCTTTTTTGCATTTTTGTTAAACAAATGAAACCTTTTTATGTCAGAAGGAGTTAAAAGTCATACAGTTAGAAAAATATTGTTTTTTTTGCCCCGCCCCCTTTTGTGGGCGTAGATTAAAAAAACATAAAAATTATGAGCAAATGGTATAACTTAAGTTCCAAAAGCATAATTAATAATTTAGTAAACGTTTATCGCGTTGGGGAAAGTATCCCCAAGCACCCCCCACAGAACCCCTCCCCAAAAATGCCTCTGAAATTTTTTTATATGAACTTTAACATGTTGGAGGGTATAAAAAGTTTCGGCACAGCCGAATTTAACACTCTCACTTGTTTTAATTATCTTTTCAATTTTAATAACACACTTTCTCGAATTCTACTAATTCTTTTAAAATTTTTTTCGGAGACATTTTTTTCCAGATTCCGAAACCATATATTTTAGGCAAGTTCTCAGATTTTAAGACACTTTTTTTTGTAAAAAAATCTCTCAGATTCTGAAACATTTTTTCTATTTAAAAATTCTTAGTTTTTGAAAAAATTTTTCTATAAAAATTTTTCGATTTTGAGAAACTTGTTCTTTAAAAAAAATCTCAGTTTCTAAAAAAAAAATTCCTTTAACAAATTTACTTTACGACATTTTGAATCCATATTTTTCCCTTAATTTATTTTTAAATTAATATTTTTTGTACTTACGTGCCACTATTCTTAAACCGGATATAGCTGGCGATCCTGGTGGTGTTGGCACCACACAATTTTGATCTCTTATTGTCGTTATCTGATGTCGAAATTCAGTTGGTAGTGATATTTGCACTGGATCTTTTTTCTTGGGATTAAATTTAAATTTATTACGTCGTTTATTTGGTTTCGGTATTGTTTGAGCAATTATCAATTCACGACCCATTAGTTCCAGCTCACGGGCACGCAATTGTTGTTCAAACATTTTTAAATTGTTGGCCTGTTCATGTTGTTGCATTTGTATGAGACGTAGTTGTTCTTCTTTATTGCGCAATTCCTAAAAAAATTAGAAAAAAATAAGAGTTAAATAAGTTTTTTTATATGGATATTTAGATTTAAATTAGATCTGCTCTGATCTGCTAAGATCTAATTATATCAATTGTATCTAATCACATCTATTTGATACGAGATTTGTACTTTTTTTCGGGATTTGATCACCCGACTAAAAAAATAATACGTCGCCATATATCATTTGATCCCAAAATTGGAGGATCCAAAAATATGTGATTATATCTTGTTAGATCAAATTTGATATAATTAGATCTAATTAGACCCCTAAAATGGAACGGTAAATGTTATCTATTTTGATATCCCGAGTAAAAAAGAAATGATATAGTCATATACAATATTGTATAGGAATATAGATTTGTATATGTTTATATATGACACTATATGTTTCTAGATAAAATTATGTATTGGAAAAAATATTTCAATAATTTCCAATATTGTGTCAGATAATGTTATATATTATTATATGTGGTCACATATATTATTATATATGCCGTATATAAATATACAAGATTGGCCAAATTAAATACAACTCCACATATAAATATATATGGTACCATGTCAAATAATATATTATTATATTACAGCAAAAAAGCTAAAATTTTCTAAGTTAATTTTGATATTATTTTATGTAATTTTATACAAAAAAAATCAAAATTGTTGAAAAGAAAAACAAATAATAAAAATTATGAGAAAAATTAATTTATATTTTTACCAAATTAAAATGGTTAAAAAAAAACAAAACTTGGAAGATTGTTGCTAATTCTAATTTTAATAAAAAGAAAAAACCCTAAATGAATTCAATAACTACATAAAAATATTTGTTTTAACCCAGTTGGCAACGTCCTCGAGCCATTCTCATTGACGGAGCGGTGACATGTCACAGTCACTGCTGACATCCACAAGACATCTCTATGTACTGAGTTGAGGTCAGTTTCATACAAATTTTCAAAATGTCCTCACTCAAAGTCAGCAGTGGTCAGGGCTGACCTTTTGGGGACATGTCACCTAAGACTTCTTTGGGGAAATGTCTGACATAGGTCATGCGAAAATACAAAAAAATTTAGTATTTCCTTTAGTTTTTACTTTTATCCATTTTCCTTTATAAATTATCTTTTTCATATTTAGAAAAAACTTTTCGTCTTTTTTAGTCCCAACTGGATTTGAACCTGGAACCTCCAGTTTATTAGTCCCACACCTAACTACTTGTTCCAAACTTTATTTTGAAATGGTTTGTCTATTTATTACTTTTATTATACTTGTTAGATTTTGATTTTATTTTAAATAAATCGATAATGTTGCCATTTTTTTCTTGGAAATTGAAGAGTTGCCCAGATTTAAAATTCTAATTTAATATACCGCTATTCTGAAGACATTTCCTTTTGGACGTCTTAGAGGAATTGTCCACACTCTTAAAGCAAACATTCAGTGCTGACAATGTTAGGACATGTCATCAAGGATTGCCTATGATTTTTCAGAACCTGAAGACATTTCCTCAAAGAATCACTGTAGAAATTTCCTCAGTGACGCATTTTCCAACTGGGAAGTTTTAATATTTTGGGTCCAAATTTTTCATTAAAAATTTATATAAAATATCAGATTATATAATTTTTAATATAATTTGATAAAATTTTACAAATCCATATTAGACCAAAATTCGGATCTATTTAAATCTAACAATATCATATATGATATTATTAGACAATTTTAGATAATTTCTGATACAGCCAATTTTGAGATCAGATTAGATCAATTAAGAGCTGCTACCAGATTAATTAAGATATAATTACATAAAGCACCAGATGAGTTTTTTTACTCGGGATTATAAAAAACTAGATCTAATAAGATATAATAATATATAATTATATCTTATTAGATCTAAAATGATCTTCCATATCAAATTAGATGAAATTTACCGTTCCATTTTTTACTCGGGTAGATCCAAGTAGGTTAGATCAGATCTAATCGATTTTTTCGCGGGTTAATAAATTTGCAAAGAGAAGTAAAAAGTTTATAGATGAAGCATAGAAGAAAGTACATAAAATGTGTTAAAGATTGAAAAATTTTTGAAACACTGATTATTTTCAAACTCAATAAATATATTTTCTCAAAATTTTAAAATTTAAAAAACTTATATCAATCTTTAACCACCGGAGTAAAAAAGTTTATATATAATTATATATAATTTGATAAAACTATATATAATTATATATATTTGATAAAATTACATATAATTTGATAAAATTATGTATAATTTGATAAAATTATATATAATTATATCCAAATCTTTTATATAAAATTTTATAAAATTATATCTAATTTGATAAAATTTTTTTATAAAATTATATATAATTTTATCAAATTATATATAACTATATCCGAGTTCGTTATATATAAAATTTTATATAATTATATCTGATTATATATAATTTGATAAAATTTTATAAAATTAGATACAATTTTGTATAAAACAAAAATCGGATATAATTACATATAATTTTATCAAATTGTATATAATTTTATCAAATTATATATAATTTTATCAAATTATATATAATTTTATCTAATTTTTTCATTTTTTTGGAAAACAGAAACCTCTATATAATTATATAAAAAAACTTTTTTACTCGGTCAATTATTTTAAAATTAAACATTTAAATAAAATAAATTGAAAAATTTTCTAAACTATTTTACAATACAGATAAATTAATAAAAAAAACATTAAAATGAAATGTGCTTAAATCTTGGATTTATTTTTTTTTCTGGAAAATCTTACCTCTTCAATAGTTTGAAAGCGCTGATTTTACAAAAAATATTAATTTTTATATGTTTTCAAAAACACAATTATTTACAATACAAATTTCCAACAATTTTGAGTTTTTTTTTTTTTTTTGTATTTCAATACCAAATGATATCACAAAAACAACAGAATGAAAAAGGGAAAGGAGCAAAAGAAAAGTTAAATATGGAAAAATATGAGCTTTTAAAATTACATGATAAAAAAACAATTACAACTACATTCAATTACTACACTCAAAATCTAGTAGATTTTTTCGAAATCTTGCTGTCAATCTTACCTTTTCTTTTAAGCGCAGTTCATGTAAAACTTCAGCAATTTCTTTTTTCCAACCATCTTGCATGGTATGAAATGATTCTTGGGGTGTTGAAGTAAATCCAGAACGTGATATATCTTCCAAATTTAATAAAATATCTTTGAAACCAGGACGATCGTGGGGATCACTTGCCCAACAATCTGGAAAATAAAAGAAGAGATAAAAAAATTAATAAAAAAAAATTTCCAAAGTTCAATTATGATTGCAAATTTTTTAAGGATTTTTTATTGTTTTAAATTTTTTAAGGATTTTTTAATGTTTTAAATTTTTTTGTTTAGAAATCATTTTTGAAAAACGCGACCTTACTTTTCATTAGTTTTCCCCATGCTTCGGGACATGTTTTTGGTATTGGCAATGTTAGGGTATTCACGGCAACACCATAGGCCACCGATAAGGAATCGAAACCTTTATAGGGTGTTTCACCAGTTATTAATTCCCATAATAAGACACCATAACTCCAAACATCTGAGGATCTAAAAAAATAATTTATTAAAATTTATACAGTTCAAAACATACACAGAAAAAAAATATTTGCCAATGAACGAAATTCATAGTATTTATGAACAAAAATAATGAACTTTTTCATTAAATTTTGGAACTTTTTCATAGTTTTATCAAAAATGTTAAATAGTTCTTAAATTTGACATATTAGAATTTATTCATTAAAACTATGAAAAAGTTTATAAGTATTATGAAAAAGTTAATAAATTTTATGAAAAAGTTAATAAATTTTTTAAATTTGTTCATAAATACTATGAAAGTTGTTCATTGAAAAATTTTTTTTTATGTGTAGATTGATTGTAAAAATGCATACAGTTCAAAAAATTGTTTCAAAATTGATTATTAAAAGTTATACAGTCCAAAATATTATTTTAACGTCAGTCTGTGTGCGCAATTAAATATTAATCTTTAAACAGCCCTTTAAATCGATTAATTGTTTCAAATTTTATTCAACTGTTAATTTTTATGAATCTTTAAACAGCTAAAAAATATCATCAACATATTGAACCGTTTAGCTTCGTCAAACTTTATACAGTCCAAAATAACAATTGTGGAAATTTGTCCCGTCTAAAATATTATTTAATTTTTATACTGTATAAAATATCAATTAAATTTTATAATTTATACAGTACAAAATATTGACCAAACGTTAAGATTCTATAAATTTTATACAGTCCAAAATAACAATTTTGAAAATATGTCCCGACAAAAAATGTCATGTAATAGTTGATCATAACCATAATCCGTTAACCATAAACCGTTTAGCTTCGTCAAACTTTATACAGTCCAAAATAACAATTGTGGAAATTTGTCAGTTCTAAAATATTATTTAATTTTTATACTGTATAAAATATCAATTAAATTTGATAATTTATACAGTACAAAATATTGACCAAACGTTAAGATTCTATAAATTTTATACAGTCCAAAATAACAATTTTCAAAATATGTCCCGACAAAAAATGTCATGTAATAGTTGATCATAACCATAATCCAAAATATTAATTTTTTGTTAATATTTATACAGTCCAATCGCTGATTTAGTAATCTATAAACAGTCCAAAAATGTTGTATATACAATTTTTGTATAAACATTTTTTATATAAAATTTTTGTATAAAATTTTTTTTACATAAAATTTTTGTATAAACATTCTTTTATATAAAATTTTTGTAGAAAAATTTTTTTATGTAAAATTTTTGTAGAAAAATTTTTTTATATAAAATTTTTGTATAAAAATTTTTTTATATAAAATTTTTGTATAAAAATTTTTTTATATAAAATTTTTGTATAAATTTTTTTTTATATAAAATTTTTGTATAAAAATTTTTTTATATAAAATTTTTGTATAAAGATTTTTTTAAATAAAATTTCTGTATAAACATTTTTTTATATAAAATTTTTGTATAAAGATTTTTTTATATAAAATTTTTGTATAAAGATTTTTTTTTATATAAAATTTTTGTATAAAAAATTTTCTATATACAATTTTTGTATAAAAAATTTTCTATATAAAATTTTTGTATAAAAAATTTTCTAAAAAAATGTTTGTATAACAAATTTTGTATATAAAATTTTTTGTATAAAAAGTTTTCTATATAAAATTTTTGTATGAAAAATTCTCTATATAAAATTTTTGTATAAAAAATTGTCTATATCAAATTTTTGTATAAAAAATTGTCTATATAAAATTTTTGTATAAAAAATTTTCTATATAAAATTTTTGTACAAAAAATTTTCTATATAAAATTTTTGTAAAAATATAAAAAATTGTCTATATAAAATTTTTGTATAAAAAATTTTCTATATAAAATTTTTGTAAAAAAAGTTTTATGTATAAAATTTTTGTATTTTATACAGTCCAAAATTAAATAAATCGAGAGTCCTTTTTACAGTCTAAACTATCAATAAAAAAATATATGTACACTGTACATTGTACAGTCTATCAATCGTAAGCCTTTGTAGAGTCCAACAACCAATTGTATTTTTTTTTTACACAGTCCAAAAAAATAATCTATCAATATTCTTTTATATAAACTTTTTATATAAAAAATTTTTCATATAAACATTTTTTTATATAAAATTTTTGTATAAAATTTTTTTTAAAAATTTTTTTTTATATAAAATTTTTTTTTATATAAAATTTTTTTTTATATAAAATTTTTGTATAATTTTTTTTTATATAAAATTTTTGTATAAATTTTTTTTTTATATAAATTTTGTTTTATATAAAATTTTTTTATATTAAATTTTTGTATAAAAATTTGTTTATATAAAATTTTTGTATAAAATTTTTTTTATATAAAATTTTTGTATAAAATTTTTTTTATATAAAATTTTTGTATAAATTTTTTTTTATATAAATTTTGTATAAAATTTTTTTTATATAAAATTTTTTTTATATAAAATTTTTGTATAAAAATTTTTTTATATAAAATTTTTGTATAAAAATTTTTTTATATAAAATTTTTATATAAAAAATTTTCTAAATAAAATTTTTGTATAAAAAATTGTCTATATAAAATTTTTGTATAAAAAATTTTCTATATAAAATTTTTGTATAAAAAATTTGCTATATAAAATTTTTGTATAAAAAATTTTCTATATAAAATTTTTGTATAAAAAATTGTCTACATAAAATTTGTGTATAAAAATTTTTTTATATAAAATTTTTGTATATAAAATTTTTGTATGAAAATTTTTTTATATAAAATTTTTGTATAAAAATTTTTTTATATAAAATTTTTTTATAAACATTTTTTTGTATAAAATTTTTGTATAAAAAATTTTCTATATAAAATTTTTGTATAACAAATTTCTATATAAAGTTTTTGTATAAAAAATTTTCTATGTAAAATTTTTGTATAAAAAATTTTCTATATAAAATTTTTGTATAAAATATTTGTGTATAATAAATTTTCTATATAAAATTTTTGTATAAAAAATTGTCTATAAAAAATTTTTGTATAAAAAATTGTCTATATAAAATTTTTGTATAAAAAATTTTCTATATAAAATTTTTGTATAAAAAATTTTCTGTGTAAAATTTTTGTATAAAAAATTTTCTATATAAAATTTTTGTATAAAAAGTTTTCTATATAAAATTTTTGTATAAAAAATTTTCTTTATAAAATTTTTGTGTAAAAAATTTTCTATATAAAATTTTTGTATTTTATACAGTCCAAAATTAAATAAATCTAGAGTCCTTTTTACAGTCTAAACTATCAATAAACATATTTTTTTTTATATTTACTTGGAGTAGGTGCCACGACTTATTACTTCTGGAGGCATCCAAGCATAAGTACCAGCTGCAGACATGCGTGTGGTATTATATAATTCTCTAGCTAAACCAAAATCGGTTATCTTTAAGGTTTTCTTTTGTAAATTGTCACCTTCGATAGCTTCAAATATAAGAACTAGGAAATAAAAGAAAAAAAACCTTTAAAATCGATTTAATTCCTAAAATATTCATAATATTCTTACCATTAGAACTTTTTAAATCTCTATGTATCACCGATATCGGTGCTTCATTATGTAAATAATTCATGCCTTTGGCAATTTGTATAGCCCAATTTACTAAAACGTCCGGTGGTATTTTTCTACCCGCCAGTATACGATTTAAACTACCACCTCTAGAATATTCCATTACCAAACATAGTTTGGGTGGTTTTAAACACACACCACGTAGTTTTACAATATTTTCATGTTTTAAAGCCCAAAATAATTTAGCTTCTTGTAAAACACTTTCACGTATTATTTCGATATCTTCATCTGTTTGTCGGGCTGCTTTAATGGCCACCTCTTCGTTGCGATAATAGCCACGGTGAACTTTACAAAAACCACCGACACCGATAACTTCTTGTATATCAAGTTCTTCAAATTCAACTTCATGCGGTTGTATATCACCAATAGCTGAAGGCACATTTATCATCATAGGATCTTGATTTGTAACAAAATTACTGGGAAATATTCCAACCTAAAACAAAATATGATATATTTATTATATTTTAAAAACAAATTGAAGTTAATAAGAAATTGAAGTCCAAAATATCCACTAAAATTAACTACTCTGATAAAGCCAAGTAGCTTGGACTTTTCCTGGACAGGGCCTAAACAAGGCACCGATTCCAAAACGCAACCACTGACAACGCTATCAGCAAGTTATGAGTAAGTTATCAGAAAATGTTGAGTAACGATCAAAGTCAGAATGACTGGAGCCCAAGCAGGGGAAAGTTATAAGCAAGTTATCAGCAAATGTTATGTACCGATTAAAGTCAAAATGACCAAACACAATTTTCAATCAAATGGCGCCCAATCTGGGGCCCAATTCCTCATCGCAAAGCGACAAGCACTGGCATCGAGGGAGAGTAGACAAAACTCAGAACGTCTACCAAAACGATTAAACAAATTATCAAAGAGTGGGTACCGATTCACTGGACATTAATTCGGAAAGAAACAATTGATGGAATATGGTCGAAAAGAAGAAAGGAAATTATCTTCGAAGATAGTTAATCGAGAAAATATAAATTAAACGACATCCACAAAAAAATTATTACTAGATCTGAAAAAGTCAAAATGGACAAAAACAATTTTCAAGCAAATGGCTCCCCAGCAGGGGCCTGATTCCAAAAAGCAAAATTTTCGAAAAGCAACCACCGAAAACAAAGGAAAGTAACTAAAATTATCTTACAAGACTGAAAACTACCTTACACGTTCCAACAGAATTGGAATGTGTTGGTATGCCTCTAGAAACTTGTAAGCCAAATCTACGTCTT
This sequence comes from Pegoplata infirma, assembly GCA_963921195.1. Classification (NCBI taxonomy): domain Eukaryota; kingdom Metazoa; phylum Arthropoda; class Insecta; order Diptera; family Anthomyiidae; genus Pegoplata; species Pegoplata infirma. Next base: position 216,191,357 of record OY992540.1, read on the forward strand.
TGTTCCCCGACGGAGACAACACGAGCTGGCCTTCTCTTAATCAGAATGGCACAAGCGAGCTGATATTGCTTCCAAGAGGAGAAATTTTGACGGTGTTTGCTGTAATTACCGGAAGCACGCAGAGCGGTTAAATGTGCCGTCAAATGACTTGCCGGAGTTGTGTGGATAAAGAGGAGTTGGAAACTATGGAACACTTCATCTGCCATTGCCCGGCATTAGCCAAGTGGGAGAGATATGACCTGGAGTCAAACTGAAGGTCGTGAACAAATATGATATCCCGTCGCAGCCCAGGGCTCATGCGTTGATTCCGATGGCTACAAGTCACACTGAAGTCATCTGAAGATGATCAGGGTCTGCAATCCTGACCTTCCAACTCAGAATTGCAAAATAAGGTGAGATGAAGGGCGCTTGTAGTCAAGCAGTGTTCTTGGTTAATGAGGAATCTCTTCCGGTTTTAACCAGGACTGGCGGCATTATTGGATTTGGCTTTTTTCATATTAAAGTTTATGTCTACAAATGCGACCAGAAGCCTATTTTGGACGCAGCCAAGCCAGTGATGCGGCCGGCTGGGGAGAAAAACCCGGAAGAGGTTGGTACTTAGGTGAGCACACTTACAGTAATGAATGTAAATGGTGTTGATGCTACAGATGGGAGGCTGATGGGAAATGCATCTGGCATATTTGAAACCGAATCTGGTAACGAATGCAACCTCTATGATAACACGGAGAACAAAGCTAAAGCCCTTTGGGTGGCATTCCAGTCAAAACTCATTCAGTAAAGAATGGGGATAGTTTTGTTGCCTTCTTTTCAGAGCAGATTGTACACACATCTGGTTTATTCGAAACCCAATCTGGAGATAAATTGGACTTGCTGACTGGTTGAGTTGCATATATTATCTACAGCTGCACTCAACATCTTTACTGACAGTCAAGCCGCGGTCAAGTCCCTGGGTTCAATGTTTCTGAAAACAAGATCTGCTCTTAACTACCGCACGTGATTAAATGGCATGGCCAATCAGTTTAACATACGACTCATATGGGTCCCAAGGCACAGATACATTCCAGAGAATTACAAAGCCGATGAGCTTGCAAGACTGCGAACTACCTTACAGGTTCCAACAGAATTTGAATGTATTAAAATGCCTCTAGAAACTTGCAAGAAATATCTTCGGCTTTGTTCCGCAACGGAGACTAATCAAAGATGGGCAAATGGATGGACAGGTGAGACAACAACACAGATTTGGCCTTCTTTTAATCAGAAGCGCACAAGTGAGCTGATATCGCTTCCAAGAGGAGAGATTTCGACGGACGTTTCTATAATTAACGGAATATAGGGAAGCACGGAGAGCGGTTGAATGTGCCGTCGAATGACTTTTGCTGAGTTGCATGGAGGAAGAGGAGTTGGAAACTATCGAACACTTAATCTGCAATTGCCCGTAACTTTCTGGAAGATACTTGCTGCACTGGGATCTAGGGAGTTGCACGATCTTTCTGTTTAGTCAGATGTCAAAATTCAATATCTAAGGAGTCTCATAAGAAGCTCAAATTGTTTTAACGGCAGGAACCAGTAGGGAAACCTATTGCAGTCCCATGGTATTACAATGGGCCCCAGAGTCTATGTGTGCTGACGTAAAACGTCAGAAGCCACTTACAACCTAACCTAGACCTAACCTATCTCCCGAAATATTTAGATCCATGGATAAAACCAATGCAAGTAATTTAATTGGAATGGAACAACCAGCGAAACAGTGTCGAAAGGAAAAGCAAATACGAATGAAACGATTTGAAGCAAATGGCGCCCAAGCAAGGACCCTACTCCGAATCGTAGGCCAAACTTATGACAGCAACTACAATGATTAAACAAATTATAAGCAAATATTAAGTAACGATAAATTCGGTATGCTAAAGAAATTTAATTGGAAATGAACCACAAGTGGACCAGTGTCAAAAGAAATAATTAGCTACAGAACATCTTCGAAGTAAGTTAATCGAGCAAATACGAAAGAAACGACATCAAGCATCTACAAATAGTTTATAACTAGATCTAGAAAAGTCAAAATGGTCTACCAGAACTTTCAAGCAAATGGCGCCCAAGCAGGGGCCCGGTTTTAAATCTGTTAATCTTGATACGGAACATGTTTGTAAATGATTTTTTTGTCTAATTCCAAAAAAATATGTAGGTCCGCAAGTAAATTGAATCGTGAAGCAAAAATTTACGAACATCACTTGATTCGAAAAACTAGTTTTAATTCGAGATATGGACCAGTGTCGAAAGATAGAATTTACATCTTCGACATATGAAAAATGGAGGCATTTGGAAAATTTTCTATATTATTTTCGATCTTATATTTTTTAATATTCATAATTCCCTACCTTATCACCAATTTTTCCTATCCAACATCCCTTATCTTCCGAAATATAAGGATCCCTGGATAAAACCAATAAAAGAAATTCCAATAAAATTACATCAAGCAAATGGCGCCCAAGCAAGAGCCATATTCCGAATCGCAACCACCGACAGCGATTGAGAGTGGACTTAACTCATGACAGAAGCCACAATGATTAAATAAATTATCACCAATTAAGTACCGATAAACTCGTTATGGTCAAGAAATTTAATTGAAAAGGAAAAAGTGGAAACAGTGGCAAAGTGTCGAAAGAAAGAAATTACTATAGAACATCCTCGAAGATGATTTTCTAATCACTTGATTAGAAAAACTAGTTTTAATTCGAGATATGGACCAGTGTCGAAAGATAGAATTTACATCTTCGAAGATAGTTAATCGAGAAAATTCGAATGAAACGACATTTTGTAAATGGCGCCCAAGCAAGGACCCTATTCCGAATCGCAACCACCGACAACAGTCGATAGTAGGCTAAACTCATGAGAACAACCACAATAATTAAACAAATTATAAGCAAATATAAAGTCACGAGAAGCTCAGTAGGGTGAAGTAATTTCATTGGAAAGAAACAACAATTAGTGGACCATTGTCGAAAAAAAGAATTTACAATGAAACGTCTTCGAAGATAGCTAATCGAAAAAATACGAATGAAACGACATCAAATAATTTCATACTAGGTCTGAAAAAGTCAAAATGGACTGCCGAAACTCAGTTCGAAATCTATTAATCTCGATACAGAACATTTGTTAATTTTGTTAATGGATTTTTTTGTCTAATTCCGAAAAAGAGAGAGGTTCTATGTACGTTCGCAAGTTAATCAAATCGTGAAGTACCGATAAACTCTGTGTGGTCAAGTAAGTTAATTGGAAAGGAGCAACTAGTGGACCAGTGAAAGGAAAAATGTATAACAAAACATTTTAGAAGACTGTTAATCGAGAAAATACGAATGAACTGACATCAAGAATCTACAAATAATTTATTACTAGATCTGAAAATGTCAAAATAAACTGCCGGAACTTTCAAACAAATGGCGCCCAAGCTGGGGTCCGGTTTTAAATTTGTTAATCTCGATATAGAACATGTTTGTTAATGGATTTTTTTGTCTCATTCTGAAAAAGAGAGAGGTTCTATGCACGTTCGCAAGTTAATCAAATCGTGAAGTACCGATAAACTCTGTATGATCAAGTAAGTTAATTGGAAAGGAGGAACTAGTGGACCAGTGAAAGGAAAAATGTATTACAAAACATCTTAGAAGACAGTTAATCGAAAAAATACGATGAAACGACATTAAGAATCTACAAATAATTTGTTAATAGATCTGTAAAAGTCCAAATGGACTACTGAAACTTTCAGGAAAATGGCGCCCAAGCAGGGGCCAGGTTTAAAATCTGTTAATCTCGATTCAAAACATGCTTGTAAGTGATTTTTTTTCTAGTTCCAAAAAAGAAAAGGGCTTTTATGGGGAAAGCAAGTTAATTTCACTTGATTAGACAAATTAGTTCCTAAACGAGATATTGAAAATGGAGCCATTTGAAAAATTTTCTATATAATTTTCGATTTTTTACTTTTTAAATATTTAAAATTCCTTACCTTATCACCAATTTTTCCTATCCACCATCCCTCATCTCCCGAAATATTAGGATCCATTGACAAAACCAATACCACTTGACCCCTCAGCAATGTTAACTCATCTTCACCTTGGGCCTCATAATCATATAGGGCTGACCAAAGCGAAGCATCTGGTGGCATATCCATACTTTGGGATTGTGATGAATTTAAAGTAGTGGAATCTGTTGTAACTGTAGTAGTATTGGTCATACCATTTGTGGCAATACCACCATTTAATGATGGTAAATCCTTGGTAGCAAAAGTAGTAACCTGGATGCTGCTGCTACTATTAGTTGTGGTAATAGTATTGGGTTGATGTTTATTAGTGTAGCCATTGTATGGTTTTAGTTTGGATGACTGCTGTGGATGTTGATGATGATGCTGATGTTGTTGTGGTTGCTGATGTTGTTTCTGTTGGTAGATAGTGGTAGAGGATTTATGGCCATTTGTAGATGTTGTAGCAAATACAGTGGCTGAAGAAGATGATGAAGTAGTATTCGTGTTTATAGAGGTGCCGACAATACTGTTGGTAGTGTAGGCGGCGGCGGCGACGGAGGCTATGGCGGCGACATTTCTTGTGTTGGTGTTATTAACAGCAGTAGAATTATTATTGTCTTGTTGTTGTTCTTCGCTTATGGCGATCATTTGTGTGACGTTATAATGACGTGCAGGCATTAAATGTTGGCAAAAAAATATTTAATTTTTTTTTTTTCAAAAAACAGCGCGAAACATTAACAAAAAAAAATTTACAAAGCAAATAAACAACAACAACAGCGAAATAAATCCAGCAGCTAATTAGTCGGTAATTTTTATAGAACACACACACTTACGCACACACCGACACCGACTCTAGTGTTTATCTAACTGTCTGTGTGTAACCAACTGTCTGTTGTATGGAATTTTTATGATTTTTATTTTTTTTCCAACTAAATTTTTCTCTTTATGGCCAAAACAACCTCTTGTTGTTGGTATTGTTGTCTACAAACGAAGTTGTTAGTTTCAAGTGTTTTTGCTGTTGTTGTAGTTGTTGTTTTGTATAATTTGCTTTTAAGTTCTCTTTGTTGTTGTAGTTGTATTGTTATTTTAACACTTGATTATAATTGTTGTTGTTATTGTTCAAGTGTAGTTGTTTTTTGTTTGTTTTGTTGTTGTTTCTGTTTGCTGCTGCTGCTGCTTTTTAGTTGTTTTTGTTATTTAATTCTTCGTTCGTTCGGTTTTTACTAGTGACTGGTACTTGTTGTGTTTGTTGTTGTAGTTGTTGTTTTTGTCTGCTGCTGCTGCTTCTTCTTCTGGATGTTGTTGTATTTTAAAGTTGTTGACACTTTTATAAGCCATGCGTATTTTATTAAATTTTTTTTTGTTATTTCGTCTTCTTCTTTTTCTCTATGTAGTTGTTGTTGTTATTTTTCTTGTGATGTTCGTTTTTTTTCGTTCTAATGTTCTGAAGGTTTAAAATATACATCAACTAAAATAAAAACCGGCAACGAATCAAAAAATACCCTTCAAAATGCTTAAGAAATTTTCAAAATTTGTTTTTAAATTTTTAGAATATTCCGATATTTTTAATATTTTGGAATTTTCCTGAAGTATTTCAGATTTTTTCTAAAATTTTTTATTTACTCGACTTTTTTTACAATTTTTTTTCTAAAATTAAACAGATCTGATCTGTTTCTGAATTAAATAGATTTGTTATTAGTTTGAGTTTTACTGATTTTTTCTGAATTTTTTTTATATTTTTCTGATTTTCTGTATACATATCAGCCCAATATTTCCAAAGGTACAAAAACAAATGAAGTCTTAAATTGGGCTATGCCGAATGTTTTATACCCTCCAACATGTTAAAAAATACATTTGCTAGGGCGACTTTTGGGGGGAGGGGGGGGGGGTATTTATACAATTTTATCATTATTTAATTTTTTGTATCCACACCCACAAATGGAGGCGGACCAAAATAAATGACATTTACTAGTCCTCTGAAACCAACTTCAGGACTTTCAACTTCTTCTGAAGTAAAAATATTTAATTTGCTTAGCAAAATTATAAAAAACCTTTAAAAAATTTCAAAAACTACACAGCTCAACATGAAAATGCGTATTAGATTCAGCTAAGTGATGTAGATAGTGTTTGTTGCGCTGATTCCAAATCTGCGACCCAAATATGTCTATCACGTCAGGATTTTGAGTTATTCGAGGTTAAAGTGCCGAAAAATGCCATTTTGGACCCTTTTTGAAAGCTTATAATATAAAATCCTGACTTGCGATTGACTTGGTATCAAGCTCATTCAAAAGTATGCGATTTTTTCTATAAGACAAGATAAAAAGTTCTTAGAATTTAATTTTCTAAAATAGTAAAAAAATCGTTAACAAAAAACCTTCCATTTATTAAATATTTAGTTTATTTACAGTGTTTTTTAACAAATTTCCATACAAATACACACGTAAATGTTAGATTTAAAACACTTGTGGCTAATGATTTTTTCACCATTATAAAAAATTAAATTCCAAGAAAATTTGATTTTGTCCTAAAGAGAAAATTACGCACTTTCGAATGAGCTCAATATCAAGTCATTCGCATGTCAGGATCGCGCTCAAAAATGTCCAAAATGGGCCTTTTTTGAAACTTTAACCGCGATTTTCTCAAAATCGTGACGTGATAGAAAAATTTGAGTGATTGTTATGGAATCGGGAAACCAAAACCTATAAACTTTTTTTGGTTTCATTCAAAACGCAGCGACTAACCTTAGATTTGTAGAGCGGTGCTATCAGTAGTTTTTCAGAAGTTATCAATTGAATTTCTGAAATTATCAAATGCATTTCGGTTAGTTTTTGAAATACAATTGATAATTTCTGAAATACAATTGATAATATTTGAAATACAATTAATTGATAAATTCTGAAATACAATTGATAACTTCTGAAATATAATAGATAATTTCTGAAATACAATTGATAAATTCTGAAATACAATTGATAACTTCTGAAACACAATATATAATTTCTGAAATACAATTAATAATTTCTGAAATACAATTGATGGTTTCTGAAATACAGCTGATAATTTCTGAAATACAATTGATAATTTCTGAATTACAATTGGTAACTTCTTTAAAACAATTGATAATTTCTGAAATACAATTGATAAATTCAGAAATACAATTGGAAATTCTGTAGTTTAGTTCTTAAAGGGGAAACTTTTTCTCCCCGATCCGATTTTGCCCATTTCTGAGCTCAAGACCATAAGACATTATTCTTCTTTTTTATACCCTACACCAGTATGTGGTACAGGGTATATTGAGTTTGTGCTGATGTTTGTAACTACCCGAAATATTGGTCCTAGACATACCTTCAAGAATACCATTCGACTCGGAATTACTTTTTGAGTCGATTTAGCGATCTATCGGTTTAAGCACGATACAGGTCGCAATTTTCAATCAATTGACTTGAAATATGAAACTTAAACATCTTTTGGTCCAAGGACGAAGCCAATTGAACTTGGAGAAAACCGGTCCCTGTTAAGACCTAGCCCCCATACAAACGCTCCCTTTGAATTCGGCTTAAATGACTCTAATAACCGTATTATAATAGATATGAAATTTAGCAGGCAATCAAATTTTGTATGCACGAATCTTCATTCCAAGTTTCAAAGGAATAGGGTCAGTCCATCTGGGAGTCCCCATACAAACCACCCTTCCGATATTCACATAAATCCTTTAAAATTCATGAAAATGGAAATATTTTATAAAAATTGTATTTTTAGGTGTTAAACGTGTACTTTAGTAACCAAATCAAATCGGAATATAAGTGTGCCATTTTTGAACTTAGTCCCCCATATAAAAATTTCGACCGATATTCAGTTAAATCGGTCTATTTACAAAAAAATATGCCAATTCCACTCAAATTTGATCTGTGTGTGTTTTCTACACTAAATAAAGATCTAACAAAAGACAGATCCAATCGGTCCATGTTTGGCCTTGGCACCCAATTTCCGGGAAACACTGGTGTAGGGCATCATATGGTCGGTCTTGACCGACTATAACTTTTTTACTTGTTTTCTTTCTATTTATTTACAACAAATTTTTTTTATTCAACCTAACCGAGAGCTGGTAACAATGACCGTCGTTTTGTTGTAGCGAAAAAAAACAAGGGTTCTGGTGGGAATCGAACCCACGACACCCATGTTGAAAGGCTAGCACGCTACCAACTAGACTACGGGGTCCCCGTTAAATCCATAAGACATAGGTTGTGGCTGCTGACGTTTTACGTCAACACACGTTGACTCTTAGGTCCATTGTGATACCATATTCGTGCCAAACTTCAGGAGTCTAGTTTTTTTACTTTTACGGTACTTACTAGCTAGTAGCTAGAATGTCTTAGAATCGATCACCGATCAATAATCATAAAGACAAAGTAAGAGATAGAGTTTAATTCGACTTTAATTCGTCCAGAATATTTTTTTTTCTTCCTCGCTATAAAAGTTATCAAATTAATCAGATATGATTTCTGCCTTAAAGTAATGCAATGTTATTGTTATTTAAATAATTATTTCATATCTTTGATTGATCTTTTACGAATTAAAATTGATCTTTTTCGAAGTAAAATTGATCTTTTTCAATTAACAATTGATATTTTACGAATTACAATTGATATTTTACATATTACAATTAATCTTTTCCCAATTAAAACTGATATTTTTGGAACTACAATTGCTCTTTTAAGACCTACAATTAATCTTTTTCAAATTAAAACTGATCTTTTTCGAATTACAATTGATCTTTTCCGAATAACAATTGATCTTTTTCGAATGACAATTGATCTTTTTTGAATTACAATCTATCCTTTTTGAATTAAAATTGATCTATTTCGAAATACAATTGATCTTTTTCGAAGTTAAATTAATCTATTCGAATTAAAACTGATCTTTTTCGAATTACAATTGATTTTTTTTTTTTGAATCACAATTGATCTTTTTCGAATGGCAATTTATCGTTTTCAAATTACAATTAATCTCTTTCGAATTAAAATTGTATTCTTTAAATATCAATTGATCTTTTTGGAATTACAATTGATCTTTTCCGAATTACAATTGGTCTTTTTCGAATTATAAATTGTAATTTACAATTGATCTTTTTTGAATTCCAATTGATCTATTCTGAATTACTGTTGATCTTTGTCGAATTCGAATTGATCTATTACTGTCGATCTTTTTTAAATTAAAAATTGTATTGTGGGCTGAGACAAAAGTTTCCACAGATTTTTTAAACTAAACTATAGACTCTGAAAATTGTTCCTGAACAATAAATTAGTGTTTTTCTCAAAGAGAAGATGTCTTCAATATCAAGAAGCAGGTCTCTTACTCGTTCGGTTAAAACTCTTAGTCTTTTAACAGACATACATCGTTTGAACGACTTAAAATTCGACCAAGGCTCAAGAATATAAATACGATAGTTCAAAGTGTTACCTACGGTATGACAAATTTAATATACCCATAATTTTTTTTTAAAGTAGGGTATGCAAAGAACTACACATAACATAAGTCTGTAAAATAAAGAATATAATTTGTAGTTGTTGTGGGGTTCTTTTATTTTTTTTAAAAATAATAAATGTCAGGTAATGTGACAGTAAGTACGTGCCGATTTAAGGATTAACGAATGAAATGTGGATACACAAAAGTTCTATACATAAAACGTTTATATATGGGTGTATATAAAAAGAAGGAACCCCAGTGGGGAGATGTCAAAAGACACAATTTTTTAAAATTGTCTTAAGGTCGGGGAAATAAGTAAGAAAGTAACAGTCGAACAAAACAGTCCAAACTTACTCAAAACTCAAAAAATAGCAATTAAAAATTCGAAATATCTTTTGAAATTCGTTTAAAATTATTTTGAAGTCGAGAAGATCAGTTAAAATTTGAAACTTCTTGAGGAAAATATAAATATTACATTTTGAGTAAGGTTATTCTGGCTCGAGGATATTTTTTTTTACTTATTAAAACCATATTCACGAAATTTATTTTTCTGTTTTTAATTTATTTATTTTGGTAATTTTTTCAAGATTTAGCTGACACATGTTTCGTAATTTGTCCGATTTCATTATCAAGACTATTTAGCAAATATAAAAACCCTATACTACAAGAAGCATAGAGAATTTAAATGACAATCGTTAGTGTCCAAAAGAAAAATATTAATACATATTCAACTTTATACTCATTGAGAATTAGAAGAAGAAAATTGTATCATCTCTTAGTTTGATTACGATTATCAAACAACCAACAAAAATTATTAAAATAGATTTAACTAGAGTTTTCCCATAGAGAAACTATCTTAAAAACTGCCATTATTGTCTCTGGTTTTCCCCATAATCTGCAATTTTGCCTTATCTGTTTTCATTATGCCTCCACTTCCCCTCCTCTACATTTTACAATCAATCTATACAATTTGTCTGCCTGCAATATTGCACGCCTTCCAATCAGAAAAATTGAAAATCGTTGTAATAAAAACAATGAGTTTTTTTTTTATTTTCTCAAGAAATAACAATAACAAAAATATTTTATTAAAAGAAAAATAAATGAAAAATCCCACCACCACCACTAACAACTAAACTAAAAACAACAATAATAAAATAATCATATAAATTGCAGTAAAAACATAAACACACGCAAAGATACAGACGTACTCATACATACACAACACTCGTTTATACTATCACAGTACATAATGGTAGGGAAACAGAGTTAAAAATTATGTACTTTTGCAATATATTAAGGCTTAAGCATAGAAAAAATGTGTCAGAATCTGTCAAGGGAAGGATCTTAATCCTAACGAACCGATTTGCCTAATAGTCTCAGAATCTGAAACTTTTTCTGTAGAAAAAAGGGGTATTGCACTCAAAGAAAAAGCTTCATTATATTTATGAAAATGTCATAAATATAATGAAAGTCTTCATTAAAGTTTGTCCAATGTAAAAGTTTCATAAATACAATGAAACAGTTTCATAATTATTCATAGGGTCAATATTTATGAAATTTTTCATTTTGTTAATAAAAGTTTTCATAAATATACTGCATAAAATTTCATAAACTTTTATGAAACTCTTCATAAATGCTTTGTTCATGTTTCATAAATACGATGAAAAATTTCATAGATTTAATTTATTTTTTCCTAAATATTTGATCATATTAGAAAATTACACCGCTCTACAAATCTGAGGTTTGTCGCTGCGTTTTGGATAAAACCAAAAAAAGTTGATAGGGTTTGGTGCCCCGATTCCAAAACGGTCACTCAAATTTATCTATCACATCACAATTTTAAGAAAATCGCGGTTAAAGTGTCCAAAAATGCAAATTTTGACCATTTTTGAACGCCTATAAAAAAGATCCTGTCATTCAAATGACTTGGTATCAAGCTCAATCGAAAGTGTGTAATTTTCTCTTTCAGACAAGATCAAAACTTCTTGGAATTTAATTTTCTAAAATGATGCCAAGTCATTTGCATGTCAGGATCTTATTTTATAAGCTTTTAAAATTGGTCAAAAATGCCCTTTTTCGGCACTTTAACCGCACATTACTCAAAATCCTGACGTGATAGACAAATTTGGGCTCCGGATTTGGAATCAGCGCAACAGACACTATCCAAATCACTAGGGATGAGATTTTCATGCACTAAAAAATCGGAAATATGCGCTTAAAATATGCGCTAAAAAATTCAAAATATGCACTAAAAAACTTAAAAATATGCACTAAAAAATAAAATGTGTTCAATAAAAATGTCGTTTTCATAGGAAAAACTTTTTAAAATACAAAAAATAACGCTGTATTTAAATAGTAACATTTAAGCAAGCGTTTATTTTAGAAATTAAAAATATCTATTAAAAAAATTTAAAAGAAAAAAAAATATTTTTCTTATTTTCAAAATAAATTTTTAAAATTTAAAATAGTTTTTAAAACAAATAAATCTCAATTTGTGTTTTTGCTAATTTATGCTAAAATATGCAAAAATATGCACTTAAAAGTTGGAAATATGCACAAAATATGCATTTAAAACCAAAATATGCAAAAATATGCATTTTCACCAAAATATGCAAAAATATGCAAAAACAAATCGATGCCATTTTAACACAAATTTCTTGATTCGGAAAGATAATTGGTCGATGTCGTTTTTAGACTGTCGACAAAAAACATGCATTTGCATGGAAATCTCATCCCTACAAATCACTAACCAGAATCCAATACGCAAGGTCTCAGAATCTGAAAATTTTTCCATAGGAAAAAGGTCTTAGAATCTGAGATTTTTTCTTTTAGTCTCATAATCTACGACTTTTTCTATAGAAAAAAGGTCTCAGAAACTGAAACTTTTTCATTTTTATTAAATTTGCTCCAACTGTTATTTGTATGGGAGCCTACTTAGGGAGTGGAGATAGGGCGTAGGTATGCTTTAAAAAAATGTTGTAGGGTAAAAATAATGGGGGTCGGTCTCACTAATGACCCCTCTCGGACGCAAAGAATTGTTCCAAAGAAATGTTAAGACTTAAAAATTAATGGGGGTCGGTCTTATAAATGACCCCTCTATGACGCACCATTGGAGCAGTAGAAATGATTTTAAGATTGGAAAATTACAATAAAATTTTTTCAAAAATTTTTTAAAAAAAGTAATAATCGTTATCCCACGATCCTCCTGGGCAAAAAATTTGTAGAATCGATAGAAGTTTTACACAAAAAAATTTCAAAAAAATCAAATAGTACAAAAATTTTTAAAAATGAGATTTAAATTTTGAAACTTTAAAATCGCATACTAGAGGGCTTTTAAGAATTTTTTGGGATTTTTTGTTAAAAATCATGTAAAAAACGAAAAATTTAAAAAAAAAAAAAAAATTAAATTTGGACCATTATTGAAGAAGTTATAAGTAAAAGAAGTTTGAGTAAAGGAACAAACTACCAATTTTTAAAAATTCGATATCTTTTGAACGGGTGATCAAAAAAATCTGAAAATTTACCCCGAAGGTGTTTTCGAAGGGTACTAAAAACTGTAAACAAATTGAGAAAATCTAAAAAAAAATTTTTCAAAGTGTCCGATTTGACATGGAATGCCCCATATACTTTATGGGGTCCTAGTCCGATATTTCGATGCATTACACACGGAATGACAAAGTGAGTATACCCACATACTGTGGGAAAACCCCACTATAAAAAGTGGGGTTTTTCTATCTTGAGGTCATTTTTATTTCCTTTGGGAAAAAGGTAGAGTCCGACCGAAACCAGTTTTCGAACCGAAACCGAACCGAATATTCGGCCGAAAAAAGTAATATTCGGCCGAAACCGAACCGAAACCGAAACTTAAAAAAAATTACCGCCTTACATGAATAAAATTATTAAAAAGTTGTTAAAGATAAATATACAGCATATAATGCTTTTAAACCATAGGAATTGTTGTATTTTGGAAGAAAAAAATATGTTTTTTAAAAAAATTTCAAAAAAAATTGTATTTTTCGTTTGTAGATTAGGAGAAAATAATTTATTGCATAAACTTGTAACATTTTCTTCAATTGAACTGAAACAAGTGTAATGAAATAAGAAATTAAAAAATTCAGAGACCGAATACAGGCCGAAACCCCATTATTCGGCCGAAACCGAGACCGAAACCGAATATTCGGTCGGACTCTAAAAACTTACAAAAAAAGTTGTAAATTTCATGTGTAGATTGAGAGAAAAAAAATATTTGAACGGTAACAGTATTACATTTATTGGACAACCTTGATTCTTTTTGTTCAAGTGAGCTAAAACAAGTAAATTGGAACATGAAATTAACAAAATTACTGACTTTTTTATATATTTTTTACAATACCAAAAAGTTTCGGTTTCGGCTAATATTCGGCCAAAATTTTGCCGAATACCGAATAGAGGCCGAAACCCCATTATTCGGCCGAAACCGAGACCGAAACCGAATATTCGGTCGGACTCTAGAAAAAGGTCTTAGCATCTGAGACTTTTTCTATGGGGAAAACCGAGAGCTGGTAATAATGAATGTCGTCTCGTTGTAGCGAAAACGACCAATTCGGAATTTTTCCTTAACAAAAATTTTCAGATTTAAACTTTTTTTATACCAAAAATTTAAGACTTTTGAACAAATGAACAGTTCATGCGAATGTGGACCAAAATACCATTTGTATAATTTTATAAATGACGATAAAAACGCAGGAAGGGTTAAAAACTAATATTTTTTGCAACATTTTTGCATAATGCATTAATCAATTAAGATCACAAAAATATTAGTTTTTATCTGCTTTCTGCGTTTTTATCGTCATTTGTAACATTATACAAATGGTGTATTCGTCCTTATTCGCATGAACTGTTCAAATGCAAAATTTTCATTTAAGCGCTTTAAAAAGCGGTATAAAACTAAAATATGATCATGAAATATACACCTAATTTTTTTCGGGTAGTCAGGAGCCCTGGTACGTGCCCCGTGTGCCCTAATGTTTAAAACGGTACTAGTTAATGTACTTTTTGCTCTGAAATAGTTGGCATCACTGACTGTGCTACTACAATTTTGAATAAAACTTTGAAATTTACACCGGGTTTCGCGACAGCACTTCTGCCATTGATTTCTGCTCACTTCAAATTTAACCCTGTTTCCATACCATATATGCACTGTGATTTAAAATAAAAAACACACACTCTACCCAAAAGTTAAATGATCGGATCAAAGAAAGAGATGGTACGAAAAAATACAAAAAAAAACAACCAAAAACAAAAAATAAAAGAACAAAAACACTAAAAGAGAAATTGATAAATTAAAAAAAAACACAACGAATACAAAAACAAAACAAGATTGAAGATATCGAAGTTTTTTTTTGTGTGTGTTGAACTTCATGGATACAAAATGAAATGAAATTTTTTTCCGTCGTCTTTATGGCAGCAGCCAGCGGGTGGGGTAGTTTTTCTTTTTTTTTTAAACAATAAAATTTCATCGAATTTTCAATTTAAATTTTTCTTTTTTAATATAAATATTAATGTTTATTTAATTAAACACGTTTTTAAATTAAATATTTAAACTTTTTTTTAACTAAAAGACACGCCTTCATTTATTGATATTTCACAATATCCTAAATCGACCTCAAATCGATCAAGATTTTTTTCCATTTTTTACCGATTTAACTTGTTATTTTTAAATACACTTTATTGAAACAAATGATTTGTTTAATTTAATTAAACTTTTAATTGAATTTTCTTTTTATATTTCACTTTATCATTTGTAAAACTTTATTTTTTTTTTAATTTTTCTTTAAATTTTTGCAGCTGCATCACTTTATATTTTATTTAACACCTTACTCTCACTTATACATATGACATTTTATTTACACATACACGCACACATTCTTAGCACAGCTGTATCTATGTTAAATTTTTTTATTATAAGAAAATGCCCCTTAAAAAGAAACTGGAAAAAATTTTTTTTGGCTGGTTGGTCTCATTACTTGTTTAAATTTCTGTTTTTCATTTATTCAGCAACTTTTTTCGTTAATTTTTTGTTCGTTTTTCTTGTATATTTTATGTATTTCATTAAATTTACTATATCGTTGTTATATTTTGAGAAATTTTATTAATTTTATTATCGTTTTAATCGAGTTTTTATTGCAAATTTTAGTCATTTGCGATTTTTTCTATCCATTAGTGTGTGTCGTACTAGTTTTTTCTTTTACTGTGCCGTTTTCATTTCAGTTCTCTTCTATTCTTTCTATTGCGACGTTTGGTCATGTTTTTTTTTTCGTTTGACACTACTAAAATTGTAGAGTTGTATTTTTTGGGTTTTTTTTTGATGAGTTGTATTTTTAGGGGAGTAGATTTATACAGAACATTTTAGGATGTTTTAAAATGTTTAAGAAGTCGAAAGTTTATCTAAACAAAAATCTCCTAGGTTAGACATTTTTCCTATAGAAAAAATCTTAGCTTTTGAGACATTTTTCCTATCGAACAAGTTTTAGGTTCTTAGACTTTTTCCATAGGAGACATTTTTCCTTTACGAAAGTATTAGATTCTAATATAGTTTTCTCTATAGGTTCAGAGATTTTTTTCTAGTAGAAAAGATTTAGATTCCGAGAAATTATTTTCTATGAAAAAGGCCCGTATTCTGAGAATTTTCTTATAGAAAAATTTTTCCTCTAGAACATTTTTCCTTATAGAACAAGTAGTGATGGAATTCTACCCGGTATTTACCCGATGCATGGGTAAATACCGGTGAATTTATTTGGGTATTTATAAAAAGCATTTGAAATCGAACATATGGCAAGCTCTGGTTGTCAATAATCTAAATCGTCATTTAAAATGAGTAACTTGTTTTATATTAATGTCAAATCAGACACTTTAATCGGCACCTTTAAGTAAAAAACGTACATTTTCCGGAAAAAAGTAATTATTTAGAAAAAATGGTACTTTTTTCCTAAAAAGTATTTTCTTTAATACTTTTATATTATTTATAGGAAAAAAGTACTTTTTTGGAAAAAAGTAGAAAAAAATTTACTTTTTAACCAGAATAACAATTTTTTCAGGAAAAAAGTACTTTTTTTCTAAAAAAAGTACTGTTTTATAAAAAAAGCACATTATATTTTTCTTACCACTTTTTTTAAAAAATGTACTTTTTTCCAAAATAAGTACTTTTTCAAATTCTGATTATTTTTATTAAAAAATAAACATTGTTTTATTCGACCTTTAAAATATTATATTTTGAGTAGGTTTATTCTAGCTCGAGCTCTTTATTATTTTTACTTATTAAAAATATGATATTCTCATAGAATAATTTTCAAGAAAATTTTTTTTCTGTTTTAAATTATTTATGTTGGTCATTTTTTGCATCGACACGTGTTTCGGGATTTGTCAGCTTCCATTGTCAAGATTATTTAGCAAAAATAAAAACAGAAAAATAATTTTCTTGAAAATTATTCTATGAGAATATCATAGTTTTAATTAGAAAAGAATATAATATCCTCGAGCTAGAATAAGTACTTTTTTTCTAAAAAAAATACTTTTTTTGTCAAAAAAAAGTAGTATTAAAGTACTTTTTTTTATAGAAAAAAGTACTTTTTTTAGAAATAGTACCTTTTTTTAGAAAGAATTACTTTTTTTAGAAAAAGTACCTTTTTTAGAAAAAGTTCTTTATTTAAAAAAATATACTTTTTTTAGAACAAAGTACTTTTTTTCTATAAAATAGTAAAAAAATTACTTTTTTAAGAAGCCCTTTTTTGTCTAAAAAGTAAATTTTTTCTAAAAATTACTTTATTTTTTTCAAAAAGTACTATATTTTCTTAAATAACACTTTTTAGGTAAAAAAGTACAATTTTTTTTCTAAATAAGTACTTTTTTCCTGAAAAAATACGGTTTTGTCTTAAAGGTGATATAGTACTTTTTTAGAATAGTACTTACTATTTTACCAAAAAAAGGCTACTTTAAAAAAAAAACAAGTAAAAAAGTTAAATTCGTCCTTGCCGAATGAAGTGATACCCTCCACAATTTCAAAAAGATTCTTGCAAAAAACTTTATTTAAAAGGAAATTACTTTTGAAAAAAAAATTTTTTGTCAAAAAATATGTTCGTACTTGTTTAAATACCATTTAGTGTTCAATTATGTTCACATATGTCAACCAGAAGCCGAATTAAAGCATTTTGTATTTTTAGGTTATGTTGAATGTACTGAAATTTTTGAGGTGTGCTTACATTTTCGTTCATAACTTTTGAACCGCTGAACCGATATCGCTCAAATGCAATACCAAACTTCTCGGGAGAACTTCCAGTAAATATGTTAAGTTTCAGTCATCTTTATGCAATATTTTGTCCGTGACAGCATTTTCCACAGACAGACAGACGGACAGACAGACATCGCTAGAATGTCTTAAAATCGATCAGGCATCATGAATATATATGGGGCATTCCATGTGAAATCGGACACTTTGAAAAACTTTTTTTTTAGATTTTCCCAATTTGTTTACAGTTTTTAGTACCCTTCGAAAACTCCTTCGTGGTAAATTTTCAGATTTTTTTGATGACCCGTTCAAAAGATATCGAATTTTTAAAAATTGGTAGTTTGTTCCTTTACTCAAACTTCTTTTAATCATAACTTCTTCAATAATGGTCCAAATTTCAAATTTTTTTTTTCAAAATTTTTGTTTTTTTACGTACATTCTAAAAAAAAATCCCAAAAAATTCTTAAAAGCGCTCTAGTATGCGATTTTTAAGTTTTAAAATTTAAATCTCATTTTTGAAAATGTTTGTACTCATCGAATTTTTTGAAATTTTTTTGTGTAAAACTTCTATCAATTCTACAAATTTTTTGCCCAGGAAGATCGTGGGATAACGATTATTACTATTTTTTAAAATTTTTTGAAAAAAATTTATTGTAATTTTCCAATCTTAAAATCATTTCTACTTGGCCAATGGTGCGTCATAGAGGGGTCCTTTATAAGACCGACCCCCATTAATTTTTACGTCTTAACATTTCTTTGGAACAAACTAATACCCTATCTCCAATTTCTAAGGGGGCTCCCACACAAAACGACATTTTTTAAAATTTCTTCCAACCGCTCTAACTGCCCTAATAGTGCCCTTAGAGCAACAAAATGTATGACGGATCCACAATATTTTTTTAGTCCAAACATTTTCTCTGAACACACCTACCCTCTATCTTTAACTGTTAAGGCGGTCCCCATACAATTTTTTTTATTTTTTGTAAATTTGTTTTATTTTATCAGCTTCTACCGGTCCAATGGTGCGTCCGAGAGGGGTCATTAGTAAGACCGACCCCCATTTATTTTTACCCTACAACATTTTTTCAAAACATACCTACGCCCTATCTCCACTCCCTAAGTAGGCTCCCATACAAAATTACATTTTTATAAAATTTGCTCCAACTGTTATTTGTATGGGAGCCTACTTAGGGAGTGGAGATAGGGCGTAGGTATGTTTTGAAAAAATGTTGTAGGGTAAAAATAAATGGGGATCGGTCTCACTAATGACCCCTCTCGGACGCACCATTGGACCGGTAGAAGCTGATTAAATAAAACAAATTTACAAAAAATAAAAAAAATTGTATGGGGACCGCCTTAACAGTTAAAGATAGAGAGTAGGTGTGTTCAGAGAAAAAGTTTGAACTAAAAAAATATTGTGGGTCCGTCATACATTTTGTTGCTCTAAGGGCACTATTAGGGCAGTTAGAGCGGTTGGAACAAATTTTAAAAAATGTCGTTTTGTGTGGGAGCCCCCTTAGAAATTGGAGATAGGGTATTAGTTTGTTCCAAAGAAATGTTAAGACGTAAAAATTAATGGGGGTCGGTCTTATAAAGGACCCGTCTATGACGCACCATTGGCCCAGTAGAAATGATTTTAAGATTGGAAAATTACAATAAATTTTTTTCAAAAAATTTTAAAAAATAGTAATAATTGTTATCCCACGATCTTCCTGGGCAAAAAATTTGTAGAATTGATAGAAGTTTTACACAAAAAAATTTCAAAAAAATCGAAGAGTACAAACATTTTCAAAAATGAGATTTAAATTTTAAAACTTAAAAATCGCATACTAGAGCGCTTTTAAGAATTTTTTGGGATTTTTTTTTAGAATGTACGTAAAAAAACAAAAATTTTGAAAAAAAAAAATTTGAAATTTGGACCATTATTGAAGAAGTTATGATTAAAAGAAGTTTGAGTATAGGAACAAACTACCAATTTTTAAAAATTCGATATCTTTTGAACGGGTCATCAAAAAAATCTGAAAATTTACCACGAAGGAGTTTTCGAAGGGTTCTAAAAACTGTAAACAAATTGGGAAAATAAAAAAAAAAAGTTTTTCAAAGTGTCCGATTTCACATGGAATGCCCCATATACTTTATGGGGTCCCAGATCGAATTTTGTAAAATTTTGTAAAAAAGCAAAACATTGATCAAAGGGCTAAAATCTTTTCCAAAAGATTTTTTCCCAAAAGATTTTTTTAACGTTCGAAAAAACGAAAAAACGTTTTGACCCAAAGGGTCAAAATGATCGGATTTTGGTTCAAATTAATTTTGAATGCAAGATTTTGTCAAGCTCTTTGAAAGGGTTAAGGGTAAGAAATTTTGAGATTTTTTTTTTTTTTAAATTCTAAAACATAAGAAAACACCGCCATTTTTCAAGAATTTCAAATAACGATATCTCGAAAACCGTCGGACCGATTTAAAAAATTCCTTGATATTCGTTTTTCAAGTTCTCCCTTGAAAAACTAAACCAACTTTTGAAAAATACCATTTTTTACATGATTTTTTGTGGATTTGTTTAACAAATGCAACTTTTTTTATGCTACAAGAAGTTCAAAGTCCTGTATTTGGACCGAGAGGTTAAGAAAATGTTGTTTATTCGGTGCACCCCTTTTGTGGGCCTGGATTAAAATAATTAAATAATTATAACTTGTATTTATTTAGTGCAAAAAGCATAAGAAGGAATTTTTAAACATATATTTCGAGAAAAATGTTGGCCCCCCCCAATTACCACTACCAGCCCCCCCCCGCAGAATAAGAAAAGAAAACGCCCCTGATTTTTTTTTTTAGTTTTTTTTGCATGTTGGAGGGTATAAAAGATTCGGCACAACCGAATGTATCGCTCTTACCTGTTTTTATACCCTCCACTTAGTGATAGAGGGCATATATAAGTTTGTCATTCCGTTTGTAACTCATCGAAATATCGATCTGGGACCCAATAAAGTATATCGGCCATTCCAGGAAAGACCGGCCAAAAATGGGCATTTTTTGACCTTGGGTCGTCTGAATATCACAAAACTTTTTTTGTAGGAACTCTAAGGAGACATTAAGAGAATTCAGTTTTCAGTTTATAGAAATTTAAAAAACACTCGATTTTATTCGCGTTTTTAATTTTTTGAAATATCAAAAAATTGGAAAAAGTGGTTAACTTTGTAAATTAATATCTCAGCCAATTCTTTATGGATTTTTATCGTTTAAAACGAGTTTAATTGCCAATATAGTCTACTTTTACAATATTTTAGTAGAAAAAAAATTTTGAACTGCACAATGCATTTTTTATGCAATTGCATTTTTAAAATGCATTTTTTAAGTCAAAGGGCCTCTTCGATTTTTTTTATCTTTCATGTTAATTAAAATGTAACATTTTTACTAAAGACCTGCATTTATAGTATTTTGGGTCTCGAAGTTTAAATATTTAAATTATTTTTTTTTTATAAAAATCACTTAATTTTTTTCCATACAAAACTTGAAATTTGTTCCCAATTTTTCGATTTTTTATTTTTTTTTAAATTGGATTGTATAAGTCGAAAATTATACCAGCAAGGTAAACCAAATTCGAGTATGCTAAATTTAATAATTTATTAGCCGTTTCGTAATATCCGCGACTTTTGCAATTTGTATGCTAAAGTGCCATAAAAACGATATTTTTATACTTTTGGGATAATTTTTAAATTCAAATTTAAAAAACTCGAATAAATATATTTAACATTAAAAGATGCTGTGTTTTTTTTTTTTTTTTTTGAGAGAAAAAATATTTTCTTTCGAAAATTTTTTTTCTGTCATCTTCCGTATTTTAGACATTTTCAAACCTAAATATCAAAATTAAAAAATACAATAAAAAAATTTCGCTAAAAATCAAATTTCCGCAAATAAAAATTACAGTGTTATACTGTTATTATCAAGGAGAGGACTTTCATGCAAATGCATGTTTTTCCCCTTTGGCAATAGAACAGCATAAACAAGATATCTATGCGAATCAAAGAATTTGCTTTAAAATGGCATCGATTCGTTAGTGCATATTTTTGCATATTTTGCTTAAAATGCATATTTATTTGTGCATATTTTGCTATTATTTCGCTATAAATGCATATTTTAAGGTCATATTTTGTATAAATTTTAGTATTTTAGCTATTTTTTTAGTATTTTTATCTATTTTTAAAATTGTTTTATGATATTTTTTTGCATTAAAGCAATTATAAAAGATAATTTTTACTTTTTAATAACATTTTATACACACTATATATGAATATCTAAGCTTAAAATGCCACTATGAATTCAAATTTAGCTTTTTTTCAATAAAAGTAAAAAACAAGTTGATATTTATGATTTTTAGTGCATAATTTAAGATTTTTAGTGCATATTTCAATACTTTTTAGTGCATATTTTAGGCGCCAAAAACATAGTTTTTTAGTGCATGAAGGTCCTGTCCCTGGTTATTATACATTTAAAAAATGTGAAAAGGTTCTGACCCAAAAACCAGATCCACTAATTTTTATATATTTTGACCTCCGGTATTCGCCATCAGAATTAAATTCTAGCGTTGGGTTTTCCTGTAATTTACAAGGAAAGTCCGCAAAGTGTACCTACATAATTTGTAAATTTGACCAAGTTAAAAATTTTTTCGCGAATACGCAGTAATTTTGCTGGTCAATGTCGTAAATTCAAAAAAAAAACGTTCACATAAAAATATATTTTTCGCGAATAAAAGTAATTCTGCAAGTGAAACTTACAGTGTTTTATTAAACCGTCCGACACACTTTTGTACAGATGGACCACACCGAAAAATTCTGACAGAAGAGCTGAAAATAAAATACACGTGTCTCCCAGTTTTTATAGATCAATTCGCGTTTTCGCGAAAAACGCCAATAAAAAAAATTGTGTTTTTCCAAAGTAGTGTGAAATAAGTTGGAAAATTTTTTAAATCTAATTTTGAGCTAAATAATGTTTAAACATGTCTTTAGTAATTTTTTTTACAAAAATTTTTTTTTTTGAAAATGCACTAAGATTGCAATCTTTAGCTGCTGGTAGCCAACTGTTTTTTTTTTGTCCAAAATGGTTATTGTTTTTTCCCCGTAAAAGGATCCTAAGTCCCCATCATTCAGGGGGCAAGTATTTTTAAATTTGACCCTTTTCAAGCACTTTGCGCATGTCGCACAAACTTTGAACATTTGACAACCCCTAGTGAAATTTTATGAGGAAAATTTTTGTAGAACATTTTAACCCTCTAAATGGACGTTTTATTAGACCTCTGTGTTTAGTTTTTGAAAAAGGACTAAAATGACCCCTTAAAATGGCAGTTAGAGGGTTATAATGTTCTAAGAAAAGAACCGCCATAAAATTTCACTGCAGACATCATATCATATTTTGAAGCTCAGATGTGTTCTTATTATAATATTTTTTACGTTTTCCAAACGCCTTTGATAAAAAAAAAAAACTTCAGTGGGCTATAAAAAAGAAATCCGAACTGACTTTGCAAAACCCGTCCGCCCGTCCGTCCGTCTGTATAAAGCATGATTTAGTCCAAAATAAAAGAGCTTGACTCCTGAAAATTGGGCCGAATGTGTCTCATAGTCATAGGCCGGTTAAGTTCGTAAATGGGTAAAGTCGGACAAGGGGAAAAAAAGTTCCCCCTTAAAGAACTAAAAAAATCCTATTTAAAAACGCTATTTTTACAGCTTTTTTGCATTTTTGTTAAATAAATGAAACCTTTTTATGTCAGAAGGAGTTAAAAGCCATACAGTTAAACCCCGGGGGATACAAAATATTTTTTTGTCCCGCCCCCTTTTGTGGGCGTGAAATAAAA
Source organism: Pegoplata infirma (assembly GCA_963921195.1). Taxonomy (NCBI): domain Eukaryota; kingdom Metazoa; phylum Arthropoda; class Insecta; order Diptera; family Anthomyiidae; genus Pegoplata; species Pegoplata infirma. Next base: position 216,214,937 of record OY992540.1, read on the forward strand.
AAGACATAAAAATTATGAGAACATGGTATAACTAAAGTTCAAAAAGCATAATAAATAATTTAGTAAACATTTATCGCGTTGGGGAATGTATCCCCCAGCACCTCCACAGAGCCCCTCCCCAAAAACGCCTCTGAAATTTGTTTTATATGTACTTTAACATGTTGGAGTATCAAAGATTCGGCACAGCCGAATTTAACAGTCTCACTTTCGTTCTTTGGCGAAAAACTAAAAAATAACGAAAAAACGTAAAAATTTAAAAATAATAAAAAATATTTGTGTGAAAAAAATCTAAGCGTTTTCTTTAAAAAAATTTTAAAAATATGAAAACTGCGAGACCCAAAAAACTGTACAGGTCTTTACAGGTCTTTAGTAAAAATTACATATTTTATTGAATACAAAACAGAAAAAAAATTGAAGAGGCCCTTTGACCTAAAAAATGCATTTAGAAAATGCAATTGCATACAAAATGCATATTTGAATTTAAAATATTTTTTGTAAAACAATATTGTAAAATAAGACAATATTGCCTTTCAAACTCATTTTCAATAACAAAGATCCATTAAGAATTGCCCAAGATATGCATCTACAAAGTTGACCATTTTTTTAAATTTTTTGATTTTTCAAAATATGAAAATCGCGAATAAAATAGAATGTTTTCAGAATTTTTCTAAACCGCAAACTAAAATCTCTTGATGGCTCCTAAGAGTTCTTGAAAAAAAAGTTTTATAAAAATCGGATGACCCGAGGTCAAATTTTGGCCGTTCTTTCATGGAATGGCCGATATATATTCATGATGCCCGATCGATTTTAAGACATTCTAGCGATGTCCGTCTGTCTGTTGAAAACACGCTTACTTTTGAAAGACTCTACGGAGGCTCCTGAAGTTTGGCATATATTTTGGGCATTTACCTGGTCAGGTTGGCATTGCAAACCAGCGAAATCGGTCCAGTGGCTCAAAAGTTATAAGCAAATGAGTGAATTTCGGCAAGGGTTTTTCTGGAATTTACGAGTTAAAACACACGGTAACTTTCGAACAACAATTCTGAGGGTGCTGAAGTGTGACATATATATTTGCCATTTCTCTGGTCTGGTTCATTTTAAATTTCAGCCAAATCGGTCTAGTCGTTCAAAAGTTATAGGCAAAACCGTGAATTTCAGATTAGTTTCACCTTAAAATCACGTGTTGAAAACCCGTTAAACATGTTTTAAAAACTTTGGTAAGTCACAAAAATATTTTGCAAGGTATTTTTGTCACTCAAAAATATTTTTACACTAAAACAAAAATAAAAAATACACTCAAAAAAAAAAAAAAAATTACACCCAAAAAAATTTTACACTCAAAAAAAAAAAAATTAATAAACTATTTTTTTTTTTAAAAATTACTAAAAAAAAAGTGTTTTTACACAAACTATTTTTTTTTTTAAAAATTACTAAAAAAAAAAGTGTTTTTACACAAACTAAAATATTTCTAACCAAAATTGATATTTTTTTCACATTAGAAAATTTACTATCACTTAAAAGGGAATTTAACAGTCTTAAGCCATAATCAGTTTAAAAGTGAGGTAGTGAAGTAGTGAGGTAGAGCCTTATGTGATTTTTAATAAGAAAAAAGAGTGTAGATAATTTTAAAGTTTGTGTGTTCTTCATACGCATTGAATTTTTCCATAACACTAAAAAGTAGAGAGACGTAAACAAAATCTGTAGAGAATAGAATTTCTCTACCTCGCTCTACTTTAAATTCTTATGTCAAAATTCAATGTGTATGAAGAACACATTTAAAAATTTTCTCTACTCTTTTTTCTTATTGAAAATCACATAAGGCTCTACCTCGCTACTTCACTAACTCACTTCTAAACTGATTATGGCTTTAATCTCAAACTGTTCTATTTTCTCATTATTTGCTACTATTTGATGATTTTATACTATAAAATACAACTCTGTGGGGAAAAATATTAAAATAAAATATGGCAACACTAATTTTTAAGTAATAACAAGGTTGTATATTAAGAGTATTAAAAAAACCGTTACATAAATAAATTCAAACTAATTGTAAGCCAAACAAAAAAATATTTAAAATTTAAATTAAATATTTTAAACAAATACGGAAATTTATTTAGAAATCTTAAAAATTAAAAAGAGGCACAGTTCATAATGATGGTTTTACACAAAACATATGATTTTTTAAAAGATTTATCTTCCACAAGTAATTGAGAGTATTTTAAATGAGAGTATTTTATGGGAGCATAAGAGAGTCAGTAATAAAAGTCTCCACTTGTACAAATAGCGGTATATATTTTTAAAAAAACCTACAGCATCTTATGGGAGCAAGTGTTATCTCTCAATTTTAACGTTTTTTTCCAATTGTCTACAACGGGATATACATATCCTGTGAGCATCCTAACATGATTTGAAAAAAACTAAATATATTTTTTACTACTTACACACAAAAAATTTCAGTTACGCGCAGACTTTTGGATTAAACGTGTTCATGAAAAAAATATAATCGTATAAAAATATTTTATAATAAAATGAAATTTTACAAAATAAAAAAAAAAAAAAAATTATAGAAAATTTTGCAAATTTAGCAAATGAAAAAATTTAAAAAATTAAAATAAAAGTGATTTAAAAAAAGTATTTTAAAGTAAAAGAAGTTTAATGTTGGAAAATAAATGAATTAAAGTGTTTTTTTTAATATAAAATAATAAATTTAATAAAAAAAATCTTTTGTCTACGAAAAAAAAAAAAAAATAGAGTGGGTGTTACAAAATCTAAAAAAAATCACGTTTAACTGTCGTTTTTTTTTTTTCTTTTTTCTATAACAATGTTGCAAAAAATCTAAAGAAACCTCCCAAATGTGTATTTCATGTTATTTAAATTTTTTTTTTTTAAAGATTTTTTTGAAATTAGAAAAAAGTTTTAAATTTTTAAAAAAATTAAAGTTTTTTTTTAAAAAAATTATTAAATTCATTTTTTTTTTTAATTTTCCTTGAAATTTTTAATTTTTGAAATAGATTGTCAGTTTTAAAATTTTTTTTCTTCCAGTTCCCCCTGTTTTCTCACTTATTTCTATAAATTTGTTTATTTAAAATAACAAACAATTTTGTTTTACAAGGTTGTAGTCTTAACTTTAAAGTGTTTTTACTACCCACTCCCCCTCTATACATCTCCTTTCCTCCCCCTTACACCTTCTCCCCCTCCCCCACTTTCCCCTCCACCTCTTTCCCCTCCACCTCTTTCCCCTCCACTTCTTCCCTTTTAAAATCTCTCGCATTTTTTTTTAATTTCTATTTCAATTTAGAAATTTTCTTTTCAAAATATTTAAAATTTTCTTTGGGATTTGTTAATTTTCTTTCCTGTTTAAATACAATTTTCTTATAACCATAATTAATTACCATCTTTTTTGTGTTGGTTAATGAGAGTTTTGTGTAGATTTTTCTTTAAGATTCCTTAGTCCTTAGTTAAGAGTTTGATGTTAAGGCTTAATTGTCGACGAAAATAGTTTTTCGTAATTACTAACGGCATGTGTGCATATGTAACGAACGACGACGACGACAACGACAAATGTCGTTTCGCAAAAGTAATGTCGTAATGAGATGGGTGTTCTTAGCGTTTTTTTTTTCTACCACTTGTCAAGTAAATTGTACACAAAGAGAAAAAATAATGATGAAAATTAAGGTTGTCTTCCCCGAAACTTGATTTTCTTAACAAATCTGTTATTACAACAATTAAAATAATGTCAGACATGTTTTATAATCAAAAACTTTTTCAAAATGGAAATAATTTATCAGAAACTAAGAAATTTTCTAAGCAAAAATAACATAATATAATTTAAAAAAAAAAAATTTTGGCGCCCAAGTCGGGGCTTTCACTGTGAGGAAGAGAACCGGTCCTATGATTGGTTTTGAACTAGTCCAAAGTGACTAGGACCGATCTCAGACCGGAATTGACCCTTTTTCACTTCCAGCATAAGCGCCCATGTACCAGTTTTGGCACTTTTAGATCAATTGGTTCATATTTATTCACAAGATTGTTTCAATGAAACTAAGCAAGTAAAAATCAAGTACTCGGATTAAATTGAATGTAAATTAAAAATGTTTTTCTTAAGAAAGCTTTTTCTTTGTGGCCTGAATAAAAATTATTTCAAAGTTTTGGCGCCCAAGTTAGGATTTTTTTTACGCCAAAAGTAAAATACAGCATTTTATTGTACCTATTTAAAAGTGCATTAAATACATAATACATTTATTCAAAATGACAAAATTGTATTGAAAGCTGACATTTTTTCTATTTTATGTTACCCCATAAATTAATTTTTTTTTACAAATTTTGGCGCCCAAGTCAGGGCCTTTGTTTTAAAGAATTTTAACAAAAAAATAAAGCACTTGGATTTTATTAAATGTGCTTTAAGAATGTTTTTCTTCCGAAAGCTTTTTCTTTGTGGCCTACATAAAAAAATATTTCAAAATTTTGGCTTCCAAGTTGGGGCTTTTTTCACAAAAAGTAAAATACAGCATTTTCTTGTACCTATCTAAAAGTGCATTAAATACATATGTATATGTAAGAAATGTATTGGAAGCTGAAATTTTCTCTATGGGAAAAATACCGTAAAATCATTTTTTCAAAGAAAACTAAACAAAGAAAACTAACAAAGAAACTAAACAGAAAAAATGAAGTACTTGGATTATACTAAATGTGCATTAAAACAGGTTTTTCCTAACAAAGCTTTTTCTTGGTGGCCTAGATAAAAAATGTTTCAAAATTTTGGCTCCCAAGTTGGGGCTTTTTTCACAAAAAGTAAAATACAGCATTTTCTTGTATCAATTTAAAAATGCATTAAATACATATAATACATTTTTTCAAAATGGAAAAAATGCATTGGAAGCTGAAATTTTCTCTATGGAGAAAATAACATAAAATCATTTTTTTTTTTAAATTTTGGCGCCCAAGTCAGGGCCTTTGTTTTAAAGAAACTGAACAAAAAAAATTAAGTATTTGGATTATATTAAATGTGCATTAAAACTGGTTTGTCCTAATAAAGCATTTTTTGTGGCCTTAATAAAAAATATTTCAAAATTTTGGCTCCCAAGTTGGGGCTCTTTTCACAAAAAGTAAAATACAGCATTTTCTTGCATCTATTTAAAAGTGCATATAATACATTTTTTCAAAATGGAAAAAAATGTATGGGAAGCTGAAATTTTTTCTATGGGAAACTAACATAAAATAATTTGTTTTACAAATTTTGGCGCCCAAGTTAGGAAGTTTGTTAAAAAAATAAAAATAAAGTACTTGGATTTTATTAAATGTGCTTTAAAAATGTTTTTCTTCCGAAAGATTTTTCTTTGTGGCTTAAATAAAAAATATTTCAAAATGGTGGCTCCCAAGTTGGGGCTTTTTTTTACAAAAAGTGCATTAAATACATATTATACATTTTTTCAAAATGGCAAAAATATATTGGAAGCTGAAATTTTTTTCTATGGGAAAAATAACATAAAATCATTTTTTTACAAATTTTGGCGCCCAAGTCAGGGCTTTTGGTTTAAAGAAACTAAACAAAAAAATAAAGTACTTGGATTATATTAAATGTGCATTAAAACTGTTTTTCCTAACAATGCATTTATTTTTTGCGCCCTTTATAAAAAATTTTTGAAAATTTTGGCTCCCAAGTTGGGGCTTTTTTCACAAAAAGTAAAATACAACATTTTCTTGTACCTAATTAAAAGTACATTAAATACATACAACAAATTTTCTTAATACATTTTTTTCAAAATGGATAAAATGTATTGGAAACTGAAACTTTTTCTATGGGAAAAATACCATAAAACATTTTTTTACAAATTTTGGCGCCCAAGTCAGGGTGTTTGTTTCAAAGAAACTAAACACAAAATTAAGTACTTTGATTATATTAAATGTGCATTAAAACTGTTTTTCCTAAACAAAGCCTTTTGTTAGTGGCACAAATAAAAAAATGTTTCAAAATTTTGGCGCCCAAGTTGGTTTTTATTTCGTAGAAAATAAAATGCAACATTTTCTTGAATCAATTTGAAAGTGCATTAAAAATGGTTTTCTTTACAAGGCTTTTTCTTTGTAGCCTAAAAAAAATGTTTTTGTTAAAAGTTCATTGCATTTTTTTTCTTTGTGGCCTTTAGAAATGTTTCAAAATTTTGGCGCCCAAGTTGGGGATTTTCGCAGAAATTCAAATATTGTTGGGTTTTTTGATTATATTAAAAGTGCATTATTTTTTATACTCTCCAACCACAGTATGAGGTTATACTCACTTTGTCAATCCGTGTGTAACGCCTCGAAATATCGGTGTAGGACCCGATAAAATATATATATTTATGAACAGTGATCAATTCTAAGACATTCAAGCGATGTCCGGTCCGTCCGTCTGTAGTTAACACGATGCAGTTCAAAATAAGAGAGATAGACTCCCGAAATTTGGCAAGAATATGTCTTATGTTCCTAGCCAGGTTAAGTTTGTAAATGAGCAAAATCGGACCAAGGCGAAAAAAGTTCCCCCTTGAAGAACTAAAGCAATCTCTGAAAAATATTTTTTTTTACATGATTTTTTGTTTTTGTTTAACAAATCTAACATTTTTATGCTACAAGAAGTTAAAGTCCTGCATTTGGACCCAGAGGATTAGAAAATGTCGTTTTTTTTCGAACCGCGCTTTTGTGGACGTGGATTAATTTTTTTTTTTTTTAAATAATGATAAACTTGAATTTTTTTCAGTGCAAAAAGCATAAGCATGCATTTTTAAACATATATTTTGAGAGGAAATACGCCCCTTCCTAATTACCGCTACCAACCCCCACAAAATAAAAAACACCCCTGCAACTTATTTTATTTTTTTTGCATGTTGGAGGGTATAAAAGATTTAACACTCTTTTTGTTTTTTTTTTTTTAATTTCGGCGCCCTAGTCAGGGCTTTTTTAAAAAAAAATACAAAATGTCATGTTCTTTGGTAACATTAAAAATTGGTTTCTTTAAAAACTTTTCTTTGTGGCCTAAATCAAAAATGTTTTAAACTTCGGCGCCCAAGTCAGGGAGTTTGTTTTACAGAATGCTAAAAAAATATATTCTTATATTATGTTTAAAGTACATTAAAACTTTTTTCTTTTCTAAAGATTTTATTTGTTGCCTCCATAAAATATGTTTCAAAAATTTCGGTCCCCAATTTGGGGCCTTTTTTTGTACATGAAGTAAAATATAATTTTCTTGGATCATATTAGAAGTACATTAAAAATGTTTTTCTTTGTGGCCTAAATGAAAACTATTTAAAAATTTTGGCGCCCAAGACAGGATATTTGTTTTAAAGAAAATAAAAAAATTGTGTACATACTTGGAATATATTAAAAGTGCATCAAATATTTATTTCCTTTAGAAAGCTTTTTCTTTGTAGCCAAAATATTTTTTTTAAATTTCGGAGCCAAAGTCAGGGCCTTTTTTCCAATGAAGGTAAAAACCTGTTATGTTAAAAAATGGTTTTGGTATGATTTCTAAACCCAACTTTGTTCATTAGAATTTCTCTGTGAAGAATATCTCTAAATCTAAAATTTGTTGTATCTATGTAGTCTCAAAAAAAAAAATGGAATTGTTTTGGAAAATATGTTTGAAAATCTCTGAAATTAACACAAAACTTTTTGGCGACCGTGAAAGGGCATTTATTTGACAACTTAATTGTTTTAACCGTAAAAATTTAAGAAATCAGCTCAACAAAAAGTTGGCATTTATGTCAGGGAGCTGTAAAAAGAGTTTAGGAAAATTTAAATTTATTAGATAGATTTTTCATTGTAAAAAATGTCGAAGATTTTGTGTCTGTTCTACAAAAAAACTATTATTGGCAGTAAAATCTTGTCATTTTTTCCAACTCCTTGAAATAGCATCAAATTATGATACAAGGTATTCGCAGGATCGCCAAACTAAATAAATGTATTCTTAAAACTATCATTCAAGAAAAAACTCGAGTTCCACCACAATATTCGTATAAATTCTTCTGTTATTCGTTTGTTGTAAAAATAATGTTGTCCATTTTGTTTGTGCTTAATTTTTTTCTCCGTGTATTTATTTTACTTTGAACTTGCTATAAAGAATGCTCTGTATTAAAGGTGCTTAATTTTTTGGCTGTTAAATTTTTCTATTTTGCTTAAGTGGATGTCTTATGAAAGTAGTAAAAGATTTATATTCCCGTTGAAGTGGTAAAGATTTTTGTCATAGGCAACTCATTATTAAAGATACTAGATATTAAGGATTTGAAAGAAAAAAATAATTTGCACATAAATGGTATTCATAGTTTAGGTTCCAATATTTAAGAATGAAAAGTTATCATAAATCTAATAAGATTTGCAAAAAGGAACATGACTGAATCGCCAGATCCAGTCTTAAAGAGCTAAAAATTATATTGCAGGATCGCCATTATTATTCGGGGTGAAAGACACTTTTCTAGATTTTAACAACATTTAATAAAATCTTATTACATTGCTCCAGCACCATCGTACCTTTAAAATTGAATGTTATTCTTTAATTTATTTTTACGTGGTAAAATTTTATTTCTAAACATATCTTTTAACTCGCACATTTCCATCGTTATCCTTGTGATGCTAATGTTATGTTATTTTTTTTCTGCGCTCTTGTTTTGAAATAATAAAAAAAAATACATGTTTTTTCCCAAATAAAAATAAATGCACGTTTATGTGCTCTTTTTTTCCTTAAACTTGTACTAAAAACTGTCGTTTGCTTTGTTAACTCTTCAAAATAGGAAAAAAATATATAGCGTTAGTTTTTCGCACGCATAAAATCAACGCTTTTCGCAAAGGAGTAAAGGAATGAATACAATTTTTGAAATATATTATAAAAATTTATTAATTTTTTACTTTTTTTAGGTAAAGTGGTGTTTTAAATATTTTGAAATTTAGAAATATTTGGTATAAAAACATTTTTCAGAATCTGAATATGTTTTTGTAGAAAAAATTTCTTAAAAATATTCTTAAAATCTTGGAAAAATAGTTAAAAAAATATAAAATTTGGATAAAATTGCATGCAAATAATTCGAAATTTAAGCTGTCGTGAAATTTTGGCTCCCATGTCGGGGCACTTTTTGTACAGAAACTTTTTCTAAAAAAAATCCTTAAGAAAACGTTCTAAAATCTTACAAATTATCACATCAATATTTTGGCGCCCATGGCAGGGAATGTTTGGAAAAAACTAATTGATATGTCTCATAATCTTAAATGGTTTTTAAATGTCATGAAATATGAAAATATTTTGTATCAAAATTTTCTCGGAATTTAAATATGTTTTTATAAAAAAAATTCTAATGACATTTTTGAAAAGAAAAAATATTCCTTAAATCTATGAAGAATATATAAAAAAAATTGGAGGAATTGCCTTTAAAAAATCTACCTTAAAGATATCGTGAAATTTTGGCTCCCATGTCAGGGCAGTTTTTGTACAGAAACTTTTTCTAAAAAAATTGTTTAAAAAAATAAGTCTTGTAATCTTAAAAATTATGACATCAATATTTTGGCGCACATGGTAGGGCATATTTGGCAAAAACTAAATGATATGTCTCATAATCTTAAGGGGTTTTAAATGTCATGAAATTTGAAAATATTTCGTATCAAAACATTTCTCAGAATTTTAATATTTTTGTAGAAAAAAATTCTTCAAATCTTATTTAAGAGAAAAAATATTCCTTAAATCTGTGAAGAATATTTAAAAAAATAAAATTTGTATGAATTGCCTTTAAAAAATCTAAATTAAAGCTATCATGAAATTTTGGCTCCCATTTAAGGGCACTTTTTGTACAGAAAGTTTTGCTAAAAAATCCGTAAGAAAACATTAGAGTCCGACCGAAACCAGTTTTCTAGGCCGAACCGAAACCGAACCGAATATTCGGCCGAAAAAGTACTATTCGGCCGAAACCGAACCGAAACCGAAACTTAAAAAAAATTACCGCCTGGCATGAATAAAATTATTAAAAAGTTGTTAAAGACAAATATACAGCATATAATGCTTTTAAACCAAAGGAATTGTTGTATTTTTGAAAAAAAAAAAATGTTTTTTAAAAAACTTACAAAAAAATTGTATATTTCGTTTGTAGATTAGGAGAAAATAATTTTTGAACTGACACAGTTTTACATTTATTGCATAAACTTGTAACATTTTCTTCAATTGAAGTGAAACAAATGTAATGAAATACGAAATAAAAAAATTCAGCGACTTTTTACATATTTTTTAAAACACCAAAAAGTTTCGGTTTCGGCTAATATTCGGCCAAAATTTTGCCGAATACCGAATAGAGGCCGAAACCCCATTATTCGGCCGAAACCGAGACCGAAACCGAATATTCGGTCGGACTCTAGAAAACATGTATTAGAATCTTAAAAATTATAACAAAATTTTGGCGCCCATGTCAGGGCGCCAAAATATATTTAGCCAAAACTAAATGTTATGTCTCATAATATTATATTTAGCCAAAACTAAATGTTATGTCTCATAATCTTAAGGGGTTTTGAATGTTTTGAAATTTGAAAATACAGTCGAACCCGGTTATAACGAACTCCGAGGGACCAGTAAAAAAAGTTCGTTATAAGCGAAGTTCGCTATAAGCGGGGTATATTTTTTATCAACCCAGTTTGTTTCCAAAAAAAAAATAGGTTCAATTTTATTTTATTTGATGTTTTTTCGTAAATATAATACTTATTGAGAAGAAATCATTAAAAATATGAATAAATTTTATCAAAATTATAATGTAAACCAAAAAATTCCAACCTTTTGTTAGTTTGATAAACATGACTGCCACTCATTTAAAAATATTTATGGGAGTTCGTTATAAAAAGGTAAATACACATGAAATTGTGTTCGTGGGACCATAATAAGCAGTTCGTTTTAACTGAGGATTCGTTATATAACCGAGTTCGTTATAAACGAAGTATTTTGTGTGAAACTTGATGCCAAAACGTCGGGACTTTAGAATTTGTTCGTTATAACCGAGAATTCGTTATAACCGAGTTTGACGGTATTTCGTTAAAAAACATTGTTCAGAATTTAAATATGTTTTTGTAGAAAAAATTCTTAAATTTTTTTTTAAGAGAAAAAATATCCCTTAAATTTATAAAGAATATTTAAAAAAATAAAATTGGGAAGAATTGCATTTAAAAAATCAACATTTAAGATATCGTTAAATTTTGGCTCCCATGTCAGGGCTCTTTTTTGTACAGAAACTTTTTCTAAAAAAATTCTTAAAAAAATAAGTCTTGGAATCTTAAAAATTATCACATCAATATTTTGGCGCCCATGGCAGGGCATATTTGGCAAAAACTTAATCAAAAACATGATCATAAGGGGTTTTAAATTTCTTGAAATTTGAAAAATTTTTGTATCAAAACATTTCTCAGAATTGTTTTTGTAGAAAAATTTTTTAAAATCTTTTTTAAGAGAAAAGATATTCATTAAATCTATAAAAATAATAAAAAAAATTAAATTTGGGTCAATTGCATTTAAAAATCAAGTAAGAAAATTATAGTCGGTCAAGACCGACCATATAATACCCTACACCAGTGTTTCCCGGAAAATGGATCCCAAGAGCAAACCTAGACCGTTGGATCTATCTTTTGTCAAATCATTAGTGTCCGACCGAATATTCGGCTTCGGCCAAAAAGCACTATTCGGCCACTATTCGGCTTCGGCCACAATTTTGCCGAATAGCGAATAATTGTATAATATTTGTGCTCACGTGTTGAAAAACACACTAAACTAACTTTGAATCACATTAGTAAGCCACAAAAACATTTTACTAAGTGTTTTTGCAACTAAAAACATTTTTTTTTTTAATATTCGGCTTCGGCTTCGGTTTGGCCGAATAGTGAAAATTTGGCCGAATATTCGGCTTCGGCTTCGGCCAAAAAAGGTGTATTCGGTCGGACACTACAAATCATTAATAAAAAGTAAAAAATACTCACAAACCAAATTTGAGAGAAATAAGCTTCTATTTGTTGCCAATAAACCGCTTAAACTGAATATCGGGCGAAATTTTCATATGGAGCCTTGGTCCAAAAGTGGTCCGACTAAAATTTGGTTTGATTAGGTTATTAAAGTACGCGTTAAACACACACATACCAAATTTCAAAAAAATATTTTTTATATTCATAAAATTTTATAGATTTGTGTGAATATCGGGAAGGCGGTTTGTATGGGGGCTACAAGAAGAACTGGTCCGATTTCTTTGAAATGGTTGTTACTGAATACGAAACAGGTTTACCTGTCAAATTACGAAAGGATATCTATTATAATACGATTATTAGAGTCATTTAAGACAAAATTTGAGCCCCCTTTGTATGGGGGCTAGGTCTAAACATGGACTGATTTTCTCCAATTTCAATAGGCTTCGTCCTTGGGCCAAGAGAGGCTTAAGTTTTAAATTTTAAGTAAATTAATTAAAAATTGTGACCTGTATCGTGTTTGCACCGTTTACATGTACAGACAGACGGAAGAACAGATGGACATCGCTAGATCGACTTGAAAAGTGATTCTGAGTCGATCGGTATACCTAAAAGAGGGTCCAGGATCAATATTTCGGCACAAACTCATTATAACCTGTGCCACAGTAGGGTATAATTAAATTAAAATGTTTACTAATTCATTTCTTATGCTTTTTGCACAAAAGTTATACAATTTTATCATTATTTAAACTATTTTTTTATATCCACGCCCTAAAAGAGGAGGCGGGCCGAAAAACATTTTGTAATACCCCGGGTGCTAGTGCAGGACTCTGAACTTCAACAACATTTTCTCTGAACTCACCTACCCCGTACCTTTAACTATTAAGGCGGTCCCCATAATTTTTTTTTTATTTGTTTGGAGTTAAAAAAATATTGTGGGTCCGAGTTTGTTTTATGTTTTCAAGGCGAAACTTCCCCCTGGTCCAATTTTGCTCCTTTACGAACTTAACCGGCCTATGACCAAGAGACATATTCGTGCCAAACTTCAGGAGTCAAGCTCTTTTATTTTGGGCTGAATCGTGTTTTATGCAGACGGATAAACATTCAACTCCTCAACACTTTGGCTATCTTAGAATTTTGGCGCCCGTGTCAGGGTATTTTTATTTCTCGTTAGGTGACACTTTCCCTCGCAATAAATGTTGGCAAATTAATTTTTTATGATTTTTTCACTTAAGTCATACAATTTTTTCATTATATAAACAATTTTTTTATGGGGTCTAAAATTTTTTTGAACTTTTTAGTTCCCTGGGTCCAAATAGAGGGGTTTGGAGGTCTTCTGACATAAAACTGTTTCATTTGTTATACGAAAGTGCAAAATAAACTAAAAAAGTGGCGTTTTCTTAGAGGTTGGTTTAGTTCTTAAAGGGAGAACTTTTTTCCACCTGATTAGATTTAACCCATTTCCGAACTTAACCAGTCTAAAAGCATAAAACGTACTCCTACCCGACTTCATGAGTCTATATTTTAGTGTGGACTGCATCATGCTTTCTACAGACGGACCGTCGGACATTTAGAGAAGGTCTTGGAATCGATCATGGATCAATAATAATTTAAGGGGCCCCAAAGGATATTTCGATGCGTTACAAATGCAATGACAAAGTGAGTATACCCCATACTGTGGTTGGTGGGCATTAAAATAAAAAATATGTAAAAGATTCTTAAAAATCAATAAATCATTTTCTCTATCGTAAAATTTTGGCGCCCATGTCAGGGCTTTTGTTAAATAAAAACTATTTAACATGTTAAAAATAAACAAGTAAAAAAGTTAAATTCGGCCTTGCCGAATGTAGTGATACCCTCCACAATTTCAAAAAGATTAATGCAAAAAACTTTTTTTAAAAGGAAATTACTTTTGAAAAAAAATATTTTTGAAAAAAAAAAATTTTTGAAAAAAAAAATCGCAAAAAAAAATCCGCGATTTTTTTATTTTTTTTTGCAAAAAATATATTCGTACTTGTTTAATTAAATACCATTTGGTGTTCAATTCTGTTCACTTATTTCAACCAGCAGTCGAATTAAAGCATTTTGTATTTTTAGGTTGTTGAATGTACTGAAATTTTTGAAGTGTGCTTACATTTTCGTTCATAACTTTTGAACCGCTGAACCGATATCGCTCAAATGCAGTACCAAACTTCTCGGGAGAACTTCCAATAAATATGTTAAGTTTCAGTCATCTCTGTGCAATATTTTGTCCGTGATCACCATTTCCACAGACAGACGGACATAGCTAGAATGTCTTAGAATCGATCACTGATCAATAATATATATACTTTATGGGGTCCCAGACCGATATTTCGATGAGTTACAAACGGAATGACAATCTTGTATAATATATTATACCCTCTATCACTAAGTGGAGGGTATAAAAACATATAAAATATGGCGCTTTCCGAGTTTGTTTTATGTTTTCAAGGCGAAACTTTTTCCCCCTGGTCCGGTTTTACCCATTTACGAACTTAACCACCCTATGACCATGAGACATTCGTGCCGAACTTTAGGAGTCAAGCTCTTTTATTTTGGGCTGAATTGTGTTTTATGCAGACGGACAAACGTTCAACTCCTCAACACTTTGTCTAACTTGAAATTTTGGCGCCCGTGTCAGGACATTTTAATTTCTCGTTAGGTGACACTTTCCCTCGCAATAAATGTTGGCAAATTAATTTTTTATGATTTTTGCATTTAAGTCATACAATTTTTTCGTTAATAAAACAATTTTTTTTATATCCACGCCCATAAAATGGGGCGGGTCTAACATTTGCTTAAGTTTTTAGTCCCCTGGATCCAATTACAGGGGTTTGAACGTCTTCTTACATAAAACTGTTTCATTTGTTTTACAAAAATGCAAAATTATCTTAAAAGGTCGCGTTTTTTTAAAGGTTGGTTTAGTTTTTTAAAGGGGACCTTTTTTCCCCCTGATACGATTTTGCCCATTTCTGAACTTAACCAGTCCATGACCATAAAACATGTTCGTGCCCGACTTCAGGAGTATATTTTAGACTCCTGCATCGTTATTTCCACAGACGGACCGACGGACATTTAGAGAAGGTCTTGGAATCGATCATGGACCAATAATACATTAAGGGGTCCCCGACCGATATTTCGATGCGTAAAAAATGCAATGACAAAGTGAGTATACCTCCATACTGTGGTTGGTGGGTATAAAAATAAAAAATATGTCAAAGATTCTTAAAAATCAATAAATCATTTTCTCTATCGTGAAATGTTGGCGCCCATCTCAGGGCTTTTGTTTAACAAAAACTATTTGACATGTTAAAAATCATAGAAAACAACCCAATAAAATTTTGATTTACAGAAGTTAAAAAAATCATAGATTTGGTCTACATAAACTTTGTCTTCGCCCATAAAATGGTATTTGGTTTTCGAGAAAAATTTTGGTCGCAGGCAAAAAATATCTTACATTTGAAATCGCACACAAAAAAAAAAAATTCCAATGAACGACTTTCATAGTATTTATGAACAAATTCATACAATTTATTAACTTTTTCATAATACTTATAAACTTTTTCATAGTATTTATGAAAAATGTTAAATAGTTCTTAAATTTCACATATTATGATTTATTCATAAATACTATGAAAAAGTTTATAAATATTATGAAAAAGTTAATAAATTGTATGAATTTGTTCATAAATACTATGAAAATCGTTTATTGGAAAAAAAAATTTTTGTGTGCAATGTTGGCTGAACATTGATTTTGAGTTGAATATTCGAAATGAGTGTTCCTTTGGTTTCAGAATTTCATTCACGAATAACTTCTTTTAAAAGTCTGCCAGCATTTATGTTTCTGTGCATGTATGAAGGTTGTCTCTTCTAACTGCCAACTAACTACCACAAAAAAAAATAAAAATGCTAAAAATTCGTTGCTGTTTCCGTTTTACAACCATGTGCTGTTGTTATTATACATATATTCCGGGTAACGACAATGGAACAGAAAATCCTAAGCCATTAAGTTTTCATTTTCATATTTATGTCGTTGATGCTGCCACAACATTTTCTAAACATGTGTGTTCGATTTTAATAGGGGGATTTGCAATGAAATGCTGAATTTTTCTTTATATACACAGAAAAAAGTAAATTTTTTTTTGCACCGATAAATGATTGCCTATTTTCTGTCATTCACTTACTCAAGTCCAAAAAGATAATTGGTTCAATTAAAAAAATAATTGATTTAATTCAAGACAGAAGAAGTTAAAGTTTCAGCTGAACACGAAATTTTTAGTATTTAAAGCATCTATAAATTTTTCAGTAACAAAATTTGTTGATTAAAAAATTAATTGATTCGTTAAAAAATTAATTAATTAATCCGATTAAAAAAATGAAACCTTTTAAAAATAAATTAATTTAATAAAAAAAAAAAAAAGATTCAATTTAAAAATTGATTGATTTAATCAACAAATTAATTGAAACAATTAACTTTTTTCATAATTCCTTAGTATTTTCTTAAATTTCCTCTATTTTTCTAATTTCTTTGTGAATCCCCCTATTAGTTAGTTGCTGTTCTTGTTGTTTTTAGTATAGTTTATTAGCATTAGTTCAGTCATTTGTACTAGTGTTTGTGTATACTTCCGTTTTGTCTCATTCAGTTACTGTTAAAATTTTTGCAGCCATGTTGCTAATGTTGCTGCTCCAGCAGCTGTCGTATGTCGCTGATGATGACCTAGCCCTAATTTCTGTTTTTTTTATTTTTTTTGTGTTGGTTGTATATTGTTTTTCCTTTTTTTATTTTTCTGATAATATATTTAAAATACAAAAATAATAACGAAAAACAACTGACACAACAATATATCAATTCTGTAGAAAAAAAATATTTCCACTCATGTAACACATACATATGTATTAGAAATATATAGACATACCTCGATATATGGATATATTAATTTATAGATGTATTGGCTAAAAGACCTGACGTTTCTCGGATCAATCGAGTAAATTTGTCAATAACTCGGTTTTATTTTAATTCCAACGCCATTTACTAGATGAATGGTTTAAGGCCCCGACATGGGAGCCATTTTTTTGACGGATTTCTAGGATTCTGAAACATAAAAAAATTAACCTAAAAAAAATTTTAACTCCATCGCTATTTACCGGGTGTATGGTTTGGGGTCCCGACATGGGCGCCAATTTTTTTTGGTCGGATTTATAAGATTCTGAAACGTAAAAAATAAATGTCGCCAAAATTAGCTTTTTAAATCCAAAGCTATTTACCGGGTGTATGATTTGGGGTACCGACATGGGCGCAATTTTTTTGGACGCATTTTATAAGATTCTGAAACATAAAAAAATTAAATTAAAAAAAATTTAACTCCAACGCCATTTACCGGATGTATTGTTTGGGGCCCCGACATGGGCGCCAATTTATTTACGGATTTTTAAGATTTTTAAACGTAAAAAAACTAAACTAAGAAAACAAATGACTTGTAAAAGTCGCCAAAATTAGCTTGTATTGATTTTTAAGTTTCTTAGACATATTTTCTAAAGAAATGTTCTCAGATTTTTCTTTATACAACAATACAAAAAATTTTAGATTCCAAGATATTATCTACAAAGAAATATATTTCCATAGAACGACACTTTTTGTTTTAAAATTTTAATAAAACACTTTTTTATAACTGTCAAGTCTATGCATTTTTTATGTTTTTACGAAAGAAAGTCCCTAACACGGGCGCCAATATTTTGTTGCCTTAATTTGTAAGATTTTTAGACATGTAATAAAAAAAGCAATTTATCTGCAAAACAAATGCTCTGTCTCTATCGCCAAAATATCAGTGTGATAATTTTTAAGATTCTGATACTTTCTTTAGACAAATTCTTTAATATTTTTTGGTCACGGTCTCAAAGTTACTTTCTATAGAAATCTGCCTTAAGAAACACAGTTTTTGTATACTCTATAATTTCTTGTGTGTCTGTAAAGCGAAAGCGCTGACATGGGCGCCAAAAATTTTAGATCGAGACAATGATTTTACTATAGAAAAAATGTCTTAGAATCGAGACTTTTTCTATAGGAAAAATGTCGCAGAATCTGAAACATTTTCTATAGGAAAAATGTCTCAGAATCTGAAACTTTTTCTATAGGAAAAATGTCTCAAGAATCTAAGACATTTTCTGAGATATTTTATAACCTCTTATACTTATAATCTCACTCTTTTTTCACATCTCAGAATCTGAGACTTTTCTATAGGAAAAGTTTTTCAGAATCTGAGAGAAACATTTTTCAGAATCTCAGATTTTTTTCTATAGAAAAGTTTTTCAGCAATTTTTGTTTTTCGTGGGTTTGTGTTATTTTTAAACTTGTTTTAAGAGAAATTTTGTCTTTTGTTGATTTTTATTGGAATCGTTACATGATTTGTAGACCTTTCTGCAAAACTTTGATAACTTTTTAAATATGCAAGTATTTAAAGCAATTTTTTTTTAATAATAAAAATTTTCTGACCATTCCCTTTATAGTCTGTGCAAAATATTCAGTTTCAAATGTATAATAAATTTAAAAAAAAGGTTGTAAAATCTTACAAAATATTTTTTTATTACATATTTACGTATAAAAACTCTTCATCTACATATTTTTTTTATGGGAATTTACATTTAATGTATGTAAGTGTATAATACAGTGGAAAAACTTATGAACGGCTAAGGAATTTAATTTGAATTCTAGGCACAAAATTTAAATATTTTTTTAAACTTTTTTTCTTTAGAAAAAATGTAGCAGAATTTGACAATTTTTCTATAAAAAATATATGGCAGAGACTTTTTTATAAGGAAAATGTCTTGGAATCTGAAACTTAAAAAAAAATGTCTCAGAATCTCAGACTTTTTCTTAAGAAAAAATGTCTCAGTATCTGAGACTTTTTTTCTTGGAATCTGGGACTTTTTCTTATAGAAACATGTCTCAGAATCTGAGTTTTAATAAAAGTCTAAAACATTTTCTGTAAAAAGATTGTCATGTCACGGTCGCCAAACTCTTTTTTTTACTTTTTTTAACATAAAAATGCCTCAATATCTATTTTTCCATGGAAAAAAATGTCTTGAGAATCTAATACTTTTTCTCTAGGAAAAAATTTCTCAGATTCTGATCCTTTTTTTTTGTCTTTTCTTCAAGTGCTTACTGTGCCACCTATATTTTACACTCTACCAATACTTTTGGCCTCCCCCTTCCACTATTTATGCCTGATATATTTTTTTTCTATGATGAATGTTATTTTTTCTTTTCATTGTCTGTAGAAAACAGCAAAAAAAATAACTTTGAATGAAAAGAAAATCTCTCTATACCTACCAAAAAAAAAAACTGGCAAATATTGAGAAATAAAATAAGACTATAAAGAAAATTTATAGGCAATTTTTTTTTTGTATAATAAAAAACACACATCTACAATTACAAACACACACTATTAAAAGCAGCGGCATTAGTAGCAGCACTACCAACACTTTTACATTTTCCTCTATTCAAACAAAAAATAGAGATACAGTCTACAAAGCAAAAAATGTTGTCTATTGATACATACACCAACAAATAAAAACTTGGAAACGGAAATAGGAACTATGAAGAAAACATGATTGAATAAAAGAAATATTTTTATATATTTTTTTTTTAAAAAATTTTTAAAAAAAAATTTCGATTATGGCGACCGTGACAGGAACATTTTCTTTTAAAATTTTTCCTACAGAAAATATCTCTTATACTAAGACATTTTTCGTAAAATTTTTCCTATGGAAACAGTCTCAGATGCTGAGACATTTTTCCTATAGAAAAAGTCTCAGATTCTGAGACATTTTTCCTATAGAAAAAGTCTCAGATTCTGAGACATTTTTCCTATAGAAAAAGTCTCAGATTCTGAGACATTTTTCCTATAGAAAAAGTCTCAGATTCTGAGACATTTTTCCTATAGAAAAAGTCTAATTTTTCCTATAGAAAAAGTCTCAGATTCTGAGACATTTTTCCTATAGAAAAAGTCTCAGATTCTGAGACATTTTTCCTATAGAAAAAGTCTCAGATTCTGAGACATTTTTCCTATAGAAAAAGTCTCAGATTCTGAGACATTTTTCCTATAGAAAAAGTCTCAGATTCTGAGACATTTTTCCTATAGAAAAAGTCTCAGATTCTGAGACATTTTTCCTATAGAAAAAGTCTCAGATTCTGAGACATTTTTCCTATAGAAAAAGTCTCAGATTCTGAGACATTTTTCCTATAGAAAAAGTCTCAGATTCTGAGACATTTTTCCTATAGAAAAAGTCTCAGATTCTGAGACATTTTTCCTATAGAAAAAGTCTCAGATTCTGAGACATTTTTCCTATAGAAAAAGTCTCAGATTCTGAGACATTTTTCCTATAGAAAAAGTCTCAGATTCTGAGACATTTTTCCTATAGAAAAAGTCTCAGATTCTGAGACATTTTTCCTATAGAAAAAGTCTCAGATTCTGAGACATTTTTCCTATAGAAAAAGTCTCAGATTCTGAGACATTTTTCCTATAGAAAAAGTCTCAGATTCTGAGACATTTTTCCTATAGAAAAAGTCTCAGATTCTGAGACATTTTTCCTATAGAAAAAGTCTCAGATTCTGAGACATTTTTCCTATAGAAAAAGTCTCAGATTCTGAGACATTTTTCCTATAGAAAAAGTCTCAGATTCTGATCCCAAAATAGGAACTTCCAGATTGACAAATATTTTTTTAACGAAAATTTTCAGATTTAGTCACATTTTTCCTTAAAAAATTTCCAGATTTTCCCTATAAAAATTTTGAGATTTTTTCCTTTAAAAATTTTCAGATTTTTTTTCTTTAAAAAACTTTTTGATTTCGAGATTTTTTTTCCTTTGGAAATTCAATTAAGAAAATTTCTTTCTTCCTTCTTTTGTTTTTATCTTATTTTTATTCCTTTTCCACGTTTTTTTGTTTCTTTTTGAAATTTGGTCTAGGGGGAAATTTCCCCTTCGCCCCCTCCATTGTACCCGCTCATGAAAATATATACACTTTGTGCGGTCATATACCAAGTTTTCTAAGCATTACACACGCATTGACCAAGTAAGGGACCCCAATATAAAAACTTTAAAATTTGGCGCCCAACACGGGGCCGACTTAGAAAAACATAAGCTAATTTGAGATTTTGAAACAATTTTCCTGTAGATGTAATAAAACTTATTATTTTGATTTTAATATTTCGCGCCCAATCAGGGGCGTCAGTAGAAAAATGTTAAAGTATGGCGCCCAACAAAAGGCTCTAAATAAAAAACTTGCGTTTTTTCGATAAAATTTCAAAATGCCTTACAAGGAAAGTATCTCAACCCTTGGGAACCGGTTTTCCTGAAACTTAAAATATAATGATACGTTTTTAAGGTTGGGGTGTCTCGGCTTATCGGCCATATCAGTGTTTAGAAATTTCGTTTTCTCTTTAAGAAATAAAGTGGACCTTCGGGAAAATTTCGATAACTACCAAACTAACAGATATATTGTCTAGAGCAAAAATACATGTCGACTTAAATTTAATAAAGATTATTTCAGATTCATAAAGACCTATGATGTCTTTGAAAATATGGCGCCCAACATGGGGCCGAATTAGAAAAACTTGTGTTAATTCATGAAAGAATTTTAGAATATCTAAGAATTGATTATGGAACTTTGAAAATATGGCTCCCAACATGGGGCAGAATTAGAAAAACTTGTGGTAGTTCAGAATTTGAAAAACTTATGTTAATTCATGAGCAATTTTTAAAATATCTAAGAATTGATTATGGAACTTTGAAAATATGGCGCCCAACATGGGGCAGAATTAGAAAAACTTGTGGTAGTTCATGAAAAAAATTTAAAAATAGCTAAGAATTGATTGTGGATTAATAATATAAACACTTTACGGGGTACTAGACCGATATTTTCATGCGTTACACATGGTTGAAGGGTATAAAAACGTCTCAGACTTCGAGACAATTTTCCTATAGTTACAATAAAAGTTGTTATTCGTAGTTTTGATTTCAAAATACACATGTCATACTTGGCATACCATCCTTATTAGATAAATAAATTGTCATAGTGTGTGTATTTAAGTAGAAACGTTTATATATATTTTTATTTATTTGCTGAACGTGCAATAAAACAACACGAGTTTTCAAAAAAAATTCTAAGAATTCATAACATAATATAATATTTTGAATTTTATTTTTTCGCATATCCTAGCAAACATTTTCAAAGTAAAGGGATTACAAAAATTGTTACACACTTGACTATGACACGCCTGACAATTTTCTAGTGAAAAAATGTATTAGGTACATTTTTATATAATTAGATATCAGTAAACGAGAAGAGATATGGATATGCTTATATCAAACCATTTCTGATCCAAGTTTAATTGGGTTTTTGCATCGGTTTTGTCTACTATAACTTTAAACAAAACTTATGCTGGGAAAAACAAATTTTTTTTTTCATATTTTTAAACAATTTCTGCTTGTTTTTTAAAAAGTTTATGCAAAACAAAATAATTCTCAAAGCTTTACATTAAAGTTAACTCAACCAAAAAATTCGCTTAACAGGTTTCACATTTAATTCGGCTTTATTTTTTCTTTATGTGTATTTAAGTTTTTCTTGTTATTTTTTCTGTGTAAATCACAAACATCAAAATGAATTTCCGGTAAAATAACGGATGTAGTTTTTCTTTTGTTTTTATTTTACAGAGAAAATGTTAAACAAAACTTAAAAAAATAAATTTAAAAAAAAGTTTTTAAAAAAATAAAATTTTATAAAGTTGAAAAAAAAAAATAACTCCAAAAATGTGTAGTTAAACTTTAAAATGCAATTTGATGTTGGTGGCTGTGTTAAAGCATCATCATCATAATATCACCGCTACATAGTCACCTAAAACACACACTTACCCACTGGTTAACGGTTGTGTGTCTGTGTGTGTGTGTGTGGGAGGAAGTGTGTGATTTTAAGTGTATTCGTGTATGTTTTTAAAACCAGTGCGTGTTTTTCTTTCGTCGTAAAACACTAACAATTGTTTTAAAAACTTTTACTGGCTGTGTTCTATATTATACGAGTACATACGAGTACACCGCCATCATCCATTAAAACTTTAAGAACAACCTTTTCGGTTGTGTTGTTATTTCCAGTGTTTGTTTTGCAATGCAATCGAATAATAGTCGTGCTACTTTAAGTGCACAATCATCGGGTACACCTTCAGCTTCAACTATATCATCTGGCAAGGTAAGAAAGAAACTTTAAAATACTATAATTTATAAAAAAATAATGAAAAAAATTGTTAAAAAGTTGAAATGTTACACATTTTTAATATAGCCGAAACTGGCCGAATGGAGAAAATTTAATAACAAATAGATTTAAGTTAATAGAAATTGGTTTTCTACAAAAATATGTAGGGAAATTGAAATATTGTACATTTTTAACATATCCGAAACTGACCGAATTAGGAAAATTTAATAACAAATAGGTTTAAGTTAATAAAAATGGATTTTCTACAAAAAAAACAAAGGTTTCTGATACTTTTTCACACAAACGATTTAATTTTATAACCGAAACTGAATTAGATATAAATTAAAAAAACAAGTTTTTCCAAAAATTTCTTTTATTTTCCTATATCAGTGGCCGAAACAATTTAAAAACTTGCATAGTTCAAAGATTGTCATCATAGCGGAAACTGGCCGAATTAAAAAAATTTTATTTCAAATAGATTTTAGTTAATACGAATCGATTTTCTACAAAAAAATGTAGGGAACGTGGAATATTGCACATTTCTAACATAGCCGAAACTGGTCGAATTAAGAAAATTTAATGTCAAAGAGATTTTTGTAAACAAAAATTGATTTTTTTACAAAAAACTTTTAATTTTCTGATACTTTTTTAAACAAACGATTTTACATATCTCAAAATATACATATTTTCAATATTTTTATAACCGAAACTGACTGATAAATAACAAAAAAAAAATAGTTTGCCCGAAAATTTCTTCTGTTTTCCTTTATCAGTGGCTGAAACAATTTAAAAACTTGCATAAATTAAATATTGTCATCATAGCCGAAACTGACCGAATTGAGAAAATTGTATATCAAATAGATTTTAGTTAATAAAAAAAGATTTTTTACAAAGAATTGAAAGGAAGGTGAAATATTGCAAATTTTTAACATACCCGAAACTGGCCGAATTAAGAAAATTTAATATAAAATAGATTTTGGTTAACAAAAATTGATTTTCTACGAAAGTCTTTAATTTTCAAATACTTTTTGAACAAAAAATTTTACGTATCTCAAAACATACACATTTTCTTAATTTTTATAACCAAAATTGTCTTCTATTTTTTAAAAACTTGCATAGTTTAAATATTGTCATCTTAGGCGAAACTGGCCGAATTGAGAAAATTTTATTTCAAATAGATTTTAGTTAATAAGAATTGATTTTCTACAAAAAAAAAATGTAGGGAACTTGAAATATTGCACATTTTTAACATAGCCGAAACTGGCCGAATTAAGAAAATTTAATATCAAATAGATTTTGTTTAAAATAAAGTTAATTTAAAACTTTAATTTTCTGATACATTTTTAAACAAACGATTTTATTTTTCTAAAAATATACATATTTTAAATATTTTTATAACCGAAACTGACTGATAAATAACAAAAAATAAGTTTACCGAAAATGTCTTCTATTTTCCTATATCAGCGGCCAAAACAATTTAAAAACTTGCATAGTATAAATATTGTCATCATAGCCGAAACTGGCCGAATTGAGAAAATTTTATATCAAATATATTTTAGTTAATAAAAATGGATTTTCTACAAAAAAATGCAGGGAACATGAAATATTGCACATTTTTAACATAGCCGAAACTGGCCGAATTAAGAAAATTTAATATCAAATAGATTTTGGTTAATAAAAATTGAGTTTCTGCAAAAATCTTAAATTTTCTGATACTTTTTTACACCAACGTTTTGATGTTTCTCAAAATATACATATTTTCAATATTTTTATAACCGAAAATGACTGATAAATAACAAAAAACCAAGTTTTATCCGAAAATGTCTTTTATTTTCCTATATCAGTGACCGAAACAATTAAAAAACTTGCATAGTTTAAATATTGTCATCATAGCCGAATCTGGCCGAATTGAGAACATTGTACATCAAATATATTTTAGTTAATAAAAAAAGACTTTCTACAAAAACAATCTAGGGAACTTAAAATATGGTACATTTTTAACATAGCCGAAACTGGCCGAATTAAGAAAATTTTATTTCAAATAGATTTTGTTTAACAAAAACTGATTTTCTACAAAAAACTTAAATTTTCTGATTCTTTTTCATGCAAACGATTTTATATTGCTTTAAATATTTTCAACATTTTTATAACCGAAAATGTCTTGGAGATAAATAACAAAAAAAAAAAAAAAAAATTCCCGAAAATGTCTTCTATTTTCCTATATCAGTGGCCTAAACAATTCAAAAACTTGCATAGTTTAAACATTTTCATCATAACCGAAACTGGCCGAATTGGGATAATTGTATATTAAATAGATTTTAGTTAATAAAAATTGATTTTCTACAAAAAAATTTTATGGAACTTGAAATATTGCACATTTTTAACATAGCCGAAACTGGCCGAATTAAGAAAATTTAATATCAACTAGATTTTGATTTACAAAAATTGATTTTCTACAAACAAATGTATGGAACTTGACATTTTGGACATTTTTAACATAGCCGAAACTGACCGAATTAAGAAAATTTTGTATCACAAAGATTTTAGTTAATAAAAACAGTTTTTCTAGAAAAGAAAATGTAGGTAACTTAAAATATTGCACATTTATAACATAGCCGAAACTGACCGAATTAAGAAAATTTAATGTCATAGAGATTTTAGTTAATTAATTGATTTTCTACAAAAATCTTAAATTTTCTGATACATTTTTACACCAACGATCCTATGTTTCTCAAAATATACATATTTTAAATATTTTTATAACCGAAACTGATTGATAAATAACAAAAAAATAAGTTTGCCCGGTAATGTCTTTTAGTTTCCCATATCAGTGGCCGAAACAATTTAAAAACTTGCATAGTATAAATATTGCCATCATAGCCGAAACTGGCCGAATTGAGAAAATTTTATATCAAATTGATTTAAGTTAATAAAAATGGAATGTAGGTAACTAAAATATTGCACTTTTTTAACATAGCCGAAACTGGCCGAATTAAGAAAATTTAATATCATATAGATTTTGGTTAACAAAAATTGATTTTCTACGAAAGTCTTTAATTTTCTAATACTTTTTTGAACAAACAATTTTACGTATCTCAAAACATACACATTTTCTTAATTTTTATAACCGAAACTGACTTTGAGATATATAACAAAAAAAATTTTTTTTCCAAAAAATTTTTTTTCCTATATCAGTGGCCGAAACAATTTAAAAACTTACATAGTTTAAATATTTTCATCATAACCGAAACTGGCCGAATTAAGAAAATATTATTTCAAATAGATTTTAGTTAATAAAAATGGATTTTCTACAAAAAAATTTTAGGGAACTTGAAATATTGCACATTTTTAACATAGCCGAAACTGACCGAATTGAGAAAATTTTATATCAAATAGATTTTGTTTAACAAAAATTGATTTTCTACAAAAAACTTTAATTTTCTGATACTTTTTTACACAAACGAATTTATTTTTCCCAAAATACACATTTTTTCAATATTTTTTAACCGAAACTGACTGATAAATAACAAAAAAATAAGTTTGCCCGAAAAGGTGTTCTATTTTCCTATATCAGTGGTCGAAACAATTTAAAAACTTGCATAGTTTAAATATTGTCATCATAACCGAAACTGACCGAATTAAGAAAATTTTATATTAAATATATTTTGGTTAATAAAAATTGGTTTTCTACAAACAAATGTATGAAACTTAAAATTTTGCTCATTCCTAATATAGCCGAAACTGGCCGAATTAAGAAAATTTAATATCAAATAGATTTTAGTTTACAAAAATTGGTTTTCTACAAAAAAAATAAAATTTTTTGATACTTTTTACACAAACGATTTTATTTTTCCCAAAATACACATATTTTCAATATTTTTATAACCGAAACTGACTGATAAATAACAAAAAAAAAAAAATAGTTTGCCCGAAAATTTCTTCTGTTTTCCTTTATCAGTGGCTGAAACAATTTAAAAACTTGCATAAATTAAATATTGTCATCATAGCCGAAACTGACCGAATTGAGAAAATTGTATATCAAATAGATTTTAGTTAATAAAAAAAGATTTTTTACAAAGAATTGAAAGGAAGGTGAAATATTGCAAATTTTTAACATACCCGAAACTGGCCGAATTAAGAAAATTTAATATAAAATAGATTTTGGTTAACAAAAATTGATTTTCTACGAAAGTCTTTAATTTTCAAATACTTTTTGAACAAAAAATTTTACGTATCTCAAAACATACACATTTTCTTAATTTTTATAACCAAAATTGTCTTCTATTTTTTAAAAACTTGCATAGTTTAAATATTGTCATCTTAGGCAAAACTGGCCGAATTGAGAAAATTTTATTTCAAATAGATTTTAGTTAATACGAATTGATTTTCTACAAAAAAAAATGTAGGGAACTTGAAATATTGCACATTTTTAACAAAGCCGAAACTAGCCGAATTAAGAAAATTGAACATCAAATAGATTTTGGTTAAAAAAATTGATTATCTACAAAAAACTTAATTTTTTGATACTTTTTTACACAAACGATTTTATATTTCTCAAAATATACATATTTTCAATATTTTTATAACCGAAACTGACCGATAAATAAGAAAAAAAAAAAAAATAAGTTTGCCCGAAAATGTCTTCTATTTTCCCATATTAGTGGCTGAAACAATTTAAAAACTTGCATAGTTCGAAGAGTGTCATCATAGCCGAAACTGGCCGAATTGATAAAAAAAAATAGTTTTAAATAGATTTTTATAAACAAAAATTGATTTTTAGGAATTAATACTAGATAGGAGTATTAGCTTTTAGATTTCGAATAGACTTCTGGAACATAAGCGGGCTGAGTGAGCTCTTCCCTGTGCATGATTATATTTTCTTCGTTTCATTTTTCTTCGCCTTTTGTGAGACCCAGTCAAATAGACTCCTAATTTCTCTTTCCTACTGCTCATGACCTATTTGACTGACTTTAATACAATGCACTGCCTTAGTAGGCATCCCCAGAATGTTGATTCAACGTAAAAAAATAATTATAATTTTTTATCATAGCCGAAACTGTCCGAAACTGGAAAAATTAGTATCAAATAGATTTTAGTTAACAAAATCATAAGTGCCTGCAAAAAATTACAGTTTTGATATATATTATTACACAGCCGAAGTTATATTTAAAATAATTTTATAGCCGAAACTGACTTAATAAAGAACAAACAAGGATGTTCTACAAAAATGTCTTAATTTTTCCTATTATTCCAGTTATTTCCTTTTATCTTAACTAGCCGCAACAATTTAAGAACTTAAAAGGCTTCGACACAATGTCGGAGTACTCTGTACTACAGAGTACCATCTCTAAAAATAAAGATACTATCATACAAAAAATGTGTAAGTGCGAAAGAGAAAGAAATAAAATCCACTCTCTGGCACAGAGTACTCCGTCATTGTGAATTCAGCTTTATAGGTATAATCTTTTATCATAGCCGAAACTGACCGAATTAAGAAAATTAAATTTTAAATCAATTCAAGTTAACAAATTATAAGTGTGTACAATCTAAATTTTCTAATATATTTTTTTACTGACATTTTATTACGGAGAGAAGGTTTTCTATTAATTCTCTTGGTTAGGCGCCATATTTTCCAATTTTTCTGTTGTCGCCCCCTGTTGGGCGCCAAATTTTCGAGATTGCGTGTGTGTTAATGTGACATGCACAAAGCTTAAAAATTTAAAGCTCAATAGGGCGAACATCAGAACTGGAAAATATGGCGCCCAAGCTGGGGCCACTTTAGGAAAACTTCTCTTTCACTTATTTACACTATCAAATCGTTAGAAATACTAACAAAATTAATGGTAATATTATTTTAAAAACTCAAAGAACATTTAAATCCCAAAAATGTTACCAAAACTACACGAAAAATATAAAATCATTGACACCGAAAGAAACCATAAAATAATTAACTTTTTTAAGCAAACTTACTTTAAAGATTATGTGGAAAATCTTTATTTCCTTAAATCATTTTACAACGAATTCAGTTATTAATTATATAAACAGGTTTTCTATTCTTAGAAATTATTAAAACCCACCAAATTCCTTCAAAAGATAATAAACTAAATAATTTAATTTTAAAACCACATTTTATTTTAAAAAAAACTTTTTATATTTCTTGTTAATGCAAATAATAGCAACAGTTGCGTTTAATATGGTATACATATTGTAAAACTCTCTACCTCCTTCCCTTGTTCTCGGTCTCTTTCTGATATTATTTTATAAATGCAGCAACATATTGCTGGTGAAGGAATATTAGCAAAGAGTATCCTTACCCCGCAGAAAAAAAAATTTTTGCACAAAAATGAACAAAAAGAAAAAAAAAAAACGGAAGTTTCATTAAGGAAGTCGTATATATTTGAGACGACATTATGATTTTAATGAGAAACGGAGATTTTTATTATGCGTTTATATACAATTTTATGCGTTAACTAAAATTAATGCAAAAAAAAACTCTAGTGGAAATAAAAAGAATATGGAAATGAAAGAAAAATCTTGGCTGGGAAATTAAAGCAAAAATTACAGAAAATTTACGACACTCATTAGCAGAAATTGACATTATGAAAGTTTTCCTTAGATATCATAATTTTACCTTAAAAAAAATCCTTATTTGTTCCTACCGACTTTTCAAAAAGACTAGTAAAATACTCGTAAAAGTCTAGGAAATACATAAAAAAGCATACAAAATATTTTTCTTTTTACGATTTTTATTACGTGTTTTTACGGTAGTGCAAAAAAAAAAAAAAAATTAAAGTATAACCAACCAACAACTGGTTAGTAAATATAATTAAGATATATGAAATGAATTTATTATAAAAGATAAGGCGTTTATGTTTATGAACGAACCCTTGTATAAAAAATATAATGAAAATAAATATACGGGAAAAAATATGAAAATAAACAAGAAAATTTATTGCATTTTCTTGTGGTCTATAGATAAACTATAAAATTATTATGGTAATAATAAAGTTTTGTTAACTAGAGGTATACAAAATGGTGGCATTATCTTTTGTATTGATATATTGTGGGAGTTAAGTTTTTATAAATAATTTTTATCTTTGAATAGTTTTTTTTTTTTAATTTGAATCTAGTGATCTTTTTAAAATATTATTTAAGGAATTCCAAGTTTTTCTATTGAGGTCCCGTGTTGGGCGCCATGTTTTTTTTTCATATTAATCCAGTGATCATTGATTTTGAAATTCTATTACAAAAAGTAGCATGTTTTTTTAAAGAATTCCCTTGGTAGGCGCCATTTTTCAAGCTTTTTTATCGTGGCCCCCAGTTGGGAGCCAAACTTTCAAGTTTTGTGCGTGTAGATATAACCCATAATTACAAATTATTCAATAACAATTGGTATTAATGGATCACACACACGCATAAAACTTAAACAGTTGGCTCCCAACTTGGGGCTACCATAACAAAGTTTGAAATCAGGGCGCCTACCAAGAGATTCATTAAAAAAAACATGAGCCTCTCAGTAATACAATTTCAAAATTAATTATCACTGTTTTAATAAATAATTTCTATCTTTGAATAGTTTTTTAATTTTAATCCAGTGAACATAAACTTTAAAATATTATTAAAGGGAGATGAACGTTTTTCTATTGAGGCCCTCGTTGGGCGCTATGTTTTTTTTTCAATATTAATCCAGCGATCATTGATTTTTAAATTGTATGACAAAGAATAACATGTTTTTTAAAAGAAACCCTTGGTAGGCGCCATTTTTTCAAGCTTTTTTTTTATCGTGGCCCCCAGTTGGGAGCCAAACTTTAAAGGTTTGTCCGTGTAGGTAGAACACATAAATTATTATATTACAATTTGTATTTTTGTGTCATACACACGAAAGAAACTTAAACTTTTGGCTCCCAACTTGGGGCAAACATAACAAAGGTTGAAAACATGGCGCCTACCAAGAGATTCATTAGAAAAATATGAGACTCTTAGTAATACAATTTCAAAATTAATTATCAATGTTTTAATAAATAATTTCCATGTTTGAATAGTTTTTTAATTTTAATCCAGTGAACATAAATTTTAAAATATTATTAAAGGGAGATGACAGTTTTTGTATTGAGGCCCCTTATTGGGCGCCATGCTTTTTTTTTCATAGTAATCCAGTCAGTGATCATTGATTTTGAAATTGTATTGCAAAGACTAACATGTTTTTTAAAGAAGCCCCTTGGTAGGCGCCATTTTTTCGAGCTTTTTTTATTTTTGCCCCCAGTTGGGAGCCAAACATGCAAGTTTTTATGACACATAAATACATATTATTCTATAAAAATTTGTATTTATGTGTCATATACAAACGCACAAAATTTTATCGTTTGGTTCCCAACTTGGAGAAACCATAACAATGGTTGAAAAAATGGTGCCTATCCAGGGAAATCATTAAAAAACATGTAAATCTTTGTAATACAATTTCAAAATCAAGAAACACGGGATTAATATTGAAAAAAAAAAAATGTATTTATGTGAATTCTGTGCTGCCTGCTCTTACTAGAAACACGTTGTTGTTATGGTGTCGTATATGCTAAAGATGTCGCTATAGCATCTGCCTACATTGAGAAACATTCTTGAGGGTTCTCTCAAAATATCTGTCTAACTGGGCAATATACTGTGGTCTGGTAGTTGATCCCAGCGTCGATGAGAAAGCTTGTCTTATTTACGAGAAAAAAATAAGATTCCTGCTTTTGATCCTATTTCTCTGGACGGCACTGAAATCGACTTCTTAGATGAAGCCAAGTGTCTTGAAGTATTTCTAGGTGGAAAGTTGAATTTTAGGCGTAATATTGAGGAACGGAAGCAACGATTGATTTATATTCCCTGCAAAAGGGCCATTCGAAAACGATAGGTCTTTAGCCCTAAAGTCATTTATTGGATTTATACAGATGTATGAAATCATTGCCTGGTGGCATGCTTTAGAGACAACAGAGAACGGTGTCTTTATCACGAGGTTACAGAGAATGGCGTTGATGTATATCACTAGTGCTTTTCGTAGTATACCTACGGCTGCATTAGAAATCCTGCTTCACCTAATACCATTGGATATATTGGGTAAGCAGTATGCAGCTTCATCGGCATTCGACATGCCGCATAGCATACAGCGCGATCTTGAAGAAGATAACAATACCACAAAATTTGAACCCTCTCTGCTCATAGAGCGCCAATTTACCACTATAATACCATTCAGAGAGTTTTGGATGAGGGTCATTCCAGGTAGAAGTGCCTCCATAAATGTTAACGCAAATGGATCGCAGCTTCACGAAAAAGTGGGCTTTGGGGTCTATTACAAAAAGCTTGGGTTAAGCCTGGCTCGAAGATTGCCAGATCATTGCAGTGTTTACCAGGCAGAGATGGTGGCAATAAAGAAAGTGTCTGACTGGTTGAGTTGCAATGTCTTGTCTACAACCACAGTCAACATCAATTCTGACAGTCAAGTCGCGGTCAAGTCCCTGGAGTCAATGTTTCTGAAAACAAGATCTGCTCTTAGCTGCCACACGTATTTAGATGAGATAGCCAAGCAGTTTTATATAGGACTCATATGGAACTTAGGACACAAAGACATTTCGGCGAGTTGAAAAACCGATAAGCTTGGGAACTACCTTACAGGCTCCAACAGAATTGGAATGTGTTGCTATGTCTCTTTCGTACCGGAGAGTAATCAGAGATGGACACATGGATGGGCGTGTGGGACTGCACTACAGATTTTGCCTTATCTTAATCAGAAGCGCTCAAGTTAACTGATATCGCTTCCAAGAGGAGAGATTTCGAATGTGGTTGCTGTTATTACCGAACACTGTCTTTTGGGAAAGCACGCAGAGCGGTTAAATGTGACGTCAAAAAAAAATACTTCATCTGCCATTGTCTGGCACTTTCTGGTCAGAGACTTGTTTCACTGGGATCTAGGGAGCTGCACGATCTTTCTGAAGAAGCTCAAATTGGTTAAATGGTAGGGAATGGTAGGAGAACTTCATTACCGTTCCGTGGTGTCAAAACGGATCTCAAAATCTGTTTGCTGACGTAAAACGGCATCAACCACGTACAACCTAACTTTCCATAGCTGCTCTTTGTTGGGCGCCATAATTTATGTTGTCTATTGAAGTTTTTTTTATATTCAAAATTCAAATGATTTTTTGCTTCAGATAAACAAAGAAATTAAATAAACTAACTGCATTTTAAGGCGATGGCGCCCAAGCAGTGTCCGATTTCAAATCAGAATTCAAAATTCCAATCAGAAAGCAACGATTACAAGAGAAAGTGGTGCAAAATTTACTTCAGAACCAAAACGACTCAATAACACTTACTCACAAGGGATGTATCTCAACCCTTATGAACCGATTTGCCTGAAACTTAAAATATATATAAAGGAGATTATTTTAAGGTTGGGGTGTCTCGGCTTATCGGCCATATCGCGGATTTAGGGGTTCAAAACATGGGTAAAAAAATTTCAAAAAAATGGTTTTTGGTATCTCCTAACGCTAGGGAAAGTTTTGTACCAATGACCCTTGTTGGTTGCCATATTTGCAAGTTTTTTCCATTAGAGCCCCTTGTTGGGCGCCATATTTTTTAAATTGTTTTGCTTGTGTAACACATAAATACAAATTTAGCAAATTAAACTATTTTGTTTTGTTTAAAAATCTTTTCAAATCATTTCTATTATGACATGCCATTAAAACTATTGTTTATTTTTGATATTTAAAGATAAACATGACACATGTGACACTTTTATATTTCTAACACAAATAATCAAAGATTAAATGTATCTATCAACAATAACTAAATTTCTCTTCAAATATATAGAATTTTTGGTCTATACAGCAAATAAAATTCAATTTATACAATTGATTATAACCATGTTATCTTACGTTATGGGGGTTTTTTTTTTGCTTCTGTTTGTATTTAAAAATCAAGATCCTTAGAAAATCATAAATACAATTCTGACACATTCATAACCTTCATGTCATTTTAAAAACACAACACAGAAAACTAAATGGAAGGAAATCGAATGATGCCACATTAAAAAAAAAAAAACCTGACCAAAAAAAAAGACACATTTCTGCATAAAACATAGTAGAAACTCTGGCTATGAAATGATAAAGGACTCTTTTTAACTAATAGAAAATTTTCAACTATAAGAGATAGACATAACAAATAGGAAACGAATCGATTTGAAATACATACAACAAAAAAAATTGTGAAGGAGGAATAAGCAAGAAAATGACATTTCAAAATGGAAGTTTTTTTAAATTATAAAAACTATAACATAACTACAGTGTTGCAAAGAGAATTTATAAAATTTATTTTGATAAAAAAAACTAATATGAAATTTGCAGGCTAATTTTATTTTTTACGAAAATGGCGCCCAGGTTGGGTCCAGATGCCAAAATGTAGAGAAGAGACATTGAAAGCAGAAAAAACTATCAGTTTTTCTATTTTTTTAGCAAATAATAAAATTTGCTTCGCATAAACGTCGAAAATTCTATAAAATTGACTTTCAGAATTTTTAAGCAAATGGTGCCCCAGTAAGGGCTTAATCCAAATAGCAGAGACGAGCCATTAAAAGCAGACAAAAACAACCAATCTTAGCTCGGTTTTATCAAATAATGAAATTTGCTTCGGATAAACATAAATAATTCTGTAAAATTGACTTTCAGCATTTTTAAGCAAATGTCGCTTAGGCAGTCCCTGATTCAAAAAAGTAGAGAAAAGCCATTGAAAGCTGAAAAAAGTAATCGGGTTTTCTTTGGTTTTAGCGAATAATAAAATTTGTTTTAGATAAACATCAAAAATTTAGTACAAAAGAGTTACAGAGTTTTGAAAGTAAATGGCTCCCAAAAAGGCCTCCAATTCCAAAATACAGCGAAGACAGCTGAAGAAAAGATAATTATTTCAAAAGAAACTTTTCTATTCCCAAACCATTGACGCCCAGCGTATTTTATTGACCATTTCGTCCTATTCGGTTATTGTTCACTTTAAGCAAATGGCGCCCAGTTTGGGGACCGATTTCAAAAAGCAGCTAAGGGACATTAAAAGCAGAGAAAACGACCAGTTTTCACTTTCTCTTAGCAAATAATGAAATTTGCTTCGGATAAACGTCGAAAATTCTGTAAAATTGATTTTCAGAATTTTTTCAGCAAATGGCACCCAAACAAGGCCTTAATCCAAATAGCAGAGAAGAGCCTTTAAAAGCAGAAATAAATTGATCTTAGCTCAGTTTTGGAAAATAATGAAATTTGCTTCGGATTCTGTGGAATAGACTTTCAGAATTTTTAAGCAAATGTCGTTTAAGCAGTGCTGATTCCAAAAAGCAGAGAAGCTCCTTTGACAGCAGAAGAAAAAGTCGTTAAATCAAAAGAAACATTCTCTAGGCCCAAACCATCAACGCCCGAGCGTATTTTTGATTCGTTTTATCTTGTTATTGTTCATTTTAGCGAAATGGCGCCTAAGCAGGGGCCCAATTCCAAAAAGCAGAGAAGAGCCATTGAAAGCAGAAAAAATCTATATATTTTAACGGCTTAAGAAAAAAATTTAATTTGCTTCAGATAAACGTAAACATATTGTTAAGTTGACTCACAGAATTTTTAAGAAAATGGCGCTCATTGATAGAAGAAGAAAAGGTAATTAAAAAAAGCCTTCTCTATGACAGAACCATCAACGCCCCAGAGTATTTTCAATTCGTTCGATGTTGTCATTGTTCATTTTTGGCAAATGGTGCCCAAGCTGGGGCCCGTTTCCAAAAAGCAGAGAAGAACCATTTAAAGAAGAAAAAAACGATCGGTTTTACTTTGGTATTAGCAAATAATGAAATTTTTTTCAGATAAACGTCGAAATTTAGTAAAATTGACTTAAAAAATTATTAAGCAAATGGCGCCCAAGCAGGGCACCGATTTAAAAAAAAAATCAGAGAAGAGCCATTGAAAGCAGAAAAAACCGATATGTTTGACTGGTTTTAGCGATTAATAAAATTTGCTTCAGATAAACGTAAAAATTAAGTAAAATTGACTTACAGACTTTGTAAGCAAATGGCGCCCAAGCAGTTCCTTCATTCCAAAAAACAGAGAATAGCCATTGATAGCAGCAAAAATGTCGTTATTTCAAAAGAAACATTCTTAATGCCCAAACCATCGACGGTACAGCGTATTTTTAATTCGTCCAATATTGTCATTGTTTATTTTAAGCAATTGGCGCCCAAGCAGGGGTCCGATTCCAAAAGCAGAGAAGAGCAATTGAAAACAGAAAAAAGCGATCGGTTTCACTTTGATTGTAGCAAATAATGAAATTTGCTTCAGATAAAAATAGAAATTTAGTAACATTGACTCACAGAATTTATAAGCAAATGGCGCCCAAGCAGTTCCCTGATTCCAAAAAGCAAAGAAGAGCCATTGACTGCAGAAGAAAAGCTCGTTATTTCGAAAGAAACATAAATGTAAAAATTGAACAACTGGATTTTTAAGCCAATGGCGCCCAAGTAGGGGCCTGATTAAAACAAAAACTGAAAAGAATCATTGAAAGCAGAAGAGAAGATAGTTATTCCAGCATAAATAGTATTTACACCAAAACCACGGACGAGAAGCAACTGACGTAACAGCTGTCATACATTTTCTTTATTCCCAAACCGCAGACGTCCCATCATATTTTCGATTTGTCTGATGTTGTCACGGATCTTTTTCTGGCATCAACATGTTTCTTTTCGAAGAGTTTCTCATTAGCCGACAAATTCAAAAACCGTTTGTGCACTTTAAAATTATTAAAATTGACTAACTGAATTATGAAGCCAATGGCGCCCAATCAGGGGCCCGTTTAAAAAAGAACGTTTCATTAAAGTTTGAAGAGAAGTTCGTTATTCAAGAAGAAACATTTTCTATACCAGAACCACCGACGAGGAACAACTTAAATGTTAAAGTGTGGAATGGCAGAATTATTCACCGCTGGACTTACTGTAGAACATCTTCTAAGAGAGTTAAACAATTTTGACAACAATTTATTGAAAAGTCTGGCAGGGGCCCGGTCGGGAGTAGGTCGTTATTTCAGAAGAAAAATAAATATAAAAATTTATAAAAAATTGTCTGCAAAATTATGTTAGTCAATGGCGCCCAAGAAGGGAACCGATTCAAAAAGCTGAAAAGAGTCATTGAAAATAGTTATACCAAAACCACCGACGAGTAACAACTGGTGTAACAGTGATGAAAGCTAGAAATCCCCATTGCACAGTTAATCAAAAAGTTACAAATGAAACGATTTTAACAGAATACTTATAACTAGATCTGGAAGAGTAATTGAAAGCAGACTTTTTTTACTGATTTTAGAAAATATTAAAGTTGGATTCAGATTAACGTAGAAGTTTAGTAGAATTGACTTTCATAATTTTAAGCAAATGACGCCCAAGCTGGGTCCCGGTTCCAAAAGGCAGAATAGAAGCATTGAAAGCTGAAAAAAGTGATTGGTCTTACTTCGGTTTTAGTAAATAATAAAATTTGCTTCTGATCAACGTAGAAAATTTAGTAAAGTTGACTTATAGAAATTTTAATCAAATGGCGCCCAAGCAGGGCCCCAATTCGGTCGAAGAAAAGGTCGTTATTCCAAGAGAAACAGTCTCCATAACAGAACCCTAAACCCCCAGCGTATTAATAGATTTTTTAGGAAAATGGCTCCCAAGCAGGGGCCAAATGCGGAATCGCAAAGCGTAAGCGCATACACTATTGATAACGAGCGAGAGACGTGCCAAATTGAAAGTGAAATTGACTTACAGAATTTTCGAGCAAGGCGCGCCCGAGCAGGGTCCCGGCTCCGAATAAAAAAGCCACTGAAAACGAGAGAGAAAGAGAGTAGTGGCAAATTCATGACAGAAACCAAAAAATAATTGGAAATAGTGTTTGGAATACTGAAAAAAAAAAAATATGATGACGATGTGGCTCAATGAAAATGATGACGATTGAAAAAGATGAAAATAATGATGTTGAAGATGAAAATGACGACGATGATAATGATGATAATAATGAAACTGATGTGTACGATATGTTGACAGTATATGGTTGTGGTTAAATGACAACAGAAAAAAAAATTGTGAGTGAAATTTACACAGAATAGTTATTGAATGTATTGAGCTGTTATATGAGTGTTGTAAAAGGAAAGTACCATTTTAAAATAGTAACGGAAAATGTTTGTTTTTCAATACAAAAAAACATGCAAAGACATGTTGATTTGTAAAGAAAACTCCTTCAAAAGTAAATTGATAGTAGTACATCAGAAAAAGTTTTTTTTTTTTTTTTGTTCATCGTTATTACTATCACTTTTGATGTGAGTGACCAAAAAGAGGACATTAAGGAAACTTTTGAAATCAAGTTTCATAAACTGTGTGTATCCTTTTCAAACGACATCATCACACATATAAAGTGACACTTTTTAAAACAAAATTCATTATTTTATTTTTTTTTTTTGTGAACAAATAACAGATGGTTTCTTTTCAAATCTGTAGTTATTAAAAATCATATAACTTTTTACTTACATTTCCTTTGAAAGGATGATGATTTTTATAATAACTTTTTTGAAAAAAAAAAATTCCAAAGTATGTAGTTTGAGAAATATATTGAAATTGGAAACAGGGTTAGTGCAGTTAAAATCTATAGGCAGAGAACGAATGAGGTGGTACAGTATAAATGTAGTTGACTTTAAAATTTTTCAAAAAGAAAAATTTTCGGATTCAAAAACAATTTTTGTATAGAAAACATTTGAGATAAATTATATCTTTTAAACACAATTCTTTTGTAGACAATTTTTTAATAGAAAAAGTATATTATATCTGTAGAAAATATCAGAGATTCTCCAACAATTTTTATTGGAGGTTTTCAAAAATTTTGGCGACCGTGGCAAGACATTTTTTTTATACATTCCACAGTATGGGGTTATACTTACTTGTTAATTTCGTTTGTAACGCATTGAAATATTGGTCGGGACCCACAAGAATATATTTTATTGATCCATAATCAATAAATAGCCTGGAGTTTGGCACGAATATGTCTTATGGTTATTTTTCATAAACTTCTGATTTTCCCAAGTGTCGGGGCAAATTTGTACTCGTTTTATATTTTTAAGGTCTACTCTTGTAGACCTTAAAAATATGTGGTACAAATTTGAGGACAGTCGGATTAAATTAAGGTCTACTCTTGTAGACCTTAAAAATATGTGGTACAAATTTGAGGCCAACCGGATTAAATTAACATGTGGCGATCAAAGTGTTGGATTTTTAAAAATTAAAAACAATGTGTCTACACATCATATCTGTTTATGATGCGATGAACACGAATATCTAAACATAAAAATCGGTCGAACGGTTTTCGAGATATCGCTTTTTGAAATTTGCAAAAAATTACGGTTTTTTTCCTTCGTACAAGAATTTTTTTACAAAAAAGTCTTAAAATTGCTTTCCTTTGACCATTTTATAGATCTTGAAATGATCTTTGATTTAAAACTAATTTTAGCTAAATTCAATAATTTTAACCCATGGCGCCCTTTGATCAAAGTTTTGGTTTTTTAGAAACTTTTCACCAAAAACTCGAAATTTTTACGAAGGGCGCTTCGTGTTAAAATGATAGGTTTTGGCTCAAGTTAGGTTTAAATGAACGACTATCTCATGCTCGATGAAAGGGTCAAGGGAAAGAAATTATGAGATTTGTTTTTAAATTTCTTGAACATGAAAACCGTTATTTTTGTAATTTTTTTGACAAGTTTTAAATGGCAATATCTCGAAAACCGCTCGACGGATTTAAGAATTTGATATTTGAATTCAGCATGCCAAAATTGATAAAAAATTATGCATCGCAAGATATTTGCTGTGTTTTTCAATAAGTGGATTTATTTTCGGATTAATCTTATTTTGTTTAAAATAAATATTTTAACATGCCAAAACAAATTTGAAATATTTTTTTCCGTAATCTACGATAAATTAGCAATTATAATCCGAAAAAATGATAAAAAAATTTTGAAAATGAAAAAAGTTAAAAATAAATCAAAATTAATCCAAAGTGGACTTATTAAATCCTAAAGTTTAATTGGATTAATTTTGATTTTTTTATAACTTTTTTAATTTTCCAAATTTTTTTATCATGTTTTCGGATTATAATTGCTAATTTATCATAGATTACGGAAAAAAATATTCCAAATTTGTTT
Source organism: Pegoplata infirma (assembly GCA_963921195.1). Lineage (NCBI taxonomy): Eukaryota > Metazoa > Arthropoda > Insecta > Diptera > Anthomyiidae > Pegoplata > Pegoplata infirma. The sequence goes on from OY992540.1 coordinate 216,255,345, forward strand.
TGGCATGTTAAAATATTTATTTTAAACAAAATAAGATTAATCTGAAAATAAATCCACTTTTTGAAAAACACAGCAATTCTCTTTTTATACCCTCCACTTAGTGATAGAGGGTATATATAAGTTTGTCATTCCGTTTGTAACTCATAGAAATATCGATCTGGGACCCCATAAAGTAAATAATTATGATGCCCAATCGTTTTTAAGACATTGTAGCGATGTCCGTCTGTCTGTGGAAATGGTGATCACAGCCAAAATATTACACGGAGATGACTGAAATTTAACATATTTATTGATAGTTTTCCCGAGCAGTTTGGTATTGCATTTGAGCGATATCAGTTCAGCGGTTCAAAAGTTATGAACGAAAATGTAAGGACACCGCAAAAATGTTGGTACATTCTACATAACCTAAAAATACAAAATACTTTAATTCGTCTGCTGGTTGACATATGTGAACAAAATTGAACACCGAATGGTATTTAAACAAGAACGAACATATTTTTTGACAAAAAAAGAAAAAAATCGAGGATTTTTTTTCACCAAATTTTTTTTTCGCGGAAATTTTTTTTAAATTTTTTTTTTTTTCAAAAGTAATTTCTTTTTAAATAAAGGTTTTTTTGTAATAAGCTTTTTGAAATTGTGGAGGGTATCAATACATTCGGCAAGGCCAAATTTAACTTTTTTACTTGTTCTGTTTTCAATTGCTCTTCGCTGCTTTTTGAAATCGGGCCCCTGCTTGGGCGCCAATTGCTTAAAATGAACAATGACAACATTGGACGAATTGCAAATACGCTGGAACGCCGATGGTTCATTCATAGAGAATGTTTCTTTTGAAATAACAACCTTTTCTTCAGATATCAATGGCTCTTCTCTGCTTTTTGGAATCAGAGAACTGCTTGGGCGCCATTTGCTTAAAAATTCTTTAAGTCAATTTTACTAAATTTCTATTTTTATCTTAAGCAAATTTCATTATTTGCTGAAACCAAAGTAAAACCGATTGCTTTTTTCTGATTTCAATGGATCTATCTGCTTTTTGGAGTTGGGCTCTAGCTTGGGCACCATTTGCTTAAAATGAACAATAAAAACATTGGACAAACTAAAAATACTCTGGGGCGTCGATGGTTCGGTCATAGAGAATGTTTTTTTTTTTTTTTTAATTACTTTTTCTTCTGCTATCAATGGCTCTTCTCTGCTCCCTAGAATCAGGGAACTGCTTGAGCGCCCTTTGCTTAAAAATTTTGTGAGTCAACTTAACAAAATATTTACGTTTATCTGAAGCAAATTAAATTTTTTTCTTAAGCCGTTAAAATATATCGATTTTTTCTGCTTTCAATGGCTCTTCTCTGCTTTTTGAAATCGGGCCCTACCTAGCTTGGGAGAAATTTCCTTAAAATGAACAATGAAAACTTCGGACGAATTGAAAATACGCTGAGGCGTCCATGGTTCGGGCATAGAGAATGTTTCTTTAGAAAAAATTACCTTTTCTTCTGCCTTCAATGGCTCTTTTCTGCTTTTTTGGAATCGGGCCGCTGCTTGGGTGCCATTTGCTTAAAAATTCTGTAAGTAAATTTCACTAAATTTTTACGTTTATCTGAAGCAAAAATCATTATTTGCTAAAACCGATGGCTCTTCTCTGCTTTTTGGGCACCCATTTGCTCAAAACAAGTTTATTTAAACTATTTAATCCTCTTAGCTATATAGGGAAAGAAATCTGAGATTAAAAAAATTGTACAGGAAAAATTTTTTTGAACTATTTGATCTTCTAAGCCTAATAGGGCAAAATATCTGAGAATGCAAAATTTTTATACATAGAAAAAATTTTACCCAATGTGAGAAAAATTGTCACAAAGTCGGAGAATTTTTCTATAGACAAATTTTTTATTGAGCAAATTTCAAATAGTTTAGAGAATTGTAAAATTGAACTATTTTTTTCCGATATTGATTTCTGGAGGATAAATGTTTTGAAGTCAAGAGATGTGTAGTTTATGAGCAAACTAGTTCAATTGAACTGTTTGAGACCTAGTTTAAGACTTTCAGTTCATTTTGTCTAGTCATTTATATTTTTCATAAAAATTTCTTTAGAACAAATTTCATACAGGGGAGTTTTCTACAGATAAACTATTTATTGAACTTTTTTGTTCCGATATTTTTTTTTCTTTTGGAAAATGCCTTAAAAGTAGTATATTTCATTACTTCTCTGAACTATGGAAAAAATTAGCCGAATCTGTGGAAAGATGTATTCAAAATCTAGAGTTGTGTAGTTCATGAACAAACAAGTTCATTTTAACTATTTAATCGTCTAGGGCAAAAAAATCTGAAAATAAAAATTTTATAGAAAAAAATTGTTTGAACTATTTGATCTCTAAGCTATATAGGGTAAAAAATATGAGAATGAAAAATTGTTATCGAAAACGTTTAACCGAATGTGAGGAAAATTGTCACAAAGTCAGAGACTTTTCTATAGATCAATTTTTTATTGCACAAATTTCAAGTAGTACGGAACGTTGTTTAATTGAACTATTTTGTTCAGATATTGTTTTCTGGAGAATAATTGTTTTGAAGTCAAGAGTTGTGTAGTTCATGAGCAAACTAGTTCAATTGAACTGTTTGGGACCTAGTCCAAGACTTTCAGCTCATTTTTTCCATTCATTTATATTTTTCAAAAAAAAAATCTTTACAACAAATTTTACACAGAAACTTTTTCTATACATAAACTTTCTATTGAACTATTTTGTTCAGATATTTTTTTAGTTTGGAAAAATGCCTTAAAAGCTGCATAGTTCATTACTTCTCTAAACTGTAGAAACAAAAATTACCCGAATCTGAGGATTGAAGTGTTCAAAATCAAGAGTTTTGTAGTTCACTAACTTTTCTAAACTATATACCGAATCTGAGGAAAGATGTGTGCAATATAAAGAGTTGTGTAGTTCTTTAACAAGCTAGTTCAATTGAACTATTTATTTCTCTGAACTTTGAGACCTAGTGCCTGCCTCTTTCAATCGAAATATTTTGGCAACATTTTTTCTTAAGATTTCTAAAGTATTTTTTAAAATTCGACCATACCTTCCATTAAATATTTATATACTTTCCTTCCTGTTCATTTCATTTCCACTTTTCTTTTCTTTTTTTTTTATAAAGTGACAATGAGTTCTTAGTGCGGTGCTATTGTCTGCAGACGACATCATCAAAAAAATAAATTTTGTTGTGTAGTTTTGTTCTTAATTCATTGAAAGTATATGCCACTTTGTAACCATTTGGACACAAAGTACAAAGTACTAAATAAAAAAAAAATAAAGAAAATTATGTCGGTAAAAAAAGTTTCATCATAATCATCAACAAAGAGGCTTTTTTCATACTTTTAAACTCTCACACTTAAGAAAATTATTTTAAACTATTGTCTGTCTGGCGGACCCATTTGGTGAAGGGGCTGTCTTTAATTGTAAAACTCAAGTCAAGATACAAAACACAATGTAACTTATTTTTTTTTTTATTTTGTTATATGTATGTTGTTTGGCTTTTATACAATTACATAGTAGTAGATGAAATATTAATCCTTTGGGGAAGGATTGAGAATTTCGGAATACAAAAGTTGGGAAATTTGGATGTAAGTTGTCAGGCAGACATGGATTTGAAATATGAGGAAATTTTTTCAATAAAAAATTTTTCCTATAAAAAAAGTTTCTGATTTTGTGACAATTTTTCTCACATTCGGTTACATTTTTCTTTAAAAAATTGTTTATCCTCAGATTTTTTGCCTAAATAGGTTACAGGATCAAATAGTTCAAATGATCCTGTTTGCTCATGAACTAAACAACTAAAGATTTTTGCGCATTTTTGCTACAGAAATCAATATCGGAATAAAAACAAGATAGTGTTGTGTACTTTATGAACAAACTAGTTCAATTGAACTGTTACCGTCTTTGAACTATAAGATCTAGTTCATGCCTTTTAGATCTTTTTGTTTATATTTTCCATCGAAAACTTTTAGAAACTATTTTGAATAGTTCTGTGAAATAAATAGTTCAATTAAACTATTTTGTTTAGATCCTGATTTCTGTACGAAAAAATGCTTTAAAATCTAATGTTGTGTAGTTAATGAACTATGAGACCTAGTTCATACCTTCCTGTCTTTAGTTTAGTTCATTCGTTTATATTTTTTATTGTAACGTGTCGTTACAAATTACTCTTTTCTTAGTACTCACTGTATTTAAAAATATATTTTAAACAATGACTTTTTCTACCACCTAACGCCTGTACTCATTCCCATACCTACCACTACATATTTTTTATGAAAAGAATGTTTTGTGTAGTATGGGCAGTGCAGTACATTGTGATTCCCATTGAACTTATTATTCTCGATACTTATAATGTCAAAGTTGTGTTACACTACGAGAGCCGAATCGGGTATTGATTCGTGTTATGCTTTAATACCTGCCGAAAGCATGGCACGACTTCAAACCTGATTCTGGTTTCCGACACGTGTTGTATAGTATTGTTGCATAGTAAGTCGTAGTATTTTACTCAATTACAAGATGTTGTTATTATTGTAGTTAGAATGTGGGATCGGTTAATTATCCCGAGCGTAGCTAGTCGTACTGTATTATATTTATTTATATTTTGAGATCGATTATCTTTTCCGAACGTAGTTAGAATTAGCATAATTCTAGATTTATTTTCGTATTTGAATGCGGGATCGGTTATTTATCCCGAACGTAGTTAGAATTAGTGTAGTTCTAGATTTATTTTCGTATTTGAATGCGGGATCGGTTATTTATCCCGAACGTAGTTAGAATTAGTGTAATTCTAGATTGAATGCGGGATCGGTTATTTATCCCGAATGTAGTTAGAATTAGCATAATTCTAGATTTATTTTCGTATTTGAATGCGGGATCGTTTATTTATCCCGAACGTAGTTAGAATTACTGTAGTTCTAGATGTTTTTTCGTATTTGAATGCGGGATCGGTTATTTATCCCGAACGTAGTTAGAATTAGCATAATTCTAGATTGTAGTTAGAATTAGAGTAATTCTAGATTCAATGCGGGATCGGTTATTTATCCCGACCATAGTTAGAATTAGCGTAGTTCTAGATTTATTTTCGCATTTGAATACGGGATCGGTTATTTATCCCCAACGTAGTTAGAATTAGTGTAGTTCTAGATTTATTTTCGTATTTGAATGCGGGATCGGTTATTTATCCCGAGCGTAGTTAGAATTAGCATAATTCTAGATTTACTTTCGTATTTGAATGCGGGATCGGTTATTTATCCCGAACGTAGTTAGAATTAGTGTAGTTCTAGATTTATTTTCGTATTTGAATGCGGGATCGGTTATTTATCCTGAACGTAGTTAGAATTAGTGTAATTCTAGATTGAATGCGGGATCGGTTATTTATCCCGAACGTAGTTAGAATTAGCATAAGTCTAGATTTATCTTCGTATTTGAATGCGGGATCGGTTATTTATCCCGAACGTAGTTAGAATTACTGTAGTTCTAGATTTATTTTCGTATTTGAATGCGGGATCGGTTATTTATCCCGAACGTAGTTAGAATTAGCATAATTCTAGATTTATTTTCGTACGTGAATGCGGGATCGGTTACTCATCCCGAATGTAGTTAGAATTAGAGTAATTCTAGATTCAATGCGGGATCGGTTATTTATCCCGACCATAGTTAGAATTAGCGTAGTTCTAGATTTATTTTCGCATTTGAATGCGGGATCGGTTATTTATCCCCAACGTAGTTAGGATTAGTGTAGTTCTAGATTTATTTTCGTATTTGAATGCGGGATCGGTTATTTATCCCGAACGTAGTTAGAATTAGTGTAATTCTAGATTGAATGCGGGATCGGTTACTTATCCCGAACGTAGTTAGAATTAGAGTAATTCTAGATTCAATGCGGGATCGGTTATTTATCCCGACCGTAGTTAGAATTAGCGTAGTTCTAGATTTATTTTCGTATTTGAATGCGGGATCGGTGATTTAACCCGAACGTAGTTAGAATTATTGTAATTCTAGATAAAATGCGGGATCGGTTATTTATCCCAAACAATATCTTGCCGTTAAGGCCCTTCATTATAAGTATAAAGGTTTTGGTAAATCAAGTTGTGTGCGCTAAAGATCGTTCTTTTGTTATGAAACTACAAAAGAATCGTCTTTTAACTATTCAAAGGAAGCAGACCTTTGACGAACCTGGACAGATTGAGTTTCAACCCCAGCTGGATAATAAACTGCATCAATCTGTTTTAGAAAAAACAGATAATTTGTCTTTAAGGAAAAATTTCTTAGAATCGAAGAAATTTTCTTTGTCAAAAATTTACCCGAATCGGAAGAAAATGTCTCAAAGACAGGAGTATTTTTCTATAGAAAAAGGTTCTAAATAAAAAAAAAAAATTTTATTTACAACCATTAACATGAACATTTGCACCCCTGGGAAATTCAGATTGCAGTGCCATTTCTGCATCCTTTTTATATTCTTATTTCCGGAGTTTTTCAATTTTAGTTCAATTTTCAGTTCGTTGTGCTCAATAGTTTCTATCGGCATTTGAACTGGAAATTTTGTTTCTTCAAAATCAATAGAATTATGCTTGCCACCCTCCCTAAAAGGATTAATTTAATTGCTACACAAAAAAAAAATATCCTGCACTTTGGTTCCATTCGTTTTTCATTGAGTTTTCTTTCATTTTTGTTGCTGTTGTTTAAGTTTATGCCATTGGGGAGGAATGTCTTCAGTTTTTTTTCAATTGTTTTCAAAATGTGTTGCAAAAGTGATTTTGTTGTTGTTTTAGTGGCTGTTCTTTGTATGAGTGTCATGTTGTTTTTTTGTGTTTGTGAGTAGAAGAAAATATTTCTTTAAGGAGTTTTTGTTTTTTTAATGTTCATAAAAAAAAGCCTGACAGTTAATATCCAGAACAGGAGTTAATGCTTTTTTGTAGGATTTTTATGTAGTCGTTTTAAACGGAAACGGAAATATTGTTTCACTTTGACACTTTCTTTTCCTTAATGAATGTAAGTGTGTGAATTTTTTTTATGATAGAGAGCTATTGTAAATTATTATAAATATTTTTTGGAAATATATTTATTTTATTAAGAAATTTTTTTGATTTATGAGTAATAATGACATTTTTTAAATAAGAAAATTTTTAGCTGTCTTTGAGACATCTTTCATCAGATTTGCGTAAATTTTTTATGAAGAAAAAATCTTGGACTATAAGACTTTTTGCCCTTAAGAAAAAGTCTCTGTCTGAATGTATGCATTTTGTCTTCAACATGAACAGGGTCTGAACTAGGTCTTATAATTTAGAGGAGTTAATGGTTCAATTGAACTAGTTTGTTCATGAACTACGCAACATTAGACATCAACATTAGGATCTAAACAAAATAGTTCAATTGAACTATTTACTTTTCAGAACTATTTAACATTTTTAACCCTAGAATGTCTGACTGCCTGGGCAGTGGTAAGTGACTCCTACTGGGCCTGGCGAGGTCCTTACAATTTTTCCCCTTTTAAGTTTTTAATTGATTGCTGGGATTGTGTAGCGTTACGAGAATTTAAAACAACTTTGCTTGAATAATGAAGTTACCTTATTATGGGTACCAGGGCACGAAGGAATAGAAGGAAACGAGAAAGCGGATGAACTCGCGAAACTTGGAGCAGATGGCATAGGTACCACCATAATGCTTTCACCGCCACTCCAGCATTACAAACTAAAACGAAATACCCTTACTGTCGCCAAGGCAAATCGAAGATGGAAGGAACTTAGGACAAGTCGTATAAGCAGAATTTTATGGCCACGCTATGATTTAGGAAGATCAAAATTCTTACTAACACTTACGAGAATCGAATGTCGTATGTTGACAGGTCTAATAACACAGCGTGACAAAATCTTGGATGTTAAAAGTAACCTGAGATTTGACCATCAATTTTATATATTTCGGACATGCTGAATCCAATGGTGCAAACCATTTTTAAATCTAAGGTACAGTTTTTTCGCGAAATGTCTTCAAAGATTTTCACGTCCCCGTGAACTTTTTGAAATAAAAAAGTTTTTGTATGCAAAAAAGTCGCTCTTTTGCAATTGAAATTGGAGGACTATAACTGTAGCTTAATTTTAAGTACCATATCCGCTATTAAATGTTTGAAATTCAAGTGATATTTCGCGTTTTATCCCATTTTTCCAATTTTTTAGCATTTTCGCGATTTTAAATGCTTAAGTAAATACCGACCTAAGCAACCGCTTCAGATAAGTTAAGATGCACCAAATGGGATATATTTCTATGAAAATACGTTTCAACTATCAAGCGCATTACTCCAAAAATGAGCGATTAGTCAAAATCTCTCTATGACTGCATCACTTTCCAAGATGACCACAAGGTCCAGCTTGTGACATATTGTGTTAAATCCTCAAGAAAGTATTTGTGTCATATTTCAAACAAAAATGTTTTCAACTTCAAAAATTATTGTAGAAAAACTTTTATTTCACCTTACTAAATTAAATTATTAAGTTTTAATTACAAAAACAAAAGGAAAAAATTTTACTAAATACTACTAATTTAAATAAAACACTTGTTTAATATAATTTAGTATGGCGAAATAAATGTTTTTTTATTAAAACTTTTTAAGATGAGAACATTTTTGTTTGAAATTTGGCACAAATACTTTTTTGAGGTTTTTACACAATATATCAAAATCTGGACCTTCTGGTGCTGTTGGAAAGTGATGCTGTCATAGAGAAATTTTGACAAATCGCGAAATTTTAGTGCTATGCGATTGATAAATGAAAAATATTTTAATGGGAATATATTTCCTTTGGTGCAAATATAATAAGCTGAAACGGTTGTTTAGGTCGGTATTTATTTCGGCATTTAAAATCGCGAAAATGCTAAAAAATGAGAAAAAATGGGATAAAACGCGAAACTCTGTTAAAGTTTTAAACTTTTAGTAGCGGAATTTGTAGTTAAAATGTAGTTACAGATATAATCCTTTAATTTCAACTATAAACGACCGACTTTTTCGCACACAAAATATTTTTTATTCAAAAAACTTCACGGGGACGTGAAAAACTTTGAAGATGTTTTGCGAAAAAACTGTACCTTAGATTTGAAAATGGCTTGGACCATTGGAATCAGCATGCCCGAATTATGTAAAATTGATGGTCAAAACCCAGGTTATTTTTTCACCGTCACACAGTGTAACGGGACACTGTCTTGTCGGAAAACATGCCAAGAACATGAATCTTATTACGGACGCAAGCTGTAAAAGGTGCGAGACACCAGACGTCGAGGAGACCATTGAACACATCCTGTGTCACTGCCCGGCTTTGGCACGAACTCGACTATCAATTATGGGAAGTTCACAGTTCGAGACTTTGGAGGAAATTACGAGGATAGACCTGAAGAGTTTGAAACAGTTCGCGATGAAGGTCAATGTATTTAGTTTACATCGATAAGCGGAAAGAGTTTTGTGGTATCGCTATGGACCAACTGGTCTATGCGGAGTGCCCATCTGGCACCGCCACCCTAACCTAACCTTGTGTAGCGTGTAGAAGACTTGTACCACACTAATTGTTAATGCGTGGCTAAGACTTTTGCGTGGGCGTGGGGTGTTGGTGGGTGTAAATGGCGACTACTCAAAATGAACATGGGCCTCGAAAAGCCCAGTTGAACATGTTAAATATTTTTTTTATAAAAAAAGTTTCTGATATATTTCATCAGATTCGGGTAAATTTTTACTGAAGAAAAATTTTGGATTCTAATAATTTTTTCCATATAGAGCTGAAAGACATGAACTAGATCTCATTATTAAGAAAAGTTAATAGTTTAATTGAACTAGTTTGTTCATGAACTACATAACATTAGAATTTAAAGATTTTTTTTGTAATTAGTATGTAAACAAAATAGTTAATTTTCAAATAAGAACATTTTTTTTTGTAGAAATTTTTTTTTTCTGACTGGGATGTCGTTTATCGGATTTGGGTAAATTTCTGTGCAGACAAATTCTTAAATTTTAAGATTTTTTTTCTGTATGGAGCTGAAAGGCATGAAAAAGCTCTCATAATTTTGAGAAGTAACTAGTTCAATTGAACTAGTTTGTTCATGATCTACATAGCATAAGATTTTAAAGTATTTTTGCTATAGAAATCAGAATATAAACAAAATAGTTCAATTGAGCTATTGACTTCTCAGATTTTTTTTACATTTTTAAATAAGACATTTTTTTTTATAGAAAAAGTTTTTGACTTTGAGATATCCTTCATCAGATTTGGGTAAATTTTTGCTATAGAAAAATTCTTGGGTTCTAAGAATTTTTTCCTATATCTATATCCCATAATTTTGAGAAGTTAATAGTTCAATTGAACTAGTTTGTTCATGAACTACACTGTATTAGATTTTTAAGCAGGGTCTAAACAGAATAGTTTTATTAAACTATTTACTTCTTAGAATTATTTAACATTTTCAAAAAAGAAATTTTTCTATTGACAAAGTTTCTGATTTTGAGACAACGTTCATCAGATTCGGGTAAATTTTTCAATTGGAAAAACTATTCAGTATCTGAGAATTTTTCTGTAGGAAAAATATATCAGAATCTGAGAATTTTCTCTCTTTGACAATTGTCTCAGAATCTGAGATTTTTTCTATGTCTTCCCATTTTTTCAGAAAAACCAGTTTGATATTTTTTTTTATCTTGAAGAAATTTCTTAATGCTTCGAAACCTCACATGAAATTCGAAAGCGTGGTTTTTGCAGTTTCTCGGAGCTGAGAAATCTGAGTTCTCTGAAGCAGACATGTTTCTGTTTCAGAGTTTTATACATATTACCTCGATTAACTGTGTTTGATATTTTACCAAAGCTGTTGAATTGTTTTTATTGGCGTCATGAATTTGTTATGACTTTCGTAGTCTGTGGTTTCTGCTTTACAATTCTAAATCGTGTCCTTTCTTGGGCGCCATTTTCTAGAAAGTTCTGTTACACAATTTTTAAAAATTGCATTTTTATCTGGTCTGAGGATTTAAGGCCCCAGCTTGGGCGCCATTTTTCATGAAAAAATCTCTTAATTGAGGTAGTTTCGCTATAAAATTTTCTACAGAAAAATATTTTAGAATTGAAGAATTTTGGTATATATTTTCTCTAAAATTGTTGCTATTAGAATTATTGACGTGTCACGGTCGCCAAAATCAAAATTTTTAAAAATCTTGAAATTTTGTTAAAACACATCTTTCTATAGGGAAAATGTCTCAAAATAGAAAATTCTAAAAATCTTTCTATAGGAAAATTGTCCTTTCAGTAGAAAAATTGTCTGATTTTTTTTTAAAAAATCTTCAAAATTAAAATCGGCACATTTTCAGACAATTTTTCGATAGGAAACATTCAAGATTTTTTTTGTTAAATAATCTGAGCTTTTTCTATAGAAAAGTCAATAGAAAAATGGCGCCCAAGCTGGGCCCTTAGATTCTGAAACCTTACTATAGAAAATATGTCTTAGAATCAGGCAGAGAATTATGATCCAGATAAAAAAATGGCGCACAAGAAAGGGCCTCAGATTCAGATAATTTTTGTTAAGCAAATAAGTCTCAGCATAGAAAAATTCTCAGATTCAAATACATTTTTACTAAAGAATAAGTCTCAGATTCTGAAACATTTTTCGTATAGACATTTATCATATTTGCCTAATGTCTTTGAATCTGCTACATTTTCTATAGAAAAAATGATTAAAAATCAGAAATTTTTTTTATAGAAAAATGTCTTAGAATCTGAGATTCTCTCTATAGAAAAATGTTGTAGATTTTAAGAATTTTAGTATATATAAACAGTAAATTTCTTTTGGAAAAATTATATTGTCACGGTCGCCAAAATCTAAAAATGTTTAAATACATCAAAACTTTGTTAAAACACACCTTTCTATAGGAAAAATTTCTCAGAATAGAGGACTTTTTGATTATATCGAGTCTAAACCTCTTTCTTAAGAAAAATTTTCTTGTAGGTCTGCAAAATCTGAATTAAAAAAAAATCTCCAAAATTAAAAAAAAAAATCATGATATCAGACTTTTTCGTTAGCAAAAATTTATCAGAATTCAAGAATTTTTTGTCACAAAATCTGAGATTTTTCTATAGAAGAAGTAAATGGCGCCCATTCAGGGCTCTCAGATTCTGAGACCTGTCTTGTCACGGTCGCCAAAATCTGAAAATGTTTAAAAATATTAAAAATAAGTTAAAATACATCTTTCTATAGAAAAAATGTGTCAGAATTCAAGACTTTTGGTAAATATAGATGCTAAAACTCCTTCTTTAGGAAAATTGTCCTGTCGCAGCCTCAAAAATCTTCAAAATTAAAAAAGACACATTATTATTAGCGACTTTTTCGACAGGATGAATGTCTCAAAATTCAAATTTTTTTTGTCACATAATCTTAGAATTTTTATCTAGGAAAGGCAGTAAAAATAATGGCTCCCAAGCTGGGGCCTCAGATTCTAAGATCTTACTATAAGAAAAATGTCTCAGAATCACACGTTTTTACCAAAGGAATAATTCGATTTTTTAACAAATTTCCTCCACATAAAAACAAATTGATAAATTTAATTTTTTAGAAAATGGCGCACAAGAAGGGACCGCATATTCTGATAATTTTTGCTTATGAAAAATGTCTCAGAATAGGAAGAGTCTCAGATTGTGAGATATTTTTCCTTTCGACATTTACCACATTTTTCTCATGTCTTTGAATCTGCAACATTTCCTCTAGGGAAAATGCTTCAGAATCATAAATTTTTTCTATAGAAAAAATTTCGTAGAATCTGAGATTATTAACTCTTAAACTCTTACTATTAAAAAAATTGTTTTTTCACGATCGCCAAAATCAAAAAAAAAAATTAAAATTTTAAAACTTAGTTAAAACACATCTTTCTATACGAAAAATGGCTCAGAATAGAAGACTTTTTGTCAAAGCTAAAAAAAATGCATAACGTCGGAGACTTTTTCTTTAGGAAAAAATGTCACAGAATTCAATACATTTTTTTGTCGCAAAATCTGAGACTTTTTCTATAGAAAATGGCGCCCAAACAGGGGCCGCAGATTCTGAAACTATACGATAGGAAAAACGTCTCTGAATCAGGCACGTTTACTATAGAAATAATTTGATTTTCATATTGAAAAGTATGCTCTAGATAAAAAAAAAATATTATTTAAATTGATATTAAAAAATATTATTTAATTTGAGATTCTATAAAGAAAAGGTCGAATAAAAAGTAAACTTTTATTATTTAGATTTTTCAGAAAATGACGCTCAAGATTGTGATAATTTTTGTTTTAATAAAAATATCTCAGAATAGAAAAAGTCTCATTAGATCTCAAAAATGTTTTAGAATCTTACGTTTTTTCTATAGGAAAAATCTCTCAGAATCTAAAACTTTTTCGATAAAAATTTAATAAAAAGTTGGCGCCCAAGTAGGAGCCTTAGATTCTGAGAAATCACTATAGGAAAAATGTCTCAAAATCAGGCACTTTTACCTTAGGAATAATTTGATTTTTTAACCTCTTAAAAAATTTGCTCCATATAAAAAAATTTTAAATTTAGTTTTTCAGAAATTGGAGCACAAGAAGTGGTGGCAGATTTTGATAACTTCTGTTTGGGAAAAATGTCTAAGAATGGAAAAAGTTTTAGATTCTGATAATTTGCCTTTTAAATTTTCATTTTTCTCATAATTTCTCAAAAATGTCTCAGAATCTGAGATTTTTTTTATAGGAAAAATCTCTCAAAACTTTTTCGATAGAAAGTTAATAAAAAGTTGGCGCCCAAGTATGGGCCTTAGTTTCTGAGACGTTACTATAGGTAAAATGTCTCGAATCAGACACTTTTTTCATTACCTTAGGAATAATTTGAATTTTAAACATCTTGAGAAATTTGGTCCAGATAAAAAAAATGATAAATTAAGTTTTTCAGAAAAAGGAGCACAAGAAGTTTTGGCAAATTCTGATAACTTTAGTTTAAGAAAAATGTCTCAGAATGGAAAAGTTTTAGATTCTGATAATTTTGCCTATAGAAAAAGTCTCAGATTCTGAGAAATTTATTAAATTTTTCTTAGACAGAATCTTTGAAATTTTCTATAGGAAAAATGTCTGAGAATCAGAAATTTTTTCTATAGGAAAAATGTTTTAGAATCAGAGATTTTTTTCAATAGGAAAAATGTCTCAGAATCCGATACTTTTTCTAGAGGAAAAATATTATAGAATCTGATACTATTTCTATTCAAAAATGTATCATAATCTGAGAGTTTTTGCGTAGGAAACATGTCTTACAAAATTTTCTTGTCACGGTCGCCAAAAATAAATTTTTTTGAAAAATTTTAAAAAAATTCAAAATAAAAAAACATTAAGGATTAACAAAAGAAAAATTAGCACAAACACACAGAAAAGTAATAGGCATTTGCAAAAAGAAAAAAAAAATAACTACTATAGAGTAAAGAGAGGGAGAAAAAGAGAAAAAATAGTGTAACATAAGAAAAAAAAATATGTGTCACAAAAGAAAACAAAAAAAAACTTTGTTGTTTTTATTAAAGCAAATATAAGGTCACTGTTAAACCACGTATCCTCTAACATCAGCTGTCAAATGTTATACATTTACATGTAAAACAAATACAAACATACACTGACACACACTCCTACACTTGCAGTAACTCACTTAAATGGTTTATACAATTTGCAAAGTTTTTTTACACCAACAGAAACAACCTTTACAACCCTCAATAGTGGAGACTTTTTCTTTAAAAGAGATGAGATTTTCGAAAAATTCATGTTTCAAAAAATAAAATTAAAAAACCTGCGCTTTAAATTTACATTCCAATTACTATTGTTTCTAAAGAAAATGAAAAATTTTATTTGTAAATTTTTATGCTTTTTAAACATTTTAACATTAAAGATTTGTTTCTCGGTTTTTGTAATAAACATGTACACTTGAAATTCCTTTGGAATCCTCATCAATGCAAATAAATATGAGTAAATACTATATATGGGACTGTATGTGTGTAAAAATGTGTGTAAGGCTATGTTTATTAAGTATTCACACCCATATGCTAAACTACGCACACTAACACATATAAATTTATACACTCAAACACTTGCACACCGATAATTAAATACCTTTACAATACAAATAACTGTAGTAGAATTATAAATCATTATGGCTTATAATTTAGATAAATCAAAAAGGTTTAACAAAATCTGAAAATCGGAGAAGATTTTGATACAAAAAACATATCATCACAATTTTTCTATAGGAAAAATGTCTCAGAATCTATAGAAAAAATTTATCAAACTCTGAGACCTTTTTTTAGGAAAAATCTATGAGAATCTGAAATTTTTTCTTTTCTGAGACATTTTTTTCTAAATAAAAATTATCAGAGTTTGCGGTCCCTTCTTGTGCGCCATTTTCTAAAAAAAATCAATTTGGAGCAAATTTTTTAAAATGTTAGAAAAACAAATTATTCCTGAAGACAAAGTGCCTGATTCTGAGATGTTTTTCTTATAGTAAGGTCTCAGTAATTAATGCCCCTGTTTGGGCGCCATTTTTTATAAACTTTTTTATTAACTTTTTCTAAAGTCTTGGATTTCGTAACAAAAAAAGTCTTGAATTCTGAGACAGTTTTCTTATCGAAAAAGTCTCTGAAAATATTCCTTTTTTAATTTTGAAGATTTTGTTATAAAAAATCAGTTTTTGGAGGGCGTGACAGGACAATTTTACATAATGAAGGCCTCAGAATCTGAGACCCCCTGCTTGGGCGCAATTTTCAGAAAATATCAAATTATTCCAATAAGTTTCTGATTCTGAGAAATTTCTGAATTTCTCAGGCCCTTGCTTAGGCGCCACTTTCAGAAAAATATCAAATTATTCCAAAAAGTTTGTGATTCCGAGAACTTAAAAAAGTTCTAGGAATCAAACATATTTGTTCTGTAGACAAAATCTTCAGTTTTTTACTTATTACCTCGATTAACTGTTTTAGATATTTCACCAAAGTTGTTGTCATGAATTTGCTACGATTCTCTTTGGTAGTCTGTGGTTTCTGCTTTACAATGTTGAATCGTGTCCTTTCTTGGGCGCTATCTAGAAAATTCTGTTACGCAATTTTTCTAAATTCCTTTTTTAACTCGTCTCAGGATTTGAGGCCCCAACTTGGTCGCAATTTTTCAAAAAATTCAGTTAATTGATTTTTTTATCTGGAGCGCCCTTGCTTGGGCGCCATTTTCAGAAAAGAAAACAAATTATTCCAAAAAGTTTCTGATTCTGAGAAATTTCTGAATGTCTCAGAATCTGATGCCCTTGCTTGGGCGCCATTTTCAGAAAAATCAGTTAAATAATTTTTTGATCTTGAGCGAATTTCTTAATGCTTCTAAACCTCAAATGAAATCCGACAGCGCGGTTTTTGTAGTTTCTTGGATCTGTAAATTTTTTTCAGTTTCTGAGCCATTTTTTTACTACAAAAATTCTCTGAATCAGACACATTTTTTTCTGTAGATAAAATATTCAGTTTTATACTTATTACCTCGAAAAACACAGTTAGATATTTTACCAAAGTTGTTGAATCGTTTTTGTTAATGTCAATATTTTTTTATGACTCTCTTTCGTAGTCTGTGGTTTCTGCTTTAAAATTCTGAATTGTGTCCTTTCTTGGGCGCCATTTTCTGAAAATTGTGTTACATAATTTTTCTATATTCTTTTTTATCTGGTCTCAGGATTAAGGCCCCTACTTGGGCGCCATTTATCGAAAAATTCAGTTAATTAATTTTTTTATTTGGAGCAAATATTTATAATATTTCAAAAATCAAATTAAGATCTGAAACCGTGGTTTTTGTACTTTCTAAGATTCTAAGACAGCTTTTCCAAAAAAAATGCAGATTCTACAACATTTTCTTACAATAAAAGATATTTTATTCTAAGAATTTCGTTTTATAAAAGTTCCATAATTTTATGCAAATTTTTTTGAGAAGAGGTTTTTAACAGTCGAGTGATTCGATTTTCAATTTCAATAAAATATAAATGGTTGAATATTTTCTGTCCTCAACGACTCTTTTTTCTTAGAATATAGTTTCTGCTATACAATTCGGAATCGTGCCCTGCTTGGGCGCCATTTATTGGAAAATTATGTTTATTATTTTTGATGAATCTTTCCAGTTAATGTCATGAATGTTATACGACACTCTTTATTATTCGGTAATTTCTACTTAACAATTCTGAATTGGCCCTTGATTGGGCTCCATTTTCTTTAAAATTCTTTTAATAAATTTTTTGTAAATTAATTCCGAATTCTCGATTTTTCATATTCAAAGACTTTTTTTCTACATTTAAAGTCCTAAGATTCTAAAAAATTTATTTTAATAAAAAAATTTCTCAGTCTGAGTCATTTGTCTTCATTTTAGATTCTTGGACATTTTTCCTATAGAAAATTTTGGTTTGACTCTAATTCTTAGGCGTTGGTTTTTCTTCATAATTTTACATCGGGCCCTGTTTGGGCGCCATTTTCTGAAAAATTTTATTAATCAATTGTTAGGAATCTTTATTAGGCGGTGGTTTCTGCTTTACAATTCCGGATTGTGCCCTTGCTTGGGCTCCATTTTCTAAAATATTTTTTTAATAAATTTTTTAAATTTTTATTTTTATCTGAAGCACACTACCTAATGTTTTAAAAAAATCAAATTAAATCCAAATCAAATTCTCGGCTTTACAGATTCAGAAAAATTTTTCATATAGAAATTCTAAGATTCTGAGTAATTTCTGTTTATAAAAAAAAAATTATTCGAGTCTAAGACATTTGTCTTAAAAAAATCTTATATAATGAGACATTTTTCCTGCAGAAATTTTGGTATGACTCCCTTGCTTATGCTTTGTGTTTTGCCTCCTTATTTTTTAATCGGGCCCCAGCTTGGGCGCCATTTTCTGGATTTTTTTATGTCAAAAAATCAATAAATTCTCAGATTCTGCGACCCAAAGTTTGTTGAATTTGTTACGACTTTCTTTCATAGGCGGTGGTTTCTGCTTTACAATTCGGAAACGGTCCCAGCTTGGGCGCCAATTTTTAGAAAATTAGCTTAGTTATTTTTATCTCCAGGGAATTTCTTAATGTGTCAATATAATTTTATGCATATTTTCTTTACTAAATAAGTTCTAGAGGATGTTATACCAGTCGAGTGATTCGATATTTAATGTTTAGTAATACAATTTAAGTTGTTGAATCGTTTTAGTGACTGTCCTTTCTTAGGAGGTAGTTTCTGCTATACAATTTGGAATCGGCCCCTGCTTGGGCGCCATTTACTGGAAAATTCTGTTAATTAATTTGTTGAATATTTCGAGTTGCTGTCATGAATTTGTTACGACTTTCTTTATTAGGCGGTGGTTTCTGATTTACAATTCTTAATTGGGCCCTTGCTTGGGCGCCATTTTATGGAACATTTTTTTGATAAATTGTTTTTAATTTATATTTTTATCTGGAGCAAACTTCTTAATGTTTTAAAAAATCAAATTAAGTCTAAATCAAATTCTCGGCTTATCAGATTCAAAGACATTTTTCATATAGAAAAACCTAAGATTCTGAGAAATTTCTTAAAAAAAAATTTAACCGAGTCTGAGACATTTGTCTTAAAAAAAGATCTTAGATTCTGAGACATTTTTCCTGCAGAAATTTTGGTATGACTTCCTTGCTTATGCTTTGGTTTTTGCTTCATAATCTATCATCAGGCCCCAACTTGGGCGCCATTTTCTGAAAAAAATTTTTTTTTGTCAAAACATCAATAAATTCTCAGATTCAGAGACCCAAAGTTTGTAGAATTTGTTTCGACTTTCTTTCATGGGCGGTGGTTTCTGGTTAACAACTTGAAATCAAGGCCCCTGCTTGGGCGCCAATTTTTAGAAAATTATTCATAAATATCTCAAATTCTGCAAAAATTTTCTATAGAAAAGTCAAAATTTCTTAAAAAGAAATCCCGCAATTCAAAAATCTCAGTTTCTGACACATTTTTCTTCAGAAAATTGTTGTCTAAGAATTTGTTTTAAAATCCCCATAAAAAAAATTATCATAAAAAACTCAACGTAAACCTGCCTCTAACCTTCTAGACAATACAACGAAAAAAAAACTGATTTTCATGTAAAACATCGAAAACAATGACAATAAAAAAGGGCAACAGAAAATGACAAAACAAATTAAAAAAAAAAAAAATACAATAGAAATATAAAAACAAAATACAAGAAAATCTAAAAAAAAAATAACACAAGAAGATGAACGAATACAATAAAAAAAATTTACGCAAAAAACCAAACCTAAGCACTTACACATTTACAAAAAACAAAAATTTTGAAAAAAACATAAAATTTATTCATACACAGACAAAAACCGAAAAGAAGAGCAAGGCGGGGGAGAGTGTTACAAACAGAAATAGAAGAAAATTAACCGTAACCAGACATACAAACATAAAATTGAAACAATTCATAAAAAACCGTTATAATTATACAAATGGGAGGATGCTGTTGTTATTCTTTGTATGATTATGTGTGTTACTCTGTGTGTGTGAAAATATTTCTATATGAGTGTTGGGGTTTATATAAGTGTATTAATATATGAGAATGTGTGTCTGAGTGCTTGTGTGTGGCTGCATGTGTCTGCATGTGTTTGTTACTGAACTGTGTTATAAAACAAGATAACGATTTGTGCTCGATACAAAAAAAAATCCTAACTTTCATTTTAAATTGTATGTTTGCAGGGAGGTGGAAGAATATTTTTTTCTGAGATTGGAGAACATTTTTTCGACAGATTTTTTTTAAGATCCTGAGACATTTCTCTGAGACATTCTTAGATGCTGAGAGGATTTTTCTAAGAAAAAGGTCCTTGCTTGGGCGCCATGTGCTGCAAAATTCTGTACATAAGTTTTTTATCTTAATGAAATTTCTAAGAAATTTTTTCTGTAGAAGAAGTTTTAAGTTCTGATAGTTTCATAGTTCTAAAACATTTTTCCTGCAGAATTAGATTGTAGGATTTTTTTTCTGTAGAATAAGAAGCCCAGATTTTTTAATAGATCTCTTTTTCTCATGTTTTTTTTATAGAAAATGGGTTAAAGTACATGGCCCCTGCTTGGGCGCCATTTCCTGGAACATTTAGTTTATAAGGAAATGAACTTATATCTGAAACCGTTATACTTGGGTCGTGAATTTGTTCCTCAATAAGTCCTATCGTGGGTGTTCCTACCTTTCGACACTGTTTGTTTAACAGGTTTTCATATTTTCTGAGGTTCCAAACAATTTTCCCGACAAACAAGTTTTTTAAGTTCCTGGGACATTTCTTTAAGTTATTCTCAGATTTAAAGCTGATCTTTTCATTAAAAAAGTTTTAGCTTCTGAGGGACTTGCTTGGGCGCCATTCTAAAAAAATGCTCCTGTAGAAGAAGTCCAAGTTCTCATAGTTTTATAGTTTCTTATAAAAAGTCTCAAGTTCTAAACCAATAAACCAAACAATACCATTATGAAATCGAGGCAATATCACATAATTATTTCATATTATACGAAAACGATAGTGTTTTCGTTCTTAATGTACCTTTCCTTATGATATCGTTTTTCCATAAAAATATGATGTAGTTTTCGCTATCGTTATTTCGACTCATAACGATAGTAAAAACGCTATTTTTCAGAATTTATTAGAGTCCGACCGAAACCAGTTTTCGAGGCCGAACCGAAACCGATCCGAATATTCGGCTGAAAAAGTAATATTCGGCCGAAACCGAACCGAAACCGAAACTTTAAAAAAATTAACGCCTGTCATGAATAAAATTATTAAAAAGTTGTTAAAGATTAATATACAGCATATAATGCTTTTAAACCATAGGAATTGTTGTATTTTTGAAAAAAAAAATATGTTTTTTAAAAAACTTACAAAAAAATTGTATATTTCATTTGCAGATTAGGAGAAAATAATTTTTGAACTGAAACAGTTTTACATTTATTGCCTAAACTTGTAACATTTTCTTCAATTGAACTGAAACAAGTGTAATGAAATACAAAATCAAAAAATTCACCGACTTTTTTACATATTTTTTAAAATACAAAAAAGTTTCGGTTTCGGCTAATTTTCGGCCAAAATTTTGCCGAATACCGAATAGAGGCCGAAACCCTGTTATTCGGCCGAAACCGAGACCGAAACCGAATATTCGGTCGGACTCTAGAATTTATCGAAAAACTATCGTTATTCCAGACGAATCCGATATGGTTTCGATATGAATATGTGATATCGTTTTCGCTATCGAAGTTTCAAGGAATGACGATAGAAAAATCGCCTTAAATTCGTAAATGGTATCATAATTTTAATTTAAGGTGATACCGTAATCGGTATCATACAGGTGATACTATTTTCGCTATCACTTATCGTAATTCTGTTTGTTGGAAAGACATTTTTCCTGTAACATATGTCTCAGATTCTAAAACATTTTTTTGTGGAATAAAGCCCAGATTTTTTTTTTTAAATCTCTGATTCTGATCCATTACAGATACAAATTCTTATAGTACAAGGCCCCTAATTGGGCGCCAGTTGATGGAAAATTTAGTTTATCAAAAAATTAATTCAATAAGGAAACCGCGGTTTATCACATTCTGGGGCACTTTTCCTAAAAACAAAATTCTTACGTTTCATTTGTATTTTCTCGAGGAATGTGGTCGTGATGATGTTCTGCAGTAAATTTTACCTAAAAATTCACAAAACAGGGCCCTTATGAAAAATTCAGTAAAAGATTTTTTTTTTATTATTTGGAGTAAATTTTTTCAAATTCACGAAAAACTGTCAAAACTTTTTTTAAGGCTCATAAAATTTCTTAATATCTCAAAAAATTAAATCCAAATTCGCGCTCTTTAGAGTCTCTCAGATTTTAAAACTTTTCCTGAAGAAAATTTTCACATTCTGAGCCATTTACGAAAAAACTACGAAAATTGCGGTTTCGGGTTTAATTTTTTTTTTATGCGCAGAAAATTTTTTAACATATCAAAAAATCAAATTATAGATTTTTTATAGATTTTAAAACATTTTTTCCGACGAAAGTTTTCAGATTCTGAGAGATTTCTTTTTATAAAGTTGGAAACTACGAAAATTACGGTTTCGGATTAATTTTTAATGCTTTAAAATATTAAGAAATTCGCGAAAAATTAAAAAAATATTAACAAAATAGTTTAAAAAATGGCGCCCAAGCAGGGGCCTGATTCAGAATTCAATTTAAATTACATTTTCTCGAAAAACTGTCATCGAGAAGATTTTCTACCAGTCGAATAATTCTAGACTGCATTACAATTCGGAATCGGGCCTGTGTTTAGGCGCCATTTTCTGAAAAATTCTATAAGTCAATATAACCAGTCGAGTAAGTCCGCTTTCAATGTTTGCTTTTAAGTTGCTAATTCGTTTTAGATGCTAAACTACATTTGAAACAACACTGCTTCCTAAAAGTTGGGTTTTTCTTTACAATTTTAAATCTTGCTCCTGCTTAGGCGCCATTTAATAGAAATTCTATTATCTATTTTTTTATCTGTAGCAATTTTTTTAATATGGAAAAACATTACACCCAAAACAGTGGTTTCTCAGACGTGGAGACATTTTTTATATAAAAAAATCTTAGATTCTAAAAAATAGTTCTCTGAATTTGAAAAACTTTTTCTATTGAAAAATTCGTCGTTAATTTGAAATTTCTCGATTAACTGTGTTCGAAAAGATGTTCTATCAGTCGGTTGAATCGTTTTAATTGCTTAAATGAATTTAGAACCAGGCTATCGTTTCTGCGTTACAATACGGATTCAGGCCCCTGCCTGGGCGCCATTTTCTGAAAATTTCTGTTAATTTTTTTTTTATATTTTTATGTTTATCAGCTACGAAAATTTCGGGTTTCCATTTATTTGGATGTTTTGATATACATATTAAGAAATTTGCTCCAGATGGTAAAAAACGATCAACAGAATATTTCAGAAATGGCGCCCTAGCTGGGGCATAAGTTAATATTTTTTTTTTTTTGCATTTTCAAGATAAACTGTATTCGATAAGATTTTCTACCAGTCGACTAGCCCTTGTCAATATAAACCAGTCGAAGGAATCCGTACTCAATGTTTGCTAATAAGTTGTTGATTCGTTTCAGATGCTAAAGTGAATTAAGTACAACTGTCCTTCTTATACACTTGGAATATTGTTCCTGCTTTCAGGCGCCATTTAATGGACAATTCTGTAATCTGTTTTTTGGAACAAACATTAAGCCCAAAACAGTGGTTTTACACATTCGTATACATTTTTCCTATTGCAAATTCTTTGATTGTTCTCTGAATTTGAAACATTTTTCCTAAAGCAAAATTAGTCTTTCATTTGAAATTTCTCGATTAACTGTGTTCAAAGAGATGTTCTATCAGTCAATTGAATCGTTTTAGTTGCTAAAATGAATCTAGAATATGGCTGTGGGTTCTTCGTTACAATACGGATGCAGGCCCCTGCTTGGGCGCCATATTCTGAAAATTTCTGATTATTAATTTTTATAAATTTTTGATTTTTTTTTTTGAAATTCTTAATTTATTCGGCATCAAAATCTCATGTATGAACGCCTCTGTGTAAGTCTGCTTATGCGTGAGTGTATTGAAAATTCTTAGATCCTAAAACATTGTTATTTGAATTTAAAACATTGTTTCTGTAGAAAAATTCTTCGTTCCTTTAAAATTTCTCGATTAACTGTCTTCGACGAGATGTTCAATCAGTCAATTGAATTGTTTTAGTAGCCAAAATGAATTTAAAACTAGGCTTTTGTTTCTGCATTACAATTCGGAATCAGGCCCCTGCTTGGGCGCCATTTTCTGAAAATTTCGGTTGATTAATTTGATTGAATTTCTATGTTTATCTGAAACAAATTTCGTCTATAAAAAGCAGTAGTTTCAATTCGGCATCAGTATCTCATCTATGTACGCCTCTGTGTAAGCCCTGCATGTGCGTGAGTGTATTTGTGGGATTTAAAAAAATGAGTTGTTGTTGGCGTAGTAAAATAACAATAATCTAAAGAGGATGAAGCAAAATGTAGAAGAAGGTGTACATGATTTGTAAATAAACATATGGGGTTTGTTTCTCAATAACATACTGACTTAAATAATAAAAAAAAAAACCCTGTAACACTTAAAAAATGTGGCAACAACACATAGAAATACTTATAACTGAAATACAATATACATGTGTGCAAAAAACAACAACAACACAAACAACCTTAAACCATACAGAGAGTGAAAAAAACATAAATGTAGATTTTGTTAAACAAAACAGTTTGCTTTTGTGAAAAACTTACTGGTTTTTTAACATTTTACCATCACATTCACCCTCAATACAAACAACATTGAACTTATACACACATAAATATTCTTATTAAATATAAAGAAAGGAATTTTTGTTAGTGTGCGTGTATGTGTGTGTTAAACAATTATGCTTGTATTGGTAGTAGTTGAAAACATAAAAGTTTAGTTTAAATTAATTTCCTGATAAGATGAAACCATTTAAAGTTAGTTAAAAGTATTAAGGGTGGATAACTCGAATGTCCAGTTAGCTGCTAACTATCGATTTAACGGAGTCTTATGACAAAATTTGTATGAACAAGTTAAAATTAACAGAGAGTTACTTTATAACGAAGCATTGAGTAATCTAGCCTAAGTAGGCGTATGAGTTATTAGCACATGTCATTTAAATTAAAAACACTCATACGTTATGATGCACAAAAAAGGAAATTATTGTATCTGACGGAATTTTAAATGAAATTAAAAGACGTTGAACTAAAAAACTTAAAAAAACTAATTTTGTAAAAAATAAATCGTCTTAAAATTTAAACCATTTTCTTTATTAACTAATTCAAGGAAAGTTAATAATGATTTGGCTCTACTGCCATGTTTTCATATTTTTCTTGAAAATAAGTTTGAACTAAAAATGAGAATTTTGTTTTTTTAATGAAGTTAATACACATTTGAGGATCCGATTGGGTGCGGACCCGATTGGCCCTACCCCTTTTTGGTCCCTTTAGAATCGTCACAAATTAGAATCCAAAGTTTTTGTCCGTTTTGTTCTACCTTGCTTAGTTTTTGAGATACGTTAATTAGGTGCCCAACTCGATTTGCCAGTTAAAAAAGATGACAATTAAATCGAAGCACGATTTTTTTATTCAGCTTCCCAGTAAAAACTTGGTAATAAGTCCCCATTACCGCCTGCATTCTATGTAATGAGGGCTCGTTACCTGCTCGATTACTTCTTGTTAACAAATAATGAGTTACCGATAGCCTAATACAAAACCGGTTACATCTTGTTAATAAATAATGAGTTACCGATAACCTGATACAGAACAGGTTACTGGTAAATACGATTTAAAATATCTGATAAGTTGTCTGAATATATTTTTTTTAATGAAATTAAAAAATGCTAAAGAAAATTTAGAAAGAACTTGCACTAGCTTAAAAAAGATTAACATTTATCTACTTTTTCTAATAAAACTCTGTTAACAGAAATTTAAATTCAGGAATTCTGATTAAAATGGGGACAAGGCAAAAAAAGTTTAGAAAACCAAATTGATATTCAGAAAACTGGATCTAGCTGACACTTTATCGTGATTTATGAGCCTTAATTAGTCTTTACATAACTTATATTGAAGTTTTCTGGATTTTAATTGTCTTTTTCTAAATTGTTATTGTTTTTTCTAGAAATTTTGTGGTGTTCTCCAGATTTTAATTTAACTTTTTATTGCCTTGTTGTTTAAAATATGTTAAAGCCGGTAAAAAGATAAAAAACCATCACAGACAGTATTTCCCTTAAAACCTAACTCACTCTTATATAGACTTAAGATGATGTTTAATGCGGTTTCCATTGGCAGCAGGCGCTTCTGTATATTTGTTATTGGTAATGTCCTAAGTAGCCAAATGTCCCTTTCTACGAGGTTCCAAGATATATTTTCGGTCCTGTAATATTTGAATTTTACAATCAAACATTTGGGGGAAAGGATATCAACGTAAACATTGGTTCCGTTGGCACATTGGATCTTTTCCATTTTCACATTTGCCCGCTTGGTTGCTCTTGAAATAAACGCGATCAACATGAACTTGTTCAATTTCATATTGGCGGAAGTTGCCCCAAGTTAAAAATTTATTAAAAGAATCAAAAGCTGTTATTTGGTAGCATTTTTGTAAGGAGTGGGAAACGAGTTATTTTTGAGCAACTGGTAGCTACTTATTTTTGGGACTAATGTATGCTGTTATTTGGTAGCATTTTTGTAAGTAGTGGGTAACGAGTTATTTTTGGGCTACTAGTAGCTTATTATTTGTGGTACTAATGTATGTAGTTTTTCAGTAGCATTCTCGTAAGCGAGTGGGTATGCGGTCATTACTCCAATGACATCGCCATGTTAAAATAATGAGTGTTTCACCAACATAGTAACTAGCTACCACCATCTATTTAAAGGCGAAAACCTCATTACTTGGTAATAGAAGTTTTTACTGGGTTGGTTCTTTTTATCGCTGCAATTGTAAGAATACAGTTTGCTCTTAACATTTAAAAAAAATTTAATCATTGCACTTATAAGAAGAACATTAACAGACATTTAAGATGACTCACTTATGCGGGCTTTAAAGTAAAAGTGAAAATTATGGCACTTATACTAGGTTAATTTAGTAACGGGACTTTAAAAAACTTACTTTAAGTCTTAAAGCCTGATTAGA
Organism: Pegoplata infirma; assembly: GCA_963921195.1. Classification (NCBI taxonomy): domain Eukaryota; kingdom Metazoa; phylum Arthropoda; class Insecta; order Diptera; family Anthomyiidae; genus Pegoplata; species Pegoplata infirma. Next base: position 216,282,056 of record OY992540.1, read on the forward strand.
ACGATCGGGGAAAAAATCACAAAACAACACAGAACAGTGACCGGGTGGCAAAAAATTAAAATTTTATTTTATGTCCCTCACGGTATCTCTCAGTCTTCTCTCTTACTCCATCTGTATTTTAATCATTTACAAAAGCAAACACACATACAGTGTTGCCGAATAAGCGGTTTTAAAAACATTTAAGGTGACGCATTTAAGCGGGGACTATAGTAAAAAGGCTAATTGTGACAATTCTTCGTGGTAAATTAAGTATCGGCTTTTCTAAAATCTCAATTAAATTATTAAAACAATGTTTCTTTTCATTCGATTTGACAGCTAAAAGCTGTTACCGGCACGGCAAAAAATTAAATTTATTTTATTTCCATCTAAGTTTCTCTTAAGTTTAATCGCTCTTACAAACACACTTACTGCAAGGCCAACATAATCACATTAACAAGAAACATTTAATTGACTCATTTAAGCGGGACTTTAGTAAAATAGCAAAATTATAAAAGGGTAATTAAGATACATCACTTTTTATTAATATCTAGAGCATGCAAATTTGTTTTCTTTTTGTTATCCACTACATTTTCTCTTAATCTACCATCTGTTTTTTTATCATTTACAAACGCACTCATACAGTGACGCACATTCGTTTTCACTGTTTACAAAAGTGATCGGCGCGTTCAAAAATCAAAACTAATTTTATTTCATTACGATTTTTTTCAATTTCCTTCTTTCTCATTCACAAATAAAAACACTTTTACAGTGATGCCAGCTTTATTAGACATTTAAGGTGACTCATTTAAGCGGGGACTTTTGTAAAATGTCAAATTGTGGCACGTATAATTGGTTTATTTAGATTCATTACTTTTAAAATCTCATTTAAAATCTTAGAGCCTAAACAAAACAATTACGACACGGCACTTTTATTGGAATAGAAAGTTCAAATCCATGATTTGATAGTTCAAAACCGTGACATTTTTTTTATTTCAATCACGGTTTGTCTCAATCTCTCACACTCCAGCTGTATTTTTATACCCTCCACTTACAATTAGTGAGAGAGTTTGTCATTCCGTTTGTAACTCATCGAAATATCGGTCTGGACCCCATAAAGTATATTTATTCATGATGCCCGAGCGATGTCCGTCTGTCCGTCTGTGGAAAATGCTATCACGTACAAAATATTACAAAGAGATGACTGAAACTTAAGATATTCATTAGAAGTTCTCCCGAGAAGTTTGGTATTGCATTTGAGCGATATCGGTTCAGCGGTTCAAAAGTTATGAACGAAAATGTAAGCAGACCTCAAAAATTTCAGTACATTCAACATAACCTAAATATACAAAATTCTTTAATTTGGCTTCTGGTTGACATATGTGAACATAATTGAACACCAAATGGTATTTTAACAAGTACGATCATATTTTTGGACAAAAAAAGAAAAAAAATCGCGGATTTTTTTTTTACCAAAATTTTTTTCGCGGAAATTTTTTTTTCATTTTTTTTTTTTCAAAAGTAATTTCCTTTTAAATAAAGTTTTTTGCAATAATCTTTTTGAAATTGTGGAGGGTATCACTACATTCGGCAAGGCCGAATTTAACTTTTTTACTTGTTTTATTTACAATAGCAAATGTCCTTACAGTGTAGCTAATTTAGTCACATTTACAATGTATTAAGCGATTTTGGAGACATTCAAGGTGACTCATTTAAGCGGGAAAATTGTGGCACAAATCTTAATTGCAATCTTTGAGCCTGAAGATGGCCGGCACTTTTTATTTGATTTGATAGTTAAAATCCGTGACCGGCTCGAAATTTTTTTATTTTTGATTTTTCTCAATCTTTCTCTCTCTCTTACATCTGCTTCTGCGCTGTAAGTTTTTTCTATTGTGAATGAAAAATTCACTATAGAAAACACTTACAGCGATCCCTGTATAATCGGCCAAATGGGCTTTCGTATGGGAATTTCTGACAGGGACTTTTGTAGAAGTTGTGGAGAAGTGGAGGTGGAGGAGTCAGTGAGGCACTTGTTGTGTGAATGTCCGGGTTTGATGAAACGTCGTCTTAAGTATTTGGGGCAACGATTTTTTGATGACCTGGATTGCCTAAACAGTGTCCCATTGACATCTCTAGCAGAATACCTTACAGAATCGGGGTGGTTTGAGAGGTAGAATTTTGTATATCAGAGGGGAGTAGGGAGACAACTTTAGGGGAATCACAATGGGCCTTATGGCCTCCGAGTGAATTCGCCAAATTGGCGGATGGCCATCCAACCTAATCTACAGCGATCCCAACTAAATTACATTAACAATTTATCTAGCGTTTTGAGCGACAATAAAGTTGGCTCATTTAAGCGGAGACTATAGTCAAAGGGCAAATTGCTGCACCTATATAAAGTTAATTAAGTATTGGCACTTTTAAAATATAAATTGAAGCGATCTTAAAGATATTTAAGGTGACTCATTAAAGCGGGGACCATAGTAAAAGGTCAAATTGTGGCACTTATAAATTTAAAAAGTTTATTTTAGATTTTGCACTTTTAAATTCAATTGAAAACTAAGAGCCAGCACAATGATGGCCGGTACTTTTATTCGACTTGAATAAAAAACAGGAACAAAATTACTTTTTTTTGTTTTTGACGGTTTCTTTATATTTTCTTCTCTCTTAATTCAGTTTTTTTTTTTTCATTTACAAGAAAACATACTTATAGTGATTTCAATTTAATGACATTAACAATATATTTAGCGGTTTACGAGACATTGAAGGTGGCTCATTTAAGCGGGTGCTATAGTAAAAGGGCAAATTGTGGCACTTATGAAAGGTTTATTTCGATTCATCACTTTTAAAATCTCAATTCAAATCTTTGAATCTGAACAAAACAACCATGGGCACGGCAAAAATATAAATTAAGTTTGTATTACAGTTTCTCTCAATCTTTCTCTCTCTCACTGGAGTTGTTTTTTTTTAAAATCACAATAAAAAACACATTTTTAGTTATAGCAACTTAAGGACAATTACAATGTATTTAGCGATTTTGAAGACATTAAAGGTGGCTAATTTAAGCGGGGCCTATATTAAAAAAGCAAAATTGTGACCCATGAAATTAAGTTAATATTGTAAGTTTTAAAGTCTCAATTGAATGAATGACATTAATGATTTATTTAGAAATTGTGGATACTTTTAGTGTGACTCATTAAAGCGGGGTGTATTTAGTATCGTTACTTTTAAAATCATACTTGAAATTCTTAGGGCCTGAACTGAAAAAAAAATATTTTTATCATGTTTTTTGTTCTTTTATTAAAAATTTGTTAAAATATTTATTAAAAAATCCTTAAATATTTCAACATTAAATTCTGCAAACTCCTCATAAAAAACAGACAAACACCTTTTTAAGCGAAAACTTAACTATTATAATAAAAAGTCATCTAAATATTGCATAAAATCCTTAAAAAAAAAAAACTCTTGATAACAACTACAAAAAAGACAAATCTTTTTTGTTATTTTTGTCATACAAAAAAACTAAATAAATATTCAAAAAATTAAAAAAAGTTTTATTTGGCATTATGCCAAAGTGCAACATTTGCAATTGGCGCCTATGTTAAATGTTTGCAACAACCAACCTCCAGCAACCACAACATCAACATAGCCTTGTCTGTGCATAGGTACTTGTACCTTATGCCACCACCAGGATCACCTAGATTTACTTTTAAGTATTCGAAAAATGTTTGCCTAGTCTCTCCCTAAGCGTAAGGTGCTGATGAATGAATGCTGATGATGGCTGGAATTGTTACAAAATATTATTGTTGTTGCTGGGGATTTTGTTACTGGATGCTGTTGCTGCTTTTGGCATTTGTCTAGATGAATGTCTCTTCTGAATTATAGTTTTTTTCTGCGATATGCAAAATAAAAAAAAATATTCTTTTTTTCAAGCTGATATTTTTTTGCTCATTCTCTGCTTAAAAATGTTGATGCTTTATTTGAACGATTTCGTTTTCGTTTTTTACTGCAATTTAGTATTTGTAAACTTTTCAAGAGATTTAACAAGCCTATTGTTTACTTTGATTGTAATTCAGTGATAACTATCTAGAATGGACATTTTTAAGAGTAAACGAACGGAAAATTTCATACCCCAAGTTTTATGCGAACACAGAGCCAAAACGGCTTCATTCGTAAATAATCATGAGAACGTATGAAATATTCTCTATAGTGAACGAACAGAGAAATCACGTCACTGCACTTTTCATGTTATATGGCAGGTAAAATCAACCGGCTCGGAAAAGTCTTAAATTAATTTAGTTTACCTATTTGAGTAAATATGGTAAATTTACACAAATTGGGTAATTCTACTTAAACTTAATGTAAAGTTACACAATTTATTGAAGCATATTTTTTGAATTTGTTGAAATTTAACCAATTTTTGGACTCATTTTTTTTAAAGTGTAGGTAAGCCAAGCAAAAATGTTTTTTTGTGCCATCGAGCGCTTAAAAACTTATTAAGAAAGAAATTTTAAGGTTAACACTTTTCAACTACCTCCTTTGTCTGACTTTTATAGTTTTCCCTGTAAGTTTGTGTATTTTTGGTTGCAGCAATACGTCGTCGTACTTTTGTCTAAAGTCTATTGATGTCAACAGCCTGATTTTATGTTAGCGCCAACATTGTTGATGATGTTGCAGGACAATAAGGGCTTTCAAAACAAAAACTGGTGTTAAAGTGACAATTCGTTTTGTTTGTTAAAGTAGGTACAACTTAAAAAATATAAAATAAAATGTCCTATAAAAAATTCCACCCCTGTCGATTTAAAAACAAAAACTCGAATTAAAATGGGTGGTGGAAATCGCTAAATTTTTTCTTCGCTCTTTATAATTTCGAAGCAAGCGGCATTTTTTTTAAATACATATTTTTTCGGATTTTAATTAAGTCCCCGCTTAAATGCGTTACGTAAAATGTCAAAAGTGTGTTACCTTAAATACTGTGCAGAACAAGCATAGCACGGTAGATAGTTCCCACTGTAAGAGAAATCAAGTAAGCGTGTTAAATTCGGCTGTAAACTATTTTTATGTTAAATGGAGGGACGGAGGAAGACAGTTTTTTTAAGTCAATTATTTTTTTTTCAGATTTAAATTGAGATACAAAATAAGCTTAATAAAAGTGCCATAATTTGCCCTTTTTCTGTAGTTCCCGCTTAAATGCGTCATGTCAAAACTTTGTATCTCTCTCAATTTCTTGTTTGCTCTTAATAATTACGTAGGAGGCTGCATTTTTTAAAAATACATAGTTTTTCTGATTTTATTAAGTCCCCGCTTAAATGCGTTACGTAAAATGTAAAGTGTGTGTTACCTTAACGACTGTACAGAACAAGCATAGCACGGTAGATAATTCTCACTGTAAGAGAAATCAAGTAAGTGTGTTAAATTCGGCTGTACACCATTTTTGTTTTAAATGGAGAGACGGAGAAAGACAGTTTTTTAAGACAATTATTTTGTTTTCAGATTTAAATACAAAATTAGCTGAATATAAGTGTCATAATTTACCATTTTTCTGTTGTCCCCGCTTAAATGTGTCATGTAAAATTTTAGGATTTTTTCACCATTAGAGACAGAACAAGCTTGGAACTATCATTGTTAGCACTATCAATCTGAGAGGTTTTCTATACGAAAAATGTATCAGAATTTGAGCCTTTTTTACACGAAAAATGTATCAGAATTTGAGACTTTTTCTATGCGAAAAATGTCTCAGAATCTGAGACTCTTTCTATACGAAAAATGTCTCAGAATCTGAGACTTTTTCTATACGAAAAATGTCTCAGAATCTGAGACTTTTTCTATACGAAAAATGTCTCAGAATCTGAGACTTTTTCTATACGAAAAATGTCTCAGAATCGAAGACTTTTTCTATATGAAAAATGTCTCAGAATCTGAGACTCTTTCTATAAGAAAAATGTCTCAGAATCTGAGACTTTTTCTATAGGAAAAATGTCTCAGAATCTGAGACTTTTTCTGTAAGAAAAATGTCTATAGGAAAAATGTCTTAGAATCTGAGACTTTTTCTGTAAGAAAAATGTCTCAGAATCTGAGACTTTCTATACGAAAAATGTCTCAGAATCTGGAAAATGTCTCGAAATCTTAGACTTTCTATACGAAAAATGTCTCAGAATCTCACACTTTTTCTATACGAAAAATGTCTCAGAATCGGACATATTTTCTACACTCAAAATAATCACTCTGTTAAATTACAGAGATACTCTGCTGAGCCAGCAGAAAATACCATAGATTTCCAACCAGCAAGATTTTTTGTTATTTTACGAAGAAAACTCTGTAAAATGATTTCGATCAAAAAAAAAAAAACTGTAAATTTACAGAATTATCTGTAAAATACTGATAAAAGTTTTATCATAAAACCAAGAAGAATTTTACCAAAAAACTCTGTAAATTAACAAAGTTTTTAAGTTTTTTTTAGTTAAATGCATTTATGAGTTCAAAATTTTACAAAAAAAAACTGTAAATTTACAAAGTTTTAGTTAAATCTATTTTATGAGTAAAACTTCTCTGCTTTAAAAACATTAATTAAAATTAAATTAATTAAAATTTAAATTTTGTTAAATTTTCCCGCTTTAATGCTTCCAAATTATAAATTTACTTTTTTATTTTTGTGAAAATTACAATTTTTTAGTAGTAACTCCAATTTTACAAAATTTTGTTTTTCGGTCACAAGAAAATACGAAGTATTTTCTTAAAATCTGTGTTTCGACAGATAACTTTGTCAAATATCTGTCGAATTGAGATTACAGTCATTTTACAGAGTATTTAACAGAGTAATTATTTTGAGTGTATACGAAATATTTTGTGATTTTCATTTTTAATTAAAAAAACAGCCACTGCCAATTCGCACCACTATTTTCGACAGTTGGTATCACTGTTTTTACCAGTTTGTACCACTGCTTTATTCCCGGTTTTAAATTGTTAAATTTGTATGAAATGTACCGCTTAGTGATTGTTCTATTCATTCTTAACGTTTTATATGTTTACTGTAGACCCCGCTTAAGTGCGTCACGTAAAATGTCAAGATTTCGATTTTACATACGATTTAACAGTTAAAAACAGTGTACGGTAATGCAAAAAACTTAAATTTTATTTAATTTTCGTCACGCTTCCTCTCAATCTCTATCATTTCAGTGTTGTCACATTTTAACAAAAAATATTTTTCTTTTTTAGTCGCGATGGCAAATATACGTACAATGATTTCAACTTATTGACAATGTGTTTAACAATTTTTGTCGATATAATTAGGATTTTTTGTTTAAAGATTAAAACCACTGAAAACACAAATGACAATTTTTGTGAAGGATGTCATTGTTTATCGTCTATGGTGCCTATCTCTGTTAATACTCTAAAACCTGTGTACTGCACGGAAAAAAGTTTAAAATTAATTTTAATTTTATTTACATTACTGTTTCTCTTTAACTCCCTTTCTCTTTATCTCCCTTTCTCACATAAACCAGTGTTGTCGCTGTTTTACAAAATAATCTCTCAAAAGCACAAACAGTGATGCCAATTTAATCATATGGACCCTCTGTTTAGTGATATTTTCTTTTATAATCGCCTGGAATATCAATAGTTTCTCCATAAAATCTGAAAAATTACGATTTTATTATCCTTATGACTGGAAACATAAAATTTTCTTAAAATATCCTTAATTTTATTTAAATCCCAAACATATGTACAATTAGTACACCCAATTATTATCCCATACAATTTTTTTTTTAATTTTTTTTTTTCAACTTTTTCCTCAAAAAAACATGAAACCCTCTTAAAATTTACTAATGACTATAGTTTATAAAGACATTCCTTTGTATTGTTGTACATAATAGACATTTCTTTTGAATTATTTTTTTTTTTGTTATACAAAATGACAATTTGCATTTAAATACCATTTTATATAACCAGAGTGTGTTAATTTAAGCCTACAATTTTTATGTGATTTTTCATTATTTTTTTTTTTTGTTGTACAGAGTAAAAAAGTTTAATGTTTAGTTTTAGTGTAAATAAAAAGGACTACAAAATGTCCTTAAAAAACAAACGCACACACACTCATACATTTACAAATAACCTACACTATGACAAAATTTTACAGGCTCTGTGGAAAAAAGGCAGCAAACCCCATACACTCTTATGTTTACGCAGACAGCTTCAAATGTTAATGACAAAGGATATGTTTCTTTAATGATTTTTACGCCACTAATTAAGTTAATAGTTAAAATGTTTAATTTAATGACAAATGACTAAATGAAACACTTTTAATGTCCCAAAAATGGAAGACAGCAAAAGTTATGACGGAATCAAAAAGATTAAAAGTTTTAAGGGAAAATTAAAAAAAAAAGTAATTTTGGAAAATTACTATGAATTAAATTATATTAATGAGTTTTTATAAAGGCCACAATATAAACTACTGTTAAAAGTGCAACGATTAAACTTTTTTTAAGTACTACTATTTAAACATTGTATAAGAGCAACTGTTTAACTTTTAAGATCCACAATTAAACCTTGTAAATAGGTTTAATTAAACCATTCTTTAAATGCAACGAGTATCCCCTGTTTAAAGCGCCACCCATAAAAGTATTAAAATAAGTGCTTCTATTTTAAATTTGTATAACCAACATTGTTTAACTTTTGTGAGCTACAATTAACCCTTAAAATAAGGTTTAATGAAAACATCCTATAAATTCAACGAATAAACCCTGTTTAACGCGCCACAAAATATAAATCTTATGAGCGCTTCTATTTTAAATTTGTATAAGTGCACTCTATCATTCTATAATTGTCGTTTAATAAATGCATCGTGTATCCCCTGTTTAAAGCGCCACTATTAAAAATATTTATATAAGTACTACTATTATGAATTTGTATAACCGCTATTGTTTAACTTATTTGAGCTACTACTAAACCTTTAAAAAAAGTGTAATTAAAACATCCTATAAATGCAACGAATACCCCTGTTTAAAGCGCCACAAATATTAATCTTATGAGCGCTTCTATTTTTAATTGGTATGATTGCCATTATTCCATTTTTTAAATGCCATTCTATAAATGCAACAAGAAAACCCTGTTTAAAACGCTTCTCATGTAAACTGTTATATAAGTGCTACTATTTGTATAACCGCCGTTGTTCATCTAATTTGCGCTGCTATTAAACCTTAAAAGAAGGTTTAATTAAAACATCCTATAAATACAACGAATACCCCTGTTTAAAGCGCCACAAATATAAATCTTATGAGCGCTTCTATTTTAAATTTGTATAATTGCCACTTTAACTTGTTTACCATTCTTTTAACCATTCTATAAATGTCGTTCTATAAAAGCAACGAGTATCTCCTGTTAAAGCGCCACTCGTAAAAGCATTTATATAAGTACTACTATTTAGATTAACTTATTTGATCTACACCAAAAAAAAAAACGTGGGTATTCAATACTAAAAATTTAACTAATTTTAGTCCAAAAGGACCTAGTGCAGAAATTGGTAACCAATGTTAAAATTTTTAACTAAAATTAGTCAAAACCAGTAGAAATTACTAATGTTAGTACTTTAAAGGTACTCAAATTAGTAACCAATTAGTAGATTTTGGTACAATATCACTTACTAAACCTTTTACTGTAGAATTATTTTGAGTGTACTATTAAACCTTAAAAAAAGTGTAATTAAAACATCATATAAATGCAACGAATACGCCCTGGTTAAAGCGCCAAAAATATAAATCTTATGAGCGCTTCTAATTTAAATTTGTGTAAGTGCCGTTTAATTTTAAAGTGTCACAATTAAACCTTATAAAAGGTTTTGATTAAACCTTCATATAAATGCAACGAATATCCCCATTTTAAGGCGCCACGCATATAAATCTTATAAATGAGTCAAATAAATTATTAATGACTTCTTATAAAGGCCACAATATAAACTTGTCTTGTAAATTATTTAAAAATTTGTGTAAGAACAACTGGTCAACTTTAATTTTATTAAAAAAAACATTCTATAAATACAACTTGTATCCCCTGTTTAAAGCGCCACTCATATAAACATAAGTGCTTCTATTTTAAATTTGTATAACTTTTTTGAGCTACTATTAATTTGAGCTACTATTAAACCTTAAGAAAAGTGTAATTAAAACCTCCTATAAATACAACGAATACCCCCCGTTTAAAACGCCATAAATATCAATCTTATTAGCGCTTCTATATTAAATTCGTATAAGTGCCACTGTTTAACTTTTTAACGATTCTATAAATGCGACGAGTATCCCCTGTTTAAAGCGCCACTCATATAAGCATTTATATAAGTGCTACTATTAAGAATTTACGAATATCCCCTGTTTAAAGCGCCTCAAATATAAATCTTATGAGCACTTCCATTTCAAATTTGTGTTAGTGCCACCGTTTAACTTCAAATGAACCTTATAAGAAGTTATATGTATATTCCCTGTTTAAAGCGCCACTCACATAAGCATTTATTTAAGTGCTACTATTAAAAATTTGTATTAAATCTTAAACGAAGGTGTAATTAAAACATCATATAAATGCAAAGAAGAAGAAAAGAAAAGAAGAAATAAATGCAACGAAAATCCCCTGTTTAAAGCGCCACTAATATAAATCTTATGAGCGCTTTCATTTTAAATTTGTTTAACTCTTACATGTCACAAATGAACCTTATAATAAGAAGTTTTAATAAAACCATCCTATTAATGCAACGAATATCTTCTTTTTAAAGCGCCATTCATATAAGTCTTTTAAATGCCCTAAATTAACAAAATGTTCTTTTCTATAGAAATGTCTTATAAGTGCAAAATACTAAATCTATGATTGAGTTAATAAAATCATCCTACACTCTAAAAAAATTATTCCAGTTTTCTTAATTTAAAAACCCTATAACTGCAACGATTACTTCCTGTTTAAAGCGCCTTGATATAAATCTTATAAGCGCCATTATTTTAAATTTGTAAAAAAGCCATTGATCAACTTTTAAGTCCACAAATAAACCTAATAAGAAGTTTTAGTTAAACCATCCTATAAATTCAACAAATGTCCCCTTTTTAATGCGCCACACATATAATTATTATTAATGCCCCAAATGAACAAAATTTTGTTTTAAGTCTTATAAGTGTAAAATACTGAATGTCTTATAAGTGAAAAATACTAAATCTACGATTGAGTTAATAAAATCATAATATATTTGCAACTAATTAATATCTTCTATTTAAAACTCCACGCATATAAATATTCTTATAAATGCGTCTTATAAAAGCCAAATCTTCTTATAACTCATTGAAAAAGTATTATAAATGCAAAATTTGAAATCCACGATTAAATAAACAAAACCATTCTATATACAACGAATATCCTCTGTTTAAAGCGCCACACATATAAATCTCGTTATAAGTGCCCCCCTTTTATAACATTTTTTTATAAAGATTTTTCTCTTTTTGTTTTTTTATTTTCAGCAACAAGTTGTTGAATTATCTGGCTATGTTATTATTTTGGTTGAAAATGTTGAGGGTAAAACAAAATTATATGGCTCACCACCCGATCGTGATAATTTGGAAGTGGGCGATGAGATACTCGAAATTAATGGTTTATCATTGGATAATATATCGCGAACAGAAATTATACGACATATACATGATGTAAGTTATAAAAAGAAAATATGTTTAAGTCATGTTAATCAATAGGTAATGTAACGTAAGAAGCAGTAAGATCTTACCTGATAATCAAAATGATCTTGATTTTCACGTTATAACTCATTCATATCTAAACTGTCATCTTGTTTAAAAGAAATTTTGACCATTTGGTATCTCGTACGACATTTCAGCTTAGATGAGAATAGCTTAAAAGATGTTACTGTCATACAAACAGCTGATTGACTGCTTATTACGTTACTTTACAAATTAACTAAAAAACCTTCTGAAGTACTTGATGTTAAAAAATATGTTTTTTTTATTTGAAATTCTTTCAGTGCATCAAATCATGTACGATATGTTTGCGAGTACGAAAGAAAAATGATTCCAGACTGGGTGAGTACAATTTTTAAACTTTATTTTAATAAGAGCCACTTTAATATCTGATAAAATTTACTTTTGCGAACAAAAGGACCAACATTTTTGATGAAAGGAACTTTTTTTTATAAAAAGTACCAAAATATTTTTTTTAATAATAAGAACCAAAATAGTTTATTATCGATTTTATACGTTTTCCTCTCGCCCCTAATAACTTTGAAAATAAAAATGGGTCCCCCTCGATCAAAAAAGTACTTTTTTTAATAATACTTGTACCAAAATATAACTTTTTTTTGGTAGTTTTGGTACTTCTTGATAAAAAAAAACAAAAAAGTACTTTTTGGTGTTTTCTAATACAAAGTAAAAAAATAGAACTTTTTTAGCACTTTCTTATTAAGAAAGTACTTAATATTTTCCAAAATATCACTTTTGATTTAAAATAAGTACCAAAATAATATATTTTACAAAAAGTACCAAAATTGTAATTTTTATTAAAAGCACCAAAATAGTAATTTTAAATAAAAGTGTGTACCAAGATAGTACTTTTTAATAAATAGTACCAAAATAGCATATTTTTAAGTAGTATCAAAATTGTAAATTAAAAAAAATAGCATTGTTTTTCGTAAAAAGTACCAACATTTTATAGATTTTCATAAGGGATTCTCTTTTTGTTTTATAAAAAGTACAAATTTGTAAATTTTTTATAAAAAGTACTGAAATTGTATTTTTTTTAAAAAAGGTACAAAAATAGTACTTTCAAATGGAAGTAATTACCAAGATAGTACTTTTAAATTAATAGTACCAAAATAGTAAAAAAAAATAGTACCGAAATTATAATTTAATAAAAAAAAATAACCTTTTTTCGTAAGGAATCAATATTTTCCCGATTTTCATAATATTCTTACTTTTTGTTAGTTAATTTTTATAAAAAGCACCAAAAATAGTACTTTTGAGTAGAAGTATGTACCAAAATAGTACTCTTTTAAATTATTGTAACTTTATTAAAAAAATTAATACAAAAATAGTCTTTTTGCGTAAAAAGTAACACAGTTTTATAAAAAGTACCAAATTAATACTTTTATTTTACATTTATGCTAATACTTTTAAATAAATTTTTAATAACTGGTTAATAAATTACGAAAATTGCACTTTGTGATAAATAGTGCCAAATTTGAACTTTTTGATAAAGAGTACCAAAGAAATTACTTTTGTCGTAAGAAATCCTATTTTAGACTTTAATTAGAAAGTACCTTTTTGCATGCAGTAAATAAATTTTGGCGATGTTTATACCCTCCACTCTATTGATAGAGGGTATATATAAGTTTGTCATTCCATTTGTAACACCTCGAAATATTGGTCTAGGACCCCATATAGTATATATATCAGGCGCGGATCCAGGGGGGGGGGAGAATGGGATTTCTCCCCCCCCAAAATGATTTCGAAAGAAAAAAAAAGGAAAGGGAAGGAAGAAAAAAAGGAAAAGAAAAGAAAAGAAAGAAAAAAAAGAAAAGGAAAAAGGAAGGAAAGATAAAAAGGAAATGACTAGAATGTAAAAAACCCTTAGGGGATTTATATGTGTGCTGATCATTTACGTCAGCACACGTAGCCTTAGGATAAAATGTTTCAGAATTAAAGAAATTGCTTAGATGGCAATAAGGCCGTGGACATTTTCTAACCGAATAACTTTGCTTATTATTTTCTATGGAAAAAGTATCATTTTTTATAGAAAAAGTATAATTTTTTATAGAAAAATGTTACAAAATTTCAGACTTTACCTTTAGAAAATATGTTGATACTTATTTGACTTCGAATGTAAGAATTTTTTTAATTGAAAAATTATCTCAAATTTTATAAAAAAATTCTTATATAGAAAAAAATCCCTTTTCTATAGAAAAAAATCTCTCAGCACCTAAGAATTTTTCCTTAAAAAAAATCTTTCAGAATCTGCCAACAATTTTTAGGCAAAAAATTTCAGAATCAGATAACATTTCTACAAGAAAAACGTCTCAGAATTTGAGTTTTCTATATGGAAACATATTTCCGAGTCTTAGTTTTTTTTATAGAAAACTTTTTGAGAATGAGAATTTCACTATTTGAGAAATCTTTAAAATACACAGAAAAAAATAAAAAAAATATTTAATTAAAAAATTCGTAGATTTAATTAAAAAATTAATTAAATCCGGACCAATCACTAAAATATGCAAATAAATTAAAAGTATTTGTATGTCGTTAATTAAAAATAAATGGATATTTATTTAATTAAAAACTTAATACTATAAATTAAAAAATTTAATTAAAATTTAAAAGAAAAAATAATTAAAATTTTAATTGTATAAATTAAAAAATTAATTAAAAATATTATATTAAAAAAAAATAATAATTTGTAAAAACATTCTTTTTGAATAAAATAGTTAAAAAAAAAATATTTTTTTCAAACTTTACCAAATTTATTTATGCCGTAAAGACATAGTCAGTGAGATGATTTTATAAAGTTGATTATAAACCTTTCATATACATACACATAAAACTATAAACAAAATGAGAATTCAAAAACCTATGTGAAAAATAAAAAAAACTTTCAACAAACTTTTTATACTGATGTATTTTTTTTGTATGTAAAACAATGCAAGAGAAAAACACACACTCGCTCACACACGGAAAACAAAACAAAAAAAATAAGTTAAGCTAGAAATTTAATTAAACATTTAATTATATAAATTAAATACTCAATTAATATTAAATTTGAAAACAATTAAAATATTAATTAAAATAAAGTTAAAAATTTAATTAAACAATTAATTATATTAATTAAAGGTTTAATTAATATTAAATTAAAAAACAATTAAAATTTTAATTAAAATAAAATATACGATATTATTTTCTGTGTATGCGAACTTTTCTATATGAAAAGTTTATCAATTTCTATTAATTTTTTTTATAGAAAACATGTTTTATAACTTTTATATAAAAAACTTTAGAATATTCCGAGAGTTTGTCTACACGAAATGTGTCTATGAATATGTAAATATTTCTTTTGAAAAAGTGTCTAATAATAATAATTTTTCTTTATGACAAATGTTTCAAAATCTAAGAAATTTAAAATATTAGATGGCACTAAAACCGTAAAATTTTTCTGTCGAAAAATGCTACAAAAATTTAGTTTTAGAAAAGTGTATCAAAATTTCTTCATAAAATATTTGTGAACTGATAATTTTTCAGTATCTGATAATTTTCGTTTACGAAATATAATCTAAGAATATGTTTATTCGAAAAAGTTCTTAAAATCTGAGAATTACTTTAAAATATGAGCATTATTTCAGAGTTTTTTTTATAAAAAGATAGACAGAAATATCTATAATTTTTAGAAATTCAATTTTTCTTCTGCATTTTTTCAACTTGAACCCTTATAACAAATATAATTAGAGCCCGTGCTCGATCTGTACTTACAGAAAAAATCAAATAAAATTACTGACAAAATATGTCGCCATTAGGCACGTCTCCGAAACAGAAAATGCAAATTCCTTTATTTGTGTCTGCAATTCCAGATCATGTTGGTAACCTTTGCGAAATAATGTAAGAGACAAAAAAGTTGAAAGAAAGTATGAGGTGAGGTTGAGATTGCTAGAAATAGAATTGTACACTCAAAATAATTACTCTGTTAAATACTCTGTAAAATGACTGTAATCTCAATTCGACAGATATTTGACAAAGTTATCTGTCGAAACACAGATTTTAAGAAAATACTTCGTATTTTCTTGTGACCGAAAAACAAAATTTTGTAAAATTGGAGTTACTACTAAAAAATTGTAATTTTCACAAAAATAAAAAAGTAAATTTATAATTTGGAAGCATTAAAGCGGGAAAATTTAACAAAATTTAAATTTTAATTAATTTAATTTTAATTAATGTTTTTAAAGCAGAGAAGTTTTACTCATAAAATAGATTTAACTAAAACTTTGTAAATTTACAGTTTTTTTTTGTAAAATTTTGAACTCATAAATGCATTTAACTAAAAAAAACTTAAAAACTTTGTTAATTTACAGAGTTTTTTGGTAAAATTCTTCTTGGTTTTATGATAAAACTTTTATCAGTATTTTACAGATAATTCTGTAAATTTACAGTTTTTTTTTTTTTGATCGAAATCATTTTACAGAGTTTTCTTCGTAAAATAACAAAAAATCTTGCTGGTTGGAAATCTATGGTATTTTCTGCTGGCTCAGCAGAGTATCTCTGTAATTTAACAGAGTGATTATTTTGAGTGTAGTGTTGGAAACTGTCAAAATTTATTCTGTAGAAACTATAAATATTCACATATATAAAAAAGAGTTTTCATTAACAAGACAAACGACATTTAAAATCCTACTGAAGATGACACTAACTGGAGTGTTTGAAACCGGTATAGGAAATACCAGAAATGTCTATAATTTTTAGAAATTAAATTTTTCTTCTGCATTTTTTCAACTTGAACCCTTATAACAAATATAATTAGAGCCCGTGCTCGATCTGTACTTACAGAAAAAATCAAATAATAGATATGTACATTAGAAGTTGGAAATTTTTTAGATAAACAATGTAGTAGAATCTCAGATTATAGAAAAAAGTTTAAAAATCGGAAACATTTTCCATAAGAAAATGTTGAATCTGAGAGTTTTTCTACAGAAAATATGATCTAAAAATTTTTTATATCAACGTTTTAGAATCTGAACATTTTTTAAAGGCAAATATTTGAAATGGGATATTTTTCTATATGAAAACTATTTTAGAATCTAAAAATTTTTCTGTAGTAAAAATGTCTCAACATCTCAGAAATTTTGTAAATGAATTTATAAAAAACTAGTAATATGTATGTTAATTTTTTTCGAAATATTTCAGTTTTTTATATAGAATTTTTATATAAAAGTTTACGGGTCTTTTCACATTTGTGACTGGCTATGACTGAGTATAGGTCCATTTATTTGACTATAAACGGTCTTGCTTCGGAAGTAAATCGGTCCGGCAGGATTCCCTCGTGAAAAATATTTCTTAAGTAAAAAAAAGTTTCCCCAAATCCAAAAGATTGAATCTGCGCCTGATTTAAATACTAATTATTTTGAATTATTTTTTTTTGTTTTCCATTTGTTACTCATTATTGAAAATATTTCCGAAAATTCATACAGCACACCCCCCCCCCCCCTTTTTTACCATCCGATTGCATAAATTTTTTTTTGTAAAAAAATCTCCCCCCCCAAATGAAATTCCTGGATCCGCGCCTGATATATATTCATGATCCTCGATCGATTTTAAGACGATCTAGCGATGTCCGTCCGTCCGTCTGTCTGTTGAAAATATGCTAACTTTTGAAAGATTTTACGGAGGCTCCTAAAGTTTGGCATATATGTTAGGTATTTACCAGGTCAGGTTGGTATTGCAATCCAGCGAAATCGGTCCAGTGGTTCAAAAGTTATGATCAAAAGACTGAATTTCGGCAAGGGTATTTCGTGAATTTACGAGATAAAAAACACGATAACTTTCTAAAGGCAATTCTGAGGATGCTGTTGAACCCCGTTAAAAATGTTTTAGAAGCATTGGTAAGTCACAAGAATATTTTACAACGTATTTTTGCCACTCAAAAATATTTTTACACTAAAAAAAAAAATTGCACTCGAAAAAAATTTTACACTCAAAAAAATTTTACACTCAAAAAAATTTTACACTCAAAAAAAAAATTTAGTTAATTATTTTTTTTTTTTTTTCAAAAATTACTAAAATAAAGTTTTTTCACACAAAATAAAATATTTCTAATCAAAAATATTTTTTTTTTCACGTTAGAAAATTTACTATCACTTAAAAAGGGCATTGTGGAGGGTATTCATGGATTCGGCCAAGTCGAATTTAACTTTTCTACTTGTTAACTGTCAAATTGTGCCGTTATTTTCCAAAAAAATTAATTGTTAAAATTTTGTTTAATTAAATTTATATAAATTTCAATAATTTATTTAAATTTTCTTTTTACAATTTTCATTTTTAACCTCAAACGTTAAATTTTTTTTCTATTATCAAAAAATCTTTTGATAAATTACCTTCATTAATTATAATCACAAGCAAAATTTTACAAAAAAAATAATAATTGCTTTACTGCCAAAAAAAAAAGAAAAAAACTATTTAAACATTCATAAAAAGCAAAAGCTAGCCAGAAATATTATAAAATATTTGAAATCTGTAAATTCAAAAAAACCACAAAATGAAACCAATGAAAAACCACAGGAAAATCAAGACAAGTGAGGTAGCTGCTTACACACAATCAGTTGTTGATTTCAAAGTCCTTTAGACAAATGACATTTATACTACACTAGTACTAAGGAGAAATTGAGGACAACGGAAGCAAGTTGTAGGAGAATACAAAAAAAAAAAATAACTTTAGTATCGCTGGTATTTTGAGGGATTTTTATTTTTTTTGTTAACCAAATAAATACTAAGAAATATAGAAGAATTTAAAGTGAAATAGGGAATTCTTATACAAATACTAACTTAAATACACCTACCTATACTCAAAAATAAATACATAGACAAATTGCACAAACACAGATGCAAAATGTGCTAACTACCACCACCTGTTACAACATGACAACACTTAGTTGATTACACAAACATGTAGAGTGAATGAATTAGTGTGAATCAAGCTGTATAAGTGTGAGTGAAGCTGAATAAGTGTAGGTGAATTTAAATTAGTATGTG
Source organism: Pegoplata infirma (assembly GCA_963921195.1). Lineage (NCBI taxonomy): Eukaryota > Metazoa > Arthropoda > Insecta > Diptera > Anthomyiidae > Pegoplata > Pegoplata infirma. The sequence goes on from OY992540.1 coordinate 216,300,784, forward strand.
TTTTTAACATACATTCATATATGTATGTATGTGTGTATTTAAACAATCAGCTGGCAAACTATAGCTATCATAAGATCTGTAGTATACTTTTGGGGGCCAATACTAAGAAAGTCCATTAACAATCATGATGCTTTCAATGTTGATTGTTGTTTGTTGTTTTTGCTCACACATACATATAACTGATGAATTGAATTTGAAACCCTTTGAATTTGAAAACTTGTTAACAATGTCAGCGTTGTGTAAAGTTTAGTTAGAAGTCAAAGGGGGGAAACTACTATGAGTAAAAGTTAAATTCTTTGTAATGAATGGCACTAAACCCAAGCATTGGAAATGCATACGTATACATTACAAATATGTACAATACCTATACATAAACAAAACACAAACATACAATGTAATTGTGTAATGCCAACAAAGTGGTGAAGAAAGAAATAGAAAAGGGAATTAGTTTAAAATCTTACAAGGAAAGTCTCCCTAGTGTCACCCGCGGATCTTAATGGAATTGGTTTTATTTTGTAGATCAGAAAAAATAAAGGGACACGTATTTTGTTTAGCGGCCCAAATTCATATTTAGGTGGTAAAAAGGAGGGGGGAAGACAAGGCCATTTTTCAGTTTTTTCGTTGATCTCCTATATTATGCAAAGAAACCTAGTCATGTTACATACCAAATGAAAGGTCTTTGGAAAACCTATCTACGTGTGCTAAGAACGTGTCCAAATATGCACAACTTTTCGTCATATTAAGTAAAATACCAAAATTTTAGGACATTTTTCTCAAAAGGTTGAAAAATATTTACTTCTTTGGCCCGTTGTTAGCACCAGGAGATAGGTATTTTTAATACCTTTAATCTGATACCACACATGCCTATATTAATTTTGTTTAAATAGGCGTAAATCGTAAAAAACTGGAAAAGGTCAATTCCCCCATACAAATCGACCCCCCCTAAAAATGAGCTTGGGCCGCTAAAAAAAAAATACGTGTCGAATTAATTTTCGTTCTTAACAACCTATCCAAATTTCATGAAGATCGGAGGGTGACATCAGGGAGACTTCCCTTGTTAGATTCTGAAATAATTTTTTTTGGCGACCGTGACAAGACTTTTTCCTATTCTGAGGCATTCTTAGATGTTTTTCCCACAGAAATATTTTCAAATTCTGAGACATTTTTTGTATAAAAAAGACAATTTATAATTTTTTCTTAAGTAAAATTCTCAGATTCTGAGACATTTTTCTTATGAAAAAATTCTCAAATATTTTTCCTTTAGAAAAATTCTTAGACTCTTAAGATATTTTTCTTATATAAAAATTTTTAGATTCTGAGAATTTTTCTATAGAAAAAATACCGCACAATCCAAAAATGTCGCAGAATCTGAGTATAATTAATATAAAGGAAAGTCTTGTCACGGTCACCAAATAATATAATTATAAATCAAACTCAAATTCTGTGACATTCTCAGATTCTTAGATATTTTTCCTATAGAAAAATTCTCAGATTCTGAGATATTGTTGCTATAGAAAAATTCTCAGATTTTTAAATATTTTTTCTATAGAAAAATAATCAGATTCTGAGATATTTTTCCTACAGAATAATGCTCAGATTGTGAAATATTTTTCCTGTAAAAAAAGTCTCAGATTCTGAGACATTTGTCCTACAGAAAAATTCTCTGATTGTGAGAAATTTGTCCTACACAATAATTCTCAGATTCAGAGATATTTTTCCTATAGAAAAACTGAGAGGTTTTTCCTATAGAAAAACTGAAATGTTTTTCCTACAAAAAAATTCTCAGATTCTGAGATATTTTTCTATAGAAAAATTTTTTCGATTCTGAAATATTTTTTCTTCAGTAAAATTCTCAGATTCTTAGATATTTTTCCTATATTAAAATTCTTAGGTTATAAGATATTTTTTCAATAAAAAAATTTTCAGATTCTGAGATATTTTTCCTAAAATATTTTTTCTAAAAAATATCTCAGATTCTAAGATATTTTTGTTATAGAAAAATTCTCCGATTCTGAGATATTTGTCCTATAGAAAAATTCTCAAATTCTGAGATATTTGTCCTATAGAAAAATTTTCAAATTCAAAAAATTCAAAATTCAAATTCAAAATATTTTTCCTATAGAAAAATTCTCAGATTCTGAGATATTTTTCCTATAGAAAATTCTCAGATTCTTAAAAATTTTTCCTATAGTAAAAGTGTCAAATTCTGAGAAATTTTTCTTGAAGAAAAATTCTCAGGTTCTGAGACATTTTTATACCCTCCAACTACAGTATGGGGGTATACTCACTTTGTCATTCCGTGTGTAACGCATGGAAATATCGGTCGGGGACCCCATAAAGTATATATATTATTGATCAGTGATCGATTCTAAGACATTCTAGCGATGTCCTTCCGTCCGTCCGTCTGTAGTTAACACGATGCAGTCCAAAACAAAAGAGCTAGACCCCTAAAGTTTTAGGTTAAGTTCGGAAATGGGCCAAATCGGACCAGGGGAAAAAAGTTCCCCCTTAAAGAACAAAACCAACCTCTTAAAAATGCCAATTTTTTAGACATTTTTTGTATTTTTGTAAAACAAATGAAACATTTTTAAGTTCGCAGATCTTTATAGTCCTGCGCTTGGACCCAGGGGATTAAAAAATGTTCCTTTTTCTGCCCGCCCCTCTTTTGAGGGCGTGGATAAAAAAATGGTTTAAATAATTATAAAACTTTACTACTTTAGTGCACAAAGCAGACAAAAATGATCTTGTAAACATATACCGCTAGGGCCAAGAATCCCCCCCTGCTCACCGACCCCTCCCCCCCCCCCTAAAAAAGACCCTGTCAACTTTTTGTTGTTAATTTTTTACATGTTAGAGAGTATAAAAGATTTGCCCTAGCCGAATTTAACACTCTCACTTGTTTTATTTGACAAAGTCTTAGAACCTGAGAATATTTTTTTTTTTAAAAAAATTTTCTTAGATTTTGAGATATTTTTCCAATAGAAAATGTTCACAGATTCCGAGACATTTTTCCTGTGAAAATGTTTTAAAATTTAGAGAAATTTTTGCTTTAGAAAAACTCCTTGATTGTTAGATAATTTTTTAGATTTTTACTCTAGTGATAGAGGGTAAATATAAGTTTGTCATTCTGTTTGTAACACCTCGAAATATTGGTCTTGGACCCCATTAAGTACATATATATATATTCATGATCGTCGATCAATTTTAAGACGATCTAGCAATGCCCGTCCGTCCGTCTATCCGCCTGTCTGTTGAAAAAACGCTAACTTTTGAAAGACTTTACGGTGGCTCCTGAAATTTGGCATATATGTTAGTCATTTACCTAGGCAGGTGCGTTTTGCAATTCAGCGATATCGGTTCAGAGGTTCAAAACTTATAAGCAAAAGAGTGAATTTCGGCAAGGATTTTTTGGCTAATTTAAGAGAGAAAAAACACTCTAACTTTTGAAAGACAATTCTGAGGCTTCTGAAGCTTGGCATATATATTTGCCGTCCCCGTGGTCTGAATTTCAGCCAATTCGGTCCACTGGTTCAAATTTTACTAGCAAAACCGTGAATTTCAGATTGGTTTTACCTTAAATTCATGTGTTGAAAAAATCGAGCTTTAAAAAAAACAAACTTTAAAAGCATTGGTACACACAAAAAATTATTGGCTAGAAAATTTTAATTAAATCTATTGATCAACAAAATTTAAATGAGTTTTTCCGTAAGCTTGAAATTCATTTGTTAAATCAATAATTATTTTAATTGACTTTAAATAAAAAATTGATCAAATTTTTAATCAAAATCGAAAAAATGATTAATTGAAATAAAAATCAATTAATCACCTACAATTTGATGATTGACATAACAATTTCTTTATCGGAGTAGTTTCAATTAAAAAATTAATTGAATCCGCGTTTTTGTTGATTGACTTTCGTTTTCAATTCTTTCTGTGTAAGCCACAAAATTTTTTACAAAGTATTTTTACACTAAAAAACATTTACACTCGAAAAAAATTTAACACTCGAAAAAAATTTTACACTCAAAAAAAAAATGTTAGTAATTTTTCTTTTTTTTTACAAAAATTACAAAAAAAGTTTTTTACTCAAAATTAAATATTTCTAATTAAAATTTTTCATTTTTTTCACGTTATAAAATTTACAATCATTTAAAAGGCACTGTGGTGTTTATAGATTCGGTCAAGTCGAATTTAAATTTTCTACTTGTTCATATTGAAATAGTCTGACTCTAACACATTTTTCTTATAGAAAAATACTCAGATTCTAAGATAATATTCATATCAAAAAATTCTCAGATTTTAAGAATTCCACAAGGCCCATAGACTGCATTCTGTGAATTGGCGACCGTGACAAGACATCAGATTGAATGATATTTGATTGAAAAGTGACATTTTTAAAGTGTAGCTTTAATATTTTGCTCTCTACTGTGAAACTTAAACTCACACATACATATAAAATCAAAAATGTAACCTAAGCAAGTTCTATTCTCCTATTCAAGTTCTCTAAATTCTTTAGAACATTATTTAGTTGTGTTTGTGTAATTTTGTTTGTTCGTTTGCACTTTAAACGGAAATATTATTGACGCTTGGCCATGCTTTAGTGGATTTTTGTTTGGAAAAAAGCGGAAATGTACATTTAAACTACATTTTTCTATAGATGGTATAGTCGTGCATATCAGCGTATATACAGACACTGCATACTTAGTTTACTAGTTGGCCGGCTGGCTGTTTTGTATTTGGTTGAATGCATTTGTCAAAATTTGTATCAAATAAAAGGTCTCTATTACATATTGGCAAGCTAATTGCCAAAAGATTGTGCGTTTTTACAATATTGTGAATAGTATTCATTAAACATGAATGAGTTTTGGTGAAATAAAAGTAGGGAAAACACGAAATTTATGGCCTTATTCCGTATTATATCGTATGAACTGTTATTAGGATGTTAAATTAACAGGTTTATTTAATAATAAAAAATATAAAGTAAACATTTAGGCGTTAATACATAGATTAAATAATTTTTTTATTTTTTATAAAAAAAAAATCTAATGACCTATTCTGTAATATTTTACCACCGCTGTTATCAATCTGTTAACTTAACATATTTTTATAAATATCAAAAACTATAGCCTACTTTGAGGCGTCGAGGGAAAAAATATAAAAAGAGTTATATCAGGGTTAATAAAAAATAACAGTAGTATTTTTTTTGGAAATTTTTTGCATTTCGACTTATAAAAATTATTTTTCTTATTTTTTTTAATAACGCCTAAATGTATGCAATGTTTTATCCATCACTAACAGCCCAGTATTAGGCCTTACATTTTATATCAGTATGTTAACTTAACATTTTATAATAAATATCATAAAATTATAGCCTACATTAAGTGGTATAGGAAAAAATATAAAAAGAGTTATATGAGGGTTAATAAAAAATAACAGTAGTATCTTTTGCATAAAGATATTTTAAAGTAAATATTTTTGAAAATTTTGACTAATAAAATTTTTTCTTATTTTTTTAAATAACGCCTAAATGTATGCAATATTTTTTCCATTACTTACAGCCCAGCATTAGGCCATATATTTTTAGTTTAATAGTTTTAGTTTAACCTTAATGTATGCAAATATCTTACTTTAACCACCCATTATATAACTTCCAGAACGGGGCCACCCATTTTTAATTTCAGTTCATTTACATTTCATTTATTTGTCTGTGGGGGATTTATTTTTTTTTTATTTGTTCTCATTACTTGAAATTGAAAACTTTAAACAAGTGTTTTGTAAATTTAGTTTGATTATACTTTTGAAATATGTATGTGCATTTATATGTAGAAACATTGTAGTCAGTCTCTAGGTCATGTGGTTGATTTAGTGGGTGTGTTTGAAAACAAAAAAAATATAAAATAAAATTATTGAGATATTCAATATTTTTCCATTACGGGTGTGTTTTTGTTTTTTTTTTTTGTATTTTAATGCATCAATGATTTTTAAAAGCTGTGAATTTACAACAAGTACAATATTGAGTTGGCATTTTGGCATGATAACCAAATCATAGACAAAACGGTTTTATGTAACAGGTTTTTGTTTTAAGGTTTAAACTTAATGAGAGTGTCGAAAGTCAAAAAAAAGGGGTTGACATTTATAAAACATATTGAACTTTAAATTAAAAAATTTTCTTAAAAAACAGCAATAGCAGCAATTTTAAAAATTTTATATATTTTTAATAGAGAATACAAAATGTTTGCTGAATTAATTTTGCAGTGGCTGAATTAATACTTTTAGACAAAATGTCTGGAAATACTAAATCAATGTATAAAAATTTTGCATTCAAATGCTAGCTGAATTGAAAAATTGTTAAATTACTTGCTTAATGAAGCTAAAATTTGCTAAATGAATCTAAATATGTTGAAAATTTTACTTTTAATCAGCTGAATTACTTATTGTCAAATAAAAATGTTAACTGAAATAGTTTTGCGGTGGCTGAACTATCATTTTAAGACCAAATTTATGAAAATACTCAATCAAAGAATAAAAATGTAAAATAATATACTAGCTGAATTGATTTGATGTTAGCTGAATTGAAAAATTTAGATCAAATTTGTATAAAATTAAACAAAATGTAATAAAAACGTTTATTTATTTGCTAAATTAAAACAAATTTCTTGGTAAACTTGTTCTTTTACCACCTGAATTATTTATTTTCAAACAAAAACGTTAGCTGAATTAATTATTTGGTGGTTTAATTATCACTTAAACACCTAATTTATAAAGATACTAAATTAAATTGTAAAAATATCAACTAATATGCTTGCTGAATTGACTATTAGTTAGCTGAATTGGAAGCTTTAAATGAGATTTGTATAAAATCGAATAAAACTGAGTGGTATTTTTCATAAAATTGTCAAAGCCTCAGCTGAATTATTAACCTCTTAATTAAAATGTACATTAATACGCTAGTTGAATTGACTTTGTGTAAGAAGTTTTGTAAAATTATTATAAGGTTTGTTTTAAAACAATTAGAAAATATATAACAACTCTAATTTCTTGCTGAACTTATTTTTTAATAGCTAAATTAAATTTTTTTAAATTAAAATGTTTGCTGAATTAAGTTTGCAGTAGCTGAATTACCATTTTAACAGTTAATTTATGCAAATAATTAAGAGTTTAAAAATATTCATTTACATACACAGAAAAAATTTGAAACGAATTTCAATCAACAAAAACGCGGATTCAATCAATTTTTTGATTGAAATTCCTCCAATTAAAAAAATTGTTATACCAATCATCAAATTGTAGGTGATTGATTGAAAATTTTTTCAATAAAACAATTTTCCGATTTTGATCAAAAATTTTATAGATTTTTTATTTAAAGTCAATCAAAATAATGATTGATTTAACAAATGAATTGTAAGCTTATGACAAAATTATCAAAAAATTCATCTTTTTTGCTTTCCAATATGTTGCCAACAATAAAAAAAAGTAAACCCCGATTATTTTGTATATTTTTGAATTAATCTATTCAAATAAATTAAAGCGAAAAAAAATCTGGTATGTTGAAAATTTTTAACAAAAAATAGCAAAAATTTTAATCAAAACATTGATTGACTCATTTAAATTTTGTTGATCATTTGTTGATTTATAGCCAATAATTTTTTGTGTGTATCAGCTGAATAGACTTTTAGTTAGTTGAATCGTAGAATTTTTATGATATTTACATAAAAACGAAAACAATTTAATAGTAGTAACAACTTTCAATTATTTATATAATGGCCACAGATTTCTTCCTGGACTTATATATTATCAGCTGAGTTATTAATTTTCAAATTAAAATGTTTGCTGAATTATTTTTGCGATAGTTGAATTAATACTTTAAGAGCTACTTATTTAAAATAATGAATTAAAGTACACAAATTTTACTCCATATGCTGGCTGAATTGATTTTGTGTTAGCTAAAATATAATATTATGAGGAGATATGTATAAAAACTAACAAAATTAAATAAAAACTTTCATTAATTTGCTAAATTGACTCAATTCTCTTGCTGAATCCGTTATTTGTCAGCAGAAATGTTTATTTTCAAACTAAAACGTTTTCTGAATTAATTTTTTGGGAGCTGAATTATCACTTTTATAGCTTTTTTATAAGAATATCTAATAATATGCTAGCTGAAATGAGATTTAGTTAGCTGAATCGACATTTATTTAGCTGAATCATAAAATTTAGAGGAGATTTTTATAAAAATGAAGAAAAAATTAAAACATATTTCATTAATTTGCCTAATAACCTAAAATTTAAGGCTAAACTTTTTTTTAAACAGCTGAATTATTAATTTACTGAACTTAAATTGCGTTAGCTTAATTATTATTTTATAATATAATTTATGAATTTACTAAATGCTTGCTGAATTGACTTTGCGTTAGCTGAGCTGTAAAACTTTGATGAGCTTTGTATAAAATTGAAGAGACATTTTAACAATTTTTGTTTTTTATTCTTATACCCCAAATTTATTGCTAAACTTTTTCTTTATTTGCTAAATTTTTTATTTTTAAATTAAAATTTTTGCATATGCATTATTATTATAAATTTCCAAATTTTCCTTAAGCTGAATTAGTTTGCTGAATTTATTTTATGGCAGCTGAAACTGAAGTCAAAAATATCCCTTAATATGCTTGCTGAATTGACTTTATGTCAGCTGAATTGTATAATTAAGATTGGCTTTGATATATTTATTTCCTTAATAATTCAGATTCAGAACAAGGTTTAGTTTAAACAAAAAAATTCTCAGAGTCTGAGATATCTTTAATAGGAAAAATTTCTTAAATTCTGAGAATTTTCCTATTGTACAAGTTTTTTTTGTATTGTTTGACCCAATTTTTATGATCTGTGTGTTTTTATATTTCCCATATCAAATATCATATTCTTCAAGTTGCCATTTATTATTTTAATGTTATTTTTTTTTGTATTTAATCACTTTAACTAATTTAAAAACTATCAAAAAATTCACAATTTAATTAATCATCAAATTATGTAAATTGTTTAAACCTATAAATGTTTTTGATTATGTAGGTCTTAATTAACTTAACTGATTTTCAATACACTTTATAAACATTATGATACTTAAATCAGCCGACAACACAGACACAGCCACAATGTTCAATAAAAAAAGGTTTCATAATCAAACATTGATTAATGACTTAAGAGAGCAGAGAGTATGTATCGACTAACTGTTAAAACTACAGTGGAACCTCTACTATGCGATATAAACACAACCGGGAAATATTTTTCCCGGGAGATAACCTTTAAAACGGGAAAGTATAAATTAATTAAATTTTGACCATTCTTAAAATATTTTATTTTTTTATATGAGACTAAAATTTTTTATTCGTTTTAAAGGCGTTTTACTGTATCTCGTTTTTTAAATTATAAAATAACAATAGAAAAATAGAAAACTAATAGTATTATAATAAGCTTATCAAAGCAAAAACTATCAAGAACAATCAAGCAATACACCCCCTTAAAAATACAAAATGCTAAAAATAAATATACTGAATCAGAAAAAAATTACACAATTTTTTAGATAAGCAAACAAAATAAGGGAGACAAAATGACCAATAAATTTCGAAAAAATAGGGGGATAATTGCACTTTTTACATTATGTTTTTTATTCAGCTGATTGAAAATTAATATTAAAAGGATTTTTTCATGATATACATTGTCAAAATATCAATTTATACTAAATTTAGAAATTCAGCTTACACAATTCAGCTAGCAAAATAACTATTTTTTTTATGTTTAATTTTTAAAAGTTATAAATCAGCTTCAAAAAAACTAATTTAGCGACACATAATTGTAAAAACTCGAAGCAAAAGTCGATAACATGTTTATTCTTATTATAATGTTAGTTTGTAAATACAGTTTTTATGAATTTAGCTAATAATACCCAGCAAAAACTGTACTACATTTCTAATAACACTACCCATTACATTTATACGGGAAAGTGACATAAGGAGTTGCTTTTGACTAGATGTGTATACATTTGGTACTTTCCGTATAAATTTAATAGGAAAAGTAGCCAGATAGGGAATACAGTTTTTGCTGAATATCTTAATTCTTCAATTCAACTAACCAGAAGCCAATTCAGCTAGCAAAATAATGATAATATTTATTTGTTTTAATACAATGTTTTCAAAAATTAAAAAAATACTATAAAACATTCAGTAATATTATTAACAGGGACAGGACTTTCATGCACTAAAAAACTATGTTTTAGGCGCCTAAAATATGCACTAAAAAGTCTTGAAATATGCACTAAAAATCTAAAAATATGCACTAAAAATCATAAATATCGACTAGTTTTTTAAATTTATTAAAAAAAACGTAACATCTGAATTCAGTCTGGCATTGTAAGCTTATTTATACATAAATACAGTGTGTATAAAATGTTATTAAAAAATAAAAATGATCTTAAAAAAATTTAATAATTGCTTTAATACAAAAAAAATCTCATAGAAAATTTTTAAAAATAACTAAAAAATAGCTAAAAAAAACTAAAATTTGTACAAAATATGACCTAAAAATATGCATTTATAGCGAAATAATAGCAAAATATGCAAAAATATGCATTTTAAGCAAAATATGCAAAAATATGCACTAACGAATCGATATTTTATTTATGCTGTTCTATGACCAAAGGGAAAAAACATGCATTTGCATGAAAGTCCTCTCCTTGATTATTAAGTTTTGAAGTTTTAAATTCAGCTAATCTCAAATCATTGTAAATAACTTTTTTTCGCGGTAGAAATTACAAAAACTACAATTTCTTTAAATATGTTTTAAAAAAAAGTTTTTTTTTTAATTCAGCTGAAATAAAGGTAATTCAGCAAGCATGTGATTGCATTTTTTATATTTTTATTTAGTAGTTGGACAAGTTAGTTCTTGAAGTGATAATTCAACTACTATAAATCTAATTCTCCAAACATATTACTGTTAAACAAAAGTTTATAAATGCTTAGTATTATTAAAAACTTCACTCGCTTATAAAAAAAAGACAAAAATGTTGCAATTCAGCTAAAATTCCTTTTAATTTAGTTTATTTAGTTAAATTTTTGTATAAATACAATTTTAATTTCATAATTCAGCTTACACAAAGTCAATTCAGCTAGCAAAATAATGAACATATTTGTTTATTTAGATATTTCTTTTAAAATGGACAATTAAGCTATTAAATGATCAATTCAGCAAACATATTGTAAAAAATCAAATCAAAAGTCAAAAAAATACTAGATATTATTAAAATTTAGTGTATTTTAACGATACAAATCAATTCAGCTAACTTTAGATTAATTTGTCTATCATCTTAAGACTCAATAACAAATAATTTATTTAAATTTCATTAAAAAATAATATTTTTTATTTGATAACATCAATTCAGCTACTATAAATTATTTTTTTATAAATTTTCTTAACAAAACGTTACACTGTGTTCAAAATGGCTTCAATACAAAAAAGAGTAAAACAAAAACATGAAACTTGGTTAAAATGTCGTGTGAGCTTAATAGAGAAGACAGTTAAATTGAGAGCAAGTTTTCTTTTTTAGAGAACCTCTCTACATTCTTTAGATAACTTTTGTGTTTATCTATACAATCATTAATGGTGGTGGGAAGATAACATTGTTTTCTTTTTGTTTTTTAATAAACAATTCAAAGCTTTGAAAAGATTAAACAAAGTATACAAATATTTTTTACGTTAAATAGACGTTAATTAGTGTCTAAACAAATGAAAAATTAAACCCAACAAGTGTTTTATTTTTTTTTGTTGCTTTATTATTTTCATTTTCAAGAGAGACCATATAAAAACAATGACAACCTAATGATAAAGATAAACACAAAACAGAATTGATAATTCTACTACTCATTTGGGATCCACATTCATATACAAAACGTCAACGACTACAAAAAACGACTAACTCACATAATATGGTTATACTACTATGCATGCACAAGCTGGGCTAATTGTGTTTTTTTTAGCCCGAAGAGGGGATTGGAGGGGGGAAGACAAGACAACACAGAAAACTAAAAACCCATACAGGTTCTCCGCTATCATAACCAACAAACCGCAATACCAAATACATTCATTGACTCTTACGTTTAGTCTTTGGCTACAGCAGCTCAGACCCTGAACGCGTTTGCTTAACCGTATTTGAAAACGAGATTTTTTTTTTCGAAAAAAAAAATTAAAAAAATAAAAAAATTAAAAATACTTAACGCGCGGTTAAAAGTATTATTTAATAAAGAATTATAATAAAAAAAGATTTTTTTAAATAAAAAAAATATAATAATTGTGAGAAAAGTATAATTTTTGTATTTTATACAAATAAATTTCTATTTAAATCGATTTTTTCTTCTTCTTTTTGTGTGTTAACCATATTCGTAATTGTAATCCATACCTGGTTTTAGACAGGTTTATACATGCGTATGCGCGACCTGTTTTTATTTTTGTTTTTGTATAAAAGAGGAAGTCAAAACATACATACCAAAAAAAAAAAGTTTAAAAATATATATAAAAGAGCATATATTATGGAATAATTAAATAATTATTGATTGGTAAAGCAAAAGCTAAATAAAACTATATTTTTATAAAAATAAAAAAATACATAGATAAAAAGAAATAAAAAATTAAATATAATTGAAATATTAAAAACCATTTGAGGAAATATAAAAAAAAATTAACTAAATGAGAATTGCAAAATAAATACTTCAAATAACCCAAAGAAAAATCTTTAAAAAATATGAAAAAACTTAGTTAAATAAAAACTACCAATAATGTCTTAAAATTGTTTAAAAAAATTTAAAAATCTTTGAAAATTGAGAATATATTGACTAAATGAGAATTACAAGCTATAAATTATAAAAAACATACATTAAAAAATTGCTTTAAATGTGTTAAAAGAATTCTTTTAAAATTGAGAAAATTTTGACTAAATGAGAATTACAAGCTTTAAAATTTTAAATAAAAATCATACATAGTATTTGTTGTTATACATTAGAAATTTTTTTTAATGATAAAAGAAATCTTTTAAAATTGAAAAAAATCTTGACTAAATTAGAATTACAAGCTGTAAATATACAGGGTGATTCAGTCACGACCCGCCAAATTTTACCAGCGTATTCCTTGGCTCATTTCATGAGAATATGTCCATTACGACCATCCACAAAAAATGCAAGTGTGCGAAATGGCAGCGGTTTGAAAATATTCGAATTGGTGGTTGGAGGGTAGTAGGGTAAAATTGATAACTTCTGAACCTGTGGTCCAATGGTTTTTGGGCTTGTTAGAAAGTCTATTAGGAGACCTTTCAGAATCAATAACAAAAAATTAAAATAAAGTGAAATCGTCGAGATACAGAGCTTTTAAAAATAAAATTTGAAAAAAAGACATACAAATTTGCACATAACCTCAATTTATTCAGCCAGATGGCAGGTAACTTATATTTTTTTCTCTCTTAAAAGATAGCCCTACGTCTTACCTTTCCAAGATGCCCTAAATGAAGCCCAGAGGTCTTTCTGTTCTAAAGTTATGACCATTTGACTGAAATGCAAATAATTTTTTTTTGGGTTTGGAGGCGAATAACAGCACACATCCCAGCAAAACTTAGATTACCAAATAAGGTATAAAATAAGGTATAGGATCTCTTATTTTATACATTGCAGCATTGATGATTTTAACAGGCGATGAGACTCAAAGTAATGCATCCACATTATCACAAAGAATACCAGTAAGGTATAAAATAAGTCATAAATTTATAACGAAGAATACGAGTAAGGTGTAAAATATATGATATTTTATAGGTTACGAGAAATGAAATAATATAGCATACCAGAAGATAATATATAAGGTGTTACGAGTAGTGAAAAAGTAAATTTGTATTAAATTTACTCACGTGGTTGTAAGTGAGTGTAAGTAGATAAAATATGCTCGTGAGTGTGTGTCGTTAGAAATTTCCTGTCGTGAGCCCATCTCTAGTTTAAACTTATGCATTTTTTTATAAAATAATTATTTTTTATGTTATTGTAATGCATTATGCATCCAATTATAAATAATGCATTCCCTAGTAAAAATATTATGCTAATTTTACTAAATAGATCTAATTTGATCCGTAAAATGGTTGTATCAAATATTATCTAATTGTATTACTTTAGATCAAAAAATATAAAAATTGATACAATTTGATCCTGAATTTGGTCAAATCTAATTAGATCAAATTGATCTTATAATATCTATTTTTATATAATTTGGTGAGCAAAACCAAAATACGAATCTAATCATATATGGAGCAATATCTAACCATATAAAGTGGATCAACCGTATCAAAGTGATAGATAAAATTTTATATAAATTTATACGGAAGCATATTAACTCATATAAGATTGTATCAAATTATATATGATTAGACCAGAAAATTTTTACTTGGGTTATTTCAAACTTTCAAATAATACATAATGTAGCCAAATATAAGTCATCCATGATTTAATGTTTAGAAATAATAAATATGAAATACATTTTTTCCAATAATCATGCATTACGTATCAAAATATTAGTAATGCATTATTTTTCACTTGAAAATAATACGTTGTGGAACAAATGTTTGGTAAGACATCCTAAAATAATGCTACAAATAAGGTATATACATTACCTGGTAATGTGTTATATAATCACTACCCATTACCAAAGTTTTGCTGGGATTCATTTGTTTTTGTAAATTAACAAGATTAAGTTTTTATTTTATTAACATTTTTGGAAGGCAAATGGTCATAACTTTGGAACGGTAAGACCTCTGAGCTTCTTTTACGGCAATTTGGAAAGGTAAGCCGTAGGGCTTTCTTTTAAGAGAATAAAAAACATAAGTTACGTGCCATCTGGCTGAGCAAATTGAGGTTATGTACAAATTCGTATGTCTTCTTTTTCAAATTTTATTTTTAAAAGCTCTGTTTCTCGACGATTTCACTTTATTTTAATTATTTTGTTATTGATTCTGAAAGGCCTCTTAATAAACTTTCCAACAAGCCTAAAAACAAAAAAATCGGACCAAAGGTTCAGAAGTTATCAATTTTACTCTACTACCCTCCAACCACCAATCCGAAAATTTTCAAACCGCTGCCATTTCGCACACTTGCATTTTTTGGGGATGGTCGTAATGGACATATTTTCTTGAAATGAGCCAAGGAATACGCTGGTAAAATTCGGCGGGTCGTGACTGAATCACCCTGTATATAAAAAGCATATTTAAAGTATAACATCGGACCTCGAAGTCTATGTGCGCTGCGTATAGTTTTAGGTGGCACTTAAAAACGTAGACCAGGTCAATACTAAAGTCTCTACTTACATTTAAGTGCCAGATTTTTTTTTTGCAATTGTACTAATTTAAAATTTGTAAGCATTCGGTGATGCTTTTAATACAACTGCCGGTTTTAAACAAATTAGAAACAAAAAAATTAGTAAAAAACGTTATATAAGGTTTGCTTTGAGAAAGGAGTGGAAAAAAATATTTTTTTCAAAAAAATTTGCGTTTTTAAATTATTTCATATCCAAAATTTAAAAAAACTAAAAAAAAATATAAGCAGAAACAAATTTTGACAGCGGCGTTTATAGTTGCTTCGGCGGGGGAACCTTTTCCACTGCCGATATTTTACAAAAATAAATAATTATTGTGATTTTTGCACTTTATTAAAAGAATTTTACCATTATTTAAATTTATAAACCCCCAAAAATGTAGGCGGGCATCAAAAATTACATTTTCCAATACCCTGGTCCGTGAGACCCCACAGGTCTTTTATACCCTCCAACATGTTGAAAACAAGTAGGAAGATTACAGTCGTCATGGCTGAACACTTTGGAATTGGAAACCGGAAAATGGTTCCTAAGTCCAAACATGGACCGATTGGTTCTATCTTTCGTTATATCTTTAACAAACAAAATTTGAGTGAAATTGGTTAATTTTTGTTGCTAATAGACCGATTTTACTGAATATCGGGCAACATTTTTATATGGGGTCTAAGTCCAAAAATGGTCCAATTATACAGGGTGATTCAGTCACGACCCGCCGAATTTTACCAGCGTATTCCTTGGCTCATTTCAAGAAAATATATCCATTACGACCATCCCCAAAAAATGCAAGTGTGCGAAATGGCAGCGGTTTGAAAATTTTCGGATTGGTGGTTGGAGGGTAGTAGAGTAAAATTGATAACTTCTGAACCTTTGGTCCGATAACTGGTCATAACTTTAGAACAGAAAGACCTCTGGGCTTCATTTAGGGCATTTTGGAAAGGTAAGACGTAGGGCTATCTTTTAAGAGAGAGAAAAAAATATAAGTTACCTGCCATCTGGCTGAATAAATTGAGGTTATGTGCAAATTTGTATGTCTTTTTTTCAAATTTTATTTTTAAAAGCTCTGTATCTCGACGATTTCACTTTATTTTAATTTTTTGTTATTGATTCTGAAAGGTCTCCTAATAGACTTTCTAACAAGCCCAAAAACAAAAAAATTGGACCACAGGTTCAGAAGTTATCAATTTTACCCTACTACCCTCCAACCACCAATTCGAATATTTTCAAACCGCTGCCATTTCGCACACTTGCATTTTTTGTGGATGGTCGTAATGGACATATTCTCATGAAATGAGCCAAGGAATACGCTGGTAAAATTCGGCGGGTCGTGACTGAATCACCCTGTATTTAGAATTGATAAGGCCACAAAAGTTTCCCAGCAAAAACTTGGTAATGGGTACCCATTCCTGTCTCGCTTACGTGGTAATGGCTTTGAATACTACTAATTACCATTAGCATTACATTGCGCCAAAAAAGGCAAAATGTGGTTACCTCCAATGACATCACCGTGTTAAAGTAATTAACACTGATATTGGGAGGTAACTAGTTACTCATATTTTTGCTAACCCCTTCAGTTAATTACTTGGTAAGCGAAGTTTTTGCTGGGTTACCACCTGCAAACAAAATTTTAATCAAATATTTCCTATATTCATGAATTTTGAGAGATTTATGTGAATATCGGGAGGATGGTGTTTGTGTGGGGATTACAAGATTCCGATTCCTTTAAAATTTGAAATGATGATTTGTGAATACAAAATATGTTTACCTGCAAAGTTTTGAAAGGATATACGGTTATTTGAGTCATTTGAGCCAAATTATAAAGGGGCGTTTGTATGGGGACTAGGTTTAAACATGGACCGATTTTTTTGCAATTTTAAATGAAGCTTAAGTTTCAAATGAACCTTAAGTTTCAAATTTCAAACAAATCTATTTAAAATTGCGCCCTGTATCGTGTTCACAACGTTTACATAGACATTATTTTCGACTGCTTCGTGTCTTCCACAGACGGACGGACAGACAATCATAGAAAGGCTATATTATTTATACTTTATGGGGTTCTTGACTGATATTTCGATACTTTACACACGGAATGACAAACTGAATATACCCCAAACCTGTAGTTTCACATAAAAAAACATGTTTGTAACATGATTGCAGCACACCAAATCATAATTGATCCATTTGATCATATACGTGATTGTGACAATCATACTATGATCATCAGTAATTATAAAATGACAATTGTAATCATACTACGATCAGCGAAGATTATAATATGATCGCTACAATCATGTTTTCATAAAGTTATCAATCATACTATATCCCCCCCCCCCCCATTATGGTTGTCCCCATGGACTTGCTGAGCACGCCATGGACTTGCCTAAAAACTTCCTTATGCTAGTCTTGTACTCATGGTTTTCGCAATTATGTTTCTTCTCTGCGTTTGTAGGGTATAATAAAAATTTTTGATTCGAAATTAAAGGTTAGAAAAAGTTTAATAAAACGCGAGTCTTTTTCCGTTTCGCGATCTTTAAACATAAAACTTAAAATAAATAATAAAAAGTGAAAGAAATGTTAATTAAAAATCTTAATTAAATTAGCAAAAATATTCGTTATATGAAAATTTCAAACGAAAATATAAATTCAATGAAAAAACAAACAAAAATATTATTTAAATGAGAATTACGAACAAAAATCTTTATTAAATTATAACTACAACCAAAAATCTTAATTAAATGAGAATTAAAATCAAAAATCTTAATTAAATGATCATGCTAAATGTTTGACTAAATACAAAAATAACAAGTAATAATCCCCAATAAATGAGAATTATGAGTAAAAACCAAACAAGATAATAATATTTAACACAACAAATTTTTCAATTTCTCTTAATCAACTTAGAATTTTAAATAAAAAATTAAATTATCTTAACTAAATGAAAATTACAACTAACAATTTAGAGTGTAAAAAGTTAAAATAAAAAAATAGTTCATATTTACTTAACCAACTAGGAATAACAACTAAATGAGAATTGCAAGAAAAACGAAAACAAATTAACAACTAAAAATATTTAAATATCTCTTAAACAACTAAAAATTGAAAAAAAAAAATAACAAGTAAAATTCAACTGAAAGTGAAGATAGTGCAACCAAACGAAATATATAAATTTCTCTTAACCCACTAAGAATTACAAGTGTTTAAAATTTCTATTTAAATTTTTCTTAATCAACTAAGAATTTCAAGTGCTTCTTTTTGTGAAAAAATAAAACAAATTAAAACAGCTAAAAATACCATCAATAGTTTTGTTAAATTAAACGAATCTTTAATATAAAGTTTGCTTTGCAAAAATAAAGTAAAATACTTAAAAAATTTAAAAGTTTTAACAACTTAATGAGAATTACAAGTGCTAATTAAGTTATATTATTATTTATCATTCGCTGATAAATGAATCATCTTTAACAAATCATTGGAATTGCAGTTATCTTAAATGGAATAAAAATTGTAAGTGAAATAAAAAAACGAAAATATTGAAATTTATAATCTGTATAGAAATATGTAGCTGAAGACAAATTTTATATAAAAAAATCAGCTTTTTTTAAAGAAAGTCACGTATTTTGAACAGTGTCTAATGTTTTTAGAATTTATCACCACCTAAAGGTATCAAAATATTTTTCTATTTTGTAATTTGTTTTGTAAAAATACAAATTTTGCGTTTAATATTACACAATTACACAAAAATTGAGTCATGTCAGAGACACATTTTTTATAAATATTTCATTTCTTAAATCTTAAAAAATTATATTAAATTCTTACACATTTATGTGTACACCACTAACAATTCTAACGGAATTTATGTTTATTTCCAAAAGGTTTAAGTGTATTTAGTAGTTTTTTTTTTTCCTATTTCGAAGGTCAGTTTAAAATGTATTTTTCCGCCTCAGTATTTATTTAATTGCACAATTTAATTAACGTTTTATGAACAAAAAAAATATATAAAACAATTTAACAATAAAAACATAAATAACACAAAAACCTTTTTATTTTATTTATACAAAATAATTAAATACAATGATTCAAGTAAAAGTAATTGCAAAAACTTCTCGTTACCTTAAAATTGTTAGTTGAAACTAAATTTTCATAAAAGTAATTTACAAAAAATAAATTTATTTTGCTGCAAAGCTAAAAAAAATTTAAAGCAATACACAATATTTTCATTTATACTCTAATGTTAAATTCCTTTGAAATGTTTACCATATTTTTGTTAAAAAATATACAGCTTTTACTTGAGTTGTTTTTTTTAACGTATTTCTGCTGTTTTATTAAGTTTTCATATTTTTTTTTTTCAACACTGCACTTTGTACTTCATGTGGGTTTAAGTATTGAATGAATCATAAATGGGCCACAAAACAATGGATAAAAAAAATGTATTTACGATTTTTGTTGAATTTTTATTAACATTGTAAACAAAAAATTCAGCTTTACACAATTTTTAGTTGGTTAAGTTTGGGGTTTTCAATAACAGTGATTTTTTTAAAAGGAATAATTGCAAAAAAATTCAAGAAAAGAGTTTAAGTAAAAATTAAATTTCTTAAAATTTTTGTTAAAGTAATAATTTCAATTCTATATCATGCAATAAATTGGGCTATTTTTCAAGCATTTATCTGTTATTCAGCTGTTAAAAATATAATTCAGCAAGTAATAAAGAAACCTCTTTTGTTTGCTTAACAGCTATGCACTAAAAACCATAATTCAGCTACTGGAAATGATATTCAGCAAGAAATTAAAAATAATTTTCTTGAATAAAATCAAATCTTTTTCCATTTTATTTGTTTTTTAAACAAAAATTTGTATTCAGCTGACCTTAACTTTATCCAGCAAAACTTAAAAGTCACAAATTTTATGTTATTTTATGTCTATCCAAAATTTATGTATTGAAAATTATAATTTTTCTGCTGAAAATGCTATTCAGCAAGTAAAATATTAATATTTTCTTGATTTTTTTTTAAATACCCATACGTTTTCAAATTTTGTTTAAAGAAACTTTTTTATTTTATATTACTGATGTGTTTTCATAATCAATCAGTGACTAAAAAACTAGAATTAAGCCACTGAAAATGATATTCAGCAACTAAATTTCAAATGTTTTCTTGTGTTTTGAAAATTACACACACATAATACGTTGTTTTATAAAAGAAACATCAATTTTGCTATAAAAAACCTTTAATATAGTTGAATTCATCATATCTTTTTACATTTTAAAGTTTTTTTTTGTAACAAAAAATTGTATTCAGCTACCATAAATGTAATTCATCAACTTCAGTCACTAATTTGTTAGTATGCTGTCTTTTCTAATAATCACTTAACTTTAACTACAATTCAGCTACTAAAATGATATTCAGCAAGAAAATAATAATTATATTTTAATTTGTTGTAACCTTTGCATGTATTTTTTCAAGGGAATTGTCAATTTAGCTTAATAAAATAATTCAGCTGAATAAAGTCATTACATTAAGATGTTTTTTTTAACAATAAATTGCATTCAGCTGCCATAAATTTAATTCAGCATACTTTATACCATTGAGTGTTATAATACTGCACAAAAGTACTTTAGAACTGCCTTCGTTTGTTTGAGGCCCTAAGAAATGTTCCTTCAACTGTTTACAGCATTATTAAAATTTAAATTCAGCTGCTTTAAATGTAATTAGACAAGCTTTATAGTACATTCAGCCTCCAAAAATTCGATTCCGCTAACATTGTAGTGATCATTTTAATAAAACTATTATATTTTCAATGAAAAATAATATTTTGTTTAAGAAAAATGTTGTTTACTACCATTCAACTATAGGAGATGTTATTCAGCCACTTTAAATGGTATTCAGCAAGCTTGAAAATTAATTCATCTAACGAAAATTCCATTCAGCTACATTATATCGAGTATTTTAATACTCAATATTCAGCAAATATCAAGTATTTGAATGAATACATAGTGTTTTCTATAAAAAATAATATTTAAAACTTAATTCAGCTACATCAATCTTTATTCATCAAGCTTGAGCTAAACATTTTTATGTATATTTTTACATTTTTGCACTTTCTAAGCAATATGATTTTTTTTTTTGTAGCATCCAACTATAGAAAATGTTATTTAGAAACTTATAATGTTATTCAACAAGGTTGGAAATTTATTGAAATAGTCAATTCAGCAAGCATTTCAGCTTTTTTTTAAATAAAATAACTCTGTTTTCTATGGAAAATATTAAAAATCTAAATTCAGCTACTTAAAATGTTATTCAGCAAGCGTAATAAGATTTTTTTTTTTAATTTTATTGTAAAAAATATGTGTTTTTACTACCTTCCAACAATAGAAAATGTAACTTAGCCTTATAAAATGTTATTCACCAAGCTGGAAAATTCATTTTGCTGCTAAAAAGGTCAATTCAGCACACATTACATCCACAATTTTAATAAACTAGCTGTGCTGTCTATAAACAATATTTTTAAACACTAAAATCATCTATTCAGCTAGATTGATACATATTTATAATTCAGCATTATAAGATTTTATATATCCACTTGAAAAAAGGTATTTTTTTGTATTCAGCTAAAGTAAATCGTAATAAAATTCAAAACCTATTTAAAACCTATTTGTTTTTTTTCTAAATTTACATTTGGAAATCATATGATTTCAACTTAAAATTTTTAATTTATTATCTCAATCCCTGGAAATACGAGTACCTACTAAAATCATTAACAACACAAAGGTTTCATTCAGAAAATAATAATCTCGTTTTTTGTCTAACAACAAAAAAACTAAATCATAAAATATTTAACAAAACAGCATGAAAATCTTTACGAGTAACATGATCTGTTAAGGTTAGTTGTCGTGATTCGGTTGTTGTTTTTTTTTTTTTTAATTTTTTTTGCAACATGAAACACTACATTCCACAGATTTTAGGAGGAAAGAAACTTGAACAAAAAAATATCCAGCAAATAGAAAAATACAAACTATTTTGCAAAAAAAAAAAAGTTGTGATACCAGCCATTGAATCGGAACTGTTGTTAAAAAATAAAAGAAATAACATAAAACTTAGAAAACAACCAAACACCAAACTCTATAAACAATTTATGGGAGGGAAAAAAATTATTGCGTGCCAAACTTTAAAAAAGTAGCGAACATAAAAATAAAATACACACAAACAAACATAAAACTCTAGAGTGAACAAAAACAAAACTACATAATAGATGGAAAAGTGACCAAATACACTGAAAACATATTTTGAATTTAAAGAATTTTTTAAAACAATTTAAATAACTTTAATTCAGCTAAATTAATTAAACGGTTTTTATTTAACAAAGTACATACAAAAATATTTCAGCTACTATAAATTTAATTCAGCAAACTTAAAAGTCATTTGTATTAATAAATTTATATGTTTTCTTACAAAAATCCGCAATTCAGTTGCAATGAAACTAATTCAGCTTACTTAGCAGCAATTTAGTAACTAAAATGTTTATGTTTTCTAATCATAAAGTGGCATTCATTTGAAATAAATTTAACTCAGCTAACTTAATAATAATTTTATTTAAAAAATTTGTGTGTTTTCTTACAAAAATTTGTAATTCAGCTAAATAACAAACATATGAAAACTTGCTATTCAGATGCTGTAAATTTAATTCAGCAAACATTTTGTTTGTTATTTTATGTAAACATTTAATTTTTCTAACAAAAGTAGCAATTCAGCTGCAATGAATTTAATTCAGCAGACTTGATTGTAATTTATTTAAACGTTTTGTTACAGAATTCAGAAAGGTGATCTATTTTTTATGCTTGTTTTAAAAAACTGTATTTTTCTATAGGAAATGTTGTTTAGCTTATTAAAATGGTAATCAGCAAGCTTCATTCAGCTGAAGACATTTCTTTTAAATTGTGTTTTTACTACCATTTAACTAGAATATGCTGTCATTAATTTAATTCAGCAAATTTAAAATTCATGTAAATTATTAAATTTATATCTTTTCTCACAAAAATCTGCAATTCAGCTGTATTACATGCAGTGTAAACGTTATTCAGCAAACTCGTTTGTCATTTTTTAATTAAATTTTAATGTTTTCTAACAACAATTGTCAATTCAACTGCAATAAATTTAATTCAGCAAACTTTTAAGTTATTTATATTATTAAATTTATATGTTTTTGCACAAAAATCATTAATTCAGCAATATTTACTTAAATTCAGCAAACATTATAAACCAAATTTTTTTTATTTACTAAAATTCTACTGCAATAAATGATTTTTGAGTTACAGCATAAATTTTGTTTATTCAGCAAACAAAATTTACTGCAAAACAAAATATTTCTACACTTTTTCTTATTTTTTTTCTCTGTGTATAATAAACATTCCAATATACTCTTGTAATTTAAAGTCTTCTATTTGAAATTGCATCTTAAATGTATAGGAAAAAAATTTAACAATTTGAACAATATTTTGGAGTAGTTTTTGTGTGTTGTTTTATGGAATAAACCCAGACTGCATACCTAAGAGTAGCCAGCCAAAATAAGACAACATAGACTGGGGCAACAACAGTCAACAATTTTAAACCTAAAAAGATATTATTGGGTATTTTAAGAGCCAGTTCAGTTATTTGATTTTTAAAAGTCGAACATAACCTATAGATATTTTTCGGATAAACTTGTGCTGCTTATTTATTAACCTGTTAAGCGGTTAATTCAATTATTTTTTTTATTCTTTTGTCAGCTATTGTAACTGTAGATTTTGAATGCTTAATGACTTATTAGTTTTAAATAACATTTTAAGAGGTAATTTTCCTACTTTCAATCAATTTGCATTACAATGCCCCGTACAGTAGCATTAACGCTTTTATTTTTATTTTAAACAGTAGCCTTTTAGTGTTAAAACCATTGCATATTATTGAACATTTGTTACAACCAGTTACATTCTTTTCGTATTTCGTGGCACGTACAGTTTTATTTTTTCTTATTAAAGTTAAGAGTAGAGTTCATTTTTTTAATATTTTTTTTGAGACTTTATTGTTTTGTATTGTACTTATTTTTGCACATTATGGGTTGAGTTTCTAAGTTTTTACTGTAATTGTGTGTCATATAACTGCTTAGAAAAATGCAAATATATATAAATGCAGTTTTATAAGGTAGCACAGCTGGAAAGAAATATGGGGGATATAAGCTTAATTTTTGTATATTTTTTTTAAAGTGTTATTGTGAAGACCTTTTGGTTATACCCATATCAACCAAGCCGTTTATAGATTTCTTTAAAAGTCACTTCGACGGTTTTGTTGGCCAGTCGACAATATGTTTTTTACTTGTGGCTGGGAATAGATAGGAATTTGAAAATTGCAAAAAATATGCATTCAGTTTAAATTCAGCTTCAGAAATATTAATTCAGAAAAAGATTTTCAATAATTAATCTTACAAAAATATTCTATTCAGCAAAATTTTTGTATAGGTTTTTTTACAAAAAATATGCAAAAAAAATAATATTCAGCTACAAATACTACAATAGAGCTACCGGAAATGGTATTCAGCAAACAAATTTAAACAATTTTTTTGTAAAATTTGTATTTTTATATTAAATTTGATTCTAGCTGCTAAAATCTTAGTTCTGCGAACATTGTTGTCATTGATTTGTCAATTTTTCGTGTTTACTGATAAAAATATTATTAAACATAATTAAATAATATAATTACATCACAAAAATATGAAGAACAAAAATAGACTGTGGTAAGAAGTACAAATGTTGGTACCGAATAAAATTTAAATTAACTGAAGTGGGGTTCTTGTAATAAAAATTAAACAAAAATTTTAAATACAAACAAAAAATGTAGTAAAATTTTCATAGTATCACTATTCAGCTAAATCACAATTTAATTCAGCTAAGTAAACTTTGTAAAGTTTGCTATTCAGCAGGGGTAAAAAGTAAATTACGTTTGGATACATTTACAGATTACAGATTTTGATACACAATCCATTCAGATACTTATGTAAATTCATTAAGTGTTTTTAAAAAATATAATAAAAAGTATAAATTGATGCAGCTGAATTTAAATTGAATTAGCTGAATTGGAATTTTTGTAATCAAAATATTGCAAAGGCCGCTATTCCAAAAAAAGTAATTTACATAAAACAAGTGATAGTGTTAAAATCGGCTGTGCCAAATTTTTTATACCCGCCAACATGTTAAAAAAGTAAAAAAATGAAGGGGCATCTTTTAATGTCTTAGGACATCGCTATGATGTCTTTGAATCTGTGACTGATCAATAATATATATACTTTATTGGGTCCTTTTTTGCGTTTTGTTTCACATAAAGTTTGGTAAAGGTAAAACGAATACACTTTTTTCGTTAAATTTTTTTAACTTTTTGTTAAACGATTTAAACTTGGAATAAAAATGTGAAAAAAAGTTGAGAAATATAGAACAGAGTACAAAAAAGTTGAATATCAACAAAAAAACAGTAAAACTTTTATAATATCGTTATTCAGCTAATAAAAAATTTAATTCAGCTAAGAGAAACTGCTGATATTTAGCTTTGTAGCAGGGTTAACCCATTTTGGACCAAGATTCAATTTTATTTTTCTTTTTTGGAAAAAGGTACCTATTTAAGGTAATTAGCACCCGCTGATCTCAAAAATCCTGTCAAAAAAAATTTCAATGTGCCGTTTTCCCAGAAAAGCCTGCATTCCAACTTTTTATGCAATTTTAATATTTGGATTTATTCGCTATTTTATGAATTTATTTCATTATTTTCAAAGTAAATAGTTTCAAAATAATTCAAATTATGGGAATTTGATAAAAAATTAAATCTAGAAAAATTTTAAATTAGTAAAAAAATTAAAAGCCGAAAATCGAAAAATGCTAAATTTTCGGTTTAGCTTGAAACAATTTCTGTGCTGATTTGCATTGTATTTAATGGACATATAAATTGCGGTGGACAAGCGGGTATATTTTTTTTAATTGCAGAAAGATGAGACTTAACATTCATAACCACATTTACCCGAAATTCCACCTCTTTCATACATAAATATTTTTTTGAAAAAGGTGTACTCTACTGTTCGAAAAATCGAACAGAGGATCAAAATGGGTTAAATAAGAAAAATAGGTGCAAAAATCACTTTTCAGCTCTATAAATTTATAGATTTCTACATATTTTCTGTATTCAGCGAATGAAAATGTATAAAATTACCTGAATTAATATTGTGATAAGAATTAAATTGCTGAATTGGAAAGAATTCATTAGCTGAATTGGAATATCAACAAAAATATAGTCAAATTTCATAATATCATTATTCAGCTAATGAAAAATCTAATTCAGCTAAGAGAAGCCGTCGATATTTAGCACGGTAAAATGGGGAAATAGGTGCAAAAATAACTATTCAGCTCAGTATATTTATAGATTTTTTACTTATGTTCTGTATTCAGCAAAAGAAAATGTATAAAATTACTTGAATAAATATTGTAATAAGAAATATTAGCTGAATTGGAAAGAATTAATTAGCTGAATTGGAATATCAACAAAAATATAGTAACATTTCATAATATTATTATTCAGCTAATGAAAAATCTAATTCAGCTAAGAGAAACTGTCGATATTTAGCTCTTTATCACGGTTAAATGGGGAAAATAAGTGCAAAAATCAGCTTAGTAAATTTATAGATTTCATATTTTCTGTATTCAGCTAATGAAAATTTATAAAATTACTGGAATTAATATTGTAATAACAATTAATTAGCTGAATTTTAAAGAATTATTTAACAGAATTGGAAAATCAAAAAAAATATAGTACCATTTCGTAATATCATTATTCAGCTAATGAAAAATCTAATTCAGCTCAGAGAAAAAGTGGATTTTTAGCAGGGTTTAATGGGGAAAACTGCAAAAATCACTATTCAGCTTAGTAAATTTGTAGATTTCTACATATTTTTTGTGTATTATGCTAATGAAAATGTATAAAATTACTTGAATTAATATTGTAATAACAATTAATTAGCTGAATTGGAATTAACAAAATAAAAACAATAACAAATTTTGAATATTAACATATATGTAACAAAAATGTATTCAGCTAAAGAAAATATTAATTCAGCAAAGCCAACTGTACTTAGTTTGCTACTTAGCAAGGGTAACAAAGTAAAATAGGTATAATAATCACAATTCAGCTGAGTAAATTTAGAAATTTCTTTATATAGGGTGATTCAATAAGAGTGCAAAATTTTGATAGCAATTGTTTGTGATACGCTTGTTATTTCGCACAGATAGATGTGTAGTTAAACGACTCACCTTACAGCTGGTTTTGACCAGCCATATGTATATGATATATTGTAATAAGAAGTTTACATTAAATTTAAATTAGCTGAATTTGATTTTTTGTAAAAAGAATAAGATTGTATTAAGTTATAATTGTATCATACTCTTTTAAACAGGATGTTCTGCCTTCTTTACCATATTCTTAATCAAATTTAAATTCAGCTACATAAATTTAAAAGCTTTATGAAAATTCATAAAAAAATATCAAATTAAGTTAATTGAACACTAAAAATTCGTATTCAGCTTAAAAAAAGTAGTAAATTTATATATTCTTTTACAATATTTTCAACAGAATTCTATCTTATTTACCTTAACATTGATTGCATATGCATTCATAAAAATAGTATATAAAACAACAACAAAATAACACATCTTTGTATACCATTTGATAAGCTATGGTCTGCTAACTGACTTAGTTACTTAAGCTCTAACAGTGTTGTACATTATGGAAGTTACATACAACTTTATATATAAAAATAAATGCAAATACAGTAAAATCTTATTTAACAGGGCAGATAAGAGCTTAACAGCATATAACTTTTAAAAAGTAGCATCAATTTTTGTAGAACAGCAAGTATAATCCCCATGAGTAGACAAATTTTCAGCAACCGTTCGATTCTGCCCCAGAAATATTTTACTGTATGTTTTTGTACTGTGTTTAGAGAAGAGTGAACATAAAAAAAATCCATGATATAGAAAAACAACTACATTCAGTTATTTACAAAAAAATAAAATAAAAAACTAACATGTATGTGCTAGCAAAAGAAAATTTAAACATCATACGTGAAATATAAGTACTATTACATTTACTACTGCCTTTATAGAATGCTTATAGTTAGTGATGATGCAAAAAAAAATGTACATTTACTAACAAGAATAATGTTAGGGATTTAGAAGCAAGAAATAAAAAGCTTTGAAATTCTTTTTTAATAAAAAATAATACTGGCGATGCTACAAACACTTTGCTTTTAAGAATATCACTTGTTTAAAAGTATGCTGAATTGAATTTGCTGCAGCTGAATTGAAGTTTATTTATTTTATTTATTGAATTCAACATATAATTACAAATAATATACTAAATTAACCTAACCGAGAACGGTTAACAATGATTATTGTCTCGTTGAAGCGAAACAGACCAAGGTATCTGGTGGGAATTGAACCCTTGACCCCAGACTAATAGACAAGCACGCTGCCAACTAGCCTAGTGCGGCGCCTTGAATTGTAGTTTATCACATGACTTACAATTATATTAGAAAACCTTTTAAATGCTTGCTGAATAACATTTGCTGCAGCTGAATTAAATTTTTTTTTAAAATTATTCACAATGTTAAGGTATAAAAAAAGTTAGGCTACTTAAAATACAATTCAGCTGAATAAATGTTAACTTATTATTACATTTGTAATATTTTTTAAAACAATACAAGTATTTAGCTGCAATTCAGCTGTAAAAAAATTAATTCAGCTACCATTTTTAGTAACTGTTTTAATAAATTTTCATGTTTTCGCACAGAAAATGAAATTCAGCATGAAAAATAACAATAACTGCCCCGATTTTTTTGTAAATGTTTAAAAATATTTATGTTTTTATTTCAAATATTAAAATTTATTTATGATTTATTAATCTAACTAGCAGAATTATGATTTTTTGTATTTTAAAAGATCTCCCCAAATATTTTAGTTAAATTTTTTCAAAATTTTTTCTTCCCAAACATTATAGTTAATTTTTTTCACTTTTCGTTTAAGTTAAAATATATTTAAAACATTTTTAACTTTTAAATTTTTTTTCGTGAGTCGCGTGTTGTGAATTTTATTATTATTTTTTTATTTTTTGTTTATATTATTTTAAAATTCATACACTGTCATTAGTGACGTTGCCACTATTTTGTAATAATTATTGTTATTTTTGACTTTTCATTTTTATTGATTGCTTGAATTTTTTTTTAAATTTTTTTTTTTTGTATTGTTTGTAAGTGAGTAAGTGTAGTCTGTGTGTAAGTGTTGTTTGTTGTATGTGTGCAAAATTTTAAAATAATAAACTTTTTTTTTATTGTTTCGCAAGTGTTTACAATCGAAATACAGAGTAGTGTTTCGAACATATGATATCGACTATAAATGATGTGTCCCAAAAATGAGACGACTAATATAATAGATTTTGAAAAAAATAAATTTAATTTAAAAGTGCAAAACACTTTTTAAACGAACGATTAAAGTTATTCGATTTACGCAAAGAGGCGATTATGGTCATTGATTCAATGATCATTATTAAAATATGTTTATGTCAATCACAATATGTTTGTAGCAATTATAATATGTTGTTAGCAATCATATTATGATTGTAATTAATAATATAATGATGTTTAGGGATCTTCAAATGCTTGTTATAAACATATCGCTCATTTACTTGTATAGTGTCATAACTCAAAAAATGTGATTTTTGAGTTAATAATGCAGCATTTTTCGTTATATCATGTTTTATATTGTGTCAAAAATTCGTATTTATATCTTTAAAACTCGTCCTTTGAGAAGAGAATACGTAATTATTACATTTTCTATGTACCGACCATTTTCAATGAACAACCAGTTTCAATTGTAAACTTTAAACGCGTTTTCTGCAAAATGAAACATTTTGAGTTATGACACTATACAAGTAAATGAGCGATATTATGATTGCAGCAAACAACTTATAATACAATTATCAATCATAATATGAATCTTAGTCTTGAATTATGATTGCCTCCATCATATTTTGTCTCTTATTGTTAGTGTTCAAATAACTAATAGTCCCCTCAGATTTGTTACACATCATGTATAGACACAGTTGTTGGCTGATTTTGTTTGCTGAATACATTCCTACATACCTTGTAAATATGTACATAGACATTTATATACATATTTTGTTTTTTGTTATGAAATTTAAAACACATGTGTGCGAAAAATAATATTTTAACCAATGTTATTATATGGCATTTATATTTATATGATTTTTGATTTTTAAAAATAGTTAAAAAGAAAAAAAGTTTAGCAATTTGTCATTACAAACAATTGTGTATAAAAAAAAAACACGGGATAACATATATTTTTAATTAAAACTTTAAATCTTTTGCTAGCTGAATATCCGATTTATTAAATTCAGCTACCTAAAAGTACGTACAAATTGAACATTTAACTTTGTAAGACTTTTAAATGACATATTAAGCTGGCTGCAGTATATGTTAAAAGTATATATTATACTTATAAGACCAATTTATGTTAATTTCAGTTGGCTGAATTGAGTTCTCGACAACTTTGAGTCAGCTTAACCCATGGTTTTGTTTAAAATTATTAATAATAATGAAAAAAAAACTAAATTTTTTTAGCTGAATTAATGTTCCAGTAGTTGAATAAGATTTTTGTGTAAAAAAATATGCTCCTTATTTAGAATATTTTTAAACAAATGTAATAGGTTTAAAATAGTTGCTGAATAGCCTTTTTTGTAGCTGAATGTAAAATTTTATAGACGTTTTTATTAGTAAACTTGATAATTTGAATAAAAAAAATATTAAATGCTTGCTAAATTACATTTTTTGAAGCTGAATTTCAATTAATTGCTATATTATATAAAAAAACAATAGTTAAATTAATTTTTCTAAAAGTTCTTTAGTTCTGGACCACTGAATAAAAGTTCCAGTAGCTGAAAAAGATTTTTTGTAATAAAAATATGCTGCTGATTCGGAATATTTTCAAATTAATGCTGATTAAAACTTTCTTCAGTTGATTTAATTTTTTTATTGATATTATTGCTAAAAAACTTGATCATTTAAATAACTGAACTCTGAAATTCTTGCTGAATAGCATTTTTACCGTTGAAATTAACTTAAATGGAATTGTTTTCTGCAGCTAAATAAGATCAATGCTAGTATTTTGTTTAGCTGAATTAGATTAAAAAAATGAAAAGTAATCTTTTTTCTTTATGCTTGCTGAATTCAATTTTTTCAGCTAAAATTAATATTTTTTGTTACTTAAACTAATATTTTTGCCGTTAAAATGAACTTACATAGAATTTTTTTGTTAAGTAAAATCAATGCTAGTATTTCTTTTAGCTGAATTAGATTAAAAAATGCTGTAAATTTGAAATATTTGCTAAATAGTATTATTTTTTCTTTATGCTTGCTGAATTAAATTTTTTCAGCTAAAATTAATATTTTTTGTTACTTAAATTAATATAAATTTCAGGAAAAATAAAAGCTATTAAGATGCATAATAGAGTTAAAATGCTTGCTGAATTGAGTTTTTTGCAACTGAAGGGCACATAGATAGATCTGTTTTGTTAAATGAATTTATTGCTAGTAAATTTATGTAGCTAAACTAATGTTCTAGTGGATGAATTACATTTTTTCTTATAAAATTATACTGCTAATTTGGAATATTTTTTACACAAAACGAATAAAATATCAATATTAATATTATTTTCAGAAGATTTTTGATTTCTTGTTAGAAAACGGAATAATTTTATTAAATTGATTCCAAAATGCTTGCTGAATTATTTTCTTTTGCAGCTGAATTGCTATTTTTTGTAAAATTATATTAATTAAAGTAATTTATTAAGCTTAATTAAATTTTAAGTAGCTGAATTGGATTTTTTATTATAAAAGTATGATTCTTGTATGGAAAATTGCTAAAAAAATGTTAAAAATCATAACCCAAGAAATTTTGTTGTATTAGATTTCTATTACCATAGGTTCATGAATATATTCTTCGGTAATCACAACAAAAATTTTAGTAAAAATAAAATTTTTCAGAAAAAAAACTGACTGCCCAATTTTAAATAAAAATCATCGATTCTAGAATGTTAAGTAGAATTGATTGCAGTATAATATAATGCGTTTTGGAACCGATTATTAGCTAGGAATTTAATTTCTGATTTACATTTTCTGCAGCTGAATTTTAATTTTTAATAATATTTTTGTTAGAAAGCATGATAGTTTTATTAAAGTAGTTTCAAAATGCTTGCTGAATTCAATTTTTTGTTGCTGAATTAAACTGTTTTTAGAAATATTTTATTTGTCGACTATTGTAATTTATTTTCTGATGATAATTTTATAAAATTAATTTCAAAATGCTTGCTGAATTGAATTTTTTGTAGCTGAATTGAACTTTTTTTAGAAATATTTTATTAGTCGACTATTGTAAATTATTTTCTCACTCTATTAAGGAAATTAATAATTCAAAACATGCTAAATTTTTTAACAAATAAAATTATAATCTAAATTAAAAACATTACATCAGAAAATAATATTATCAAAATTTATTAAAAAAATTTCTAAATGTGCATACAATTAAATAAATAGTTTAACAAAAATATGAAAAATAATTTTCATATCCGTTTTAATTAAATATATTTAAATTTATAATTTTCCTCCCACTTTCTTAAAATAAAATAAAAAGAAAAACCCCCAGTTTTCTATAACCACCCACATCTCATGTTTAACTACGTAAAATGTTCTATTCTTATAACTAACGTAGCAAAAAAAAATCATACATGTATGTTTAAGCTTACAACGAAAAACGGGAGAGAAAATAAAAAAAAATAATTGTCTAGAAATTACAAAATTTTAATTGGATTTTAAAAAGCAATTGCAACATTTTTTTTTTTCATTTTTGTTGTAGTTAGTTAGACATAACATAACTACGTATGTACGACATACAAGCCGTAGTTTTGGGTGTAACAATATTTTATACCAACATTTATAACAGATTGAATTTAGTCATGTGGGAGTTTTAATATGCTAAAAAAAAAATTATTCAAAAGAACGTAGTTTGAAAATGATACAAATGTTTGAGTTTTATATTCCTGGAAATTAAGATGTTATTAATTAAAAAAAAAGTTAAAAAATGTATTATAGTAAATTAGGTGACAGCGAAAATTCTACTGTTAAAACTGAATTTTTGTTGTTTCAATTAAAAAAATTGTGCTTACAACCGAGAACCCCGTTTGCAGTAACTTTATCATATAAAAAATATTATAACTATTTAAACAAATTTTTATCACGAAATTCGTTAAAACAATTAAATAATAATTGAATATAGCCGTTTTATAATTAAACATTTAATATCGTTATTGTCAATTAAACTTTTCATACTATTGATGCAAAACTAAATAAATGATTTAATTTTTTTATTTAATTAAAATTTTAATTGATTTAATTAATGGTAATTTTTAACAGTTAAATCAATTTTATTATTTTAAGTCAAATAAAAAATATCAAATAATTTATTTTTTAATAATTAAGTTAATTAAACTATTTAATTGAAAAAAAATTTAATATCAATTAATGTTTATATATTATTTCTTTTCAATAAAATTAGTATAATTGATAATAATTTTTAATAATTGATTTAAATAACCCTGATTGTTGATGATAATGAACTCAATGTAATTAATTTTGACAATTAAAATATTTAATTAAAAAAAAAAAACTGATCAATCTTTTGCTGTTACAACGAATCGGGTTTTTGCATTCACAAATCCGTTTTATTTTTATAGATTTGACATTAATTCACTTGTTTTCAACAACTTTTTTTGTCACTTGTTGTGTTTTCACCCTAATCGTGTGGCAACCTCTGAAAAATTGAATTTCTCATTTTAATTCAGTGTTGGTTTTTTGTACTTAAAAAAACCACTCCCCCCTAAACATACATGCCAGAGCTGTTAAGCTTATCATAGGCTTCGTTAAACATTTGAATCACGGTGTATACTCTGTATTTGATCTAACAGTAACGGTTGTAAGATTTTCTTTATAATATGTATATTGAATGTGTGCTGTGTGTGTCTAAACTAAATGTTACAAACTGCATTTCTCTACGTGTTTAATGCTAGAAAAAAAAAATCATGCATTGAAACAGGAACTAACTGCTGCAAAAAAAAAAGAAATAATCTGCAAAAAAAAAGAAAATTTACATAGAACATGAAAATATGTTCGAAGTATTTTCACTTAAATGTATTAAATATATTTTTTTTTATAATAAAAAAAAAAAACGGTTAGCATCAAATAATCTGTTAAAATAACCCAGCAAACAAAGTGAAGGAATAACAAATGGTTATTGGAGTTTTTACTTGTCAATTAAATATTTAATTGTTAAGGTATAACATTTTAATAAAATATTTTAATTCATTTAAATAATGATTTTATTAATTTTATAGATTTATTGTCATTAATTAACATGCATTTAATTAATTTGATTGATTCTATTAATTCATTTTTGGTTATATTAACAATTTAACTGATTCATGACATAAATTAATGCCAATAAATATTTAATTGAGAAAATTTAAGTAATTCAACATAAAACTATTAAGGCATTGCATTACAAAAACTTCAAAAATTTAATTGATTCAATTAATTTAGTAATCAATAAATTTATAATTTAACTAATTAATATTTTAATTGATTCAATTAATAAATTATAAATTTTATCGTTGATTGTTGATAACTTGGAATAATAATAAAAAAATTTCATTAATTTTGTAATTTATACGAAATCTTTTATTTTTTAACTAGTTCCAATATT
This sequence comes from Pegoplata infirma, assembly GCA_963921195.1. Lineage (NCBI taxonomy): Eukaryota > Metazoa > Arthropoda > Insecta > Diptera > Anthomyiidae > Pegoplata > Pegoplata infirma. The sequence goes on from OY992540.1 coordinate 216,336,044, forward strand.
TTTTTTTGTTTTTGGTTCTATGTTATATTTGTTTGCTGGGTTATTTTTTTAACATAATGTAGTATCATTCACATATATTAAAGAAAAAGAGGTTAAATGTTGCTAAATGATTATGCTTATAAAAATGAGGGGTCTATTTTTTCTTTACGTTGCTTTTTCCATCACACTTTTTTTTTGCATAACACTACTTTACTTGGCATTTTGTTAAAAAAATGATTCTGTTTTGTTTTTTTTCTTTTCTTATACTTTTTAATTAACATTATTTTTTTTTTCTTATTTGGAAATATGTTAATAATGTTAGCTAAATGTTTATGTTTGTACTATAACGAATGTGTGACTGGTGTTAGTTAGCTAAAAATGATAAATGTTGTTGCTTTTATGTTGTTTATAGTTTCCGCTTGTTAACATACTTTATTATAATAAAATTATTTTTTTTTTGTATTTTTTACGATTTGAACTAATTTTTTTAGTTTAAATGACAAATGATTTAAAAATGAAGGAAATAAAAAGAAATGTCCATAAATAAGTTTAAATTTGATATAAACTTTGTTAAAAGAGGAAATAAGTCTCATTAAACTGTTATACAGCATCTTTAGAAGGGAGTCTGTCTAGAAATTTGTTATAGCAGAATGAAAGAAAAATTAAAATTTAAGCTATTCAGCTTGGAATTTAACAATTCAGCAACATTTTAAAGCAATTCAGCTAAGCAGTTTAGTATAAACACAAGGAATGTCAGGTTTTTAGGTTTGATTCTACTTATACTTGTTATGAAAATGTAAGATCACATTCAAGTTCACATATTTTCTATAGTAGAATAGTATGTCACTATAAATTAGTTTATTCAGCTATTTTATATCCTATTCAGCAACACTTAAATACTATTACGCTAATTAATTTGTTTAATTCAGCTAAAAACTATTCGATTCAGCTATGGTTTTGTAGAAATAAGCTTAAAATTATAAAATCACTGTGATTGTTTCCTAAATAATATATCATCATTTTTAAATACTTAACAGCTGAGTAATTTTTGCTATTCAGCTAAAAGTTATCCAATTCAGCTTTACTTTTTATATATTCAGCAAAGAAATTTGTAGAAATATAAAGAAAATTATAAAATCTCTGCAATTGTGATTTTTTTATTTCAAAGTAAATAATTAGGGTTATTCAGCTATTCAATATCCTATTTAGCAACACTTAAATACTATTACGCTAGTTAATTTGTTTAATTCAGCTAAAAACTATTCGATTCAGCTATGGTTTTGTAGAAATAAGCTTAAAATTATAAAATCACTGTGATTGTTTCCTAAATAATATATCATCATTTTTATATCCTATTCAGCAACACATAAATGCTTTACAGCTGAGTAATTTTTGCTATTCAGCTAAAAATTATGCAATTTAGCTTTACTTTTTATATATTCAGCAAAGTAATTTGTAGAAATATAAATAAAATTATAAAATCCCTGTAAGTTTGATTTTTTTTATTTCAAACACCATAATTAAGGTTATTAAGCTATTTAATATCCTATTCAGCAACGCTTTAATACTATTCAGCTAATTAATTTTTGTAATTCAGCTAAAAACTATTCAATTTAACTATGGTTTTGTAGAAATAAGTTCAACTTATAAAATCACTGTAATTGTTTCAGAAGAAACCAAAATAATATGTCACCATTTTTATATCATATTCAGCAACACTTAAATGCTATTGAGCTGAGTAATTTTTGTTATTCAGCTAAAAGTTATGCAATTTAGCTTTACTTTTTTTATATTCCGCAATGTAATTTGTTGAAATATATGTATAAAATTATAAAATCACTGTAATTGTGTTTTTTTATTTCAAACACCATAATTAATGTTATTCAGCTATTTAATATCCTATTCAGCAACACTTAAGTATTAGTCAGCTTAAAACTATTCAATTCAGCTTTGATTTGGTAGAAATAAGTTTAAAATTATAAAATTACTGTAAGTGTTTTAGAAGAAACCTTAATTAAGATAAATGTCATTTAGATGGGAATTTAACAATTCAGCAACATTTTAAAATAACTCTGTTAAGAATTTTAAAATTATTTACAGCTAAAAGTTATACTTCAGCTTTACTTTTAATGTATTCAGCAAAGAAATTTTGTAGAAAAATAATAAAAATTGTTAACCAATGTGATTGTGATTTTTTAATTTAAACGCCCTATTTAGGTTATTAAATAACCTATTCAGCAATACTTAATGCTTTTAAGCTGAGTAAAATTTTGAGAATTTTGATTATTCAGCCTACTTTTATTGTATTCAGCTAAGTATTTTTGTAGACAAACAATAAAAACTTGTCTTAAAAAATATAAAATCATAACAAAATAACATATTTTCTGTAGAAATACCCGAGTAAAAATAAACATATATTACAATATATAACTTGATACAAACATAATAAATTATATATGATTATACATCCGTGAGATATTTTCTAAATTTTTTTAATGCAGTCATATGTAGTAATATATAATTTAATCATGATTCGGATTAAAAGGTGTACGGTTGATATAATTAAATAAAATAATATAAGGGTCAACACAAAATCTGCTTTTCTATATAATTTAACATCAAATTATATATAGCTTATTATGTTCCACATAAAACTTTATATGTTTCCAATTAACCAAAAATTTTCTAAATTTTTTAGGCAAAGTATAAGAAACTTTTTAAAATGTTACTAAACATTTCCTTATTAGGGTTATGTATATCACCTATCTGGTTCGAAGCGTACCCAAACATTTTTTTGTTTTAGAAAATTATATGTTTGGTGAATGTATCGTTGACCTGTGGTGTATCTCAACCAGTGTTGGCTACCGTTACCCTTTCAATACCGTTACCGATTAAAAACCCTTTGATATTGACTACCGTTACCGTTACCAATACCGAAATAAAAAAATTTAAATACCGTTACCGATAAAAAACCGTTACCTTTATTTGGATATTTACCGGTATTTTATCGGTTTTGTTTCGGTTGTCTTAATATTACATACACTCAAAAAATTATGTTAGTAAAATTAACTGAAAATGTCAGTTAAAATAACTACTTTGTTAGTTGATTTGGGGTCAACTACTTTTGTCAGTTAAATCAACTAACAATGTAAGTTACTTTAACTGACAAAAAAACAACTGACTTATGTAGTAAAAACTACTAACATTTGAAGTCAAAACGACTAACATGTAGTAAAAATAAAAAAAATCAATTTAATATATTTTTTTTTAATTTTCAAAAAAAAATTGAAGACCAAATTTTTTCCAATTTTTTTTTTTAAGTTGTGAAAAATAAAAAAAACACAAATTTATTATTATTTTTTGGAAAAAAACTTTGAAAATTTTTCAGAGATAAAAAAAATAAAATTAACTACTTTAAATAACTGTTACTACATTACAGTACTTTTTTGTTAGTTATTCTAAAAAACTACTTAAAATAACTAACAGAAATAGTTGTTTGATATTTTTCATACAAAAACAACTGACTTTGTAGTTGAAAACAACTAACTACTGTAAAATATAAAAACAACTTACATGTAGTAACTTACATAATTTTCTGAGTGTATTTTAATTTTTTGTGGATTAAAAAATAGTAAAATATTTTTAATATACGTAAAATAAAAAACAAATTTTTGTTTATTGCCAATCGTATTGTTATTTGGACAAAGACAATGAGGATGTCGGTCCAACAAATGATCACATTCGCAAAAAACTAAATTTTGGCAAAGTAAATGTGGAAATCGGTAAACATTCTCCAGCGGGAAGATAGAAGAAGAGACAAACCTGAATTGTGGAAAATTGCTAAAGTGTTACGGTGTCATCCACGCAGCTAAGCGTGAAGAGATTATTCTTTGGAGTGAAATACATAATAAGCCCTAATCGTACACTTAGAAGAAAAATCTGTCGAAAAATCTGTAAAACAACTTTCAGTTTGAATTAGAAATTTTTAGCAGATTTTAAAATGGATATTTTACCTAATTTCTGTGATTGAGTTTTAGAGAATAACAAAAATTTTTCTGTATTTCAACAGACTCTGTTTGCTGAATTTATTATGATTATTTATTTTTGTTTAAATTTCAGCAGCTTATTTTGCAACTTTACAAACATTTTTTTTAAGAAAGTTTTAAATTTTTTTTTAATTGTTAATTGTTTTTTTTTTTTGTTAAATTAAATTAAAACTAAACATTGTTCAAATGTAAAAACAAAAACAGTTGATAAGGTGTTTCTCCGACACCGCCCCCCCTCCCCCTTAAAAAATTCCATGAAACATCCTTGCCAAGTTTTTTATCCCTGCCGATTTTTTTATCAACAGACCACACAATTTCGATATTCAGGCTGTTTATTTGATATCAGCTGATTTTTCGGCTTTCTTGGCGGTTTTTTCTGCAGGTTCTACCTGGATTATGACAGAAATTTAGCAAACCACGTCAGCTATATTAAGCAGTTTTCTCAAATGGCTTAAAATGCACATTTCTTATATGGCTCAAAATGCAGATTTTTTTGTTTATTGTGCAATGGTGTCTCTACGAACATGAATATCGTATTTGTTGAATTACAATATTGCGTAAATTTTTTAATTAAATTCTGAGTGAATTCATAGTATTTAATACTAGTACATATATTATTATGTATTGAAAATGTACTAAATTTAACAGTTTTTTAATTTTTTTTTAATATTTTTTTTTTTATTAATTACATATTTTTAACAAATTTTTGACTTGTTGACATTTTATTCATAATACCGGTACGTACCGGTATTGATGTTTCGGTAACGGTTTACCGTTACCGAAATAATCGAAAATACCGTTACCTTTACCGTTACCGATATAAAAAATATGTGATACCAATACCGTTACCGATACCGTTATTCGTTTCGGTTGCCAACCCTGATCTCAACCCAAACCAAAACACACCAGGATTTTATATGTTTTTATGCAATTAGATCTAATTAGATCCACCAATATATAGCAATGTCTGGTCAAAACTCGGATGAAATCAAATCATATTTTATACAAGTTGATCTTTTTTAATGCAAAAACATCCACCATTATTCGGATCAAATTGCGTATAAATATATATTGTGTTACATATCATAATATATTGCATCATATAAAAATTTTTACTCGGGTATGCAAATGTTGCTAATTCAGCTACAAAATTATATATTCAGCAACACTTAAGAGTTATTCAGCTAAGTAAATTTGTTTGAAATATGTTGAAATGATAAAGAACCGTAAGCATTTTTGTAATTCAGCTATTTAATTTTATATTCAGCAGAGAAATTTTATGAAAATTGCATTAAAACAGTAAAAAATAGCAACAAATTTTGTAATTTAGCTTGAAATTTTTTAATTCAGCCACACATACAATTTATTCAGCTAAGTAGTTAACCTTATAATATTCTTTGCTTGATTTTTTAACATGAAAATGCAATAAACTATTGCATTAATCCTTATTCAGCAAACATATTCCGGAGAAGCTAAATTCTCTTTTAACCTATCTTATTGTATTTCCTTTAAGAAAAATTATTATTGCTTTAAAAAGAAATTTAATCTAATTCATTATTGGAATTTATGGCAAATACTTGTATATAATGGCATGCTCATGATTGAAAATAGAAAAGAAAATCTAAACTATAATGATTGAAAAAAAAAAAATAATTTATTCACAACTTATTAAATTAATATTTAACTGCATAAAAAACCTGCTACTACAGGCGGTGTCTAACTGACTCGTTGTTTATCTGCCAGTTTGACTGACTGATATCTGGTACATGATGTTTTTTTTTTAGTATATATTCGAAGGAAGGTATTTGGGTCAACGACAGCAAAACTAAGAAATCTTTTAACTACTAAAAATACACATTCCTTGAGACACAACTTGTTTTACTTTGAGAGCGAAAAAAAAAAATATTAAAGAAACACAGCACCCAACGAACTCTGCAGTATGACAAACAAGGAAAACATGTAGAAAAGGCAACGACAACAAAAAAAAAATAAAATAACAAAACTTTGGCTTAAGATATTTAATTTCAAGATTAAAACCTCCAAAAAACATAAAAGAATCAAACAACTAAAGCAAAAATTCGCAAAAAAATCAAACTAACAAAGATTAACAAGAAAAACAGGAAAAAAATGTTACGTTAATATATATCGACTAGAAAGTGTGCTAAAAAATAATAATATGAAAGAATTTATAATATTATAGTAATCATTTTTAAAATTAAGTATTTTTTTTTAATTCAGCCAAGTAGAAATTTTATTCAGCTAAGGATTTTAATATAATTTATAATGTTTTAACTTTGCTTTTCTATTTTAAGCGTCTGTATGTTAATTCAGTAGCTAAATTTTTAATTCAGCAACTATTTGTATTGAAAAATTATTCAAAACTGCTTTTTTTTCAAAATGAAGGGTTTAGTTGCAATTCAGCTAAGTTTGTTGGCTGTTTTTAAAGTACTTTCCTTATTTAGCTTCATTTATTTAAATTCAGCTGCTTACTGTTTAATTCAGCAACTATTTGTTTTGCTAAATCATTAAAAACAAATAAGGTGTTTATTTTTTTGTAATTCAGCAAGATAGAAATTCAATTTATCAGAGGCTTTAGGCATAATTTAAAGTATTTTTCCTTTGGCTTTCCTTATTTAGCTTCATGTATGGTAATTAAGCCGCTAAATCTTCAATTCAGCAACAATTTGTTTTGATGAATCATAAAAAACATTCGTGTCCAAAATTAAACGGTTTTTAAATAATTCATTAAAATCAAAATTAAGTTTCTTTTTGTAATCCAGCTAAGTAGAAATTCACCATGGGTTTCAGGCATCTTTTAAAGTGTTTCCTTTGTTTTTTCTTATTTAAATCCATGTTTATTAATTCAGTTGCTAAATCTTCAATTCAGCAATTATTTTTTTGATAAATTATTAAAAAACAACGATTAATTTTAAAATTATCTGTTTTTTTTTTAATTAAGCTAAGTAGAAATTTAATTCAGCTAAGGTTTTTGGAATAATTTAAAGTGTTTATTTATGCTTTTTTAAAATCTAGTTCCATTTATGTTAATTCAGTTTCTTTATCTTCAATTCAGCAACTATTATATTATATTTTAAGTAGTTTTTCTTTGCCTTTTAAAATTCAGCTCCATTTATGTTAATTCAGCCGCTAAATTTTCATTCAGCAATTTTTTTTTTTGATTAGTCATTAAAAACAGTTTTTGGTAACCAAAATAAAGTGTTTTTTTTTAATTCAACTAGGTAGAAGTTAAATTCAGCAAAGGTGTTTTTCGAATAATTTAAAAGTATTTTTTCAATAAACCATTTCAAATTTCAAGTGCAACTCAAGTATAAATCAAACGTAAATTAAGCCCTACATAAGCCCCGTCTTGATTTATACTAGAATTGCTCTTGAACTCAATAGTATACTCCAGCAATACAGACACTGCAATCCAAACCCTGTTTTTACAGCTTTATTACTGGTTATAGTGTAAAAACAAGGCTTGAATTCAAGTATCCGTTTTGTTTTGCTGGAGAATGCTATTGAATTCAAGTATAGGTCAAGCATAGACTGGAAATTAGTGCTTGATTTTGATTTATAGTAGAATTGCAGGAATTTTCCAAGTGGTTTATTGGGTTATCTTCAATTCAGCAACAATTTATTTTGAAAAATCATAAAGTCTGTTTAGAATTTTAGAAATTTCTGTATTTTTTTAATTCAGCAATGTAGAAATACAATTCAGCTATGGTTATTTTTCTTAATATTAAGAAGTTAACGTTTTCTTTTGTCACTCAAGCTATATTTTTTTAATTCAGCTACTATTTTTTGTAATTCAGCTGCTGTTTTTTGATTTAGTTATTAAAATTAGATCATAATTTTATAAAAATGTTATAATGGTTTAATTTAACTTCTGTTTTATACAATTCAGCTTAGAATTTTTGTGATTTATTTCTCATCTCATAACTTTTGGTTCAATTTTAAAAATTTAGCCTCTGTTTTTGTAATTCAGCTGCTACTTTTTATGTTAGCATTTACATGAGCTCATTTTTATTTTCATTTACCTTATTATACAACTCCGATTAGTTTGTTTGTTGTGATCTTTTCCTGATCGACTACATTTTGTTTATAGTTGCCCGCATATCTAAATTCTGTAGGGTATCCCCAGAAAAACTATCAAAGATTAACAAAAAGTTGAAAAAAATAATAAATAAACACAAACATTTATTTTATTTTTGTTTGTTTGTTCATGTTTCTTTTGTATTCATTGACAATGTTTGTTAGCTATGAGTGAGTGGGGTTGGTTAAGTAAAAGACGTAAAACAAAATTATACAAATCCAGAATATCTTTGAAAAGAGCAGCAGCAGCAGCGACCAGCAAAATAACAAAAATATTCAGCATCCAATCCGGTATCACCAGTTTTTTTTTTTGTTCATATCTAACTTTAACATACTTAACTTTGTTGTAGTCGTACACATGTTTTGGAAAAAATAGTATTTGTTGTTGGTTGTTTCTTAAACTTTTTCTCTTCATATGAAGAAATTTGAGATAATGCAAAAATAACCTAAGTCTTAAATTAAAATTTTTAAATATTTGGTTCTATATTCAAAAAAAAAATCAATTTTGGCCTAAAAACGGTATTTTGGTTATTTGAAAATATTTTGGAATTATTTAGCTGATAACCGGATTTGTGTAGTGACCACGATAACTATTTCGACAAGTTTCAAAAAAAAAAAAAATTGCAACATAGGTTTAGAGAAAATTTCGACAGCTTTCAGACGTCGCTATAATTCCATCATCAGCGCTTTTCGATTGTCACACTTAATGTATGTCAGATTAAAACTAAAGCTACAACAGAAATGCTCTCTTAGTGACAACGACTTAGGCTATTTTAATTTACTGACTTAGATATATAAAGGAATTCACCTTTTCTTGTAAAGTTTTTATCTTGTTGCCTCAACATACAATCCACTATAATATTCATCTGACAAAAGAAAAAAAAAAGTAAGTTAGTTTTTTTGTTTTGCTTTATACACGAAGATAATCACAAAAGCATAAAATAATAATTTATACCACATGTTTACGAGAATCTACCACTACTAATACCAACCAACCATCATCATCCTCATCATCAGTGGCGGTAGGTAACCCAACAGTTCACATTATTCTTCTAAATATATATTCGTTGTTGTTGTACTCATGCTAGAGTTCAAAGACAATGAGTTGAGTAGTCTTAGCCATGTTTCTTTTTGTCCCTGAATTAGTAGTGGTAGTATGAGTACTCTCAAACAATAAAGTTTGTGAAAAAATCAGTTAAAAAAAAAAATAAAACTTTTATTAAACAATATTTACAATATTTTTGTGCTTAAAATTAATAGTTTTCTAGAATACTCTCAAAATATGGTTAACACTTAACAAAATGATATAGATAAGAACTAAATCACTAAAAAGAATTTGCTAATTTGTATAATTAAGAAGCTGAATTAAAAATTTGATAAAATTATGAGCTGATTTTAGCATATAAGTCAAAAAAAGTGTAGCTGAATTACAAAAGCAGTAGCTGAATTTACAAAATTAGTGGATAATTACAAAAATAGTAACTGAATTACAAAAATATAGTAGCTGAATTACAAAAATAGTAGCTGAATTATAAAAATAGTAGCTGAATAAGAAAAAATAAAGCATAATTTAAAAATTATTGGGTAAATACTTTATATTAAGCCAAAAAACTTTGCTGAATTTAATTTCTACGTGACTGAATTTAAACAATTCAGAAATTTCTTAAACTATAAGCTAAAATTATTATTTTTAAAAACAAATAGTTTCTGAATTTAGATTTAAGCAGCTTAATTCACATACATTTAGCTGAATTAGAAAAGCAAAACTACTTTAAATTATGCCGAAAATCTTAGATGAATTAAAAAAACTTAATTTTTAAACATATTTTAAATAATTTATCTGAACAAAGCGTTGCTAAATGAAGATTTTGTAACTGAATTAACATCCCACCAAAAACTGCTGCTTCGCCGTAAGCAGGTTTGTAAGGGAATGTTGAGTTGCCATTCCCTTACAAACCTGCTTACGTATGGCATGATATTTGGTCGCAATGTCCCACTTTAGAGCATTTCATCCGAGCGCTTATTTCAGCGCAATAAAAATGTAATGAAATCATACCTTCTTAGAAGCTTACTAGGTGCATTTTTGTAAGCATATTGGATGCTCAGAAATCATTGCTCCAATAAAGCACAAAAATAATGTATTACCATCACTAAAGTCTTCATGCCTGAAAAGTTTGTATGAAGGAAGTGCTCCTCGTAGGCACACAAATAACACTACAGTTTTAATGTCTGAATAGTGTGTAGTCGAAACTTTTGTTTTCATTTTTGCACATGCGTACACGTCTGTTCACAAAAACACAAAATATCAACTGAATTAAAATTGTATTTTTTTATTGCGTCATCCAAATTTTCGTTTTGCTGTTTGATGCTCGTAAGTCGTCGTATAATTCACAATTTTTTCTCTCTGCCTTACGGTAGTGCATACTAGATGCACTACTGTAAGCGAATGTATTTAAAAATGTCTGTTTACATTCGTAATTTACCGAAAAATTTATATTTCTATCTCTGCCTTACAGTAGTGCATCTAGTATGCACTACTGTAAGGCAGAAATATCTATGTGCTGAAGACGAAGCGCTTGTGTATGCCAGAAAAATTATGAACTGCTTCCACAATCTCGATTATTTTTTGCTGGGATACATGTATCTGAATAAATAAAGTAAAGGAAAAATACTTAAAATTATGCAAAAAACCTGGACTGCATAAAATGTTTACTTAGCTGAATCAAGCAAAAAACTGTTAAATTTAAAAATTTTAAACTGTTTAAAATTTATCTAAACAAATAGTTACTGAACTGAAGATTTATCAGCTGAATTAACACACATGGTGCTTAGTACAAAAAAAAAGAAGTACATGCCAAAACCATTAGCTGAATTGAATATCTGCCAAGCGGAATTTAAAAACCACAACAAATAGTTGCTATAGACTTAGCAGCTGAATTAATAAATACGAAGCTGAATAAGGAAAAGCAAACTAAAAATACTTCGAATTATGCCAGAAATCTTAGCTGAATTAAATTTCTACTAGTTCAAGATTTTGTAGCTGAATTAACAAACTTAGTGCTTAATATGGAGAATCTAAAGAAAAGTACTTAAAACTATTTATCTAAATAATTTTAATAATTTATCTAAACAAATAGTTGCTTAGTTCAAGATTTCGCAGCTGAATTAAAAACATGATGCTGAATATGAAAAATCGAACGAAAAATACTTTGAATTATGACAAAACTCTAACCTAAGTTGAATTTTTTCTTAGCTGAATTAAACAAATCATTAATTTAAGAAATTTAAAGCTGTTTTAATAAATTAACTAAACAAAAAGTTGCTAAATTGAAGATTTAGCAGATGAAATATAATAAAGAAAAATACTTGAAATGTCAAAATTCTGAGCTGAATTGCACTTCTACTAAGCTGAATTAAACTAAAACGTTAAATTAAAAAAATATACTGTTTTTAATGACTTTGCAAAACTAATTGGTGAGTTGACGATTTATCAGCTCAATTTTTACACATGGAACTGAATAAGGAAAGTTAAAGGAAAAATACTTTAAATAATGCCAAAAATATTAGCTGCATTTCTGTAATAAAAAATTTAAAAGTTTTTTGATTTAATAAGCTGTTAGCAACAATAATCTTAAATAAGTTGCATAAATTTAGGGTTCGAATTGCCAGAGTTAATTCAGATCAAGATCTTGCACTCACATCATTTCAAATTATGAAACGTTCGATTAGATTTTTTATCTCTTCAATATCGACCTTATAATTCACCCCTTTCAACAAGTTCATATTAATAATGATTAAATAAACACAACAAAACTTAGAGTCTATGTGTGCTGACGAGAAAGCGTCAGGAGCCACTTACAAACTAGTGCTGAATTCTACAAAAAAAGCTGAATTAAGTGGGAAAAAATTCTCAAATCGCTTAAATTACTGACATTTACTATTTAACCATGTAAACCGGTTGCGGAACTCCAAAAACTTTTGCTGAATTTAACTAATTTTTGGGAAAAAAACGAGAAATCGGTTAAAATTTATTGTTTTACAATTAAAAACAGTAGCTGAAATGCGATATGCTTAGCTGAATTACATAAATATTAAACAAATTGCTAAAAATACTACTTTTCAGTGTAAAACGGTTGCTGAATTGTATAAAACTTGTCTTTATTAAAAAAAATTGCTACAACTATTAAAATGTACTTTTTACTGCTAAATTACATACAACTGCTAAATTTAATTAAAAAAAATTGATCGGTTAAAATTTATTGTTTTACAATTAAAAACAGTAGCTGAAATGCGATATGCTTAGCTGAATTACATAAATATTAAACAAATTGCTAAAAATACTACTTTTCAGTGTAAAACGGTTGCTGAATTGTATAAAACTTGTCTTTATTAAAAAAAATTGCTACAACTATTAAAATGTACTTTTTACTGCTAAATTACATACAACTGCTAAATTTAATTAAAAAAAATTGATAAACTATTGAAATTTACTATTTTACAATTTCAAATAGTTGTTTTATTCTACAAAACTTAGCTGAATTTAATTAATATTCAGCAAATTGCTCAAATAATTAATTATTTTACCATGCTAAAAAATAAATACTTTAAAGTTTACTGTTGCTGAATTGCATAAAACTCAGCTGAATTTAACTAAATTTAAAAAGCATTACTAAAATATTTAAGTTTTATATTTTACAATGTATAACGGTTGCTGAATTTTATAAAACTTAGCTGAATTAGAATAATTATTAAAAAAATTATTAAGGAATTAATTATTTGATAGTTTACTATGTTTAACGATTGCTGAATTATCAAACCAAGCTGTTTTTTTTAGTAATTTTCATAAAATTTTTGTATTTCTTTATTGTTTTTGTTAAACGGCTAGCTGAAGTGGATAAATCATCAAGTTTCTATTATAATTTATGTGAAAAATATTTGTATTTTGTATTTTAAGGTATTAAATCTTTGCATAATGCATTGCTGAAATGCATTTGGGTGGGATAGATTTAGTAAAAAAAAATTATATTGGTGTTTTTAAGATTTGATGTCAAAATTTCTAAAATCTGAATTCTTTTGCTACATAAATTTCTAGACATGTTTTGCTAAATTACATCAATCTGTTGTTACTATATTAAAATTGGATATTTTGATAATTTTACTAAGAGTTTTCTCTGAGTGGCTGCGTATGTTCAGTAATGTTATTGTTGAGTATATGTTCAGTGTTATTTTAGTTGTTGGTTTTTCTTAAACAAAATGTTAAGTTTTTTTTTTGTAAATTTAAGCGCGTGTATGTCAAAACTTAAGTATCACCGTATTAAAAGTTATATATAATAACAACAAAATAAATAGAAATAGAAAAGGTTTATTGAAAACTTTTATCATATTAGGTGTGTTTTATTAAATTAAAAGAAAACATAAAATTATAGTATAAATAATAAACAAAATCTTATAACACACAAAAAATTATTGGCTAAAAATTTTCAATTAAATGTATTGATCAACAAAATTTAAATGAGTCAATCAATGTTTTGATTAAAATTTTTGCTATTTTTTGTTAAAAATTTTCAACATACCAGATTTTTTTTCCGCTTTAATTTATTTGAAAAGGTTAATTCAAAAATATACAAAATAATCGGGCTTTACTTTTTTTAATGTTGACAACATATTGTAAAGCAAAAAAGATGATTTTTTGATAATTTTGTCATAAGCTTACAATTCATTAAATCAAACATTATTTTGATTGACTTTAAAAAAAAAATCGATCAAATTTTTGATCAAAATCGAAAAATTGTTTGATTGAAAAAAATTTCAATCAATCACCTACAATTTGATGATTGGTATAACAATTTTTTTTAATTGAAGGAATTTCAATCAAAAAACTGATTGAATCCGCGTTTTTGTTGATTGAAATTCGTTTAAAATTTTTTTTTGTGAATTTAATGTTGAACTTTTCTTATTTTTTTTTTATCAAAAACAAAAATCGTGTTTTCCTCTTAATGTTTCATGTTTTCATTCTATTACATGGAATTTTCTGTTTTCATATTTCTGTTTTAAGCTTTGTAACGTTTTTCATTGCATGCTGCAATGAGTTTAACGATTTGATGAAATTATTTTAAGAAAAAAAAAATCATAAACACAAGCTTAAACTCAATTATATATAAACTACAAATAATGTAAAATGTGGTTGCATGTTTAAATGAGACATTTCATACAAAAAGTGTCACAATTCTATTAATATTTGTTGGGAGAATATCCCAAAAATGAAAGTAGAGTTTTGATAGTACTAGTTCTGTAAATTAATAATGGGAAACATGAAAATGACCTCGAACTAGAATGAACTCTTTTTTTATTACTAAAATATATTCTTAAAAAAAAATTGTAAAACAATTTCTATAAATAATTTCAGTTTCCAGTTCGAATCACGTAGCACATTTATTTTTAACTCGATCTGGGCGATATTAAGCTTAAAATAAAGCTTAATAAATTACCTACACTGCACTTTTTACAAAAATACTCGTTTCAGTATTGTATTGAGACCGCAACCGACCTCAGTTTCTACGTGAGCTGGAGTAAGGCGTCAGCAGCTATTTAAACCATTGTTTACATTGTCTTTGACTAGTTGCTGTCTATTGCACCATTTTAAATGACATCCACTGTTTATGTGCCTTATTTCTGCCTTCTCTGCTAGAAGAACCCGTTAATCGTAAAGCAATTGAGTTGAAATCCAATTGCTTAAGCTTCAACTTAAAGCAATCTCTATAATTTAGTTATTATTGCCATTTTAAGCAATAAATGAATATTTTTTTTTCTTCTTAGACAAAATCATAAAAGGAAATTAAATAAAGATGTAGCAAAAAGAAATAATATAGAATTATATAAAAATTTGATTTATCTTGTAGCAAAATGATTTAACACAAAAAGAAACTCATAATTAACTTTAAGATACATTTCTTAAAAAAAATGTCTGCAATATTTTTTAAAAGAAAATTTCCAGATTTTTTTTTTGTTGAATAATTCTTTTAAAGTTTATTTTTCATATTTATTTACTCTTATTTTCATTTTCTTAAACTTTAATTTTATGACTATGATAAAACAGATTTTGTGTTTTTGCTGTTATCAGTTTTGACATAAATAAACAAATAGCATTGTTTTTTTAGTTAAATTTATTATTTATTATCTTTTTAAACATTTCTGTTTTGCTACTCATAACAAAACTTTTTTTTATATATTTTTTGTTGTTATCAATATTTTGTAGTTTTAAGATAAAACCATATACATTTTAGTCATTAACTATGGAATGCCAATTTGAGAGTTATGCACTTAAAAAAAATTATTTTGTAAATGATTGATATTAAATTTTGTTTTAACTAAATAGTTTATAGACTCAATTAATTTTTCAATTAATTTTTTTATTTATTTAACAATTAACAATAATACAATCTATTACAATATGTAATTGAAAACTTTTTTTCAATTATATATATGTCCTTTATTTATTTAAATATGTGCACTACTTATACTTTAGTATAACTAATATAATTTTGTTATAACTAGTAAATACTTAAATATAATAGTCACGAAGAACTTAGGGCGTTATCAAATAATTGAAAATATATTTTTTAATCGATTTTTTAATTTTTAATTCAGCAATAAACAATAATTGAATCAATAACTATGAGTAATTGAAATCGATTTTTTGAATTAATTACTCGTCAGTAATTGAAAAATATTTTTTTAATCGATTTTTAATTATTTATTCAACAATAAATAATAATTGACTCAATTGCAATGAGTGATTAAAATCGTTTGATTGAATTTATTATTATTTTTAATAATTGAAGTTTTTTACTCAATATTTCATGATTTTTTTCTATGTGTTTATATTTTCTATATTATTTTTTCCTGGCACGAGACATTTCATATTATTTTTTTTTTTGCTTAGAATCTAAAAACCTGGCATTGTTTTAAAATTGTTAATGTTAGTGCTTGTTATTAGAGTGTTGGGAATTTCATTGTACATTTTTGCAAAAATGATAATAATCGATGTCAATTGTTCAATAATTAAAGTTGCTTGATTTAAGTTGTTGTATTTCCAGAGAGATTATTAAAATAAACAAAACTTTTATAATAAAACCTAAAAGTTAAGTAAAGCTTTAATAAAAGTTTTCTATTAAATACAAAAATTCAATAATGTGAATAAATTTTAAATCTTTTTAGGTGGCACTACCTAGCACTTTTGTTTAAATTATTCATTTTACTTTTTCCATTATACATTATAAATAATTACAAAGATGAGCTTCATGATATATTTCAACGATAATCACGTATTATTTAATTATGAAATGATATAAAAACATGTAAATATTAATGGATATATTTTTTTTTGTATTTACTTTAATTATAAAAAGTAAATGAATAATTAAAATTATTTACATTAAATTTATATGGAAAAATGTTGTTAATTTTTTATTATAGCCCAAATTTTAGTGATATTGCTAGCTGAATTGAAAAAGTTGTAGTTTTTAGTAAAAATATTAATTAATAAAAATAAATTTACTGTAATTTATGCAATTCAGCTACGTATAATGTTATTCAGCTACGTTTATTGTAATTCAGCTAAGTATATTTAGCTACGCGTAAGGAATTCCGATAGAAAAATTAAAGGTTAACTCTTTATTACAGTCAAAAGATTTGGTTTTAAGCAAAAATGTGGATTATTTGAAATAAATTTGCTAAAATTTATTAAATTTTTGTAGTGTTTTGTAAAACCTAAAATTTTACAGTTTTTGCTAGCTGAATTGCCGAAGACTTGGGTTTTAGCAAACATTTAGATAATTAAAGGTAAAAGAACTCAAATTTTTGCAATTCCGCCATGTGAAATGCAATTCAGCTAGGCCAATTTGAATTGTTACTATTAAATGCACTAAATTTGTATAGAAAATGGCTTTATTTTTAAAAAAAATTAAAATTTTAAAGTTTTTAAAAGCTGCATTGCAAAAAACCCTTTTTTTTTTTTTTTTAAAGTCGGCTAATTAAAGTAAATGTGACTAAATTCAACTACATATTCTGTAATTTAGCTAATTCAGCTACGCTTAACGCAATTCAGCTACGATAAATGCAATTCAGCTACGCTTATTGCAATTCAGCTAGCCAAATTTGTTTTGTGATTTTTTTTTGCAGTAAAAATAGTTTTTAAGCTAAAATATCGATTATTTACAACAAAATTACTCAAATTTTTATAAAGTCTTAAATTTTAGAGTTTTTGATAACGGAATTGCAAATGTATTGGGTTTTAGCAAAACTGACAATTATTTAAGGTAAATGTGCTCAAATTAATACAATTCAGTTACATGAAATGCAATTTAGCTACACTAAGAAAATTATGTCATTAACTGTTTGTAGGTTATTTTAAAAAGTAATCAGTAAAGTTATTTTAAAAGAAAAACCACTTATTTTATAAAGGATTTAATTTTTTTACTATTTCTGTAGTTTAAAAAATATAATTTACTGTCTTAAAAATTAATTTTCTGTTACATTTATTTTCGGCAGTAAAAAATGTCTTCTATAGTTTTACTGTTTTTCAATACAAAATAAGTGAATATTCAGTAGTTTTTTAATGTTTTGGTTAGTCATTAAATTAACATTTAAAATTGACTGAAATGTGTTTTTATTTTAAATGAAAAAACAGTGGAATGGTTTTTAAATAAAATTTCATTTGTTATAAGTGAATATTCACTGGAATTTACCTACATAATTTTTTGAGTGTACATGAAATTTAATTCAGCTGCGTGAAATTCAATTCTGTTACCTCTGATGCATTTCAGCTACTGAAATTTAAGTTAGGTACGAACAATTCAATTAAGCTACGTGCAATGTTATTCAGCTACAAATAATACATTGCTGAATTGAATGTTAACTATTATATACAGTCAAAATATTTAATTTTTAGGAAAAATGTCAATTATTTATAATCAATAAACTCTAATTTACGCAATTCAGCTTCGTATAATGCAATTCAGCTACGCATAATGCAATTAAGCTACGCATAACGCAATTATGTTACGTATATTGCAATTCAGTTACGAATAATACAATCTGAATTTATTTTTTTACTATTATATACAGTATTTTTTTTTTTTTTTTCATAAATGTCAGTTTTTTTAAATAAAATTTCCCAAATGTATGCAATGTAACTGCGTCTAATGTAATTTAGCTGCGTTTACTGTATTTCAGTTACGTATAATTTAATTCGGTTACGTATTAAGCAATTCAGCTAACTGTAATGTAGTTCAGATATGATTAATGCAATTCAGCTACGTATAATGAAATTTGGCTAGATGAATTAAATTTTTACTTATATAAACGGTCAACATATTTGGCTTCTAGCAAAAATTTGGATTATTTTAAGTAAGTTTGGTAAAATTTATGCAATTCAGCAATGTTATTAGCAAACTTCAGCTACATAAAATGTCATTTAGCATCGATTTATTAAATTTGGCTAAATATGATACAATTGATCTACGTTTAGTGCAGGTCAGCTACGAAAAATGCAATTCAGTTAGCTGAATTAGATTTGTAACTATTATATACAGTCATAAGGTTTGGTTTTGAGCAAAAATATCGATTATTTAAAAACAATTGCTCAAATTTATTCAATTAAGCTATGTTATTGAATTAAGCTATGTTATTGAATTATGACACGTAAAAAATTAATTCAGCTGCGTTTAATGCGATTAAGCTACTAATAATGTATTCCCACTAGCAGAATCGAATTTTAACCACAGTCAAGATTTGGTTTTTAGCTAAAATGTCGAAGTTTGGTTTCAGCAAAAATGTTTAAAGTACTCCATTTTTTTATTCAGCCAGGGTTGTTGCATTTGAGTTGCATATAAAATATTTCAGCCACGTATAATTCAAGTCAGCAAAGAATAAAGTGATTCAGCTAGATGAATTAAATTTTAAACTATTAGTCAACTTTTTATTTTTTTTTATTTTTATTTCACGATATTTTGGTAAATTTTTTGCAATTCAGCTAGTGAAATTTATGCAATTCAGCTAGCTGAATTTTATTTTAAACTGTTATTTACAAGTGTTTTGTATAATTTAACAATTTCATGCAACATGAGTTTAGTAAATGTCTCATTAATGATTAGCTGAATTATGTAAAACATTGCTGAATTACAAAAATCTTTCTCAATTTAATGAAATATTGGAATTTTTTTCATTTCACGATATTTTGTTAAATTTTTTGCAATTCAGATAATCAAAGGCTATAATATTAGCAAAAAAATTTAAGACTAAATGTAATTTTGTTTAAATTTATGCAATTCAGTTAGCTGAATTTTATTTTAAACTGTTCTTTACAAGTGTTTTGCATAATTTAGTAAATGTCTCATTAATGATTAGCTGAATAATGTAAAACATTGCTGAATTACAAAAAATCAATTTAATGAAATAATGTAATTAAGGGTGATTTTATTATAAAATTAATATATTTTGACTTGCTGAATTGTATATAACCTAGATTAAATGTAAAAATCTATGTTGGGTTGCACTTTAAGTAGCAAATTTACAAAGAAAGCCTTTCACAGGGCACCCACCGATTATCCTGAGACTTGCATATGGGAAAAAGGGGAGGAAAATAAAAGTTACCTGTTTTTTCTTACGTAGTTACCTAATCTCACATTAAGAAGGTCAAGAACTTTCAGGGTTTAGCTTTTACTAACTATTTCAAATTATATAAAAATTTTAAAACTTGTTGAAAAATATAAATTGTTTCACTTTCTTATGTTGCTGAATTACATAAACTTCTAACTTTCAAAAGGATTTTCGCTAACATTAGTAATTTTTTTAAATTAATTCCCTGCTATCATTCATATGGACTATATTCATTATTAATATATCAAGCCAAAATAAGTAAAACAATACAAAATAAAACTTTTTATAAATCCTATTGAATCCCTAAATAAATATGTCATTTTCAGATAAAAATACTAAAACCATAAATACTAATTTCAATAAAATCCCACAACAAAAATCCACAAAAACTTATATAACAGGAAGAAATTGTCAAGCAATGTGTGAGAGAAAATTTTATATTTAGCTGGAGATTTCTTAAAAATGTCAAATGTTTAAGGATTACGATAAAGGATTTATATCAATAAAAATAAAATGACCCAGGTTATAAGAAATATTCTTAAATAGAAATTACACGTTGAAAAAAATATACAAAAAAGAATATGTTTTTCAATAATAATAATACATCTTTTCTTGAAAGATTAAGTAAGATATATAAATTTTATTACATAACACCTATATTTACTTACAAAAAAAATTATGAAATATGTAATTTTCAACGACATGTATAATAATTTTTTTTATAGTTGTAGTTTTTATTGCCACCACACACTTCATTTGTGTAATATTTTCTGCTGCATTTTTTGTGGTATTTTAAGGAAAAAGAAATATGTCTTTCTTTCATATATGACATGTCAATAGCTATATGACAGCAATAAAAATGAAAATTTCTGTAGTTATTTTCATCAAATAACTAACTGTTAATAGCATGAGGGTATTATAAAACAGTAAATGATTAAGAAAATGGAAAATTTTAAAAACAGTTTTCTGAGAATTTTTTTTCATTTAAAAATGTTTAAAAAAGATTTTTTTTTTTTGCAGAAAAATTTATTATATTTTTTTTACAAAAATTCTAAAATTCTGAGAAATGTATAATGTAGAATTATTGTCATATTCTATGATATTTCTTTTCATTAGAAAATTCTTTGATTTTGTTGTAATTAAAAAAAAGTCGCTTTGTATTGCAAATAATTATCTGGCGACCGTGACAGGAAACTTTTTTCTTTATAAAAATTTCTTAATTTTGAGGGCTTATAGGGACTTTTTTTCAAACAAAATTCTCTCAGAATTTAACAAATCTGAAAAACACTCCATAAGTCCACATAACCGGGAAATCGAAAATGGCTCAAACATCCAAAAACTGATTTTTTCGTCATTTTTTACCCATTTTTTGAATCCCTAAATCCCTGATATGGCCGATAAGCCGAGACACCAAACCTTAAAATCATCTCTTTTATATATATTTTCAGTTTCAGGCAAATCGGTTTTTAAAGGTTTATGGAGTACTTACCTTGTTAGATTTGGGGCAAATTCCTCTGAGATAGATTCTTATAGAAAAAGTCCATTATATCGGAAAAATTTTAAGACATTTATCCCACCAACAATTTTGTTACTCTTTCTTTATTATTATAAAATCTACATTTAAAGTCATTACACCAGAGACTATATTATATTTAAATAAAAAAAATTAGGAAATGAGAAAATGAAAACTGAGTTGAAAAATTAATATTAAAACGTCATATGTATGTCAGGAAATTAAAAAAAGAAACAAAACATAATTTCAAAAAAAATAAAACGATACGTTTTAATATAAATGTTTTAAATAAGCATTAATCATATGGGAATCATTTAAAAAATGTTTTAAAAAAAGGTTACTAAATAAAATTTTCAAATAAAATTTTTAAAAATATTGTTTATAGTTATATAATGTACATTGTTTATCCTTGTTATTGTTATGTAAATTAGTTTTTGGGTAGTGGTTTATATAAAAATTTTATATTTCCTTTCTCTGCTTTTAAAAATTACTTTTTTTCTGCCGGCACACATATATTTTATATCCTTTTATCTCAGGCCATCCATCAATTTTAATTATGTACCCGAGTAAAAAAGTTCCTATATAATTGTATATAATTTTATAAACATCATATATGATTAAATAGAATTATATAGAATTTGATGCGAAAAATGAGTCGATAAAACCATATAAAATTTTATCAATGTTACTTGTGTTTTGATAAATTTTTTATATAATTTTATGCGAAATTTGGACCCCTATTTTTATATAACAAAAGCAAATTTATATAATCAGATATAATTATATACAACTATATCAAATTATATAAAACAATATATAATTTTATAAAGTTATATAAAATTATATCAAGTTTTATATAAATCATAAAATTTTGTTTTAATTATATATAATTATATATAATTTTATGTAACTTTATATAGTTTTATACAGTTTTATACAATTTTATATATTTTTATATAATTATATCTAATTATATAATTTTGCTATTATTATATAAAAATAGGGGTCCAAATTTCGCATAAAATTATATAAAAAAATCATCAAAATATATGAAACATTGATCAAATTTTATATAGTTTTATCGACTCATTTTTCGCATCAAATTCTATATAATTCTATTTAATCATATATGATGTTTATAAAATTATATACAATTATATAGGAACTTTTTTACTCGGGTATATATGAATGGTAATGTGAAAATTGTTAAGGTGGCTAGTATTTAAAAGAGTAATTTTTTGAAAAATTATACTATAAGAAAAAATGTCTCATAATCGGAGACATTTTTCTGCAGGAAAATGTCTTAGAAACTGAGACTTTTTCTTAAAAAAAATTATCAGAATCTAAAAATTTGTCTATATTTGCTAAAAAAATGTTCGCTTACATAAACGTTTTTACCGGGTTGGAAATAAAATATAAGGAATTGAGACTTTTTCTTAAAAAAAAATTTATAAGAATCTAAAAATTTGTCAATATTTGCTAAAAATTTTTCGCTAACATTAACATTTTTTACCGGGTTGATTTTTTTTTTTTACACGATAAAAAAATATTCCCATTTATGAACATTTTTCAAACTAACAAGGGAAGTATCTCAACCCTTATGAAGCGATTTGCATGAAACGTAAAATATATATAAAAGAGACAATTCTAAGGTTGGGGTGTTTCGGCTTATCGGCCATATCGGGGAATTAGGGGTTCAAACCATAGGTCAAAAAATGGCGAAAAAATATTTTTTTTGGATTTTTCGGCCATTTGAAGAAAGGTTTTTTTAATGCCTATACAACGTTGGCATAACCTTGTAAAAGTTTGGCTTCTTTAAATACTTTTTTCATGAAAATGTGTAAATTTTGGGGGGTATTTATATGAAGACATATACCTACGATGTCCATATGAATACGAAATAATCTTTATTAAATTTAAGTCGACACGTATTTTTGCTCTAGAGGATACTCCTGTTAGTTCGGGAGTTATCAAAATTTTCCCGTAGGTCCACATTGTTTCATAAGGGGACAACGAAATTTTAAAACACTGACATGGCCGATAAGCCGAGACACCCCAACCTTAAAATCGTCTCTTTTATATATATTTTAAGTTTTAGGCAAATCGGTTCATAAGGATTGAGATACTTCCCTTGTAAGACTTTTTCCTAAAAAAAAATGTTTCAGAATCTTAAATTTTTTCAATACCAGCTAAAAAATGTTTCCCATATATAAACATTTTTCACCGGGTTTGAAATATACTATAAAAACATTTAGAATTTTTTTGTAGAATCTGAGAAATTTTCTATAAAAAAAAAAACTAAAAACCTGAGACTTTTTCTTTCAAAAAACTATCTCAGAATCTTAAAATTTGTTTTTACCCGGTAAAAAATGTGCTCATATGTGAATATTTTTTAAACTGCGACTTTTTCTTTAAGAGAATGTCCAAGCTAAAAAAATGTTTCCATATATAAACATTTTTCACCGGGTTAAAAAAAAATAAATAAAAAATATAAAAATCTGAAAATTTTTCTGTAGAAAAACTATTTCAGATCCTGAGATTTTTTATACAAAATCTGTGAATTTTTGTGTAGAATCTGAGAAATTTTTGCTAAGAAAAAAAAATCTAAAAAAACTGAGACTCTTTCTTACAAAAAATATCTCAGAATCATACAATTTGTCTTTATCCGGTAAAAAATGTGCCCATATATGAAAATTTTTAAACCTAGACTTTTGCTTTTAAGAAAAAATTCTCAGAATCTAAAAATTGTTCTATACCAGCTAAAAAAATGTTGCCATATATAAACATTTTTCAACGGGTTGAAAATAAACTTTAAAAAAATCTGAAATTTTTTCTGTAGAATATAAAAAATTAAAAAAATAAACAACTAAGACTTTTCCTTTAAAAAAATATCTCAGAATCGTTAAATTTGTCTTTACCCGGAAAAAAATGTGCCCATATATCAACATTTTTCAAACTAAGACAAAAAAATATCTCAGAATCTAAACATTGTTCTTAACCAGCTTTAAAAAAAAAACTTTCCACATATAAACAGTTTTTATCGGGTTGAAAACATAATATAAAAAATCTGAGATGTTTTTGTGTAGAATCTGAGAAATTTTCTATAAGAAAAAAAAACTTAGGCTTTTTATTTAAAAAATATATCTCAAAATCTTAAAATTTGTCTTGTCCCAAAAAAAAAAATACGTCCATTATGAACATTTTTCAAACTAAAACTTTTTCTAAAAAAAGGTCTCAAAATCCAAAAGTTTTTCTATACCAGACAAAAAAATGTTCCCATAGATATAAAATATCTAAAATTTTTTTCTGTAGAATCTGAGTAATTTTTATAAGAACAAATCTAAAAACTGCTAATTTTTGTTTTAAAAAACATCTTAGAATCTAAAAATTTGTCGTAAACCTGTAAAAAATGTGCGGATGTATAAACATTTCTCAAACTTTGACTTTTTCTTTTAAAATAAATGTCTCATAATCTAAAAAAAAAAAAATTGTACCATCTAAAAAATTTTGCTACATAAAAACAATTTTCATTCGATAAAAAATGTTCGCGTAAATAAAGATTTTTCACCGGGTCTGAAATACAATACATATATAAATGGTCTGAGAATTTTTCTGTATGAAACTGTTGAAAAGGACAAAAATATCATAAAACCGGAAACTTTCTTAAAAAAAATAACTAGGAATCTAGAAATTTTTCTATACCCGGTAAATATTGTGCCCATATATGAAAATTTTTCAAACATATCTCAGAATCTAAACAGTTTTAGATTATAAACATTTTTCACCGGGTTGGGGGAAAAAATATTAAAGTTCTTAAAATTTTTATGTAGAATCTGAGAAAATTTTTAAGAAAAAATTCTAAAAATCTGAGCACACAGAAAGAATTTGAAACGAATTTCAATCAACAAAACGCGGATTCAATCAATTTTTTGATTGAAATTCCTCCAATCAAGAAAATTGTTATGCCAATTATCAAATTGTAGGTGATTGATTGAACATTTTTTCAATCAAACATTTTTTCGATTTTGATCAAAAATGTAATCAATTTTTTATTTATAGTCAAACAAAATAATGATTTAACGAATGAATTGTAAGCTTATGACGAAACTATCAAAAAATTCGTCTCTTTTGTTTTTCAATGTGTTGCCAACAATAAAAAAAAAGTAAAACCCGATTATTTTTTATATTTTTGAATTAATCTATTCAAATAAAAATAAATTTTGTTGATCAAAAAATTTAATTAAAAATTTTTAGCCAATAATTTTTTGTGTGAATTTTTCATTTAATAAAATATCTCAGAATCTAAAAATTTGTCTTTACCCGGTAAAAAAATGTGCCCATACATGAAATTTTTTTCAAACCGAGTCTTAAAAACAAATTGTATAAGAATCTAAAAATTTCTCTAAACAACGTAAAAAAAATGTTCGCATATATAAACACAGACGTTTTTGAAAAAACATTGTCGTTCAACGTATTTTTTTACAAACAATATTAAAACTTTTGGAATTTATTATAATGGAACTTAATGTTAAATAATTTGTGAATAAAGAATTATTATTATTATTACTATTATTATTATAAACATTTTTCACCGGGTGGGAAATTAAATAAATAAAATGTTCGTAAAAAATTTTAAAAGCTGAAAATTTCCTATAGCGGAAATGTCTTAAAAGCTGAGACTTTTTATTTTAAAAACTGTCTCAGATTCTAAAAATTAATCTATACCCGGTGAAAAACGTTTACCTATATGAAAATCTTTTTCTGCGGGTTGTAAATAAAATATAAAAGAAAAATCCCTTAATAATATCTGCCACCCTTATATATTTATGTATATGCAAATTTCTCTCTCGTTGTGCGTTATATAAAATTCATTTAAATATTTGTGTGAAAGTCATCATATTGTTTTGTTACTGTTGTTTATGCTGTTGTTTACAACAAATTTATTATTGGCAATATTTTATGACATGTGTTATGTTTATAAATTTAAAATGCAAATATGTTTTACTAAATGAGATTTTAAATGATGTCGATACATACCGTGGAAAAACGGGGGCTGACATTATTTTAACATTTGACATTTGAAAATTTTAAAAGTGATTTGACGGAAGTTTTATTGTGAAATTTCGCTACAAAATTGTAAAAGATTTAGGAGGATTTTAATAAAGTTTAAGGATGATGAAAAAAATTAAAACTTTTATCTTAGAATTTTATTCAAATGAAACCCAATTTTTTAAATCTGTAATTTAACAGCTTTTCAACTTTTTGTAGCAAAATTCTCAGATTCCGAGCCATTTAAACAAACAAATTTAGCAGATTGTAAGAAAATTTTCCTTTAGAAAAGTTTTTAGATTTTGAGACATTTTTCCAATAGAAAAAGTCTCAATTGTAGGAATTCTGAGAAATTTTTTATTAAGAACTGTTTTTTATTTATTTGTTTTTTTAGTGTAAAAAATCACTTGTTATCTCTTATTCCCCAATTTGTTCTTTAAACTGCTGTTAAAGTATGACATTAAATTCTATGCTAAAACCATTAACCGTTTTACATAATGACTTAATGCAAAATAGAATTGCAGAAATAAACCAGCGAAACTTTAGATTTCCACTGAAGGATGCCAAACCTTTCAACGCGATTTTTTAGTTATTTAGTCAAAAAATGCTATTCTTAGCATTTTAAGTATTATTTTTGAGGTAACTCAAAAATTATAGCTCTGAAAGCTTTCGGAAAATCAAAAGCTTTCAGAGCAAAAAGTCACAAGGACATTATTGCCCTTGTGACTTTTTGTATAGATCGTTCTTACGTTTTAACGTTAAAAAGCTTTTTAAGCTTTTGCTTTTTTCAAGCAACCTGATCAGGGTTTTCTTTAAAAATTTCCATAACTTAATTAATAATGCCGATACGACAAAAAATTACTAAGGCAATAATGCCGACTTTAATCGAAGGGATATGCCCCGCAAATATCTGAAAGCTTTTTGGGCTAAATACTAAAATATAACACTTTTTAACTCACACACATGGGAAACTCGTATATCTGGGTAAATACGGCCGATGAGACAAAAATTCATTAAAACAATATGTCGACCGATCAAAGGAACATCCCTGACATAACTTCCAAAAGCTCTTTGAGCTATAGTTTTTGAGTTACATTTAAAATAGCACTTAAACTGCTAAAAATAGCAATTTTGGGCTTAAAACCTTGTGAAACGCGTATAGTTCCGTAAATACTGCCGTTACGACAAAAAGTGATAAAAGTAATAACATTTTTCATTTTAATCGATCTTTAGGATATACATTTTCAATTATGCTTTGCAATTAATTGCCTTAGGCCTCTGTTCTGTCTCTCACAACTTTTCAATTCACATGAAAATTTCCGAATCACATGAAATCAAGTTTAGTGTTTTGTTGATCACGTTTTCACTCGAAGTTGAAATCGAATAATTAAAATTTAAAAAATTAGTAGAAACAAGTAAAAAAGTTAAATTCAGCCATGCCGAAAGTAGTGATACCCCCCACAATTTCAAAAAGATTATTGCAAAAAACTTTTTTTAAAAGGAAATTACTTAAAAAAAAAATTTCCGCGAAAAATTTTTTTTTTTTAAAAAATCCGCGATTTTTTTCTTTTTTTGTCAAAAAATATGTTCGTACTTGTTTAAATACTATTTGGTGTTCAATTATGTTACCATATGTCAACCAGCAGTCGAATTAAAGCATTTTGTATTTTTAGGTTATGTTGAATGTACTAACATTTTTGAGGTGTCCTTACATTTTCGTTCTTAACTTTTGAACCGCTGAACCGATATCGCTCAAATGCAATACCAAACTTCTCGGGAGAACTTCTAATAAATGTGTTAAGTTTCAGTCATCTCCGTGTATAATTTTGGCCGTGATCACCATTTCCACAGACAGACTGACATCGCTAGAATGTCGATCGGGGATCATGAATATATATACTTTATGGGGTCCCAGACCAATATTTCGATGAGTTACAAACGGAATGACAGACTTATATATACCCTCTATCACTAGGTGGAGGGTATAAAAAAGTGATGTGAAATCAAGGAAATTTTCGGAAATTTTCATTTTCACATTTTTTATGTGAATTATTTTTTTTGGAACAGCGGCCTTAATAATTTTTTTCTTTCCGTCTAAAAATCGTAGATTTTGCTGATTTTGTTAAATTCTTATTTTTTCTCTCCTTGGCAAACTTTTTTCCCCAATTGTGTGTTGTGTTAAAAAAAATGTAGTTCATGGCAAACAAAAAAAGTAAACTCACTAGAAGAAAACTATTTTGGGAAACCAAACAAATTTTCATCAACAACAATATTGTTAAATTGACAATGAATGATAGAGAATTTGTAAAATAAACTGAGAAAGAATCACAAACTAAGCAAAAAATAAAAAATAAAGTAGGTAAAAGAAACGTGTTGAGTAAATTAAATTAACCCATTAAGTGAAAGTGATTTTAGAATAACTCACATGTTGTCAGTCAAAACCGCAAGTATTCTAAGCTCATGTTTGAGGTTAAGAACTGCCAAATCCAAGGATTTTTAAAAACAAACACAAAAAAAAATATTTCAAACTTAATTTTGAGATTGTATGATACCGTCACAAACACATTTCGGTTGTCACAACCACATAGCAGCTGTCACAAACTTATTGCTGTTATCAGTCAAAACTGAAATTATTTTAACCTTATGTTTGCGGTTAACTACTGTCAAATCCAAGGATTCGTAAATACAAACACAGTAAAAATAATATTCCAAACTTAATTTTGAGATGGTAAATACCGTCACAAATACATTTCGGTTGTCACAACCACGTTGCAGTTGTCACAAACTCATTGTTGTTGTCATAGCAACATTGCTGTTGTCAAAAAACACATTGCTGTTGTCAAAAAACACATTGCTGTTGTCACAACCACATTCCGGCTTTCACAGTCTTATTAAGTTTGTGTCACCATTAATGAGATTTGCAAAAACCAAATGACCAGTTGCGACAACCTCAAAAATGAGGTTGTGCTATTAACGTTTGTATAATATTAAATTATGTACATTTTTTACATTTTGACTCAGCTTCCTTTATAGGTTATTATACCCAAAATACCTTTTAAATCTTATTTCAAAAATGTTAATTCAAATAAAGCTAAAGATCATTGACATTTTAAAACCCTTATATTGAATTCCTTTGAAATTGTTATTTTTAGTTTTAAAATCTCAGAACGGAGGGAAAACACATCCAACTAACAAACAAACATATTTAGCACACATCATTTATCACAAAACTTACGAGCATTTTAAAATAAATGTACTATCTCCCCCTTATTAAAGGAAAACTGTCAATTTTAAAGTAGTAACTAATGTAAGAAATTACAGTGAATCAAAATGAGGACAAACAAATTTTTTAAAGCTAAATTATTAATATTTAATATAAAACTACATTTAAATCCGATTCGAATGTAAGAAAAATTAGCAAAAAAATTATATAACTTCATTAGATCCGGTTCGAAGGACCATGTTAACATATTTAGGACAAAACTTTAATAACAGAAAAAAAATCTAAAATATAAAATGATTATCTTATTTGATTTTTTCTGTAAGTACAGATCGAGCACGGGCTCTAATTATATTTCAAGTTCAAGTTGAAAAAATGCAGAAGAAAAATTGAATTTCTAAAAATTTTAGACATTTCTGGTATTTCCTATACCGGTTTCAAACACCCCAGTTAGTGTCATCATCAGTAGGATTTAAAATGTCGGTTTGTCTTGTTAATGAAAACTGTTTTTTATATATGTGAATATTTATAGTTTCTACAGAATAAATTTTGACAGTTTCCAACACTACAATTCTATTTCTAGCAATCTCAACCTCACTTCGTACTTTCTTTCAACTTTTTTGTCTCTTACATTATTTCGCAAGGGTTACCAACATGATCTGGAATTGCAGACACAAATGAAGGAATTTGCATTTTCTGTTTCGGAGACGTGCCTAATGGCGACATATTATCATTTAATATAAAACTTTTTCAAATCCGGTTGGAAGGACCATGTGAATTTTTAAACTTCACGCAAAAATGTACATCGCTCATTGAATTATATCCGGTTCTAAGGACCATGTGATAGTTTAAATGTAAAATAAAAAAAAAAAAAATATTCACTCAAAGAAAATCACTAAAAATAAAATTTTCATACATTAGATCTGGTTCAAAGGACCATTTGAATTTTTTTTTTTAATTAAAAAGGAAAATTTAAATATTTGTAAAAAAAAATCAATGTAAGCCGGTTCGAAAGCCCATGCAAATTTTAAAATTTAGTAAAAAAATGTTAGTCACTCAAAAGAATCAGGAAAAAATATAATTTTCATTCATTAGATCCGGTTCGGAGGACCATGTGAACGTATTTAAGAAAAGTGTAAGAAAAAAATTAAAAATAACTTTTGCCCAACAATTTTCTTTGTTTACTGTACTTACTGTTTTAAATTCCCTACTGTTAGCACTAGCTAGCTGTAAGTATTTGATTTGTTTCTAGGAAACTTTCGTTAATTTTGAATGTGGTTGTGACAAAAGTCAGACGCATACTGTTACTTTTAGCATTCCCAAATCTATTTGGTTTCTTTGAGTAACCACCATATTTTGTTAATTTCAACGTATGCTAGCAATTTTATATTTATTTAATTAGACTTTCTCGGAAAATTTGCGAAAAGTAGCAAAGATTTTAAAATAAATGTGTAAAATTTAAACTAAGGAATTCAAAGAGTTTATATTACAAGAAGTGAAAAAAACTTACAAAACCAAACCATCAAACAAAAACCAAGTCCTTTAAATGTTTTTTTTTTGTACTTTTGGTTTTATTTTGACATTTAATTGTCGAAGGGGTGTAAAATTACACAAAATGTGTGTAATTATTTTTTAAATCAAATCTTTAACTTTTGGAAAAATTTTTATTTTTTTTTTTATTTTTTGCTTAACATTTGACATTGTGTAAAATTACATAAAATGTGTGTAAATATTTCTTGAATCAAATCCTTTTCTATCACATTGTTTCGACAGTTTGATGTGTGCATTTTTTAAAGTTGTGTAGAATTAAACAAAATGTGTGTAGTTATTGCTAATAGCAAATCCTTTCACATTTTTATACCATTCACTTACAATTAGTGATAGAGGGTATATATTTTGTCATTCCGTTTGTAAATCATCGAAATATGGATCTTGGGCCTCATAAGGTATCATAATTGATCAGTGATCGATTTTAAAACATTCTAGCGATGTCCGTCTGTCTGTGGAAATGGTGATCACGACCAAAATATTACACGGAGATGACTGAAACTTAACATATTTATTGAAAGTTCTCCTGAGCAGTTTGGTATTGCATTTGAGCGATATCGGTTCAGCGGTTCAAAAGTTATGAACGAAAATGTATGGACTGCTCAAAAATGTTAGTACATTCAACATAACCTAAAAATACAAAATGCTTTAATTCGGCTGCTGGTTGACATATGTGAACATAATTGAACACCGAATAGTATTTAAACATCTACGAACATATTTTTTGACAAAAAAAGAAAAAAATTGCGGTTTTTTTTTCCAAAAATTTTTTTCGCGGAAATTTTTTTCAAAAAAAAATTTTTTTTTTCTAAAGTAATTTCCTTAAGTTTTTTGAAATAATCTTTTTTTTTAATTGGGAAGGGTATCAATACATTCGGCAAGGCCGAATTTAACTTTTTTATTTCTTTATTATAATTAACGGTTTAATTTTGACATGTATTTCTCAAAAGTGTGTAAAATTACACAAAATGTGTTTAAATATTTTTTAAATCAAATCCTTTCTTATCTTTTTGCTTCGACAGTTTGGTGTATGAATTTTTATAGTTGTGTAAAATTAAACAAAATGTGTGTAGTTTTTGTTTATAGCTAATCTATCCATATTCTTGTTATTTGAAAATGTGTGTAATATAAATACTTACGCATACTTTTACTCTTAGTATTTCCAAATATATTTGGTTTATTTTAGTAACCTCCATATTTTGTTAATTATACGCTTAAATTAAATTTAATTCGAATTTTTAGGAAAATTCGTGAAAAGAAGCCAATTCCTAAGGAAAATGTGTAAAATATAGAGAAAAGAATTCACAGAGTTTATAATATTAGGAAATGAAACAGTAATGATGTTTTTTTGGTTTGATTTCGGCAGTTGAATGTATGTTTTTTATTTAAGTTGTGCAAAATTACACAAAATGTGTGTAATTATTTTTTAAGTCAAATCCTTCCATATCTTTTCGTTTCAACAGTTTGGTATATGCTTTTTATGATGATGTGTAAAATTAAACAAAATGTGTGTAATAATTGCTTATAGTAAATCTTTACACATTTTTTGTTATTTTAAATAAAAAAAACTTTAAAGAATTTTTAAAACCAAAAAATTAGCATTTTCTTGCCATAATTCTCTGTAAACCAATTCAATTTAAATACTTCTATGAACAACAAACTGACATTTAGCACAAAAATTCTTCTTAATCTCAGATTATTTTATATATTGAAAATATGTTCTTCTTACAATGTTGCTCTAAACATCAAAAAGTCTTCTTTTATCACATTTTAAGTCAGTTTTTTTGTTATTTTTTTTTCTAAAAACAAAACCACTTTTGATATGACATCTAAACCACCATTTAAAGTAACACACTTAACAGAGGTGCTTCACGTTTTTGCTCCTCTTAAACTTTGAAAGAAAAAATTATATATATATAAAATGGAACACCTTTTACTTTGGCTAAAATTGTTATATATATTTATAGAAAAAAAAATATTTGCTGTCGCAATTTAATACCAGTACCATTTTGACCAACAAAAATAAAAATTTTATGCTACAGATGTGTAACATTTCAACAAAATGTAACATGTGGTTTCATCTTTTGCTGATTTTTTTTTTTTTCTCTTTTTTTTTTTGGCAAACACTTTATAGCACTTAGACAAAACCATTACACTTAAAGTGTCTAGGAGTGGGGAGGTAGAAATGGTTGGAATACAAACATCTTTAAACACCTTTTTGGCTTAAATGTACATATACCAGGTATCGCTATACAACAAAGATACATACAATTTCAAAGTGGTCAAACATATGGCAATGTTAACACATTAATACTTATAAAAGCTGGAAATACTTTTTAAAAAGAAAGTCCAGAGATACAAATGAAAAAGATACGGATAGAAATGTGTTAAATAAGGAAACCAACTAAGTTTTTCGAAAAGGAAATGGATGTATTCTATTAAATACCTACAAATTGTGTAAAATTACACACACAATGTGTATAAATTTAAAGTGTTGAAACATTTTCCAAATAAATCGTTTACTTAAAAAATGCTTTAAATTTGTGTAAAACTACTTCAAATGCATGTATTCTATTAAATACATTTAAATTGTATAAAATTACACACACAATGTAATGTGTACACGTTTAAAATGTTGAAACATTTTCCAAATAAATCGTTTACATTTTCCAAATAAATCGTTTACTTAAAAAATGCTTTAAATTTGTGTAAAACTAATTCAAATGCATGTATTCTATTAAATACATTCAAATTGTGTAAAATTAAACACACAATGTGTACACATTTAAAATGTTGAAACATTTTTCAAATAAATAGTTTACTTAAATAATGCTTTCAATTTGTGTAAAACTACTTCAAATAGAGTCTATTTTCCATCACATTCAAAAGCCTTTAATGAGTGTAAAAACTACTCTTACAGTTTTAAAAACTAGTCGGAATTTATTTAAAATTTTTCATAATGTAAAAACGTTTTCAACCACAAGCTATTTAAATTTGTGTAAAATCACTCACAACGTGTGTAATTTGCAAGATGTGTACAGGGCAAGAAACGGAACCGAAAATTGTTTAAAATTACTCATAATATGTGTAATTGTCTGGAACACATCAAACTGTATCAAGATGTGTAAATTACTCAGAATTTAACATTTTTAAAATAATTATTGAAACATTTTCATAAAATTATTATTAAAAAATAAAAAATAAAATAACTTCCATGACCCATAAACCCAGGAAAAAATTTTTTTAGAAGGGATTCCCATTGCAGTATATTCTAGAATACATTCTACGGTAATCACAACAAAATTTTGAATGTAAAATAATTTTTCAAAAAACCTACTTGCTCTTAGAAACGATTGATTTTGTGACAATTTCAAACATAAAATATCGATTCTGCAATGTTTTTTAGAATCGATTCCAGGACAATATAATGAGTTCTGGAATAAATCATAAGGAACGGAATATTTTGTCGGGAATACCTATAAACTGTGAAAAAACTACATTTATAATCTTAGAAAATATTCGAAAAAAGTAATCATAATGTAAAAAACTTACTTAAACAAAGACTATTGAAATTTGTGTAAAATTACTTACAACTTGTGTAATATTCTACAAAACAATAAACTCTAAAGTTTTTGTCTTGAAAAGTACTTGCTAGATGTTTTTGCCAATCAGTTACAGAAAATGCTTAAGATGTGTGTAAAATTACTCATAATGTGTGCAATTTTTTAAATCAAACTGTGTGAAACTAATTACAATTAAAAAAAAGAAAAACATTACACTCAAAAAAATTTTTTTTACAAAAATGACTAAAAAAGTTTTTTGCTTAAAATAAATCGTCCTGAACAACATTTTTATACATTTGTGTATTCCGCCAAGTCGAGTTTTACTTTTTTTCTTGTTTTTACTAAATAATTTTTTTTTTTAATATTCGGTTTCGGCCGAATAGTGAAAATTTGTCCGAATATTCGGCTTCGGCCAAAAAAGATGTATTCGGTCGGACAGTACAAATCGAGATACGTCCATCGGCAAGTAGATTTTCGATCATTTAAACGATCCCACGCTTCACTCCCGGACTACACAGTGCCACAACTATCGAGTCTGGGATGACATTATTAAAAGCACCCTCAATATCATGAAAGGCCACCGTAGTGTACTCCTCTACCGAAAGCGATCTCTCGAAGCTCATGAAGAGCTGTTTCCGTTGGTCTACCCTTGCTGTATGCATGTTGCCTAGTCGAAAGCAACCCAGAGTCAATCACTCTACGCAAATATGAGTCTATCATTCGTTCCATTGTCTTAAACAAAAACGAAGACAGACTAGTCGGTCGGAAACCCTTAATAACTGTGTGGGTATAATGGGTGAAAAAAAACTTGTGTAAAATTACTTAAAATAGATGTAATTTCCTAAAATTACTCAAAAATTAGTTTACGAAGGTTGTGCAATTGTGCAATGTTATAAAAATTATAACAACTTATTACTAAAAAATATGTGCATACTAACTCTTATTGGGTGAAACAAAACTTGTGTAAAATTACACAAAATATATGTAATTTGCTAAGACTACTCAGAATCTTGTTAAAAAAGCTTGTGCAATTACTAGAACTGTGTGTAATGTTATAAAAAAAATTAATCTGGTGTAGTAAAATTACACAAAATGAGTGTAACCTTGTTTTGGTAGAAATAAAACAGTTTTCTTAACGAAATCTTTTGGGATTTTTTTTGGGGACGTATTACCTACCAGTTTTTTTTAATTTGGTCACATTTATTGCCACTTGGTGTTACCTTTAAAAGGCCAGTAACAAGTCAACATTATATAGGCCCCAATAGTATATGTCAATGGCGTTTTTCTCTGTTTTCAGCACATGTACTATATTTCCCAAAAAAGTAACTACAATATACATAAGATTACAAAACGTGGCCAATAAAATAATTCCAATAAATACCAGATGATTCCATATTATTGGATTTAAATAAAAAAAATATACAAAAAAGACTACAGATTAGAGAGAAGTGTTCTATAGGGATCAAAAATTTATTTAATATGAAGCAAAAATTCAAAATTATATACATCATTATGAATGTAGAATTAAATATTTATTGCTACAGGAAGTTAAAAAATTAAATACCAAAATATTAAAAGCATACGAACTTACTCGTATTGTGATAAATATTTATAAATCTAGTATTTAACACTCTGTGAAATGTATAATATTCCCTTAGCAACAATGAATTTTATAAATTTTGATTTTATATGTATGAGAAATGTTATTAATTCTCATATAAATTTGAAATTTTATCTTTTTATTGTGTGATTTCTGTGTTAATATTATTTTTGCCACACGTAGAAAGTGATTAATTGAAAATTATTAACATATAAGCGTTAAAAGGTTTTATTTCAATATTTAGAAATATATATTTATTTTCTAAATATTCCCTCAACAATTAATATAATTGATATTTACAAAATATTAAACTAAACAAGCATAAAAAGAAACAAAATTAATGAAAATTTAGGAAAAAAATATGTAATGTAAAATAGAATAGAATTTTTTTAGAACATTTTTTATACAAACATTTTATATAGAAAATTTTTTATACAAAAATTTTATATAGAAAATTTTTTATACAAAAATTTTATATAGAAAATTTTTTATACAAAAATTTTATATAGAACATTTTTTATACAAAAATTTTATATAGAACATTTTTTATACAAAAATTTTATATAGAACTTTTTTTATACAAAATTTTTTTATACAAAAATTTTATATAGACATTTTTTATACAAAAATTTTATATAGACAATTTTTTATAGAAAATTTTTTACACAAAAATTTTATATAGACAATTTTTTATAGAAAAATTTTATATAGAAAATTTTTTATAGAAAAATTTTATATAGAAAATTTTTTATAGAAAAATTTTATATTGAAAATTTTTTATAAAAAAATTTTATATAGAAAATTTTTTATAAAAAAATTTTATATAGAAAATTTTTTATAAAAAAATTGTATATAGAAAATTTTTTATACAAAAATTTTATGTAGAAAATTTTTTATACAAAAATTTTATATAGATATTTTTTTATAGAAAAATTTTAATAGAAAATTTTTATATAGAAAATTTTTTATATAGAAAATTTTTATATAGAAAATTTTATAGAATATTTTTTGTAGAAATTTTTATACAGAAAATTTTTTATAGAAAAATTTTATATACAGTGACTCAAAGTAATAATGGAACAGCATATATTTTTAAGCAGTTCTTTAAAGGAAAAGTTATCAATACTAAACCTGATTATTATCAATCGACTATTTTTGAAAAAAGTGCTATATAGGAAATTTTCCAAGCTTTAATTTAAGCTTGATAGCGTCCAGATTGAGCAAATATTAAATGAGATACGAGGGTCACACTGGAAATTGAAATTATTTGTATATGTTTCTTTGAAATTTTTTTAAAAATATTCTAAGTCGATTTTTCCCAAGTTCAAACATTAAAAATTTAAAAAATTATCCAATAATTTTTATTTAGTTATCAGCTAGTTTTTCCAACAACCCAAACAAAAAATAAAATTTTTTAAATACAGTGGAAGAAATCCGCATTTTTTGACCTCCAACTCGTTTGACCACCAATTTTTTGTAAACAAAGAAAAATTTTAATTATTCTAAAATCTTATCACTATACACTTAGGAGTACTCAAATTAATAAACAGTAAAATATTTTCTTTGTTTACAACAAATTGGTGGTCGAAAGAGTTGGAGGTCAAAAAATGCGGATTTCTTCTACTGTATTTAAAAAATTTCATTTTTTGTTTGGGTGGTTGGAAAAACAAGCTGATGACTAAATAAAAATTATTGAATATTTTTTTAAATTTTTAATGTTTGAACTTGGGAAAAATCGACTTAGAAATATTTTTAAAAAAAATTCAAAAAAATATCTAAAAATATTTTCATTTTCCAGCGCGACCCTCGTATCTCTTTTTATATTTGCTCAATCTGGACGCTATCAAGCTTAAATTAAAGCATGGAAAATTTCCTTTATAGCACTTTTTTCAAAAATAGTCGATTGATAATAATCAGGTCAAGTATTGATAACTTTTCCTTTAAAGAACTGCTATCAAATATATGCTGTTCCATTATTACTTTGAGTCACTGCAGAAAACTTTTTATAGAAAAATTTTTAATAGAAAAATTAATAGAAAAATTTAATATGGAACATTTTTTATAGAAAAATTTTATATAGAAAGTTTTTTATAGGAAAATTTTATATAGAACATTTTTTATAGAAAAATTTTATATAGAACTTTTTTTTAAAAAAGATTTATGTAGAGAATTTTTTATACAGGGTGGCGCAACATGAGCTATATGGTTTAAATGGTTTATATCTTTTTTATTAATACGATTATTACAACTTTTTTTTTTTAAATACAGTATATTATTTGGGAATTTTTTGCAATTAGCTTTGAAATATTATATCCTGTAAGTGATGTTCATTTTCTGCTTCGCACATAGAAAAATTTAATATGGAACATTTTTTATAGAAAAATTTTATATATAAAATTTTTTATAGAAAAATTTTATATTGAAAATTTTTTATAGAAAAATTTTATATAGAAAATTTTTTATACAAAAATTTTATATAGAAAATTTTTTATAGAAAAATTTTATATAGATAATTTTTTATAGAAAAATTTTATATAGAAAATTTTTTATACAAAAATTTATACAAAAATTTTATATATAAAATTTTTTATAAAAAAATTTTATATAGAAAATTTTTTATAAAAAAATTTTATATAGAAATTTTTTTATAAAAAAATTTTTAATAGAAAAATTTTATATCGAACATTTTTTGAAGAAAAATTTAATATGGAACATTTTTTATAGAAAAATTTTATATATAAAATTTTTTATAGAAAAATTTTATATTGAAAATTTTTTATAGAAAAATTTTATATAGAAAATTTTTTATACAAAAATTTTATATAGAAAATTTTTTATAGAAAAATTTTATATAGATAATTTTTTATAGAAAAATTTTATATAGAAAATTTTTTATACAAAAATTTATACAAAAATTTTATATATAAAATTTTTTATAAAAAAATTTTATATAGAAAATTTTTTATAAAAAAATTTTATATAGAAATTTTTTTATAAAAAAATTTTTAATAGAAAAATTTTATATCGAACATTTTTTGAAGAAAAATTTAATATGGAACATTTTTTATAGAAAAATTTTATATAGAAAGTTTTTTGTAGGAAAATTTTACATAGACCATTTTTTTATAGAAAAATTTTATATAGTAAAATTTTATATAGAAAAATTATTATAGAAAAATTTTATATAGAAAGTTTTATAGAATATTTTTTTTAGAAAATTCTATACAGAAAATTTTTTATAGAAAAATTTTATATAGAAAATTTTTTTTTAATTTTTAATAGAAAAATTTTATATCGAACATTTATTGAAGAAAAATTTAACATTTTTTATAGAAAAATTTTATATAGAAAGTTTTTATAGCAAAATTTTATATAGACCATTTTTTTATAGAAACACTTTATATAGAACATATTTTATAGAAAAATTTTATATAGAATTTTTTATACAGGGTGGCGCAACATGAGCTATATGGTTTAAATGGTTTATAACTTTTTTATTAATACGATTATTATAACTTTTTTATTAAATACAGTATATTATTGGGGAATTTTTTGCAATTAGCTTTGAAATATTATATCCTGTAAGTGATGTCCATTTGCTGCTTCGCACATACATGTTCTTTTTAGCATCTTTTCCATAACTTTTCGCTAAATTTCGAGTATAATAACCATGATTTCATTTCGAATGTTGGTTTTTAGTTGGAGTATTGTTCTTGGTTTGTTAACGTACATTCTTTCTTTCAAATATTCCCAAATCAAACTGTCAGGAAAATCCGGTGAACATGAAGGCCAGTTAAAATCGCTTGTGTGCGAATAATGCGTTCGCCGAATATGTCCCTTAACAAAGCCATTGAAGCACCTGCAGTATGTGCTGTGGCTCCATCTTGTTGAGACCACAAGTTTGGATGGTTTTCCACAGCTGGCTAACAAAATTTTGCAACATCGTCCGATATGCACCAACGCTGACAGAGATTTTGACACCACTTTCATTTTCAAAAAAATATTGGCCAATTATCCTTTCGGAGGATACACCGCACCAAACAGTAAACTTAAGTGGGTGCAATTGACGCCAAGTCTTCTTCACAAAATGCTGAAAAAAAAAAACAAAGAAAAAATAATAATTAAAAAAGTTATAAAGAATTCAATCCATATAGCTCATTCTACGCCACCCTGTATAAAAAATTCTCGCTATAAAATCTTTCTTAAAATTTTTTTTTATAAAAAAGATTTTATAAAAAATTTTGTATAGAAAATTTTTTATAGAAAGATTTTATATAGAACATTTTTTATAGAAAAATTTTATATAGATTTTTCAACAAAAAATACTTCTATATAGAAAAATTTTTTTATAGAAAAATTTTATATAGAAAATTTTTTATAGAAAAAGTTTATATAGAAAATTTTTGATAGAAAAATTTTATATAGAAAATTTTTTATAGAAAAATTTTATATAAAAAATTTTTCATAGAAAAATTTTATATAGAAAATTTTATATAGAAAATTTTTTATAGAAAAATTTTATATAGAAAATTTTTTATAGAAAAATTTTATATAGAAAATTTTTTATAGAAAAATTTTATATAGAAAATTTTTTATAGAAAAATTTTATAAAAAAATTTTATATAGAATTTTTTTTTTTGAAATATTTTATATAGAAATTTTTTTATAGAAAAATTTTATATAGAAAATTTTTTTTTTTAAATATTTTATATAGAAAAATTTTATATAGAAAATTTTTTATAAAAAAATTTTATACAGAAAATTTTTTATAGAAAAATTTTATAGAAAAATTTTATATAGAAAAATTTTATAGAAAAATTTTATATAGAAATTTTTTTTTTTTTGAAATATTTTATATAGAAAATTTTTTATAGAAAAATTTTATATAGAAAATTTTTTATAGAAAAATTTTATATAGAAAATTTTTTGTAGAAAAATTTTATATAGAAAATTTTTTATAGAAAAATTTTATATAAAAAATTTTTTATAGAAAAATTTTATATAGAAAAATTTTATATAGAAAAATTTTATAGAAACATTTTATATAGAAAATTTTTTATAGAAAAATTTTATATAGAAAATTTTTCTATAAAATTTTACGTAGAAAAATTTTATATAGAAAAATTTTATATAGAAAAATTTTATATGGAAAAATTTTATATAGAAAATTTATTATAGAAAAATTTTATACAGAAAATTTTTTATAGAAAAATTTTATAGAAAAATTTTATAGAAAAATTTTATAGAAAAATTTTATAGAAAAATTTTATAGAAAAATTTTATAGAAAAATTTTATAGAAAAATTTTATAGAAAAATTTTATAGAAAAATTTTATAGAAAAATTTTATAGAAAAATTTTATAGAAAAATTTTATAGAAAAATTTTATAGAAAAATTTTATATAGAAAATTTTTTTTTTGAAATATTTTATATAGAAAATTTTTTATAGAAAAATTTTGTATAGAAAATTTTTTATACAAAAATTTTATATAGAAAATTTTTTATAGAAAATTTTTATACAAAAGTTTTATATAGAAAATTTTTTTTTGCCGCAACATGAGCTATATGGTTTAAATGGTTTATAACTTTTTTATTAATACGATTATTATAACTTTTTTTTTTTAAAATACAGTACATAAATTATTGGGGAATTTTTTGTAATAAGCTTTGAAATATTTTATATCCTGTGAGTGATGTCCATTTTCTGCTTCGCACATAAAATTTTATATAGAAAATTTTTTATACAAAAATTTTATATAGAAAATTTTTTATACAAAAATTTTTTATACAAAAATTTTATATAGAAAATTTTTTATACAAAAATTTTATATAGAAAATTTTTTATACAAAAATTTTATATAGAAAATTTTTTATACAAAAATTTTATATAGAAAATTTTTTATACAAAAATTTTATATAGAAAATTTTTTATACAAAAATTTTATACAGAAAATTTTTTATAGAAAAATTTTATATACATAGAAAATTTTTTTATACAAAAATTTTATATAGAAAATTTTTTATAGAAAAATTTTATATATATATGGAAAATTTTTTTTTGCCGCAACATGAGCTATATGGTTTAAATGGTTTATAACTTTTTTATTAATACGATTGTTATAACTTTTTTTTAAATACAGTACATAAATTATTGGGGAATTTTTTGTTATAAGCTTTGAAATATTATATCCTGTGAGTGATGTCCATTTTCTGCTTCGCACATATGTGCTCTTTTTAGCATA
Source organism: Pegoplata infirma (assembly GCA_963921195.1). Taxonomy (NCBI): domain Eukaryota; kingdom Metazoa; phylum Arthropoda; class Insecta; order Diptera; family Anthomyiidae; genus Pegoplata; species Pegoplata infirma. The sequence continues at coordinate 216,378,556 of OY992540.1, forward strand.
TTTTCCATAACTTTTCTCGCAAAATATAGGGTGAAATGGCCATAATTCATTTCGAATGTTTGTTTTAGTTGGAGTATGGTTCTTGGTTTGTTAATGTACACTCTCTCTTTCAAATATCCGCCAAAGAAAACCATTAGGAACTGTTAAATCTGGTGTACATGGAGGCCATTTAAAAACGCTTGTGCGCGAAATAATGCATTCGCCGAATATGTCCCTCAACATACTGCACCTGCAGTATGTGCTGTGGCTCCGTCTTGTTGAAACCACAAGTTTGGATGTTTTTCCACAGCTTGCCCAACATAATTTTCTAACATCGTCCGATATGCACCACCGCTGACAGAGATTGAGACACCACTTTCATTTTCAAAAAAATATGGGCCAATTATCGTTTCGGAGGATACACTGCACCAAACAGTACACTCAAGTGGATGTAATTGTCGCTGATGAACTGCTAATGGATTTTCCGTAGCGCACTGCAGTTTGCTTGTTGACATACCCATTGAATAGGAAATGGGCTTCGTCGCTCATTACAAAATTGTGAATAAAGTCTGGATTTTTTGAAAAATAAAACTCAATTATTTTTGTACGTTGTTCGAGCGTGTGATGATTCATAGTAAATTCCCCAAGTCATCTTCACAAAATGCTGAAAAAAACAAAGAAAAAATAATAATTAAAAAAGTTATAAAGAATTCAATCCATATAGCTCATTCTACGCCACCCTGTATAAAAAATTCTCGCTATAAAATCTTTCTATAAAAATTTTTCTTTATAAAAAAGATTTTATAAAAAATTTTGTAGATAATTTTGTATAGAAAGATTTTATATAGAACATTTTTTATAGAAAAATTTTATATAGATTTTTCAATATTCAATAATCTTTTTTATAGAAAAATTTTATATATAAAATTTTTTATAGAAAAATTTTATAAAGAAAATTTTTTATAGATAAATTTTATTTAGAAAATTATTTATAGAAACATTTTATTTAGAAAATTTTTTATAGAAAAATTTTATATAGAAAATTTTTTATAGAAAAATTTTATATAGAAAATTTTTTATAGAAAAATTTTATATAGAAAATTTTTTATAGAAAAATTTTGTATAGAAAATTTTCTATAGAAAAATTTTGTATAGAAAATTTTTTATAGAAAAATTTTATATAGAAAATTTTATATAGAAAAATTTTATATAGAAAATTTTATATAGAAAATTTTTTATAGAAAAATTTTATATAGAAAATTATTTATAGAAAAATTTCATATAGAAAATTTTTTATAGAAAAATTTTATATAGAAAATTTTTTATAGAAAAATTTTATTTAGAAAATTTTTTATAGAAAAATTTTATATAGAAAATTTTTTTTAGAAAAATTTTATATAGAAAATTTTATATAGAAAATTTTTTATAGAAAAATTTTATATAGAAAAATTTTATATAGAAATTTTTTATATAGAAATTTTTTATATAGAAAATTTTTTATAGAAAATTTTTATATAGAAAATTTTTTATAGAAAAATTTTATATAGAAATTTTTTATATAGAAATTTTTTATATAGAAAATTTTTTATAGAAAAACTTTATATAGATTTTTCAATAAAAAATTCTATATAGAAAATCTTTTTTATAGAAAAATTTTATATAGAAAATTTTTTTATAGAAAAATTTTATATAGAAAATTTTGTATCCAAAAATTTTATATAGAAAATTATTTATAGAAAAATTTTATATAGAAAATTATTTATAGAAAAATTTTATATAAAAAATTTTTTATAGAAAAATTTTATATAGAAAATTTTTTATAAAAAAATTTTATATAGAAATTTTTTATAGAAAAATTTTATATAGAAAAATTTTTATAGAAAAATTTTATATAGAAATTTTTTATATAGAAATTTTTTATATAGAAAATTTTTTATAGAAAAATTTTATATAGATTTTTCAATAAAAAATTCTATATAGAAAATCTTTTTTATAGAAAAATTTTATATAGAAAATTTTTTTATAGAAAAATTTTATATAGAAAATTTTGTATCCAAAAATTTTATATAGAAAATTATTTATAGAAAAATTTTATATAGAAAAATTTTATGTAAAAATTTTTTTATAGAAAAATTTTATATAGAAAATTTTTTATAGAAAAATTTTATATAGAAAATTATTTATAGAAAAATTTTATATAGAAAATTTTTTGTAGAAAAATTTTATATAGAAAATTTTTTATAGAAAAATTTTATATAGAAAAATTTTATATAGAAATTTTTTATATAGAAAATTTTTTATAGAAAAATTTTATATAGATTTTTCAATAAAAAATTCTAGAAAATTCTCGCTATAAAAAAGATTTTATAGCGAGAAAAATTTTATATAGAAATATTTTATATAGAAAATTATTTATAGAAATATTTTATATAGAAAATTATTTATAGAAAAATTTTATATAGAAATATTTTATATAGAAAATTTTATATAGAAAATTTTTTATAGAAAAATTTTATATAGAAAATTATTTATAGAAAAATTTTATATAGAAAAATTTTTATAGAAAAATTTTATATAGAAAATTATTTATAGAAAAATTTTATATAGAAAATTTTTTATAGAAAAGTTTTATATAGAAAATTATTTATAGAAAAATTTTATATAGAAAATTTTTTATAGAAAAATTTTATATAGAAAATTTTTTATAGAAAAATTTTATATAGAAAATTTTTTATAGAAAAAATTTTATATAGAAAATTTTTTATAGAAAAATTTTCTATATAAAATTTTCTATAAAAAATTTTCTATATAAAATTTTTCTATAAAAAATTTTCTATATAAAATTTTTCTATAAAAAATTTTCTATATAAAAATTTTCTATAAAAAATTTTCTATAAAAAATTTTCTATATAAAATTTTTCTATAAAAAATTTTCTATATAAAATTTTTCTATAAAAAATTTTCTATATAAAATTTTTCTATAAAAAATTTTCTATAAAAAATTTTCTATATAAAATTTTTCTATAAAAAATTTTCTATATAAAATTTTTCTATAAAAAATTTTCTATAGAAAAATTTTCTATAAAAAATTTTCTATATAAAATTTTTCTATAAAAAATTTTCTATATAAAATTTTTCTATAAAAAATTTTCTATATAAAATTTTCTATATAAAATTTTTCTATAAAAAATTTTCTATATAAAAATTTTCTATAAAAAATTTTCTATATAAAAATTTTCTATAAAAAATTTTAAATAGAAAATTTTTTATAGAAAAATTTTATATAGAAAATTTTTTATAGAAAATTTTTTATCGAAAAATTTTATATAGAAAATTTTTTATAGAAAAATTTTATATAGAACATTTTTTATAGAAAAATTTTATATAGAAATTTTTTTATAGAAAAATTTTATATAGAAAATTTTTTATAGAAAAATTTTATATAGAAAATTTTTTATAGAAAAATTTTATATAGAAAATTTTTTATAGAAAAATTTTATATAGAAAATTTTTTATAGAAAATTTTTTATAGAAAAATTTTATATAGAAAAATTTTATATAGAAAATTTTATATAGAAAATTTTTTATAGAAAAATTTTATATAGAAAATTTTTTATTGAAAAATTTTATATAGAAAATTTTTATATAGAAAATTTTTTATAGAAAAATTTTATATAGAAAATTTTTTATAGAAAAATTTTATATAGAAAATTTTTTATAGAAAAATTTTATATAGAAAATTTTTTATAGAAAAATTTTATATAGAAAATTTTTTATAGAAAAATTTTATATAGAAAATTTTTTATAGAAAAATTTTATATAGAACATTTTTTATAGAAAAATTTTATATAGAACATTTTTTATAGAAAAATTTTATATAGAAAATTTTTTATAGAAAAATTTTATATAGAAAATTTTTTATAGAAAAATTTTATATAGAAAATTTTTTATAGAAAAATTTTATATAGAAAATTTTTTATAGAAAAATTTTATATAGAAAATTTTTTATAGAAAAATTTTCTATATAAAATTTTTCTATATAAAATTTTTCTATAAAAAATTTTCTATATAAAATTTTTCTATAAAAAATTTTCTATATAAAATTTTTCTATAAAAAATTTTCTATATAAAATTTTTCTATAAAAAAAAATAGAAAAATTTTATATAGAACATTTTTTATAGAAAAATTTTTTATAGAAAATTTTTTATCGAAAAATTTTATATAGAAAATTTTTTATCGAAAAATTTTATATAGAAAATTTTTTATCGAAAAATTTTATATAGAAAATTTTTTATAGAAAAATTTTCTATATAAAATTTTTCTATATAAAATTTTTCTATAAAAAATTTTCTATATAAAATTTTTCTATAAAAAATTTTCTATATAAAATTTTTCTATAAAAAATTTTCTATATAAAATTTTTCTATAAAAAATTTTCTATATAAAATTTTTCTATAAAAAATTTTCTATATAAAATTTTTCTATAAAAAATTTTCTATATAAAAATTTTCTATATAAAATTTTTCAATAAAAAATTTTCTATATAAAATTTTTCTATAAAAAATTTTCTATATAAAATTTTCTATATAAAATTTTTCTATATAAAATTTTTCTATAAAAAATTTTCTATAAAAAATTTTCTATATAAAATTTTTCTATAAAAAATTTTCTATATAAAATTTTTCTATAAAAAATTTTATATATAAAATTTTTCTATAAAAAATTTTCTATATAAAATTTTTCTATAAAAAATTTTCTATATAAAATTTTTCTATAAAAAATTTTCTATATAAAAATTTTCTATAAAAAAATTTCTATATAAAATTTTTCTATAAGAAATGTTCTATATAAAATTTTTCTATAAAAAATGTTCTATATAAAATTTTTCTATAAAAAATTTTCTATATAAAATTTTTCTATAAAAAATTTTCTATATAAAATTTTTCGATAAAAAATTTTCTATAAAAAATTTTCTATATAAAATTTTTCTATAAAAAATTTTCTATTTAAAATTTTTCTATAAAAAATTTTCTATATAAAATTTTTCTATAAAAAATTTTCTATATAAAAATTTTCTATAAAAAATTTTCTATATAAAATTTTTCTATAAAAAATTTTCTATATAAAATTTTTCTATAAAAAATTTTCTATATAAAATTTTTCTATAAAAAATTTTCTATTTAAAATTGTTCTATAAAAAATTTTCTATATAAAATTTTTCTATAAAAAATTTTCTATATAAAATTTTTCTATAAAAAATTTTTCTATATAAAATTTTTCTATAAAAAATTTTCTATATAAAATTTTTCTATAAAAAATGTTCTATATAAAATTTTTCTATAAATAATTTTCTATATAAAATTTGTCTATAAAAAATTTTCTATATAAAATTTTTCTATAAAAAATTTTTCTATAAAAAACTTTCTATAGAAAATTTTTCTATAGAAAATTTTCTATATAAAATTTTTCTATAAAAAATTTTCTATATAAAACTTTTCTATAAAAAATTTTCTGTATAAAATTTTTCTTTAAAAAATTTTCTATATAAAATTTTTCTATAAATAATTTTCTATATAAAATTTTTCTATAAAAAATTTTCTATATAAAATTTTTCTATAAAAAATTTTCTATATAAAATTTTTCTATAAAAAATTTTCTATATAAAATTTTTCTATAAAAAATTTTCTATATAAAATTTTTCTATAAAAAATTTTCTATATAAAATTTTTCTATAAAAAATTTTCTATAAAAAATTTTCTATATAAAATTTTTCTATATAAAATTTTTCTATAAAAAATTTTCTATATAAAATTTTCTATATAAAATTTTTCTATAAAAAATTTTCTATATAAAAATTTTCTATATAAAATTTTTCTATAAAAAATTTTCTATATAAAATTTTTCCATAAAAAATTTTCTATATAAAATTTTTTTATAAAAAATTTTCTATATAAAATTTTTCTATAGAAAATTTTCTATATAAAATTTTTCTATAAAAAATTTTCTATAAAAAATGTTCTATATAAAATTTTTCTATATAAAATTTTTCTATAAAAAATTTTCTATATAAAATTTTTCTATAAAAAATTTTCTATATAAAAATTTTCTATATAAAATTTTTCTATAAAAAATTTTCTACATAAAATTTTTCCATAAAAAATTTTCTATATAAAATTTTTTTATAAAAAATTTTCTATATAAAATTTTTCTATAGAAAATTTTCTATATAAAATTTTTCTATAAAAAATTTTCTATAAAAAATGCTCTATATAAAATTTTTCTATATAAAATTTTTCTATAAAAAATTTTCTATATAAAATTTTTCTATATAAAATTTTTCTATAAAAAATTTTCTATATAAAATTTTTCTATAAAAAATTTTCTATATAAAATTTTTCTATAAAAAATTTTCTATATAAAATTTTTCTATAAAAAATTTTCTATATAAAATTTTTCTATAGAAAATTTTCTATATAAAATTTTTCTATAAAAAATTTTCTATATAAAACTTTTCTATAAAAAATTTTCTATATAAAACTTTTCTATAAAAAATTTTCTATATAAAATTTTTCTATAAAAAATTTTCTATATAAAATTTTTCTATAAAAAATTTTCTATATAAAATTTTTCTATAAAAAATTTTCTATATAAAATTTTTCTATAAAAAATTTTCTATATAAAATTTTTCTATAAAAAATTTTCTATATAAAATTTTTCTATAAAAAATTCTAATATAAAATTTTTCTATAAAAAATTTTCTATATAAAATTTTTCTATAAAAAATTTTCTATATAAAATTTTTCTATAAAAAATTCTAATATAAAATTTTTCTATAAAAAATTTTCTATATAAAATTTTTCTATAAAAAATTTTCTATATAAAATTTTTCTATAAAAAATTTTCTATATAAAATTTTTCTATAAAAAATTTTCTATATAAAATTTTTCTATAAAAAATTTTCTATATAAAATTTTTCTATAAAAAATTTTCTATATAAAATTTTTCTATAAAAAATTTTCTATATAAAATTTTTCTATTAAAAATTTTCTATATAAAATTTTTCTATAAAAAATTTTCTATATAAAATTTTTCTATAAAAAATTTTCTATATAAAATTTTTCTATAAAAAATTTTCTATATAAAATTTTTCTATAAAAAATTTTCTATATAAAATTTTTCTATAAAAAATTTTGTATATAAAATTTTTCTATAAAATTTTTCTATAAAAAATTTTCTATATAAAATTTTTCTATAAAAAATTGTCTATATAAAATTTTTCTATAAAAAATTTTCTATATAAAATTTTTCTATAAAAAATTTTCTATATAAAATGTTTCTATAAAAAATTTTCTATATAAAATTTTTCTATAAAAAATTTTCTATATAAAATTTTTCTTAATAAAATTTTTCTATGAAAAATTTTCTATATAAAATTTTTCTATAAAAAATTTTCTTTATAAAAGTTTTCTATATAAAATTTTTCTATAAAAAATTTTTCTTAATAAAATTTTTCTATAAAAAATTTTCTATAAAAAATTTTCTATATAAAATTTTTCTATAAAAAATTTTCTATATAAAATTTTTCTATAAAAAAAAAAATTTTTAAATTTCATATAAAATTTTTATATAAAAAATTTTCTATATAAAATTTTTCTATAAATAATTTTCTAAATAAAATTTTTCTCTAAATAATTTTCAATATAAAATTTTTCTATAAAAAATTTTCTATTTAAAATTTTTCTATAAAAAATTTTTGATATAAAATTTTTCTATAAAAAATTTTCTATATAAAATTTTTCTATGAAAAATTTTCTATGAAAAATTTTCTATATAAAATTTTTATATAAAAAATTTTCTATATAAAATTTTTATATAAATAATTTTCTAAATAAAATTTTTCTCTAAATAATTTTCTATATAAAATTTTTCTATAAAAAATTTTCTATATAAAATTTTTCAATAAAAAATTTTTCTATAAAAAATTTTCTAGAAAAAATTTTTTATACCAAATTTTTCTATAAATAATTTTCTATATAAAATTTTTCGATACAAAACTTTCTATATAAAATTTTTCTATAAATAATTTTCTATATAAAATTTTTGGATAAAAAATTTCTATATAAAATTTCTATAAAAAAATTTTTCGATACAAAACTTTCTATATAAAATGTTTCTATAAAATATTTTCTATATAAAATTTTTCTATAAAAAATTTTCTATAGAAAATTTTATATATAAAATTTTATATTTTTATTTATATAGAAAATTTTTTATAGAAAAATTTTATATAGAAAATTTTTTATAAATAATTTTCTATATAAAATGTTTGGATAAAAAATTTTCTATATAAAATTTTTGGATAAAAAATTTTCTATAGCGGGTTTCACCCTTGATAGAAAACATTTGAGGAAATTTCCTACAAGAAAACTTTCTACCGATTTTTTCCACTAAAGAGTGAACAACTATTTAAAAAAGTTTTCTCACACTAACATTTTCTATAACCTCAAAATATTTTATGTAATTAAAATCACGAATTAATACTAAACAACGCGATTTTTTGTACAAATATAATTAATCATTTAAGTTGCATTTTAAATTTCGTATAAAAAGTCTGAAAATATCACAAAATAATTAAATTCCTCTCTAATCAGCTGTTTTGTTGGCCTAGGAACTTTTATTTTTTTCTTTACTTCAACTTACTCAAGCATCAAGTCGAAGAAATTTTCTATGTAGAAAAGAAGAAACCAAGAAAATGAGAAAAACGAGCCGCCATGTATTTTGTTGTTGTATCTTTCAAACATTTTCTTGTTTTCTTCGATTCTCCGATTCTTTTCTTGTTTTCTATCAAGGGTGAGAAACGCTTATATAAAATTTTTGGATAAAAAATTTTCTATATAAAATTTTTGGATAAAAAATTTTCTATATAAAATTTTTCTATATAAAATTTTTCTATAAAAAATTTTTCTATAAAAAATTTTCTATATAAAATTTTTCTATAAAAAATTTTATATATAAAATTTTTCTATAAAAAATTTTCTATATAAAATTTTCTATAGAAAATTTTTTATAGAAATATTTTATATAGAAAATTTTATATAGAAAATTTTTTATAGAAAAATTTTATATAGAAAATTTTTTATAAATAACTTTCTATATAAAATGTTTGGATAAAAAATTTTCTATATATTTTTCTATAAAAAATTTTCTACCCGGTGAAAAATGAGCATATATGGATACATATATGTAAATATATGGATGCATATATGTAAATATATGAGCATATATGGTCATATATGAAATTGTATGCAGTTATATATGATCATATTTGCAACATATATGTCCATATACGTAAAATGAGGGCATATGCCCATATATGACATATGTGGACATATATGGAGCATATATGTCATATATGTTCATATGCCCTCATTTTACGTATATGGACATATATGTTGCAAATATGATCATATATGCCTTCATACAGTATCATATATATTCATATATGCTACATATATGGACATACATGAAAATGTATGAACGCATATATGATCATATTTGTACCATTTTTCACCGGGTATATAAAATTTTTCTATAAAAAATTTTCTATATAAAATTTTTCTATATAAAATTTTTCTATATAAAATTTTTCTATATAAAATTTTTCTATAAAAAATTTTCTATATAAAATTTTTCTATAAAAAATTTTCTATATAAAATTTGTCTATAAAAAATTTTCTATATAAAATTTTTCTATAAAAAATTTTCTATAGAAAATTTTATATATAAAATCTTTCTATTAAAATTTTTCTATATAAAATTGTTCTATACAAATTTTTCTATAAAAAATTTTCTATATACAATTTTTCTATAAAAAATTTTCTATATAAAATTTTTCTATAAAAAATTTTCTATATAAAATTTTTCTATAAAAAATTTTCTATATAAAATTTTTCTATAAAAAATTTTCTATATAAAATTTTTCTATAAAAAATTTTCTATATAAAATTTTTCTATAAAAAATTTTCTATATAAAATTTTTCTATAAAAAATTTTCTATATAAAATTTTTCTATAAAAAATTTTCTATATAAAATTTTTCTATAAAAAATTTTCTATATAAAATTTTTCTATAAAAAATTTTCTATATAAAATTTTTCTATAAAAAATTTTCTATATAAAATTTTTCTATAAAAAATTTTCTATATAAAATTTTTCTATAAAAAATTTTCTATATAAAATTTTTCTATAAAAAATTTTCTATATAAAATTTTTCTATAAAAAATTTTCTATATAAAATTTTTCTATAAAAAATTTTCTATATAAAATTTTTCTATAAAGATTTTATATAGAAACATTTTTTTATAGAAAAATTTTATATAAAAAAATTTTTATAGAACATTTTTTATACAAAAATTTTATAAGAAAAATTTTATAAGAAAAATTTTATATAGAAAATTTGTTATAGAAAAAATTTATATACAAAAAGTTTAAGAAAAATTTTATATAGAAAATTTATTATAGAAGAACTTTATATAGAAAATTTTTTATAAAAAATTTTTTTATACAAAATTTTTTTCATAGAAAATTTTTTATTTTTTATATAAAATTTTTTAAACCCTGCCTCTAATCTAAGCGCAGGGTTAAAAAAAATTGCACAAACAGATAATCATTTCAAGCGAAAACAAAGAAACATTCGAGTTTAAAAAAATGTAAAATATAAATTACAAACAAATATTCACAAGGTATAACCATATTTTTCCCAGGAAAACAAAGTTTTGCTTTGTGTTTTTTTTTTTTGTTTATTGGACTTCTAAAGAAATTTATGTTTAAACTGCTCTACCTAAATATACATTTTACTATTGTTTGTTAATAACGCATTTAGGCTAACCTAAAAAGTAAAAGGGTTTAGATTTAGGTTTTAAAGTATAAAGTTGATAAAAAAAGTCAATGTATTCAAATAAAATGTAAAATAATATTATTAGATTTGATGCAGTCTAAACGCCTTAATACAGACAATTCTATTTTTTATCATTTAGCAATAACAAAAAAATATTTGATAGCAATTTTTTCATATATGCAAAAAATATGTTTAATTAAATTATTGTCTTTTGTACAATTTAAATTATTACACTAAATTTAACTTGTTTTGGTCTTTTTCTTTTGTATATATTTTAGCTTGGGATATTGGCAACTCTGTACAAGACGCATTTGTTATAGCTGTTGAAGAACATGCCAGGGAACGTTTGCAACGTTTATCGGCCTTAAATCGTGTAACGCCTGTGGATATAACCCAATTATCAAAAAAGGTAAAGTTAAAAATTTAAAAAAGTAAAAATTAATTAAATTTACAGAAATTTTGTCGCTGCACAGAAAAAAACAGCTCTTTATTAAACAAACTAAAATTAACAACTTTTGTAATTGATTCAATTAAAAAACTTATTGCTTCGATATTACCATTATCAACAACTTTTTTAATTAAATGTTTTATAAAAGAAGTAAAATATTTTTTTTTTAACATATGCTATTAAGTGTCGAGTCTAAAAAAATATTTATTTACAAGATTAAATAAGATTATATAGAGAATTTTAAAAATTTCTCATACCAATTATTTCTTTTGGTTAAATCAATTAATAAAATAATTAAACTAGTTGTTTTTCCCCAAACAAAAACTTTAATCACATTTTTTTCTGTGTTTAATATAAAATCATTTAAAAATTAAAATTCCTATTACTCCACTTTCACTTTATAACTTTTCACCGAATTTCAATTCACAACGACTGCTTTTATTTTTTTTTTAATATTAAAATATTTTCAGTAGCAATAATTAATTAAAAAATTCTTTTCTACCTGTTAACAAATAAAAAAAAACTGTATATAAAATGAAACGAAATAATATTATAATTAATTATTTAAGCACATGCTATTGTTTATACTCATTAATTATCATCTACTTGAAAAGAAACCAACAGCTTTATTCGTTTCATTCATTTATTCACTCACTCAGTCATTCATTCATGCATTCATTGATTCATGCAAATAAAAACGTGTTTTAAAACAAAAAAACTTTTCGGAACATAAGTAAAAATTTAATTTAAATTATCATATTTTTTGCCATAAGACAAAAAAAAAACACAATAAAAAAATATTCATAAAATTGAACAATGATGTGTAATAAGGAAGCACTTTTTTGTAGCAACTGTTATCGAAAAATCGATAACAAAAAAATTTTAAAATAAAATGTTATAGTTATCTTTCTATAGAGTTTCTTCAGTTCTTTATTTATCAAAAGCACACACAATTTTCTATAGTTGCCGAAATATCGATAACACAAAATGTTTCTACAAAAAAATTCTTTAGTCATCGATATATCGATAACACTGAAAAAACTTAAATATAGAAAGTATTTTTTAATTCTTGATTTATCGAAAGTATTCTAAATTTTTATAGTTGCTAAAATATTTTTATAGTTGCTAAAATAACTTTTTTCATTTAAAAAATTTCTTTAGTCATCAATAAATCGATAGCATTTATATCGTTTCTATAAAAAATGTCTTTAGTCATCGATATATCGATAACACTGAAAAAAATTAAACATAGAAAGTTTTTTTAAATAATAATATCGATTAAACGACATTTTTTTTTTTAAACAATTTCTTTACGCATCGATATATCGATAACATGTAAAATGTTCCATAGAAAGTTTCTATAGGTATAGTATATAGTACATAATTGATAACACAACATTTTTTATAGAAAATTTCTTTAGTTATCGATAACAGGTATAGTATATAGTAGGTATAGTATATAATACATAATTGATAACACAACATATTTTATAGAAAATTTCTTTAGTTATCGATAACAAGAAAATTTTCTAAAGAAGATTCTGTAGTTGTCGATATATCGATAACACAAAGAAAATCTGTGGAGAATTTCTGTAAGTATCGATAAATTAATGACACAAAAAAATATTCTATAGAATATTTGTATAGTTATCGATAACACAAAACATTTTCAATAGACTATTTTTTTGGTTATCGATAACACAAAGGTTTCTATAGTAAAGTTCTATATTTATTGATAACTACAGAAATATATCGATAACACAACCAATTTTTCTATAGTTATCGATATATTGATAACACAAACAATATTCTATAGAAACATTGCTATAGTTATCGTTATATCGATAAAATAAAAAAATGTTCTATAGAAAATTTCTATAGTTTTCAATATATCGATAAAACAAAAAATTTGTTAATGACAATATTTTACAGTTTTCTAAAGTTATCGATATATTGATAACAACAAAATTGTCTACAAAAATTTTTGGTTATTGATGTATCGATAACAACCAATTTAAAAAATATTTTTTTTTTTAGTTATCAATAGCGAGAATTTTTTTATAACATGTCTAAAGGTATCGATATATCGATAAAACAAAAAGAATTTTTCAGAAAATTTCTATATTTATCGATAAATCGATATTACACAAAATTTTTAATAGAAAATTCTATAGTTATCGATAACTATATGTATAATCATATATCTAAAGGTATCGATATATCGATAAAATAAAAATAATCCTTCAGAAGATTTCTATATTCAAAATTTTTTATAGAAAATTTTATAGTTATCGACATATCGATAACATAAAATATGTTTTATAGACAATTTCTATAGTTATCGATAACAGAAAAACTTTTCTTTAGAAAACTTTTATAGTTACCGATATATCGTTAACACACAAAATTTTCGATAGAAAATTTCTAAAGTTATCGATAACAGCAAAATTTTTGATAATTTCTAAAGTTATCGATAAAAACCAAATTTTCTACAGAAGATTCTGTAGTTGTCGATATATTGATAACACAAAAAAAATATTTCTATAAGTATTGATTAATTAATAACACAAACAATTTTTTGCAGAAAATTTCTATTGTTACTGATATATCGTTAACACACACAATGTTCGATAGAAAACTTCTTAAGTCATCGATATATCGATAACAGCAAACTTTGCTAAAGCAAACGCTATAGCTAGGGATGTATCGAAATAACAAAAATGTAATACACAAAACTTGTATGCTTATCTATAAATCGATTACACACAACATTTTCTATAGAAAATTTCTATAGTTATCGATTTATTATAAAAAATTCTCTAGTTATCGTTGTATCAATAATAAACAAAATTTTCTAAAGTTATCCATATCGATGACACACAAAATTTTCTAAACAAAATTTCTATAGTACATAAAATATTCTGCCAAAAATATCTCTAGTTATCGATTTATCGATAGCAGACAATTTTCTATAAAAAAATTCTAAAGTTATCGATAACACAAAATTTTTTAAATAAAATTTCTTAAGTTATTATTATAAAGAAAACTTAAAAATAATCTATAAACTATAGAATTAGTTATCGATAACAGCAAACTTTTCTATAAAAAATCTTTTGTTATCGATATATAAATAAAAGCAACATTTTATATAAATAATTTCGGTAGTTATATACATCGATTGCACAAACTTTTCTATAGTTATCGATAACACCAAATTTTGTGATAGAATATTCTACAGTTATCGATATTCGATAACAAGAATTTTTTTTTTAAATTTGTCAATATATCTACAACAAAAATAAAACTTAGATATATTGGTATCAGAAAAAATGTGGAATCGATAACGCAAACAATTTTCTATAGAAAATTTCTTTTGTTATCGATATATCCATTACATAAAAAGTTTTCTATACAAAAGTTCTATAGTTATCGATATATCGATAACAGAAACAATTTTCTATAGAAAATTTTTATAGTTATCGTTACATCGATAACACAAACAATTTTCTATATTTATCGATATATTGATAACAACACACAAAAATTTCCTTAAAAGATTTCTTAAATTATCGATGTATAGATACCACATAAAATGTTCTATAGTTATCGATATATGAAAACACAACGTTTTTTGAAAGTTATGGTTGTAACAACAAAATTTTCTATAGAAAATTCTATAATCATCGATAAATCGATAACAAAAAAAAATTCTATAGAAAATTTTAGCTTTCGATACATCGATAACGATAGAAATTTTCTTAGACATTTATTTTTGATATCGATATATCGATAACTATATACATTTTCTATAGAAAATTTCCTGTATTATCGATATACCGATAACAATAGAATTTTCTATAGAAATTTAGAATTTTCTATAGAAAATTTTCTGTGTTATCGATATACCGAAAACAATAGAATTTTTATACGCTCCAACAACAGTATGAGGGTATACTCACTTTGTCATTCCGTGTGTAACACATCGAAATATCGGTCGGGGACCCCACAAAGTATATATAATATTGATCCATGATAGAATCTAAGACATTCTAGCGATGTCCGTCCGTCCGTCCGTCCGTCTGTAGAAATAACGATGCAGTCCAAACCAAAAGAGCTAGACCCCTGAAATTCGGCCAGAATATCTCTTATGTTACTGGTAATGTTAAGTTCGAAGATGGGCAAAATCGGACCAGGGGGAAAAAAGTTACCCCTTGAAGAACTAAAACGACCCCTGAAAAATACGATATTTTTACGAGTTTTTTTTAATTTTTGCTCAATAAATGTAACATTTGTATGCCATATTATATTCATAGACCTGCGCTTGGACCAAGGGGGTTAGAAAATTCGATTTTTTCAGGATTTCAATAACCACGCCCCCAAAGGGGGGCGTGGTTATAGAAATTAATTAAAAACAACGATAAAAATTTATTATTTAAGCGTAAATATCATAAACAAAAAATTTGTAAACATATATAGCGGGGGTACAGCCATCCCCCACCAAGTCCGCCGACCCCCTCCCCCCACCAAAAAAAAAGACGCCCCTGCGATTTTTTTTTTTTTTTAATTTTAAACGTGTTGGAGGGTATAAAAGATTTGGCACAGCCGAATTTAACACTCTTACTTGTTTATAGAAAATTTTGTTGTCATTGATATGTCGGTAACTATAAATTTTACATCCAAATTTTTTTTTTTTATCGATGAAACAAAAAATTTTCCATAAAAAATTTATATAGTTATCGATATATCAATAATACAAAAAAAAAATTCTATCGATAACGCAAATTTTCTATCAAAAAATTTCAGTAGCTATATCGATAACACAAATATTTTATAGGAAATTTCTATAGTTAAAGATACATCGATAACACAAAAATTTTTCTATAGAAATATTTCCATAGTTATCGATATAGCGATAACAGAAAAAATTTGCTATAGAAAATTCTATTTTACTATAGAAAATTCTATTGTTATCGGTATATCAATAACACAGACAATTTTCTATAGAAAATTTCTATAGGTATCGGTATTCTATGAAAAATTTTTCATAGAAAATTTCTATAGTTATCGATAATACAAAAAAAAATTCTATCGATAATGCAAATTGTCTATAAAAAAATTTATATAGCTATATCGATAACACAAATATTTTATAGAAACTTTCTATAGTTAACGATATATCGATTACACAAAAATGTTTCTCTAGAAATATTTCTATATTAATCGATATAGCGATAACACAAAAAATTTGCTATAGAAAATTCTATTTTTCTATAGAAAATTCTATTGTTATCGATATATATAATAACACAGACAATTTTCTATAGAAATTTTATATAGTTATCGATATATCGATATCATCAAAAAATTTCTATAGAAAATTTCTGTCGTTATCGATATATCGAAAGCTAGAATTTTCTATAAAATTTTTTTCTTGTTATCGATTTATAGAAAATTTCTATAGTTAACGTTATATCGATAACACAAAAATGTTTCTATAGAAATATTTCAATAGTTATCGATGTAGCGATAACACATACAATTTTCTATAGAAAATTCTATTGTTATCGGTATATCAATAATACAGATAATCTTCTATAGAAAATTTAGCACAAAAATGTTCTCTAGAAAACTTTTATAGTTATCGATGTAACACAAACAAGTTTCTATAGAAAAATTCTATAGATATCGATAACACAAATTATTTTTTTTGAAAATTTCTATAGTTATCGATATGCTATTAATAAACAAATTTCTTTAAAAAATTTCTAAAGTTATCGATACTTTGATAACACACAAAATGTTCTATAATTATCGATATATGATAACGCACGTTTTCTTTAGAAAATTTCTACACTTATCGATATAACAACAAAATTTTCTATAGAAAATTCTATCGTCATCGATAACATGAAAACATTTCTATAGAAAATTCTATAGCTACATATAAATACCGATAAAATTTTCTATAAAAAAATTTTATAACTATCGATATATCGATACCCCGCAAAGGTTTCTATACAAAATTTCTATAGTTATCGATTAAACACAAAATTTTCTACTCGAAGATTTTAGAATTTGTTATAGGTTAAATAGATATAACAACAAAATTTTCTATAGAAAATTCTATCGTCATCGATAACATGAAAACATTTCTATAGAAAATTCTATAGCTACATATAAATACCGATAAAATTTTCTATAAAAAATTCTATAACTATCGATATATCGATACCCCGCAAAGGTTTCTATACAAAATTTCTATAGTTATCGATTAAACACAAAATTTTCTACTAGGATTTTAGAATTTGTTATAGGTTAAATAGATTTTAGTCGACAAGCTTGGGCATTTCTGCTTTTCTTGTAAGATTTCACCCCATTTTCAGTGACAATATGATGAATAGGTTTAAATAAAATGTTAATTTAAATTTATTTTGCTTTAAAATGTTTTATTATGAAAATTATGTTATGTTAGTTTAAATTAAATTTCTAATTCTTGTGTGATGGTAAATTTTAGGAATTAACTTTGAATAAAAATCGAAATTTACTAAATTGGAATAAAATTAATTAAAAACTTATGTGAAATAATGAAACTTTCATCCTACACAAAAACAAATTTGTCAGGAAAATAAACTACATTGGTAGTTAGAAAACTTTTAGAAAATTTTCCCTAAAATGTTTCTATTTCAAAATTCTACCTAAGTTTTGGAAAAAAATTACCAAGTTTTGGTAAATTTAACCAAGTTTTTGGTAAATTTAACAAAGTTTTTCGTAAAATAAAATATTGTAAACTTTGTTGCAGAAAATGTTGTCAAGTTTTCGTTAAAATTTACCCAGTTTTTGGTAAAATTAACTATTATTTTTTTAAAGGAAATAATGACCTCGAGCTAGAATAAACCTAATCAAAATATAATATTTTAAAGGTCGAATAAAACAATTTTTATTTTTTAATAAAAATTAATCAGAATTAACTATTTTTAGTAAAATTTCATGTTGTAAATTTTGTTTTACAAGGAATCAAAGACCTTTATTTAAATATTTGTGTAATAACAAAATATTCTATTAATTTATGTTAAAAGCATTTTCAAGCTCTTAAGTAAAAAAAACATTTAAACAATCATCCGATATTTCGCAATTCTTTGAATTGAATCTTCAGGGACAGATCAAATTTGGTAATAAAGACACAAAAAAATTCAACTACATAACGTACTGTTCACTACCATCGTCATTATTGCACTCGTTGGAAATGAACACTACTTTACGTATTAAAATTTTTATGTGTTTTTATTAACAAATTTGATCTGTCCCTGAAGATGCAATCCAAAGAATTGCGAAATATCGGATGATTGTTTTAATGTTTTTTATTTAAGACCTTGAGCTTAAAAATGAAGAATGCAATTCAAAGAATTGCGAAATATCGGAAGATTTTTTAAATAAATAAAAAAACATTTAAACAATTCCGACCTCGAGTTTGAAAATGTATTCCTTTTAACAGAAGGTCGAATAAAAACAACATTTATTATTCAATTAATTTTTTAATTAATACAATTAAAATTTAAATTAATATTTAATTTTTGAAATAAATTTTTAAATTAAAAAAAATTAATATTTCATTAACATTTTTAAAAAATTGTTAGAAATTCTTTCTAAATTTTTTTTAGTAAAATTTTACATTGTAAACTTTGCATTCTACATACTCAGAATCAAAGGCCGTTATTAAAATATTTGTTTGATACAAAAAATTAATTTAACTATAAATAATAATTATGTGTTATGTAAAAAATATTAAATATTTTTTTACTGATTATTTTTTTTGATAGAATCCATTACATAATTAATTAATACTGTTTTTAACATAAAATTGCAAAACATAATTTTAAAAAAATTTCAAAAATTAATTGAGTGTTATTTTAAAAATTATTAAAACTGATTATTTTTGTATAGAATCAATTAAAAAAGTAATTGAATATTTTTTTCCATTCAATTAAATTTTTAATTATTCCTTTTTTCTGTGTAGGTAACATATTTCATTTAAATTTATTAACAAAAAAATATTTTTTTTTGTAAATCCTAAAAATTCTTTTACAACAATTATCTGGAAAAACACATTTGTTTTTTTATTATACGTATGCATAATTTATTAGTAAATCCTTAATGTTTCTTTAAAACAGTTTTGTAATAATATTTAATGTGATTCTGTATGCATAAACTAAATGCAAATAATCTTTAACAACAAAAAACAAAAAAGTAACAAAAATATGCATTATTAAATTATGCAAATTTTCTGCATAAAAAAAGGGAGAAAAACAAGAAATCCAAAAAGACAAACGTGAATTTTTTTGAAATTGAAAAATGACTAATTGACCCAGGAAAAGGTAAAACATATAAATGCGTAAAACTTTTTATAGACAAGAATTCTTAAAGGCTGAAAAAGGCAAAAGGTTTGTTGAAAGTTTTAACTTTGAGAAGGATGATTTAAAAATGGCTTATTTTACAAGACTACAGTTTAAAATTAAGTAAAACTAAGATAAAATATTAGCCAAGAAATAATAAACATATTTTTTTTTTTTTTTTAAGAATTTAAAAAAAAAAATATTGCCAAGATATTAATTTCCCAATGCATCAAATCTAGAGCATGTTTTATTAGCAGCACACAAAAAAACTTTTTTATTGTTGGCTCATTTTTAATTAAAATTTTGTCATATTGACAAAAACTTTAATTGTAATGACAAAGAAAATAATTGTTTTTATTCAACAACACTATTTATCAATACAATAAATCAATTGTTAATATGACAACGTTTTAGTTAAAAATGATCCAACAATACAAAAACAAATTATTTCTGTGCACTTCTTTCTAGAACTGAGTCTTCTAACTCTTCCGCAATCAGTGCTCGAACTAGTTCCCGAATTGATTCTCCTACCCATTTTGGACAATCTTAATAAAAATCCATCCTGTTCCACGTCTACTTCTTGACAACGATACATTTTACTGAGTTTTTTTACATTAAATTTAGTTTCGCTTTTTTTTGTTGTTTAATTTTCTTTTAATATGTATTTTCCTATTCCACTTAATCAAATGGGGAAATAATAAATGTTTTTCCTTGTCAATATCCTGTTATTGTTTGGATTATTTTTATTTTTTTTGCAATTTAACTGTGTTGGTTTTTAGCTGAAATTGTTTTATACTTGTTTTAACCACAAATTGAAAATGAAAATTTTAATAGTGTATTTTTTTTTCATCAAACAATTGATATTGCTGCGAATTTAATATAGCAGGAGAAATTGAATCAAAAATATCACTGATATTTCTTCAGAATTTCTACGATTTTTTTCTAATTTTTCGGGGATTCCAAGATTTTTTTTATTTATGTTTAAACAAAATCAGAAAAAAATTAAAAAAAATTCAGAAAATACTGTAAAATTCAGAAAAAATCAAAAAATCTATTTCCGTCTGTCTGTTGAAATGACGATCACGGCCAAAATACTACTCAGATGTGACTGAAACTTAACATTATTATTATTTGTTGTCCTGAGCAGTTTGGTATTGCATTTGAGCGAAATCGGTTCAGCGGTTAAAAAGTTGTGAACGAAAACGTAAGAAGACCTCGAAAATTTTGGTAGATTCAACATATGCTAAAAATACAATGAAATGATTTAATTGGGCTGCTGGTTTACAATTGTGAACATAATTCAAAGCCTAACGGTATTTAAACAAGAACAAACTTATTTTTTTACAAAAAAATATTTCGCGGATTTTTTTTCACCAAATTTTTTTTTCTGCGGAAATAAGAATAAATACTCTTTTTTGCCTTGTGGAGGGTATCAATGCATTCGGCAAGGCTGAATTTAACTTTTTTACTTGTTTTTTTTTTTTTTATATTTTATGGAACTGATTTGGAAGTTTCCAATTTTTTTCCCCTAAATTTCCTGTATTTTTCCGATGTTTTTTCTTTATCCCCCTGAATTTTTCTAGCTTTTTCAAAATTTCGTTTTTTCTGAATTTTCGTGAATTTTTCAGAATTTTTCTAATTTATTCTAAGTTTTTCTGAAATTTTCTCTATCATTAAACATGGGATACACAAAGATATAGTGGCAACTCTGACAATATATTTTATCTTTATATATTCTTTACCCCATTTTCTAAACATATTTTGACCACCAAATAACGATATTCTTAATACACGGCCTTTGTTTTAGTATAAGAGTCATACAAGCTTTACGGCAAAAGATAATTGGGTAACTCAGGGTCATAACTCAATCATAACTCAATTTCTTCAATGTGGATTTTGTATAAAAACGATCTATTATATTACAGTAGACTGAGTTGAGTATAAGATAGTCTGAGTATAAGACGATAATTTGAGTATAAGTTCTTAGTAAAAGGTGATTTTATAAGGCGATATCAGTGTACGATACGAAATTCTAGTATAATACTATTATAATAAAGTACATATATGACAATAATGTCTTATACTCGTACTCCCGTCTTATTCTAAACTGCTGCCCGAGTATAAGACATGAGTACCTGTATAAGTCTATGGTGTAAGTATTAACTTACAAGGGAAGTCTCCCTGGTGTCACCCTCCGATCTTTATGAAATTTGGATATGTTGTTAAGAACGAAACTGCCATAAATCAATATCAACGTTTGATTACAAAACCTCCCATAATTGAAGAATTTTTGAAAATTGCAAAGATTATTTGTGAACCGGAAACCACAACTTTAGAACATAAAATTGAAAAATTTATTAATAATTACAGACAACTTTCAAAGGAAGAGGCTAAAACTCAGTGTCTTGGTCTTTTAAATGAGGTAAATCAAACTTATGACTCACAATGGTTTTAATCTTTTAACATTTAACGTTAGATCACTAATTGAAGTGAGTCGTAGAGTTGATCTTCTGAATACTATAAGATCAAATAAAATTGATATTGCCTTCGTGCAAGAAACTCATTTAAAAGATAGACACAGAGTTTACTTGGAAAATTATAACATCATTGAAGATCGCCGTTCGCAAGGAGTAGCTGTCGTTCTGAGAAATTCGTATAAATTCACGAAAATTGTTGCTGATGAAGTAAAGTTCCCACATATATTCATTAAAATTGAACTTTCATTTCATGGTTCAATTAAAAAGCTTCTTCTTGGATCTGTCTACGTCCCTTGTAATTTTAATACAACACAACTAAACGATAGCCTTCAGTGTCTAGGAGCCCTGTCTCAAAACTTTGATGGGACATTCATAGGGGGTGATTTTAATGCTAGACACACTTCTTGGAGGGATTATATAAATAATCAAAATGGAATTTTACTACATAATTTTATACAAAATAACCCATTATATTTTGAGCGCATTACCAACTCCCAACCTACTTATCCTAATGGTTCCTCATTTCTCGATCACTTTCTCGTCAGTCCTAACTGTATAAACTTTTCGGATCCAAATTTTAAAACTCTCTGCTTGCCCACCTTTTCTGATCATTTTCCACTTAAACTTGAAATTAATCTTCCAGATTTTGAGATTATACTATATCAACATCGGACTTTTACTTCTTTTAAAAACACAAATTGGAACAATTTCAGAAATGATATGAGTAATGAACTCTTAAGGATCTTTCCAGTTTCAAATAAAAATCTTTTGAATAACGAAATTGATAAACATATTGATGAATTTACAGCAACTTTAAACTTAATTTCTAATAACCACTCGGAACAAATTGAATTGAAGAATCGCAAATTTTTAATCTCGAATAATGTAAAAAAATTATTCAAGATTAAATACAATTGGCAAAAGAATTTAAAGCGAATTTATTACAGAACACTAAATCGTAACGATGCTAATTATTTATTACTCTCAAAACAAATTCAACTTTTAAATATTATTATCAAAAGGCAAGTTGAACTGGAACAATCCGCAAATTTTAGTGAGAAACTTAAAAATATTAAACCAGGTCCGACAACTCACAAAAAAATATATAACTTAATAGGATATAAGAGAAATAAATATCTTAAAACATTATCTGTTAATGGAGTGGTCATTGAGGATCAAACCTTAAGAATCAATTTACTAAAAAATCACTTTTCTGAAATATATAGCGATACTGCTCCCAACAGAGATGTATCGCATATTGTAGAGGTTATAAATTATACTATCTCTGATACCGCAGCTTCCCAATTTCTATTTAACGAAAATTTTCCGGCTTTAAACTCACAGAAATGTTCAAATCTTATTTCCTTAGATGAACTAATTATTCATTCTAAATCTATAAATAACAAGAAATCAAGTGGATTGGATAATATTTCTAACTTTATTATTAGAAAGCTTCCAACTAAAGCGTTCGAATTTTTAACAATTATTTTTAATAATTGCTTGAACAACTCATACTTTCCTGATACATGGAAAATTTCCAAAATAGTTCCCATACAGAAGAAACCTAAAAATTTTGATATAAACAACTTAAGGCCTATTTCAATGCTTTCGAATTTAGGCAAACTTTTCGAAAGGTCAATTCGAATAAAAATGGATTTAGGAACCAGAGGGGCATATATACCTGAATTACAGTTTGGTTTTAAAAATGGCCATTCTACAGTTGATGCATTACTAAAGTTTCAGAATGATGTAGTTTGCAATCTTCGCAAAGGGTTTTGTACAGTAGCAATTTCTTTAGATGTGGAAAAAGCATTTGATCATGCTTTTCATAATGGAATTCTTTTTAAAATGGTACAAATAGGATTTAGTGCTCCCATTATAAAACTTTTTAGGAGTTTCTTTTCCGGAAGATCATTTTGTATTGAATTTAATGGTAGACTATCTGACTTTGGATCAATTAGCTGTGGAGTTCCACAAGGCTCAATTTTAGCACCACATCTATACAATATATTTGTGTATGATTTTCCTCATATAGTTCAGAACTCTATAGGTATTCTTTATGCTGATGATTCCCTTTTGTACTCACATAGCGAATCACCTATTGATGCATTGAGTCAGGTTTCTAGGCATCTACGAATTGTTAAAAACTTTTATGACGATTGGGGAATTAAAATTAATACATCAAAATGTGAAGCTATTTGTCTTCGCAATGCGTCTGGAAAATGTAAAAGGTTTGTCGTCCCCGAGAGCAAAACATTAAAACTTTTTAATAATGGTATCGAGATCCCTTTTAAAGATGACATTAAATATCTTGGAATATACTTTAATAAACTTCTAAAATTTAACAAACATGCCAGAATAATGATACAAAAATCATATAAAATAATTAGAACCTTTTCAAGAATCTTGTATAACAAAAGTTTACCACAAAATACAAAATTATTGTTGTATAAGACATGTGTAAGACCAGTAATATTATATGGTTTTCCAATTTGGTTTAATATATCACCTATAATAATTAAAGAAATGGAGATTCTCGAACGTAAAATGTTACGGAATTGCATTGGAAGGAACTTTGAATCGATCGACAAACGTTATTCAAATCTTTTTATCTATAGGCAGTCAAAAATAACCCCAATCGGGTTATACATATGCGATATTCTGAAAAGATTTATAACAAGACTTTCTCTTCATGAAAATCAATACATGAAAAACATATTTGAACAACAAAAACTCTTTAATTGGTCAAACACAAACTACTTATCCCCAATAGGGTTCCTTAATGAGGATCCACCCAATTTTGATTTGAACAACTCAATTTGTTACAACTTCTATATTAAGAGTAGACCTGGTGCTCACAGAGGATAGCACGTTTATTTTATTTTTTATTATTATTTTTTTTTTTTTTTTACTTTTATAATTTCCTTTTTATTTGTAAATTTAATTGTAAGTTAACGTTAAGAATATTTTAAGAGATATGCTCTCTAATTATGAAAGCTTCGGGAGCAAGAGCGAAACAACAAAATTAATTTAATATTCAATTGAAATTATTTCTCTTTAATGAAAAAGCATGGTGCTGTTTTAATTGTTTTCTGTTAATTAGGATA
Organism: Pegoplata infirma; assembly: GCA_963921195.1. Classification (NCBI taxonomy): domain Eukaryota; kingdom Metazoa; phylum Arthropoda; class Insecta; order Diptera; family Anthomyiidae; genus Pegoplata; species Pegoplata infirma. The sequence goes on from OY992540.1 coordinate 216,403,854, forward strand.
ATACATTTTAATCTTAAGTTTTCTTTTTTTCAAATTGTTAAAAAAAAAGCTATTATTGATGATGAAAAAAGGCTCAATAAATTTAAATTACAAATTACAAATTACAAATTAAGAACGAAAATTAATTCGACACGTCTTTTTTTTAGTGGCCCAAACTTATTTTTAGGGGGGGGGGTGGATTTGTATGGGGGGAAATTGACCTTTTTCAGTTTTTTACAATTTACGACTATTTAAGCAAAATTAATAAAGGCATGTGTGGTATCAGATTAAAGGTATTAAAAATACCTATCTCTTGGTGCTAACAATGATATTTTTCGACTTATTAACAAAAATGTCCTTAAATTTTGGTATTTTACTCAATATGACGAAAAGTTGTGCATGTTTGGACAAGTTTTTAGCACACGTAGATAGGGTTTTCAAATACCTTTCATTTGGTATGTAACATAACTAGGTTTCTTTGCATAATGTAGGAGATCGAAAAAAACTGAAAAATGGCCTTGTCTTCCCTCCTCCTTTTTCCCCCTAAATATGAATTTGGGCCGCTAAAAAAAATACGTGTCCCTTTATTTTTTCTGACCTACAAAATAAATCCAATTCCATAAAGAGCCGTTGGTGACACTAGGGAGACTTCCCTTGTTTGTCTGACTACTATTTAAAATAGAGAAAGTATAACCCCCCAATTTTGTAAAACGCAACGCGCCGCGTTGACAAAATTTCTGTGTAATTTGTTTTTGTTACAACAACAAATTGTATTGAAAATTTCACAACGCGGCGCGTTGCGTTTTACAAAATTACGCCATAAGTCTCTTATAAATCTAAGTATAAGATTTTTAAATCACATAAACTTACAAAACTTCCTAAACATAATTTTATTTCTTTCTCCTTACAGTTACAACAAAATAAAAGCGGTGCACCAACAACACAAAAACAAGATTTAAGTTTTCTCAATGAAGCCTCCCCCATTTATGTGACCTCATTAAATAGCAATCATACGACCTGCAATAGTACGACCTTAACAACAGCATCAACATCGGGTACAGCTGGTCTAATAAGTGCAACAACAATAACACCAACAGCAATAGCGTCAGCAGCAGCGCCTAATGCAAGTTCAATTAAAACGCAAACACAACCAGCTAGTGGTGGCATAGTATTAGCAACAGCAGCAGTAGCGGCAGCAACAGCTGGTACTATTAATAAACAACAACAACAACAGCAGCAGGTAATAGCCGATAGGAATGCCAATAATCCATATGCTTCAGTGGCATTAGCAACATCAGCGGGAGTTAAGGGAATTACAGGAATATCATCAGCAACATTAGCACAAACGGGAGTAACAACTACAGTAGCACCAGCAGCAGCAACAACAACCTCAATATTGACAAATCATAATAGTATATTTCAAGCAACGCCTTTATCAAAGTTGCCCTCAGCGTTGCAACATAAGAAATTGACTATTGCCAGAAGTTTACAACATTTAGAAGTTAAGGAGGAAGATGATGACGATGATGATTTGGCAGCATTAGGTGCTAATTTATGTAATATTAATTTTATTAATTATAAAAATAAACATGCTGAAATACCCACACCAACAACAGCCACTGTAGTTGGTGGTATACCAATTGTAGCAACAGCGACAGCAGCAGCATCATCATCAACATCATCGTCGTTGGGAAACAGTAACACTTTGGGTGGAAGAAAATCACAAATAAATACCATAAGTGCCACAGTGGATGTACATCATTCTCATTCAATAGCAGCAACAACAGTAGCAGCAATATCATCAGAAGCATCTGCTGCATCGATAGCAGCAACAACGTATCACGATCATATACCACCGCCTTTACAAATACCCCCGCCCAATAAAATCTATGTGGATGCTGAAACATTGACCTCACCACGTTTAGCTAAGGATTTACCGACTTCAGTAAAAAGTGGCCAACAACCAATTGTACAGCAACCATTGCTATCCAATAATAATAATAACAATAATTCAAAGTCTTCTGCAGTATCATCAGTATCATCACTTGCATCTGCTGCAACTACAGCTCAACTACTACTAAATAATAATATTCAACTTCAACCAAAATTATCAACGACCTCTAGTAATTTATCAAATTCAATTGCCACAAATGCCCAGTTAACATCATTATCATCATCAACAGCATCATCATCATTAATAGGTGCAACAGCAGCAACATCACATAGTCTAGGTCCTTCTAGTGTAATTACGAATATTTCAAATTATACACAACAAACATCAGCAGCATCAACAAATATTATTAGTAGCGGTAGCAATAATTGTGATTTATATATATCAACCAATAATCTTCAACAGCAAACACCACCGAGAAGAGAGGTAAGTTGGAGAAGAAATTTTAGTTTTCGTTTTAATATAAATCAGATGCATAATATAAGACAGGAGTAGTTGGCTGTAGAAATATGAGTGTATAAGACTAAACTCTTATACTCACTTTACCGTCTTATACTTACTGTACCGTCTTACAGTTGAGGTTATAAGTGGCTGCTGACTTTTTACGTCAACACACGTAGACTCTGAGGTCCATTGTGATACCACGGGACTGTAATAGGTTTCCTTACTAGTCCCTGTCGTTAAACCATTTTGAGCTTCTTATGAAACTACTTAGATATTGAATTTTGACATCCGACAAACCAGAAAGATCGTGCAGCTCCCTAGAACCCAGCGAAGCAAGTCTCTGAAATGTTCGATAGTTTCCAACTCCTCTTCATCCATGCAACTCCGGCAAAAGTCATTCGACGGAACATTTAAACGCTCTGCGTTCATCCCTATAAGACAGTGTTCGGTAATTATAGAAACCACCGTCCAAATCTTTCCTTTTGGAAGCGATATCAACTCACTTGTGCGACTCTGATTAAGAAAAGGACAAATAAGTCATGTTGTCTCACAAGTCCATCCATTTGCCCATCTTTGAGTAGTCTCAGTCGCGGAGACTACTTAAAGAGTAGTCCAACACATTCCAATTCTATTGGAACCTGTAAGGTAGTTCCCAGTCTTGCAATCTCACAAGGGACTCTGAGGTCCCTGTTGTTAAACCAATTTGAGCTTCTTATGAAACTCCTTAGATATTGAATTTTGACATCCGACAAATCAGAAAGATCGTACAGCTCCCAAGATCCCAGTGAAGCAAGTCTCTGACCAGAATGTGCCGGTCAATGTCGGATGAATAGTGCGATAGTTTCCAACTCCTATTCATCCATATAACTTCGACAAGTCATTCGACTGCACATTTAACCTCACTGCGTACTTTCCTATAGGACAGTGTCCGGTAATTATAGCAACCAACCGTCCTCTTGGAAGCGATATCAGTTCACTTGTGCGCCTCTGATTAAGAGAAGGTTAAATCAGTTGTGTTGTCTCACACGTCCATCCAATTGCAAATCTTTGATTAGCCTCCGTCGCGGAACAAATCCGTAGGTTTTGCTTGAAAGTATCTACAGGCATACCAACACATTCCAATTCTGTTGGAACCTGTAAAGTAGTTCCCAGTCTTGCAAGCTCATAGGCTTTGCAATTCCCCGGAATGTCTCCATACATTTGCCCATCTTTGATTAGTCTCCGTTGCGGAACAAAGCCGTATGATTTGCTTGCAAATTTCTAGAGGCATACCAACATATTCCACATCTGTTGGAACCTGTAAGGTAGTTCCCAGTCTTGCAAGCTCCTTGGCTTTGCAATTCCTTGGAATAACTCTGTGCCCTAGGACTCACAAGAGTCGTATATCAAACTTCTTGGCCATTTCATTTAAAGACGTGCGGCATTTAGGGGAAGATCTTGTTTTAAGAAACATTGACTCCAGGGATTTGACCGCGGCTTGACTGTCAGAATAGATGTTGATTGCTGTTGTAGACAATACATTGCAGCTCAACCAGTTTGCCACTTCCTTTATTGCCAGCACCTCTTTGCCTAGTAAACACTGCAATGATCCGGCAATCTTCGAGCCAGGCTCAACTCAAGCTCCTCTGAATAGACTCCAAAGCCCACTTGTTTGTGCAGCCTCGATCCATCCGTGTAAAATTTATGGATGCTACACTACCCGGAATTCTCCCCATTCAAGACTTTCTGGATGGTATCATAGTGGTAAAGTGGCGCTCAAAAAGGCTTATAGAGGGAGCACAGCCCACATTTTGTGGTATTGTTATCTTCTTCAAGATTGCACTATGGCCACAATCGCTGCTCCTCCATTGCAGTGTGCTATTAAGACGAATTGCCGACGTAGCCGCTTACTACCTAATATGTCCAATGGTGTCAGGTGAAGGAGGATTTCTAATGCAGCCGTAGGTGTAGTACGAAGAGCACCAGTGATGCACATCGACAATATTCTCTGTACATTCGTGATGAAGACTCAGTTCTCTTTTGTCTCTAAAGCAAGCCACCAGACAATGATTCCATACAGCAGAATTGGATGCACCACTGCTGTATAAATCCAATGAACGACTTTAGGGCTAAATCCCCATCGTTTTCCAATGGCCATTTTACAGGAATATAAAGCAATCGTTGCTTTTCTTACCCGTTCCTCAATATTACGCCTAAAATTCAACTTACTACCTAGAAATACTCCAAGATACTTTGCACCATCTGAGAAGGTGATTTCAGTGGATTAACTCCCCGACCACCGCATCTTGCCCATTCAGATTGATTTTTCAGAGAACCCTAAAGATCCCTCAATATTGGCATTCAGCAGGAACCCTTTCTTGAGATTTGTATACCCTACACCGCTCTGTAGTACAGGGTATAATGAGTTTGTGCTGATGTTTGGAACTACCCGAAATATTGGTCCTAGACCCACTTTTAAGTTACCGATCGACTGCCCATGTAAACGGTGTAAACACGATACAGGTCGCAATTTTTAATAAATTGACTTGAAATTAGAAATTTTAGCCTCACTTTGTCCATGGACGAAGCCTATTGAAATTGGAAAAAATTGGTTCATGTTTAGACCATGTTTAGATTTTTCCAAATTTTAAATGAATCGAATTACCGAATTATAGTAGATATTCTTTCGAAGTTTGTCAGGTTTTGCAAATTCCAAATTTTAAAAGAATCGGATCAGTTCTTCATGTGTTCACATGATATTCACATAAATCTCTCAAATTTCATGAAAATAGAAAATATTTTATTAAATTTTTTTTGTGTGTGTTTATCGTTTAATTTAATAACCTGATCAAATCTGATTATAATAAGACCATTTTTGGACCCATATGAAAATTTCGCCCGATATTCACTTAAAGCGTTTTATTGGCAACAAATATTAACATATTTCACTCAAACTTGGTTTGTGATTTTTTTTTATGCTTATTAAAGAGTTGACAAAAGATAGATCCAATCGGTCCATGTTTGAACTTGGGACCCATTTTCCGGGAAACACTGTTGCAGGGTACTATATTGTCGGTCTTGACCGACTATAATTTTCTTGTTTTATATATTTTGTACGTCTTAACTAATTTTTTTCCTTTTCGCCTTCTTTTTTCTCTTTTCCAGTTACTAACCGATGATGATGAAGATGAAATTGATGACGTTTTACAATTAAATACAAATAGTTTAACAAATAATTTATCGCAGTTAAATTATAGTCCAAATAGTAGCATATCAAAAGGCGGATTTGAATTATTATTAGGCGATCAATCGTTAAGACAGGATATAAGGTAAGTAAAAGTAACAACCTAAGCATTTAACAAAAGTGAAATAAGTGAAATTAACAATTAAAAGAAATAGAAAGAAACAATTATCATAAACCAATAAGTGAAAGGGACAGTTAAATGGTAATAAATTTTAAAAAGAAAGAAATTTAGAAATTAAACAAGAAATTGGGGATTTTGGAACATGTAAGAAATCTAAGGAGATTTAAGGGTTATTTGTGATTAAACTAAAAAGCATTGAATTAATGTTTTTAATAGATTTCGTAAATTTTTTTAAGTGTATTTAATTTACCTTGAGCAATTTTCCCCCCATATTTTTTGTATTATTCTGTGGAATTTTAAATTTTTAATCATGTTGGTGACACTATCAATATATGTATGAAAATTATTTCAACCCTACGATATTACTTTCTGTATTCCACCATTTTGTGTTTTTTGTCTGTAGCATCCAAGAGTCTATATACAAGAAAGGCAACAACTTTTTTTAATGACAGGGAGACCAAATGACCAATTTTGCACAATTAAGTCACTTGATAACTTGAACCAATCAAGAAATTTTAGTTCAGTTTCAACCTTAGTTGGGTTAAACTGGCCATTTGGTCCTTTTGGCACAAAACATATTTTTGACCTCCTTATATTCTAGACTCCTTACTTTCCTCTACAATATTTGGTGACAAAGATTGTATTAAATGCGTTTTTGAACTGTAAGAGAGAGTGACATTACAAAATTTTTTTTGTTGTTTATTTTCATTTTATTGACCTTAACTCTGCAGAGATACGATACAATACCAATTGCAAAATATGTACAAAATACCAATGGGGGAAAATTGCAGCAGCTTTTGTTGCAAATAACCTGGGCTTATGTTGACAATAATGATGTTGATATTTTACAACGGGATGTAACTTGTCACTTTTTTGTCGTTTTTTTTTTTTGTATTTTAAACAGAAAAATAATTACAAATGAAAGAAAATTGTATTTATTTTTTTTGTTGTTCCATAGTTTTCATTGTTTGTATGGATTTATGCCAGGCTTTTCAAATAGTTTATACAATTTTTGTGTTCAACTTTTTTTTTGGTTGTTAATGAAAATGACGTGCCACAAGTTAAAAAAAATATAATAATATAATAAACCAATGCAAAAATCAGGCTGCAAAAGTGAAATATTTAATAAATTAAAAAAGATTTATTGTAGGTATAAAAAATTTAATTTTCATTTTTAGTTTTTCTTAACGGGAAAGTAGGAAAATATTATGGCCCCATGGTGGGCGCCAATCAAAAAAATTGAGTCGTTGAAGTAAAAAATTTAATAACCCGGCTAAAAATTAATTGTATATGAGCATATATGAACACATCTGACCATACATCATTAATTCGAAAACATATATGATCATATAAGAACATATATTAAAATTGGCGCTTATTCAATATATGACCATATATTGTAAAACATATGATAATATGCGATCATATATTGGCCCATTCTTAACACAAATTATCATATATGATCGTACATGAGCTTGTATACATTATTTTTAGCCGGGAAGGCAAAATATAGAAGATATAAAAAGAACCGACTATATCTCACCACAGACGAACTTTGACAGAACCTTCGAAGTCCAATTACCGACAAGAGAAGACTGGGCGGAAAACTCTGTTATGACAGAGAATGCGATCTCAATCTTAGATGGATACGGGGTTTAGGAGTTTACTCTGAATGCCTCGAAACCGGAGTCTCATTGAGACTTCCGGATAAGTGTAGTGTTTTCCAGGCTGAGGTACTTGCAATTGCTAAAGCCGCGCAGATAATTATGACAAGGGACCTTCGTCCTTGCGTCATTAACATTTTCGTGGTTAGTCTTGCAGCTCTGAAAGCCTTAGAATCAAACACTTTAAAATCGGGAATCGTTAGAAATTATATACAATCCCTTTGTCGAATTAGTCAGCACACAGTCAAGCAAATCTGGGCCCCTGGATATTGTGGGGTCGCTGGGAACAAATTGGCTGATGAATGTGCGAAAAATGGCTTGGAATCGGTGGGGGAACGTGTAGAACCTGACATCTCGGTTCCTATAGTGGAATTGATAAACGAAATTGATCGAATATCTGAGAATAGAATGAAGGATAGGTGGATATCACTGACTACGTGCAGGATATCGAGAAACCTGTGGCCACTGCCAAATCCCAAGAGGACAAAAAGTATTTTTACTTTTGGCAAACGGACATTGAGCCTATTAGTAAAAGTACTTACAGGACTCTGTTTAATTTTCCAGATGGTCTTGCGTATGGCAATTTCTAATAGGGACTATTATAGAAGTTATAGGGAAGTTTAGGAGGAGTCTGTGAAGCACTGGCTATGTGAATGTCCTGGTCTAATGAGAAGCCCCTTTAAGCATTTGGGGCAACGATTTTTCGATGACCTGATTTGTCTAAACGGTGTCTCATTGACATCTCTAGCAGAATACCTTGGAGAAACGGGGTGGTTTAAAAAGTAGAAAGTAGGGGGTTTTTCAAGCAGTTTGGACCATTTGAATGTTTTTTTCAGGCGGTATTGTCTATCGATGTATTTTAAAGCAAGAATAATTGATTTTTAGTGTAAAATTGGTTTCATTGCTTGAAAATCCTTGTACTTAAGTCTCTACTTAAACTTAAGTATTGACTCCAAAATCCAGCCTCAGGGTGGTATAAGAAGTAAAACTTTGTATCAGACAGGGAGTAGGGAAATAGAATTTAGGGAATCACAATGGGCCTTATGGCCTCCGAGTAAATTCGCCAAGTGGCGAACGCCCATCCAACATAACCTTAAATATAGAAAATTCGGTTTCCGTTATTTTTTTTAAAGGCAAAGGGAAAGTAAGAAATGAGAAACACCCTACGTTGGGCGCCAATCGAAATACTTGTGTCTTTAAAGGGAAATATGCAAATAATTTAAAAAAGATTTATTGAAGTTATAGAAAATCAGATTTTAAGTAAGTTCTTTATAGGGCGCCAATCGAAATATTTGCGTGTTTGAAGTGAAATTTTTAATAAATTAAAAATAGATTAAATGAAAACTGCGAAAACTGTTTTTTTGTTTAGTTTTTTTTTTTAAAGAAAGTAAAAGTAAACAAGAAAGTTGGTAAAGACAGACCATACAATACCCTACACCAGTGTTGGACCTACCTCTTGTTAGGCCTTTAATTAGTGTAAAAACACACACAAACGAAATTTGAGTGAAATAGGTCAATAAATCGAGTTAACGGAATATTGGTGAAAATTTAAGTTTTAAATTTCAGCCAAATTGGTTGATAATTGCGACCTGTATCGTGTTTACACCGTTGCATGGACATACAGACGGACGGACAGGCATTGCTAAATCGACTCAAAAAGTGATTCTGAGTTTGTCGGGGGGGATCTAGGACCAATATTTCGGGTAGTTACAAACATCAGCACAAACTCATTATAACCGGTACCACAGAGTGGTGAAGGGTATAATGATAAGGGAAATTGAGCAAATATTAGAGGCCCTCGTTGAGCGCCAGGCCAAATACTCGAAAACTCTTACAAATAAATATAAATTTATTGAATTAATAGAAGTTTTAGAAAAGTATATTTTTATTTGGTTTTTCTTTACATGTAAATAATGGGGAAGTAAGAAAAATATCCCATGGTGGGCGCAAATCTGAATGCTTGTATTATTTTGTTTGATATTTCTTAACGACAAGTTACTACTGGGACAGCAAAGTTTATGCCCCATGTTGGACGCAAATCTGAATACTTCTATTAATTTTGTTTGCTTTTCTTAACGACAAGTTACAACTGGGGACAGCAAAGTTTTGGGACCCATATTGGGTGCTTATCTAAATACTTGTGTCTTTGAAATGAAAATTTTAATAAATTAAAAAAAAATGACTGAAGGTTTTGCAAATTCGATTAACATTTTTACTTTTTAGAGACTAGGGTATAATAGGGACATTTTAGAAATGAGGGTCTAATAATGGGGAAAGTAAGAAAAATTCTGACCCCACGTTGGGCGCCAATTTGACAACTTGTGTCTTTAAAGCGAAAACTTAAATAAATTAAAAAATGTTTTTTGAAATTATAGAAAGTTAAAGGAGTTTAACTTGCACCGCTAGCGTAAAGTTTTGAGGTATCGCTATGGACCAAGAGGTCTCTGCAAGGTGTTAATCGAACACCTCAACCCTAACCTATCCAAACAGATTGACGTTTGGTTTTCTTAGAAGCTGGTAATAATAAGGAAAGTTAAAAAATGTAGGCCCTAAGTTGGGGGCCAATCAAAATACTTGTGTCTTTGAAAAAAAAAAAATTATAAATTTAAAAGGTTTACTGAAGTTATAAAAAATGTCCTGATTTGGTAATATTTATTTGGGTTTCTTAGAGAAAAAGAAAGTAAGAAAGTATTATCGCCCTACGTTGGGCGCGTAGCTAAAGACTTGTGTCTTTGAAGTAAAATTTTTTGAAAAAGATTCATTGATGTTAGGGAAAATCATTTTTTTTTTCTTTGGTTTTTCATAACTACAGGTAAATAATAGAAAAAGTAAAAAAAAAAAATTAGGGCCCCATGTTGGGCGCCAATCAAAATACTTGTGTCTTTGTAGAAAAAACTTTAATAAATTACAAAAATATGTATTGAATGTATAAAAATTAAGATTTATATTTGATTTGACAAGGGGAATAATGAAGAAAGTAAGAAAATATACGGGCCAGCACGTTGGGCACCAATCAAAAAACTGGTTTCCTTAAATTTGACAACATGTTAACTCAAACTAACTTAAAAAATTTGCCCTTTCAGACACATGTTAACTTTTCATTTACAAATTAGGAAACTTTACAAAAAAAATTGCTGAATTTTCCAAAGGTGTGACAAAAATGTTTTCCTGCACACGTGTAACACACATGAATTTTTACAACCAAAATTCCTTTTGCAACTTGTTATCATATTTTATTTTTGCATTTTACTGTTTTTCCACTTATTTTATACAAATTTTTCAAAAAATTTCCCAATTTCACACACTAAATGGGCTTAACGTGTTCATGAACGGAACTCAACCAACCCATCTTAAAATTATTGCGTTTGCCAGTTTTATGGCCATGTTAAAAATAAAACTGTTATTGTTTTGCTGCTGCTGTTGTTTCAGTATTGTTTATTTTTGGCGGAATAATGTTTTTGTCCATATCATAAAATCCTTAATTTGTTGAAAAACAACACGGAAAACAAAAACTGCACTTTATTATTGAATGTATACGAGTTGGTCTGAGTAGTGTTTAAAGGATTTTTATTTTATAAAATATTGAAAAATAAATAGTAACAATATTTTATATATTTATGTTGTGTGGTTTAAGTTAAAGTACAGGCTTTGGTAAATTGAACAAAAAATTTTGTTGGTAATTTTCATAAAACACACAAATTTAATGATTGTAAATATTTACATAAAACATCATAAATATAGATATTTAATGAAACAATGTACCTGTGTTATATATTTTATGATACCTGTTTATTGTTGGGAAAATCCTCTAGCTACTTATGCAAACAAAAAGTCTAAACATAAGGAAGAACAAAACTTTTTTGTTGCCAAAGAAACCCATTTCACCTAATTTACCCATTTCACCAATGTACCATTTGTAAGAATCAGTGTGAGTTTTACAAATTTCGAAACCAAAAAGAAATACTGCTAATGTTTCTAATTTACCTTCCCAAAATTTTCTATGCCCCTGTATAAAAATTGACTTTATCTTATCTGATCTGCCTTGATTTGATAGTATATGATTGCATCTGATTGTATCTGATCAGATATCATTTTTGTCAATTTTTTGCCAATGTTGACCCGATCCGAGATATAATTATATTTTGATTTTGCTTATTTCAGCTATCATTATATACAATCAGATATTATCATATAAGATTAGATATAAACTGATGAAATACGATATAAAACATTTTTAGACGGGTCCTTACAATTTAAAGAAAAAAGTCTAGTTTGCTCATTTTTAAAGACTTTAAAACAAGATGTCGGCTTTTAATCAAAAAAGTAAAGAAAATCTTTTCATAAATAAATATTTTAATTTATTTTGACATTCATCTTCATGTATTTTTAATCAGCTCATCTTTTATATTTGTTTAAATGTTGAGTAATTGTAGTGAAAATAACAGACATCAATCAATTGCTGTCATTTTTTTTTCTTTTTCTTCTTACTGTCACTTTGACACTTTCGTTAAAAAATCATGAAAAATTATAGTAAAAACCAAAAGTTAATACAAAATATGAGCACAATAACAAGAAAAAAATTGTGGAGAATATTCTTACAAAAAAGGTAATTTTCCTATGGAAAATTTTTCTATACACGTTAAACACCTTTAAACAAAATTTTAATCATAGGAAAATTTTTCTATACACGTTAAACACCTTTAAACAAAATTTTAATCAAATATTTCTTATTTTCATGAATTTTACGAGATTTATGTAAATTTTGGGTGGTTGGTTTTTATGGATTTTTATGGGTACTACTAGACTACTGGAAAAACCGATCCGATTCCCTTAAAATTTGGTTGATATGGGACTTTTAATAATTATTCTCCTGTAATTTTCATTAGCCCCAACGTGGGCGCCTATCCAAAGAACTAATTATACAAATTTTTTACTTGTTGTTGAAAAAACCCCAAACCGGGGCCCTAATATTTTCTTACTTTCTTCATTATTCCCTAGTCTTAAAGAAAACCAAATGAAAATCTTGTTTTTTTAACTTCATTAAATGTATTTTTGAATTAAATAAATTTTTCGCTACAAAGACACAAGTATTTTGATTGGCGCCCAAGTTGGGGCCTATTCTTTTCCTTCTTTCCCCATTATTCCCTTAACTTTAAGAATAACTACAAAAATATCTAATTTTCTATACCTTCAATAAATCTCTATTTGATTTATGGAACTTTTCACATTAAAGCCCAACCTGGGGCCTGGCCTTATAATTTCTTCGGGGCTACAACACACACCGTCCGACAAAACAGAAAAAAAAGTTAAACACGAATTGGATAATATACGTTTGAAACTACACCATTTTCAATGTATTTTAAAAATTTCCAAATGTATTTCAAAATTGTCCCAATGTAGTTTAAAATTTTCCAAATGTATTCTAAAATTGTCCAAATGTACTTTAAAGTTGTCCAAATGTATTTTAAAATTTTCCAAATATATTTTAAAAATTTTCAAATGAATTAAAAATTGTCCAATTGTATTTTAAAATATTCCAAATGTATTTTCAAAATTGTCCAAATGTATTTTAAAATTGTCCAAATACATTTTTAAATTGTCCAAATGTATTTTAAAATTGTCCAAATGTAGTTTAAAATTTTCCAAATGTATTTGAAAATTGTCCAAATGTATTTTAAAATTGTCCAAATGCAGTTTAAAATTTTCCAAATTTATTTTAAAAATTTTCAAATGAATTAAAAATTGTCCAATTGTATTTTAAAATGTTTGAAATGTATTTTCAAAATTGTCCAAATGTATTTTAAAATTGTCCAAATGTATTTTAAAATTGTCCAATTGTATTTTAAAATTTTTCAAATGTATTTTAAAATATTCTATGTATAATTCTGTGTAGAATATTTTAAAATACATTTGGAAAATTTTAAAATACAAATGGACAATTTTAAAATATATTTGGACAATTTTAAAATACATTTGGACAATTTTGAAAATACATTTGAAATTTTTAATAATACAATTGGATAATTTTTAAATACATTTGGAATTTTTTAAAATACTTTTGGAAAATTTTAAACTAAATTTGGACAATTTTAAAATACATTTGGACAATTTTAAAATACATTTGGAAAATTTTAAACTACATTGGGACAATTTTGAAATACATTTGGAAATTTTTAAAATACATTGAAAATGGTGTAGTTTCAAACGTATATTATCCAATTCGTGTTTAACTTTTTTTTTCTGTTTTGTCGGACGGTGTGTGTTGTAGCCCCGAAGAAATGATAAGGCCAGGCCCCAGGTTGGGCTTTAATGTGAAAAGTTCCATAAATCAAATAGAGATTTATTGAAGGTATAGAAAATTAGATATTTTTGTAGTTATTCTTAAAGTTAAGGGAATAATGGGGAAAGAAGGAAAAGAATAGGCCCCAACTTGGGCGCCAATCAAAATTTTAAAACACAGTTGGACAATAGCGCGTCCCGAATTCGGTTTTTTTTCGAATTTGAAAATGCTTGCCCCCCCAAAAGATGGGGACTTAGGAGCCATTTACGGAAAAAATAACAAAAAAAGTTTTGGACAAAAAACCAGTTGGCTACCAGCGGCTAAAGATTGCAATCTCAGTGCATTTTGAAATTTTTTTTTATTTTTTATTTTTTTTTTTAAATTTATGCCAAAAGTTGCGCAATATAGAGTACATTCCGGGAAAAATATTAATAAAATTTCCATGGAGTAATTTTGGTGCAGCGTTGCATTTTAAAGATGAAAAGTGCGTACTTAAATTTTTTTATTTTTTCTTTTAAGCAAAATTGGTCTCAAAAGCTATGCAAAATAGAGCACATTCATTAAAACTGTGTCAAAGCAGATTTTGAGACTAATTTAGCTTAAAAGAAAGAAAAAGTAAAAATGAAGTTCACCTTTTCATCTTTGAGATGCAATGCTGCATCAAAATTACTCCATGGAAATTTTATTAATATTTTTCCTGGAATGTACTCTATATTGCCGAACTTTTGGCGTCAAATTTTTGGAAAACCAAAATAAAAGTTTTTTTTTTTTCAAAATGCACTAAGATTGCAATCTTTAGCTGCTGGTAGCCAACTGGTTTTTTGTCCAAACATTTTTTTGTTATTTTTCCCGTAAAAGGGTCCTAACTACCCATCGTTTGAGGGGGCAAGCTAAAAAAATTTGAATTCGGGACGCGCTATTGGACAATTTTAAAATACATTTGGATAATTTTAAAATATATTTGAACAATTTTAAAATACATTTGGACAATTTTAAAATTCATTTGGACAATTTTAAAATATATTTGGACAATTTTAAAATACATTTGGGCAATTTTTAAAATACAATTGGAAATGGTATAGTTTCATCCTAATAATTTTTAAAAATATTTTATAAAATGTATCCTTTAAAACTTTGAAGTCCTTTTAAAAGGAAACAGGATCACGAAATGAAAAACTGCAAATGCAGTTTTACTCCATTTGATCTCTACTTTCAGACGCATATCGTCCGGTACATATTTAAAATTGGCTGTCAATGGTGTAATATTTACTTATTCTCTACATTATTCCCTTGTCTTTAAGAAAAGCCAAATTAAAAACCTAATTTTCTACAACTTTAATATTTTTTATACCCTCCACTTAGTGATAGAGGGTATATACACTCCGCATCATAACTATAGCCGCATTGCATTTTTCGGTTTGTTTAATGTTCAAGAAGTATTTTTATGAAACCTATTATGGTATATTACAGTGTTATAACAGTTCTCTTGTTTTTGTAAATTCGAGCCAATTTGAATTGAGAAAACGGCGACCAATAACTGTATTTGTCAGTGTTTCATAACTATAGCCGCATTTCAATAAAATCAGTTGAAATGAGTTCAAGTCAAAGTTTCGTGGCCAAATTAATTTTTTTTTGGTAAAATTCGTTCCTCTATTAATTTTTAAACAAAATGCCACGTGGTAAATTTTTAAATGAAGTCGAACAAGTGAGAGTGTTACATTCGGCTGTGCCGAATCTTTTATACCCTCCGAAATGTAAAAAAAAATCCAGGGCGTTTTTTTTTGGGGGGGCTTCGTGGGAGACGTTAGGGGGCACCTTCCCCTTGCGATTTTGAACTTCTTCTGAGATAAGAATGTTGCATTTGCTTACCAAAAGTACAAAAAACTCTGCAAAAAATGCGTTTTTTCTTGGGTTGGTTTAGTTCTCCAAGGGGGAACTTTTTTCCCCTTGGTCCGATTTTGCCCATTTCCGAACTTAACATGCCTAGGAATATAAGACATATTCGTGCCATATTTCGGAAGTCAAGCTCTTTTATTTTGGACTGTACCGTGTCCTCTACACACGGACAGACGGAAAGACGGACAGACGGACAGACGGACGGACGGACGTCGCTAGAATGTCTTAGAATCGATCACTGATTAATAAAATATATACTTTATGGGGCCTAGACCGATATTTCGATGCGTTACACACGGAATGACAAAGTGAGTGTACCCCCATACTGTGATTGGAGGGTATAAAAAGTCAAAATTTTGGCCTTTTTAGAAAGTGGTTTAAGTTATCGCGAAATTGGACGAAAAATTAAGCGATCTTACAAAGTTATCCGAAATTTTGTAAAAAATAAAAGTGGATACGGGATGAACAAAACAGGGGGTCGAAAAAAAAGCTATCTGAGAGAGATCAACGCCGTATTATTAACGCTGCTAGCAATTCTATGAAAACTCTTTCGCAGATTGGTAATGAATGCGGCTTGAATGTGTCCAATTCTACAAAAAGTAGAGTCTTAAAGGAGTCTGGAACGATAACAAGACTTTTATTTTTTACAAAATTTCGGATAACTTTGTCAGATCGCTTAATTTTTCGCCTAATTTCGCGATAAATTAAACCACTTTCTAAAAAGGCTAAAATTTTGCCTTTTTCGACTTCATTTAAAAATTTACCATGTGGCATTTTCTTTAAAAATTAATAGAGGAACGAATTTTACCAAAAAAAAAATTAATTTGGCCACGAAACTTTGACTTGAACTCATTTCAACTGATTTTATTGAAATGCGGCTATAGTTATGAAACACTGAGAAATACAGTTATAGGTCGCCGTTTTCTCAATTCAAACAGCTGATGGCTCAAATTTACAAAAACAAGAGAACTGTTATAACACTGTAATATACCATAATAGGTTTCATAAAAATACTTCTTGAACATTAAATAAACCGAAAAATGCAATGCGGCTATAGTTATGATGCGGAGTGTATAAGTTTGTCATTCCGTTTGTAACTCATCGAAATATCGACCTGGGACCCCATAAAGTATATATATATTCATGATCCCCGATCGATTTTAAGACATTCTAGCGATGTCCGTCTGTCTGTGGAAATGGTGATCACGGCCAAAATATTACACGGAGATGACTGAAACTTAACATATTTATTGGAAGTTCTCCCGAGAAGTTTTGTATTGCATTTGAGCGATATCGGTTCAGCGGTTCAAAAGTAATGAACTAAAATGTAAGGACATCCAAAAATTTTAGTACATTCAACATAACCTAAAAATACAAAATGCTTTAATTCGGCTGCTGGTTGATAAATGTGAACATAATTGAACTCAAAATGGTATTTAAACAAATACGAACATATTTTTTGAAAAAAGAAAAAAATCGCGGATTTTTTTTTTTACCAAAATTTTTTTTTGCGGAAATTTTTTTTTTTTATTTTTTTTTTTTTTTTAAATAATTTCCTTTTTAATAAAGTTTTTTGCAATAATCTTTTTAAAATTGCGGAGGGTATCGCTACATTCGTCAAGGCCGAATTTAACTTTTTTACTTGTTTTTGTTTTATTTATTAAATTTTTCATTTGGAAGAAAAAAATTTTTTGATTGGCGCCCAATGTGGGGCCCAAATCTTTTCTTACTTTCACAATTATTCCCCTATCTTTAGAAAAACCCCATTAACAACTTTTTTGCTATAACTTTAATAACTTCAATGTAAATATTTATTTGAAACAAATTTTAAATGAAAGACTTGGTTAAGGGAAAGAAATTTTGAGATGCTTTTTTTTTTAAATTTCTTGAACGTAGGAAAATACCTCCATTTTTCGCAAATTTCAAATAGCGATATCTTGAAAACCGTTCGACCGATTTTAATTTTTTTTTATAGTCGTGTTAAGCGCATCAAAAGGAATAAATATGATGTGTCGCCAGAAATATTTTTTTTATATATTTTAAAAAATCCAAAACTTTGAACGCCAGGTGCCACGGGTTAATTTAAACCGATTGGCTTCAAATTTGTGCCACATAAAAGTCAGAAGTCTACGAGAATTTTTGTCCGGACGTTTAAAACCGGAAGAAACCATTTTTTGCTATATAAAAAAATGCTAGTCTACTGCAGTTTACCTGTGAAGTGGCAATTCACAATTGTTGCAGTTTAACATATGTTGGTAATTTTTCAAAAAAATCTTGGCGCCTTAAGGTATGCTTTTATTTTTTTTAAATGTGTGAGACAAGTTATGAATGATCACAGTGGGTCTAAAGAGAAATTTTGATGTACACAAAATAAAAAACAAAACTACTATTTTTTTTGGAAAATTTTTTAAATTGTAAAATGTTTTCTTGTTCACAAAAATCTTAGATTTTCTAGATTTTTAGAAATATATTTATATTTTTTTAATATCGATTTTTTTTGTTTTAATCGAAAGAAAAAAATCTTTAAGACAAATTTAATCTTAATCCTTACAAAATCCTCAAGTTATATTATTATTTTTTCCTAGACACCTTTTCTAATTACCTGTTTATGAAACACCTACCTGTCTTTTCTTACTACATTCACGTCTGTCATTTCTAAAAAGTAATTAATAATAAATTAACTTTTGACATTACACACATATAAAAATGCACGTACGTTTTTACACACTCCCATCTACGAGGTTTGATTTTTAACAAATTATAAAAAAGTATAAATTCTTTAGAAAATCAACAATAAAAAAATTTTAAATTCTCAAACACAACATTTAAAGGATTAAGAATATTATAAAAAAATATTACCAGAATATTTATTTCAATAAATCTAAAAACCTTAAGCTTCTTTAAAATTTCTTAGACCATTGAGATTTGAAAGATAAAAGGTAACCCAGCTCCTTTGAAACACAAAATGAAAAGAAACCCCCAAAAACCAATAACTGTAACAATTCGTTCAACACATACATTTACAAATTCAAAATTATGAAATTTTTCTCTTGTTTTATTTTATATTTGTGTATAATAAAACAATTCCTTTTATGGACCATTACATCTATTAGTGTTATATATATATTTTGTTTTGTTACGTATTACATTAGAGTGGCATGTTTTCTTTAACTTTTTATATTCTCAAATGTCTGGGCAAATTTTTAATTCTACTAGACCTCAAAATTATGTGGTGCCCATTTGAGGACAATCAGATTAAATTAACCCGCGAAGTCCGGCAATCAAAGTTTTGGATTTTTGAAAAAATTTTTAAAATAAAATCAAAAAAAATTCTTGCAATACATCACATTTATTAATTTTGATGAGCTGAACACAAATATCAACAAAAATCGGATCAAATTTTTTTCCATGACTTTGTCATAGAGCTTAAGCCAAACTCTCATAAAAAATGTATCCAAATCCGATCATTTTAACCCGTGGCGCCTCCTTCGATCAACGTTTTGTTTTTTTTAGAAAATTTTCACCACAACTCTTAACTTTGATCAAAAGGCGCCATGTGTTAAAATCGTCTGATTTGGATCAAATTAAGTTTAACTGAAATTTTGTCTCAATCTCTATTAAATAGTCAATGGAAAAAAAATTTGAGATTTTTTTTAGAAAATTTCTTGAACGTTGGAAAAACCGTCATTTTTGGAAATTTTTTTGACAAATTTCAAATGGGGATATCTTGAAATCCGCTCGACCGATTTTTAAATTTTTTGATATTCAGCATGTCAAAATTAATAAAAAAATTTATAGCAAGACATATTTTTTATAATTTTTCAAAAATCGAAAATTTTAATGGAAATTGGAAAAATCCAAGACTTTTATGGAGGCCGCCACGGGATAAAATAATCGGATTTGGCTCAAGTTAAGTTCAAATGAAAGACTGTCTCAAGCTCTATAAAAGGGTCAAGGAAAAAAAATTTTGAAATTTTTCTTAAGAAATTTTTGAACGTAAGAAAAAATGGTAATTTTTGCAAATTTCATTATAATGAGTCATTTTACAGAGTATTTTACAGAGTTGTTATTTTGAGTGTAGCGATATATCGGTCGAACAGTTGTGAGATATCTCTTTGAAAATTAAAAAAATGGCGGTTTGTTCTTACGCTAAAACGATTTTTGAAAAAAATCTACAAATTTCTTTTCCTTGAAAGGTCATAGAGCTTCATTTAAACTTAATTTGAACCAAATCCGATTATTTTAGATCGTGGCGCCCAAAAATTTTAACTTTGATCAAAGGGTGCCATAAGTTGAAATTGTCTGATTTGGCTCAAATTAAGTTTAAATGAAAGTCTCTCTCAATCTATAATAAATATTCACTGGAAAAAATTTGAGACTTTTTAAATTTCTTGAACATTGAAAAAACCGCCATTTTTAGAAATTTTTTTGATAAATTTTAAATGGCGATATCTTCAAAACCGCTCGAAATGTCAAAATTAATACAAATAATGTATCGCAAGATATTTTATTTTTTAATTTTTCAAAAATTTAAAATTTTGGTGGAAATTTTCAAGAATCCAAAACTATCATATATGATCGTAGAGGGCCTCGGGTTAAAATAATAGGATTTGTTTAAATTTAGTTTTAACGAAAGATTGTCTCAAGCTCTATGAAACGGTCAAGGGAAAGAAATTTTGAGATATAAAAAAAAAAATTCTTGAATGTAGGAAAATCCTCAATTTTTGTAAATTTCGAATAGCAATATCTCGGAAATCGTTTGACCGATTTTAAAATTATTTTGAATATATGTTCAGCGCATCAAAATTAATAAATATGATAAATCGCAAGACATACTTTTTTTTATTTTTTTAAATTTTCAAAAATCCAAAACCTTAAACGCCGGGCGCCACAGGGTAAATTGAAACGATTGGCCTCAAATTTGTACCACAAAATAAAAAAAAACTTGTTTGCCATATAAAAAAGGCCGCTCTAATATTACACATTTTCGATATGATGTCTACATAAAGGAAGTGGGGAGTGTTTAGAATAGATATTTAAAAAAATATATGTATGGATTCTTAGATATGAGTAGTAGGGAGGTACTTAAGGAGGCAAGCGTTTTAAAAACCCCTAGGACGAATTAGCGGAGTACACCCAAAAAAAAACGTGGGTATTCAATACTAAAAATTTAACTAATTTTAGTCCAAAAGGACCTAGTGCAGAAATTGGTAACCAATACTAAAATTTTTAACTAATATTAGTCAAAATCAGTAAAAATTACTAATGTTAGTACTTTGAAGATACTAAAATTAGTAACCAATTAGTAGATTTTGGTACAATATCACTTACTAAACCTTTTACTGTAGAATTATTTTGAGTGTAGATCGTAATCGAAATTCTACTAGAACGATTGAAATAATTTCGCACGTTCGAATAACACAGAAAACAAATGTTTGTATTGCTAGCTCATTTTCAATTAAAAACGTTGTCATACTAACAAACAATTTAATTGTGTTGTTAAATATATTATTTTCTTTATTAATACAATTAACTTTTTTAACTAAATTCAAGTTTCTTTTCTCTCCCACTTTAATTCGATCAAAAGTTTTGGTTTCTTTTGGTCCGAAAATTCATTATAATTTTTGTTTCCACTACTGAAAAATTTGTTTCTTTCTACTTCAACATTTGTTTTTTTTAACAAATACTCTTCTCCAAATATTTCCCGCCCTATTATTATGCGTGGTTTAACGAATTCATATTACGATTTATTATTGAAATCTTATGTTATGACAACTAGATTTACATAGAAATTTCAACAAACATGTTAAAGGGGAGTTGGTTTTTTTTTAAGAATTTCATAAAATTTGTTAAACATAGTAATAATACATTTGATCGAATAAAAAGGAAGAAAAAAAAAGGATGAATAATTTAAATAATTGAGAGCATTTTAGATAATTTAAGTAGTTTTGCATATAAAGTGGTTAGAAAACTATTCAAAAGAAGAAACTTTTCTTGCAAAGTACTATAAGGAAAACCATTTATATATATTTTTACAAAAAAAATACAAAAAACAAGTAAACAAAATAAATTCGGTTTTGCCGAATGTATTAATACCCTACACAATGTAAAAAGATTATTGCAAAAAAAGAAATAACTTTAAAAAAAAAAAAAAATTTTTTTGTAAAAAAAAAAAATTCGCGAAAAAAAATTTTTGTGAAAAAAAAAATCAATTTTTTTTAATTTTTTTGTAAAAAAATATGTTCGTAATTGTTAAAATACTTTTCGGTATTAAATTTTGTTCACACATGTCGACCACCAACAGAATTAAATCATTTTGTATTTTAATGTTATGTTGAATGTACTAAACTTTTCGAGGTGTCCATACATTTTCGTTCATAACTTTTAAACCGGTAAACCGATATCGCTCAAATGCAATACCTTTGAGCTTTTCATAGAGCTTGAGACAAACTTTCATTTAAACTTAATATCATTTTAATCCGACCATTTTAAATTTTTTAAAAAATTTCTTTCAAAATTTTGATTTTTTAAAAAATATTTTTATTAATTTTGACACGCGCGGTTTTCGATACATCGTTAATTGAAATTTCTAAAAATAAAAAATTTTCCATTGACTATTTTCATAGAGCTAGAGACAAAGTTTTATTTAAACTTAATTTAAGTCAAATCAGAACATTTTTGACTATGGCTCCCTTCGATCAAAGTTTAGAGTTTTTGGTGAAAATTTTCTAAAAAAACCAAAACTTTGATCGAAGAGCGCCACGGGTTGAAATGATTGGATTTTGGGTCAAATAAAGTTTAAATGAAAGATCGTCTCAAGTCCTATAAAAGGCTCAAGGGAAAGAAATTTTTAGAATTTTTTTTTAATTCTTTAACGTAGGAAAACCCCGCCATTTTTTTGCAAATTTCAAATAGCAATATCTCGAAAGCCGTTCCACCGATTTTAGTTTTTATACCCTCCACTTAGTGATAGAGGGTATATATAAGTTTGTCATTCCGTTTGTAACTCATCGAAATATCGGTCTGGGACCCCATAAAGTATATATATTCATGATCCCCGATCGATTTTAAGACATTCTAGCGATGTCCGTCTGTCCGTCGGTCCGTCTGTCTGTGGAAATGGTGATCACGACCAAAATACTACACGGATATGACTGAAACTTAAAACATTTATTGGAAGTTCTCCTGAGAAGTTTGGTATTGCATTTGAGCGATATCGGTTCAGCGGTTTAAAAGTTATGAACGAAAATGTAAGGACACCTCAAAAATTTTAGTACATTCAACATAACCTAAAAATACAAAATGCTTTAATTCGGCTGATGGTTAACTTATGTGAATATAAATTAACACCAAATGGTATTTGAACAAGTAAAAAAAGAAAAAAATCGCGGATTTTTTTATTTTTACCAAAATTTTTTTTCGCGAAAATTTTTTTTTCAAAAATTTTTTTTTTTTAAAGTAATTTCCTTTTAAAAAAAGTTTTTTGGAATAGTCTTTTTGAAATTGTGGAGGGTATCACTACATTCGGCAAGGCCGAATTTAACTTTTTTACTTGTTTATTATTTTTTTTAATTTTAAAAAATCCAAAACTTTGATCTCCGAGCAGTACGGGTTAATTTTATTCAAATGTCCTCAAATTTGTACCATTTAAGTTTTAAATTATCCCCGACATTCTAAGTCGAAAGAAAAATTTTATTGCCATACAAAAAATTGCCGCTCTAATTAGTACTAAAAAAAAACTTTAAAAATGGTACTTTTTAAAAATGTCAAAAAAAATACTTTTGAAATGTGCCAAAATTATTAGTTATTAGAAAAAGTACCAAAAAAAATACCAAAAAAAGTACTTTTTTTACTAAAAAGTACTTTTTTTACTAAAAAGTACCAAATTATAATTCAAAATTTACCAAAAACTTTAAAATCTTGTCTCGTATACTCCAGAATCCTTATTCTAACATTCATTCTTTCCATACATCATTTTAAGTTTTCATACGCTTACTTAAAAGTACCTTCATCAAATCCCCCTTCCTTAAATTAAATTTCAAAATAATAAAAATTACTGCTAAGTAACTGTCTGTAGGCAATAGAACTGCGTGTAATAGACATGTTATTCACATACATATCATTACATGTCTTTACAATTGATAGCAGTACTCCTAGGTTTACATACATACGAGTATAATAGCGCTCGTATGTAGTAAGAAAGATTGTTAACACATCTGAATATTTCTGCTGTATGCATTTTGAATTAATAATCAAGCGTAAAGAAATAATCTTTCTTCTTCAGCGAATGCTTGGAAAAAAAATAAAGAAATAATAGCTTTACAACAACAACAGAAAAACGCGTCTTGCCTTAAAAATATTTATTAATTTTTGTATTAAGGATACGCACAGTGTGTTATAAATACCTGTGAGGAAACTAAAGAAGTTTTGGCAAACTACAGAGATCAAAATTCAGTATTTATCAAGAAATTCGTGGAATCAATAAAAACAAGTGAGAGTGTTACATTCGGCTCTGCCGAATCTTTTATACCCTCCAAAATGTAAAAAAACTATATAAAAAAAATCCAGGGGGAACTTTTTTCCCCTTGGCCCGATTTTGCCCATTTCCGAACTTAACCTGCCTAGGAATATAAGACATATTCGTGCCAAATTTCGGAAGTCTAGCTCGTTTATTTTGGACTGTATCGTGTCTTCTACAGACAGACAGACGGACGGACGGACATCGCTAGAATGTCTTAGAATCGATCACTGATCAATAATATGGGGTCCTAGACCGATATTTCGATGCGTTACACACGGAATGACAAAGTGAGTATTACCCCCATACTGTGGTTGAAGGGGATAAAAATTTGAATTTTTAAAATTGTCTGAAAAAATACTTTTTTAACATGTACCAATACTATACTTTTTTAGAGAAAGTACCAAAAAGGTACTTTTTTTAATCAAAATTTGAGAAAATATAAAAATGTTTGATTACAAACATTTTTATATTTTATCAAATCCTGTGAGTACCCTGTTTAACTTTTCTTTTTGTTTTTTTTTTTTACAACTATTTTAATATTTTTCATATGTTGTTATTTGAGTTTCTTTCTGTTTAAATTTTACAAAGTTTTTTTTTGTATCTTAACACTTTAGATATTTTTTTGTTTAGAGTTTTATATCCATTTTGATATGTGTGTAGTTTGTTTGAAGTTCAGTTAAGTTGAGGTAGGTTCAAATACTTATATGCTGAGCCAGCACGTACAAAGTTTATAAATTTATTTTGTTATTTTTTTTTGTTCCTTCTTCTATCATGTTGATTCTTTATAAAGTTTAAATTAATAAAAATAAATTTTAACAAACACTTGGCTAAGAAAGTAAAAAAAAAAAAAAACTGAAAACTTTTCTATAAATTTTCTCAAGAACTTTTACATAAATTTTAACCTTTTATTACAAAGAAAAATATTTTGTAAATTATGGGAAATGTTTAAAAAAAATAGATTTTATGGAATATAGAACTAATGTTATGAAGAAAACAATTCGGCAAATGCGTATTTGGCTGAATCTGTGTGGAATACAAATTATATGGTACAAATTTGAAGCCAGTCGGATTAAATTATTCCGACGATCAATGTTTTGGATAAAAATTAAAAAAAAAAAAAACAATTAAAAAAGTTAAATTCGGCCTTGTCGAATGTAATGGTACCCTCCACAATTTCTAAAAGATTATTGCAAAAACTTTATTTAAAAAGAAATTACTTTTGAAAAAAAAAAAATTTGTTGAAAAAAAATCCGCGATTTTTTTTCTTTTTTTGTCAAAAAATATGTTCGTACTTGTTTCAATACTTTTTAGTGTTCATATGTCAACCAGCAGCCGAGTTAAAGCATTTTGTATTTTTAGGTTATGTTGAATGTACCAACATTTTCCAGTTGTCCTTACATTTTCGTTCATTACTTTTGAACCGATATCACTCAAATGCAATACCAAACTTTTCGGGAGAACTTCCAATAAATATATTAAGTTTCAGTCATCTCCGTGTAATATTTTGGTCGTGATCACCATTTCCACAGACAGACAGACGGACATCGCTAGAATGTCTTAAAGTCGATCGGGGATTATGAATATATATACTTAATGGGATCCCAGACCGATATTTCGATGAATTACAAACGGAATGACAAACTTATATTACCCTCTATCACTAGAGTGGAGGGTATAAAAAGTATTCCGATATATCACGTTTTTTAATTATGATGGTCTGAACAATAATAGAGTTAAAACACCTCAATTCAACCAACAAAAGTAGCATTTTTGACCTTACCCCTTCCGAATTTAATGAAACTTGGAATATTGTTGGGCCCTTACAAAAAAATCATAGTGCCAAAATTTTAGACTTCTGGTCCTTTTTCTTCCCGAGATATGGGGTCTTGAAAATTTGCAAAATCGTATATATCGGACAAAAGTGTTCTGAGATAAATAAAGATAACTCGAAAAGTAATTACAATACACGTCTCAGTCAGGTCGCAAATAATAGGTAATAAGACAGCCTTTAAAATGGCATTCCCCAAGATTTTTTTTGAAAAAGGTCAAAGGTCATTGGTTTTAACCTTAATTTTTGGAGAGCTATATCTTAAAAAGCGATATTTTTAAAATTTTGGAAAAAATATATGTGATTAAGAATCATCTATACTACTTAAGTTTAAATTTTCTGGATGGAGACTTCATTGGAACTTTTTATATTAATAGAAACGTTGTGACAGGAAAGAAAAAGCGGTGTAATTTCCCTTAGAAAAAAAATATTTATTTTTTGTCTTTGAAATTCTGGTACCAAAATTCATTTTTCTGAATGTTTTTGACGTGCTGAGTCCAAATATGACCTTTGAAGTGGCCTATCGCTATTAGTTTTCGAGATATCTGCACATAAATAGGTGAAAATTGCTAAAATGCTTTGCTGTGTTATTTTTGAAAATTTATGTGCATATATCTTGAAAATTAATAGCGATAGGCCAGTTCAAAGGTCATATTTGGACTCAGCACGTCAAAAACATTCTGAAAAATGAATTTTGGTACCAGAATTTCAAAGACAAAAAAAAAATATTTTTTTTCTAAGGGAAATTACACTGCTTTTTCTTTCCTGTCAAAACGTTTCTATTAATATAAAAAGTTCCAATGAAGTCTCCATCCTGAAAATTTAAACTTAAGTAGTATAGATGATTCTTAATGACATATATTTTTTCCAAAATTTTAAAAATATCGTTTTTTGAGATATAGCTCTCCAAAAATTAAGGTTAAAACCAATGACCTTTGACCTTTTTCAAAAAAAATCTTGGGGAATGCTATTTTAAAGGCTGTTTTAGTACCTATTATTTGCAACCTGACTGAGACCTGTATTGTTATTGCTTTTCTAGTTATCTTTATTTATCTCAGAACACTTTTGTCAAATATATACGATTTTGTTAACCCGAGTAAAAATTTTTATATGATGCAATATATAATGATATATGACACAATATATATTAATACGCAATTTGATCCGAATAATGGTGGATGTTTTTGCATTAAAAAAGATCTACTTGTATAAAATATGATTTGAATTCATCCGAGTTTTGACCAGACATTGCCTTATATTGGTGGATCTAATTAGATCTAATTGAACAAAAACATATAAAATCCTGGTGTTTTTTGGTTTGGGTTGAGATACACCACAGGTCAACGATACATTCACCAAACATATAATTTTCAAAAACACAAAAAATGTTTGGGTACGCTTCGAACCAGATAGGTGATATACATAACCCTAACAAGAAATGTTTAGGAACATTTTAAAAAGTTTCTTATACTTTGCCTAAAAAACTTAGAAAATTTTTGGTTAATTGTAAACATATATAGGTTTATATGGAACAGCATAAGCTATATATAATTTTAAGTTAAATTATACAGAAAAAGAAATTTTGTATTGACCCTCATATAATTTTATATAATTATATCAACCGTACACCTTTTAATCCGAATCATGATTAAATTATATATTACTACATATGACTGCATTAAAAAAATTTAGAAAATATCTCAGGGATGTATAATCATATATAATTTATTATGTTTGTATCAAGTTATATATTGTAATATATGTTTATTTTTACTCGGGAATTTTCGAGACCGCATATCTCGAATACTGGTATGACCAGAAGCCTGAAAAATTGGAAAAATCTCTTTTTTGTTAAAGTAAACATCAGAACTTAATTTCATTCAATTTGAAGGGGGTGCGGTCAACTCCTCGGTTGAATTGAGGTGTTTTAGCTCAATATCAAAAAATTTCAAATCGGTCGAACTGTTTTCGAGATATCGCTATTTGAAATTTGCTAAAAATGGGAGTTTTTTCCTACGTTCAAGAAATTAAAAAAAATCTCAAATTGTTTTTCTGGCCCCTTTCATAGAACTTGAGAAAAAATTTTCATTTAAAATTAATTTGATCCATATCCGATAATTTTAACCCGTAGCGCCCTTTGATCAAAGTTTTGGTTGTTTGGAAAATGTTCATCAAAAACTCTAAACGTTGATCGAAGGGTTAAAATTGTCTGATTTAGCTCAAATAAAGCTTAACTGAAAGTTTGTCTAAATTTCTATGAATTAGTCAATAAAAATAGTTTTATTTGTTTTTAATTTCTTATGCGTCGGAAAAAACTGCCGTTTTTGGAAATTTTTAGATAAATTTCCAATATATCTGGAAAACTGATTTTACAAATTTTTGGATATTCAAAATTAATAAAAATAATGTATCGTAGATTAATTTTTTAATTTTCAAACATTTTAAATTTAGGTTGACATTTTTCAAAAATCCAAAATTTTGATCGGATGCCACGGGTAAAAATGACTGTATCAATCTCTATGAAAGTGTCAAGAAAAGATATTTTGAGATTTTTTTTTTAAATTTCTTGAACGTAGAAAAAAAGTTTTTTGTTGCCAAATTTCAAATAGCAATATCTCGAATACTGCTTGACCGATTTTTTTTTTATATTCATGTTCAGCGCGCCAAAATAAATAAATATGATGTGCCGCAAGACATATTTTTTCAAATTTTATTTATAAAAATTCTCAAAAATCCCAAACTTTGATCACCGGGCGCCACGGGTTAATGTAATCCGATTGGCCTCAAATTTGTACCAAATAAGTTTTAGGCCCTAGAGAATAAAAATTTGCTCGGAAGTTTAAAATCGAAAAAAAAACTTTTTTTGTCATACATAAAAATGCCAGTCTAATGGTGGAGGGTATAATAGATTCGACACAGACGAATTTACCGCTCTTATTGAATTTCATTTCATCCTTTTCGAACTTTAAATATTTTTTTTTTTTCGAATTTTGATTGGAATCTTTAAAGTTGTATTGATCTTTTTATAATATTAAATAATCAGTTACGAATTTCAACAGATATTTTTGTGTTTCAATTATTTTTTTTTCGAAATTTAAATAATTTTTTTTCGAAATTAAGATAAACTTTTGAAGTTCAATTAGAATCTTTCGGCTTATTTGAATATTTTACGAATTTCGAATAACTTCTTTGAATTTTAATTAATGTAAATCGAATTTCTGTTGATCAGTCATGAATTTTTTAATTGCAAATGATCTATTTTCGACTTGAACTGATCTTCTTTGAATATTTTCAATTTTTCAATTAATTTAAATTTGAACACCAAAACAAATTTTTATCAGTGCAGTTTTGTATGAATTAATCCTCAATTTAATTCTGCGTTTACTTAATTTTGTATATCCGTATTTCTTTTGTATCATCTTAAATTGACTTCTTTAGTTTTTGCATAAAATAAATACATATTTTTGTCATTGCACTTTTATTAGCGCCACACCTTATTTTTGAAATACTTTTTTTTTTTGTATCATTTGACAGTTTCTTTGTAATGTCATTTTGTTATTTTTCTATGCAAATGACAGATTATCATCTTACACCCTTTTAAAATATGTGCATATATATTAATCCAAAAATATTCATAAAGAAAAAAAAAATAATATGCAAAATAAACATTAATCCTTATGAAACAGAGAAATAAGGAGGGACAACAACAGTGAGATCCCCTAGTTGGCCCTAAGCAGGTATGAGTTTATCAAAACGTGTCTGTAACATAGTTAACTGATTTTTACGGTCACGCCTGTGACAGGTTCTCAAAGAAGTCACAATATATTGTAAAAATCCCCTGCATCTGTGTTTATTCAGGAATTTATATTTTCCAGAAAAGTCGGGAATTCTTGAAACTCGTTTAACTTCTTATCCACGACTCTAAGAGTCCCCGCACAACAATGTCGGTGACGTTTTTTTCATACAAATTTGGCAAGAAAAAACGCTCAACCGAAAACCGCTTGAATAAAATCAATTTTATTTTGATGTCGGTTTCTCTCTCTCTTTCAATTTTTGATATAAAAATGTTACCACATTTTCATAAATATTTCGATTATTTTCGATAAAGTAAACAAAAAAATGTAATCTCTAAAAAAAAAAATATTTAAAATTCTAAAAAAAATACACAAAAAACGAATCAATATGAGAAAATTCATATTGATATTAAAAAAAAAACAATAAAATTAATTAAAAAGTGTCGAAAAAGTTAAAAATAGTGTAAATATCAACGCATGACAGAATTTCCCGCTGCCGCCTTTGTTTTGCGCCTATACTCTCTCATGACCGAAACCGTCAACCGCTCCGACATTGTTGTGCGGGGACTCTAAATCATTTTTTTCATTCTCTCTATATTAAATTAATCTTCATCAAAAAAAATCTTTCTTTGAAATACAGTTTTTGGTTTCAAAAAAGTGTCTGCCTAAATTATTACCCAGAAATTATTCAAATCAAATTTTTGGTTCATCCTTCTTAATTACCACGATTATGATTTGTTGTCATTAAGTCGTCGTTGTCTATTTCAAAGAATTGGCCAAGCACACTGTTCTATTGTACAACATAGCATTCTCTATAAATTCGTTGAATATATCGTCACGTTAATTTCAAAAGGACCTAACTAAACAAAAATTTAAAACAGCCCCACAAAAAAAAAAATTCTGACCTAGAAACTGGACCCACTAATCTCTATGTATTTTGACCTCCTGAATTATATTCCGCCATCAGAATTGAATTCTATCGTTAGGTTTTCTTGTAATCTTACAAGGAAAGTTCGAAAAGTGAACATTTAGAATTGAATTCAGGAGGTCAAAGTACTGTGAGATTAAAAGGTCTAGTTTCTGGGCCAGACTTTTTTTTGTGGGACTGTTTCTCGCTCCTGCAATTTATTTTGAAAACAAGTATTTTTGATTTTTTTTTTTTGAAAGTTACGTCCTTTTTACTCGCCCACAAAAATTACCTTCTTACAGTTTGGCTACAATGTATGGCGCGTCATTTATAAATGGCCAAGCCTATCCCAAGAATACTACGCGATAATAACGAACATAACATAATGATAAATGAGAGTATAAATTGTTGAGAAAATCAGTTAAAAGAGAGAAGAGTGTTTTAAAGGGGAAGAGATCCAAGATGGCTCAAAAAAATGAAATTTAAAACCACGTTAAAATTTTATTTAAATTTATCATATTTTTCTTATTTTATTTAAGATTTTTTTTTACTATACACTACTACAAAGTATATTTGATATACACAATTTATTCATAATGATAAATACGAAGAGATTTGTGTACCCTACACAAAAAACATTGAGGTAAAAATATTGTTTGTAAAACGTTAAAGATCTTTAAAATAGTCCTTTTTCAAATTGGTCTTTTTCAAAATTTAATAGTTTTTTGTCGAGTTTCCATTATTTTTTGTTTATAAATTTCTACAATTCTTTTTATACCCTCCAACCACAGTTTGGGGGTATACTTACTTTGTTATTCCGTTGATCCATGATCGATTCTAAGAAATGTCTGTACGTCCGACCGTCTTTTTGTAGACAACACGATGCAATAAAAGAGCAAGCCTCCTGAAGTTTGAACACGATTATATCTTATATGATTCTAGCTAGGCAGGTTAAGTTCATAAATGGTCAATATCGGAGCAGGGGAAAAAAGTTTCCATTAAAGAACTAAACCAACCTCTAAAAAAACACAATTTTTACATGTTTTTTATTTTTGTTAAACAAATAATACACTTTTATTCTAGAAGAACTTCAGAGTCCTGTCTGGGGAATTAGAAAACGGCCCCTGTTGGGGTCTTGGATATAAAAAAACATGTTTAAATAATCATAAACTTGTATCACTTTAGAGCTAAAATCATAATGAATTTTCATTTATCTCAAGGGAAAAAGTGTCCCACACCGACACGCCGAAGATTTGCCTTAGACTTAAATTTCAGGTTCAAAATGCCGAAATATTAAGTGTTTTTTTACGAAAATAGTAAATTTTTGGGGGTATTTATGTGAAGACATAGACCAACGATATTCATATAAAAAAATCTTTATTAAATAAAATTCGACACTTATTTTTGCTCTAGACAATATTCCTGTTAGTTGGGGAGTTATAGCAATTTTCCCGAAGGTCCACATTGTTTCATAAGGTGGCAACGAAATTTTGCAACACTGATATGGCCGATAAGCCGAGACACCTCAACCTCAAAATTGTTTATTTTATGGAGTTAAGGGTTCATAGTCTGTCTTCTTTTTTGTTAAAGCAATAGAACGAATGATAGACTTATATTTGCGTAGAATTATTGACTCGAGGTTGCTTTCGACAAGGCAACATTTATACAGCAAGGGTAGATCAACAGAAACAGCTCTTCATGAGCTCGTTAGAGAGATCACTTTCGGTAAAGGAGTACACTATGGTGACCTTTTTTGATATATAGGGGGCTTTTAATAATGTCATTCCAAAATTGTGGCATTGTCTAGTCTGAAATTGAAGCGTTGTATCTTTTTAATTGGTGGAAAATCTACTTACTTGCCAATAGACGTATAACGTCTCAATTGGGAGCGTCTGTCATATCTCGATTTGTCAACAGAGGCACACAGAAGAACACCTCCCTGTGTTCTTTCGCCGCTTCTTTGGAACCTGGCACTAATTTCAATGCTGTTCTCTCTAGAAGCACTTAGTTGTCATGTTGTCGCATATGCTGACGATGTCGCAATAGCGGTAAAAGGAATACATCTGTCAACTTCTGTCTTAATGGGCAAGAGGCTGTGGCCTGGTAGTTAATCCAAGTACAACAGAGCTTGTCTTGTTTACAAGGAAAAATAAGATTCCTGCTTTGGATCTTATTTCTCTGGACGGCACTGAAATCGCCTTCTCAGATGGAGCCAAGTAACTTGGAGTATTTCTAGATAGGAAGTTGAATTTCAGTAATATTGAGGAACGGGTGAGAAAAGCAACAGTTGCTTTATATTCTTGTAAAAGGGCCATTGGAAAACGATGGGGATTTAGCCCTAAAGTCGTTCATTGGATTTATACAGCGGTGGTGCGTCCAATTCTGCTGTATAGAATCATTGTCTGGTGGCCTGCTTTAGAGACAAAACGGAACTGTGTCTTCATCACGAAGGTACAGAGAATGGCGTCGATGTGCATCACTGGTGCTCGTCGTACTACACGTACGGCTGCATTAGAAATCCTCCTTCATCTGATACCATTGTTCATATTGGGTAGGCAGTATGCAGCTACGTTGGCAATTCGACTTATTAGCACACTGCAATGGAGAAGCAGCGATTGTGGCCATAGCGCCATCTTGAAGAAGATAACAAAACCACAAAATGTGGACTGTGCTCCCTCTATAAGCCTATGATATCATCCTGAGAGTCTTGGATGAGGGGAATTCCGGGTAGTTGAGCGTTCATAAGATTTTACACGGCTGGATCGAGGCTGCACGAGAAAGTGGGCTTTGGAGTCTATTCGGAGGAGCTTGGGATGAGGCTGGCTCGAAGATTGCCGGATCATTGCAGTGTTTACCAGGCAGAGATGCTGATAAAAAAGGAAGTGGCTGACTGGTTGAGTTGCAATGTATTGTCTACAACTGCAATCAACATCTATTTTGACAGTCAAGCCGCAGTCAAGTCCCTGAAGTCCATGTTTCTGAAAACAAGATCTGCCCTTAACTGCCGCACGTCATTAAATGAGATGGCCAAGCAGTTTGACATACGACCCATATGGGTCCCAGGGCACAAAGACATTCCAGGGAATTGCAAAGCCGATGAGCTTGCAAGAGTAGGAACTACCTTACAGGTTCCATCAAAATTGGAATGTGTTGGTATGCCTCTAGAAACTTGCAAGCAAAACCTACAGCTTTGTTCCGCGACGGAGACTTATCAAAGATGGGCAAATGGATGGACGTGTGAGACAATACGACTGATTTGGCCTTCTCTTAATCAGAAGCATCACGTGTGTCACTTCCAAGAGGAGAGATTTCGACAATGTTTACTGTAATTACAGGACACTGTCTTATAGGGAAGCACGCAGAGCGGTTAAATGTGCCGTCGAATGGCTTTTGTCGGAGTTGCAAGGATAAAGAGGAATTGGAAACTGACGAACACTTTATCTGCCATTGTCCGGCGCTTTCTAGTCAGAGACTTGCTTCACTGGGATCTAGAGAGCTGCACGATCTTTGTGATTTGTCGGATGTCAAAATTCAATATCTAAGGAGTTTCATAAGAAGATCAAATTGGTTTATCGACAGGGACTAGTAGGGAAACCTATTACAGTCCCGTGGTATCACAATGGACCTCAGAGTCTACGTGTGTTGACTTAAAACGTCAGCAGCCACTTACAACCGAACCTAACCCCAGAAATAATAATCAAAGGATGTCAAGTCGCATTAGCGACGGCTAATTTTTACGAATTTAAAATGATATTTTTTGAGTTTCAATTGACCTCTATTCAAAATTCAAAAAAAAAAAATATTTTAGAAATTATTTCTCCCATGAAAAACTCGAATTTCGGTTGATATTTTATTGGGATTTTAAAAGCGATTGTCGTCCTTATCACAATCTCCAAATCTCATCTCCCTTAGGGTCCACTAAAGTCGTCTTAGCCAAGTACTAATTCTCAATAGCATCTCCTTGCATATCTGCCTGTTTGTTTGTCTGTCTGTCTATTTCATTCTTTATTATTTACCTGTTGTTATTGTAAAAACAGAAAAATTTGGTTCAACGGTTTTTCGTATATTTTTTTTTTTCATTTCTTTGTACAATTTATGAAATCTATCCTCTCAACTAAACTCTACGTAGTATTATAATGATTGCTTTAAAGAAACCTTTGTAGATTCATTCCATAAAGTAAGTACTGTGTAAAGAATATCTTCCCATATCTTTGAAAACAAACCAAACATAAACAAGGAAAAAAAAATTAATTCGGCATTGTCGAATGTATGAATACCCTTCAAAATGTACAAAATATTAAGGCAAAACACTTATTAAAAATGATTTGTGGTAAAAAAACGGTAATACAAATTTATTTTGAAAAAATTTCCGCGAAAAAAATTTTTTGGTGAAAAAAAAATTGCGAAAAAATGTGTGGGATTAAAACATATGCTTGTACTTTCTTAAATACCTTTGGCATCAAATCCTGTTCAAATATATCAAACAGCAGCCAAATTAAAGTATTTTGTACTTTTAGGTTATGTGGAATGTACCAACATTTTCGAGGTATCCTCACATTTTAGTTCATAACTTTTGAGCCGCTGAATTGATATCTCTCAAATGCAATATGAAACTTCTCAAAGCAAAAACAAATAAATATGTCGTTTCATCTAAGAAAGACGAACATCGCTAGAATTTCTTAGGATCAATGAGTTATACTCGTTATGGGTCCCACCTAAACTGATATTTCAATGTGTTACAAACGCAATGACATATTTATATATACCCCCTATCACTAACAATAAGTGTAGGGTATAAAAAACATATACAAAGGCTAAGGTTTAGATTACCTGCTATATTTTTGAAAACAGCTAAAAAAAATATATATATAAACTGAAAATCACACACAAGGTGCTTAGCTCTTCTCTGGGATATTGAGTCATACGTGTACCCCAGCTTCATCCTCTGTTGTGCAAAGGAGATGAATATTGTTGTTGCTGACGACGATGATGATGATGTTCTTGGTAAAGATTGTTATTTCTGCTACTTGTCCATAACTATACATGAGTGAGGGTATTAGGGCAAACCGTGTAATTGAGGATTAGATCTGCCGATATCTAGTCATATATAATTGTATATATGATAGGGTGGGGCGATTAGTAAGGAAGGAAAAAAATCTTAATGGGCGCTTCGCGTTTCTGATTCTTGGGATTGTACTGAGCAAAAAAGTCAACTAGACCATACGTCTACGGTGAAAATCGAGCCTCCCGATTTTGACTTGAAGTTTTTTCTCAGACTTTATTTTTTTTGGAAAATTTGCAAATTTTCTTGGGCTCATATTTCGTAAACTATTTGAAATTTAGACTTATTTTCAAAAGTAAAGTTGTAGCTATTGTATCGGGCTACAATTGCTCTGAACATATTACTTAGCAAAAACTTCGTTTTCATGGTCAAAAAGTCGAAAATGTAGAAAATTCACCACTTTTTGTAATTTTTTTTGGATATTTTGGCCTATAACAGCCAAACCATTGAGATTTTCGATCCAATACTAAGACAAAAATTGTAGCCAAGACAATAGTTAAGAACTCTCTAGTACATCGCAAAAGCATTAGAACGCTCCTTCAGGCAGTTTTGGCCTTGTGACATACAGTTTAAGGATGAGCGAGGTGAAACCATTATTATGGATAAAAGAAAAGTGAGCCGAGAGCGTGAAAAATCGAGACACGATATTTTACAAGCAAACCACAATGGTGAATCGTTCATCGCTTTTTCGTTTGATGGTCGCAAAAATGATTCATTAACTCGGGAGAAAATTAATGAAGTATATCACACTACAATGCGAACAGAACCACACCTAGTAGTAATACGTGAACCATATTCGTCACTAATTGGCTATGTAAATTTATAAGGCAAAGTCCAAAGCGAAACAAGCCGAATTGATTGAATTTTTCAAATCTAAAAATCTTTCACTTGAAAATTTAATTGCCGTCTGTAGTGACGGTGAGGTGGCAAACACTGGCACATCTGGAGGTGTATTGCGTCTCATCGAACGCTATCTAGATAGACCAATACATTGGTTTATCTGTTTACTTCATTTTATCGAATTGCCGTTCCGACATCTGTACAACGCTGTCGAAAAATCGGCCACTACTGGACCGACAAAAAGCACTGGATCGTTAGCTCAAAGGATAGATATTTGCAATACATTACAAGTAAATATCATAACTTTATGTACTTATTTCTCTATACGATATAGTTTTGTAATTTTTTTATTTAAATAATCTAAACATTTTTCAGGTTATCGAAAATTTTCAACTTATTCCACTTGAACACATTCCTCCAATGAGTACAGATGCTGAAAATCAACTTTCCACGGACGTTAAATATCTATACCAAATTGCCCAAGCCATTTCAAATGGTAGTTGCTCACTTAATCTTGCAAACATCAAACCTGGACCAGTAGGACATTCGAGATGGATAACAAAAGCTAGTAGATTGCTCCGTGTGTATATTGCGACAGAAAATCCATCACAAAATTTACAAATTTTAGCTTACATCATGAAAGTGTATGTTCCCATGTATTTCAATGTCAAATACTACAATTCGGCTGTATACGGTAGTGCTCTGCTTGGAAAATATAATAATTCCAGAATAATTCCTATTTCGCACACAGTGAAAATATTTTGTTGGCATGTTATACGATGATTGTAAAGAAATTCGTACATTGGCACTCAAAAAAATATTGTATATTCGCGACAACGTATGCGATTTAACTGAGCTTCGCGAATATGTAAAACCAAACATCAATTTTGATTGTACGCATTTCGTTCACATGATCGATTTAGAGGACAAAGCATTGTTATTTGAACCGCCATTTACCAGGAAAATTCCGTATGAGCATTTACAACAATACCTCGAATGTGTAGATGATGAAGATCCACCATTTCCAGACCCACTAATACCTTGTCATATTCAAGGTACGGAGCGTCATGTCCAGCTACTAGCTAGTGTTGCTAAGCGCTCAATCGACAAAAACCGTGAATGTATAATGGCATCTGTATCTGAAGGCCGAAAGAAAGCGCCTCGTATGGAATCTCGAAAAGATTTGGAAGGCAATCTTTGAATGAAAAATACACTAAATTGGAATTCTTCTTGATTCATACCTTGTCTCTACCAATACAATTACTTTGTACTTTAAATGAATTTTCAAAATAAATATTGAACAAAAATATTGAAAAAAAAAACATTATATTTTTGGATAAAAAAGTGGAAAAAATAAGAAATAGAACATTTTTATGATTTTGAGCTATGAACAACTGAAAATGGTAATTTATCAATATTTTCACAAAAAATTTGCACTTTCACAAGGCCAAAACTGCCTGAAGGAGCGTTCTAATGCTTTTGCGATGTACTAGAGAGTTCTTAACTATTGTCTTAGCTACAATTTTTGTCTTAGTATTGGATCGAAAATGTCAATGGTTTGGCTGTTATAGGCCAAAATATCCAAAAAAAAATTACAAAAAGTGGTGAATTTTCTACATTTTCGACTTTTTGACCATGAAAACGAAGTTTTTTCTAAGTAATATGTTCAGAGAAATTGTAGCCCGAGACAATAGCTACAACTTTACTTTTTAAAATAAGTCAAAATTTCAAATAGTTTACGAAATATGAGCCCAAGAAAATTTGCAAATTTTCCCAAAAAATAAAGTCTGAGAAAAAACTTCAAGTCAAAATCGGGAGGCTCGATTTTCACCGTAGACGTATGGTCTAGTTGACTTTTTTGCTCAGTACAATCCCAAGAATCAGAAACGCGAAGCGCCCATTAAGATGTCCAAATCGCCCCACCCTAATATATGATCAGATCTTTATGATTTCAAATTTGGTTGTCAGAATTATTGATCAGATTTTTAAATAGGGGACCAAATTTGAGATCATAATTATATATAAAATTGGATCTGTCTGATGCACTATAATCATCATATTCTGAAATTAGATTCGGAAACTAATTTCTCGTAACAAAAATATTAGATTTAGTAGACAAAATCAGTTCCAAAACCTCAGACTGGTTAATCCTTGACATGGATGATGCGTTGGATAAACTCTCACATGAAATTAATGTTCATGAAAAGATGGTCTAATGATTCAACATGCCAGAATACTAAACACTTTGTGATTAGACCAAACAAGTGGCTAACTATCTACTTAATCTGAATGAAGTAGACTGTCGAAGACTCACTGGCCTAATCGCAGTACACAATGCCTGTGCTATTCATATGGCGAGATTGGGTGTCGTTATCATACCCCTTGTGTGCAGCTTGTCTTGAGGATGAGAACACAACAGAATACTACGTCTGTTGTTGACTGCGGATAAAGGGTTCTGAAATTCTGTTTATAGACATGCTCCATAGACTCCTCTTTTCGAATTTGCTCAAGTTTGTAAAAGCAACTGAGAAATTTAGAACAGGTTCTTTTCACTCTGTTTTGTTAACTCTCTTCTAACCCTTTACTAATTTCCTTTTTCGGGTAAGCTACAATGGACAATTTTAAGTCTGAGCGCCATGGACTTGCCTATTTCTGCTTAGTCATGTAACCCTCAACTCAAGATCCTAGAATAGAGCGCGTGGTCAAACATGTCCTGAACTCTGAACCTAAGGCACAGTTATCTTTGGATCAAGCTTTCAACGTGCTTGCCCAGGGGAAAATCCCCAACAATTTTCTTAATTGAAAGAATTTCAGTCAAAAAATTGATTGAATCCGCGAGGGTGCTGTGGCTTAGTGGTTAGCGCGTTGGACTACTAGCCAGCAAGCCTGGGTTCGATTTCCGGCTCAGGCAGAACAACATTTTTTTCAGATATTTATTAGTTTCTATTTATAACTAATATCTATCTCATCACCCTCCTTCGTTGATAAATAGCACTAAAAAACGTCAACGAAGTAAAATAATAAAATAATGGCTATTAAACACAGCTTCAAAAATAATTCGCCAGATCAATAACAGATGGCGATGCAACAACTGTACTCAAAATTATCAACACGCGCAATTACAGTGTTGCCATACTGAAGCCCTTCTATCTTTCAAATCTTTCATCTCTCTTCTATCCCCTTTCCGAAAGAAACATTACGGTTACAGTAGTAATTGATAGGCAGCATTGCCTGAGTGTTGTTTCTTTAAAAAAAAAAAAAAAAAAACTTTTGCGCTGACCAAAGGCAGGCGAACAGATTCAGAACTTCATTCCTTGGACAAAAAGGAACTCCGAATCCTAACGTCCTACCTAACTAGACATTGCAACTTTCATTACTACCTTTGGAAAAGTAATCTATCTGACACGGACACGTGCAGATTCTGCGAGATAAGGGAGGAGACAGCAGAATATATTCTTTGTACACGTCCAAGACTTACAATAGACGGCTTCGACATCTAGGGGACACTTTATGTCTACAAACGAAACTCCCTATGAAATAGGATTCTCTATTGAAAGCCTAAATATTCAGGGCACCTCTTTAAGGTTTCTCAAAAGATCATTCTTGTCGCAGTGCAAGGGACTTTTTAATCTAATCTTGTATTTGATATAGCCCTCATATTTTCAGTATAAAAACCCATATCTCTCACAAATAAGTGCCACCCTTAGCCGTCATTCATACTGACATTCATATACAATAATATTAATAACAAAGATTTGCCTTATGGCCCATACTTGAAACTTTTTTTTTTCATTCTTTCTTTTTTGCCTCATTTTTTTTGAGTGTAGTTTTTTTTTTTTTTTTGAATGTTTATGATGGAAGATTTGTTTCTGTTTGAATTTTCTTTTGGGGTTTTGTTAGCTTTGTACTTGTTTTGTGTACTTGGTTTATGTGTACTTGTTTTGCTTTATTTTGTTAGAATAATTATTTTTAATAAACAAATGACGATTGTTATTTCTATGAGTGTATTGGTGCGAGAGAGAGAGTGAAAAACGAGAGAGTGTGTGTTTTCAGTTGTGATTTTTTTAAAAAAATTCTTAACTGACAATCAAATTTGAAAATATGTTTATACACTGCTAAAACATTGAGTTAAGGATATCTTTTCCGTCGCATCCATGTATTCCCAAGGAATAACCAAAGATATAACCCAGATATTCTCAAAGTTGTAACAGGACAAATAATATTTAACTTATTTCAAATGATCTCTTTCAAATTTCGATTGCATCCTTTTCGAAATTCAATTGATCGATTTTAAATTTCAATTGTTCTTTTAAGAATTTCAATTGATTTTTGTCCAAATTTCGATTGGATCGTTTTCGAAATTTAATTGATCCCCTAAGAATATCTTAAATTTCCATTGAAGTTTTTTGAATTTCAATTGATATTTCGCGAGTTTGAATTGTTATTGTTTAAATATCAGTTAATTGCCTCAGTTGCCAACAAAGAGAAAACAAAATTTTGTAAAAGTTAAAAATAGATTAAAGATCGGCCACACTTTGAGTGTGACAAAACGAAAAGTGCTGACGAAGTAAGAATGGCTTCTTCCGAAAGTTATCGACATCTTCACTTAGCCTGAGTTTTTAATTGGAATCTTTGACTTAATGAGTCATGTCACAGACTCAATTCCGTTCGGATTTGGAAAAATTGGAAAATGCAAAACGACATTTTTTTTCGGAATGAAACCACTTTTATGCAATTCAATTCCACTTTGATTTTTAAAAGTGATTTCATTTCAAAAATTATAATATTTGTTTTGTTTTTTACGAGTAAACCACTTTTTCCAAATTCGAACGGAATTCAGTCTGTGACATGCCCCAATATTATTGATACATTTTCGAACTTCAATTGAATTTTAACGAATTTCAATGATCTGTTTCGAATTTCAATTGTCTTTTTACGAATTATTGATATTTTTTGAAATTTACTTATTTTAAAGGGAGTTTTGAAATTAACTTCGATATTTATTCTCAACTATTTCTCAAAGTGCATACATTTTTCGTTCATATACAGACAACAGGTAAACTTATTTTTACTAAAATATTTTAGGAGAGTGAGAAAGAAGGCTCTAGATTATTGCTCCCTTTGTTATTGTACAATTTTTTGTTAAAATTACTCAGCCTCTTAACCATGTTTCACTACTACAACAACATTAATAAAAACTTGTCGGCAATTTTGTGCGACTATTTTAAACCCTACACTATGTGGTGTTTTCGCGATTCGCTAGAAAAGTTTACATTTGCAATATTACTATACACCATTTACAGATGTAATTTGTAAAAGATCAATAGGAATTCAAGGATTAAAATCCATTTTTAAAATCCAATGGGAATTAGAAGATTTTTGTCTTTTTAATGTCGTTATTTCTTATTTAACTTCCGAAATTCTATTTGAAATTCTTAAGACATAATTTGTAATTCGTGAAAGCACTTTTAAATTCGTAAAAGATCCGTTTCAATTCGTAAAAGATTAATTGAAGTTTGAAAAAAAAATATTGCAGTTCAAAGAAGTTTTATCAAAATTCTAACAGATCAATTAAGATTAAAAAAAAATCAACTAAAGCTCGTAAAAGATCATTTAAAATTCGAAAAAAATAAATTAAAAACCGGAAAAAGATTAAAGACCATTAAAAATTCGAAAAATATTAAATAAAATTCAAAAAAATACTACTTGAAATTCGTAAACGATAAATTGAAGTTCGAAAAACATCAACTAGAATTCCTTAAATGTCAAACATGACCGAAAAAAATCAATTAAAATATAAAAACAATCGTTTGAAGTTCAAAGAAGATCTGTTAAAATTTACAAAAGATCTGTGGAAAATCATAAAAGATTATTTTAAATTCATATAAAGCAAGTAAGAAAATTATTATCGTTCAAGACCGATCAAACACTGGTGTAATACCTTACACCAGTGTTTTCCGGAAAATGGGTCCCAATAGACAGATTTTGAGTATCGGATGAAATTTGTATATGGAGACTAACAATAAGTTTAGAAATGGTTCAATTATAATCCGATTAGATTGCCAAACTCCAAATTTAACAACTACAAATAAAATTTAAACAAAAAATTTCCAATTTTCATGAATTTTGCAATATTTATGTAAAAGTTGGAATATGGGTTTGTATGGGCACTACAAGTAGGACTGGTCCGATTTCTTTTAAATTTGAAATGATGATTTCTGAATTCGAAATACGTTTACCTAAAAGGAAACCTTTTAAAATAGTTTGTTAGGTTTATTTGACCCATATTTAAAGCGGACGTTTGTATGGGGGCTAGGTCAAGACGTGTACCGAGTATTTTCATAGACTTTGTCGTTGGGTCGAAAGAATTTTAGTTCGAAATTGTAGGCAAATCGGTTAAAACTTGCGACCCGTATCGTGTGCGCAAAGTTGTGGCTTCTTCTCCTTGCACTCTGGTATATCT
The DNA here is from genome assembly GCA_963921195.1 of Pegoplata infirma. Classification (NCBI taxonomy): domain Eukaryota; kingdom Metazoa; phylum Arthropoda; class Insecta; order Diptera; family Anthomyiidae; genus Pegoplata; species Pegoplata infirma. The sequence continues at coordinate 216,446,827 of OY992540.1, forward strand.
GAAAGATCCTAAAGGGGAGTGGTCTTCCTCCAGTTGATAGTCGCTGGATCTCCTTCTGAACACTCATTTTCCGGGCAATTCCAAGACGCCGTTTCAAGCTTTGGAACGTTCTGACGCCCAAGTTTCTGAAATTGCTTTGGAAATAATAAATTTGGCAACATTAATCTGGGCGATTAAAAGCTTCAGGCCCTATAAATCCCCTGGACCTGATGGTATAATCCCGGCTGAGATGCAGCCGTGTCAGACTATAAAGCCCCTTGGCTGTATAATCTATACACAACATGCATTAATTGGTCGTATATTCCTTAAAAATGGAGGGATACCAGAGTCGTCTTTATACCGAAGACTGGGAAAAATTTCCACACAGCTCCGAAGGATTTCAGACCATTTAGTCTGTCTTCTTTTTTTTCCAAAACAATGGAACGAATGATAGACTCATATTTGCGTAGAGTGGTTGACCTAAGATTGCTTTCGACAAGGCAACATGCATACTGCAAGAGTACATCAACGAAAACAGCTCTTCATGAGCTTGTTGGTACCATCGAGAGATCACTTTCGGTACAGGAGTACACTATGGTGGCCTTTCTTGATGTAGAGGTTGCTTTTAATGTCATTCCAAACTCGATAATTGTGGCATTGTCTGGTCTAGGAGTGAAGCGTGGGATCGTTTTAATGGTGGAAAATCTACTTGCCAATAGACGTATAACGTCTGAATTGGAATTGTCGTGTCATATTTCGATTTGTGAATAGGGGCACACCACAGGGAGGTGTGCTTTCACCACTTCTTTGGAACCTGGTTGTCATGTCGCATATGCGGACGATGTCGCGATAGCGGTAAAGGGAAAGCATCTGGCAACATTGAGACATTCTTCAGTGTTCTCTGAAAGATCTTTCTAAATGGGCAAAAGGCTGTGGTCTAGGAGATAATCCAAGTAAAACAGAGCTTGTTTTTGCTTTTGATTCTATTTCTCTGCACGGCACTGAAATCACCTTCTCAGATGGAGCCAAGTATCTTGGAGTATTTCTAGATAGGAAGTTGAATTTCAGGCGTAATATTGAGGAATGGGTGAAAAAAGCAACGATTTCTTTATATTTCTGTAAGAGGGCCATTGGAAAACGATGGGGTTTTAGCCCTAAAGTCGTTCATTGGATCTATACAGCAGTTATGCGTCCAATTCTGCTGTATAGAATCATTGTCTGGTGGCCTGCTTTAGATAAAAATCGAACTGCCCCTTTATAACGAAGGTACAGATAATGGCGGCGATGTGCATCACTAATGCTCTTCGTACTACACCTACGGCTGCATTAGAAATCCTCCTTCACCTGATACCATTGGACATATTGGGTAGGCAATATACGGCTAAGGGATGCACGAATGACTTTTTTCGAATTTCGTCGATCGCCTGGCAAATTATGGTTCGTTTTGGTCTAGAAACACTACGTTTTGCCCCCAAAAAATTTTCCCAGACAAACCGAAATTTTTTTTCTTCGATTTTTTAAAGATCTGCCCTTAATTGCAGCACGTCTTTAAATGAGATGGTCAAGCAGTTTGATATGCGACTCATATAGGTTGCAGGTAGGGTTGCCAGATACTAGAAGTCAAATAACTGGAAAATGGAAAAAATTCAGCTGGATTTTGAAAAAATAACTGGACTCATACATTCTATTTTTTAATAACTTAAAAAAATCAACCGATATTTTTATAAGAGATATTTTTATTTTGGACCACTATTCGAATATAACATCAATCAAATGGCCGCCTCCATTAACTACGAAAAAATGTGCCCTATTTAAGCATTTCCATTACTTTTTCGAGCATCTCCAAATGTTGAGCTCGTCAATTGTCTGAGGATTTTTGGCGTGGATTTTCCTTTTCAAATAATTTCGGAGTGGTCAAATCTGCAAATCTAGGTGGACAGTTCAATTTTCTTGAGGGACGATGTCGAATACGACAATAACTGGCCCTCATCTGCAGATTTAACCCCTCCGGCCTTATATTTAAGGGGTTATTTAAAAAGCTAAATGTACACTCAAAATAATTCTACAGTAAAAGGTTTAGTAAGTGATTTTGTATCAAAATCTACTAATAAGTTACTAACTTTAGTATCTCCAAAGTACTAAAATTAGTAATTTTTACTGGTTTTGAGTAATATTAGTTAAAAAATTTAGTATTGGTTACCAATTTCTGCACTAGGTCCTTTTGGACTAAAATTTAGTTAAATTTTTAGTATTGAATACCCACGTTTTTTTTTTCGGTGTTCGGCAATAACCCTCAAATCATTGACGAGCTAAAGAAAAACATTAGTGCCGAAATCAATGCTCTGTTGAGCAAAAAAAAAAATAGTGAGCAAAAAGTGGGCCAAAGAAATTGTAAAATATATTTGATAAAAACAATAATTGTTAAAATTTAAGAAATTCTTTTTTAACTGGAAAAATTATATTGTAACTGGAAACTGGACCGACCCCAAAATAACTGGAAAATCCAGGCCATTCCAGGCCGTCTGGCAACCCTAGTTGCAGGGCAGACACATTCCAGGGAATTGCAAAACCGATGAGCTTGCAAGACTGGGAACTATCTTACAGGTTTCAACAGAATTTGAATGTGTTGGTATGTCTCCGCGACGGAGACTAACACAGTAGATTTGGCCTGCAAATTTACAAATTATATAGGTACACTTTGCGGACTTTCCTTGTAAATTACAGGAAACCCCAACGATATAATTCAATTCTGATGACGTCCTGAATCGAATTCAGGACGTCAAAAATACATAAAAATTAGTTGGTCTGGTTTCTGGGTCAGAACTTTTTTATATTTTTGTGGGGCTATGTATTCTAAAAAGATAAAGTGAAATTCCAAAAACATCAAGTAAATTTAGAAAATTATCAACTAAAATTTGCACAAATTTTAAATGGAATTCGTAAATAAAAAACAATTTCAAATCGAATGAAAACGAAACAATTCATAAATGATAAATTAAACTTCGAATAAGATTATGCGATTCTTACATAAATTTCGATAAAACCCATCGAAATTAATCGAATTTAAAGAGACTCTTTTTAAATTTGTGGACTGTTCCAGCACGTACCGTTTTTGAGATATTCGCTGTTAAAAAGTCAAATATCCAATAATTACGCACGTTTGGGGGCACATTGTTATGTTGCTTCCAACAAATAGGTCTTCCTGATTCCGAAACTGCAATCCAATTTTTTCTAGCATGTTAGGTTTTTGAGATATTCGCGTGGAAAAATTTTCAAACATGTTAGAAAAATTTGGATTACAGTTTTGGAACTAGGAGGTCCATTTTATATGAAATCAAGTCCAATTTTTGGAAGAATCTGTAACAGTGGAGCACCAAAAGTGCAAAAATTTTGTTTTTTTGACTTTTTAACAGCGAATATCTCAAAAACGGTGCGTGCTAGAAAAAATTGGATGGCAGATTTGGATTCAGAAGAGCAAAACCTATAAGAATCAGAACGCAAAAACTATAAAACGGTAGGCGCTTAAAAAAATTGAATGGCAGATTTGGACTCAGAATAAATACCAAAATCTGTAAGAATCAGTTGGACATTTCAACTGGGAGGTTTTTGTTGTAGAACACTATAACTTTTTAGCTATAACTAGGGCTGTCAAACGGGATCGGTTTTTTAAAATCCCGGGATTCGGGATTTGAAAATCGAAATCCCGGGATCCCGGGATTTTTCGGGATCCCGGGATTTTTCGGAATTAAATTTCTTTGATTATAAGAGTAAAAAAATAGTAGACTATTTATGTTTAAATTTTATTGTGCATATTAAGGGGGCTACTGTGGGTTAGTTGGTAGCGTGCTAGCCTATTAAACAGGTAGTCGTGGGTTTGAATCCCACGAAAACCCTTTGGTATATTTCGCTACAACGAAATTATTAAAAAAAAATATTTCTAATTATTCTGATTGTTATTTAAAGGCAATTAAAAAATTAAGTATACGCCACTTATGCAGTTTTCAAGTAATAATTATTATTAAATATTTAGCAATGAACTAAAAAAGCCCTGAGGGGTTTGTTATGGAAAATGACAACTTTTGTTTGCTTTTGGTTTCATCCCATTCCGATTTTGGTTGTTGCACTGTATAATTTTAAAACTAATTTAAAGAAAATTTAAAATAATAAAAACATGTAAAGGAGAAAAGTAATAATATAATGCATTAGACTTTAATTTTTTTGTAAAAGAAAAGTTTTTCTTCCAATTTTGAACGTCCGGCAAAATTTTTATTCTCCTACGCCTTAAACTTATGTTGTACAAATTTGAGGCCAATCAGATTAAATTTACCCGTGGCGCCCTTCGATCAAAGTTTCGATTTTCTAGAAAATTTTCGCCAAAACCTGCAAACTTTGGTCAAAGTGCTACGTGTGGCTGTGGCTTAACGGTTAGTGCGTTGGACTATTATTCAGAAAGCCTGGGTAGAATTCTCAGCTCAGCCAAATTCGTGGCCAGCTACGTTGAAAATTTGTTCATGTAAATGTAACAATAATTGAACAAACTATTTTGTTAAAAAAAATTCTCATACATTTTTAATTTTTACAAAATCCCGGGATTTGAGCTTAAAAATCCCGGGATTCGGGATTCATTTTATAACAAAAATCCCGGGATTTCGGGATTCGGGATTTCGGGATTGACAGCCCTAGCTATAACTCGAAAACACGATCAGCTAGGATTTTCGTGTTAACGATTTTTAAAGTTCCGAATAAAGAGGAGTAAAATGGCATTAGCCGATTTTGTCATCATTTTAACACAACCTAAACTTGCTTGAAGAGGGGTGTGCTTTGTGGGGTCTTAAACCGACATTTCGATATTTTCAAAACTGTGGTTGGGGGATACACAAAAACGGAGAGTATGTTCTGTGAAGAAAGTCGATTTGAACTTACAAACTTCCTAACCAACTCTCTATAACTTAGTAGGGTACACCCAACGTTTGTTATTATACACTCACAAAAACTATATTTAGAGAGCCTGGTTTATACGATGTGATTGTGCACATGTTGATTCCCAGCAAAATTTTCGGTTGCAAAGAACCGATTGTGGAACAACTTATACTTCCCTAGAACCTGTTCTAATTCTTGTGCAACACCGATTCTTTTTACAAAGGGATTGTCCCAAAAGCAACAGGTGTTTGTAAGCAAAATTGGAACACATTTTTGTTCTTCGGAACCGGTTCTAGAAGTAAAATTTAGAACAGAAATGAGAATTAAAGAAATATTTTGAATTGCATTAATTTATTAAAAAAAGATAAAGATAATCCTATATGACATCGTATATTAATTTTTTTTAACACACATACATCCTTTTTCGCCTCCAAAATTGCATTTTGGGCCTTGCAATAAAGATACATCAGAACATGAATTTTCTGCAAACAAAAATGAAAAACATTATTTTATTAGTATTTTTCCCGACCCAGACAATCAAAATTTAATTTACTTACCTTCGTATCAACAATTTTCACGATTATATCCTGATATTTTCATAGAATTTCGTGTTTTTTCTTGGTGAACACAAAAAAAATGATATTTATTTTTTAATTTTTTTGACACATAATTTTTTTTAATTCCTGAGAACCAAAATGTTATGAAATTTAGATTGCATAGAACAAGCTTCACAATAATATTCACTTAACTTGTTCTAAATAATTAAAGTGTAATAGTGTTTGATTACCGAAGAACCTGTTCTAGAACAAGTGTTATCGGAATCGGTTCTGAAAAATTTTCCTGGGTTGTTTAAAAAAAAAAACTTAACGTTGAAAACTACCTGTTCACATGCAACACAACACCGCCACCACTACCACAAAACAATCAACAACACCAACAGTTAGACAGTCACTGTTGTATAGGCTAAATAAACTGAAAAACCATGAAATGGATGGATGGATGAGCGAACGGACGGACAGACATACAGACAGATTCAACTAAACATGGACTTCTAAAGTTAAACCTGCATACCAACGACATCAGTACATAAATGACCGTGCAACAAACGTGTGTGTAAATTAAAAAAAAAAAACTGAAACGTAAATCCATAATACAACTCTGACGTATTAAGTAAAAAATAATGCAACATGCAACTTTTTTTTTAAAAAAACAAGAAACTTGTATTTTACTAAAAATAGTGAATGAAATGAAAAAAATTATGAAAAATTGTGATGAAATTTAAACAAAAAAAAGTAATTTGATCAAAAAATTATAATAACAAAAACACGTTTCTCCGAAAACCGCAAAGAATAATGTAAAAAGAATATTGAATAAAATTTAACGGTTTAAATTTTAAAATTAACAATAATTGAAATTCATATAAAATAAAATTCTGCAATATTAATTTCATTTTAAATTGATAATAATATTAAAAAGTCATTGATCCATTAAGGAATTTGAAAAAAATAAAAGTGTTTTCAAAAACTTGTTTGAATAATTAAACCTTTTTATGGTTTTCTTGATAAATTTCCACATATTTTTTTCATTTTTCCATTTTTTTTTATATATTTCTGCTGCTGTTTAAAATGGACAAAACTATTTTTTTTCGAATTACAATTGCAGAAAACCATAAAAAATCACTGGTTTTAAATTAAATCAATGTTTTTTTTTTTTTTTTACTTTCGTATACTTTTTCAAATCTATAAAATTTATTGTTATAACGTGTATGGCGCCCATTTATTTGAAATTTACGCATGCGTAACGTTGTAAAAAAAAATTTCAAAGTGAACATGAAATTAAAAAGAAAATCAAAATAATTTAAAGTGAAAGATTTTTTTTGTAATAATTAAAAAAGAAATTTATTTTTTTGCTTGTGATAATTAAAAAAAAAAACAATAAAATAATTTAAAAATAAATTTAAAAAAAAAAATAAAAAAATAATAACATAAATTCAATTACTTAAATTATTTCGAAATAATTTTTTTATTTATTTTATGTCGTCAATTTTTAAAGTTTTAAAAGTTTTTAAAATTAAGGGGCCTATTCACAAAAAAAGTCATAACTCAATCATAACTCAATTTTTTCCATGTGGTTGTTGTAAACAATCATAAATAAATTCAAATTTTGTTTGAAAATTTCAAAAAAATAAAGACCTGCTACCCAGATAGTCTCAAAATTGACAAATAATTTTAAATTTTGAGCCTTTTTATGATTGTGTTTACAACAAACACAGGGAATATGAAGTTTGAAAATAATAAAATTAGTCATAACCAGTCATAACTGTGAATAGGCCTGTAAAATTTAAATTTTTTTTTTTTTTATAAATTTATTCTTAAATTATTTTTATTCTTTTAATTTTTCTAGTGTTTTAATGTTTTTTTCCTGAGTTTATAAATTCTTAGTAATCAATACTTTTTATATAAAAAAAGTTGATACTTTGATACAAAAACATGTGATAATTTTCCTAGAAATAAAAATATAAATCTAAAAGAAAAACAAAAAACTTCTAAAAGTTTCGTTTACTAGAAATCTCATAGTAATTGGATTACAAAAATGCGTATATTAAAGCATTGGTAAGTGAAATTTTAACAAAAAAAATTAAAAATAACATTTTAAGGAAAACAAAGATACAAATTAAATGTGGGGTTGTCAGCGGGTGATTCTGGGGGCATCTTCCCCCTTAACAAAATTTTTACAAATTTATTTATTATGATATTTACGCTTAAATAAATCAATTTTATAATTATTTTCTTAACCACGCCCCTAAAAGAGGCGGGCCGAAAAAAAACAATTTTCTAATCCCCTTGGTCCAAGTGCTTGCTCATCAATGTACTTCGTATTAATTTGTTTATAATTATTTTTCCCTAAAGGGGTTGATCCAAAAAAAAATTTAATTTCCTAATGCTCTTGGCCCAAGTGACTTTATATGAGATAAAAACTATTCAGTTGTTGAAAAAATAAAAAACATGTAAAAAATTTGTTTTTCAGGAGCTGTTTTAGTTCCTCAAAGGGGGAAATTTTTCCCATGGTCCGATTTTGCCCATTCAAGAATTAAACCAGTCTATGACCTTACGCAGAAAGTATTGAAAACGAATTTCAATCACGAAAAACGCGATTTCAATTAATTTTTCAATTGAAACTCCTCCGATGAAGAAAGTTGTTATATCAACCATCAAATTGTAGGTGATTAACTGATTTTTTTTTTCAATTAAACATTTTTTCGATTTTGATCACAAATTTGATAAATTTTTTATTTAAAGTCAATCAAAATAATGATTGATTCAACAAATGACTAAATTATCAAGAAATTCATTCATTATAAAGAAAATCATGCTTTTCAATATGTTGCCAAAAATAAACAAGTAAGAAAATTATAGTCGGTCAAGACCGACCATATAATACCCTACACCAGAGTTTCCCGGAAAATGGGTCCCAAGTTTAAACATGGACTGATTAGATCTTTATTTTGTCAAACCTTTACTAAGTGTAAAAAACACCCACAAATACAATTTGAGTGAAATAGACTTCTTTTTGTTAACAATAAACCGCTTTAACTGAATATGAGCCGAAATTTTCACATGGGGCCTAAGTCCAAAAATGGCCCGATGATAATCAGATTTGATAAGGTTATTAAAGTACGCGTTTAACATACACAAATAGAATTTTAATTAAATATTTTCTATTTTCATAAAATTTGAAAGATTTATGTAAAAGTCGGGAAGGTGGTTTGTATGAGGGCTACAAGAAGAACTGGCCCGATTTCTTTAAAATTCGGAATGGTGATTTGTGTTGATGAAACATGATTACCTACCAAATTTCGAAAAGATACCTGTTATAATGCGGTTATTAGAGTCATTTGAGCCAAAACTAAAGAGGACCTTTGTATGGGGGCTAGGCCAAAATATGGACCGTTTTTTTTTCCAATTTTAATAGGCTTCGTCCTTGGGCCAAAAGAGGCTCAAGTTTCAAATTTCAACTCAATTGATTTAAAATTGCGACCTGTATCGTGCTTACAACGTTTACATGGACAGACAAACAAACGGACGGACATCGCTAAATCGACTCAAAAAGTGATTCTGAGTCGATCGGTGTACTTAAAAGTGGGTCTAGAACCAATATTTCGGGTAGTTACAAAGATCAGCACAAACTCATTATACCCAGTATCACAGTGTGGTGTAGGGTATAATAACTTGTCGCAAGATATTTGGTTTATTTTTAAATTTTGGTGAAAATTTTCCAAAAATTTAAAACTTTGATCGAGAGTGGGATTAAAATGAATGAAAGACAGTCTCAAATTGGGACCAGGGGGGAAAATTTTCCCCTAAAGAACTAACTCAACTTCTAAAAAAACGCCAATTTTGTATATTTTTTATTTTTGGTTTTTAGTTAAAGAAATAAAACATTTTTAAGTTCGCAGAAGTTCAAAGTCCTGCCCTTAAACCCAAGTTATAAGTAAAAGGCGTTTTTTCGGTTCGCGCTTTTTTTAGGGCGTGGATAAAAAATAATTTAAATAATGAGAAAATTATAATAGTACATTAGTATAATAGTACAATAGTATTAGTGCACAAAGCAGAAAAAATAAACTTGTGAACATAAACCGCGAGGGGCAAGGAGTCCCCCCACTCACCGAGACCCCCCACCCACACCCAACCACCCTGTCAAATATTTATTTTTTTAATTTTTAACATATTAAGTATAAAAGAATTTAACACTCACTTGTTTCTATTGAAAAATTATTTCAGTATGAGGGACTTTTACGATCAGAAATATGCTTTAAAACGTGAGACTTTTTCTTTAGCAGAAATTTCAAATTTGTCAGAAGTTTTCTATACAAAAAAATTCTCAATGTTTAAAAAATCGTAGTATACAAGAGGAATTCACTAAAATATCTAAATTTTTGGTGCAAAACCGTCCTGAGTTTTCCTAAAAGATAAAAAAAATTTACACCCCAAACCCTAGGGCTGGATCCGCGCCCGCATTACTAATAGTATCTTAACAGAAAAAATATTCTACTTATAGATATTTTTGTTCTCATTCTTTTGGTTAGGCCCTCTAATTTTTCAAATTCATTTTATGACAGTTATTTTTATTTATTACAAAATTCTTATACCCAGCATTTCATCTCACCCACCATAATTCTTAGGAATTACAGGTAGTCTTTTCTCCTTTTAGTAATTTTGTAACATAATCTTCTTTTGTGTCATAAAAAAAAAGATTTTCGTATACTGTCATAAAGGTGTTAATGTCAAATGTATAGACATTTTTATGGCCTCACCCTAATTTATATGATCTGCAGTGCAATAATTTATTTGAATTTTCATATTTAAGTGAAAATATTATGATCTTGATTTATTACTTATATTATTTTCTGAGTGTATAACTAAGAGATGATGCTTTTTGAAGTTTAAACAGGGTGCGGAAAGAAAATGTAGGTACTTAAAAAAAATTTGCTAAAAAAAAAAAAATTTAAAAAAAAATTCCGCGGAAAAATTTTATTTGGTAAAAAAAAATAACGCCAAAAAATTGATTGGTAAAAAAATTAGCAAAAGGAATAAATTAAAAAAATAGGGGAAAAAAATTATCAAAAGGAATGAATTAAAAAAAAAATTGAGGAAAAAAAATTTCCACAGAAAAAAAAATTGGAAAAAATCGCACAAAAAATACGGCGAAAAAATGTTTGGGATAGAAAAATATGTTTGTTCTTGTTTAAATACTTTTTGGTATCCAATTCTGTTCATATATGTATGACAATCAGCAGCCGAATAAAAGCATTTTGTGTTTTTAGATTGTGTAGAATGTACTTAAATTTTCGAGGTGCCCTTATATTTTCATTCATAACTTTTGAACTGCTGAACCGATATCGCTTAAATGCACATCCAAATTTTTCGAAGCCACAACTAGTTAATATTTTAAGTTTCAGTCAAATCTGGGTAATATTTTGGCCGTGATCGCCATTCCAACAGACAGATTGAAGGCAATCGCTAGAATGTCTTGAAATCAATGGGTCCCAGACCAATATTTGGACGAGTTATAAACGGAATGAAAAACTTATATATTCTCTACCACTAAGTGAATGGTATACAGAAGTCAGAGTTCGGGATATATTTTGGAAAACTTCAACGAGCTTTCAGGTCTCTGGATTTATTTGAAGTTGCACATTGATTTGTCAAATTCGCTTGCTTAGTTTGCAAACTAGTTTTAAAGAGCCAGAGTTCGGAATTGGTTTCGGAAACTTGAATTACCTTTAGGTTTCTAAGATTATTTGAAAATGCTGTCATAGGAATTCATCGAAAGTCAAAGTTCGAAATATGTTTGGAAAAATCTCAAAACCTTCACGTTTACTCATCAAATTCATAAGCTTGGTTAAAACAAATTTTAATAAGTCAGAGTTTGGAATTGGTGCAAAAACTAAAAATTACCGTCCGGTTACTACGTTTATTTGACAATGTTGTTATAGGATTTTTTTAAAAGTAAAAGTTAGAAATATGTTTGGAGAAATCTTTAAACCTTCATATTCACTTTTAGAATTCTTAAGCCTGGTTTAACAAAATTTTCAAAAGTCAGAGTTCGGAATATGTTATGAAAAAAAAACCTTAGGAAACCTTCAAGAACCTTAGTTCATTTGACAAATGTTGTCATATATCTTTCAAGTTTAAGGTGTGTTGAAGATTTCAAGTCATACATATTATAAGAAATCTTCAACATAACCTAAGGGTCCTTTTAAAATTCAAATACACTGACACAAACTTAATATTCTTAGTATGTTGTTGCTTTGATAGAGTACAAATAAAACTACTAAAGAACTAAACAAATAAATATAAAAAAGAATTTCTTGATTGTTTACAATATTTTTGTTGTCGTACGTGGAAATAAAGTCTTAAATTTTGTATTGTGTTACTTACACAGAGAATCCGAAATGTAAAACAGTAAAAGCTTTAAAGAAAATTGGGAATGAAACACATTTATAGAGAATTTTATGTTCTATAAGTTTAATAAAAGGTATTTTTTGCATAAGATGCTTAAGAAGTGAGATATTTACAAAAAGGTCAAAGGTCACGAAAATGGAAATTTGGAAAATAACAATTTTAGAGACTTTTTAACCTGTAACAGCTTTTGTCTTAAATAAGTGTTGTTAGCATTCGTCATTTTATTAATATAACTAATAAATGCTCAAGCTCGAGGTCCATTTAAAATAAATTATATTTTTAAACTGGACCTCGAGCTTGAAAATTTATTTATAAGTTAACCTCAGTCTCAGCTTACTACTTTTAGTGGTTAATCAGTGCTAAATTTCTTACTGTTCAGATTTAATTGGGTCAGTTTTATAACTCGTCTAAGGTTAACAGAAAAAATGGTGTTTTTCAATTCAATTAAATTTTTTTATATTACCAACCAAATTAATTGTATTAACAAATTGTGTTGTTAAACAATAAACTTTAATTATTTTCTTTGCCAATACAATTAAATTTGTTGTTTATATCAGAAAATTTTAGTTGAAAACTTAACTACATTTTTTCGTATTAACAAACTATTTTATTGTATTTACAAATTGTGTTGTTAAAAAAAATTACAATTATTTTCTTTGTCAATACTATTAAATTTGTTGTTAATATCACAAAATTGTAGTTGAAAACTATTTTTTCTTTATCTCTTTAATTGAATACCAACTTTTGGGTCCTGTATTCAAATCTTTTACTGTTGTTGTTGATATAATGTTGTTATTCTCTATTTTTTTATTTTCACAAAAACCATTCAGGCAAAACCTTAGTTAATATACACTATGTTAAGGGCTTTTGTAAAATAAAATTATGAAGATGCAAAAAAAAAGTAAAAATAGTAAATAAAAGAGTATATTTTTAACTTGTTTTGTAACATGGGGTACTTGGATTTTATTTTCATGTATCATGAATGCACTTGCTCGGGGAAGGTATGCCAAGACTAGAATTTATAAAATACTGTTCAATACGAGCTACTCACTCGCGTTTTCTACGTTTTTAAGTCAAAAAGTGCTATTTTTAGCATTTTAAAAGTCTATTGTTGACGTTAATTAAAAATGTTGTTTAGAGCTTTTGGGTACACCTCGAGCCCCCTCCCTCCTTTCCTACAAATTATTTCACAATTTTCAGGATTTAGTATTAAATAACAAGTTCAAGTATAAAAAGAAGTATAAAATTAAAAAAAAAAATCCAAAATAATTTTAAAATCCGAAAATTTTGGTGATGGAAAATGTTTTGAATCGAACATTTTTTCTGAAGGCATATGTTGATTCTAAAAATTTTTCTTCCAGAAAATGTCCCACAATCTAAAAATGTTTCTCTCAAAATTTAAAACTTTCCAGCTTTGGACTCAAAGACTGAAGCTTCATGTACACAAAAAATGTATCTAATCTGGAGAATCTTAGAGATGTCCCATATTTTATATTTAATTCGGAGTTTTTCTGTAAGAAAAATGTTTCAGCATATGAGACTTTTTGTGTACAAAAAGTTTTTCAGAATCTGAGATTTTTTCTATAAGAAAAATGTCTCAGAATCCGAGACTTTTTCTGCAGGAAAAATGTCTCAGAATCTGAAACTTTTTCTGAAACTTTTTCTATAAAAAAAATGTCTTAGAATCTGAGACTTTTTCTATAGGAAAAATGTCTCAGAATCTAAAACTTTTTCTATAGGAAAAATGTCTCAGAATCTGAGACTTTTTCTATAGGAAAAATGTCTCAGAATCTGAAACTTTTTCTATAGAAAAAATGTCTCGAAATATAGGAATAGTTTTACAAGAATAATCTGAGACTTTTCTACAGGAAAAATATCTTAAAATCCGAAAAATGTTTCATTTCACTAGGGGTTGTCAAAATATGAAATTTTGTACTGCATACATAAAATGTTTATTACATTTCTTTTTAAGCCCCTCGTTGGGCGCCATTTACAAAATACTTGTTTTCTCCGTTTTAAATATAATTAAAAATTCTTTAAAATTTGATTAACTTTTTCTCGAAATATTTAATTTAAATTTTCCATTTGCCTTTATTTTAAAATTTTTATTTTGTTAATTTCCTTTTAAACGGAAATACTTAAAATTCCATTAAATTTAATGTTGTAAAGTAACTGATAATATATTCAACACCAGTGATTTATCTCTCCAATATAATATATTTTTTAATCTTAAATAAAAAAATTTATTTACTTTATTTTTAAATTCTTTGATATCAAAACTTTTACTTGTTGTTCATTATTTTTATGTATTTATTTTTTTTTTTATTTTCATTAAAAATGCATTACACGTTATAAAATGCAAATATGTAATGAAATGTTGACAATTTTCGAATATTTAATAAGTTCTAAGAGACAAATATAGATAAAAAAACGGAAAATAAAGGATAAAATGAAAGATAAATAAACAAATAAACAATGTTATAAATAGACAAAAATGTGAAATGGGGTGTCCCGCGTTTTTTTTTTTTTCCAGATTTATGTATACATTTCCTTAAGCTTAACCGATTTTTTTCTAATTTGCCAGAACCGAATTAACCGAATTGTTTCTAATTTGTCAAAATCTTCCAAAAATTTACTAGTTTTTTTCATATTTTTTCTGATTTTTTTTTTAAATTTATCTGCCAACATTTTTTCTGACAAAATTTTTCAAAAAAAAAAATGCCTAAGTCAACTTAGGAAATTTTAAATACTGTATCAATAATATTTAAAAATCAACAAATGCTTATTTTTTATAGTGGTAAAATTTATTTGATCAAATTCCTGTTAAAAGTATGAATATTTTCAGCATGTTACGGAAAAAATAAAATTCCTAAATTTTTTTGAGTTTTCCAATTTTTTTTTTTTAATTTACCTGAATCTTTAAAAATTTGCTAAATTTTTTCATATTTGTTTTGTATTTTCCTTAATTTTTTCTGTTTTTTTTTTAATTTACCTGCTAAAAAGTTTGCCCAAGTCAACTTATGAAATTTTAAGTACGTTATGGAATATAATTAAAAATGGCAGGTTTGGTTCGCAAATGCTGATTTTTGTTTGTCATAAAATTATTTATTTGGCCAAATTCCTCTTCAAATATGAACATTTTATGAAAAACAAAATTATTCTGCGAAATTTTTTTTAAAAAGTTTGCCTAAGTCAGCTTAGTTAATTTTAAGTACATTAAAAAAATTATTGTGCTCGATTCTCGAATACGACTTCACCATTCACCCAATTTTAAAAAAATTTATATTCTTTCGAATTTTAAGATTTTAAAATTTTTTTCATATTTTTTTCTCATTTTTTTTTAATTTTCGAGCCAACATTTTTTCTTAATTTTTTTTTTTTTAAAATTGCCTAAGTCAACTTAGGAAATTATAAATACTTTATAAAAAATAATAAAAAATTAAATTAAAAGCGATTTTTTGTCAACAAATGCTTATTTTTGATTGTGGTAAAAAAAATTTGATCAAATTCCTCTTACAAGTATGAATATTTTCCGCATGTTATGGAAAAAATAAAATTCCTAAGTTTTCTTGAGTTTTTCATTTTTTTTTTTTAATTTACCTGAATCTTTTAAAATTTTCTAAATTTTCCATGTTTGTTTTGTATTTTCCTTAATTTTTAATATTTTTTTTTAATTTACCTGCTAAAAAGTTTGCCCAAATAAACTTATGAAATTTTAAGTACGTTATGGAAAATATTTAAAAATGGCGGGTTTGGTTCGCAAATGCTGATTTTTGTTTGTCATAAAATTATTTATTTGACCAAGTTTCTCTTCAAATATGAACATTTTTAGCATGTTATGAAAAACAAAATTATTCTGCGAAATTTTTTAAAAAAGTTTGCCTAAGTCAGCTTAGTTAATTTTAAGTACATTAAAAAAATTATTAAAATATTAATAAAGTTACAATTTTGTCACCAAATGCTGATTTTTGATCGTGGTTAAATTTTTTTGGACCAAATTCCTCCTAAAAGTATGAACATCATCCAAATTCAAAATTCTTAAAATTATTTAAAAATTAAAAAAAAACATTATTTTTTCACAAATGCTGATTTTTGATCGTAAACAAAATTCTTAAATTTTCTCGAGTTTTTAAAATTTTTTCTAAATAAACTTTTTTTACATTTACCTTAATTTTTTCTGTATATTTTAAAATTCATCACGATTTTTTTTTTCTAAAAAAAGTTTTTAAAAATTTGCCTAAGTCAACTTAGGAAATTTTAAGTACCTTATGAAAAAATTAAAAATTCGCGATTTTAGTCACAAATTATTGTTTTTGATTATTGCAAAATTTGTTTTTTCAAATTCAGCTCAAAATTTTAAAAATTTCAGGACAACCTAATGTTTATGCAGCTTTTTAAAAATCATAACCGTCATATTTAAATTTTTAGAGTTGCCATATTTTTTTAGCAACTTGTGTGGGTGCTAAGTAAGCAGCAGTTAATCTTTAAGGTTTATTAACCTTTTAAGTGTATGTAAGAAAAAAAAAACACAAAGTTTCTTTTAAACTACTTAACATTAAAATGTAATTTTTTAAAACACCCACTTAAAGTTTTTTTTTTGTTCCTTTTTTCTCAATTTTTCTTTAGTTTTTGCTATAAACAAATACTTTGTAAAAAGAAACTTCCGTCGTTATTTAGATTATTTTTTTTTTGTCTTAAAGTAATTTACTCGTCCACATAATGATGACTCAATCTAGGTTTCAATATTACCTTTGCCTTTTTATATTTAAGGTACAATTTTGTAGTCTCAAATTGAAACAAATTTCAAGTTCAATGGCCATTGTCTGGCAAAGATACAAAGAAAACTGACGGTGATTTTTTTTTAATAACATGAAAAATGCATTTTGTAAATAAGGGTCTATTTTTAACATGGAAATGATTTATTTTTAGAGATAATTTAAATAATAGTATTAGTCATCATTGGTTGTGAGTTTTTCTTAACAATTGTTACCTTTTTGTTTAGACTAATTGACTTTGAACTTGAATTTTTAGTAAAAGTAGGGGAAACTTAAGAAAACTTAGGTAACATTCATTTTAACAATAGGAACAAAATATGCTAAGTCATCTTTACAATATGTGTAATTATTTTTTGACGTCAAATTTAAAGTTTAAATTTTAGCCCCATTTTGACCACTGTTCGTTTTTAAATCAAATAAAGATAGATGTACCTGAATTTTTTTTTAATTTTTTCCCTTTTTGTATTTCCCAAAATTTTTCTGTGGTTTTAAAAAATTATTAAATGTTTAAAAAATGCCTTTGTCAACTTGGGCAAATCCAGAACTTTTTAACATCAATTTTTTATTTACCAAAGTTTTTCTTTATTTTTACATTTTTTTAAAATGGTTAAACAAATTTGCCTGAGTCGACTAAAAAAAGCACTTATTTTTCGTGAACTTTTTTCAATATTATTTTCTTGATTTTAATTTTTCTTCATTTTTTTGAAACGAATTTCAATCAACAAAAACCCGGATTCAATCAATTTTTTGATCAGAAATTTTATCAATTTTTATTTATGGTCAATCAAAATAATGATAGATTTAACAAATGAATTGTAAGCTTATGACAAAATTATCAAAACATTCATCTTTTTTTGCTTTCCAATATGTTGCCAACAATAGAAAAGTAAAACCCGTTTATTTTGTATATTTTTGAATTAATCGATTTAAATAAGTTAAAGCGAAAAAAAAATCTGGAGGCATGTCACAGACTCAATTCCGTTCGGATTTTGAAAAAGTGGTTTACTTGTAAAATGCAAATCGAATATTTTTTTTCGGAATGAAACCACTTTTATGCAATTCAATTCCACTTTGATTATCGAAAGTGATTTCATTCCGACAAAAATATTATTCTTTTTGCGTTTTATGAGTAAACCACTTTTTCCAAAACCGAACGGAATTGAGTCTGTGACATGCCCCCTGGTATGTTGAAAATTTGTAATTCGACATTTAAATAAAATAAAAAAATTTTAATCAAAACATTGATTGACTTATTTAAAGTTTGTTGATCAATAGATTTAATTGAAAATTTTTAGCCAATAATTTTTTTTAAGTTTTCTGAGTTTTCCAAATGATTTCTATTTTTTCAGAATCTTTTATGGATTTTCCTTTTTTAATTGAATTTTTCTCTATTTTCCAAATTTTATTTGCCAAAATGTTTGCCTCAGTCAACTTAGGTAATTTTTTAATTATCTTCAAATACAATTTCAACATAAAATTCTAGCAGCATATAGTTTGTTATTAAAAAAAATAAAATTTTAAACTAATTTTGAAAAACTTAGGTAAACTTTTGAAAACAAATTTATTAAGAACTTCTCCTTAAAATAATATACGATACTGCAGTCTTTTAAGACCAAATACCATAACAAAGTTTAAATTAATTTTTCAAAACATCATTTAAATTTTTCAAAACCTACAAGATTTTAAGTTTTGCTTAGTTAGCTTAGGAATTTTACTTGGTATATATTTTAGAGAACTTACAAGGGAATTTCCTTAAACCGTTACACACTGATTTGCCTGAAACTTAAAATATATCAGCTTTACCACAAGAAAATAAAATAAATTTAAAATGAGCTTTTAATTTTATTTCCATACAAATTGTTTTTGTTTTTAAAATCGACTTTCAAAAAATGTATTGAAAATTTGAAATTTAAAATAAAACTTTTGTTAAAATAGACTTTTTGTTTTCTTGTGGTAAGGGCCTATGTTTATAAAAGAGACGATTTTAAGGTTGGGGTGTCTCAGCATATCGGTCATATATGTTTTTAAAAATTTCGTTGCCACCTATAAAAAAAATATGGTCCTTCGGGAAAATTCCAATAACTCCCAAACAGAAATGTCTTCAGGAGCAAAAATACGAAAAATACGTGTCGACTTATATTGAATACAGATTATTTTATAATAGGGATATCGTGGGTAAAGATGAATCACGCGTGATTGATTTTCATTTAAATCACGTGATTGTGAGTGAGCATGAGCTGAAAAAAAATCTGCGTGAGTGATTAGTGAGTAGATCGAATTTTTGCGTGAGTGATTCTTTTTTTTTTGTGTGAGTGATTCTTTTTTATGTGTGATTTGATTTTACTAACTTTTTTTTTATACCCTCTAACCACAGTATGGGGGAATACTCACTTTGTCATTCCGTTTGTAACGCATAGAAATATCGGTCAGGGACCCCATAAAGAATATATATTATTGATCTATGATCGATTCTAAGACATTCTGTGAATGTCCGTCTGTCCGTCCGTTTGTCTGTAGATGCAGTCCAAAATAAAACAGCTAGACTCCTGAAGTTTGGCACAAATATGTCTCATGTTCATGGGCAGGTTAAGTTCGTGAATGGGCCAAATCGGACAAGGGGGAAAAAAGTTCCCCCTTGATGAACTGAACCAACATATTAAAAAATACGCCTTTTTTACATGTTTTTTGTATTTTTGTTAAATAATGAAACATTTGGTATATTTATCGCGATGGGAAGGTGCTCTCAAAGTCCCCCACTGACACGCATCACCCCCCCACCCCAAAAAAAAACGCCCTGACATTTTTTTTTTACATTTTGGAGGGTATACAAGATTCGGCACAGCCGAATTTAACACTCTCACTTGTTTTTTCATTTCTTGTAAAAAAAAAAAAATAATTTTTTTTCTTGTTAGAGAATTAAATAGCGTGAGCGTGATTGAATCTGGCGTGAGTCACATGTGAACT